>CM075070.1:72339139-75225806 GCA_037428765.1 Rubia yunnanensis
CTCTCCTTAGAAAATTTCAAGGCAAAATGGCACATCTAGAGCACAAAAGTATACAAAAGTGAACCCCAAAAGTTCTAAAATAACCATACAAAATGGATACATCAAACCTTCCCATACTTGAACCTTACTCATCATCGAGTAAGAAAAGATTCAAAGCACACGAAGGAATTCATATATCCACATCCTGAACTAATATTCCCCCAAATCAAAGCCTCAAAAAAACTCTCAATATTATAAATCCCAAAATCAAAGCTCAAATGAAAATTTTCCATGCACACAACCCCAATTCATAAATCTAAACAAACCTACTACTTATCAATTCTCTACTACCCATAGAAACATATCCAACTCCCAAATGGATAATCCCAAGGTCCAATGGCACAAAGTGAAGTTAAAACCATATGAAAGGTTCAAGCACATACTTCACTTCAAACCAATATATCAACCAAAATCTAATGACACAAAATGAAGTCAAAACCATATAGAGGTTCAAACACATACTTTACTCTACACCAATATATCAACCCAAAAACGAAGCATACCAAGAATCAAGAATTTCATAACTCTACTTCGTTTTCCCCCGCTAAGTTACCCAATCCCAAGAAGTCCTATGATGTTAGGCTACCCGATCCATCCATGTGTTAACCGCAACCTTATTACTCAAACACAGATAAATGAGTAGAAAAGTAACAAAAAAATTAATTTTCTTTTATTTTCTCTTTTTCTCTCATTCTACCTAGCCCCTTCTAGTTTTCATCCTAGCCACACAACATATTTCTTTTGCCTCACATCTCGCCCACATTTAGCCTCTCATTTTTACCTAGGTCGCCCTTTCGGGTTTTCAACCTATCCGGGCCCCAATGTTGCATAAATTGCCCTCTCGGGTTTTCAAATTAGCGGGTTTTCTTTTTATAATTATTTTTTCTTTTTCATTTTCTATTTTTTTCTTCAATATTTCATTTTTTTTCTTCCTTTTCTCATGTTTTTCCAATCAAAAGTAGCCAAAAACATTCACATTAAGCTTACATGCATGTGAGTCCTCTAACCCCTCCCCGCATTTAAAACATTGCATTGCCCTCAATGTAAAAGATATAAGGCAAGAATAATAAAACTCAAGGTAAGAGGTAAACTGACTTCCGTTTCTCCACATAGTCGCCGGTGATACAACACAATCTCATGTGTTTGTATGGAATCAGTTCCAAAATTGGTTTCAGAGCCGAAGGAAGAAGCAAAGGCAGGACCTTGCAACTGCAGGTTTTCTTTGGACGATGGCGATTAGGCGACCATGAGGCATTGTATTTTCTTTTAGGCGCATGAGATCCACGCACCTCGGCTGAGAAGGAGGCCGCATGTGGACAGCACAGATGGCGAGCGGATGGCGGCTGAGCTTTGGCGTTTGAGAAGTGAGGTTTAATATTGTGTTCTACTTTTTTAAGGACTTTCTGAGGTTTAATAATTACTTGACTAAGCTTTTTTCAACAATGTTTGTTTGGTTTAGTGATTATTCTTCTTGTTGTTGAGGTTTGAGGTCTCGAGTTCGAATCTCTATATGACCTTTATTTTGAAGAATTTATGTTCTTGTTGTAAATATTGAGGTTTAATATTATTTGACTGTGTGTATGTTCAATATGAGTCTTTGGTGTAGTGGTTATTTCTCTATGCTTTGAAGTTAGTGACATGGATTCAAATCCCATCATGTTTATTCTCGAGGTATTGTAGTTTTTTGTTGATGTTCGTAGCTCTTTTTCTCTCATGTTGATATTTTTCATTATTCGAGTGAGGTTTAGTTGATATCAATTGATGTTTTGCAGTTTTTTTGGGTGATATGGATTGATATTTGCAGTTTTTTAAAATTTTCTCGTGTTGATGCTTTTCATTTTCCGGCCGAGGTTTTGGTAATAGGAGTTGATGTTTGTTGTAAATTTTGTTGATGTTCGTAGCTTTTTTTCTCGCATGTTGATGTTTTTCATTATTCGGGTGAGAGATTTAGTTGATATGAGTTGATGCATTTTGCAGTTTTTTTGGGTGATATGGGTTGATATTTGTAGTTTTTTTTCCCTATTTTCTCATGTTGATGTTTTTCATTTTCCGGCCGAGGTTTTGGTAAATGGAGTTGATTTTTGTTGTGTCTTGTTTCTTACGTTGGCGTTTTTCATTTTCCGGATGAGGTTAAATGCTAGGAGTTGATGTTTGTAGCTTTTGGATGATGTAGGTTGATAATTGTAGTTTTTTTTTATAAAAAAATTGTTGATGTTTTATGACTTTTAAAGTGAATAATTTATACTCTTCAGGCACCGTAGTTTTTTTTGTTGTTGATGTTTTTCATTTTCTCGATGATTTTTAGGTGTTATGGGTTGATGTTTGTAGTTTTTTAGTGATATGACTTATTTTTAGTGTTTTTCCTAATGTTGACGTTTTTATTTATAGGGTGAAGTTTAGATTTTTTTTTTAATGAGAACACTCGAGGGTGGGGAAGAATATATTAGAGGTTCCCCAAGCCTAACATCAATGATAGATAGGATATGGTGAAGTTTAGATGATAATAATTGATATTTTTAGCTTCTGGGTGATATAGGTTGATGTTTGTAGTTTTTTTTAAAAAAAATGATAATTTAAACTTTGTTGATGTTTTTATGACTTTCACTTGATTTTTTTGTTTGTTGTAATCGGTGTTTTTTTTCCTTCAATTTTGTGTTGATTTTTATTTTATTTTTTATATATTTTTTGCTGCAAACTTTGGTTGATATTTTATGATTTTTCTTTGATGTTCAACTATTTTCTGTTGATGTTTATAAGATTCAATTCACTGATCATATTGATTTTTAGCATTTTTTAAACATTTATTTTTAAAAAATGATTTATTTTTGCAGATTGCAGATGACGAAAAAATGATGGAAAGAAATTGGACAAAAAAACCCCTGAAAAGTTATTAGTGATAGGTCCATGTAAAATTATTAGAGATAGGTCCATGAAACTCTAATATTGTTAGAATTACATAAATGCCCCTGCCTAAAGTTTAGTATGTCTATCAGGAGACCATCTCATATGGAGTATAAGTGTTTATTAGATAACATCCTATGCACGATTTAAAATAAGTGATCGTATTTATTTAGTATTATATTTTATTTTTAAATAAAAATGAAAATGAAAAAATAATTTTTACTATATGTTGATGTATAAAAAATTAACTTTATAAATATATGAAAATAATATATCTACTTTTAAAAAATAAAAAATAAAATTTATAAAAAAATACTATCAATTAAACAATATATTTATTAAATGTGAACTATAAATTCATAATTAATCATTATATAATAACTGCTAGTAAAATTATCATTTAATTTAATAAGAAAATAGTAAAAGCGTTCTTATTTAGTAATATAATGAAAATAATTGTATTTTTCGTTACTATTTGGATATTTTTGTAATTAAGTAAAACATAATTTAAATTTATTATTTTACTATTCAAATATAGTACCGTTTAAAGAATGTTCATTTTATTTCGAGTGGGACTACTAACATAGAGTCTGTCTATAAGTTTATGTACAATCCCCTGTATTTTTCTTACTTATACAGTGCATTTATTTAATTACTACTAAATTTTAAATTTTGAAAATATATTTTTATATTATATATTTTTATATTTTCACATTCGAATACAAATTATTACTTGTTTGGACTTTCAAAATACAATATTTAAATTTTATAGAAAAAAATTACAACATTTAAGGTAAAAAATACAGTGAACTTTTTATAAACTTATGGACAGACTGTCTTTTCTGAAACTTTCTCATTTATTTAAATTAATTATATATTCTTTGCTATGTTTTATTGAAATAGTTGATAAAAGGATTATTTTATAATCAATAATAATAATAATAATTTTATTACATTTATTAGTTCACAACTTTCAACATCATACCACCAACAAAATCCAGATTGGCTAGCAATCAACAGGAAAAGAGAATTATGAGTGGTAGTGAAACATAAATTGTAATCAAAAGATCAACAATATCTGCAACAGTTTGGAGTAACCATCAACTATGAAAAGGTCAACAATATCTGCAACAGTTTGGAGTAACCATCAACTAACCTGCATCCTCGTTATCTAGCTCGCATTTCTGTTAGACTTTTTCTTGTCCTCAGCAAAAACAACTGTCAATTGCCTGCCTTGAAACACCTGACCATCCATCTGGTACTTGGCCTCACCAGCATCTACAGGCTTAACAAACTTGAAAAAAAAAATCAAAGACGTGAAAAGTGGACATCCGGAGTTAGTAGTTAGTACCTCTCAGGATTATAAAAAGGGCAAAATAATGATATAACCCAATGTTTTGGAGATTTGTGCTAATATGATCATGTGAAGTTGAAAAGTATTATTGTAGCCCTATATTTTGCATCAGAAGTGCCGATATAACCCTGTGGCACTATTCCAGCATTGACTTAGTAATTTCCGGCATTGACCAAATCTAAAATGACTAAAATATCTTAGTCTTAAACCTAATAATATAATGACTAAAATACCCCTACATTCATCTTCTTCATCATCGTTGTTCTGCCACCACCTCCGCCGCATCACCACCTCCACCGCCGCTTCACCACCTCCGCCGCCCACCACCGCCGGAATCTGGATTTCCGCATTCCTCACAAATGACAAATTATCCACAGAAATTCTTAACCCAGGAGAAATTCTTAACTACTCAACACATCAATGAAAAACCCCAAGTTTCACCCCTAAATCCAATTCACCCTAAGAACACAGTCTCAATACAGCCCTCAAAACCCCATTTTTTCACTGCCCAGATTGCCCAACACTTCAAGAACAGCTATAAACCAGAGTCATGTTAAAAATGGAAGCAGAGAACAACTAATTACCAACACGATAGCTAATTTGAACCTCTCTATACTTAATTACCAATACTTCAAGAACAACAAAAAATCCCATCTTTTCACTGCTAACCTGAAAACCGTCTCCTTCCGCACCACCGGTGTTCTCAAGACCATGAACTCCGCCTACGCCGCGCCGGAGTCCGAGGAGGTCGACGACGACGAGGAGGCACAGGTGGAGACCGTGATTTGCGGGCTTCGGTCAGAGCGGTGGTTCTTCGAGCGAAGAGAAACGAGCTCCATTCCGGGTTCTTCTCAGAATAGATTAAATTTGATTCGACGCCTCCCGATGCCTCGACACCTCGACGCCGCTCGATTCCTCTTCACCTCGACGCCGCCCGATGCCTCTTCGGAGAAGCTCGAGAGGAAGAAGATCTGAGAAGATCCGGACGAGTCCGACCCAAGCTAATGGCGGATTTTGGGTTGGAGGCTAGTGGAGGAAGAAGAAAAGAGGAAGAAAAGAGTAGAAGACTTCTGAGGGCAGAAAAGAGGAGGAAGAAGAAAAGAGCAGAAGACGAGGAAGAAAAGAAGCAGAAGAAAAGAGCAGAAGACTTCTGAGGGCATTATCATCTTTTAACCTTTTTTATTTTTTTAAACAGGGGTATAATAATCATTTCATGTATTTCCGGCCAAATTCAGGCCTCCAGGGTTACATTAGCACATTTTAGCAAAACACAGGGTTACAATAACACTTTTCAACTTCACAGGGTCATATTAGCACAAACCCTCAAAACATAGGGTCATATGAGCACTTGACTCTTATAAAAATCTAACATTCCTAGCCAGTAAGGTCAGATATTTTCTAGGCAGTTTATGTGGGGTTCTAAAGACAATTACTATGAGACCCTAATCAGAATAGAGAGGAAGAAAGACTAAGGGACGAAGAAAGACAAAAAGGTGGACATATCGTAGATAAAAGAGATGGTGATAGTCTCAAGAAAGATGGCATGTCTTTAACTTTATGGATAGTCCATTGTACTTTTTACTTTAAATGTTGTAATTTTTTATAAAAATTAAATATTATATTTTAAAAGTTGAAGCAAGTAATGAAACATCAAATGAAAAAGTTGAGATGCTCTCGACTATGCGTGCGATCTACACACAGTAAATGTGTAGAAACTGGCGACCATGAAGACGAGGTGTGGCCGACCGAAGAAGAACGTAGCCACACCGAAGACAGATTGGGGTAGCAGAGTCCAGGAGGAGATAGAGGCTAGCAGTCAAGGAGAAGCATCGAAGGACAGCGCAAAGAAAAGTGATGGAGAAACAGAACCACAACAAGATGAGGTAAATCCTCAAAAACCTGTAGATAAAGGGATGGAAAAACTACGAGTAGACGTAATCAGTGGGAATAGGATTCAATCAAATAGCATGAGAATCAAATTTGTTGCTCCAAATATGATGGATGGGGAAGTAGAGGTAGAAATCGAAGAGAATGATGTAGAAACGGAGATGAAGTATTGGGAGAATGCGTTAATCATGTATGTACTGGGGGACGATTTAACTATGACGACTGTTAAGAAATACATGATGAAGTTCTGGTCCTTTGCTGCTCTACTTGAGATATATTATAGTGATGAGGGCCATTTTATTTTGATGTTTAAATCTACTAGTGATAGGGATTTGGTGATGAAGAATTACCCTTATACTATATACAATATGTCATTGTTCCTGCATCTTTGGAAGCCAAACCTTTCCATGAAAAAAGATAGAGTGAAGGCATTGCCACTATGGGTGAAGTTTCCTGGATTACCACTGCATTTGTGGGGTGATAGAAGATTGGGGAACATTGGCAGTGCACTGGGAAAACCCTTATTCATAGATGAATGTACGGCTGCCAAACTGGGAATCTCTTATGCTTGATTGCTGGTGGAGGTGGACATAACACAGAAGGTTCCTGATTGTATAACAATTAGGGATGTGGAAGGAAACAAAATAAGGCAGAAAGTAGAGATGGAGTGGAAGCCTTTGTACCGTGACAAATGCTTTGAGGTTGGGCATAATTCTAAGATGAAAGAGGAGAGATTGGTGCAGATGTGGAGACCTAAAATGGATACTGAACTGGGGAAAGGAAAAAGGGAGACATAGGAGTAAGAAGAGGAGAAAGAAGGGCCTAAACACGGAGAAAAAAAATAAGGTGAACATCAGGTAGGAGCATGAATGGAGCCTTGTGAAAACAAAGAGCAGGGGGAAAAAGAAACTGGAGAATGAAGAATGCAAGGAAGTAACAGGGGAAGACATACTGAGATTCAAAAGGATCTGAGGATTTGGGGTGATCCTCCAGATGCCTTAGAATTTTCATCATGATAGTATCATGGAATATTATGGGGGATAAATTAAGTTGCTAAGTACAGAGAGATAAGCTCTTGTCTCAATAGATTAAATGTTGTTGTGGTTGTACTAGTGGAGACTAGAGTAAAGAAAGAAAAATCAGAAAATGTTAGGAAGAGCTTGGGGAAGTAGTGGAGCTACATAGACAATTATAAAAGCTCATTATAGTGGAAGAATATGGATTTTATGGGACCTGAACAAGGTGATAGTGAGGAAGGTGAAAGCCACTGATCAATTGGTACACTGTGAACTGATTGAGCAACATGGGGATAGAATCACATGGATGACTACCATTTATGTTGGGATTCAGCTGGAAGAAAGAAGGGTTCTATGGAAAAATATTGAGGTATTGGAGGCTAGCTCTCAGGGGCCTTGGGTGTTAATAGGTGACTTTTACAATGTTTTGGGTGTTAGTGACAGAATAGGGGGGAATATGGTACAAGTTAATGAGTATCAGGACCTGGAACAAATGATGCAAAAAGTTGGTCTGTTTGAATGTAAAAGTGAAGGAGAGTTCTATACCTAGACTAATGGGCATGTTGAAGGAGTCATATACTCTAGGATTGATAGAGCTATTGGCAATGTTCTATGAAATAACTGGAGTTAAGCAGGAACTGGAGAGAGAAAGAAAGGAACTATCATAAGCTTGAAATGAATTGTGAAATAGAAGAATGGATAAGAACATGTTCCAGAAAGTCATTGATGTTGTGGAGGAGGTGCAAAGGTGGAATACTATTGATGAAAAAATAGACAGGCAAACGACTAAAGTTGAATGAATCAAACTCGGGGATGGAAATAATGCTTATTTCCATGCCTCGGTGAAATCTAAAAATAATCGGGAAAGGCATAAAGACAGTGGTGAGAGTAGATGCACATCTAACTACTGATCAAAAAGAAATTGAATAGGAGGGGGTGAATTTTTATATGGATTTGGTAGGCATGACTGAGGATAGATTGAAAGGGATTGATGTAGGAGTAATGGGGAAGGGGTATGGATGGTTGTAAAAAGTACAGGGGATCTAAAAGCACCTGGTGTGGATGGATTTGGAGCTAAGTTCTTTAAGAAGAATTGGGAGGTGGTAAAAAAAATGTGATGGAGGCTAGGAATGAATTATTCAAGGAAGGCAGAATGTTTAGACCAGTAAATAACACAATGGTGACACTTATCCCTAAACACCCGGCTGCTAAGTCTATGAAAGAACTGCCTTTGTCTTGATGTTCTACAGTGTGTAAGATAATGTCTAAAGTACTCACTAAAAGGCTGAGCAGAGTTATAACTGAGATTGTGAATACTGATCATGCTGCCTTGTGCTAGGAAGGAGCATACATAACCATATCCTGATGGCTATGGAGCTGATTATGGGGTACAACAGAAAAGGTGGAAGTCCAAGATACATGCTGCAAATGAATATTCAAAAAGCTTATGCCACAATGGATTGGAAAGCTTTAGAGCCAATACTGAGAGAAGTGAGGATACCTAACAAATTCATTGAATGGATGATGGTATGTGTGTTTACTGTCTCTTAGCAGTACATTGTTAATGGGGAAATTACAAGGGCTATAGAGGCTAAGAAGAGACTGAGGTAGGGAGATCAATCCCTTCCTTATTATTTGTAATCCTGATGGAATACATGAGTAGATGTATGTTGACAGTGGGGGAGAATGTTGACTTCAAATACCATGCTAGATGTGAAAAAAATTAAGCTTGTGAATTTAAGCTTTGCAGATGATGTTATACTGGTTTCTAAGGGGAAGATAGGATCAGTGAAGATCATGATGAAGTCTTATAATGTGTTTACTGAATCTACTGGCTTGAAGGTGAATAAGGAAAAATGCAAAATATACTTTGGGGTTGTGAAGAATAAACAGAAGGAGAAAATTCATAACCTTACAGGGTTTGAGCAAGGAGAATTGCCATTGAGATACTTAGGAGTGCCCATCTCAAGCAAGAAATTGAATGTCTTGATGTGCCAACCACTTATAGAGAGAATCATAAAGAAACCGAGACATTGGAGTGCAAGATTACTCAGTTATACAGGGAGACTGCAACTGATCAGAAATGTGCGGTTCTCAATTCTAAACTACTGGATGTAGGCCTTCCCTCTTCCAAAAGCAGTACTGAAGCATGTAGAGGCATTATGCAGATCCTACTTATGGAGTGGTGAAGAGATAGTATCCATAAAATCTTAAGTAGCTTGGGAGAAAATGTGCACTTGAAAAAAAGCTGGTGGCATGAACCTGATATCATTGGAGGAGTGGAATGAGGTAAATATGATGAATTTGTTGTGGAATTTGTGTTGTAAAGCAGATAGGATGTGGATTAGATGGGTACATGCTTATTACATCAAGGATGGTGTTGTGATGACAGCTGCACTCCCAACTAATTGCTCTTGGGTGCTGAAAAGTATGGTGAAATGCAGGAGAAAGGTAATGGCAATGGGGAATGGAGAGAGCGGATTGGGAATCAGAAATTTTGTATGAAGAAAGTTTATAAAGCTTTAAAAGGGGAACAAAGAGAGATCATATGGAGAAAGATGGTATTGGGGAACTTGGCAAGACCAAGAGCAGTATTCTTACTGTGGCTGGTATGCCATAAAAGATTAGCAACAAAGGATAGGCTGAGGAATGAGATCCAAACAAATTGAAGGTGTACTTTCTGCTTAAAAGATGAGAGCCTACAACATCTGATGTTTGAATGCAAAGCAACAAAGGAGATATGGAGGAGTGTCTTGAGATGGTTGCAACGAGGAAGAGAACCGGAGGGATGGCAGGTGGAGATGGAATGGCTGGTACAGAATACAAAAGGGAAAGGGTGGAAGGCTAGGATTATGAAAATTGCAGCTGCGGAAGTGATCTATGAAGTTTGGAGGATGAAGAAGGAAGGAGGAGATCCAACAAGTGAAATCATAGAATGTATAGTTACTAGATCTTTGCTAAATGTTAAATTGAAAGAGGCATGTGCTAGATTAACGTTGCTAGAAGTAGAGAAGGAGATGTAATGTAAATCATAGTTTTGACATGAAATGAAAGTAACACTATTTCAAAAAAAAAAGTTAAAGCAAGTAATAATGTATACTCGAATAAAAAAATATAAAAGTATATAATATAAAAAAAAATTCTAAATTTCTAAAGTTAATATGTAATTTAACAAATGCAATGTATAAGGTAAAAAACACGTTGATTGTATATAAGTTTATGGATAGACCTCCTATCAGGAGACTCACTCCAAGAGATTACATCAAATATAATACTACATAAATTAAGGAGGAGATTCATATTAATTCATGATTTTTAAATTTTTCTATAAAGAGATTCATTCAATACTGATACCGTGAAAATACCCAAATTAATTATGAAAGAGATATTGAAACACAAAGGCCTTATTCTCTTGAACTTATCTGCATTTCAGTTTAATTCAATTCATTTCAGTTCACCGTGAATTTAATTTAGGTCGAATATTACATGATTTAGTCATACATTACTATTTTTCAACACACATATTTTCAATTCAGTTCAATTTATTTTAAATCAGATCAGTTCAGATAAACTTCAGAGAGCAGGGTCTAACACACTGTAAATTGACTATTGTGAAAAGTGACATGGCAAGCTGGTGTGGCAAGTTTTTGGAATGCCACTTGTCAAAAAAGTTGCTCTTTTAATTATATTTATAGATAGACAGTTTGTATATGGTATACTGGGTATAATACTAACGATATCCCCAGTAATAAAAGTAATAATAATATGGAAATTTACTATCCATATTTTAAGGAGTTATTTTAGTGATGTATATAATTATGTATTTGAACTGATATGATACATATACGATAATCATTGTACACTAGTGTGCAATATAATTTACCATAGATAGATACCACCCACCAATTTCACAGCGTACTAGTTCTATTTGAAATAATTATGTTAGCCAAAATCTCGGGAAAGACGGTCTTTGTATAAACTTATGAAAAGACGGGGTTTAATTAGAATAATAAAAGGTAGAAGGTGTTAGTTGCAATATTAAAATTTTAGTATGCAACCTGTAGTAGTTATAAAATTTATAATCCGATTCATACAACCCAAACAATTTTTCTTCATTTCTTCTAATATACATTTTAAACCTTGATGTTTCCATGACTTATGAAAAGACCATCTTTCAAGAGACGAACTAATTATGTTATTAAAGCTAATATAAATCTTAGTTCTAAGACTTTTTTAATGAATGCTACATTCTTTTAGACTTTTGTGCAGAGCACAAAACTAATGTTCTTAGGTTGTTGAGTGGCACGTGTATTCTTTTTTTCTCTTTTTGAATTCTTATTCGAAATTGAGCATGTTTTCTTTCCTATTTTGATCCAGTGATCAAATTTAGTTGTTTATTGAGTGTATTTATACAATTTTTTGAAAAAAAGAAGATTAAAAAAAAACTTTACTATTAAAAAAATATAACAACAAAAAAAAGGTTGTCCCTCCTTCACTATTTGATCTTTTTAACCCTAAAAGTCAGAAACCGGATACATTGTCCAATAATGATGCCTAAGAAAAAGGTTTTACACAAAGGCCCATCACAAGCAGCATCTAGCCATGTCGATGGAGGTGAGTCATTTCGCGAGACTTCTAATCCACTACAAATGGTCGATCCAACAACTACGACAATTCCACCAACCAACCCATTTACGGCAGAGGAATGACTATACCAGTCACCTAGGAGTCTAGAGATCCAGGTAAGGAGGAACCACAACAGCTGATTTCGAAGAACTGGCCGCCTAACATGAATTTCTCCAGTTAAACTCAACAGATTTCAACATATTCTTGCAGGGCCAACGTAATCATGCAACTACAAAGGGACCATCAATGACCCCAACTACAGGAGGCATTATTCGTCCATCACACAATCCCAGCGGGAACACTACCAATCGCTCGTCCGATGCCTTTACCATAGCGGGAGTTCGATCCAATAACTCATCATGCATGTGGGAGTACCAAATTCCATACAGTTGCATATATTTATACAAACATAGGCGCGAGCTTTGAAGCAAACATACATACATAACTACAAGTACCGATGCTAATATAAGTACCACCACTTGTGTCCTCTAGTTTGGAATTTCCTCCTACACCGATGATACAAAAATTCCGATGGTGTCCAAGCAAGCTAATCTGACCTTTGGTGTAAATTCTCTCATGTCTCAGCAGATTCCTCTGTGATTGACTGTAGTCAACCTATGGCCCTTTTTCTTAACCACCAGAGCAGGTGTTCCTGTCACAACACCCAAGACTTGATCCACCCACCAGTTTGACATCACAACCTTCAGCCCGCAAAACGTTGCCTCTTCATGTAGCACTATTTGGAACCCATGCGCTAGTTAGCTTGGCCTATACATACCTGAATAACCCTTGGATGCCACCTAGTGAACCGTAGAAGCCAGTTGAAGACAAGAATTTCACCACCATCGACTGAGATCTTCAGCGCATAATCGGAAAGAGTGGACAAGCAGCTTCCTTATGATTTATACTGTCTATAACAGCAACCCCTGGAATATGGTGCAGAAGCTACTCGATAATTTTCCTACCTACAATGATGAGACCGGTCAAGGACAAATCATAATGACCTACAAGCAGATTATGGCATCATGAGATATTCATCCTAATATGAGGTGCAAGTTGGTTGGGTCCTACCTCCGGGGGAAAGATTTGTAGTGGTTTGAGCCTTAGTCGAGAGGGAAGCTCACTTTTCATCATGTCTTTGGTCCAAGCTTACTTACTTGCTTCTAGTAGTAGAGAAATTCACTAAAATGGTGACGAATATGTTGAATCTTCAGGAGAAGTTTAATGAGTCAACTGAAGCTTACTACACATGTTACACGGAGGAAATCTTGGATGTTATGAACTTGTGGGATACGATGGTCTTCTCAATATACATGAATGGCGAGAAAATTCTATGTTTGTGGCTACAGTAGCCACAAATGGAAGAGAATATGGAGGACGCATGTAGAAAATGCGTCCTCTCCTACCTCTTTTTTTTATTTTTCGTGAATAATGCCACACTTTTTTGATTTTTCATGAATAATGACACGTTGAGGTGGCGAGAGGACGCATTTTCAATTTGCGTCCTCTCCTTCCGGTCAAAGTTGGCAGGTTAGCAGGCGGTGCAGGCGGGCAGGCTGCAGCAAGGAGAGGGCGTATTTACAATATGCGTCCTCCGATCCCCTCTCTCAGCTCGCCCCTCATATTTATCCACCTCTTCTCTTCTTTCTTTTGTTATCACTTTCATCCCCATTTGCCAAAAAAATTTCTTCATTTCACCTCCCATCTTCCTTCCCGAGATTTCACCACCACTCTCCTTTGCCATTGCGCCGGTTGTTCTCCGACATTCCGCCATTCTCCTCCGCCATTCCGCTTGTTCACAATATCGGTAATGTATTTTTAATTTTTGCAAAATCCTACATTTTCTCTTGTTTTATTTTGTTAAGGTTTTGTTTGAGTAAAATTTGTAATGGATTTTTGGTTGTAGAGATCACAATCGGCCTGAAGTTCCTGCCGTTGACAGTCCTTGACCCACCGCTGACCCGCCGTTGACCGACGTTGACCGACGTTGACTTCACATTTGTCACCTTGTCCGTGAGTCTCAGACTGCCACCCACTTTTTTTCCCACTTTCTTGAAGTTAATTGAACCCTAAATAATTTTACGAATGTGTTCCACGATTATGTGTGAGTTGTCGTAGAAAGTTTGTTGTTGACTTTTTGGTTAAATTATAAATTGCGGAGATCCCAAAATAATTTAGTTAATTCGGATGTGTTGTATGATTGTGTGTAGTTTTAATGATTAAGTTTGGTCCGATGCTTTGATAGCATTTAATGCTCACACGTGACTAAATGAAGTAATTATATGAATTGTTGACTGATTAATGTATTATGTTTGTAGCAATAGTAATGACTTTTGAGGATACTATGAAAAGGAATGTCGAGTGAAAAGAAAATAAAAGTGATGTCTTTGTATAATTGTTTACTTATTAATGTATTATGTCTGTATTAATAGTGTTGTTAATGTGGTCGAGTGGAGTACATGTACATATTTGAGGATACAATGAAAATGAATGTAGAATGAAAATGAATTAAAAGTTATGTATTTGTGTATTGCAGTTGTACGATGTTTTTGACTGTGTAAATGTATAGAGGCGGTCAAATTAAGTTTGATTTGACTGTGGGTGTGTATTATAATCCTCCAATACCGGAGCGAGTTGTGACTCTCGAGAGGAGGTTGAACCACTCAGAATTAGTTGATGTAATTGTCACGAGGCTTGGCATTGCGAGTGAGAGGTATATGTTGAAAATATATTACCGATATCCTGAACTGATTGGTTCGGCTGTATACTATCGGTGTTATAAGGTGGAAGATGATGAGTCAACTGCGTTCTTCTTCAACATTGTTGATCGATTGTCGTTGTCCTCTGTGGATTTTTACATTGTTATGGAACAGTTGACAAGCACTAATGATTGGACACAGCCAAGCATGTTCATGTCGTTGTTGAGCAACATACAGAACTTTGCCGATGTACCAAGTGTACCACCACCCGTTCATAGCCGAGGTTTTGAAATTGGTGAGTCCAGCCAACCTTGTGGGTATGCTCACGTGGATTGTGCTCAGCCGTCCACAAGTGGTGGTATGTATGGTATGGACCATGACGAGCAGAATGTCTTCGATGATGATTACGTGGGACACGTTAGCGACCATGTTGTTCGAGATGATGGTGGCGAAGACGATGGTGACGAAGGTGAACTTGACGGTGGAAGTGAGGATGATCGTTCCTTATCAACTGATTCGAATCCTGGGGACGAGGAAGAACAAGTGGTGTGCATGAACAATGTACCCCCGTCGTTTCATATTCTGGCGAATCTGGATACACATGCCTACTATAGGGATTATGGTGGACCTGATGAGGATAGCTATGACCCAACTCATTTTGGGTTCGGAGTTTCTACTTATGATCAAGAGACTAGTGTAGTGGAGTTGGGTATGCGATTCCAGACGAAGCCCCAGTTGGTTGAAGCTATTTCTAGGTGGAGTTCCATGATGAACAGGGAACATAGAGTCATGGAGAGCAGATCACGCACATGGTATGCGAAATGCAAGGACGTTGTCGAAGGAACAGGGAATTGTCTTTGGGTTGCCAGAGCTTCAAAAAAGGCTTCACACGGCATGTGGGATATCACCAAGTGGGCAAGTAGCCATGGGTGTGTTGGTGATGGTCGATCTACAGGTAACGTGAATCTGACGTCGGTGATGATCGCCCGTTCAATCTGCCACCACATTGATGTAAACCCTTCATACACAGTGAAAGATGTACAAGCTCAAGTGAAGGAGGAGTTCAATGTCACCATTTCCTACAAGAAGGCGTGGTATGCTCGACAGAAGACAATTGACATGGTATTCGAAACTTGGGAGGATTCTTTTGAACAGCTCCCAACCTTTATGGATGAGCTTGTCAGGGCCAATCCGAGCACCGTTGTTGATTGGGCTGATGAACCTGACAGAATACACGGTCACAGGTGTAGGAAATTTAAATTTGTGTTCTGGGCATTTGGTCAGGCAATTTAAGCCTTTCGCCACTGCAGGCCAGTCATTAGCATGGATGACACTCATTTGAGAGGGGCATATAAGTCCACAATGCTGGTCACCGTGACGCATGATGCAAATGATTACATCCTCCCCATCGCTTACGCTATTGTTGACGAAGAAACGAATGAAAGCTGGAACTGGTTCATGGGGAGACTGCATCTTCACATCGTTGGTGGTGATAGCAGGCCAATCTGTATCATATCCGATAGGATTGCTGGACTTATAAATGCGATGACACATATGGAGGAGTGGATGGAGCCGGCTGGATACCATCGAATTTTCCTGCGGCATTTTCAATCCAACTTCCTGTCATATGATTCCAAGAAGTTCAAGAATGCACTTATGAAGACTCTGGTGTGGCAGCTTGGTGGTGCCAGGCGAGAGAGCAAGTGGAGGGAGTACAAGGAGGAGCTAGAGAGTATACAATCATCTGCTTGGGCTTGGCTGGAATGGCAAGATAGGAGTAAGTGGTGTCTTGCGTTCGATGAGGGTGATCGACGTTGGGGAATTCTCACGATGAATTTGTCTGAGAGTTTCAACAACTGTTTACGCTGCGCACGCCATCTCCCGATCACAGCGTGTGTCAAAGCGACGTTCGAGCGAACAGTTGAAATATTTGTGCAAAGGGTTATGGACGCCACGTCACTTAATTACAATTTTGTATGTGTCCATAGAGCAGTTTCTGGATTCTAAAATCTTGTTCGTTTGTCCAGGTCCGTGTTTCCTAAGAGCAACTGGAAAAAGTTTCAGAAGCAGGATACATGGGCACAGGGACATATCGTAACCTTGTTCGGCCATGCGTCGCAGAATTATAGGGTTGTGACAAGGAACATCGATGGGAGCATTAGTGAATGACAGTACATGGTCAAATACAGAAGAAGAGAGTGTACTTGTCGCGAATGGCAAATATTCGGTTTCCCTTGTTCCCATGCCTTGGCCGTCCGTCGGCACAGACGTGACGATCCTGCTAGTGTATGTGACAGGGTGTATCACACGACCACATATGTGCAACAATATAGTCAGGGTTTCATGCCTGTACGAGATCCATCACTTTGGCAACGTGCCCGTTGGAGGTTGATTCCTGATGAGGAAAAGTTTCACAATAGGAGGCGTGGACAGTTTGCGGAGAGAAGGATAAGGAATCAGATGGATGAGAGGGTGCCGGGTGAATCCAGGGGCGGCCGTAGACGTGGCCGTGCTTAGTGTCATGTTGTCATATAGTGTCTATAATATTACCTCTGTCGTATGTTACTTGTTGTATTACTTTCGGAACTCAGAATATTTATCTCATGACGTTATAGCTTTTATTTGCCGAATATGTTTGACATGGTAATCGTTTCAGTAATTAATTTTGACATGTTTTAATTGTAAACAGGGACACACAATGTATCATTGTCATCCAGGTTCCATGTAGGATGATTTGTTGTACCTTCACAAGGAGCATCGTGCCCGTGCATTGTACAACAGTCAGTTAGAGGATGCGGCACTGCAGGTTCGGTGGTGCGATGGGGCATGCTGGACCGAAGGTATGCCTGACACAGTTATGAGCTACGTGCGTGACTTAGGATTCCAGGGACTCCTTGATTCCGCACCAATACGCATAGACCATTCACTCATCACTGCCCTAGTGGAGCGGTGGCGACCCGAGACGCACACATTTCACCTACCGATGGGGGAGGCTACGGTCACACTGCAGGATGTGGGGATGCTATGGGGTCTTCCGATCGATGGGATCCTAGTCACAGGAGTAGACACCAGTAGGCGTACATAGGAATGGATGATAGTGTGCATGGACTACCTAGGTGCTACACCTGACCCCAGTGTTATCCGAGGGGGTCGCATTAGGGCAAGATGGTTGGGAAATTTATTGCACAGTCCGTTCCCTACTCACCCTACTGAGGTCCAATGTCAACAGCGGGCGAGAGTTTTCATTCTACTGCTGGTTGGGGGAATGCTCATGTCAAACACATCTGACTATCTAATTCCACTGCTCTACTTGTCGGTACTGATGGACCTAGGTGCAGCATGTCACTACAGTTGGGGGAGTGCCATTCTTGCACACTTGTACCGGTGCTTATGTGACGCTGCAATTCCACAAGTTAAATCCATTTATGGCCCCCTTGTCTTGCTACAGGTAAATTAGTCTGTCACTCCACTCATTTGTACATAATGTCTACTATGTTACTTTGTATTACATTTAAATTAATTTACTAACAGTTGTGGGCATGGGAGCGCATACCATTTATCTGACGTGGCAGGTGCTCTACCAATAGCAGTGCCAATGAATGCTGTTGGGTCCCGGTTGGTGCCGAATAATTCTAGTTTTCAATTTTTAAAACCATAGTCAATTCCATATACTGGCTAATATAATTCACTCTTTTGCTCGTAGGTGGAGAGCCCCTTACGATTTATCACAATCACTGATGCATGTTTTGAAAGTGTATCGCAATCAGATCACATCTCTCAATCAGAATTAGGTATAGGCCAACTTGGATTATGTTCTTCTGATTCCGTGTGAAACATGGTTTTCAGTACCTAACCGCAAGACCATCATGTTCTTTCAGTTTATTTGGGAGCCAATCATGGCGGATATCGTGGGACAACTCCCGTGGTACTGTACAGCTGGTAGCAACAATTGGCTAGTTTGCGTTGACCTCATCTGATGGCTTGCCGTGGAGTTCTACCTCGCACACCGTGTTCTCAGGCAGTTCGGCCTAATCCAGCCAATACCCACCCAGTTGGTCAGTGGGGATGAGTATAAACTGCTTCATACTAGAGACCGTCGAGGCAGGTCTGGCATTGATTGGCATGTCGAACTAAGAAGATATCTCGTTGCTTAGGAACAACGATCTGATCGACAAGTAAACCCACTTGGGTATGCAGATCCATATTGTCCCAGCCGTGAATACATTGAGGGGGTACTTTCGCAAGATGGTGAGCATGATTGATCAGCCAGGACGGCCTCTAACGGCTATAGAGGGTTTCCATGGAGACGGTGCAACTATGGAGTACTTGGTATTTCCTAAAATTCAAATATTGTTAAGAAATAATGCTATGGATTTCCCCTACATTGCATATCTAACATATTTATCTCGATTCTGTAGTTACAGACAATCACTGAGATGCACATCAGGTCGAACATTAATTTGGATGAATGTCCCCCACAATTCGCGGATGCTCTCAGGGGAATCAATGAAGTTGTCACACGGGGTCTGCAACACGCGCATCAGGCCTCTAGACTGCAGTACTATCAGCCGTTTGTGCACTGTGAGGATCCTCCCCCTGGTGTGAGATATACGGACCTCAGAAGCCACCGTCAGCCTCCACCTGGTCGACAGGGAGGTCGCAGGCGGCGTCCTAGGGACCAAACGGAACACGTTGGTCCATCACAAGCTAGACCCTCACATGCGAGTCCACCGATTGCCGGACCATCACATGGTGAACCCTCACATTACGACATGACTCCATCGGAATACACTGCATCACTCCAACATCGAGTCATCAATTCATGTCGCCTGCCGCTCCATCACATACGGGTAGTGTTCCACATGCCTATCGTGAGGAGCCTGAAGACGAAATGGAGGACAAAATACCAGAGGGAGTTCCACATGAGGAATTGCATGTACCTACACAGGTGGCTGTTCCACGACGGACATCCAGGACCATACGTCCTCCACCGTGTGGAACGGGCTGAAAGCTTGCAGATATCGTCACTAGGACAGTGCATGCCAGTGAACACTGATTTGAATTACATTTCACACGTATTGTTCGACTATTGTACATTTATGCTAATTCATACTCATTCTAACTATGCAATACTTCATTCTTACACCCTTATTCAGGACTAGTTACAAAACGGCAACTAAAGCTTCCCTAATTTGTCGTTTGACTAGTTCTCAAAATATCATCTGACAAACACGAGTCTACTTATGAAGAATCTTCATCGAAATCAATGGGATGACAAATAATAAGTTATACTTTGCAACATTCAAGGATAATTTATTACTTATATTCACGACTCGTTCTGAAAAATACACTTTTGTTGAATTCATGACACGATTTTATAATCGGAAAATAACTGAGAAAAATTCGCTGCAATTAAAAAAAATCCCGCATAACGGTCATTGTGAATAAGCATTTTGCCAAATAATTAAAATTCTCCAAACGCTTATTTTACCCAATTTACCGAATAATTAATTGTCATTACAAAAGTCAGCTTTGAGGGCTCGTTCAAAACCTTTTCGGGAATAACATTCCCAAAAAAACAGAAACCAGCTCCTGAGAACCCATTTCAAAAATGAGTCCTCTAAAACATATTCCCAAAAAAAAAACCAGCTCAGAGGACTCGATTCTGAAACGGGTCCTCTAAATAATTTTTTGAAAAAATAAAAATGCGTAGCTACGAGGACTCGTTTTCAAAATGCGTTCTGTAATAAATTTTTGGGAAACAAAAATTTAATCAGGGCCAAAGCTGACTTAAGTATTTTTAGCAAAAAAAATATTACATCAACATGAGGACGTATTTTTCAAAAAATTACATTGAAGCTAAAAAATATTTACTCTTAAATTTGCGAAAAAAACTAAAATTCCATGAGGACGCATTTGAAAAATGTGTCCTCTATTACTTTAAAGCTAAAAAATAATTACTCTTAAATTAGCGAAAAAAAACTAAAATTCCATGAGGACGCATTTGAAAAATGCGTCCTCTATTACTTTGAAACTAAAACATAATTACTCTTAAATTAGCGGAAAAATAATATAATTCCATGAGGAAGCATTTGAAAAATGCGTCCTCTATTTTTTTGGAACAAAAAAAAAATCTGGAGCCTGAGGACGCATTACCCTAATGCGTCCTCCACCATGTTGTCCATTTTCCAGAACCACCGTATCCGCAGCCAACATTCAAATTTTTAGCATAGTAAAATCAAGAACTCCATGAATGGCTTAGCTATTGAGAAACTTTTTGCCAATAATCCAATTGTTGCTCAACAGCTTCAGGATATCGCAGAGAGATATGCTAAGGTGGAAGAAGCAGCCAAGCGGAAGAGATATAATGATTGATCTTCACCTAAAAACATGTGCTAGCTAATGCATTCAACACATTTGTTATCATATTTTGGCTGGTTGATAGCTAGTTTTAGTTAGGTTTGCATTACAAATGGTTTAGATGACCATTGTTGATTTTCTTATCTAAATCCCTAGTTTTGTAGACTTAATTGGATCTAATGGACACTTTGTCCTCACGAGCACCTAGATCTTCTTTCGTGAGCTTATTAGTAGGTTGATCTTGAGCACTTCAATGTAGTTTTATAGAAGGTCATTCACAAGGGTGGTAGTATATAGTAGAAGGCTATTCACAAGGATGGTAATACATAAGGCTACAAGTCAAAATGTGGTAGTAGATGGAATCAAGCCGGAAGAAAATGGGAGTCAAGTCCAACACTTGAAGACTTGGCATGACCGTGTGACTCAACACGGGTCGTGCCAGCCAGCATGATTGTGCCATAGCCCCTTGGCACAGGCCACCTAATTTCACACGGCCTGTGCCAGCGGAGTGCTTTGTGCGGCTAACTATGAGCACGGATTGTGCCACTCTACACTTCCCGTGTTGCCCCAGTTTCAACATCCGAAGACCAGCCCATGAGGTGCGAAGATTGACATGGTCGCACTATCATTTTTCTCAGAAATTGACTCCCAGCCAATGGCCCGCAAGGATTTGCATGGCCCATGCCATTCAGAGGGAAAACCCATGCCTCCAATCGGCATCCCGTGAAGATTTACACGGCCTGTGCTGTTCAACTGATCGAGAAGGAACTCCCAGCTGGAAGCCCGTGACGAATGACGTGGTTGCACACATAAGAATGGTCGAGACCAATGCCCAGCCGGAGCCCGTTCCAGACAGCACAGGCCTTGCCAGACCTAGCCAACATGGGTCGCGCCCTTTTATAAGGCCCGTACCAATTTCGGCTGCCAGGGTTTTTGTTGCTTCTTTTTGAGCCTTTTTCAACGTCGAATTCCCTACTATATCTATAGTTGTCTATGTTTACTAGGGTTTAAGTTTGGATAGTTTTATTTTCATTCTCCTAATTTTTCTAAGAGAGGCAGAGAGAGAAATGGGCTAACCCCTCTCTCTAATTTTATTTCTCCTTGTTTTTCCCAAGGGCATTGAATCCAATTTAATGTTTGGGTTCAATGCTTAGGGAGTAGTGATTTAGTTTGGGATCTATATTTGTATTCATGATTAGATGATGACTTTCGGAGATTCTTAGATTTCCCTATCTTTATGTCCTATGAATATTTATGCTTGATTTATATTTTCTATTCTTATGAGATTTATGCTATGCCATATTTTATGATGCATCCATACATACATGTGTAGCGTAATATCGTGTTAGGATTCATTGTTATCACTACAAGAAAAAACACCTTTTACCTCTTCTTTGGTGGGGTTTTTACCTCGGTTTTCAGCTTTAAAAAATTGAGGTAAATATAGGTGTAGTAAAAAGTACATTTTTTACCTTAGTTCGTAGGACCGACGTCAGGTTTTGTGACTGACGTCGGTCTAACCAAGTAGGCCGGTGATAGTATACCATAGATGCGACATCGTTTCAATTGACATCGGCGTTCATAAGTAGCAACGTCGATCACAACAAGAAGGCATTCGATGGGAGTGGAAATGCTACGACATCGTTAAGGACGGGGTCGTGGATAAATGATAGCCACGTCGCTGGTGATTGTATGCGACATTGCATGATCCAAGGCACCCTCCTCATGGGGCATGCTGACGTGGAAGGCTAACTAATACAACATCATTTTTGAATGGGCGACGTTGCAAAAAATGCCGATGGTTTATGCGATGTTTGTAAGGTGTTGTCTCTTCACCAGTTCGTACGACGTCATGGTATAAATCGTGGAAAAATTGGTTCTCATACAATATTATAATACTTAATATTTGATGACACAAAAAAACAATAGCTTGAACATATATTACCAATAAATGTCAGAATATATTTAAATACATAAGGTTGATATGAAAATGAATATTAATTGCATTGAACCCCCTTGCCTACATTGTACGGCTTTAACATTATCATGGGGACTAGAATGAGAAGTCTGTGCTGAAAGTCCATCAATAACTCTCTTCGTCCTATTACAACAAATACGCATGACACAAAATTTATATCAGAATTCGACAGTCCCCGAATAATGCACACATAATATAGTCAAGTGTAGACGACAATAATTTGAACATGGAAAAAGTACATGTACTAATTTAAAGTGATGTCTCTTGAAGGATAAACGTAGTTGCAGACACCGACTAAAGAGTGACGTCGGACATTCATAGATGTTGCTGTCATTTCCTAGCCAATGCAAAGTTGCTCAACATTTGGCCCCATATCGTATGGGGTGATGAACTGCTAGCGACGACGCATATTCAACCTGTGTTCATACAAAAATCTGATTGTCGTCCACAGTCAGCCCTAATCTAAGCCTTTTTCCTCACTCCTTAAAAACATGACATTATCTTGGAAACACAAACAATATACAGTATATAACATGTAACATAATCATCATGCTCCATGAAAATTTTCAATGATTGGTCAATGAGGGGAAAACATATACAAAGAGATGCTCAATTAAGCTACCTCAATTAATTTGAACCCGAAGATGTTCCATCCTAGGATATTTGTTGATATTTGATAGAATAAATTAGATTGGGCTCTTTGGTGGTTGTAATGGTGTGAACGGAAATGATGGTGTGGAGTTAGGTTAGGAGGAAATGTGTTAGAGATGGGAAATAGGTGCTGGTGCTGAATATTATTGTCATGAAATGGGGTTGGGGGCGGGGGGGGGGGGGGGGGGGAGAACTTTGGTTCAAAATTTTGATTCCTGCTGAAAATTTTAGGTAAACCGATGTCACTAGGTTGTCGGTCAGTGGTTCATTTTATGCGACTAGCTTTTGCGAAGACGTACATGTAGGCCTAGGTCCAATTTTTGAAAAGTGTCGTAAAATACTCCTTGTTAAGATTCTGACCCATTTATGCCAAATAGGAACAACATTTTCCTATAAATGTGAATAAAAAAATTTTATCTCCAATTTTGCATTTCGACATCTCCCACTTTCTTGGAAGGACCTAAGTGCAAAATCTGAAAAGTTAACCGGTTGTCCCAAACTCGATTACAATTGTCCCAAAAAGAAACTTTGTCACCCATAGTCGAACTTATACTAATCGAGGGAAATAAAGAAAGATGACTTATTCCCACATAGACTTTCATAAGATCATCCCGAATGACCCTTTCATACTTATAAGTAATCATCTACAATTTACTATAGACCAAGTACTAGCGCTTTTTAAAATTTGATGGACGGAATTTTATTACATTTTTATTTCATAAAAGACCAAGAATGTGAGATTTCATGTGATTCTATGTGGTGGAAATTATCATTCTCGTAACGCTCATAGTAAGAGCATTAATGGAATACTAACAAAAATGACAGACGATGACCCCGGTTCGCGCCTCCCTTAGAAAGTACGCATAATCTCCATATCAAAAATTTCTCCTAACGTTTGGGTGCAGATTTATGAAGTGTAGTGGACATGCCACTAAGTTAATTTGGGGCATAATGTCATTTTCACAAATTTTCCTCATACACTGCCTGAGAAGATTTTGGTCCCGTTCCATTGACCCGTGTATGAACAAATCGGAATATCAGGCTCTTGACTTGGTGAATTAGATAAGGGCATCTACAATTTTGCATTTCAACTTCTCCCACTTTGTTGGAGAGACCTAAGTGCAAAAATTAAAAAGTACACCGGCAGTCCCAAAATTGATTCCAATCGTCCCAGACGAGAACTTTACCATCCCCAGTCAAACTTATGATCCCCAAAATTGATAAAGAAAATGGCATGATCCCACGGAGACTTCCACACGATCTTCCGATTAACTCTTGCATACTTATCAATAATCATATACAATTTACTCTAGGCCACATACTTGCACTTTTAAAAAATTGATGGATGGAATTTCATTATTTTTTTAATTTATAAAAAGCAAAAATGTTGCCCCTATTAATGTTTCCCAATTTTGTGGTGTAGTGAAATTTTGTTTTGCACATTTTTGCAGTTGTTAGTTTATCCGATGTTGTTGTTAGTTTATCCGTTGTCCTTGAATGCATCATCGCCGGTTTGTCGATCCTTCTTCAATTGCACCGATCCCAGTGCGACGTCACTAATACATATGTTCTGTGGTTGATATTTAATGTGACATCGCACCCTTCTCAGTTAACCAATCGGTTATACCGAAGGTTTTTGCGACACTTTGACTTGGTTGACCATGCCATTATTTTGAATCGATGAGTCAGCAAAGTCAATCCAAATTGTCAGCCGGCCAAGTCATTTTTAGGATCAACTCACATAAGTGCAATGACTAACCTAGCAAACAATTAATTAAATTGATTTCTTTCAAACCATTTTGCTTCTATCATAATATTTAACATACGTGACAATATGTATTTCAGGAATCATGGCGAATTATGCCGGTTCGAGCCATTCCCCAATTAAGGTGAGCGGTTTTTTATTCAGATTTAAATTCCTTCTATTTTATCACTTATGTTCTAATTGAATTTATAATAATTTCATTGACCAATACAGATCTGTACCTATTCGGATGATGAAAGTTCATAGAATACATCTGGCGATGTCATTCCGCATTTTGTACACACTCTGACCCAGACGAACTTTGGGTCAATTCTATTTCTGATAAGTTCTCCCTGTTACACATATATTTTATTTTCAATTAACTTTTTCTATAGATTACTTTCATATGTACTAACAAAGGTTTTTTGTTTATAATTTGTTACATCCCTAGCCAGTCTGTGGAGCTCCTACCGCCGTACAAGTTGGATGTTGTGATCAGGTGCAACTGGAGGGACTATCACATGCACTACTCAGGGAAGAGGAGGCTTAAGACCTCTGACCCTAAATGGGTTTAGCCAGTTTTTTGCTGTAGAGGAACTCGAGGTTGAAGACACCCTCTAATTCAAGGTGGTAAATGGTGATGGGCCCATAGTTTTTAATGTAATCATTCTTCCCCGCAGACTTTAAATGTTTAGCTTAGACTTGATATGATTATGTATTTGGTACAAATTAATTCGTATTTGGAAGAATAACTATTCAGACATATTTTATATCTATATCTTTAATGTATAATCTATTTGTTTAATGTTATTTTAATGTTATTGAAATTTTAATATTTAACATAACATATGAACAAAGTTTTAATATAATGATCATTCAAAGAACTATAAAAGACTTGTTTGTAATGAATAGTTTGTTTCAATTAATTTGCAACTAGCAAATATTTGTTGGGCCAAAAATTTTAAATAAATTTGAAATGTTGACCAGTTGGCTGGTGGGCTGAAAGTGTTGGGCCCATATAAACCTGCGACGTAGGCCAGGGGTCTAGACCTTGTCAACTACACTGAGGTTGATGCAACGTCGCACCATGTGAGGCTGACTTCACAATGTGGCCAAAGCACCGTCATCCCAAAATAGGTATAACTAAGGGAACCCTAACAAACAGTTCAAGCTTCTCTTCATAAGTTCCCCGCAAATTCCGACGGTCTCCCCCTCCCTTCTCTTCTCTCTTGGAAAAAAGGTAAGGTTTTTCTAATTTCTAACGCCCATTGTTAGTAATTCCTACTTTACATTGTCCAATATGTGGTTTGTCAATGTGTTCATATTTTCTTTTATTTATAGTTTCAACTCACATTTTTGAGAGTGTGAACTTTCCTTGACTGTAAACATGGGTACTAAGTTTTGGTATGTCTCCAAAAGGTTTTTGTTTAATTTTATGTTGTTAAACCTTCATTTTTTTTTGGGTTTATGCGTTTCTTCCTGTAGCTTCTTCTGATACGTGCGACGTTGGTAAGCTGTCTGTCACGATTTGGTTTATGTGATTAGCGTGCAAGGTCGCACATTCTAATTTCATGTTCTTCAGTGTGAGACGTCACACTTATTTCGGACTATCCTTTGGTTTTACATTTTTGTTACCAAAACTTGTTAGCATTTAAGTTTACTCTGAAATTGCATATGCAACCTTGTTTGTGTATCGGTCAAATGTTCGATTTTACCGACTACTTAGCGAGGTCGCTCATACATGTCGACCAAACCACTGCTTGTGACCGACATGTATCTGTGACCCATTGCCGATGTCGCACCGTGCATTTCATAGGCAATTAAGTTCACAGTTAACATTTTCATTTTTGATTCAAGACTTATGACTGGCAAAGGATCGTCTAATCGCCCATTTTTAGGTCTTCTACCAATTTACGTATATATATATATATATTTACTAACACATCTTCACACTTTATAACAACCAATATTTTTTTAAAATTTTTGTACAGCTTTCTGCACAGCGGAGCAACCCAGAGCCTGTTGTCTTAGACATTGAACATCATACAATATCTCCTAAAAGTCCACGTTTCCACTACACTCTGAAGCAGCAGAATTTTGGGTAAAATCCAACTTTGGTAAGGCATTTCTCCCGTGGTGCTGAGGTGCTACGAGACAGAGTGGCACATGAACTAATCGGGGGGGGGGGTGGGATGATCAAGGCCCTATCCCCAAAGGGTTTTGGTGAGTACCTTTCCGTAAAATTCCTACGTATTGGGAACACCTTGTTCTTTGAGGTCATAGAAGCTGGGGGGCCAATTGTCTTCAAGGTCATCGTAATTCGAGCTGATTGAACAAATTTATATTCTATTAATGGGAGTAAAACAATTATTAATTAAATTTATGTAGTAATTGGAAGGATATTTTCGTGACTAGTACTATTTTTATAATAATTTAACTACCTCATTTGAACAATATATGATTAACTGTATGTGCGATTTGATCAGTGCATGAGTTTAAAAACCATTTTCAATCATACCATATAAATTCAGCAACACTGTCCACAATCATTTAAAAAACCATTGAACAAATACTTTTGCAGACGAAAGTCAATCATTTTCAAACAACTATAACCTATAAAAGTTAACCGAGGTAAAACAAAACAAAAACATCAAGTAAGCAAGAAAGGCATGGGAACTTTCTGTGTCACTGTGTGAAGGAAGCAGTTTGGTATGAGTGAACTGGAGTGGAATGTGGATTTTGGTTGGTTAATGGTTGTTGTGGTTTTCCCTCTTATTCCACCTTTTTCAATTGTAAAGTAACAAAACTAACCTATTCAAATATTTAAATAAAACTTCCTCTTTTCGCAAAGTCAGCTTACATAAGTGTGACGTCGCTTGTCCATCGCATTTAATCTCGGTGAAAATGACTTACAATGCGACATCGCCGGGCCTTTTTTAACAACATATGCGACGTCGCAGGCTATTCAGTAGTATTTTTTACTTCGTTTCTTTAACATTATACTTTGTTTAAAATGTTAACCGAGGTAAAAAACAAATTATTTACCTCAGTTATTTTTTAACCAAGGTTTAAAATATTATTTACTTCAAAAACTTTTTAAAAAAACTAGGTAAAAGAACTTTTTACCTTGGTTATTTGGGCTAAGGCAAAAAATCGAGGTGAAAGGGGTGAAGTAATAGGTGAGTGTATCTTGAGAGTGTTAGATTATGGCTATTATAGGTTCGATAGTACCGGGGAGATGAATGCATTCATGCTACCCTGAGAGTACTGCTCTGATTGGTTAGACTATAATTGGCTAGTCGTGTGAGGAATTGCATGTTAGGGGCGCTAGACTAATCCTTAATGAAGGGAAACCCTTGGCTTACCTTAATTGATGAGCATAATTATTTGTAGCAACCAGGGTTATTGTGCAGCGACTAGGGTCATGTCAACTCTAGAGCCATCACACTATGCCAATTCCTTTGCCTTCCTATGCCTAGGGATCGGTATCCATAGTGGAGTGTCCGGGACGTATTGTCCTCATTTTCATATCTAACGGTGGCTACCTACGCAAGGCATTGTTCCTTTAAGAAGGGGCGCATTAGCATTGGGAGTAAGCTTGTTATTAAGGAGGTTGTGTGGTAGCATGTATGAGTTGCGATGTACCATTGTGTGACAGACATTGGAAAATGCCTGGCTATATCCACGCACATAGACATAAGGTAGGTTTATATATCTTGCATGTGATAGAATCTAGGATTTAAGTCATTCATCGGCCATGTGACACAAATATTCTGCAAGTGCTAGCAATATATAGTTTTACTCTCTTGTGATCTTTCATGTTCGTAGTTGTTAGATAACCCAACCCCCTCCAAACCTGTTTTGAAACATTAGCTATTCCTAACACGTGATCGGATTGATAACTCGATTGCGGCTGTGTGTAGTGAACTTTTAGATTCCTAGCATCTCTGTGGATGACTCCAGTCTTACCAATATCTACCCTCTAGGTAGCTTAGTAGTAGAAACGTGAGCAATAGTATAAATCTCTAAATTTGATCTTTGATTTAGAGCTTCTCTGCATGTTTAATTGATTGCCTAGGTTATTAATGACCCCGCAGGGAGGTAGATCAGTGAAAAAATTGATCAGAGGGATAGGTTGAACAAGCAAAATATATGATCAGATCTCATCACTGAAGCCTAGCTTTGAGACGTATGCCCCTCTAAAATACACATGGCGGATATCTTAGCCATCACATATGCAAAGAAACCCGATGAGGAGAGCATTGTCAAAATACTATGAATTTCATAGAAACCGCTGTCACAACACATGCTTTCAATTAAAGGCAGAAATTGACAAATACATTAACCAAGAGATTCTCCGGGCATACATTCATTTTCCGTAGACAAAAAGGAAAGATCTACAATGAGAAGGGAACCAACCAGGGACAAGGTCATAATAACAACCAGCGATGAAGAGATAAGAGGTGTGCGCTAAACCACTAGGAAAGAAGAGAAGATCAGTGCCTTAACCAGGATGATGCACCACCCAATGAAGATCACACATAGGCACCAATGAAAACCAAAGTGGTGAATGTGATAAATGGAACCAAAATTGGTCCAAGCCTTTGGAAGAACCTATGGATAAAGCTAAAAAAATAAGTCAATCACATGTTCGGATGCGGGTGAAGTGTCCAACCACATCCCGCGTTCTAACCCCACAGTGATTTCAACAAACATTGGGAATGTCTTGGTAAAGAGGGTCTTTATTGATGGTGGAAGTGGAGTTGAAGTCATGTTTACACGTTGCTTTGATAAGTTAGCTATCGACAAAGAGAATGGCATCCCTTTGGTTAGGGGGAGGCCAAGCAATGTCTTAGTGTTGAGTGATGACAGCGGGAAAATAGCTTAAGAGTATGAAAGGAGTCAGCTCTATCCACAGAAATTGCATTGTGGGTGCTCTGGTATAAAATGTTCAACTTCCCACTAATCATCCGATCACTCAGGTAATTCTTAAGCATGGACCTTTTATGAAATAGTTTTATTATATTAGGCAAACATGAAATTCAACTTAGACCGACAAAGGTCGTTACGGGCCAGGCCTAAACCTTGTATTTTAACTTTTAAACCACCCAAAATAAGGTGGATAGATGGAGCTTTTATCAAAAGCCAGTGGCTAGCAAGAGAGACAACATTGGAAAGCTTAGAAAACCTCTCAAATTCACTAATAGTGGTTTAATAAGTCAAGGGAGAATATAGAGTTCGGGAAAAACCACAATTAGATTCAAGTATGAAAAGAACTAAGGTTGATGCTATGAGCAAGATAACATCGATTGATTTGAGCTGACAACCTTCAAAGACACCAAAGTTGAGCTACGCTGCATCAGATATGCCAAGGATGAAACTAATGACCATATGATCTCACTAAGGGAAATTTTGTGTTCCATAGAAAGGGTCCCCTAGGTTGGACAAACTTTCTTTTCTGTAATCTAATGCCCATGGAGTAGTTTACTCCAAGATGAACTATAGGGACACATATCGTTGACAATAAAAATGTTTATGTTTAGATTCTATATGATGAAGCCTGAACAGGCGTATTACTCTGTGACTATCCCTAAGTGGATGAAAAATCATAAAGTGGATGACTGACTATCCCTAAGTGGATAAATATTCTTCAAGTGGATGAATGAAGGCTAGAGTGATGACGATCACATGGCCAATGATGAAGCCCAATTTGGGAAATATTCTATAATGGATGAAAATACCTACTAAGGTTGATAATGATAAATTAAAACTTTATTCACAGAATACAAGTTACTGATGGGGACAATGCGCCTAACGGAAAGCTGTGATCGACATCGGCCACCTCTACAGCTGGATCTAACCCCAAAATGGTTATCCCAGATCACTAAGGCTTGACACGATGAATCTTGGAGAGTCAATAATCGATGAAATGAAGCTCGAGAACTAGAAGGCAGAGTATTGGATACAACAACTGGATGATGCAGCTCACTGAGCAAGTTCACCCCCCCCCCCCCCCCCCCCCCCCCCCCTCGTGGTTGTACACCGAATGAGTGCCTTCCCCTCTCTCATGAAAAAAATTTTGTGCATGGTTGATGAAACTCATGAGGAGGGAAAGTACATTCTCGAGTAGCTTCAAGTCATCCTTATGCTCAAAGTAGAGACCCCAAGTCTTAAGGCTCTGATTATAAACACTGACAGTAGTCGAATTTTCCTCAAGAGTACTAGCTTTGCCTTTAGACAATCCATATTTGAGTCCTTCCTAAGGAGATTATCTTAGCTGATTATGAAATCATATTCAAGCTTTTTGATCTTCTTCTTAATCCTCCTTATCGTATTCTCTTGAGTCAGTGGTAAGCTATGATTCTTATAACATATCTAGTAATTATTAAAATACTTTAGAGTGTATACATGCACACATTATGATGTAATTATGTAACCCAGAGACTCTACAAAGATTTGGATATTTAGTATTTTACAAGAATTACGAGACTTTGAAGACTTGAAAACTCACTATTGGAACCGTAATAGAGAATTAAAGATTAAATATAAAAGAACGGAAAAAACGGTGAGAAAACATCAAGAAGCACCGCGCATGGTGGCGCGTTGGCCCCACGGTACCACGTGGAGGAAGATTACTAGTGTGTGAGCTGATCCATGGTAGCGTGTGATTGCGTGTGTGGAGGGCCTAGGCTGGAAGCCTATTGTCCTAATCTCATTTGGATTCATCCCATTGACTTTAGGGGGTTTAATTCTATTATCTGATTATTTTAGAGTCTAATTGGGATTTTCTTCCTTAATTAGATTACAAATCTATTCGTTGAAAAATATTAAATTTTCTTTTGAAGTTAGAATTATATTCCTAATATTTATTTTTGAAATATAATAAATTTCCTATTCTTATTATAAGTAGATTGTTAGTTGTATTGATGGAGAATTCTTATTAGAAAATATATCTATTCCCTTGTCTATTTAAGGTAGAATTCTTGTTTTGGAAAGAATATACTCCCGTTATTTTACTATGTTTGGAACCATATGTTTATGTGTTGTTTTGTTTGTAAGTTGAAATGTGTGGAGGAAATTGAGTGAGGGGAGTTAAAAAATTTAATGCGTGATTGAGAATGATGTACTTTTTGCTATAAAAGGAAAGATGACAAAATTAGAAAAATGTACATAAATGGTAAGTGTGTCAACCTTAAGAAAACAGAGGGAGTATTAGATTTAGTATTATTAGAATAATTAGAATTAGATTAGAAGAATGATTTTATTCCTTCTTTAGTTAGTTTTCTTGTAGAATAAATACCGGTGGGATTTTCAAATAAAGAGAGGAGTCCATACGAGACATAGATAGATATTCTCATTTGAAAATCTCATTTCTGCACCATATATTTTATTTTAATTTTCTATTCAGTGGAGAGCTAAATTTTTTAGTTTCATTTGACAATTGAAGCCATCACTGACTATAATGTGAGGTTCGAGGAGAAATCATCATGCTCTATTTATTCCTATTAATACTGTAATAACGTATCTTTATCTAAATGGTGAAGCACGCGGAAGCGATTGCCCTTCGCACAACACTAATGATATCCTTCAGAAAGGGTATCCGAATCAGTTGCATAAAGGGAGATGCACTGATAGTTATAAATACAATAAACCACAAGGAAGTTTGATTTCGGTCTCATCATTGGTGAATCATCTAGACTGGTTGAAAAACACCATTGTTCATAACTGTTATGGGTTAGGAGACATGACAGTCATGTCACTCATGATTTAGCTCTAATAGAGATATAATTAATTTAGAATAAAGATAGAAAATGAATATCTTTTCTGACTGATTTTGTATATATACCATGCTCAATATTTGTTTCTACTTTGTATACCATTTGTACTCACTATATATATGAATACACACACCCATAATCATTTGTGAGTTTTGTTTTCTATCATGGTATCGGTCAAATTTCTCTAAAATTCCAAATTTTTCCCTCTTTTACCAAAGACTAAATTATTATTTTAGTCCCCTACAAAGTATCTTATACCATGTTTTGGTCCCCATTTGCAAATCAACCCTTAGACGGTACCCAACAAATTCAAAACATTTTGTTTGGTCCCCAAACCTAATTTCCGGCCTGTTTTCTGGTTTTTCGGCGCACGTGCCGGACACTTAACTTTTTTTCCGGTAAGGTCAGTGGTAATTTAGTAATTTCACAAATTAAATGCATTTCCTCCTTTTTTTTACTTCACCCTAACCCAATTCATCATATTTACCCCCAAATCATCTCCTCCTCATAAATCTTCCTCAATTCCATCGCTCGAATCCACTCAAAATCATCGCCTCCTCATTAATGTTCCTCCAAAATCATCCAAAATCTTTAACTCTGTCTCTGTGTTCCTACTTCTAGCACCAAATTTCCAATTCAAACCATTTTTCTTGATGTTGAGTTGCAGTGTCTCATCCGTCTCCTCCACTTTGTTTGTGGCCGGATACTTGAGATGTATGTGTGGTCGTCATTGCCGTATTTGCACTACTAACACGACGGAGAATCATGGAAGGAATTTTTTGGTTGTCCGTTAGGTCGCTTGTGGTTGCAATTTTTTCAGATGGTGTGACGAGGGTTGCTGGGAATGCGAGGTCGCACATGAGTTTATTAAAGAAATTCAGGCGAGGAACCGTGCGGTGGAGGAAGGGATGGCTAGATTAGGCGGCGAAGTTGCTGATCTGAAAGATGAGCTTGAAATGGAGCATCAAATTTGCAGGAAGATGAAGAACTCTCGTTTGGTGGGTTTTGTTATTACGATACTTCTTTTAATGATTCTTATTAGTGTTAATTGAACCAATTTTAGTGTTGTAGAGATTATTCGCTTGGCTATTTGCTTGTGCTACTGATTTGTCATGATGGATGATTAGAATGCAGTTCTTCATCTGTAATAGAGTAGTTTCATGAAGGAATTGGTGAAGAGTTTGTCGGATGTTTAGTATGTTCCAATTTAGTTCGATCATATGTTTCAATGTAGTTTAAGTTTGAAATGTTCAAGTTCATTCATTCCATTTGTTTGATCATGATTACAAACCAATGAGCACAGTTTCATAGACATAATGAACAATATTGAGCATCTACATATTGATGGAAAAGTGATCATGGTTTCATACACAAACTGCTAATATTGAGCATCCAAACGTCGACAAAAGAAGTGTAGTCTAGACCGCAATAGACAATGCCAATAAAGTGACCTGGTTCTAGATAAATTCCTATCCAAACCCAAAACCTTGGTTCCAAACCTATGCAGAGTTAACCTTATGAAAAGGCTAATCTCCTGCTTAACCAAAAAATACAGCAGTAAGGTTCTAGACCAATTCGAAGTCAAAATTAATCTACTATAAAATGCAGCAGGAGGTAGTATGCCGATTTTTAGTGATTCTCTGGAAATCGCCAAGCATCACCACACATCTTGGAATAGTCAACTTCTTGAAAGCGCGATGATGACGGGCTCTTGCATGTGATCTTTGTATGTCCAACTTGACGGCATAAGGTGCACTTGTATACCTGTTTTTCCTGTACATTGCAATGAACAGAAAACATGCAAATATTAACATATACCACAAATGTTGAAGGACCATAATCTAACAAAGGATTCCTGCTGTAAGAAATAACCTTCACCTTAGTCGGTTTTGAAGATAAGGAGTGAGTTGCAGCTGTGGACTATATTTTTTCCTGCATATTACCATATACAAAATTCTCAGATTGTCATAACTGAATAAATTTCCAAAATTACCATAACTGAACCTGTACACAAAATTAGCTTAACTAAAAAAAATTACCTTCTTCTTTGGGGGATTTGAAGATGTGGATTCAGCCACATTTGGAGGTTTGTTCTAAGAAGTGGTAGCTGCGACTGGACATTTTTTTGCATTACGGCTAATCTGCGCACATATCGAGCACTTGTATAGACCCATCTTGCTAGCTCTAGATAGCTTCTCAACCTCACCATGTTTCCTGACTTTTTGCTTAATCGAATTCTTTTCACCCGTAGATTTTTTCCTTGACTTTGGGGGTCTTCCAGGAAACTTAATGTCTAAGGGTGGCAGCAAACTATGATTATCCGTCCTGATCCATAACTCCGGACCATTTATGGGATGGATAATCTAGCTATATGCACTTAAGTAGACTAGCATGGAGTATCAAGAATGCATGAAATCCACCGCATCCTCCTTAACAAAACTAATTTCTGCAACAGCATGAGGGCAGTCCCTGTTAGATCCCATTTTCTGCATCCGCAGGACCTTGACTTCAGATTAACAGCATAACTTCCCCCATAGATGCAACTCACTTGAAATTCTAAATCACCACATGGAGTAGCAAAGCAACGGTTTGAGGCATACTAGTTAACCTCCAACTTCTTCCTTATCTTCGACCCAAATCTTCCATCAATCCTTGCAATAGAAGCCTTTTTTTGGCAAGTCGGTCCATGAAATAAAATCTAACAGCTTCCAACATAGTCAGCAGTGGCTTATTCCTCGTGTGTAATATCACCTTGTTGAAGCACTCACAGATGTTATTGACCAGAACATCACACTTGGATTGAGTATTGAAGAAAGCCTGGGACCATTCCTTTGGATTTGTTCTTGTTTCTAACCACTTCATCGCTTCTGGATTTCGTGCCTTGATGTTTCTCAGATGGTTCATAAACTGGGCTGGATGGGTGCACTTGGCAGCGGCCAAAATCATTTCCTTCAACTCCATACTTGAATATGAGACCTTGAAATTTTTGTACATGTGCCATGTGCAGGGTGTGTATTCTACATCTGCCAGTAACTCCTTCATTGCTGCTTCAAGCCCCTGGTTTGACATGGCAACATATCAGGTTCTTTTTCAAAAAACCCATACAATAATAATTTCAATTATGTAACCAAAGTACACCATAATCAGCCATTTCATTATAACAAAATCAGCAACATAATCAAATTCCTAAAAAACTACCATAATCAGCCAGTGTACAATCAAAAAATCAAAGGCATATCACAGAAACAGATTCATAACTTGAATAAACCAAAATTGGTATTTTCTGAATCATAAAATCATAGGCACAATCACATAATCAGTTTCATAATCCTACATGCCAATATAAAAAATCAAACCTTCTGCTTGTCCGAAAATAGAGTCCAGCCAGGTTAATTTTTTATGTTAATATCTCTCTGTAAATGGGTCAGGAACCATATACAGGTACTTTTGTTCTCTATATCCACCATTGCATAAGCCACGGGGTAAATTTGATCATTCCCGTCTAGACCAACAGCCGCTAACAATATCCCCTTGTGTGGCTCGGTCAGGTGGCATCCATCGAGTTCTACCAAGGTTATGCACCCACTTATGAAACCCTTCTTGCATGCATCAAAGCAAATGTAAATTATACGAAAAAAATTCATTCCCAAAATCATCCTTTTCTGTCTGCATCACAACTATCGAACTGGGGTTGGCCGTCAACAACTCATTGCAGTAGTCCCTCATAATTGTATACTATTTTCTGTAGTCTCCAACCATTCATCAATGATCCTCTTCCTCACCTTAAATGCAACATCTCTGGATATATTTATTCTCAGGTCCTTCTGAACTTATTCACAAGCTCTGAAACCATCAAGTTTGGCATAATCTTGAAGTCATCCTCATACCTCATACTAAGGTATTTATAACTCACACACCCGTGGTGGAATGTAGCACTGCAGGAATGAGACCTTACTAGAGAAGTTAACTCCCAGTGGTTTGTTTTTTTCCTGAAGTTAATTGATGTCATCCAGTTGCATTTACTGGTGTTGGAAGAACAAACAGCAATACACCTCTTGAAATTGTTCTTCCTAAACTAGATCCTCCTGTTGGCTAATGTCATGTGGTGTTTGCAAGCCAATTTGAACTCTTCTTTGGTAACAAATCCCTGCCTCGGATGAAATTCCACATCACTGTTACCAATTGGTGGCACGAACTTTTTGTGAACCCTTATCCGCTGTTTCTTAACATCATCTTCCTCATCAGAACTTGTCGGACGTTGGTCATCCCCATCACCACTTGAGTCTGACTCAGCCTTATTCTCTTTCTGTTTTCCCTTACTTGTTTCCCCGTCAGGCAGCATTTTCCCTTACAATCCACCCTAATGTTTTTCCCTATCATTCGTGATCACCACTAAATTATCATCGCCATCCACATCAGATTCCGGGTCCACAAATTTCTCATCAACTTCATCCTTGTCATCTGGCTCAACTACTGGAGCTTTTTCCTTACCTTCTTTGTTACCTGATGCCTTCTTTCCATTTATTTTCCTGCTCCCTAATGGCCTTTTTTTGTATCTCTTCCCTTTTTTTCACCAACACTAACAACTGTCTCAACTTCACCCCCTTGTTCCTGATCCAGTTTTTCACCATCTCTTAAACCACCTTCCGTGGCATCTGCTTCTACAGAATCTTCTTCTTGACCATTAATTTCTTCATCCTTCAACAACTTCTCAGCCACTTCCTCTTTATCTCTGGTTTCTGGCACAGTTTCAATGACCTCGGGACCAATTTCAAGGCTTAGAAACTGTTGAGAAGGCTGTATTATAGGTCCTGTCATCATCCATGCTCTCAGGTTCATCAATAATTACCACCCCGTTAACTTCCTTCAATTCCACTCTTTTACCTTGTCTTGTCCGGGGATCAACATAAATTCCATTTTTCTTCAACATCCTACGATGCTGCCTCTGCGACCTTGACACATTTTGGTAATAATTCTTCAGGTCATAGATAGATTCCTCCTTGTCTAGCCTTTTAGGAGCTCTGTGCTTTAGACCTTTTCCTGGTCTCCTACCACTAGTTTTCTTCATCTCAGAACCAATCTGCTCCACATTCTCAGAGCCACAATCCTCTTCTTTTCCTAAGAACCTGACACCAGCTTTCATTTCCTTCTCACCAGTAGGCCAACTCATATAATTCTAATAGTAACCATAGAAATAAACATCAATCACTCAATTCTTTAGCCCTATGCTATCTAGTACCTTTGACTGCTCAGGAAAATACAGCAAATGGTCTACCTCTACAGAACTAAACGTTAAACCAAGCTCCAAAAACACACCAGATAACATGCCCCTATAACCCAAATAGTTATATGTGTAATCAGCCTACCCAAGTTGAAACCCTCAGCTTCACAATAATCAACCATGTACATAGAGCCACCAACATACATAGGAAACGGTTCCCAGGCCAGGTTACCATGACAATGTATTCTAAAAGAGAAGCTGTTGGTTCCAAGAACTGAAAAATAAACAATGGAAAACTATAAATAAATAATCACAACCCTACTAAAATTAAATTATTAAGTTATGTAATGGGGCCTACAGAATATATTATCCCCCACCAATAATATATTATTCTCATCCCACACCATATCTTATCCAAAATCAGAACTAATCAGATTAGCACTAACAGTCCTACACATTAACTAATCGTAGAGATAAACATGATCTTATCCTAACTGGTTATCAACCATCAGCAACAAAATAGGGGACCACTACATTTAAAAGGTTTGCCAGATTATTAACTATATAACTACCAGTGGGGACAACCATCAGCACATATCTCTGCATTCATAAAGGTTATATACCTAGGTTAGGAGCTCTATTTCCCCCCACCAAAACAACAATGATCTTTTAGCAGCAACAGCCTCTTATCCAAGTCCATTGTGACTTACACTCGCACAAGCTAACCCATCAGCATAACACCATCAAACCAACAATGTCGATGGAAAAGAATTGAACCCAAACAGAGAAAGCACAAAAACATTTGGAAATACCTAGGGTTTCATCGCAAATGGCTGAGTAACGACTCAGCGCCGCTGTCGACTCCACGGGTATGCACATGGCACACACTGTTCAAGAGATAAAACGATGTACGACCGTATTAAACATGAATGGAGACCACCAATCTCTAAGTTTGCGATTTTTTGGTGAGATTCTGAGTAAATTTTGGAGATTGATGAACTAGGGAAACTGAAAGTCAAGTTTGGGCATAAGATGAATTTGGTTAGGGTAATTCGAAGGGCTACGGTCAAGTAAAAATTGAGTGTATCTAATTTCCCTGACCTTATCCAAAAAAAGTCATGTGTCCGGCACGTGCACCGGAGAACCAGGAAACAAGCCAAAAACTGGACTTGGGGACCAAACAAAATGTTTTAAATTTGTTAGGTACCGTCCAAGGGTTGATTTGCGAATATGGACCCAAGCATTATATAAGATACTTTGTAAGGGACTAAAAAAACAATTTAGTCTTTACCGGAACATACTTTTTCTTCCAAAAAAATTGAACTCAAAATCCTCCTGTTTTTTACCCGGCGTCGACCAGCGCACCCTTCTTCTGTAGCATTTTTCTGCCGCTACTGCTCATGTCACCGCCAGTCTGCTCCTTCACAAGTCTGTTAGCCGGTCTTCCCCACCAATCGGTCATCTCTCTCTGCCGCTCTCCAGCTTCCGCCGACTCTGACAGAGTTCCTAGCTTTCAGTCCAGCGGCCACCTTTCTTCGATGACTTTCCTCGCACCATCTAGTTGATTGAAGTTTTAGCCCCGCTCCAGATCTGTGTTCTCACAATTTCCCCGCACAAGATCTACCACTAGGTTTTCCGACGAGTCTTGGCTTCCCGTCCCCAGGGGGCCTTTTTCTTTGTGTGGTAGTCCGACATCTCAACGTCGGTCGCATCTTCTCCATTAAACGGAATCTCTATCTTCCAATATCTGCCAAGCTTCAGATGCACATGCCCAGTGAACCAGGTTCAAGCGCGTGACTCGCACGCAGCTCTCTTTTGATTTTCTCTCTGATTTCTCCTGCCCGTGCATCTCTCCGATTTCTTGCAATAATTTAATCTATCTCCGATTTCTTGCACTTCTGACGGCTTATTCCTTGGCAGAATAGATTCGCTAAGGACGTTTATTGCATGCTAGAATGCAGGTTTTCGTGCCTGTTGCCATTTTTTGTGTTTTTTCTTTGCATCTTGTTAGCTCTTTCGGTAAGCCATTTTAGAAATGTCACACTTTATCGATTTTCGGTTGGTAAACTTCAATATCCGTCGATTACACATCCTGATTTGCCCCATGCTGAGAACACGGTCAGTGAGCACATGCAGGTTCTAACTGATGCCCATTTCCAAGCGATTACTTGAATTTTGTGCTATGTGAGTGGTACTCTTCACTATAGTCTTCAGTTTCATGCAAATTTGCCCGCTTTACTAGTTCTGGATTATTCTAATGCTGATTGGGCTCGTTGCATTGAGACTCGTACATCTACATACAATTATGTCATTTTCCTTGGTGGCAACCTAGTTTCTTGAAGTGCTAAGAAGCAACCTACAATTTCTTGTTCCAATTCAGAATCAGAATACCGTGATATGACAAATATTGCTGCGGAATTAGCTTGGTTGATGAATCTTTTTTGGGATTTCTGTGTATCGACTCGTGTGCCTTCTATTTTGCTGTGTGATAATAATAGTGCTCTATTACTTGCTCATAATCTAGTTGAGCATAAGAGAGCCAAACACATTAGTATTAATTATCATTTGGTGCATGAAATGGTATTTTCTAGCAAGCTCAATGTTGTTCATGTTTCTACGAACTTACAATTTGCTAGCATCTTTACAAAGGGGTAATCTCGTCCTCAGTTTGAGTTCTGACGGTCCAAGCTTTGCATTGCAGCGTCAAGTCCTACGCTTCGCTTGAGGGGGTGGGGTAATAGAGATATAATTAATTTAGATACAGGATAAGAAAAGAATATCCTTTCTGATTGGTTTTGTACATATATTGTTCCATATTGTTTCTCCTTTGTATACCATTTGTACTCACTATATACTCCCTCTGTCCCATAATTATTGGCATATTTATTTTTTCACGGTCTTCAATGATCATGTTTGACTGTTAATATCTCTAGCTATGTGTAATACTTTTGCATATAAAATTGGAATTTAGAAAATATATGTTAATATGAATCTAACAATATCTCACATGATATTTTTATTATACATATATTAATTTTGACAAAGTTTTGTGCGAGACAGTCTCACAGTGTGATCAAGGATTAAATTATAAATAATACATAATTAATTTGGGATGGGGTATTAATTATAGTTTCATTTTTTAGGGACTGAATTGTACCCCTCATTCTTACCTTTTTCTTTGTCTCTCCAAAACCGCTTCGTTTTCTCTCAAAAATCATATTTGTTCTCTCCCTCTCTTTTCCCCCTTTTCAAGCGACCTAGATTTGCTATTCCCACCACGATTTGTGTACTTTCATCCGTTCTTGTTGCTTAATACGCATCCGATCGTGTTTCATTCAATTTGGAGTTTCTTCCATTTTTTTCTTGATAATCGGTTTGGTTCTTCATCAGGTAACTACGACGACCTGGATTTGTTCTTCCGGCCGATAATCTTTGCTTTTAGCCATTTTATTGTGTAGTACGCTTTTTTGTTGGCGAACTCTGAGCTTTATGTCTATTTTTTTGCAGTTATTACTCTTTTCGATTGGAGGTTGTTATCATATTTCAAGAGGTAATTGTGAAACTGAAGGTTTTCACATGCATGTTGTTTATTAGGTTTTCGTTGATGTCGATCATTTTTTTAGTATTATTTTTCATGTTTATCATTTTGTAGATGTCGAAGGAATGAGATCTTGTTGATTCTGGTTGTATAAACGATGCGGTGTTGAAATTTGCAAAATCATACTCCCAGTCTTCCGTTTCTTTGAAGGTTGTTGTAAAGCAGAAGAGGAAGATTTCTTCTCAAGGTTTGTTGCTTTTTTTGGCGGGAATATTTGAATTTATTACTATATTTGTTCTTCTTTTTTTGCCATCTATGGTTTTACATGATGTTTTAATGTTTGAATATGATGTTTCAATGTTTTCATTCAACTTCATTTCCTATTTATGAGATATTGTAATTAATGTTTTATTGGAACTGTGTTATGTATGTAGTCTCATTATATGTGTTTTTATACTCCCTCCGTCCCAGCCCTTTCTGCAAAGAGAGAAGGACCTGATTTTAATTTTGACGGAGAAAAATGTTTGTAATGCCCTTCCTTTCTCTTCACCACCACCCTCTGCTTTCTCCGTCACATCCCCTGCATTCCTTTCTCTTCACCACCTTCCTCTGCTTACCTTTCTCCGTCACATCTCCTGCTTTCCTTTCTCCGTCACCACCCTCCTCTGCCTTCCTTTCTCTTCACCACCCTCCTCTGCTTTTTCTATCACATCCCCTGCTTTCTTCAGTGCACACCCAGAACCACCGCCCTCTCCACCACAGGCCCCCTGCTTTCTTCAATCCACACTCATAACTACCACTCTACAAAAACACTACTCAGCATCACCATGACTAATCAACACATAACAAAGGTTCAATCCAAAGAACAAGACATAAAATACCAGAAATCAACAAACCTAGAATCACATGCACATTCTTCCAATCCAAAATCGACACTGGTTTCTAAAATCAACAACCCAGCACCAGTTTCCTCAAATCACCCAAACACAAAACAATAAATTTCCTTTGAATCTGAAATCAAACACTTTACCGGGAGGAAATTGGCTGAACGTGGATGCCGAAAAACCTCTTGATCTCGTGGCGAGGTTGATGAAGCGGTGGTGTAGAGGATGTGGTGAGGTTGATGGAGCCCCAACAGAGGTGCAGTTGACGACGTGGTGAGGTCGATAGAGCCCCGGTGGAGGCGCAGTCGATGGCATGGTGAGGTCGATGGAGCCCCAATAGAGGCACAGTCGATGACGTGGTGAGGTCGATGGAGCCCTGGTGGAGGCACAGTCGATGGCGTGGTGAGGTCGATAGATCCCTGGCGGAGGCGCAGTCGACGGTGTCGTGAGGTCGACGAGGAGGTGGCGCAGTCGAGGAAGTGGTAAGGTCGATGAAGAGGTGGCATAGATCCATTGTGGGGACACCGTGGTGAGGTCGACGGAGGCCCGGCAGAGAGGGAGAGAGAGGCCTGAGAGGGTGAGAGAGAGATTGGAGGCGAAAAGGGCTTGAGTGAAAGAGGAGAGGCGTAGATGGTGAGAGAGATAGAGGGGAGGTTTAGGTGTTGTGTAATTTTTAGTTAGATTAAGGGTATTTTTATCTTATGACACACTGAAAATTTCTAAATATAGACAGTGTGCAGATTTGTTTGGGACACCCATAAAAGGAAAGTGTGCAGATTCCCCTATGACGGATGGAGTAGTCATTATCTTATGATTTTTAAATTACATTGATTTTATCGTAATTTTCAGTAAGAGTGATGATTTAAGTATATCAGTTGATGTTTTCATTATATATGTTTTTATTTGATGCTTTACAGTTCTGATTTGATGATACAAGTATTCTATTTGATTTTACTATTCTTGTACTGATGTTTCTTTGTATTGTTTGGTTTTATGTGTGATGATGGTGATAGTGTTTATTAGTTTGTATCTACTATTTCTATATGATGTATTATGTGTGCTGGTTTCATAGTTTTTGTATGTTCATATTTTTTTGTCCTTTTTTTTCCAAAAGGATGTTGTTAGGTTCTTCATTGATGTCTTATATTTCTTTAATGATCATCTGTTTTATTTATTTGATTTGCTGAATTCTAGTTCTAAACTTGCTTTATGATTGATGTTTTTGACTTTCTGTGGATATTTATATACATGTATGGGTGGTGATGTTATTTATGCTATAAATAATGTTTTATTTTGTTTTAGATTGTAGTGTTCATGTCAGAAAATCTTATGGGATTCGTGGTCTGACGACTCCTACATTTACTGTAGGCATATGTTTATCTGCATAATTCTGTTGTGTGTTTTAATTTTTATTAATGTTTTGGTTTTCCTTTAGCTCCGAGTCCAAGAAATGCGAAAAAGAAGAAAGTGGCTAAGGTGTCTATCCCAGCATCTCCAGTTCCCGATTCTTTTGTCCCTAAAGAAAATATCTAGAAGAGGTGTGTAAAACAAGCTGTTGTTAAACGAGTCAAAGCAATGAGTGGTAAGGGTAAAGTTCTTGCTGAGCGTGAGAGCGATTTTGATGGCGCAGGTATTATTCAAATTTTAATATTGTGTTTTATTATGTGATTGTTTTTTTATTTGATAATACCTATTTTAAATCTTTGATAATATTTTGTGTTTTTTAGAGGACGGTGCTAGTAATATTCATTTCAGCCAAATTGCTTTATGTTTTATGAATTACTCTTTATCATTTACCAATATGGTTTGATGTTTGATATAATTCAGGAGAGAGTGTCAGCCAATCTAATTATGAGTCTAAAAAAACTGCTAAAAAAGGTAATCATTGTTTTTTTTCTAATACTTCTTTTTCATATTTTTTATTTTCTATTTATTACTCTGTACCTTTTACCACTATGGTTTGATGTTTTATGTAATTCAGATGATGATGTCAGTCTAGCTTCCGTTGTGGCTGGAAACAAATCTGCCAGAAAGGGTAATTATACTTTTTATTTTAAATACTTCTTTTTTTGATATTTTAATTATAACTCTTTACCTTTTACCTTTATGGTTTGATTTTTTATGTAATTCAGGTGATGGTATCAGTCTAGCTCCTTCTATGGGTGGAAAAAAAATCTGCTAAAAAAGGTAAACATTGTTTTTTTCTAATACTTCTTTTTTAAATTTTTTATTTATTACTCTTTACCTTTTACCACTATGGTTTGATGTCTTATGTAATTCATGTAATGGTGTCAGTCTAGCTTCTGCTGTGGCTGGAAAAAAATCTGCTAAAAAGAGTAAAGATAGTTTTCCTATTAATTTATACTTTTCATTTTTGATTTTTGATTTATTACTCTTTACCTTTTAACACTATGGTTTGATGTTTTATGTAATTCAAGTGATTGTGTCAGTCAAACTTCTGCTCTGACTGGTAAAAAAACTACGAAAATGGTAAAGATAGTTTTCCTTTTAAAATTTTCTTTTCTTTTATTTTGATTTTTTAGTAATTACCCTATACCATTTGCCACTATGGTTTGATGTTTCATATTATTCAGGTGAGGGTGTCAACCATTTCTTCTTTAGAGCTTGAAAAAAAATCTTCTAAAAATAATTAAAATAGTCCTTTTTAATATTTATTTTTCTAATTTTTTTATTATTTACTTTTTACAATTTACCACTACGGTTTGATGTTTCATATTTTTCAGGTGAGGGTGCCAGCCAAGTATCTTCTAGGCCTGGTAAAAAATCTGCTAAAATGGGTACAATTTGTTTTTCTTTTCAATACTTATTTTTCTTACTCTTGATTTTTTATTATTCACTTTTTACCATTTACCACTACGGTTTGGTGTTTCATATTATTCAGGTGATGGTGTCATCCAAGTATCTTCTGAGCCTGGTAAAAAATATGCTAAAAAGGGTAAAATTAGTTTTTCTTTTCAATACTTCTTTTTCTTACTTTTGATTTTGATTTATTATTCTTTACCATTTAGCACTATGTTTTGATGTTTCAGCTTCTGATCTGTCTGGAAAAAAAATCTGCTACAAAAGGTACAATAATCTCCCTTCTAAATATATCTTTTTTTTTATTTTCTATATTTCACTAACTACTCTTCACATTTTATTACTGTGGTTTGATGTTTTATAGGTTTCAGGTGATGCTGTAAGTCTAGACTCTGCTCAACCTGTAAAATCTGCTAAAAAGGGTAAAAATAGTTTTCCCTTTTAAAACTTCTTTTATGATTTTGATGTATTACTTTTTGCTTATTCTCGTTCAGTAATTTGATCTTGATTTTTTATTTCATTCAGATAAGGTGGCTAGCTCAGTTCCAGCTTTACCGATAAAAAAGGTAACATTAATTTTTTATTTAATTAGAATACTTAGTTCTGTGGTTTGATATTTTTTTTATTTTTTGCCTCCTGCTTTTTAATATACTATGATGTTTCTTTAATATAGTTGACGGTGCTGAAAAAGTTTATGTTCAAATTGAGAAGTCTTTCGAACCAAGTTGTATTTCTTTCCCTCTTTTTATACATTATTCTTTTGATTTGATGTTACTTGTTCTGTAATCTTATTCGTTTGCATTTTTTGTTTTAATATATTTATAGGTGTTGCTGTTAATAATGTTTCTTCAGCTTCGAAGATTCTCCAGTCAAAGCTTCTTTACAAAGATATGTTGACAGATGCTGGAGTTGCTAATCTTTTATCTGGTAATCTATATGTTTTAACCATGTTGTTTTAAATTTTTAATCCTTATTATATTTTTATGTTACCCCATTATTTGACTGTGTATTTATTGTTTTTGTTTGCAAAAAAGATCTTCAGTACTGCTCCTTCTCAATCTCAAACACTTGATGTTACCATTGATGAAACTGGTTATGATGATCAGACTGGTGGTGATGATGATAAAATGGAGACAAATGATGAGGGGTCTGGAGATGTTGATGGCTCAGAATCTGATTTATTCTGACGGCGAAGGTGAGAAGCCAAATGATGTTGAGGAAGATGGGGAGGCTGAAGAGTAATCTGAGAAGGAGGGAGGCAATGAAAGTGAGACAATTTTGATGAAGGTGAAGAATCTGACAAGGGGGGATTCAGAAAATGTTGTTGATGTTTCACAACAAGTTGGTGATGTTATTGATAGTAAGTCTAACAGTGAGGAGAATTCTGATAATGATTATGAGAATAAATTAGTGAGTAGGGAGAAGCATGATGATTCTGATGAAAATAAGGATGATGATGAAGATAGGTCTGATGCGAATGAATGTGATTATGAAGTTAGGTCTGGTGAGGAGGATGCCTCTGATGATTCTTATGAAGAGTTTGATGATGCTGGTGGAGAGCCTGATGATTCTGATGAGAAGGGTGGCAAAGTTGTTGTATGTAAAACAGCTTCTGTTGGTAAAGAGAAATTTGTTGTGAGAAAGAGGGTTAGACAGGAGAGTGGAGGATTTGTGAAGTCAAAAATTTTGAAGGGTGTCAATAATCCATCAAGGTATGCATTAATGACTTAAAGGTTTATGATATGTTTCATATTTCAGTGTTGCTTATTTATTTATTTTATTTAAATGCAGCTCAAAGAGAGGCTACTCTACAAAGTGTAGCCCTAGTAAGATTGTAAAGCTTGTGAAATCATTGACTGATGGGCAGATCAGGTCAGTTATTGATATGAGATTTAAAGGATTATTGAAGATAAATTTTGGTATTTTGCCCAAAAATGTGATTCAGAATCTGGTATCTAACTTTAACCCAATTAGTCGCTTGCAGCGAATAGGTAGTGATAAGTATTATAGAACCAAGAGTGATGTTTATAATTCCATTTCCATGTCTGCCTATAAGTGATGTTGAGGTTGTAGAGGTTAATAACTCGGGTAAGGGGCAAAATAGAGATATGGAGTTGAGGCTGAAATGGAAGATGGATTTAGGGGCTGATAAACATGACAATATTCCTTGTGATAGGTTGCTAGGTAAGATGTCATTGTTGACTAAGGGAGGTGATTTGTTTAAGAAGTATTTTCTTATATATATGTGTTGTGTACTTTCCTTACTCCCACATCTAGAAGTAATGTTGATTTTAAGCTTTTGAGGGTTGTGGAAAATGTGAATGAAATCAGTAATATGGATTGGTGTGGGTGTGTGTTGAAAACATTATGTGATGCTATTGAGAGGTACAACAAAGGTCCATTTGATGATGTAAATGGTTGTATATTTCTACCTTAGATGTGCCGTCTTTATATATTTCCATTTTAAGGAATACTATTGCCTACTTCCCGCCTCTTAGTCCAACACTTTGATGACAGTAAGGTTAAGGTTATTTGTAAGTCCAAAGTGAGTGTTGGTTCGATGTTTGCGTGATGAGCGACAATGGTTTTCCTTTGACTTTAATGGGAAAATTAAAGTTAGGTTCAAGACCAGGTAATGGCACTTCCAGCAGTACCTCTTGCTTTGTAGTGTTGTAAATTCCTGATGATTTACCCACTGACGAGAAGATTCTTGTTGAAGCACCTTCTGTAAGTTTTTTTATTTATTTATATTATGTTTGTTGTTTTTGATATGATGTTTCAAATTATGAGTAATAATGTTGTTTTTTTAGGATGATGTTGAGCGCTCAATGAGATTTGTTAGGAATATTGAAATTGTTACCAGATCCTATGTGGCTGAGATAATGAATCTTGGTGAAAAATCTCTAGCTACTGCACAAGATGCTATTCCTCTAGTTCATATTCATGTTTGTTCACAGGAATATTTTTCGGATGGCTTTTTTTATCAGATCGATGAAATCATTAAGAAGTCTGTGAAGAAGTGCACTCCTAAAGTTCCAATATTTAAGAGTGGACCTGAACCTTCTTTTAGTCTTGGGATTGAGAGCTTGGAAGATATTGGACGAGTTGCAGGTTCTTCTACTGGTGTACCTAAAAAGAAGGGGTCTGCAGTTGCTCAGAAGAAAGGTGGGCAAGCAGAAAAGTCATTGATAGGATTCAAGAAGAAATAGTTCTTTTTTAATGATGTGATGAACATGTGTTTAAGGATGATGTTTTAAGTACTACCGTTGGCTGATTTTTTAGTATTGTTGGTTTTGGATGGTTTCTGGATGTGATGAACTTATGTTTGTGGATAATGTTTTAAGTATTTTTTTGATTGTTGGTTAGGTGATTCTCGGAATTCTTGTTGGAATTTGACATTTGGTTTTTGGATTTTGGTGTGAAGTTGACATTTTAAAGTAATGTAGTAATATTTCATGAGTAGGTCTTGATGTTTTAGGGTGTTGATAGTAAAGCTTATTTTTATGCTTTAACTCTCATTAGTCTATTTGTAGAGCTTTTTTTTACATTAATGATTATGTACGAAAGATTATGTTTTAAAATTAGAATATCAATTTTCAGTAGTTGTCTAGTTTATTTATAAAAAATGTGACATATTTCTAGTTGTAACCTTTGGTATACCGAATGTAAAAATCCAGTAAACTTTAAAATCTCATTACATATCTATAAGTTATCACACATCTAAGTTAAAAGATCACATTCCTGCAAATTAAATTTCAGTACTCAAACAAGAAACTTATAAAGATCAGTAAACTTTAGAATAATTTTTTCATAATAAAACCTTTAGTATTCTACTAAGTTGAGCCATAATTTTTATTCAAAGCCCCCACTCCTAAAAAATGTAACATCAAATGAAAGTCTTGAAACGTTAAATGAAAGTATTGGAACATCAAAGTTGCTCTGCAAGTTCAGAACTCATCCTTCATCAACTTTGGTCTTCCCTAATTCAGATAATTTGGGCTTTTGGAGTCTTCGACCCAAATTCCTTCTTTTGTGGCTTCTTCCTTTCAAACTTTCCTTTCAACCTCTTACTTCTTCCCTTTGTTTTTGCTCCTTTGAGATCTAGAAATTCGGGAGCACTTTTTGTTGGTGAGTCTTTGACATTGTTTATTGTTGAATGTCAAGTTTTGTCTTGATCTTTCATCGAAAGTAGTTGACATATTGTAGCTGAATCCCTGTTCAAACCCTCCTCAAGTATTCTACGAGTATCTTTGTCATCTTCACTTTTCAACACTAAATTGTAGTATTTTCTGAGCATCTCATGGCGACGTGGTACCTTACCTTTTATATCATTATTGTTCTCATTGTTTTGTGTTGATGCATGATGTGTCCATTTTATACGGTTATATTAGGACTTTTAGGATTCACTTTTGTACACTTTTGCGCTCTAAATGTGACATTTTGCCTTGAAATTCTCTAAGGAGGGTTAAAAGCAAATTTTACGCTTTTATTACTGTGTGACAAGGTAATTTGTTTGAATATTTTGAGGACTTTGAAGAATACCTTTGAAGATTTGAAGATTTGAAGACTTGTATTTGAGCTTTTGAAGATTTAAAGAATTGAAGAAGTGTAGAGAAGAGGAGGATATGAGACAAAGAGGAGAAAGAAGAAATTGTGCTGGAAGTGGAGTCCGTCACGAGCTCATCGTGACTCGTAACAGACGAATGGCCAGAAATTCTCCTTGCTTTTTGTACTATAAATACTCACCCTATCTTCTCCTCTTCAACAACAATGAATCCACCTTCTTCTTCCTGCATTTTTCTGGGATAAAACCCTAGTTTTTCTTTCTTTCTTTTCTTAGTTTTTGTAGGTTAATCATGTCTTTTAATTATCTTACTTAGTTTTATCTTGGGAGCAATGGATTGAAGCTCCCATTTCTATGTAGTAAGAACCATACACACATACACACACACACACACACACATATATATCTATTTTGTGTTTTTGCTATTGTACATTTATTGAGCTTTGAATGTGAATTGTTAATGGCATTGATGTTGTTGGAAGTTTGAGTATATGAATTTCTTGTATGATTACTTTTTAGGGTTGGGAGAAAGTAGCTAATTCTCCCCTCTTTTAATGTGGAATCCAAGAGCATGAGTTAGAGGTTCGTAAATGATATTGGTGTGTTGATAATTGCTAGATGAATGTGATGATGTCAAACTCGTTGTCATGATTGTTATAGGTAGCAAATGAGAGAAGTCTATGAATATCGATCGTTCTTGACTAATCTTGTGTAAATGCATGAAAGGGTTAAATGCTTAGACACGGTGTAGTGCTTATACGTGTTGCCAAGCTTGTTGGTCCTTCGTGTTAAATACCATTAATGGGATACCCTTAGTACTAAGGGAGTCATTGGTGAGGTTTGACAAGAGATGTCGAATTCACTCTTGCAAACTACTATCTAAGAAGGATGGAAGATTTATCTTCACAACAAGTAGTCGAAATAGTGAATAGATTATTTTGCTCATTCTTGAAGTCTTTGTTATTTAGCATTCATGTGTTCTTAATTCTATGTTTCACTTCATTTATGCCAAGGTTTGTTTGAGAATAGGAAGTGTTTGTATGACTTAAGTGTTAGGGAGTTAGGAAAGTGACGAATTCCTTAGCTCCTTTGCATGAAAATCTAAGAACATGAACTTAGAACTTCTTTTGCATAATGTGTTGTGATTCTTGCTAGATAATTATGTTAGTGTGGATTGTTCTAATATTTATCCTATAGATGCAATGAAAGGTTGAACCTTGAATGTGGTTTGTTCTATGTTTAGCCTAATGAATGCTATGTTTGGTTAAATGGTTATGTCTTTGGTAGAAGGCTTGTTGTTGTCAATCTATGGTCATTCGTTTATAATGATGTTGATGAAATAACTCTATGGTCGTTGTTTTCATAGGGTGATCATCAACGAGGTTTGCAAATGGTCGTTGTTTGTCTTTGCAAAATTACTAATAAAAAGGAATGAATGTTGATCTTTCATTGGCATTCCCCATAGGTAACAAATGTGATAGTCTGAGTGAATGGTTCAATGATCTACATTTGGTCTGGAAGTGGAAATCAATTACCCTCAAGGCTTTATCTTTTGTAGTTTTAAAAACCATTTTTCTTAGTTTTGTTTGATGATTAGCATAGTTACTTAACTTTGCTAGTTATCTTGTCTTTTAATTTTCATAACTTAGGACCACCAAAAAACCAAAACCCCCCCCCCCCCAATTTACATGCTTTTATATGTGCATATATATCTACTCCTAGCCTAATATCAACCATTTGTGCTTAAACGCTTGAGAAAATCCCCCTTCTTCGTGGACGACCCCAACTTCCCGCTATCTACTTAGTTGTAGATAGTAAGCATTTAGGGCTTATAAATATTAACTTTGAGAGGCACGGCGATGGCCTCCCAATGCACCTCCAAGTACTCATTTCCATACTTCCTTCTTTGCCATCTTTGTCCATCTGCTCAGTATATAATCTTCAAGTATTGTCGTGATGTTGCGCAAGTGGAGCACACGAAGGCTGTGGAAGCATAACATTCCAACTTATTCAAAGCATTTACACTAACACTTGATCTCCACTTTACCATCCCCGAGTCTATAATAAACCCCCTCTACCTTTGTTTCATTGTTTTCTGGGGTAACTTCGTAAACATCTTCATAGCCAATGTTGAATATTTTCTCCACTTTAATTTCCATTGCTAATTTCCACTTTGTTTCAAAGTCCTTGAAAATTTTAAGAGTGTATATCTCCTCAGCTTGCTTCAGTAATCTGAGCCCTTCTACAAATGCTTTTGGTTTTCCTATTGATCCGCTGTATTCCCTGCTTTTCTCTGTGCTTCTCCAACTTTTGACAGTTTTTCCAAATATTGCAAAAAACTGTGTCAAGTTGGTTGTTTTTTAATCATTGAAGCTTATTACTTTGTTGGTACTTTCACTATGCTGTGATGACAAACTTCCAGCAGAGAAGAAATTCTTGCTTAGTGCAGTGCACCATTCATCCCGGAGTTCGTACAAGCGCTTGAACCAATCTTTTTCTTGCAGCTGGTAGGTTTCTATCATGGAATTCCAGCATCTTTCAAATTCTTCTTCATTTGCACAACCTTTCAAACAGTGGTCGAATTTCATTCCAAATTCTTCATCACTTTTTACTTTACCGTAGTGACTAATTGCATTCTGTTTCAGGTTTCACAAACAGAGTCAGCGTTCTGTTTCTTTGAATACCTACGAAACAACAATTTCAGTACATGCATCATCAACATGTTACTTAAAAAGGTCATATGCTGCTAATGTATCATCAATTATAAATGTAGAATGCTCATGTTGCAGTGTCAAAACCAAGTGAAATTGTATACATGTCCATGATGAGTTCTCAAATGTTCTAAAACAAAGTGTTGTGATGATTTAAAAATTAAATTATTGACATCATAAGTCAAATAATCAACTGAATAATACAACAAGTTAGACACTGGTTCAAAACATCAACTAAAGGAATACTTAAAACATTATCATTAATATTTAAAAGATTAAACACATAACATGAAACATCAATCATCAGACAGAGTTTAGAAATACCTCTTTAACTGCCTTTGTCATAGCCAAATCCCGGTCAATGAATATAGACATTGGTTGTTTTCCCCCATTGATTTTTTAAATACCTCCAGTAGCCATATGAAAGTTTCAGTCTTTTCGTCTCCAATAAGAGCGCACTCAAATATTGCATTGTTCCAGTGATTGTTTATTCCAACAATCGGAGCATAAATGAGATTATAATTGTTTATCCGATAAGTGGTGTCAAAAATCACAACATCACTATATAGCATGTAATCTTCTTTCGTCACCGAGTCTCTCCGAAAGAGTGATGTTAGTTTTCCTTCATCATCCAGCTTGACTCTAAAATAAGTAGTCTTCCTCGGCAGCAACAATCCGATAAAGCTCATCTATGACATTTTGAGCATCCCCTCTTCTGGAGTGTCCATTATGTATCCGTTCACACTGACAGCGGGCGGTCGTCGCACCCCCTATGCAAAAGATAATTTGTAAGCCCTTTTTGCTTACTTTCTACAACTAGGTAGATAACGGCAAATCGGGGTCGTCCAAGGAGAAGAGGGATCTTCCTAAGCGCTTAAGCACAAATGGTTAATATTAAGCTAGGATAAAATATATACACACACATAAAAGCAAGTAAAATGGGGGGGTTGGTTGGTTGGTTTTCCTAAGTTACGAAAGTAAAAAGGCAAGATAACTAGCAAGGTCAAGTGACTATGCTAATCATCAAACAAAACTAAGAAAAGGGGTTTTAAAACTACAAAGATAAAAAAACCTTGGGGGCAAGGGATATCCACTTCCAAATCTAATGTAGGTCATTGAATCATTCACTCATTCTATCATATAGCATTACATGACTCAACATCAACATACCCATCTAGCAAGAATCACAACACGTTATGCACAAGAAGTTCTAAGTTCACGCTCATAGATTTTCATACAAAGGAGCTACGGAATTCGTCACGTTCCTAACACCTAACCAATTCAATCAATCATACAAGCACTCCCTATGCTCAAGCAACTCATGGCACAAATGAAGTGAAACACACCATCAAGAATACATAAATGCTAAATAACAAATGCTTCAAGGATGAATTAAAACCATCTATTCAATACTTCAACTACTTGTTGTGGAGACTAAACTCCTATCCTTCTTAGTTCGTAGTTTGCAAGAGTGAGTTCGACATCTCTCGTCAAACCTCACCAATGACTCCCGTTGTCGCGACCACGACTCAAGGTATCCCATTGGTGGCATTTAATCACGAAGAACCAACAAGCTTGGCAATGCTTATGACCACTACACCGTGACTAAGCATTTAACCAATTCATGCAATTACACGAGATTGGATGAACGTGCAACGCACATTCATCCACGAGAATATAACTCTCTCGTTTGCTACACAAACGAACATGACGAAGAGTTCGACATCAATCACATTCGTCTAGCACATTATCAATCCATCAACACAATCAAAAGCTCTAAATCATACTCATACATTCCTAACAAGAAAAGGGGGGAAATCAACCCAAATCCCCCAAACCCTAGCTAGCAATTCATACAAGTATTTCATATCCTCAAGCTTCCAACAACATCAATGAAATCAACAATTAACATTCAAAGCACAATAAGAGAACAATAGCAAAAACACCAAATAGATAGATAAAAATGGTTCTTGCTACATAGAGATGTGGAAGCTTCAATCCTTTGCTCCCAAGTACAAAAACTACTCTAGAATAACAAAAGGCATAAAAACTAAGAAAACAAGAAGATAAAACCTAGGGTTTTGGCCCAAAACAGGGGCCAAAAGCTGTGGAAAGAAGGGGGTGAAGAGGTATTTATAGTGGAAGAAAAATGGGAGAAAAACGCTGCTGCAGGGCTGACTGGACGCTGTCGTCGCGACTCGCGACGAACTTCATCGCGAGTCGCAACCAAATCAGTAACTCAGCCCTGTTTTGTTTTGCTTCCTCCGGGTGAACCGTTGATCTGTTTCGGGAGTTCTTGTAGTCGATTTTATAGTGCTCGAGAAGAGGAATCCAATGGTGCCACTCTTGAAGGCTGATTCTTCTCGGACAATTCTGAGAACCCTGGACCATCATTCATCCGTTGCTTTGCTCTCCTTTCTTCACCTCTTCACTTCTTCATGTCTTCAAAAAGCCCAAATGTAAGTCTTCAAATCTTCAAAGATATCTTTCAAAGTCTTCAAGTCTTCAAAGTCTTCAAAGTCTTTAAACAAATCACCTCGTCACACAAAATCATCTAAAAAGTGATAAAAATGCCAAAGTCGCTTTTATCGCTCCTTAAATGATTTCAAGGCAAAATGCCACATTCAGAGCACAAAATTATCCAAAACCTAATCCTAAAAATCCTAAAATAACCATCTAAAATGGACACATCACACACATTAATGTGATCTCTCATAGTGTGCCCAAAATTTTCTTCTCCTTGGGCAGCATATGCTAAATATTTGTAACTTGCTACTGGTTTGCCTTTTCCATAGCTTCGATTACTCTTGCTTTCTCATTTTCAATTATTTTTTCACTACGTTGCAGGTACTGCCATTATAATCTTGTGCACTCATGGTTATGGTCAACGAAGTGGTGCTTGATTTCGTAGAATTTTTCATCAACAAGCTTGTTCCTGATCTGAGCTTTGCATCCTGCTCTTATCACTGGAAACTCTTTTGATTTACTTTTTCTCTTCCTTTCGTAGAACTGTAGAATGGGTGTGTTTTTAGTTCTTTAAAAGGAATTTTCTTCACATGAGCATGTGAAATATTTTTCCCTAATTACTCATTGGTTTGACTGTCTTGTTGTTTACTTCCTTACACAAAATCCAAGCGCAGTTGCATGTGCTCGATAAAAATTTTCAAGCTCTTCCCAAGTTCTTACTCTCACTCCTTGCAAACACTCTCTTGCATCTATCTCCAATAGATTAGGAAAATCATCTGGAAGATTTCTTAGTAAAATCACAGATCATTTAGTTTGATTATAAAATCATAGATCAATTCTATCAGTTTCAGTAACAGCTGACATATTGTGTAGAAACATCAAACACTTTTATTAAAACATAAATATATATATATATATATATATATATATATATATATATGATAGAAACATCACATACTAGTATACGCAGGTAAGTTTCTGAATCAGGTGCAGAAGAATCAAACACTTTTATTTAAACATCAATCTATATAATAGAAACATCACATAGCAGTATATGCATGTTTGTCTTTGAGTTTGAATTCTAAGATTTGTTACTCATGCCAGAACTGAGCATCCAATTTTTTGAATGAGCATGATCGAATTACTCGTTTTGTTTATAGCATGATACACTAGTTCTAGCAGCTCATATTCAATAACAATTGACATCAGATACACAAGTATCAGTCACTTTCATTAACACATCAATCTCTATATCAGTAACATCACATCACAGTTTATTTTGGTCAACTTGATATAGATTTACAACATTATTTTCACATACTGGTTCAGAGCATCAGTTTTGAACATTAAAACACTCGCAAGCCTTTTGAGCTGAAAGATCAGTCTGCATCAAAATATTCACAAGCAATAGGAGCTAAAACATTTGCAAGCAGATTAAATCTGGTTTTATATGATGATCTAATTTTTCATACTCACATTTTACAGATTTTTTTTGATTTAATTGATTGTGCCGTTCATTGTTGATAATGCTTGTTGATGAAGCTTCGGTTTTGCTAGAAGTTTCGGTTTTGCTATCATCTTCTTCGCACATCAATTGATCTTTCGATCTGCAAAATAAATAAAATTCACATAATCTAATTGTATATTTTTCAACAAACTGATTTGATTATGTAGTTTCGAATCACAAACCTTATTTCTTGTTTATCGTCGTTGTTCATTGTTAATCGCAGAAGTTGGGGATTTGATCTTTGAAGGTTTTGGATCGATGGATTGCAATGGTTGAAATCGATTGAAACTATGAGAATGTTTTGGAAGCGTGTTTTGCGTTGTGCATCTTCATCAAACCCGTGTTTTTTCTCAAGTTTCCTTCCTTATTTATGGTATTTGTAGGTTAGTCCCCCTACTTTTTCGTGCATTTTAAATTGGTACCTAGAATAAATTAATTATGCCAGGACCCCCAAAAATTGTTTGTCTTTTGCCTTAAATTACCATAAGTCCCTGGTTTTACGGTAAGACAGTCTCGCAGGGAACAGACTCATTAATTTATATTTAAGGTCAAAGTTTACCAACTTTGACTTTGAAAAAGTAAATATGACAATAATCTTGGGACTGATGGAGTATGTGATTACATAGAGCCACAATCATTTGTGGGTTTTACCTTCTATGAGCTCAGCATGCCAAAAACAATAGAGACTCGATCTCTCGATAAGAAATTATCCCACGCTTTGTAACACACTTTTTTTTAAAAAAAAACTGACCTTTGGTGATCCTATTGGAGTTTATATAAATTCTGGCAATATAGGACAAGGTAGTCCAATTTGGTGCGAGTTATTGACTTTCATACATATTTGATGCTATCTACTGTGCTCGGTTTGAGGTAGGACCCTATTTTAAGTCAGTACATAATCATATTAATAGATTCGAGTCGAATGTGTTAGATGGTTTACGATAGAGAACCACCTATTACTATCATATACTCCCTCCGTCCCATCATTAATGACATATTAACTTTTTAAAAGTCAAATTTGTTAAACTTTGACCATAAATATTAATTACTATATACATAATAAATATATCATGTGGACTATTGTTGAATTCGTCTTAACATATATTTTCTAAATATTAATTTTTAATGCAAAAATAATATAAGAAACTAGAGATATTGACAGTTAAACATGATCATTGGATATCGTAAAAAAATAAAAATGTCAATACTGATGGGACGGAGGGAGTACATATTTTTAGTCTACCACATAGATTTTTGCTTAAAATTTTATGTTTAGTGTCTATGTGTAAATGAGGTTCGCTTATATCTTCATACTTTTATTTCACCATATAATTTTTTGCTTAAACTTTCATATTAAGTGTCTATGCATAAATGAGTTTCACTCCTATCATGTAATAGATTGATTAAATATAACTTTTTGATCAATCTAATAATACAGTACGGAGTCTAAAAGTTGAATTCTCAAACATTCACCTAAATTTTTTTAAAAAATTGAAAAGGAAAGATGGGCTGTTTAGAGTATTTTTAAAAAATAAATAGTCAGACTTCTTCTCATTAATATATAGAAATGGGTTACATTTGTAGTCGATTGTATGACAATCACCCGTGTTTGTTTATGTACTTTAGCTGATAAACTAGTAACTAGTCTATTCTATTACACGTGAGGAGCTGATAAACTGTAGAACACCATAACTAAGATGAGAAAAGCCTTACTATTACAAGGTGGGATGAAATCCCAAATGGGTGACTCACTAAGAGTGAATGGGGGTGAGCCTCCCAACTTGAGCTCCACACAATGGTGTATTAGAGCTTGCTCCACCCTAACCTAGCGTATAGAGACTTATAGACCATCATTTATTAGGGAGGAGAACTTGAGTTGCGTCTGGTCAGTGCCTCAATTGCCTAAATGGGTGAGTGAAAGGTATTTCGTAGAATGAGGTGGTCTACCTATACGGTGAATACATCCAACAGAGTTGACATCAACTCACCGTAGAGTCATCTAAATCAAAACTGGCATCCCAACTCAAACAGTCAGATTCGACTAGACTGTTTAATGTGGTGGTGTCAAATAGATGAAAAGTTAGTGGAATAAACAAAATAGTCTCTTCTTGCCTCTTGGTCAAGCAAATTGGTGGTATGAAAAGTCAATCTGTCAAGCCTTTCTTCCACTAAATTAATAATTAATAATTAATAACAATCAGCCCATACACAGACAACACGAGAGGTTCCAGCCATGACACCTTTATAAGGTCCACTCTAACCACTGCTCACATCAAATTTCTATTTCCTAATCGAGTACGTCGGCATTTGGCATTCATTTTTTATGTGTTTCAATTTAATCTGCACATTTTACTATTTAATATTATTCACTATCAAATTTTAATAGAATATTTGAGAAATTTTATAAGTAATAATATTATTATATATGATATTGTTGGATTTCGTTATAACAAGTAATTTCTCAAAAGAAACTTTTTATTCAACGTTATTATAAGTAGTTAAACATATTGACAATTATATAAATTTCTTGATAGGTGTGAAAAGATTATGTGGAGACTGAATTGGGACGGAGGAAGTACTTCCAAAATTACCCTCCAAGTGCTGGTAAATTCACACAACCGTAAAACAAAATTTTATAAAAGAAGAAAGTCTCACAAAGGATGACCTATGGTCATCATATTTTTAACCTAAAATTTTTAATTTTTAATTTTATAAATTTAGAAATATAATAAAGTATATTTAAATATGAAAATATAAGAAATATTATATTAAAAAATATTATATTTAACTTAATTTCTTTTATGTATATTTAAAGTTTCAGAGCTTAACTTTAAAAATTCATGTACAAATTAATAAGCAGTCAACTTAAAAACAGATTACCGATGAAGACGCCTACTTTCAATAAAAGTAAGAGTTGGGACAACTAAAATTTTAGTTAACTAGCTCAATAATTATTCTCTGAATTTCATTTGAAACTTTATATTTTTTTATCAACTTTCTCAACATATATTTATTCATAAATTTCATTAAACATATATTTCATCCATTCCACAAAAAATGACATACTCCATCTGTCACAAACCAAGATGCATAGAATCTTTTTATTCTGTCTTCAAAAAACATGTTTGATCGTTAATATGTTTAATTACGTATAATAACAACAAATAAAAAGTTAATGTTTAGAAATTACTTTTTAGGGCGAATCCAACAATATCACATATGATAATATTATTTTTTATATAACTATTCAAATACGTGATCAAAGTTTGACAGTGTTGACTTGTCAAATAGTAAAATTGAGTTTGGTTTGGGACAGAGGGAGTATTTAATTTTGGCACAATATTTTAGGAGAGTTGAAGTGACAAGGAATTTGGGGAAAAGTGTGATATTTTGGGAAAACAATGGGTCAAGTGTCAAAGTTTAACTAAGTTACTAAAATTAAATAAGACATTGTGTGAATTTAGAAACACATTCTTTATCATTTAGGGTAGTTTTCTAGAGAAAGTCTCATGTTATACCGACTAACAGTTAGATCAATCATGAAAAAACTTGTTTCAATAAATTTTAGGGTCAAATTATAATTATTTATACATTGCGATACATTTTAAAAGTTTTTCAAAGTTATAGGAAGTTTATTGCAATAAATAAAAATAAATATCAAATTTCCATTTAATCACATCAATTATAAATAGCTCTGTCTAACGTTTAGTCTATTTAAAACAAAACTTTGTGAATTTTCTAAGTATATCATTTTAGTTGGTACTGACAAATAAAGAATTTATCAGTTTTCATGAGACGAGGGAAGTATGTAACAATTTTATTATATCGAATATCGTGAGTCTTGAGAAATATCGTCTTTCCTTATGATTAAGGAAGGATGATATTTAATTAGAATAATAAAAGGTAAAATGTTTTAGTTATAATATAAAAAAATTATTATGCAACGTGTAGTAGTTATAAAGTTTATAACTCGATTCATGCAACCAAAATTTTTATCTTTATTTATTCGAATTTGCACTTTACACATTGGTTTTTCCATGACTTATGGAAATACATTCTTTCAAGAGACGGACTCTTTTAAATATCAATTTTTACTTATCATTAATTTATTTATTAAAATTACCAATGAAAAAGTTGATAAATAAAAGAAACTTCATTTGAGATAGAAAAAGTATGTGATAGTTTCTGACACGATTGTTGTTTTATTTTCGTAAAGAGAAAGTCTTAAAAAGTTGGCATGTCCATATTTTTTTTAAACTGAAAACACCCAAAGGTGGGGGTTGATTTATTGGTACCCCAAGCCAGAAACTTTAACGAGCCAGAGTCATCATAGTAGTTAATACAAAAGACAACATGATTGTCTCCCAAAAGAATGATCAGATACTAATATCTATGAGTCTATATATGTGCATAATCTAGAGGAAGAAGTAGTTGCGATTCCAAAGTCACGAATCTCCACACCCAGTGTTAATTCATTACTTTGGCCAGGCAACTACCAGTTAGTCAAATTAGTAAGTGAAACTGATAAACGGAATAAGCTAGTAAGACTACCATTGCTGGTTGCAACCTATGGTGATGAAGCCGGAGGAGTATGTAATTGAATGTCATGTGTCCAGCCGGAATTGACCAAGTTTGATGAAGACCATGGTAGAATATCATCAAGGACTGAAAAGAAACTGAGCAATTGGTGCAGAACTGAAGAAAACGAGGCCTGGGAATAGAGAAGTAGTGAACCCGCAGTGTGGATAGCAGATGTGACTGTGAGCTCCCCTCTGGAAGTGAAACACCATAGCCATCGAGGGGAAGCATAGAGTGCCAGAGCATAATGCGATCCATATCCTGAGGTAAAAGAAAGAAATATCAGCAGTATCAACCTTCTTTTGAGACTTGCCTATGAATTCTAATATAAGGTGTATGCATGTTATCCATATGAATTAGGCCTTTAATGTGAACCGGAATGTTATTCAAATGTAGTGAAGAATCCATCCGGGATGTTGAGTGGTGTTTAACTAAAGCATCAGTCACTGAATTACATTCTCTGTATGTGTGCTTAAGAGAACACTGGGATAGAAATGTATGAACATGGAACACCAATGGATACAGAGACCATTTGGAACAAGATGGATCATTGATCATATGAACTACCTGTAAAGAGTCTGATTCAATAATGAGATTTGAATATCTGGGGATACAGATTTGACATGCCAAAAGAACTGCCTTTATCTCAGCTTCCAGTGGGGAAATAGCTGCTATGGACTCTGACTTAATAAGGAGTGGTAAACCTTGATTATCACGAGCAATTAAACCAATAGAAACAGATGTAGTGGACCATTAGGAATCCACATTAACCTTAATGAAATTTGGACATGGAAATTCCCAATATACAGTGGAGATGGTTGGCTTCGGTGGTGGTCTGGGGAGGGATATCAGAGAATGGGATTGATTGCATGAGTTAGGGTGTATATTGGGGAGGCAGGGATAGGCTGAAATGGATAGATTAAGAGTATATATAACTTCCTTGGTTATATGGGTAAAAGAAAGGGGTATGTCATCAAGAAAATTGGCATTTCTAGCCTTCCATAATGCCCAGCAGATCAATGGAGGCAACAGCCGACATATTATTTTCTGAGGCCCAGAAAGGTCACTACAATTCCAAAAGATGAAAAAAGTATCCACAACATTATAGACATTTTGCAAATTGAAATTGACTAAAAGAGCACTCTGAATCCAAACAGATTTAGCGAGATGGCAGTTAATGAAGAAATGTTCCAGGGAGTCAGTTTGATGGCACATAGGACATTTTGAAGCCAAGCTGAAACCACATTTAATGAGGATATCATCAAATGGTAAAATGAATTCAACAATTTCCACGTAAAGATGGAGATCTTCTTAGGTAGCCTAGGGTTCCATATGAGCTTAGTAATTGGGAAATTACCTGGGATATATGTTAGGGTTTTATAGGCTGACTTGAAAGAGAATCTGCCAGTCTCTTCAGATTTCCAAATCATCTTGTCCTCCTAATCATATACAATTTCTGCATCCTGCAAAAAAAGTCAAGTATCATTTTCCAGGAATGGAGCAATCTTAGGTAAAATTGATCCTTTGTTATTTACAAAATCAGCTACTGAACACGGCCAAAACATTGAAGTGATGTGGGATGGAATTCTGTTGATCAACGGGCCATTTGGGCACCAGTTAGCAGCCCAGAAATCACATTTACCTTGGCCATGGATAATCAGTGTATTCTGTTCTGCAATATGGTTTATCTCACAAATTCTCTTCCATGTTTTGGAGTTTTTGTGGGACTGGGGAAAGGACCAAAGTAATTTGGCCCATAAGGTGTTCCCTAATTGGCTTTTCCACCATAATTTAAGTGAACAAGCATCAATAATTGACTTAATAGATCTAAAACCCAAACCATAATGAGATTTAGGGATAGCAATATCAGTCCACTTTTTACAGACCTTATTCTTTCTTTCATCAGTTTCCCCCAAAAAGAATCTGGCCATTCTTTTTTCCATGGATTTAACAATAAATGATGGAGGTTTACAAACAGTCCAAATATGATGAGGGAGAGAGTATATGCATGCTTGGATCAGTGTCATTTTCCCTCCTGCACTTAACCATCTATTCTTCCAGTTTTTGAATCTCTTGTCCATAGTTTCAAGAAAAGGATAGAAATATCTAGATAGGGTTCTTCCTTTGAAAATAAGACAACCTAGGTACTTAAATGGGAGAGTACCTGTCTTCATCCCTAGGATAGACCTAATCTAAACTTTCTTAGTGACTGTAGCTCTCTTGCTAATGTAAAACTCAGACTTTTCATAACTGATTTTCTGGCCTGATGTTAACTCAAATATCTGCAGAAATGCTTTAATCTTAGTAAAACCAGATTTTGAAACTTGCATAAAAATTATGGTATCATCTGCATAGCTTAAGTGGGTGACTGGTAGAATATTAGAGAGAAGGGAAAAATATTGCAAGCTGTTATTTTGAAAAATGAAAGAAAGGCTCCTGGAGAAGGATTCAGTAAAGATATTAAATAGGAAAGGAGATAGGGGATCACCTTGTTTGATTCCTCTAGTTGATTTGAAAAAACCAACAGGATTACCATTGATAAGCACAGAGAAGTAAGCCTGGGATAGATTATTCATAACCACCTTAAGAAATTGACCTGAGAAACCAAATTTATAAAGAATACTATGCAAGAAACCCCAGCTAACTCTATCAAAAGCCTTTTTCATGTCTAGTTTGAGCATACAATTGGGAACCCTATTTTTTTGTCTAAGAACCTAACCATCTCTCTATTCTTCATGAAAGCAGTTTGGTTATGAGAAATTAGTTTGTCCATATAGGGTTTCAATCTTTCCATGAGAACCTTAGAGCAAATTTTGTTAGCAACATTGGAAAGGCTAATAGGTCTGAAATCATCAAAGGAGGATGGGGTAGGTTTTTTAGGAATAAGAGTTATCCAAGTGCTAGAGATGCCTCTTGGTATGTTAGATCCTAAAATAAAATCATTTACTGCAGATAAGAGGTCATCTTTTATGAAATTCCAGCATTTGATGTAAAATTTACTAGAGAAGCCATCATGCCCTGGGCTACTATTTCTATTCAGCCCCATGACCACTGATTTGAGTTCAGTTTCTGTTACAGGCCTAGATAAACTAGTGTTATCTTGCTCAGTGATGATGGAAGGAATCTGGCTAAGGAAGTGTGGATAGTAGGTGGAATCCACTGAGTTCCTAGATTCAGTTAGCAGGTCTGAGAAGTATTTGACAGCTTCATTCTGAATGACAGTAAAATTGTCCAGCCATTGACCAACCGAGTTTTTGATTTTTGATATATTCAATCTACAGTTCTTCTCCTGAACAGATTTATGAAAAATTGGGTATTATTATCCCCACACTTAAACCAATTCAATCTTGACTTATGTTTCCAGAATTTTTCTTTCTCTTTTAAAGCTCTGAGAAGAAGTGCTTTTTTTTCATTAAGAATGATATGTTCGGTTTCTGAATGGGATAGATCATAGATTACTTCCTGTCTTCTGAGATTATCCTCAGCCATCATTACATTAGAGTCAATATTACCAAAGCTCTCTTTGTTCCATATTTTAATTACTTTCTTAACTCTAATTATCTTAAGATATAGCCCCATCATACCTGTTTAGTGAATAGGAGAACTCCAGTTTGTTCTGATTAAATCCAAGAAATCAGGCCTATTGAACCAACAGTTGAGAAATCTAAAAGGTTTTGGGTATGAGGGAGTCTGAGTAGCAATTTGGAACAAGAGGGGTGAATGATCCGAGGATTGCTTATTGAGGATCTGTATGGAGGAAGCTGGGAATTTATTGCTCCATTGGAGTGTACACAGACCTCTATTCCATTGGAGTGTACACAGACCTCTATCTAATCTTTTAGAAGTAGGGTTTCTCAATCTACCATTGGTCCATGTAAAATATTCCCTACAGTATTAATCTCCTGTATTACTTTGGTGTTAATCCAATTATGAAAATCCCTAATACTGCCTAGATTAGGAGAGTTAGGGTCTCTATATTCATCAGGTGTGACAATTGTGTTGCAATCACCTATGAAAACAGTTTCGTTTAGTGGGAGAAGACTTAGGGCATGCCATAGTAACTTTCTACCTTCTCTATTCCTAAGGGCATAAATAAAAACTATTTCCATCTGAGAATTAGAGCCAGAGTGGATGATTTTAACATTCAAGAATTGCTCATGGTGACATATAAGATTTACAATCAGTGAGTCATTCCACATTAGCCAGATCTTACCATTATGGAGAGGAAGGTTATTAGAAAAATTCAGTTTCTGCATGTAGGATTGGCATTGAGAGTTATCATGCATAGGTTCTATAATACATAATAGTTGAATTTTCTTTTTCAAAATCAAATGTTTCAGTCTGAGCATAGAAGTTTCAATTCCCCTCAGGTTCCAAACCAAAAAGTTAAGTTTGACAGGGTGCATCATTGGTCAACTGATTTATGGCTTTTAGTGGCTGATCTTAGCATCATCTTATTTAATTGGACAAGGTAATTCTTTTTGGTCTTGATCTTACCTTGGCCATCATTCTTACCTGATAGATTACTTGAAACTACCACAGGGGTGGCCTGAGAGTGAGTATCTGAAGCAACTTCACTACCATCATCAAAGGATTCCAGAGGGTCCTGAATTAGACCTTCATCAGAGTTTGACAGATCCCCCACATCCTGCAAAACAGCAAATCTGTTTTCCATCTTTCCTTGGTGTGAAAGTGGAGGGTTAACGGTGGAGCACTGGAAACTAGTCAAGTTGTGAGAACCAATCCCTATGTCATCCTTAGCATATATTTTAGGTTTTCTTATTGGGATAGTAACCTCTGTTAGGTTTATTAGTTCCCTAAGGACTGTACGGGATTTTTCCAAGGCTTGTGTTACTGATGGGTGGTCTGGAGGAGGTGGTTGAGGTAACTGAGGTGTGGTAATCTGAGTGATTGCTCCTATTGTCTCGGGGCCATATGCCAAAGGATCAGAGGCAGGGTTAGTATTAGCTAGCTGATGAGATATGATTTCTGAGTTGGGCTTATTTGAGGAAGGCTGGTTGTTAGTAAACATAGCAAGGGCTTTTGCAAATTTATGCCCAGTAGCATACCGTTTAGGCATTGGTTCAACATTATTATGGGAGACAGTTTTACATTGACCGAGTGAATGTCCCAGTTTAGCACAGTGATCACAATACATGGGGATATCTTCATACTCAATATTATATTTCCGATTGTTATTTGTTGATCCTAATCTGATGGAGGTGTTAAGAGGTTTCTGAAGATCTATCTCAACACACAGCTTAATGGCTGACGGCCTTGTTAACATTTCAGTGGCTAAGTCTTTCTTGATGAAATTACCTATGCTATTTCCAATAGATTCAATAGAAGAAGCATTATAATAGTACAGGGGAACTTCCCTGATTGTGCACCAGACCGGAACAATTGGGGATTCCTTGTGAATTGAAAAATTCGAAGACCATTTGAGGATTTTCATCTGGACTCCATTGAAAACCCAGCTTCCTTTGATCCAGCATCTCTGATAATCATTAATCTGGTCAAATCTAATGAGGACGTGCTTGAAATCCAGTGACCCCAATTGGTATTTTCCAGCAAACCCCGCCGTTTTGAAGGATGTTTCCAGTTGCTCCATTGATAGCCTGCCTTTAGTAAATTTGCCTATCAAGGCATTGGCGTAGTGGGCGGAGAGTGTTGAGATCTCTTCCTCAGTGTATAGACATGCTGGCTCACCCAAATGCTCCGATTTTAGGATCAATTCGGGATTGTCCGGAAGCGATTGGTGGAGAGGGTGGATTTTGCTTAGAGTGCAGAGAGGAAAGTTTTTTGTATGGTTATAGGGTTGCCGTTCTCTGCCATGGTGGCCGGCCGCGACAGAGGCGTGGTCAGCACCGCTGCTTGTTCACAGGGAAGAGCCGTTAGCGGCGAAAGAAAGCCGTTACTGGCGGGAGAGGACGTTGGATTCAGAGATTGTGAAGTGAGAGAAGAGAGGAAACGGTATTGTTCACTGTTCACTTGAGCTAGAGATGGACAAACATTGGAGCTTAGTTGGCATGTCCATAACCTTATGGATAAACCCTTAACTTTTTTCATTAAGATTTATGATTTAAAAATAAATAAATATTGTATTATATAAGTTAAAAATATGTAATAATGTGTATTTGAATGTAAAAATATAAGAAACATAATAAAAAAATATTTTTTTAAATGGTTAAATTTAGTATGTAATTTTATAAATATAATGTATAAATTAAAAGATATAGTGGTCTCTGTATTACTTATGAACATATCGTCTGTCAGAAAATCTGCTCTTTCCTAAATTTCTTGGATTAGTTTTTCCGTGCTAATTTAAAAGTATGTGTTTTAAATTTGCCCTGGTTTTACTTATAGTTACAAACCGTGCTCTCAATAATTTTTCATTAATTTTTGTGTATTTTTTTAGAGCTCGTCTCTTGAAAGACGGTCTTTTCATAAAGCATAGAATGACCAAGGTTTAAAGTGTAAAATTAAAGAAATGAAGATAAAATTTTTGGGTTGCATGAATCGGATTATAACTTTATAAATACTGCATATTGCATAATAAATTTTTATATTGCAACTAAAATCTTTTACCTTTCATTATTCTAATTAAACCATGTCTTTCCATAAGCATATGGAAAGACGATCTTTCCCAAGAATTTGACATTTTTTAATCCATAATGAGAAATGGATGGAGTTCTTCGTCCCATCTTATTTTTCTTAATTTGACTTTTAACAGTTAAACTTAGCCAAATTCGACTAATAGTTATGTTATTGTATGTGTAAAACTATTATCATATTATATGTTGGATTCATCGTAACATATATTTTTAAGTTGTTATTTTTTAAGAATTTTTTTACACATATAAATAAAAATATTAATATTTAAAAATTAAAAAATATTAAGTTGTAAAAGTCAAATTAAACAAAATAAAATAGAAAGAAAGGGAGTATTAGACTTTTCAGTTTTCAGTTGCTACCGTCACCACATAGCCGAGCCCGAGCCTTGACTTCAATTCCAAACTCCATGGTATTGAAAAGTTGTTTGTATTTGGATTTTGCCTTGGATTTCAAAGTCACCGTAGCCATTCAATCTTGCCTGATCCCACCACTACCCTCAACCGTCCTTGAGGGCATTTGCTACAAGAGTGCTGATATTCACACTAAAAATTTATTGTGAAATTATAGAATGAATGTTGTAGTATAAATAGCATGGTTTGTTGCAATTTTTTAGAAAGAGTGTAACTTTTTAAGACAATCAAAAGTGCAAGTTCAGTCCATAGTTCGTGCAGAGATATCCCCAATATTGTATCAGTGATAAGTGGCTCTAGATGGATGATGAATTCCCTAGGGGCATTGAATGTGTTCTTCGTCTAAGGATTGACAATCCGGGAGAATGGATTATAACTAGTTGGTCTGCATTCCTCGGAGACTTCAAACTTAAACAGGGTGACCTTGCGTACGTGGGTAATTTTTTAAAAAATAAATATTAGGAAAAATAAATGTCGGTACTCATACAAACAATATCATGATCATGATCAATAAATAAAATTTTCTATTTCTTATTGCAATTGTTTGGTATATGATACCTTGTAGCCTGCTTAAATCTTGTCGTACAATGAAAACTTACACATGTTCCAATGCTGGAAAATTGTTAACAACGTTAGAATAAGAATTTCCAAGGTTGGTACTCGTTTTATGAAATTCTCGTTGACAGTCTTGATATTGAAACATTATCCAAAATATATTAAATTGAATTTTTATTTTACAGCCATCACATTAGGAATCCTGAAACCATTCCCATAAATGGAACAATTCTTGTTTTAGCATACATCCACTTCCGTAGAAATTTTGAATTTGAAAGATGGATAAAATTTTGTGTCATATTCTGATACTCAGAGTTATTGTACACTAGTTAGACTAATGTAATGATTAAAGCAAAACAAACAATGCGAAATAAATTTGTAAGAGTTTCAAAAAACATCATTCGAAATGATAAGCAAAATAAAATAAATAGAAGTATGAATTCACACAAACTGAAGTTACTTAAGGGAGGGGGGGGGGAGAAGCAGAAACTTTAGGGCCTCATCTAAATCTCTATCTGCTGCATCTGAGTTCAAAATTTTCTCATAATCATATCCATCATCGTCATTACTAGGTTGAACATGAATGTCTATCCCGTGAAAGTATGCTCGCTTCTTAGGCTTCAACATTTCTAGCCCTTTCCCTTTTCGACTCCATTTGTCCTGTAAAGCAAGCGAACAATTTTCCAATCCTCTGGAAGACTCCTCTCTCGTCGCCTACAATTGTCACATATATTCAAGTGAACTCATGTTTTCAAATGAAAACCATATACACTCTGATAGTGAAGAAGAATACTTATGAGTGGTTGGTGTTGACGAAGATCCAGCCTCGCCTTCTCAAGACGTTTTGGGACGCCTCTGACTAGCCCATGACACATATTTGAGCCGGTACTTGTTATTTTTTGGGTCAACCTCCAAAAGTTAGTGATCAATCCAACATTGATCATAGTATTCCAATGGTAAGGGGTCGATCAATAATGGTCACTCCACACCACCTGATAAATGATGTAATCAATCCTCCGTATGGAAACTCTTCCTTACTAATACAATAGGTTTTCAACATATACGACAAGATTGTAAACCCGGGTTCATTGGACTCTTCTCCATAATGTAGTAAAATCGTCTCAGACTTCCAATGGTTGGTTCACGCACGTGACATCTGGAGGGTAGTACATTCATACAAATACACTCAAACATTAACGTTGCTCTACATTTGGTTTCCCCATATCATATGTCTCGGCTTGTCCCAGGGTTTCACCCCTCAACCCGAAATAGGTCTTGTTCATTTTTGCAAGACATATTGTTTGGCTATCTGACTTACTTGGCCATGATTGTTGATGGTAAACCTCGTACGGTCTATCAATTTTATTTAGACATGTGGATATGGTCTATGTGAGGATACCCAAACACTTTATTGATTGTGAATTAGGTTACGTGCATGATATTTCCATTGACCATACTACTACTAGGGGTACATGCATTCATGTCCTAAATTATCATTGATTTGAATAACCTTGTCAAGGTGGGTTGGGCAATCTATAGTAATCGAATTATGAAAAAAATGGGACAAAAATATTTCAGGACATAATTAAAGTTCAAATCAATTATGAAATCATGCTTCACCAATTTTATTTGGATGCACTTAGGGTGCACTGGATGTGCCTCACTTCAGCCTCATTGTTAAAAACCTCCAAGTTGGTAGAGCCGGCTGTGATTGCGGATTCAAATGACCCCACCCCAACAACAACTTCAGATTGAGTTGGTTTGTTAAGTTGACCAACGTTCTTTGTTCACACCATTTCTATATGAGGTGCGTCTTGTTTGGTTTGATTGGGTTATTTCTAGGGGCAAGGTTTCATAGTGAAAGAGATGAAACAATTGTTGAAAGTCCAATTTTAGGGGGAAGTTTCGAGACTAGGACCTCCCTTTGAACAACACGATTCGAAATTGGAACCTATGACGGATACCCTTCAGAGTTTTTTCAGTAAATGCTTTCCGAAATTGGAAGCGCATAATAATGAAATAAAATGATTTTCAAAAATCACATGGGTTGACAAAGTGTGTCCCAAAATGTGCATTGGCGGGAGCTAACACCGATTTATGCCATGAGCCTCATATACACGTAATAATTTCAGAACATAGTGTCAACAAATTACATATAATAATAACGTTCATAATATGCATTCACATAATTTGTTCCAAAATTGGGACCTATGAACTACTTACCTCCATATACTTCGACACATGTTCCGACATTATAATCGTGGTCAGTCGATACTTATGACAAATCAGTAGAATGGATATACACTTGTTCAATTTCCTTCTTTCTTATGGAATTTAATGGTATAATTGGCGCCAACACCTTCAGAAATAACATAAAAAAACACTCTAACCCCCCCTCCTTCTCCCAAAACTCTCTGTCTTTTCTACATATTATCCAAATAAACATCCTCACTAACCTTACAACATTTCAATGGACTGTACGTACTTGTTACACCATGGGGCGAATGTTTATCGATAGCGGTGGGTTTGTTGGATTGTACAAGATAAGGTGCAAAGTTTGGTGCTATTTGTTGTACATCATCAATCTACACTAATAAGCTCATTATTAAGGTACTCATCTCTTTTTGGTATCCGAGTCAAAGATGGAACCACTCCATGTCGTGTTTTGCTTTATATCCCGAAGATTATGTTTTTTCATATGTATGGTAGATGTGATGGAGACTTGTTTGATCATTGGTATTAGTGTTTATGGAATGTTGGTTCAATGCCACATTATTTTTTATTTATTTATTTCAAACGAAGGTGTCAAGGCTATAGTTTTGTGAGTCAGTCCATCGTACATACATTATTTGACTTTATTAAAAAATTAAATTACATTATTACTATTAACTTCTCAATTCAGATGACATATTATGTCTATTGATTCCGATTTGGGAAAGAAAAGATCCAAAATCAGCCGCAACAAATCATTTTGCGAATTTAAAATGTATGTCGGGTGTCAGTTCCGAAGTCAGAACCCTCCCACTGGAAGTCACCTTGGTAGATGCACCTTCATAATGGCCAATTTGAAATAATTGTCTTCAATAATCGTCAATAATCGGTTTGGATTAAAGGTTTTTCGAAAAACCATATTTTTTTGAACTACAGCCGCCTTTAAATATTGGAGCCGGCAAAGGATTGAAGGTTTTGAATTCAAATTCTTTAATTCCTTGAACACTACTTTTATTAGGCCTTCCCAGCAGTGTACATATTGTTATTTCAATTATAGAAAATTGTTCACTTCATTGTGAGACAAACGAAATAAAAGAGCATCTCCAATGGTTTCCTCTATCTTTCAGTTGCTACAATAGATTTTTACAGTTACAACAGTGTAAGTACTCCAATAGTTTACTTTATATCTTCCAACTTTTTCTTTAGATTCTTTATAGAGCTAAACTTTATTGGTTTTATAATTTTCTATTGTATGGTAAAATTATTCCAATTATATATTTATCTTGAATTATTATTTATTTGATTTTATATAATTCATTATAAAAGCAAGCCATTAATAAAACACTAAAAATAGAAATTACCATGAATAACTGGTAATACAACGTTTCAAGAAAATATTAAAAGTAAAGTGCTAAAATAACCCTATTTTTAGCTGAAAGTGCCAATATAACCCTTCAATCTCAAAAAGTGTCAAACTAACCCTAACTTTGCTGACTTTTTAGTCAACATTTATTTGGCTGAGTTTTAGTGAAAAGATAATTTTACCCTTCCTCAAAAAATAAATAATATGAAAATCCTTCCCATTTCCTTATCCCCCGGTGTTTCTTTCTTCCCTGGCGGAGCCACCGTCATCTTCTCCCTTTTCTTTCTTCCAATCGTCGGGGGTGGTGAATCGATGGGTGAATTGGTGGTGAGGGTGGTTAGAGATCTGTTTCTCGAAATGAAGGTGAGTATTACGGATCCAGAATCCCAGATGCAGCAACATATAACAAACTTATCCAGATGTTTGGAGAAGGAGGGTTTCATGATATGGTTGAGGAAATTCTGGAGCTGAATCTCGAGACTTATGAGGGGTTAATGTATTCATGTGGAAATGGAGGGCTTCATGAAGATGCAAGAAGAATTCTGCTTCATATGAGTGGTGAAGGGGTGGTTCAAAGTTCCAAGGCATACAAGACAATGATTGAGGCTTATGATCAAGCTGGGTTGTATGAGCTATTTTTGTGGGTGATGAGGCCTTCTCGGGCTAATTTTGAGAAGAACATTATACCTAGCTCAATCTCATCTTTGTGGGTGAAAATGAATGTAAAGATGTACAAGATTGCGGCTGAGGAAGCGAGCACGGCGGCAGCAGCAGAGAGCATGACGGGCTTTGATGGATTTTGATAGGTATTATTTTTTAGATTTGTCTTAAGGGGTATTATTGTCATTTCATTCTTGGTCATGCCTAAATTCATTTGGTCAATGTTGGAATTGGGGAGTTTGGGTATATCAACATAATTTGACCAATAGTTAGGGTTAGATTAACATATTTGTAAATGACTTAGAGTTATATTGATACTTTTTGATATTGCAGGGTTATGTTGGCACATTCAATAAAAAATTAGGCTTATAAATGTATTTGACCCAAGAGTCCGTCTCTTGAAAGACGGTCTTTCCATAAGTTATGGAAAGACCAAGGTTTAAAGTGTAAATTAGAAGAAATGGAGATAAAATTTTCGGGTTGCATGAACCGAGTTATAAATTTTATAACTACTACATGTTGCACACTAAAAGTTTAATATTGCAACTAAGACCTTTTACCTTTTATTATTTTAGTTAAACCCCGTCTTTCCATAAGCCTATGGAAAGACCGTCTTTCCCAAAACTTTGCCTTGACCCAAATATAAATACAATACAAAATTAAATTAATTAATTAAAATAAGTCAGGATTTGAAATTGAAAAATATAAATATCTTAAATAAAAAGAGATTATTGTAGATTATATTTAATTGTTTTGTATTATCATAAGATCCTATCATATGTTTTATAATAATAATAAAAGAATACTTATTAAAATTTTATGTTAAACAAAAAAATTATACTTTTTGAATTTATAAACTATTTTTTATTTTTTTAAAACGAATTTATGTTAATATTGTAGATGAAGGAGATTAAATATGAAAGAGCCTGGGGGTGTGTATGATTGGTATTGGGCAAAGTCTTGGGAAAGACCGTCTTTCTATAGGCTTACAGAAATACAAGGTTTAATTAGAATAATAAAAGGTAAAATGTCTAAATTGCAATATTAAAATTTTATTATATAACACGTAGTAGTTATAAAGTTTATAACCCGATTCATGCAACCTGAGAATTTTATTTTCATTCCTTTTAATTTGCACTTTAAACCTTGGTATTTCCATAACTTATGGAAAGATCGTCTTTCAAGAGGCGGACTCTTGGTATTCAATATTAATAAATACTGATATGACCCTATGTTTTGGATGTTTGTGCTAATATGACCTTGTGAAGTAGAAAATTGCTATTGTAGCCCTGTGTTTTGCATCAGAAGTGCCGATATAACCTTTTGGCACTATTCCATCATTAACTTTGTTATTTCCGGCATTGACCAAATACTAAAATACTAAAATATTAAAATACCCCTAACCTTCAAATTACTAATCTATTGACTAAAATACCCAAGGTTCTTCTTCTTCTCCATAACCATTGCCACTGCTGCTCCATCACCGGCCCATCACCGGCGGTGGCCGAAATCTGGAAAGGAGCCACCAACGCCACCGCCAGCCAACCACAACCAATAACGACTCCATCTCCGCCACTGCTCCACCACCAGAATCTGGAAACGAGCCACCAACAAATCTGGCGATTCCAGCAGACCACAGCTAACAACGACTGCACCTCCGCCCCGCTCCACCACCTCTGCCACCGCCCCGCCACCAGAATTTGGAAACGAGCCACCAACAGATCTGGCGATTCCTTCCTCCGTTTTGAAATCCTTCCGCTGTACCAAATCTACCCTCTAATGTACGAGAATTCTACCCGCCGCTTGAAATCTCCCCACCGCCGTACGAGAAATCTCCCCGCCGCCAAACGAGATCTCCCAGCCACCATATGAGAATTCTCCCCGCCGTCATACCAAATCTGCCATCGTCGTAACCAACCGCCGCACGTGCGTACAGAAATGGTGAGCCCGAGCTTCAATGCTGCTTACCGCATTGACGATCGCAACGGCCATCAACTGGCATTGATTGTGCCCCCGAATTCCAGCGTCTCTGCCGCCACAGCCGCTGATATTGGGAGAGGTGCTAGAGGATCCCAAGCTCGTAACCCTAGTCTGCGGAGAGAAGAAGAAGAAAGTGGAGAAGGAAAAGAAAAAGTGGAAAATTGTTTAGGGTTAATAAACAATGAGGGCATAATTGTCCTTTTACATTTTCTAATTTTTTATTTTTTAAATCAAGGGTATAATTGTCAATTTATATAATTTCAGCCAAATTCATGCCTCAAGGGTCATATTAGCACATTCAAGTAAATCATAGGGTTACAATAGCACTTTCCAACTTCACATGGTCATATTAGCACAAACCACCAAAACATAGGGCTATATGAGCACTTTACTCATTATTATTTCATGGAAAAGTCTTGGAAAAGACCGTCTTTCCATAGGCTTACGCAAAGACGAGATTTTATTGGAATAGTATAAAAGTAAAAGGTCTTAGTTGCAATATGAAAAATTTATTATACAACGTGTAGTAGTTATAAAGTTTATAACCCAATTCTTGCAACCCAAAATTTTTATCGTCATTTCTTTTAATTTGCACTTTAAATCGTGGTCTTTCCATAACTTATGGAAGGATCGTCTTTCAAGAGACAGACTTTTATTTCATATGTTATTTTTCAATAAATATATTAAAATTATTATCTATACATAATAGAGTTATCTCTTGAAAGAATGTTTTTCCATAAGTTATGGAAAGACCACAGTTTAAATTGCAAATTAGAAGAAATATAGATAAAAATTTATTGACTTGGTAGACCCTCCATCTATTGCGATTTGACTCTTTTGGCTCCCATTTTTTCTCCGATCACTTTCATCCCTGAACTAACAAAACTATTGAGTTGTGACCCATCCGTCCAGTTAAACCGTTAACTTTAAAGTTTTGCCGTTAACTGCTGATTTTTTTTAATAAAAATGAGGATAAAAGTGACTTTTTATCATTTTATTTACAATTCCAGCCACACTCCATAATTTTTAAACTAATCCAATCCCTATTTTTTAATTAACAAATGCAGCCCTACTCCATTCTTTATTACAATCCAATCCCTATCATTCTTATTTACAATTTGGCCCCAACATTTTTATTTGCAATTTAGTCCACCCTCTCCTTCAGCTTCAAGCCCCGCCACTCGTCACCGAACCTCTATTGTTTTTCCATCCCCCTGATTTCCAAAAGCTGCAATTTACACAGATACAAGAACTCAACATCATCAAAATATCAATAAAAGCAATCGATAAAGTTACAGCCTCCACAAGAAAGGCTGGACCATAGCCTAGTGGTACAGGAAGACTCGATTCCAGTCATTGATGTATCCAACTGGGACCACGGCCTCAGTCTACGATGCTTTCGGGAAGTGGGGTTTCTTCCAGATCGTCAATCATGGTGTCCCGGTTCAAGTCCTTGAGAATGTGATGGAAGTTACGCATCAATTTTTCGAGTTTTTGGATGAGGAGAAGAGGAAATATCTGAAGGAAAACTCGCTCACTCAGACTATTCAATTGAAGACCAACTTCAGTTTAGCAGAGAAAGTTTTGGAGTGGCGTCAGAAGACCGCAGCGGCAAGCTCGAGGGCCACCACCAGTGGCTAGTTCTCAACATTCTTTAGCTGGAAAATCACGTTTATTGAATAGGTGGTGGTGGAGGCTCTGCTCCAGACGAGATGGAGAAAAAGGAGAAAATGCGAAAATAAGAAAAGAAAAGGAGGAAAGGAGAAAAGAAAAAGTAAAGAAAGGGAAAATAAAAAGGGAAATGAGAAATTACTAATTTGCCCTTAAAACTAACATTTTTTACCAAAGTTAACGCTTTGACCGGATGGAGGGGTTACAATTCAACAATTTTGTTAGTTCAGGGATGAAAGTGATCGGAAAAATGAGGGGCCAAAATGGTCAAATTACAATAATTGGAGGGCACCGGAAGTCGTTCGCCCTTTTTATAACTACTGCACGTTACATAATAAATTTTTAATATTGCAACTAAGACCTTTTACCTTTTATTATTCTAAATAAACTCCTTCTTTCCATAACCATATGAAAAGATAGTATTTCCCAAAACTTTGTCTACATAATAAATCACACACAAAGAAAGTAATGTGAAACTGAAAAGAAATAAACAAAATAAGAAAAGAATAAGCTACGTAATATAGAGTGTCAACAATGAAACGCTAAACATTGTGTTATTTATACAAATTAAGTTTTATTTATTTATATTTATTAATTAGGGTTTTTAATAGAATAACACTATACTTTTTTTCTCATTGAATTTTCTAATGAGTCAGGTGATTATTTGTAATTGATTTCATTTTAGAATAAGGCCCAATAACTCAGCTATAAGAGTTCGGGTTATATTTTAATTATGGTTTAGAATATTTAGTTTTGATTTGATTAGAATTAGATTCGGTAAGAATATATAAGGCAATATTCATTCAAGATTTATCTTGATTGAATTTGTCCATATCTAAATTTATTTTAGGTAGTCTAGTTAAATATGGTTTTAACTCCTAAAGCCACCATAATTTTTTCCAGTTTCTTATTTGTATTCTTGAAAACCATACATATTTACTATAAATAGGGGGTGGTTTTCAACATTATTTTCACCTAACCACTATCACCATAAAAATATAAACCTTCTGGTTCATACTCTTGTTGTTTGCGAGCTATTCCATTGTTGCTTAACCCTGAGGGCTAGTTAAGTATCAATAAACCTTGTAATATGAAGAGAGCAAGTGGAGATCAGGCGTACCCCGAGGGCTAGACACCTGAATTTCGTGCGACATAGTAAGGGTTTGCGAGTTCCCTTGTTTTGTCAGAGATCTTAATTCCACAATCCCCCTTCTTCGCAAGGGGATTCATATCAGTTGGTATTATAGTAATGCAAGAGTTCCTTTGATACCATCAAGAATAAAAAAAATCAGAAATCCGTCGTCGGAACAGTTTTGCCGTTGCCGCTCACATCAACTCCGACGACCTTGCTGCCTGCCCGTTCGTCGATCATTATCTCCGGCGAACTGCTACCGTGACGCCGCAGACTTCCTATGCTCCGTCTTTGACCTCTAGAAGCTTTTGTGCTCCGTTCGCCGCTCCTCTTCTCCAGCGAGCTTCACCACTACTCCAGTATTCTCCGTCGATTTCGTCGCTGCTGAAATCGTCAACCATCCGGATCTGATTGTCGTCCACAGGTAGTTTTTTGTGTTCCGCGTCATTTCTCCAGCAACGTCCCCAGATCGTCGATTCAACAGCGCAAAGGACACCCAACAAGCAAGAAGACAACGCGTGTTACTCACGCGCATACACAATCAAGGCACGTGAAGCCCATGCGCAGAGAAGTTGTAGGCGCGAATTGTCACGCGTGTAGCATCAGTTCAATTTATCGCGATATTTTTGTTTTCTCGCGAGTTGATATATGTTTTCACGAGTTATCTCGCCAGTAGCCTTTTTCTCACGAGTTGAAGACATATCAGCATCCAGTCATTGCTTAGTCACCGTTTTGTCACTGTTTTATTAGCAGTTCTTCACAGGGATGGCTTGGGATGTTTATATCAATTTATTTTTGAAGATCGTTCAAGTTTCGAGGACAAAACTTTTCGACCTCGGAGGGAATGATACGAATTAGGTTTTCTTTATTTATTTTTATTAATTAGGTACTTTAGTAGGATAACACTATACTCTATTTCCCATTGTTTTTTTTAATGAAGTAGTGTGATCATTTGTAATTTATTTCATTTTAAAATAAGGCCCAATAACTTAGCCATATTGGCTTAGAAGAATTTTGGTTATATTTTAATTAGGGTTAAGAATATTTAGTTTTGATTTGATTAGAATTAGTTTGGTAAGATTAGATAAGACAGTATTCATTCAAAATTTATCATGATTGAATTCGTCCATATCTACATTTATTTTAGGTAGTCTAGTTAAATATGATTTTAACTCCTTAAAGCCACCATAATCTTTTTCAGTTTCTTGTTTGTATTCTTGAAGACTATACCTATGTACAATAAATAGGGGGTGGTTTTCAACATTATTTTCACCTAACCACTATCATCATTCAGAAATATAAACCTTTGAATTTATACTCTTGTTGCTTGCGAGTTATTCCATTGTTGCTTAACCCCGATGGCTAGTTAAGTATCAATAAACCTTGTAATCTGATCCTGAGGGCTAGTTAGAGAGCAAGTCGAGATTAGGCGTACCCCGAGGGCTAGACACGTGAATTTCGTGCGAGGTAGTGAGGGTTTGCAGATCCCTTCACTAGATCAAAGATATTAATTCCGCAATCGTGAGTATTCGTAAGAAGATTCATATCGGTTATAGTATACATTCGCCAATTTTCAAATGCTAAATTAGCGTACCATTGGAGCAAGATTATCTCATGTAGCACTCTTAGATTGAATCCATTGGAATTGCTCTAAGATGTGCAAGTTATACCATTCCCTCTGTCACGGCTGAATTTGCACCTCCATCATTATCACGTTGTTCAAGAAACATGTTTCACCGTTAATATGTTTACCGACGTATAATAACAATAAATAAAACGTTGATATTAGGTAACTAATTCTTACGACGAATTGAACAATATCATATACGATGATACTGTTATTCATATAGGTATTCAAATATGTTGTCAAACTTTGATAGAGAATAATGTCAAGAAAGTAAGAGTGTAAATTCAGATGGGACTGGAGGAGTAACATAGATCGAGTTAATAGTAATTTGTGAAAATAAAAATAAATACTCCCCTCGTCCCAGGGGAATCTGCACACTTTCCTTAAAGGGGTGTCCCAGGCAAATCTGCACTCTTTTTGTTTCTTTCCATATTTGGCAAAAAAAGTGACATGAATTTTCGAAATTACCCCCAACATATTTTAACTATTACCAAAATATAAAAAATGGTTATTCTAATTTGGGCCCAAATCCACTCATCTAACCCAATTTTAACTAAACTAATGGACCAAATTTACATAACCCATTTGGTTTCTCATTAAATATCCCAACCGTTTCCCAATTCAGGAGATAAGATCTCCATCTGATCTTATCTCTTCCGCATCGAAAGCAGCACCAATCAATGCTTCTTGGTCTTGTGAAAAGTGGACTTTATTTGTTCCACAGTCTTCAATGCCTCGTTTATTTCACATGTTTCCTTCTCAGATGCTCCTCTCCATCTTCCTCTTTCTCATCCCGAAACCCTAGCTCCTCATTTTTTGGCATCTTCCCCCAGTTCCCGCTGCTATTTTCATCATTTTTTGTTAGATCCGGTCAATTTCTGTCATCTTCCCCCTATATTCCCAGTGATTTGGTGCGTTTCGAATGTCGTTTGACTCGAATTCCACCGGTCAATCTTGTCGGAGGTGTTCGTTGTGCTACGTTTTGGATTCATACAGTAAGTCGGAGTTCATCCCTGAGACGGAGGCGGATGATGCCACCTCCGCCTGGAGGTCTGACGCAACCCTCAGGGAAACAATGGTCAACGGCCACAGCGAAACGGTCTCCACTCCAGTTCCAGGGGAATCTGCTTCCATTGAGCCACGGGCTGATGCGAAATCCCCCACTGGCGACTTGCATGGTGGAGAAAATGTTCACCCGTGCCACGGTGAGCACAGTTTGGTTCCTTTCAGCCGTGATATCTCCGGTGGAGAAGGCACAGGGACCGTTGCAGAACCAACACGGTTCCCCTGGGACAGAAATGTTCCAGATGACCCAGAGGACACCATGTATGGAAGCAACCAGGTGCTCTACCTGTTATGCCCTTGGTTGCGGGAGGAGTGCGACACCCGTCGGCGCAAACCCTAGCTCCGTTTTGGGCTCATTGCATACGTGGCCGAAAAAAATAAGTCTTACGTTGTTCAAATTAATATGGTTAGTTCCTTTTCCGTATAGTTCCGTATGTTAAATTTCCTCTGCCTAATCTAACTTTTATGTTCTTCACACTGATAATCCCATAAATATACAGGATCCATTCATTGAATGCTACTTTCGGTGGGGAAGAGATAAGATAAAACCGGATGTGGTGACTTGAATTGGAAACGGTTGGGAGTATTAAAGATGAGGTGAAATCGTTCCTACCTTCAAACTAACCTTTTATGTGTTCTGTACGAGAGCGACTGTGTTATGCAGTTGCTCGATGATATATGTGCGATATTAATGTCCCCTTTCTGTACAGAAAAAATATATGGTACTGCATGTATATTTATTTGCGAGAACACCTGACTTGCTTCAGGTGTTCGATGATATACTTGAAACTGTTCTGAGTTTTTATGATGCGTTGAAGCCTGAGTTTATGTGTCTTGCCTGAACTTTGGTGATGTGGTGAAGTCTGAGTTTGGTGTATCATTGACATGCCTCAGCCATGTATTTGAACATGACAATAGTTTTAAGCATCGTCCCTGATTGTTGCCTTCACACTGTGACATTGAGCATGTTCCTTTAATATGGAAAATATGAGAGAGTATGTTTTGAAAAAAAAAAGGGTTAAACTTCATTAACCAAATGAACATTTAACCGGAGTTGGTGTCAGAACATCCCATGAACACCAAAAGTGGGATGTTCTTGGCTTGCAAAAAATGCCATGTAACCAACCCCCCAAAATGTTTACAATTCTGCATCTAAGGCCTATAACCTAAGGCATGCATAAGTGGCACCACAGTTTCATCTACTGCACGTTTGCTGATTAGATACTCAATGCTGCCCCTCACAACCTCCTCACTTACTTGTAGTGATCTTGACAGAGTTCCTTCCCTTATGTGTTTGTCCTTGTTCATGTGAGGCATCTTGTAGTTTTTTGATCCGCGTGCTTTCAGTATTTCGATCATTGACAGTTGATGTGTAAGAAATACCTTGTTCAAAGTGATTGCATCTTCTCTTTCGTACGCTGACTGCACCGCTGCCATTAACTCCTCAATATTAGACGATGTATGTTTTTGTTGTAAGCTTTGAATTGAGTTGAAAATCCCAAGTCTAGGATGTTACAGTCTGGTGAGTTTGCTGGTTGGTTGACTAAGTGTATGTTAAAACCATCTGCATCAGCTACTTCCCTGAATTCTGGATCATTGTCGAAAATGTGTGGCTTTGCATTGTCCTGCTGAATATGAATAAATTTTCCCAAGATGTGGCATGGCCACCGTGACTTAATTGTTGGGATGACTTCTGTGATTAGCTTCTCCTTTGTGACATCTCTTGTGATTTTTGGTACTGCTGCCTTCTGAACTATCCCTGCTTGCCTGTTCTTGCTGTTTTTTTATTGCTACTTGATCTTGAACGAATGGAAATATGCCCAGTTTACCATCAAATAGCAGTTCACCATCAACTCCCCATATTGGTCTGCTCAATGCACATAAAAACATTAACTTTGGGATATGTGACTTGTGTTTAGCTGTGCGATATGGCTCCGGTTCGTCCGGGGCCAGTAGGTACCTTACTGTTTCCTGGCTTAAATAAAACCATTTCTCATCTAAGTGTATGACATGGTCCATTGATCTAAATCTTAGTTCGGGATCAAGCTTTTCTAAAATGAACCACATACGTGATACCTTATTGTGTTCTGTGAGAGCTGGTTTGATGCTATTTGTGTGGCTTTTTATTACCTTGGCTGCCACTGCCCGTTGAACACTACTCTTCCCTATTCCGAGCGCTTTTGTTGTACCTCTAATAGTGCGCCTCTTCACTGCAGGCAATGATTTCAACTCATCCAGGTTGATTTCCTTCTTGTTCTTCGGATGATGGCCTGTCATCCGATGACGCAAGTCCAGAGGTCTTCCTTGTGACATTTGAGCTCGAGTAAGGGCCCAGATGGTGCTCACTGTTCGTATAGAACAGTCGAACATTGCTGCTGCCAACAATCGTGTCGAATGCAATAGCTTCCCATCCTCGTGATGCTCCAGCAAAAACTCCCCCAAATGCTGCCTCTCCTCGTTCGTCAGATTCTTCCGCATTGACCCTAAAAAAAACCCAATGAGGAATGGGAAAATGCAAAATACGGAGAGCAACCACCACCCTCGAGTGAGTCGGGACGGCTCGAGGAAGTGTAAAACCATACCTGAGGGTTCCCCAAATACCCAAACTTTTATTGGGTTTGGGGTTCCAAGCCTTGAAGAATCCTTTTTTTCGTGCCTTGTTCAGTTTTTTCTTCCTGGTTTTTAAACATTTCAGAGGCCTGAAATGTGCATGTATTTATAGAGTAGTTGTTTGTGCTGGTGGCTGCACAGTTGTAAAATCTGTAAAACTTGGTGTACTGTTCACAGACCTTCTTGGCGCCTTCCAAAGTGGACAAGAAAGCGGAAAATGCCCAAGAAATACAAAGGATGGAAATTTTATCCCTCCTAATTTTTCCCTAATTTTTTGATTATTCCACTGATGAATGAGCACGTGGGGGGTAGTCTCCAATGGGGCCCAGGGGAAAAAATCTGCAAAGATTTCTCTCTTTGCAGATCCCCTGGGACGGGGGGGAGTAAAAAGAATCAACAAGGTTTTAGCACTTTGACTTTTACAACTGTGGGTGCACAAAATTCTCCTAGGCTTCTAGTATAAAATGATATAAATGGAGACCATCCCTTGCCATGTGTAAAGGACATTATAAGCCAGTACCACCTTTCTTCTTCTTCTCTCCCCACCATCCCTCTCAAACACATTCTTTCACATTCACACCAAATATGGTTCGTTTTCATCTCTCCTTCTTCCTCATTTCTCTCCTCGTCTTCAGTGTCATTCCTAAACTTCATGCTACGAAGAGAAAAACTTTTCCCTTTCCACCAGCAGTTCGTCCTGACCACGAGCAAGAAGATCGATACTTTCAGCCATTTCAGAGGCCTCCATTTGGTCCAGATTTTGAATCAGAGAAACGAAAAGTTCCCACCGGATCAAACCCTCTTCACAACAAGTGACAAAGATTTTCTTCCAATCTGGTTATTATGTTGGATTCAGATAGTCATCAGGTAGTTTTTTTTTTGTACAATTATATATATAGATGTCTGAGATACATCATATAGTATGAGTAGTGCTTGTGTTTTTTTTGTATAGTCTAGCTAGAGGGACAAAAATATTTGAAGTATGCTCTAATCAATTAATTTAATTAGTCAATTTGGTGAGATTCTGTAACTTATTTTTTTCTGAAATAGAAAGTAGAGAAAAGTTGTAATAGAAAATTTTAATTTTAATTTTACTTTTACTTTTACTTTTACTTAATTGTTTGATTGAGTATTGTATAGTTCTTCTCTCAATTTTCGATCTCATGAGGTGAATCTTAATTTTTAATTAGGCTTCATATATTTGGAGGTGCATTTTGAACAGTGATTGTTGTGCAGTACCTAAGAGGCTCCAAATAGTCGCCCTGGACCCAAAATTTAAGTTGGGAGAATAAATATTCATTATTTCATACAACTACCTATACGCACTTATTAAGAGCAGCTTTCACAATATATGGGCTGGAATTTACATTAATTAACCAAGTAAATATCATGCTGGTAATTAAATTACCACGAATCAAGCGTCTATATCCTCGTAATATTCTTTTGTCTTGGTTTAAAAACAAGTACTCCTATAAAGAGTTGTGTGCAACTATTTCACCATACCCTATTGCGAGACTAACGGCTGATATACAATTTTTAAAAACAATGTACAAAATTCACGGATCTATTTAGTAGGTGTTTTTGGGTTATAACTTATAACACAAGAGTACGTATCTTGAAAGACGATCTTTCCATAAGTTATGAAAATATCAAGGTTTAAAGTATAAATTAGAAGAAATGAAGATAAAATTTTCGGGTTGCATGAACCGGGTTATAAAATTTATAACTACTACATGTTTCATACTAAAATTTTAATATTGCAACTAAGACCCTTTACCTTTTATTATTCTAATTAAACCCCATCTTTCTATAAGCCTATGGAAAGACCGTCTTTCCCACGATTTTGCCATTACACAATATGGGTCACATATAAATTAAGTAAGAGGGATGAGTGGTGGCGCACGGCGGGATGAGTGGTGGCGCACGGCGGGATGAGTGGTGGCGCAGAGAAGACGAAGAAGAGTGGTGGCGCACGACGGCGGTAGCGCACAGCTTCAGCGGCGGCGGTGGTGGCTTCAAATTGTTTTTCTTTTTGTTTTTGATTTTTTTTTATTTTTGTTTTATTTTAAAATTTTAAAATTAGTATTATACATATATATACGTATTAGGGCGTAACTAGTAAAATACATGGCGTGATATAGCAACACCCTTAATATTCCTGCACGTCCTTTTTTTTATAGAAAACTCATACTGTTACATGTATTTAAAAATTCGAACACACTGTTGCATGTGTTCGGTATTGAAATTTGAGTACCATTATTAGAATTTGTGTGACTAATACTCTATCTGTTTCTTTAATAGTGACACACTTTCTAATTTGAGATGTTTCTTTTATATTGACATTTTTTATTTATAGCAAGTTTAAAATTATTACATCCACTCATTTTACTTTTTCTTCTTTCAATTCAATTTTATCCACTCATTTAGCATTTCCTAAATTCTAACACAAAAAATGATGTGCCATTATTAGAAAAACAGCGGGAGTATATCATTTTAATTCTTCATTTTAATTTATATGTTCATGATTTTTAGGTATTAATTGTATATTATTAAATAGACCTCTTTTAGTGATATGCAATTATGCTAGTGATACAGGAATTTTATAGTTTATAGTTTATAGTTTTAGTTTATTAGTCATAGTTTTTAGGCATCAATTCATTATTATTGAATGAAATATTTAGTAACAGATAAAATTGTATGATTGATATGAATATTTTAGTTCGTAGTTTTAAGTAGTTAGTACACAAATTTTAAACATTAGTTTATCATTATTAAATACAAATTTTAGTAGTACGTAAAACTGTGTGGGGGGATATGAATTTTTTAGTTTGTGGTTCTATTAAGTTATTAGCTCACGCATTTTAGCCATTTGTTCATTAATATTTAATGGAACTTGTATTGGTTAACAAATTATGTTGTCGGTGTGAATTTTCTAATTTATAGTTTTAAGTGAGTAAATCATGGTGGTCATTATTATATTTAATATACAAAAAGTTATTGTTAAATACATGAATTTTTTTATTTCGTAGTTTTAACTTATTAGTACACATGATTTAGGCATTTGTTTATTGGTATTTTTTTGAATTTTTAGTGATAGTTAAAATTGTGTGGCTAATATGAATATTTTAGTTAATGGTTTTATGTTGTTAATTGACTTGTTTTAGTCATTTGTTATTATTACTAAATTGATTGTTTAGTACTCCCTCTGTCCCAGCTCTTTTTGCACTCTTTCCTTTTTTGGACGTCCCAGCTGTTTTTGCACTACCTTATTTTTTACCCATTTTTTTATTTTTTTTAACCCAATATTATTAGCCCACATTATTCCATAACCCTTCATAATCTCTATTTAACCAAATCTTGGGCTTAATCTGAACGAAAATAAAGGAAAAGAGTTAAGAATTTCAGGATATCCCACACAAAGCCTTCAAATAGTACTATTCTTAAAAATACTTCCAGATTCTCTCTCCGCAGAAAGAGCTGGGACGGAGGTAGTAATGGATAAAATTGCCTGGGTGATATGAATTTTTTAGTTCGTGGTTTTAACCTATTAGCTCACGTGTTTTAGGCCTTTGTTCATTAGTATTAAATTGAACTTTTATTAGTTAATGAATTTGTGATTGGTATGAATTTTTTAATTAATATTTTTAAGTGATTAAATCATGGTAGGCATTATTATATACTTATTGTAAAGTCAAGGGATTTGCAAGTGAATATTTGATTGGCAATTTTGTGAACAAGAAAACATTCCATGTTGGAACATGCTGCTGCAGAATATTCATGCCAAGGTTTTATGGAAATCAAAAGCCAAAATATTGGAGTATTTTATAACTGATAGAAGTCGTATATTTGGCTATGTATATCAGGAGTGTGAAATATAATTGATTTATGAAAAATTCCTACTTATAAGGAGATGATATATTCGAATATATGGGATAGATTGATATAAGGTAAATCCTTTTATTTATGGAATTTGGATATTCTTCAAGAAGCAGATTTTGAATAGGAATATTGTGGAGATAATCAAAGAGTATTCCAATCTATTCGTGGATATAAATTGGGACAAACACGGCTACATACTCACGGAATTAATTGAGCAAAAATCTGCATACAGATTTTTGAGACTTTCGAGAATTGCAAAGAGTCATACTACTGTGTTCCAACACGCCTGACCTGACACACAAAGTTCAGAATCAGAAACCTTAATTCCTCGGGAGGAGGAGATCCAGCGTCGACAGAGTTCGAGGTCAGAGGGAGTCTGATCAAGGCGGATCGGTAGCTAGGAGAGCTAGCAGAATTCACACTATATAGTTGGCAAAGATAAGTATTTTGTAAACTGTACTCTGTACTGTATCTTTCTAATTAGTGGATTCATTCTGAACTGGGCCAGGCCCCGCAGATGTAGGTGGATTACACCGAACTGCGTAACCAAGTCATGTGTTTAAGTTTTACGTTATTATGCACTTGGTTAGACTAGTTATGTTAGAACACACTAGTAATTACTAGTAAAAGTGGTAAAGCTAAAATTCAATTGGTATTAGAGCCTCGTCACTTATTATTCCCTTGGTTGTTTCAAGGATAGTGAGATCCAGGTTTACCATGACGACAAGAGAAGGAGCTTCAGTCTCTTAACCACCCCTGCTATAAGGCAACAACTACAACTATTGGAAGGCACGCATGAGGGTTTTCATCAATTCACTGGACGAACTTGCATGATTTTATGTTGAGAATGAATGGAATCATCCTACAGAAGATGCTGATACAAGTTCTAAGGCGGTAGAAGGAGAGTCAAGCCAAAGGAAGCAGAAACCCAAAGACAAGGCTAGATGGACTCCAGATGACCTCAAAGAATCTCTGGCGAATTCGAAGGCACTTAATGCAATCTTCACTGCAGTCGATGAAAATCAGTTCAAGCTTATCTCTACCTGTCACCAATCAAAGAAAGCATGGGACATTTTACAGACTGTTCATGAAGGAACCAGTCGAGTTCGTGAATCCAAATTACGATTGCTAACTACAAAGTTTGAGGAACTTAAAATGGATGAAGATGACACCATTGCTACATTCAATGGAAAACTCAGGGACATCTCGAACATGGCTTATCAACTTGGAAAGGTGTACAAAGAAACAAAACTGGTGAAAAAGACCCTGAGATCACTTGCCAAAAGATTTGCAATGAAAGTAGCAGCAATAGAGGAAGCAAGAGACGTTGCCACCATGAGCCTAGATGAACTAATGGGTTCATTACAGACATATGAGATGACATTCCAACAAGCTACAAAAAGAGTCTTTAAGGAATTGACGTTCAAAGTGTCTCCACCTAAGGATAATACGAGTCTGACAGCGACGATGAGATTGAAAAACTTGCACTGGTCACGAAGAATTTCTCGAGAATGCTAAAGAAGGTGGTCAACAAGAAATCTCAGGAAAGGTTTAGCGAAAATAGACAAAGACAACAAGACTCAAGTAATAATCGTGGAATGAGATTTGAACCAGGGAATCCGCAGTTCGGGAGAAATCAGAACAACGAACCAAAACAAGCTGGGAAAATTCAGTGCAGAGAATGTGAAGGATACGGTCATATTCAGGCTGAATGTGCTAACACTCGCAAGAAACAAGGAAAATCATATGCCACCTCTTGGAGTGAAGATGAAGATGATGAGAATGACGAAGAGGAATTCACCAGTAGCTACGTAGATTTTGGAGCAAAGGTTCATGATACACCAGAGGACCAATGTTCCAACACACTGAACAAAGGTAAAGTCGTATGTTCCAACATAGCTCTGGATGACTCACACAGCAATGAAGATGATGATTTAATAGTAAGTGATAAAGAAATCTACAGCACCTATGAAAAAATATATGCTATGTGGGTCCAAGTAGCTGACGCAAACAAAGACCTGAACGAAGAAAAAAGGAAGTTAATGGAAAGTGAAAGAGAATTACGGTTCACGATCGCAAAACTTGAAAAGAGTAATGAAGAACTGAATGGAAAACTGATAGCAGCAGTCAAGAGGGCCGAGATGTTTGAAGCAACTATTGTTAAATTAAATTCCGGAAAGGCAAAGCTTGATGATATTCTGGATATGGGAAGAAACTTTGGTGATCGACACGGGATTGGATACGAGAAAGAACCCAGGACTGAATCACATGAAAAACCAGTAACCCCTAAGGTTAAGATCTGAGAAGTAAAATGAAAGCATGGGATGCCATATCAGAGAAAGCCACTCATATGTAAATACTATACGTATCAAGGACACACTGAAAAGCAGTGCAGAAGACTAATCAGAGATCAAATGACAGGAAGAAAACTTCTGCTGTGTTCCAACACAAGCAATATTCATACAGTAAAATCGATCAGAAAGGTATGGATTGTTTAAAAATCTAGTACGTGTCTGGTGGCACACACTTCTCTAACAGCTTATTCCAGTGATTCGTGGTACTTTGATAGCGGTTGTTCTCGTCACATGATTGGCACTTCAGAATATCTCACGAACATTACTCAATATGATGGCGGATATGTAACCTTTGGTGATGGAAAGAGAAGCAGAGTAATTGGCAAGGGCGAATTGAAAATTGAAGGGTTTCCAGTATTCACAAGCGTATTATTTGTTGAAGATCTAAAGGAAAACTTGCTAAATATAAGCCAGCTGTGTGACAACAATATGGTAGTAGAGTTCCAGAAGGACAAATGTATAGTAAAGCATGGAAAAAACAAGGTTCTTTCAGGAATAAGATCACCAGACAATTGTTATCTGCTAGAACAAGGAGTTCGGTGTATGATTTCAAAGCAAGATGAAGGAACTCTTTGGCACAGGAAGCTCGGCCACATCAATTATAAAACATTGGTGAAGATCGCTAATGTGAAAGCTGTACGAGGAATGCCTACCTTAAACAGCAAGGATGGAGTTATATGTGGACCATGTCAACAAGGTAAACAAATTCGATCTCCTCACTCTTCAGTTCAGTATATTACTACATCTAGAAATCTGGAATTATTGCATATGGATTTAATGGGCCCAGTTAATACACCTAGTATAGGTGGAAAGAAATATATCTTTATATGTGTTGATGACTTCTCCAGATTTACATAGGTGGCTTTTTTGAAAGAAAAATCTGATGCGATAGAAGTATTTAGAAGCCTTGTAGTGAAGTTACAAACTGAAAAGGGGAGTCCAGTAGGGAAGATAATTCTAATTCGAAGTGATCATGGTAGAGAATTTGAGAATGAACAATTCAGTTCCTTCTGTGATGAACTTGGAATCCAACATGAGTTCTCGGCTCCTATCACCCCTCAACAGAATGGTATCATAGAACGAAAGAACAAAACTCTACAAGAAATGGCTCGAGTTATGTTGGCAGAGAAAGATGTTCACAAGAAATGGTGGGCAGAAGCGATCAATACAGCATGTGATACAATCAATAGAGTGTATCTTCGACCATTCACTGGCAAGACATCCTACGAGATTTGGAAAGGCAGGAAACCAAATGTCTCATATTTTCATGTGTTTGGGAGCACATGCTATATTCTCAGAGATAGAGAACAGTTGGCAAAATTTGATAATCGGAGTGATACAGGAATGTTTCTTGGGTATTCCATCAATAGTCGTGCCTATAGAGTTTTTAATCATCGAACCAACACTCTCATGGAATCCATAAATGTTATTGTGGATGATTCAGAGAAGGAACAACATCCAGAAGGTGTAGAGGAAGAACCTAGCAACACTCATGTTCCAACACAGTCTCAAAACTCAAACAAAGAAAATCCATCAGTTGACTCTGACCTTCACCAACGTGCTGGAACAACTGAGTAAAAGAATCCTAACTCTGCCGAAGCTGACCATGTTGGAACACAGTCCATCGCTACTGACGCCCATGTTCCAACACATGACCAACCCGGTTCCACCATGAGAAGTACTCGATTAGTGCCTTGAGTTGATTACCGACAACTGGCTGGCCTCCACTGTTTTTGTGTCTCTAATTGAACCTAAGAACTAAAAAGAAGCCTTACTTGATGAGTATTGGATTGCTGCAATGCAAGATGAACTTGGTCAGTTTACAAGGAATGATGTTTGGTATCTTACTCCTCGCCCCAAAGGCATTAATGTCATTGGTACGAAATGGATCTTCAAAAATAAGTCAGATACAGTTGGCTTAGTCACCCGAAACAAAGCTAGACTTGTTGCTCAAGGATATACACAAGTGGAAGGTGTTGATTTTGATGAAACCTTTACGCCAGTTACCAGGTTAGAATCTATCCGAATTCTACTAGCTATTGCCTGCTCGTTGAACTTTACTTTGTATCAAATGGATGTCAAGAGTGCCTTTTTAAATGGAGTGGTGAATGAAGAAGTATATGTGGAACAACCTAAAGGCTTTGAAGATCCTCATTATCCATATCATGTATATCGTCTCAAGAAGGCTTTATACGGACTAAAGCAAGCACCCAGGGCATGGTATGAACGACTTACTACCTTTCTTCTTCAGAAAGGTTATCGTCGAGGGGGAGTAGATCGCACTTTATTCGTGCTTGATAAGGCTTCAATGTTTCTGATTGCTCAAATTTATGTTGATGACATAGTTTTTGGTTCCACTTCACCTTCTATGGTACATGATTTTGTCACCATTATTCAATCTGAATTCGAAATGAGCATGGTTGGAGAGTTGAATTACTTTCTGGGATTGCAAGTCAAACAAGGACGGAATGGTCTATTCATAAATCAAAGCAAGTATGCTCTGAATCTGATTAAAAAATTCGGTCTCAGTAGTGCTCGAGCAGTTCGAACTCCTATGGGAGTTTCTGATAAACTGGTAAAGGATGAAAAAGGAGTTCCGGTCGATCAGAAGTTATATAGAGGCATGATTGGAAGCTTATTGTATTTAACCGCAAGCAGACCAGATATATGTTTCAGTGTTGGGATATGTGCGAGGTTTCAAACTGATCCTAAGAAATCTCATCTCATTGCTGTTAAAAGAGTTATTCGATATGTAAGTGGGACTTCTGAATATGGTGTTTGGTATTCTAAGAGTCAAGATTCTGAGCTGTTTGGGTATAGTGATTTTGATTGGGCTGGTAATGCTGATGATCGAAAAAGTACCATGGGTGGATGTTTCTTTATTGGAACAAATTTGGTGTCTTGGTATAGCAAGAAACAGAACTCGATCTCTCTATCTACTGCAGAAGCAGAGTATCTTGCAGCAGGGAGTTGTTGTGCACAATTATTATGGATGAAACAAATGATGAAAGATTATGAAATTCATCAAGGCCCCTTGAAGATTCCATGTGACAACACAAGTGCTATTGATATTTCAAAGAATCCAGTTCAACACTCGAGAACCAAACATATTGACATACGGCATCATTTTATTAGAGATTTGGTTGAAATAAAGGAAGTGGAAGTAATCTATGTTCCAACACATGAGCAACTTACTGATATATTTACAAAGCTGTTGGATGCCACCTCTTTTGAGAGCCTTCGACAACAGTTAGGTGTTTGTCAAATCTGAGGTAATTTTTACCGTAATTATTCTTTCGTGTAAATATTTCTTTTGGTTATTTTTGTTTAGCAAAATCGAAAAAGAACAAAAAAATGGAAGGAAGCAAAGGTGTACAAAAATAGGAGATGGTTAGTATGGTGTGTTGGAAGTTATTTGTGGCATGACAACTTGATTTGACAACAGGAGAAAGAGCCATCATTGCAAGTTTGAGAAATCTAAAAAGGGATTTTGTGGGAAAAGAGGTGAAGAGATGAAGAATTAAAGTGAGATTCAAACTTGTCAGAAATCCCCTCACATCCCTCTACTCTCGGCCAAAATTTTGCACTCCAAAACTCTGCCGTAAATTTTTTGCTTCAACAACTCTCCTCCTTCGCGATATTGGGTTAAAGAATGTCAACTCCAAATTCTCCCGCACATAAAGCAGAGGCGTCAGAAATCATGAAGGAAGATCAAGTTTCAACTGATTTGGAATTGGTGTTGGTTGCTGAGAAGAGACAATATGTCTATCAAGCTGTTAGAGATAAAGAAGAAAATCAAGCTCAGATCAGAGGAAGCACGAAGAATGCAGAGGTTAAAGAGACAGCCGAAGTTGAAACTGATACACGGGAACAATCTTCTGGAACCAAGAAGAAGAAGATGAAACCCACGGTAACTGGCCCTGACCCTCGACCATTAAAATTCATGGGTATTGAATATACGAGTATGGATGAAATTTTTGAATGGCTTGAGGCTAATAGAGTTGCCGTAGATTTAGGAAAGATCAAGAAAATTAGAGGAGGATATTTGACGGTTAAAGTTAAGGAGTTGGTGACTGGAAACATAGGTGAAATTAGGAGACTTGAGAATTATACGGTGAAATTTGTGATGGGGAGATATGCCGAGTTTAAGGAAAAAGATAAATTCTACGTGCATTGCTATATTCCAGTACCAAGTAGTGTTTCTTTGAGAGAGATTAGTGAAAGTGAAGTGGCTGGATTAGAAGTGGTTAGGAACGGAGATAAACTTCAGGTGGGGTTCTATGCTACGAATTCAGCAAAAAGGATGGAAGAATTGAGGAAGCCTATCATCATTGTTCTGTCGGACAGTGATGACAGTGTTCCAACACAGAGAGATGAACCTGACTATATGGAGTTAGATTCTGATAATGATCTGGGAGGTGCAGTGATGGTGATTTTAATGAAGGTCAGAAGGATGAAGTACCTGAAGAAAGCCTGTCTAACCAGAAAGATGGTTCTGAGAGCGAGGAAGAAATTGAGAAGGATGCTGAAAGATCAGGGAGTGTTCCAACACAGGATATTCCTGATCTGGAATATTCAAGTGATGAGGTACTGGATGAGTACTATCAGATGGAAAAAGGCAAGAGAAAGGCTGACAAAGTCAAGGATTCTGCTCAAGCGAAGAGGAGCAAGAGAAGCATGATAGCAAGGAAAAGAAGGTTTTACCTCCACCCTCTGTTAGTAAGGCATTCTCTGCTGTTTATTTTGATGAAAAAGGTGCAGAGATGGGAGATTTTTTCTCAGAGAAGAAGTTCATAGCAGAAAGGCCTTTGGATTTAAAAGCCTATAAAGAGAGCAGCTTCACAGATTTTCTAAAGCTGACTGGCATGACTACTGCAGCAAATATCTAGTTACAGTACAACAGGCAGGTTGTACTTGAGGTATATTCTAACCTCATGACTGGTAATTTAAAAATAAGTTCCCCATGGTATGGTAGGGTATATGTACGGGGGAGGATCATAGATGTTTCTGCTTCTAGAATCAACACATTGCTGGGTCTGAAGACACCTGAAACAGGGGGAGTCTTTCCTGAAAATATGGGATTGTCTGACAATGAAATATAAGGTGTTATATCTGGTGGTTATAAGGTTGAATGGCCAGCAACTGGGTATTCACAAGCATCCTGCTTGTCTTCAAGATTTTTTGGTTTATATCAGGTAGTTGTGCATTGTTGGTTGCCCTCAACTAATACCACAGCCTTGACAAGGGAAATGGCTAAACTGTTGTACTGTGTTGGAACACAGAAGGAGATTAACCTTGGACTACTCATTCAGCAGCATTTAGTCAGACAAGCTACTGCTCCCAAAGTTAATGATGCCATCATTTACCCTGCTCTGGTCTCTGCACTAGCCAAGAGTGAAAAAGTAAAAGGGAAAGCCTCGGATGTTGTGATCGATACAGAGTTTCTGAGGCCCAACAAGAAGACGTTCGGGCTAAGGCATGTGCAGGATCTTCCATGGAAACCATCTGGATCGACTTCTTCATCAGCAGCAGAAAAAGAGGCTAGGTTGATGGTTCTGAATTCCCGACTTGGTGCTATAGGTATTCAAATGGCTGCTTTGGAGGCGGAGAAAACAAGTCTGGAGGCGGAGAAGTTCTGATTGGAAGATTGAGTCTTATGACTAATGCAGGGGGAGTGTTTTTGATGTTGTTGTTGTTTTTTTAAATTTTGATGGTGGTTTTGGCCTTTTGTGTGGTCCCAGGGGGAGTGATTTTGGATGTTGGTTTTAAATTTTAATGTTTTATTCAATATGGCTGTAATTTTGGATTTCTGGATTTCTGGATTTCGGCTTTCATGCTTAAGAGAAGTATGGTATTATATTGATTAGTATTCTGCTATTCTGATACAAGCTTATGATATTGATTGAAGTTTTTGTTGGAAATTACATGTCCAAAATATTATGGGTCCACAAAAATGCCAAAGGGGGAGATTGTAAAATCAAGGGATTTGCAAGTGAATATTTGATTGGCAATTTTGTGAACAAGAAAACATTCCATGTTGGAATATGCTGCTGCAGAATATTCACGCCAAGGTTTTATGGAAATCAAAAGCTGAAATATTTGAGTATTTTATAACTGATGGAAGTCGTATATTTGGCTATGTATATCAGGCGTGTGAAGCATAATTAATTTATGGAAAATCCCTACTTATAAGGAGATGATATATTCGAATATATGAGATAGATTGATATAAGGTAAATCCCTTTATTTATGGGATTTGGATATGCTTTAAGAAGCAGATTTGGAATAGGAATATTGTGGAGATAATCAACGAGTATTCCAATCTGTTCGTGGATATAAGTTGGGACAAACACGGCTGCATACTCACGGAATTAACTGAGCAAAAATCTGCATACAGATTTTTAAGACTTTCGAGAATTGCAAAGAGTCATACTACTGTGTTCCAACACACCCGACCTAACACACAAAGTTTAGAATCAGAAACCTTAATTCCTCAGGAGGAGGAGATCCAGCGTCGACGGAGTTCGAGGTCAGAGGGAGTCTGATCAAGGCGAATCGGTAGCTAGGGGAGCTAGCAGAATTCACACTATATAGTTAGCAAAGATAAATATTTTGTAAACTGTACTCTGAACTGTATCTTTCTAATTAGTGGATTCATTCTGAACTGGGCCAGGCCCCGCAGATGTAGGTGGATTACACCGAACTGCGTAACCAAGCCATGTGTTCTTTAAGTTTTACGTTATTATGCACTTGGTTAGACTAGTCATGTTGAAACACACTAGTAATTACTAGTAAAAGTGGTAAAGCTAAAATTCACTTATTATACAAAAAAATAGTAATAAAGAAATTTGTGATTAATATGAAATTTTTAGTTCATCGTTTTATGTTATTAGTGCACGTGATTTAGACATTCCTTCATTATATTATTTTGATTTTTTTAAGTAATAATTAAAATTGTATGGTTGAATATTTTAGTTCATGGTTTTAATTTCTTAGTTCACGTGTTTTAGACATTTTTTTTCATTATTACTATATTGAAATTCAAGTAATAGACAATTGTGTGGCTGATATAATTTTTTTAGTTTGTGGTTTTAAGTTATTAGTTCACATGATTTTTGAATTGTTCATTTGTGCATTTGTTCATTGTTTTAGTTCACACGTTCACGTGTCTAAATAGTTTCTTAAGCGTTTAGTTCAAACCTTCATTTTTTTTGCAAATATATAACTATTAAATATATATTGGTCTGTGTGTTTAGAATGTTGTTGATAGTTTTAAAGTTATAACTATTAAGTACAACTATTCGATTTTTGTTGATAGTTTTTCTATAATTTCTACAATTATATTGCAAAAAATAAAAGTCTAAACAAAGTCATTAAAATGAATAACTAACATTCTAAACATATGGGCTAATTTAAATATGTGTGCTAGTTGTAACTCTCGCAAAAATTAAAAGTTTAAACTACGACTTTACTGTAATTAATGAACATTATAAATACATGAACTAATACACCATGCTAAATGTAAAAATAATTTAATAAAAGAAAAAGTAGGTATATACAATACAATAGTAATACCAGCAACAGAATTGGATGCAGGATTTTAGTTAAGGGGATGGTAGAATTCGATTAGGTCACTTGATCGAATCCCTGTGAGACCGTCTCACAGGTGACTTTCCATTTTTTTAAAATTAAAACCACCTGTGATGGTGGGGGGTTAGGCGGACCCCTACCCGTTTATTAATTAAAAAATAAAAAGGTACAATCAAAGAGGGGGGCATAATACCTTACCTCAGAAGATATCTGATGATCTTTGAGATCTATACAAAACCTATAGCTAACCTAAAAGATCAATTAGATACCAATAAGCAACATCGGCAAAACCGCGATACATTGTTGACCTATTACCCTAGTCTAACATGGGGAATTCCTTCCGTGTCAAGCCGTACTTGTCCAGCAACCAGTGAGGGTAATCCTGCAGAGCCATAAAAGTTATTTACCTGATTATGAGCGGCCAGTTTAGCAAGTGAGTCTACTGGAGCGTTTGCCTCTCTGAAGGTGTGTTTCAATGAGTAGTTAACTCCAGTTAGGAGGTTACATATCTCCCTGATTGTTGCCAGTAGCCTCCATGGTATCTTTAGCTGTTGTTGTAGCATCCCAATCAGAGTACTTGAGTCTGTTTCAATTTCCACTTTTGTGATGCATTTGTCACGAACTAGGAGAACACCATGAAGTAGAGCAATGGCTTCGGCCTGCAATACTGAATCAGCCGAGATAGTTTTGGAAAGAGCAGCTGTAACTTTGCCAACATTGTCTCGGATTATGCAACCGATGCCGGCAGTGCCGTTCTGAAGAAAGGAGCCATCAGTGTTGAGTTTAAAAGCTGAGGGAAATGACCATTTGAAAATTCTGGGAGGTCTTTGTGTAGAGGTTTTATGGCTGAACAGTGTAGGTGTTAGAGTGAGTGCCCATTTGATGTCCATTTTGAAAGCTAAAACTGTGTCATTAATGTGGAATAGGATTCGTTTAAAAATGCTCATGACATCAGGTTTGGTACCCTCGAAAGTGTAGGCGCAATGGGCACACCACAGGTGCCAGTTAACCACACAAGGAATGATACGTATCAGTTTAGCAGGGAGTTCATGAAAGGAGGATGTATTCCAGTAGAAATAAACCCTATCCCACAGGAGTTGGAATGTAATGCGAGGCATGTTAAAAACTGAGTTTACAAGATTCCAGATTTTGTTGACCTCTGGGCAAGAGTTGAAACAGTGGTGAAGAGTTTCTGAGTTATTGAAACAGAAACAGCAACGTGACGGTAGGTGAAAATGGAAGTCATCTAGGACATCAGGTAGGGCAATTAGTCGATTTAAGAGTTTCCAGTTAAACAAACTAATTTTCTTTGGTAGAAGTTTAGACCAGAGATGGATGAAGGAAGGAATCTTTATTTTCTTATTCCTGATCAGTTCGTAAGCATATTTGATCGAGAAGGCGCCAGATTGGGTAGGTTTCCATATGATGGTGTCCTCATAGCTTGGGAATAGTTTATGTTCCTGATCCAAGTTTTGACAGATGTGTTTTGGGAGGAAGTTCCTGATTTGATCAGAAAAGGTGGCTTTGTGTTGTATATATTCTGCCACTGTCAAGTTGGGATGTGGGTATTCTGAAGGATCGATTAAATAATCAGCCGGGCCTCCTGTTTAAACCCTATCATCTACCAAAGAACGGTACTGTGTGTGAATAACACACACTAAGTGTGCGATCCGTCTCTCCCCCCTGAGCTCTAGCCTCCCCCACTCTCCGGCACCGCCAAATGGCGGAGCCACCGCATTTCATCTCCAAGCCTCCGATCTCATATGCCCAAGCTGTGAACCAAGAACTTTGAGAAGCGCTCAACCTCCCGCCCCTAAGCCCTATGGAGGCTCTGAACACTCCCTTCGTCCCCAAAGCTAAAATCGATCACTTGGGAGAGCCGGGCCTCCACTTCACGGAGGAGGAATGCATCAAACTGGAAGCTCCCCTCAAATGGACCTTGATCGGGAAATTTGTGCGCAGCCGACCGCAACTGGAAAAGCTTCGGAAAGACTTCCACACAGCTGGTTTCAAAGGTCCAAACAGTATCACCCTCTTGGATAACAAACAGGTTTCGATATCCTTCTCACTTCCTGATGATTATTATCGATGTTGGCTGCACAAAATTTGAAATTTTGGGTCTTACTCAATTAGAATCACAAAATGGGTCCCTAACTTTAACCCTGATACTGATTCCCCTATCGTTCCAATATGGATTTCACTGTATGGGTTACCACAACAATTCTTTGATTATAATGTCTTGATGTCTGTGGGGAATATCATTGGTACTCCAATCCGGGTAGACAGAGCTTCAATCAATAGAACTAGACCTCATGTGGCTAGGATCTGTGTTGAAATAGATGTCACTAAACCAAGACTTGAACGAATTTGGCTTAGCTTTAGAGATGTTGGTTTCTGGCAGTACATTGAGTATGAGGGCGTTTCTTTCTACTGCTCTAACTGCCTAAAACTCGGACACTTAGATACAGTTTGTAGGCTCGATAAAAACATCTCCAGATTCTCCCCTTGGAAACCCCAAGGAAATCCAATCAAAGAAGGTAACAAATCCATTTCCACCGATGAATAGGGAAGGATCAGAGGTAAAGGAAATGGTACATCTTCTACTAGTTTTCAAACTTCTAAGACACATTACCTTCCCAAACACCAATTAGATAACATCTCTCAGCAGAATTCTCAAGTTCTCAACCCCTCTCTGAAGAATAAAGAAACAAGTTCCGAAGTCTCGATCCTTAGACAAGGATCACAGGTTCCCTCTCAAACTCATATTCCTGCTAACTCTGCTCTGTTCCCGGATATTCAACTGCTAGCTACTGATTTGGCTGTAAACCCAGGGAACACTTTTGACCCATCCACCTTAAACCCTATTGTAAACACTGGATCCGCTACTGCTCCCCCATATCTACCATCACAAATCGACAATAACCAAATCTCCCCTAACCCTCCCACTCTGAATACAACTCCGCTCAAAAATCACAGGTGACTTTCCAAAAAAGAACGGTTATGTTGTTCGTATATATAGTTTTCATATTTCAAATGAGGAGTTTTGTAGTATTTGGAAAATGGGATTTTCATAATACTTTTAAACTTAAATATAATAAAATTTAATATAAATATTGCATGGATTTTGTAATTTAAATAATTTATATCTTTACACATTTTTTTGGGTTTCAACATATATATATAGTTTATTACGTGTCTAAGTTGTGAGTCAGTCTCTTGAAAGACGGTCTTTCCATAAGGTATGGAAAAACCAAGGTTTAAAGTGTAAATTAGAAGAAATGGAGATAAAATTTTTGGGTTGCATGAATCGGGTTATAAACTTTATAACTACTACACGTTATATAATAAATTTTTAATGTTGCAACTAACATCGTTTACCTTTTATTAGTTTAATTAAACCCCGTCTTTCCATAAGTCTATGGAAAGACGGTCTTTCCCAAGATCATGCCCTAAGTTAAATTGTACCAATATTTAAAATAAAATTACTATGTCTAAATTATTTTTAAAAATTATTATAGTTGTTTTATATAGTTCATAGAAATATTTAAAATACAAATTTTCTTATGTTCATTTGTTTTGTTTAGGAAGACGGAGAGTGTTTCCTAACAAACCGTTTAATAGTTCCTTCCTATAAATTTTAACAACAAATCATAATTATTTTAATTTTTAAAAATAAAATATGTGAATTTCATTGCAAAAAATGGAAACAATCGTTATATTACCACATTAATTACTTTAGTTATAAAATGACCTAATCTAACAATTAGGCAGTTTAAAATAAGATTATGTGAAGGAGATTATATTTTTAATTTATAATGTATTTCATATAATTTGTAAGGTAAGATAAAATAATTTAATATTTTCATCTAAAAAATATTTATAATTTAAGAAAATATTAATAATACTAATAATTTACCACATTCATAATTTAAGAAAGTCTGAAAGATGAAGGAGGGATTTGGGTGCAAATACCACTTTTTGGGAGTGATGTGCATAAATAATTGAGGAATTAATGATTTCGAATCATAAGAATCTCGTGGGTCAAGAATCCGATTTAGAGCAATTCGTGGATCATTTTTCCCTTTTCCGCGCAATGCGCGGCTTTTTACACCACGTTTCATGTTTCAACCAAACCTTGCAATATTTTTTTAGAATTTATTTTTATTTTTTACCAAAAAAATTATGTGTTTTAAGGTTACACTTTATACATATGGAGAGATATTTATTAGGTTCTCCAAATATATTTGTAACTTTCTTTACATGAATTGTGTTCAAGATTGAATCGTTGGTACAAAAAGCCTTAAAAAGATAAAATGATTGTCTATTGCAAGCCAAAAGAATATTTAAGAAAACATTGGTAGTGCCTTCCACCCCTGTGTCAATGTATAACATTCGGCCAGACTTCCAAGGTTTTCCTAAATATTGATCGTCTTTGATGAAAAATTATACAAGAAATAATGGTTTGACTCGTACAAAATGAGATGAAGAAATGGTTATAATTATCAACTCCAAGTTTTTGTCCTCTACTCTGTGTGTATCTCCATACAAAACAAACTGAGCAACTCCAAGTTTGGTAGATTTGTTCCCGAATGCTCCAGGTTTGGTAGATTTATCCTCTGCTCCGTGCTCTAGAGAAAACAATCTGAGAAGGTGTCCCTAAAAAGGGAAATGTTGCATGTCAATTTTGCCCAGGTTTCTCTTGCTTCCGATATCCTTTCCAAAAATGGTTTCACCATAATCCTTCCGAGTCAATCACATATGGAATCACATATGGAATCACATATGGAGTGCAAATATATCTGCCCAAAAGCAACTGGAGTGAAAATCAAACCCGGTAATATCTAGGGAGCGAATGCATCCTCTATTTTCATTTTATTTTTTTGAACGTTTGGGTTTATTAAGTGCATCTCCCATGCACAAGAGACCAAACTTATTCATTGGGTATAATTGGTAAAATTTGATTGAGACTTCAATTCACCTTTTAGAAAAATCAAATGTGATATTAAACGTTTTGATTGCATGCCTCTTTTAGAAACCTTCTCTTTTTTTTTAAATGCATGCACCCTAAGGTGAGGGATATTTATTAGGTTTCCCAAGCCTATTAAGAAACCAAAAGATGTACAATGATGTTTTGGAATATTACATCGATCGGGCAACCTCATTGCCCTCAAAATAATGATCTAATACTAGCGGACCCGTGATTCAAGAGTAGAGGACTTAGTATTTGCTGACTCGAGGTCTCGAGGGCTTGATGTTCGATGGCTCAATGGTACGAGTGCCTAAAGGCTCAAGGGCGGTGGAAACTCGAGTGCTTGAGTGCTCGAGTATCCCAGTGCTCGAGGCCTTCTAGGCTCGAGGACTCGGGAGCTTGATTGTCAGAGGTATCCAGTGATCAAGGACACCGAAGCTAGTTAGTTCGAGGGGTCGAGTACTTGAATGCACGAGGGCTCCAGTAGTCGAGGGTGAGGGCTCGAGAGCTTCATAGTTCAAGGTTTCCAGTGCTCGGTGACGATAGGCCTCAATAGTTCGAGTGCTGGAGTGCTTGAGTGCTGGAGTGCTTGAGTGCTTGAGTGCTTGAGTGTTCGAGGCTCAAGTGCTCGAGGGCTCCAGTACTTGAGGGCTCCAAGGTTTCCAGTGTTCGAGACTCAAAGGTTCAAGGGCTCGAGTGCTTGAGTGATCGATGGTTCGAGTGCTTGATGGTTCGAGGGCGGCATGACTCAGGAGCTTGAGTTCTCGAGGGTTACAGGGCAAAACCTCCTGGGCTCGAGGACTCGAGTGCCTAAGTGTTCGATGTATCCAGTGCTCGAGGGCTCCAAGGCTCGATGTATCGAGGACTCGAGTGCTTGAGCCGGTCGAGCGCTCGAGGGCTGCAGTGCTCAGAGGCTCGAGTGCTTGAGTGATCGATGGATCGAGTGACTGATGGCTCGAGGGTGGCAGGGCTCGAGAGCTTAAGTGCTCGAGGGGTCCAGGGCTCGAGGCCTCCTAGGCTCGAGGATCGAGGGCTTGAGTGTTCGAAGTATCCAGTGCTCGAGAGCAGTTAGGCTTGAGTCCACGTGGTGCACTAGAGCTTCGAGGGCTCTAGGCTGGAGAGCTCGATGAAGGGAGGTAGTCCGTAACCTGAGACAGAAAGGAGGAGAAATCAGTAGTATCAATCTTATTGAAAGGCTTGCCTATGGACTCTAATGTAAGGAGTATGGATACTATCCAATAGATTAAACCGCTAATATGTGCCGGAATGTTGGTCAAATGCAAAGAAGAAACCATTTCAGAGGATGCTTGATATTTCACAATGGCATCCGCTACTGAGTTACATTCTCTATATGTGTGCTTGAGGATAGCGTGGGATAGAAGAGTGTGAACTCGGAAAACTAAAGGGTATAGGGTCCATTTGGAAACAGAAGGATCATTGATCATATTTACTGCCTGTAGCGAGTCAGATTCAATGATGAGGTTGGGATATCTGTCCGAACAGATCTGACAAGCCATAAGAATTGCCTTAACTTCAGCTTCCAGTGGTGACATGGCTGTTATGGTCTCTGCTCTAATAAAGATTGGTAAACCTTGGTGATTGCGGGCAATTAAGCCAATTGAAACAGAGGAATTAGACCAAGTTGCATCTATGTTAACCTTGATGAAACTGTGATCTGGGGGTTCCCAGTATATCATGGTAATAGTAGGCTTAGGCGGTGGTCTGGGGGGAAACGTCAGAGAAGGGAACTGAAATCTTAGGTTAGGAGATATAGTTGGGAAGTAGGGAGAGGAGGTAATGGAAAGATAGAGAGTATCTGTAACTTCCTTGCTAATATGGGAAATAGAAAAAGGTATGTTATCGAAAAAATAGGCATTCCTAGCCTTCCATAGAGCCCAATAGATCAGAGAAGGAATCAGATGACATAGCATTCTCTGCACTCCAGTAAGGTCAGTACAGATCCAGAAAAGGAAAAAAGTATCCACTATATTCTACACATTCTGCAAATTGAAATTCACTATAGCAGCAATCTGAATCCAAATGGATTTAGCAAGATGACAATTTATAAAGAAATATTCCATGAAGTCATATTGATTACACAGAGGACATTTAGAGGCCAAGGTAAAACCGCACTTTATCAGGATATCATCAAATGGTAAGAAGGAGTTGAGCAGTTTCCAGGTAAAGATGGAAATCTTCTTAGGTAACCTTGGATTCCATATGAGCTTAGTAACTGGGAAATTACTTGATTTATATGCTAGCATTTTGTAAGCAGATTTGAATGTGAATCTACCAGTCATTTTAGGTTTCCAAATCAGTTTATCCTCTCTACCATGCTCAATTTCAGCATCCTGCAAAAAAAAAGAGTATCATTTTCCAAGAAGGGGGCTATCCAAGATAGAATTGATACTTTGTTGTTTATAAATTCCGCAACTGAGCATGGGTAAAACATAGAAATGATGTAGGATGGAGTATAGTTTATCAGAGGACCATTTGGACACCAGTTAGCCGACCAGAAATCACACTTACCCTGTCCATGAATAATTAGAGAATTTCTTTCAGCAGTAAGGTTAATACTACAGATTCTCTTCCATGTTTTTGAATTCCTATGAGATTGGGGAAGGGACCATAGTAGTTTTGCCCATATAGTGTTGCCTAGTTGGCTTTTCCACCATAATTTTAGTGAACGGGCTTCGATAATTGACCGGATGGGTCTAAAACCTAATCCATAATGGAATTTAGGAATAGCAATATCCGCCCATTTTCTCCATACCCTGTGCTTTCTATCCTCCGTTTCTCCCCAAAAGAATCTAGCCATTTTTTTCCATGGAGTGAACAATAGATATAGGGGGTTTAAGGACAGTCCAAATGTGGTGAGGGATAGAATATAGACATGATTGGATCAGTATAATCTTCCCTCCAGGGCTTAACCATCTGTTCTTCCAATTCTTTAATCTTTTATCCATGATTTCAAGGATGGGATGGAAGTATCTAGATAGAGTTCTACCTTTAAAAATAGGGCAGCCCAGATACTTGAAGGGGAGTGTGCCCTTTTTCATACCCAGGATAGCTCTAATCTGATGATTCTTTGTAACTGTAGCCCTCTTACTGATGTAGAACTCAAATTTTTCATAACTAATTTTATGGCCTGATGTTAACTCAAAAAAATGTAGGAAAGCTTTAATCTTAATCAGACCAGGTTTTGAAGCTTGCATGAAAATAATGGTATCATCCGCATAGCTTAAATGAGTGATTGGGGCAGTATTAGAGGGCATTGAGAAGTATGGCAGACTGTTATTTTGGAAAATGAATGCAAGGCTCCTAGAAAAAGATTCAGTGAAGATATTAAAAAGGAAAGGAGAAAGTGGATCACCTTGTTTGATTCCTCTGCTTGATTTAAAAAAACCAACAAGATTACCATTAATAAGCACTGAGAAATAGGCCTGAGCAAGATTGTTCATAACATCCTTGAGGAATTTTCCTGAGAAACCAAATTTACACAGAATATTTTGCAAGAAATTCCAGCTAACCCTATCGAATGCTTTTTTCAAGTCCAATTTGAGCATACAGTTTGGGGTTCTATTTTTTTATCTAGAAATATAACCATCTCCTGCATGTATATGATATTGTCAGAGATATCTATGTTCTTCATAAAAGCTGTTTGATTATTTGAAATTAGTTTCTCCATATGAGGTTTCAATCTTTCCATCAGGACCTTAGAACAGATTTTGTTAGCTACATTAGAGAGACTAATAGGTCTGAAATCATCAAAAGATTATGGAGTGGATTTTTTGGGAATCAGAGTTATCCAAGTGCTTGTAATACCTCTTGGCATGTTAGATCTAGAAAGGAAATCATTTACTACAATTATGAGGTCATCTTTTATGAAATCCCAGCATTTAATGTAGAATTTTCTTGAAAAACCATCAGGTCCTGGACTGCTATTCTTATTAAGACTCATAACCACAAATTTGAGCTCAATTTCAGTTACAGGCTGGGATAGCCTAAGATTATCTTGTTAAGTAATTATGGCAGGAATTTGACTGATGAAATGTGGGTAGTAGGTAGAATCTACTGAATTTCTGGGCTCGATCAGCAAATCATAGAAAAAGGAAACAACTTCCTCTTGGATGTCTACAGGGTTATCAAGCCATTGCCCAAGAGATTTTTTTTATCTTGGATATATGCAGTTTACAATTTTTCTCCTGAACAGACTTGTGAAAAAATTGGGTGTTGTTATCTCCACTCTTAAACCAGTTCAACCTAGATTTATGTTTCCAGAACTTTTGTTTTTATTTTAAGGCTCTAAGAAGTAGAGCCTTTTTTCATTAATATTGATATAATCAGTTTCTGAGTGTGTTAAATCATAGACAGCTTCTTGTCTCCTCAGATTTTCTTCGGCATTAATTACATTAGCATCAATGTTAACAAAACTTTCTTTATTCCAGATCTTAATTACTTTCTTAACTCTAATAAGCTTAAGGTATAGTCCCATCATACCTGTTTGGGGCACAGAAATGGTCCAGTTATGTTTAATCAAGTCCAGGAAATCTGATCTATTAAACCAGCTGTTAAGAAATCTAAATGGTTTTGGGTGTGAAGAGGTCTGGGAAGAAATTTGTAAGAGGTGGGATGAATGATCTGATGATTTCCTATTAAGGATCTGAATAGAAGAGGCTGAGAATTTATTACTCCATTGAACAGTACACAAACCTCTATTTAACCTTTTTGAAGTAGGCTTTCTAAGCCTAGAATTAGTCCCTGTAAACAAATTCCCTACTGTATTAATCTCCTAAAGCCCCTGGTTATTAGTCCAATTATGGAAATCCGTTATACTGCCTAGATTAGGAGAACTAGGGCCTCTATATTCATCAGGTGTGATAATTGTGTTGAAATCCCCTATGAAAACAGTTTCATTTGGTGGGAGAAGGCTTAGGTCATGCCATAGTTTCTTCCTACCCTCTCTATTCCTAAGTGCATATATAAAAACCGTTTCCATTTGAGAGTTGGTTCCTAAATGGGTGATTTTTACATTTAGAAATTGCTCATGATGGCATACGAGATTAACAGTCATTGAATCATTCCACATAAGCCAAATTTTGCCATTATGATGAGGGAGATTATGTGAGAAATACAGCTTCTCCATATATGTTTGGCATTGAGAATTATCATGCATAGGTTCTATAATACATAGAAGCTGAATTTTCTTATGAAGAATCAAATGTTTCAGCCTTAGCATTGAGGTATCAATTCCTCTCAAATTCCATATCAGGCAATTAAATTTGAGATTGTGTATCATTGTTCACCCGATTTATGGCTTTTAGTGGTAGATCTGAGCATCATCTTATTTAATTGACTAATGTAAGAGTTTTTTTTGGTCCTAGCCTTACCTTGGCCATTAATGTTACCTGATAGTTTGCTTGAACCTTCCCGAGGATCCGGCAGTGGGAGAGAGTCCTCGACAGGGTCAGGTCCTGGGGGTTCTGAGCCACACATTCATCAGTGCTAGAATGATCTTCCATTTCCTGCAAAACAGAAAATCTATTTTCCCTCTTTCCTTGGTGTGAACGTGAGGGGTTAGTAGGAGAGAGTTGGGAGGGTATCAAGCTATGAGAACCAATCGCACTATCATCCTTAGCATAAAATCTAGGGGCTCTAATAGAAGTAGTGACCTCAGTTTGATTTATTAGTTCCCTAAGAGATGATTGGAACTTATCTACTTATTGTATTGCAGGCGTTTGGTGTGGGGAGAAAGGGTGAGGTAACTGAGATAAGCTGATGTTAGGGACTGCTTCTATTATCTTAGGGCCATATGAGAGGGGATCAGAGCCAGGATTAGTATTAGCTAACTGATGAAGGATGGTTCCTAAGTTGGGCATCTTAGAGGGAGGCTGATTATTGGCGAATCTCACAGGAGCTCTATCAAACTTATGCCCTATAGCATACCATTTTGCCATTGGATCAGCATTATTATAATGGGTAGCATTACATTGACTAAGTGAGTGTCCCAGTTTGGCACAGTGGTCACAGTACAGGGGAACATCTTCATACTCAATGTTATACTTCCTGTTGTTACTTTCTGATCCTAATCTAATAGATGTGTGAAGTGGTTTCTGTAAGTCTACTTCAACACACAATTTGATGGAAGAAGGCCTGGTTAACTTCTCAGTAGCCAAATCTTTTTTGGTGAAATTACCTATACTATTACCAATGGCCTCAATTGATGAAGTATTATAATAGTATAGGGGAAATTCCCTGATCGTGCACCAGACAGGAACAATTGGAGATTCCTTGTGCGTTGAGAAATTTGGCGACCATTTCAGGATTTTCATCAGGACACCATTGAAGCTCCAGCTCCCTTTGATCCAACACCGCTGATAGTCATTAATGTGGTCAAACCTGATGAGGACATGCTTGAAGTTCAGAGATCCCAATTGATATTTGTCGGAAAAACCCACAGTTTTGAAAGATGACTCCAGTTGTTCCATTGTAAGCCTGCCTTTGGTAAATTTGCCCACAAGAGCGTTGGCATAGTGAGCTGAGAGTTTTGTGATTTCATCCTCGGAGTACAAGCATGCGGGTTCACCAAGGTGCTCCGATTTCGGGGACAATTCAAGGTTGTCTGGGAGCGATTGGCGGAGGGGTGGTGATTTTGATTGAAGGACAGAAAGGAAGGATTTTTTGTTGTGGATGGAATTGTTATTCTCTGCCATGGTGGCCGACCGCAGGGGAGCCAGCGCCGTCGCTTGTCGGCCAAAGGGGAGCCGTTAGCGGCGGAAAGCCGTTAGCGGCGGAAAGCCGTTACCGGCGTAAGGGAAAACCGCTGGGCTCAGAGTCGAAGAAGAGAGAAGAGAGAGAAGAGAGGAAGTGAGTAAAAATTCTGAAATCTTTTTGAACTTCAAGAGTGTTTTTAGAAACCTTCTCCCATCCAACATTCAAATGGATAATGATTGTGTGACGTGTATATATTCAAACCCTCAAACATAAGCTCTTTTTCTGCAAACATAATTTCTTTCCCACGATGTTTTTTACAAATATTTTTATTATAATCGTCTCGAATGATACCTTTAGTTCCATTAATTTATCAGATGTTAGGTGTTTTTCCTATTTTTCAGTTGAAAAATGTCATTACCTAACTTATTTTTTTATTGAAATTGATCAGTATGTAGAGAAGAAAAATGATTAGTTTATTATTGGTGTATACATATACAATATTAGAATTGTATTTTAATATTATATTTGATCTCAACATATATTATATTCATACAATTAATTATATTTTAATTGCATCTAATTATTTGACAAGAGTAATGATAGTGGACAAAAAATTAAATTGGTTCAATAAAATAGTTTTCATGAATTCAAGTATAACACTAATTGACATTAAATTTTTTTGAATCCATGTTTGAAATAAAATTGACTCTATTTTAGAAATCAATTTGTTATTTTAATTATAACTAATTATTAAATAGATAATGAGTTAAGAAACTTTCTAATTTATATCTCAATTTTATTTTTTTAAGAAATAGTAAAGAACAAAATGCACAAGTTCATTAGGGATGACTGTAGGTGCGATTTCACACACCTAGAGTGCGATCGCACCAGCCATGAAACGTGGAAGGGGAAGGCCGAGGAAGAAGGTGACTCTATCCAAGGTGGCATGGTGTGGCTCTGCGAGGGAGGATAGCGTGGAAGCTACCAGTCTGGATTTGGAGTTGGATCAGGAGGTGGAGAGTAAGCTGAAAGAGGAAGGTATTGCAGAAAAGCACCAGGAAGACTCAATTGAGGAAACAGTAAGATCTAAAATCCCTGCCTCTGTTAATACTGAGAATCGATTTGAAAAGGGTAATCTATGGGTTGATATGATTAGGGGAAATAGGGTACCAATGAATGGTATGGATATGGAATTTTCTGCTCCTAAAATTGTGAATGGGAAAATTGAGGTGGAAATAGAACCTGATGATGTAGAATCTGAATTGAAGTACTGGGAGACTACTCTGATTATGTACGTTATAGGAGAGGAGCTAACCATGAATGTGGTTAAGAGATTTATGTTGAATAATTGGGCATTTGTTGAAACTCCTGAGTTGCTTTATAATGATGAAGGCTACTTTGTGATTAAATTCAAAAGTAAGAGGGATGGGGAGGAGGTCATGAAGAAGGGTCCTTATACAATCATTTGAATTGATATTAATTTTTATTTTTTCCAGTTATAATCGAAAACAACAAATCATTTTAGAATGCTATATTTATAATCTATAATATATGCAATATTATTATTTATTTATTATCAAATATACACGAGTATATTTAGTAATTAACATATTGGTTGGTCATTATTACTAATTTTATTATTAAACGAGTAAATGACACCATTTCTTTTTAATTGTATTTAATTCATTTATCATTTAATGCGTCCTCTATTTTTCATTTTTGTTTCCCACCTAACCACAATAAAAAACAACTTCGTGAATTGGAATAAAAAACAAAAATAATGAGTACCATTTGCTAAACATGTCCTCTATTTTTTAGAATTTAAAAAGAAAAGAAAAGTGCAGAGGATGCATTCAACGAATGCGTCCTCCCTATTTGCATCCACACCAGGTTACTATAGTGCCGGATATAGAAAGTTCTCATAATCTTCCTTCCCTGCATAATAAAATGTTAATCAATAGTGTCCATTCATGTTTTCCATTCTAATATCAGGCAACTCTAACCTATCAAGTTCAATAAAGCCCTTGACCTTTTGGTTCAAATTAGAATAAGACAGAGAGGGTGGCAAATGGTGAGAACTAATAGCTAATTTCAACATTGCATCTGTAACCTTGTTTCCCTCTCTCAAAGTGTGTGTGATAGTGATATTCTTCAAACTCTGGTGAATATCAGAGACCGAATGATAGATATTCCAAGGATTTTTTAGAAGATTTATAATCACATCCAAAACCATCAAGCAATCATTTTCTAATGTAAACATGGTTAAACATAAAGATGATGCAAAAGTGGACCCCTATGATAAATCAAGAATTTCAGAATGGAAAGTTGAGGTTGCATATAGGTATCTGAGCGCAGCTTGAGTACAAAACCTCTTTGATCTCTTATTACAACACCTATCCCACATTTAATATCCTTTGAGTTCCAAGAAGCATCAACATTGACCTTTAGGACTGTTGGTTTTGTCCATGCTACTGCCCTGATTTTAAGTTTGAGTGGAGGCCTTAGGGCTGGTGTTAAACCTTTCTGATACCATATCAAATTAGAGTTTATGGTAGAGAAAACTAGCTTCCTATAAAAGAAACCAAAAATATCTACTCTGATGGATTCAATGATGGATGGAAAATGGGAAGTAATATTTTCATTAAGCATTTATTTCTTGCTTTCTAGAGATTCCAGCAGATAAAAGCAGGAGTCAGTGTAATCAAATGTGAGTGCATCGGTGTTTCATCTTTTGTAGACCAATAATATGACAATCTATCAAAAATAGAGTGAAAAATTGGAGGTCTAACTGCAAGTAATTGATCATAGAAAGACCAGATATGGACTGCCAGTTCACATGAGTTAAAAAAATGACCCAGAGCATCTTGATTATTGCATAGTGGGCATTTAGATGCTAGAGTAGTTTCAGAGAAAATTAGGATGTCATCAAATGGTAACATAGCTGTGGCAAGTTTTCATAAGGAAACATATACTTTCCTGGGTATGCTTCTGTCCCATATTGTTTTCAGAATCCTCAATGTCCTTCTTTTCTGAGCTATAGTCGGAAATACTAATTTGAAAGTAAGACTTCCGTTGGTCGATGGTTTCCAAATTAGTTTGCCGGGCCTTGATGGTGTCAAAACTGCAACCTGCAAAAAAATAGAATATTAGGTGGCAGATTTTGCAGCAATTGTAATATATCAGTTTTTTATGATATCTGAGATTGATGATTGAATAGGAAGTACAGAGGTCGGGTCACAGTAGTCTTAAAGACAACCATAACCTGTCCAATTAGAGGTAAAGAAATTAGAGGTACCATCTCCATGAATGACCCTTGAGCATGTTTCAGATAGCATACTACATTTTACAATCCTATCCCAAGTTTGTGATTTTCTATCTGTGTCGGGTACAGACCATAGAAATTGTGCCCAAAGTGTTTCACCTAATTGTAATTTCCTCCATAATTTAAGTGAAAATGCATCAACTATATCTCTGAAATTTCTCATTCCAAGACCATTTTCCGATGTTGGAAAGGACATATTTATTACACTTTTCCACACCTTTTATTGCCATATTTTTTCACCCCAGAAAAAAGGATTATTTTTTTCTTTTTAATTCCTTAATGACAGTATTAGGTGCTACAATCACAGCCCAAATATGTTGTGGTAAGGAAAATATTACACTTTGAAGTAAAATCACTTTCCCATTCATACTCAACCATTTGTTTTTCCAATTACTAAACATTTTATCATATTTTTCAAAGATTGGCTAGAAATACACAGACTAAGGCTTTCTTGTAAAGATAGGGCATCCCAAATAGGTGAAAGGGAAAGTTCCTTGTGTCATACCTAGTTTATACTTAACTGAATAGATTTGTTTTTCAGAAGCATTTTTACTGATGTAGAAACTGCTCTTAGAGTAGTTTATCTTTTGTCCACTAGTTACTTCAAATACTTCTAAAAAAAAGCCTTCGATCTAGTTAAAGTTAGAGGTGTCGGTTGTAGGAAAATAATTGTGTCATTTGCATAGCTTATGAGAGATTTGTACTACAGTATGGGTTAAAACAAAAGGAGTCATTTTATTATTGAGAAAACAGAAAGTAATACTCCTAGAGAAAGTTTAAGAGAAAAAATTAAATAAAATAGGGGACAAATGGTCTCCCTGTTTTATACCCCTGGAAGGCTTGAAGAAACCATCAGGCTTTACCATTGTTGAGGATAGAGAACCATGCAGCTGAGAGTTTACCGAGGATGATATATATAAAATGTGCACTGAAAACAAATTTTTAAAGAATAGCATGCAAAAAAGACCATTTTACTCCATCAAATGCTTTGGCTAAGTCCATTTTCAAAATGCAATTAGGGTAGTTTCCCTTTTTTACATAAAAAGTAGTCATATCTCTCAGATATAAGACATTGTTAGAAATGTCTTTATCATTCATAAAGGTTGGATGGTTTTTTGAAATCAATTTAGGCAGTAGACAACTAATCATGACAACAATCAACTTTGTAAAAACCTTATTAATGAAATTAGAGAGGCTAATTAGCCTATAGTCACTAAAAGAAACTGGTATTTCTTTTTTTGGGATGAGGCAAATCCAGGAACTTGATATTCCTAGTGGGATCTATGTGCCTTTCATGAAATCTAAGGTGGCATCTAAAAGATCCTTAGCAAGTATATCCTAGTTGTGTTTGAAAAAACTTGGAGTGAATCCATCTGGGCCTGGGGTGTTTAGGGATAAAACAATCTGTCTAAGCTCATGTAGGGTGGGTTTTTGAGTTAGGAGCTCATTGTCTTGTTGATTGAGAATTGTTGGGATTTGGTTTATGAAATGTGGCTGGAAAAAATTAACATTGTCCTCAGAGTCATCAGTTAGAAGTTTCTGATAAAAAGAAACTGCTTCATTTTCAATTTCTAAATGATTATCTAGCCACATTCCATTTTCATATTTTATCTTTGTTATGCATTATTTTAATCTTCTCTATCTCATCGAGGCATGAAAATACTTTGTATTTTCATCCCCCTGTGTTAGCCATTATTCTTTGCCTTTTGTTTCCAAAACATCTTTTCATCATTTAGATCTCTCAATAATAGAGCTCTTTTTTTATTCAAAAGGATTAAGTCTTCAGTTTCATTGCTATTTTCATAGCAAATTTCTTGAAGCCTTAGTTCCTCTTCATCTTATTTTTTTAAAAAAATCATTAATATCTCCAAAGTGTTCCCTATTCAAACATTTTAAAACTATTTTTAACCTTTTAGGTTTAAGGAAAATTTTCAGCATCCCAGTTTGGTTAAGTTATATTTCCCAATTCTGCTTAATAATGCCTTTTAAATCTAGTCTAGTTAACCAAACATCAAGGAACCTAAAAAGTCTAGGTGAAGATGGAATGTTGCTGCCTATGGTTAGTAAGAGAGAAGTGTGGTCTGAGGTGTTCTTGTTGAGAGTGTGGATTGAGCTGTTGGGAAATGTTAATAACCATTCCTAGTTACTAAGTGCTCTGTCCAGTCTCTCCATAGTAGGAGGTTTCCTTTCTTTTGACCATGTGAAAGTATTTCCAACTGTGGTCAAATGTACTAACTGGTTTTGATCAATAAACTCATTAAAATCATTGATGCTGTGAATACTAGGATTTTTAGGTCCTTTGTATTCATATGTACAACAATCATTGCATTAAAATCTCCAATGTAGATTTATTTCCTCCATTTGTCCTTTTTAGTTCATTCCACAAAATTTCCAATCTTTAATTTTAGTAGATGCATGAATGAAAACAACATTCATATCATTCTCAAAGGCCGAGACCCTAATTTTTGTAGGAGTAAATTGAGAAGCTTCAGTTAAAGCATCTACTTGGAAATTCTGATTCCAGAAAATCTGTGTATTGTTTGGTTGGAAATATGACAATAGTTAAAGTGAAGTTTTATCCTATAGCTATCAGCAAGATCATGTTTATGCTTAGGTTAAAAAATACACAGTAAATGTATATTTGGATCCTAATTAGTTTCTTGAGTCTATCCATTGATATATCTAGACCCCTAAGATTCCAAGCCAAAACTTTAAAATTAATGTTTTTATCAATCATTAAAAACTATTTTTCCTGCTTTATCTCAAGTTCATTTGGTTTGGTTTATTGAGCATTGTTCTCTTTCTTGTCTTAATGGGTTTTAGGCTTAATGTTAGTGGTTTAAGACATACCTCATTTATCTGGTGCACTTCAGAACTTGATTGGATACTGTCATCTTCTGAGTCATCCTCTCCAAGCACTGAAAATCTATTTGATTTATGTGGACTTAACCTATTTGAGGAATCATCTACATTGTTAGTATCATCATCCTTTCCTTGGGTGTGTGAGAGATTACCCGAGTTGTTCTCAGTTGGCTGTAGGCAGGCACATCTATTGTGATCAGGTTGTTTTGGATTGCCAGCTTGCCTTTTGTTGGTGATGATGTGTTTTCCATATGAAACTCAGTTGGTGATATGATCAGTTTCAATGTGCCCTTTGTTGGTGAAGCTGTGTTTTCCATATGAGGATCAAAGAGAGATGTAGTATCATTGTTATGGTCAAGGGGTTTATTTTCTATGGTATCAGTGTTGAGGTTTTATTCTAGAAAGCCATCCTTGAGGGATACGGTTGGGCATTCTGATTCTAGATGGGTAGGCTCATCTACTGGGTTTACAATGTTTTCAGGATGTGCCTCAGCATCTATTTGCTTCTGTGATGTGCTTATACCAGATGCATTCCCCACCTGATTTTGAATGATAGGTATCCGGTTACCCCAGTTTTGGTTCTCTATGTATTGAGCTTTGGGTTTAGAAAAAGTTTTAGGTACTAGCTCGGGGTGTAGGATTTGACATTTGGAAATCTCGTGTCCTAGTTTCTTACAGTGATAGCAATGGACGGGTAAACTATCATATTCAATAGCAAAATTTTCATTGTCAATGGTAGATCCTAACCTTGTAAAGATTGTGAGTTGGCTCTGTAGATCTACCTCAACACATATCTTGAGAGCAGATGTCTAGTGAGTCTTTCAGTGGCTAGGTTCATCTTAATATGGGCTTTGATTTGGTTTTTGAATGTCTGAATGGATGGGATTGTCACCCATGACGGAACCACTGAAGATTCAGTGTTTGGTTTAAACTCTGGTGTACATTTTAGGATTCTCATATGTGTTCCATTGAAAGACCATACAACCTTCATCCAACATCGCTGGAAATCTTCCTTGCTTCCAAATCTAATTAGGATGTTGCGGTGGTTGATTGCTCCGACTTGGAACTTTCCAAAAAATCCTACCGTTTTGAAATCCGATTCCACTTTTTCCATTACAGGTCTTCCCTTGGGAAAGTTTCCAATCAAGGCATTGGCGTAGTGCGAAGCCAGTTGCTGGATTTGCTTCAGCGCATATAGTACTGAGGGTTCGCTCTTGAAGTTTGTGGTCGGCGCCAGGTTAGGTGATGAGGGTAGCGAGTTCGCAATTGTTGAGTTTTTAGATTGAAGAGCCTGGGCAAAGGTTTTTGTTGTGTTTGTTACCATGGTGGCTTGTTTAGGTTGGAGCCAGGTGGAGTAGGTTGTTGATGGTGTAGATCGGTGAAAGAAGAGAAAGTAGGGGAAGCGTTGTCACTTTATACATGTTGACACTTGTTTGTGATATTTTATTATATTAAATGTTAATTTATAATTTATACTTTCATTTTCATTGATGTTTTAGCTTTTCGGCACTTCCTTTTAAATTTTTTTTTATTTTTTTCCAAATAATATATTCTTATTTAGTGCATCCTTGATGTCACAATCACCTAAAATATTTTTTAAAATTTTCAGTATGATGTTTTATTTATTTTTATATTAGTTTCACATTTTTTTGCATGCGCCAAGGTGTTTCAAAATTCAATGTGTTTTTATTTGGTATTTTAATATTAAAATTTGATGTTTTTTTCAATGTCTTTATTAGGTGTTCAACTATTTATATTTAATTTATATTTTATAGGTTTATTTGATTGAACTATTTTCATTTGATGTGTTTTTATAAAAAAAATATCGGTTTTTTAAACATTTTATTTGATCTTTATTTTGATGTTTTATATGATATTTAACTATTTTGATTTGATATTTTAGTAATTCTCTTTGGGCAAAGTCTTGGGAAAGACGGTGTTTCCATAGGCTTACGGAAAAATGGGGTTTGATTATAATAATAAAAGGTAAAAGGTCTTAGTTGCAATATTAAACTTTTAGTATGCAACATGTAGTAGTTATAAAATCTATAACCCGGTTCATGCAACCTAAAAATTTTATCTTCATTTCTTGTAATTTACACTTTAAACCTTGGTCTGTCCATAACTTATGGAAAGACCGTCTTTCAAGAGACGGACTCATTTGGGCAAAATCTTGGGAAAGACCATCTTTCCATAGGCATATCAAAATACGAGGTTTAATTAGAATTATAAAAAAGATAAAAGGTTTTAGTTGCAATATTCACCACAACAAAATGAACCTATTACTTTGCCCCTTTTACTTTGGTTTTTTGGTTAAGGGCAAATAACCGAGGTAAAAATTATTTTTACCTCGGCTCTTATTTTTTTGAAGTAAAAAATATTTTTTACCTCGGTTTAAAAAAATTGAGGTAAGAAGTAAGTACACTTTTTACCTCGGTTTTAAAAATATTTGAGGTAAAAGCCTATCATTACAGATGTTGCACGCATGTCTGGTTTACCGACGTCGGTTGTATTTGGCACCGACATCATTGCAAGTCACTCTCACAAACATGAATGACCGATGTCGCATGTATACCTGGCTTACCGACGGTTGTGTTTGGGACCGACATTGCAAGTCACTCTCGCTGACATAATGACCGACGTCGTACACATGTCTCTCTTACCGACACCCAGTTATTTTAGAGACTGACATCGCACGTACCTCTAGCAGACATGAAATGACCGACGTCACACGTATGTTTGGCTTACCGACGTCGTACATACCTCTCGCAACACCCTTCCGATGCACAATTTAAAATAATTGAATATATATGTATATATATATATTCATAATGTAATTTTTTTTATTAAAATAAAAATTTAATATTTAATATTTTTTATGCAACTCCATTTCTTTTTAATTTTAAAAAATTTTATCATTATACTTCTGTATCCTCAAAGACGATCTTTCCATAAGTCATGTAAAGACCAAGGTTCAAAGTGCAAATTAGAGAAATAAAGATAAAATTTTCAGGTTGCATGAATTGGGTTATAAACTTTATAAATACTACATGTTGCATAATAAATTATTAATATTGTAATTAATACATTTTACCTTTTACCTTTTATTATTTTAATTAAACCACATCTTTCTGAAAGACGGTCTTTCTCAAGACTTTGCGACTTTATATTTTCAAATGAAATAAATGAAATGTAGAGTTCAAGTAACACATGGTTGGAATTTTAATAATAAAATTTAATTTTAAACAAGACTAAAATATAATTTAGTACATTTTTTATGCTACTCCATTTTTTATTAAACTTTTAAAAGATTTTATAACTATATCTTTAACTATGACTTTATGTTTATATTTTTCAAATGAAATAAATTAAACGTAGACTTCGAGTAATATGTGATCAAAGTCGAATATCAATAAATAAATTTTACATTTTCACTTAATATAATTTTATATACTACTTATTCATAATTATATAAAATAAGTAGTATAAAGTTTGGTTGCTAGGAGACACTTGTATGAATTACTCAAGATCATGTACTAGCGCTTTCCAATATTTCACAAAAATAATAATTTATTTTATATTTCTATATTTAGGGAAGAATTAAAAAAATCATGTATTTTGGAGCAATGGATAATAGGGTAACACAATTTTGGCCTATAGTGTAAATTTTTAAGATTGTGTAGAACTAATCAATTTTAACTTTCGAGACCCTTCTGTTCCCCCGTAAATGCCCAAATTGCAAATTCACAATATTATATTATTGAATTTCATTTTGGTGTCACCAATTTCGTTATCGATAACTCCAACTTTCTTGGAGGGACGTAAGGGAAAAAGTAAAAACTTTACTCGTAACTCCAAATGGAAATCCGCTCGAATGTGATGCTACCATATACGCTCTCATTGTATTTTCCAAGTCTGTAATAGAATACTTATCAAAAATTGGGCATAAGAACATATCTATAATCCTTTTTTATTTTATTTTCTTACTTCTAAATATTCAACTCTAAGTTACTCTAGAACATGTACTAGCGCTTTCCAACACTCACCAAAAACATAATTTATTTAATATTTCTATATTTAGGCAAGAATAACAAAAATAATGTATTTTGGAGCAATGGATAACGGGGTAACACAATTTTGGGCCATAGTGTAATTTTCCAAGAATGTGTACAAGTAAACAATGTTGACTTTCGAGGCTCTTCCGTTCGCACATACATGCCCAAATTAAAAATTCACAATCTTATATAATTGAACTTCATTTAGGTGTAGCCGATTTCGTGATTCGACGACTCAAACTATCTTGGAGGGACATAAGTGCAAAAAGTAAAAAATTGTATTCGTAACTCCAAATTAAAATTCGCTCGAACGTGATGCTACCATATACTCCCTCATTGTATTTCCCAAGTATGTAACAGAATATTTATCAAAAATTGGGCATAAGAGCATATCTATAATCCTTTTTTTATTTCCTTTCTTACTTCTATGTATTCAACTCTAAGTTACTCTAGAATATGTACTAACACTTTCCAACGTTTCACCAAAAAAATATTTTATTTAATATTTCTATATTTAGGAAATAATAACAAAAATCATGTTTTGGAGCAATGGATAATGGAGGTAACACAATTTTGGGTCATAGTGTAATTTTTCAAGAATGTGTACAAGTAATCAATGTTAACTTTCGAGACTCTTCCGTTCACCCATACATGCCCAAATTGTAAATTCAAAATCTTATATAATTGAATTTCATTTTGGTGTAGTCAATTTCGTGATTCGGCGACTCAAACTATCTTGGAGGGACATAAGTGCAAATGGTAAAAACTTTACTCGTAACTCCAAATTGAAATCCACTCGAACGTGATACTACCATATACAGCCTCATTGTATTTCCCAAGTATGTAATAGAATATTTATAAAAAATTATGCATAAGAGCATATATGTAATCCTTTTCAATTTTCCTTTATTACTTCTATATATTCAACTCTAAGTTACTCTAGAACATATACTAGCGCTTTCCAACATTTCACCAAAAAAATAATTTAATTTTCATTTCTATATTTAGGCAATGATAACAAAAATCATGTATTTTGGAGCAACGGATATGGGGTAACACAATTTTGGGCTGTAGTGTAATTTTCAAGAATGTGTACAAATAATCAATGTTGACTTTCGAGGCCCTTCCGTTCACCCATACATGCCCAAATTTCAAATTCACAATCTTATATAATTGAATTTCATTTTGGTGTAGCCAATTTCGTGGTTCGACGACTCAAACTTTCTTGGAGGGACCTAAGTGCAAAAGGTAAAAACTTTACTCGTAACTCGTAATTGAAATCCGCTCGAACGTGAAGCTACCATACACACCCTCATTGTATTTTCCAAGTATGTAACAAATATTTATCAATAATCGGACATAAAAATATATACGTAATTCTTTCCGATTCCTTTCTTACTTCTAATTATTTAACTCTAAGTTACTCTAAAACATGTACTAGCGCTTTCCAAAATTTCACCAAAGAAATAATTTATTTTACATTTCTATATATGGAGCAAGAATAACAAAAATCATGTATTTTGGAGTAATGGATAATGGGGTAACACAATTTTGGGCAATAGTGTAATTTTTTGGAAATGTGTACAATTAATTAATGCAAACAAGTCTAAATTGCAAATTAACAATCTTATATAATTTAATTTCATTTTGGTGTAGCCAATTTCGTGATTCGATAACTTCAACTTTCTTGGATGGACATAAGTGGAAAAAGTAAAAACTTTACTCGTACCTCCTAATTGAAATCCGATCGAATGTGATATTACCATATGCACTCTCATTGTATTTTCCAAGTCTGTAATAGAATATTTATCAAAAAATTGGCCATAAGAGCATATTTGTAGTCATTTTCGATTTTCATTTCTTACTCCTAAGTATTCAACTCTAAGTTACTCTAGAACGTGTACTAGCACTTTCCAACATTTCACCAAAATAATAATTTATTTTATATTTCTATATTTAGGCAAGAATAACGAAAGCATATATTTTTTGGAGCAATGGATAACGGTGGTAACACAATTTTGGGTCACAATGTAATTTTTTAAGATTATGTAGAAGTAATTAATGTTGACTTTTGAGGCATTTCCGTTCACCCATACATGCCCAAATTCCAAATTCACAATCTTATATAATTGGATTTCATTTTGGTGTAGCCAACTTTGTGATTCGACGACTCCAATTTTTTTGGTGGGACCTAAGTGCAAAAAGATAAAATTTTACTCATAACTCCTAATTCAAATCCGCTCGAACATGATGCTACAATATACACCCTCATTGTATTTTTCAACTCTGTAACAGAATATTTATAAAAAAATTGGGCATAAGAACATATTTGTAATCCTTTTCGATTTTTCTTTCTTACTTCTGAGTAGCGCTTTCGAACATTTCACCAAAAAAATAATTTATTTTATATTTCTATATTTAGGCAAGAATAACAAAAATCATGTATTTTGGAGCAATGGATAATTAGGTGAATATTATTACCATATCTTCCTCTTCTATAGTAAATACATATCGTAATTTTTTTGTATAATTTATTCAAGTTCAACTGTTACAAACAGATACAATTTTATACCTTATTATTTTATTTAAACTAATCTTAATCACAAATGTATCATTATTAGTATAGCATATTATTATATGATTTTTTTTAAAAAAAAACTATCATAAACAGTAACTACATGAAAATATTAGGACATCAAATCTTCTGTAATTTTATTATAAAATAATAATGTTGATTTTATTCAAATCCACAAATTAATATTAAAATATGTCAATATTAAATTATTCCAATATACAAGTGATTGTATGAAAAATTTTCTTCATCATTTTGAAAAATATATAATATCCTTCAATATTCATTTCTTTATTTCTATTCATAATATAATATATAAGAAATCAGCCCAAAAACCCAAGCCCTAAGACCAAACACAACTAACCTAAACCCTAGTATGTATGTGCAAGAAGCCTCTTCGCCTTCTCCTTCAACTAACACAAACATCTCTCTCACTTAACTCCATTAGCCTTCTCCTTCTCCTCCTTCTCTGTCGTTGACCACCACCTCCATTGTCGTTGACCACCACCTCCATCGCAGTCTAGCCCGAGTCCGGTCCCATCCCATCCAAGTCTGGCAAGCTCCCATCCGAGTCCAACTACTCCCGCCCGAGTCCGGCTACTCCCGACCGAGTCCGGCCTCCTATCGCCCGAGTTTGGCTGCTCCCGACCAAGTTCACCTGCCCTCTGCCCGAGTTCGCCTGCCATCCGCCCAAGTCAGGCCCTCCGCCTTGCCAAAAGATCATCTCCGCCGCACCGGAGCCGCCTGCTTCGCCACTGCTCAGAATTGCGTCATCTCCGTTGTGCCCAAGTCAGCCTGCTCCTCCACTGCTCAGATATGCGTCCAGTCACCTCCAGCATTTCCGCCTGCACCACCAGATTCTCCGGCGGTGCAACTCTTATCTCCGGCGGTGCCACCATTATCACCAGCATCTCCGGCGTCTTGTATTTTGATGATTTATTGTATTTTGTCTTCTATTTTGTCCTGTAATTAGTGTATTTGTGTATTTTGTGGTGTATGATTCAATGTATTTTTGTATAATTAGTGTATGGGTTTCTTGGTTTCTATGGCTCCTGTATGTTTTTGGTGTATGAATTCTGCTTTCGGTAATTTTTTTAATACCAAAATTTATATGTGCGAATTCGCAGTAGTGTTGGTCCTCCAATTTTTTTGTGCAAATTTGCAGTAGTGTCGGTTTCCAATTTTTTTTGTTCCAAAATTGTTATGTGCAACTTTGCACTAGTTTTCGTACGGTTACACTTTTTACCTCGGTTTTTTTGTAAGGCCGATAAGGGTGCGATGTCGCACGCAACCGAGGTAAAATTTAATATTTTTACTTCAGCCACATTTACTTTGGTTTTTCAGGGCCAAAAAACCGAGGTAAATAGAACTAAAAAACCAAAGTAATAGGTGTTATCTCTTGTAGTGATTAAAAATATATTATGCAACCTACAGTAGTTATAAGTTTTTGACCCAATTAATGCAACTCAAAAAATTTATCTTAATTTCTTCTTGTTTGTAGTTTAAACCTCGGTTTTTCAAGAGAATGACTTTTTAAAAAAAAAAAATCAATCATTCCAAGATGCTGGGAATAACGCCCAACAGCGATTACAATGATTGGAATTTGCATCCAATCTAACTAGCTTCTTGCAATAACTAACATATTGCAAGGATATCTAAATTACATGCCAGCCAAACTGATTGTCTGTACTATTACATATCAGAGATCCAACAAAAAATTGTAACATCGCCCTCTGGGGCATTGACTTGCTTCCTGCAAAAAACATGACCACCTGGCTAAGAGGAGCGTATCACACATCAATATCACTACACTAAACAGGGATATTCTAAAACTGTTACACCATTTGATCTAATCATGATCTATGTTGTCCAAACTGTAAACACCTTGAAAAACACAGATCTGATGAACCCAAATTTATGAAAACTGAAAAATAAAATCACAAACGAAATTGCGAACACAAGATCTGTACAAGCCGGTCGAGAATAGTACATCAACATGAACAATTAAATTGAGTTATCATCATGAATACAACAATCTAATCGATCAAGTCAGAAAAAAATCCGTGGAGACAAATCTCACACGTATTCAATAACAAAAACATGAATTAAAATAAATAGTTGTTCCCATCATGATTTGGAGCGAGGCGGGGAGGTGGAGAAGGCACCGATGGGGGAGAAGGGAGGGTATGGGTGGGGCTAGGGTTTTCGATGGATGGCAACAGGTGGTGTACGGGAGGAAGAGCTTGAGGCGGTGGGGGACGACGGCGAGAGGGTAGGAATCTGCACCATTGTCCTCTGCAACTCAGAACCACACTCCGCCATGTCAATTAATGGGATACAATCACCATGCGCCACCGCTCAATCTCACACACTCATGGCATTGTTCGGCTCCGCCGGTGGTGTTAGCTATATGGCCGGAGTTGCCTTTTGAGAAGTGTCGACCTTCAGTTTGAGAAGCGTCGGGAAAGCAATTTAGAAAACATCCAGGAATTTAAGACTCGTACTCATAGGCGTTGCCATTAGATTCGTATCTCGTACCCATAGGCCCAGTCTCGTTACTGTCATTGGCGTTGAGTGGGAAGTGCTTCTCGTCGTGCTGCTTTGGGATGACCATTCGGTTGAGCTTGCTGACATTGATTGGCGTTAATGGCTTCTCAAACAAGGGCTCTTTGAGGTCGAAGTTGAAGTTCGAGAGGGAAGGGCTGCCACCAGAGGAGAATGTGAAAGATTGGGAAGAAGAAAAAAATAGGGGTATAATGGGAATCAAATTTTCAGGTTTGGCCCAAGGGGTAATTTGGTCATTTCAATTTTGGGTCAATGCCTTAATTCCTTGGGTCAATATCGGAATTAGGGGGTATGGTTATATCGGCACAATTTGACCTATAGTTAGGGTTAGATTGACACAATTAATAATAAGTTAGGGTTAGATTGACACTTTCTCAGAGTGCAGGGTCATATTGACACTTTCATCAAAAAGTTACTCCTGTTTCACTAAGAATGACACACATGCCTTATTCGGATGTTTTTTTTAGATGACATACTTTCCATTTTTGGCAAGATTCCTACAATCTCATCCACTCATTCTACTTTTTACTTTCTACACTCTATTTCAACCTCTCATTTTCTTCACATTAATCCAAGAGGCTAAATCTAGTGTGCCACTCTTAGTGAAACGGAGGGAGTAGGATTTTAATGTATTTTTCCCATTTAATTTTAACGAACATCCCAAAAACAATTTTTGGGCCAAAAATTGCTGCCAATAACACATAAACCTGCTCCGCCGGCTCAAGAACTTCTAATCGTACATGTGTGTTTGGCCAAAACCATTCCAAAACCTGCTCCAATTTACGAACGATCGTCGCCGGAGAAAGAAGCGTCACCGCAAGAACATTAAACAACGTGCCTACATTATGGTTAGTCATAGAGCCGACGGAGAAACCTAAAAAACTTGTTGCACAAACCAGAGCTTTGATAAACTAACCGCAAAAACAAAACCTCTAGACATCGGTAAAAACCAGAAACATCGCCTTGAACCGGTAAGAACACAATAGGGAATAGATGCTAAAGGAAACTCGATAGCGTGCGAAATACGGCGAATTCCTATGGTAGGAGGTGGAACGAATGGAATTTGGCAAAACAGGCGATTAACCCCAATTTTTTTATGTTTTGCATTTCAGTCCCTAAAGATTTTAATATATATTAAATTAGACCCCGAACAAAAAGTATTAGCAGTTTGACCTCAATAGTCAAGAAAATTATACTTTATATTTGGGAATATATACAAATATAGCCCTATAAACTTGAGTAAGGGCAAATGTAACCCTCAGATAATTTAAAATATTAAAGCAACCCTAGCTAATTTATGAAAGTGCAAATATAATCCTAACAAACTATTTCCAATGTTGACCGCATATAAAATGACCAAAATACCCTCTGACCTAAAAGCTAAAAGTGTTAGGACAATATTTACCCACACAAATTTCGATCATCATCTCCACCTACTCGGACGTGAACTAGGTGAAAATAGCGGCCAAAGACCGGGATCTCCTCCTCCACCTCGAAGCCTGCCTCGCCAAACATGATGGCATCGATAAGCTGTTGAAGATCTCCTTCTGCATCACCAAGATCCTCCTTGCCGCCACCATCCTCCCAAATCCAAATGCCAATCCTGCGCCTCAAAGCCTTCGAATCCAGCGTTAGACTAAGCCGGAAGTCATTCCGCCTCGATAAGTTTATGTAAGATGTCAACGCCCTCCACGCCGGCGCCAGCGCCACCTCGTCCGGTGCAGACCTCATCCTCTCCGATGTCGACTACGTACAACGGCGAATGGTTGTACTACTACATCGAGCAGTTCGTTTAGCTGGTGAAGGCAGGGTTGATCGACAAGCGGCGGGTGGGAACCTTCTAGAAGGTGAGCGCATGGTGCGAACTTGTTGAAGCCAGAGGAGCTGACTTTGCATATGACGAAGCCGCCGCCGTGAAAGTAAACGATGATGAGGGAGTTTTCTGGTGGTCGTAGGTTGAATCAAGAATGAAAAAGAAGAAGAAGCAACATTGGGTTAGGGTTATGTTAGGGGTATGGTAGTAAATTCATTTTGTTTTGTTTTCATTTTGTTTTTTAGGGGTAAAATGATATTACCAAATTCCGGCTTAAATTTTTTATGGAATGGGTATTTTTTCACTTTTCCTTATTATCTAGGTTATATTTGCACTTTCAATTATCAGAAGGTTATATTTGTACTTATGTGAATTATATAGGGTTATATATGCACTTTTCTCTTATCTTTTTACTATTTCTAAATGAGCCCGGTCTTACAGTAAGACGGTCTTACAAGAGATGGACTCTTGGTTTTCAATTTGGGTGCATTTTAATAAGAGAAAGTGTCATGTTAGATCGGCTAACAGTTTGAGCAATCATGAAAACCCTCGTTTCAATAACTTTTAATGTTAAACATAATTATTTATACATAACGTATGATACATTTTAAAAGTACGTTTCAAAATTATAGGAATCTCGTTGCAACATCAAATCATCCATTAGTTAAATTAATTATAAAATAGTCTCGTCTAACAGTTAGTCGATCTAAATAGAGACTTTGTGTTTTAATATTTGTCTCATGCGTACTTTGTTTTTTGAAAACCACATATATGTATTAACAAGATACTAGTGTGGCTACGCGCGGTGAGCTTGATAACAAATTATAGAAATTGTATAGGAATGTTAAAAGAGTTTTAATTGAAGCTATAAATGTACAAATTATAAATGTAATTGAAGCAGGGAAATGGCGAGAGGTGAAGGTTCAGGTGGTGAGGGTTGAAGTGGAGGGGTTCGAGAGGTACTGATTCGAGATGTGAAGGTTCTCCAGCTGGAAGTTCACATCTTGAATAAGTACCTCTCAAACCCCTCCACCTAGAAGTTCACATCTCGAATGGGTACCATTGGAACCTATCCAATTGAACTCCTCCAACTGAAAGTTCACATCGCGAATGGGTACATCTCGAACCCATCCTATCGAACCCCTCCACCTGGAAGCTCACATCTCGAATGGGTACCTCTCGAGAGCTCGAACCCTTGAAGGACAGAAGTCTCCATCCCTTCGAGGGCCTAGAACTCGACCCCTTCGAGGACAGAAGATTTCATCCCTTCGAGGCTGAGAACCACCCCTTTAAGGATCCCCCATCTACCTTTCTAGTCTTCCACCTATCGAGCCATTGGCACACGCACACTAAGTATCCATCACTCAAATCCTCAATGTCTCGAAACCCTCTTCCTGGAAGTTCACATCTCGAATGGGTACCTCTCGAAACCATCCAATCAAACCCCTCCATCTGAAACTTAACTTCTCAAATGGGTTCCTCTTGAATCGGTACGTCTCGAATAGGTACCTCTCGAATGGATCGAATGGACTCCACCTCAAACATCACCTCTCGAATGGATACCTCTCGAACATGTCTAATGGAACCCTTCCCTTCGAGGACAGAAGACTCCATCCCTTCGAGGGCAGAAACCTCGACCCCTTCGAGGACAGAAGAATCAATCCCTTTGAGGGCCGAGACCTCAACCCCTTTGAGGAAAAAAGACTCCATCCCTTCAAGGACCGAGACCTCGACCCCTTTGAGGATGAAAGGCTTCATCCCTTCGAGGGCTGAGAAATCAACTCCTTAAGGCCAGGAGGCTCCATCCCTTCCAGGGCCGAGAGCTCGACTCCTTCGAGGACAGAAGCTTCCATACCTTCGAGGGCTGAGAAATCAACTCCTTAAGGCCAGGAGACTCCATCCCTTCCAGGGCCGAGAGCTCGACTCCTTCGAGGACAGAAGCTTCCATACCTTCGAGGGACTAGAACTCAACCCCTTCGAGGAAAGAAGATTCCATCCCTTCGAAGCCGAGAAGCACCCATTCGAGGATCCCCCATCTACTCCTCGAGACTTCAACCTGTCTAGTCATTGGCACATGCACGCTAAATATTCATCACTCGAATCCTCAATGTCTCGAACCCCTCCACCTGGAAGTTCACATCTCGAATGGGAACCTCTCAAACCCATCCAATCGAATCCATCCATCTGAAACTTAACTTCTCGAATGGGTTCCTCTCGAATCGGTGCATCTCGAATAGGTACCTCTCGAATGGATTGAATGGAAACCCTCCACCACAAACATCACCTCTCGAATGGGTACCTCTCGAACATGTCCAATGGAACCCCTCCCTTCGAGGGCAGAAGACTCCATCCCTACGAGGGCAGGAACCTCGACCCCTTCGAGGACAGAAGACTTCATCCTTTCGAGGGTCGAGACCTCTACCTCTTCGAGGACAGAAGACTCCATCCCTTCGAGTGCCAAGAATTCAACCCCTTTGAGGACAGAAGCATCCATGCCTTCGAGGGCCTAGAACTCGACCCATTCGAGGAGAAGATTCCATTGGCACATGCACGCTAAGTATCAAACTCGAATCCCCAATGTCTCAAACCCCTCCGCATGGAAGTTCACATCTAGAATGGGTACCTCTCGAACCCATCCAATTGAATCCCTCCATCTGAAACTTAACATCTTGAATGGGTTCTTCTCGAATCGGTACGTCTCAAATAGGTACCTCTCTAATGGATCTGTTAGAGTAAATCATATTTCTGATTAGATTATAATTGATTCTAGATAAGTCATATTGACTAAGCTAGAGTTCTACTCATATTCTATCAGGATCGAATGGAACCCCTCCACCTCAAACATCACTTCTCGAATGGGTACCTCTCGAACATGTCCATTGGAACCCCTCCCTTCGAGCTCTCGCCTCTCAAAGGGATTGATCTCTAGGCCCTCGAGGGGATGGAGGACTTAAGACTACATCCCTTCGATGGCCGAGAATTCAACCCTTTCGATGGGCGAGAGCTCAACCCCTCCAGGACAGAAGCCTCCATCCCTTCGAGGGCCTAGAACTCGACCCCTTCGAGAACAGAAGATTTCATTGGCATATGCATGCTAAGTATCCATCACTCCAATCTCCAATGTCTCGAACCCCTCCACCTGGATGTTCACATCTCGAATAGGTACCTCTCGAACCCATCCTATTGAACCCTTCCATCTGAAACTTAACTTCTCGAATGGGTTCCTCTCGGATTGGTACGTCTCGAATAGGTACCTCTCGAATGGATCGAATGGAACCCCTCCACCACAAACATCACCTCTCCAATGCGTACCTCTCAAACATGTCCAATGGAACCTCTCCCTTCGAGGACAGAAAACTCCATCCCTTCGAGGCCAGAAGGTGCCATCCCTTCGAGGACACAAGCACAACCCCTCGAAGGCCACCACTCGAACCCATCCAGTCAAACCCATCCAACTAAAAATTCACATCTCAAATGGGTACGCTCGAAACCATCCAATCGAACCCCTCCACCTGAAAGTTCACACCTCGAATGGGCACCTCTCGAACCTATCCTATTGAACCCCTCCGCCTGAAAGCTCACATCTCGAATGGGTACCTCTCGAGTAGGTACCCCTCGAATGGGTGCCCAAAATGATGTCGTTTTGGTCAGCCACCTGGCAGCACATGTAGCCACAACTTTTGACAAATGGGATGCACAAAACGACAAAAGTGTTGCCCAAAACCACGTCGTTTTGGGTGGCCACTTTAGAGCACAGCCTGGGGCACACGTTTGGCCATCCCTGGAAATGACCACTATGCCCCCATCAACGGTTGACACAAGCGTGTCGTTTCCAAGTATTCCTTTTATATAGTAACCAGATAAAGCAAGGATTACATAGGGTCTTTCCTAGCTTATTAGCTACATTAAATTATGGTCATTAGAAATTAAAGAGCGATTAACCTTAATACATTTAAGCCTATGCAAATGTGAGGTCTTGAACAATATTTGATTTGGTGCATTGCACCCTTAATCTCCCAAGGTGTTGAATTTCGAGTTGAGAGTGATGTTGCTAAGATTGATGAATCTGTGTATGTTAACAGATCAGTTGGATCTCTTTTTAGAGCTACTTGTATTGCTCTTAAGCAGGCTTCAACTTCAGCTAGTAATGGCGAATTTACAATAAAGAAGTTTGAACCTGATATTGTTTGACTTTAAAGTGTTACGACTTTAAGTTCATCGGTGCATGTACTAATTAAATTAGAGAAAAGTGCTAAAATAACCCTATTTTTTGGCTGAAAGTGCTAATACAACCATGCAATCTCACAAAGTGTCAATCTAACCTTTGAATCCGCGGACTTTTTAGTCAATTTTCCGATGGTCAAATTTTGTGGAAAAGACTATTTTGCCCTTGTAGGAAAAAAATCAAAAAAATGAAAAATATGTATTTGCCCTTCTTTTTTCCCTATCTTCCTCCTCTGTTTCTTCCTTTTTTTCTTCCTCGAAGGGGGCGGGGTGGCTGTGTGGTGGTGGCTAGTGGAGCGACAGGGGGCAAGCGGCTAGGGTTTTGAGGAGGAGAGAGGTGAGGGGTTGTGGGGCGGAGGCGAGCGGCTAGGGTTTTGAGAAAGAGAATGGTGGGAGTGGTGGCAAGCGACTAGGGTTTCGAGAAGGAGGAGGGTGTGGTGGCTATTGGGTGGTGGTTATAAGTGGAGTGACGTTTCAAGGAGAAGGTCGGTGGGGTGGCTGTGGTGGCGAGCAGGGATAAGGAGGAGGAGGGCGGAGGGGGGTTTTGGGGTGGTGGCGAGCGGCCATGGTTTTTAGGATGAGAAGGGCGGGGAGTGGGTATGGGGTGGTGGCGGGCGACTAGGGTTTCGAGGAGGAGTAGGGATATCTTTGTCGTTACTACTCAGGTCCAGCTTCGACGACTAGCCTTGTCCCGACTCTTAGATCAGACGAGCCGGTGCTTCCCGCCATCGCTTTTCTCTGGCTCCAACCAAACGTCGTTCTGCTTGCCGTCAAGGTCTCTTCTCCGACGTGACCTCCATCGTTCCAAATTTGGGTTTTCTTCTCTGGCAGCTAGGGATGATCATGGGTCTAGGACCCAACCCAGACCCACAGGGTCTAGACCCATTGGGTTGGGTATGGGTCCAAAAAATTTAGACCCATCGGGTCTGGGTCGAGATTTTAAAATCCGGGTCCGGATCCGGGTCCGTGTCTAAAGTATTAAGACCCAGCCCGACCCAGACCCATATAACCCTAACTATATACATAATTTTACTCTAATGTCTAAATTACTTTTATATTCTCTTTGTATTTTTATTTTTAATTCAACAAATATACGTATTGTATATTTTTTTTCTTGAAAAATTAATTTAGCTGCATATTGAACTAGAATTATTTGTATTTGAGACAATATAATTTAATTTAGTGAATAAAAGAAAAGAATATTAGACCCATTTAGGACCCATTTTGGACCCAAACCCATTTTAGACCCATCGGATTTGGGTATGGGTCCAAAATTTTCAAACCCTACGGGTCCTAGTCGGGTCTGGGTCTAACTAAATTTTTTTTGGGTCAGGTTTGGGTCTTATTAGACCCGGCCCATGATCGTCCCTACCGGCAGCCCTTCATCACCAAGATATCAGTTCACCATCTTAGCGGCCTCCGTCATATTATTCCCATCAGAAACAACACCTGCTCCGGTGGCTATGAGGTGGGGTGAGCAAATCGGCTAGGGTTTTTAGGAGGTTTCCGACGGTGGGTAGGTTTTTGGCGGTGTAAGTTTCCGACAGTAGGGGGCTGATCGGGTGTGTGGGGCTTAGGTTTCTAGGGGATCCCAGTGGTGCAACAATGGTTTCTGGCGGAGACACGACAATTCCGGCGAAGACACAGCATCTCCGACGAGGTTGGGTTTTGAAGAAATTATGTCAAGGGGGTATTTCCATTATCAATTTTTCTTCTTTAGTCAAAGGGATATTTTCATCATTCCACTTTCTTTTCATTGCCGAAATTTTATGGGTCAACTCCAAAATTAGGGAGTTTAGCTATATCGACACAAATTTTTTAAAAGTTAGGAATAGATTGGCACACATAATAATTAATTAGGATTAAATTAACACTTTCTAAAATTACAGGATTATATTGATATTTTTATCCTAAAGTTTAGGTTACAAGTAAATATGTTGATACTACGGAATATAGAAATTATCTTCACTGATATTACAGCAATAATTTCTTGACGTGAAATCATTTGGGTAAAGACTATACTGTATATGCACTTTCTACTGTCAAAATGTGTCCCAAAAAGAAGGTAAAGAATGGAGTGCGTGGAAGAAAATTTAGAATGTGATCCGTTTTGTGATCAAGTGAAGATTATTTATAAATAATATTGTTTGGTTTTTTGTCTTTAACAAAGGGGGCTCTAACTTTTTCCTGATCACATCTTTAGAAAAACTAGGCACAAAGGGACTGCACTTTGTGCAGTTGTGGCCCGGAGGAATGGACCTCTTAAATAACATACAGTAAACTCTACTTTTCTCCACAAATAGAATAATAGTTCAACATATTTAAAGGCAGTGCATGTTATGCACATAGGCAGGTGGAACGGAAAATCAAAAAACATGTCAATTGTGTATGTTCAAGTTCCCTAGTAGGATTTTTTTTAAAAAAATCAGAAGCAAGATATTTGGGAACAGAGATATATTGTCACCGTGTTTGGGCATGCGTCGCAGACTTATAGGGTTGTGACAATGACCATTGATGACAACATTGGTGAGAGCCAATACACAGTCAAATACCGGAGAAAAGAATGTACTTGTCGTGAATGACAAATTTTCCGTTTCCCTTGTTTCCATGCATTGGCCGTCTGTAGGTACAGGTGTGACGATCCATCTACTCTATGTGACAGGGTATATCACACGACCACCTATGTGCAACAGTATAGTCAGTGTTTCATGCTTGTACGAGATCCATCACTATGGTAATGTACTAGTTGGAGGTTGATTCCCGATATTGAAAAGTTTCGCAATAGGAGGCGTGGTCAGTTTGCGGAGAGAAGGATAAGGAATCAAATGGATGAGAGGGTGCCGGGTGATTCTAGAGGCATCCGTAGACGAGAGCGTGCTTACGGTCGTGTTTATAATATGGAGTTTGTAATTTCTTTTGTTTTTCGAGTGCAATTGATTGTCTGCATTGGTATTACGTGTATTTGTTTAAATTGAAGCTACTGTATGATTTGGTTCCAATATTTGTCACATGAAAGTAGTAATTTTTTTCTAGGAGTTGTAGTATTATGTGTATTTGTGGACTATTTATCACATGGAATAGTATTATGTGTATTTGTGGGAATCTGGACTGATTCATTTTGTCATGCGATTCTGATTGTCAGTAGAGACACATTGTATCATCCAGGACCCATTGACGAGGATTTGTTATACCTTCACAAGGAGCATCGTGCCCGTGCATTGTACAACGGTCATTTGGATGATAAGGCACTGCATATGAGGTGGTGCGATGGGGCTTGCTGGACTGATCGGATGCCTGATCCAGTTATGCGCTATGTGCGTGAAGCTGGATACCAGGGACTCTTGAATTCCACACCAATTCACATTAACCATTCCCTCATCACTGCTTTAGTGGAGCGTTGGAGACCAGAGATGCACACATTTCACCTGCCGATGTGGGAGGCTACCATCACTTTGCATGTTGTAGGCATCCTATGGGGTCTTCCAATCTATGGCATCCCAATTAGTGGCGTAGACACTAGCAGGCGTATAGATAACTGGCAGAGAATGTGTTCGGACTATCCGGGTGCTACACCAGACCCGAGTGCTATTAGAGGGGGTCGCATCAGAGCCAGTTGGTTGGGAAACTTATTGCACAGTCCGTTGCCTATTGATACTACTGAGGTACATTGTCAACAGTGGGATAGGGTTTTCATTCTACTGCTGGTCGGTGGAATGATCATGTCAGACACATCCGGGCACCTTGTCCATTTGCTCTATTTGTCGGTACTGATGGACCTAGGTGCAACACATCATTACAGTTGGGGGAGTGTAATTTTGGCACACTGGTACAGGTGCTTATGTGGTGCTGCAATCCCACAAGTTAAATCCATATCTGGGCCACTTATCTTGCTACATGTGAAATTGTTATTGGTCAATCTAGTCAGTTGTACATATTGTCCATAATGTGCTCTAATATTATATTACATTTTATTTTAATTATTGGTAGTTGTGGGCATGAGAGCGAATACCATCCATCCGACCAGCCGAACGACTACCAGTGATCACCACGATGAGTGCTCTTAGGTCCAAGTACGTATTGAATTAGTCAAGAGACAGTTGTTAAACTATTGACAATTCCAATAAATGGCTAATATTATTCAATCTGTTTCTCATAGGTGGAGAGCCAGGTATAATCTATCACAATCACCGATGCACGTATTGAAAGTGTATCGCAATCAGCTGACATCTGTCCATGACAGTCAGGTATAGGGCAATTCGAATTTCCTTTCATTGACTTGATGGGAAAAAGGGTTTATATGTCCTAACCTCGACACTTACATGTTATGTCAGTTCATTTGGCAGCCATACACCGAGGATGTCGTGCAACAACTCCCGTGGTACTGTACAGTCGGTAGCAACAACTGGCTACTTTGTGTTGACCTCATTTGCTGGCATGTCGTGGAGTACCATCATGTTCATCGTGTTCTCAGGCAGTTTGGCCTTATCCATCCAATACCCACCCAATTGGTCACTAGGGATGAATATAAACAGCTTCATACTAGAGACCGTCAAGAGAGGCCAGGCATGGATTGGCGTGTTGAACTGAGAAGATATCTCGATTATTGAGAACATCGATCAGAGCAAGAATTAAACGCACTTGGGTCAGAGGATCCATTCACACCCGGTCAAGAATACATTGAGTGGTATTTTTGCAGGACAGTGACCCTGATTGATCAGCCAGGACGGCCACGAACAATTACAGAGGGTTTCCATGGAGAGAGGCTACTATGGAGTATATGGTATTTCCTAAATTTCTAATAGTGTTAACAAATAATACTTTAGATTTCCTCAATATTAAATATCTAACATATTTACCTAATTTATGTAGTTGCATGCAATTACTGAGTTGCGCATCAAGCCAGATATTAATTTGAACGAATGTCCCCCATCTTTTGCAGACGTTATCAGGGGAATGCATGGTGTTGCCACACGTACCTACAATATGCGCATGAGCCCTCCAGACTACAGTTTTATCACCCATATGTGCATTGTGAGGAACCTCCCCCTGGTGTAAGATATAATGACATCAGAAGCCACCTTCCAGCTCCACCTGGTCAATAGGCCGATCGGAGACCGTGTGCTCAAGGTCATTCAGAACACATTGTTTCATCACAAACCGGACCCTCACATGCGAGTCCAACGATCCCCAGACCATCACATGGTGGACCCTCACAGTATGACACGACTACAACTGATTTCACTGCATATCTTACTCCCACTGCAAGTCATGCCGGACCATCACATTGGGAACCCTCCCTGTATGACACGGACTACAGCTGATTTCACTGCATATGTCACTCCCACTCCTAGTCATGCAAATATGTTGTCTACCGCTCCATTACATACATGTAGTGTTCCACATGTCCATTATGATTCGAATGAGGACGCAGGAGACGATATGGAAGAGGATTTACCAGAGGGAGCTCCGCATGAGGACGTACATATATCTACTGAGATGGTTGTTCCATGACGGACATCCCGCACCATAGGTCCTCCCCCGTGTGGAATGGATGGAAAGCTTTGCAGAGGCCGTCATTGGTACATTCTGTTTCACACATTTCAGCACTCATGTCATTATGTTTCACAAGTCTTCTTCGGATATTGTACATTTCTGTTTATTTATATTCATTCCAACTCTATAAAATAATTCATTCCTACTCTATATTCAAGACTAGATAAAAAAATTGCAAATCCCACGATCAAAATTTATCATTACAGTAATTTTTAAAATATCATAAAACAAACACAAATCTAATTATGCGCTATCTTCACCTAAAACAAAAATATGAAAAACAATAATTTATAAATTGTTGGATTAAAAATAATTCATTCGTTAAATTCAGGACGCGTTTTTAATAATATACAAGTCAAAATTTATATAATCAAATCAAGAGAAAAAAAATTGAAGCCAATATTGAGGCCGCGTGAGGACGTACATGTATAAAATTTTAAAATAAATTTCACAAAAATTTAAAATAAAATTTCAGAAACAAATTTTCAGACAGTGATGCGCCCTCTACAAAATAATTAAAAAACAAAATTCAGAAAATGAGGACGCATTCTACACAATAATATTTTTTAAAAATTAAACATATTGGGGACGTATTCAACAAATGCGTCATCTACAATTTCTGCAAAAAAAAACAATTAATCACCGTGAGAACGCATTCAACTATAAATTCTGCAAAAAAAAAAAATCATCACCATATCCTCTATATATTATGCAAAAAAAAAATTTTATCACCATAAGGAAGTATTCAGATAATGCGTCCTCCACCTTGGTATCCAGATTTCAGAAGATGCACAATTGCATCTAAAATTATGCCAACATGCGCCATAAAATAAAGTACATGTGATACTCCTCCTCTCCATCTGTCAGTGCCTTTGTGGTAGCTGGCTTCACAAAGGTTCTCAAACTCTATACTGATCAGAAAGTTAGGGTTATGAGAAACACCGGGGTAAATATCGGATAATAGTTTCAGGAAGAACACCAAAAATTATTTTCATTCTTCAAAAATTGGCAGGGGAATAGGAGCTCCGATAACCTTCAGAGGGTTCTCTATATCCCCCTACCAAAGACATTACTGAACTCTGAATTTGGTGAGGTACACTCGGCCAAAATTCCAAGTTCAGGATCATATCTATTCCGTGGATATTTAAGAAGAAATGTCAGTAAATGATTTCAGCGATCATGTAAGCAGCGAAGAGGCACAACAATATAAGCACTAAAGAACCAAACCATCCCCATCGACTTGCCCCAGAGGATATCACCTTTGCACAGCCAGCAGGATGTCTTAGTTGTGTAGAATAATCACAAGTTCAGGGGTGGTCGATGTGCAGGGTTATGAAAAGGAGCAACAGTGAAATTTAACACTTGGTGCAAGTGCAAACTTTTCACATTCAGTGGCACAACAATCTATCTGAGGTCGGTAATCTATGCTTTTAGGGATTCCAAGGAATTTGACCTGGAAAACCTTGATCAAATCTGAGCATCTCTGTTTCTTTTTGTTACTCCAATACCCATACACAGCCTCCAAAACCCTCCTTCCCAAACTAAATTCTATATGAGGAATGTGGTCGTCAGAAAAAGCATCTGGGTTGCAATGAAACGCTTTCTCTAAAGCATCAATTGCCAACTCGAAATCCTCTGCTGACAGAGGTGTACGATCTAAATTTTCTTCACCTACTTCACCATTAAGGTTGTTTAGACACAGCTAATGCTCATAATCCATAGCATACCTTGCAGTCCTCCCTGCTAATGCTCTACTCAATTCATCATCCTTCATGCTGGTGTATGAAGTAGGTCTATGGAAAACAAGGGTTAAGCTCACATAATCAGATGCTTCACGAACCCCCGGAATGGGAATAGAACTTTCCACAGGGTCCTGTGGGACTGGTGTATTGAGGAGTGAACACTTCTTGTACAATTATTTAGAAACCAATCATTCGTGCTTGTCAGGAAATTCTAGCTTCCAATCATTATCCGTCCTCCATACAACAGCATTGCTAACCCGATTTTCACTGCTAGGTCTCATATACTCCCTCCATCCCATCTTAAACTGCACACTTACTATTTGACACTATTTTCTATCAAATCTTTAACGCATATTTGAGTAGATATATAAGTAGCAATATTACCGTATTTGACATTGTTGGATTCGTCATAATAAGTAGTTTCTCAAAAGTAAGTTTTTGTCTGCCGTTATTATATGTAATTAAACATATGAACGATTAGACAAGTTTCTTGATGAACGTAAAAAAATTTTTGTGTAATTTGAGAGTAATGTTGAGCTCCAAGAATATAAGGATCCATCCCATCTTTATTTATCACAAGATTCCATTGTTTCTCAATCGAAGCTTCAAGTGAGATCGTGGCTACTACAATTCTATAAAACTTTTCTGAACCCAATACCAGCACATTCGAAGTACAGCTGGTTGAATCACCTTCTGATTTCAGTCCCTTTGATACAGATTTCACGTGATTGATGTTTTTAACATTCCTATGTGGTGCTCCAGCCTAAGTGTTGTGCGGAATGGAGAAAGAATAGAAAATATGAACGAAAATAACAAGACACAAAATTTACGTGGTTCACCAATTTGGCTACATCCACGGGAGACGGATTCACTATATCAGAATTAATGTTTACAGAGAGAAGAGAGACACTTTATATACTGTCTCTACTAAACCCTAACAAACTGGGATTGGAACAAAACACAATTCGGCCCAAATCAACATCAGTCCAAATTGGAATTCGAATTACATTCTTATCATAATTGTAGATGTAGTTGTATTCCAGGCCAGGGTCGCAGAAGCGGCTATTACAGTATTCAAGGCATACCAACAAATCTCCACCTTGACTTGAATCCTCAAAGTAGAAAATTCCAGATGCACCATTACAGTGCCAGATGAGTAGACTTCGCCCTCAACTCCCGGGACTGCCCATAGAGCACCTAATCAGCTCTGATGTTCAGCAAGTCCAAACAATGTTGAAACTTGCTATGTGGAACAGGTTTGGTGAACATATCAGCGGGGTTGTCAGCAGTTCCCACTTTCTTCACCCTGATTCTCCTCTCACTCCTCAAGAAATGATATCTGACATCAATATGCTTGGTCCTCTCATGATGGACCTGATCCTTGGCTAGGCAGATTGCACTCAAACTGTCACAATACACAGTAGCCTGATCATGATGTAGACCAAGATCACTAACCAGTCCTTTCAGCCATATTCCCTCCTTTGCAGCCTCTGTCAAAGCCATGTACTCTGCTTCCGTAGTAGACAACGTCACTGTAGGTTGCAAAGTCGCCTTCCAACTAACCACAGAACCTCCCAAAGTGAATACATAACCAGTCATCGATCTCCTCGTGTCAACATCACCAGCATAATCAGAATCAGAGTAGCCTGTAACTAAGCACTCGGTATCACCTCCATAAATGAGACCCACATCAGACGTACCTCTAAGATACCTGAAAATCCTCTTCACAGCTTGCCAATGTTCCTTTCCCGGTTGCCCCATGAACCTGCTCACAACACTGACTGCCTGTGCTAAATCTGGCCTCGTACAAACCATAGCATACATCAAGCTCCCCACCGCGCTGGCATAAGGAACCCGAGACATATACTCCTTCTCCTCGTCTGACTGAGGAGCAAACATAGTGGTGAGATGAATATTTGCAGCACTAGGAGTGTCTATAGGTTTGGCTGTAGACATGCCAAACCTAGCCAACACTTTCTGAATGTAGCCTTTCTGTGACAAGAAAAGCTTCCGCTGACTTCGATCCCTAAGAATCTCCATTCCTAGTATCTTCCGAGCTGCACCCAGATCCTTCATCTCAAACTCAGCACTAAGAAGTCCTTTCAACTTCTGAATCTCGTGCTTACTCTTTGCGGCTACCAGCATGTCATCTACATAAAGCACCAGATAGATGAATGACCCATCTCTCAACCTGCTGTAGTAGACACAACAGTCATAAGCACACCTCGTATATCCCAGCTGAAGCATGTAACTGTCAAACTTCTTGTACCACTGCCTCAGAGACTGCTTAAGTCCATACAAAGACTTCTTCAACTTGCAAACATACTTTTCCTTGCCAGGAACCTGGAAACCATCTGGCTGAGTCATGTATATCTCTTCCTCCAACTCTCCATGTAGAAAAGCGGTCTTCACATCAAGTTGTTCAAGCTCTAAATCCTGATGTGTCACTATAACTAGCAACACCCTGATGGAAGTGTGTCTGACCACTGGTGAGAAAATCTCATTGTAATCTACTCCCTCTCTCTGACTGAAACCTCTAGCAACAACTCTAGCCTTGTACTTACTCCCTCTGTAGGTGATATCCCTTCCTTTTTCTTGAAAACCCATTTGCAAGTGATAACCTTTCTCCCTTGAGGCTGTTGAACCAAATCCCATGTCTGATTCTTCTGGAGGAACTCCATCTCATCTCCCATTGCAGCAAGCCATTTATTAGCATCAGTACCTGAAACAGCTTCTCTGTAAGTGGATGGCTCATGAGTATCCACCTCCTCAGCAACCTGTAGTGCATAACCCACCATATCTTCAAACTCATATCTCTTGGGCGCCCCAACTCCAACCCTCCTGGGTCGATCCTGAGCTAAACTGCGGACTATAGCTCCTGATGGTTGAGAATCTGGTGGTGGAGATTCCGGTATCTCAGATTCTGTCTGTGGCTCTTGATTCACCTCAAATTGTTCCAATCTATTTTCACCTTGAGTGACTTCAAGCTCCACCTGTTTATCAACTCCACTAGTTTCTGGCACAACTGTGGGCTTCACCATAGATCTAAGCAAAGAATTTTCATCAAAGACAACGTCCCTGCTCAGAATAACCCTCTTCTCAGATGGAGACCATATCCTGGAGCCTTTAACTCCATCTCCATAACCCACAAAGACACCCTTCTTGGCTCGGGGCTCTAACTTACCATCACTAACATGATAATAAGATGTACAACCAAAAACTTTTAACTTGGAGTAATCAACAACTTTACCTGACCATAACTCCATAGGTATTTTGCACTCTATACCCGTGTGAGGCCCGCGGTTGATCAGGTAACAAGCTGTACTCACCGCCTCTGCCCAGAATCTCGTTTCCAAACCAGCATTAGAGAGCATGCACCTCGCTCTCGCCAGCAATGTCTGATTCATCCGCTCAGCTACGCCATTCTGCTGTGGCGTATTCCTGACTATATGATGACGAGAAATCCCTTCATCCCTACAAAACTGATCAAACTCAGACGAGCAGAATTCCAGCCCATTATCAGTTCGAAGCCTCTTGATCTTCTTCCCGGTCTGATTCTTCACCAAATCTTTCCACTCCTTGAACTTCGAGAAAGCTTCACTCTTATGTTCATCATGATAACCCAAGTCATCCTTGAGTAATCATCAATCAGAGAAACAAAGTACCTGTGACCTCCCAGTGACTCAACTCGGGAAGGTCCCCAACAATCAGAATGGATGTAATCCAATGTGCCCTTTGTTCTATGAATCGCCTTAGGAAACTTGCTGCGGTGATGCTTCCCAAAAATGCAATGCTCACAGAAGTCCAAGCTCTTGATCTTGTGGCCACCAAGAAGATCACACTTCGACAGAATCTGCATCCCTCTTTCACCCATGTGACCAAGCCTCATATGCCATAACTTAGTCATATCATCCTGGTGAACCTCCGAAGATGCAACATTAACAGAATCCATAACCGTGGAACCTTGTAGAAAATACAAAGTACCATGCATAACACCTTTCAGAACCAGCCTAGAACCTTTGCAGACACACAGAACTCCATCACTCCCTGAGTAGACGAAACCCTTTCTATCCAACGTAGGAAGAGAAATTAGATTCTTTGTCATCGATGGAACATGCCTGACATCGTTCAAAGTACAGAAACTACCATCATGCGTCCTGATCTTGATTGAACCAATCCCAACTACCTTGCACGCAACACCATTTGCCGTAGTAATGATGCCCTCAACATGCTCATAAGTTGAGAAATAATCTCTCCTTGGGCATACATGGTAAGATGCCCCAGAATCAAGAAACCACGCATTAGAATGATTATTTTGCCCAGTAACAGCTTGAGCAAAATCATCTTCAGAACTGAAATCCCCTTCAGCCACAGCAGCAGTACCAGATGTACTCCCAGATTTACTAGCCTTCTTCGGACACTCATTTTTCCAATGCCCCTTCTCCTTACAGTAGTTACAAACATCATTGGCCTTGGGACCCTTTGAAGATGACTTCTTGCCCTTCTTCTTATTGCTGGTTTCCTTGCCTTTTGTGTTTCCGTCACTAGCAAACAAGCCAGTGGCCTGACTTTCTGTACCTGTACTGTTTGCCTTATGTCGCAACTCTCTACTATGAAGAGAGGATCTTACTTCCTCCAGAGACACAGAATCTTTACCAACAATAAATGACTGAACAAAATTCTCATGCGAAAGTGGTAAAGAAACTAGCAAAATCAAAGCAGCATCTTCATCTTCAATTTTCACATCTATATTTCGTAATTCTAATAACAAAGTATTCAATTGCTCTAGATGGTCTCTGAGTTGCGTACCTTCCTGCATTCGGAGACCGAAGAGGCGTTGTTTCAGAAGCAGCTTGTTGGTTAGAGATTTCGTCATATACAAGCTCTCCAACTTCAGCCACAGTTGTGCAGCAGTCTCCTGATCTGAGACCTCAGTGATGATTTCGTCCGCGAGACACAGCATAATCGTCGGGTGTGCCTTTTCTTCCAGACTCACAACATCGCCAGAACTGCTCGCGAAATCCTTCGTTAGCGGAGTCCACAAACCTTGCTGTTTCAGCAAAGCTCGCATCTTGATCTGCCATAAACTGAAACTGTTTCTCCCAGTAAACTTGTCGATCTTCACGTTCAACCCAGACATCTTTCTCCTCGATCAGCCCCGATCTGATGAGCCCAGAATCCGATATACCAACTACGGATATCGCCGGAAAAATAAACCGCTCTGATACCAGTTTGTTGTGCGGAATGGAGAAAGAACAGAAAATATGAACGAAAATAACAAGACACAAAATTTATGTGGTTCACCAATTTGGCTACATCCACGGGAGACGGATTCACTATATCAGAATTAATGTTTACGGAGAGAAGAGAGACACTTTATATACTGTCTCTACTAAACCCTAACAAACTGGGATTGGAACGAAACACAATTCGGCCCAAATCAACATCAGTCCAAATTGGAATTGGAATTACATTCTTATCATAATTGTAGATGTAGTTGTATTCCAGGCCAGGGTCGCAGAAGCGGCTATTACAGTATTCAAGGCATACCAACACTAAGAGTTGACGAAACTAATAAAAATAGATTCCTTATAACCTGCGACGGAAAATGATGCTATAAGAAGACACACTGCGTGATTCTTTATGACTCCACGAGTCGGAGCTCCACCAGGTCCATCTAGGCCCCACCTTTCTGCTTATTTTTCGAAGAGGGAAGGAATTCGATGAGTGGCGGAAAAACATATCTTTGGATTTCTCCTTATAAATGCAGATTCAGCATGCATTTCAATAAGCATTCCACTTAAAAATCAATTAGATCAGTCTGTGTTTCAAGGGCCAATGGTCATACCGACCATGCAGAGACTGGATTGATTAATAAGGTTTTGTAGGCTCTAATGTTAGCAACAGCCTCGAGCATTCTAACTTACGATACCCTACCTGGACCGCCAACATTCAGGAGCACGTTCATCGGCTTACCCTCTGCCAAGGCACCAGAACAACAAACAATTAGTCCATGGAATGAAGTGCAGAAGTTAACAGAAAGGGAACTCGAATTGAAGCAAGAAAGTGTGTTTTACCTTTATGACATACAAAACTAATCCAGCTTTAAGTGATTTAAACACCGTAGACAAATCTGAACACTTCTTAACCATCAAGCCAAATTCAATTGCGATTCAGAACACTGAAAGTTATTCCAAACAAAAGATAAGTTTCTTTTTACACAGAGAACTAAAGTACTGAAAAGTGTATGCAAATTAACAAATGTACACTTTCAACAACAGCCTTCCATTTGGATACTTCTTGTTCTTGTTCTTTAGGATATCCACATCCACGTAAGGAGCTCCATTTCAAGCTATTTCAGTCCAACTTTCACATTACAATGATGTTTCCTTTATCAATAAAACTTGAAATACCAAAAAACAAATCAACAATATATCTAAATCAGGAGCAAGAGCAGGAGCAGGAGCAGGGGCAGGGGCAGGGGCAGGGGCGGGGGCGGGGGCGGGGGCGGGGGGCGAGGGCGGGGGCGGGGGCGGGGGCGGGGGGCGGGGGGCGGGGGGCAGGGGCGGGGGCAGGGGGCGGGAGCAGGGGCAGGGGATTGGGGCAGGGGGCAGGGGCAGGCGCAGGGGACAGGGGCAGGGGGGGCAGGGGGCAGGGGGCAGGGGGCGGGGGCAGGCGCAGGGGCCAGGGGCAGGGGGCGGGAGCAGGGGCAGGGGACTGGGGCAGGGGGCAGGGGCAGGGGGTAGGCGCAGGGGGGCAGGGGCAGGGGCAGGGGCAGGGGCAGGGGGGGGCAGGGGCAGGGGGCGGGGGCAGGCGCAGGGGGCAGGCGCGGGGTCGGGGGCGGGGTCGGGGCGGGGTCGGGGGTCGGGGGGGCGGGGTCGGGGCGGGGTCGGGAGCTCCCAGAAGAAGGAGCAGGAGCAGCAGCAGAAGAAGTAGAAGCAGAAGCAGAAGCAAAAGCAGCAACAGCAGAAGAAGAAGAAGAAGAAGAAGCAGAAGAAGAAGCAGAAGAAGAAGCAGAAGCAGAAGAAGAAGAAGAAGCAGAAGAAGCAGAAGCAGAAGAAGAAGAAGAAGAAGAAGAAGAAGAAGAAGAAATGGTTAGTAGAAATGGTTTTAATTGGTTTTAAGTTAGTAAAAATGGTTTTAATTGGTTCTTTTACAAACTTTAAATTAGTCAACATTGAATCAACTTTTTCTAGTGGTGATAGTGCAACTACTACTAGCCGAGAATATTGAAAGTGAGTATCACAAAAAAAGACCACGGGTATGATTGGATTGGCGGAGACTACTAGGGGTGGTGAAGTAAACGTCGTAGGTGGTGGAAGAGACTGGTTGAGATGGTGGAGAAAACACCAGAAGAAAAGAAAACTTGGAAACATTAATATGATGTTAAATGTTATTAAAAAGGAGCAAATAACTTTAGTGGTCCCTTAAATATAACAATCTTCCACCTTCACCCCTTATCTTTTTTAAAACACTTTTGGCCCCTCAACTTTCAGAACTGTTGAGTCATGGTCATTTTTCAAGTCATACCATTAAGTTTAAGCTTTATATCGTTAATTGCTAAATTTGTGATAAAATTGAGGGTAAAAATGACATCATCTTTTTTTTAATTTAAAAATACAACCCCTGCTTCTTTTATTAAAAAAAGATCTAGCCTCCTCATATTTTTCTTAATTAAAACCCAGCCATGCATTTTATTTATTAATTCAAAACCTACCCTCACCTTTTTCCCCGACCAACCCAGCCCAGCGTCGCCCTCTCTGCAACCGTTGCCAACAAGTTCCCATTGTCTATTGGAATCTCAAGGTGACCGAGCTGAGAAAGTATTAAAGCAAGCACTGCAAGTTCTCTTCACTCAACCATAGTCGTCCTATCAAACCCATCCACGGTTCGATTTCACTTTTGCATTCTTCCTACGTGAAAAATGAATGGATCACACACAAACCAAAAATTTCCAAACCCAAACCCAGTTCTCCTACCATTTCCCTCTCACACATTCTCTCTGACATTCCCACACTTTCCAAACTGACAGTTTTCCACGGAGGACGCCACTGGTGGGAGTTTTGAGAACTGGAGACCGAAAGGAAAGGAAAAGGAAATTGATTTTCTCTAGGGCTGCCCAGAGATGGAGAAACTCGGATCCTCGGCCTCCGCTTCCACCACCGCCAAGAGCTCCGCCAGCAAGAGTTCTTCGTCAAAGATGACCAAATTCTCCGAGAAGGCCGAGCAAGAGCCGGTGCCACCGTCGTCCAAGGAGCAAGTAGTCGGGTGGCTGTCGGTTCACTCCAATCGGAAAAATGTCTTCCAACAGAAGAAATCCAACTCCGATGGATCAGGGATGTACCTTGATGTAGGTCAGGCCCACGAGGTATGTTGGGTCATGTTAATCACAACCCATATGAGGTATTGCATCATATAAATTGTTGTATTTATAGGGTGTTAATGACTATAATTAAGGAGATTATTATTTAAGACATACTGTATAAATACCAGGTACGTATTCATTTCTGATAAATTATGATTTAAACATAATACAAACTCTTTGATTGACTTAGCCATTGGAGGACTGACCCCTGGACCATCAGGGACAGTTTTATTGCAGGTTGTCTTGAGAAGCTCAAGCCCGTTGATTGGTCGATTCCTTGAGATACATCAAGTGGCGCTGTCTGTGGAGACCGACTAAGCCAGGTTTAGGTTTTTAGAGTTTATGTCTACGGTCACTCGAAGGAGAAGGGTGGAGGAGCTGGTAGCGAAGTGCAATATAAGAGAACATACATGCTTAACCCTCAGGAGGTGCAAGGTATTGTAGTGAGTGATGCTCGAGTATCAGTGATTGAATCAAGAGTGGAGCCTGCTCCAGCAGTGAAAAATGAAGGGGTGCAAGCCTCAGCTGCATTCATTCCAAGTACTGTTGCACCCACTCGAGAGGATATTGCAGGGTCCTCGACATGCATAGAATCAGCTGAGGGATATGAAACAGAATACCTTAGGCCTGCTCAAAGCGGTCCAACCAGCTCGAGGGATAAGAGAGATGGAAAATTCACAGAGGACTCTACTGACTCTTACATGGAGGCTTATGAGCGAACCATGCAAGGGAACCAGAATGTAGGGGCGACGTGCCTAAATCAGGATTTAGAGCAGGTAGCACAGGCTCTGGCCGCGGTGGGGTGACCTTTCAGCCTATGGTAGCATATCCTTATCCGGCGTATGTGGTAGAGACGCTGCAACATACCGGCGTATGTGGTAGCATATCCTTATCTGACGCTGCAATATATGTTGTAATTAGCATAATCGATGTTTGGATCTTGACATGGTGGAAGAAAAGTGAGAACTAGCTTTCCTTCATGAAACTAAAGTAAAAGAACGGGTCAAAAGATACCATGATAGGAGGGTAAAGAAAGTATCATTTAACCCAGGAGCATTGGTACTGAGAAAAAATGAAAAAAGTTGGAACAAGTCTGAAAAGAAGTTGGCTGCAAACTGGGAAGGACCGTACAAGGTGATAGAATCGCATCTAGGAGGTAGCTATGTTCTCGAAAATATAGATGGGGTTCGAGTGCCCAGAAGGTGGAACATTGTTAATCTGAGAAAGTATTATCAGCTCTGAAAGCTCAACGAGTGGTTTTCTCTAAAGTGGCACTCAAGATCATATTCAAGTGGTTTGCTCTAAAGCGGCACTCAAGATGATATTCAAGTGGTTTTCTCTAAAGCGACATTCATGATTATATTCGAGTGGTTGCTGTAAAGCGGTACTCATTCGAGTGTTTTGCTCTTAAGTGGCACTCAAGATGATGTTTGAGTGGTTTGCTCTTAAGAGACACTCTAGATTGTATTTCCAGCTTTGTTTGATGATCGAGTGGCCTACTTTTAAGCGGCACTCATTACATACCTCTGTAAGTCTCAAAATGGTTATCTAGAGGAGCAAAAATTTGCAGGATGTAGGTGGAAACACCGAACCTGGGTAAAATTACTCGTGTCCTTGAATTTCTATATTCTTGTTTTTAAATCGACTACAGAATTTTAAAACATTTAATGGCACGCAATACTAATAATGAGATTTTACATTCACATAGTATAATATTTGGACTCAAGAGAAATGCCGATAGGCAGCTCGAATATTGCTTTGAACTTTTCAGTCCTCGAATACCACCTTGAGGACAAAAGAGGGCAATTATATTATGCGTTCAATTGAATATCTTAGGTTTCAAGAGAAGGTACACAAGGACAACCTCAATCTCACAAAAACACAAAACACTACATCGATCTACTTGAGTGGGGGACAACCCCCTCGAGAAGGCACTAGCTTCTGCAGCTTTGCTTTCACTTGCTCAAGTTCTTCCATTTTAATGTCGGCTACCCTTTGGATATCCTTCATTTGTTCTTCCCCAGGATACTTGGAAGGGTCTCGTAGAGCTAATTTTCTACCTTGCCTTTTTTTTGGACTGACTGTTTAAACCCTTTGAGGACGACCCTTCCCCTCTGCGATATCTTTTAGAAGATCTCTTTGCAGTCTTGCCCGAAACTGATTTCCTTGATCTGGAAGGTCGGCAACCACTCGAAGGAGGGTGATTCTTCAAACACAATTCCTTTAACCACTTGAGGATAAGATCAGGGGCCTTTTTTTGTCAACTTGTCCCATTCTCGTACACATTGACCTCCTTAATCCAATATCGAGAGGCCTTGAGGAGAAAATCTGGTAGATGATCATTTTTTATTAAATAGGGAGTGGGAATGTTGTGGGAAAGCATGTGGGCTCGAAGGCTCATTTCATGAATGGCAATATGTTCCTCATAATCCTTAGACTGTACTTTCCAAGCCTCGACTTCTCCTAGAAGCCGAGTATTCTCAATCAGGAGAGAGTCAACTAGGGAAAGGTCTTTGGTAGGGGAATTCCTCTTTGGCAATTCCCTTATGTAAGAGAAACCTCCTTGGAGGTTCCTATCTTTAGTAATTATCCTTCAAACATGGAAAGTTTTTCCATTAACACCGTATAGTGCTCCGCAATGTCCTCTCTTTGCGCCCTCAATTTATACGATTTTCCCATGCACGCAGTTAGACACCCTTTGAGGACCAGCAGCCTAGTTGCATCAGCGACACATGATTTCAAAGACCTGTTTATTTATTTGGAGCAGTAATTCTTCATAACTTTGCTCTGCTAATTCACGATCTTCCACCACTTTGAGAGGAACAACTCTATTAACTTTTTGGCTAAGAAATTTAAAAAAAAATCTTTCAAAGCTGGATGTTCTTTCGACTGCCACAACATAAGTTCCCCTTCGAGTTGATTAATCTTGTTTCTTAAAGATTGTTTATCCTCGTTACATGTACAAAAGTCCCGCATAGCCTTCATTAGTTGCTTGTGTGTTTCATTCAGCGCTATTTGAGCATTTGACAGTTCATGGTAAGCGCTTTCCAATAGCTTTTTCAATGAGTTAAACTATGAGGGAAAGAAAGGTAATAGGAAAAAAGAAAGAGACACCCAGAAGTCCAAAAGATCTTTATCATTAAAAAAGAGGTTACACTAGGAGGCAAAAATTGCCAAAGATTGCAATTAGTCACCAACCCTAGAATCTTCTTCCTTCAAGGTGGATGCAATCTTCTCTTCCATATTAGGCTGAGGCGGGGTTCTTTGCTTGGATGCCTCGTCTGTGGCTTTTGGAAAGGGAATTTCTTGAATCTTTTAGGCCGTAAAAATTTGCCATTTGGACTTGACATAGTCCATCAGGGAAAAATACAAGCCACCAAGCTTAACCGCTTTGTCCCACTTTGTGTCAAGGAGGGTCGCAAGCTCAGGCTTGATAAGCTCGTCCACCAATTTAATGTCCTTTTCAGACAGGGAAGATGAGAGATGGGGCTTCAGAATATCTTCAGCCACATCACTGCAACCAAGTTGCTTTTCTATCCCAAGAAGGTCTAAAAAGAACTGGAACAGCTCAGGACGGTTCAACAACTTCTCCTTGAATGCCTCCAGCAAGCAAACCTGCTCATCCGGGTCCTCGACTACTTTAATCCTCCTCTTGGGTGTGTTCTTCTCCAGGGCAGGTTGTTGCTTCTCGAAATCAAATCCCTCTATCTTTTTATTCTCCTCCTTGATCAATGTTCTCAGCTCAAAAATTTTGACATCTTTTTGGACTAGCTGCTCTTGCAATTTACCGTGACCCAAGGTCACGGCCTGAACAAAGGCAGACAAGCTTTGGGTTACCCGGCCGATATGTTAGGAAGCCTAGAAAAAACCATCAACCATTGTTAAACAACCAGAAGCAGTATATGATAGGTTATCACAACTGAGCACAAACTCACCTGGGAGTTGGCGACCATAGTCGCAAGAGCTTGCTCATTCAAGGTTAGAATGCTAGGTGCGGTAATCACTGCATTCGAGGAGGATGTCTGGGGATTTGGTTGTGGGATGACAGGAGAAATTCGCCCACCTGCTGCTTCTATCCTTTGACGCAGATTCCTAGAGTCAGATGTTTTACCATCCCTTTTTTTTAACAGTCCTTCCAGCATCCACTGGAGGCGTGGAAGTCTTCTTCAAAAGGGCAGGGGTCCCCTTGGAGTTGTTCGCTGCGAGTAATTCTTCTTGTTTTTCAAAGATCCACTAAGACGCACTGAAGAAAAACACAAAAACAACGCTATTAAAGGAAGAAAAGGGGAAAAGAAAAAAAAGCAACAATAATAGAGTTCTATTGAAACACCTTCGGAGACTTCCGAGGGCCTAAAATCATTATCAGGGGTATCAAGGGTTAGATCCTCTTTTCCTCTTCTTGCTACTCTTTAGGAGCTCTTTATACACACATTTCTCATAGATTATAAGAGACCATGCAAAGCCACCAATATTCTGGTTGGGTTTACAGAAAGGACTATAATCGAGAGAACTGGGCAATGATATCTATCTATCCCTCTCGATGGTCTTCGGGAAAGTGTATTCCCCTGGTTTAGGAGACTCGGCCTCTAAGTCCCAATTCCAATAGGGAACCTGATGCCTTCTGCTGTCAAAGGAGATCCCTTTCCACCAGCTCCACCAATCACACGAGTTACCAGGAAAAGTAAAAACCTTGTGACGCACCTCCCGACTAGTGAAAGTAATAATCCTATTAGAGGATTTTATACTATAAGATACATAATACAATGAACAGAGCAGCTTATATCGTGTCGTGATATCAAACTCGTGGCATCTCAATAGAAACATCATGATAATCACCAAGACATAGGGATGGAATTGTGCAGGACTCACTTGGAACTGCTTGAGAAGTTTTGAAAAAGGGGTGGAAAAGTAAATACAAGCCCAAAGCATAAATGTCTAAGGAAAATAGCTGACCTTCCTTCAAGAAAACTATATGGAGTATCCCCCTCTCGAAAAGGCTGGAAGTCTACATCGGGAGACATCCGCTGACCAAGGGGAATCGAAGCTATAATATTTGAGATGACATGTCCCCTCCCCCCCTTCAAGGATGGGGGCTCTTTTACAGAATTTTTAAACTTTCCACCTCTCGACACCCCTTTTTTCTTCCCTCGGGGTACTTTTTCTCCTAGAGACACTCCTAAAGCCTCGTGGGGTGTTTCCTTTCTCCTGAGGGGTACCTCCTTTCATTGAGGAGACACATTTTCTCCCTCTTAAATCTCGAGGGTCAGACTTGAAGGGGGATAAAAACCAATCTTACCGCTAGTAGGTGACCTTCTCACATAGGGTTTACCCATACCTGGGGCCTAAATTTTGGTGTATCCTCCAGGAGGTATATCCGTGATGGGCAGAACCTTGGGGTTAGGGGTAGTATGATCCAGCGCATCTTCTCTCGCGTCGGAATCACATTGCGACTCATTGGAGTAACTACATTCAGAATCAGTACCTACCCCATCAGATGAATAAACTCGCTCCTTATCTATCGTAGCCTCACCGAAAAACCCCATTTCGGTGCAACCCTCGTTGGAATTGGTCATGATTTCAAAAGACGAAAGAAACAGAACAACAGAAGGAGAAAAAGGGAAAAACTCACTGGTTTTTTAAAGAAAGATGGCAAGAATGAGGGTGCTGATGGAAAGGGAGAAAAGAAATGGCTCCGAGATAAATTTCCCTTGTGAAATTTCCTGCAAATTAGTAAGAATTGAAGGTGAATAAAAGAGGAGCGATTAATAAATTTGAAAGGGTAGCATGATTAATAATTGCATTGGAAAGCTAAAAAGTTATGAAAAGATGCAACTGTCTTTTCATATTCTTTCTGCGCGCCACTTTGGGAATGAGAACACGCACGGTTGCCTAACACGCACATATTTTGTTATCAAAACACGTGCATCTCTTGAAATTCCGATAAAGAAATTTAAAGAGAAAACCATATTTCCTCCCTCGAGACCTGGACTCATATGGAACAAGGTCTATCATAAACCCCTACATCTTCCAGATACCCTTGGGAACCTATGGTCTCGAGAATGGATGATCTGAGGATCTTGAATCAGAGATAAATAATGAGATTTTGCATCACAATTGCTTTGTTCCATGGTCTCAAATAAGAAGAATCTAGTTTTCAGGGGGTTCTTGATGTAGGTCGGGTCCACAAGGTATGTTGGGTCGTGTTAACATCATTATAATTGTTGTATTTATAGGGTATTAATGGCTATAATCAATGAGATTGTTGTTTAAGACATACTGTATAGATACCAGGTACGTATTCATTTCTGATAAATTATGTTTTAAACATAATACAAACTCTTGGACTACCCCCAGGGAGCATGTCGTCTCGAGAAGCTCAAGCCCATTGACTGGTCGATTCCTCGAGATACATCATACCTTAAAGTGAGCCTGATTGCCGGCGTGTGTTGTGGTGGTGGGTATTGGGAGCGGGAAGGGAAAAAGAGTGGGAAGAGGAAGAGGAAACGGAAGAGAAAGAGGAAAAGGAAGTTATCTGCTCAAAAAAATAATCAACTTAGCAATCGTTGACTAGTATGTTGATTTCATTAAAAATCTGTATATCCAGTAAATGAACCAATTTAAAGTCAATTGTCATAATCTATTCTATAACTAAAAGGTTGAGTTATATGTTTGGGTACAGGCTTGGGTACGGTGGGCGGTGACGTTGCCGCTCAAAGCTGTGCCTCCAGCCTGTTTCACCTCTGTTTTCTCTTCAACAAAAACCCCATGTTTCCAGTCGCCAACAATTTCAAGGTATTCTGTCATATCCTCATTATAGTGAAACTCTTTTCCCTATTGCATTCAACCGTTTGTCAAGGTCTCTCACCTTCTACGTCGATGGCCAACAGCAGAGGTGTTTCACCTGCCTGCTTCAGACGCCTCCCTTTTCTTTAACTGCTACGTGTCTTCTCCTCTCCTTCATAAAACCACACGGTTATTTTCCATATTCTTTTGTTGGACTACAAGTTCTTGCTCTTGCATTGGGTTTTTGGTTGTTGCTGTGTTGATTTTGAAACTGGAACACTGATTTTATTTATGTAGTATTGGTGTACGATTTAATGTCTACAATAATTTCTATTTAACCCGACCTAATTTCTAACCTTTTTGTTCCTCACTGGCCTTCATAGGCAATCAGACTTAATTCTATTGTCATGCATTCGGCTTATATAATCTTCATAGGCAATCAGACACTGAGTCTCAGTCTTACTGTAGCTTAATGTTCTCTCTTAATATCAATTTGATCTTACTGTAGGTTTTTGATCATATGTACAGTATGATATTAGTGTTGTCTTATATGTATATAATCTTCTACTGCAATTTGGTACTTGGTAGGCTGTTACGTATTGGTTGCCTACAGTTTCACAATAACATCGGCCTTTGCCACACTTCATACTTTCTGGCTTTGGAAGTAAGGAAACCGAATTGAGTAAGCATCATTCTGGGAAGTGGTGCAAACTATTGAATTCTGGGAAGTGGTGCAAACCATTATATTATATACACACAATTTAGTCCAATTTAAAGGCTTTCATTTTGATTCTTTGTCTGAATACGTGGAATCCTATGTGAGTTTACCTTATAATTTTTGACTTTCGGAGTAGAGATTTCAAATTTTAGTGAACTGATCTACTTATTTTCATGTACCAGGTTTGTAATTTTGGAAGACATTATCAAACTTATGATGCGGTTAGATTCACATGTAAGCTTTCTTTGTCTTTGATTGTGCTACAGGTTCAAAACATTTGTTTATTCCTTTCTAGAAAGAAAGATATAGTATCATGAGTGGGTCTCCTGACAGACGGTCTGTACATAAAGTTATGGACATGCCACTTATTTTTTACCTTATATACTGCATTTGTTAAATTACATGCAAATTTTAGAATTTTTTAAAATATTTTTCATACCATACATTTTTATATTTTCACGTTCGAATACATATTATTACTTGTTTTAACTTATAAAATGCAATTTATAAATTTATAAAAAAAATACAACATTTAAGGTAAAACCCACTGAGCACTGTCCATAAGCTTATGGAAATGTTGCATTTCGTGAGACTTTCTCTAGTATCATTTAGTTGAATCAAGAAATGTATTTTCTTCCTTGACTATGCAGAGGAGTTTTCCTGGACAATATAGTAAGGTCAGTAGCGCTAAGAGAAGCCTTGTTCCCAAGCACCTCATAATAGATATTGTTTGCTTTCTGTCTGTCAACTGGGGCTATTTAAGTAATTTTACGAGTTCCTTTCTTTGAGAAAACGACATTTTTTTGCCTTCAAAATCCCTCTCTTCTTCCATGTTCCGCTTCTTCATTGCCTTCTTCCTCACCTCCGCTCCCGTTCGATATCTCTACAAGTTCCTCATCCCAGAGCTGCCGCCTCCGACGAATATATCTCCCAGATGGTCTCCACCCTCGGCTCTCCATCAATCCAACTGCAGAAGCAGGCGACGCATGAGGAGTTTGAATTAGTCTATTTCTATGTATTGTGATAACTACATCGTTTTCCGATGCGGTGGAGAAGATTTTTGTCCCCTTATTGGTACAGTTAAAGTTAGACTTCGAGGAATTCTTCCAGTTCCAGGCCGTTACTGTATTCTTTTGAATATTTTTAGGTCGTTGTATTCGTCCCGTTCGTGTTTGCAATTGAATAGGATGCCATTAGCGGGGAAAGCTTTGGCCTCCCTGCCTTATCTTCAACAAAGTTTGGTATGTTTGTGTTATTTTGAGTTGTTTCTCTGTTCTTACTACTTGTGCTTTTGCACATTGTGTTTGATAGAAATTTTGTGCTGATATGCATTCCATTAGTATATAGTTGTACTTGATGCAGTCCTGTGATCTGAGAGTGTATGTAATGAGTTGAACATACTGTTGTAATATGGAAAGAGGAGGGTTTGTTAGGGGAACAGTTGAACTTAGTTGGATGTTACCTGATTGGAGTAGCATTTTCTTAGATAGTAATTTTGCTTGAAAAAGCCTGATCGTAGTGGCATCTGTCTGGTTAGTAGTTTTACTTGAAAATGTCAAGTATTGTGTTTGTTTACAAGTGTAGTGGGTGTAACATAATAGTCTTCTGATTCCACTTGAAGATTAGGACCTTATTGTGTAGCTTTTGTTTATTGATTGTAGTGCTTGCGGAGTTGAGTAGTATTCTGAACAAAAGTGCTCACAAATACCCATATTTAGTGACTGCAAACTAAACTCGTTAACAAATTGTGTTGATGGAGCCGAGGCTTTTGAAAGAGAACATGTATTTAGAACTTTCAGTATGTTCATAAAATTTGGTTGACCCCTCACCTTAACATAGAATGCTTCCCAACATACAAAATTTTCTTCTCTCCGGATATTGTTTATGGATTTTTTTTTGAAAAACTCTGATTGCAAACCCTTTTTTATTTTAACTAAGATGTTTCTTTTATAGTGGAAGTATGTGATTTTGTGTTCTCTCTGTTGTAGAGTGTTGCCTTTGTGATTGAGAATCATTAGCTTAGTCGTCTTGGGCATTGCTAGACTGGTTTGATGGAAGAAATTTATAATAAATTAAAGTGATTTGCTTCAAGATGTTGAGGCAAATGACCCGTAGCAAACACATACATCCTCACTTTGATATAGCTTTTAACTTAGATTCTTCGGATATAGTTGTGAAGGTTTGGTATAGTTATATAATTAGTTGCTTGCATCTCTTATTTTATTGACTCGATATACATAATGCATGATAACTCCCTGTGATGTTCATGAGGTTTCAATCAATTTGATTAATCATGCATGTGTGCCTGTTTATTTCCTGTTTATGCATATTGGGTTCACACAAAGCTAATCAAGCTACTCAGAAAGGCAATGGCTTTCTAAAAATCTTATTTTTAATTTCTTGGTTGTGTTGTATCCCAATTCTTCATCGTTTTCTTCGTAGTTTTAAGATCTTACGGTATAGTTTAGTTTTTGTATCAATGTTTTTGTACTTTGTGTGCAGATCCCCTCAACGAATTCCAGCAGTTTGTCTAGCAAAGGAGCTATTTGTTCAGACTGTTGTTGTCCTGAGAGCTGAGATTAACATTGCCCTTGTTGTGTCGCATGAATTTGCTGCTGGAAGGCACTGGAAGAAGTTTTTAATAGTAAGCCATTATTTAATCTTTTATGAGATTCATTCTGCCCTGTTTAGTTTAACTACTTAAAGTTTGATCATCAACTTGGGGATCTTTGCTTGTTTCATTACATTCATAAGAATAGCCTATAAGTGTTTGAATTTGAATCATTCATTGCCATATTTTCATATTTCTTGTGTCAGATTTGTACAAAACTTAATTAAAGGTATTGTTCTGCAAGATGGTCATTGCCGGACTTTAGTTATTCTCCGTGCTCAACAGTTGTTACAATATCTCAACTATGTTCTATATAAGTGAGTTAGACTACTTATTCTACTATGGTTTCTTTCACAGATCCAAACTTCAGTCTTAGTTTCCTTGAAAAAGTAAATGTGATTTATGAAAATTATCAGAATTTAATGTGTCGGTTTATGGATTTGTTTCCAAGTAAGTGCTCTTTCTCTATCATTCTATAAATTGAAAGACAAGTCCATGCCACATTTTATTGTTGATTTTTTTAAAAAAAATTATAACTGGGCCGAGCTTTCACAATCATAAGTTGTATACATGTAATTATAATTATTTTTTGTTTTATGGTATGCTGTTAGTTAGACCAGTTTATCTTGTTGGTTTCACCATATGGTCAGTTGTTAAGCTCCTTTTTTAAAATTTTTATGGTCGAATCTATGGTGCAAAGACCTACTGTTTAAAATAAGGTACTTAATTTATCCGTTTGATCAGAATACAATAGCTTGATTGCTTAATTAGGTTGATGATTATTGGTCATAGAAGGTATGTTGATCAGTTTGGAAGTTTAAAGCTTCATTATTATCTGCCAATTTTGGTGTTTTCAAGACTTTAGTTTCCACAAAACATGAATATGTTTTGGATAATCCCTTTGTACGTGTGAAGTTTTTGCTGTTTTGTCCATTTTAACCTCATGTAATCACATTGTAAACTAAATAAGTTGATTTTGTTATGAAGTTGCTTTCTCAGTTGTTGATTCTTCACTGTAAGATTGTCTTTAACATGTACTAAAATTGCACTTTTTAATGGTCATAAATCATAACCTACTCGACCCCTCACCACTCGACCTCCCCCCCACTCGAGTAGAGAGTTTCGAACTGAGAGGTTTTATTGGTATTGGGTTTGAGTGGTACTGGGTTTGAGTGGTACTGGGTTCGAGCGGAGAGGTTTGAGTGGCACTAGGTTCGAGTGGAGAGGTTTGAGTCGAGGCGAATGGTTGAGGTTCGAGGGGTGGATGGTTTGAGTGGTGGCGAGGCAGATGGTTGATGGATCGAGGGGTGATGCCTCAAGGAGAATGGTTGATGTTCCAGGGCTTCGAGGGTTAATGAATCAATGGAGAGGTCCGAGTGGTACTGGGTTTGAGTGGTAATGGGTTCGAGTAAAGAGGTTCGAGTGGTACTGGGTTTGAGTGGAGAGGGTTCGAGTGGTGAGGGGTCGAGTGGAGAGGGTTCGAGTGGTGAGGGGTCGAGTGGTGAGCGTTCGAGTGGTGAGAGTTCGAATAGAGGATTCGAATGGAAAGGGTTCAAGTGGTACTGGTTCGAGTGGTGAGGGTTCGAGAAGAGGTTAGAGTGAAGAGGTTTGAGTCGAGGGGTGATGCCTCTAGGGGGATGGTTGATGGTTCCAGGGCTAGAGGGTTAATGAATCGAGTGGAGATGCCTCGAATCAACACCCCTCAAGGCGGATGGTTGATGTTGAAAGGGTGGATGGTTCGAGTGGTAGGGAGGCCTCGAGGCGAATGGTTGATGTTCGAGAGGTGAATGGTTCGAGTGGTGGCGTGGTGGATGTTCAAGAACTGATAGTTCGAGGGGTGATGGTTCCATGCATGGATGGTTGGTGTTCGAGGGATAGGTGGTTCGAATGGTGGTGTCGTGGATGGTTCGAGAGGTATATGCCTTGAGTGGGTCATGGTTCGAGAGCTAATGTAGATGGTTCGACGCTCTCAGTGGTATACTCTCTCGAGGGGTGGTGTGCCCTCGATGGCTGGTGTACTCTAAAGGGGTGGATGTGTGACCACTCGAGGGGTGGTGTACCCTCGAGGGCTGATATACCTCTCTCGACACGTTGATGGCATACTCTCGAGGGGTGGAAGGTGTACTCGAACCCTTACCACTCGAACTTCTCCACTTGGATCTTTCCACCCCTCGAGGTACGCCATCAATGTCTCGAGAGAGGTGTACCAGCCCTTGAGGGTACACCACCCCTCGAGAGGTCACACATCCACCCCCTTTAGAGTACACCAGCCCTCAAGGGTACACCACCCCTCGAGAGAGTATACCACTAAAAGCGTCAAACCATCCACATTGGCTCTCAAACTATGACCCCCTCGAGGCATATACCCCTCGAACCATCCACGACACCGCCATTCGAACCACCTATCCCTCGAACACCAATCATCATGCCTGGAACCATCACTTCTTGAACATCCACCACGCCACCACTCGAACCATTCACCTCTTGAACATCAACCATTCGCCTTGATGCCTCCCTACCACTCGAACCCATTACCACTCGAACCCAGTACCACTCGAACCCAGTACCACTCGAACCCAGTATCACTCGAATCCAGTACTACTCGAACCCTCTCCACTCGAACCCAGTACCACTCAAACCTCTTTACTCGAACCCATTACCACTCGGACCTCTCCATCGATCCATTAACCCTCGAGGTCCTGGAACAATCAACCATCCTCCTCGAGGTATCACCCCTCGATCCATCAACCATCCGCCTCGACTCAAACCTCTCCACTCGAACCCAGTACCACTCGAACCTCTCTGCTCAAACCCAGTACTACTCGAACCCAGTACTACTCGAACCCAGTCCACTCGAACCCATTACAACTCGAACCCTCTCTACTTGAACCCAGTACCACTCAAACCCAGTACCACTCGAACCCTCTCCACTCGAACCCTCTGTACTCGAACCTCTCCACTCAAATCTCGACTCGAACTCTTCTCACTCGAACCTCACGACCCGAACTCTCTCCACTTGACCCGAACTCTCTCCACTCGAACCCTCACAACCCGAACCCTCTTCACTCAAACCCAGTACCACTCAAATCTAGTAGTACTCGAACCTCTCCAGTCGAATCCAGTACTACTCGAACCTCTCCACTCGAACCCTCTCTACTCGAACCCAGTACCACTCGAACCTCTTTACTCGAACCCATTACCACTCAGACCTCATCGATTCATTAACCCTCGAGGTCCTAGAAGAATTAACCATCCTCCCCGAGGCATCACCCCTCGATCCATCAACCATCCGTCTCGCTGCCACTCAAACTATCCACCCCTCGAACACCAACCATCCACCTCAATTCAAACCTCTCCACTCGAACCCAGTACCACTCGAACCTCTCCGCTCGAACCCAGTACCACTTGAACCTCTCCGCTCGAACCCAGTACTACTCGAACCCAATTCACTCAAACCCAGTACCACTCAAACCCTCTCTACTCGAACCTAGTACCACTCGAACCTCTCCACTCGAATCTTGACCCGAAATCTCTCCACTCAAACCCTCACCACCTGAACCCTCTTCACTCGAATCCAGTACCACTCGAATCCAGTACTACTCGAACCCTCTCCACTTGAATCATGTACTACTCGAGCCCTCTCCACTCGAACTCTCACCACTCGAACTCTCACCACTCGGACCAGTACCACTCGAACCCTCTCCACCCGAACCCATTACCACTCGACCCTCTCCACTCAAACCTCTCTACTCACGTAAAAATTTCCTTGCTTCACGAGCTATTATTTTTTGTATGATTTGATAAACGTAAGTTGATTGATTAATGTTAGTTGGATCTATAAAGGTAAATTCTTAAACCAGTATGATATACAATTTTTTTTTAATAAGCTAATAGTTTGTTTCTTTATTGTTACATGGTCAAAAACTCAAGAGGGAGAAATAAAATTGTCCAACTTAATTTGATATCAATCCTTGAAAGTGAAGATGAACTTGAAAGTAAAGATGAAGAGCAACCAAACTCAAAGACAAGAAGGATGACATAGGTTTCAAAATTTATCCATTATCTGATCCTTATTCCATCATATTTCTCTATTTCATATTTCTCTATTCCATTTTAGTTTATTGTTTTGACTTTAATTTGAATCATATTTATCTTTTTAATTTTATTTTCCTTTTTTTTAATGAATAATGATATACATATTTTTTTACTAACAGAATGATGAGATGTGTATTGATTGCATTAGTTAGAGAATAAATTTTCTCTTAATTACTATATTGTTTACCTTTTTTTATCTTTCTTTTAACTTAATCAAGTACTACTTGATTTATTTGAGAAATTCATACACGGATTATTATAATAAAAATAAAAGATAATATTTCATATTAGACTGACTAACAAAGTTTATTTATTGTAATTTGTACTTTAAACCCTGGTCTTTCCATACTTGGTCCTTCCATACTTTATGGAAAGACCGTCTTTTAAGAGATTGACTCATTATATTTAGAATTTAATTTTAGTTTATGCTTAATCTCTGAAATCTAAAAATAAATTTTATTCAAATTAAATTTCTTATCAAAAATACCGCGCAATGTGCGATAGGACTCCAACTAGTCTGAAATAATAGAATTGGCCTTTTATTTTGCACGTGTAAATCTTACGTGTTTTAGGATTTCGTGGACAAGCATGTGTTAATCTTTTCTCATTCTTTATCTGTGCAGACAAATTTTTTGGAGTTTTCATGATTTTACAATTTGTATTCTTCATTTGTCGAGAAAATAGTCAGAAGAGCACCCGTAAGTCAAAAAATAGAAATGTACGTGTTTTCCGTGAACTTTACATAAGAATCCCATATGCAAACTTAGCCTCATTACTCGTTTTTATTTTAATCTTTTAACTGTAGGTCAGGCGGTCACCAGTCATAGCTTAGTTTTGGCTGGTATGTTCTATATTCTCAGTCAATGGTTCAGCTTTGTGGAGGTAACTAATTATTTCTAGGGATACGTGCCAAAATAATTTTATGTATTTGAGTAAATGTAAGTATAATTCTATGATAATTTTTAGTGTAAATATAAGTTTAACTAGTTAATGAAAGTGGCAATATAATCCTCATACCCTAGTTACGATTTGTATTTCCGGCATTGATTCTATGTAAATTGACCAAAATACCCTTTGGGCTAACTCTGAAATTAGGTGGATAATTTTACCCTCATAGTTCGTCGGACCGCCGCCGGAACAGGTTGGGTTATATCAACACATTATGAAATCTTATTAGGTTATAACAACACATTTCTAATATTTGTAGGGTTATATCAGCACATTCTTAAACTTATAGGGTTATATCAACACATATTATAAATATTAAGTGTGTGGTACTCGACTGACCTTAACAAGCGACCACATCATCGTATACACTATTATAACATCATAATAATATCTTATATACCATAAGATTTGATATCATGACATCATCATTAATATTAAACACCATTATCACATATCATAACCTCATTTCAAAACTTATCAACATTAATAACCCTAGGTCGAAGAACACAGAAAAATAACAATCACACACATCACCAAAGGTCATCCAATTATCAATCCGGACTAAACACAACAAAGTAAACAAAATATTATTAAAACTCTTATATTCTATATTATGTGCTGATATGACCCTACATTTTGTTACTAATGAGCTGATATAACCATATAAATTTTAAGAATGTACTGATTTAACCCTACCAGTTTTCATAATGTGCAGATATAACCCTACCTAATCTGGCGGCGGAGTATTGATGAGTCTAAGGGTAATAATGTCATTTCCTATTTTTTTGTATTTTAATTTTTTTAGAAGGGCAAACATGTAATTTTATAAAAATCTGGCTAAAAGTTGTCGGAGAGGGTTGTATTGGCACTTTTATTGACTAGATAGGGTTATATTGACACTTTTAAATATTAAAAGGTTATATTGACACTTATGTCAACTAGGTAGGATTATAAAAGTATTTTTTTTATTATTCCTATATTTATCATAATGTTCTTCCAGTTTTATAATATGCATTACACTGAAATTCTAATCTTTAGTGCGTGTCTTTTTGCTTCTTTCAGTTGTTGCAGTTCCCACCGTCCTAATGACTAAGAGATACCGTCTACCTCAGGCTCTGCTCTATTAATTGAGAATAAAAGGTGGAAGATTTTGCTGTGTTTTAGTTCAAAATCCATGTATGTGTATATTCCGAAGAAAGACCAACAAGCTATAAGCGTTGAATAGTGGCTGCTAATTTATACAAGGTGATTGCTAAATGGCTCAAGAGAAGGCTTGCTCTGGAAGTGACTCTTCAAGCTTTGTAAGGGGTTGATTTACAATGGGTTTAGAAGGTGACCCTTGTGTTTTAATTCCTTTTTATTGCTAATTGTTTTCTAGAATTGGAAGCATGAGGCGAGGAATCACTGAGATGAAGATAAAAGAAAAGGCGAGCCACGCTCCACGAAGAGAAATGGATTGCTGGAAAAAAACCTCATGAACTCAGCGTACTCTGCAACTGTCAAGTCGCTATCCTCATTTTTTCCAGATTCGGAAACAGATATGTGTTCCAATAGAAGGTTATATGATGCATCCTCATTTTTTTTCCATTTTGTAAAGTCCTCTGGAGTTGGACTTAGTTGTGGCATATTGTGTGAACTTATGAGGTGGTGTTTTAACACCATTGCGGTCAAGCTTTTCAGACAGCAGGTTTTCTAGCCACGAATTATGGAGTATAATCATGTGATCAGATCAGAATATTGTGAAGATTAGTATGTGATTTCGTGGCAATCTATTTCTGGTAAACGAATATTCCTTGTAATAGTTAGGAATTGATTGAGTAGTTTATTTATGGTACAAGTCCTATTGATAAAGGATTGTCCATTTAAATACCAGATTAGAATTAGATCTTTCCTTAGTCTAGAAGTCTATTCTTGGTAGAGTTAGACTAGGAAAGAGTTGTGTACAAGGCAGGATTGCAAAGATGATAAAAGGAAGAAGATACAACGCAATCAATAAGCGACCAAGAATTTATCTCTATGTGAGAAGTGTTGGAGCGATCTGCCTGTGGTGTTTGGAGGAGTGTTGATTCATCCGACCAAGTTCGTAAAGATCAGAAACAAGGAAGCCTTAATTCCTCGGGAGGAGGAGATCCAGGGAGACGTGTTGTTCGTGGAGGTTCAACGACGTAGGATCGGCAGTGAGGGGATCTCACGACATTCACTCATAGGTTAGCAATGGATTAGTATTCAAGTTAAGCTTCTTGTACTAAAGACTGCTTTCTAGTGAATGGTTTCTGATCTGGGCAAGGCCCCGCAGACGTAGGTGTAATTGCACCGAACTGCGTAACCAAGTTGTGTATGCACTGCTTATTTTATTTCGTGTTTTAACACCAAACGTTAAACAACTTGGCATAAAAGTATAGACTTTAGGTGAAACAGAATTTCAATTGGTATCAGAGCACGGCACTTGCTGACCCCTATACAGGGAGAGTGAGATCAGGTTTCACCATGGCACCAAAGGAGGGGGCGTCGGTCACGCGACCACCGTTGCTGGAACAAGGAAACTATGCCTATTGGAAGGCACGTTGGAGCACTAGATGTCAAGCCTGGAACTATGTCATAAATCAGTACACTCCACCTTCAAGTGACGAAACTGAGGGATCAAGCTCATCGACGGCTAAACCATTTTCTAAATATTCTACCGAGGAGCACAAAGCACACGTGTCCAACTCAAAGGCATTAAATGTCATCTTCACGGCAGTAGATGAAGATCAATTTAAGATGATTTCAAATTGTGAGACTGCGAAGGAAGCTTGGGATGTGTTGCAAACGTATCATGAGGGGATAAGTTCCGTCAGAGAATCTAAGTTGCAGTATTACACGTCGAAATTCGAAGAACTAAAGATGCGCGAAGATGAGACTATTTCCGAGTTCAATGGACGAGTCCGAGATATCGCAAACAAAGCGTTTCAGTTTGGCAAAAAGTACAAAGATCAAAAGCTTGTCAGGAAGGTGCTGAGGGCGTTACCACCACGTTTCAATATGAAGGTCACAGCGATTAATGAAAATGGAAGAATAGGGACAATGACTCTTGATGAACTTATGGGATCTCTGGAATCTTATGAGATGGAAATGCTGCAAACCAAAACAGGAAAGAAAGAGATGGCTTTTTCAAGCATAAATTCTGGAAAGTCAGAAGATCATACAGATAATGAAGATTCCGATGAAATTGCAAACATAACCAGGAACTTCTCCAGATTTATGAAGAAGATGGGCAGGAAACCACAAGATAAGTCAAGTGGGAGCAAAAATCTTAACGCAAACTCCACTCCAAGATTTGGTCAAGCAACTGGTGTTGAAACACCAAAGTTTAAATCGACAAATCCCAACCTGAACAGGAAAATCCAGTGCAGAGAATGTGAAGGTTTTGGACACATACAAGCTGAGTGTGCCAATACGCTTAAAAGACAAGGAAAATCGTATGCCACAACCCGGAGTGTTGATGACGTAGGAGATGATGTTAAGGATGGAGAGGAGTATACAAATCATGTTGCTTTCGGTGTGTCAATGGTGGAGTTGGAAGACACTTTTGAGGAAGGTCTCGGTGTGCTGAATGAAGATGAGAATGGTAGCTCAGATGAAGAGGCTAGGAGCATTAGTGATGATGACATTCGCAAGGAAAGTATGGAGATGTACAAGATGTGGTTAAAAGTGGCGGATGAGAACAAAGAGCTCAAGTTTGAGAACAAGAGTTTAAGTGAAAAAGCTAAAGTGAACGAACTTGAAAAAGAAAAGGCAATTGGTGAACTGGAAAAAATCAAGAAGGAATTTGCTGAAGTGGCGCAACGAGCAGAGGCAGCAGAACAAGCTATCAGACGTCTCAATACAGGGAAAGCTAAGCTCGAAGACTGTCTAAGAATGGGACAGACGGCCAAATACGGAATTGGTTATAAAGGATCAGTAAATTTGTGGAGAAACAAGGCAGATCAAGGTGCACCAGCCCCAAGAATAATCGAGAGGAATTTTTCCACCAAGAGGATCAGACGATGCGGATACTGTGGAGCTCTAGGGCATGTCAGGAATAGGTGCTTTAAGCTTCTTAGGACACTGTCTGTTAACACAGCAGATCGGAGTTTCAACACCATGCTAGGATATGATACGAGGCATCGACTTAACACTGGAGGATACAGAATCGGATTTCTGAACACACGTGTCAATCAAAGTCCGCATCACATCACTCGACCAGTAAGCCAGGTATGGGTTCGAAAATCTCAAGATGTTTGTCTTTCAAGTTTCGTCTGTTTTGGGGCACATACAGGAAACTCTTGGTATTTCGATAGTGCGTGCTCAAGGCATATGACTGGAGTACCTGAATTTCTTCAAAAATTCAAACCTGGATTTGGTGGCCATGTTAGATTTGGTGATGGGAAGCGCAGTAGAATAATCGGCAAAGGTGAGTTAGCCATCAAAGGGCTTCCTGTGTTCCAAGATGTATTACTGGTGGAAGGTCTGAAAGCTAACCTGTTGAGCATTAGCCATATATGTGACAATGAAATGACGGTGTTTTTCGACAAGGAGAAATGTGTAGTCAACCATGGAATTGAAGTATTCACTGGATCTAGATCAATGGATAACTGTTATTTGCTCGACCAAGACGTCACATGCTTCAACTCGAAAAAGGAAATCAGTACTCTGTGGCACAGAAAATTGGGACACATAAATTATAAATCCTTAGCTCGTATTTCCAGACTGAATGCAGTCAGAGGTATTCCCAAAATCAGTGAGAACAAGGAGGTAGTTTGCGGATCGTGTAAAGAAGGAAAGCAAACTCGGATACCACACCATGCCGTAAATGATGTTTCAACATCAAGACTTTTGGAGCTACTACATATGGACTTGATGGGGCTAGTCAATACCCCAAGTGTGGCAGGAAAGAAGTATATTTTCGTCTGTGTAGATGACTTCTTGAGGTATAAGTGGGTATCATTTCTCAAAGAGAAGTCAAAGGCTGCTAATATTTTCAAGAACTTGGCGCACAAGCTACATGTAGAAAAAGGAACCACTCAAGTAAGAATTGCACGTATCAGGAGTGACCATGGAAAAGAATTTGAAAATTCTAAGTTTCATGACATCTGCGAGACACTTGGTATACACCACGAGTTCTCTGCCCCCATAACTCCTCAACAAAATGGTATAGTAGAAAGAAGAATTGAACACTGCAGGAAATGGCACGAGCAATGTTAGCCGAGAAGAAAATTAATGCTAGATACTGGGCTGAGGTTGTACACACTGCATGCTACACCATCAACAGAGTATATCTGCGTCCGTTTACTGAGAAGACACCATATGAGATCTGGAAAGGGAAGAAACCAGATGCGTCGTATTTTCATGTCTTTGGGAGTAAGTGCTATATTCTGAAGGACCGAGAGCCTTTAGCTAAATTCGAATCTAGAAGTGATATCGGTGTATTCTTGGGTTATTCTCCTACCAGTCGAGCTTACCGAGTGCTTAATCAACGCTCTGGAACAGTCATGGAGTCTATTAATGTGGTTGTTGATGATTCAGAAGAAGACACTGTTGGTGAAAGTGATATCCTCTAACCAGTGAACCCTACTGGTGTTAAAACACCAGCATCGTCAACTGGTGTTGAAACTCCGGAAACTGGAACAGGTGAATCTGAACAAAATCCAGCTAGACATATGCACTTAAGGGATCAACCACGGGTGAATTACAGAGAATTGGCAGGACTATCATGTTTCATCTCTCTTACTGAGCCAAAAAATTACAAAGAAGCTTTGCTCGATGAGTATTGGATTTCAGCAATGCAAGAAGAATTGCAGCAATTCGAGAGAAACAATGTTTGGTATCTTACCCCACGACCTGCTAATGTGAATGTGATTGGAACCAAGTGGATTTTTAAGAACAAATCTGATGCGGATGGTAACGTCACAAGAAATAAAGCGCGACTAGTTGCTCAAGGGTACACTCAAGTAGAAGGGGTTGATTTTGATGAAACTTTTGCACCTGTAGCCAGATTGGAGTCGATCAGACTGATGTTGGCAGTGTTCTGCATTCTGGACTTTACTCTTTATCCTATGGATGTCAAGAGTGCATTCCTGAATGGCCTAGTAAAGGAGGAAGTTTACGTGGAGCAACCTAAGGGGTTTGAAGACCCACATTTTCCTAATCATGTCTATCGGTTGAATAAAGCATTGTATGGACTCAAGCAGGCACCTCGTGCATGGTATGAGTGACTGATAACTTTTCTGATTCAGAAGGGATATCGTCGAGGGGGAGTGGACCGTACACTGTTCGTGCTGCATAAGGGGACAAACATTCTGATCGCACAGATTTATGTGGATGATATTGTTTTTGGATCTACCTCTTCAGTATTGGTAAAGGATTTTGTTGACTTAATGACTAAGGAGTTTGAAATGAGTATGGTAGGCAAATTGTCATATTTTCTGGGATTACAGGTTACTCAGGAGAAGAATGGTCTTTTCATCAACCAACAGAAATATGCTGAAAACTTGATCAAAAGATTCGGACTTACAAGTGCAAAGACAGTACGCACTCCAATGGCTACCACCGACAAGCTTACAAAAGATGAACTGGGTCAAAGTGTTGACCAAGAATTGTACAGGAGTATGATTGGCAGCCTGTTGTATTTAACTGCAAGTAGACCAGACATCTGTTTGAGTGTTGGTATCTGTGCCCGCTACCAAGCTAATCCAAAGGAATCACATATGTCAGCTGTAAAAAGGATTATTCGGTATATAAGTAGAATGGTGGAGTATGGAGTATAGTTTTCTCGGAACAAGGATTCGCAGTTGGTAGGGTTCAGTGACTCTGACTGGGCCGGGAATACTGATGATCGTAAGAGTACCACTGGTGGGTGCTTCTTTGCTGGATCAAATCTGGTCAGCTGGTACAGTAAAAAGTAGAATTCTATATCATTGTCTACGGCTGAACCAGAATACTTAGCTGCTGGGAGTTGTTGTGTGCAGCTATTATGGATGAAGCAGATGGTGAGAGACTATGGGTTCAATGATGTGAGTTTGACAGTCCTATGTGATAATAAAAGTGCCATTGATATTTCCAGGAATCCTGTGCAACACTCTAGGACAAAGCACATCGATATCCGACATCATTTTATTAGGGACTTGGTTGAAAAAGGAGAAGTCACAGTCCAGTATGTACCGACATCAGAATAACTGGCTGATATCTTTACAAAGCCTCTGGATGGTGAGACTTTTGAAGGCCTCAGACAGCACTTGGGTGTCTGTCGAATGTAAGGTACCCTGATTTGTCCATTCTGTTGTATTATTTATTTATTTTCCTTTTAAATATAGTAAAAAAATAGAAATATCTAAAATACCAAAAATATGTGAAGTGGTGTTTAAACACCGAGGAATATCGTGGGGAGTAGACCAGAAGGGCTGAACTTGGGCCAGAGATGTGTGAGAATGGGCTTGACTTTGTCAGAACCCAGTAGAAAGAGAAGTGTGATGGTTCTGGTTTTCTAAAAAGGTGTGTGAAAGTGACAAGTGTAGAATTCCCACAAAAATTCAATTTCTCGTCGACTTTTCATCTTCCAAAGAACAGAGCTCGCGCGACTCCCTCTCCAGCAACCATAAATTTTTCAAAAAATCCTCAGATTTTGTAGCCCACTCAAAAACCCCTTGACAATGGTGAGTCCCACATTCCAGAATTGGTTCGAGATTTTGTCACTGTGCGGGTGCCTGAAAATCCGCGAATTGAAGAGCTCGACTCCGATGTAGACTTGAGTGAGTTATGTGGAGGTCGAGAACAGAGGCTGACCACGTGGGGCGGAGTAAATCGTCGACGACCTAAGGCAAGGTTTGATCATTCCTTCGTTTATGATGGAATTTATTTTTGCTCTGTTCTCGAATTTATAGAATGGATGGTCCAAAACAGAGACTATGTCGACCTTCGAAAATATAAGAATTTGCTTGGCAAGGTTAACGGATTTGACTTAAAGGAATTGTTAACTGGTGGTATAGGAGAAATTCGTGAAATTAGTGATTTTAATGCCACGTTGGTTGGGGTCGATTTTGGAGAACGGTACAAAGTAGGGGATGAAATAGGTCAGTATTTTACTATCTATACAAGAATAGCCTCGCTGCACAGGCCTGTTATTAGGAGCTTAGGGGATGATGCGGTTGTGCAACCCTAGGTAACAGTGGTTAAATCCACTGACTTTGCCAGAGCAAGTGGCAAAGAGGTAGAGTGCTTTAATGGGTCTATGTTCTTGCTTCAAGAATTGTTGAGACAATTGCCTGTTCCAGTGATAGAGATTAGTGATAGAGATTAGTGATAGCGAAGAGGAGACAGTACGTTCAGGGGGAGCCATTGAAGGTGAGACAGTTTCTGAGCATGCCCCTGTGATGAGTGAGACTCTGTCAAAATTTTTGAAATCAGATTCTGAGAATGAAGATGATGAGAATATTGTTGTGGAAGGTTTAGAAGGTGCTGATGTGCCTGGTACTGGTATTCCAACACCAGTTGTGAACCTGGCTGAGAGGGAGCAAACTCCTGAGGGTCCTGGTGTTGGGGTTGAAACACCACCAGAGACTAGACAGACCTGTGGACTCAAGAGGAAAAGTAAGGAGGTGGGTGTTAAAACACCACCAGAGTCTGGGGAAATACTTAACACTCAGAGGACAAAGAAGGCCAGGGATAGTGTGGCCTCAGCTTTCAAGGGTGTTCGAAGATCGAAGCGGTGCAGAGATAAGAATATGGACACAAGTGAAGACAGTGATGAGCCGATTGGGTTGAAACTGAAGAAGTTACGTGCTGACCGGCGGCAGAAACCAGTTGAGACAATGGAGTCTCATACACCACCAGCACCTGCTGTTAGTGGAGCAATTAGCACTGAGTTTTATGATGAAGCTAGCCGAGAAAAATGGGAGTTCATCTGTGGCAGAAAAATACTGGCAGAAAGGCCAGCTGATTCCGAGAAATATAGAGATTGTGGATTCATGGATTATTTACAATATCTCAAAGTTTTGAAAGCTGCTACATGTTTTGGTGATTATAACAAGCAGATTGTGTTGGAATTTTATTCAAATCTGAAAGAGGAGTTTGAAGATAAAGATTCCCCTTGGTTCCATAGGGTGTATGTGCGAGGGGAAGTTGTTGAGTTCTCCCCAGAGTCAGTGAATAAATGTCTGAGGCGTGGCACTTCCAGAAATGATCAGTCGGTGTTCAAACACCGGACGCCAGAAAATTTTGATGAAGTGGCAGTGGAGCTTACCGGTGGAGTGGAGAGTACATGGCCAGTGACTGGGAGACAGCAGATACCTGCATCCAATCTCACCTCCAGGTATTATTGCTTGTATATGGTAGCAGTACACAATTGGATTCCTTCAGTCAATAATACCGGTGTCACCAAAGAAATGGCTACACTCCTATATAGCCTGGGAGCAAGGCACAAGGTCAATATGGGAAGACTGGTGTTTAACGATATCTTGGACTGTGCTCGGAAGACTAGGAAGGAAGCATTGGTACATCCATGTGTCATCACAATGGTGCTGCAAAAAGGGGGTGCAGCCACAAGGGAGTCTGATGAATTGATTTCTACTCAAACCTTAAGGCCGACCCTCAGAACATTAAGTGGTAGAATTGTAAAGGATTTACCCTGGACACCTCCGGAAATAGCGTGCTCGGATGCTGGTGCGGCTCGGTTGAGAGCTATTGAGGCAAGAGCAGCAGTGTGTCAGGAATTGCTTGAACGCCATCAGGCTGCTGTAGTGAAGATTCAGGGGGAGTTGGCTGCATTGGAGGCTGAGCGAGGTGATTTGCTGGCTGCAGCAACTCATGATGCTGATGGTTCAGAGGCTGATGGTTCAGAATATGGTGGCTCAGAAGATGCTGATGGTGTGGATGAGTCTGACGACAATATGGAATAAATGGTGCTCTTGACATATTAATGAATTCAGGGGGAGAAATTTGGAGATTTGGATATTTTGAGTGGATATTTTGAGTAGTTGTTGAATGATTTAACTTGGACGGATTTTGATTGATTTTCTTTTGATGACATGTTATTCGTTTTGTTTATGCTGTCTGTGTGCTGTTGAATTCACAAATATGCCAAGGGGGAGAATGTAAAGTCCTCTGGAGTTGGACTTAGTTGTGGCATATTGTGTGAACTTATGAGGTGGTGTTTTAACACCATTGCGGTCAAGCTTTTCAGACAGCAGGTTTTCTAGCCACGAATTATGGAGTATAATCATGCGATCAGATCAGAATATTGTGAAGATTAGTATGTGATTTTGTGGCAATCTATTTCTGGTAAACGAATATTCCTTGTAATAGTTAGGAATTGATTGAGTAGTTTATTTATGGTACGAGTCCTATTGATAAAGGATTGTCCATTTAAATACCAGATTAGAATTAGATCTTTCCTTAGTCTAGAAGTCTATTCTTGGTAGAGTTAGACTAGGAAAGAGTTGTGTACAAGGCAGGATTGCGAAGATGATAAAAGGAAGAAGATACAACGCAATCAATAAGCGACCAAGAATTTATCTCTACGTGAGAAGTGTTGGAGCGATCTGCCTGTGGTGTTTGGAGGAGTGTTGATTCATCCGACCAAGTTCGTAAAGATCAGAAACAAGGAAGCCTTAATTCCTCGGGAGGAGGAGATCCAGGGAGACGTGTTGTTCGTGGAGGTTCAACGACGTAGGATCGGCAGTGAGGGGATCTCACGACATTCACTCATAGGTTAGCAATGGATTAGTATTCAAGTTAAGCTTCTTGTACTAAAGACTGCTTTCTAGTGAATGGTTTCTGATCTGGGCAAGGCCCCGCAGACGTAGGTGTAATTGCACCGAACTGCGTAACCAAGTTGTGTGTGCACTGCTTATTTTATTTCGTGTTTTAACACCAAACGTTAAACAACTTGGCATAAAAGTATAGGCTTTAGGTGAAACAGAAGTTCACATTTAATTTCTTGAGTTTTCTTTTGGATGTTTCCTTTTCCTCTGCTTATCTGCAATATATTTGAAAGATTTATTAATTGAAAGTAACTGTGTTTGTTTAATTCGATTCATCAGAGGCTGACTCTGCTGTTTAAATCTGTTTTGCTTTGCCCAACTTTATACTCTGCATAAGGACAACTGTTTACTGTATTATGGTTTATGATTTCTGTCATGTTGCCTACTGTGTGTGCTTAATCAACTTTCTTTTTGTCGTATATTTGTCGGGTAATGTAATGATTATGGTTCATGATTTCTGTTAATGTTGCCTACTGTGTGTGCTTAATAACCTTTCTCTGGGGTGAGCCAGGTTTGCAAGAAAATAGTTCAATCTTGAATCCAAGTCTACTATTGGTGTTGAGTGTGCCACCTGAATTCTTACCGTAGATTCCAAAGTTATCAAAACGCAGATTTGGGATACTGCTAGCCAAACAAGGTACAGTGCTATAACCAGTGCTTGCTATAGAGGTTCTGTTGGTGCTTTGCTTGTGTATGACGTCACTCGGCATTCTACTTTTGAGAGTGTAGAGAGGTGGTTGAGGTAGCTGAGAAGCAATACAGACTCTTAACATTGTTGTCATGCTCATCGGCAATATATCAGATCTTCAACACCTTGTAGCTGTCAAAACCCAAGATGCTAAGGATTTTGCGGAGAGGGAGGGCCTCTATTTCATGGAGACATCAGCACTGGAAGTAGTCAATGTTGAAAACGCGTTTGCTGAGCTACTTAAGCAGATATATGGTATTATGAGCAAGAAATCAGTTGAAGCCAATGATGGAAGTGCCACTTCATCCATTCCAATAGGAGAGACAATAAATTTCAAAGACGACATCTCTACATGGAAGAGATTTGGGTGCTGTTCAAGCTGGGCTCACTAAGGAAAAGTTCCAGGACAGTTGTGTTGTGCAGTTGGCTTGTATATTACTTTGTTCCGGTTAATCATAATCATGTTTTCTTGATTTCTGTCCTTGTGTTGGATGCTATACAATGACTCTATTCTGGGATAGAAAACAGGAAACATGAGGTTGTTGACAGTGTAACACGAGTGACATTTGACAAGATGAACATTACTGGGAGAATCTCTTTCTTGCTGTCGCGGCTTGTACTGTCTTTATATCTACTGCTTTTAGAGTTGGTGTGATTTAGAGGTATTTGGCAAGAGCAAGTAATGCAAGGGAGGCCATTCTCATCGGTTCAGTTTTGGTGTCACTGATTCGTGGTAGATTCGAAACTTGGATCTCCGGCAACACGATTACTTTGTGTAGCTCGGTTTGGTTTGAAACTGCAACTCTCCCAACGTAAGTGCAATTCAAATTCTGGGTTGAAGTTGCACAAAGTGCAACAAACATTACCTAGTCTATATAAAAACGTGTGAAAACATGTTACTCTCCCATCCCAATTCAAGCTACACGAATTCGTTTTCACGCTCTTCAACAAACTTGTCTCATCGTTAATATATTTAACTACGTATAATAAAGGCAAACAAAAATGTTATTTTTGAGAAACTACTTGTTATAACGAATCCAACAATATCATGTACGATAATATTATTACATATGCATCTACTCAAATATGATGACAAAGTTTGATCGTAAATAGTATCAAATAGTAAAGTGTGCACATTGAATTGAGACAGGGAGTATAAAATAGAGAATGAAATCGATAAATTCACCCAAATGTGTAGGTATAACCATTCATTTTCTCTTAGTTAAAAAGCCCAATTTGTTGTCAATGTGAAAACGATAAAAGGTAACTTTTTGGATTAGGCATTGAGTCTGTTTCTGTTTTTTTAAAGATGATTTTTTTATAAGTCATGAAAATATCAAGGTTTAAAATGTAAAATAGAAGAAATGAAGATAAAAAATTTGGGTTGCATGAATTGGGTTATAAATTTTTTTTATATTTATTATACGTTGCATAATAGATATTTAATAGAGTCTGTCTCTTGAAAGACGGTCTTTCCATAAGTTATGGAAAGACCAAGGTTTAAAGTGTAAATTAGAAGAAATTAAGATAAAATTTTCGGGTTGCATGAACCGGGTTATAAATTTTATAACTACTACATGTTTCATACTAAAACTTTAATATTGCAACTAAGACCTTTTACCTTTTATTATTCTAATCAAACCCCGTCTTTCCATAAGCCTATGGAAAGACCGTCTTTCCCAAGACTTTGCCTATTTAATATTGTAACTAAGACCTTTTAATTTTTATTATTCTAATTAATCTTCATCTTTCCATAAGCATATAGAAAGACAGTCTTTCCCAAAACTTTGCCTTAGTTATTTACACTTTAATTTCTTTTATAAAACATCCAGTAACAAATACACTTGTGAACATATTTTACAAAGTTAAATACTCCCTCTGGTCCTCTTATTTTGGCCTACTTTCCTAAAATGGCTGGTTTTTCTTTATTGGCTCTCTAACACACTTTCCATTTTTAGGGGGGACCAAAGTTCAGATTTCCATCTTTTCCCCTCCACTTCCCATAATTTTACAACCTTTAATCCATCATTACAAGGGTTAATTTTGCTGACCCAAATCCTTAATCCCTCCCAGAGTTTTTCGAATTGGGTCTCCAGCCCAATTTTATCTCTCTGCCAAATCATTTCCCAGAAACCCAATCCATTCTTCAACCCAATGCGCCAAACCTTTATTAGGTTTGGAAACCCTAGAGACTCTTCATTTTCTCTCGGCCACTCCTCTGAAATCTATTTTCTCTCGGCCAAGTCGCACCCTCGTATTAGGGTTCCGCCATGCCGTCACCGCCACCTTCCACCTCAGATCCATACTTTACTCCCTTTTCTCTACCGCCTGACACCGATCCGGACCAGTTCCGACCGGCCTCTCCCGTCGACCACAATTCCTACGTGGAGGTGACTCCCGACGAGCTGCCTCAGAGCATCAAGCAAGATGGTCGCCCTTGCAAACCACCTCCGGCCAGCATAATCGAAGGCGATTACATGGAGTCGCAGTGGCCATCCGTGCTTTTTGTGAGTTCAGACTCTCAGACAGGCGAACGGTCGCCGTTGAGCTTAGGTGCGTTCCATGTTTTTACAGCTTCCTTGTGCTGATTCTTTACATTGCTTGTTTATGCATTGTTATGAACTCTTCCGGTGTACACTTTGCCTAGGTGATTCGGCCCCCTCACCTCATGAGCAGCCGTCGATTGGAAATCAACAGAGGTTAATATCGGTGTGGACGGAGGAGAAGAGACGGCTTCTTCAAAAGGTAAACCCGAAATTCGTACCAATGCTTCTTGGAAAATGTGGGAATGAAGCACCGACAGAGGCCCATATCAACAGCTGGATTTATTTATGTCCAAGATGTGAAAAAGAATGAGTTCGAAAAAGTATGTGTTGTAATACTTACTGTTATGAAACTGTTGTTGCAAATAATTGTTTGTTGGTTTGTAATTCTCGTGAATTGTTGGTTTGTAATTCTCGTGAATTGTTGGTTTGGAGGCTGTTACTTTTTGTGTATTGTGCAGATACTGTATGTCGCAGTAGAATATTGCTTCTGTGGTGAACTGTTCTTGGGAAACGTCTGGTGGTGTTTTTCTGTAATTTGCAGGGATTGCACAGATCTCGCCGGAGTTGCACAGGCTGAAACCATAGCTTCAAAGCATTCTTAGCAGATGTAAACTCCGGCTAATCGAACGATGATGCAATGGAATGTGAAATTGTTTCAGAGATTGATTCGGTAAGGAGGGTAAATCTGTAATAATGTTTTTCGATGTGCAACTCCCTTCTGAGCCATCTACTGTTGTTGCGTGTTTTGCAGGACATTCTTTGTGCCACTGCCACTCTTCATAGTGATAGGTTGCTTCTGTATATGCAGTATACGAAGAAATCCAACATCAACTTCGTTGAGGTATATAAATGTATACGCAGTATATGAATGTTTCAGGTTTACTGTTCTGTTGAGTTATGTTTGCGAATCCCAGATGGGAGCGGTTTTGTCACTGGAAGTGTAGATCATGTTGTTAAGTTTTGGGTAGACCAAACTTCTTCAAAAGCCTGGTCAAGTACATGCCTCATGTCTCATTTTCTACCTTACTTTTCGGCATTCTCTTTCACTGGTCATGCCTATGTGACTATCTCTTTGTTGAAGCCTATAACGCTGCCTTTCTTATAAAGCCTTATTGATTTTCTTTACAAGTCATGTTCATTTAGTTATTTTCATAGTCAAGTCAATAAGCATTCTAAATTGCCCCTAGTATGCCTGACCGCATCTTATTATGTACAGGACAGTAAGCATCTAACTGTCTCTCCCGTGAGGAACATGAAGATGGATAGTGATGTTCATGTGGTCGCTTTATGCCCCAGTCAAAAACACATTGCTGTGGCACTTATGGATAACTCAATGAAGGTAAGATTTTGTGTTTTTATGGGTTCTGTGCTTTTGATTCTTGCCTTAGACACAATAATCTTCTTATTTCTAGCATAATTCAGTAAAGGCTTTTGCGGGTCTATTATATGGATACACTAAAATTGTGCCTTACACTATATGGCCACAAGTTTCCTGTGTTGTGCATGGACATCTCATCTGACGGGGATCTACTTGTGAGTGGCTCTGCAGACAAAGACTTGAACATTTGGGGTCTGGATTATGGAAATTTCCATGTATATATTTTTTCTCATACAAATAGGTGATCAGAAATTTCAGTTGATGTGTACATCATAGTTTTTCAAATATGAACAGTATAAAGTTAATAAGTTTCACCTTTTCGGTTAAGCCATGCTGACGCCTCCGCTTTTATGCAGTGTTATGGCAGTTAAGTTTATTCAGAATTCCCATTATATTTTCAGCGTGGGTGAAGACCGCCTTGTAAAGTATTGGGATGCGGACAACCGTCAGCTACTTCTAATGCTGGATGGTCACCATGCCGAAGTTTGGTGTCTTGCTTTGAGCAACCGTGGTGATTTTCTTGTAACTGGATCTCATGATCGATCCATACGGCGTTGGGATCGCACTGAAGAGTAATTCCACATTCAGGTGTGATGCTAAGGCATTCTAGCTCTGACATGAGGATTGCAAATGCTCCACAAAGAGGACCTCATCTTCAGACTTACTGACTGAACATGAGGTATACTCTATTTTTTCGACGTTTAACTGAACATGAGGTATACTCTATTTTTTTCCGACGTTTATTAATTACTGAAATATAGAGGTGAGACACACACTCCTCCTGCTAATGTAGTTCTCAAATTTTCAATTGCATTATGCAAACAAATATTATTTGCAGTACTCCAATTTTATTCATGGATAGGGTATTATAAACTCTTGTCAATGCATTTTCATTTTCAGGAGGCTAAGCCGAAGGGAAAAGCTGCGGACTTTATCCCCAATATAATCATGCTTGGACGTTCTCCATCAGAATACGTTTGTAATGCAGTTTCTGATGTTCGCGCAAATGATCTGGAGCAGACATTACTGGTAATTGATATATTTATACCTTCTGCAATACTTAAGTTTTGTCCTGGTTTGTTGTAATCATTGTGTTCCTACTTACAAAACATACTTCTATTCCCGCATGATATAGAAAGAGCTCTATTTTTATTGATGCATGATGATTATATACTGCAAGCTGACGCACACCAGAGCTGACTCTGTCCTCACTGATTACACTAAGCTGATAGTAATTTTTAGTCCTAATATAATTCTGAAATTGCTTCGACTCTTTTGGCAGATTGAGCTTGTATGCAGGGTTGCAACAGTGTTGTTGCAAATCTATCATTTCTAGTTGGTTTCAACTATTTCTGCCGGACCAGTTGTAACCCATCTCAGGGACATTCTCCATGCAAGAGTCAAGGTAACTATGACGGTTGTTTTATCTTTTTCTATGTAGACATTGTGAGGAAGGGTTTTGAATGTTATGAACTTAATGTGTCTGTCTCCTGAAATGTACAGGAATGCAAAGATACCCTTGGATTTAACCTAGCAGCAATGGATCGTCTGAAAGTGAGTTATCCTACTTGCACATAATTTAATAGATATTGCAACTCACAGTTTCAGAAATAAAAGAAGCTCAGGTCGCATTTTTTTGTTTCTGTTTTGTGCGTTTCCTTCAGCAACTGATGTCTCAGTAGTCAGACGCGATATATCTCCGTGGAAGACAGTCTTCCTTCAACGTACATAGTTTTTGTTGTTGTTGTAGTATATATTGGTCTTTGATTTTCTAAAGGTTTCAACACATAATTTCATTTGTATGACCTGTTATTGTATTTACAGTAAGAAGTTCGAAATTCACCCTATGCCTAATGCCTCTCCAGCTCACTCTTCTGCTCCAGCTCATCCTGCTTCGACTTCAAAAGGTACAGTTTCTGTCATATGTTAAGCAATTGCAATTTCCTATGATTCTCTGTAACTCTTCTTGTGATGCATCAGATCCTAAGCACAAAACCTGGGACTCGTGGACTTCCCAAGATGATATGGACCTACTTACAAAGCATCGGGATAGTGGACAGTAAGTATCCAAAACATTAGCTTTCATTCAACGTGGTTGCATTTAAACAAGCTGACCCATAGGAGCATATTTACATGATCTGACCCATTTCTAGAAAATCACTGCAACCATCCTAATGAAAGCTGTAGAAAAATACATTATAGAAAAATACATTAATAACATTTCTAGGCTGGTTGAATGTCGCCTTCCTGTAGGTCTTGGATCAGCCTATGAAGCCCACTCGTTACATTTCTTTGCTGCAAATAAGCAACACAAGTTCTTACCAATGCGTCATCCACCTCTAGGTTCGTAGGCAATGCACCACTTCTAGCTAACCGTTCTTTGCTCATGTGCGGCAACTTATATCCATTTGAACCACCACATTTCATTATCTCCACCATGCATCCTTGTAGAGTTAGGAACACACTGTCGAGTGTCCTTGCATTCAATTCAAAAAATGCATGCTCAGTTGCTGAAATTAAGTCGTCAATGGTTTTTGACGTTGTTTGGTGCTGCAAAGATTGAATAGATCTGAAAAAACCTAGGTCCAACACATTTAGATCAGGTGAAGTAGGTGGCTGGAAACCCAATCTGATGTCAAAACCATCCGCTCTGGCCAGTTTTCTAAAATCAGCATCCTCATCACAAATATGTGGTCGTGCATTGTCCTGTTGAATAAGAATGCTTGTACTAGCAAGTAAGGGCCATTTTTGCTTGATTGCGGGAACTACTTTTTCCAGCATGTACCTCTTAGTTACCTCATGATTTACTAATTTTTCGGGGACTGTAATTAGTGTTCCAGCGGGGCAATTCTTGCTTCTATTTTTTGCAGCCTCCTTCGTCACCATCGGCCAAATGCCAATTTTGCCATCAAATATTAGGTCACCATCTTCGCTGTACATAGGCCTTGAAACAGCACATAAAAACATAACTTTTGTAATGTACCTCTTATTTTGTATAGTCCGATGTGGCTCCATTTCTTCAGGCAGTAGATAATATCTTTCGGCAACCCTTGTCATAAAAAACCACTTCTCGTCAATGTGAATAATGTGATGCATGTCCTTGAAACTTGTTTTCTTACTCAAACTGTTGTGCTTCAAATGACTAACACAAAATTGTACCCTTTTCAATTGATTGATTTCTGAGATTTGTGGTTTTATTGCATTCGAGTGGCTTCTCAATTGCTTTTCTTGAATCCATCTATGCATTGTTGACTTGCTCACACCCATGGCTGCAGCAAATGATCTTTCTGTTGTTCTTTTGGGAAGTGGAGTGGCAAGAACCAGTTCTCTGTCTATTTCAATTGATGGCCGCCCTTTTTTGCCTTTCGCTTTTGGCTGTAAATCTACTTTCAGCCCTAATCTTTGTTGTTTTCTTTACAGACCAGCAAGCCTTGTCACTGTCCTCGTAGAAATGTTCCACCGACCTGCTACCTCAATGCGCTTCTTCCGCGAGAGCTTACCATTTTCCTCATTCTGCCCGAAGAAAACACTAATGTGGGTGCGCTCAAGCTCCGATAACCTTCGCCTTGCCGGCAGACTGACTTCTACTTCCTCCACACCCTCCACATCACCTAGATCACCAGCACCATCCATTATCTTACCTCAAGAATTCCTGCAATGCAAACCTGTGGTTCAGTGGGTTTGAGTACAGCAGATGCAATGGTATTTATAGGGATAATGCTCAGTGGGAAACAATATGGGATAGGGCTGCTGTATCCCATATTGTTGAATTTCAAAAATTTTTCCCTCTAAATTGTGTTGGAAATGTAGATTTCACCTCTACAATGGTGAGAACAGCAGGTTTTCCCTCAAAAAATTGGAGCTGTTTTTGAGGGAAAGTTTAAGCAAGAATTGGAGGCTTGCTTTTGGGAAATTCGAGATTAATCAAGTGTCCATTTCACCACTTGTCAATCACTTCATTCTCCATTTTCAGAAAAAATGACATTTTAAAAAAAAGAGTGTAAAAAAGATGAGGCCAAAATAAGAGGACCAGAGGGAGTAGTTAATATATAAAAGCTCCACTAAATAAGATAATTGAACCAGTAAATGAACCACTCAACTTACTAGGAACCATTTAACGAATGCTACAATAGGAGTTGTTTGGCAACCAGGCTTATAATTGGCTTTTGACTTCTCATCTAGTTAAACAAACACTTAAAAATGTCGACTAAATTCTTTTTAAACCCCTAACATAGTTGAGAAAGCTGTTCTTGGGCCCTAACAATTCTTTTATACAAAAGTTACCCAAACATTTTTTCAATATAGATTTTGAGCCCTATCGGCAATTCCAACATAATATCCGTGACTTGCACGTGACAACGTTACCGTAAGTCTGTATGGTAGTTTAGTCATTTATATCTTTCTCCTTTTTCTTCCTCATTTTTTACCTCCTTCCCCTAGCAACATCCCCTACTAATGCCAGCTCTCGGAAAACGTCCCTCGAGATTGTCTAGTGCCGCCTGACGAAGAGCTCTCTACCACACACTCGACTGAGAGCTGGAATCGCGAGGAAAGTTGTTTCTTTAGTGGTGGCCAATGTGAAACCTGCTTAGGCCAGCAACAAAGAGGAAACATCCTTCGTCTGAAAGCCCTAATGCTACTGAATTAGGGGATAATTTCGACAAATGAAACACTCTGCCATCATCCCCCCAATCCCACCCATCATAGACTTAATCCAAAAGAAGCATCGCGTTCGTAATCATGTCCAGTCGAACCCACAAATATAATTAACCTGAATTTGGATTAGCCACAAATTCATAAATTAATATTCATGAACCCAAAAATTCAATCACAACCCCTAAAATTGGGGCCACTCCGGTGGCTGCAAAAGATATCAGATTGGAGTGGTATATAGGCGGACGGGTTGAATATGGGTCGGGTAATATGAGTTGTTAAAAAATATGGGTATGACTCATTTTGACACTTTTTATGATAGGTCAAAAATGGGTCAAGTCACAAATAGGTCGGGTTGAAACCTGCTCAACCCACAGGTCACAAATTATTTAACTCTCGGATAAAAAATGGGTATATTCGTGGATTTCACCCCATATGGGTTTATATACCAACTCATGTAGATAAACCCACAGATTTCATCCCATTATTGACTCCTATGACTTTATATACAAAGTCATGTGGGTTTATAAACAAACCCACATGGGTAAACTCCAGTGAGTTTCAACCCATATGTGTAAACCTGCGGTCAACCCATATGGCACTTGCTATTGATAGGGTTTGTAGGAATTGTCTTGATTGCTTGAAGGTTAAGTCTAAAACTAAGCATCATGATCTTTATACTCCATTACCTGTTCCTACACATCCTTGGGTTGATATTTCCATGTATTTTATCCTAGGTTTGCCACGATCTCAGTCAGGTAATGATTCTATCTTTGTGGTTGTGGATAGATTTTCAAAAATGGCACATTTTATTCCTTGTAGGAAGACAGATGATGCAAAGCATGTTGCGGATCTATTTTTGAAGGAAGTAGTTCGGTTACATGGAATTCCTGCATCCATTGTCTCTGATCACGATGTTAAATTTTTATCCTACTTTTGGAATACCTTGTGGCGCAAGTTAGGGACAAAGTTGTTTTCGACTGCTAGTCATCCTCAAACTGATGGACAAACAGGTGTGACCAATCGAACCCTAGCGGCTCTCCTGCATGCACTAGTTCAGAAGAACTTAAAGAATTGGGAAAAATGCATTCCGATTGCAGAGTTTGCTTACAATCGCACTATTTATTCTACTACTTTATCTCCATTTGAAATTGTTTATGGTTTTCTACCTATTACACCTCTTGATCTACTTCCTTTGAATTTTAAACAGGTTAAAAACCTTGATGGAGAACAGAAAGCTGATTTTGTGAAGAAAATCCATGAGAAGGTGCGCATGAGAATTGAACAGACAAATGCACAGAATGCTGATAAAGCTAATCAAAGCCGCAAGTTGATGAGGTTCAACGTGGGAGATTATGTTTGGGTTCATCTGCGGAAAGAGAGGTTTCCAAATGCTCGGAAATCTAAGTTGAGTTCACGTGAAGATGATCCTTTTAGAGTGTTGGATCGTGTGAACGACAATGCTTACAAGATTGAGTTACCAGATCATTATGGTGTTAGTGCGACCTTCAATGCTGCTGATTTATATCCATTTACATTTGAAGACGATTCAGTTTCGAGGGCAAAACCTTTCGACCACGGAGGGAATGATGGAGATGCCAAGATGACTACCACCATAAATGAAGATAGTCCACGACTTGATCAAACATTTAAAGGATATGTTTGAGATCCTCTAAGTGACATGGCAGGACCTATGACTAGGTCAAGAACTAAGCTTAGGGATGCTGCTTTAAATTATTTGATTGACCGCCTTTATGATGAAGAATTGAAGAAGGAGTCACCATCGACATCTTGGATTCATTATTCAAGATTGTCGACGAACTGAAGACATTATGAAGAACACTATACTCTTTTTTCCCACTGGGTTTTTAATGAGGTAGTGTGATCACTGCAAAATATTGTAAAATTATTTCATTTTGGGTTTATTGGACTGATAGCTCGGCTATGTGGGCTTTGAAGAGCTGAATTTCTAAAATACAGTCTATTAAGGTTTAGTATATTCAGTTTTATTCTGATTAGAATTAGATTTGGTAAGATTAGATAATGTAATATTCTTCAAGGTTACTTCTTGAAGAATTCAACCTGATTACTTTAGATTACCATTTATTTTAGGTATTTTAGTTATATATGGTTTTAGCTTCTTAAAGCTGCCATAAGTCGATTCAGTTTCCATTTGTGATTAGGGTTTGACGCAAGATTGTAACCCAATAAAAAGGGAGGCCTTATGGACGAAAATTACAACCTTTCATCAATCAAATATACAACCTTTTGAGTTTATACTCTTTGCTTGCGAGCTATTCCATTGCTGCTTAACCCCGAGGGCTAGTTAAGTACCAATAAACCTTGTAATCTGATCCTGGGGGCTAGTTAAGTACCAATAAACCTTGTAATCTGATCCTGAGGGCTAGTTAGAGAGCAAGTCGAAGTTAGGTGTACCCCGAGGGCTAGACTCCTGAATTTCATGCGAGATAGTGTGGGTTTGCAGATCCCTTCACTAGATCAAAGATATTAATTCCGCAAATCGTGAGTCTTCGCAAGGAGATTCATATCACATGGGGAATTTACATATCTTTTTCCCGAAGTCATTGAGCAAATTATTCACCGTTTTGAATATCTCTCTGACTGTTCGGGAAACCAGTGCTTCTCTTGCCTCTACTTCCCCATTGAATCATTTTTTCGCCAATCGTCATGGATGGTTTCCGATGATCTTGATACATAGGTCCAACTTCTCTTGCCTCCGATGATCTTGATACATAGTTTTACAACCATGCTTCAATTGGTGATAATCAATATCCTTCTCACACATAGGACAAACAAAGTGACCTTTCACTGAGTAACCAGACAAATTACCGTACGCAGGGAAGTCATCAATAGTGCAAAATAACATGCCTTTAAATGTAAAGTAATCTTCAACATTACCATCATATGTTCTAACACCCTCCTTAAATAGAGCCAACAAATCCTTGACAATAGGGGCAAGATACACATCTATGTCATTACCCGGTTGCCTAGGCTCGGAATCATCAAAGATAGCAAAACATACTTACGTATCAATATCAACCATGAAGGAAGGTTGTAGATAACCAACATTATAGGCCAAGAATTATGTGTACTACTCCCATTACCAAATGGATTCATTCCATCAGTATATAGGCCTAACCTCAAATGCCGAGGTTCTTTGCCAAACTCGGGGTAAAGAGAATCAATTTTTTTTCCATTGCTCACCATTAGACCTATGTCTAATGACATCATCCACAGGCCAATCCCTCTTAGCGTGCCAGCGTAAAAAATTTGCATCTTTCTTAGACGCAAATAACTTCTGCAATCGGGGAACTATAGGAAGGTATCACATCACTTTTGCCGATTCTTTGATTTAGTTAACACTTCCGCTTCCACCGTAATTACACCCTTCAACTTGTATTGAGACTCACCACATGCCAGACAAGTTTCACAATTTTCATCTTCTTTCCCCTGGTACAACATACAATCATTTGGGCAAGCATGCATTTTTTTTTCAATTCCAATCTCATCAGGCACATAACTTTTTTCGTGGCATACAACCCATTTGGCATAAGATTACCTTCAGGGAGTAATTCCCTAAGCAATTCAAGAGTTTTTGACATCGACTTAATGGTTCACCCAAAATTTTCCTTCAACCAATGGCATGTAATATGGTGATTTTTCTAATATCATTACTAATGAGTTCATTCTGATCCAATATGCTACAAGTCAATTACAATGCAACCCATTATTATCCACACAACAAAAATCATAAGGAACCACTAGTTAACCTATCTACAAACCCTAATTCAACATTTATATATATTTGAAACCCTAATTTCAAGCAATAAATTTATATACAATTTACCTTCTCCAATGAAAAATAATGCACTTTAATATATTAGATTTGCTTCTTCATCAATGGACTAGAAATGGGAGAAACCCCTTCAAATTAATTGTTTGCGAGAAATAAAACTCATTCAATTGTTTATGAAGGTGCATGAGTAACTTGTGGATTGTGTTGCTACTTTGACCTGTAGTGAAATAGGTGGGCGTCTTGCAAATTGATCCCCAGCTTCATTTATTTTCCTATACACCCTATGTATATTTGTGTTCCTTACTTACTCACATATTTTGATTGAAGCACCTCTAAATGAATTTTTCTTTTTGTACTTAAAGCAGACTACACCCGAGTCTGTCATTTCCTCAAAGAATATTCATTCCATGTCTTGCAAGTTTATTCAAGATATCCTGATGTGAATCAATGTTTAATGTTGTCTAGAAATTAAAAAAAATGAAGATGGGACCAATTTGCAAAACGCCCACCTATTTCACTACAGGTCAAAGGAGAAACACAATTCCCAAGTTACTCATGCACCTTCAAAAATGACTGCATGAGTTTTAATTCTCACAAACAATCAATTTGAAGGGGCTTCTCCCATTTCTAGTCCATTGATGAAGAAGCAAATCTAATATATCAAAGTGCATCATTTTTCATTGTAGAAGGTAAATTGTATATGAATTTATTGCTTGAAATTAGGGTTTCAAATACTCCCTCCGTCCCAGATTAAATTGCATAGAATTTTTTTCATGGTTATCAAGAAATATGTTTGACCGTTCATATGTTTGACTACGTATAATATAGGTAAACAAAAAATTACTTTTTAGAAACTACTTGTTATGACAAATCCAACAATATCACATACGATAATATTATTGCTTATATACCTATTTAAATATGTTGTCAAAGTTCGATAGTGAATAGTAAAGTGTGCAGTTTAAGCCGGGACAGAGGGAGTATATAAATGTTGAATTAGGGTTTACTATGTTCTTCGTAATCAAGAGGACGTTAACCCATATATAGAGGTTCACATGGATGCCATTAGAACCGCCAACCAAAACTTCAACGAAGCTCAAGTTCTACAATTACACAGTTGAAATTTCACGCCATGGTTGCATGATCACGCAACCGAGGGCGATCATCCAATGGCAGTTAAATGGTTGGCTCGTAGACCACTGGGTACTGTACTTTCTTATGGAGGTTATGACATCAACGGTTTTACATTTGAGATGAAAGTAGTGGATCATAAGGGTGTGTTTCAGAATAGTGGAGTGTCCCTCGTGTCTGAAGCTTTGGATGTCGGTAATGGAAGTGAAAATAATCCTATGTATGCTCACCAGTGTTACTTTGGAACAATTCTAGATATATGGGAGCTTGACTATGTGACTATGAAGGTCGCAATTTTGAAATGTCAGTGGGTGGATTTCAACAATGTGCATCAAATTGAGGATTTCGGTTTTACCCTTGTCGATAAGAGTCAGGTTGGTTGGCGGGAAGATCCTTTCATATTGGAATCCCAAGCACACCAGGTTTTCTATGTAAGGGATCATTTCGATTCTATGTGGGAGATTGTTGTGGAATGGAAACACGCTTTTGTTGAAGAATTCGAAGTTAAAGAAATTCTTAGATTTGGTCACAATACAACGGGTGTTGGAATGGATGATGCTATGTTGTGTGAGGGGGATGATTATGCTTTGAACTACTTAGTTGGCCACAACGATCATGATGAGGGAATGTAGGTGGACATCCGTGGTAAGGTAATTTGTAAAAGGAGGAAAACCAAAAAGGTTACCAAGAAAATAAAACATAAGAAGTAGTGTCATCGTTTGTAATAGTTTTTGTTATGTTAATTAAGTGATACATATTTGCTTTACCACTATTCAGTTTTAGACCGTACTTTTAATTTGGTTCATAGAGTATCAAAACCTCTAGGTTCAGCTCACGATTCATATACCGATTGTATCAGTTCGAATCCATTGAAATTAGCAAACCATTGTACACATCATTCAATTCTAGGCACTTAAAATTCAAAATAAACCAATGTTGAAAGGTAAAGTCAAGATATTGCAATAATCCTAAACCAACAAATTAACAATCATATCTAAGAAATATGAAGCAAACATAGAAACATCTATGGGAGGTCCGACTCCAAGTCATCCTCAAGATCGTCCGTCAGTGTGGATCGATTAAGACGTGGACGGTGGGTTGATGCGAGATGACGTTCGTACGCTCGTTGTCTTTTCCCAATTTTCAAAATTTTTACCTTCATGGTGGCGAACTCCTTGCGCACCCACTTATAGAAATATCTAACCCCTCTAAAGTATGGTTTCTCATAATCTAAATAAGGTACAGCATACAAATAATCAACTATATTAAATACAATAATTAACGGAAAAGCTATGGCACGAAAAAATTCAATTACCTTCATCAACTCTTAGCCTCTTACTTGGCTCCCCATGTCCCGATTCTTCTGATGAAACTATTTATGATCTACCAATACCCACCTCTTATTTTCAAAGTACGTCTTGTCGAAGTACTTTGGTGGTTTCTCCTCTTTGGTAATTTCCAACCCCTCTACCTTTTTCAATAATTTGGTGATTAAGTTCCCATACGGGAGTCTCTTTACTACCCTAGTTGAGGTGCCAACCCAAACCATATGTCTTAATATAGCCGTGCCGAGGTTAATTTTTCTACCCTTCATAATGAAATAAAACAACATCAATGCAGAATAGGTAGGCTTGATGATGTTGACGGGGGTCAGAACTAAGCTTCTAGTAATAATTTAATACACATTGTGTTGATCTATTATTAGCTTTTAGAGACAAAAAGTTTCAGGCTTACCCAAATCTGTCGAATCACATTCGAAATACCCAACACTACATTGTATAGGATCAACATAGGGGTAATCAACAAGAAGGGGAAATTTGTCCCTATGGTAAACACTGTCTAGAGAACCCTCAAGGTCATTCGAATAGACGCTTTCCAAGTTGAAATACAGGAAATCTACGGCTTTATTCAAAATCTATTTGTCAATAGGAATTTCTATCCTCCCAACCCTAATTGAATAATCACCATCCCCAACCTCCCAAAAATTGCTATAGAATTGACAACACAAATCAAAATACGATGGTTCATTACACGAGAGCAAAGAACCACATAATGGTCTCTAAATTTTTCTTGGGGATCCGTTAATCCCATCCTCAAATATTCTTAAAATCTAAAATATAGCTATGAAGTAATTTCCCTTTTGCATGTAATAGATTGTACCTAGATTGTGTGGGCAGCAAAACAAAGCTGGTTTGATCATACCCTGGATTATTGCTGGTGGATCTTGAACGAAGGATGTGTGATGAGCCACCTCTTACCATCCTTAATATTTTTCCTTTGTGGATGATTAAAGTTGATAACAGCTCTAAGTTGCCCAATTTGAATTTTTGCACTAGGTTTTCAAAGTGTGTATGTGTGTGTTTGAATGGTAACAGATGCTCTGATTTGGGCATTTTTTTTCTATACAGAGCAGGTTTTGAGTCCAGAACCTGCCCCAGACTGTTATTATAAAGAGTCCATTTTGGGTTTTGAGTTCGTAATGTCAAATTTGACCCTTCACAAAAAGTAGCCGAGGAGGTTTCGAGTTCGGAAAGAATTAATTCCAAAAAAAAGTTGCGCTTGGTTTGAACCTAAGGACCCAAATCAGGGGACGAATTCGGAAGTTAATTTTTGAGCTCAAAAGACCGATCGCCCCAACATGTCAAAGGGACCTGATTCACTTACAAACTCAGAATAACCTTGTGCCTGATTTTACATAGAGTCGACGATGTTTCGAACTCAGAATTTAGTTGGCTTATATGGCCATTTTGGAAAAACAGAGAATCTAGTAGATTGTTTGATACAATACATTAAACATTTAATTTCTAGCCATCACCTATAATAACACACACATAAAACAACTAGTCAAACATTTTCCAAAAACAACCATATCATTGGCCAACATTCAACCATTAAAAAATAATTTAATCAATTTAAACTTAACAACCATTCTACAAATTCTAATTGAGTAGTGTTTCAACAAAGATTTCACAAAATCATAATCCATCACACAAGGCCTAAACATGTTAAAACATGTCCTCAATATCAACGTCATTGTCCTCCACTTGGTACCCACCATCACTCGGCCCCATCTCTTGGTTGCCACCATCATTCGGCCCCGCATCAGCCTCACCCCCACTGTCAGTGAAATCCGGCTCAAATTTTTGTGGCTCCTAGGTGGATTCTCTAAGCCTTCATGAAACGTTCATTCTGGGAATTAGCTTTAGCCAACATTTGAGATGTCTCTTCAACGTCGCCACGTATACAATTGAGGTACCTCTCTCTGGTAGTCTTCCAGCTGCTCTGCAAACCTACAACTTTTTTTAAAAAAATCCAACATACACAATTAGCATTAATGAAGTGATGAGTTTAACTTCTACTATAAAATAGAAAAATATATACTTACGAGATCCCGATGCCTTGGCCCTATCAAGTTTTGACTCCCTATCCCTTTTCGCATTCTTAGCCAACTGTCTTGGAAGAACCCACTGCTCCCATTTATTGTTATCGGTGATGGTCAATTGCTTATACTAAAACCAAGCCTCGTCATAAAACTCTAAGCGGATAGGTAGATCATTCGGCTAGACGCCGGCCTTCTTGATCATTGCATTGATCAAGCCACCGCAAATGAGATTCTTTTTCTTGGTTTTGGCGGCCTTGAGCATACTCATTACAATGGTGACCCAGAGTTTATCTTCAATCCCTCCATCACATAGTAAAATAGAATAAGATTCCCAATGGTTGGCTCACATGTGTGTCCACCTGTGGGCAAAACATTCAAAGATACCTACTCGTAAATGAGTCTCTGCTCAACCATCAAAACCCCTATGTCATAGCTCTCCATCAAGCCCAGGGTGCTACTACTTCTATTAAAGTACTTCCTAGCCATGACTACGTGGTCTAATGGGGTACCTTCGGTAACCTAGGGCCAATGCTATCGGTGATAAATTTCTAGAGGGACATGGGGATCGTCGAGTCTCAATTTCCCAGGGGAGGTGTATGAGTTACTGAGGGCTTTATTGATTGTGTACTTAGTAGCCGCAATTTCCTTGCCATTACCATAGTAACATCACGATTATTAAATCTTTGTACTAAATTGGCATAAAATTGAATAACCTCGCCCACTTAAAAATTTTCTTCAAAACATTTCAAATTCTATAGTTGTTCTTTGAAACGGTTCAACAAATAGTGTAGGATCAAATCTTCAATCGAAGATGCACGAATTACTTTAGTATTAATCACTTTACGTTTGGAGAATTTGACATACCTCTCCTTTGCTTTTTTGTTGAAGAATCGCTCCGATGCCCCAATCTCGGTGTATGGTTTAAGGCTCTGGTCACTCGCTAAGCCGGTATTCTTCTTAGTGTATCGTTGCCTCAACATTTTGATCGGATTGGTAAATTGGTGAAGGTGTTGACGTTTTGGGTTTGGGTTTGGGTGGGGAGATGGAATTGGGGAATTTAATTGAAATTTCGATTGAACACTAGGCTGCTCGATTTGTTTTTTAAAATATTTATACAGGTTCTGAACTCGGAAGCTATTCTGAGGGTTTTATACAAAAAGCCCCAGCTCTTTCGAGTTTGGAAGAAGAATCTGACGGGAAAAATAGCCATAAAGATGGGTTTTCAAAGGATATTAAATACACTACAAAAACCCACCAAGTTCCCTCCATTTCTCCCCATGAAAAATCTCTTCAATCCTTTAATCCATTTCTCTTCCTCTCTTCTCCATGATTTCTTCATAGATTGATGAAAGGTAAGTGTTAATGCTTAATACTCCTACATTCCTCTTCTATTTTCTTTGATCTAACCTTTTTTTCTCATTTTTGAGGGGGGAGATGATCAGCAAGGCTTATTGCTTGAATGTGAGCAAGCTTGCATGAACGTGAAGCTCCCACTTGTGTATTGTTAAGGTTAGTGTTGTGAAACCCTAGATTTTTTATACTAAGAAGTGTATTCTTGAATGGTTTGTTTTTTTAGGCCTATTAAATATTTATAATGTTTCATGTGATTTTTTATTGATATCCTATCGATTGTGACCTTGGTCTTACCCCGGATTGTGAAAACCTAATGAATATTATTCTAACGGTGAAAGAATTTGAAGATATTTCATGCCGATGTCACGTGTCGTATTTTTCGGCCTAAACTATGTTCTATAAAGTTAGTGGCATTATTTTGTGGACAATATTTTGTTGTAGGTTTAAGAATGTCTAAGAAACGGACTCGTGATAATGTGTCACGTTCGCAAAATAGCCATCCCATGACTATAGGATTCAGTTGCGATGACGATGAGGGATCCGAAGATGTAGGAATAGCCAAGACTCATTGTAGAACATTAGAAAGTAGGATGGCTAGGAAAGAGTTAACTCCATTAGTTTTTAACAAGTTGGGCAAGTGTTTGTCCAAAGATCGTGCGAAATGGTCTAGTTGGGTCGCGAAGATCAGAAGAATGAGGGTTGACATTCGGTATGATAGTTGGCATGAGGTACCAAAAGACTCTAAGGAGACCCTATGGATGGATTGCAAGGTACCGTTATTGGCCATAGTGTGTTTGGCACCCATTTTCCTATTCTCATATTCTAAAATTTTATTTTTACCTTATTTAATTACCATCATCTCTAAATTCTTATAGAGATCCTTTGAAATCGAAGCCCCGGATATGGCATATCTTAGAAAGAAGGCAACGACCATGATGTGCAAAAGTTGGTGGGAACACATATATACTTTGTCCAGGGATTACATATTTTCTTCGGAAAAAGGTGATCACCCGTGGATAACGTACACACACATTCAACCGGAGAGTTGGGAGATCCACGGAGAATGATTCTAACGTTAGAAAAGTTAAATTAATTTACAAAGAATTTAGATTAAGTAGTCTTTAGTGTTGACATGTTTCTAACAAGCTAACACTGGGTACGAGAAAATAAAACAACGCATTGTCGGTTTGAATGTAATTCCTCACCGTTTAAGTCACGTGGGGGTATGGATTGGCTGCAATGAAGTTAGTACAAGAAAATCTTGAGAAAGACGTTCAAACTGCAATCGAGACTGGGATGACCGAAGAAGAGGCTCAGGCTAAGGTACAAACAATGGATGTGGATGATATTGATAGGTTCAATCTATTCCTCAAAGGCCGACAAAACAAGAAGGGTACATACGAGAAGGGGGATGAAAAAGAAATTGCAGAACGAGTGGTAAACCATATAACTATCTTTGTATTTATTCATTCACATATTTTCCGTTCACATGTGCTAACCTTTTCATATAATTTAACCACTTAGGAAAACTTAAAGAATGATGAATTAGAAGGGAAATTCATACCCAACTTTAAGCATGACATACTTTGCAAGGCAAAAAGAAAATAGGACCACCAGGGGCGTGTTATAAGGGGAGTGGGTTCGTTCCTATGGTCACGCACAACCATTGCGGATCCACACATTGCAAAAACACACGCTTCAAAACGAGAAACAAATTGAGCAACAAGACATTCTCATTGGGAAGTTGATCCAACACATTGGGCTAGCTCTTCCTGAGAATTTAAATGATCTAACACCCAATTGGACTCCCCCATCAAGAGGATCACACCATTCTCCCAAAGATATGGACGTTAATTGGGAGGCAATTATCCTAATTCCTAGAGACGAAGTCAACAACCTCAACAAGTTCATCCTCGCAAGTGATAAAAAGGCACACATTTAAGTTTATCAAATCTTTCATACGAAGTTTGTGTCAGATTTGACATTTGTAATTGGTGCGATGTAGGGTTCACATGTTTGTGAGCTATACATTGATCAAGACATAGATGAAAGACCACTCCAAGATGCTAATGGAGTTTTGCATGAGTTAATGATGCATCATCACATTGTACCAATTGCAGAAGGTTTGTCAAAAGTATCTCTAGAGAAGGCGTTGGTGATGGGTGCTCCGCTGCCAATTTTGGACGGAGAATACAAGAATTTTAGCCCTGCTCATGGAACATTTATTTTATGTCCTCGTCAACTTATTTATGCCGATCCTATTAAAGATCAACATTTGAAAGTCAAACCACCAACAACACCTAAAGTATTCCAAACTACACCAAAACTGGTCCAAACAACACCAGCCAAGATTCAACAACCGGTTCCAAGAGCACAAGTCCCAAAAGACTCACCTTATTTTGTATGAGGGCTATACAATTGGCTTCAACCATATGAACGCAACTCAACTTATGCATTTTTTGGAAACGATTGCGTATTTGGTAGGAAACGGGATATCATCACGGTATGTAGTGATTTTGAGGGTCTGTGGAAATGTGAGAATGTTCATCATACGCTATTGTCCATATACACCTTGTGAGTCCAATATAAATATACTTAATTCATGTTTTCATTTTATTACTTTCATATTCTTTACAACTAATGTGAAAAAATTCTTAATTTCAAGGTACATGTATTTTTTGTATAATCAAAAGAAGGGATGGGTTGGATACAAGTGCCAGGTGAAGACCCGAGAAATTGGTTGTATAAACCAAGAGAGAATCGACAACATTCACAAAAACCTTGGGAGGAAGGATAAGAAATTATTCACAGTGCCCTACTGAAAGGTTACAGTTACAAAATTATTTAGTTTTACAAACATCATTTACGCAATTATATGAATATAAATTTGTGTTTTTTTGTTTAGAGACCATTGGCGATTGATCATGATTGTTTCGGTAACGAAACAGGTGTATTGGATGGCCGTTGCATTTGTCAAGATTTGGAGTCCGCCATGAAGAACACTAGTGATGTCAGTGAAATCAAAATGGATGTGGTTGAAATCAAGGTATGAATTCCAGTACAATTGCTTCTTTTAAAAAAGGGTTTTATTTATATGTTTCCATTCAACACAAACTTTAAGTTGTTTTAATTCAATACAAGAAACAAGCACAAACGTGAAAATGCGGCTATTTCGTAATGTTGTACGCAATAGAGTGCATAGAAGCCGTGAAGTTGGATTTACGTGGAATTGACAATGTTATTAGGGTTCAACCAAACATTTGGTTCAACCAAACATTAATAGTGTCTTTATCTCATCTTAAATGGTTAGCTATTCTCTTGGGCTCACAACTTCTTCCAAAGGCAACGAGACCCTATTCAATAGAAGACATTAACAACACAAGGAATTGTTTGGCTAAGCATCTCATTCTCAACCTCTCAGCAACTCCCGAGAACCCTAATTTGGTAGAGTAACACATATTTGATATATTAGTGTGATGTGAAAGTTCGGAATAGAATTGTGTTGATTTCTATTCCTATCTATAGATTATTGCTTAGCTAACATTTTCTATAGATTTTTGTTAGCTTGTAGAATAATTATGTGTATTGTGTTACAATTCTGGCTGTTGAATGAGGCCTTATTTGAGCCAAGAATATGAATGAAAAATTTATTTTTACCATTGGAGCCATGTTTTCCGAGTTCATAAGCGAATTCGGCCCTTCAAATTTGTAACAGCCAAATTAACTTCCGACTTTGCAAATAATATTGACCCCCAAAAAATAAATGCATGAAATTACAGAGATGGCCTGGATTGTGCATCCAAATTGGGAAGTCCCCTCACATAGGACCGGATTCTGGGTACAAATTAGTTACGAGTCCGGAACTGAATTAGCTTCTGAGTTTGGAACATCTTCCCTGGGCTGACGGTGGTTGCTCACATTCAAGGTCAGAACCAATTGAAGGCAGTTCGTCCAGTCTCACAAAGGCGGTTAAGAACTGCCTTTAAATTGTGTTCCGATTTCGGAACGTGTATTTCGACTAGGGGGTATTAACATGGGTTTCGAGTTTGGAAGCTATTAAATGCAGTTCCTACGTCCTTTCAAAGGCGGTTAAGAACCGCCTTTAATGTGTGTTCCGGATTTGGAATGTGTATTTCTACTCGGGGGTATTAGCATGGGTTTCGAGTTTGGAAGCTATTAAAGGCGGTTCTTCCGGCATTTCAAAGGCAGTTTAGATTCACCTTTAATGTGTGTTTTTAAAGGCAGCTATCGGAACCGTCTTTAATCGGAGAAGACCAAAGGCGCAACCGAAGAAGGCACTTTGAATGTGCCTTCTCTGGTCTAATATAACCACCTTTAATGGCTCATTCCCTCACTAGTGTTTGTAAATATCAACTTTTATTTTCCATTATTATCAACTTTTGGACAAACTAATAATGATTGCTGTGTAATTTGATCTGAGTCAGAGGGAGTATAGTGGATTTCTTTCGTTCTAAACTATACAACACATTTACTTTTTTTAAAAAGAAAAAGTTATCAATCTTTAATCATAAATAAAAAATGATATTATCGTAGCATATTGCTAGATTCATTATAATAAATAGTTTCTACATATCACATTTTGCCGTTGTTATACGTAGTTAAAGATATTAAAAGTCGAATATGTATCTTGGTGACCATGAAATATATTAATTGTGTGCAATTTAGTATCACTACTACAAACTAAGGCTAATGTAACACTTTGAAAGTGTTGCTTTAGGTGTTAAAAATAATAATTAAGTTGGATCTATTGTAACACTTTCACAAGTATTATTTTAGGTGATATTGCATTAGATCTAACACAAAACTTTTCAAGATTTAGGTAACATTTTTCAACGGTTTAAGTAAATTTTATAAGCTATTGTAACATTTTTAATAAGTCTTTCTAGAAATGTGTTACAATAGCTCTAATTTGTGGTAGTATATGACAAAGGGAGTATTTTTTATCATTAAACTATGATAAATTTTCAGTTTTGACCGTCAAATAAATTTTATTTTGATCATTGAGTCGAAAATTGCTATAACTCAATCACTAACGTCTTCCGGGGGGCCAGATCTATTAAATCTATCGCACCAATTAACTCCTCCACACCAACAATGGGATTGGCTCTGATGATGTTGAGCACCACGAGGACCCTAATCGCATGGCTAATTGAAGGGTGGTAAAGATAATGGTTGGTCTGAACCATATAAGCCCTTCAAGGATAGTGAATTCAATTTCGTGGTCGTTACCATTGTTGTACTTCGATGCAGCAGATGCATGAGGGATGTTGTCGATGAACTCTTCCAATTCTAGATCTGATCGAAAACTTCTGTAATTCATTTGTGGTTGATAAAAGCATGCGACAGAATTAACTGGAAGAAATTCCAGACAATGTTCATCGATGTCAAAATCAAAAGGTGCAATAGTTCACGAATAATTCATTAGTGGCTGTGGGGAGAATTAACTTTTAAGTGAGATTGATGGTGGTGGTTGTAACTGTAAAGGTATTGATGGTTGTGTTGTGGATGGTGGTGGCGGAGGTGGCAACCAAGTTGCAGTGGTTGGGGAAAATTTGCCTCACAGCCAACATATGATAAGGAGGTGGAGTGGTTGGAGATGGCGCTAGGTTGGTGAGTGGAGGGGTGAGGGGGATTAGTGGTCGGAGGTGGGTGGCGTAAATCAGTGGGTGGCGTAAATCAGTGGTTGGAGGTGGAAAGTTATTCCACATATTTTAATTTAGCTCAAACGTATTATTTCACAAAATTCTCACAATATGATTAATATTTCAATTGTACCATTTAACAAGTGAAAAGAACAAAAAAGCCATGTAAAAAGTAAAATCCATCAACAATAACGAAACTGATGGTCAAAGTAATCAAATTTATGTATTTTGAAAATTTTAATAATCAAAACCGTGCAAAGTTTTATTTTATAATTAAAACTCTGATTTAAAAATTGTTCGATAATCAAAAGTACAATTTACCCTTAAATTAAATGATATATAAGGGAGGTTGTTTGAGAGGTATTTTCTTGAAATAACATAAGTACAAAAAATTTACTAAAATTTATAGTTTGAGAATATCTATCCATCTATCAAATTAATAGATGTTAAACCTATGTGTGTGTGTGTATATATATATATATATATTAATGATATAAATATTATTATTGATATTTTGGTTTGAAGCCCACACCCTTCTTGAGAATTAAATGACTATTCAAAATTAAAGGAGACAACTTATTTGACCATTATTTTTAAGGATTAGAAGCTAGCTAGCATCGAGACGGAAAATCAACTTTGACAAACCATCCATCTCATCATGCTCAATTGTTCAAAGTTTTGTGCAAATATAGCTAGCTTTTGAATGAAGAAAAGAAGTAGGACTAGATAAATGTTTGAGCCTACCAGCCGTCTTAGGTAGACCCATAATATCCGACATGCTATATTTTGTATTGCACAACTATTGATTATTAGTATACTTTAGAGTTACTCTAGGCACATATTTTACAACTTGTGAAACAATTTTGATGCAAAGAAATGAATATTGGAATATCTGCCGTCTACCTCGGAATGAAGACCTAAAGACGAAGAAGAGAACAACTGATAACAATAGAGGGTCGTCGGAATCTATAGTCGTGCCGCGACCAAGCTGCCGGTGGAGACAAAGACGGCCAGAGATGCATTGTCAAAGACAATAGTTTTCTTATTCCTATACGAATTTTATTTCCTTTTCCAGTTTCGGTAGAATTAGATTTTCATTAGGATTATTTCCGTAGATTCCTATTCTAACTAATATTTTCAAGTATTTAGTTATGATAGCCGAATTAGATATCAATTACATTACAATCTCAAGAATACATTATTTCATATTTTATTTTGGTCTGTGCTATGAAGAACTAAACCTTTAGTTTTATCTATCTATTGAAGCAATCATGGATGTGGTTGTGAAATTTTAAACTCTTCTTCTATATTTCAATTGTTTGTATTGATTCTCTAGTTCTTGAATTAATTGGATTGCACATGTTGATTTATTTAGTATGACCACCTAGGTTATTTTATATTGTTCATATTGCCATCATTTGTGTGCTTTTAATACCTGGTCTGTCCAATTAGCAATAATGGTAGCATGAGTGTATAGTTATGACTTACGTGTATTGTAAAAGAGAATCAATTGCATGCTAATATTAACTTATGGTTATGGTTATTATTGCATATATCTCATATATTCCTGGTCTCATTGCTCTTGTTAATTGAGTCTTGTCTAGTTGGTGGAATAAATTAATAATAAGTATTATCATAGTCTAGTAATTAATTTTTTTAAAGAATGAGAACAATAATTGTTGATGAATTAACTTGAAATATCTATGATCAACCTTTGATGTTGATTTGTGGATATTGTTGGATGAACTATTTTTGTATTATTGATTAAATACTTATATTATTGTTCTTATGTTAAATTAGTTTTAATATAGAAAAACTTTCAAAAAAATCCATTGGTTACTTGATTGGTGAAATATTTTTGAGATAGAATAAATTATTCCCCTTGGTTCAACCCGTACTTGCCTACTATTTTATTATTTTAGGTGTTTAAGAAATATAAACTTACTTTGATAAGGCACTCAAGATTGTGAAATAGGCATATCAAATTCAGTTCCGCTGTCGGGAAATTACTTTATTCTATTTTTTTGTTAGTTTTTGTGTTTTACCAATTGTTATGTGGGAGCCATATACGAAAGAAACATCATCTAAATCATTTTCCAAGGGAACTTGTAAGGAATCATCACCATAAAATTCAAAGACATCTTGCACTACATTTTTAATAAAATCAATAGTATGGCAAGAATGTTCTTCACTGGGATACTTCATAGAATTATTAATGTTAAATTCTACCTTTATCCCATCAAATTCCATAGTGAGTGTTGCATTATGCACATCCATTATTGTCCTTGAGTTTTTTTAAAAAATAGTCTCCCCAAAAAATAGGCACTACATGTTTCTCATGCTCCATGTTAAGGACATATAAAACGGAGGGGAATATTAAGGATAAACATTTACCGGTACGTCCTCTACATTACCCTTAGGGTACATATAGAACGATTGACTAGTTGGATCACTACCAATGTGTAATGTGCCTAAAATTATACTTTCATACAAAGTGTACTGAATCACATTTATGGAAGCACCTAAATCAAGCACAACCTTTTCAAAATGGGTGTTTCTTATCACACAAGGAACTGTAAACATGCCAGGATGGCGACACTTAGGTGGTAGTTCCTTTTAAAATAAAGCAGAGACATGCTAATTCTTTCCACGCTTAAGGTTATTTTTCACTCTTTATTTTTTTATTAACCACAGATAATTCCTTAAGAAATTTAGCACATCTAGGAATTTGATCAATAGCACTACGAAGTGGGATGTTTACCTCACGTGTACGAAAGAATTTATAGATATCCTTGTTGTCCCCATCCCTCCTTTTTTCCTTCAAAACCTTGGAAAAGGGTGGTTTCGATACATAGGTAGGGATTTCCATCATTTTTTCTTTGTTGCAATGAGGGGATGATGGCTTTGGAATTGACCTCGGTCTTGTAACAATTACTTCTTCCTCAATCTCCTTCCCCTTGCTCACCTTCTCCTTAGACAACTTCTTAGCTTCTTATTATATATCCTTCTCCACAAACACCACTTTCTCGTGCTCACTCTCAACAATACTTTGCTCATGGTAGTTTCCCACCTCTTTACAACTTCTCAAAGTGATAGCACTAGCATTTGGCAAGGATTTAGCTCTGGGTGAGAAGGAAGCTTTCCCGAATCTCTTGACTCCACTTGATTCAAGGTAAATGCCATTTAACTCATTTAAGCCTCCAAATTTTTGATACTCAATTCAGCCTTCTCTTGGAACTCTTGGGATTTTTCTGCATTTAAACTCAATCTTCCCAAGGTTTGCATCACCTTATCATTTGTCATGCTTGAACCATCACCTTGATCCCAAAATTTGTCTCAGAGCCTTTGAAATTTTTGTTGAGGGGGCCAATATGGTTGATCATTTTCCCTCATTGAGCATTTCCAAAGTGAAGGTTAGGATGATCGCTCGACCCTGATAGTAAGAATCTCTCCAACTCAGATTTGGACTATTTCAGTAGCCTTAACCGCCTTGATAACCTTGTCCTTCTTGATATCATTGGCCTCCTTGTAACCCCATGGCATTCACCTCTTCACCTTATTCATCTTGCAATATAGGGCACGAATATGTAGTATGCGCCGATGCACATATCTCATATGGATTAACATGTGGCACATTTTCGGGCTTGGTCATGAAGGTATTCATCATCGAGGTAAGGGCTAGAACTTGATCTTCAAGTTTACATTGTTAGAGCTAGCATTGGGATTGTTCGAATTTTTCCTCCTGAGATCGAACCTTTAGCTAAAATATCTTGATTCCTTAGCTAATTCTTCATACAAGTTCATAGCATCCTCCAGGCTCTTTTTTCTAATTGATCCATTGCAAGCTCCTCTCCCCAATCTTTGCTCCTCATATAGTAGACCATTGTAGAAATAGTATACCAAGTCTCCCTCCGAGTAACCATGGTAAGGACAAATTGATAGAAACTTCTTGAACCTCTCTGAATAATCATAGAAAGACTTCTCATTCCATCGGTTTCTAATCTCCTTCTTCATGGTAGTGGACTTAGAAGCCGGAAAATACTTGGTGAAATTTTTTTATCTTTAACTCAATCCAAGAATGAATACTCTCGGATGGAAGATAATGCAACCAATCTTCGTGTGCATCTCTAAAAGAAAAGGGGAATGCTTTCAACTAGTAGAGCTTCTCATCTACCCCTTTGGAAATCATGCCACAACAAACCATATGGAAATTAGTGAGATCCTTGTTAGAATCCTCTCCTTTCCTGCCAAGGAAAGAAGATAACAAATTAATCAACGACAAGTTCAACTTAAAATAACCATTAGGGCCAACTACCAAATAGGTGAGACACATATGTTGTTGTTCAAAATTAGGAGCCATAGACCCCTCTCATAGAAACACCCCTCCCTTGTAGAGGAGGTGGTGGTGGATTGCTGTTGGGATTTCCTTGTGGATTCTCCATAGAGTTAGTGGGTTCCTCACAATGAAGTGTAAAAGTGTTAACATCCACACCGTCTAAGAAGCACCTTCTTTCTCTCATAAGGGTTAACTCCAACTCAGGGTTGTAGTGTAAGGGTTATTGCGAAGAGGATCAAGTACGTACCATACAAAAAGAACTCAAACATTACGTCTCTGAGCACAATACAAAATCAAATAAAATTTTAAATAGATAATATCAACAAAATGTGCTTAAACACTTAAAAACATATGCCTCTTCCCTTACAATTAAGAAGATAACGGTACTAAGGATCGTTCCACTAGAGAAGAGGTATTTTCTTAAGGGTTCATGCATATAGGTTATATGTGTGTGTGTATACATATGTGTGTGTATTGGGGGTGGTTAATTAAATTCTACAAACAAAATACTAAACGACTAGATTGTAAAAGAAATATTTGCTCATCATGCAAATAAGTCAAAAGAGAGTTTTAACACAAAGATACCAAGCCTTGGACACAATTGACTTTCACCTCCGAACTTGGCATTGATCATATAACCTTCACTTTATCATAAACCTTTTGATTACCTATTGTGGAGGTGATCCTATTATTTTTCTTAAGTATAACCCTCACTAATGGCCGCCTTAGATGATCGACGTCTAAAGCCATCCCATTATGCAAGAAGAATCAACTAGATTGATGATGTCCTATATATCTTAGCAATTCACATAATTCCTAATGGTTATCAAGAAAGTTCAACATTCAAGAGTTCCCCTTCATTAGCTACTTCAAGATAAACATCCCACATTCATCTAGCAATTCATAACAACACAATATAATTAGAAACACTAATTTCATGTTCTTGGACCACACATTACAAGGAATGAATTAGCTACTTTCATCTTGACTCTTAACATTCCATCATGCAAACAATCCATATCAACACATTTCTAACCAATTCATGAAGTTAAAATTAACATTCAATTCAAAGGAAATACATGATAATCAAGAACCCTAAATAGAGTTTAGGTGAGGCTATGTCGTAGGCACTGATTCTTTTGAAACGTCATCTCTGACGGTTTCTCTCACAATTTACCAGCGGGCTCCTCACGACGAACGAGCAGAATTAGGCTATCATTGGGTGACAAGAGAATCCGTTGTAGCTGATGAAGAAATGGAGGGCTCCTGCATGAGGTGAAGAAGCCAGTGGAGGATCTCCTTCGCGATCTTTGGTTGGCGTAACATCTCTGGTGAGCGCAACATCCCTGGCGGGTGTGACATTTCCGGCTGGCCAACAATACTTTCAAGAAAAATCCACGTTGTGCACGACGATGTCAGACAGAGAAGGATTTAGCAGAGTTGCCCCCGTTGTACAAAGAGGAAGAAGAAGACAATTATCACACAGAGAAGGAGAAATCACAGCGGCGACCAAAATCTCACGACGGTGAACGGTGTTCATTGTGACCTCACCACCACCTCGTTTTCCCTGAAATCCACCTTCCAAATCTAAATATTAAAGAGTTCCTTTCAGCCCAACCCTTAAAATATCCCAACTCTATGCAGAGACCGTCGTTTAGAAAATATTTGTTGTGGTCGGTTGTAGCTACGATAGTCTCGTGGTGGTCGCGGCGGAGAAATGACGTGAATCTGTGGACAACGTTGGAAAAATAAGATATGGGCCACAACCCAAATTTCTTGTTCAACAATAGTCATGGGTTGCGGGCTGCAGTCAAAACGTGTCATTCCGTGGCGGTACATGGTCTGGCTCAATGAAATATATGAAAATGAATCTTTCTGTGGTAATTCATATTTGTCAAACAGAGCTTTCTGGCGCATACCAATTTTCACTGGCATTCAACACCATATCTGCGATGGGTTTGGAGGGCAATGCTCCCTTGTCGGTGTTTATTTCTAGGCTTGGGAAGTTTTTGGGTTATGGATTGGCTTATCTGGAAGACAGTAGGGGGTTTACCTTTATTTTATCATTTTAATTCACTCTGTATTTTAATATTTTTAGTTTCCAGGCTTACTGTTAGTAATCTTGCGACTCCAGCATGATTTAGGCCCCTCCCCACCATTGATTGGAGAAATCCAGCGACAACCTCTAAGAGTAAGTCCAACAACTTCCCAATAATAGGTATTTTAATTTATTATATGGTTTTTACATAGTTTTTCAACTCCAACAGCTTCCTCATCCCATACGCTAAAATAGGGATTTTGATGAGAAAGAGTATTTCCTTCCCTATATTTGTAGAAAGAGAATTTTTTTTATAGGGAATGGAAATTTAACGAAATTCTATTTGAATCATCAAATCATAACACAATATTCATTTTCTATTAAAATTTTAGGTCTCGTATTTTCCTCATTTTTCCATTCCTACTAAAAAGTACCTTTGATTTCCAATAATGTTTTTTAGATTAAACTACTACAATCTCAAGTTCATGTGGGATGTTTATTTATATTTTTTATAGGGTTTTATCAATAATGATTTGTTTAAAAAATTGGAATTAATCTCTTTGGTTTATAGTTTATAGTTTTTTTTTGAATTTTTTGGATGTTGTTACCTTTTATTTCAAACCGGGTGAATATATAAAAATATTACAAAAGAAAACTAATTTCTAATTTAACATCAAAATTCTAGTTTCAAATTTGCTTTATTGATTGCTTTTATTAACTAACTTAATTTTTATAATATATTTTGAATTGATTAAAAATGAACTCTTAGCTTTAAATGAAAAAAAGAACTATAGTGTAATAAATGTCAGATTATACAAAATAAAAAAATCTGTTGGAGTTGAGTCAAAATATTATAGGGAATATTGATTTTCATTCTCTATTGTAGAGAGAAGTTTAGAAATGCTGTTAGACTTGCTCTAATATGATTATGAGGCAAAATCTTAGAACTACAAAGTTGTGGCAACCCGGAGGGAATCACCCTTACCAACCCTGAATAAATATGGAGGCAGTGCAGTACTGGTCTGCTTTAAAACAAAACAGAATGCCCTCGAAACTCCTCTGACAGAACCTTTCCTCCATGACTGGAGGTGTGGGGGACCACACCTTTAATGATTAATAGTTTCACGCGCTCTTAATATTTACAGTTAAATTTTTAGCAACATTAAATAAATTTATTAATTATACAACTTTTCACTTGCCCATTTCAATTAACATCATAAATTTTAGACTTGATATAAATATTAGGTCTTAAAATTTTTCTCTTTATCTTCTATTATCATATAACAAAGTAATCAAATGATTACTTGGCTTAAGAGTTCGTTTGCACCCTTCTTGTTTTAACGATTTTTCTCAGAATAATTTGCAAGAAAATTATTGATAGGGGGAATCTAAATATATATTATATACCACTTAATAATGTACTAATCATGTGCAATGGAATGAAATATTCCTAGTTCAATCTATGATTGTCTTGTTGCATTCATCGAGAAAAGTACTCCCCCTGTTCCAGACTAAGCTTCACATAATCTTTTTCACGGTCTTCAAGAAACACATTTGACCGTTAATATGTTTAACTATGTATAAGAACGGCAAATAAAAAATTGATATTTAAAAACTACTTAGAGCAAGTGCAATGGGGGTTTCTTAATTTTAAAAAATCGCTCTAGAAACCGAAAACACCCACAGCGGTAGTTTTTAGGCCCTTGGTTGCCATGCTGGGAACTGGTTAAGAAACCGTATGTGGCAGCTTATTCAGTTGTGTCACATGGCCTGGGGGCTGCCTACTGCGGCCAATTTTTTTAAAGCATGTGGGACACGTGTCACCTATGCATTGGGCCACGTGTCCCGCATGCAGGGTTTTATTTTTGTTTAACAGTCGCTGACACGTGGCGCCATCTGGTTAGGCCACGTGTCAAGCGGCAAAAAAAATCGGAGCACAACCGATGAAAATGACTGGGACACGTGTCCCACTTATATGGCAACACGTGTCTCATTTCAATGGTAATATCAGCTGTGCATTTTTAATGGGACACGTGTCCTAACCGTAAGGTGACACGTGTCCCAATGGCTATATTTTAAAAAAATTGCAAACATTTTTAAATAAAATGAAATTCTATTAATAAAAATTATAATGTATTATTAAATTTCACATTCAACTTATTTTGAGTGAACAAATTAAATTAAATTAAATGTTAATGGTAAAATTAATGAGTAGGATAGAGAAAATCAAGTGTGGTCAATGAATAGTCAAAAGTGGTTTCTTACCATTGTGGGGATAAAAAAAGGTGGTTTCTCAAATGGTTTTATAAGATTAGGTGGAAGAGAGAGAATGAGAGAAATAATATATTTAATTGGTAAGAAATCAGTAGCGGTTTCTACCACTGCACTTGGTCTTACTATGACGAATTCAACAACATCTCATATAATAATATTATTATTTACATATCTATTCAAACATGTGGTCAAAATTTGATGGTGTTGATTGTCAAATAGTAAGTGTGCAGCTTAGTTTAGGACAAATGGAGTATATCTTATTGAGTTCTTGAAGGAAGAGTTATAAAATGCCATTGAAATATTAAATTTTTTTAAAGAAATATTGTAAAATTATAGTTTTATTTATACTGTGCTTAAAGTTTCATTCCAAATGCACAGGGACCAGACATTCCAAATGCACACTCTACCTATTTCCATAAGAGAGAGCATTTTAATGGAAAAATATGAATTTCCAGATCTTAGAGAACACACAATCCAACCTACCATGAATGGATGCTACTAATATATCTCAGTTTTATTTTGTTTCAGGTACAAGAACACAAAAGAAGCAAGCCACAAGTTTTCGTCACCATGACTACCGCAGCCTCACAAGTCCAACCTACCAATGGATGCTACTAATATATCTCAGTTTTATTTTGTTTCAGGTACAAGAACACAAAAGGAGCAAGCCACAAGTTTTTGTCACCATGACTACCTCAGCCTCACAAGTCCAAAGAGGAATCGAGAAATCGCTTTTCAGTTCTGCACAAAGGACTCCATGGTCAACAGAACTCAAATTGGAGGAAGAAAGTACCAATCAACATTTTTGCCACTGCACCCACCATACGCTCATAAGATGGGAAAGCACTTGTTTACATCTTTTAAAGTTAATACCCTTATAAACAATTTGTTTATATGTCACTCGGTGAAGATGACGTTTGGAGGCACGGTTCAAGTAGCAGACTGCCAATGAGTGTGTTTGGAAGAACTGTGCTTATAAAGCAAACCTGACTTATTTTGACTTATTTTGAAAGTAAGGGGAGACGAAATTCTACTTTTCCCCCAAAAAGAATTTTTACTTTTAAAATCAGCATTTTTTATGAGTTTACCAAACACAAAAAGTGCTTAACTTATAAGCAAAACACCTGTAAGCCCTGCCAAACACACCAATATGGCACGTGAACGTTATTCCCCGACTTCTTGGATTGACAGGTTCACTTGTGGGAGACTCACGTGCCCAAGTGTAAAAATATTAGTTCTAGTTGTAAGGTAGGGTTTGTGCAACCTAAATTTGATTCAATAATGTAACAATTTTGCAATTATTGAGAGTGGGAACACTATTTGCAAAAAGAAACATTGATTGACAATTTATCTTATGATACGGGCTTCAAGATTTAACATGGGTTCTGCCTTAGTAAGTAGGGGTGGGCGTTGGTTTGGTTTAATCGGTTTTCGATTTATTCGGTTTTGCCCATAAAAAGCCAAAAATCAAATCCGACCCGAATAATCCAAATTATCCGAACCGAATTCAGAATTTAGTTTCGGTTTGAAACCGAACTGATTTTAATTTTTTTTAAATAATTACTAAAATCATATAAATTAATTTTTTTATTAAATAATAAAATATGCAATCTAATTTCTAAATCATCAAAATCAATTTTCAAAATAAAAATCCAACAAATAAAATACAAATTCAACCATAACAATTTTAGCATTACAATTTAATATTAAAGAAAAATAGTTCATTTTAATATTCATATTAAAAACTTTCACATTCTTCAATCCTTCAAGCAATCCACATTCACCTTCAATCACTTCACAAACTTACTTAGGGTTTAGAGTTTGGGAATAATTTTTTAAATTTAAAAATTGATCTCCAACTTAAATTTATTTAAAAGTTAATTTTGTTGTTTTAAAATTTAATTATTATTAATATATATTTAATTTATTTATTTAATTACCATCCGATATTCGATTCGAATTTTGATTTGAGTTTTAATATCCAAAACCAAATCAAAAGCCATATTCAGAATTTGATTTATTTAATTCAAATATCCAAAAATTAAATATTAAATTCAACTCAAATTGTTCAAATTCAAATAATTCAATTTTTGCCTTTTTTAATACCACCCCACTAGTAACTGAGCTTTGGCAAAAGGCGAAGATCCGCTGAGGGCAGCGGCCCATATCAACCGACATCCCGGCCAACGTATGAGAGGTAAATTACGGTAGCCCAGCATCAGGACCAATGGGCTCGGTATGGACTCGGTGTGCACAAGGGAGCCTTGCAAAGCAAGAGCTCCCCACACTGCCGCTGCCGAATATCAAAATTGAGTTTATTGGCTTTTCCACCTATCTCCCAACCAATGGGGTACGCCCAGTAACTGAGCTTTGGATTATATGAGCTACTGTACAAATGATAAAGACCAACATCCACAAAATAAACAGCACATCTTGGTCTATTCTTTGCTGTCAAAGTTACCATTTCAGTTAGACGCAGTCAACCATTCCCATTCCCAGAAGAATTGAATATTCAAACCAACAGTTTCATCATCCTGCAACTTCGTCCCACCGAATCACTCATGATTCCAATCCTCATCCAGAACCCGCTTCAACCATGATACTCTCCTCCAAACCCATACCTACAAACCTGTTTTTATCCCTCGTGCTACTCTCAATCTCCCTCAAAACTCACCCAGTGTCTTCCCGTTGCAGCAGGACCTGTGACCTGGCCTTAGCCAGCTACAGCGTTCCGCAGTCCTCAACCTTGACTTTAATCTCCCAGTATTTCAGCGTCCCAATTGCGGAAATCTTGAGCTGGAATCCCGGGACAGTTCAGGACCAGGACACTGTGATTGCCGGGAGAAGAATCAACATCCCTTTTTCATGTGATTGTATAGAGGATCATATCTCAGCCCATGCCTTCAATTATAGTATCTCTACCGGGGATACTTATGATACTGTGTCCAGTAGCGTCTATTCGAACTTGACTAATACTCCTTGGTTGCGAAGATTCAATACTTATCCGGAGACTAATGTCCCCGCGAATGGGTTTATGAATGTTACTGTCAATTGTTCTTGTGGGGATGAGGATGTGAGTAAAGACTATGGTTTGTTTATTACCTGGCCCGTGGGACCTGGTGATAGCTATGAGTCTGTGGCTAGTACTAACAATTTGAGTTCAAGCTTGATAAGAAGCTATAATCCCGCAGCCAATTTTAGTGGGAGAGACTTGCTGTTTGTTCCTGGAAAAGGTGAGTTCTTGTTCTTATTTCAATTGGAGTGCTAGTCTTTTTGATGAGGGAGAATTTTAGGTTGAGCCCTTTTGTTGATTTTGTAGTTAAGAAACTGTACATGACATTGATGCATAAACTTGATTTTCACGTTTAAGTTGAGTGCAAAAACTGTGTAGAATTGGCTTGTTTTTAGGAGGGATGTGTGTGTATGTGCTGTTTTTTTCATTTCTTTTTCCAGTAGTGTTATCATGGTATTTTAGCAAAAGCAAAGTTTTGGACTGACCACACTGACTTTATTAGTTAGGTTCCTGTCTGCCTATGTACATATGATGACAATGCTTGGAGCTTGAGAATGTAATGCTAGATGTCTTCAAGCTGTCTAATGTTGGTGTGTTTGGTTACTTGGTTCAGTTGTTTTGCTTTGATATGTTACAAAAGGAAGTTCTTTGTGAATGAATGCATTTGATGACACATTTACAAACCACACAAAATTTTAGTATTCATTAAGTGATCAGATGCTTATCTTTGATCATTTTGGCTACTCTGATGCTAATTGAAATTAAGTACTTTGTATTTGTCTGGGATACCGAGTGAGTGGAGCTCTCGTTTGTCAATGTAGACAAAATTTTAGTTGTACCTATCAAGGATTCCAGATATGTCTATGTTTAAATTGGGAAAATCATCATTATTAGAGAAAACTTAAAGATTCTTGTTTAATATTCAATTCATAAATGGGTGGTTGGTGCTCTTTAGGATGATTTAATTGGGCTAATTGCCAAGCTCATTGCCAGTAACCACTTTGGTGTTGTGGATCTGTTTTCCGTTATTACTGCTTCTCCTTTTTATCACCTCTTAATAATTTTTGAAGTTCTAGACAAGTTTCATTCTTTTTTGAATGGATGTAGACGTTTTATGCCAATTTAAGTTGAATGGATGTAGACGTTTTATGCCAATTTAAGTTGTCCATTCAAATTTAAGTTGGCTTAATTATCTTTAGCATGCTAAAACTTTTCAATGTTATGCAGATCAAACGGGAAGCTTTCGGCCCCTCACATCCAGGTAGCATACTGAGATGTCTAAGTTGTGCTAAGATTCTTTTGTGTTTCCTCCAAAATTTGAATTTTAACATCACCCTTGATATCTTTTTTGCAGCACAGGTGGTTCATTATTAAATTCCTTCATTTTCAGCTGCTGGAAACTTTTGAATGAACAAGCTTACTGTTTGATTCTTATAAACAGGATTGTCTGGTGGAGCTGTTGCTGGAATAGCTGTGGCAGTAGTAGCAGTGTTACTTCTTACAGGTTACTTATGTTTTGTAATTAATAGGAGGAGAAAGGCACGTAGAGTAGCTTTGCTCTCAAGGCCATCTGATGATCAATTCCAGCGAGTAGCCAGTGGTATCTCTCTCTCTCTCTCTCACTCTCTCTTTCACACACACAAGATCTATTTCACCTTCTACCTTTGGATTTTCGTGCTTTGTTAGTGAGACAGTGGAGTTGGCATGTACAAGTTACACTTGGAGCGTTATTTTACTTTGTTGCAACTTATGCATGTTTTGTTCATCTTTTGTGGAACTTACTTTCTGCTGATTAATTTTTAGTTCATTAATCCTACTGCTCTTTGTAAATTTAGCTGATGGAGGTAGTACAATTAAGTCAACGGATTCTCCGTCTACTGCTGAAGGAGCTCAAGGCCTTACTGGTATAACAGTTGATAAATCCGTCGAGTTCTCTTATGAAGAGCTTGCAACAGCTACAGATGACTTCAGTGTAGCTAACAAGATTGGTCAAGGTGGCTTTGGTGCTGTTTACTATGCTGAGCTTAGAGGCGAGGTTTGTCATTGCATTTTCATTTTACAATTATGTTCAGGAAAGATTAAGATGCTGGTGCCTCTCCCTCTCTCTCTGCTTTATGAAAACCACTTATCTATGTTAGACCATGTACAATGGTGAAACCACTCTGAAAATGCTCATGTGGTTTCAGTTCATTGAATATTCAATATATCTCATCCACTTCATCAACTGAAACCACAAAGAAACAACTCCATTTTTTTCTCCACAATAGTTGAAACCACTATGAAATCACTTTATGGACCCCATTTGATTTTCTCTATCCTATTCATTAATTTTACCTTCAATATTTAATTTAAATAAATTTGCTTATCCAAAATAAATTGAAATGTGAAATTTAATAATACATTGGTATTTTCAAAAGTGAATTTCGTTTTTTATAATTTAAATTTAATTTCGTTTTTAAAAGTTATTTCATAAATTAAATTTAAATAGTTGAGAAAAAAATAAGCAGATTTTTGTTTAAAATAACCAGAAATATTTTTAAAATTTTCGCTGGGACACGTGTCCCAATGAGAGCATGCCACGTGTCCCATGCAAGCCAAATTAAAAACGAAAACAGCAAAGGAAAGCACAGGTTCATGTGGGCTTTGCAAAGGAAAAGGAATTGGGGCAGTTTCTCTTTTCTGAAACCAATGCCCCGTTGCAATTAATTGCAACCACTTTGAAACCCCCATTGTTGTGTTTCAAAGTTTCAGTGTGGTTTCAGTTCCGAATTGAAACCACTCTGAAACTCCCACTACACATGCTCTTACATTCCTTTTCTCTGTTAAACCACCATTAAATATAAGTTGCGGGTTAACTTTATGGTTAAGTTGCCTCTTCCCAAGGTGTGGGGCTAGGTCTGGCTCCCATATCTGATATGGTCCTAATCTTTCTTTCTGGGTGTTTGCATGATAATTCATCTATATGTCCATTATTAGATGTATGCTTGAGGAAGATGATCATAAACTTTCATTTCAAATTTCCAATACTATAAACTTGAAGTATCTCACCATTTTGATTTTAACATCTTTTTTTGGGTACAGAAAGCTGCAATCAAGAAAATGGACATGCAGGCGACACGAGAGTTTCTTGCTGAACTGAAAGTCTTAACACATGTCCATCATCTGAACCTGGTAATAAAATCTTTCATACAATTTTTAGGCAAATTTTCTTTCTCCATTTAGCCAAGCAAGATTAATTCCACTTATGGAGTACTTATTGTTGCTTTTAACATTATTGTATTTTTTTGTTTCAAAATTGTCAAATATTAGATTGAATATAATCTTCTTCAGGCACTTTTGAAACATCATCTCTTGGTATCAGAGCATCTAACTTCACTATTTATAATTATTAGCCAATGAAAGATGGATCCTTATGCTTTATTTTCTGGTAAAACTGCTGTGGAATTTAGTACTCCCTCCATCCCAGCTGAACCTTCACTCTTACTTTTATCACGTTGTTCAAGAAACATGTTTGGCTGTTATTATAGTTACCTATGTACAATAATGGCAAACAAAAATATTTAGAAACTACGTGTTACGATGAATTCAACAATATCATATACGATAATATTGTTCTTATATTTATTCAAATATTTTGTCAAACTTTGATAGAAAATAGTGTCAAAAAAGTAAGGGTGCAAGTTCAGCTGAGGCGGAGGGAGTAGAAAACTGTGCTTGGTCATACAAATTAAAATATGAAGATATTTATGATTTTTCCTTTTGAGGATAACAAGCTATTATAGAATATAAAATTAAATGTAATTGCTATTTAGAATTTTTAATGTCAGGAATAGTTGAGAAATATCCCGCCTTTGGAATGTCTTGTATTTGCGAACACTAACATCATCTCGTTTCTAGAAAGTTTGTTGAATAATATAGTTGAGTTGCAATAGTGAAAGGATAGTCAATCGAGATAGAGGCTTGAAGCCAGGAATAAGTAATGAAAAACAATAAATATTACATCCTCCATTACACTATTTTCTTCCCACTAATAATTTGCTATTTTCTTCCCACAACAATTTGCTTGGGGATTATGGATGAAGTAAATGTGTGTGTAGTGGAGAGAATAAAAAGAAATAATGAAAAGAAAGTAATTTAAATGAGTGGATGAGAGTGAGTTGACATTTGCCAAAAGAGGAAATAAAGAAAGTAGGAAGGAAACACTGGGACTGAGGAAGTACCTAGTTTAATGGTTGTTACATGGTTGTTAAATTGTAACTTTTAAGATGCCGCCCTTCGTATGACTGTTAAGTAAATGAGAACCAATGAATTTAAGAATCCAGAATTAGACTACTGTTTTTGCCATTTCAGTAGAGATATGCTAAATTGATATCCAATCTTGACCAGTTGAAGAATTGATCAATCGACTACAAACGGTTAGTCCAATCTAAGCATATGAAATTCACTCTGAATTAAATAATCACAGGGAAGCTATTGCTAAGTTTCCTAACTAGTACAATTAGAAAGAAACCTGTTTAAGCTTACAGATATACTATGAGTGCACATGTTTGTAGCCAGAAATTGTTTATCTATCAGGCTCACTAGATTCACTCATGGTCTCAATTGTTTGTTCCTGGAGTTACTTTTGAAACTCGTAAGAACTGCTTTATAAGATTCTAGTAAAATATTTTTTCGCCACTTGACACCTCATGTAGCTATCAGTAATTTTTGGACGATCATCATTGGATCCCGACATTTTCTTAAATTGCTGCTCATTGTAAGATACTAGTTCATAATTTGGTGTTTTTCCTTGTGTTAATTGTATTCCGTTTTATGGTGAACAGGTGCGGTTGATAGGTTACTGTGTTGAGGGTTCACTTTTCCTAGTGTATGAATTCATTGAAAATGGCAATTTATCCGAGCATCTCCGTGGTTCAGGTAAACTTTACTTAAAGGTTTAGCAGACTTGCTGGGTCATTGCTAGAAGCACCACTACATTCTAATATAAATATTCAGTAAGAACCTCCATGGAAATTACGAACTGTCTCTAGCGCTAGTTTTGAATGACGTATAAATGGGAGTGTGAGAATGGTTGGGGGTAGCTGGAAAGGGGAGTTTTATTTTCTTAAGATTATGGCTTAGCAGTTAGTAATCACCATTGCTGAGGTGTTTCTTTATAAAAAAAGGTTTTTTGTTGACAGCATCATTTCCATTGGCAGATACAAGAATGCCAGCAAGCCAAAAACGAAACAGCTTCTAACAGTGAAGACATAAATTTGCAATTTTATTCATCATTATATTATTTGATACGGAGTAGTATATTTTATCACCTACATTGCTCTTTGTTTCTGACATTATTATGAAAGATTGTTGTAGTTAGGCAATGTGGCTATTTCTGACAGGTGAAATGTGTCCACTGTTCTTACATTTTCCTGTAGTAAAGTCTTACAGTAAGATAGTCTTTCGGTTGAATAAACATTTCGAAAACCGAACCAGCTTACAGGAATAGGCTTAATTGACCAAGAGTTATTAGCTGTTTCTAGAATGAGATTTTGACTAAAAATGCATCAAGCTTTACTCCATAATGAGGTTTTTTTTGTATAGGTCATCTCTCTTTAATGTTTTTGGTTGGTCATATTGAGAACATTTAAGCCTTGTAGCACATGTTATCTGTGTCTGCTTTCCAGGGAACCCACTCTCATGGACAAGTAGGGTGCAAATTGCGCTGGACTCAGCTAGAGGTCTTGAGTACATACATGAACATACTGTTCCCATTTATATACATCGTGATATTAAATCAGCCAACATTTTGATAGACAAAAATTTCCATGCAAAGGTAGTGCTACTACTCGACTCTGATTTGAAATGGAGCTTGTCAAGATCTTCAGGTTATGTGAAAATATCTCATTTTGTAGGTTGCAGATTTTGGTTTAACAAAATTGACAGAGGTTGGAAGTTCATCTCTGCCCACACGTCTTGTGGGTACATTTGGCTACATGCCACCAGAGTAAGTTTGCCGCAGTTAATTTTGATTGTTCACCTCACATTGTGTGTTCTGTAGCTTCTGTATGGACAGAGGCTTGCTAGTTCTGGTGCCTGTTGAGAATTTCTGTAACTGTTACTGCAGCATCAGCAGATCTCTTTTTTTTATCCTTCTATTGGATCTAGTATACCCTTTATTTAATGAAATCATAAAAAGTTTTTTGCTAAGAAATAAAACAATAAAATTCTAAATGCGAAGTAGTACAAATCCTGCCTTGGCTTGTGCAGTGGCTGCACTGTAAGAAAACCCTATGCTTCATTTTCCTTTGTTGCTATATTTTACCGAAAGTGTGTGCACTTATTCAGATATATTGTTTCCCAAAATAAACTGGCTATTAATGTAAGCAAGTAGCTGTAATATTAATCTAATATGCCCTTCTACTTTCTATGCTGTCTGATTTTATGCCAATAATGTCTTTTATGAAAGACTCCTGCACTATGCACTTCTTGTGGTTTATGTTTTTGTATTAGTTCACCTCAATTTGGTTTCTTCTTACAAACGAGCGACTTAGTTTTGATACTTTATTATAGCTATGACAGTGTCTTTCCAAAATAAATATGGAGCATTTAAAATGAAGGAATTTCTACTTTATGAGTTGGACTCTGACGGTCCAGTAAGGTTTACTTTGGCCATTTCCTTCCAGAAATTGCCTTTGCCGATGTTCCTCTTTGGAATCTGGATTCCCTTGTTCTGAAAGAAGTTCTTATGGTTTATACGTACATGTTGTGTAGTAACACGATGATGCTCATACTGAATGCTTATAGGTATGCACAATATGGTGACGTTTCTCCTAAAGTTGACGTCTATGCGTTTGGTGTTGTGATCTATGAATTGATCTCAGCCAAGGAGGCTATAGTTAAGGCCAGTTCTGTAGCAGAATCTAAAGGCCTTGTGGGTTTGGTAAGTTATTTATTTGCAGTTTTATACTCCCTCTGGTCATGAAATATTGGCACTCTTCTAAATGGCGCAAAGTTTTTTAAAAAGTGAAATGAGTGGGGTAGGTTGAATTGGGAGAATAAAAAGTAAATTGTGTGGATGAAAACAATCTAAGATTTGCCAAAAGAGGAAAGTGTCAATATAAAAAGACCTTCCTGAAAAGGAAAGAGTGCCAATATAAAAAGACCAGAGGGAGTATGAGTCAGTAAGGTAGAGTTCAGTTATGGGCTTCAAGTAATAAATTTCAAAGGAGTCTGAAGTTGATTTGTTCTATTAATCTCTAAGATCCATTTCACAATTATGATTCTATTAATTGTAGACTTCTGTAATTTGGATCAATTGCCTCTGATGACAGTTTGAAGAAGTTCTTAGTCAGCCTGATCCAGAGGAAGGTCTCCGGAACCTGGTTGATCCAAGACTTGGAGACGGTTATTCCCTTGAATCAGTCCGCAAGGTAACCTACTTTTCGATTTCGATTCTCTGTATCTCTCTGAATATCTATCGAGTTTCACTTTAGTTGAGTATCAACCAAAATCCTGACCAAATCTACTAGCAAACCCCAAGACACAATTTCATACATTTGTCGATTTATGAACAATGTTAAAGAAATCCAATGTGGTATGTTTCTTCCTTTATCCCAACATTGTCGAACTAGATTTCTGTTTCTCACGTGTTGAGACTCCCAAGACATGAAGCTCTCCACCTACATTTTTGAATGTTGCACAAAACCTAAGTACTACCACTGATTGCGTGACTAGTGTTTTCTATTGCAGTTGGCTCAGCTCGCAAGGGCCTGCACACATGAAAACCCTCAACTAAGGCCAACCATGAGATCCATCGTGGTTGCACTGATGACACTCTCGTCCACTACAGAGGACTGGGATGTAGGATCATTCTATGGAAACCAAGGTCTTGTGAACTTGATGTCCGGAAGATAGTGAAAGATTGTACCATAATGCAAGTATCTGTTCATTCTTGTGTGTATTTTTTGACTCAATTACAGGAGTTGGAGTTGTATACCATACTTGAATAATCTGTAAATGTTGGTAAAAGATGTATGTGTGCATTAGAATTTCGGTAAATTAGATGAGACACAGATGAATAATTGAAGTTATTCCAGTTGGAATACTGGACATTGATGATTGAATTTGATTCACTGTACATATTCAGTTCGGTTAACAAAGGCCTTGAACAGTTCAATCAGGATGACATAAGTTAAAAGGCTCGATCAATTACAACAGCCATTGATTTCTGCGCAAACAAAATGATAGATAACCTCCCTCAATCTGCTTAGATCTAGGATGTCACCTGCGCTTTTATCTTCAGCAGCTACTCCACAAATCTACTATTCACCTGAAATTTTTCCAGCTTTTGTTACTTTCAAGGACCATAAAGTACAGTGCGCCTTCCACAAAGTAACAACTATACATGAGAACAAAAACTTTTCTAAACCCTACGGTTTGGAAGCTGCATTTGCAAAACAAAATGCAATATTTTTATCTAAATGCCAATGACCAACAATAATGACGGAACTTGTGACTAAAAACACTGTTTTCTGTTCCTATAACACATATAAGCCAATAATGCATCATACAGCGGTTTAATAGACCACTACCAAAACCCAAAATCAAGCCACTACATTTTCAGTCCAACACGTTATAACATACTGATAGAACACTACCAGGACATGAAATCAAACACTCAACTGTTTGCTGCTACACTAAGCCCTCTCATTCTCACAACCATACAATAATAAAGTTCCTAAAACAGATCAGACAAACAGTACTGACTTAAAATCTGCAATTTACACATCAGATATTGAGCTTGAATAGACAAGTAAGCTGCCTCTTTTCTACTCCAAAAATGTAAAACTGAAAAGGAGGCACTAGCATTTTCTACTCCTAAACTGGTCCAGCGCAAAGAAATTTCAGTTAAGACCCCAACTGCAGATGCATTTTGAAACCACTGCAGATACATTTGTTTCAGAGTTCATAGCCACTAACATTTTCTGGCAGATATATTTTATAAATGGGGAGATCAAATACACAGGCTCATCAACTCGCCTCTGAAAGAAAAGATTAATATGAACCTATAATACATCTTCTAAGATCACACACAGAATCTTGAAGAAATAATTGACAAACTTTAAGCCTAATACAACTGGCTGGGTGTGTGCAAACTGCATATCCAAAGACATGAAGCAACTATACAAGGAAGACTCAGTGTAACAGACTTAGTCATGAATACATTTCATTTTAGCAATTGTACAATAAAGAACCACCCCAGGATTGACAAATTAAGACCCAGATAAGTTCAAACATCTGTTTCATTATAAAGCTCAGAATGCCACACACTGTGAAGAATGCATCTCAACAGCTCTCATTCTGTGTGATATGCACTAGATCATGGGGGTAAATCACCTAGGACATATAAACTCTCTCATACTGCAATTGTGGTTTGAAATGCAAGGAAACATGAATGTGGTACTACTAAAATCAAAAGAAATTCATGTTCCCAATGTTCCTCCAACGGAAAACCCTAACTTTACTTTCCGTGGTTTTATTGATTTAACAAGGACAGTAACCAAGCAAGAAGAATATTGTAAATAAAGATAAAGGAAGTCTCAAATGGTCCTCCCAGTGCTGAGAATATTACAGAATGTAGATCGAAGATATGATAAGCAAACATTTAACCATCCAAGTTGATCACAGGTGCTGTGAATTTTACAAACGACACAAATAGGAAAGGGGGTTGGATCACTAAAATTTCGAGCCTACGAAAAGGTAACATAATGATGGACAATAGGCGGACATCCCAATTTAGCCAATTAGACATGTAAACCTTTCTCGAGCCAATCGCCGGTCCCAATTTAGCCAATTAGACATGTAAACCTTTCTCGAGCCAATCGCCAGTCAACAAAAGTAGAATAGAAACCAAACAACCAATACTGACTCTTAACCTCCTCCATTTAGCATTACGTGGAGCAACGTGATAAACCGCCTAAACTCCAAAGGAACCAATAGAAAACAATTATGTATAGCTTTCTTCTCAAGCCTAATTGCCCCTCCATCTACACTAATGAAAAGTATTCATAACCATGCCCCTTTCCAGTACTGCATTTTGCCATTCTCTCAAAAGAACAAACACATCACACAAAATCTCCTTCCTATGTTAATATTGTACAGGAAAAGAGCATAATGCAAACATTTACAACTAATTATGGGGTAAACACAAACAGGAAAAAGGAAATCCAGAAATCAAATGCATTACCCCTGGCCATCAAGGTTTCCCTGGCCACCACTGGTAGCACCAGAGCCTCCATAACTGGCGTCCTCCACGGCAGGGTTCTGCCACACAGACTGCCACGCCTGAGAGGGCGGAGCTCCCACAAACATGGTAGGATCCACAGCAGGGCGCCCCATCATCACCCCAGGTGGGTAGTAGTAGGGGACCCCACTAGCAGCGGCAGTCCCCACACCCACCGGAATCCCGGGCGGCGGCGGCGGCGGCGGCGGCGGCTCCTCCCTGTTCTCATCCCTGGGGACGATGTCGACGAGGAAATCGAAAATGTCAGTGCGGGTGATGGCGGCGGCGATGTCGTTCTTCTGGAGGGTCCTGCGCTTGTTCTCCTCGGCGTGAAGCCATGAGCGGATGGTGAGCTCCAGGATGAAGAGCTCGCACGCCTTGGCGAACAGAATTGGCGCCTCTGCGGAGATCATACGCACGTCCTCATCGGCCTTCATAATCTTCTTGATGCGGGCTAAAGGGAGCTGGTGGTTCTTGAAGTCGTTCACCTGCTCGATCTCTTGCCGCTGGTAGTTCCAGAACAGTTGCAGCTGCTGCTGCTGTTGCTGCAGCAGGTGGTGGTACGGTGCCTGCCCCGGGAACGGTGCCGCCGCCGCCGCCGCCTGTGGGTTGTTGTTGGTGGTGTTGCTGTCCATTGGGAGGGTTGGGAAAAGGCCAGTGGACTGAAGTGGTGGAATGGATGAACTGTGAGTTTATTTATTGCTTGGGTGAGAAATATTGTTTTGGATAGATATTAGGGTGTTTTTTAAGAATAGATAAAAGCAAGGGCTTTGGATGTAAACATTGTAATATGGAATTAGATTCAATGGATGTGATTTCACCACGTCACTTCTATTGAGATTACTGTATAAACAATCATTGCCAATTTGGCATAGTCCCTCCTACTCGGTTATGAGCGTGGTATCATTACGGGCAGGGCCCTAAGGGCGAGGGTATCGCCTGCCCTTTTAAAGTTGAAATTTGTAAATATTGACTTTAAATTTTGGTAAAATTTTGGGGAAGGTCGTCCTTCCATACGCTTGAAAAGATGAGATTTAATTAGAATAATAAAAGATAAAATATCATAGTTGTAATATTAAAAATTTATTATGCAACATGTACTAGTTATAAAGTTTATAACCCGATTCAAGTAAGTAAAAAATTTTATCTTCATTTCTTCTAATTTGTACTTTAAAACTTGGTCTTTCCATAACTTATGGATATACTGTCTTTCAAGAGACGGACTCCTAAATTTTAACTACTATATATAATAAAAATATTATGTGAGATATAGTTAAATTTATCTAAATATTTATTTTTAAAATATAAATTTTTTATGCAAAAATATTATATGTTACTAGAGGTATTAACGATTAAACATGATTATTGAAAATCGTAAAAAAATAATTAAGCATTTTTTTAGTTGGATGGAGGGAGTATCCAGAATTGTAAGTTCATCAACTTTTAGAGAAATACCAAAAAAATATCAAATTGCACAAATTTTGTTAAACTCCATTCAGATCATAATGTTTTGTTTTGGATTTCGGCAAAACTTTTCGCCCTCCAAATCCTAACCGCCGTACATCCTTCTACACATCAAGATTCTACTTTCCCCTTCTTTTATAATATATTAAGAGGTTGATTAGATTTGATTTTGGTATAGATAGAGTTGTTGATTAGGCTAAAATTATATTAGTATTAATTTTTTTTGGAGTAGGTCTCCTAACAGACGAATTGTCCATAAGCTTATGGACAGGGAGGAATTTTTTTTGCAAATAATGGAAAGTTAAACAAAAAAAAACACACGAAACACAAAATCAAAATTTCATGCGGCGAAATTCAATCACAACACACAGTTTCACACAAAACACACACTACTCTCTGTTTCTTCTTCGAAAAGCTCTCAACAGAAATCCAATCTTTCTCACCTTTCTGATCTTCTCACTGGCGTGTTTTTGATCTTCCCATCCACGACAATGTCCTCCAACGACAACAATAGGCTCAATTTCGTCGGCTTAATTTCGGCTCAACCAGATTTGTCACTAAAATCTAATGAAGCAGAAGAAATTTCAAGTGCTTTGATCGTAAAAATAACTTCCGTCGAATCGGAATCTGCATGAGAAAACACGATTGTAAACGGCAAAATTCAACTTCAAGCAAATGAAATTTAGTTGCAAGAAGCTGAAATACTACTGAATTCCAATGAAGGTATGATTTTCTATCATCAGACGGAAATTCTAGTGTTGAATTGGAATCGAAATGAATATAGATATTTTTGAAACTTCTGCACACAGAAATTCGACTGCTATGAACATGTATCAACATGTGGAAACATTAGCAATATAAACTACATGTTGCACATAAATTTCGTATACTTTATGCATTTGTTAACTTAAATCATGTATAGGTTACAAATAAACATGCATTAGATTAAAATGAACAAAATAAAGAAAATGCATTTGTCGATTTCAACTTTTGACAAATTTGTGCATTGTTAAGATTATAACATTTACAAAATACACTACACTTTGCATATGTTACACTACAAGTAGTATTTGTTATGCTTATCAGAACAGAACTTCTATAATTTTCTAATTTTAAATAGCTTCCTGAAGACTATGCACAACTTACATTACAACATGCATATCTTACATTAGAAATTATATTTTTTATTATTATGGGTACAGATTTTCCTAATTTAATGAAATTGATGCAGAAAATCTTACCGGTATAAAAGGAAAAAATTTAGAAGCACTACATGCTCTGTACAAGAAGCATGCAAATGCTATTTGTTTAAGCTACATGAAAGACAGGTTCACGAAAAGTACTACAAGTGCTCTGCTAGAGGCCAACCGAAAATATTAAAAACTAGCACTACCAGTCCTGTTCCTTGCGTGAATTATGAAAATGATTCTGAAAAGATGAAAAAGAGGAAGAGAAAGGACTTGATTACAAAAAAAAGCCTAGCTGAAATTAGGGTGAAGCTAGGCAGGATTATTACATCGTGTCACATCACATCACGGTACACAATCATGAGTTAACAAGACCAGCCTGACAGTATCTCAATAGGAGTGAACGGAGGATTACAGAATACAAAGGAAAGACCATCAAAACAATGGAACATACAGGTTTAAGACCTACTATAGGATATAAATACATGTCTTTTGAAGCCAGTGGAAAAAAAATCTAGGGTATACGATGAAAGACCACCTCAACTTTGTGAGTTGACTTTGAATAAAGAAATAGAAAGTGGAGATTGATGTGCCCATTTTATACGGTTATATTAGGGTTTTTGGGATTAAATTTTGTAACTTTTGTGCTCTAAATGTGACATTTTACCTTGCAATTATCTAAGGAGGGTTAAAAGCGACTTTGACGTTTTTATCACCTTTTAGAGAATTTTGTGTAACAAGGTAATTTGTTTGAAGACTTTGAAAACTTTGAAGATTTTGAAGAATATCTTTGAAGATTTGAAGACTTGCATTTGAGCTTTTTGAAGATACGAAGTGTTGAAGAAAGGAGAGCAAAGCAAATGGTGAAGGATGATCTATGTTTTGAAGCAGAGTTTTCAGAATTTTCGGAGAAGAATCAGCCTCCAAGAGTGGTACCATTGGATTCCTCTTCTCGAGTACTATAAAATCGACTACAAGAACTCCCAAAACGGATCAACGGTTCACCCGGAGGAAGTAAAACAAAACAGGACTGAGTTTTACTGATCTGGTCGTGACTCGCAATGCTTAGTCGCGAGTCGCGACGGCATCGCGATCCTGCCCTGCAGCCAGCGTTTTTCTCCCCTTTTTCTTGTACTATAAATACCTCTTCACCCACTTCTTTCCAAACTCTCTAAGCCCGACTTGGGGCTCTAAAACCCTTGTTTTTCACCATTTTCTTCCATTTCTTCTTCTTTCTTTGTAGATCTTTTGTTTTATGTTATGGGTTTTGATTATCTAGCTTAGTTTTGTACTTGGGAGCAATGGATTGAAGCTTCCATTTCTATGTAGTAAGAACCATTATATCTATCTATTTGATGCTTTTGCTTTTGTGCATTTATTGAGCTTTGAATGTTAATTGTTAGTGGCATTGATGTTGTTGGAAGCTTGAGTGTATGAATTGCTTGTATGGTTACTTTTTAGGGTTGGGAGAAAGTAGCTAATTCTCCCATCTTTTAATGTGGAATCCAAGAGCATGAGTTAGAGTTTCTTAAATGATGTTGGTGTGTTAACAATTGCTAGATGAATGTGATGATGTCGAACTTGTTGTCATGTTTGTTTTAGGTAGCAAATGAGAGAGGTCTATGAATGTCGATCGTTATTGACTAATCTTGTGTAAATGCATGAATTGGTTAAATGCTTAGACACGGTGTAGTGTTCATAAGTGTTGCTAAGCTTGTTGATTCTTCGTGCTAAATGCCATCAATGGGATACTCTTAGTAATAAGGGAGTCATTGGTGAGGTTTGACAAGAGATGTCGAATTCACTCTTGCAAACTACTACCTAAGAAGGATGGAAGATTTATCTTCACAACAAGTAGTTGAAGTATTGAATAGATTGTTTCACTCGTTCTTGAAACCTTTGTTATTTAGCATTTATGTATTCTTGATGGTATGTTTTACTTCATTTATTCCATGGGTTGTTTGAGAATAGGAAGTGTTCTTATGATTGAAATGTTCGGGTGTTAGGAAAGTGACGAATTCCTTAGCTCCTTTGCATGAAAATCTATGAGCATGAACTTAGAACTTCTTGTGAAAAATGTGATGTGATTCTTGCTAGATAAGTATGTTAATGTTAAGTCAAGTAATGAATGTGATAGAATGAGTGAATGGTTCAATGATCTACATTAGATTTGGAAGTGGATATCAATTGCCCCCAAGGCTTTATCTTTGTAGTTTTAAACCCTTTTTTTTCTTAGTTTTGTTTGATGATTAGCCTAGTTACTTAACTTTGCTAGTTATCTTGTCTTTTTAATTTCATCACTTAGGACAACCAACCAACCAAACCCCCCTTTTTACATGCTTTTATATGTGTATATATATCTACTCCTAACCTAATATCAACCTTTTGTGCCTAAACGCTTAGGAAGATCCCTCTTCTTCGTGGACGACCCCCACTTGCCATTATCTACTTAATTGTAGATAGGAAGCATTTAGGGCTTAAAAGTATTAACTTTGAGAGGTACGGCGACGACCTCCCAGAGATGCTCAGAAACCTTTTGATAAACTCATGGAAATCAATGACAAGGACAAAGATTTCTTCTTCAAAGTCAAGTACGACAAGGAAACAAAACTATCAGCGGTGTTTTAGAGAGATTCAATGATGCTGGAGGACTACAAACTCTACAGAGATGTCATCATATTTGGCACTACATACAGAACAAACAAGTATAACTTAATTTGTACGCCAATAGTTGGAATCAACAATCACTGGAACATAACAATGTTTGCTTGTGCTTTTATAGCAAATGAGTTGGCTGATACTTTTGTGTGGCTCCTCAACACTTTCAAGAAATCAATGGAAAAGAGGGAACCTGTCACAATATTCACAGATCAAGATCCTGCAATGGGAAAATCAATAAATGAGGTATGTTGTGAAAATTTGTTACTTATAGTTCTGAGCACTGAATATACACTGTTAGACATTGCAGTTGTTACCTTGAAGTGTGCATTACATAGCTTATAAGCTGCACTTGTTACTTTAGAAATCAGGTTTCTTGGAAATAATGCAACTTCATAAATTTTATTTCTTAGACCTGAAACTGAGCAGGGAATGTTAGCTTCTGCACCTGTCAGCTTACAAAATGTATTATGTTTTGTTATTAATTAGTTACTTGTAAATTCATATACTAACCAACTTCCATTTCTTGTTACAACTTTCAGGTCTTTCAAAACACAAAACACAGGTTGTGCTTATGGCACATTAAACAGAATGCAATACAACGTTATGGGAGATTAAAGAAAGATGAATCATTCAAAGGTGATTTAGACTAATGTATTAAAAGGTGTCGTAATCCAACAGAATTTGAAGAAAAATGGACCTCCATGATCGCCACATACAAGCTGGAAAGTAGCACCTGGTTTTAACGCCTGTACGACATCCGTGAAAAATGGAGCACGACATTCAGCTAGGATATTTTTTCAGGAGGCATCTTATCATCACAGCGAAGGGAAAATAACAATCACGCACTATGCTTCAGTGCAAACAAAACAACACTGACGGACTTCTATGAGCTCTTCAACCAAACAATCAGAAAGTGGAGGAGAGATGAAGCAGAAAAGGAAAATACATGTACAAAAGCAAAGCCAAAATATGTTAACAAAGTAGGTATGTTTACATTAAGAGTATGTATTACTTACCTAAAAAAAGAATATGTATTACTTAGCCTAGAACATGAATTTGTTAGCTTACATCATGCATTTGTTTCCCACTATTGGGCCTGTACATGTAACATGTTACTCAGGTTTACACACTTGCATTGTACAAATGATTCAAAAAGGAATTTTCTCTAGCAATGGCAACTAAGGTCAAAGGAACTGTTCTCAGAACCACGGACAAGAAATATGAGGTCAGCCTAGAACATGATTAATCTAAATACGAGACAGCCGAGTACACAAATAAAGAGGGGCTGGTTGAAGTACAATGCAAATGCAAATGCTTTGAGGTGTCAGGTATGATGTGCTTTTACATTCTCATAATATTGCATCTCCACTCTATCACATATATACTTGAGAAGTACATCCTCAAAAAGGTGGACAAAAAAGGCAAAACAGAAGTATGGGATAGGGCTCTTGGCCAAGGATAACAATTATCTGAAAACATCAATGGTGTTGTTTCATGGAGGAATCATATGTCCAACAAATTATACAATTTGGTTCTAAAGAGCAAAGGAAACTCAGAAGCTAAAAGTGATTTTCAAGAGATGTTTGACACCCGCTCAGCAAGAAAAGAAGACTTGTTTGCATAAAAAACCAATGCCATTGAACAATCAGCCACAAGTAGCCAATGCAACTCAACCATAACAAGTGCACCTAAGGTACTGGATCCAACCCAAGTTAAGACAAAATGAAGAGGAAAAAGGCTGAAATTGGGCATGGAAAAGAAAAAAATAAGGAAGAAAACTACTGGATTCGGCACAAAAACACAAGATGTGAAGACACTGTAAAGAGTAGCATTATTTTGGATACATGTTGCATTTGTTTAGCTATATATTGTATTTTTTTTCAGGATCATACTATATTCCTAAGATTTTTGTTTAACTAAGATTTTTATACATTTAATAACATACTGTATTTTTTTAGCTTACAACTATAAATTATCAAATTATAACTTGCATTTATTTTGCTTGCCTAAGTACCAACCTTTGTTTCACATAATTTTATTGACATGGAATCACTGAATACCAACTAACTGATATGTGATTACTTAGCTTACAACTGCAATTTATTAACCTATGGATTGCATTTGTTTTCATATAAGCTCAGAAACCCAGCAAAATAAACCACATAACATAACTAAAATGTAACTTCGTATTAATAAGCATACAAATATTACTTCTTAACATTCAACATGCACTTGTTTCCCTAAAAGTGACTTGTATTATATTACACATAGTTTTAGTGATACGAAAACCACTAAATACATGTAGAACTACTTAGCTTACACCTTTAGTTTATCAACCTATCAATTGCATTTGTTTTCCTATAAGCTCAGAAAAGCAACACAATCAACCACATCAAATAATTCAAAAATCAACTTGGTATTAAAAAGCATACAAATAGTACTTCTTCAAATTTAACATGCATTTGTTTCATACAACCTGCAACCTTACAAACAAATCCTAAAACAGTGTCTCAAATGCGCTCAACATGTCACCCACAAAACAATCAGTCACAAATCATCCAAAAACACCTTCAACCTTAAAAACAAATCCTAAAACAACGTCTCAAATGCGCTCACCATATCACCCAAACACCAATCAGTCACAACATAAGCTGATTACAAATATCCAATAACAATTCAAAGATGCTACAACTAGAGATCCTCAATTCCTTCAATCCCAATGAAAAATGAAGGAATCATAGTACGAGCTTTCTTCATGTATTCATCAAAAATATTATCAACCCATGCATGCATGGCTGGGACTTCCATAACTTCCTATGTCGTCTTGACATGAACATGATCCTTATTTGATGTGCTTTGCCTTCTTCATGTAGTTCTGATTGGGGTTGTGGCTGCAGCTGCGGCTGGGGTTGTGGCTGCGGCTGGGGTTGTGGCTGCAGCTGCGGCTGCGGTTGTGGTGGAACAACCGGACCAGCATTTTCCCTCTCAAGGTTATGCACCAACACGCATGACCTCTATGTCTCGTTTGAAAATGAGATAGACCATATTCATAGGCTGACAGAGAAGAACAAAGATCAATCAAACAAAAAATCAGAAACTGTCTAAAAGGAAATATGAACTATAAATTGCAATATATTAACCAACATCTGCATTAGTTTTAAAACAACATGCACTAGTTTTTTAAAACTGTAAAAAAAAGATAAAAAATACTTACATTGCTGGTAGCTTTGTTAATATCTTCATTCCTCATCACACCACTAGGAATGCTGATGAGACGTCGAATGTATGTATTTTCCAAAGCATTTAACATCACTTTTGTCATATTTTTGTTGTAAGATTGCTAGATTTTGGTAGGTTTACATGATAAGGGGTTTGGATGACCATTTTTGGTTGTTGTATCTAAATCTTTCATTTTGTAACCTATGTTTAGTCTAATAGATTTTTGGTCCTTACGAGTATCTAGATTCCATTTTGTGAGTTTCATTTGTAGATGTCTCGTGAGTCCTTTGGAGTGGTTTAGTGAAGACCACGTGCCAAAACGTGGTAGAAGATAGAAGGGTCGAAGAAGGAAGGCAAAGAAGCAGATGAATTATCACCCGGAAGTTTAGACAAAGTTCTGAAAATTATCCGAGAAAAATCAGTCTACAAGGGTGGTGTCATTGGATTTGTCTTCTTGAGCACTATAAAATCAACTACAAAAATTCCCAAAACGAATCAACGGTTCACCCTTGGGAAGCAAAATAAGAACCCTCGAATTGAAGCACGCTCGCGCGGATCATCACTCGCCCAGGTGGATGGATATGAATATTGGGTTGAAGCCTCTACCGCCAAGGCAAGGCCATTTCTGCCCTGGCAGGATCCTGCTGCACTTTTTCTTTGTCTTTCTTTTCCTCTCTCTTGTACTATAAATAGCTCTCCTTTCTTCCCCATTCTCTAAGCTTGACTTGGGGGCTCCAAAACACTAGTTTTTCACCTTTTTCTTCCCTTTTCTTCTTCTTTCTTTGTAGATTTATGTTCTATGTTATGGGTTTTGAATATCTAGCTTAGTTTTGTACCTGGGAGCAATTGATTGAGACTTCCTTGCTCACGTCTTGAGAATTATTTCTATATATCTATTACTTTCTCTATTGTGCATTTACTGAGCTTTGAATGTGGATTGTTAATGGAATTATTGTTGTTGGAAGTTTGAGTATATGAATTGCTTGTATGATTGCTTTTTAGGGTTGGGAGAAAGTAGTAATTTTTTCCTCTTTTAATGTGGAATCCAAGAGCATGAGTTAGAGCTTCTAAATGATGTTGATGTCTTGATAATTGCTAGATGAATGTGATAATGTTGAACTCGTTGTCATGTTTGTTTTAGGTAGCAAATGAGATAAATCTATGAATGTCGATCGTTCTTGACTAATCTTGTGTAAATGCATGAATTGGTTAAATACTTAGACACGGTGTAGTGTTTATACGTGTTACTAAGCTTGTTGATTCTTCATGCTCAATGCCCTTAATGGGATACGTTTAGTCATGTTTTTTTGCATGATTAGCATAGTTACTTGATTGTGCTAGTTAGCTTGTCTTTTAATTTCATAACTTAGGACCAAAACCAACCAACCCCCCATTTACTGCTTTTATATGCCTGTATATATCTACATCTAGCCTAATATCAACCTTATATGTTTAAACCCTTAAGAAAATCCCTCTTCTTCGTGGATGACCCCGATTTGCCACTATCTACTTAGTTGTAGTTAGTAAGCATTTAGGTCTTATAAATATAACTTTGAGAGGTAGGGCAACGACTTCCCAAATTTTGATGTCGCTGTCGGGGAGGTAAAGAGAATTAAATCTCATTGTATTGTATTGGAGTGTGCATATGCTCCACTTTGATTTTTTTGTTTGAAAAAAAATGAAAAAAAAATTCCCGCTAAGTTGAAAACCTGAGAAGGAAAGTTAGGCAAAAGGGGAGGCCCAGATAGGTCAAAAACCCGAAAGGGCAACCTATGAAAAAATGAGAGGCTAAATGGTGTGGAAAAGGTGAGGGTGAGCATTGAAAAAGAAAAATGTGTGAAGCTAGGATGAAAATCCGAGAGGGCTCCTAGGCAAAATGAAAAAAAATGAGAGAAATTGAAAAAAAAAATATGCTTCTCTTGATTTGTCTATTAGGTGGCTTTTTCCGTAGAGTAAGTTAGCTTGGCATTATATGTATACCTCACTCTTGTTATGGTTTGTTGGTTGTTTAGATTATCTTAGGCTTTGGGATGTGAGAGTGTGATAGATTCTTATGTCTTGGGGGTTAGGGTAGTCTAGGAATATGATGTTGGATGCTTTGGGAAAACTTTTACATGCTAGTTTACGCTTTGATCTTTGCTTGTTCTTATTACTCGAGGACGAGTAAGGTTTAGGTGTAGGGACATTTGATGAGACGTCAAATGCATGTATTTTCCAAAGCATTTAACATCACTTTTTTCATATTTTTGTTGTAAGATTGCTAGATTTATGTAGGTTTACATGATAAGGGGTTTAGATGACCATTTTTGGTTTTTATATCTAAATCCTTCATTTTGTAACCTATGTTTAGTCTAATGGATTTTTGGTCCTTACGAGCATCTAGATTTCATTTTGTGAGCTTCATTTGTAGATGTCTCGTGAGCCCTTTGGAGTGGTTTAGTGAAGGCCACGTGCCAAAACGTGGTAGAAGATAGAAGGTTCGAAGAAGGAAGGCAAAGAAGCGGATGAATTGTCACCCGGAAGTTTAGACAAAGTTCTTAAAATTATTCAAGAAGAATCAGCTTACAAGGGTGGTGTCATTGGATTAGTCTTCTTGAGCACTATAAAATCGACTACAAGAGCTCCCAAAACGGATCAACGGTTCACCCGTGGGAAGCAAAACAAGAAACCTTAATTGTAGCATGCCAAAGCAGATCATCACCTCCCCGAGCGGATGGATCTGAATATTGGGCTGAAGCCTCCACCACCCAAGCGAGGCCATTTTTGCTCGGGCGACGCCATTTCCACCTGGGGCGGGATCCTGCTGCACTTTTTCTTTTTGTCTTTTTTCCCTCTCTCTTGTACTATAAATAGCCCTCCTTTCTGCCCCATTCTCTAAGCCCGACATTGGGGGCTCCAAAACCATAGTTTTCCCCTTTTCTTACATTTTTTTCTTCTTTCTTTATACATTTATACTCTGTGTTATGAGTTTTGATTATCTAACTTAGTTTTGTACTTGGGAGCAATTGATTGAGGCTTCTAAGCCATATCTTGAGAACTCTACTTATCTATTTATTGCTTTTGTTATTGTGCATTTATAGAGCTTTGAATGTGGATTGTTAATGGCATCAGTGTTGTTGGTTGTTTGAGTATATGAATTTCTTGTATGATTGCTTGTTAGGGTTGGGAGAAAGTAGCAAAGTTTCCCCTATTTTAATATGAAATCCAAGAGCCTGAGTTAGAGCTTCTAATGATGTTGATGTGTTGATAATTTCTAGAAGAATGTGATGATGTTGAACTCGTTGTCATGTTTATTTTAGGTAGCAAATGAGAAAAGTCTATGAATGTCAATCGTTCTTGATTAATCTTGTGTAAATGCATAAATTGGTTCAATGCTTAGACATGGTGTAGTGTTTATAAGTGTTACCAAGCTAGTTGATTCTTCGTGCTCGACACCATTAATGGGATACTTTTAGCAGTTCATTGACTAAAGGAGTCATTAGTGAGGTTTGACAAGAGATGTCGAATTCACTCTTGTAAACTACTATCTAAGAAGGATGGAAAATTTATCTTCAACAAGTAGTTAAAGTAATGAATAGGTTGTAGATTCAATGATAGATAAGAGGTTTGGAAGTGGAAATCAATTGCCCCTAAGGCTTTGTCTTTTGTAGTTTTAACCCCCCCCCCCCCACCCCCCTTTCTTAATTTGTTTGCATGATTAACATAGTTACTTAATTTTTCTAGTTAGCTTTTCTTTTAATTTCATAACTTAGGACAAAAACCAATCAAATCCCCCCCATTTATCGCTTTTATATGTCTATATATATATATATATATATATATATATATATATATATATATATATCTACATATAGCCTAATATCAACTAAACCCTTAAGAAAATTCCTCTTCTTCGTGGACGACCCCAATTTGCCACTATGTACTTAGTTGTAGTTAGTAATCATTTAGGTCTTATAAATATAACTTTGAGAGGTACGACGAAGACCTCCCAAATGCAATGCAAAACAAATACTGGCTCCTGAGCAATGCCATCAAATGCAGGAGTCGGTGTATAAAGCCCCTCACAGCCAATATTCTCATTGCGGGTTCCCTCAGATTGCTGCTGGCTGCTTCTTTTATCCCGACCCTGAAGCTTCACCAACAACAATGTCCACTTTCCTCTTCAAACTAGGTTTTTTTAGCCTTCCGAACAGACTCCTTCTTAACTCTAGCAGATTTCTTGGCATTTTCAGCACTTTTCTTAACAGCAACTTTTTTAGTCTTTGTCTTCTTCGCCATCTCAGCAGGCGACTTTGTAGCAAGTTCTTCCACCTTCCTTTGAATCTGTCCAATAGAGGTCTCACATTGTTTACCCTTGTCTTTGCTCAACATACTAGGTGATGACCCCTCCTTCAAACCAACTGCAGACTTCTTCTTCTTCAAACCCTTCGGTGACTTCTCATTCTCTCCTTTAAAAGAGATCACCATAGTAGGTTGAGCATTAACACTCTCACCCACATCCACATCAGCTTGACTAAAATCCTGACTCTCACCCAATCCACATAAGGTTGATCAACCTCAATCTCCATCTCCCGCGCAGCCGCAGCAGCTTGTGCTGCCTCTGCCATATGAAATACATCCAAAATATAATGATGTTCATTCATATAGTCTTTAATCATACTGTCAGTAACTAAATTATCCAATGATTAACACTCACCATCATCCCTGGACCCACCTTCACCACCATCCCTAGACCCACCTTCACCATAATCCTCAAAATATCCATCAACTTCAACATCAATTTCTGCTGAAACATCCTTCCCCTCAACACCCTTAACACCCTCAATACCACCACCTTCAACACCAACATTAGCATTAACCCCTGCAACACAAGCATTACCATTATCAATCATCACATCGAAAACCTCCCGAATATCTTTCTTCACTACCCATCCACATTAACCACAGAATCCCCATCAACAACCTTAGCACCCTCTAAACCACCAAAAACTACCTTCTCTACATCACCAACCAATGCACCCCCATCGACAGCTCTAGAAACCTCACCAGCCTCTACACCAGATTCCTTCTCATAAACCTTAGAATCCTCCTCACCGACCTCAAAACCCCCAGCCTCATCAACACCAGCTGACTCTCGACTCATTAACATCAGTCAACAGTGTATCATAGTAAAATTCTTGACTTGATCCACCTTCACCCACAGTTGATCCACCTTCACCATCTTTTAGCTTCTTCACACTCACATTCATCCGTTTCTTATTTCCCTGCTTATGAACAACACGAACTGAAATATGTGGAGTAGCACCACCACCAATTCTGGCAGACCTACATGCCAATGCAACTACTACACAAAAAAAATGAAAAACAAAAACTATATAAGCACATATTAAAAAACAAACACAATCACACCTATAGAATACAACATGTAAAGGAAATAAAATAACCTCCAAAAGCATAAGAGTGCTGAACCTTCTTTAGCTCATCTTGAAGAGAAGATCCATCCTTGTTTTTGGATTTTCTAACCACCATCTTAGAGCTAAGAAATATAACATATTTGAATAATTAAATGTATAAGTAAATAAGTAAATAAAAGTACAAACAAAAATTATAATCACCTTCTTCTATCTCAGGTTTTGGATGTTGAACTATATCTTCATCTCCTTCAGACACAACTAAAAATAATCATATGTCACACAGTCAGAAACTTATGCATAAAGCATACTAACATATGCAAGTTGTAATAAAACAATGCATGCATACTCTGATAGTCAATAAGCATTCTAATCTGGAAAACACGCAATATAACAAACTAATGTATAAACGATACTATTACATGCAACTTGTAATGAAATAAATACGTGCTTAGTCTGACAGTCAGTAAGCAACATAATTTGACATACACATTATAACTAAGTTATGCATATAGTAAACTAACATAAGCAACTTGTAATGAAACAAAATACATCCTAGCAAATCAGAAACAATAACAATAAGTAGATAACAATTAGTGAAAATCAAAACACAGACTAAGTAACTAACACATATGTTATATTAACACATGAAATTTCTAAGACAACAAGTGTGCAATAAAACAATTAGTCGACAACAAAGTAAGTAACTCAAAAAATAGAGTAACCAACTTGTACATATGTTAGCCTAATGTATGCAACTCCTGAGAAAACAAATGCACATTATAAAATAGAGTCAAAACATGAAGATCTGACATACAAATCAGAAAATCAAGATGACTAACTAATACACATGTTAGCCTAACATATGCAGCTTCTAAGAAAACAAATGCACATCATAACTGGACTGCTAACAAATGGTAAAAAAAAAAATAGAGCAACTAACTATTACATATCTTACAATAACAGATGCAACATCTAAACAATCAAATGCATGCTATAAAAAAACTCAAAACATGTGCAGATCAAACTTACAAATAAACATTCTAAAAATCATTGAAAATTAAAACACATGCTAAGTAACTAATACATATGTTATATTAACATATACAACTTCTAAGGAAACAATTGCACAACATAACAATCAGTGAACTGACTATCATCCACTAAAAAACAAAAATCAGAGTAAGTAACTTATACATATGTTACACTAACATATGCAACTTATAAAATAACAAATGCACATTATAAAATAGAGTCAAAAGCTGAAGATATAACATACAAATTAGAAAAACAGGATGACTAACTAATACATATGTTAGCCTAACATATGGAACTCCTAAGAAAACAAATGCACATTATAAAAATAGAGTCAAAACATGCGAATCTGACATACAAATAAAAAAATAGAATAACTATTTAATAAATCTATTAGCCTAACATATGCAATTCCAAAGACAACAAATGCACATTATAACTGGACTGCTAACATACACAGGGAAAAAATAGAGCAACTAACTAATACATATCTTATGATAACAGATGCAACATCTAAACAATCAAATGCATGTTATAAAAATGACTCAAAACATGCATATCTAACGTACAAAAAAAGTCAACAACAACAACTTGTATGCAAATCTCACTAACAAATAAACATACTGAAAAAGTCAACAAAAAAATTGCAAAACTAAAAACATTCAAAACGGAAAACAAAAATACGAACCTGGAGAAGGAGAAGGTTGAGACAACTTTCAGCTTTAGGAGGAAGCCCTTTCCCCTTCGCCCTACCCATAGACTAGGTCAAATACACAAAAAACACTTACATCAGAATCGTGAACAACTGTAAAGCAAAACGGAAAAACACGACAATGAAGTTTCAAAACCTAGAATGTCATACTTACCAAATCCTATTCCGGCGAGATCGTGAATTTGATGGCGAGATTGCACAAATTTGAATGGAACGATTCTGGCAAGATCATGAAGAAAGAAAGATAAGAATCGAAGAAAATGAACAGAGCGGAGAAGACACAAAAACACAGAAGAAGAAAAAATTTTACGGTTCACAAAGTAGAGAAGACAAAGTAAATATCAGGACACACGTGAATAAATTGGATTGATAGTTTCCAAAAAAAATAACTGCTCAAAACTGGTAACCAAAAGGAAACTAAAAAGGAAGAAAGTTAAAAATGGACAGGCCGCCTAAATTAATAACTATCTACCCCATCTTTTTAATTAAGTACAATATTAACCCCATTTTGCATATCAGTCACTGGCTTATCCATAAGCTTATGGACATGTCACCTTTCCTGAGACTTTCCCTTTCTTTTATACTCTATTTATTCTCATTAGTAATATTATATTCATTATGGGAAATCATTCTTTCATGGTATCACTGATCCTTAGACCAATTTTTTTCCTCCCCTCTCTTCCTATTTATTTTGTCTCCTTTTCTTTCTTCATTATTGCCACAGCCTTCCTGCCATTCAATTTCCGTCCAAGTTTCGATCAATTTCCGGTCAGTTCCAACCAATTTCCAGCTCCACAAGTTTTCATCTCCCGTGATAAGTTCCACAATTTTCTAGATCCGTCAGCGATAATAACAACTCTACAATATTCTCTCTACAACATCATCTTCGGTGAATTGTGTTCACGACCTTCTCCAGTTCCAGTTCACTAGTGGAGAGCCTTTAATTAAAGGCAGCTTTCAAAGGTGGTTTCGTGGAAAACACCAGGAACCGCCTTCTATTACAGCTTCCAAAGTTGGAAGCCTTGAAATTTAGCCCCCCCTGATTAAAGGCAGTTAAATCAATTTCAAAGGCGTTTCTCTTAAAAATTCCTTTGATTCAATACAATCAAAGGTGGTTTATGGTATAGCCGCCTTAGAATGGTTTAATTTAAAGGAGGTTCAGCCAAACCACCTTTAATTGAAGGTAGTTACAAATTCGGAACAAGCACATGAAGGACTTACGATTGAGGAACTTGTAGTTTATACCATGAACAAAGAGCTGAAAAGCCTTACGATATCATAACTTTATTCGTGTCTTAGTTCCGATATAGTAACTTAGGCAGACGTTCATTTAGGGTTTTGGGGGCTTCCAAACTTGGAACCGATGTATGTGTGTAAAAAATGTGATTCGGATAGTGTGGATAGAATGTTCATTTGTGTGATAACAAATGGGGTTTGGAAATTATGAACAACTAAGCTAGCTGCCCATGTGCATTGGATTAGGTATGTAAATGTGTACAACTAGATATTGGGTTTAATTCATGTGTTGGTAGATTTTGGTTTTGTTCATTGAATTAATGTTGATGTTTTTTTCCCATTCATGAATGTGTTTGGAAGCTTATGTATTGAGTGGATGTTAGTTGCATTTTATATTAGGTGAATGACTATGGATAGAACTAAATTGATTGTAGAGATTTGAGAAAATCACTCAATTACATCCCTTTGGTAGAATCCCTTATTATGGTTTCCTTTGAACAAGCTTTGAAGAATGGTGTTGTCCGGCAGGTTGCCTATGTAAGGATTGTAAGAAGGATGTATATTGGGGAAGGAATAAGATACGTGAACATCTTATCATCCAAGGGTTTCAAACTTGTTACACGTCTTGGGTGTGGCACAGAGAGGTTGTTACGCCTAGTGTTGAAGATGTTAGGAGTAAAGAGGTTAACAATTTAGAAATAAATGATGGATTCGAGGAGATGATGGAGGATGTTGCTAGAGAATTCCATAGTAAACCCAAAGTCTTAAAGCTTTGGAAAATGACAAGAAGACGCCACTGTACATCGGTTCTAAGCAATTCGGTGTTGAGTGCCACCTTGCGAATGATGAATTTGAAAGCCAAATTTGGGTGGGCTGATAAAGGCATGAAAGAAATGCTTAAACTAGCTAGGGAATTGATTCCTGAAGGCAATCTTTTGCCTGATAGATCGTATGCCGCTAAATGAGTTCTTTGTCCTATGGGAATGGAATTGAAAAATATTCATGCTTGCCCAAATGATTGCATGTTGTACAGAGGTCCAGAAGATAAGGACTGCGACAAATGTCGGGTCTGTGGTGAGTCGTGTTACAAGTTAAAGCGAGGAGGCATTGCATTTAGGGTGGGTGCTGATTTAAATTTGAAGAAAAAAACACCAGCTAAAGTATTATGGTAATATGAGCATCACACACAGCTTGTGGCCTGTTATGTTAGTCATATACAATCTCCCATTGTGGCTAGCAATGAAATGGAAGTACGTGTTGTTATCGATGATGATATCGTCCCCTAAGCAACCTGGTAATGATATATACGTGTACCTTGCTCTGTTGGTGGATGATTTGTTGAAGTTTTTCAATGAAGGGGTCCGCACATACGATGGTTTAGAAGAAGAAGATTTTACATTGAAGCCGTTGTTGTTTTGTACAATAAATGACTTTCCCACCTATGGAAATTTGTTCGGGTACTTGGTGAAAGACCACTACGCTTGTCCGATGTGTGGGAATCAAACCTTATTTTGTCAACTGAAGCATGGTTGTAAAACCATATATCAAGGCCATAGGAGATTCCTTCTGGATGGTCACCCGTGGAGATCGGCCAATAAAAGGTTCAATGGAGAAGAAGAGAAGAGAGTGGCACCGGTGCCGCTTACGGGCGTTAATGTTTATGAGAGAGTTAAGGAATTTCCTAATGACTCCGGGAAGAAGAAGCGTAAAGTTTCAAGTGAAGGAAGTGGGAAGAAATGCTTCATTTTTTTTTCAAACTTCCATATTTGAAGTATTTGGATGTACAACATTGTCTTGATGTAATGCATATTGGGAAGCATGTGTGCAATTCGTTGATTGGAACAGTGTTGAATACCCGTGGTAAAATGAAAGATGGTTTGAAAGCCCAACTTAACTTGGTTGAAATGGGAATCAAGAGTAGTTTGGGGCCGGTGACGAGTGGTGATGATTTTTATCTTCGACCTGAATGCTATTCCATGTTTTAGTTAGAGAAGAAATTATAGTGTGAGACGTTGATCCATTTGAAGGTGCCAGGTGCTTACTTATCTAATATCAGTTCACGTGTCTTTGAAAGAGTTTAAGTTGCTTGAATTGAAATCACATAATTGCTACAGTTTGATGCAGGAATTGAATCTCATTGCCATCAGGGTAACTTTGCCTCCTCGTGTGCGATTGTGCATTACAAGATTTTGTTTGGTCTTTAAGTCTATATATTCGAAAAGCATTAGTCACCAAAGGATTGTCCATTTGCAATCAATGATATTCGAAGTTTTTTGTCGCATAGAGATGTAATTTCCCCCATCATTCTTCGACATAATGGTCTATTTGATTGTGCATTTGGTCCATGAGATCAAGTTGTGCGGTCCTGTGTTCTTGAGGTGGATGTATCTTTTCGAGAGATATATGAAAATCTTCAAAAATTTTGTGAATAACTGATGCAGAATTGATGCGAGTATTGTTCAGCGTTACGTGGCAGAGGAGGTGATTGAATTTTGTACAGATTATTTGAAGGAAGTCTATTCTATTTGCCTCCCAAAGTCTAGACATGATGGGCGGTTAGAGGGATAAGATGTAAGATAGGGTAAGCTATTGATCCCTAGTGCAGAAGATTTGCGTTCGACCCACCTTTGTGTTCTTCGTGATCACAAATATGTTGTCCTCTATAAAGAGATTCACATGGACGAGATAAGATTCAAACATCCAATGTTCAATGAAGCACTTGTTCTCCAACAACACACTAAAGACTTTGCTTCATGGCTATGATCTCACATCTCGATTGGTCATCATCCACGTTCGGTGAAATGGTTGGCCCAAAGACCCTAGGGTAGTGTTACCCTATATGGTGTGTACGACATTAATGGCTTCACCTTTGGCACCAAATCTGTTGATGATAAAGGTGTATCACAAACAGTGGTGTGACACTTATGCCAGAGGCTTTACATGATGGGAGTGCAAGTGACGCAAATCCCATGTACGCCCAGACTTGTTACTTTGGGACAATAATCAACATATGGGAGCTTAATTATGTCACATTGAAAGTTTCAGTATTTAAATGCCAATGGGTAGATGTCAACACCAGCCACAAAATCAAAGATATGGGTTTCATCCTAGTTGATTGTAGTTGAGTGGGTTGGAGAGACAATCCATTCATTTTCGCATCACAAGCTCATCAGGTCTTCTATATCAAAGACCCTATAGATCCTCGGTGGGAGGTTGTTGTCGAAGGTAAGAGATTTTTAACGAAGAAAATGAGAGTGAAGATGTAATTGGCTTTGGTCGAAATTGCCTTTCTGAATCCATTTTTGAAGACACTATGATTACGAAGGATGATATGAGTATATATGGATTTCTAGGATGAACAAACCATGAGGAGGGATTCTGGATCGATGGACCTGGAAAAGTAAAAAAAAAGTCTCTGCAAATTGAAGAAGATTAAGAAGAAGAGGAGGAGGAAGAAGAAGAATCAGAGGTAGGAATCAAATTAACTTGTTTCTTAGGTGTATTTTGGCTTTAGGCAGCATCACCTGAACAACTTCCAATTTCAGAAGTCAATCGGCTGAAACGGTAACAAAACGCTATAACACGCAAACATCCCATACTTGGAAGCCATTGTAGGCCGAACAAGTAACTTCATTATCCTAATTTGTTTAGCTAACTTAATCCACCACATTATTCAAAAATAATTTAACCAAATCAACTTAGAAACATTCTTCATCCGAATCATCCAAAATAATTCATAGGTCAAATTCAATAATCCCTAGTGCAAAATAATCCATAGTGCAAATGCAATCATAATTCCATTCTACACCACAACCAAAACATAAAACTTCACTAATCAAACATAAGAGTTTCTCCTAAGTCTTAATGTTGAAGGCACTGCCAAGTGATGCTTGTAAGCGCGCTGACTACGTTCCAACTTCCAAACACGCTCTCTCATTTGAGATAGTTCACCATGTACCCATTTGTAGCATGCCCTGAACTTCTTCATGAAAGTAGTACCTGTTTCTTCTAAATGTAAAAAATTATTGAAATAAGTCAAAAGGTAAATGATAAAAAGAAAGATAGTTTATAAAAAAAACTGTGTTTTATACCTTCTTCAAATCTAGACCTTTTGTTCAGCTCCATCACATCTTCTGTCTTGTGAGGCCACTTGTGGTCAACCTATATCCACTTCTTATTTGTGTAGTGTTGTTTGTCATACCACTCGCATGGCTTCTCCTGACCATGTAACGCCATCCACGAAACGCTCTTAAGAATCAATGTGATCAGGTTACCATATGGTAGACTCCTGGTATTTTTCTTCGACATTGCAACCCAAAACACGTGATTGAATATTTTGGAATTGGGATTGATTTTCCTACCCTCAATGATGTAATAAACATCATCAACGTCATTGTACAAGGCTCGGTGAGGTGGCCGGTAATGGGTACAATAGATCTTGCTATCATTTCGTATGCAATATGTTGATCTATGGTAAGGTGTTTCAAGCTAAAACACTCAGGCTTCCCTAAAGTTTTTGGTTTACAACTAAAGTACCTATGACTATATAGGATTGGGTCAACATACGGATAGTCCGACTGGAGTAGCCAAGCCTCCCTACGATATATATCATTCAAGGGATCAACGTCATCAGGAAACACATCCCCAGGACCTTTGTACAGACATTCTATAAATCCATTAATTATTCAAGTACTAATGTTAATAATGAACACATTCACCTTAGTTGTGTATTCACCCCCCTCCTTCCGATGAAAATTAGCATAGAACTGACACACTTCCTCAAAGTGCGATGGTTTATTTAAAGTGAACAACTTCAGAACATGTTGATCCTAAAACATTTGCACGAGATTAGCTAAGCCTATGCTATGATACACATTAAGATTGAGAATATAACAATCTAACAATTTACCATGTGACCGTAAATCATTGTACCTCGTTTGAGCTTCGGTACACACAAACCTAGCCCTTTAACCCATAATGCCGCTGGACTTCTTCGAATAGCCTTTTTTGTACGCACTTTTCCACCCTTTCCACCTTATTTTGACAAAGACATAATGTAGAGCTACGAATTTGGGGGTTTTGAACCATTTTCGGCGTTGGAATGTTCGTCTCTATTAAGGATTAGGGTTTTTGAATCTCTGATTTGGGATTTTTTTTATATACTCGACTTCCTTCCAAACACGAAAATGAGTTGAGTAGTAATATCTAAGAATAGATTGTTGGGTTCTGAATGAGGAAGCACCATTGAATTATTTTTAAAAAAATGGCCACGTTGAGCAGGTTCGCACTTGAAATGTGAACTGAATTCGGAACCTGGCTTCCGAGTGAGTGACTTGATTCATCTCCTTTGTCTAAAGAGATGAAATTCATTTCCGATTGAGGAACCAGCGGCAAGGTTTAAACGAAAAATATGATTTTTTTTGCAAAATGAGTCTCCTGCCACCAGGTTTGGACAGGAATTGGCACCTTGCTTCTGAGTGAGGAAGTGTGTCGGCTGGTTGCAGTTTAATATAACTAGATAATATCCTTCTCATACAATCAGGTTCCGAGTTTGAATTTTATTCAGCCCTATTTTTTTCATCGACACGACTCAATTCCAGACTCGGAAGTGATTCGTGTCTAATGGTAAATTGAATAAACCACCATAAACTTTGAATGCGCGATTGTTATGCACTAACCACCTACTTAATGGAAATGAATCTACTAATTCAAAAGACCCTTTAGCATAAATTCTCTAGAGAAAAAGTGTAGCATAAATTCAAACTACACTGTAGAATAACATTGTTGCAAAAAAAATCCACAAACCATTCAACTTCAAAACATAAATCGAAATGTTCAAATGTTCTAACTAGCAGCAAAATCATCGTCGTCCTCTTCTTCATTGGCGGCATCTCCATCTCCGTCATAAGGGTCACTCTTGGAAAATTCAGGGGCAAAGTTTGGCATGGTGTCATCGTCACTTAACTGCAAATGCACCCCAACAGCTTCCATGATCTTAGCATGACGGGCTTCGACACGACCCAATTCCTTGTTTGCTTTAGTAACGCCACTGCGGATGCATGCTAAGTACCTCGAGACTTGACTCTTCCAATAACCTGGACCACCTACCATAAACAAACATATAAAATTGAAGAAGTTAACATATAGGTTTGTATGAATTACACTAAATGGAAATTTATATCTAGGACATTTAAAAACCTCACGTGATGACTCTGCCCTATCTAAAGCTGTATCCCTAGCTCTCTTTGTAGCTTTAGCCGGTGCCCAGGGGATTGCCTTGTGATGCCATTTGACATCCTCGCCATTTCTAATCTCTTGTGTACAAACCAACTCTCGTCATATAATTCTATTTTAAGTGGCCTATCAACAGGTATGACTCCAAATTGTTTCAGCAATGCAGTGATCAATCCCATGTAGGGGAGATCTTTCTTTTTAGACCATGTCGCCTTTAACATGTAATTAACTATAGCATATCCCAGGTTTATTGGAATTCCCTCCATAACGTAATAAAACAGCATGAGATTACCTATTGTTGCCTCGCAAGCGTGGCCCCCCGATGACAAAACATTCATACACAAGCCTTTGTTCAACAATTAGTTTACCCACATCGTAACGATCGACCCTACCTGGGGTATCCTCTACCCTTCCAAAGTACTTCTTACCCATTGCAACCGGGCACAAGGGTGTAGATTCACTAACACCCAGACACTGTTGTTGATGTTTGATTTCAAAAGGATCATCGGGATTATTGGGCCTAAGTTTGGTCGGGGGGGTATACTATTTCCTAACACAACATTGATCGTGTACTCCGTGACAATGACATTAATTTTGTTAACCATGGTCAAATCACTGTTAGCACAACCTAATATGTATGAACCCCTTTCTCTAATGTCATTAGTTTATCCATACCTCGATTCTTAAAATACCTAAATATATATCCTAGTGACAAAATCTCCATTTTCGAGCTACGTACTACCTTAGGATTGATACATTTTCTAGGGCGACAAAAATACACATACCTCTTTTCCATTTTCTGAGGCGAGGAATATCCACATACCTCTTTTACGCCTCCCCATTAATAAATTTCAAACTCTGGTCTATCACGTTGTACGGTTCGTGACTTTGGGTCAAAGCATTGGCATGGTTGCTCTTCCTTCCGGTTCCCCTCATCCTTGACATTGTGACGCAATGGAATGGATGGATTTTTCTTTCCAATTTTGGAATGGTAGCTTAGGGTTTGAGTTTGTGTTTGGGAAAAAATTTGTATGCTCAATTTAGGGTTTTTATTTATATCAGATTCAATTTCCCAGTGAGGAAGGTGATTGTCTGTTTATTTTTAAATGTACAAAGTACTTCCGAATGAGGAAGTTATTTGTGTATAAAAATAAGAACAACTGACAAGCTTCCTCACTAGAAAGCTATTCTGACTGGCAAGCCCTAAAAGGCATTAAAGCCAATTCAAAGGGGTAATTAATTTATTCTACAAGGCGGTAGCTTCCTACCTTTTTTTTTCTTTTCAAACCCACCCAAAACATCAAACCCACCATCCTTCATCAAATATTTCCCTTCTTTTGTGTTTTGGTTTCAAAAACTTTGAATCCCTACCATGGTGCTCTATTCTACAAACATTTGGGGGGTGATTTGAAGCTCATGAGGAAATTTACAAGGGTTTTGATGGTTGTTCAATGAAGGCAAAAAATCATCATCTTCAACTTGAATTTTAAGTCGGTTTTCCATTCTCAAATACTTATGAGTGATTTCCATTCAAGGGTGATGTTAAAATAAATGTTATTCACCAGGGTTCGATTGTTTGCTCGTGTTATTGTTAGTAATATTTTGTAGAAAAAATTGTGTGGATATCATATCATGTGTTATGATGTTGTTGTGTTTTAAATGGTCTATAAAATCAAGCATTTATTCATTGTTTGTGTAATTTAATCTAAATTTTATTGTTAGAAATATTTTATCTAAATTGTGTAGATATAATATAATGTGTTTTGTAGTAGTTTTGGTTGAAATGGTGCATAAAATCAAGCATGTAATGATTGTGTCCAAAAACTATACTTTAGATATTGTATAGAAGAATACCTAAAAAATGGAGTCATGAAGATTTTAAGTTCTAGAGATGGAAACACCAAAACAATGGTTGGTGAGGATGAGGACGAGGAGGATCCGGCAGTGGTAGGTATCATGAAAACACATTGTAGAACACTTGAGCGGATGATTTCAACAAAGGAATTAACCCCCTTGGTTTTCAATGCAATGACGTGTGCTTGTCAGAAGAACGTGCTAAGTGGTCAAGTTGGGTTGGGAAGGTGGGTCGGACTAGGGTTGACATACGTTACAATAGTTGGCGCGGTGTGCCTTCAGATTACAAAGCCGCCCTATGAATGGAATGCAAGCTACTTCTATGTACTCGTTTGCATCTCCTTTGTAATCCCATTTTTGGTCTCCTAACCATAGTCACAATGTTACTTGGTCATTTTTTTCACAATAGATACCATTTGAAATTGAGGCATCGGAAATGGACAACTTAAGAAAGAGAACGATAAACATGCTTTCAAGAAGTTGGAGAGAACACAAGTACACATTGTTATGAGATTATATCTTCTCAACAACAAAAAGTGATCATCTATGGCTTACTTTCACGCATATTCATCAGGAGAGTTAAGATATCCACAAGAGAAGCGCTTTAGAGAATGACAAAAATGTTAGTACGCTACAAGTCAATAGAATACTTTGTCTTGATTTTGTAGTGTTCATGTTACATGGCTTCCGACGTTTCTCGTATGGCACGTGAGATGAAGAAAAAACAAATGCAAAGTTGAATATAACTCTGTATCGTTAGAGCCAAGGAGGTTATGGGTTGATGGCACTGGAGATTATAAAGGAAAATTTTGAACAAGATGTCTTATTGGTAATAGGGGGAGGATGAATGAGGAAGAGGCTCAAAAATCGTTGCTTCCATTGGAAGTCGATCAAATTGAATGTTGTGATCTATTCCTAAGATCTCAAAGAAACAAGGATGGTCAATATGTGAAAGATGGTGCAATCAAACTAACGAAAAAAGTGGTACGAACTATTAACTTGTTTTATATCAACTGTCATAATACAGGATGTTCATGCCATTGTTGTATTATTTAGGCTAAGTTGAAACAAGATGAACTTGAAGGTTGATTCATTCCAATCGGTAAGCACGATATTCTGTGCGAGGACATCAGAAAAACCAACTGCACAGGCCGCACAAGAGGGGTTGGGGCGTTCTTGACCCAAAGGGAGGCTTTCGGCATTGTACGTTCATATCACAAGGCCAAACCATCGAGACTCTACACTTTGCAAAAATAAGCAATTTCAAGGGACAAGCTTTTGGAACTACAATAAATATTAATTTGTAAGTTAGTCAAACACACAAGAATTCAATTGCCCAATGATCCTGATGATATAAATTGCGACTAGGAGCCACAGTCAAGAGGATCTCACCACTCCCGGGGCAAGATAGAGGTGAAAAACAAGAGAGTGCAACCCACACTAAGGATTGGGGATTCTCCCAAACAAGACATCCTCTCACCCCCAAAAAAGGTAACATCGATTATTTGTTTATATCGCTACAATTTTGGATGGAAAAAATGTTAACATTATGTGTTTGATGTAGGGTTCTCAACTATGAGAGCTTTTCATAGAGGCTGGTGAGAGTGGAAATGTGAAAACCCCAACCGTAATAGTTGAACCTTGTCTACAAAACTAACAATTTATTGATGTCACTGTATAATAGAGAAATAAAATAATTTATTAAATGTAATTAGAAATACAAAAATCTATGAGGATTGTGAAAAATAGAAGATAATAAATGAATCCAATCATTACCGAAGAGTAACAAAATTCTTCCGGAGTACGATCTCCAGTGAGAATACTAACATGTAGTACAAAGATAATTACGGCAACAAAGACTGACATTAGTCTTGACATGTTAGCAAAAAATTGAGTGCAGATATGGTAAGAAGGATATGAGATAGAAGAAGAAATGTAGTTTTGAAATATTGGATAATTTCGTATATATATATACTATAAAATATAGCTGTTTATAACCGATATAATATCGTTGAGAATATAGCCATTTATAGCCGGTATATTACCACTGTACATATATTGACTAATTATAGTTAAAAGCTAGGAGTTAATGTTTTTTAAAAAACAAATAATAATAAAAGATATGTACATATATATTATATATATAATAGTAATAAGAAATAAGTAAGTAATAAATAAATAAGCAAATGAATAAACAAATGCAAGAAATTACCGTGACGAGGAAGCTGGTGATACATATATATAAAATAATAAATAAATAAATAAGTAAATGAATGAACAAGTCAAGGAAATTAAGGAGAAGAAGAAATGGACGGCGGGGAAGTAAAGAATTTTTACAAGTGAAATTACTGGGAAGAAGAAACGGTGGACGTAAAGAATTTTATCCAAAGTAATTTTGGCAAAAGGAATTACTGGAAAGAAGAAAACGGACGGCAGAAGTGAGAAATTCATCCAAAGTAATTTTTTGGCAAGTGGACGTAGAGTTACAGGATAAAATTTCAGGTAGGTAGGTGTCAGAACCTATGTTTTTATCTAGTATAAGTACTAGATCCCCAGTTCTTACCTTCTCACACAACCTTAAGAAAATTTATTGCTAAAGAATAGTGGTGAGCAGTAGTAAAGCAGGAGACGCATGTTGCCCAAGCCCAAATTTAACCAAAGTGAGTGTTTGCATTGCCTTCGCATGAATTGAAGTAATATATATATATATATATATATATATATATATATATATAATCTTGTATGTGTACATGATTGCCTCGAACTCTACTGAAACTACCTCTCAAACCCCTGTTGAACAGTAAACCTCTCGAACCCCTACCCTCGAACCTACTGAAACTACCGCTCGAACCCCTGCTAAACCATTACCTCTCGAACCCCTGCTAAATAGTACCTCTCGAACCCTTGCTAAACAGTACCTCTCGAACTCCAGCTAAACCTTTACATCTTGAATCCCTGCTCAACTGTTACCTCTTGAATCTCTGCTGAACAGTACCTCTCGAACCCCTACTAAACCTTTACCTCTCGGATCCATGCTAAATAGTACCTCTCGAACCCATGCTAAACCATTACCTCTCAAACCCCTGCTAAACAGTACCTCTCGAACCCCTGCTAAACCTTTACCTCTCGAACCCCTGCTAAACTTTTGCCTCTCGAACCCCTGCTAAACTTTTACCTCTCGAACCCCTACTGAAAATCTACCTCAAGAACCTACTGAAACCTTCACCTCTCGAACCTACAGAAAACTTCCCTCTCGAACCCACTGAAACCTTCACCTCTCGAACCCACTGAAAACTTCACCCTTGAACCTACTGAATACTTTACCTCTCGAACCCTCTGAAAACTTCAACCCTCGAATCTACTGAAATCTTTACCACTCGAACCTTACCCCTCGAATTAGTACTACTCGAACCTTACCCCTCGAATTAGTGCTACTGAAATCATTACCCCTCAAAATCACCTCTCGACCCTTAACCCTCAAACTAGTACTACTGAAACTGTTATCCCTCGAACCAGTGCCACAGGAACCTTACCTCTTGAACCACTTACCACTCGAACCTCACCACTCAAACTGATAATACTTACCACTCGAACCTCACCACTCGAACTGGTAATACTTACCAATCAAATCTCACCACTCGAACTGGTACCACTTACCACTCAAACCAGTACAACCCGATACCCGTACCACTTGAACCTTCTCCACTCTAATTCTTTACTCGAACCCCCTGTACTCAAACCCAACTACTTGAACCCCTGTACTCGAAATACATACTCGAACCTGTGCTCGAGTAAATAGGTAAATAGTATAGACGGTGGAACCCACGGTAGAGCCCTAAGAGAGCCCTACCAAATACAAAACAACATCCAACCCTAGGCTAAAAACCTAGGGAAAAAGAAGCGGGAGGGGGGGGGGGAGGGGGGTACCTAAATGAGTACCCCCTCCCCCCGATTATTTTTAAAGAAATGCTAACCCTAAGCCAGAAAGTACTAAGCCTAGGGAAAAATAACTGCAAGTCCGGATATGTGAATCTGGACCTATACATAGCAACCAGAAATGTGTACTGGCTCTTCATGTGAAATTCTCATCGCAGCCGAAACTCGGGTCTCGGGTCTTGAAGAAAATAATGAAGAGGCCGTCAGTGGTAGACAAAAAGTGCAGCCGAGTGTGGTGTGCTCGGGTCTTGAATGGTCACCATGGTGTGCTGGTGTTGCTGAATCCGAATGAAGCTAGGACCGCCAAAGGAGGAGCAGCTTCTACCATATACACCCCTAAGGCGAGGAAAAAGGGGTGTTATTGGCCTTCAAACATTCTCGTGATATGAACCGTGGCTAATTTAAAGGGCAAGAGTGCTCGTAGGCCGTGCCAATAGCTCTTGTGCATCCCTCTAAAAGTAGCCCTCCTAAGGATGGAGAGAACGGACACAACTTATACGGCGTGCGTCAAGCCTAGCGATTATGTAATCGCCCACTCCATTTTGAGCAAATGGACAGCTTTATGCTAATTTAACACAAAAAAGTGTAGCGCGAGCATAGAGCGCATAATAACCGTCAAGTCCAAGTAACGACTAGCAGTGGATTAATTAATTTTGCGTACGCTAATTAATTAACCCACTACCCAACTCCTATGATCGGGCAACCAAATGTAGAAAGGCTGCTCTCCCACTCTCCAAAGGGAAAATATGGAAATATCCCCCCAAAATAAATTTAGCCCAAAGAGAAGGCCAAAACTGAACAAAAAACCACAAATTCGAGCCCCAAAATGAAGCAAATTCGGCCCAAGAATAAGCTGAAAAATACTTCATTTAATTAGGCCCAATATACCTTGAATTCAGCCCACATGCTTGGTTATTTCTTTCGGCCCAACAGCTATTTTTTTGGCTCAGTAGCTCAGCCCAGACCCTAGCCGTTAGGTTTTCTACTTGACCCAGCCGCTAATGAACGGGTTAAGAAACCGGGTTATAACACGACCCGCCCGAGTCCTCAAATTCTGCCCATTTTTTCCTTTTCAGCCCAGCAGCAAATTTTTCTTTTCAGCCCATCCGTTCGGCTCAATATCATAACCACTAGGGTTTCGGTTTTGTTGACCCGGCCGCCTCCTTAGCGGGTCATGTGACTCGCGCCTCCACGTATTGGGTTGAAACCCTAGTTAGACGTTGGCCCATTTTCACCATCCGGGTACAATGACCCGGCGGTGCCCAAACTGGATCCATGCCGGACTCGCGTTTTTCCGGCGGCCAAGAACCACCGGAATCTGGAAAAAAGTCATCGGAATCCGCAAAAATTGGCAAAAAATTCCATCCAAATCTGGGCACTCTTCCCTTATGTAATTCCGGCCAGATTTAGCACGTAAAACCAAAAAATTTCACCTCCAAATCCGAGCATGCATTTTCCGACCGAACAATTACCATTCACCTTGCTGGAAACACATTTTTCCAGCGAGAAAAACACAACTTTTAAACATTCATGAATCCCTTCTCCAGCCGTGTAATTCTCCCCAAGCTTGAAAAACTATGAATCCGGGTCTAAGGACGAAGAAACACGGCTATTTCATGCACTATCCTTGCCGGAATAGCACTTTTCCGGCGACCTCCGATCGGAAAATCTGAAAACCCAACCTCCAAATGAACTTCAAATCCGAAATTTCTCAAATATTTTCCGATCAGATGTTGCTTAACAAAACGAATCCAAAATCTTCAAGACATGATAAGTATTATAACCCACCGAAAAAAGTATTTTTCTGGCGAACCCGACCGAAAAATTCTAACAATCATCATCCAAATAATCCAACCTTTACGAAAATTCTGCTCCTCCAATCATCTAGATCTGAACATTATCATGAAATTGAAGCAACGAGGAAAATACCTTGGGCCTATCGTCGTTGATGATTCCAGTTAAACCAATTATCTCCAACATCTTTCTTGAATCCGACTAATCCCAAACCATCAACCCCATTAAACAATAACATTCAGACACCCAAAATCTTGAATCCCACATGAGTGCTCATCAGTCAAGAAAATAAATTTAAATTCTTGGCATGAAACATAGCAATCTGGTCGAAGTTCCAATTAAAGCAGACAATCATGGACAGTGGGGCATCTAATCACATGAATGCCCTCTCAACAGATCCATCATGAACTCTTCCAAATACTAAAAAATTTATGCTTCAAATTCATCTCTACTCTCAATCCAACATGAACATCACATTGACTTCCACCATAAACAAATAATCTTCCATACAAATCCACACAGATTCATCATAAATAAACCCCTCATCAATCATCCAGATTATATCTATCAACGAAAGAGTAAAACTTACTTGGAACAATGATAGATCTTCATCAGATACGCTCCATCCACAACTTCAAGATCGAAAAGTCTGATCTTCACCCAAAACCTCCAGATCCAAAGATCAAATCTTCAAATTCAGGCACAAATCATACCTCGAAAGATTCCCGGCGAGGAATCCAACATTAATGTTGGATTCCTCGCCTGAAACTCTGAATCGTAGGAGAGAAACTGGAAGAAAATCGGCCCCGGTATTCCGGAGAAGGGCTGCGCCCTTTTTTCTCTCCAGAGAGAATTTTCTCTCCTCCTTTTGTCTTATTGAGAGCTCTTTCGAGTAGATTCCAGCACATAATGTTCTTCCTGTCAAACCTGTACTCGAACTCCATTATAGAAGGACATACTTGTTAAACTTAAATTGATAATATATATTGATTGTTAACCTGAGTGTGTATATTACTATGTTCAATTATCATGAAACTGAGTTATGAACTGCTCCGATATTTTTCTGTGAATGACTAGCTTGTACTTTATCTTGCCGTGTCAAACTTGAACCATATACTGCTCTAATATGTTATGTGGATGACCGACTTGTAGTCAAACGTGAATTATCTGCTACCTGATTACCTGTCTCTGATTTCGGGGGCCCCGACGTGATTGTAGTTTGATCGAAATTGGTGGGGAATGGTATTGACCAGACCGTCTGATTAGACCGGCTACTCGTGGAGTTTCTGGTATGCTAGCATTACCCACTGTACTGTACAGATACAAGCTCATAACGGGACACCTAATTGGGCATGGTTGTCGAGACTGAATTCTGAACTGATAGCCTTCGGGCACTACTGAAAGGTTGTGCGCTGTATGTTAGTCAGAGTTGCCACATAGGCACTTGACAGCAACTTAGCACTAACCACCCATATCCTTTCACTATGTGCTAGGACATATGTGGCTATTTGTTATTTAATATTCTATGATCACTAAAACTTAACTGGGTAAATACTGGCGATGAAATCTCACTAAGCAATGATCTTACCCTAGTTAAACAACATTTTTCAGGTGAAGAATAATTGTAAGAGAAAAGCACTTTGATGTCTTTACTTATTTTGAGAGAGATCCTGGATGAATCTTAACATGAATTTTGAATCTGTAATAGTTAGGTGAATCTTTCGTTTAACACTTATACTAATACTTTCACTGTAATAGTAAATTAGAATTTGAATGGTCTAATTTCTTCTGCATATAATTTATCTTCTTATTACTATTATTATTTTCGATAGCACGACCAAACCCGACCTAATACTGTGTGGTGGGTTTGGGGTCATAGGCCAGAGACAGAGGACGCGGCCTTCGAACGATTCCAGAAGTTTTATCCACCCAGGTTCAATGGCAGCCTAGATGATAAAGTTTCCAAAAATTGGATCGAAACAATGACTAGGACTTTTCGAGCCCTAGGATATGCAGATGGATGGAAGGTGAGTTTCACCGTATTCCAATTAGAAGGCGCCACATTAGATTGGTGGAACATAGTACAAAGGAAGTGGGACATGGAAGAAACTCCCAGGACCTGGGAAAATTTTGAAAAGGAGTTTAAGATGAAGTTCATTCCACCTCTAGTTATCGAAAGGAAGGAAGCCGAGTTCATAAACTTGAAACAAGGCTTAATGAGTTTAACGGAGTATGAGGCAAAGTTTTCCCGACTCTCTAAATTTGCTGAGAAGATAGTCTCAACCGATGAGGAACGCAAGAGGAGGTTTGTCCAAGGGTTAATGCTGGAATTGAAGGATGCCCTAGCCCTAACTTATCAGAACAGTTATGCCACAGCCGTCGAATCTGCTTGCAGAGTGGAGGAAACCAAAAATGCTTTACGAGCCATGCACCAATCGAGAAGAACAAGTGTGAAGTCCCAGTCGGTATACACTCCAGGCCCATAGGGAGTAAACTTTGAGAAAAACAAAGTCCCTAGGAGAGACATATCCCAACCCTCGGCCATGTCGAAGAGCTCGAGCCTCGTTTTGAGACGTTTTGAGAGGAACGACTCAGGTTCACTGCACGCACTGTGGAAAGGGAAACATGATGAGAAGAATTGCTGGAGGAAGGCAAACAAGTGTCTTAGGTGTGGAAGTTCTGAACATAGAATATCATAATGCCCACTGACTCCCCCAATTCACTCGTCTCAAACCGTGAGGTCTCAGCCATCAGTCGCCAAACCGACTTAGAAAGGAGGAGTAAGTGGGGGAAGCCAACAAAGGGTGCAAGCTCGTGTTTACGCAATGGAAGATAATGAAGCCTCGATTTCGACTGAGGTCATTGAAGGTACCCTCTCTATTTTGGGTAAACTAGCTAAAGTTTTGATAGATCCTGGTGCTTCTCTTTCTTTTGCTAGTTATTCATTTCTTGAAAATGTGGAAGATAAGATAGAGAACTTACCTATAAGTTGGAAGTTACCACTCCCACAAATGGTGCTAAAATCCTAACTAGACGAGTATGTAGAAACTATAGGGTAAGTATGGGGCATGAGGAATTACCCATAGACCTAATTGATCTACCCTTAAAGGGCTATGAGGTAATACTTGGAATAGATTGGCTTGCTAAAAATCACGCCCAGTTAAATTGTCATACGAAGGAAGTTAAGCAGTGTCGACCAGGGGAACCTACGATTGAAGTGAATGTGAGAAGGATAAGATTCTCCTCATTAATAGTTGCTTGAGTCAAGGCTTGATGAATGATTTGCAAAGGAGCTACTGGAATATTGGCTTATATCTTTAATAAGCCAGTGGACCGGTTAAAAGGAGAAAATATAACTGTGGTCCAAGATTTCCCTGAGGTATTTCTAGAGGAACTAGTAAGTTTACCTCCTGAAAGGGAGACCAAGTTTACCATTGATCTGGTACTTGGGGCCACATTTATTTCTCGAACCCCTTATCGTATGACATGATTAGAGCTACAGGAGTTGAAGCTACAACTTGAAGACTTGTTAGTTCAAGGATTCATACAACCTAGTACCTCTCTCTGGGAAGCCCCGGTATTGTTTGTTAAGAAGAAGGATGGCTCTCTTCGGATGTGTATCGATTATCGGGGCTTAAACAATGTGACGATTAAGAATAAATACCCCCTTCCCATTAGTGAGGAGTTGTTCGATCAACTCTAAGGAGCAATTGTATTATCCAAACTGGATTTACGACAAGGGTACTACCAGATGCGAGTGAAGAGGGATGACATACCCAAGATAAATTTCAATACTCGATATGGTCATTATGAAATCCTAGTAATGCCATTGGGGTGACCAATGCACCAGCTGCTTTTATGGACCTCATGCATCGAGTATTTCAGCCATACTTAGACGAGTTTGTTGTCATCTTCATCGATGACATCCTGGTCTATTCTAAATCTCAGCAGGAGCATGAATGACATCTAAGGAAAGTATTACAACTGCTTAAGGAGCACAAGTTGTATGCCAAGTTTAGCAAATGTGAATTCTGGCTAAACCAAGTGAACTTTTTGGGGCACGTGATTAGCAAGGAAGGAATATCCGTGGATCCATCTAAAGTCGAGACAATTCTAAACTGGAGGGTGCCAAACAATAGTTCGGAAGTTCGAAGTTTTCTTGGACTAGCAGGGTACTATAGGCATTTCATTAAATACTTCTCTAAACTTGCATCCCCTTTATTCTGCTTAACTCGGAAAGGAGTTAAGTATGAATGGAATGAGAAGACTGAATCCAGTTTTTAGGAATTGAATAAGCGTCTGACCTCTGCCCCAATTCTTGCCCTACCTGACGGAAATGATAGATTCATATTGTATACCGATGCTTCAGGAGAGGGTCTAGGATGCGTATTGATGCAAATGGGCCACGTGATTGCGTATGTATCTAGGAAGTTGAAACCTTATGAAAAGAATTACCCCACCCATGACCTAGAACTAGCTGCAGTAGTGTTTGGTTTAAAGAAATGGCGACATTACTTATATGGAGTCACGTTTGAAGTAATGTTAGATCATAAGAATCTGAAGTACCTATTCTCCCAAAAGGACCTAAATATGCGCAACCCTCGGTGGATGGAGTTTTAGGGGGATTATGATTGTGTGATCAATTATCATCCTGGAAAGGAAAATGTGGTGGCAGACGCACTAAGCCGAAAGGTGAATTTGGTGCATATTTGGAGACGGAGATGTTATCGCAGGTAAAGAATTGGGAATGCGAGACTAAACCCGACCGACTTGTATTCTTCAATCTAAGGGTACAAGCTGGGTTACCCACAGAGATTAAGAAGGCTCAAGAGTCAGATGAATCATTGGTAAAGAAGAAAAAGCTTGTCACTGAAGGGAAGTTTCCAAATTTTGAAGTAAACAGTGAAGGAGTGCTGACCTGTAGAGGTAGGTTTTGGCTACCCCGAAATTCAGCAATCACCCAAAGAACGTTGGAGGAAGCTCACCGATCCAAGTATACTGTGCACCCAAGAGGGACCAAAATTGACTGAGACCTGAAACAACGGTACTATTGGGATAATATGAGAAGGGACATAGTGGAATACGTGGCACATTGTTTGGTGTGCCAACAGGTTAAGGCCGAACATCAGAAACCATCAGGGTTGTTACAACTATTGGAAATTCCCGAGTGGAAATGGGATCACATCACGATGGACTTTGTGATAGGACTACCTCAAACACCAAAGAATTTCGACGCAACATGGGTGGTGGTTGATAGGTTGACCAAGTCGGCTCACATCCTACCGATCAACGTTAAATACTCCTTAGAAAGACCAACTATCCTATACATCCGGGAAATTGTAAGATTGCATGGGGTGCCGATAACTATTGTGTCCGAAGATTTACTTCCCATTTTTGGAGGCAAGTGCAAGCCGCATTGGGAACCAAATTGAACTTTAGTACGAGTGCCCACCCACAAACAGACGGGCAGTCGGAGAGAATAATTCATACTTTGGAGGATATGCTCTGAAGCTGTGTTATAGATTTCGGGGGAAGTTGGGACGCTCATTTACCTTTGGTAGAATTCACTTATAACAACAGTTACCATTCGTCTATTGGTATGGCTCCATAGGAAGTACTCTATGGTAGAAAGTGTCGAACACTCTTCTTTTGGGATGAAGTGGGAGAGAAAAATACTTTTCCAGTTACCAGTATACCTTGGCTTGAGGAATCCATGGATAAGGTCAAACTAATAAAGCAACGCTTACAGGCGGCTCAAAGTCGACAGAAGAGTTACGCGGATCATCGGAGGATGGATTTGGAGTTTGGAGTAGGTGACCAGATGTTCTTGAAGGCAACCCCTCACAAGGGTCTCGTCCGGCATGGCAAGAAAGGAAAACTGATCCCTAGGTACATTGGCCCTTTCGAAGTCGTACAACGAGTCGGGCCAGTTGTGTATCAACTTAACCTACCTAGCCAGTTGAGGAAATTACATGATTTTTTCTATGTGTCACTTCGGAAGAAATACCACTCTAATCCTGAACACGTGCTAAACCATGAAGACTTACAAGTGAATGAAAAACTGATGTATGAGGAAAATCCCGTAAAAAAATTGGATCGGAAAATTAAGACATTGCGAACCAGAGAGATTCCTATGGTTTTGGTACTGTGGAGAAATCATAAAATCGAGGAAGCAACTTTGGAGTTGGAAGCAGACATGAGGGATACTTACCCAGAGTTGTTCACGGGAAATGGGAATTTCGGGGAAGAAATTCATTAAGGATGAGAGATTGTGAAAACCCCAACCATAATGGTTGAACCTTGTCTACAAAACTAACAATTTATTGATGTCACTGTGTAATAGGGAAATAAAATAATTTATTAAATGTGATTAGAAATACAAAAATCTATGAGGATTGTGAAAAATAAAAGGTAATAAATGAATCCAATCATTACCGAAGAGTAACAAAATTCTTTTGGAGTAAGATCTCCAGTGAGAATACTAACATGTAGTACAAAAATAATTACGACAACAAAGACTGACATTAGTCTCAACATGTTAGCAGCAAATTGAGTGCAGATATGGTAAGAAGGATATGAGATAGAAGAGGAAATGTAGTTTTGAAATATTGGATAATTTCGTATATATATATATATATATACTATAAAATATAGCCATTTGTAACCGATATAATACCGTTGGGAATATAGTCATTTATAGCCGGTATATTACCACTATACATATGTTGACTAATTATAGTTAAAAGCTAAGAGTTAATGTTATCAAAAACAATTAAAAAAGATATATATATATATATATTATATATAATAATAGTAATAAGAAATAAGTAAGTAATAAATAAATAAGCAAATGAATAAACAAATGCAAGAAATTACCGTGACGAGGAAGCTGGTGATTCACACATATATATAATAATAAATAAATAAGTAAATGCATGAACAAGTAAAGGAAATTAAGGAGAAGAAGAAATGAGCGGAGGGGAAGTAAAGAATTTTTGCAAGTGAAATTACTGGGAAGAAGAAGCGGCGGACGTAAAGAATTTTATCCAAAGTAATTTTGGCAAAGGGAATTACTGGAAAGAAGAAAATGGATGGCGGACGTGAGAAATTTATCCAAAGTAATTTTTTGGCAAGTGGACGTAGAGTTACAAGATAAAATTTCTAGTTGGTAGGTGTCAGAACCTATGTTTTTATCTAGTATAAGTAATAGATCCCCAGTTCTTACCTTCTCACACAACATTAAGGAAAATTCTTGCCGAAGAATAGTGGTGAGCAGTAGTAAAGTAGGAGACGGAAGTTGCCCAAGCCCAAATGTAACCAAAGTGAGTGTTTGCATTGTCTTCACATGAATTGAAGTAATATATATATATATATATATTATTATTATTATTATCATGTATGTGTACAGGCTGCCCTCGAACCCTACTGAAACTACCTCTCAAACCCCTGTTGAACAGTAACCCCTCGAACCCCTGCCCTTGAACCAATACTAAAACAATCTCTCGACCCCCTGCTAAACCTTTACCTCTCGAACCCCTGCTAAACAGTACCTCTCGAACCCCTGCTAAACCCTTACATTTCGAATCCCTGCTAAACCTTTACCTCTCGAACCCCTACTGAACAGTACCTCTCGAACCCCTACTAAACCTTTACCTCTCAAACCCCTGCTAAAAAGTACCACTCGAATCCCTGCTGAACCTTTACCTCTCGAACCCCTGCTAAACTGTACATTTTGAACCCCTGCTAAACTTTTACCTCTCGAACCCCTGCTGAACGGTACCTCTCGAACTCCTACTGAAAATCTACCTCAAGAACCTGCTGAAACCTTTACCTCTCGAACCTATAGAAAACTTCCCTCTCAAACCCACTGAAACCTTCACCTCTCGAACCTAATGAAAACTTCACCCTCGAACCTACTGAATACTTTACCTCTCGAACCCACTGAAAACTTCACCCCTCGATTCTACTGAAATCTTCACCACTAGAACCTTACCCCTCAAATTAGTACTACTCGATTCTTACCCCTCGAATTAGTGCTACTAAAACCCTTCAAACTCACCTCTCGAACCTTACCCCTCGAACTAGTACTACTGAAACTATTACCCCTCGAACCAGTACCACTGGAACCTTACCTCTCGAACCACTTACCACTCGAACCTCACCACTCGAGCTGATAATACTTACCACTCGAACCTCACCACTCGAACTGGTGCCACTTACCACTCAAACCAATACAACCCAATACCCGTACCACTTGAACCTTCTCCACTCTAATTCTTTACTCGAACCCCCTGTACTCAGACCCTTGTACTCGAAATACATACTCGAACCTATTCTCGAACTCTATTATAGAAGGACATACTTGTTAAACTTAAATTGATAATATATACTGACTGTTAACCTGAGTGTGTATATTACTGTGTTCAATTATCATGAAACTGAGTTATGAACTGCTCTGATATTTTTCCGTGAATGACCGGCTTGTACTTTATCTTGTCGTGTCAAACTTGAATCATATACTGCTCTAATATGTTATGTGGATGACCGACTTGTACTTTATCTTATCGTGTTAAAAGTGAATTATCTGCTACTTGATTACCTGTCTCTGATTTTAGGGGCCCCAATGCGATTGTAGCTTGATTTAAGTCGGCGAGGAACGGTATTGACCTAACCGTTTGATTAGACCGGCTACTCGTGGAGTTTCTGGTATGCTAGCATTACCCACTGTACTGTACTGATACGAGCTCATAACTGAACATTTGATTGGGCGTGGTTTTCGAGACTTAATTCTGAACTGATAGCCTTTGGGCACTACTGAAAGGTTGTACCCTATATGTTAGTCAGAGTTGTCACATAGGCACTTGACAGCAACTTGGCACTAACCACTCGTATCCTTTTACTATGTACTAGGACATACGTGGCTATTTGTTATTTAATATTGTGTGATCACTAAAACTCAACTGGGTGAATACTGACGATAAAACCTCACTAAGCAAGGAGATTAACGTAGTTAAACAACCTTTTTCAGGTGAATAAAAGCTATAAGAGAAAATCACTTTGATGTCTTTACTTATTTTGAGAGAGATCCTGGATGAATCTTAACATAAATTTTGAATCTGTAATAGTTAGGTGAAATTTCATTTAACACTTATACTAATACTTTCACTGTAATAGTAAATTAGGATTTGAATAGTCTAATTGTTTCCGCATATAATTTATTTGCTTGTTACTGTTATCATTTTTTATAGCATGACCAAGCCCTACCCGACACTGCGTGGTGGGTTTGAGGTGTAACATGAAACCTGCTCCATGTTGAGGATGGTATTTTCTTCAAATTGATGCAACATCATCATTCAATTTCAATCCCGGATGGAACTGCAAGGGTTACGGTGGAGAAAACTTTGGTGCAAAATGCAAGCTTACTAATGCCGGAACGAGATTATAAGAAGGTAGGAATCGCTCGAGGGATTTTCCTTCTTTGGCCTAGACGACTAGTATACATCGATCCTAAGAACGACAGTCGTTGGAAGGTTACTAGGTCATAAATGAAGAAAACAATTGTAAATGTGACTAATATAAAAATCCGCTATAACTAAGCCAGAAGTCCAAAAGGGTTCTTAGAATTTCATCCATATTTTGTTCAATTGGATCAACCCACATAATCGTAACTCCATGTACACATTTTTGGAAAATGAATGTGTATTTGGAAGAAAACGAGACATAATTGCATTGTGGAGTAATCTCGAGGAATCATGCAAGCGTGACCAAGTCAAACAAACAATCATGTCTCTTTTTCTATTGTAAGTGTGTTTCTAAAGAATCAAATTTATTCATTTTACTTGCTTTTCATATATATTCCTATCTAATATTTTAAATACTCTTTTTAAGGTACATGTATTACTTTGATAATCAATGGAAGAAAAGTTAAGTAGTGTATTTGTGTCCATTGATGACCCAAGGGATTGGGTGTTCAAGAGAATAAGTAATTGATTAAATTCGAAAATGCATAGGCCGCAATGATAAGAAATTATTCGTTTCACCTTAAATTGAGAGGTGATGTTTTTATATTTTACTATCTCCTACATTCCCTCCCATGTTAGTGATTATGTAAATGTTTAATTAAATTACATGTTTGTATGTAGTGATCATTGGAGGCTAATTTTGATTGTTCCGGAAAAGAAGCTTGTGTACTGGATGAATCTGTTGCACTTTCAACCTTCACAAGATTTTATGGATATCTTGGGGAGTGCTTTCGATGGGTTGAATGCCACAAACTCCTTACATGTAATAGAAATCAAGGTATGAATTTCAATAAACATTTACAATTACTTTAAAGTTGTATTTATTATTTATAATATTCTCTAAATATCCATACAAGAAACGAGCACAAACGTGGGAGTGTGGGTACTATGTAATGTTATATGCAACAGAGTGCATTAAAGATATACAATTGGATTTCCTAGAAGTGGATAAGGTGAGTATTGTTTCAATATTTATGCCAACTTTTGTTCATCTATAAACTAGCACATAACAACTAATATAGTGTAACTCCTACACAATTTTTCCTAAGGATTCTAAGTCGTATTCACAAGATAACATAAAAAATGCAAGAATTTTTTTGGCAAGACATTTAGTTCATGTACGATCCCTGGCTCTTAGAGCTCCGAATGTGGTACCTTAACAAATTTCTTTGCGCGTGTGACATGCATTTGTGACGAATAGGATTAGCATTTTCTCTATTCCTATCTATAGTTGGTTACTTGAGTAGCCTTGTCTATAGATTTTTTTTTGAAACTAAGATCATGTTATTGAGTGTGAAGTAGTCTTAGGAATTGACATGTTAATTGGGGAATAGAAATCTAAGTGAAATCTATTCCTATATCTATACATTTTTGTTAGCTCAAATAGTGTGTACGATATTTGTCAAAATAGTATTGTTGTTGAGTATAATTTAAGGGTTTAAAGAAATGAATTCATTCTTGTACCATTCCAGCCGATTTTACTTCCAGTTTCGGAAGTTCTGAGTTCCCAAATAACAAAGGAACGAATTACTGTTCCAGAATTATAAGCCATGTGGCCGAATTTGGAAGCATTTTAAAGCCACTCGATTGTTTTGTTTAAACTACCAAGTTTGGACCTGAAAGGACACACAATTTAGGAACCTTGTGCTTGTTCCGGTACTTTAGGCAAAAAAAAACACCTGACTCTAGAATGCAGGTTCTGAGTTTGTAGCCATATACCTGATTATACACCTGATTCAGTAACCATATTTTCTTTCCCGAACTTCTACCCGGTACCAAAAGCTAATGTAGTTCCGGAAGCTAATGTAGTTTCGATACTAGAAAGGTGATGTGCAACCTAGGCGCATGGAGTATTTCCGAGTTTGTTAGTCGTTCAAAGGTGGTTCCTTCTGAGGTTCAAAGGTGGAAAATAACCACCTTCTTCCGTGTAAAACAAAGGCGGCTCTTGGAAGACACCTTAAAAGTGCCTTCTTTGGTCCAAAAAACCCGCATTTAATCCCCCATGCCTACGCTAGTGGTTCCAGCGGTGAACCCGTTGTGTTCATGGCCTTCTTCGGCGAGTCTCGGTGGCATAATTCTTGGGCTTTCGGTCTCAAAAATTTCAAGTTCCTATTTCTGGTGAGCTCCACACCGTCGGTGTTCTCCTGCAATGCCCTCTTCCAGCGGTGAATTTCTATGTTTGGCATCATCCTCTTCTAGCTGCACTGCTAACATCTTCATTAGCATCCCTTCAGGCCCATTCTTTCATAGTTCCAGGGGAAAAATTCACACGCCCAGCCAAAGAAGAAAACTCTTAGCACGTGAAAGTCATGCACACATTTATTCAGGATTCTCTCCCCATTGGCGTGTGCGGACACATGCATATTTTGGCAAAGTACTCCGAGCATGTGAAGATGAGCGCCCTTCAGCACACAACTGTGCATTGCTTGCCAGTTTTGGTCAATTTCCACATCTTTGTTGATCATCTATTATGGCTCATATACTTTCTCGAGTTCATGTTGACCGACCAACATAGTTAGTTACATCAGTTCACAGGCAATCTGAAAATTGCAGGCACCATTACTCCAGATGCATCATAGACTCTGGAGCCATAAAACACATGGCATCGTTCCCCACTGCTGTTAATCATGTGAAACTTTATAATGGTTCTGCCTACATCTATGTTGGTAATGGTTCTCAACTTCTTATCACTCATATTGGCAATTCTCATATTTCAAAATCTTTATCCCTGCATGATGTGCTTATTGTGCCTAATATCACTAAAAAATGCTTTCAATTAGCAAGTTAACTCGGGATTTAAATGTTGTTTTCTGCTTTTGATGATCGTTCATTTATTATTCGGCATAAAATCACTAGGGAAACCTTGGGTCATGGTCATATTAAAGATAGGCTTTATGTTTTAGACTGTGGTGTATCTGCTTTGTTATTTACTATGGAGTCAAATAAGTCGCGTGTGTCATTTGAAATCTGGCATACTAGACTTGGTCATGTTCCGCATGTTATCTCTAGTTTGCAAGCTTCTGGATCATTATCTGTCTCATGGGTTTTTCCTAAACCTACCCTTTGTGATGCGTGTGAAAAGGCTAAAGGGAAACGTTTATCTTTTTATACAAATGATAAGCATGCGGTTATGGTACTTGATCTAGTCCATTGTGACTTATGGGGGCCCTCTCCTATTTTATCTACTGATGGTTTCTTCTACTATGCTATTTCCCTCGATGATCATTCTCAATTCTCGTGGTTTTACCAACTGCACCGCTAATATGATTTTTGGGATGTTTATCACCAGTTTGAGGATTTTGTTCATAACCAATTCTTTTACACCATTAAGTTGTTTTAGAGTGATGGAGGACTGAGTTTGTAAATGGATGCTTGCGCTCTCATTTTCAGACAAAGAGCATTCACCATCAAATTTCTTTCCCGCATACTCCTGAGCAGAACGGTCGAGCTGAGCACAAGCACTGGCACATTGCTGAGATTGGCATGTTTATGCTATACCACTCTCACATCCATCTCTCTCACTGGCCTCACACCTTTGTTGTAGCCATTTGTACCATAAACCAGTTGCACACTCCTGTTCTTGGCGGAAGATCACCATATGAAGTTATTAATGGTTGGATTCGCATATACACAAACTTCCATGTATTTGGTTGTCATATGTACCCTTATCTTCGTCCATATGCACCTCACAAACTCGCTCCTCGCAGTTTTCCCTGTGTCTTTCTTGGGTACAGCTCCCAGTACAAGGAATATCGATGTTTGGATCCTACGTGTAGAAAGATATATGAGACCATACATGCTATGTTTGACGACACTTCCTTCACTTATGTCGGTGGTTTTACTTTAGTATCTCCATTCTCTCTTAATGTCTCTACTTTTTTTTGGATCCCTCTGATGCATCAACTGATATTCCTGCTTATTCCACAGGGGCATCTTCTCCAACTCGGCTTGTCACTTTGGTTGCCAGCTATCCTGGCTCATCGATGGAATCATCTTCCCTGACTACGACACCATGTTTTGTCTGCTCTGCCGATTCAGACCATCCAGTGGCCGCTTGGACTCATACTGCCACGCCCATCTTGCTGTTGATCAACTCATCTAGTTCGCTAACCAACCCATCCAGTTTGCCGACCACCTCACTGGCCCCTTTACCGACTGTGACTGCTCCTCCAGTCTCTCATCCTCGACCTTGCACTCATTGTATGACTACTTGATCGGTAACTGGGGCTATTTAGCTTAGAGATTATTCTGATATCATTTTCTCATAGTCTTACTGTAGCCTTACTTGCTCAGTCGGAGCCCATAGATTACTGCACTACTCTTCAGGATTTGGCTTGGGTTTCTGCTATGGATGACAAGATGGTAGCTCTTCGTTGACAAAGCACTTGGGATTTGGTGCCTCGCTTATCGGATGTCAACGTTGTTTGCTAAAAATGGGTTTACAGACTGAAGTATTGGGCAGACAACACTATTGAGCATCATAAAGCTAGGCTTATGGCATAGTCTCATAGATTATGAGTTTTTGAATTTGACCACACTTTCAGTCCAGTGGTCAAAGCATCCACAGTTTGTACTGTTTTGGCTGTTGCTACGATGCGCTCTTGCCCTCTTTATCAACTGTATGTTAAGAATGCCTTTCTAAATGGTGTTCTTGACGCTTCGGTTTGTATGGCACAACCTATTGGTTATAAGGATCCGCTTCACCCAGAGTATGTTTGTCATTTGCAGAAGGTCATTTATGGTCTTAAGCAAGCTCTGTGGGCCTGGTTCCAGTGATTAAGTACTTATCTGGTTCAGCTTGGTTTTATCTATAGTTCTGATGATACTTCTCTATTCGTTCTATTTCAGGGATCGTCACTGTTATATCTGTTGGTCTACGTTGAGACATCATCCTTAAAGGCAATGACCCGACTTTACTCTGGCAGTTGATTGATCGGACGCATTGAGCATTTGCTATCAAAGACTTGGGCACTCTTCACTACTTTCTTAGCTTTGAAGTTACACCCTCATACTCAGGTTTACTTCTTGGACAAGCTAAGTGTGTCAGGGATATTCTTACTCAAGCTAGAATGTCTGATTCTACACCAGTCTCTACTTATTTTGTGTTAGAATCGCATCTACACAGCTTCACCAGTCCTGTTTTTTGGAATCTGACACTTTATCGCTCTCTTGTTGGAGCTCTGCAGTATCTACTGATCACTCATTCTGACTTGGCCTCTGTGGTCAATATAGTCTGTTAGTATGTTCATGATCCCCTTTACGATCACTTTGCAGCAGTTACTCAGATTCTTTGATATGTTCTGGGAACTCTTCATTTTGGCCTTGAATTTAGATCAGCCAGATCTCCCGAGGTTCTGAGCTACTATGATGCTGATTGGGGTCGTTGTCTGGAGACTCGACTATCCACTTATGGTTATGCTGTCTTTCTTGGTGAAACCTTGTTTCCGGGAGTACCAAGAAACAGCCAATTGTTTCTCATTCGAGTACGGAGTCCGAGCATCGTGCCCTGGCCAAAACCACTTCTGAGGTTGTTTAGCTAACTCATTTTCTTTGTGATTTTCATGTTCCACTTGCTGGATACTATTACGTGACAATAGTAGTGCTATCTTCTTGGACCAGAATCCAATTGCTCACAAGCGGGCGAAGCACATCAACATCGACTATCATTTTGTTTAAGAGTTGGTTATTGTTGGCAAGCTGCGTGTTGCTCATGTTCCTTCCCCTCTTCACATTGCAGACATCTTCACCAAAGGGATCTCTCACCCGCTGTTTGAGTTCTTCCGATCCAAGCTTTGCATCGTTGAGCATTCAACGCTTTGCTGGGGGGTGTTAGAATAAGTCAAGTTGTTGATTAGATTTGATTTTGATAAAGATAGAATTGTTAACTAGACTAGAATCATACTAGTATTACTCTTCTTTGTACTCGATTTATTCTCATATGTAATATCATATTCACTGCGGGAAATCTTTCTTTCACCATCTTTTCATTATGGGAAGATGGGAAAACACCAATTTATTTTAATTGATGTTCTTTGATTGTTTATGCTACTAAATAAGTGTGGAATATGTTTTCATACATTAGTTTTGTTCTTCAACCCGATCTATTAGATCGTTGTGTTCATGATGATAACTCGATTTAGTTGTTCATGTCAAGTATTGCTCTCGATTTGTTTTTATGGATTGTGTGTTTGTGTTTTTATTTTAGGGTTCCATTTATTTGGATTCTTCGATTTGTATTTTCCAAGGTGCTCACAAATCGTGCTTTGGATCAAATAGTGTTACAGACGCAGAAGATCATTTTTTGGCACAGTGATATGATGTTTGATACGTTCCTCTCTACCAAGTGGCCATGAATTTTGCAGGAAGCAAGTTAATATCCCCGAGAGTGATATTACAGCTTTTATTGGATCTTTAATATATAATATTACAGACGACTAATCTGGTTGACATGTAATTTATATGTCCTTGCAATATGTTAATTATTTCTAGAGGCTAGTCATATATTACGTAAATTCCACTCATGCCGCTGGGCATTTTTCCTAGCAACTTAAAAAATGGTTAGATTGTATCATTTTATAGTTAATATAACTAATGAGATGATTTAATGTTTGTTTCCCGTTATTGCAACAAATTTCGATTACTTTAAACTCCTTTTAAAATTGAGTGTCTCATGCGAGACCATTTTATGGTTAGACCAAGAACACATAATAAATAATGGAAAAATTAAATAAGAGTTGGTTAAATTTCTATATTAAAATAAAATTGGCAAAGTCTTGGGAAAGACGATCTTTCCATATGCTTATGGAAAGACGGAGTTTAATTTGAATAATAAAAGGTAAAAGGTCTTAGTTGCAACATTAAAATTTTAGTATGTAACATGTAGTAGTTATAAAATTTATAACCCGGTTCATGCAACCCAAAAATTTTATCTTCATTTCTTCTCATTTGCACTTTAAACCTTGATCTTTCCATGACTTATGGAAAGACCGTCTTTCAAGAGACGCACTCAATAAAATTATATTCATTCGGGATAAAATTTAAAAGATGCGCCTAAACTGGAACTACGTTGAAATAGAAACGGGGCCAGACGCTTCATTGCCTTCACCGTCTTGCCACCGTCAATCCGGCGTCATCTTCTGCGTCTTCGCCACCGTCAATCCGGCATCATCCTCTGCGTCTTCGCCACCTTCGATCCAGTACCACAATTTGTTAAGAGCGACATCACTTTTCCAGTCGGTATTTTTTATGTTTCTTGCATATTTGATCGGGACTCGGTCGCTATCATCTGGTTTTGATTTTAGTCGCTGTGGGTTTTATTTCGTCGGATTTCAACATGATTTTCATTGGATCTTTGGGTTTTGATGAAACTTCCAGCGACAAGAAGAACCTAGTGGCCTTGTTACAGAAGAATCTAACTGTATTGCTTGACATGTATTATTCGAAATCACCATTGAATTTTCGGCAAAGCCTTTTTTCCAGAGGGTTAAAGTCAAATCATCGGAGTCTCGGAATGAAATCCGATCGCCAGGGTTTGCAAGTCCGTCAAGTTCACCGTTGTAGAAGATGTACGACGCTACTTTTGGTTTTCTCTGTCGCAGCTGAACATTTCGACAGGTGGTTCGATTTTCCAATGATTTGGAACCAAGTTGAAACCGGGTGCACGAATTGGGTTACAATCCGGGTTGCACACCAATTGCGGACTGCCTATTTAGATTTTATTGTTAAAAAAAATTAAAACCGTCAATGATGGGGATGTTAGGGTATTTAGGCCATTTCATATATAAGATTGGGAGAAAATGCCTACACATTTTGAAAGCACCTAGAGCAGATATGGGATGATCCATTTTACACAAAGGCAGTACCTATAAAGTTCTAAACAACGACTTAAGTGACATTTGAATGAGTAGGTAAATGATAAATGGTCATCTAATGTGATAGTGTTCAACAAGCTTGATCCAAACTCACCGAACTAACTCCACTACCTTGATCCAACAAGCTAGTCGTAGTAGAAGCACTAATCCTCGCACAAAACATTGATCTATGACACTTCTGATGACACCAAGGCGATCAAAACAACGAATTGAAGCTCCTTCCCTACAGATCCAAGCGATCCTCATTAAACCCGTTCATGCTCCTTCCCCTGAAGTATGGAACCTTAACCGGTCGTTTCCAATCACCAAAGTGCTTCTCTATCCAAGTTTAAAACTAGTGTTTTGTCTGTAGAATTGTCTATAACCCAACCTCAAAGGATACTCATCTAAACGATCTAAAGAACGATATAACTGAGTGGTAAATGCAATTATTCTAAAACATCCTTATGAGTTAGAGTCTACAAACCTGTTTTTGATATCCTCGGAACGGAATCGCCAAAAGTCAATTTATTCAACGACTTTGACTCAGATTTCTCCTAGACCGTCTTTGGAAAAAAACAGATCTAAAATTAATTTAATTCTACCCAAACCATCTTACCGGAAAAATGAATCGATGGGAAAAATTATAATTGATAAAGACAATCTGACTGAATACTCCAACAAAATAACCCTTTTCATGCTCTACCCATTTTGAGAAAAGAGAACAAAAACAGAGAAAAAAATGATAAATAAACTCAACCAATAACCTGATTAGACCCCAAATAATCCAAATGCACTATATTTCCTGCACATATGGAACAAATATGGCCCAAATCTGCAGCTGCTGTGAAACCCTAATCCCATACCTTCACTGACGATCTGAGACTAACAACGACTTCGGTGACATGCAATGTCAACGACTAGTTAACCCAAAGATCAACACTCCCTCCCTAGGATTTGCTCTGCCGCTCAAATTTGCTGACTTGTGATCGCCGCTCGGACCGGCTGCTATAGGTCGGGAAGAGTTTTTGACCAGCTGAGCGGTTGGAACAAGAGAACGATGACGACAACAGTATCCCCGTCGACGTCACTGCTGGCTGACTTCGTCGGAAAAAAAAGGGTTGAAGACAGATCTGTGACCAAAAGCTAGCCAGCTTCCTTCTTTAGCTCCTCCCGTGTGGCCACCACGTGTCTACCATGGCAACAACCGGCCACGATGGAGCTTTCCCTCATTGCACTGGTGGGGGTGAGGAGGGGGTGACAAGCAGTCTGCCCATAAGTTATGGACAAATTACTTATTTTTTACCTTATAAACTGCATTTGTTACATTACACACTAAATTTAGAAATTCAGAAAATATATTTTAAAATTATATATTTCTATATTTTCACATTCAAATACATATTATTACTTGTTTTAACTTTTAAAATACAATATTTAAATTTAATTAAAAATTACAACATTTAAGATAAAAACTAATGTGGACCGTTAATAAGCTTATGGAAGTATCGTCTTTCTCGAGACTTTCTCTTCCTAAAATTCAAATCAAAATACTAATACATTAAACTAAGAGAAATGGACATTTATAACCCTACATTTATTTCGAAAGTTTCAGAATAACCCTAGTAATCCATGAAAGTGCCAAAATAACCCTAGATAATCTATGAAAGTGCCAAACTACCAAATCCGACAATTTTTTTGCTGGAATTCATGATAATGATGATTTATCCCCTCTAAGCGTAAAATTTAAAAATAAGTAGAAATATCTAATTTACCCTTACCTATGTTGTTCCTCCCTTCTCTTTTTCACTTCCCTCTCTCAGTTTGTCTCCTTTTTCGATTGAACCCTAGCTTACGAGAGATCTAAACCTTCACTGAACCCTAGCTCTGTCTATCCTCTTCCTATCTGGAGCGCCGCTGGATATGCTGTCAAATGACCCAATTGAAGGCCCTCCACTCCAGGTAAGTTCAAGCCGGACAAATCGTCGATGCTTTTCTCTGCCATCCATCGTCTTCGCCTCTAGCCCATACATCCTCCCTTTCCTCTTCCGCCCTCTGGCCGTTGATACTAGCACCGCCGCCTCTTGTGGCACCTCCAATCGGGAGGATCGGTAAAATTGATTCGGCCTACCCAATTGGGAAAGTCGGGTACTGGATTCGGCCAAGCCCGCTACCAGAACTGGGATTCATCAGGATCCACATCCCACTGGCCCCCAAGATCCGGGGGATGGCATTGTAGGGATCGACATCTTTTGGTTACAGTTTCTTTCCTGGAATAACCAGAAAGAAAGATTAATTTGAACCCCAGAATCTTGAAATCTACACTGTCAATTTATTTGTAGAAACTCTAGCTCAATGGTTTGCTGCTTTATGAATCATGAAGTAGCTACATATTGTACCTCGCTCATCCTGAAGCTGCTATAACACTGACATTGTTGTAACTTACTCTCTTGAAATTTTGTGCCTTAAGTCAGGCAAGAAAATAGGCTTATTTTTGTGTGTGATTATCGTGGCTAGGAATGTGAGATTTGAAGTTAGACATGTTTACCAGGACAGTGTTTTGAATGTTGTTGGTAAAATGAACAATGTGGTAGTAATCGCTGATCAGTGATTAGAACTGAATTAGAAGTGATTTGATTACTCCCTCTGTCCCAGGGGATTCAGCAGGGAGAGAAATCAGAACAAAAAATTTCAGCCACACGAAATGACTTTATTGCCCTTGAAAACACACTAACCCAGACCTTCTTCCACCACCCACACTGTACACCGATTCCAGAAACTCTTCCATCACCTGCACGGAACCACCGTGACCACCTCCTCCAAGAAACCACTGCTTCACTAGACAACATCAAATATGCAACTACAGGCAGATAGATCTAAAGTCGCGGCTTTAAATTACCCATGAAAATCTGCCTGAGACAAATTCCAGGTCTGGTGCAACAGATGGGCGGTGCCCTTCCGCCGGCAACATATGCCGGCGCCGACGACATATTCTAAATCAAAGCCTAGAAGCTCCGACGAGAAGTAGGCCGTCGGGATTTGCCGAAGGATTTGTCGAATGGAGATAAATTGTTGAAGAATCTGTCGAAGAATCTCGGCGGTAGAGGAAAGAGAGGAACGTGAAGGAGGCGGTGCTCTGGTAGAGGAAAGTAGATGAACAAAAGGGTTCACTAATTAATAGGAAAACAACCACCGTTAGATTAATAGGGTTCAAGATATGTGATGAAAGATAATGGCATAATGGATGTGTAATTGAAAAGTTAGACCAATCAAATAAGTTAACTGGGCTTTAATTCAATTTTGAATGCCTTAATCCAAGTTTCAGTGAAGAAAACATTAAGGAGGGTATTTGTGTCTTCTTATTAATCATTCTTTCCTAAATTAGAAAGTTTGTAAAAATTGCCTAGGACAACCCAAAAGGAAAAGTGTGCAGAATCGACTAGGACAGAGAGAGTAGTATTTTTTTAATCTACTGATATAACATTGTGTGTGTGTCTATATATATATATGGGAGGGGTTCTATGCACTCCCTTATATTAACCCAGATCTACACTCAAAATCCTGACCGTAGGATCACATCAGATCAAACCAATGGAATAAATAAAAGAGGTTTGATCTGATGTGATCCTACGGTCAGGATTTTTGAGTGTAGATTTGAGTTAATATAAGGGAGTGCATAGAACCCCTCCCATATATATATATATATATATATATATAATGTACTGATCTAACCTTATGTATTTATACTCCCTCCGTCCCAACCTATTCTGAACAGAATTTTTTTTGGTAAAAAATGCCAAACTTTGACCACATATTTGAATAGGTATATAAACAATAATTTTATCGTATGAAATATGGTTAGATTCGTCGTAACATGTAGTTTCTAAATATTAAATTTTTGTGTGTCATTATTGTCCGTAACTACACACATTTGCAGTCAAACATGTTTATTGGAGACCGTGAAAAGATTATGTGCAGAATATGTTGGGACAGAGGGAGTAGAAAGCACTGATCTAACCTTTTAATAGGGTAGAATCGTCTTTTTTAAAATAAAAAAACTAAGCAGGTGTACTTTGGTCATTTTCAGGATGGTCAATGCCAGATTTTTCACTGTCAATGCTGGTAGATTTATTTGAGCACTTTCGACGAAAACATAGGATTATTTTATCACTTTAAAAACTTGAGGGTTATATTGCCATTTTTAAAATTATATGGGATCATTTTGGTGTTTCCCCCTTAAATTAAAATATGTATACATCAAATTAAGATATTCATTCATTAAGAAATAAAATAAAAATACACATCAAATTATAATATTTAAACATCAAATAAAACAATTGCAATACACATTAATATTAGAAAAGTTAAGTATCAAATAAAAGGCAGAGTCTTAGGAAAGACGGTCTTTCCATAAACTTATGGAAAGATGGGGTTTAATTAGAAGACTAAATTATTTTTTTGGTCCCCTACAAAGTATCATTAGAAGACTAAATTATTTTTTTGGTCCCCTACAAAGTATCATTAGAAGACTAAATTATTTTTTTGGTCCCCTACAAAGTATCTTTTACTATCTTTTGGTCCCCATGTACAAAACTGCCCTTAAACGGTACCCAACAAATTCAAAATGATATGCTTTGGTCCCCATAGGTGATTTTCAGGTGAGGTCAATGGTAAAATTGGTCAAAATCGATAAAATGACCATTTTACCCCTAGATTAAAAAAATAAAAAAGGGAAAAAACTTCTCGTCTTCGTCTTCGTCTTCTTTGCTTCTTCGACGCTTTAATTTCTTCTTCTTCCGCAACATCTTCTTCCGCACCAATTTTCTATACCTCATCTTCTTCGCTTCGATTACTTCGTCTTCTTCCCCTTCAATGGCGGATTCTTCGCCTTCCGCCCCCGCTTCATTGATGGATTTTTCGCCAGCGTCGCAACCGCCTTTACAACTTCAACTGCTCAACGACGAACTCTGGGCCTCGCTGCAAATCCTCTGTCTTCAAATCCTCTGTTGATATCCAGCCCGAGTGCAGAGTACCTGAGGCTGAGACGGAGCCTGTCCCGGAGCTTGAAGACGGAACAGACCAGAGTACCTGTGTATGGAACAGAGTACTTGAAGACGGAACAGGGTACTCGACCAGATGAGAGCCTATCCCGGAGCTTGAAGATGGAACAGAGTACTTTGACCGGAAGAGGCGGCGGAAGGCGAGGCAGAGCAAACTCGTGAAATGCGAAAGACGAGCAGCGGATACCGACGACGGCGGCGGATGGCCATGGCAGAGCTCAGCGGTGAAGGCAGCGGTGTTTTAGCTCTGCCATTAACTGGTGAATACGGCGGTGGAAACACAGAGAAATTTATTGTGAAGGCGGTGGTGACAGGCGGTGGAAATTGCAGGCGGAAAATGAAGGCGTTGGTGGTGGTAGCAAACTGAAAATTGCAGGCGGAATTTGCAGGCGGTGGTGGCAAACTGAAAATTGCAGGCAGAGGAAATTGCAGGCGGAGGAAATTGCAGGCGATGGAAATTGCAGGCGGCAGGCGGCGGCGGAAGAAAAAGAAATTTTAAAATTAGGAATTTTTAATTAAAAATATTTTTTAAATTTGGAAAATTACCATTATACCCCTGACTATACCGAAAAACCATTTAGGCTCACCGGAAAACCACCTCTGGGGACCAAAACATATCATTTTGAATTTGTTGGGTACTGTCTAAGGGCAGTTTTGCACATGGGGACCAAAAAATAGTAAAAGATACTTTGTAGGGGACCAAAAAATAATTTAGTCTAATTAGAATAATGAAAGGTAAAATGTCTTAGTTGCAATATTAAACTTTTAGTATGCAACATGTAGTAGTTATAAAATTTATAACCCGGTTCATGCAACCCGGAAATTTATCTTCATTTCTTCTAATTTATACTTTAAACCTTGGTCTTTCCATGATTTATGAAAAAACCGTCTTTCAAGATAAGGACTCCAAATAAAAACACTAAAAGTATACATAAAAATAGTTAAACATCAATGTAAACACGTCAAACTAAAAATAATTAAACATAAATCAATTATACTAGGTACATATCAACTAAAAGTAGTTAAACATCCAATAAAATACTAAAATACACATAAATTTTTTTAATATCAAATAAACACTATAACAAACTTAAAAAGCTCAAAGATTAAACAAAACCATTAGAAAGCATATCAAATTGGAATATTTAAACATCTAAAAGAACCACACGTGTACAGTGAAACATCAAAGTTTGTGCACCAAAATGTAACACTTTATCAGGAAAAAAAATTACCAATATTAAAAATTTTAAAATGTAACTAATGTACACTATTAAGAGTCCGTCTCTTGAAAGACGGTCTTTCCATAAGTTATGGAAAGACCAAGGTTTAAAGTGTAAATTAGAAGAAATTAAGACAAAATTTTCGGGTTGCATGAACCGGGTTATAAATTTTATAACTACTACATGTTTCATGCTAAAACTTTAATATTGCAACTAAGACCTTTTACCTTTTATTATTCTAATCAAACCCGGTCTTTCCATAAGCCTATGGAAAGACCGTCTTTTCCAAGACTTTGCCCACTATTAAAACATCAGTGCATACAATAAATAAAAATATAATATTCAAAAAATAGAAACATCCATATTAATTTTTAAAACGACAAGCTGGAAAACTGATACATCTATGAAAATGAAAGTTAAAAATCAAAAATTAAAATTAAGATAGTAAAATATTGCTAACTAGTGTCAAAATGTATAAAGTCTCATATATTTAATATGCAAACACATAATTTACATTAAAAGATCAAAATATAAATTTAACACACATAATTTTAGGAAAAGAAATAATTCTGAAAAAACATCACAAGGTCAGGTTGAAATACTTACCCGTACAAAGATATTCAAAACAAAAGGAAACATAAGCATAACAACAAAAGATAGAACTACTAATAGATACTCCAACAACTAAAGCACAGTTAAAATCAAACATCCAGGAATATATTAAAGTCATTTCAAATGACTACATCATCCCTAACAAAGTAGAGTGCTTAGTTACAAACTTGTTTGCCCAGCTCAGGCTGAGACGTGACGTCACTGTCAATCTGCATCGCCTCACTAAGTTCACTCCTTATAGTCACTACGTCAAATGAACGATAAGGTTGATCATCCAAAAGGCACGACCAAAGGGAATCCAGACTGAGAGGCCGACTAAAGCCCTCTAGATAGTCTGAAAGTGTGCAATTCATCATATTTGGTATGTATGTTACAGATGGAATATATAAAGTATAAAGAGCTAATTATATCGAACCTAAATTGTTATATATATGTACAATATCAGTCCTAATTAATCCAAGATCAATCAGAATATTCTATCTACTCTATAACCCCCTCTCAGCTAAGCATAAGACTACATGATACGCAAATCTTGGAACGAAACAAATAAAAAAGATTACAAGACAGACCCTTAGGGAAAATATCAGCAACCTGTAGAAAGGATGGAACATGACTAACACGAATCCTACCAGTGGCAACAAGTTCACGAACAAAGTGGTAGTCGATGTCTATGTGCTTGGCCAGTTATGTACAACCGGCATCTGAGCAAGAAAAAATGGCACTGCTGTTGTCGCAAATTAGGAGAGGCGACGGCGAAAGTGCACTACTACAGGACAGGGGTGTTTGCACCGATAATTCAGGGCAATAGCACCGGTATTTTTGCCCCCCCAAAATACTGGTGCGTATGTGCAGGGGTGTAAAAACGTAACACATTTGCATCGGTAAAATGAACCGGTGTAGAAAATTCTTTGCACCGGTATTTTAGATTGGTGTATAAATTTTGAAAAGTTTGGGGGCATATAGTATCTACACAGGTAAGATTTAGAACACCGGTGTAGACATTTTGCACTGGTATATAACATATGAACTAGTGTAAAACCGTGATCTGTACACCAATATCAAATATAACACCGGTATCAAATATAACACCGGTCTTTCTTTTGTAATAGGAATATTATTTTTTTACACTGGAATAATTTTGCACCGGTATGTTTTTTACGCTGGTATTATTTTATACACCGGTATTATTTAAATAATTTAAAATAAATTATAAAAAATGTGATTGATTTTTACACCGGTACATTCATTTTCTACCGGTGTATGATTTGGATAAAATTTGCAAGACTAAATTATTTTTTTAGTCCCCTACAAAGTATCTTATACCATGTTTTGGTTTCCCATTTGCAAATCAACCCTTAGACGGTACCCAAAAAATTCAAAACAATTTGTTTGGTCCCCAAAGGTGGTTTTCCGGTAAGGCTAAATGGTTTTTTGGTATAGCCAGGAGTATAATGGTAATTTTACTAATTAAAAAATATTTTCAATTAAAAAGCATAATTTTAATATTTTCTTTTTCTTTATTTTTCACCGCCATCACCGCTTCCTTCACCGTCGGTGCTGCCTCCACCGCCGTTGCTGCCTTCCACCGCCGCCGTTGCCTTCACCGCTGTCGCTGCCTTCCACCGCCGCCGCTGCATCTACCGCCGCCGCTGCCTTCCACCTGGTGCTGCCTTCCACTTCCGCCACACCTCTGAGACACGAAGCTCACCTATGCCACCGCCGCACCTTATAGTCGTCATTTCTCGCCACGTTGCATCCAAATCCGCCAAACCCTAGCCTTCACTGCCTCACCGTCGAAGCCTAGCGATAACGCCTTACAGAGCGCCGAAACCCTTAGCCTTCATTGTAGAGAGCGCCGGAACCCTAGTCTTCACTGCTCAGTCTTCTTCAGCGAATTCTTACTTCTCTTATTTGAGTTTTCTCTGACATATTCAGATGTTTTGTCTCTGGCGTTGCTCTAGTCTTCTCCGACGGATTTCATCGCGAAGCTGGTGTGCTCAAGCGTTCAAATTGCAGCGGTGTTGTAACTTCTTCTTTTCTGTTCAAATTGCAGCGCTACGGTTTGCTTACGGCGAGGCGATGGCGATGGCGATGGCGTTGCTGCACGTATATTGAAGAAGGTGACTAGCGCGTGCAATCATGAAGCGGCGGTGGTGGTGACGAAGCGCGAAGAAGACAAAGATTTTTATTTTTTATTTTTAAACTCAGGGGTATAATGGCCATTTTACATATTTTGACCAATTTTACTGTTGACTTTCCCTAAAAACAACCTTTGGGGACCAAACAAATTGTTTTGAATTTTTTGGATACCGTCTAAGGGTTGATTTGCAAAAGGGGACCAAAACATGTTATAAGATACTTTGTAGGGGACTAAAAAATAATTTAGTCAATTTGCAATGCCTAATTTATTTTCCGATGGTCCCTTCCAGATATTTCTTGGGGCAAAAAAAGCCAGAGATACTTGTGAATTATTATAAACTGGAAACCTTTGAATCGGTAAGAAATTTGAAACAACCTATTACAAAAATATTGCTCGCAAAACACGCGAACATTATTCAAACTATGAAATAGAAGAACTATCTTAAGCATGGATTGAAACAAAGTAAAAAATACACAAGTTTACTATAACCAAACACCATCCATAGAATTATAATATCATCAACCGTTGACAATCAACCATCAACCTATCATGTCGTTCTTATCATCCAGAAGTTGCAACGTAGTGTTCGCCTGCTGCTGGTAGTCTTCGAGCCAAGCCCCACACTATCTCTCTGCTACACCTTGAATTTTTTACACATGGTACGACCCTTTACCCTCTAAAAAGATCTGTTAATTTCAAACTTACACTGTTAGTCAATAATGTTGCGTTTACTAGAAATTAATTATAACAAATTTTGAGATGCAAGGTTTACCTCCAAGATATTGTTTGTCTCCGGGTGATTAACAAATTCTTCCATGAAGAGCATAATGGAGTACTCGCATTGCCAAGAACCATTATGGGTTCGGTACTGCACATGAAAGGTAAATGTAATTACTAACCCTAAACATAATAAATTGAGGGATGAAATGACAGAATGATTTACCATGATGTTTTTGTTGATTTTCCAAGTGTAGATGGGTTCTGGCTCCGTCTTTGTCTTCTCCCTTTAGTACACACATGCAAGCCTATGAAGAAATTAAATTAAAATGGTTACTTCTTCCTATATACTACCAAACTAGGGTTTATGATTTGAATGGTTGAAATACCTAGAAATGACCCTAAGTTCAATCAAGTTTGTTGGCTTGATACCCCCTGGAAATGTGTCCAGAGTGAAAACCTCCTCCATACTGGGACAGATAATGAGGAGGTACCCATGATCACAGTCGGAAAATTATGTTAACAAATTAATGAAATAGAAGTGGTTTGAAATGTGAATATAATTTCCAGGAAGAAATACTTTCATTCTTATGTAGGGGACAATGTAGAACTCAACATCCGTTGCCTTCATTGTTTCCCAAATTAGTTTGAAACAGAGTTCAACATCCTGCTCGAAGTTGTTCAAGTTGCCACAATTGGATGGGTAGAATTGGACATGGCCTGAATTAGTTTCCCATATTTTCTCCCACATGTGCCTGTAACATTAATGATATTGAAAATGAATTCCTAATAAACTTTAAAAACATTAAGGCTGTAAGTTTTGAAACTCACCCCATCCACACATCGACCTGCACATTATCGATCCAGGTCATCGAAAGCATGTTCCCTAGTTTCTTCCTGAACTCGACCAGAACATCTATTCCAACACCACAGGTGTAATGGAGTGCGAATGTCAATGGTCGAAACACTGGGAAGAACATGCAATCCTTTTTCTTTATCATTTTGAGGATAGAGGTATTTGCTTCCTTTATGAATTGCACCATAATGAGCCAGTCTGTCAGGTCTCATTTGTTAACAATCTACGAACGTAAAATGATACAAAATGATCACTTGAGTATATAGTGTTGAACTATCGTTGTCAATGAATAATAAAGGTGCTCATTTTAGTGCATTACCTATTTTGGAAGCCTATTTAATCTTGGTCCTGTAGATAGCTGGATATTAATCGTCGACTGGGATTTTTGCTCCCCAATATCCTGTTACAAGGATTAATGAATACAGATATGCAAAAGTACTTTGAGGAATTGAAAAATAATGTGTTACAAGAATGTACCTCATCGTCGGTGGTGAGAACCATAACCTCCTCGTCATCATTGTCTGTATCACCTCCGGCATTGACATCATCGATGTCACTTGGATGCTCATCTGCCTTGCTTATTAAAGATACCGGCCAATCCACGACGCTTTTGAGGGCCTCTCTAACATTATTGAAGTGGTGTTCCGCCAAGGGCAATCCCGGCCTAGGACGAAGGTCTGGCTCACATACTCTCACACGAGCCACACTTCCTTGTTGGTCATCTCGATGACAAGATACCTGTCGCAACCCATAGGCGGCCATTTTCTTCTTTCCGACAATGTCTTCAATGAAAAGAGTCACACAATCTCCATCCTGTTTGTATAATAAATTAGTGAATCGATAAAATGGTTACGGAGATATGTCAGATGTGTAATTTAATGTATATGACATGCATAGATTAATGAAGGTGTACCTCTTAAAGGTACTCATTCACTGGACTTTGTAGCAGCTGCAACAATGGCATCCATCGCCTTCTCCATAAACTTCTTGGGATCGTCAAGGCCTGACGGAATCTGAACACCGTTTGTAGATGCTAAATCCTTCACCAATTGCTCAAGGTACGATACCATGGCTTTCACGATCAGTTGATCGTTAGATGGTCTCCTCTGGGCTGTCTGCTTGGTTGAGGAACTGCTACCGCACTTGATGTGGGAAAGAGGAGAAACAACCACCGCTGTGGATAGACCCGTCTGAGTTCCCCTTTACCTGCCCAAGTGATCCTTCTTCTTTGTCACTTTTATGAAGATGTCTTCACTCGACTACAGTTCCAATGCTCCATTTTCCTTAAGCTTGTTCAATTCAACTGAGAAACACATAGGAACACAACTGTTTATATGAATAATGTGAAATACATTTAAAAATTACTTTAAATGGTTAATTTTGGCATAACTGACAACGTCCAGTGTGATCTTCTCAACCTATTTCGATGTGTATAACCCTTTCTTATCTTTGTTTGCCTCAAGGTAGACAAGAGATCTATCAGGTGTGAAATCCTTTTAACTGAGTTGTTGCTCAATCTCCTCGTCAATGAATCCCCTAGTGGTCAACCTAATTCTCTCCTTCTATTTCAGCTCCTTAGTCAATTTGTCACAGATATATCGATTACCACTTCTGTCTGTGTGGTGCATGTAATCCCTGCCCTTGTTGTATTAAATGTTTGTCTCCCCGAGCCTCTGATATTGTAGTTATAAATAAAAATTTAGTTGAATATAATTTGTGGGCAACATAGTTCTTAAAAAGTATTAAAAATTGCATCATACCTGAAAATCTAGATGTCGACGCCTCTTTTCAAAAAAATGACATTCGTCTTCATGCATCCACTTGTACTTTTCCCATGCTAGTATTCCTATTTTATTGATACCTTTGTCCACGTCGTGAATAAACATGCTTTCCACCTTTGTCTTCCAATTCCTATGTTGGTTTTTTGCCTTCTCTGTAACCTCCTTTCTCAGCATTTCTAGTTGCTCGTCTGTCACAGGTTCAATTGTGAAGCTCTCCTAGATTGAATAATATGAAAAGGCATGTCATTAATCATATCTTCACTAAGACATTACCATAAATAAAAATTTTAAATGACAATTGTCGAGAGTCTTACCAGAACATCCTTCCATGACTCTTCCTTAACATATTCAGAGATATTGCTCCAGTGTTCGTAGGCGCCAAATCTGATGCGGCGTCAGAATGTATAATTGCTGTAAGCATGCCACACTAGCCAATTCTTAATGTATACTGCTTGATTCCCACGGAACTCAAACGCAACAGGATTTGCAGTATTATGCTTTGCCAACATCATAGACTGGCACGTGCTAGTTCCTCGTCTCCTCAGATAAATTTTTAGCTCAAACTTATCCCATCCTTCTCCATTTTTGCCTCCAGCCTTTGTCAAGTTGTCGTCCGCTTCATCAACAGTTGGCCTTCCGTTGATGGTGCTCTTTCTCTTTCCCTTGTGAACTGGTGTTTTGGCCAACAGTTTACCTCCTCATTAGTCGAGTCATATGTTTACCGGCATTTTCCTCTTCGATATCCCCTATAATCACATCACCATATTCTGCGGGTTCTTCCTTCTGTTCACTAGTCGGGTCATTTATTTACGTTTTTCATCCTCAAATTGTATCTTCAACGGGATCCTTTTTGGAGGAGGTTCTTGGTCCACCACATCAACCTCCTCATCGACCACATTCTTCACCTCCTCCTCCTTCTTTGTAGCTGTTCGCTTCCTCTTCCTCTTCTTATTTAATTTCCCCTTCTTCGGCGGCATCTAAAATAGTAGAATAGAAAATTATCAATCTAAACAATAACAGTACTTAAAGATCAACATTGATAGAAAGTGGCGTAGAACTTGAACAAAAAATTGATAAAACTTTTGAGAAAAACATTGCATAGAAATTGAACAATACCTGCATAAAACTACATTATGTATGGCATAAAAGTTCATATAACATGGCATAGAACATGACCGAACAAGGCATGGAACTTGATATAAAATGAAATGGAACCTTATAGAAGTTGATCGAAAACCATACCAATCTCTTTGGATTCAAAAAATAGGCCAACAACCGAGCAATTATCACCCCCCTAACGTGACTATCAACATTATCGCCAACAAAAAAAACTCTAGTACTACATCATCCTTCCGCAAAAAAGAAAAACTTTTTAACCCCACAATTGTATAACCATACCATTCAAGTTTCCCTTTCAACTTTTTTTCAATTTACATGTTTTTGTTCATGGAGGCATTTAGTCGAACATGTGTTGTGCGTGAGGGTTGGAATGGTTTTTTGAAGAGAAATTGATATGGTAACCCATGCTTACATAAACATCAACACTTACCTTCACCAATGGAGCGTTTGTGTTGCTACTCCATTTGCTTGAACTCGCCAAGAATGGAATGGGATGAACCTATGCAAGTACTTTCTTCTCTTGTGTTGTTCAAGGATTGATGAAGGGTTGCTTCTCTTGTGTTACTCAAGGGTTGCTCAACCCTTTTATAGGAAAGATGATGGTATTTATAATGATTTATGCGGAGTTATGGTGGTTCAATTTAGTGAGAATTGAATGGTTGAAGTGGTGGAAGGGAGTTTTCAAAGAGAATCTAAAGGTGTTTAATGAGGAGAGGAGGAGTTATGAGAGTTATGTCCGTTTGAAACGGTTTAAAAACATATGAAGCCATTTTTTTACACTGGTAATATGTAGAGTACCAGTGTAATATTTGTAATAACCGGTTTGGAAAATGGCTAACTATCCAGCACCGGTAGGGTTACCTGTGTAGAAATAAAAAAAAGCAGCAGCGTGCTGCTTTAAATGATATTTTCACTGACCCAAGAACGATAATTGAAAATTTTGGCTAACTGTTGTACACCGATATTATTACCAGTGTAGAAAATGTTGATACCGGTGTAAAATCACACAAAAAGCAGTTGCTTACGGTTGCTTTAAATATTTTTTGGAAAAATAGGATGAACCCGAGGGGAACTTTAGAAATTTTAGACTAAGTATTCAGCACCGGTACATGTACCGGTGCAAAAACATGTACCAATGTAAAAAATTTTGCGCCTTCTAAAAAAATGAAGAAATTAAATTTTTTGAAATGCGCGCCAAAAAAATTGAGCACATACACCGGTAGTTGCTTAATATTACCGGTGTAAAAATTAGTTTGTGAATAATTCAAATTCTCTCTTATTTCATTTACCTCTCTTGCATTGTCCAACAACCCCAATTATTCAAATTGATACTTAATTATTGTAAATAGACATTGTACTAGTTGTTTCATACAAATATTGACCATGCATGGGCCCCATACATTGACATTACTAAGCATTTTTTAATTTTATGAAATTTACATTTTGACCCCTAACATTTTGTTTCACCCCGTCAAGTACTTTTCCATTGACCCAAATATGATTTTAAGAGGCTCCATATTGAATAAGTAATGTTTCCGTACCTCAATGGTATGGAGGAACCCGCAAAATTGATTCTATGCGTTTATTGCAATTAGCCCCCCCAAATTGTGACATGCGATTACGACATGTTAGGACACTATATAAATTACCAAATTTAATATTATGGGCTTAAATCATAATTGCAACATATTTGTGTCCAGGTGATGATTAGTCCTAAAGTGCTAGTAGGTGTTGTAGAGTAAACGGCTAGCGTTTACTTCATAGTTTCTATGTGTAATCCGAACATCTTCCAAACTAGGTACAGAGTCCGGACCCATTCATTTCCCCCGCATGTGGAACTTGGAAATACAAAGGATTTTTTTATGGACCATCCGGTTCAATTGGATTTCAATTTGGATTTACGAGTAAACATTTTTACTTATTGCAATTTAGTCCCTCCAAGAATCTTGGAAGTGTTGAAATATAAAATTGGATCCACATATATACAATTCAATACATTACGATTGTGTTCATGCATTTGTAGACCCTACGTGTAGACGTAAGGCCCTATAAAACCAACAGTGAATGTTCGCACTATATTTCCCAAAATTATACTATTGCCCACAATTTTACTTGGGGAACCTCCATAGCTCCTAATGCTAGAATTATTTTTAATTCTAACCATTATTGGAATATAATGCACCAAATTTGGCAGTCCTGATGTAAAAACTTAGGCCAACTATGTTCGGCTTAATTTTTTTTTGTATTCTAGTGTGTATTTGTCCGATAAAATTTCAAATCACGTAGTGTAAATTTTTTTGATTCGACCCATCATCACGCATGTTTATCAAAAGTACAAATGTTAAATGGTCTAAGTGCAACACTTTCCATGTTTAGTACATAATCTACTCTTTCAAACTGCTACTACAAGATTTCTACGAATAATAACGAGAAAATGGTTCAACCCCGTCAGCAGGTCCTGTTGCATTACCATCACAGGTACTTATGCCAACATCCATGTCCTCGACATTGCCTTCGTGGAAGGTAGAGAAATTTTCAACTTCTTACACGATGTTAAGAAATTGATAAGTTATAACCTTGGCCATATGTTCATGCCAGGATCTTTGATATTTGGATTCTTCAAGAAAGTTTGCTACACCGAACTCCAAGGCAGCAACTCTGGATTCAATAGTAGCGACATGCGTGTCATATGTTTGTCTGCAAAAAGAGTCCACACAAATCTTACCCATTGGTTGGCCATAAACGTCACGTGCACGGGCACTAACTCCCACTCTTGAACAAAGAGCAGCGATGATACTGCAATAGGCATAAGATCCCATCTGATCCCATTCCCTCTGCAAAATAGGATAAATTTGACGACCAACATTCCATCTAAACTCCTTCTTTATTGCATACAAGAAGGTGAGGCAAAGTTTGTGGACTTCTGTGTTCATAGTTACTGGATGGATTCTAGACGCTACGAAGTTGTATCACCCATTCATTTTTGGAGTTAGAGTTTTCTTAGGTATTTTACTCTAACATGGTTTGACCAACTCATCTATGTCCGTACCTACCCTAGTTACTATCACCTAGAAAATGGAGTGCGAGAAACTTATCCTCGTCATTTGGAACATTGGGCAACCCAAACAAGCCATTGATAGATTCTGGTGTGATATGGACAGTTTTACCTCTACAATATGCTTGATCATAGCTTGGCCCGCACTTCAAGTTTGCATAAAACTCACTTACAATGGTCAGGTTGAATGGTTGCGGAGTCTCACAGAATTTTTCCCACCCGAGCTTCCGGATAGTTTGTTCGAATAAGGGAGATGATTCAATTCCTCTCTATGTGATGATGGCGTCTTTTGTATGATTCAGGGACCAACCTAGCCTTCTCGGACACGAAGGTACCGTCCGAGTAAGTGTACGGTGATACTTTCGGCAATGATGGAGACGGTGAATGGCGTATCCTTTTTGAATTGGATTTGGGAGGCATTTCCAAAAAAACACATTGAAGCATTTCATCAAACACCTTACATGCAAGTCAAGCTATTCATGATGTCACATTCTCAATGATTCTATTTCATATGCAATTGTTAATTAATCATACTAATAAGGTATTGAAGTGGTTTACCTGATTATATGGCAACCTACGTAGGATTTCAACAAAGATGGGTAGTAATGGAGACGATATTAAGTGAGAGATATAAATTTGCTATTGTGAAAAAGGGGATCTGAGAGGGTTTTAATTAATTGAACATTTTTTATACACCGGTATTCTACAAATACCGGTGTAAAAAATGGCCTAAAGCAGCTGATTCAGGCTGTTTTAAATAAAAAAAAATTCTACCTAATCCGACCCGAGATTAAAGATCATAATTTTTTCTAAGTACCCAGCACCGGTTCATTTACCAGTGTAAATTCAACAAAAAATAGTTGCTTTAGGCTGCTTTAAATGCCAACAAAATTTCCATGTTCACACCAGATACAAATGGTCAAAATGTTTTTCTAAGTATCCAGCACTGGTACTTCTACCAGTGCAAAAATTATAAAAAAACAGCCACTTCAAGCTGGTTTAAGGCCAAAAAATTAACATTGTCAGACCCAAGAGCAAAAATAAAAATAATTCTAAGTATTGTGCACATGTAAGAGTATCGGCATGTAAGAATAAAACAGAGTACTCTCCTGTTTCTCTACACCGATAATTTATGCTTTACCGGTGTAAATAAACTACATCTAGTAAAAATTTTAAGTAAAATTATAACACATTTTCACCGATTTAATTCATAAACACTCCATTGGAATCATGGATCATACCAACCAATTCATAATAGAGTGTAAATTAAATATATTACACGCTAATTCGCTTAATGATCAGACAATTTTTCACAAAACATGGTTTGAAAAATAACGGCAAGAAACGACCAATCTATGGCTTCCGCTTCAAGACATTGTTCCCACCTACTATTTCACCTCTCTCATCAACCCACATCCCATCACCACGAGAACGCCTTCCAACAACGGGTCCCCCAACATCTTCCAAACCAGGAAATACTGATGGAAACTCAGTACCATCAGTTATAGCGGACTGATCAATCTCATTATCAAAGTAAAACTTCTTCCCCTGCAACACCACATGATACTTCATATTTGAAGGGTCCTTGATGTAAAAAACTTGTCGTGCATGGGCAGCTAAGATGAGCTCGTCATCTTCATATCCTACACGATTCAAGTCGAACAACCTGAATCTCATGGGCTTCTGAACTACAACACCGAAAACGTGTTCCACCCAACGACACTTGAAGAAAACAATCTTGAACTCTACATAATCCAACTTCCAAATTTCCTCAATTGCCCCATAAAAAGGCATCACAGTAACAACCAGATGTTTATCTCTCTTTCTTGTCTACCATATGGATTCAGATTCAATATAAACATATATTTTTTGAGTGGTGCTCTTCTCATCCTTCACCAATGTTGAGAAAATAAGCCATTAATGTCATAACCAAGGTACCGTCTAACGGTGCAGATTGGCTTCCTTTCAAATGCCCATAGCTTACTGGGTATCTCTTCGACATTACAACGATTGTAAAACCAGTTAACAAACCTTGAAGAATTCTAGACCTATATTTTATTCAAGGGCCAGTCTGGATGAATCTCTTCCAACAAGGAAACATGTTTTTCAACATATGTTACAGTCTTGCTACTATTCCGTAATACATACAGGTGAACATTCATCAACTCAACATGATAGGGTGTATAAAGTGTACCCTTAGAACATGGAGTCCCATTCTGCCTTCCGTAGTGGGGTCCACCTGGAACACCAACCGCTATTCTTCCAACTAAGTTCGCTATACAATACTCGATGATCTCCTCAATGACGTACCTTTGAACAATAGAGGCATCAAGCCACCTACGATTATGAACATAACCCTTGAAAACAGCCATGACGCTCAAAGGGGTACATCCAATGCATTCCAATAGGCATGCACATACGTATCTCCTTAACCAAATGTACTCTAGGTGCACCATGATGTCAAAGAACGATGGGGGAAAATACTTCTCCAAATGGCATAGAACAATAACAACCCCTCGATTCAGCTCATCTAGCTATTGCCTGCTAATATTTTTCCTGCATATCGAGTTGAAGAAGAAACAAAAGCGCATAATTTAAAAATCTAACTTCCTTTTCCAAACACCCACGGATTGCAACAGGCAAAAGTTTTTGCCTAATGACATGTCAATTGTGTGATTTCAAAGCATTAAGATGCAACTCATCATTCACAAACTGACTAACATTAGAGGAGTAACCAGACGGTACCTTCATTCCTTTGATGCTTTCACACACCGATCTCCTCTCAACAACTGACAGATTGTAAGGAGCAGAGGGCATGAATGTTCGCTTCCCTCTTACCTCCGGTGCCAGATCCAACCGTATACCAATTAGGTCCACTAAATCTTTCCTCGCATTCAAGCTATCCTTAGTCTTCCCGGGAGTGTACAGAAGAATTCCAATTAGAATCTCACAAACGTTCTTTTTGATATGTATGACATCCAAATAATGGCGAACCTCTAAATTTTCCCAGTAGGAAAAATCAAAGAAAATGGACTATTTCTTCCACGGTCCGTCTAGAGCCCCATCACCCTTTTATAACTTCTTACCAAGAACAACATTCAATTTCTTCACCTTGTTGTGAAGAGCTAAACCGGTCAAAAGGTTGGGCACCTTTCTCATCTCTTTCCAATCAACGAATGCAACTGCGTTATCCCACAACTTGTGCTTCATTGGAAGGAATTTACAGTGACCCAAATAAACAGTATTCCGCCCATTTCTCAACTGATGGTAATCTGTCTCATCCTCACAAATTAGGCAAGCCTTATGACCCTTGACCACATACCCTGAAAGGTTACCATATGCTAGGAAATCATTTATGGTACAAAAAAGCATCGCCTTCAATGTAAACTCTTCAGCACTAAAACCATCAAACGTTAAGGCGCCAACCAACCAAAGAAACTTCAAATCTTATATCAAAGGGGCAAGATAAGTGTCTATGTCATTTCTAGGTTGTTTCAGGCCTAAACTCATGACGTGCATCAACACATATTTTCTCTTCATGCACAAGTACGGGGAAAGATCGTAAATGGCAAGCATAACCGGCCACAAACTTTGTTTCGAGAACATACTCCTAAATGGGTTCATACCATCGGTATACAAAGAAAATCTCAAATTCTTAGATTCAGATGCAAAGCATGGATACATCTTATCAAGTTTCTTCCACTGGTCCGCGTCAGCCGGGTATCGAATTATATCATCATCTTTACAACCTCCTCTATCAATGCACCATGTCAAGTTTTTTGCATCCTTTTCATTCTTGAACAACCTTCTCAGCTTCGGAACAATTGGAAGATACCACATACATTTGGTGAGCACCCAGCTCCTCCCCGGTACAACATGCTCTCCACTGACATCCACATTTTTATTCTTCTTATAATGCGACACATTACAGACTGGACAAATAATCTTATCCTTAAGGCCACCCCTATATAGGACACAATCGTTTGGACAAGCATGTATCTTTTCATACTTCAATCCCATCAGACTCAAAGTTCTTTTATCTTCATGGTTATCAAGAACCCCGTTATAGGGTGGAAGCTTTTCATTAAAAAACTTAAGTAATTTATTCATGATAGTATCACTCCACGACCCTACACCTTTCAAATTAAACAACTCCATCAAACACGACATGACCGTGTCTTTCTTCTTGCAACCAGGATACAATGGTGTATCCTTCTCACTAAGGAAGTTAGCCAAAACCTTGGGTCTCCCTCTAAACTCATTAACAACCTCCTCACACATGTCATCCAACTTAGCATCCCCAAAACACTCTCCCTAACTACTAACTCTCACTTCCGGTGGTGATTTTTCCCCAAGAAAGGTCCACACAACATAATCTTCTGCCAACCCCTGCTATACAAATGGAGCTTCAGGATGTCTCAGTACGAATTCAATTTCCACAATCACGACAGGGACATAATATTCCCTTCTCTCGACTAAAAGCATGCTCCAAGAACTCATCCATGAACATAATATATTCATCGCTCACCCAACTAATGTTAGCATACACATGCTTACGCCTTTCGATGGCGCGATACAACTCTACATATCAATAAATGTCCAACAATCAAACTTCAACACATTTAATACAATAGAAATTTTCATGACAACTTCCTAATCATGCAACATCATAAAATACACACCAATATTCCACATTACAATTACAACATTCTTAACATGTCCAACACTATAAGAATCAAAAGCCAAAACATTATAACTACAAAAACCTTGAGAATAAATCATAAATTAGTATCAACAATTCTACCTCAACCACCATCAAAGGATCAAACACAAAATGTAAATATCTCTACCAACCAAAACTATACATGAAATCCTTAATATCCATAAATGTAATTCAAAAAATGGTACCTTCAAGGGTCTCCACTATGGAGAATTCAATGCCTTCATCAACCAAAAAACACCATTAATGAACCTCTTCTTCCAAAGATCCCATTTTTAACCCGCTAAAAAAAGGTGATAGGTGAGCATTTAATATGATTTTCTACACTGGTATGAAGACTTTACCGGTGGGTGTGTAACTCCTTACACCGGTAAAAACAGTCACAGATGTAGATATTTAGCCTAATCCCACGTATTTTTTGCTTTTGCACCGGTACGTTCATAGTACTGGTGCAAAAATGAATAGTTTTGGCGCCAAATTACTAAAAAAAAATAAAATTTCTATTCACCGAAGAAAATACCGGTGAGTGTTTAATTCCTACACCGGTTCTAACAGTATCTGGTATACAAATGCAGCCTTTTCCCGCATTTTTTTAATTTCTGCACCGGTATGTTCCGATTACTTATTTAAAAATTAACCTTCTTGGCACCAAATTAAGAAAAAAAAAGAAATATGTACACATCGGTAATCGTTTACCGGTGCACATGTAAGCAAATGCACTGGTCATAACCACTTATACAGATAATACCAGTGCAAAATTTTTTAAAATGTACACCGGTAGAACCAACACCAGTGTGAAATTAGGCACTGGTTGACAGGATACCGGTGCGTATGTAAATATTTGCGCGGTTACTGATGTTAACATGATAAATGACGGCACAATTGGTTACACACGCACCGGTACTGATGTTACATGATAAATACCAGTGCAATTGGTTACATGTGCACCAATATACATGTACTCATAAATTTATACCAGTGCGTATGCACCTATTTTCCAGTAGTGGGAAAACCTGAAGTTCCTTAAGAAGATTACATACCCAGGCAAGTTCAGCATCAGTGTTGACCATATTGCGATACTCGAATTCACAACTGGATCAAGACACCATCGGTTGCTTCTTAGCATTCCAAAAGACAAGATTACCACCAAGAAAAATGGCATAGCCATAGGTGTAATGCCGAGTCTCGAGACAATGGGCACAATCAGCATCAAAGTAGCCCAAAAGGGAAAGACCACTAGGGGATGGTCAAAAAGAGAGACCATGATGAAGCATGCCAAAGACATACCGAAGGATGCGGGTGACAACCTGATAATGATATTCTCGAGGTGACTGAAGAAACTGGCTAACAGAGTTGACCGCATATGAGAGGTCAGGGCAACTGATGGTCAAGTACTGTAAGACACTGACCAGTGTGCAATAAAACTTGGGGTTTGAGAATTCAGACCCCGAGGTGCTGTGAAGCTGAGAGCCAGGAACAAAAGGCGTGGAAACAGAATCATTTGTCATACCCGCGCACTAAAGTATCTCCATTGCATACTTAGCCTGGCCCAAAAAAAGTCTAAATGAAGATCGAGAGACCTCTAATCCCGAAAAGTAGTGAAGTGCACCAAGATCCTTAATGGAGAACTCATGATCAGTGCAGGTGATGAACTGACGAATGAAAATAGGATCATTGCCGGTAAGAATGATGTTGTCCACATATACTAGCAGGTATAGAACCTTTAATCCCTGGAAGAACACAAACAAGAAGGTGTTGGCAAAACTGCACCGGAATCTCAGACGAAATAAATAGGAGCTGAATCGCTGAAACCAAGCCCGAGGAGCTTATTTGAGACCATAAATAGCCTTTCAAAGACAACATACATAATCAGGATGGACGAGATCAGTGTAACCAGCTGGTTGCTCTTTGTAGACTGGTGCATCAAGAAGACCATTAAGAAATGCATTCTTAACGTCTAACTGATGAAAGGGACTAGAGAAAGTAATGGCCAAGGATAAGATAATTCTGACTGCAGAGACCTTGACCACCAGACTAAAAGTGTGGGTAAAGTCAAAGCCTGGAAACTGAGAATATCCCTACACAACAAGTCGAGCCTTGTACCGATCAATGGTATCATCCTGGCGATGATTGATACGATAAACCCATTTGGAGCCAATGATGTTGACACTAGTAGGTCATGGAACAAGATCACAAGTATGTTGCTGAAGAAGAACACCCATTTCTTCATTTATAGTGGCCACTCAGTGAGGATTCTTAAGGGCAGATCGATGTCTGTGCTAGTAATGCTGCAAAAAACCTTGTCATCACATAGTCCGTATACTTCTTTGCTATGCGATTGCCTGTCTAAGAGCGAGTGGTCATACGATGACTCACAGTCGATGGAGGAGGTAGGGGACGCCAGATGGAGATGGTTGCAACGGAGAGACAGGTGTCGGAGAACTAGTGGACATGGTCGATGCCCCAGACGAATCATGAGTAGGTGGTAGAGGGGCAGCAGGGGATCCAGACAAATAATCCAAGTCAAAATCAATAAACGTTAAGACAGCTAGAGATTCCGGGGTAGTAGGAGCAGTATCATTCACAAATAGGAAACATGACTCATCAAAACAAACCTAGACTGAAAGAGTGATTTCCATCACTCACAAATGGGATATTCTATCTACTCTATCATGGTCTATAAAGGGAAAAGAGTGACCACTATCTGCCACTTTGCCCAAAAATCATGTCAATTTCCCTCTTACGCCAACAAAGCCTTTTCTGTTGCTAACGTAAACGTCAGATTCTTCAGAAAGGCCACCATTTGAGCTGCACAAACACTCACACCAAAGATATCTACCAACATGAAAAACTCCTAGGAGTTTAGAATTCCATAGAGTAAATCCTGCTCATACTTCAAGGTATTAAATCCCACACTTTGTAAGTGGGAGTTCTCTTTGCAGAGATGCACATTGTCTTCTTTGGATAGTCAGAGATGCTCTCGAGTAGCCTCAAGCTCATCCATCAAACCATTAGCCTCTTTCTCTTTAGGCTCTAGATCCTCCAGCTCTCGTAACCTCGAACGCCAAACCATTCATAACCTACAAATGGAGCAAAGCTTCACACACATTTTACTAGAGCACACAAAAAATGAGGGTACATCAATAGTAATATCACCAACCATGTAAATGTGCTCAATCACGATTAGATTGATAGGAATGGAGATAACCATGCTACCACCATCATCATCAGTCACACTATGACGACTGTGATGAGAATGTCACTGCTTTTTCACCGGCTCTGCCGTCTCACCAACAACAAGAACCATCATGGGTGTGGGCAGTGAATTCCTCTTACATCTTCTCCTTGTATCTCTTGAGCCACCATTGCGATCAAGTTTTTGCAGACCACTAATCGCCACACAGGTAGCTTGAGAGACAAGAGTGGAATAATGACCTTGACACTCGAAACCGCCCCTGAGACCCCAGTTTCATCATGGGGAATGACAGCTGCTGAAATGGAAATACTTGACCTGCTCATCTCTGTAAAAACAAAGAAAAAGAAAACATCATAATTGAAGAAAATCATCACGCGATATGCATGTCATAAAATAAATGACCACATATTAAAACCTTCTAGCTTTGTCAGCAAAGACACATGGACTCTACAAGTGACCAATCTACCCACAACATCCATATCAAAATTGGCCTTACGTCCGGTTGCGTTATCTTCAGCCACACGATAGTTCCACTTACCAAAAAAGGAAGATAGTGAATGCCCTCCACATTGTCTGAAACCCAAGGATACACAAGTTTTAACCTATCAGTACCACTAGGGTTATAAAAAGGCTACAACTATGCTTCCCGACAGGAGTGGAGCCAGGATAAATATGTGTCGGGGGATAACAATATTTTTCTTATATTTTTCTATATTAGAGAGGACTGATAATATTTTTTGCAAATTTACCCTTTATATTTCCCGTAATTTTTGCCTTGGCGGGGGCTGGAGCCCCCTCCAGATTCCATGTGCCTCTGCCTTCTTCCCGACTGTTGAAAGATATATCCCACATCGGTTTCTTACAAAGTTAATGACTTATATATAAGGTCTTGGGTCACCTTCACTTAATACCAATTGGTTTTAAGATGGAAGCCCAAGATACCTTGAAATTTAACATGGTATCAGAGCCCGGGTTGGGTTATTGGGCTGATGTGTGGATCCCCTTTAATTTGTCCCAATGTGGGTCGTGGAGTGTTTCCACGTTGCACGTGAGGGGGCGTGTTGAAAGATATATCCCACATCGATTTCTTACAAAGTTAATGACTTATATATAAGGTCTTGGGTCACCTCCACTTAGTACCAATTGGTTTTAAGATGGAAGCTCAAGATACCTTGAAATTCAACATGGTATCAGAGCCCGGGTTGGGTTATTGGGCCAATGTGTGGATCCCCTTTAATTTGGCCCGATGTGGGTCGTGGAGTGTTTCCACGTTGCACGTGAGGGGGCGTGTTGAAAGATATATCCCACATCGGTTTCTTACAAAGTTAATGACTTATATATAAGGTCTTCGGTCACCTTCACTTAATACCAATTGATTTTAAGATGGAAGCCCAAGATACCTCAAAATTTAACACCGACCCATCTTCTGGCTAATGGATCAATGCTTTCCCCAACAACCATCAAATTCATCATCAATAGGAAGGCTAGAAAACCCCATTGCAGTCTCTACAATGACCTTACTCTCAGGTTCGATGTTCCGATTATTACCAATGGATAGAATACCCAAGCTTTGGTCGCCTCTCACAGTATCATTACAAATACTAGTACTCGAAGACAAAAAAGTAAGGATCATAAGATCATACATACGAAATGCATACTCCTTCCGTTTCACTAATAGTGGCACCATAGGTTTGGGTGAATGGATTTAGGTGGAGAAAATGAGTGGATGAAATTGAATGTAGAAAGTAAAAAGTAGAATGATTGGATGAAATTGAAGGAATCTTGCCAAAAATGGACAGGATGCCAATATAAAAGAAACAACTCAAAAAGAAAAGTGTGCCAATATTAAAGAAATAGAGGGAGTACTTGGAATAGGAAAATTGACGTAAACTCCGATGACTATTATGAAGATGATCTGCCTAAATTTTGAGAAATTTACCCACAGTCCGAAGCCTAACAATCCAAAGCTAGACAAAATACAGAAGGTTATACTCCCTCCGTCCCAGCTATTTTTGCATTCTTTCCCTTTTTGAACGTTCTAGCTGTTTTTGCACTACCTCATTTTTTGCCAAAAATAGATTGCTTTTATTATTTGTTTACTCAATTTGGGCTCAATTTCTGATTTTTTAATCCAATAATATTAGGATACCCCACTTCAATTTCAAGATACCCCACTTCAAACACATAAAATAATATATCCTTAAAAATACTTTCAATTTCTCTCTCCGCAGAAAGAGCTGGAATGGAGGGAGTATTAAACAAGGTCAACACCAAAACCTATTTATAAGGAGAAAAACTAAAACCCGTTTCTCGACGTGTTCAAATGATGCAATTGTCAATAAATCAAATCTTATACCCAAATTGAAAAGTTTCAAGATAGGCGCCGTTTCAAAGAATGGAGCCCACCATAATGATTAGTTACTTAGTGGAAACCTCCTCGATAACCCACCTCTTGAATACAATTACTCCCAAAGCTCTCAGGAAATTAAACTACATTCCCAGAAAAATGGCGAACATCTCCACTCTTCACTTGGTTCTAAAACACAACTACAGTGATAAAACTGTCTAATGCTTCGCCCCATAATACCTACAATTCTACCCCTCAACACTTCTTGGTTTGGGGGCTTATGGTATATATTTGATCCAAACATTAGGCCCAACCCATACAAAGGGCAACCCAACGAGGTCAGCAAAGTGTTTATATGGATGAAGAGTGACCACCGATTAATAAGATTGCTCCACATATTGAATGTTATCTAGCTGGAAATATATCCAGCCACTCACGACAAGGTATTAGATCTTTTACTTCACCCTTTTACTTTGGTATTTGGAATTAGAGATGGCAATGGGGCGGTGCGGGTGTGGATTATGGTACCTCCATACTCATGGCTATCAAAAGTTTTCATATTCATATCCGCCACATCACCCGTGACAGGTACAACATTAAAATCCACCCCATTCCATCAAATATTATATTAAATTCATCCGTCTCATCACCTACTTGGGTCTCCCTATCCATTTCAAATCCATTGTACTCACATTGCTTACAAAAAAAAAATCTTAAATATGCTTTTTACAATAATTTAATACTAAAAATTTTAAAAGCACTTACATGAAAATATTATAGTTAAGATATGTAAATTATGGATGAATAATAATTTATTAAGCTCCCTCCGTCCCACTAAATATTGCTTATTTACTTTTTCATGGTCTTCAATGATCGCGTTTGACTATCAATATCTCTAATAACACATAATTATTTTGCATAAAATATTGATATTTGAAAATGGATGTTATGATAAATCTAACACTATCTCAAATGACATTTCTATTATATATATATATATATATATATATATATATACATATACATATGAATGTATTAGCTGAAATTTAGGGTCAAAGTTTACAAATTTGGCTTAGAAAAAGCAAATAAGTAATTTTTAGTGGGACGGAAGGAGTTTATTAAAGAGACCGTCTCTTGTGAGACCGTCTCATGGTGAGACTAAGGATTAGAGGCAAAATAGGATAAGATCAAATTAAATTTGGGGGCAAAAAACTAATAGAACTGGACTAAATTGTAAATTATTACAATTACACATTAAATCCTTGAACTTTTAAAACATCAATATGAAACCCATCTTAAAATCTTTGCAATTTAATCCCTGGTCTCACCGTGAGACGGTCTTATACAAGACTTTGTCTTTATTAAATTATCGGGTTTAGAGGAGGGGGGGTGGGACTTATATGAACTAATATCCACGCACAACCCACTACCCGTGATGTGTATCATTTTCATATCCAGACCTGCCCCACCCCTATCAAAACTACCTCCATACCCACCCCATTGGGCAGATGCAGGGCAGACTTCCACCAAAACCCTCCCCACTACTAACCCTATTTGGAATAATTCAGAAAATTGAAGTAAAAAGTTCTTTTAACTCGATTTTTATAGAATTGGAAGTTAAAGATATTTTTTACCTCAGTTTTTTTAAATCAAGGTAAAAACCAGTATTTTTACCTCGATTTCCATTTAACCATGGTTAAAAATCATCTGTAGCAAACATCATATATACGTCAGTGTCATTTTGTTTAAACCAAATGCAAAATGACGTCGGCTTATGGTTAGCTATGGGTGATGGAAAAACAAGAGAGATGCACTATGGTGTTGGCTTCATGTTCATAATATTTTAAGAGTGGGTATTCTGACAGGCGGTCTGTCCATAAACTTATGAACATGCCGCTTATTTCTTACATTATATACTGTATTTGTTAAATTACATATAAAATTTAGAATTTTTTAAAATATTTTTTATATCATATATTTTCATGTTTTCACCTTCAAATACATATTATTACTTGTTTTAACTTAAAAAATACAATATTTAAATTTTATAAAAAATACAACATTTAAATTAATAGACCCTATGGACTGTCCATAATCTTATGGAAAGACCGTCTGTCCTGAGAGTTACTCATATTCCAAAACCTTCCGCGACATGTAACCGATATCGATTACATAGGGCCAAGGGCAAATTAGTGATGTCTGCATGTTTCGCCAAGGGTTCACAGTGGCTCGAATATTGTACGAACTCGAATATTGTATGAGATTGAGCTCGAATATTGTACGAACTCGAATACTGTACGAGATTGAACTCGAATATTGTAGGAACTCGATGATTGTACGAGATTGAGCTCGAATATTGTAGGAACTCGATGATTGTACGAGATTGAGCTCGAATACTGTACGAGATTGAAATCGAATATAGTACGAACTCAAATGATGTACGAGATTGAGTGCGAATGTTGTACGAACTCGAATACTGTACGGGATTGAATTTGATTACTGTACGAGTTCGAATACTGTACGAACTCGAATACTGTACGAACTCGAATATTATACGAGATTGAACTCGAATAATTTATGAATTATAATTTGTATAATTTGTGAATTATAGTGAATATTTATGTTAAATATTACACATGCATTTAATTGGGTAATTTTTTATATTTATTGGGTATTTGTTATGTTCCCATTGAGTTAATATAATATGGGACCCATTGAGATCAAAATTTCCCATTAATATAATTATTCTCATCCCAAATCCTAAAAAATAATGAGCATTTAATACCTGATCTCATTGGATAATGACAACTTGTAACCCAAATCAATAGAAAATGTTTAATGATAACTTATTAGGTTAATTATATAATGACTTATTGGATAATGACTTATTGGATAATATATTTTAACCCATTGGGTCATATGAATATCTCATGAGTTATCCAATGAGTTATCCATTTAATGACCCAATCCATTTATGACCCAACCCATTATGACCCATTTAATAAACGGATTAATTGGATAATGACCCATTGGATAATGATTCATTGGGTTTGGATAATGAATTTATCCAATTAACCTATTTGACGGGCCTAGGCTCCACATTAGAGAAGATCGCGTCACCCATTTGTCGAGGCTGGCCGAAGGCTACATGGTGCAACTTCGACGTGGTTAGGTCAAGTACAACCGATGTCGATGACATGTCTTTGACTACTAGGCAACCATCGTATGCACACAGACATGTCGAATTTTGCTGTTCACTAAAATTTTTGTTAAGTGGAATTTTCTACTTAAAAAGAACCAGATGTTGGATTGGTTTATACAACCAATTTCCAACACCTTCTAATTTACAACCACCAAACAACGCACAATCATATGCTACTATAGTCATTAACAAATATTATTAAGAACGAAATAGTCATAAACATAAGACAAACAAATGTAAAGGTGTTAACATTTTGTTACAAAACAAATTAATGAAATAAAAAGTATCTATAACATTCAACATATTATTTAAATCCAAATAAATTATTAATTTCCATCTTCCGATCCCGATTCATCATCCTGGTTGCCCTGCCCACCCTCATCTGCATCTGATTCCCTCCTCTCGGATGGTTGACCTCCACCATGTTCAGTGCGAGACAGACCTGTAGGTTGCTAAGATCGCACTCTGAAGGCTAACTCCTCAGTTTCGGTGGAGTATGAATAATTGCTTGGCTCTTTAATCCCCAAATGCCCCATGACCTTATCTATGTCGTGCCGTAAGTTGCAGATATATGAAATATAAAAGAGTATTTAAATTATATAAAATATATTAAAACTAATGAAATTAAAATTAAAACCAAGGTTATACCTCTAGATTCAGTCAGGGGTGTCTATCGGGTGTCGGCTGTGCTTCCACAGGTGTGGGAGCCGGCTCCCATACATAATCCACAAGCCATTTTCCCACCCTAATGCTTCTTTGCGAATTAATGTTCATTTTAGTACTCAATTTCCTGTAAAATGAAGTGGATTGCTATATTACGCCCTATATTTTACTTGATTACGCCCTGTATTTATACTATTTAATATACAATATATATTTTAATTTAATTTAAATAAGTAAATTAAATTAAAATTAAAATTAAATTACTTTTTATTTAAATTAAAGAAGGCGCCACCGAGCGCCGCCACCACCGCCGCTGCCTGGCTGCTGCTGAGCACTGCCAGGCCTCCTTCTCCTCCGCCTTCTCCTCCTTCTCCTTCTTCTCCTCTGCCTTCTCCTCCTTCTCCCTGATTTTTCGGTCTCCTTCTCCGGCGAACTTCATCTTCTCCGATCTTCTTCTCCGGCGAAAACTTCATCTCCAGTTCTCCTCTCCCGCTCTCCTCTCCGGTTCTCCTCTCCCGCTCTCGCACAGGCCCTCGCTCTCAAACCGGCTCCCGTTCTCCTCGGCGGACTGGCCCCCGTTCTCCTCGCCGAACCGGGCTCGCTCCCGTTCTCCTCGGCCAAATCGGCCCCCGTTCTCCTCGCCGAACCAGGCTCGTTCCCGTTCTCATAGGCCAAAGGCGAACCGGGCTCTCTCCCCAAACCTCGGTTTGCCCTCCCGGTTCTCCGCCGGTTCTCCGCATCTTCTCTACCGTTGCTTCAAGAGCCTTTCTCCGCCGCTTCAAGGAGGACGGCGGGGCTAGGGTTTTGCTCGAGGGGACGAGGACGATGGAGGATGGCGGGGCTAGCTTCGCTCGAGGGGACGAGGACGATGGAGGATGGCGGGGCTAGCTTCGCTCGATGGGACGAAGACGTTGGAGGATGGCGGGGCTAGCTTTGCTCGACGGGGACGAAGGAGGAGAGATGGAGAGGCTAGGGTTTTGCTCGACGGGCCGAAGGAGAAGGAGGGACGGCGGCGGGAGGAGCTGGGGAAGATGAGGATGGTGGGTGGAGCTGAGGAAGGAGGCACGGTGGTGGCGGTGGCACACGGTGGAGACTGCCGGAGAAGACGAAGAAGAAGAGAAAAAGGCGGCGGCGCACGGCGGCGGCGGCGGCTCTGGTGCACTGCGGCGGCGCTGGCGCACGGTAGCGGTGGCGCTGGCGCACGGTAGTGGTGGAGATCGTCGGCGGAGGTGGTGGTGGTGCACGGCGGCGGTTTTTTTTATTTTGATTTTTGTTTTTGATTTTTATTTTATTTTAAAATCTTAATATTAGTATTATACATGTATATACGTATTAGGGCGTAAATTAGTAAAATACAGGGCGTGACATATCAATACCCAACATGAATGAGTGGAATGATTTTCTTTTTGAAATGAAGCTCACATTTTCCTAGCCTTATAATTCAACTATTTACACAATAAAAAAAATTAAGGATTCACAAACGCAAATCCGAGTAATGATATGATTTCACAAGCATCCAAACCTATGAACAAATATGTAAGGATTCACAAACGCAAATCCGAGTAATGATATGAGTTCACAAGCATCCAAACCTATGAACAAATTATATGAGTTCACAAGCATCCAAACCTATGAACAAATTCTGGAATCCTTTAGGAAAGAAGATAAAATATCAAAAATATAATTCAATCAAATGATTAAATTCACCTTGAAAATTTCCATCCTATTTATCCTAATAGATATTTAACTAGAAATGGAATAAAAGTAATTTAAGTCTAATTATTCTAAGAGTAACAAAAGACATATAATCCCACAAGAAAGAAACTCTACCTAAAATAGAAAAGGGAAATAAAAGTTCTAATAGGAATTTTTCTAAAATAGAAATAGGAAATTACATATTCTCCTAATGTGGTGGAAAAAAATGACCAGATTAAGAATGGAATTTCTGAGCACACCTAAACTTAAAAATGAAAAATATTCAAAGGCTATTTGAGGCCTAAGAAGATCTCAGATTGCCAAAAAACCAAAATTAATTGGATAGCAGTGAGTTTCATTTGTTGGCTCGAAAAGGTATCAAAGAGTCGTCCGGACACCGAACACCAAATCTGTACTGAAATTGCTGAACCTTTGACGATTAATTTGTTCTCAATTTCTTGTCCTACATCAGTCTCCTCCACTTCGAAAGAACTCAACCTCGAGGTCTCGTGGGGATAAATGTTCATCGATGCCGTCAAAGCAGTTAGAGCTGCGGAAAAAGCCGCAATCACCACATCTAAATCTACCTTGTTATTGGTTGATTTCCCATCGTGAATCATACGGAAATGAACAAGAGAAAACCCTTTATGATACAACCAGACACAGTCACAAAACTTAAAAATTTGCAAGTGCAAATCCTAGTTACCATATCAATCTGAGAAAACGACAGTTTAGATGCCATCTTGTAGGTGAAATTACATGTTTTGTTCCTCTTTTTGCACCATGTTCCAACAATGTTCCCAGATTATTACGAAATGTTCACAATTGGTTTTTTACCTAACGTAACACGTTATATTGAAGTTAATAGACCAGTCAACAGTTACCGATATTTTAAAAATAATAAAACTTTTGAGCTAAAATTGATGTTTTTAAAGTTGTTCTTCTTCCAATTTTTTCTCCACCACCTTCTCCACCATGTTCCGAGCACTACCAATCCAACCATACTCATCATCTCTTCAGTCATCCTTGTTTTCCACGTTCCCTGCTTCACAGTTTAATCTTCATTAAAAGCAATAAAAAAAACCTTACAAATTTTTGGTCTTTAACCCTAGACCTTTACATAAAGAACTCTATTAAGAAAAAATGTAGGTGAACTCAATATAAGATCCTAAAATGGCTATCTCCTCTTCTTTTTTACACTGTTTTTAGGCCTTCTTTTGAAAGCCCTAAGCAGGTAGAAAAGGAGATTTTATAAGCCCATTTAGGTTTATATTAAGATGCATCCCATTTCCCTTAATCAGTAATAAAGCTACTCCAACCATTGCAGTTCTTCAACTATTCTGCCTCCAACTCTCTCCGAATTCATTGTTTTTCCCTGAAAAATTGCTTATTCCTTTCTTCCCAAGTGTGGTAGAACATCGACACCAATGTGCTCATAACCAACCATTTCTTTCTATGTTTCCAGGTCTTCAATATTTTTTTCAAGTCCCTCAAATCCAGTAATGCTGGAACCTTTAAAATACTTTCTAACTCTCTTACAAAAATGCACTGAGTGAAGAGATGGCTTGCAGTTTCTTGTTCACTCCCACAAAGAACACAGAGTTACTGGTTTGTAATGATTTTGAACTCTTGAAGCCGATCAACTGTCGACAACTTACCTTTTAAAAGCATCTAAAGAAAGAATGACTGTTTTGGCAGCAGTTAGAACTCCAAATAATAGCTTGAATGGCATCCTTATCCTCTCTTCCTTTCAGTAGATTATAGGCCCTGGTTATGCTGAATTTACCATTCCCCATGACACACCTAGAGAGCTTCCCCCTCATCATTGTTTTAAGTGTGTTCAGCTATTTCCACATCTAGCTTTAGGAGGGTTGTGGCTGATGATCATCAAAAGCTTTAGCCTTTAAGTAGTAGGCCTGCAACCACTCAACCCATAGAATATACTCTTTTGTTGCATAGCCCACACATGCTTACACAATGCAGCCTAGCTCCATATTGAGGGATCCCTGAAACCCAAACCACCTGTCTTCTTACTTATGCTCATAGAATTCTAGAAGGTTGGAGTGAAGTATCTTCCTTCATTGCTCTTGTTCTAGAGAAATGATCTGCACATCTTGACAACATCCTCATTAATACTCTGGTATTTTAAATATACCAGCCTAGTATCCCATGATGCTAAGCAAAACAATATTGATTAACTATGATATGCCTATATATGAAAGGCGACTAGCATTCCACACAATAAAATGTTTTGCTATTTTATCCACCAAGATTGAGAAAGAGGTTCTATCCCATCGGCAATATATCAGCCAGTAAGTCCTGCTCCAGTTCATCAAAATCAGAAAAGTACATTGTGGATTTAAAGTTGTTAATTGCCAATCCTGATAGCTATTGGAACTCATTTAGAACTTATTGAGCACCTTCTAGTGCTTTATGACTAGCTTCACAGAAAATAAGGAGATCACCTACACAAAGCAGACTCTGCACTCCCACCTTGCACCTCTGATGATAACCTAAATTTTTCTCCTTGAAATTCCTGCTTAGTAATCTTGTTAGAGACTCCATACATAAAACAAATAATGGGGGGGGGGGGGGTGGGGAGGATCTCCCCGTTTAACTCCATTTGTCCCTTTAAATGTTTCTAAGTAGCCTTTATTCAGTGAAAGACATAAATTAGCAGAACTTACACAACTCTTTATCCATGTTAGAAGCAGACCTGGTATTCTCAGCAATCTCAGCCATTCAAACGAGAAATCCCATCTTATGGTGTCAAATGCTTTTATGATATCTATTTTAATCACACAACATTTCTTCATGCTCTTTATCTTATATTTGTGCACAAGCTCCTGAGCTAGAAGGATGTTGTGGGCAATGTGTCTAACCTTAACAAATTCCCCTTGGTTCTGACTCACCAGATATGACATTACTTCTCCTAGTCTTTTACACAGTATCTTGGGGATCACCTTGTATAGGACTGAACAACAAGATATTGGTCTCTGATCAGTGGCTGATTGAGGATGAGCCACCTTTGGGATTAGTGCAATTAATGCTCTACTAATTTTATTACGTAGTTCATCTCCCTCAAAGAAACCTCTGACAACATTTGTAAAGTCCCTCCCAACTATACTCCATGATTTTTTTATAGAAGAAACTATTGTATCCATCATATTCAGGGCTTTTATTAGAGTTATTACCTTTGAGAGTAGGCATAATCTATGCATCCTTCTCTCCTTTCACTAGCATCAACTGCTACTCCAGGCTCAGTACCCCCTCCTCACTGAAAGTTTTCATCTTCCAGTTTGCAACCTCCCCAACTTATTCTTGAAAATAGTAACTAAGTGAGCTATCAACTCCTGCCTTTTTATCTCGTTTACTCCATCCTGCAGGCACACAATATGATTTATATATTGTCTCTTCCTCATTTTGGCATAAAACATTCTAGTGGGCATATCTCCCTTCTTCAGTCATTTCAATTTGGTTCTCTACTTAAAAAATTTGTATTCAGCCCTTTCCAACTCCAAATCCTGGCTCATTTTTTCTGATTAAGTTTTCTGCAGTTCCTCCACCTGCGGTAACTGTTGCATCAGTTTACTCATTTTTTGCCATTCTAGCCTTGCTGCTAATACCCTTTTTTCCACATCAAAGTATTCTTTCTTGTTCAAAGATGAAAAATCTCTATCATCACATCTGCTAATATCATCAACTTCATACAACTCTGGCTTGCAGCCCATTCATATTATACCTCCTCTAATTAGGTTTCCATTTGAAATAACTGTCCATCCTCTACACATTGACTCCCAGACCTCTTTTTCCTTTTTCACTTGTACTTTTGTATCAAAAATACCCTGTAAACCACTATTTTTATCTACAAAGTAATCCCCACATCTTTTTTTTCTTTGCTATCAGGGGGGGAGGTCTGGAAATATCTGAGCTCAACTCTTTTCACCACTCATCTCAACCAGCAGTTGCTTGCATTCTCTCTGTATGAAAACATCCCATTGTCGGTTTCCTTCCAATCAGTATCCCCATACTCATTCTATACATGCACCCCCATCTGTTCTTTCCCAGGGATTTTCTTGGGAACATAAAATTTTTTCGTGACCAGTTCTGTAACAGGCTTCTCTTCAGGTTTCCTGCAACTTTCATTTCTATGCCCCAACAACCCACAATTTGCACATTTCACAGGTGGCCACTCAAATACAATTTCCCGATGCTGCACTGTGTCTCTTTCATCAATATAAGGGATTATTTTTGGGAGATCACCACCCACAGTAACTTCTACATGTATTCTAGCATAGGCCAGCCTATTTAGATCCTTAGTAGTCTTATCAAGCTTTAAAGGGTTCCCTAAATGACTCAAAATTCTGCCAATTATATTTGGTTTCTAGTAGGCTTATGGTAAATTGGGTAACTAAATCCATACGGGAACTGCCTTATGTTCATCCAACTCCATATTACGTCTCCATTATGAAACTACGACTGGCTTACCATTGAAAACAATTTCCCTTTTCAATAACATCGTCCCTGAACTATTTCTTAAGGAATCTGATCATATATACCCCCTATTTCACTTTTCAAATTTTCCGTATATTCCTAAACCCACATATCCTGCTAAAATAACCCTTAACTACCATATACGGGGGGGGGGGGGGGGGGGGGGGGGGGGGTGGGACTTCCCATAAATCTATAGGTCACCATCGTTTCCTATGATTTTATACTATTAGCTACTTCATCCAAGGAGATTTTGCCCATTTTAACCCCATTACATTCTATTGGGTTAAAGAATTGTACCTCAATTGACTCCTCCTCAAAGAGCTCAGCTTATGATTTTGACCCATGCTCAACCTGCTTCCGTTTATCTTCCTCCCTTGATTCTGCATAAGCAATATTCCCAGCTGAATTTGATTTGTCTGATCTCTCCTTGACTGGTGTGCTTAGCTTAATCTGAGTCTCCTCCCGATTTTATTGCTCCCCTTCATCTTCAACATTCACCTCGATAAGATCTTCCTCCGCCAGATTTAACAAAGCCTTTTCTTCTTCCAGATTCTTGCTCTTCCCTTTCTTCTGCCTCTGTAGGACTCTATGCAATTGCCGCCTTTTACTTCCCGATCTCCCCATGGAAGATCGCCGGGGGCAAATTTTAGAAAAAAGTTGCAAGTTTACAGACTGTGAGTGTTTTTTCGCCCATAGTCGAAGAGAGAAATTTTAATAACGGTTGAAACATGGTTGACTCGAAGTTGATTTACTTAAACTGGCTAATAATAGGTGGGAATCAATCGAGAACATTTTCAATAACGTGGGAACATTTTTGGAAAAATTTAAAAGAAGAGGAACAAAACCTGTAATTTTATCTAAAAGTGAGTACTAAACGTGTCATTTTCTCATATCAGTTTATAAGCTTTAAACCTTAAGAACAATTTATAGAATCCACTAGAAAAGAAGATGAAATCTTCAAAATGATATTGAATCAAAAGATTTAATTCCCCTTTTAAATCTTTGTCTTATTTTACTAATAGACTACTAGATAGAAAAGGAAAAGCATTCCTCTGAACCTAAATCTAGTCATTCTTAGAATAACGAAAGAAATAATTTCATGCAAAAACATAAACTCTATCTAAAATAGAGAAAGAAAATAAGAGTTCTTCTAATATGATTCTTCTAAAACTGATATAGGAAATAAAATATTCTCCTAATGAAGATAGAAAAAATAATTTGATCAAGAATGAGAATTTTGAATACACCTAAAAATAAAAATAGAAAATATGAAAGGATCTCGGATTGCCATTAAATGCCTAGTGCAATTTGTTGGCCCGTTGCCTTTTCTAAAAAGGTATCATAACAGTAATTTGGATACTTAAAGCCAAATCTGTATTAGAATAGCAGAACTATTGCGATGATCAATTTTTTATCGAACACAAGTCCCCTCCACTTTCAAAGAACTCTAACCCAAGTTCTCTTTCAGATAAATGTTCATCTGTGGTGTCAAAGCAATCTAAGCAGCGGAAAGACCCCGCCCACCCCATCTAACTGGTTCTTATTTGTTGGTTGATCTCCCATTGTGAATCAAGGAAAAAAGAAATGCATAAATATTGCCCTAATACAACCTGGAAATCTTATAGATGCCTGTCAACTCATAAAATCCCTGTAGTATTATTAAATCAAAAGATTAAGTTCATCTTGAAAATTTGTGTCCTATTTATACTTATAGAAAACTAACTAAAAAAGGAAAAATAATTTATAGAAAGCTAAAGAAATATATTCCTGCAAAGACAAAAACTCAATTAAAAATATAAAATGAAATAATGGTTCTTCTAATAGTAATTCTTTTAAAATATAATTAGATGACAAAATATTCTCCTAATGAGGATAGAAAATGATCAAGAATGGAATTTTTAAGAACACCTAAAAATAAGAAAACTGAAAATATTCAAAGGCTGTATTAAGGCTTGAAATGATCTCACATTGCCAAAAAAGGCCCATGGCTCACTGTAAAGCAGTAAGTTGTAGTTGTTGGCCCATTTTCCTTTTGGAAATGGTATGAAAATATTTGTATTCAACTCCAAACATGCGATGAAATTGTTGAAGTTGTGCAACGATCAATTTCTTTTTTGATTTCCTCTCCTACAATAGTCTCCTCCACTTCCAAAGAACTCAAACCCGTTTTATCTTTTGTATAAATGTTCACCTATACTTTCAAAGTAGTTGGAGCGGCAAAAAAATTGGCGGTCACCCCATTCAAATCTGACTTTGCTATTGATTGATTTCTCATTGTGAATAGAGCAAAAACGAATAGGATAAAGATTGCTTTAATACCACCTGACGCAGCCAGAGAATGTAAGCATCCACAAGTGCAAACCCGAATGACTATATGAGTTGACAAGCGTCAAACCCTAAGAACAAATTCTAGAATTCACTTGGAAAGAAGATATGCGGAATATAATTGAATCAATAGATTAAATTCATATTGAAAATATTTGTCATATTCATACCCATTCAAATTAATAGACGTATTTTTCAATACTTGAGATCTAATAGATGTATTTTTCTAATCTATAGATAATTATTCTAAGAATATCTAAAGAAATATATTTTTGCAAAGACAGAAACTCTACCAAAAATATACGAGGAAATAAAATATATTCTAATAAAATTTCTTAAAATAGTTTTTTCCTAATGAGGGTAGAAAATTTTTACGATCAAGAATGGAATTTTTTAACACACCTAAATATTAAAAGGGACAATATTCTAAGGCTATTTTGATGCCTGAACGATATTGAATTGACGAAAAATCCCATAGTTAATAGGAAAGGGCCGATTTCCATTTGTTGGCACGTTCCCCATTCCGAAAAGGTATAACAATAGTTGTTTGGGCACAAAATGCCAAATTTGCGTTGAAATTGCAGAACCTCTGTGACAATTAATTTCTTCCCCGATTTTCTCTCCTACACTAGTCTCCTCAAATTCCAAGGAGCTCAATCGCGAGTTCTCTTTTGGATAAATGATTTTCTGTATCATCAAAGCAGTTGGAGCGGCAGAAAAAGCCGCAGTCACCCCATCTAAATCTTCCTTTGTTTTAGGTTGATCTCCCATCGTGCATCAAGTGACAAAGAATATAAGAAAAAAATTCTTTGATACCACCTCACGTTTGGCCCATTTTTTTGCTCATTTCCCTTTTCAAAAAGTTATGACATTAGTCGTTGAGACACTGAACGCCAAATCTACTCTGAAATCGCTGAACCTTTGCGAAGACCAATCTCTTCCTCGACGTCTTCTCCTGCATCAATCTCCTCAACTTCCAAAGAACTCCACCCCAAGTTTTCTAAGGAATATTTTTGAATCTAAAGATTAAATTCATCTTGTGAATCTCTATTCTCTTTATGGTAATGGGCAGGTAACTAGAAAATGAATAAAAGTATCTTCTAATCTAAATAAAATATATGTATCATAACAAAATATATATATGCTAGCAAAGATAGAAACTCTACCCAAAACAGAAGGTGAAATTAGAGTTCTTCTATAAGACTTATTCTTAATTAGCAAAGGGGAAATAAAATATTCTCCTAATAAGGATAGAAAAGATAATATGATCAAGAATGGAATTTATGAACACATACGATTATGAAAACACAAAATATTGACATGCTGTATTGTGGCCAAAAACCCTCTCGGATTGCCAAAAAAAGCCCATAACTCAAAGCAAAGCAGTGAGTTGCATTTGATGGTCCATTCCCTTTCTGAAAATGTATCCTAATAGTATTTTGAACACCAAATGCCAAGTCTTTGATGAAATTGCTGAACCTTTAAAACGATCAATATATTCATCCACTTCTAGTACTAGAACTTGATTTCTCTTCTAGATAAATTTTCATTTATACTGTCAAAGTAGTTGGAGCAGTGGAAAAATTTCCGATCGCCCTATCTAAATCTGCCTTAGTTGTAGCTTGATCTCCCATCGTGAATCAAGCGGAAAAGAATGGAAGAAAACAAGCTCTGACACCTACATCGTCGAAAAATGTAAGGATTCACAAGAACAAATCCGAGTAACGATATAAGTTGAAAGTGTCAAACCTTAAAAATAAATTTTGGAATCTAGTAGGAAAGGAGGTATAGTCCCCAGGATATTATAGAATCAAAAGATTAAATTCGTCTAGAAAATTTGTCATGTTTATACTTATAGTTAGCAAACTAGAAAAGGGATAGAAGTATTCATCCAATCTAAATCTAATTATTCAAATAATAACAAAAGAAATATATTCTGCAAAGACAGAAAATCCACATAAAACAAAAAAGGAAGTAAGAGTTCTTCTTATGGGAATTCTTCTAAAACTGAAATAGGAAATAATACATTCTCCTAATGAGGATAGAAAAAAAAAATCTATCTAGAATGGGATTTCTGAACACACGAAAATTTATGAACGAGAATTATTTAAAGGAATTTTGGAGGCCCGAAACAATTTTGGATTGCCCGAATAAAACCATTATGCATTTGTTAGCCTGTTTCCTGTCCTGTAATGGTGACACAATATTCGTTTGGACATCAAACATCAAATTTGGGCTAAAATTGATGTCCTTTGTGATGATCAATTTCTCCCTGAATTTCTTCTCTTATGCAAAATTTGGGCTAAAATTGATGTCCCTTGTGACAATAAAATTCCCAAGATTAAATTTCATAAATATTGAATATAAAAGATCATATTAAAAGTGTACAACCTTTATGTAAAATATCAAAACATCATCATGTTTATTGAAAAATGAGAAATTTTCCTGTAAGTCTGACCAATGGTTGGACAATTCATGAAAAATCCAGTTTCAATAACTTAGGATCAAATTATAATCATTTGTACTTTGCAATACATTTTAAAAGTTTTTCAAAACTATAAAAATCTCCACTAGTGGAGGGAGGGGCCATTAAAGGCAGTTTTATCAGACCAATGTGCCCTCTCTGGTCACGCATTTGATTGTCGCTAATTAAAGGATGCCTTAAAAATGACAATTAAAGGCGATTCTTAACCCCCTTTGAAAGGCTAGAGGAACCGCCTTTAATAGGTTCCAAACTCTGAAGGAGGCTAGATTCCTTCGGATCTGGGTGTCGTTCCGAACTCGGAACCCCTGTTCAAGGCAGTAAAAAACCGCCTTTAAATTCCTGATTGAACCGAGTTTACCGGTTTCTGAGCTCAGGAAATGTGTAGATCCATCGGCCCTGTACCAATGGTTATGAACTCGGAACAAGCTTTCAATTTTTGGCCCTATGATGTTGGCAAGTTCCAAGATCGGCCCTCTATTTCGGTCCCAATCTGTAATTTTTTGAGAGCGCAGTTTTTTTTGGAAATTTTCTTCCATGTTTGGAAGCTTGTTGGGCTACACAAATATAATAGGGCCGAAGTTCATTACAAACTCGGAACCCAACACAACTAAGAATTTAAAAATTATATTTTCATTCAAATCCTTGGCTAAAAATAGGCCTGGTTCGATGGAAAAATTGTAACATGATACACAAATATATTCTACTTGGTCACAAAAATCTATAGAAAATGCTAACTAAGCAATATTCTATAGATAGGAATAGAAATGAACACAATTGTATTCCGAACTATCACTACGTACTAATGTATCTAAATTGTGTTACTATACAAAGTTGGGGTTTCCAAGAGAGTTTGAGCGGTTGATAATGAGATGCCTTGCCAAACAATTCCTTGCGTTGTTGATTTCTTATTTTGAATATGGCTTCGTTGCCTTCGGAAGAACCTAAGAATTTCAAGATATTAGCAAATATAAATTGGACATTGAGAAACTATTAATGTTTAGGAGAAGCTAACTACAAATACCTCGTCAATTTCAAGCAAATCCACATTTACACCTTCTATGCACTCTATTGCATACAATATTATGTAATAGCCGCATTCCCATATTTGGGCTTGTTTCTTGTATTGAGTTAAAACCACATTAAACTTGTAATATATAGAAATACCTAAATAAATTACTTTAGAAAAATAAAAGAAATTGTACTAATTTATACCTTGATTTCTACCACCTCAAATTTTATTCCATTAACTTCACAAGTGCCCTTCATAGTAGACTCCAAAATCTTGACGAATGCTTCCGATGGTTGGAAGTGCAATGGGTTCATCCATTACACTTGTTTCTTTTCCGAAACAATCATGATTAATTTCCAATGATATCTAATAAAAAAAAAGAAGAAATGTTAATTAAGTAGCCTAAATTATGTTTGTAAAAGTAATTTTGATTATTAATACGACCTTCCAATGTAGGGAAAATGACCAATTTCTTATCCTTCCTCCCAAGATTTTTGTAAATGTAGTCTATTCTCTCTTGCTTTGCACATCCATTTTCTCGAGTCATCGCCGGAAACATGTATCCGACCCATGCCTTCTTTTGAGTGTACATAAAATACAAGTACCGTTAAAATAAGAAAATTTTCACATTAGTTGTAAACAATATGACATTAATATATTTTGAAAAATAAATAAATGTATATATAATAAATGATACTTACAAGGTGTATATGAATATTAGTGTCTGATTAACTTGTTCACATTTCCATAAGTCCTCGAAATCACTCCATAGCAATGATATCTCATTTTGCACCAAATACGCAATCGTTACCCAAAAAAGAGTAAGCCGAGTTCCGTTCATGTGGTTGAAATAAATTTTTAGCACTCGTACGAAGTGAGGTGAGTCTTTCGGCCCTTGTCCTCTCAGAACCGGTTGTCTAATGCTGTCCGGTGTTGTTTGGGCCGGTTTAGGTGTGTTATGTACCAGTTTTGGTGTAGTTTAGACCGCTTTAGGTGTTATTGGATGTGTGACTTTCAAATGCCGATAATTTATAGGACCATCCTAAATAAGTCGACGTGGCCACAAAAGAAATATTCCAAGTGCGGGCCCAACATTTTTGTATTCGCCGGCCAAAATTGGCAAATGAGTGCCCTTCACCAACACCTTGTCCAAAGAAACTCTTGATAAACCTTCCGCAATTGGTACTGTGTGATGATATCTCATTAACTCGTGCAAAAATCCACCGGCTACGTGGAGTGGTCTACCATCTATTTCTCGATCAATGTATAATTCACACACATAAGAACCCTAAATTTCCCCAATTACGTTTGTCAACCATTTCAACAAAATTTGTATGAACGATTTCAAAAAGTTAATTGTGTACCTTTTTATCACTTGTGAGGATGGCCTTGTCGAGGTTGTCAGCCTCGTCATTAGGAGTTTGAAGGATTGCCTTTTGATTTACCTCAACATCCTTGGGAGAATGGTGGGATCCTCTTGATGGCAGTGTCCAATCGACTGTCAAATCATCTAAGTTCTCGAGCATAGCAAGGCCGGTGTGTTGGATCAACATCCAAATGAGAATGTCTTGTTGCTCAATTCGTTTCTCATGTTGAAGGGCATGTTTTTGAAAAGTGTGGATCCATGATGGTTGTGCACGTCCATAGTACCAATTAATCCCAAATGCCTCTATTTGGGTTATGAACCGTCCCAGTCCCCTAACATGCCCCGCATGGTCAGAATTTTTGTAGCCTCAATAAGTATTCTTTCTTAAAGGTGGGTATGAATTTGACCTCCAATTTGTCATTCTTTAATTTTTCCTGACTATTACAATTATTGGAATTGATTAGCTAATGTAAACGGGAAATAGGGTAGAGAAGAAAATATAAAGGAGGTAAAAGTTCACCACTCATTCCACAATTTCTTTCTCCTCCTCCTTCTCATACATACCCTCCTTTTTTGTCGGCCTTTTAGGAATAAATCACATCGATCAATATCATCCACATCCATTGGTCTTACACTTGCCCTTTCCTCTTCTTTGGTCATCCCGGCCTTGATTGCAATTTGAACATCCTTTTCAAGACGTTCTTCCACTAATTGTATTACCGCCATTCCATACCCCAATGGCTTAAACAACGAGGAACTACATTTAAACCAGCTAAGCATTGTTTTTCTTTCCACGTACCCTACATTGGAGACATGTCAACACTAAAGACACCTTAATCCAAAAAATTGTAAATTAAAATTTTATATACTACCGTAAGAATCATTCTCCAAAGCCCTTCTCTTGTGGATCTCCCAACTCTGCGGTTGAATGTGTGTGTATGTTATCCACGGACGATCACCTTTATGCAAAGAAAAAATGTAGTCTCTAGACAAAGTATATTTGTGTTCCCGCCAAATCTTGCACATCATGGTTGTTGCCATCTTTCATATAAATTCCATATCCGACCAATCAATTTCGAAAGGTCTCTAACATGGTTTAGAACGATGGGAGTTAAAATAAGGGGAAAGCTAATTTCTTCAATAAGAGATGTGAAGAACACTATGGCCATTAAGGGTACCTTGCATTCCATCCACAGGGTCTCCTTATAGCCTTTTGGCACCTCATGCCAACTATCATACTTAATGTCGACCCTTGTTCTTCCTATCTTTGGGACCCAACTAGACCACTTTGCTCGTTCTTTGGACAAACACTTTGCTGACTTGTTGAAAACCAATGTAGCCAACTCTTTCCTAGCTATCCTATGCTCTAGTGCTTGACAATGAGTTTTGGCTATTCCTCTCTCCTCAGAGACATCATCGTCATCGCCACTAAATCCCAATTATGAGGGTTGGGTATTTTGTGAACTTGATGGATCATTATGAGTCCGCTTCTTGGATATTTTTAACCCCTACATTAACAAATTCCTCAACAATTTATGAAACTAACTTCATATAACATGGTTAGTGGATTTCCAATCCCTAAATTTGTCACTAGGTGAACGAACAACCCTCACTATATAAAACATAGAATATCATAAATAATAGTGATACCTAAATCACATTCATTAGGTATTCACTTAAAATAGAAGATTAAACTAGGAAATAAACATTAGCCTTAAAAAATCGAACAATGAAACAAATCATCTTTTCCATTCAATTCGTTAGGCAAACAAAGAAAAGCACTGGGGCGGCGAGTGAGCGTAGCAATCAACCTATAGCCGAGATTGGGGCGTCGCAACAATTTTTCTCCATGAAGGCGGATGATAGGTACGTGGAATTTCTAAAGTGTAAGGTAATTAATTCTATGGTTATTAGGGCATCGTCTATTGAGTAATTGAGTGTGCGCTATTTGTTAGATATATTCAAAGTTCAACATTTTGAAAAGTTGATGTGCTTAGAAGATAATGTGTACCATGACGAGGTGATTCAATTTTATGCCAATTTAAGTAAAAGCTTTAGTGATAGGGATAGTACAAAGGTGAATGGGAAAATCATAACGGTTAACAAGTATACAATCAACGAAGCCCTAGGTTTGGTAGGCTTGATTCCCTTGATAACCTTGGTAGCCTTGCCTACCTTGATAACCTTGGCCTCCTTAATAACCCATGGAGCTCACCTCCTCGGAATAGTCAGCTTGCAAAGTAACGCTAGCATCCGTAGGATGCGCCGATGATCAAATTTAAAAATATTTTACATGTGCACATTCAGGACTTGGTCATCAAAGATTTCACCATAGAAGTAAGGACCAAGACTTGGTCCTCGAGCTTTCCACTAGTGAAAGGATCACTTGTTGTGTTGGAAGAAATTGGCCCTCGAACTAAAGTTCCTTGACTCCTTGGATAACTCAACATATAACTTCATAAACTCTGTCAAAGTCTTGTTTGTAAGTGTACCACCAAAAGCTCCCCTCACTAATCATTGGTCCTCATCAAGAAAACCGTTGTAAAAATAGTAAACCAAGTTTCCCACTGAATAGCCATGGTAAGAATAAATCGCGAGAAGCATCTTGAACCTCTCCCAATAATTGAAAAGCGACTCTTCATGCCATTGGAGAATGTTGCTTATGTCCTTCTTCAAAGTGGTGGACTTTGAGGCTGGGAAGTATTTGGCTAGAATTTTTTGCTTCATGTCAAGCCAAGTCTTGATGCTTTTGGGTGGTAGGTAGTGGAGCCAATCCCTTGCACCATCCCTCAATGTGAATGGGAATGCCTTTAATTTTTAGAAATCTTCATACTCCGTGAGGAACCGTTCCATCACAAATAAAGTGGAACTCGGAGAGATGTTTGTTGGCGTTCTCCCCTTGCCTACCAAGAAATATAGGCAGCAAGTTTATCAACCCGGTCTTAAGGTCAAAGTGCCCATTCGGTCCAACCAATAGATACTCCTTGCACATCAGTTGTTGATCAAGGCTGGGGGCCATAATGTCCCTCAATAGGGCTTGACTCAAAGGGATTTCCCTTCCTTGGATTGGAGGAGCTCTTCCTTGGAGAGGAGGATGTTGAGGCCCTCCTTCTGGATGATCATCGTCATGCTCGTTGTGATGATCAATGGAAGTAGAAGTATCCACAAAATGGTCACTAGGAGGGGTATTATTCACACTTTCCAAGAAAGCCTCCTAGCCCTTCTCAAATTCAACTCTAACTCGGGGTCGTAGTGTAGGGGGGCTTGTGAAGAGGATTGCGTACGAACCTTATACCAAGAACTCGAACAATATATCTCCAAGCCAAAACAAAAAGACAAATCAACCAAAAATAAAAAACAAAAGCAAACTAACAAATATTTACAACTAGCACATATTCACAAATAATATGGCCAAACACTTAAGAATAAATGCCTCTTCTCCGAAAGTAGCGCTAAAATTTGGGAGGCCATCGCCGTACCTCTCAAAAATACAATTTATAAGCCCTAATACTTCCTATCTACAATTAAGTATATAATGGAATGTCGGGGTTGTCTACAAAGAAGAGGGATCTTTTCAAGGGTTTAAACATATAAAGCATAAACCTTAATATATAGACATATATAGATACTTATTAAAGCCCATAAATTGGGGGGGGGGGGAGGGGTTGGTTGATTTTTCCTAAGTTATGAATTGAAAGACAAACAACTAGCAAAGTAAGAGAACAATGCTAATCATGCAGCAACAACTAAAAAGATGATTAAATCAACAATTAAGGGAGCCTTGGGGAAATTTATCCTCACTTCCAATCCTCTTATAGATCCTAGATTCATTCACTCATTCATTGACATTTATTGCCTATGGGGAATGCTATCACTTCCCATTCAAAGTTCAACATTCTTTTGTTCTTAATAGTAATTCACAAAGGCGATTCGACGACCATTTGCAATACTCATTGACAATCACTCTAGGTGATCAACGACCATAAAGATATTTCATCAATGACATTATACACAAAGAACCATAAATTTGATAACAATAAGTGTTCTACCAAAGACCTAGCCATTTAACCAAACAAAGCATTTATTAGGCTAACCCTAGAACAAACAACATTCAAGGTTCAACCTTTCTTTACATCTATAGGATAAATATGAGAACAATCCACATTAACATACTTATCTAGCAAGAATCACAACACATTATACACTAGAATTTCTAAGTTCATGTTCTTGGATTTTCATGCCAAATGAGTTATGAAATTGACCACTTTCCTAACACCCTAACACTTCAATCATACAAAAACTTCCTATGCTTGAACAACCCATGATATAAATGAAGTAAAACATAGAATTCGTGGCACAATAAATGCTTCCCAATAAATGTTCATAAAGGGGAAAAATCAAGAATCTCACTATATGGGTTTGGAAGCTTCAATCAACTGCTCCCAAGAGATTAGTTTAGCTACTACAATCCATAATAATCAACAACAACATTCCAAACATAATCAAAGATAAAACAAGATTAAAAAGAAGTAGACACCTATGGTTTTTTTATTCTGAATTGGGAGAAGGAGAAGTGAGGAAAGAGAAAGGATAAAAGGCTATTTATAGTACAAGAAAAAGGCAAAAGTGTTCTGGCCACCTGTTCATCGCGAGTCACGACAGGGTCCATCGCGACTTGCGACGGGCGCCCAGAGCAGAACATATTTTTCTTGTTCTTCTTGTCTTCGATCCATTACCCACTCCTTCAATTCTTTAAGTCTTCCAATATTCAAAGCTATTCTTCAAATCTTCAAAGTATTCAAAGATGATCTTTAATAGCCTTTGGTCTTCAAGTCTCGATGTTCTTTCCTTGTCACACAAAATTCACTTAGAAAAGGTAAAAGAGCGTAAAGTCGGTCTTACTTCTCCTAAGAGAATTTTGAGGTAAAACACAAGCTCTTGATAACAAAAGAGCACAAAAGTGATCTCAAAAAGTCCTAAAATATGCACATAAAATGGACACATCAACAGGCCAAGAACTGTGTGTATTACTCATATTACCAAATGGATTCATTCCATCGGTGCCCAGGCCGAACCTCAAATGCCGAGGTTTTTTCCAAAATTAGGGTAAAGAGCATCGATTTTTTTCCATTGCTCACCATCATATGTATGTCTAATCACATCATTCACTGATCAATCCCTCTCTACGTGCCATTGCAAAAAATTTGCATCTTCTTTACATGCAAACAATTTCTACAATCTGGGAATGATTGAGAGATATATACCACATCACTTTTAGCGGTTTTTTTTCTTTATTTTAGTTAACACTTCCGCTCCCACCGCAATTGCCCCCTCTTCAATTTATACCCAACATGTTTCTAGATTTTCATTTTCACCCCCCCGGTACAACATACAATCATTAGGGCAAGCATGAATTTTTTTTAAAATTCCAATCTGATGTGTGATAATTATGTTGTTTATTTTATTAGGATTAACTGTGATTTTACGTGATTAATGCGCACTTTAAATGTTTTATTTGTAACAGATCACAGTTTTTGGGCTAGAGAGGAATTTGGAGGAGAGTAGGGAAAATCGGGCAATTATCGCAAATGAATAAATCAAATGTAGAGCAGAATCGTAGCATCAATTTGGAGCAGATTGGACTGATATTCTTGGAAATATTCTTGAAGATATTTGGAGATAATTTGAAGATTGGATTTTATCTCTTCAAAATCAGAATTTAATTTTAGCAAGAATTCTATTTTATTTGGAAGAGTCCAATATGGACATGATTTTGTAATGGCAGCATATATAGTATACGCATGAAGACAGAGGAGGCATCTTTTTCTCCTTTGGTTTTTGGACGGAAAAGAGTTAGAATTTTTTCTCCTTTGTTTTTTTTCTTCTCTCTGTTTTGTCACTTTCCTAGACGAGGATACAGTACTGGGCGCAAGCTTATATCTTGTTTGCCTTGCTTGTTTCCTATTCATTTTAATCATGTTCATATATTATTATATATATTGGTTTAGTTTAGTTATCATGAGTAGCTAATTCATATATCGGCAGAGAATAAAAAATGTTAGTTTATAAATCGTGATGCCTAATTGCATTATAATTGATTCTTGCATATTCTTGATTGTCCTTGGTTGAATTTATTTCTAATATGTTTAGGCCTGATCAACTTAAATATTTTTATAATACTGCTATCTAATTTCCGCCAATACGTAATTGTTGGATGGGGTTAGTAAGTAGCACAGTCTTGTGAAAAACAGCTAACTAGCTAAGACTGTAATAGCAAGATAGGGGATAATTAAGTGTGCGTTATTATTTGCTTTTACTTTGGTAATCGCTATATCGGGTTCTTTTAATACGTAATGCTATCAAAATGTGTTCTGGTTTAGTGAATACTTTCTGGGAACATTTTGGTAAGGGAAACCGTTAATTAATCATAATTAGTTGACTGTAGATAAAGTAAGAAAGAATTGGGGGGTTAAGCGCACCTACTTCCCTATAATCGGTAGATGTGTAGGAATTGATTCATTATTGCGCCTATGATCGATATTAACTAGCATGAGTTATTCTTAGCTGATATCATTCATTCATATATTTATTTCTCATATTTTTAGAGTCGTCAATTGCATTTTTTGAGTTAGTTAAATCACTATATTTAAGGCGTGGTGGCATCACCAAAAAGGTTTTTGAAAGTAGTAGAAAATAAGAATTATTGATTATTGCTTTTGCTCCCTGTGGGATCGACCCTGCTTATCATTGTACTAATTAGTATTAATCTGAATTTGTAGGTTATTTGGCGAGTAAAACGACGCTCACCAAATTGGCACCGTTGCCGGGGAGCAGTAAGTCAATTTTTTAAATTTTTTTCCTACTAACCCGTGTGTTAGTGTGCTTGGTTTATGAGCAGATCATTCAGGCCGAATTTAATATTCGATCCGGAAGTTGAGAAGATAGCCAAGCAGAACAGAAAGCGAACAAAAGAGAGAAATTATTTTTCTGCCGAGACCCTTCGGTTTGGCCAAACCGAACCCATCGCGATTTCAGCAACTACTTCTGATTCGGGAACGGACATCGAGATGGACGGAGCTGACCAAAATCTGAATCCTGGGCAGAACCCAAACAACCCATACATGTGGGAACTTACCGGTCATAGTGAAGATGACCCCCCACTCCCATTCAGTTGCCAGAGATCTAAAATCAGATTGAAATCAAGCTGGCATTCCTGAATGTACTTCCCAAGTTCCACGGTAGAAGCACTGAAGACCCTTATAATTTTCTGAGCGAATTTATTAAGATTTGTAAGGTTCAAAAGAGGCCATCCTCCGTGACGGAAGATCAATTCAAATTGGTGGCATTCCCATTCAGTTTGACAGGAGCAGCAAACCAGTGGTTCTCGAGCTTGCCCCCCAACTCCATTGCGACATGGGCAGAATTGAAGATATTGTTCTTTGAAAACTACTTTTCAGCCACAAGGACGGATGCTTTGAAGAAGGAGATCATAAGCATCAAGCAAGAATATGATGAGCCATTGAGTATGTTTTGGCTGAGGTTCAGGAAATTGGTAGACAGTTGCCCTAATCACAGAATGACGGAAGGCCAGTTGCTTCAATGTTTCTATCAAGGGATGACATCTAGCAACAAAGACTTGGTGAACACTTCCAGTAGTGGTGGATTTTCTCACCTTTGGGTGAATGAAGCTAGAGAGATTATCAAGAGGTTGGTGAATTCTAAAAAGGAGTATGATCAACAGGAGGTACGAATCTTGAAGAAGGTGGCACAGATATCCACTTCTGAAAAAGATGAGATCAAGGAAAGGATGGAAAGAATGGAGAAAATGCTATCCAAGGTCGTTGACAAGGTTGCGTTAGTACAAGAAGGGCCTTGCGATATGTGTGGAGCAGTCAACCATACGACCTCGCAATGCATTCTTACTATGGGAGAGATACCTATTCAAGCAAATGCTATGGGAAATTTCAATGAGAGACAGCAAAAAGGTGGACCATATCCCCAAAATTTCAATCCAAGGTATAGGGATCATCCTAACTTCCAGTGGAGAGAACAAGGTCCCCTCCGCCGCAGCCTCAGCATTACCAACGACCCTATGTTCCACCAATGCAACGAGAAGCTCCAATTTTTCCCCATCCCCAACAAGGAGTTCAAGAGAAATGTCTGAATGAAAAGATGGATATGTTGATGGACTTGATGGTGAAGCAATCCAAGAAGACTGAATCAACCTTGGAGGAGCATGCACGACAAATTTCCCATCTGTCAAATTCTCTTAATGAACTTAGGATGAAGCAGCCTGGATTGCCTTCTTAGGTTCAATTGAACCCTCATGAGACGGTAAATCAGGCCACACTTAGAAGTGGAAAGATAATTGGTGCACCGCCGTCGAAATCCTTGAACAAAGAAGCAAACCAGTTCCCTGACGGAGGGTCCGGTTTGGCCAAACCAAACCCTGCAGCAGAAATTCAGAATCAAGTAGCGGAGAAAAAAGGCGACGAAACCACCGTAAAATCTGAGAATCATGAGCATACTGAGACCAGAGATAAAGGTAAATCCAAGGTACCAGGTGAGGTAAGTAAGAGGTTGAGTTTACATGATCCTTCACTAAAAATTTTGCCTCATTTTCCTCGTAGATTAGAAAAGAAAAAAGAAGAGCCTATGGATTTTATATCAATATTTGGAAAAATGGAGATTAATCTTCCATTCTTGCAGGCAATAAGGATACCACCAATAAGTAAGTTCTTGAAAGATTTTATTGCAGGAAAGCCAAAGGATTCGAGCAAGATCATGATGAATGAATCTGTGTCAGCTGTGATCCAAAAGAAAATGCCTCAAAAGTGCAAGGACCCAGGTATGTTTTCCTTACCTTGTTACATTGGAGATAAGAAGATTGATGCTGCCATGTGTGATTTAGGAGCTTCGATTAATGTTATGCCATTATCTGTGTATCAAAGTTTGAATGGAGCTAAAATGGTAGACACTAGAGTGGTAATTCAATTAGCAGATAAATCTTGTGTATATCCTGAAGGGTTGTTGGAAAATGTGCTTGTGCGAGTCAATAACTTTGTGTACCCCGCAGATTTTTATGTGGTAAAAATGAATCATACTAATGATAAGGGAACATAAGGGGTATTGCTGGGTCGTCCATTCTTGAAAACAACAAACACCATTATTAATGTTGGTGATGGAACTATTTCTCTTGATTATTTTGGTGATAAGTACACATTCAACATTGATAAACCCATGAAGAAACCTACAGATGCTGAGAATGTGTTTGCCATCAATCATACTGACCCTGTTGTCCAAGATTCTCTTGAGACTAAAATTCTGCAGGATATGATGAAAATTCCAGAAGAGGTAGATGTTCAAGTCTCACGTGATAAAGAAATCCGTAAATTGTTGTGTTCAGTTTACTCTCAGAAAGTGGTGCCAAGAACTGAAGTAAACCACGGAGGGCCCATCCCCACTCAATCAATATTCAATGTTCGGGAAAATTCTGAAGGGTGCACTGGGTCCAGTTTGGCCAAACCGAACCCATCCATCAGACTAGTCTCACTTGATGTGAAAGCCTCAAATTAGGAGTTGAAGCCGTTACCACCTGATCTGAAGTATGATGATGATACTTTTCCAGTGGATATGGAGATGCTTAAGTGTGAGGAAGAAATTCCTCTACACACCACTCAGCTAAATTGACGGCATCCACAGTCTGGCCCAAGACTATAAACAAAGGCGCTTATTGGGAGGCAACCCAATTTTCTTAATTTTTTTTCCTTTTATTTTTTTTAAAATCTGTTAGGAATTTCAATTTCTCATCTGCTCTCAATTTTTTATCTACAGAGTTGAAGTACTTGAATATGCACTATGGAGAATTCACACTTTTGGAGAGCTGGGACTCGTAGGGTTCCGTTTGGCCAAACTGGAGGTCTGCAACAGAACCTGATTCAGATACAACACTCTCTTCTTGTTGGAAATTCCTCCAAACCCCTCCCAATAAGTTCCTCTATCCCTGTTTTTTTACTTTCTTTTTTTTTTCTTCAGAATTCTTTTCTTTCTTTTTTTAAAAGTTTTTTTTAGGTGGTTTTGTTCCTTCTTACATTTTTACTGCACTTGCTTGAGGGCAAGCAAGGTTTAAGTGTGAGGATGATTATATGTTTATGTGTTATGTGCAAGTGTCATTTAATATAAAAAATACAAAAATATTTTTGATTTTTTTTGAGTCGAGTCAAATTCAGCATACTATTCTTGATATTATTGTTTCTTGACGGACTGAACTTGCCTGTGAAAAAGCTCTTGTGTGACATATTTGGTTACTTGATACACCTCTAAAATTACTTGGTAAATGAGTCTAATATAATTGGTGTAACTTGGCCTAGATGATGCTTGGGATGACGAAAAAAGACAAGTAATTGAACATTTTAGCCCAGTAAATGTGAGGTTTGAGCTAGAGTAGAGCAGTCTCTACATCAATCTTTTTTCTGAGAGTCATGGCATTACTTGAATTATTTGGTGTGAAAATGATGAAAGGCATTAGGATTTAAACCCACAGCTTATATGGCATACCATACATCACCCTTAGTAAACCCTTCGAAGCCTTGACCTTTTTCTTTGTTTGAGCCACAGAAAAATGAAGCCAAAGCCTATTTTTATCCCCACTTTTGTGTCCCTTATATATGCATGCTTGTGATTATGATATATTTCTCAGTTTATTTGCTGCTGATATGCTTAAAGAAATATCAATGAGTACCTTGATTTTGATGTATGAAGTGACCATGTGGTACTGAGTTTAAAAGTGCAGTAGAATGATAATAAAATGAGTGATTTGGTGCTGGAAATTCAGAAAAAAATCAGGAAAAAAAATTAGAAAAAAATGATGAAAAAAAAGAGAAAAAAAGAAAGAAAAAAAAAATCCAGCACCAACACTTGGTAATTACAGCCAGTTCAGAGCAGATTTGTTTCACTTTATGGTGGCTGAAAATTATCTTTTAGATTGAGGAATTTTTGGGCTGGAAAGAGCATGCATGTATATTTATATTCTTAAGCTTAGAACCCTTAGGACCTTACCTCGTTTTTATTTCCCCGAGCCCCGTTACAACCTTGAATAAAGACCTTTCTGATTTGCATTGAACGATTTGAGTATTACCATGTGAAATTCATATATTGAGTGATTGTCCCTTACATCCAGAGCGAATGTGTGAAACATGAGAAATGTTAAATGCTTATCTAATTTTGACTAAGTTGAGGGCTGGTTTGCATTAATTTGAGGATGAATTTACCAATGTCATTTGAAGGGTGTGAGAGTGTCAAGTGTGTTATACATGAGCATTATTTATTAGTAAGGTAAAGTTTGTCTATGAATCAAGAAATTAAGGATTGGTATGCTGAGTTTGACTGTTTGTTGGGTTGTAGTTAGTGTCGTGTTGTTAATTTTTTTGAGTCTTTCTTAGAGTCGGTAGGGGATACTTGGAACTTTGTAGTAAACAACATGATTGGATTCTCATTTCATACTTGAGGGCAAGCATGACTCAAGTGTGAGGATATTTGATGTGTGATAATTATGTTGTTTATTTTATTAGGATTAACTGTGATTTTACGTGATTAATGCGCACTTTAAATGTTTTATTTGTAACAGATCACAGTTTTTGGGCTCGAGAGGAATTTGGAGGAGAGTAGGGAAAATCGGGCAATTATCGCAAATGAATAAATCAAATGTAGAGCAGAATCGTAGCATTAATTTGGAGCAGATTGGACTGATATTCTTGGAAATATTCTTGAAGATATTTGGAGATAATTTGAAGATTGGATTTTATCTCTTCAAAATCAGAATTTAATTTTAGCAAGAATTCTATTTTATTTGGAAGAGTCCAATATGGACATGATTTTGTAATGGTAGCATATATAGTATACGCATGAAGACAGAGGGGGCATCTTTTTCTCCTTTGGTTTTTGGACGGAAAAGAGTTAGAATTTTTTCTCCTTTGTTTTTTTTCTTCTCTCTGTTTTGTCACTTTCCCGGACGAGGATACAGTACTGGGCGCAAGCTTATATCTTGTTTGCCTTGCTTGTTTCCTATTCATTTTAATCATGTTCATATATTATTATATATATTGGTTTAGTTTAGTTATAATGAGTAGCTAATTCATATATCGGCAGAGAATAACAAATGTTAGTTTATAAATCGCGAGGCCTAATTGCATTATAATTGATTCTTGCATATTCTTGATTGTCCTTGGTTGAATTTATTTCTAATATGTTTAGGCCTGATCAACTTAAATATTTTTATAATACTGCTATCTAATTTCCGCCAATATGTAATTGTTGGATGGGGTTAGTAAGTAGCACAGTCTTCTGAAAAACAGCTAACTAGCTAAGACTGTAATAGCAAGATAGGGGATAATTGAGTGTGCGTTATTATTTGCTTTTACTTTGGTAATCGCTATATCGGGTTCTTTTAATACGTAATGCTATCAAAATGTGTTCTGGTTTAGTGAATACTTTCTGGGAACATTTTGGTAAGGGAAACAGTTAATTAATCATAATTAGTTGACTTTCGATAAAGTAAGAAAGAATTGGGGGGTTAAGCGCACCTACTTCCCTATAATCGGTAGATGTGTAGGAATTGATTCATTATTGCGCCTATGATCGATATTAACTAGCATGAGTTATTCTTAGCCGATATCATTCATTCATATATTTATTTCTCATATTTTTAGAGTCGTCAATTGCATTTTTTGAGTTAGTTAAATCACTATATTTAAGGCACGGTGGCATCACCAAAAAGGTTTTTGAAAGTAGTAGAAAATAAGACTTATTGATTATTGCTTTTGCTCCCTGTGGGATCGACCCTGCTTATCATTGTACTAATTAGTATTAATCTAAATTTGCAGGTTATTTGGCGAGTAAAACGACGCTCACCACAATCCCATTGGGCAAAGAACTTTTTTCGCGGTGTATAACCTATCCAGTATCATGTTACCTTCTGGGAGTAATTACCTAAGAAATTATAGAGTTTATGTCATTAACTTATCGATTCATCTGCTTCATTTTGCGTGCGCTAACCGATGCATTTTGACATACATTTTAGTTACTTTTTCTTGGTGGATTGCTAGTATTAGTTGAGTTTATGTGGTAAGGGATTTAGATGGTCATGTTTAGTTTTCTTGTCTAAATCCCACATTTTGCAGACTTAATTGGTACTAATGGATATCTCGTATCCACATGCTTCTTGATCTTCCTTTTCATCATCTTCAGTAGGTCACCCGTGGGTACTTTTTGTTTACATTCTATGTGAAGGTCGTTCGTAAGGGCGGTAGAAGATACTGAAGGCCATTCACAAGAACGGTAGTAGAGATGAAGGCCATTCACCTCTAGAATGGTAGTAGATGAAGGCTATGATCATCAATGAATTGTAGAAGGAGATTGAAGCCAAAGATAGATGGCTACGAAGTTCATAGCAGCCAACGGAGAAATGGAGAATTGTGGTCCGATGAGTTATGCCTCACTCCGAGAACGATCCAAGAAGAGTTAGGCTTCAAGAATGGTTCCATTGGATTTGTCTTCTTGAGCACTATAAAATTGATTACTAAAACTCTCAAATTGGACTAACGGTTCTCCCATAGCGAAGGAAACTAGTTCAGCCGGCCGAAGTACCAATGGGGACGGCGAGGGCAGTGCATGGTTTGGCACCAACGGCTTGTGCCAGAGGAGAAACCACGTACAATTGAGACCAATGTGAGGAAGTTTCACGACCCTATCCAGACATGACGGGCCACCAAGAACAAACCGAAAGATATCTCTACGCGGCTAAGTTTAGGCGCATAATGTCTCATTTTAGGCGTCCTGTGCCATTCTAAGTCATTATTTCGAGGCTAGCACATGGGATGTGGGAATTTATGCAGCCCACTCTAAGATTTTTGAGCAAAGAACCAAGTCTGACCATGACCTACACCAACGGTCACAGGCGGGGATCAGAAGCTCAAGATACAGCACTCTGATGATGCCCCACATGAGACGCGACCCATGTAAGTGCCATATGTGACCCACACAATCCCCAGTGCCCCGCGTCACATTGAAGATCCATGCTAAGCTCAAGAACTAGTGACCCACACCCATGAAGTGGCGTAACCTATGCCAGACCTCGTGTCCTGTGCCAAGTACAACCATGGGTCGCATCATCCGTGATGCCCCGCGCCGGGCGGCGACGAAGCTAGGGTTTACCCTATTTTGGGCCTATTTTAGGTGCAATCTCCTACTACTATATACAGAACCTTATTCAACTAGGTTTTTAGACTTGATACTCATAATTAGACTTTACTTCATTTTTAGATTGCACTTTCAAAAGTAGAGAGGATTCACTCTTTAGGAAACTTTTTCTTCTTTTTATTTTTCTTTAATCCCAAGATGTGGAATTCAAATATATATTTGAATTCCATGTCTAGGGAGTAGTTTCTATAGCTTGGGGATAAATTGATGTGACTTAGTTATATCTTTATGCCTTTTGAGATTCTATATTTCCTCCTAATTTTGTGTTCATAATATTATTATGATTTTCTTTTGAGTTTGAATGCATGAATATTAGACTACATATAAGCACACACTTTGGGCTATATTCATGCTAGGTGCACATATCGATGCCCCCTTGGGAAGGGAGACCTGGATGTTATTGTGGGTGGAGGGGAAATAGTCTGCAGGAGTGTGTGCACAGGAAATTCGAGGTCACCCTGATCCACTTACCATCGCACTAGTCTTAGCTGACTTCGTAAAGTTGTCCGATGGGTTCTAGGTAGAGATATCTTAATTAGTAGCAAGCTAGGGTTACAAGAAACCATAGTATCACAGATAAGGTGGCTATGATCCTTAGGCCTAATTGATAGGTCCCGAGGGGAGTAGTTGCATTCGTGGTGGAAGCCCAGGACGTAATTGTATGGGGGAGAATCATACCTAAAACAATGGTTAGACCTTGTTGTACTCCCCTAATTATGATGTCAGTGTTGATGAAGGATTGTGAGAGCGCCCACTGTGACAGGGACGAGGAAATGTATGCCATTGGCCACACCACGTGTTATGGACACACTATTCGGTTTGCTTAGATCTTTATGTGAAAGAATCGAGGAAAGAATCATTAGATTTTCCAAGTCACTCAATGATTTCCCCAAGTGTTAGCTTTAAATTGTATCTGTGTTCTTTTACTTTGCATGTTTTGTAGTTGCGAGATTGAAAATCCAACCCCCCCATTTGCATGTTTTCTTTACTAGCTATTCCTTTCACTCATACGGATTGATGACTCACATGAGGTTATTTTTTAGGTTGGTATATTAGACCTAGCATCTCTGTAGACAAACCCAAGTATTGGTGCTAACTACCCTTTAGGTAGCATAGCAGTGAGATCGGGGTGCAGAATATAAATTTCTATCTTTGACCTCCGTCCTCACCTCTTGTTAATTAGGTACAATTAATGACCCCGGGTCAAGGAAGGTCATAGATCCACCCAAGTTTAGCCTTCAAATTCATTATCCTCACAGTTTCTTTACGTACCGAATGTTTTGAACCAAGATACAATGGCGTATCTTTGTTATCAATTAACCTATCGAGGTCCCCCTTTAGCAAATGACCTAGCAAGGTCCCACATATTTTAAAAGATAAGTTAAAGTAAGGAATTTGACGGTGATAGAAAAGAATAAAAAAAAGAAAATGGATGTCAATCATACGATGTTTAAATCATATGAAAACACACATACGAACACGTACAATAAATCTTATAGTGTTCAAATTAGATAGTTAAATAACTAGAAAATAATAGTCGTGAAATAGTTCTCACAATCAGTACTTAAATTTCAATAAGATTTGTCTTAATTCCAATATAATAGAAATTACAATAAACTTAATCAGCTCTAATGATGATAACCTTGAAGACGATAGGCCCTCAGCTTTGATCACCTCGAAGAACAAGGTATCCCTAGTGCGTAGGTTGTTTCCCTTAAGGAACTTGCCAAAACCCTTTGGGGAAAGGGCTTTGATCTTCCCACCCCCGAGTAGCTCATAAGGTATTCTTTCCCATAGTGCCTTAGCACTACAAGGGTCTTCACACTCGTCAATGGTGGTACAATCTCCCACGAGATGTACTAAATCAGAAAAAAAATTGATTAGAAATATATTTATATATATGTTTGCAAATATTTGAAATTGCATATTAATTTTAAATGCCTTACCAAGTTTGGGTTCTTCCCAAAGTTCTTCCGATTTAGAGTACAATGGAAGCATGTCTTTTGGGAGCCATTGTATGATCCTCAATGTCGAACACCAGAGGCTAATGATTGCTCTATTGTGCGGAGAACTGCAAGAAAAAAATTTGTGGTAAAGTGTGTATATGTGTTTTACTAATTATATGTTGTGAAATGTTTGAAGACCTGGAAAAATGAATGACTTCCATTAGTCGTGAATTAGAATTGAAAATGTGAAAATGGAAGCAGCCCATGAATTGCAACGTGCGACGTCGGCTACGCGTCGCAGGTATGTGTCGGTCCAAACCAGTGGCATGGATGACATATACTAGCGATGTCGCTATGATGTCAGAAGATCATCGGTTAGACTGAAAGTATGACCGATATACGTGCGACATATCATACACAAGAATATGCTACTAAAAATAAAAGTATGCGACATCGCTTCATAAATGCATTAACTCAACTATAACAGACGTTTTATTGATGTTGCATGTATCAGAGGAAGCCACGGGTAAAAAAACATAACCCCTGAAACAACTAAGATTTAATGACAAAAAATTATACAAAAACCCTATGGAGACATACCAAAATGCAGTACCTAAGTCTACATCCAAGGAAAGTTCACCATGTCAAAAATGTGAGTAAAAATTAGAACACAAAGAAAACATAACACATTGACAAACCACAGATTGGACAATGCGAAGTAGGAATTACTAACATTACATGTTAGAAAATTAGAAAAACCCTACCCTTTTTCCAATGGAGAAATGAAGGGAGGTGATAGACCGTTGGAATTTGCGGAAAACTTGTGAAGAGAAGGTTGAACTCGCAGGTAGGGTTCTTATATATATATATATTCATTTTGAAACGATGTCATTTTGACCACATTGTGTTGTCAGCTTTGCATTGTGCAATGTCGCACTTATGCCGGTAAATCTGACACTATACCGATATAGTGACCGACGTCGCACGTGTGCATGAGCCTAACAATTTTAGCCCACCAATGAGTTACGTTATGTTAAATACTAAACATTCAAAAACATTGAATTAACAGTAAAAATTTCATATAGACAATATGTTTGTATCAATATTCTTCCCAATACGAATCAATTTGTTTAAAAAACATGGCCATGAAAAGTCTAAGCTAAACATCTAATGTTCGTGGAGAAGAATGACAACACGGAAAACTACAGGCCCAACACCATTTAGGAGCTCAAAGTGAAGGATGTCCTGAACCACTAGTTGCTCTGTGGATAGAAACTGGCCAAATCCTTTTGCGGTCAGGGTCTTGAGCCTCCTGCTTCCCGAGTAGTGCATGTGATACTCCCTCCCTTTGCACCTCATCACATCATCCAACTTGTACGTCGGTAGGAGCTCCACAATTTGGTCAGGGATGTACTGAATTATAAACAAAAAACCTTTGTTAGTACTTATGAAAGTAATCTATAGAAAAGGTTAATTGGAAATTAAATTTGTTTTAAACAGGGAGGCCTTACCACAATTTGAATTGACCCAAAGTTCGCCTGGGTCAGAATATGTACAAAATGCGGATATCTGCATGAGAATATGCGTCGCAGACTTTCATCATCCGAATCAGTACGGATCTATATTGGTCAATGAAATTATTAAAAAATAATTTATAATATTATGAATACAATAGAAGGAATATTTAAAAAATAGCCAAAACGTGGTTACGACGATCGGGTCACAGTTGTAACTAGCATTGTTAGACATAATCGTTGTAATTCATATTGTAACATGTGTTAAATGTAGTAGTAGACATAAATTGGATAATGAACACAAATTATATGGTTAGTTAACCATGTCAATGCAAAGTCGCATAACATTCGGTATAACCGAATGATTAACCAAAAAGCTTATGACGTCACACTAACCAATTTCATAAAGGCAACATTACTTGCGACGTCACATGTTTATCGGTAAAACAATGGGTGTTCGACTAGCAACCGATGTTACATTATAGTAGATGGATTACAGTAACAACAATAGAAAACTAGGAACAATCTTGGTTCTAAACTAACAGTTGAACCACTCTATAGCTAGAAGACTTAGAAACCAAATACTAACACACTAAACCCATATCTTAGAACCCAAATTCATAGAAACTTCAAACATTTAAATAATTAACACATTCAAACCCTAATAAATATATAAATTTTTTTTAGGATAATTAGAATAACAAAAGTAATGTAACCACACGTGGAAACCATACCTTTGACAAGATTGGCAGGGGAATTGTTAAAATTCAAGGGAAATGTGAAACTTTGAAGTGATGTATGAGATATGGGCTCCATATATATATATATATATTCGTTATGAATGAGCTTCCACTTGGGGTAGTTCTGACGTCGCATTATAGTCGTCTATACCAAAATCCGAGCAAAAGGCAGGCAGCGTTGGCTATTTGTAGTGCGAGCCTCACAATTTCAACCCACTGGCATGGGAAGGCCCTACTTTATACCTATGTCTATGCGACATCACATACTAATTTTGGTACATCGACATTTTACCAACATAAGACCGACGTCGGCTTATCTGGAATTGGGCCTCAACATTTCAGCCTAATAGTATATCAACTAGGTCCACATTTGACCAAGACAAAAAAATTAACCTAAATAACGGGTAATTGTGTATTAGACACTGCTGTTTTAACCTTATAACTGTTACCGGATTTTATTAGCGTCCGGTATGATTTGAATTAGATTTAACATAGATGATGAAATTTTCTATTTTTGTACTTAGGTCCCTGAAAGATGGGGGTGGAGGACAATAATTTCCACCACATAGAATCTTATGAAATTAAATATTCTAGGTATTTTATGAGACTTAAAGCTAATAAAACCATGTCCATCAAATTGTAAAAAGCGCAAGTACATTGTCTAGAGTAAATAGTAGACGACACTTATAAGTATACAAGGGTCATTCGTAAAGAACACGTGGAACTCTCCGTGGGATCATGCTAGTTTCTTTATCAGTTACGGTGATAAAGAGCTTGACTGGAGATTGCAAGGGTCCCATCCGCGAACCGGGGTAACTGTCTGTCATTTGTTTTAGTATTCCATTATTACCCTTACAATAAGCATTATGATCATGATAATTTCTACCACATAGAATCACATCAAATTACACATTCTAGGTTTGTTATGAAATTAAAAGCTAATAAAAGTCCGTCCATCAAAATTTAAAAAGCGTAAGTACATTATCTAGAGTAAATTGTAGATGATTACTTATAAATATACAAGGGTCATTCGTAAAGAACTTGTGGAACTCTATGTGGGATCATACTGGTTTCTTTATCAGTTATGGTGATAACAAGTTCAACTTGGGATCGTAAGGGTCCTGTCTGCAAATCAGGGTAACCGTCTATCATTTGTGTTAATATTCCATTATTACCCTTACAATAAGCGTTATGAGCACGATAGTTTCCACAACATAGAATCGTGTGAAATATAATATTCTAGGTTTATGAAATTAAAAGAAAATAAAAGTTTATCCATCAAATTTAAAAAAGCTCAAGTACATTGTCTAGAGTAAATTGATAATTACTTATAAGTATACAAGGGTCATTCGTAAAGAACTTGTGGAACTCTCCGTGGGATCATTCTTGTTTCTTTATCATTTATGGTGATAAAGAGCTTGATGGGGGATTGCAAGGGTCCCTTCCACAAACCGGGGTAACCGTCCATCATTTGTGTTAGTATTCCATTATTACCCTTACAATAAGTGTTATGAGCATGATAATTTCCACCACATAGAATCACATGAAATTAAATATTCTAGGTTATTTATGAAATTAAAAGCTAAGAAAAGTTCGTCCATCAAATTTGAAAAAGTGCAAGTACATTGTCTAGAGTAATTATAGATGATTATTATAAGTATACAAGGGTCATTCGTAAAGAACTTGTGGAACTCTCCATGGGATCATGCCAGTTTCTTTATTGATTACAGTGATAAAGAGTTTGACTTGGGATTGCAAGGGTCCCATTCGGGAACTGAGGTAACCGTCCATCATTTCTGTTAGTATTCCATTATTACCCTCACAATAAGTGTTATGAGCACGATAATTTCCACCATATAAAATAGCATGAAATTAACTATTCTAGGTTTTTTTTGTGAAATTAAAAGCTAATAAAAGTCTGTCCATCAAATTTAAAAAGCACAAGTACACTGTCAAGAGTAAATTGTAGATGATTACTTATAAGTATACGCGGGACATTCGTAAAGAACATGTGAAACTCTCCGTGGGATCATGCTAGTTTCTTTATTAGTTACGGCGGTATAGAGTTTGACTGGGGATTGTAAGAATTTCATCCGCAAATCGGGGTAACCGTCCATCATTTGTGTTAGTATTCCATTATTACCCTTTCCAAAATGCAAAATTGGAGATATCATTTTTTTATTCAAAGTTTGACAACAATAAAGTTCAACTTTGGCATGAACGGGTCGATGGACGGGTTGCAATTTTGAAACAGTGTATATTACCCTCGGAATTAAAATGCATGCGATCTTTCACTTGTGTCAATTGATACGACACTGAAACGAAGATAGACCAATGTTGGTCACTCTGAAATTTCAAGGGGAAACTGAAATTTTTAGCCAAAAATTTGAACCCAAAATCCCCCCTCCCCCCACCCTATTTCAAGCTAATAAATCTCAGCACTAACACTCATTTGTCATTCCCAATACCAGTCCTACAACCCAAACTCCACACCATCCATTTCATTCACAACCTTAAACATTTAAGATCTAATCAAGTTTCTTCTCTCAAACATCAACAAGTATCCAAGGATGGAGTATCTCTGATTCCTAATTAATTGAGGTAGTTTTTCCATCTATTCCTTGTTCAATTACCAATTATGTAATGATCTTACTATATGAATTTTTAATCAATAATTGAAAGATTCTTACATTTCACGAGGTATGATGCTTGAGTTACATGTTATATATTTTTTGTTGTTATTCTTTCCAAGATAGTGCCATGTTTGTTTCGATTATAAAGAAAGCTGTTGAGATTTCTATGAACATAGTTTGAATCTGCGATCTCAGTCACATATCATCAGCCCATGCGGAATATTACCGAAACAAGAATGACATCGCATAGAACTTCATATTGTTGTCATGTCAATGAATGTTCGACATCACTTATGAGTCGGCTTTGCGACATCTTCATTTCATATCTACGACATTGCATTAAACCAATTTTATTACTTTTACCATCTCGGATTTAATGTCGTCTACCTTTTACTACATTATGTGTATTTCATATGAGGACTGCCCAATTCTAACATAAAGACCGAGGAGAGTCATTGATGGACCTTTAGCATGTAGATGGAACGACTTGTCATTTCACTAGTCGTCTTGACATTTTTAATGGCGTGCAACATAGAAAATGATGGTTTAATACAAATAATTAGTCAATTTCAAATTAACCTCATGTATTTCAATATGTTGTGACATATATTTGTATTATATGTTATAGTTTTGTTGGTTTGAACATGTAATTCTTTCCCAAATTAATTGAAAACAATTGAATGTGGTATGGTGTTTAATCATTTAAACATCAAATATCAAATATTATAATTTTGTACGAAAAACGTAGTCTCACTGATTGGGTTGGCGACGTCGTTTAGACTAGTGCCCGGACAATTGCAGTTATCTATGTCTTTTTTTGCGGTGCGGTCCTTCAAAACAATGTCATTTTTGTAAGTGTTCCACATTAGTAGATACACGATGTGGGTGATCCACGTCTGCGATATCACACGCTATGTGGACTGGCACCATTTTGGATGACGTCGCAACATTTCATCCCCCATCGACTGCCTTCTTGCATTGGATGACCTCGCATACAAGTGGAAGCCGATGTCGATCCAAACGAGGTCACATATATGTTCTCCAATCGTTGACCTTTTTTCTATAACCGATGTTGTTAATTATACCTACTGACGTCTGTTGAAAATCAAGGTAAACGAAATTTTTTACCTAGGTTTTCAATCGAGGTAAAAAGGTACTTTTTACTCCGACATTATTTACCTCTATTTTTTCTGGACTAAAAATTGAGGTAAAAAGTCTAGCTGAACCAAGGTAAATGAGATTTCATTTATATATACATGTAAAACCAATAATTATTATGTACGATTAAATTTTAGACAACCTACCTTCTCCAGTGAATGCAATCCTCTTCAATGGACTAGGATGGGGAGAGAGCCCTTCAAATTTGATTATTTGTGCTGAATTGAAGAAATGGGCGCATTTTTTATTATGCAGAGTGGGTTCTAAGTTCGTAACCCACATTAAAAATGACATTACATTGGAAATAATTATTCAAATTTCGGAAGGTAGATCCGAATAAACGTTACGAACTAGGAAGAGCTATGGTATCTTCACTTTTGGTACATAAAAGATGTTCTGGACTCATAAGCAATTCGTTCCATGTTCAAGAAATTGGAACATGCCCCAATCAAAGATGGTTAGGCACAACTGCCTTTAATTAGGGTTGATTAAAGGAAATTTTATGGTTAACCACCTTTAACTAGCCTTAATTAAAGGCTGTTATTACAAAATCACCTTTAATCAAACAAAAAATGACTTTAAATATTTTTTGCTAGGGCCGATCAGAGGTTCCGAATTCAAAACCATTGAAATAAGATGGTTCCCACATCTATTTTTTAGAACCACTTTCTATTGTCGCCTTTAATGGGCTGGTGTTTACTAGTGCTCATTGCAATGAATAAAAACAAACATCAAATGACTCCATTAGTTAAATAAATTATAAAATGACCTCGCCCATCGATTAGTCATTCTAAAATTAGATTTTGTAATAAAAAATATATGAAAGGCCTTGACCCACGGCTACTTGTGACCTGGGACACTAAGTAACTGTCACGATATAAAGGGTAAGAAAGCCAATTCACTAATTAATACATCAGCAACTGACCTAGAAGTTCAACTCCCATGCAGAAGAAGCGCTTCCCTAATGCCTTAGCTTTCTGTTAGAACCGTTATTAAAGTTGGTTAGATTTAAATAGCTATAAGTGTTGGGAAAGGAAATGAAGAACACTATTGGTTTTATGGTGTAAAGAACCTGACCAGGAACTCTATTTTCTCATCCCCAATTTATGTTCTTTCTACCTTAAATATGAAGCTTTGGCTTCCAAATTCTATAAAAATTACCTTTCAGTTCTATTTTTGTAATTGAGTTTGTGATAATTGGTATCAAAGCTAATGCTCCTTGGCAAAAGTTTGTTGTCAAATCGCAACCTTGCTTCAGAATGGGTGGTTTATCCTAGATGCATCTTGGAATTTGGGTGGTTTATCCTCTATTGCAGTGATTGTAAGGGACTGGAGGGGGGTTATGATCAAAATGAGAGTTAATTCATTTCAAAGTACTGATCCTTTACATGCTGAACTTTTAGCTATTCAGAGTGCTTATGAAATCTGTTCTGAACTCTCTTTACATAACTGTATTATTGAATCAGACTGCTTAACTGCAGTCAGGGGGATTATCAACCCCTCATGCTGTCCTTGGAAAGTTTTCTCAATTTGTAGTACACTACACAGGGCACAGCTCACAATCCCAATCCAGTATATCCCTCGGGAAGCTAACCATCCTGCAGATTTTTTGGCTAAATTTGCTATGGATAATCATCTCCACGGGGATGTGGATATCATGGCAGTTCCAAATTTTCTTCAAGGTCTCCTTTCACTGGATAATTCTGGATTCCCAGGGATTAGAGTAGGAACAAATTAAGACACTCATATGCTGTCATGGCTAACACTTTGATTCAGGATTATCTGTCTAATTTTAAACATACATCTATCATGTTTCTTATCTTTTGAGCTGCTGTACTCCCCTTGCCTTTCCCCATTAGTATAGTTTCTGCTGTTTTCTTTCCTCATGATTCTCAGGTACCTAAGGATTACACCGGAGTGGACAACATGTATTGATGCTGAAATTTTGATACTGCTGACATTTTGATGAAGATGATGCTGCAAGTTATGGGAAGCTGAGAAGATCTTCTACTCATTTCTTCTTAAGGACAAGTCCGGATACATACTTGCCTCACAAATGGTTGTTTCATCTTATCTCTTTAGGTCTGAATATCATTGACAAACTGGGGTTTCGATTCTCGACTCCCCGACCCGTTCGTGATATCCCAGTACTTAGGAATTTAAGATTGACCCAATCTGACACATAGTTTACCTTATCCTTGTATAGGGGGTTTCACTGCTTTTGCAAGCAATTTTTAATTACTTCAAGTGCTCTTCGGGCTCTTGGATCATCAATCGGATGACCTTTTGTAAGGAACAAACTCACGACGCTAATTTTGGTCTCATTTACATAGGTTTGGGGAGCCTGATATATTTCCCCCCATCCTCGGATGGTTATGCTTAAAAAAAAAACCTTGCTTCAGAATGAAAACTATGGCTTTTCCATTCTTTTCTAGCAAGAATCCAACAAATTGGGTGCACAGAATAAAGGCGCTATTCAATCTGAATTCGGTTCTGGTGAGTCAAAGAGTCAAATTAGCTCAACCTTATTTTGAAGGTATAACATATTACTGGTTCAGCGCGGTACAATCTTATTACAGTTTGATTACTTGGAAAGATTTTTCCGATCTTGAAATTCAACGGTTTGGTTATGATGGAGATGGAATTGAAGAGATGTATCTAGCCCTACTAGCTGATTATGTGTTTTCAGAGATTTTGGTGGTTCCATGTTTTGAAGAATTGATCCATATTCAATAATGGAAACCAGGCGAGCAAGTTGATATAATTAATGAGCCCCAGATGGAAATTAATGCAAAATTGTCCACTGAGTTGCCTCTATTTGTGAACAGGACCCCCATATTGGATCAAGTCCCATGATATCATCTTCGAAAACTATGTGATAAAAGAAGAGAATAAGTTGAGTGCGGTTAAACATCACTGTGTCGATCGACCTGAATTTTTTATGGAATATTTTCTTAACATTTGGGGAGATGTTTCTTGGACACAGTTATTTGAAATTGTGATTAAGATATTTGATAGCAATTAAGTGAATGGAGAATCCAAAGCAATTTCTGGTACGTGAAAATTCTTTGAGGAGATAGAAACAGATTCTCAAGGTTCTGTGATGCCACAATTTATAGGGAGTTCTCAAGATGAGGGGATTTGGAAGATGAACACTCTAAAATTGGGAAGAAGAAAGCGAGGAAACTTCATATTCCGTTGAGGATTCTCCGACAATAACTTTCGGTGAATATCTCAGGTTAATCATCCCACCTCCTTAAATAAACTTGAAAATCATGTTGAGTTTGAGATAATATTGAGTCTAAGAATGTCTCTCTTGAAATTGGTTGCGTGGAAGTCATTGATAATAAGGAGAAATTGATGAATTTGAGTTCCGTGCAAAACATTTTGGATAAAAGATGATATGCTACTTTGCAATGAACTTTCAGTCCGTATTAGTAGAATACTGAATTATTGATTCTTTATTTATAATAATAGGATGGCTAGTTTTCATATGATTCCGAGTTCTAAATTAGTTGAAACAATAAGGTGTTATGATTCCGATATCTCAAATAACTCTTTTCGAGGTTTAGATATCGTTTAACTGGGAAATAGTAGTTTCAAAGAAATTCTGGTAGTGTTAATGGAATTTAAGATGGGTGAAAAGACATGTTGTTGCTTCTTATGAGAGTTATTTAATTAATGATTAATTTGAAAAATGGACAAGGAATGAGTTTAATATCCCTGGGATCCAGTCGATGAGTTTAGGAGGCCTGGACACTAAACTTTGATTACTGCTAGTAGTTTTGTTGTTTGATGTTTGTGTTGTTTGGGGTGTTCTTGTGTGCGGAATCAGTGTGGTTGGTAAATCGAGGAAGAAAAAAGCGGATTTTGAATTGTCTCTATTTTCCAAGCAAATTGAAATGTCTCATTACAGTGGTAGGAGAAAGGAAAATAGAAAGGGAAATCTTGTTGAGACCGGAAGAAAAATTGGGCTTAGTAGTATTTCTTCATGTTTTGATGACCGAGAATTTATTGGTAACAACAAGAGTGTGATGCTTGTTGATTCTATAAGAAAGGTTATGGAAACTTTGAACTTGGATACAAAGAATGTTTTAACATGGGATGTCGTTGTCAAACAGTGTATATTTTTGGTTAGTTACCGGCCTTTGATTGAGAATTTCCCTTTGAATGAGAGTGTGAAAATGATAACTGTAGTAGATCCATTGAACCTATTATGTGTTATGATCCTGGAATTGTTGATATTTTATTTCTTCTGAAATTCAGTGAATTTACATATGTTTTAGTAAGAATTAAGTTTAGTGAGGGCTGTGATGGAATGATAGTTTTGGATGATATAACTAGTATGAAGAAATTTTTAGATGAGTATCATGAATGTCAATACTGGAAATGGTGGAAGTAAGGAAGAGAGCCGAAAATTGTGATCATCTTCATGGTACATAACTGATAAAATGTAGAAAACTAAATTCAGTTCATCTAACTTGTTCAGAAAGTGTTTTTAGCTCCAGTGCAAGGAAGGGGCATGTTATAGGAGATGAAGAAAAAAAAGGTTTTACTAATGCTTGATAAAGTGATTAATATTCTCAAGAAACATCCATGGCATATTTCTTATAAGATTTACAAGTTTGCACGGATACTTGTTAATTCATTGGATGAAAGTACAAAAACATTCTTCATTGTCATTATATTGTATGTTTTTCAATGTTTGGAGAAGACATCGTGGGCAGTGGATTATTTCCATGAAGCAAGAAATAAAATAGTAAGCCAACTCTGATTCCCTTATAGCACATTGGTTTCTTTAGGCACACCTTTTCATTTATCTGTATGGTTCAATGGTTCATATGGCTCATGTAGATTCAAGGAAATTCAAAGGTGTACTTGTTAAAGTCAAGTTTGAGGACAACATTAGGCTTAAGAGGAAGGAATGGTTATACAACATGTGCTTATTAATCTACTAAGGCTGTGGTTGGGCCATTCCATTTTTGTTAGCTGTTTGTTCTGGTGTTTAGAATGTACTGGAGAAACCACACCTTTAAACAAGGGAGTGGTAAAAGTTGCATATTGTGGATTATTGTGATAATTTCTACAGGGAAAGAAATGGAAAGGTAGAAATATGTTTGCATGAAAGAATCTCTTGATCTTGTTACTGAGAAACATAGCTAGAGATACATTTCCGTTACAAAATTGCAACCTCATAGGAATCAAGGGAAGGTGGAGAGAGTTATCTTAGTTAGTGAAGTCTGCTCTTACACCATGTTCAGAATTCTCAAGAAAAAGAACAAGTACAGAGAAGGTGCTACTTGAAGAACTTAAAAAGAAGTTTTTAGCTCAGTATTCAATTGCTATTATCTAGTTTCTAGGTAGTGATGTTGCTCTGTTGAAATATATTTTTTATTCAGATCGACTTTACTTTCAACATATTGCTCAGTCAATTCAACTGAATGACAATTTGTGTGAATGGTGCAAGAGTTCTTACTACCACACAGATCCTAAGTTGGCAGGAAATGTATGAGTTCAGACCCAGGGTTAACTTTGCTGAGCTGAATAATGAGAAGCTTGAGAACAAGCTCAATTTAAGGGGAAGAGTTTGTCATGATCTAAAGTGCAAGAAAGTTAATTCACTAATCAATACATGAACTACCGACCTAGAAGTTCAGCTCCTATGCAGGAGAAGAGCTTCCCAAATGTCTTTCTGTTAGAACTATTCTTGAAGCTGGTTAGATTTAAATGACTATAAGTGTTGGGAAAGGATGCAAAGAACACTATCAGTTTAATGGTGTAAAGAACCTGATCAGGAACTCTATTTCCTTATCTCCAAATTCATTTCTTTCTCACCTAAAATTTGAAGCTTTGGCTTCCAAATTCTGTAACAATTACCTTTCAGCCCTACTTTTTCTAGTTGAGTTTGTGACAGTAACTATAAGATGAACTAAGCCCAAGCTCAATGTCTCCCATGCATGCCTTACTAGCTTATAGCAAATATCCAAATGGTAATGTACTAATAATCCCAGAGCATTTTTTATGTGGGGGGATGAGCGGCCAGTTATATACTTTCACGTGGAAAATGAGTGAATAAAAAAAATAATAACATAGAATTAAATTTTGACCCCACTCACTTGTCACGTGTCAGTAGTTGACTGACCCTCACCTCTCCGCATACAATTTTCTCACATAAACATATTTCTGATCATGATTCTTTGCCCAAAAAGGTATCGAGTAAATGAAAGATCCCAAAGAAAACTAGATTATTATCGTGCTCAAAGCATGTGTATGCTCTCCAAGGATGATTGCTCTCTCTCATTGCATTGAACTCCACCATAAAAGTTGAAACAGTAATCAGACAGCCACAAAATCCCAGTTGTATCCTTGTTGCTACTACATTGCATGAGTAATTATTTACCTAAATCATCAAGTTTTAAAGCACGGAAAGAAAACATTAGAAAAGTTAACATTGTGGAAGGACTGAAGGAAGAAAAAGCAATATATTCTCCAACTTACCACTTTCTTGGCAAAAGGCGAAGATCCGCTCGCACTCAGCGGCCCATACCAGCCGACACCCCGGCCATCGTATGAGAGGTAAATCACGGTAGCCCAGCAACAGGACCAATGGACTTGGTATGGACTCGGTGCCGCTAGTATCGAACCTGCGATCATTGGCTTATCCACCCATCTCCCAACCACTGGGGGTTTACCCGTGGGTGTAGTTACCACTTTCTTGAGTATTGCAAGGGTGGCCATTAGTAAAGCAGTGAGAATATTGGCTATACGAGTTCTGAAAGATACCCATTTTAATATGGATTCTTTACCTACTCCACATCCATTCCGTCGAGCTAATAGCCATTTGATCCACACGCCAAAAGGTCCAACAAGTCAAGTGAACAACAATTCAGTACGATCTGTGGCACTCTTGAAATCCATTATCTCAAAAACTATGCGCACAATCCACACAGAGATAAGTAGGAAGAGGAGCATAACTGATACGAATGGGGTTTTCTTTATTTATTTTTATTTTATTAATATTTTTAGAAGATAAGACTATACCTTTTTTTTCATTAGATTTTTTAATGAGGTAGTGCGATCATTTATTTTATTTTAGAATAATACACATTAATTCAGCCATGTTGGCCTTGGAAGAATTAATGTTTCGGTCATGCATTTATTTTAGCGGTTAGAATATTCAGTTCTGATTTGATTAGAATTAGATTTGGTAAGATTAGATAAAACAATATTCATTCAAGATTTATCTTGAAGAATATAGTCATTTATTTTAGGTAGTCTAATTAAATATGGTTTTGGCTTCTTAAAACTGCCATAATCCTTTTAGTTTCTTATTTGTATTTATTGAAAACCATAACTATATACTATAAATAGGGGTGATATTCAACATTATTTTTACCTTACACCATTTTTATCAATCAAAATAGAACCTTTTGAGTTCATACTCTTTGCTTGCGAGCTATTCCATTGTTGCTTAACCCCGATGGCTAGTTAAGTGTCAATAAACCTTGTAATCTGATCCCGATGGCTAGTTAGAGAGCGAGTCAAAATTGAGTGCATCCCGAGGGCTAGACCTTGAATTTCGTGCGACATTGAAGGATTTGCGAGTTCCATTGTTTTGTCTTAATTCCGCAATTCAGATTCTTCGCAAGGAGATTCATATCAATTACAGTAAACATTAAGAACATATGGTAGTCATTTAAATTCCATTTGTTAACTGTACATATTTACTGTAGACTTAGTCTTGTATCTACTGTATGACTTTAGTCTAGATAGCTATCCATATTGATTGTGTTGTTACATAGAATCAGTAGAATTAGTCACTAGAATCCCTTTCATCATGGGATCTAGTTACAGACTTGTACTTTATATTTACCGTATTCAATAGATGGAAATCAACAACACTTTCCATCATAGTAGACCTTCCTTATATTATTTACATGGTATCAGCCTAAACAGATCCAAATGGCCTATTATTCATTTTCTTCCATTCACGCTCTTTTCAATGCTAATGTTGGTTATGATTCAAACCCCAGCTTCAATTTCCTTAATTTGGCTATTCACCTTGACCGGTCCAATTACTCACTGTGGAGGAGAACCATTCGTTTAGCACTGGAGGCTTATGGTCTGGACTCCTTCCGCACGGATGTTACTCTGCCTCTGGCCACCATCGTCATCCCTGCTGTGCCGCTGACTAATCTGACTGACCCCCTGAACCGAAACTGTAGCCCGAGAAGAGCCTAATCCGGCGTTGGCGATTTGGTTCAGAAATGACTGCCTTGTCCTTCTCTAGATCCGGTAGACGTTAACCACCCCTATGCTCAGAATCATTGCCCGCGCCGCCTCCACCGCCGGGTCTCGGTAAATCCTCGGCTAGACGTTCTATGCCCAGACCGGAGTGCGCCAGATGCACCTCCGGCAACAGCTCCAATCATTGTCAACAGGATGGCTTTCAGTGCTGGATTATTTTGAGAGGAAGTGAGCAATCGTCGACTCCCTCTCCAATTGTCTCTGCATCATCTCCGATGAGGATTTTGTTGGATGCTTGCTGTACAGCCTTGGAGCTCAGTTCTCGGTCCTCAGATCGGCGATTTTCCTCCGGCCCAACCCGGTCACCTCCGACGAGCTCCTGAAAAATCCTTATCCCGGAAGAGGCGCGTCATGAGGAGGACGCCTCATACTTTCTGTCGCCAACCGTGAATGCTGTCTAGCTCACCTCTTTCCGTCGGTCAACTCCGGTGCCGCCGCTGAATTCCAGCAACCCTACAGCCGGCCGTGTCCCCTCTGTACCGGATTGCCAGCGCACCACTTGCCAGATTTTCCTGAAACTTGGTCATGATGGCCTGAACTATTTTCAGCGAGTCAACTTGCGCCTATTCCCTCTGACGAACATGAACGCCGTTGCTATGCTCAGAAACGTCCCCTCCGGTAAATCAACATTTGTCACTTCTTCATCCAGCCCGTTCGATATTTTTGATCCATGGTATGTCGACTTCGATGCAACTCATCTTGTTATGACGGATTTGGGCAACCTCACTCTTCAAAACTAATACAATGGTAATGATGAGCTCAACGTTGGGGACGGTATATCTCTTCACATTACTCATTATATCAATTTTATTATAAAAAATGCTTTTATAACCCTACCTAATTGACATAAGTGCCAATATAACCTTTCAATATTTGAAATAGTCAATATAACCCTATATAGTTAGTGAAAGTGCCAATATAATCCTATAAGTTTTAAGGATGTGCTGATATAACCCTACAAACATTAGGAATGTGTCGATATAACCCAATAAGATTGCATAATATGCTGATATAACCCTACCTAATTTCAACGAACTATGGTAGTTCGGCGAACTATGAGGGTAAAATTGTCCACCTACTTTCAGAGTTAGCCCAAAAGGGTATTTTGGTCAATTTATATAGAGTCAACACTGGAAAATTGAGGTCAATGCCGGAAATGAGGTCTGAGGGTTATATTGACACTTTCATTACTAGTTAGGGTTATATTTGCACTAAAAATTATCATAGGGTTATATTGGCACTTACTCAAGTAGATAGGGTTATATTGGCACTTATCCTTTTTTATTATTAATGCTCAGCATGCTACTACACCCTTAAAACTGCATGATATACTTTTTGTTCAAAAACTTACCAAATCTCTACTTAGTGTATCCAAATTGACTCGTGATAATAAGTTTTTTTTTGTTGAACTTCACTTCGACCATTATCTTGTTAAGACCTTTCGGGGCCAGATACTACCAAAGGGAACCGTTGAAAACAATCTCTACCGCCTTTCGCACCCTCCACATCTATAACAGCCTCCCAACCATTCCCCTGCTGCATTTCTCACTGAGCACACCTTGCTTCAATGTTGGCATCAACGTCTGGCTCACCCGCACGAGTCTATCCTTTGTCTTCTTGTTTCAAGGTATAGTATACCGGTTTCATGTAATAAATTAGACTCAGTTTGTGGCCATGTCAACTTGGCAAAAGTCCCCGTCTACCTTAGTCTACTCGAACCAGTATTTCTTTAAAACCTTTTGATATAATGCATTCAGATGTGTGGGGTCCTTCCTTCGATTTATCTACTTCAGGTTGTTGATATTATTTTACTTTATTGATGACTGTACCAAATTCTCCTGGCTCTATTTTCTATTCGCCAAATCCCAAGTATACTCCATCGTTGAGCATTTCCTCAAATTGGTCCAAACCCAACTCTCAACTTCAAGTCAAAGCCTTTCAATCCAACTGGGGTGGTCAATACCGTAATGTCTCTACACTTCTTGCCTCTCATGGTATTCGTCATCAAGTTTCATGTCCCCACACCCCAAGAAAAATGGATCCGCTGAGCTCCGCAATTGAATGCTAGTCGAAAAAGGTCTATCTCTTCTTGCTCACTCTAACCTTCCCACTAAATTCTTGGAACAAGCTTTTCATACAACTGTGTATCTCATCAACCGCACCATAGCACCTACCTTTTTCCACAAATCTCTTACCAATGTCCCTATGATAAAATCCCTAACCACAGCCTCCTTCGCTTGTTTGGGTTCTTATGCTACCCTTTCCTATGCCCATACACTGCCAACAAACTTGAATACCATTCTCTTCCATGCATCTTCCTTGGCTAGAGTTTCAAGAAGGGATATCAGTGCCTTCACCTACCCACCTCTCACACATACATCTCTCGCTTTGTTGTCTTTGATGAATATGTCTTTCCCTATCCAGACATGTCCTCATCAAGTCATTATTCCTCCACATGTTCTCATCTTGCATAGTCCCACTTGTGCCTCTCAGTCAGGTTGTTGGCATCCCATCTTCTATGCCTCCACCGGCTGCTCCCTGTATGCCACCGCCTCCACCTGATTCCGCTCCACCTTCCCCGCCACCATCATCCTTTGAGTCTGAATCTTAATCATCCCCTCCCTCTCCTCCCCTGACCGAACCGTCTCCTTACCCTAGTCCCCCTACATGGTTTTGTCCTTCTGAACAATCTACATATCCCATACCACTCATTCTTCTAGTCACTTCCTAAAACCCAAAGCTCACATATTCACAAAATATTTGCTTCCCACAACTCTCACTATTTCCATTGAACCCAAATTTTCCATCAAGCCTCTAAATACCCAAACAAGTAGCATGCTATGCATAATAAATATGATGCTTTAATGACTAACTGGACATGGAACCTAGTCCCCTGTCCCTCAAATACTAATGTGGTTGGCTATATGTGGGTGTACAGGGTCAAGAGAAAGTCTGATGGCTCCATTAAGCGCTACATAACACGTCTCGTGGCCGAAGGTTTTCATCAGGAAGCTGACGTTGAATATTTTGTCACTTTTAGTCCAGTGACCCAGCCTGCTACAATTTGTCTAGTGCTGAGCTTGGCTATTTTGGTGGTTGACCTCTTCGACAGGTGGATATAAACAATTCCTTTCTTCACGGTGATCTCTCTTAAACTGTCTTAAACTGTCATTGAAGGGAAAAGCCAATTTGTGGGGGAGGATAGTCCATCCTCATTGTCAGAGATTATTCCACATACACCACCCATTAGCAATGATGCCAGCCAGGAAGAGATAATTGGTGTGGAGACAACATCGAGGAGAGACCACGAGAAAGGTGTTTGGATTGAGCAGCACCCAAAATCGAAGAAGAAGAAGAAGAAAAAGAAGACTTAGATTTGTTCCCATTACGTAGTTTTCTAAACGTTTCACTATTCTCTTTTTATTATAAATTTGCGAAGTAGATAATAACTTTGTATAATTGGTAACCATTTTCCGTTACCATTTTGGATCGTATCACATAAGAAAGGGTTTTAGGGATGTAATAGCCGACATCGCACAGCTACTCATCATAAGAATCGGTTAGAATGAGTACTCTAGTGCAACTTCGTACAACAGCCACTTAGTCCCTTAAAACTGGAGTGTGCAATGGCAGTTATATCGTTGCTAAGGTTGTCGATTAAAGATAGTATCTAAATCCACAAAAATAATTAATTCCTACGAACTCATCGGCTTGTCTGTACCATACGTAAAATGATATCATAAATTCTAGCGTATAATCGCTGCCAAAATAAATCTCCACAATAGTAGAAAACATTAATAAAATTCATTGCATCAACGAACTAAACATAAAATCACATCAGATCTTGTCTTCGGGCATGCTGGGTTGCTGATCATCCTCCGTTTCAGTCTCACTACCCTCCTCATCCTCGTCTAACCCCGATACAGAGCTGGAATCCGTCGGCTTGTCATCGGTGTCCAGTGCGTCATCATTTGGGTTCTCGACCACCAATTCATCTTCCTTTTCCACTGGCCTCCCTCCTGCAGTCCCAGGGTTAAGAATGGCCCTCAGCTTCTCCAACTGTTTCTTCATCCTCTGCTGGTTTTGTTCCAAACGCAGCATATTAGCCTGCACCTGCTCTATGCCTTTCTGGAGGATGCTTTAGGCACTGCGTCTCAGTCCTGATGCTACCAAAAAAAATTCCAATACTTTATAATTAGTTAATTTGATAAACTCCCATTATGAATTGAAAAAATAATAATTACATACCAGAAGTTACAGGGGCTGATTGAGTCCTCTCTTGCCTAGGGGTGGCTGCCAGATCAAGATCACTCTTGAAGATGTTGCGATCAACCCACACACCCATCTCCCAGTGCTAATGCTTTTGACCAAAATAGTTCTTGTCATAGTATCTTGGGGAGATCTTCTGAGAGGACTGGATGCAAACACTCTGTTCCTCCATGAGGGCAGTTATCATATTGCCCTAAGGGAGGGTCATTCTCTTATTTGATTTAGTCAATGTATGCATATCCTGGATGATGGTGAAACCGAGGTCAACAATCTTATTCTCGTATATGTGCTAGTAGAGGACAGAGTCGTTGATTGTAGGCTCGGAAGGATGGCTAGCTGTATCAGGCAATGACAGACGAGGTAGTACTTCATCTTCTCCTCGATCTTGAGAACATCAATCTTGATTTGTCTCAGTTTGAAAGTCCGGTTGCCTACTTTCAGATTGAAGTACTTTTCAACCATCCTAATGGGATCAAGGGCCCTTGACTCATCATCTTCTACAACCCTCTTAGGCCAATTTTCACGACAGTGGACTTGGAGTCTTTCAACCGGGTTTTCAGAATCTTGACAAATTGTACACCCCATAGCCTCATTCACCACCTCACTTGTTAATACCATATCAGTGTTGTTAACTAGAGTTTTGTACTTCCCAGTACTGAGATACGTGAATTTTCTCTAGAAGTCTCTGACCTCATTCTCATAAGTGGGCTTGTCTAAGCAAATCAGCCCCTCCATCCCTGATAGTTGAATGCCTCGAGGAATACATCAAGGTGGAGCCACTGCACATCACTCGACCTCATGTATCTCACCTCCTTCAGTTGCCTCTGCATCATAATATTAGTTTAGCATTGCTCTTTTCCCTCCAAGAAAAAATGTTTATCATCAAAGGTTGGTGGTCTTCACCTTCTTCGAATGAGACGTGCCCTCCTCGCTGCCTTTTTCTCGGGTCCCTTTAGCTGTACTTTTGACTGGCATCTAATGGACAACATTTTAAACAATAATCAGTGATGTGATGAACTGATTAGATGTTGAATGATATGTCATGAACGTCCTCGCTGACATGTAGATAAGAATTTGGCTGACACAATTTACCAATGCGATGTCGCTCATTCAACAACATTCATCAATTTATAAAATGTGCGACCTTGCATAGCAGTTTGGTAAGCACGAATTTCTAGCGACGTACAAAAAATGGTAAAAAGAGCTAAACATCACTAGAATAGCTAAAAACACCCTCAATACGAAGGAAATATGCAGAAAAATGATATATACCCCCTTCACATCACCCCATTTCATCCATGCACTAAAAAAAAAAAAATCTAACATGACTAAAGTAGCCCTAAAACGTAATCATCCACATAGATGTAAAATAAAACTTGCACATTGAAGTTAATCAATATAATTCGACAACATAATAACTAAAAACATGATGCTAAACAACAAAAACAATAGATAATAGAAAAAATCTAACCTTGTCTAGGGTTTGGCAACAATGTAGAGCTCTCCTTCGTGGATAATAAGTAATCACAATAAAAAATAAGTGGAAAAGCTTTGATTTTTAATAAGAAGGTGGTTATGGCAGTTGGATTGGATGGTTTTGATGTGGTTTTGTAGAAATGGGATGTTTTGAATGTGCAACCTCGTCGTGTTGGAATATGATGGGTTCGGTCATTGATCCTTAAAGTAATCCATCCTTATGGTGTTGTTTAACCTTGTATGCAACCTTGTATATATTCCCGTGACCTTGATGTACACTACACGAATATTGGACGATGTCGCATGATAGGGTTACTGGGCTAAATATAATAGCTGGCCCAATTGTGAGAACATCTTGGGCTTGGCCAAATTCCCCTATACAGACACGATCTCGCTTTAACATTGTCCATAATGACATAATGATGAAACGCTAGCGACCTTGCACATGATGCTGAGTTGATTAATGTTTCGGGCCCAAATTCATTTAAAAACAAGCCCAAATTCAAGGGCCAGAGAAATTTGTCTCAAAATGCGATAAAATAAATATCTAACTTCCAAAAATAAATGAGATCATCAATTTAATCTCGAACGGTTGTTTATAACATTGAGCCCTTCATCAAAACTCGTTCCAAAAGCACTATGGAAGTAAGACTGTTAATCGGTTAACATGGTACCATATGTGATACATTGTATACAATTGCTTCACATGGTTCAATGAACAATGGTACCATGTGTGATACGTTGTACTAGATTTCCCTTTATAATTGTGCTACGTTATACATGATTACACATTGTAATGTTGAAGACTCATGACTACTGCTACTTTCTCAGACTGTTAATCCTCTTACATGTTTCAATGAATAAGGGTACAAAATGTGATACGCTGTACTGAATTACCAATTACAATTGTCTAACATGTTTGTACAATTTCTTTAGTAATACTATTGGTCTGTTCTCCGTGCATAACAAGATTACCCTTTATAATTGTAACAACTGATATCCACTTGGTTTGAATAAAATTAGTTTTGCAGGTTGGCTATGCCCTATAATATTGATTGTTCATGAGGTACAAGGGAGAACTCATTGTAATTACTATAAGTATAATCTAATAAGTACTTATAAGGTTGGCTATGCCACACCATACACAAAAGCAATAAATGAACTAATACTGTCCAAAATGTGAAACATTAGAGAAGACTGAGTGTTCGTGGGGATAACGATAGTTTCACGTTTAACAAGTATAACTAACATTACAGTATTTTATAAAATTAACTATAACAAGCCATAAACAAGTTATCATGTATCGAACAAATCAAGTTCCTCCTATTATGGGCACAACTGATTTCATGTTCTAATGGACGGTTGGCTGCGATGTTTGATCAATGACATGTACATATATGATAACGCAGGTGACAGAGTTCACTTTACTTGATGGATAAATTTTTAAAAATAAATCACTATGGATTCATGATAAATGTAGCTATACTCCTCTAACAACAATGGGTTTGACTATTGAAGGAAAAATATTAAGTTCTATGTTATAACTAATTATAGATATGATAGACATACCCTAGTTGTCGACTTTGCAGGTATCCCCGCATGTACTGAGTATGAGTCAAAGAAACATTGATGTCAATCATAAATGTGAAATGGGCCATTTGGTCCCCAAACAGGCCCAAATTATGATTCCAACCCAAGTATATAGCGACGTTGCGCAAACGTCATATAATAAGAGTCTGGAACCAATATACTGTGTAGTTGGACATTCATATGGGATGGGCCTGTTGGGCCGCTTTTGACCCACTAATAGACCTAAAATAGATGAAATTACTGGGTGTCACATGAATCGTATGATGTCGCATGTATGGTGGGAGTATGCGCCGTACTTAGCCAAAAAAAGACCCAAAAACTTTGAAAGAACATTTATTGCCAAAAATGGTGCCCTCCATCCCCCAAGAACCAAACTTCATCTTCATCAACTCATTTCTTCCCCAACCTATAACTATTTAAAAAGAAATCACATCCATCTCCATATTAGATGCTAAATAGACGTCACCAAAGTTGGGGATGTGGAGTCACCAAAGTTGGGGGTTCCATGAATCAAAATTGTGGTAAGGTTTAATCTTTCACACCATGCAAACATGATCATATTGTTCATGTTACGTTCATTGGCATTGAATTTTGAATGAGGGTTTGTTGTTATTTTGTGCCTTATGTGTCATCTATTTTGTTATATAGCCAATACATGAAGGGTTGTGTGTGGTTACTTCAAAGGTTACATTTTTTAATGCGTCTAGTGTGTACCACTTGTTGTTTTCAAATGATGGTTATTCGATATGGAAAGGACTTCTCCAAATTATTATTTTTTGCATTTATTTTATTTATATGGAGATCCCTCCCCATAGAACATTTATTAGTGTGTCACTTAATTGATGAAATGGTGGTTTTGTGGCAAAATCCTTGATTTAATACCATTTTACAATCACTATTTGGTGTGCGTAATTCACTAGAGTGTTGTGGTTGACATAGTTTTGTGTGATTTATTGTCTTTCTTTTTAGGTCGTAGCGTGGTAATCTACGATAAGAGGAAATTTCCCGAAAGTGGAGGAGAGAAAAATGGATTGAAAAGACGCAAGCACGGTCGGGGTAGGGCTATTTGCAAGAAGTTAATAGACATGGTGGACAAAGGTATGCAATTTCTAATGAAATTTGACCATATTGGAAATGCTATGGGCAGGGATAGAAATTGGTGGTCTAGTTACCTAGGATTGATAGCTAGAACAAAGGTTGACATTTTCTCGTATGAGTCTTGGCCTAGGGTTAATGCGGCTTATAAGGAGAAGCTTTGGAATGCCCTTTAATTAGCATTTGAAATTGAGATTGAAGACAAGGAAAATTCAAAACTAGAACCATATGCCGATTTGAAGAGAGATGGAGAGATTTCAAGGCCAAATTGGCAAGGATTATGTTTTAGGGAAGAAGAATCATTGCAACCCAAGGATTAAGCATATGTTCATAAGTGACTCTAGATGGAGGGGTTTCATAGCAATAAAAATGACAGATGAATCATCGGTAAGAGATGAACATTTACATGGTTTGAGGTTTATGCATAGTGGATACATAGTTATAGTTGTAAAGTGCGTCAATTTTTTTTATGCTAAGATGAACTTTTGCATGACTTTATTATGATTAAAACATCAGTTGTCCGTGTGGTTTGTGACTGTGAATGCTTTATCATTGCATTAGTCCCTATTTTCCCTTAAATGTAAGTACTAGGGATGGGTTATGCGATGTCACATAAAACACATCAGGCTAGTGTCCATCGGTACCGAGGGGCTAGCTACATCTTGTGACAACAAAGATTAGGTAATGTCTTCAATCGATGATGACATCGACGTCGCACATTGTCCATTTATAAGATACAAATTACCTACAAAAATTTTAACAATGTCACACAAGGATAGGGGAACTTTGATACATTTCAACCTCATTATTGTTTTTGTTCATTTCATTTGACACACGCTTGATAGGCTGATTTGTCAGGGTCTCAGAGCTAAACATGTTGAAGTCACAGAAGGAAACAAGATGCGACATACCATGAGTCGGGGTGGGTATGCATTAGTCACAAGAATTATCATGAAGTAAATGTTCGAGGCAAGAGTGTTGGATAAAGTAGAGCATGGGATGACAGATGACGAAGCAAGGGTTTCAACGGAATATCCCACACCGGATGAGGTTCCCAGATTTGAAAAATGGTTAAAAGGATATACAAAGAGAGGTAAGAGTGAGGGTTAAGTTCCACCCAAAAGAAGCGGAGGTGGTTGCTCAAAAACTTTTGAGTTTGCTAACAATTCAGCTGAATTAATGTATGTGAAACTGTTCGAGATAATTTTGACCTATTATATGAGTTCAATTATTGGTAATTTTTAGGAGGACTTAAAAATAAAACTAGATTCGGGAGAGTTTGTAAGGGTTGGAAAGAAGGACATACTAGGTGTAGCTCTTGTCAGGGTCGGCACACTCGCTACACTTCAGAACATCTTTGTTAAACCTCGAAGACCTAAGGTTGATATATTTTTCAAGTATTCCAAAAAGAGAGATTGATGGATTGAAATCCACATTAAACCAACTAGTGGCTTATGTCTCACAAGAATCGAATGGGAGGAAAATGCCACTTAAATTGTAGAAAAACCATTGCAAGTTCTAAACCAACAACCTCAATGACCCCTAACGTTACTTCTCCAGCAACCTCAACACATGAACACCCAGAGTGTCGTAGTGAGCCTAACCCACCTTCTCCGACTTCAATAACACCTATTGCATTTGACCGACTAAGGACGAAGTTAGTAGAGTCAACGCAAAGGAACATGGAGATATATGTGAATATATTACACTTTTCATATTTAAATTAGTTTATACTTTGTTCTTAAATAGAAATTATGTTTTGAAGGATAATTCCGTGTGCATTCTTCTTGCCGAGCATGTTGATGGTGAGAGCTATGTTGTGGCGGAAGGTAAAGTGTACACATCCATATGATTGCATCATCATAAGTTGGTCACAAAGAAGAACATGGTAATCAATGTCACAAAGATCCTTGTTGATGGTATAGGTCTTCCAGTCCCAGAGGCCAAGATAATTTTAGTGGGTGATGCTGTGGGAATACTTTTTGAATGGCCCTTTCGTTTGGTCTCTATTTTGGACAAGGTTCCCCCCAAAAAGGTAAAAATAAATTCAGGTGTAATGCTATGAGCAAATAAAAAAGTTATTTACAAAACTTTTTGAATTTTTCCACGTAGATCGAGGCAATCAATATTAGCATGGTCTTACAAATTTGTTAACGATGTTGTATACATGCATTTTAGTTTACTGCAAATTTTTAAATGTGACCTCATTACATTGTCAGTTCATTTTTCTGTTTAGTTGACAATGAAGCGATGCCGTGGATACATGTCGACTAAGTCGCTGATTTGGACCGACGTGTATTTGCGACGTATGAACGATGTCACACCATGCATTTCCGTGTCCCTGCCGTCTGTCCCAAACATTTTCATTTTTGATCCAGTACTAATGGCTGGCAAAATATCCTCAAGTTACCCATTTTTCAAGGTCTTTTACTGTTTCACATATATATTTACTAATACATCTTCACACTTTACCAAAATTAATATTTCTTTGTTTTCATGAAGTTCTTCACACAACGGAGCAATCCAGTACCTCTTGTGTTTGACCTTGAACATCATGTAATGGCTGTTGATAGCCCATGTTTCCCCTGCACTCTGAAGCAGCAGAACTTCGAGAAAAACCCAACTTTTGTAAGGAATTTTAAATTAATATTAATGGTTGTTAATTGCACACACACACACACAGATATATATATATATATATACATATTTCTAATCAATTTGTTTTTGTGATTTAGTACATCCCGTGGAAGATTGTACCACTCCTACAGACTGAGAACACCCCAGTTGTGCTCAGGTGCTACAGGACAGAGTGGCGTATGAACTTCTCATGGGGTGGGAAGATCAAGGACATGTCCATAAAGGGTTTTGGCGAGTTCCTTTCTGGAAACCGCCTACGCATCAAAGACACCTTGTTCTCCGAGATGATAGAAGCTAGGGGGGAGGGGGTGGCAGTCACCTTAAAGGTTATCATAATCCGAGCTGATTGAGTTTATTAGAATTTATGTTATGTTGAAACTCTAAGCCAATTCTTATTCTAATTTATGTACTATTTGTAAGGATATTCTCATGAATTTTCTGATAAGTTAAGTACCTTAATTGAACATTATATTAATGGACTTTTGTGGTTTCCCCTGTTAACCACCAGTTTCAATCAGATAATAAGAAAAATAACCTCTTAAATATTTAAATAATACTTCTTCATCTGCCAAAGTCCATGTTTTTCTACTTTAACCTATCTTTTACAAATCCGTGACATCGGTCATGTCGGTGGGAATGATATTCAATGCGATATCGGACAGCCTTTCGAAACAACATATGCGATGTAGCACGTGATTCAGTAACATTATTTACTCTATTTTTTAGCCTTTAACCTCGGCTAATATAAAAAACATAATATTTACCTTGGTTTTTTAACTGAGGTAAAAAATATTATTCACTAAAAAAAAAAATAACAGAGGTAAGAGAACTTTTTACTCGGTTATTTGACCCAAGCAAAATAACTGGGGCAAAAGGGGCCAAGTAATAGGTCAAGTTTTTTGTAGTGTTTAATAGGAATTCTTCTAAAATAGAAATAGAAAATTAAATATTCTCCTAATGATGTGAAAAAAATGACTAGATCAAGAATGAAATTTCTGAACAAACCTAAAATTAAAAATGGAAAATATTCAAAGGCCATTTGAGACCTAAGAAGATCTCAAATTTCCAAAAAAGCCCAAAATTAACAGGAAATTAGTAAATTTCATTTGTCAGGCCTGTTTTCCTTTTTGAAAAGGCATTGAAGAGTCATTCGGACACTGAACACCAAATCTGTGCTGAAATTTCTTAACCTTTGATGATTAATTTGTTCCTCAATTTCTTAACCTACATCAGTCTCCTCCACTTGCAAAGAACTTAACCTCGAGTCCTCGTTTAGACAAATGTTCATCTGTGCCGATAAACAGGTCAGAGTCACGATCACCCTATCTAAATCTACCTTGTTGTTGGTAGATTTCCCATCGTGAATCAAGTGAAAATGAACAAGAGAAAACCCTCTATGATACAACCAGACACAACCACAAAATGTAAAAATTTGTAAGTGCAAATCCCTATTACCATATCAATTTGAGAAAATGACAGTTTAGGTGCCATATTTTAGGTGAAATTACACTTTTTGTTCTTTTTACACCATGTTCCGACAACGTTCCCAGATTATTGCAAAATTTTCACAGTTGGTTTTTTACCTGACCTAACACGTTATAGTGAAGTTAACAGACCGGTCAACAGTTATCGATATTTAAAAAATCATAAAACTTTTGTGCTTAAATTGATGTTTTTAAAATTGTTCTTCTTTCAGTTTTTGCTCCACCACCTCCACCGCCATGTTTCGAGCACCACCAATCCAACCATACTTACCATCACTTTAGCCGTCCTTACTTTCCATGTTCCTTGCTTCCCAGTGGTGACACTATCACCACTAGAAAGGTTGACTCGATGTTGATTTACTTAAAATTGCTAATAATATGTGGGAACCAATTGAGAACGTTTTTAATAACATGGGAACATTTGAAGAACAATTTACGAGAAGAGAAACAAAACTTGTAATTTCATCTAAAAGTGGGTACTAAAACTGTTATTTTCTCATATTGGTTTATAAGCATTAAACCCTAAGAACAATTTATGAAATTCACGAAGAAAGAAGATGAAATCTTCAAAATGATATTGAATCAAAATATTAAATTCCCCTTGTAACTCTTTGTCCTATTTTACTAATAGACTGCTAACTAGAAAAGGAAAAGCATTCTTCTGAATATAAATCTAGTCATTCTAAGTATAACGAAAAGAAATAATTTCATGCAAAAACATAAACTCTACCTAAAATAGAAAGGAAAATAAATGTTCTTATAATATGATTCTTCTAAAACTGAAATAGGAAATAAAATATTGTCCCAATGAAGATAGAAAAAATAATTTTATCAAGAATGAAAGTTCTGAATACACCTAAAAATAACATTTGGAAATATGAAAGATATCGGATTGCCAATAATGCCTAGTGCATTTGTTAGTCCGTTTCCCTTTCTGAAAAGGTATCATAACATTAATTTTGACATCGAATGCCAAATCTGTGTTGGAATTGCAGTACTTTTGCAATGATTAATTTCTTATCAGATACAAGTCTCCTCCACTTTCAAAGAACTCTAACTCAAGTTCTCTTTTAAATAAAAGTTCATCTGTGGTGTCAAAGCAATCTGAGTGGCGGAAAAATCCGCACTCACCCCATCTAAATTGTTCTTAGTTGTTGGTTGATCCCTATTGTGAATCAAGGAAAAGAGAATGGCATAAATCTTGCTCTAATACAACCTGAAGTAGTCGGAAAACATAAGGATTAGCAAGCACAAATATGAGTAACAGTATCAGTTGACAAGCGCTAAACCCTAAGAACGTAATCTGGAATCCACTCAGAAAGAAAATAAAATTCTTGAAATATTATTGAATCAAAAGATTCAATTCATCTTGAAAATCTGTGTGCTATTTATACTTATAGGCAACTAAAAATGGGGAAAAAATATTCTTATAAATATAAATCTAATTATTATAAGAATAACAAAAGAAATATATTTTTGCAAAGACAGAAACTCAATTTGAAATATAAAAGGAAATAATGGTTATTCTAATGATAATTTAAAAAATATATAATTAGGTAATAAATAATTCTCCTAATGAGGATAGAAAAGATCAAGAATGGAATTTCTAAAAACTCCTAAAAACTTTTTTTGAAAATGTTCATAGGCTGTATTGAGGCCTAAAATGATCTCGGATTGCCAAAAAAGCCCAGAGCTCACATTTAAGCAGGGATTTGTAGTTGTTGGCCCACTTCCCTTTTTGAAATGGTATGAAAATATTTTTACTGAACGCCAAACATGCAATGAAATTGCTGAAGTTGTGCAACGATCAATCTCTTTTTCGATTTCTTCTCCTACAATAGTCTCCTCCACTTCCAATGAACTTGAACCCGCTTTATCTTTTGTATAAAGGTTCATCTTTATTTTCAAAGTAGTTGGAGAGGTGGAAAAATCCGCAGTCATCCCATTTAAATTTGGCTTGGCTATTGGTTGATCGTCCATCGTGAATAGAGCGAAAACATGATAAGATTGCTTTAATACCACCTGATGCAGTAAAAAAAATGTAAGCATCCGTAAGCGCGAACCCAAATAACTATATGAGTTGACAAGCATCAAACCCCAAGAAAAATTTCTAGAATCCACTTGGAAATGATATAAAATATTTGGAATATAATTGAATCAATGGATTAAATTCGCATTGAAAATATCTATCCTATACCAATAGATAGCTAACTAGAAATTTGATAGAAGTATTTTTTTCTAATCTAAATATAGTTATTCTAAGATTATCTACAAAATTATGATTTTGCAAAGACAAATGCTCTACCTAAAATAGAAAAGGAAGTAACAGTTATTTTAATAAGATTGCTTACAAAATAGAAATAGGAAGTAAAATGTTTTCCTACTGAGGGTAAAAACATTTATATGATCAAGAATGGAATATTTTTAACACACCTAAATATTAAAATGGATAACATTCTAAGGCTATTCTGACACCTGAATGATCTCGGATTGCCAAAAAATCCCCCAGTTCTTAGGAAAGCACCGATTTCCATTTGTTGGCACGTTTCCCATTTTGAAAAGGTATAACAATAGTTGTTCGGACACAAAACGCCAAATCTGCATTGAAATTGCAAAACCTTTGCAACAATTATAAAATTATTTCATTTTGGGTTTATGGACTGACAGTTTGACCATGTGGGATTTCAAGAGCTGAATTTCAAAAATACAGTCCGTTAGGGTTTAATATATTCAGTTTTATTTTGATTAGGATTAGATTTGGTAAGATTAAATAAGGTAATTTTCTTCAAGATTACTTCTTGAAGAATTTGACCAGATAACCTTAGATTACCATTTATTTTAGGTATTTTAGTTAGATATGGTTTTAGCTTCTTAAAGCTGCCATAAGTCAATTCAGTTTCCAGTTGTGATTAGGGTTTGTGCCGAAATCTACCCTATAAAAGGGTAGGCCTTTGGATGACTTTCACAAACTTTTATCAATCAAATGTACAACCTTTTGAGTTCATATTCTTTGCTTGCAAGCTATTCCATTGTTGCTCAACCCCCGAGGGCTAGTTAAGTATCAATAATCCTTGTATCTGATCCTGAGGGCTAGTTAGAGAGCTAGTCGAGATTAGGCATACCCCGAGGGCTAGACACCTGAATTTCGTGCAAGGTAGTGAGGGTTTGCAGATCCCTTCACTAGATCAAAGATATTAATTTCACAAATCGTGAGTCTTCGCAAGGAGATTCATATCAATTAGTATCAGAGAAAAGCGAAAGATCTACCGAGGGCGAAAAAAAACAAAAATAAGGGGTTTCGAGTCTTTGTTGAATTTATTTTTGAATTTATTATATATATATATACTTATTCGTGTCGTATTTTAACTGTGTTTGTTTGATATTTCTTACCAGAAGGATTGAATCTAGAGTCGAAGGACGTTGAAGGGTCTGAGAGTTAGAATACTTAGGTATTACTATCCGCCTTCACCTTCATCAATCGAGTTAGGAGGACGCCGAAGGGTTTGAGTGTTAACATGTATTATCCACCTTCACCTCCCGATCATTTTTGTAGGTTTTAGGTAGTTTAAACAGTTTATGTGCTCGCGATATTTTTCATCAACTCTTCTAAAAATTATTGCATGCTCATAATCCTATTTGTTTTCTTTATCGTTCTTTGATTCCGTGATCTTGAATTGTTCTTTGATTCTTGATTACATCTTATTCAAAAAAAGAAAAGAAAAGAAAAGAGTCTTGTGTCTTTTTCCATATATATAGTGTCATATTCTTGATCCTTATGATCTTGAATACCTCGAAGTTAACTTGAATCAAGATTAAGTTATCACAGTTTTCTTATTCCAAGTTTTGTATAGGTGATTCTTGTTCCACAACATTTAGAAAATCAAAAACAAAAGTTAGCAGATTTTTGGGTTTCAAAATTGGAATATAGGATTTGAAATCTGAAATTTGGGGCAGATTTGCAATTTCCAAAAAAATGGTAATAGTGACCAAAAATATTTCTTCAGGAATAAGATTCTGGTTGTGAGTTTTATAGTACAAAATAAAGGAAAAAATGAATTGTGGCTGAAAAAAAAGGAAAGAAAAAGGAAAGAAAAAGGAAATCCAGTTTGAAGAATGAAAAGAAAAGTCAAAATCCTAATCAGAAGAGAAAAAGGAAATAAAAGTCAATTGAGAGAAAGGTTTTGATCTGAATAAATTATAGCACCGATTTTCATGAACCAGTGCTCTAAACTGTTGAAGGTTGTAAATAGAGCATGTGCTTTGTTCCATTATTGGCACCGACTATTGTAATTTTAGCATCGGTCTGGACACCGGTGCTGGGTACTTAGAAAACATTTCTAGGATTAGGTCTCGGGTTGAGAAAAATGATTTTAATAAATCAATGCACGCAGCCGTAAGCAGCTGTTTTTTTGTTAACAACACTAACTTGTCGATATTTCAACACCGGTTATTGTGCTTTCCCCTTAGAATTTATTTTTCAAGTTTGTTCTCGGGTTGGGAGAAAATTCCAAAAAAAAATTCAACACAACCTCAAGTAGCTACTTTTACTTAGTTTAGTATCGATTTTCAAGCTTCATACCAGTGCTGGTAAATTTAAGTTATGAATTTTTTACAGTTCCACGCGCATCTGCTCTTCATTTTCTAAACTTTGTAGAGAAAAAAACCCATCTTCCCCATCGGTTCAGAGTCCCAAACTCTGTGAAGGAGAGAGGTGAGCTTTCTTTCAAACATTGCTATTATATTGTACTAGATTATTAATCGTGAACCCAAAGTTTTTGGAAAAGTAACAACATTTTTCCTATATTGGTTCACTTTGCTCTCCAAATTTTTTCCGATATTGCAATCATGTACATAGAGTTAATGTGTAATAACACTATTTATGTATGGATTGGATTTGATTAGGTCGCATTCATGGTATGTTGATGTTCAAGAAAGCAAGTATTGTATAGGTTTTTTTGGTTGCATGAAAGGTATTTGTTGAAATACCTCATTTGACATTGTAGAATATGGCACCCAAAAATTCCCTAGAAGAGGACATGCGATGCATCCTCTTCCTCTTCGGAGGTGCAATCCAATATTGAACAATAGGAGAAGAGGTTCATTTTGGAGTAGGCAAAATTAATGGCACAAACCTACAAACGACAGTGACATTTTCCAGAGAGAGGAATCGAAAATGCTCCCCCCCTTTGAAGAGAAAATTCAAGCACTTGGTTAGGAGAAGTTGTGTGACACGCCTCCAATGTTCAACCTCAGCATAATGAGTAAGTTCTATGCTAATTTGCGGCGTGCTGAAAAGTGGACTGAGGCATTCTGTCATTGGAAAATGGGGAAATTGACTGTAGAATCCATAAACGAGTTGTACGGGTTGCTAAATATTCCCCCCGAGGAGGATGAATTTCTTGCATTCCACTACTATACCGAAGAGGGTTGGGATTTTGACGATCCCTCAGTACGAGAGAATGTGAGGGCGGTGATTAGGAAGGGAACCGATGTCCAGTCTATTGTTAAACAAGGTTGGAAAAGGATGCCAAAGAAGCTACTGACTCCTGAGATGAATGAATGATACCACTTTGTAGCATCCAAAATTGACCCCGTCACAATGAACACTGAGGTTCACAGTAAGAGGCCGAGACATTTATACACCATTAAAAAAAACTCCGATGGAATTTGGGAAAGCAAATAGTGAACGAGTTGAGAAATGGTATAGAGAGAACATTTTGTTACGGTTTCTGCAGCCTAATCTCCGAACTGTGCACAAAAGTAGGTGTCCCCTACTATCCGCACGACATATACGGGCTTCCAATGGGTAATATTATAGCAGACGCTTTCTTCAAATTCCCTCATGATAGAGTGGGTCCTACTTTGGAATCTAGAGTCACGGCATTGGAGGTGGGTGTATAAATTCTGCTAACGGAATCACAATATCAAAGGTCCTGGTGCGATCACATTGGAAAGGTATTTCAATACCAGTTCCAGAACGCAATAAAAGCAGTTGGACCTTTTCCTACATATCCAGGCACGGGCGTTGGGGAGAGTGACATTAGGACAAGCTCTGAAGATGCACACGTGTTTAATGAAGAGCCGTTTGCTAGATATTATTCATGAATTTTGATCATCATTGTCCTTATAATACTGTTTTTTTTGTAATGATTATTTTGTTAAGTAGGACTTGAAACAATGCTATGTTATTTTGCAGAAGAATATAGGTATTATCCACTACTTCGAGGATTATCATACTTTTACATTAATCGTGTGATATTAAAGAAATATGATTTTCCATTTATATTTTCAAACCATTTTTCACAATTTAGTGCACTACTGCTTTGAAATTCATACATTCAAAAATTCCATTGGACGGAATTCATATATGTGGGAATTAAAAACAAGAATCAAGTGTTTCAAATCAACGCCCAAGGAGAAAATTAGTTTTGGGCAACGCTGCAATCAATGAAAATGTAGCACTTGTTTTGTATGATCAGTTTTGATTATGTTCCATTCAACCAATATAGTCGTAATCTTGTAGTTATTATCATACAATAGTCAATTGCACTATTGAATCACCAATTTTGTGTTTTGACAACCAAGATTCTTGTAAGAACCTAGGTGTAAAACGTAAAAACTTCCCCCGACCTTCAAATTCAATTCCGCTCGAATGCAATCCTACACATTTTGACCCAAAAGGGAATTCCTAGAACGAATTAGGAAAATATTCAATATTTGGTGTCGATAAATAACAAAGAAAACTTTCCTTTAAGATTTCCTAACTTCTCGGACAACTATAGTCAGATACTCTTGCACATATAGTAGTGCTTTACCAAATTCTAATGGAACACGGCATTCTTTTTTAAAATATATATTAACCAAAGAATACACAATGTAGTGTTGTTTGGCCACCGATAAGGAGTTGAATTTAAGTTTTGGGCAACAATGTTATTTTAACAAAGTTCTGATCGGAGGGTTTACGGGTATCCGTTGGACACAATTTTGAAACACGAGGTCTATTTAGTGTTGAATTGAATATTTTTTAGCCCAATTAGGTATAAACAACAATGGAAAAAAATTTCCCCCTTCATAAGGATTTTGAATGAATATTTAGAAATAGTTGTATAACAAATCAACACTGGTTATGAGTGTTGATTAACCAGTGCTAAGTTATTTCGGATGTTCCGCCCAAAAAATTGGTCAATTTTTGGGTGGAAAATTCAATATTCTGTATGTTAATATTTAGCACTGGTTCAACTATACCATTAACACCGGTTACAAAATGTAGTGCTAGGATTCTGCTATGCGTCAGAATTAAGCAGCATTAACCAGCTGCTTTAGCCACATTTCGGCACCAGTTCTTAGTTGTAGCACTGATTTGAGCACCAGTGCTCCATAGTTATAAAAACATTTACATGTTTGCTCTCGGGTTGTAAAAATAGTAAATACCCACGCAACATCAAGAAATTGCTTTAACCATATTTTAGCACCGATTTTTGGTTCTAGCACCGGACTGACAACTGGTGTTCCATAGTTAGACAAAAAATTACATGTCTGCTCTCGGGTCGTACAAACATTTGATATCAAGGCAACATCAGACAGTTGCATTAATTAATAGTTAGCACCGATTGTCGTAATATAAAGCATTGGTTCCCATCATTAATGAAGATCTCATCTAGGATTAATTTGAACCTTTGATTTTTATACGTTGATTTCATTTGAACACATAAAAAATTGTCTATATAAACCAAACTTGAAACCCTAAAGCGACTCACTACCTCATTTGCCTCTCATCCTATCATCCTCCCACTCCACCAACTCTCCCTTACCATCGCTGCCTTCTCCCTTCATATCTGCCTTCTTCATCTCCCTTACCGCCACCCCCTCCTTTTAACATCCAACCATTACCGCCACCGCTTTGCCTGTCCTTTCACCATAACTGCCTTCTTCCTCTTGCCACCGCTCCATTCATGTATCTCTGATTTATTTTTTGTTGGTTATGCAAAATTTTTATCTAGGTCATTATTTTTTTATATGTCATTCTTTTATTAGTTTTTTGATGGGTGTGTTGGATTTTCAATCATGTTGTCTTTCAAGGGGTGTGTGAGATTTTTTCCATTTTTGTACTTTTTGGGTTGTGCGATGTTTTTTGCATTTTGTGATGAAATCGAAATTGTATTACACACACACACACACACACACATATATACACATATATATAGTTCCTTGTGTATGGTTTGATTTTTTTGGGTTTTTATAGTGACATAATTTTTAAAGAACCTGTGATATATAGATTATTGTGTCATATTTAGGGGTTTGTGATAATTACAATTTGTATCATGTTAAACATTTTTGTACATTGTGATATACGATTTGATATAAACTGTAGATTTGTACTATGTGATATAAATTGTAGAATTTGTACCATATGATATAAACTGTGATTTTCTATATAACTATGTACCACTTTGAAGGTTTTTTCTGTAAGTAATATGATATAGTTTATTGTGGGGTGTTGATGTGTTTATGTTTTAGTTTTAAATTTGTTGAACAACTAAAATGTTTTGAATGAATAACAAACTAGATTAAGGTTTACAGGTCTTTTTTCGTGTTTTGATGATTTCTAGTTGAAGTTTAAACTGTTGAGATATAGCATGCTAACAGTGCCGAGGAAACCTGAAGTGTTTGACATGGTTTGTTTTAACACTCCATGTTTCCTTGGTCCTGTAAAGCTGCTTCATTTTGACATTTTAAATGAATAAGCATTAGTGAAAGGGCACTGAATTGGTTGCCTTCGATTCATGTATTGTCCTCTAACTATGCAGTGTGTCTTCCATTACGAAAAGTGTCGTAACATCTGAACCACTCCAAAATTTAAATTGTGGAGAATTTTTAGTGTATGAGCACCGATGATTTTGGTGTGTTGATCTTTTTGAATAAAAGGTATACACACCAAAAGCCTTGGTACTTAAATGCTGCTACATTTTGATATTTACAATATTTTTCAAGTTCATGTTTAAACTGTGGAGAATTTGTAGTATATGAGCACCGAGGAACTTGGTGTGTTTATCTGTTGAACATGGTGTGTTTAACATTAAATCATTGTAAATGTTAAATACATAGTTTAAACAATAGATATACACATAAGTTTCATTAATGATTAAATGCTGTAACATTTCAACATTTTAAATATTTTTGCATCATAAACTGTACTAAGCGGAAGAAGCATTAGTTAAGGTTAACATGTCTTTTTGCTTATTTTGATAATTCCAAGTTAATGTTTGTGAAGTGTTACAGTGTATCAGCGACAGGGAAACATGACGTGTTTGACATGGTTTGTTTAAACACACCATGTTTCCTTGGAGTTGTAAAAATACCTCATTTCAACATTTTAAATTGTTTTCAATGCCAAATGGTGTTGTGCACAAACTTAACGGAAGTTGCATCAACACCGGTTTACATGTATTTTTTCTTTTTTTGATGATTTGAATTTGATGTTTAAATTGTGGAGATGTTGTAGTCAACCCCGAAGTTAACATGACATGTTTCACATGGTTTGTTTATACATGTCATGTTTCGTTGGTGCTGTAAAACTGCTTCATTTAAACATTTTAAATATTTTTCTATACTAATTGTTATTGTGTACAAGCTTAATGGAAGAAGAATTAGACAAAGAGCACTGCATTGGTTGCTTTCTATTCATGTAGTGCCCTTTAACTAAGTAATGCTTATTCCATTATGAAATGATGCTATAACAATTTGTAGAACTCCACAATTTCAAATGTGGAGATTTTGTAGTGTGTGAGAACCAAGTAGACATTGTGTAATTATCAATAGTTGTTTAACATTATACATTGTTAAAACATAGTTATACACACCATGTTTCCTGGTGTTTAAATGTTGCATTATTTTGACATTTCAAATTGTTTTCTTTGACAAATTGTAGTTATTTTGTGCACAACAGATATTTCCCCTGGCAAGAGGAGCGTACAATGGCAAGGAGATAAACGTCATAGACATAAGACATCAGTGGACCTAGTGTATTTTCAACATGTATTTGATTGGGACACAATTTCACCTTTTCTATGAAGTTGTGTCATGTTCATGGATTGCTTTTTTTTCACTTAAGATTCTTACATTTTCAAATGTTCTTGCCGGGAATCAATATTATTTTAATTGGGTTTCAATTCTGAGAGGGCCGAGAATAATTTTAAAAAGATATAGCAAATTTTGTTTAAAAATAAGCACCGGTTTTACAAATAATACGACCAATGCTTAGACATTCATCTCCAAAGCAACAACACCAGTAAATAAAATCCAACCCGGTGCTAGTTTTTCTAATCTGTCAGATTTAAGGCATCGATTTATGTTAGTAACCAGTGTTGTACATGTACCAATGATCATTAACGAGGATTCAGAATTCAGCACCGGTATTACAAATACTGGTGCTGTAGTATCTAACTTCAGCACCGGTTCTAATAACTGGTGCCATAGTAACTAGGTTTGAGCACCACACTACTTAGGCACCGGTCGGTAGGAGGCATGAACGACTAGTGCTATAGCCCCCAAGCGACTGGTGCCATAGCCCCCAGCGACTGGTGCCATAGCCCCCAGCGACTGGTGCCATAGCCCCCAGCGACTGGTGCCATAGCCCCCAGCGACTGGTGCCATAGCCCCCAGCGACTGGTGCCATAGCCCCCAGCGACTGGTGCCATAGCCCCCAGCGACTGGTGCCATAGCCCCCAGCGACTGGTGCCATAGCCCCCAGCGACTGGTGCCATATAGGGGTGCTTACAGTAGTGGTTGTTTTCTAACAAAAGTAAAAAAAAACCTTTTACTTCATTTTTAAAAAACGAGGTAAAGGAATCTTCTACCTTGGTTATTTGGAAAAAAAATAATAAAAACCTAGGTCAAAGGTAAAAAGTCAATGCTATCGGAGACTCTTCCAAATCTATGCACCTAACATGGACGATTTACGGAAAAAAGGCAATAAATATGTTATCAAATAGTTGGTGGGAACACAAGTATGCATTTTCCTGAGATTTTTATCTTTTCCAATAAGAAAGGCGATCGCATATGGTTAGCCTACACACACATTCAACTAGAGAGTTGGGAGCTCCACAAGAAAAGAGTTTTGGAGAACAAGGAAAACATAAGTTAGTTTTCCATTCTTTACATCGTCTTCAATTGTTCATCATTATGTCATGTTTTGTTCCCCTCCTCACTTAGGGTACAAGAGAAGAGTAAAAGAGGATTGCGGCCTCAAAAATAATTTTGCATCGGAAGATCCGTGGAGTTGTGGATTAGTGGGCCTAGAGTTTGTTGATTTGAAAGGGATGTCCAAACTGCAATAGATAGAGGGATAATAGAGGAGGAGGCAAGAGCATCGGTCATACCGATGGATGTGGATATAATAGAGTGATGTGATATTTTCAACTCGAGTTGTAAGTGCGAACTATACGTTTCATTATTGTGTACCATGTTATTTTTAATCATTACATTGACTAGTTTGAAAGATGATCATCAAGATGGACAATTCATCCTCGCCGGTGAAAACAAAATCCTCACTGGTTAGAGGAGTGGGTGTAAAGAGATGATCAATTACTTATGGAGAAGCCTCGAGTAGAGGGATACAATTTTTTTATTGCCCCCTAATATTGAGACGTAAGAATCTCTAAAAAATGTATTTATGCAAGTCTTTTACTATCTAAAAACCTATTTCTCCAAAATATTTGTAACACTATTTTACGACATAGTAGGGACCATTGGCCATTATTCTTTATCGTCCTCGAGATCAATCATGTTTATTTGATGGATTTGTTTCATTTCTAACCCTTCGTATCGTACATAAATGTTTTAGAAATCGTATTTCATGAAAGAGATGACTTTTTTTTTAATGAAAGCACCCGAGGTGGGGGAATATATATAAGGTTTCTCAAGGCTTAATTGAAGCAACTGAAATATAAAAAGACTTGTTTTGTTCATGAGGAGATCTAAGGCAACATAGTTGCCTCCAAAAGAAATACCTATCTAGTAATAGATTGTTATAACTATCCATAGTAAAAGAGGATAGTTATTGAAGTTGCGATTCCAAAAGAAAGAATCTCCACCCCTTGTGTTAATTCTTTCCTTTGGCTAGACAACTTTAATCTAGAAACTACAGAGATTAATGTTAAAATCCGAAACCTAAAGTTGGATTTCTGAGTAGTCAAAATTTGATAAAGGGGCATTCCTTCACATAACCCCAGTAAGATAACCAATTGAGATGGGTCTCCATATAAGTGAGCTGAGCTTCAGATGTTTGAATTCCCTCCATAGAACCTGCAAAAAATCAAACGGCAAATTCTTAGCCGTATCAATTCTATCAGGAGCCATTCTTACACAGTCTAATATAGGGAGTATGCTCCCTATCCAAAGAAATGAGGCCTTTGATGTGCGTGGGTACATCAGAAAGGCTTAGGCTCAGATTATGGATTGAGTGATGTTTAGCAATATCATCTGCCACAGAGTTACATTCCCTAAAAACATGTTTAAGATCAGCATTCCTTAACAGGGACTGTACTTTGGAGGTTAGATCAAACAAAGGCCAATGAGCAGTATAGGGATCTTTGATAATTTTCACTGCCAACAATGAATCTGATTCAATTGTGAAAGTGTTATCTAGTTCTGGAAAAGTTTGGCAGGCAAATAAAATAGCTAAAATCTCTGCTTGAAGTGAAGAAGCAGTAGTAATAGCTGTTGATTTGATAAGGAATAGGGTTCCATAATTGTTCCTTGCAATCTGACCAACTGTTGCATTATTAGGATACCAGGATGCATCCACATTGATCTTTATGCAATCTGGCTTTGGCCTTTCCCAGAAAACAATAGATATAGTAGGCTTCGGAGGTGGTCTAAGATGAGGGATCAGATGCAAAAATCTGGATGGAATAGTTAAGAGGGAACTGTGGTGGTAAGGTTTAGCATAGAGAGACAGATAAATATGATCACAAACTTCCTTGCATATAAGCTCTGAAGAAAAACATTTGTTGTCAAATAAGAATCTGTTCCTTGCCTTCCAGAGGCACCAACAGATCAAAGGTGGGAGAATTTTGCATAACAGTTGGTGCCACTTAGGAAGGTCATGACTATTCCAAAACAGGAAAAATCTTTCATTAATTGAATCTTGATCATTAAGATGAAAATCCAACAAAGATGCCATCTCATTCCATATAGTTTGAGCAAGGGGGCTGGATATAAAAAAATGTTGAATAGAGTCTGAATGACAACATGCTGGGCATTTTGAAGCAAGACTAAAACCACATTTGATTAGCACATCATCAAAAGGTAGGAAAGAATGCAACATTTTCCATGTAAAAATAGAAACCTTTTTTTGTAGTTTAGGATTCCATATAAGTTTGGTGGCAGGGAAATTACCTGAGGAGAGAGTGAGTTCCTTGTATGCAGATTTGAAGGAGAAAACACCTGTCACTTCTGGTTTCCAGATCAACCTATCTTCTCTATCTTGGGTAATTTCTGCATCCTGAAGAAAAGAGAGAGTATCATGTTCCAGGAAGGAGGAGATCTGAGGTAGAAAAGATGCTTTGTTACTGGTAAAATCAACCACAGAGCAATATAATAATGGGGAAAAGATGGAGCTGGGGATACAGTTCATCAGTGGCCCATTAGGGCATCAGTTAGCAGACCAAAAATTATAGCTACCTTTACCATGAATGATCAGGGTGTTATTCTCAGCAAAGGAGGTGACTGAACAGATTCTCTTCCAGGTCATGGATTTTCTATGTGTATGTGGTAAGGACCATATCATTTTAGCCCACATGGTAGTTTCTAACTGACTCTTCCACCAGAGTTTAAGAGAGCAGGAGTCAATTATTGCCTGAATTGATCTAAAACCTAGACCATTTTGAGACTTTGGTACAGCTAAATCAGACCACCTTTTCCAAACTTTGTTCTTTTTGCCATCTGACTCTCCCCAAAAAAATCTAGACATTTTTTTCTAATGTCTTAACTATATGATTAGGGGGTTTATTAACAGTCCATAGATGCTGAGGTAAAGAGTATAAACAGGATTGGATTAAGGTCAATTTACCCCCTGAACTCAGCCATTTGTTTTTCCAGTTCATCGGTTTTTTGTCCAGATTTTCCATCAAAGGTTGGAAGTATCTATTCAAGGTTCTACCTTTAAAAATTGGGCAACCTAGGTATTTAAAAGGAAAAGAACCTTTTTTCATTTTTAAAATCATCCTAACCTGATTTAATTTGGCTGCTGTAGCCCTTTTGCTTATATATAAATCAGATTTGTCAAAGTTGAACTTTTGTCCCGAGGCAGATTCAAAGATCTCTAAAAATGATTTAATCTTAATCAGGTTGGATTTAGAGGCTTGCATGAAAATAATGGTATCATCGGCATACATTAAGTGAGAAGCTGGTGTGATTGAGGTAGGTAACTAATAGTATGAGAGACTATTATTCCAAACTATAAAAGAAAGGCTCCTAGAGAAAGCCTCTGAGAAAATATTAAAGAGGAAGGGAGAAAGGGGATCACCTTGTTTGATACCTCTAGTGGCTTTAAAAAAGCCCACTGGATTGCTATTCATAAGAACTGAGAAATGAGCTTGTGATAAATTATTCATAACAGCATTTAAGAAATTCCCATTAAAACCAAATCTACCTGATATGTTCCTAAGAAAATCCCAATTGACCCTGTCAAAAGCTCTCCTAAGGTCCAATTTAAGAATGCAGTTAGGCACTCTACTCTTTTTTATCTAAGAATCTTAACATTTACTGTAAATAGAGCATGTTATCAGAAATGTCTCTATTCTTCATAAAGGCAGTTTGATTGGGAGAGATTAGGTTCTCCATGTGAGGTTTCAATCTTTCCATTAAAACCTTAGAGCAGATTTTGTTGATAACATTAGAGAGACTAATTGGTCTGAAGTCATCAAAAGAGGATGATGTTGCTTTTTTTGGAATTAGAGTTATCCAGGTACTGGAAATACCCCTTGGCATATCTAACCCTAAAATGAATTCATTAACAGCACCAGTTAAATCTTCCTTAATGATAGCCCAACACTTAATATAGAATTTACTAGAAAAGCCATCTGGACCTGGACTACTATTTTTATTTGAGCAATTAATCACAGATTTAAGTTCATCCTCTGAGACTGGTCTAGATAAAGCTTGGTTATCCTGTTCAGTGATGATAGATATGATCTGGCTAAGAAAATGAGGGTAATAGGTATTATTAGCCCTATGATTAGGTTCAGTTAACAGATCAGAAAAATAGGCAACAACTTCTTTTTGAATATCTAAATGTGAGTTAAGCCACTGAACCTGCTTATTTTTAATTTTAGGGATCTGTAATTTACAGTTTTTTCCTGCACTGTCTTATGAAAAAATTGGATATTATTATCTCCTAGCTTATGCCATGTTGATCTAGCTTTCTGCTTCCAAAATGTTTCCTTTTCCTTTAGGGCATTAAGCAAAAGTGCCTTTTTCTCATTTAATTTGATTAATTCAGAATCTGGGGGGGTCAAGTCAAAGACAAGTTCCTGTAATCTTAGAGCCTCTTCTGCAGTGATTACATTAGCATCAATGTTTCCAAAGCAGTCTCTATTCCAAGTTTTTATCTCTTTCTTCAGTCTAATCAATTTTAGATAGAAGCCTAGCATTCCAGACTGAGGGAGTGGATTTGACCAATTTTCCCTAATTAGGTCTATAAATTCAGGTCTATTAAACCAAGTATTTATAAATCTAAAGGGTTTAGGGTGAGAAATAGCCAGAGTTGACACCTGAAGGAGTAGAGAAGAGTGATCTGAGGATTGCCTATTCAAAAATTGGATAGAAGATGAAGGAAATTTTGAATTCCATTTAATAGTACAAAGTCCTCTATCTAATCTCTTTGAGGTAGGATTCCTAAGTCTTGAATTGGACCAAGTGAATAGGTTCCCTACTGCATTAATTTCCTGAATTCCAGAGGAGCTAATCCAGTTATTGAAGTCTCTAATACTTCCTAGAGAAGGGGAGCTTGGACCTTTATATTCTGAAAGTGATGGTATTAAAGTCTCCTATGAAAATAGTTTCAGTTTTAGGTATGACACTCAGGTCACTCCATAAAGTTTTCCTACCCTCTCTATTCCTAAGAGCATAAACAAAAACTGCTTCCATGTTTATGTCTAATGTAAGGTGGGCTATTTTAACATACAAAAACTGTTCATGAGGAGAGATGAGTGAGACTGTTACAGGGTTGTTCCACATTAGCCATATTTTACCATTTTGGAGTGGCAGATTATGTGAGAAATTGAGCTTATCCATATAGGATTGACACTGAGTGTTATCATGCATTGGTTCAATTATACAAAGGAGTTGAATTTTCTTCAGCTTAACTAATTGGATTAGTCTTAGCATAGAAGACTCCATACCTCTAAGATTCCATACTAAAAAATTAACAGTTAAAGTGTGTGTCATTGTTCACATGATTTATGACTTTTTGTAGCTGATCTAAGCATCATCTTATTTAGCTAACTAAAATAATTTTTTTTATTCTTAGACTTACCTTGTTGATTAATGGTACCTTTGAGCTTCATAGATTGTAGTGCTGTGAGGTATAGGTGATTGTTAGCAACCTCATATTCTAAATCTTGCATTTCCAGTTCCATAAGGTCCTGCGCTTAGGGGAGATTGTCTAAATCTTGCAGAACAGAAAACCTATTTTCCATCTTTCCTTGTAGAGAAAGTGGGGGGTTAGTTGGGGAGGATTGGTTCAGGGTTAACCTGAGTGAGCCAATTTGTATATCATCTTTTGCATAGGCAATCGGAGTAGGTTTGGATAATGCTGTAGCATGTAACAGTTTTGAGAGAGAATTTTCTTGGGGTGGGATTCTGGGTGATTGAACAGATGTTATTGTTGGTGATTGCAAGGTATTGTTATGAAGCACTCTATTAACACCTGGAAGCGAGTAGGAGGAAGGGTTTAGGGAGGGGCTTGTTATAGCTCTCTGGTGAACTACTTTGTCATTATTGGGAGGGGGAGAGACAGTTTGATTTCCTAAGGAGATCAGAGGTGCCTTACTAAACTTATTCCCAGTAGCTTGCCACTGTGTATGATTTTGGCTTTGTGATGTGGGGTTTTCCAATGATTTACCATTAATGATTTGTGGGATAGCTCTACATTGATTTTAAGAATGTCCTAACTTAGCACAATGATCACAGTAAAGTGAGACATCTTCAAACTCAATTGGGTATTTTCTGTTATTAGTAACTGATCCCAATCTAATGAAATGACACAAAGGTTTCTGTAAATCAATTTCCACACACAATTTAATTGCAGAAGGCCTTGTGAGCATTTCAGTAGGTAAATCATTCTTAATAAAACTTCCTATGCTATTTCCAATGGCCTCAATAGATGCAGAATTATAATAGTACAGAGGGACTTCCCTGATCGTACACCAGATGGGGACAATTGGGGATTCTCTGTGAGTCGAGAAATCCGGAGACCATTTGAGCATCTTCAGCAGGATTCCATTGAAATTCCAAACTCCTTTGATCCAGCATCTTTGGTAATCGTTGACTTGATCGAACCTAATCAAAACATGCTTATAGTCTAACGAACCTAACTGATAGTTACCAGCAAAACCTACCGTCCTGAAGGCTAGCTCCAGTTGCTCCATCGACAGTCTCCCTTTTGTGAATTTTCCGACCAAGGCATTAGCATAGTGTGCCGAGAGTTTGGCAATTTGATCAACAGAGTAGAGACAAGCCGGGTCACCTAAATGTTTAGATTTAGGGGTTAGCTCTGGGTTGTTAGGCAGGGATTTCATTAGTGGGGGGGATCTGGTCTGGAGAGTAGCCATGAAGAATTTTGGTGTGGCTTGGTTGGCGTTGCTTTTCGCCATAGCGGCTGGCGAAGTAATGGTCGTGTCTCTTGTTAAACGTTAACAGAAGGATAGTAGCCGTTAACGGCGGGAAAGAGTCGTTACCGACGAGAAAGGAAGAGAAAGAGATGGAAAGTTCGTTACTGCAGCAGAAGCGAAATTTGTCAACTACTAAGAGAAATGAAAGCTTTTGGTAATCGTTGACTTGATCGAACCTAATCAAAACATATGAAAGAGATAACTAGATTGGACATTGTTCAAATCAAGGTGTGCATTTCTCATAAATTACATCCTCAGCCATTGATCATGTATGTTCGATTCAATGTAATATCAATATTTATTAATTAACTAGTACAAGAAACAAGCAAAATAATGGGAATGTTGATATCACATTATACATGGTGGACTGCATGAAGGATGTACGGTTGGATTACTTTCAAATTGAACTAGTGAATACTCCATTTTTAATCGATTTTTTTATAAAACTTAAATTGATCAGTTTCTAACAATAATTTCTTATTTCTTTATGGTCTCACGATTTTCCAAAAAGGCTTCTAGCCGTACTCACAAGAGGATATCAACACGGCGAGAAATTTCTTTGATAGGCATCTTGTACATGTCCACTTCCCGGATCTTGGAACTCCTAACAAAGGGGTATAAGGCAAAACTCCTTTTACATGACATGTACTGTGTGGAATAGTTATTATGCGACCTCTATTCCAATCTATATATATATTTTCTAGTATAAATTATTTTATAGATTTTTGTTGTGTACAAAAAATATGTCACAAAATGTAAGATACCTAGTATGTGATTCACGAATACTTTTAGCCTAATTATTGAAAAGAAATAGGCACTTGACTATATTAACCAGACGAGTTCCAAGTTCGAAACTCGTTCCTACGTTTTTAGATTATTGTGACCTTGTTCTCTCAATGATGTTTCGAAATCATAACCTATGGTCTGATGTTGTTCAAAAATCGGATGCTAAGGCCTAATGAACTTCCGACTTCCAAAATTTTCCCCGAGGATGGAAATACGAGATCCAATGTAGGTTCTCAATTCAGAACCAATAATAATTATAATACTAATATATCAATTTTTTCACCATAAGATGGGGTTCCAGAACTGGAACCATGATCAGATTCCAAATTCAAAACTTGTTTGAGGTGCCGACAGGTTATGATGAGGTTTCGGTATCGGAACCTATTAAAGGCAATTTCTTCTACTAATCAAAGATTTTTAATAACCACCTTTAATCTTGGACATTTAAAGGTGGTTCAATGAACCACCTCTGATCGCTGACAATTAAAGGCGGAGCCAGAGACGTCACCCAAAAAGTGACTTCTCTGGTCTGATATAATTGGATGTAATAGGTTGTTCTCCACGAGTGTGTGACATGCCATGTTTGAAAAAAATAAGAATTGGTAAGTCCTATTCAATAAATATGCGACTTACGGTAGGTAAAACTAAAAAACCAGTAAATCCACAAACCGCTGTGAAAAGGAAAGGACAAAACAAGCGGGCATGGAACTTTTGCAGAAAAGCTTGTTGGGGTAAATGTTATAATGATGTATTCCAATTGAACTGTATAATCACGTTCGGATGATATCAATGTGAGTCGCGTTATGTACGCTTTCCTTAAAGAGTAATTCAACCCTAACACGACCTTAGGTCACACGAATTTCCTTCAAGAAAAAAAAAATCAATAATCCCTCCTGTTCTGGGCTTGAATCAGGAGAACACTTTTGAGTAACTGTGTTTTTGGTTGCTGCGTATGTCAGAGAAAATTTTGAGAACCGATGCTTTCTATGTTTCTGTCTGTTGTGTGTAAACTATATGTTATGATCGTGCATGTATACACATGTATCAGAAACATTTTCATGTAAAGACACAACACATCATCATTTTATAATAGATATTAGAATCATTACGAACAAATTCTGAACTTATGCAATCTTTCCTTATTCTAAGACAATCCATGTTAGTCATCACATTTCTAACCAACACAATTAATCCTTATCCTATCAACCGTAAACTCATAGATAGTTTATGCAAGTGTGCACACATTACTACCAAACTTGTTTTAACATTCCGAGTTCACAACTACTCGAATCTAATTATACCTAAATAGTTTTGGGTTTCAAAAAACACCAATAATTCTCCCCCATTTAAGTATTATTCTTGATTCGGAAAATCCAACAGCCAAACCAAACAAGTGCACAATTGAAAATGTCTTCAAGATAGAATTTTCACCTTAGTGAATTACACATTACAAATATTCGAGAATTGGGGTGTCACTAAAGATTGAACCCTTTAACCAATTTGAACACTTGAAGATAATCCACACATAAGTTCAAATACAACTCAAAAGCTTAAATTGACACTATACAAGCCTTTTGTCCTTATCCATTCATGAGTGCAAACAAAGCCAAGCCCAGGCTTATTGAAGCGGCTACACTTCCCACTTCATATAGGTGAATCTCTTTAATCATACACCTGCAAATGTACTTTGTCAAAAGATCCATTATAAAGTTGAAACTTCGACCTAACTTCCATGCAGGTCCAAACATACCTTTGGGATATGAAATCATATGTTTCAATCTCAAACAATATGCCTTCCACATTGAATTTTACTACAATGTTGTATCAGAGCAAAATTGGGTATTCCATTATCAAAGATTTAAATAGGATTTAAACCCGACCTGATCACCGACTTGTTTACTAAGTCCCTAACTAGTCACTTTGTCAAGTGTTCCGCTAGATTGCGTTGATATCTTACAAAATCAACTAAAATCAAATCATGAGATATTATCTCATAAATCAGCATTTACCTAATTGGATTTTGGCCACCATGAAATATTATATACCAAATTTCGTAATCATTCTGTCTTTTACCAACAATTGAGGTTTTTACTAATTTCCTTTCACCTCTTCCCTGCTAATTTCCATTTCATTTTCGTTGTTTCACTCATTAATTTACTTGATGATATCATCTTCTTAAGTGACTAGAATTTTCTCTTCAAACTCCAAGTAGTCAAGAGAATCCATGACATTACAACTGCCATCAACATGAAAATACATGCCAAACATAATCATATAATGTTCAACTCATCATAACATAATTCATGAGGAAAATACTAAATTTCTTGTTCTGTGCATTTACAAGAACCTTTTAACATTCAAACAACACTCATGCATGAACAATATTTTTCTTTTATAGATATCATAAAGCATATCATCATGCACCATGTTATTCACGATTCAATATATTAAAATTAAAACTTAGAATTAAAAGTACCTATCTCTTTCATGTCCCTTGATTCTTCTTCTCCACAAATATCATCATTTGTGCTATACCAATATAAATTCATATTCTTTGAATTGATAGTAAAATATGATTTGTAAACTAGACTCTTATAGTATTTCCTAGGATCACAGATTAATCCACCTTTCATGTTCAGATTACTGACACACCCGTGTGGCTTGCAATCCCCAATCATCATGGATTGCAGCCTTAGCCTAGGTTTTAAATCCATGTGAACATAGGTAGCATGCGAATTTGAAGCTCCTGTCCGATTTAAGCACCATCTGGCGTTGCGTCTCTCCCATATGATGCTTCACATCTCATCAATAGAATATTTCCTCAAATTCACAATTCTCTTCCCGGGAATTTCAAACTTTTCTCGTGTTTCTAATTTTTTTGCATATACAATTAATTCCCTGTTTAATTGCATGTATATTACCTTCGCGTTCTGATTGTTTTACATATGCAATTAATTAGTGTTTCATTACAACAGAGCTCAACAATCCGATAACATTTTATAAACTTTTTACCAACTTTCTAGTTTTATAAATTTACCTTTTACTTCTTCCACAAGCCATATTACCGTGTCATTGAAATACATTACTATTTGTTTCTTCCATCATTCTTATAAAACAAGGAAAGTATTATATACTGGTAATGTTTCTTTGTCTGTTTTTTAAGAAAATTAAATTATCATGTCATTCAAAATTTATAGCCAAAAACATAATTGAACTAGTAAATTCTGAAAAAACTTACCGAGATTATTCTAAAAGTTGAAAACTAACCGAGATTATTCTTAAAGTTCACAGAAAGAATTACGCATGCAACACCACCGCATCTATCCATGCATGCACATTTCTTCATGGAATTAGGCCACACAATGCATTTTATTTGCACCATCGCATCCTTCGTATGCATTGTTTCAAGGTTGAACGCACCACTAAACTCATCATCCAATACGTTCAAAATTACTCTTTAAGATTGTTGGGGTAAATGATGTAATGATGTATTCCAATGGAACTATATAATCACACTTGGATTATTGTGGTAAAATTTTCTTGGATATCGATGTGAATCGTGTTATGTACGCTTTCATTAAAGGGTAATTTGATCATATTACAGCCTTGGGTTACACAAATTCCCTTCGAGGATAAAACAATCGAGAATCCCTCATATTCTAAGCTTGAATCAGGAGAGCACTTTTGAGTAACTGTGTTTTTGATTGCTGCCTAAGTCTGAGAAAATTCTTAAAATGGTCAAATAATTTGTTTCTGGTAGGTAACATTAAAAATACATACTAGTTACTCCCTCCTTCCCACCTCAAATTTCATAAAATTCTTTTTATGGCTATCAAGAAACATGTTTGACCATTAAATAAAAAGTTACTTTTAAGAAACTACTCGTTATGAACAATTCAATAATATCACATATGATAACATTATTGTTTACATATCTATTCAAATATATGGTAAAAGATGGACACTGAATAGTGACATAAAGTGAAGTAGGAAGTTTGAGATAAGACAGAGGGAGTAAGTACGTTTCTTAAAAATGGATGGACTTCTAAAAAAAATAAAAATTGATTAAAACCATTTTTTTATTAGCTAAAAATAATACGATGAATAAAAAAATCCTTAACGCAATTTGAAAAATTCCTTGACACAGAGCCACGGAAAATGGGACTTTTTTATAAAATTGTTTTTCCATTTCGGCAGCCACATCGGATGCCATATTTTCTGAATCACAAAAAGAAAATAAAAGCAAAGCAAAGTCACGTTTGCTAAACACTTCACCAGAAGTCTCTACGGTCATCCAATAACCCCCTTTTCAGGCAATATAATAATTATTTTTTTTAAAGTTAATCGGGTTTATAGGGTTTTCAACATTTTTCCTATTACAAGTCAAATATTGCCCGAAGGCTTACATGATACAGTGCCCGTAAGTTTACATCAGAAAACTTGAAAATCACTAGAATCTTTTTCACAGGATCACAAAAAATAAAACATAAAATCTAGACCCTGTGGAAAATTTGAATGCAAATCAACTAAACTATACACATAAGCCCTAGTCGCTATTACAATAGTGCACAAAAGTCTATGTGACAATGATAAGGGCACGTGTAAGGTAAGTGGTTTCCACCATGTCGCCATAGTGCAGCCACAGTAAATCGACCCTAGGCCTTACATCAGAAACAAACACAATGAAGTATTGCGAGATACGCATCCAAAATGAGCCAACAACACCTTTGATCAAATACTTATGACAGTCAAAATGAAATAAATGAAGTCCCCCAACTAAAGATCAAGTTCGCCTCCATTACCCCCTAATGTCGGAGACTAAGACCCATCATTTTAGTTGCCAAGAATATCCTCCATCAGTGTAGTGAAATCACTTATAATGCGTAGAATTTTTCATAACTTGACTCCAAAAGATATTAGGGACCAACTTAAAGATGTCCTAAATCTCCTTTTGGACCAAAGTCTACAAATCTAATATGCCTCCATAGAGAAAACAATATCTCCAAAAGTTCTTATAATACAACTTTGACTTGGATTTCTCCTCACCATCTCCTATGGATATCAAATCTGAAATCAATGATATTTTCACGACTTAGGCTGCCAAAAAATTATACATTGACAGAAAAAATTCCTTCCAACACTTTAAGTAAAAAAACCCTAATAAAAACAGCCCATTCTAAAATATGAAAAAGATGAAAACATGAAATAAAATAAATAAAATACTGAAATAAATTAAAATCCTCCCACTCAAAAAGAGAAAAATAAAATTTTGGAAAATAAATTAAAAATGGAGAATAATCCCATGTGACTTTTCCATCTCCGACATATAACCAGGCATTTAGTTGACCTAAATGGTCATTCAGGCTGAGTTGACTCACCATTGACTCTCAGTTGAGACCGAGTTGATCCATAGTTGACTCAGTTCTAAGTTGGGTTCCCAATACCTGAGTCGAGACCAAGATGGTCACTACCGGATCTGAGTTGGCCGACTCAGATTTGAGTAGACTCGACAAGACTCGGCATTGGAAACCTCGGATCTGGAAGCTTTTATAAGTTAAAATAGTCAACGCCACTTGAAAAACACCAACTTGGAGCAAATAGCCTGAAGGACCTCCGTCCCGTAGAGTGTTGCCAGCAAAAGAAGCACCACCAGAGCAAGCTCATTTGATGCATCCCTGGGATTATTGTTGTCACATCCCTAAGAGCATCACCAGAGCACTAGTGTCGCATCCCTAGGAGCACCGCAGTCGGGTGACACATCATCGTCGTCGGGTGACACATCAGCGTAGCAAACTCCGGCGTTCCAAAAGTTTTCAGAAATTCCCTTAGCCAAATCTTGCCAATTCCATCTGGTTCTTGCTAAGAATACATGTGGTAGAGGTGTTAGGGGGGTGGGAATGGGAAGGGGGAGCCACCGAAGGCGAAAGTTTCCTGCGGCGATGGCTCCCCCACAATATGAATTAGGGTTCTTTAGTGAGAAGTGGGAGAAAAGGTAGAGAGGGAGAGAAAAGGTGATGAAGAGTGAATATAATTAAATATCGATTAAACCGCATGAATGTACAAATGGCTTTATGCATTTTATGCATGAAGAAACCTGGAATCAATGACAAAAACATGAGCCATCAGCCAACATTTATCTTTTTGTATATCGGTGAAGTAAAAGAATTTTAAAAAATAAAGACTGAAACAACCGTTTCTCTTCTAGATCTGATCCAAGCGAGGATAAAAAAATCAGCTGCAACATCAAGACTCCACGCCAAATGTTTAGCTATTCTTCAGGGGATCAGATTAGGGAAGTGTGTTTCTAATTTTTATCACCTTAGAATCTAACTGTTTGGTGGCATTTAATTGTGTTTACCAACCACAGAAATATCCATGGAATCTATACGATCTTGTCTGGGAGATTAACTCTCTTATTATTGAATTTGGATGTCATGTTGAGCATGTAAAGAGACAGGGTAATCAACCTACTGATAGACTCTCAAAAATTGCTATCCAAACTGATAATGAACATACCCTTAATTGAAATTCTATAAATCACGAAATCAGGGGACTAATTTTATTAGATAAACAGGGTAATCCATCACTTGGGTTGGAGCATGATACACACTAACTTGGGAATTTTCATTCGCAGGTTTGGAGCTGGACTTTGGTTGTTTCAAGATCAAACCAAATGTGAACATGGTGGCAAAATCAGAGATCAAACCAAATGCATGTGAAGATGGTGATTTTGGTTGGACTTTGGAGATGGACTTTAGGATGTTTCAAGATCAAACCAAATGTGAAGATGTTTTCATGCTGGATTTTCATTTGCTAGATTTTGGTTGAATCATGCTGGACATTAATAGACACCAGGTTTGAAAAATCAAACCATAAAAGTATAAGAGGAAATCACAGTCTTAGCATTTTCATGGAATCAGATGCAAAGTCAAATGGAATCAGACTCTTGGCATCTTCATGGAATCAGAATCATGCTCATCTCTTGAGTTTCAAATGTTTAAATGAGAAGATGGCCGGCCAAATCAAGCAATTAACACAAAGAGTAAAGATTACTTGTTTTGGAAACACATTTCCTAATCATTTCTTTGTAGGTATTATGTATATGATCAAATACTAGTGTGTTAACTACTCTATCATCTTTTGGAGGCAATTATGTTGCCTTCGTTCTTAGGGACTCAAACTTTGTACATCTTTTATTAAAAAGATTGGGAACCTTTTTCATCTCCCCCACCCCTGGGTGGTTCTAACTTTTTAAAAAATGTTTCTCTTCTAGATGGGATCCTGAGGAAGATGTTTTTCCCAACTAGCTGGCAGTCGGTCGTTAAAATTGAAATAGCCGACTATCACTTTCATTTTTTAAAAAAATTAACCCATTTTAATGGGAGGGATATGTATCAAGTTCCCCAAACCTAAAAACGGTAAAAGATTCTTTTACAAAGCTTTGCTTCAAAAATAATTTTGAAGACTTTGTACAAAAAGATAATATGTGTTTGTCAAAATTTCAGAGCGAAAGTCTACTTAGGGTATTTCTGTTGATGATTCCATTTTCCATGTCTCCATCCCTCGTGTTAACATGGGTAAATGGCCAGATCTCCAAAAAGGATCTAAGTAAAAAAAGGTTGAAGTGCTGCAAATCTGGTTTCCATCTTGTGTCTCGTCATCTTCTCTGCCACCTAGTTTGAGTGCTCGAGGATCGAGTGCTCATGAGCTCGAAGCCGAAGGACTCTAGGGGTCACTAGATTGGGGCTCGATTGTTTGGTGCTCGATGGCTCGGGGCTCGAGTGCTTGAGTGATCGTGGCATGAGTCAGGAGGTTCTTGGGCTCAAGTGTCCTCGAGCCTGGAGGCTCGAGAGCCCGGTGGTTCGAGTTCTTGTGTGCGGTAGATACACCCTGGTTTGCGGTAGACCTGGATTGCACCAGTTTTCCATCTTGTGTCTCGTTATCTTTGCCGCCGCCACGTGATTTGAGTGCTCTTGGTTCTAGTGCTCGAGGTTGAGTGCTTAATGGTTTGAAGGCTCGAGGGATTGATGCTCAATGTCTTGATGGCTCGAGGGCTCAAAAGCTCGAGGGCGCGAGAGCTGGAGGTTTCGATGGTTCGAGGGCTCGAGGGCTCGAAGCACGAGTGCTCGATGGTTCCAACATGCATTTTCATTTTAAAAACAGCAGTATCCATTCAAGATTCTAATGGCAGGTATCTGTTCTTTGTCAAGAGCTAGAAGTCCCTTGGTTTTCTGATCAAGGTCATGGTAGTTTATAACTTTTGGTTCCGTATTCCTTCCTAGTTTAGTTAATCTATCAGCAACCACATTTCCTTCTCTTAGAGTGTGTGTAATTATGAGGTCCCCCATCCTTTGTTTGATTTTAGATGCTAAATGATACAATTCCTATGGGGCTTTTGTAAGGTATTTCATTACTTCTAAGATATTGGCACAATCAGTTTCAAGGGAGAAAGCATTTAGGCCCAGATCAACTGCAAAAATTAGTCCTTCTTTTAGACTTAGGATTCAACTTGGAAACTAGTTTTTGCTCTAATTGATTTATGGCATGCCTTAAGAAATGTTCCATATTTATTCCTGATAACCATCCCAATACCACATACTATCACTTTCATGATTAAAGGTGTGTTTAGTGTCTTCAACTGTTCTTTAATGAATTTTGATTGTTAAATTACACTAATAAATTCTGCTTTCTGAATTCTTTCTTTCATTTCACTTAGTTTCCAAGGAGCTCTGTACATACAATTTGCTTTAATTTCACTTTGGTTGAATATCTTTTATTCTGTCCACCTTTTGAAAATAGTAATATGGATAGTCAATAGAGACCCTTTATAATTTTTGAATCATTATAATACGAATATCAAATGTTTTGATGGTGTTTTAAATGGTTTGATGAATCAACCTTATGATGGATAATTGAAGAAGGAGTTATCATCGACATCTTGGAGTCATCATCAACATTTTTCCGCCTCAGTATCTTTCTCTTTGCTCTGATACCAGCTGATATGAATCTCCTTGCAAAGACTTACGATTGCGGAATTAATATCTTTGATCTAGTGAAGGGATCTGCAAACTCACATTATCTCGCACGAAATTCAGGTGTCTAGTCCTCAGGGTACGCCTAATCTCGACTTTCTCTCTAACTAGCGCTCGAGATCAGATTACAATGTTTATTGATGCTTAACTAGCCATCAGTGTTAAGCAACAATGGAAGAAGCTCGCAAGCAACAAGAGAATGAACTCAATGGTTTTATATTTCTGAATAATGATTGTGGTACAAATCTCGAGAATTCAACCCCTATTTATAAGGCTGAATTTTGTCAAAAACCCTAGTCCTAATCAAGATGGGATTTGGTAAGTCCTGTCAAAAACTGATTAGAATTATGGTAGTTTTAAGAAGCTAAAACCATATTTAACTAAAATACCTAAAATAACTGTCTATGGCCGAAATTCATCCAGATTACAACTTGGATGAATGTTGCCTTATTTAATCTTACCAAAACTAATTCTAATCAGAATAAAACTAAATAGGCTAAACCCTAATGGACTGTATTTTTGAAATTCAGCTCTCAAGGCCAACAAGGCCAAACTTTCAGTCCATAAACCCATAATGAAATAATTTTACAATATTTTACTGTAATCACACTGCCTCATTAAAAACCTAGTGGGAAAAAAGAGTATAATGTTCTTAATGATGTCTTTAGTACGTCGACCTTCTAGAACAATAAATCCAAGATGTCAATGATGACTCCTTCTTCAATTCTGTGTTAGAATAAAGCAAGTAGAAGTTTAGATAATATTTTATTCCATGTTGACTAAGCCTAGAGTTATATTTAGACTAGTCTTCTTTATACTCTATAAATACTCTTCACCATTAATCAGAATTATTATGGGAAATTACTTTATCATGGTATCAGAGAAAACCTGGTTCTAAACCCTTTTTTTGGTTTGACTCTCCCTTCTCCCTCTTGCCGCCGCCGACTTGCCCTCTTCCCTTCTCCCTCTTTGCAATTTTTTCTTTTCTCATAATGTCTAAAGAGAAATTATCCTATAATACCTTGCTCCACATGATGACTATCAAACTATCATCATCCAATTATCTTTTGTGGAAGCGTCAAGCTGGCTATGTTCTCAAGCCTTAGAAGTTTTATGGATTTCTTGATGGTTCCAAGCCTTACACAACTGTTCCTCTTCTTCCTTCGGCTGGTGACTCTACCACCACCTAAGCTCAGGCCGTCAGCGCTACCCCCAGTCATGGTGCCACCACCAAGCCTAATCTCATGGAGGCCTACTTGAAGGCCAAGTCTTATTATAATCTCTAGGTTGATGGGGATCAACATGTGTGCAGTCTTCTTTTTTCTTCTCTCACGCCAGAGGCTTTGGTGTTTTTCCTTGACTGCGCTACTTCCAAGATGATATGGGACAATCTTTAGTCCATTTATCATGACAGCAGTGGATCAATCATCTTTCATCTTCATGCTGCTGCTCACAATGTACGTAAGACTGGTACAGTTCATGAACTCCATCTTAAATTTAAGGAATTTTTTTAGCAGTCATCTATGATAGGTTCCCCTGCATCAAATGATGATCAGATTATTAGGTTTTTTTAACTGCCCTTGGAACTGAGTTTAAGGATTTTTCTGAGCCATTAATTAATTTTTCGCCTACTCCATTATATGCAATATTTTATCTTGTGCCAAAAACCACGAATCTTTTGAAAAATTTACAGGACCATTCAGCCCCAGCCACTGGGCCTGCCACATTCACAGCAGGTGAAAACCTCTCAGTCGGCCGCACGTGAGATCACGCGCCAGTGAGGGGCGGTGACGTGTATGGCTCACGCGCCTGGTGAGCGTTGTTTTACTCGCCAAATAACCTGCAAATTTAGATTAATACTAATTAGTACAATGATAAGCAGGGTCGATCCCACAGGGAGCAAAAGCAATAATCAATAATTATTTTTCCTACTAATTGTTTTTGAAACCTTTTTGGTGATGCCACCACACCTTAAATATAATGATTTTACTAACTCTAAAAATGCAAATGAAGACTTAAACTTATGAGAAATAAATATATGAATGAATGATATCGGCTAAGAATAACTCATGCTAGTTAATATCGATCATAGGCGCAATAATGAATCAATTCCTACACATCTACCGGTTATAGGGAAGTAGGTACGCTTAACCCCCCAATTCTTTCTTACTTTATCGACAGTCAACTAATTATGATTAATTAACTATTTCCCTTACCAAAATGTTCCCAGAAAGTATTCGCTAAACTAGAACACATTTTGATAGCATTAAGTATTAAAAGAACCCGATATAGCAATTACCAAAGTAAAAGCAAATAGTAACGCACACTCAATTATTCCCTATCTTGCTATTACAGTCTTACCTAGTTAGCTGTTTTTCACAAGACTGTGCTACTTACTAATCCCATCCAACAATTATGTATTGGCGGAAATTAGATAGCAGTATTCTAAAAACATTTAAGTTGATGATGCTTAAAGATATTAGAAATAAATTCAACCAAGAACAATCAAGAACATGCAAGAATCAATTATAATGCAATTAGGCCTCATGATTTATAAACTAACATTTGTTATTCTCTGCCGATATATGAATTAGCTACTCATGATAATTATACTAAACACATAAATAATATAAAAATACACGAACATGATCAGCAATAATATGAAAAACAAACTAATTAATCAAAAGGAAGCTGATTGCATGCAACCAAGGAAGTATTCAAGTCTGCGCATAAGCCCAAGAATGAAACTTAAGCACAAAAACGATGCAAGAAAAGTCTGCTCTAAAAGCAATTTTAACTAACTCGTCTTTTTCGTCCAAAAACCAAAAGAGAAAAAGATGCCTCTGTATGTTCATGCGTATATAATATATATACGCTACAATTACCAAAATCATGTCCATATTGGACTCTTCCAAATAAAATAGAATTCTTTTCAAATTTAAATTCTGATTTGAAGAGATGAGATCTAATTAAATCTTCAAATTATCTTCAAAGATATCTCTTCAAATTATCTTCAAATATATCTCCATAAAAATCAGCCAAAATCAGCTCCAAAATATCTGCTACGATTTCTGCTCTCCATTTGACTGCTTCATTTGTAATAATTGCCCAATACTCCTTACTCTCCTCCAAATTCCTCTTGCGCCCAAAGACTGTGATCTGTTAAAAATACAACATTTAAAGTGCACATTAATCATGTAAAATCACAGTTAATCCCAATAAAATAAACAACATAATTAACACACATCAGTGCCGCCAGAGGTGGCTATTTTGGAGGTCGGTGAGGCAGAAGGTCCGATGGTCAGTTCTCGGCTGGGGCTGGTCGTGGTCAGCCACAATGCACTTGGTGTGGTCATCCCAATCACTATGCAGAGACTTGTTACATGATGCTTGCCCAAACTAGTTCTCAGGGTCCCAATCGTCGTACAGACTCCATTCATCTAGCTGAAAGTTTTCTGTCATCTCTGGAGTTAGAGCCTACTGCACAATGTTTTTATTGGTATATTGACTTCAGTGCCACCAATCATATGGCATCCTCCGCCGCTAGTTTAGATTCTGTGGCTCCATATTTTGGTAATTCTCATGTCTCTGTTGATAATGGTGCTTCAATTTGAATCTCTCATATTGGTTATACTAAGATTTCTGATGATTTAAGCATGTATGATGTTCTGGTTTTTCCTGATATTACTAAGAATCTACTGTGTATTAGTAAACTGATAAGAGATTTAAATACTTTTGTCACCTTTGATGATCGGAACTTTGTCATTTAGAACAATGTTTCCAAGGCAGTCATGGGCAGGGGCCACAGTGAGGGTGGTCTCTATGTTTTGGATAGAGGCAAGGCATCCCTTTTTCGCATTTACAGAATAAATGATGGGAATCTTACGAGCTTTGGCACACTCGCTTGGGTCATGCATGTATAACAGTTATTTCTAGTTTGCAGAAGTCTGGTCTAGTTTCATTGTCTTCTTTGTCAAAACCTGTTACCTACGCCCCCTGTGTCATGAAAAAAGGACAAAGGTTGGCTTTTATTGAGAACCATAAACGTGCTACGAAGGTGCTAGATTTGATTCATTATGACTTATGGGGACCTTCCCCCATTTTTTCGTCGAATGGATTTTCGTACTATGCTTTATTTTGGGATATTGTTTTGTTGCACCAGGCTTTATCCACTTCGTCCCAAGTAGGAATTTTTTTATGCATACTTACAATTTGAGGCATTTGTAGAGAATCAGTTCTCATCCAAAATTAAGGTTTTTCAGAGGGGTGGTGGTACAGATTTTCTGAACACTCGTCTACGGGCCCATTTTGCCACTAAGGGCATTCACCATTAGATACTGTGTCCTTACACTCCGGAACAGAATGGTCGTGCAGATCACAAACATAGGCATATTGCTGAGATTTATCTTACTATGCTCTTCATTTACATCTCCCTGTTTCTTACTGGGATATTGCATTTGTCGCAGCTTCATACACGATCAACCAATTACCTACTCATGTACTGCATGGTTCCTCTCCTTATGGGCTTCTATATGGTCGTGACCCTAGTTACTCAAATTTTCATCCTTTCTGGTGCCAGGTATTTCCATTTGTTCGACCATATGCGGATCACAAATTATCTCCCCACAGCATTCCTTATATTTTCATTGGCTATAGTTCATAGTACAAAGGTTTTTGGTGTCTAGATTCTTCTACAGGAAAAGTCTACATCACTCGCCATACTTTATTTGATGAGACATACTTTCCATTTGCTACTTATTTGACCTCGGGCTCTCTAGCATCTGCTCTTGATGTCTTTACTTTTATTGATCCTGATGGTGACTCTGCGACCCATGTGCCCATTCCAACATCGTCTCCCTTCCCGCTATGCATTATTTGCACGACTGACCCAAAACCAGCTTCTTCGCTGCCGGTCTTGCCTTCTTATAAGCCGGTCACGATGCCTCAGCTAGTCTCGGTAGCCCCTTCTCTGGCCTTGTCCATCGGTCACCACTTGGTTAGCTCAGCCAGGTCTTCTCCAATGTCATCCGCTGGTCCGACTCCTCCAAACTTGCTGCCACCTCCTACTCATAGGATGGCCACTCTGTCGGCCACTGGTGCCATTCAAAGATGAGATTATTCAGACATTAATGCACATGGTCTTACTACTGCACTTCTTTCTTAGACAGAGCCCACTGATTATCGATTGGCCCTTCAGGATCCAGCCAGGGTTTCAGGTATGGACGATGAGATGTCCGCTCTTCTTAGTCAACACACCTGGGAATTTATGCCTCGGCCTTTGGATGCCAACATCGTTGGCTCCAAATGGGTCTATCGGCTCACGTATCAACCGAATGGTACTATTGAGCGCCACAAAGCCAGACTTGTGGCACGGGGTTTTTTTTACAGATTTTGAGTTTTGACTTTGACCATACTTTCAGTCCTGTGGTCAAAGCCTCCACTGTTCAGATAGTTCTTGTTATTGCCACCATGTGTTCTTGGCCCCTTCATCAACTGCATGTCAAGAACACCTTTCTTAATGGTGTTCTGGACACTCTAGTCTACATGAAGCAGCCTGTTGGTTATCATGATTCTTCTCATCCGAATTTTGTTTTTCACCTGCAGAAGGTTATTTATGGTCTTAAGCAAGCTCCTTGAGCTTGTTTCCAGTGGTTTAGCAGTTATCTTACACAACTTGGTTTTAAGTGTAGCTCAGTTGTTACTTTCTTATTTGTCCTATCGAGAGGGTCTTCGTTACTGTATCTCCTTGTGTATATGGGAGACATTATTCTTACAGGGAATTACTTGACTCTTCTTCGTCAGTTCATTTCACAGACACACATAGAGTTTGTGATTAAGGATCTTGGTGCTCTTCATTACTTTCTTTGTCTTGATGTTTTTCCTACCTCCTCCGGGTTACTTCTTAGCCAAGAAAAGTATGCTCGAGATATTATGACCCGGGCTAGTATGACTGATGCTGCACCAGTTTCTACACCATTTGTTGCCGGTTCTCAGCTGTACAGTTCCACTAGTTCACCGTTTCGAGATCCTACCCTTTATCGTTCTCTTGTTGAGCGCTTCAATATCTCACCATCAACCCTCCAGATTTGGCTTTCTCAGTCAACACAGTGAGTTAGTACCTTCAGGATCCCAGAGATGACCATTTTGCTGCAGTTACACGGATCTTGCGTTATGTTAGTGACACCTTTCATTTTGGTCAGGTTTTTCGTTCTTCCAGCACTCCAGAAGTGTTAGGATATTCTGATACTGGTTGGGCCCGCTATCTGAAGACTCTTCATTCCACTTATGGTTATGCAGTTTATCCAGGTGGGAATCTGGTTTCTTAGAGTGCCAAGAAACAACCCACAGTTTCTCATTTTAGTATCGAGTCTGAGTATCGTGCTCTTGCCAACACTGCTTCGGAGGTGATTTGGATAACTCATTTGCTTTGTGATCTTCAGGTTCCGCTTTTTGGTTTGCCTTTGCTGTTATGCGACAACAACAATGCTATCTTCTTGGCTCATAATCCGGTGGTGCACAAGTGGGGAAAACATATAGACATTGATTACCATTTTGTATGTGAGCTGGTAACATCTGGCAAGCTGTACGTTGCTCATGTTTCGACTTTTCTACCGATTGCGGACATATTCATTGAGGGGCTCTCTCGTCCACTGTTCGAGTTCTTCAAGTCCAAGTTGTGTGTCAGCGAGCATCTGACGCTTCACTTGAGGGGGAGAGGTGTTAGAATAAAGCAAGTAGAATATTAGATAATATTTTATTCCTTGTTGACTAGGCCTAGAGTTATATTTAGACAAGTCTTCTTTGTACTCTATATATACTCTTCATCATTAGTTAGAAATTATGGAAAATTACTCTATCATTATTCATCATAAAGTTGATAAATCAAAGCATTTAAAGCACATAAAAGCATTTGATATTCGGGGTTAATTGACAATGGAAGACGCTCTCGGCGAGCTTCTTGAGGTTGGACAGAGACGGAACAAGATGGTGGTGTTTCTTTCAAATATAAATTCAAACAAAAACTGAAATCCCTGTTGATGAACTCGTCCAATGATACCAATATCAAATGCTTTAATGGTGATTTAAATGGTTTGATGGATCAAATTTATGATGAAGAATTGAATAGGGAGTCATCATTGACATCTTAGGTTGATTATTCAAGATTGTCGACGAATTGAATACATAATGAAGAACACTATACTTTTTTTCCCACTGGATTTTTAATGAGGTTGTGTGATCACTGTAAAATAATGTAAATTTATTTCATTTTTGATTTTAGACTGTAGAGCTCGGCTGCATGGGCTTTGAGGAGCTGATTTTGGAACCAGTCCATTAGCGTTTCAAAAATATTGAGTTTTATTTTGATTATATTTAGTTTTGGTAAGTTTAGATAAGGCAAAATTCATTAAAGTTTTAATCTGGATGAGTTTCGGCCATAGACAGTTTATTTTAGGTATTTTAGTTAAATATGGATTTAGCTTCTTAAAGCTGCCATAATTCTATTTAGTTTTTGATAGGAATTACCAAATCCCGTCTTGATTAGGACTAGGGTTTTGGACGAATTCAGCCCTATAAATAGGGGTTGAATTTTTGAGATTTGCACCGCTATCATCATTCAGAAATAAAAGCTTTTGAGTTTATACTCTTTGCTTGCAAGTTAAATCCATCATTGCTTAACCCCGAGGGGTAGTTAAGTATTAATAAACCTTGTAATCTTATCCTAAGGGCTAGTTAGAGAGCAAGTCAAAATTGAGTGTACCCCGATGGCTAGACCTTGAATTTCATGTGAGATAGTGAGTTTGCATATCCCTTTACTAGATCAAAGATATTAATTCCACAATCATGAGTTTTTGCAAGGAGATTCATATCAGTTGGTATTAGAGCAAAGGAAAAGATCTACTGGAGGCTGAGAAAAAAATGGGGTTTTGAGTTTTCCATTAATTAATTAGTTTATTATTTTATATATGTATATATATATATATAATCTTTTGTGTTGCAGTTTAACTGTTTTTGTTTGATCTTTCTTACCAGAAGGATTGAATCTAGAGTCAAAGCACATCGAAGGGTTCAAGAGTTAGAATACTTTGGTATTAATATCCGGCTTCACCTGCATGAATCGAGTCAGGAAGATGTTGAAGGTTCTTAGCATTTACAAGTATCATCCGCCTTCACCTGTAGGTCAGTTTCTTAGTTTTTAGGCAGCTTAAACAGTTTATGTGCTTGTAATATTTTTTGTCAACTCTTCCGAAAATTATTGCATGCACATAATCCTATTTCTTTTCTTTATCGTTCTTTGATTCCCTGATTTTGAATTGTTCTTTTATTATTGATTACACCTTATTAAAAAAAAGAGAGTCTTGATCCTTACGATGTTGAATACCTCGAAGTTCATTTGAATCAAGAGGAAGTTGTCGCAGTTTCTTAATTCCTAGTTTTATATGGGCTATTTTTGTTCCAAAAATTTTTGGAAAAAAAAAGGTATCCAATTTTTTGGTTTCAAAATGGGAATTTAGGATTTGAAATCAGAAAATTGGGACAAATTTGTAATTTTCAAAAGTTTAGGGATAGATTTGCAATTTCCAAAAATTTTGGGAATTGAGAACGAAAATATTCTTGGGGATAGGATTCTAGTTGTGAGTATTTTATAGTTAAAAAAAAGAATTGTGGCTGAAAAAGAAGGAAAGAAAAAGGAAATCCAGTTTGAAAAGGAAAAGAAAAGTCAAAATCCTAATTGGAGGTGGAAAAAGAAATAAAAGACAATTGAGAGAGGGGTTTTGTTCTAAAATTTTGACTTGGGGGAAAAGTAAGTCATTAAAATCCTTTCCACAAGGGATTTGGATTTGATTTCCTATTCCAATTTGTTTTCAAAAATGTTTCTTTAATTTTCGGAACCTATTTGTCGACTATATAATACTTTCTTATTTTGATCATAACTTCTTCATTAAAGGTCCAATTCGTGCCATTCTAATTTCACTGTGTTCCTTATTCGTTATAGAATTTGAAATTCTAGATCGTAGAGCACAATTTTGAGTTTATAAATTTTAACTTTTGAAATAAGTTCTGTAGTACTCATCTCCATAGTTTGCTTTGAAGTGTGGTGAATTGATCAGTTGCCCTAGCATCAGCCTTTGCCTTGTGAGTTGTAAGTTTTATACACTTGGAAAGTGACCTTAATAAATAAAGGGGAAGGGGGGGGGGTGCATTGTTTACTAATCAGTTGTTTCTTCTTAGCAGAGATGGCAGGCGATCTGTTCATCCCGCCATTTGTAGGCAGCCCCGACAATCGACCTACAATAATTGTCATAAATTCCTTAATGAGTGATGTTCTAATAATTTCTAGGAAGCTATATGAGTTTCCAAATCCTTTGCTACCACGTTGTACAAGGCAAGTTGAATCAACTTGTGACATCAAAGGTTTGAAGTATGATATTCCTAGATTTGATGGTCGACACAATCCTGTAAAATACTTGGATTGGGAGAGGCAGATCGAGAACTTATTTGATCTTTACTAATACTGTGAGAAAGATAAGATTAAGATCGCACAGTATTCTTTCAACCATTATGCCACAGAATGGTGGGAGAATTTGAAAGAATCAAGACAACTTGCTGGTAAAACACATATCTCCACCTCGGATAGATTGAGATCCAAGCTTCGATTACATCATGTTCTAAGAACATATTTGATGGAGAAACATTCGTATCTCAGCAATATGAAGCAAGGAAACTGCAGTGTCGAACTGACAAGATCTTGAATTAGCTATTATGAGAAGAGTTGGCATGAGAGAAAATGATCCCTTTATAAATAACCACTTTATTGAAGGTTTAAGAGAAAATCTTCATGTTCCGATAAAGCTCCAGTATTATGTTTCCATGCAAGATTTATTGTTCAAGGCCAGGTTGGTTGAGTCGACATTAAGGCTTAGAGGAAGCTCTAAGTTCAGCTATGGCAATCAAAGGCAAGTCTCTAATTTCAGAAGCCCAAATTCAACTAGGGGTGGTAGCATTTCAAACATGGGTGGCTGAGGAAACCCTAATTCTACCAAAACCTACTCAAATCCACCATTTAAACCCATTGATCGAAGAATGATTTCAACCAATCAGTCTCCTAGCCAAAATACAAGTAAATCAATTTCTACATTGTCAAATACAGTTTCTTCTAAAACTCCTACATGTTTTCATTGTAATGAACAAGGACATGTTCACAATAACTGTCCCATTTAACTAATGTTAACAACAATGGAGGAGGAAGAAGATGATATTATGCCTGCACGGTATGACACAAAAGAAGAACAATTAGATGATGAAATCATCATTGTTACGGAGGTGAGCAAGGTCCTGAACACAAGAAGTTTATGAGGTGTATTCCACAGAAGTTTTCAAAATTACTCCCCCACAAAGAGCAAGCAATTTCGACCCAAATAGTGTATATTCTGCCAAAAAGACAGTAAATGTCGCCATACACAAGTTCTAGGTAGATCCTAAGGCAGGTACGATAGGTAAGTTGCAAAATGATTCAAATAAGTCGCATAAAGTCTTGTATTCAAATCTTAGTCCTTTACCTTCTATTTATATGATGAGGCATGAACTATCTATTGACTCTGGTAAATTGTTTTATGCTTCAATAAGAGATGTGAATCGAGTTTTGACTAATCATTCTTTTGTTCTTATAATGTCCTTTAAACAAAGTTACTATGCCAATGAAGATATTCATGTAGATATGCTTTCATGAGTTGTTAAGTTGTTACAGGAATCCAAGGATGTCTTTATAAGTCATATTCTTCCCGTTTTGAGGACAAAACTTTTCAATCTGGGAGGGAATGATACAAATATCAAATGCTTTGATGATGCTTTAAATGGTTTGATGGATCAACTTTATGATGAAGAATTGAAGAAGGAGTCATCATCGACATCTTAGATTCATTATTCAATATTGCCGACGAACTAAAGACATCATGAAGAAGACTATACTCTTTTTTCCCACTAGGTTTTTAATGAGGTAGTGTGATCACTGTAAAATAGTGTAAAATTATTTCTTTTTGGATTTTAAACTATAGAGCTCGGCCATGTGGGCATTGGAGAATTTATTTTCAAACCAGAGGATTTTGAAAATATCGAGTTTCATTTTGATTAGATTCAGTTTTGGTAAGATTAGATAAGACAATATTCATCCAATTTGTAATCTAGATGAATTTTGGCCATATATAGTTTATTTTAGGTATTTTAGTTAAATATGGTTTTAGTTTCTTAAAACTACCATAATTCTATTTAGTTTCTAATAGAAATTACCAAATCCCGTCTTGATTAGGACTAGGTTTTTGGACGAATTCAGCCCTATAAATAGGGGTTGAATTTTCGAGTTTTGTACCGCTATCATCATTCAGAAATAAAATCTTTTGAGTTCATACTCTTTGCTTGAGAGCTAAATCCATTGTTGCTTAACCCCGAGGGGTAGTTAAGTATCAATAAACCTTGTAATCTGATCCCGATGGCTTGTTAGAGAACAAGTCGGAATTGAGTGTACCCCGAGGGCTAGACCTTGAATTTCGTGTGAGATAGTGAGGGTTTGCAGATCCCTTCACTAAATCAAAGATATTAAGTGAATATTCGCAAGGAGATTCATATTACAATATTTCACACAAAATGTGATGGCAAAAAGGTTAAATTTATTATTTCACTGATTAAGATCTACTATAGAAAAAGAGATACAAACGGAAACTTTAGAAGGCCACACAAGGGAGACCCAAAATGTTGAAAATCAATTTCCGATCGAAGATGCTTTTTGGGTTTTAGTTTTACAGTAATAAATTCGATCAGCTTGTTTTGGAATTCATGCTTTAGTTTCATTTTGGTTGCAAACTTGCAATGCACTCTGTGTGAAGATTTCACCAATTTTCATTTTCTTTCCATTTTCCTTTTGCAATTTTAATATATTTGACGGCAAAGAAATACCTTAATTATCTCCAAGTCAATATAATTTCACATAAAATTGGAAGGCAAAAAAGTTAAATTACAAGATTTGCAACAGTAAAAAAAGATTAAAAAAACAAGATATTTAGAAGATATCTCATTTTTTTTTTGAATAAACCATCCATAGATGGGGGAAATTATATTGGCCTTCCCGGGCCATAATAAACAAAATAAAAGAAGCCAAGGCTTAGTTACTGTACAGACTGAGCATATTGCTCTTGAAGCAACCATAGATTGCTTCCAAAAGAATGAGCTAGAGTATGTGAGATGTTATACGGATGATCTCTCGAACTTCTTAGTGAATCGAAAAAACGAAACACAAGTCAGTCAGAGAGAGGATAACCATGAGCATATCATCTAAATTTTGGAACAGAGACGAGCCGTTAGAAAAAGAATGGCCTCAGTGTTGTGAGCTTTCGTTATGCCCTAATTCAAAGTGACTCCACTGATGAAGAATGATCGTTGCTAGCTCCATCAAAACTTGTGTCTTCAAATGATTTGCTAGTCTTCAAAAACTGATCTTAATACACTTGGAATTCCAGGATACTTGTGTGATGAGCCATTCCATTCAGGTGAGCCATCCCATCGGATCCCATTCAGATGAGCCATCCATAGTGATTTGAGTCCCAATTAATCCCCAGTAACCGCAGTAACAGCAGAACCATCCTAGAACCTGCAACCAAAAGATTGAAAATTAGTAGCATCCGAGCTAGTTTAGGATATCCGTAGGGAAGGAGTACCAATTTGGTCCAGCCTAATAAGCCCCTGGACCGGATTAGAAAGCTCCGAGAATCTATGGAAGGAAACATGATCCTTAGATTGCAAACATTCCTTAGACAAGGTGTGAGCCACCAAATTAGCCTGCCTGTAGATGTGAGCTAGATTAAATAAACTCATGGATTGATGGATGTCATCCGAGAGATTGTACAGTTGCCAGTGAGCTCTTAATGGATCCTTGGAAAAATTAACTGCATTCAGGCAATCTGATTCAAGAAAAGTAGGAGATGGTAGGACAGTAGCATGTTTAATTGCGAACTGAATTGCCTTTAGTTCAGCTTCAAGAGGGGAATATGCATAGGTATATAGAGTATGTGCCCCCCCTGAAACCTCCCCTACAGTCTCTAATAATCAAACCAATACCACACATATTAGTATTGCTGCACCAAGAAGCATCCATATTAAACTTAAGCCCCGAAAGAGGTCTTTGCCATGCAATTCTAAAAATTTTAGGCTTAGGTGGAGTTTTTATCAGAGGTAAGAAGGAGTGATCCGCAATACTGAAATCAATAGCAGAAACTATGCAAACGGGATTGGCACAGAAAGACTGAAAAATCTGATCTCTGATGTGCTTTAAGATTAGAACTATGGAAGGTTTGATAGAGTCAAATAAGAAATTGTTTCTCATTTTCCATAGGTTCCAACAAGTGATAATAAAAGCAGTTCGGATTATAGTGGCATGTAAAGTGCTTAGGGCAGGAAAAGTAGTATAAACTGATAATCTTTCCCAAATAGATGGGAATGCCCTATCCCAAATTCCCATGAACTGATGAATAGACTTCTAGACCTTAATAGCAAATTCACAGGAGTTAAAAAAATGATCAATGAAGTCTTCCTGTACATTGCACATGCAGCATTTGGAAGGTAAACAGTATCTCATATTTCTGAGTATATTATCAAAGGGCAGGAGAGAGTTAGTCATCCTCCACATGAAGACAGACATTTTCTTCTCTATTCTAGAGTTCCAAAAATGTTGTAAGGATGCAATGGAACCTATGTTTCTGCTAAGTGCAAGGTATGTAGATTTGAAGGAGAAATCACCTGATATACCTGGTTTCCAAATTAACCTATCTTCCCTATGTATAGCCAGCTTGGCCACCTGTAGAAGATAAATAGCTTCAGTTGACAGGAAGGGAGAAATTTTGGGGAGAAGAGTGGATCTATTGGATATGAAATCAGAAACTGTACAGTCACCATCTATCTCCACCAAGTTCTGATCACACAGGTTATCAAGACAACCTATATCAAGCCAATTAGATCTCCAGAAGTTACAATTTCCTCTTCCTATGATAACTCTGGAGTTTACTTCAGCCCAGGAGTTGATATTGCAAATTCTTTTCCAGTTAGGTGAAGTTCTATATGAAGGTGGGAGGCTAGCTAGTAAATGTGTCCACAAAGCCACAGCTATCTGGTACTTCCACCATAATTTAACAGAGCAAGTGTCAATAATAGTAGCAATAGATCTAAATCCTAACCCATTTTGGCCAGTTGGAATGCAGAGGGCTGACCATTTCCTCCAGCTTCTTTTGGGATTCAGATCAGAGTCACCCCAAAAGAAATTACTTAATCTCCTTTCAATGGTTTTAATGATCAATTTTGTGGGTTTAATAACTGCCCATATGTGATGTGGAAGAGAATAGATGCAGGACTCAATTAATATCATTTTTCCACCCTTGGAAATCCATCTGTTTTTCCAATTTCCTAATCTGTTATCAATCTGTTCAAGGAGGGGTTGAAAGTAGACTTTTTTTGCTTTCCCAGTGAAAATTGGCACCCCCAGGTATGTGAAAGGAAATTTACCCAGTTTCATCCCCAATATCCTCTTAATAGAGTTAACTTTTTGGGCTGAAGCATGTTTACTTATGAAGAAATCACTTTTATTATAATTAATTTTCTGGCCAGAGACTTCTTCAAAAGTAGACAAAAAGGCTTTCAATCTGATCAAAGTAAGTCTAGTTGCCTTGAAAAAAACAATTGTATCATCAGCATATGATAAATGGGAAGTTTGAGGAGGATTACCTGGAAGATCAAAGTACGACAGTTTACCATTCTGAAAAATGAAAACCAAGCTCCTAGAGAAGGCCTCAGAAAAAATATTGAACAAGAAAGGAGATAAAGGGTCTCCCTGCTTAATACCTCGAGTGGCTTGAAAGAAGCCAACCGGCTTACCATTAATCAAAACAGAGAACCAGGATTGGGACAGATTTTTCATGATGTAATATATGAATCTAGCATGGAAACCAAATTTGGCTAAGACACTATATAAAAAAGACCATCTAACACGATCAAAAGCCTTTTGAAGGTCCAGTTTCACAATACAATTAGAAGCCCTATTTTTTTTGTTCAGAAACCTGATCATTTCCTGTAAATAAATTACATTGTCAGAGATGTCTCTACCCCTTAGGAAGGCTGTTTGATTCTGGGAAATGATCCTAGGCATTACAGATTTCAACCTCTCCATAAGTACTTTAGAACATATCTTGTTAATCACATTTGAGAGGCTTATAGGTCTGTAATCATCAAAGGAGGTAGGAGTCTTCTTTTTTGGGATTATTGTGATCCAAGTACTACCAATTCCTCTAGGCATTACATTTGCAGAAAGGAAGTCATGAACAGCTAAAAGAAGATCATTAGCAATGATATCCCATGACTTAATATAGAACTTAGCTGTGAAACCATCTGGGCCTGGAGTGCTTGATTTATTTAGACTGAAAACAATGTTTTTTAGCTCAGTTGATGTAACAGTTTGGAGAAGTTTATCATTATCATCCTGATTAACCACTTTGGGAATGTGATTTAAAAAGTGAGATTGAAAGAAGGAGCTATTTGTGGAACTGTCATCAGTTAGCAGATTATGGTAGTACTGAATAGCATCCCTTTCAATATCATTTATATCATCTAGCCATTGACCATTCCCATTTTTTATCTTTGTTATCTTCAGTCTATTTGTTCTTTCTATAACAGAGTTATGAAAGAACTTTGTGTTGTTATCCCCTTCTCTTATCCATTTCAATTTTGCCTTATGTTTCCAGAAATGCTTTTGTTCAGCCAAAGCCCTAACTAGCCTAGATTTAGCAAGTTTGAGTTTAACCACTTCAGTTTGAGAGTCATTATGATCAGAAATTAGTTCCTGTGCCTGTAGAGCCAACTCAGCTTGCACTACATTGTCATGTATGTTGCCAAACTTATCCCTATTCCAGATTTTTAATTCTTTCTTGAGCCTGACAAGTTTAAGGTAAAAAGCTAACATACCAGACTTATTTAGAGGAACTTCCCAATTCTGTTTGATTATGTCATTGAAATCTTTCCTCTTGTACCATGTATTTAGGAATCTGAATGGCCTAGGGTTAGTTGGGATAGCACTACCAACAGTTAACAACAAGGGGTTATGATCAAAACTTGTCCTATTTAAAATCTGAATTGAAGAATTAGGGAAAGATTGAGACCAAGAGGGAGTGCATAACCCCCTATCTAATCTTTTTAATGTTGGGGATCTTAATCTGTTATTAGTCCATGTGAAAAGGTTGCCAACAGTGTTTAGTTCCTCTAAGGCCATTAGGTGAATGAAATCATTAAAATCTTTGATACTTCCCAGATTTGGGGAAGCAGGACCCCTATATTCATTTATAGATGTGATGCAATTAAAGTCTCCTATGAAAAGAGATTCAGAGTGAGTAAAAGAGCTAAGATCATACCACAGAGATTTCCTGCCAGCTCTATTCCTGAGGCCATAAACAAAGAAAATATCCATAGTCTTAAGGAGGTTAATACTGTTTAGGTGGATTCCCAGGAACTGAAGATTATCATGGTCAACAGTTAGGATTAAATTTGAATTCCAAAAAAGCCAAATTTGTCCATTATTAGCTGAGATGCAATTTTCATATTTCAGCAATTTCCTGTATGAGTCACACTGGGAGTTGTCATGTTTAGGTTCAATTAAACATACAAGCTCAAAGTTATGTCTTTTGATCAAATCACAGAGTCTTAACATGGAGGTGTCCATACCCCTAATGTTCCAAACTAGCATGTTAATCTTAATTGTTGTGTTATTCATAAGGAAACATTACTAGAGCTTTTTGATCTGGTCATGATTGTGTTTTTCTGGGAGAAAAAAGACTCATTTTTTAATATGGACTTAATCCTTAACTCCTTGTCATTTTTCTGGTTGCTAGGGTTAGAAGCTGATTTTGGAGAACTAACCTTACTTACCTGAGCATCTCCTTTAGCAGCAGATTCCTGGGTAGCAGAGATGTCCTGTGCATCAGAAGGTGCTTGGAATCCTGTACGATTATCCTGGGAGGTTCCCTCACTTGAAAATTCTTCATCAGCCAGAGCTAGAAAGTGATTTCCTTTGTGTTTCTGCTGAGAAAAGATGTAATTTTTTGCAGAAATAATAGAGTGAAAAGGTGAGAAGGACCTTCCCTTTTTGCTAGGTAAATCATCTTTAGCAAAGAGTGGAGGAGCAGACAGTGAATGTCTATTTAATCTTATTGAACCATCGAGATTAGGAGAAGGAGAATGAGAGCCCATAGCATTATGCTGGTTTTGTTCAGTTTCCAGAGGCTGGGGATGAGGGTGGACTACCTGTTCCTTATGACTATCCTTAGGGGTAAGGGGGACAGAGGGAGGGGGATTATTATTTATGCCCGAGTTAGGATGATCATCCTTGTTTGATTCAACATGATCTTGAACAACAATCAGGTCAGGGGTATTTTCATCCGGGGTACCATCCTGGGTCACATGATCAGTTTGAGGATCTTCCTCAAGTAATATGGTCTTATTGATGTCATGGTCATTCATTGTCACCGTAACATTCTGTTTTTTAGGAACATATTGGAATTTTTGTCCATAGAATGTTTTTTGTTTTTCCAACACAGAAAAACCTGAACTCCCAGCAATAGTATTAACAGTCTGGTTATGATTAGCAATCACATTTCCATCCTGTTTGGCGATTTGTGTATCATCAGAAAGATCCCCTAGATTAACTGCTATTTTATCATTTTTCTGGGATTTGATTCTTTTGAGCTCAGGGTGTAGATAGATACAGCAGTTTTCATTATGTCCTATACATTTACAATGGTGACAGTAAGGAGGGATATTTTCAAATTCAAGTGGTAATTTGATCACATTATATTCATTCCCATCTTCCTCAATATCGACCCTTATAAATGAAGGAAGTTTTTTTGTCAAATCAACCTCAACGCACATCTTAACACAAGAAGGCCTAGAGAGGACAGCAGTAGCAGCATCTACTTTTATAAAATTGCCAATTTGATTTCCCATGATTTGGAGCATAGCAGTATTATAAAAGTATATTGGAACATGAGGAATAGAAACCCATACCGGAACGATCGATGATTCAGCTATAGGGGAGAAATTTGAGGTCCATTTAAGTACCTTCATCTGAGCATTGTGAAAACTCCATTGACCCTTTAGCCAAAATCTATGGTAATCCTCTTTCTCTTCAAATCTTATCAGCACATGCCTGGAATCGATTGATCCGAGCTGGAATTTCCCTTTGAAGCCCACAGAGAGGAAAGATTCGTTTAGCTGATTCATGGATGGCTTGCCCCTAGCGAACTTTCCGACGAGAGCATTGTTGTAGTGAGAGGCTAGGGTGTCGGCATCTTTTCGACTGACAATACAGGCTATATCCCCTTTGTATTGAGTTTTGGGAATGATCTCTGGGTTCGAAGGAAGGGAATCAGAAAGTGGAGGGGGACGATTTGCTAGAGCTTGAAGGAAGGATTTTCCACCACCGTATGGACCACGGCTGGGCGGAGGAGCCGCCATGGCGGCGAGGGAAACGCAGTCAGTGACCGTTATCAGTCGAATATCAGAGAATGGACAAGAGAGAGGGGGAAAGGAAAACTGAAACGACGCCAAATGTAGTCGTTTTTGTCAAATCGCACCATAGAACTCCTCAAATCGCACACAGTTGAGATGCGCAGAATGTTAACGATAGAAGATATCTCAAGGGCAAAAAAGGTTGCAGTTTTTATTTTACAGTACAAGATCTGCAATAAGAAAAAAAACAAAAATCAAACAATTTAGAAGAGATCACAAGGGCATCTCTATGATGACAAATAAACTCATGGTCATTTCTTGTTGTGGCGGCTGCTGCTTCTGGTGATTCTTCGTGGCTGGCACTCAGCCTCATCATCACAATTCTTGGTGACTTTTGCTGATGAAGTCAGCAAACTCCCAACACTCTCTGCAGGGCCAGAAGGGTAATAAAGGGATAGTTAGAAGGCAGTTCTGCGTAATTTTTGAAAAGAACCGCCTTCTAGAATGGGAGGAAGAAGTTGCTTGAACACCTTATAATTTGAGGTTTCCAAACAAGTTACACTTGTGGGATAAGGCACAGGGAGGCACTGATGGATAGAGGTGGAAATGTTGGAATTAAGGAAGGGGTTGAATTAGATGGTGACGATGGATTTGATGAGATGGTGGAGGATGTTTCCAGAGAATTCCATGGTAAACCCGAGGTCCTAGAGTCGTTGCTTAATGACAAGAATTTCCCATTGTACGTGGGGTGAAAACATTCAGTTTTGAGTGCCACCTTGAAAATCTTGAAATTAAAGGCCAAATTAGGTTTGACTGAAAATTGATGAGTGAAACTCCAGAATTGGTTCGAGAATTGCCCCCTGAAGAAAATCGTATGCCTGACAAGTCTTATGCCGCGAAAATAGTTCCTTGTATAATGGGTTTAGAAGTGAAAAATAAAAATCTATGCATGTCTGAATGATTGCATGTTGTATAGGGGTGGGGGAGGAGGATGAGAAACTCAAAATATACCGGCTATGCAGTGAGTCTTGGTACAAGTTGAAGCAGATGAAATTGTTGTGTGTGTGGAAGTGGGGGCCGTTTCGAAGGAGAAGTCACCCGCTAAGGTCTTACGGTATCTTCCGATATTTCTACGGTTGAAGAAGTTGTTTGCTTCAAAAGATGCAAAGTTACTATGATGGCATGCAGAAAGAGATCATCTGACGAATAATGCCATAAGGCATACATTGAATGGTGAGAAATGGAAAAATCTTTATGGTATATACCCAAAATTTGGATCGAATTCCCGATAGTTAAGGTTAGGACTGTCTACCGATTTAACACTACTAGAACCTCCCCTCCCCCCTTTAGCAGCGGTTTGTAGCAGCTATTTTAGCTACAATGTAACTAAGTAGCAGCTATTATTATTGGTAGCAACTTATATTTAATAAGCACTTCTAGTACAAATTACTACGAAGCTAATTATTAAAGAACTGCTTCTAGAGTCTGGTATTTTAGTATTGGCGGGAAATCATAGCAGTTTTTTCTTAAAAATTGCTACTATATTAAGTTAAATGGGAAATTATAACAGCTATTTTATTAAAATAGTTGCTGTGTATATATTTAAAGCAGCTAATTATTTAAAACCGCTTCTAAAGTGAGGTATTTTTGAACTGGCAGGAAATCATTGCAGCTATACCCTAAAAAGCGCTGCTACATTAATTTAGGCGGGAAAACATCGCAGCTATTATTTTAAAATAGCTGCTTTATGCACTAGCTTGATGGTGGAAGGGAGTCAGCTGCACCTAGGGACCACAATGATGGCATTTGGATTGACGACAATGATTGCACCTTCGAAGATGTCGAGAAGTCCACCAAAAGGCCTAGGCATGACTGAACGAATGTCCACTGTCTTCATCGACATGTGTGATTTTTGGATGGTGCCGACTTCGTTTTGTAATGAATCTTGAAATTTTACTAGTGATCCGAGTGTGGTTATTTTGTGGTTATAAAGGTGTTATAAAATATCATAAATGTTAAGTCATTAGTCCATTTATGCATGTATTTGAATTGGAAAAAAAAGTTTAAGAAGTTATAGGTCACAACCTTTTGAATATTGTAGCAGCTATTTTGTGCAAATTAAATAGCTACTACGATGTTAAAAGGTCTAACATGTTTCAAAAAGTGAATGGTTTCGGCCAAACTTTACTAACAAATGAAAAATAATTTAAGTAGTAATAGGTCACAGCCATTTGAACATTGTAGCAGCTATTTTGTGTAACTTTAAATAGCTGCTATGATGTTAGAAAATCTAGCATGTTTCAAAAGGTGAATGGTCTCGGTCATGCTTTCCTAACAAATGGAAAATAATTTAAGTAGCGATAGGTCACAATCATTTGAACATTTTAGCAGCTATTTTGTGTAACTTTAAATAGGTCACAATCATTAGAAACTCTTACATGTTTCAACAGGACATTGGTCTCATGCCATGCATAAAAATGAATTTAAGTAGTAATAGGTCACAACCTTTTGAATTAGACACATTATGTTATAAGGTGGGTATTTAAAACTTTGGTTGATGTGCTCACTTTTTTGGCATATGAGCTTTTCTACCTTGAAGCAAATTCAATCAATTTGTAATAAATAATTGATAGTTAATTATAATCATTATATATTTATATATATATATATATATATATATATATATATATATGTGTGTGTGTGAAAATAATAAAAATATGATATGAGATATTATTAAATTTATATTTAATGAGGGAGTATGTAAATTTAACTAAACTTATCCACAATTTAAAAAATATAGTTATAATTTATTTTTTCTTCAGTTTAATTATTTTTCAAATTCATAAATAATGATACGAAACTTAGTTGATTTTATTATTGGTCTTGAATTGAGTGAATAATTTAGAAAAATTAAATTATAGACGATTGTGTGTTTAAAATTTGGGCTACAATGGGTGAACGGAAGCGCCTCTAACAATATTTAATAAAACAAATACGCTATGGTCCAAAATTTTGTTACGACGTTATCATTCTCATAAAAGTACATAATTTTTGTTATTCTTGAATAAATATAGAAATACAAAATAAATATTTTTTGTGTGATACATTGAAAAACACTAGTACATGTTCTAGAGTAATTTAGAGTTGATTAATTAGAGGTAAAGAAAGGGAAATCGGAAAGGATTAAAAATATGTTCTTGAGCCCGATTGTTGACTAATATTTTGTTACGAACTTGGAAAATACAATGGGGGTGCTTAGGGTAGCATCACGTTTGAGCGGATTTGAATTTTGAGTAACGAGTAAAGTTTTTACTTTTGGCACTTTGGTTACTCCAAGAAAATTGGAGTCGTCGAATCCCAAAATCGGTGACACCAAAATGCAATTCATTATTATACATTTTTGAATTTATGATTTGGGCATGTATGAATGATCAAAAGGGTCTTTAAAGTCAACATTGATTACTTCTACCCAATTTTGGAAAATTACACTATGGCCCATAGTTATATCCCCCTATTATCCATTGCTCCGATATACATGATTTTTGTTATTCTTGTATAAATATAGAAATAGAAAATAAATATATTTTTGGAAGAAATGATCAAAAGCGCTAGTACATGTTCTAGAGTAACTTATAGTTGATTACTAAGAGGTGAAGAAAGAGAAATCCAAAAGGATTACAAATATGTTCTTGAGACCGATTGTTGATAAATATTCTGTTAAAAACCTTGAAAAAGGTCTATAAATAAACAATAATAAATAAATTTTACTTTAGCTAATAAACAATCAATTCTAAATTTGACTTTATTAATCCTTTAGGGCATGTATTTAAATCGAAAAAAATAATTTAGGTAGTATTAGGTCACAACCTAATAACATTTTAGAAACTCTTTTATGAAGCAAATAATAGCAGCTATGGTGTTGAATCTCCCCCATCTAATAGATTGAATCTCCACCATTAAATTTATATCTCATATAAATTCGAAAACCCTTCATTTTCTATCTCCCAAAAATCACGCCACCATTTCCTTCATTTTCTGTTCGCAGTCTTCGGACCTCAGGCTTCCACCATCTCCTTCATTTTTTATCACCCTCACACTTCCGTCGTGCCGCTTCCACCGCGCTGCCTCTACATCTTGTACTGCCGCTAGAGAAACCCTCGTTCGCCATGAAGATCTTGTCATTTTCCGCTGCCTCATATAGATCCGTGCTACCATCGTCTCCTCCACCGTGAAGCTCCGCATTGAAGCTCACCTTCACCGTTCACTAGGAAGCTCTATCATTCGCTCACATCTGTTCTCTTTCCTTTGTCACCGCCGATTTGATCCACATGTAAGTTGCTTGCTTCCGGCACTCGCTTGACACTAGAGAGGGAGGGGATCGACACCTGCTGATGAAGGCCTTCACCGCTGGAGATCGTCGTCGTTGCTTAACCGCAGGAGATTGATCAATCGACACTAACGCCGTTGTAGATGAGGTACACTCAGTAATTAAATCACAGAACATGAACTCATTAATGTTGCTTATGATGATCTGAATCGGTTATGAAATTCTTTACTCCATTCGTTGATGTAGTTTATGTATTTGATAAACTGAGAGCTGAACAACTAATTCAATTGGGAGATTATTATTGAGTCTCACTTATAGTTATGTGAAAGTGTATTTGTTGGTTGCAAATTAGCTGAATGTTCCGCCGAGGATGAACTATGCAGTACCAGCTCGTGAATAGTTATGAAGTGCCTTTTCTTCCTTTTGTAGTCTCGTGAATGAACTATTACTTCTTTTTATCCATGTTTTTAGTTCAGTTATGCTTCATGTCTTACTCGGGATTCATTTCTATACTATTGCATGATTTGATTAGGAAGACGTTAGGATGATTGATTATGACAACTATGATTTGGACAATCAAAAGCTTTTGCTCAACTGTGTTAATAGTGTTATCATCAGCATGATACCTCTTTTTTGTTGTTTTCAATAGTCCTTGATACCACTATTTTATTAATGTTGCGTCGTCACTGATGAGACCTGACTTAGAAATGAAAGTGCTTGCCTATTATCTCGTGTCTAAACTACACATATAAACATTTGTTCACATATGCACATGTTATCTCACGCAATGCAGGTTTGGTAATTACTGATAACCGTGTATCATGCAAAGTAGTTGTCATATTTTCAGCTCTAAAATTGGTTAACTTTGGAGTTTTCTTGAAAGAGTTGATTATATATAGGTCAGATAGTTTTCCTTCCAAATAAGTTCTCTCTTGTATGCAAATGTTATGGACAGTTAAGTTCTGAGTTCAATATTAATACTTGTAAACTTTGGATGAATGATGAACCTACTATGATGTTTTGTTGTGAATGAGGTCGCTAGTTTAAAAACATAAGAAAAATATCACAAGGTGAAAGTAAAATTACTAGGGTTTTGCAAACCTGTAAATTAACGCATAAGTTTCCCTCTTTTGGTGGTTTTAACTCATTAACAACCCGCCTACTTGTCACTACATATTTTATTTCTGTGAAGATGGTGCTTTGATGTACCCAAGGAGGCATTAGTTTTATCTGACCAGCGTGCTTAGCTGTTTGCTATTAGCAGTTCAATAATAGCACTTCTTTAATCTTTCATGGCCATTATTTTTGGCGATTTCTATCTCTTTGCCTTATTTCAAAGGTAGATGATTTGAGGGTTTTGGGAGAAAATATAAAATCTGGAATGGGAGTGAGGCCGAGATCACGGGGAGAGTGATCTTCAAGAGCTGGTTAAGAGTGGGCGGTAAGAAGGTGGAGATTTACAATATATACAAAGAGTTGTGTATAATTTATTGATTTTATGTGCCAAAAAGGTCAGATAATTGTTTAAGAGTGGCTCTATGAATTACAAGCTAGATTGGGTTAGTGTGCTTGAAGATTTTCAAGAAGGTTCTTATTTTTGGGTGAGTTTTTGTCCTAAATTAATCTGTTTAGGTCTTTTTACAAAGCATAACTGAATACTATCATTATATTCGCAGGTTACAATCAATTATTTGCTGGGAAATATTGGCAAACCATATCCAGTAAAAGTTGGAATCATTGATCTTGGAGGTGGATCTGTGCATATAGCGTATGCTGTTTCAAAGCCATCTAATATTTTTAACAACTGCAATATGAAGCATCTATGTTTGTTTAAACAACTGCAATATGTAGCAGCTATATTTTTAAACAACTGCAATATTTTTAAACAACCGCAAAAATTTTACAGCTATTTTTTAAAAATAGCTTTACGTTATATGTGGAAGCTGTTAATACAATAGCTACTACATTAATTAATGTTTCACCGGCAACTCAGGCACCCAAGTTGGCAAATAAAAAAATAGCTTCTACATGGAAAAAGAAATAGATGCTATGCAAAGTAGCGGTTAAATATACTGCTGCAAAAAAAGCTGCTTCGTGTAGAAAATATACTTATAGCTGCTACATTAAATTAACATTTCACAGGCCACTTAGGCATCTAAGTGGGAAAATAAAAAAATAGCTGCTAAAGGGGGGGGGGGTGTTCCAGTAGTGTAATGAATCTACTTGTCAACATGAGTAGCCATACAGTTCTTGGCCCGTAATGCTGGTGATTTACAATCTCCCGTTTTGGTCTTGGCCTATAATGTTGGTGATTTACAATCTCCCGTTGTGGCTGATAATGAAAAGAAAATACGTTCTCTTATCCATGATGATTTTGGGCCCCAAGCAACCGGGTAATAATATTGATGTATATCTTACTCCCCTTATGGATGATTTTTTTAGGTTATTCAAGAATGGAGTATGTACCTACGGTGCTGTTGTGGATGATATTCTCACGATGAAGACCCTTTCTGTTCTGCACCATAAATTATTTTTCTTCTTATGGAAATTTGTCGGGATATTATGTGAAATGACACTATGCATGTTCAATTTGTGAGAAAGGAACCTCATTTTGTCAACTTAAGCATGGTTCTAAAACTGTTTATTAAGGACATCGATGTTTTCTCCTGAGGAGCATCTGTGGCATTTCTCCAAGAAGCTGTTCAAGGTAAGACGAAGTTACAAGGAGGGATTGTACCATAACAGGAAGTAGCATTTTCAAAATAGTTAGAGGATTGGCTAACAAATTTTTTTAAAGGGAGGCGGAATTCAAAAATTTAAGGCAGTTAGAAGAAATGCTCAATCTTCTTTCAACTTCGTTATTTGAAGGATTTGGATGCCCGATATTATCTTGATGTAATGCACATAGAAAAAAAATGTTTGCAATTCTTTGTTGGAAAACTTTTAAAACCAATGATGGATTGAAGTCTCGACTTGATTTTGTTGACATGGGTATTAGGGAAATTCTTGGTCCCGTTACTGATGTAGATGCTTGTTATCTCCCTCCTGCTTGTTATTCCATGTCTCTGATGGAGAAGAAGTCATACTATGAGACGCTGAGTAGTGTGAAAGTCCATGGTGCTTATTCTTCTAATATCAAAGCATGTACATCACTAACAGAGTTGAAGTTGGTTGAATTGAAATCACATGACTGCCACAACTTGATGTAGGAATTGAATTCTGTAACGATTCGGTCGTTACTGCCGTCCCATATACGATTGTGGATTACAAAGCTCTGTTTGTTCTTCATGTCTTTAGGTTCCAAAACCATTAGTGTTGCAAAGCTTGATCAATTGCGAGCTATGATTTTTGAAGTATTGTGCCGAATGGAGATGTACTTCCCACCTTGGTTCTTTGACATAATAATCCATTTGATTACTCATTTGGTTCATGAGACTAAGCTATGTGGTCCTGTATTTTGAAGATTGATGTATCCATTTGATTGCTATATGAAAATTTTCAAGCATTTTGTGAAGAACAAGTATAGGCCTGATGCAAGTATTGTGCAATGGTATGTTGCTGAAGAAGTTATTGAATTTGTACCGATTATATTAAAGAGGTTGAGTTTGTGGGGGTTCCCATTTCTATGCATGAAGGGCGGTTGAATGGTGTAGGTGGTCGTCAGGGTAAGCTATTTAGCCCCAGTGCTGAGGATTTGTGCACTGCACATTTGTAAGTTATTCAGAATCATGAGGATATTATCTCATACATTAAGATCTGCATGGATGAAATTCGAGTGTTGAATCCTACTTAAAATAAAGCATGAGTTCTTCAATAACACACTAGGACGTTTGCTTCATGGTTACGGTTTCATGTGTCTACTGGGCAGCATCGTGAAATAGTCAAGTGGTTGTCTCGGAAAGCTTTGGGAGGTTATGACATCAAAGTATTTATGTTTGCCACAAAATCAATGGATGATAAAGGAGTCTCTCAGAATAATGGAGTTTCAGCTGTTTCAAAGCATTCCATGTGTGAAGCATGGCCGAGAACAATTCAATGTACGCCATACATGCTATTTTGGTACCATTACGGAAATTTGGGAGCTCGATTACATTACAACGAGAGTGCTATTTTTAAATGTGAATGGGTTGATTTTAACAACGGGCAAAGAACGGAAGATTTGAGTTTCATCCAGGTGGATCAGAGTCGGTTAGGTTGGAGAGAAGATCCATTCATATTAGTCGGACAAGCTTATCAAGTTTCTACATAAGAAATCCTATCGATTCTAGGTAGGAGATTGTGGTTGAGGGTAAAAGGGTTTTCGTGGAAAAATATGAACAAGAAGACTTGATTGGTTTTGGTACAAACACTGTGATTGAATCGATCGAAGAAGATTTTCTCCTCGGAGAGGATGATGGAAGTTTGCGTGGGTTCTTGGGTCGCACGGACCACGATGAAGTTATATGGGTCGACAATCAAGGAAAGATGACAAAGCGGAGGAAGGAACCAAAAAGGAAAATGAAAAAAAAAACAAAGAAATAGTGTAAGGTAAAAGTTTAGTGTTGTTTTGCATTACATTTTGAAGATGACTATTCCCCCATAGTCACTTTCGAGCTCGGGAGCTCTTCGGGTAGAGTGGTCAAATAAGAATTATGCTGTATAACCTAACCATATTTCAATTTCATTTAAATGCCATTTCAATCACGAACTAAAGTTATGAATGAAAACATCCTGGGAATGAAAAAATTAAAGATATGAAATTCAACATCTAAAATTCATCAACTAGAGCAACAATTAGAGTTATGAATGAAAACATCCTTGGAATGAAAACATTAAAGTATTGAAATTCAACATCCTAAATTCTTCAACTAGAGCAATACTTAGAAACTTTAGAAATTTGATGGAAATTGGAATATCCAAATTTGAAATTGACATTACCCGGAGCATCTCTTCATGTGTGGTTTCCTAGATTCTTTCAATGCTCTCTCATATGCTCTTTTGTTGCGCTCAAGGGTCCATACACGCTCCCTCAATTGGCATACCTCATCTCGCACCCATTTGTAAACCTTCTTCATGCCCTTCACAAACTTAGGGCCAAAATCATCTACAAATCAAAAGGATAAACTATTACGATTACATGATAACATATTTAATTGTGTAAAATTGTAGGGTAATGAAATATCCTTCTTCAATTCCACGCCTCCTGCTTGGCTCAGCCGCTACCGGTGCCCTGTGATGCCACATGTGCTCGTATAATATCCACTTATTCTTCAAAAAGTACTATTTGTCAAAGTACTTGCACGGTTTTTCCTCCCCACTGAACTCCAATCCCTCAACACTCTTCAAAATTAAGGTAATCAAGTTCCAATGTGTAAGACTCTTAATTACTTTCTTTGAGGTACCAACCGACATCATATGTTTTAAAATTGTGGTTGCAGGATTAATTCTATGCCCCTCCGTTATATAATAGAACATCATGAGTGTAGCCTAAGTGGGTTCAGTGATGTGGCCTGATTTGGGGATGATTGACCTAACTATCATCTCATAGACAATACAATCATCATGGGCGAGGTGATCCAAATAAAATGATTCTGGCCTATCTAGATCATGCACCTGTCGATGAAAATACCACACACTACATTCCACGAGGTTTATTCTAGAATATTCATCATCAAGAAGCCACTGTCCCCTATAGTAAACATCATCTAAAGGGTCATTCTCTAGTTGTGGATATACATCCTAAGATCTTTTATGGGGACAATATATGATTTGTTTATAATCTATGGGCTAAGCTCTATGTTGAACCCATTGACCTTAGTCCAATAAGCACCCCCTCCCTGAATCTCATGCAAGTTGCTATAAAATTGAAAATTCTCATCAAAATAAGAGGTTTCATTCATCGTCAGTAGTTTGAGGACATGTTAGCCTTCATGTTTTGTACCGGGTCGGCTAACCCTATGCTATGGTAAATGTTCAAGTATATAATATAGAAATCCATCAACTTTCTACTATCTCTTAAAGCATTGTACCTGTTTTGCGATTGAAGAGATAAGAACCTTCCTGTGTCATAGCCAGGGGTTTGTGCTTCGACCACCCCTAATTGATTTGGACCTCTATCAACGACCCGTTCCTCGGGCATTTGATGTTGACATGTTATTCACCTTCACCCGCCCAAATTGGATTTTGAATTTTAGGTTTTATTGGTTCCCGCTCTGGAAATTGCCCTAGGGTTTATAATTTGGAATTTTATGAAACCTGATTTGGTTTTTTTTATATAGGAGACATGGTTTCAAGCTCGGAACTTTGTCTGATGATTTTATTGAGAATGTGCATAAGATTTTCAAGTTTGTAACAAGTGTCGTCCCATTATAATTCAAAGGAAAGATGTATGGTTCCAGACTCGGAACCATATTTCATGGGCTTTAAAGAAAATGAACGAACAGAATCTAAAACAAATTGGGAACAGATAGTGCATGAATATGAACAAAATTAAATGGCTAAATCAAAGACATTCTATAGGGACCAACAGTTTGGGAATGAATATGCCATCAGAGCTCGAAACTACTGTTTCAAGCTCGGAACATAGTCTGTGATGGGTTCTATTGATGTGTGCTATTAGTGTTGTTTATGTGGGGTATTAAATTGAGCTTTTATGGGAATAATGTGCACTTTAGGTGTATGTTTTTTGTACGGACTTGATGACTAGAGAATTTTGGACATGCAAGCAAGAAAGTTGAGAAAATGAAGGATTTTGGAGCTTATATGAGAACTTAATACTATACTCTTTTTTTCCACCGGATTTTTAAAGAGGTAGTGTGTACGAATGTATAATGAATTTTCATTATTCCGGCATTTGAAGGAAAGAAGCAATAAAAAGAAAATGAAGAATTTAAGAATTAATGGAGAAATTATTGCATCTTGATTTTTGGCATTCGTAAATTATATAATGTTAAGACAAGAGATGTTTACTTTTTGTTATTATTATTTAGTTAGGCATATTAATGATTTTAGTTTCTATGAAATTTTATTTACTTTCCAATTTATGTAGAAGATTGGAAAAGTAGAGCTTGGGAACATATAAAAGCATCTGCATGCAAGGGGGCGGATGGATCCTTTTAATGTCGATAGTCAAAGTTTTAGTTTTGTTTTCTTAAGGAATTGCCGCAGGAGTGATACATTGTTTTGGGTTAATAGTTATTTCGCAAATAATTGTGATCATGGCTTCTGTGAGCTTGATACATACCGGTGGTCACGGTTTGCATTTTTTATTTTACTAAAATAAATAAAAAATGCAAATCGTGACCACCGGTATGTATCAAATATGCTCACAAAAGCCAACATCACAATTATGCCTAATTAGCCTATTCAGAAGCTTATGGATAAGGAGGAGCTTTTTGCAGATAATAAAAGTTAAACAAAAAAACACGTAAAACGGAAACCAAAATTTCACACGGTGAAATATTTACAAAATACAATTCACACACAAGCACACACTACTCTTTGTTCTTCTCTGAAAATCTCTCAACAGAATCCAATCTTCCTCAACTTTCTGATCTTCTCGCCGGCACGTTTCTGATCTCCTAATCCACGACGATGTCCTCCGACGATAACAATTGGCTCAGTTCTGTTGGCTCAATTCCAGCTCAACCAGATCTGTAGCTAAAACCTATTGTAGCAGAATAAATTTCAAGTGCTTTAACAGTACAAACAAATTTTGTTGAATCCGAATCAACATCATAAAATACGATTTTAAAACGGCAAGATTCAACTTCAAGCAAATGAAATTCAGTTGTAAGAAGCTGGAATACTACTGAATTTCAATAAAGGTATGATTTTCTGTCATCAGACTGAAATTCTAGTGTTCAATTGCAATCGAAATAAATATAGCTATTTTTTAAACTTCTGCACACTGAAATTTGAGTGGGAATGTGCAGCAGAAAACATGATTGTAAACGGCAGGATTCAACTTCAAGAAGATGAAATTCAGTTGCAAGAAGCTGAAATACTACTCAATTCCTACGAAGGTTTGATTTTCTGACATCGGACTGAAATTCTAGTGTTGAATTGGAATCGAAATGAATATAGTTGTTTTTGAAACTTCTGCACACACAAATTCAACTTCTATGAACATGTATGAACATATGGAAAGATTACTAACATAAACTACATGCTGCACAAAAATTTTGTATAATTTATGCATTTGTTAACTTAAATCATTTATAGGTTACAAATAAATAAGCATTAGATTAAAATGAAAAAAAAAAGAAAATGCATTTGTCAATTCCAACTTTTGACAAACTTGTGCATTGTTCAGATTATAACATGTACAAAATACACTACACTTTGCATACATTACATTACAAGTAGTATTTGTTATGCTTATCAGATTAGAGCTTCTATAATTTTCTAATTTTAGATAACTTCCTAAACACTTTGCACAAACTACATTAAAACATGCGTATCTTACATTAGAAATTGTATTCTTTATTATTACAGGTACAGAATATCCAAATTTAAATAAAATTGATGCCACTGAAAATCTTATCGACGTAAAAGCAAAAAAATTGGAAGCACTTCATGCTTTGTACAAGAAGCATGCAAATGCTATTGGTTTCAGCAACAGGAAAGACTGTCAACGTTGAAATAGCAAAAGCCAGATTCGTGAAAAGTACTACGAGTGCTCTGCTGGAGGCCAACCGAAAAGATTAAAAACTAGTACTACCAGCCATGTTCCTTGCGTGGATTGTGAAAATCATTCTGAAAAGAAAAAGAAGAGGAAGAGAAAGGACCTCATTACAAAAACAGGATGCCTAGCTGAAATTAGAGTGAAGCTAAAGCAGGATTATTACATCGTGGCACACCATAACACCGTACACAATCATGAGTTAACAAGACCAGCCTGGCAGTATCTCAATAAGAGTGAACGAAAGATTAAAGAAGACAAAGGAAAGACTATCACAACAATTGAACAGACATGTTTAAGATCTATTGTAGGATATAAATACATGTCTTTTGAAGGCGGTGGAGAAGAAAATCTAGGGCATATGATGAAAGACCACCTCAACTTTCTGAGTTGACTTCGGATGAAAGAAATAGAATGTGGAGATGCTCAGAAACTTGTTGACACACTCATGGAAATAAATGACAAGGATAAAGATTTCTTCTTCAAAGCCAAGACGAGGAAACAAAACTACCGACAGTGTTTTGGAGGGATTCAATGATGTTGGAGAAGTACAAACTCTATGGAGATGTCACCATATTTTACACTAAATACAGAACAAACAAGTATAACTTGATTTGTGCGCCAATAGTTGGAATCAACAATCACTAGAACTTAGCAATGTTTGCTTGTGCTTTTATAGTAAATGAGTTGGCTGATACTTTTGTGTAGCTCCTCAATACTCTTAAGAAATCAATGGAAGGGAGGGAACCTGTCACAATATTCATAGATCAAGATCTTGCAATGGGCAAAGCAATATATGAGGTATGTTGTGAAAATCTGTTGCTTACAGTTCTGAAAACTGAATATGCACTCTTAGACATTGCACCTCTTACCTTATAGTATGCATTACATAGCTTATAAGCTGCATTTGTTACTTTAGAAATCAGGTTTCCTGAAAATGATACAGCTTCAGAAATTTTATTTCTTAAACCTAAAACTGAGTAGGGAATGTTAGCTTCTGCATTTTTCAGCTTATAGTATGTATACTAATCAACTTCCATTTCTTGTTGCAACTTTCGGGTATTCCAAAACAAAAAACACATGTTGTGCTTGTGGCACATAAAACAAAATTCAATATAGTATTTTGGGAGATTGAAGAAAGATGAATCCTTCAAAAGCGATCTAGACTACTATATGAAAAGATGCCGTAATCCTGCAAAAATTGAAGAAAAATTGACCTCCATGATCGCCAAATACAAGCTGGAAAGTAGCACCTGGTTTCAACGCCTGTATGGTATCCGTGAAAAATGGAGCTCGACATTCGACAAGGATATTTTCTCAGCATGCATCTTATCATCACAGCGAAGCTAAAGCACCTACCACGCACTATGGTTCAGTGCAAACAAAACAACAACACTAACACACATCTATGAGCTCTTCAACAAAACAATCAGAAAGTGGAGGAGAGATGAAGCAGAAAAGGAAAATACATGTACAAAAGGAAAGCCAAAATATCAAAACAAAGCAGGTATATTTATATTAAAAATATGTATTACTTAGTCTAGAACTTGAATTTGTTAACGTACAGGATGCATTTATTTCCCACAACTGGGCCTGTACAGGTTTTGTTAAATATGCTGCTCAGGTTTACACACTTGCATTGTACAAAGAATTCAAAAAGGAATTTTTCCTAGCAATGAAAAGTAAGGTCAAGGAACTGTTCCTAGAACCACCAACAAAAAAACAATGAGGTCAAACCAGAACCACAGTCTCAGAATATTGCACCCTCATTCCATCATAGAAATACCTACAAAGTACATCCTCAAAAGGTGGACAAAAAAAGCCAAAACAGAAGTATAGGACATGATTCTTGGCCAAGGAAAACAACAATCGGAAAGCATCAACGGTTTAGTTTCTGGAGGAACCACATGTACAACAAATTCTACAATCTGGTTCTAAAGAGCAAAGGAAACTCAGAAGCTAGAAGCGCTCTTCAAGAGATGTTTGACACATGCTCAACAAGAATAGAAGACTTGTTGACATCAAAAACCAATGCCATTGAACAATCAGCCACAAGTAGTTAGTGCAACTCAACCATAACAAGTGCACCTAAGGTACTGGATCCAGCCCTAGTAAAACTACTGAATTCGTCACATAAACACTAGATGTGAAGACACTGTGAAGAGTAGCATTGTTTAAGATATAAGTTGCATTTGTTTACCTATATATTGTATTTATTTTTCAGGATCATACTGTATGCCTAAGAATTTTGTTTACCTAAGATTTGTATACATTCAATAAGATACTGTATTTTTTAGCTTACAACTATAACTTATAAAATTATAACTTACATTTATTTTACTTGCCCAAGTACTAGCCTTTGTTTTACAAAATTTTATTGATATGGAAACACTGACTACAAACTAACGGATGTGTGATTACTTAGCTTACAACTGTAATTTATTAACCTATGGATTGCATTTTTTTTTCTTATAAGATCATAAACCTAATACAATAAACCACATAGCATAACTAAAATGTAACTTGGTATTAATAACCAAACAAATATTACTTCTTAACATTCAACATGCACTTGTTTCCCTAAAAGTAACTTGTATTATATTTCACATAATTTAGTGATACGACAACCACTAAATACATGTATAACTACTTAGCTTACACTTGTAGTTTATTAACCTATCAATTGCATTTGTTTTCCTATAAGCTCAGAAAATCAACACAATCAACCTCATCAAATAATTCGAAAATCAACTTGGAATTAAAAGCATACAAATAGTATTTCTTCAAACTAAACATGCATTTGTTTCATAAAATCTGGAACTTTACAAACAAATCCTAAAATTGCATCTCAAATGCGCTCAACATATCACCCAAAAAATAATCAGTCACAAATAACCCAAATACACCTTCAACCTTAAAAACAAATCCTAAAACAGCATCTCAATTGCGCTTAACATATCACCAACAAACCAATTAGTCACAAAATAAGTTGATTACAAATCATCCAAAAACAATTCAAAGACAGTAAAGCTACATATCTTCAAGTCCTTCAATCCCAAGGGAGAATGAAGGAATCATAGAAAGAGTTTACCTCATGTATTCTTCAACTATCTTATCAACAACTCATGTGTCCTTAGGTCTTCCATAATTTCCTGTGTTGTCTTGATATGAACATGACCCTAATTTGTTGTGGTTGTGCCTTTTTCCTATGGTTCTAATTGAGGTTGTGGCTGCGACTGCGGTTGTAGTCGCACAATTGGACCAGCATTTGCCCTCTCAAGGTCTGGAACCAAAATGCGTGTAATGAACTCCATGTCTCGTTTGAAAACAAGACAAGCCCTATGAAAAGGCTGATAGAGAAGAATAAAAATTAGTCCAATAAAAAAATTAGAAACTACCCAAAAAGGAAATATGAACTATAAACTGCATTAGATTAACTAAAATCTACATTAGCTTTAAAACAACATGCACTAGTTTTTAAAAACTATAAAAAAAGACAAAAAATACTTATATTGCTGGTAGCTTTGTCAATATCTTCATTGCGTATCACGCCATTAGGTATTCAATACAAAATAAACCCTGGCTCCTAAGCAATGCCATCACATGTAGTAGTTGGTGTATGAAGCCCCTCATGGGCAATATTCTCATTGTGAGTTCTCTCAAATTGCTGTTGGCTGCTTCTTTTTTCTTTCACCCTCACATCCTTTGTCAAAGCAAAACCAGCCTCTACCATAACCCCCTTATCATAACCCAAATTTTCAAGATAATGAGCCTTGTTGAGCAAAGATTTGTTCAACCAATGCATGCACAAGGGCGGTCTAGTAAGGTCAAGATAACCTCTAAAAAGAAACCTATAAATATAAGCCAACAACAATACAAACACACAACCGCCTACACAAGACACATCTCTTTTACTTGAATCAGATTTGAAGCTCCTAACACCCTCACAAAGAGGATCAAGCAATAAGCCACACCAATCAAGACTCTTAATGGTCCTAACATTTTCTAAAGCACTAATCAGCTTAAAATCAACTAAGTTTCTGGTAGTTGGTGCCAAGAAAGTACACATGACATACATAACAAAAAATCTATTAAAGCTCACCACAATCACCTAGTTTACCCAGCTCCTCAAAAAGATTAACATGAGAAATATTACCATATTTATCAGCACCTAACTCATCTATCCATCTATTCCTAATATCCATATCCCTTGACAAACTCCTCCCATTCTTCCTAACCAAACCAACACGACATCCTTGAATCCTAAGAATACAAAATATATCAAACACATCATCAGGGGTAGTGATGTACCTTGAGCTGGATATTTATTAACACAAGCAACATGATCAAACCTAGAACAAAAAATACGAAGTTAGCCTAGAACAATTTGAAGTCAGCATAAAGTAATATGAAATCAGCCCACAAATCGAACTTGTGAACCAGCCAAGACACAATTCCGAAAGGAATGGATGAGATGTCAAACGCAAGAAGTCTAACAAAACTTATATCTTCCACATCAATCTTTTGGGCGGGAGTGAGAAAGGAAATTAACAATTTTTAGCTTCAAAGGACAGCAGTTGGTTGAGAATTTCTTAGCAAATCTAAAATAAAATAAAATATGAAAAGTGTAAGCACATGTCTTGAAAAGTGTAAGTTCAAATCTAACACAAAGATCAACCACACATGATATAGTAACTTAAGACAACATTAAGACCAACATATACAATATAAAAAAACAAAACATTTACATGTAAATAAAATAACAAATACAACATGAATGTTAACATATGCAACATTTAATAAAACAAATACAACTTCTTATCAACATGTAGGAAAATTAAAAATTGAAGACACACAAACTGTGAATAACAAATAAACACGGAATCTTATCAAATGCAACATTTTATAGAACAAGTACAATTTATAACATATTAAAATAACATTGTAAACAGAGAAAAAACATTTACGTGTTACCCTCCTCATCCGTACATTCGACCACCTGCTTCTTCTGACGGTTGCACTGTTGTTTTACAGCTCTTTCTTCACCAGCAACCATTTTTCCCGACCCTGAAGCTTCACCAGCAGTCCTGTCTGCTTTCATCTTCAAACCAGGATTTTTCACCACTTCAACACCTTTCTTCACCTTCTCAGCAGACTCCTTAAAAAATCCACCAGATTTCTTAACAACAAATTTTTAGTCTTTGTTTTCATCACCTTCTTACCATGGATGAGGGATAATGGTGATGACCTCTCCTTCTCTCCTTCAAAGGAGACCACCATAGTAGGTCGAGCATAAACACTATCACCCATATCCACATCAGCTTTACCACCCTCACTCTCCCTCTCACACACAACCGCAGCAGCTTGCGCCTCCTCCGCCTTCGCAACTGCATCCAAAATCAACTGATTTTCATTAATATAGTCTCTAATCATACGGTCCATAGTGTCACCACTATCTCTGGACCCACCTTCCCCATCATTCTCAACACCCTTAGAACAACCTTCACCAGCAGGTACAACTTCCTCCCTATCAGATTTAGTCTCTTTCCTATTCAAATCAGTATCATTCTCATTAAAATATGCCTCAACTTTAGCATCAATTTCTATTGAAAATTCCTTCTCCTCGGCAGACCTAACAACTTCACCATCAATTTGTGCTGAAACTTCATTCCCCTCAACACCACCACCTTCAACACTGACATTAGAATCAACCCTTTCAACACCAGCATTAACGTTATCAATCATGACATCCAAAACGTCCTTAATATATTTTTTCACTACCTTAGAACCCCTGGCTTCATCAACACCAGCTACTTCTCTACTCATTCGAACACCATCATTCAACAGTGTGTCATAGTAAAATTCTTTACTTGATACACCTTCACCCAAAACTGATACACCTTTACCATCTTTCAGCTGCCTAACACCCACAGGGTAAGATGGATGAAAGAAGGGGACTGTAACAGCAAATTCTTCCATAACTCAGTGAAGCAGAAACACTCCAGACTATCCATACAAAAAATTAAGGATGATAACAACAGCTGGTTAACTGACCAGGATGATATTGGGAGTGCAGGGGTTAGGTTTTTTTCTAATCTTCTACAGGAAGAGAATACTGACATCAGTGGTGTAAACCTTGCCTTTTTTCTTCAAGACATTCCACCTCTGATCTCCCAACAGACAAACATAGAGCTTATGAAACCTGTAACTTCTGAAGAAGTTAAAACTGTGGTGTTTAGTCTTAGTGAAAACAGTGCCAGTGGTCCTGATGGATTTCATGGACTGTTCTATAGAAACAGTTGGGACACTATTGGCAAAGATCTTACTGAGGCAGTAAGAGACTTTCAAGCAGGAACACCAATCCCCAGGGCTATGGCATCCACCCATATTGCCCTCATTCCTAAAAATCAGCATCCCTCAACTTTTAATGAGTTTAGACCTATAAGTCTCTCAAACTTTAGTAATAAAGTTTGCTCAAAGATTTTGATGGAGAGGATAAAACAGTTGATGCCCACACTTATATCACCTGAACAATCAGCTTTTCTTCAAGGGAGGGAAATTGCTGATAATGTGATCCTGATGCAAGAATCCACTAGATTCTTGCAGAAAGACAATGAATGTCTTAACCTAATCCTGAAACTGGACATGACAAAAGCTTTTGACAGGGTTTCTTGGACAGCTCTGAATTCTTTACTGCTCAAATTAGGATTTCATGGATCCCTGGTAAAAATCTTAATGTCTAACATAGCATCTGCATGGTTTTCAGTTCTAATAAATGGAGTAGCATATGGTTTTTTCAAGCCATCAAGAGGCCTCAAACAGGGTGATCCCTTGTCTCCATTTCTGTTTAATATCCTCACTGAGCTCATGTCTAGGAAGCTCCACACATTATTTGAATCTAGGGCACTAGCTAGGTTTCATCTCCCACAGCACACTACCCCACTAACACATCTGATTTATGCTGATGACACCTGCATTTTTTTAAAAGCAACTGATAAATCACTCAGAAATTTTGCTGCTTTTATCACCTCATTTGAAAAGGCAACAGGTCAGAAAGTAAATATGCAGAAATCTTGCTTTTACACTGGAAATAAATGCAGCAGAGCACAAAAAAGAAAAATCATTAACATTCTGAGCATGCAGGAGGGCAGTTTCCCCTTTAGGTATTTAGGATGTCCTATATACAAGGGTAGAAAACTAAATGCACATTTTCACAGTATACTGGAAGCTATTAGTGCAAAAATTCACACCTGGAACTCCAAATGGATCTCCAGAGGTGGTAGGATTATACTCATTAAGTATGTTCTCTCCTCTATTCCTCAACATGTTTTTGCAGTGCTACAGCCAACTAGTTTTACCCTAAGAAGAATTGAAATGTTGTGTTATGATTTTCTATGGGGGGAAACTGAAGGTAAAAAGCACAAACACTGGAGATCTTAGGAAAGAATGTCTTTCCCTGAAGATGAAAATGGGATAGGTTTAAAAAACTTAGACTCATTAATTGATGCTTACTCCCTTAAGCTCTGGTGGAAAATGCAGCAGGGAATAGCCCCCTGGACAAAATTTATTTGGTCTCTCCCAAAACATAGGAGAACTTCAGATGTATGGAAAAGAGTCCAATCAGTTTCAGAATTTGCAGAAAACCACACAAGAATTATAGTGGGAAAGGGAACTTGTAGTTTCTGGAGTTCAAACTGGACAGGACATGGACTACTGATAGATAAGATATATGGAAATGCCCCACTGAATCCAGAACTAACTGTCAGAGAATTTCTCACAAATAGGGCTCCATTATTATCTTTTCTGGCACCACATATTACTGCTGATTTCTTACAGGATCTGCAAAAGGAAGTCCCTCTCACTGAGGACAGTGATATCATGGTTTGGACTCCTAGTCCACAAGGTAAGTTTTCGATTAAATGTGCTTACAAAAGTTTGAGACACAAACATAGAGAATCAGCATCTCTGAAAAAGGTACAATCTCTAAACCTACCTGTGAAGATCTCCTTTCTGACTTGGAGAATTCTAAACAATTTGATGCCTATGGATGATATGCTCACTGAATTTGGGATTGTCACTGTATCTAAATGTCCTTTTTGTGAGCATGAGGATACTCTGCAACACTTTTTTAATTCATGCCCCTATGCCTCTTTCATATGGAAACAAATGCATGAAATCCTAGAATTACCACAGGATCAGTTTGCAAATTTATGGGATAGATTAACAACCTATTGGAACATTACAAACCTGTCAAAATTGCATAACTTCCTTTGTTACTCCCTGCCTTGTTTAATCCTATGGGAATTATGGAAAGCAAGGGGTCAGGTGCTATTTCAAAATGTTAAGCTAACACCTTTACATACTTGGAAGCAGGTTAAGGCAAACTGTAGACTCATCTCTATAGTTAGGCCACTGAATTCAAGTAACCCCTCAGATAGCATATGGATCCAAAGAGGATTAATCCCACTCCTGAACCCACCCCCACCTATAAAACTGATCCCTATTAAATGGAAGCCCCCAGACACAGGATTTAAACTGAATGTTGATGCATCTTGCAATCAAAACTCTTCATCTGTAGGGGGACTCATTAGGGATAAGGGGGGAAGTTTCAGACTTGGTTTCCACAAACTTACTATGGGTATTTCTCCTTTGCAGGTGGAGCTTCAGTCTGCCCTTCATGGCATCCAACTGGCAGTGGAAACCGGTTTCCATCAACTATCACTCGAGATGGACAGTCAGAATGCAGTGAGCATCATCAATGGCAAACTAAAGCCTCCATGGAACTGCCTTCAACTAGCAAGGCAGGTGGCTGATCTAACAAAGAAACATGGCATCCGAGTTAGCCACATCTATAGAGAAATCAATGGTGCAGCAGATTTCTTGGCAAAATATGGACAACAAAGAAGGGTTCCACAACATTTCGCGGATCCTACATGCATCCCACAGCTAAAGGAAACACTTCTAAAGGACACACACTACTCTTGGAGACGGATCAGGGCGTAGATCCGGAAATGCAAGGCTGGAGTGTACATCGACACGGGGTGTGGAGGTGTACATAAACAGAAGGGCATTTCCGGTTTAAACGTTTAGCTAATACGTAGGGTTAGTCGCCTTAATTTCCATGTACAGGTCTCTTTTGATATTGGCATAGATTATGCCGCACATATTGCGACAACTAGCGTCCAATTCTCTCTTGTATAAATCTACTGGACTGGTTTCTCGGGATTTCAATCCCAATCTGATGGTTAGGGGAGCCATAATAGAACCCCCCACCTATAGGTGGTTTCAAATTAAAAAAAAAAACAGTTATTCATTTTTTGTTTCACGGCTTACGAACAGCAAGAATTGGAATTTTTGTAGAAGCAGCACCACCAATAGTACAACTACTACACAAAAAAATGAAAAACAAAAACTTTATAAGCACATATTAAAAAAACAAACATAATCACATAAATAAAATGCACTTCTATCTCAGGTTCTTTATGTTTAATAGTATCTTCACCTTCTTCAGGCACAACTAAAAATAATCATAACCATACAGTCAGAAACTAATAGATAAAGCATACAAACAAATGCAAGTTGTAATAAAAAAAATGCATGCATACTCTCACAGCCAATAAGCAGCCTAATCTGGAAAAACCACTTTATAACTAACTAATGCATAGGCTATACTAATATATGCAACTTGTAATGAAATAAATGCATGCATAGTCTGATAGTCAGTAAGTAACATAATCTGACATACACATTATAACTAACTTATGCATATAGTAAACTAACATAAGCAACTTGTAATGAAACAAAATACGCACTAGCAAATTAGAAAGAATAACAATAAGTAACTAACAATTAGTCAAAATAAAAACTTAGACTAAGTAAATAATACATAAGTTATATTAACTTGTGCGATTTATAAGAAATCAAGTGCACAATAAAACAATCAGTCGACGACAAAATAATGAACTCAAAAAATAGAGTAAGTAAAGTATACAAATGTTAGCCTAACATATGCAACTCTTAAGAAAACAAATCCACATTATAAAACATAGTCAAAACATGCAGATTTGACATACAAATAAAAAAAATAGGATGACTAACTAATACAGTTGTTAGCCTAACATACGCAACTCCTAAGAAAACAAATGCACATTATAACTAAACTGCTAACATACTGGAATAAAAAAAACAGAGCAACTAACTAGTACATATTTTACAATAACAAATGTGACTTCTAAACAATCAAATGCATGTTATAAAAAAGACTCAAAACTTACAGATCTGACTAACAAAAAAGTCAACTTGTATGCAGATCTTACTGACAAATAAAATTTCAAAAAAAAATCAACATCAACAAGACTGAAAAACACACATACACACACAACAAGAACAAAAAAAGCGCGAAACTCCAAATATTCAAAATGGAAAACAGGAAGAATACAAACTAGGAGAAGAAGAAGGCTGAGACAAGTTCTCAGCTTTAGGAAGAATAGCTTTCCCCTTCGCCCTACCCATAGACTAGGTCAAATGCACGAAAAAAACCTTACTTCAGATATACCAACAACTGTATAGCAAAAATAGAAAAGAACAACAATGAAATTTCAAAACCTAGAGTATGAAGCTTACCAAATTCAAGTGATTCAACACAATCTTTGTGAAGGACGAAGAGTGGAATTGAAAAAAAATGAATATCGGAGAAGAGATGAATTGAAGAACGAAGAGAGAAGAAAAGAGAAAATTACAATTGAATAATGAGGACAAACACGAGTGATAAATGGATTGCAGTTTCCAAAAAAATTAACTGCTCAAAACTGCTGACAAAAGGAAAATTAAAATGGATGAAAATTAAAAATAGACAATCAACCTTAATTAATTACTGGGTAACCCATTTTAAAAAAAATAATTACAGTATGAACCTTATTTTGCATATCAGTCCATGGCACGTCCATAAACTTATGGACAAGCCGCATTTCCTGAGACTTTCCCTTGATTTTATTAGTTTATTAGTCATGTATTGTTTTTATATTATTATTTTGTTTAGTTTCATTATTATGAGTAGCTAGTTTACATATAGGCATGCAATAACAAGCATTAGTAACATGAAATATAATCTTATGTGTTGAAGAAAGTACAGATATAACCCTAAGTTATTTTTTAGTACAAATATAACCCTAACCATTATACATAAGTGCAAATATAACCCTAACCATTATACATAAGTGCAAATATAACCCTAAATCCATAATTCCAGCATTGACTGGCAATTTCCGGCCATTGACCAACCGGAAATGACCAAAATGCCCTTCTAACCTAATGCAAAATTTTAAAAGATAAAAATTCCCTCCACCTCCCAGATCTGCCACCAGCCCACCACCATTCCACCACCACTCTATTGCATCTTCTAGTTGAAACTGCAGGTTTACAAACATCCAGAATGACAAGCCTATGAAACACCAATAACTACATATTTCTTATTTCTTTAAACCTTATTTCTTGCTCATCTGATACTTCATTTCCTTTTCCAAAGTTTCCATATTTTACAATCTATTAAAATTGAAATAGTGCAGGAAATGAGATACCAACAAAATTCAAGAAACGGATCACTCAATCTCAATCCCCAATATCAGTAACAGACAAATATGATAGAATTATGCATGAAATCATTCAATTTTCAACCTTCAAAAGTGAAGTGTAGCTCTTAGCTTGTTCAATATCCGAAAAATGTGGGCCCACTGTTCCAATCCCACCCTGACACCGAGAACGCAGAGCTGCCGAAAGATGAAACCTCGTTGTTTCCGCAGTTGCAACAAACATTTGACATGTTCTTCTTGCAGACCAGACCACTTTCCTGGCGAAATTGACTGAAACAGAGTTCCTAATCTTCGCCGGAGGTGAGAGTTCCAATGATGGCCTCAATCCACAGCAACCACATTTCAGACCTCTCGCTCAACAATCAAACCCCCAAAACCTGTTCTTACGGAACCCTGGCGCCGACCACAACCACCAACCCATCTCCTTACTCGCCACACACACAAACACCGCCACCTCTACCACCATTGCCACCATTTTTGGCGCCGCTCAGTCAAGCGCCAAAAAATCGATGATCCCACATAATTGGGGCTAGGATCGACGAAGAGGGGAAGATGAGAAGAAGAGAAAGAAGAAGAGCTGAAGATGAGGAGAAATGAAGAAGAGAATCTGGGATGAGGTAAAAATAAGGATACGGGGTAATGTATTTTCAAGAAAAGGGCTTCAAGAAGAGAACACCAAAGAGAGGGCATTAGGGGTAATGTATTTTAATGTTCTTTCAATATTTTTTTATAGAGGTGCAAAATAGTATTTTAATTGAATTCCGGCCTTAAACTGCCGGAAAAAATTATATTTTCACATAATCTAAATATCTAGGGTTATATTTGCACTTTCAATTATCGCAGGGATAAATCTGCACTTTTGTCAATTATATAGGGTTATATATGCACTTTGCTCTTTATGAATTGTGAGGCCTAATTATTTTACAATTGATTCTTATGTGTTCTTCATTGTTCTTGGTTTAATTTATTTTTAATGTGTGTAAGTTTGGCCAACATGAATATTATTGAGATATTGCTATCTAATTCCACCAATACGTAATCGTTGGAAATGATCAGTAAGTAGCGAGTTCTTGTGGAAGTTATACAGATAACTAGTTAAGATAGTAATAGCAAGATGTGGAGCAATTAAGTGTGTGTTACTACTTGCGAATACTTGGGTAATTGCTATATAAGGTTCTTTTCATTCTTAATGCTATCGAGGCGTGTATTTGGTTCAACGAATACTTTCCGGGGGTATCTTGGTAAGAGAAACAAATGGTTAATTATAATTGATTAATTATAATTGGTTAATTGCGACAAGACAAGAAAAGAACTGGGAGGGGTTAAGCAAATACTTGTCATCATATGACTGATAGATGCATATGAATTGATTTATCTTTGCGCCTATGATCGATGTTTAACTAATGTGAGTTATTCCAAGCCGATTACATTCATCATATATTTTCTAGATTTACTATATATTTGTTAGTTCGCATTTTAATTCATCTTCGATATTTGTTAGCTCGCATCTTTAGTCGTAGAAAAATCTTAAATTAAGACTTGGTGGCTACACCAAAAGTGTTCTATATTAGTAGATATTTTTATAATAGTTATTGCTTTGTTCCTCGTGGGATTGACTCTACTTACTACTATACTAATCTTATTTTTAGAGTTTGCAGCTTATTTTTGTGAGTGAAACGATGTTCACCATCAATCGAACAATGTCTAATCTAGTCTATAAAAAAATACACATCTCCCTTCTAATAGAAAAATGTATCTACTGTCACAAAATGATTATATGGTCACTTTGCCAACATAAAAAGTTGAGAAGGGCATATATAACCCTACATTATTTACGAAAATGCATATATAACCCTGTGATAATTGAAAGTGCAAATATAACCTTAGATAGTTAGTGTATGTACAAATATAACCTTCATAGGTAGATTCATGCCGGAATTGATTAAAAAGTAAAATTGTCTCCTCTGAAAAAAAGAAAAAAAACAAAACAAAAGAAGAAACCTAAAATCTAGAATTTCCTTCTATTTCCAATCGTTCTCCTCACCGGCGCAAAGAGATCGCCGTCAACATTTAGTTGAAAGCAAAACCTCCGCTCATTCTCTCTCCTGGTCACAAAACCCATTCTTCCTCCTGGTCACAAAACCCATTCTTCCTCCTGGTCACAAAACCCATTTCCCGCTCCTAATTGAAACACCTATTTCCGCTCCTGGTCGCCAAACCCATCGCAGGCAAGGCTGGGCACGAGGACCACAAGGCAGGGTTTGGTGCCAGAGGCGTGAAAATGAGGGTGGGGGAGACTAGGACTAGGTGAGATGGCCTCGATTAGGGATTGGTGATGACAGGGGCTACATAGGAGGGCTGGGTGAACGGCGAACGGCGAGACTAGTGGAGGGACCCGTGGATCTGGGTGGCGGGACAGATGAGAGTTGGGTGGTAGAGCTGGTCTATTTGTCTGGGTGGCGGGACTGGTGGCACTACCACAGAGACCCACCTCTAGTACTGGTTTAAAAAATCGGTGCAAATAAATTAATAGCAACGGTTTTTTTGTTAGCACCGGTTTTTAACCGGTGTTAATTTATCGCCGGTTATAATTATGTTAGCACCAGTTATAATTATGTTAGCACCGGTTAAAAAACCGGTGCTAGAATTGATGAAAATCGGTGTTAAACTAACACCGGTCAAAAAACCAGTGCTAAAAATAACAAAAATCGGTTTTAAATTAGCCGGTGCTAAAAATCCGCATAACCGGTGAGTTGTAAATGTTAGCATCAGTTTGAAAAACCGGTGTTAAAAAATGTCGAAATTCGGTGCTAAATTTGAACTGGTTTGAAAACCGGTGCTTAAAATTGAAGAAAACCGGTGTAAAGTAGATGTTTGGCACCGGTTTTAGAATCCGGTGCTAAAACTGACCAAAACCGGTGCTAAAAGAATTCCGGAAAAAAGGTGGGAAAAATGGCACCGTTAAAGTTTGCACCGGTTCAAAAACCGGTGCTAATAGGGAAAATGGCACCGGTTTTACATACTATTCACAAAATCCAGTGCCAAATTGAGCATTTAATGCTCCGAACTACCCCTCTAAAATTATTTCTGAACTTGTAGTTTCCTTCTCCCTTCATTGATGGAAGATTTTTTGGATGATGAGCAATAACTCAAAGCAATGAAGCCACATGGATGTAAGTTTTCATTAACTTCTTGGAATTTCAATCAAATAGCTAGTAGTTATAATAACCATAAATGCATGCTTTAAGAGAGTTTATTCGTATGTATTAATGGTTTCTATATGCTTTATGTCGTCGGTTTAGTATCATGTTGTGTGAGCATGTTGATGTAAACATGGTTGTGTTTGTTTTGGGAGATGGTATATATATATATGTATGTATCCCAAGAACAAACTAGTTGATCGATTCACATACATATACACATACATGACACTTTTAGTATTGTGTAGCAAATTGATTGTGTTTATTTTTATTATGTTTGAACAATGAAAATTTGTGTAATTGTTTATTATGTGTTGTTTAGATACAACGGGCCGAGAGTCGATGTTTGCGTGGAGGGAAAAATGGTTAGCTATCCAATTGTAGCTAGAGGTAGTGGTGAACATATTGCATTTATTGATTCATTTCTTGATCATGCCTTTGGTCTGGAGGAGATGATACTTTGTCCATGCAAAGGATGCTTGTGTCGTGAACGGTTTGATGATCATAGGCTTGTTAGATTTCACTTGTTGAAGAATGGATTTGAAGGATGTTACATTGTATGGACATTTCATGGAGAGGTTGAGCAAAGACATAACGGTGGTTTTGACAAGGTAGATGGAAACAAAAGTACCGTTGATGCTATGTTCGATGACATTGTAAGAGATTTTGTGGGGAAGCCTAAAATGTTGAGTGCTTTGCTCGAATTCGGAATGTAAAAGTAAGGATACCATAATCTCATTTTTTATGGAGGTTTTCAATTTGATAGCCACAAGTTCTTAGAGTGATGCTAGTGTGAATTCACTCCTAAATATTCTAAAGGATAAGTTTTCGGAAGGGAATGGAATACCAAAAAACTTTTACGAGGCCAAGAAAATATTGTGTGCACTCGGTTTGGAATACAAGAAAATACATGCATGTCCAAATGATTGTGTGTTGTATGACGGTGATTTGAAAGACGCGGTTCAATGTCCCGTGTGCAAACATTCAAGATATAAGGTTGTGAGAAATGATGATGATGGGTGTTTGGGTAAGAAAAAGAAGAAGGTCCCATTGAAGTGTATGTGGTATCTTCCTTTAAATCCTAGGTTGAAGAGGTTATTCGCGATTTCAAAAGATGCAAAGAACTTGCGATGGCATGGAGAGAGGGAAAGACCAAGCGATGACAAGATAAGACATTTGGCAGACGGTGAACAATGGAGAAAGTTTGACAAGCGATATCCTTCATTTGGTTCGGAGATTAGAAATTTATGCCTTGCATTGTGTACTGATGGGATGAATCCATTTCGTAATATGTCATCGAAGCATAGTTCTTGGCCCGTAATGTTGGTTATATATAATTTTTCCCCCTTATTTGTGCATGAAACGTAAATATGTTATGATGTAATCTCAGGTCCTAGACAACCTGGGAATGAGGTTGATGGATATTTGAGATCATTGATCGATGATTTGAAGATATTGTGGGAAGAAAAAGGGGTGTTGGTATTTGATGCCCATATGAGTGTGGAGTTTCAATTGTGTGCCATGTTTTTTTACACGATCAATGTTTTCCAACCTATGGAAATTTTTTGGGCTATGTTGTGAAGGGGCACAAAGCGTGTCCTATTTGTGAGGAGATGACAGAATTCAAACAACTAAGACATGGAAGAAAGACAGTGTATCTTGGCCATAGAAAATAGCTGCAAGGAAACCATAAATACCAGGATGATGTGGTCAATTTTGTTGGTGGGAAAGAATGAAGGAAATCCCCTACACCACTAACTAGTGTGCAGATTCACAATAAGGTTAAGAAATTGAGAGTGTTGTTGGCAAAGTATAAAGGCAAGGACAGAATACATTGTGATGGTCCATGGAAGAAAAGGTCAATATTTTTTGATCTGCCGTACTGGGAGCATCTTGAGGTTTGGCATTGCCTAGACGTGATGCATATTGAGAAAAATGTTTGTGAAAGTTTGATAGGCACCCTCTTGAATATTCCCTGGAAGACGAAAGATAGTTTGAATGCCAGGTTAGACTTGGTTGATTTGGGAATCAGAAATGACCTCGCCCCAGAAGTGAAGGGTAAGAGGACTTACTTGCCCCCTGCACCTTGTACATTGTCAAAGGAGGAGAGAATCTCATTTTGTGATAGTTTGAAATCAGTGAAGGTCCCAATTGGTTATTCATCGAATGTGAGTCGGTTAGTTACGAAGGATTGTCGGGTGACCAGGTTGAAATCTCATGATTGTCATGTTTTGATGCAACAACTGTTACCTATTGCTATTCGTGGGGTAATGGAGGCTGACGTAAGGTACTCAATCACTAGACTTTGTTTATTTTTTGCTTCCATATGACGGAAGTCTATTGATCGGGACCATTTGGATGTCCTACAAAAAGAGGTTGTTGTTGTGCTATACAAGTTGGAAATGTATTTCCCTCCGTCTTTTTTTGATATAATGGTTCACTTGGTTGTTCATTTAGTGCAGGTGGTAAAGATATGTGGTCTGGTTGGTATGCATTGGATGCATCCTTTCGAGCGTCACATGAAAGTCTTCAAGGGATACGTGAAATGTATGAGTCGGCCGGATGCTAGTATTGTTGGGAGGTATGTTACCGAAGAAGTAATTGAATTTTTCTCTAGCTATTTGGAGGAACATAGAAATTTTGGGGTGCCCCGGAATCGACATGTTGGAGGGAAGGTGGGCAAACCGAGGTCGAGGGGAATGTTTTTTACTTTATTGAATATTGAGCTGATGTTAGTTCATTTGTATTTGTTGAGGAATTGTACGAAGACTACTGCTTATGTGACCAAGCACCTTAATTCGATCATGGAGTCTCATCACACGTGGCCCCCTAATAAAGTTCAGTTGGTGCACAATGACAAGTTTGTGAATTAGTTATATGATTGATGCAATGTAGGTGATTACGACCCAAAAATTAGGGCATTTGCAAGGAAGCCTAACTACACAGTTTTGAGGTATTCTGGATATGACATGAACGGTTTTAGTTTTGCTACTAGGGACCAAGATTTAAAGTGTACAACACAAAATAGTGGGGTATACATTGAGTCGGAGACTATGTGGCAAGCAAGTAAGAAAGACAATAAACCAGTCCTAGCTGTGATGTCATTTTATGGTGTTATTGATGAGATTTGGGAGCTTGACTATGGAGACTTCAAGATTCCAGTTTTCAAGTGTAAGTGGTTTAATAACACAACTGGAGTTCGAACTAATGACACAATGGGATATACCCTTTTTCACCAGACTCGTGAAGCATATGAAAATGATCAGTTTATTTTGGTCGAACAAGCAAGACAAGTTTTCTACATAAATAACTCGTGCAATGTAGGTTGGTCTGCTGTGTTACAACGTAAGAAATTCTCTTTCCGTGATGAAATTGATTTTGAAGTTACAAGTGAAAGGTTATAGTTCCCCTCTATTTCCCCTCTACTTAATAACAATGGGATTGAGGAGGGAGCAATACGGAGGAAACACAGAGATGGCATTTGGATAGATGAAGATGGCCAAGAAATTTGAGACGTTCAATCCAAGAAGAGGAAGGTGGTTGAAGACTAGCAAGGGTGTTGATCAATGAATTCGAGATAAAGTTTGTGTATTTTTGTAGTTTGTTGTGTTTTGTACCAACTATGTTCCAATTGGTCCCCAATTTGAGCAGTTCTGCGAGCTGCAGTGCGCTGCCACTGTTTTAAAAAAAGGCCTTGCACAAAATTAGCTTCATTTTCCTATGGTAGCTGCTGCCCGATGCAGCGCGCTGCCGCTGTTTTTTTAAAAAAGCCTTGGACAAAATTAGCTTCATTTTCGTATGGTAGGTGCAGCGCGCTGCAACTTTTACACACACACACTAGCTGTTTTGAGTTGCTCATTTCCTCTAAGAAAAGAACATGAATATGATACAAGACTAGAAATGTCAATTTCCAAAATCACATCCAACAGTAGCAACACAGTAGCAATATATGTTATGCAAATAAAAAAATCTACCAATCAAAGTTCCATATTAACCTAGCAAAAGAAACAACCTGACAAAATGAAGATGTGAGCTCAATGTAGGTAGTCAACCCCTGCGCAACCTCTTCGTCCCAGTGTTGGACGTTGGCAAATCTATGGTAGGGATTGGACCCAATTCCTTGATCCTCTCGCCACATATAGCAGTGAGGATCTTCCCAACCTGCGATATCCATCGCACCAAGTGATCCACCTTCAGTTGCAATGCTGCCATTTTCCTATCCGATTTTATCTTAGATGAAGTACTTTGCCACCCTAGATGACTCAGCAACGTTCTTCTTCTTCGAGAATATTAGAGGGTTTATGGGAAGCTTTGGCATCATTGTGACATCATCATCTTTGAATCTGCAACCTGCTTCCACGCATATGGTAGTGATGAGTGAGGAGAAGCCTATGCAATTATTGGCATTGACACAATCCCAGATGTACCCCATTATTGTAGCCCAAACATCGATGCTCATGTTCTTCTTGATCTTGTAGAGCAGCAACATACGGGACCGATGAACCTTACTATTCATTTTCACCGGGAGAAGTCGGGCACCTATGAAACTGTACCACACGTTCATGTTTTCAGTCAAGTATTTCTTCTCTATGCTGGACCATTCTTGTGGAAGATTTCGGATAACTTCACTGCTATGATCACAGATTTCTTTTATGATGTCTTCCCATGAAGCTTGTTCAACAGCTTTCTCGGCAGCTTCGTACAAACTCGATGGCTTCGGTGGGATCTTGTAGTACCTATTGATCACATCCGCTGCAAGCTCAATGAGCTGACCACGGAGGACAACATCTGGACAATTCTTGTACTTCATGAGCGACAAGAACTCACATGTCATGGTCTGGTTTGCCCGAGGCGGTTGTGAGGTGTAGCCTTCCCAGTCGTGCTCGTTCACGTAGTCCTTGTAGGGCTTTTCTACTCTCAACCCTCTCTCTAGTATGAGGCCCCCGCTGTTGAACTCTTTGTACACAACCATTGATTTATGACAGTCCGGCTCTACAGTCAGTATTGGATTATTCGTGGGAACAATCTGAGACCCGTGCTGACACTCATCCTTCTCGCCTACTCTGACTTTTTTCCGAGAGTTTTGGGTGATGTTCTTCTGCTTGGGAGGACTCTTTCTGGGGGCCATACCTGGTAAAATAAATGTGTTATGGTACGTAATGCGCCAGTAAAATGTTAACACAAACTAGAATATTAACGGGTGTTCAGAATACTAACGGAAAATTAGAAAACTGGGTGGTCAGAGTATTAACGGAAAATTAGAAAGGAAAAGGATACAAATGACTGATATAGCACTGTAAATGGACAAGAAAACTACATTAGTTTGTAAGTACTACATGGACAGGGTGATAAAAAAGAATCTGACACCTTCAAATACTTTAGCTACTCAACAAAGAGACACTGTGGAGCATTTAGACAAAAATGGTAAGATCTCTGGCCAATAAACACACCATTGTTGCTTAAAAAAACTTCTTACATATGAAAAACAACCAAATAGCCAAATTCCATAAAAATATTAAGAGCATGGCAACATGTCAAAAATAAAAACACAGCACATGAGCCTTAAAAGATGCAGGACCTATCGTGCTCACGGAGATGTCAAATTCTTTGATGGAGACAAGTTTTGCTAGTGATGGAGAAACCTTCTTCCCATTTGTTGAATATTAAGAGATCTTAATTTTTGCAGAACATATGTTTTGTTATCCAATGGATCTAAATTTTCTACTTCCAAAAAAAATTTGTTTTCTCACTTGCAGAATACAGATTTATTCTTTTTCATATTCAGAGTAAACAATTAGGTTTGTACACAATTACTCACGCATTTCCAAAACAGAAGCACAACAAGGTTCATCCCAATTAGGTATTTTCATGAAATCAAACCTAAAGAATACAACAATTAGTAGACAAACCCTAGGAAACCAAACACGAGTGTGCATCCGCTTACCTAATTCGGACTATGGTTTCTTGACGAAAGGTGTTTGGAGTGCGGACAGTGGTTGGCGGATAGAGCTTGGCCGATGGAGCTAGGCAAACGGAGCTTCGCTGACGGTAGCTTGCTTGAAGGTGGAAGGTGGAAGGGACAGAGCTCGGCAGAGGTGGAATTGAGCGGGGACGGCGGAGGGAGCAGGGACGGCGGAGGGAGCAGGGACGGCGGAGGGAGCGGGAACAGAGTTTTCCAGTGGAGGGAGCGTGGAATGTGGAGGGAGCTTGGGAGAGGAAAGGTGTTTGGGTATTGGGCGGGTTGAGTGACGAATTTCACAAACACATTTCACCAAGGCTACAAACAAATGGGCTGAATTTTACACCCAATTGGGCTGAATTTTACAAAGACATGGGTTGAAAATTATTAACACTTTTAAGAGACACGGATCGAGGGGCTGGAGACCTCGAGGGGCTCGAGGGGTGAAGGGGTTCATGGTTAGAGGGGTTTGAGGGATGGATGAGGTTGGAAGGGTGGAGGGGTTGGAGGGGTGGAGGGGTTGGAGGGGTGGAGGGGTTGGAGGGGTGGAGGGGTTGAAGTGGTTGGAGGGCCTCGAGAGGTGGGGGTGTTCGAGGGGTCGATGAGGTTCAAGGGGTTGGAGGGGTTGGAGGGGTCAAGGGCTCGTGGCGTTCGAGGGGTCGAGGGCCTCAAGAGGTGGGGGTGTTCGAGGGGTTGATGAGGTTCGAGGGGTGGAGGTGTTCAAGGGGGCGATGGGTTGAGGGGGTTGGAGGGGTGGATGAGGTTGGAGGGGTCGACGGGTTGGAGGGGTCGAGGGGTCGTGGGGTTCTAGGGGGTTCGAGGACCACGAGAGGTGGGAGTGTTCGGAGGGTGGATGAGGTTCAGGGGGTGGATGAGGTTCGAGGGGTCGTGGGGTTCGAGGGGGTTCGAGGGCCTCGAGGGGTGGTGGTGTTCGAGGGATTCGAGGGGTCGAGGGGTTCGTGGGGTGGAGGGATTCGAGGGGTCGAGGGGGTCGAGGGGTGGAGGAGTTCGAGGGCTCGAGGGTGTTATAGAAAATTTGGATTGATTTTAAAGATTCTGAAGAAGTGATGTTGACTAGGCTAGAGTGTTAGTAGGACTATACTTCCTTTTGTATTATATTTATTCCTGTCAAAAATAGATCATTCTCTAATATTTTTATACTACTATTGTTAGAGTAAATTATGTTTCTGATTAGATCTTGATGGATTCTTGACAAGTCATGGTTACTAAGCTATAATGCTACTCATATTATATTTCCTTATTGCACTCCATATTTGTTTATGAGCAATACAATAATCAGTTTCGGCGACCCAAATACAGTCTACCTGTCGTCCACTACTTACAGAGGCGACTCAAATACAGTCTTCCTCAAGTGCAACTAAGTGAGGCTACTACCAATTGAGACTCTTAAACTTGTTTGTATTAACATAGACTAGTTCCTGGTTAGACTCTATTTCTCTAGCTGTTCTATGTGTACAAGTAATAGTATAAGGGTTGGTGTCTGCTCGGCGTATGCTTCGGACTTCCGAGTCAAGACTTAGCTCCGGCAGTTGCGAGTCAAGACTCGATACTTCACTATGTTTGGCTGTGATGGTAGTCGAGAGCTCGATTTGTATTGAGGCTATACTAAGACTTCACAGTGAAAGCCACTTATCCTTCATGTACCCTTCTCATCGCACTGCCACATTGGTGTTTGATTAATATTGCAATATCGATTAGTTCCTTTGTGTATCTTTGTCTATTAGTTATTGAGGTCTTAGATTAGAATTGTAATATTCAGATAGTGCCTCAGTATAAATGAGTTTATCCCATATCTGATGTAAATCTACAGAAACCGCTTGATGTAAGCCTTCGGGCAACAATTGATGTTTAAAAAAAAGGGCCGGGAACACTATAAACCCGATTTTAAAAAAATTGTATAACTTTTTGTACTTTTTATAAAATTGTTATTAAATTGCTATAAAATTTCCAAATTGCTATAAGACTTTTTATACTTTTTGACTTCCGCTCTAGGTTAACAAAGCATCATTTTCCTTCCCTCCCAAATTTTCCCAATTCCCTCCATAACCTTAACCCCAAATTTTGTCAGCCCCCTCCAACCCCAACACCACTACCGATTTCCCTCTTCCCTCCACAACCTTAGACTCCAATTTTCTATCTTTCCACCATAACCCCCTGCCGATTTTTCCCAAACATATTGTCCATCCCTTCGCCATTCAGTTAGAGCGGTTCTACTTCCCAATCTTGGCCGCTACCCTACTTCCCAATTTTGCTCGAGAATCAGCTTCACAATTTTGGTGGCCAATTTGGTCGAAACTTCCAAACAGTAGAGCGGGTTACGAAGGCGGCTGGATCTTGGCAAAATACAATACCACTGAGAGTGTGTACCAATAAGGTATGAGTGATTGGTAGTTTGCATCTTTCCCGGTCTTAATGAATAGCTATATTTTGGTGGGTCTCTAAGTTTGTGAGTGTATGTTTTCATTGCTTGAGTTACTAGTGTTGGTAGTGTTTCATGTGGATAGATGATATGTTTGCTAATAATTTCATAATTTTTGGCTACCCTATTTTTTGCCTACCATGTTTTTGCCCGAAGAAGAATTTTTGCAAACCCTATTTTTGCCCCGATACAATATGTTCTCTGTTGGTTGTTATTGGAAATTCGTCTTCGGATGTGTTGTATTTAGATTTCCTTATGAGTGATTGGTAGTTTGCATCTTTCCCGGGATTAATGAATATTTATTTTTTGGTTTTTTTGGTACAGTGAAACATCCACCTTTCAATATTAACCTATAGCAATTCAGTAATGTACAAATGCAGAAATTGATGCAACACAGTCTCAATGATATGCATATAAACTCATATAAATTATTTCTCAAAGAAAACAAATGACAATTTATTGTTTAAATCTCCCAATTTATGAATCATTTTAATGAATAACGTGTAGCTACAGATGCATCCATAGTCTTCAGAACTGTAAAAAGCTGATTTTATCATCTTTATTGATGGTTAACCAATGCTTCACACGGATGGAATCGCTACTTTGATCAAATTTTTAACTTCTAACGTAGTAATGGTATTCTTCGGAGGATGCATTGGGCTTTCTATCTCGTTAGTTCCGCAGCTCCGAATGAATAGCTTTATTTTAGTGGGTCTCTTAGTTTGTGAGTGGGAAAATAAAGCTATTCATTCGGAGCTGTGGAACTAACGAGATAGAAGGCCCAATGCATCCTCCGAAGAATACCATTTTGGTGGGTCTTTTTGGTGGTCTCTTAGCTTTTTTGGTGGTTCCGTAGCTCCGAATGAATAGCTTTATTTTGGTGGGTCTCTTATTTTGGTGGGTCTCTTTGGTTACTAGTGTGGGTAGTGTTTCATGTGGATAGATTTCCTTATGTTTGATTGATTCTTACTCGAGATTGAATGGCGAAGCTGAGGAAGAAATTGTTTGACTGCGGCAGTACAAAAGCCGTTGAAGAGAATTGTGTTACCCCTCCAAAAGTGGACAACTGTGATGACAATAACGAAGAAGAGGATGATGCACCCAAATATTTATCGGGATCTGAAAAGTTGGGGGAAGAAGAAGAAACTATTTTAAAAGATTACATGAGTGGGAGGTTTGACAAGTTTGAGATAAAAGAATATTGCAAGCGTAGAGGCACAGCCACGTACAAGTCTGTGTTGCTTGAGAAACCAAAGAAGGCACTTAAAATATTCTTCGATGATGACTTCGAACCTCTAGTTATGCGCAGCCGATGGTCGATGTATGTTGGCTATGCCTTCCGATGAAGAATCTGCTTCGGGACATGGCATAATTGGAAATCAGTCCCAAACAATGTAAAGAAAGATGCATGGGAAGACATTCTCGTAAGTGTGTTGTAGTACTCCATTTTCATCAGTTCATGTGAACTTCATTACATTTTGCACTAACAAGTTGTATCTTTGTCCACTAGATGAGCTGGGATATACAAACCAAAATGAAGTTCAATGAGATGAATAAGTTTCGAAATAAATGGACAATATGTGCAGGAGAAAAGTGGAGGAATTGGAAGGCTAAGGTGGCTCACAAGTACATCGTGCAAAAAAAAAGGGTTCTTGTGCATGGAGAGATTATCGCTGGTTGGAAAAATATGAGTGGGAGCTATTTGTGAAACACAGATCAACCCCTGAATTCAAGGTAATTCCTTGAAAATTATTAATCTCTAGTCATTACTTTGTGATTATTTTACAAATTGATGGCCAAATAGGCAATAAGTGACGCAGCAAAAGTAAGCGCCTCACAAAAGGAGTACATCCATCACATGGGCAGTGGAGGGAATCGTAGAGTTGCAATAGAACTCAAGAAGAGGAAAAGAAAGGCTAAAATTGACGAGCTTCTGGATGAAGGTCATAGTGTAGGAGAAGCAGAGACTTTAGTTCAATTCATGGATTTCAAACTGGACCGCTCGGAGGTGTTCCTTGAAGCTAACTGGGAAAAGAAATTATCAACCTACACCACCGACTCCGTTAAAAGAGCAGCCCCCACTATTGTGAGCATAATTCATAATTGATTCTATCTCTAATAATATTCTCAGATGTAATGCATAGTAATGGCTAATATATGTTCTGTTTCCGAGATAATGCTCATGGATAAGAAGCAAAAGGGAGATTTGGTTATACAAGGAAAAGAAGATATTCTCGTTTAAGCAACGGGTAAGAAGGATCATGGGGGTAATTGGAGAGGTTTCTCCACAACGTCGAAGGTGAACGGGGCCCTACCACATATAGCTGTGACCCGTTACACATCTAGTCGATGTGGGAGCACAAACACAAAACCATCTAAGGAAATCTCAAATTCAAACAAACTACCAACGGATGTCATCGAGCTCAAGGAAAGATTTGTTGCCTTATTTGAGGCCCAAACAAATTGGCTAGCTGGACAATTAGGTAAAGCTATTCCCCCACACTTGGATGCTCGCAATTTCCTTGCTACATCTTCCACCCCCGCGAATAAGGACAACCGGGTATTCATTCCTTCAGCATCTGGATGTAGTGAGCCACAAGGAACCGTAGCGGATGACAAGGTATTCCATACCATGAACGTCATCGTTAGCTCCTTTCTTGTTCTGTGATCTTTACTTTCTGGTTTTCCATTTCCTATCAAAATGATTTTGTGGGGATACATTGTTTACTATCACGTTCATTTTGGATGTTGGTAGTTTGGGCCTACTTATATATCTTCAAATTGTTCTTTTCCACATAAACTGAGATAATGTCTCTTTGCCAATCGAGTTTTATTTGATAGATAGTTCATGGAAGATGAACGCTGAACGCTGCAGCGCTATCCAGCTCTCAGTCTCCGCTGAAAACTGGAAGCTGCAGTGCGCTGCCGGCTTTAGCAGCTACATGTAGTCTTCATTTCTTGTTATAATATATATGACTGCACTAACAAAATTATTTAATTTTCTTTACTTAATAACACTTACTTATTTTCAACCCGATGTATTTCTGAGTTTATTTCTCAGAAAGGAAAAAAGTGCAACCTATATGTTTTGAACCATAAGGGAGAATGGGATGCAGCTACATTTGGTATCTTGTTTCCAAAGGACACGGACACGGACTTACCCATCAAGTGGGAGCGAGTAAATCTTCGTGGACCTATGTTCATTCCCAAGGCACCTTTGCCGATTGAACACGAAGAATTTGAATTTGCCACTGAGGCAATTTGATATAACATTCTATGGCCGGGAAAGCTGATAAGTGTCATTGGGCAACGAGATGATGAGGAGTGATAATGTTATTCTTCTTCTTATCGCATCATATATACCTTTCTAGATATTACTAAAACATAATATGTTGTTCATCTGCTTACGTAGGAGAACGAGTAGCAACCGCCTCCGCAAGAATTGGTAGTCGACGAAGTTGGAAGTCCTCAAATAAACCGCTCACCAAAATTTGCCAAGGACACTACACAGGTTAAACATATAAGCATATTAACTGGCTATGACAGCCAAATACATATTATTAACACACTGTCCCTTACAAAAGGCGGTGGGTAAGGAAGATACTCCGCATGGACAGGTGGTCGCTCGATCGGTAAAAGGAGAGGTACATACCCCCAGACTATTTCATTTCGACCAATTTTTACCGATGCATGACTAACATTTTACCCATTAGCAATTTCCAAAAGAAAATACTACATCAACGGAGAATGAGTAACCAAATCCTCCCATGTCGATTTCTAACCAGTACATATTTGTGAGGACCCATTTTAGCATTTACAATATGATCCAATTATGAATTATAAACAAATACTAGACAACTAACATTATTAGATTCTCAATGTAATTAGGGGGTCACGGAAGACCAAGAATGCATCGCTGCTATTCAAGAGATTAATGATGCTTTAAGGCTATCTACACAAATATGTGGACCAAACAAAGTCTTCCACATCAATTTCAATGCAGAGGTGTTGGATCAAAAGAAGTGTACACAGCCATATTTACTGACAAGCTAAGACTGTTCATGAGCTGCTTGGACGTAGAAGATGAAATGGAATGGATCAGTGGGTGCCAACTTGATGTATGGGCATCATAAGAATTTGCATGGTTACATTATTTGTAGATAGATGTATCATTATATTTGTTTCACTTACAATATTATTTTGCAAGATACCTTTGTGATGGGTTGGTTCATGGAGGCCACGTCCAGTTTATTCCAGCCTCTTCAAATTCAATGGCTCAAAAGGCGAATCAAAGGGTGAAATTGACTGTGGAGGAGGTTTTGGCTGTCATGTGCCACACTCAATCGAGGCTATACGTCTTCCCATACAATCGAGAGTAAGTTCCATTTGTTTTCTGAGTTGCTAGTCCCGGCCACATGGAAGCAATAGCAACCATATGCTGTGATTTTATTTTCACAAATATATTTTTAGCTTCATTTTGGTTTTTCCTTTTTTTAAAGGGACCATTGGTTTTTGCTCGTCTTTGTACCAGTAATCGATCGAGTATATTGCATTGACTCAATGATTGGGGGAATTTGCAAACGAAATAGGTCATGCCTTAAAATGATTCATTTGTAAGTGGAACACATTCATGTCATTCCTTCAACTTTAATGTTTCACAAAAATGTTTGTTCACGTAAATGTGTTCTTGTACGTTTATCACTTTCTTGGCTCGAATATTTACAATTAATGTTAATTAATATATATTTTTTCATATATTGTGTGAACCCCAATTTGTGAAAACAATTTTTTAATATGTTGACATAAATATGTTTTCATCGATTGTAGGATTGCAACAAAATATCGACGGATCAATTCCGACCAAAATACCACTTACCCTTCGAACTATACATGGAATTTCATACACGTCAATGTACGTATTATCCCACAACGTCATATTTCATCTGTCATTTTCATGTTCTTAACCGTTTCAACAAATTCTCCTTTACAATAGCACAAGATACAAAGTAGTAGTTGGGAGTGTGGATACCATTGCATGTATTACATGGAAAAATTGATAGGCACGTGCATGCCATTGACATTATTCAGGTACGTTTTCCTATACTGCTTTTAGCACCGGTTATTCTCTCACAAATATATCCTTTTCTTAACATGTGATTTAATACATTGTTTCAGCAATTTCCAGAAGATTACACTCCAATAGGGAGCGATGAACTGTGGAGAATTGCTCTGAAATGAGTTTGTGTTTTTGCAAAATATACTCTGCCAAAATCCATAGCTCAATTGAATGTCATACAGGGACTTTCCTCCATCATCGGATATTGGTTAGTGTTATCTCTTATGAGAAAGGTAATTGACCTTCACTTTTGATACTCGTCAACTCCGTGATGAGGCGGGTTCCAGTATCTTAGGCCACTAAGAAACATATTGCTTTTCTTTTGTTAATAAAAATTATAGTTCATCGAACTCAATGCTTTTTTAACCTACTTCTTGTCTATGCGTCATGGTTGCTCACAATTTGTTCTATTTTTATTTGTGAACCGTTCTGTTACTACGCACAAAAAATAATCAGTACCATCCTTGAAAAAGAATGCACCAGGTAGGAAAACAAGCTTAAAAATGAAACAGGCTGCGTGAAGATGAACTGAAAGAGTAGCAGCGAGCCACAGCTTACAGTGACCACAAATAGTTAGTCACGTTTAACACCGGTTTCTTTCGATTACAAAACCGGTCCTAATAATAATCGGTGCAAAATTTACGCTTTTAGCACCGATTTCAAAACCGCTGCAAAAAAATAAACAGGTGCAAAATATACACTATTATCACCGGTTAAAAAACCGGTGCAAAATAATAACCGGTGATAAATTTACACTCATAGCACCGGTTTTTAAACCGGTGCAACATATACATCTCTAGCACCAGTTTAAAACCGGTGCTAAAAAATAACCGGTGCAACATAAACACTTTTAGCACCGGTTTAAAAACAGGTGCAAAAAGTGAACTGGTGCAATAAAAAAAATTTATCAGCGGTTTCAAAACTGGTGCTAACTAAAAACTGGTGTTACATTTGCATATTTAGCACCGGTTTTATAACCGGTGCAAAATTTACAAATTTAGCACCGGTTTTTTTAGCACCAGTTTACAGCCAGTGCTAAATTTAGCACCGGTTTTTGCAAAAAAACCGGTGCTAGAACATAAAAACCGGTGCTAAAGGGTCCTTCTTGTGATAGTGTGGTAGAGGGCTAGGTGAAAAGCCGTTCACCTGTCGCTAGAGAAGAAGGGTGTACAACTGGAGAAGAAGATAGGCTTAGGGTCGATTTGTAATTTTTTTTAATTCTTGTTGAAACGGTATTTTGGTCATTTCTGGTCGGTCAATGGCCGGAAATTGCTAGTTAATGTCGGAATATAGTCTCTAGAGTTATATTTGCACCTATGTAAAGTAGTTATAATCATTTTTATGCTAAAAAACATCTCAGGGTTATATCTGCACATTCTCAATAATAAAGGGTTATATTTGTATATTTCCAGAAAAAGTTAAAACTTGTTCATAAAACCCCAACAAAACAAACAAATAAAATTCTACAACAAGAGCTTGTTCATAATTCCAGAGAAATGACAAAACAAATTGAAATTATCTAAATGAACATAAGGTCCAAATGGCTATCAAATTCGTGACTAATCATCTTCTTCATTCTGCTCATCGTATATTGCAACAATTTCTGAATCGGTTTGCTGAGGAGCATCGCCATCAGCATCCTCTACCTCATCCTCCTTCTTATCATCACTATCATCGCTAGAGTACTCGAATTTGAAATTAAATTAGGCATGGAGTCATCCTTGCTGAGTTCGATGTGGAGGCTTGTGGATTCAACAAATTTAGAATGCCTCACTTTTGCTGATGCCACCTCATTGTTAGTCGAACTACCATCCTCCTTGATGCACACCAAATATTTTTTGAACTTAGCCATCCAACCCCTCTTGGTACCTCCAACATTGAATTTGTTTAGAATCAAATTAATGCAGTCATAATCATCTAATCAATAATAATATTTATGACAAGATTTTTAAAAGGTATTGCATTTCATATACTTACGAGATGAAGATCCTTCAACCCTGTCCAATGAAGCTTCCCTTGCTCGCCTAGCGGCTTTCGCAGCATTCCTCGGTATTAACTGATACCAGTACCTATTGTTATCACCCAACACCTAATGCTTGTAATCAAACCAAGCCTCATCATAGTAGTCCAACTGGAATGGCTTGTCAATAGGGATCACTTTCCATTTCTTAATCAAGGTGGTTATCAAACCGCCATATGAGAGATCTTTCTTCTAGCCCAAAGGAGCCTTCAGCATGTACATGAGGATGGTATACCCAGGATTTATTTGAACCCCATCTACGATGTATTAAAACAACATCAAGTTCCTGATGGTTGGCTCATATGCATGACCACCTGACGGGAGGATATTTCTAGCAGATCCGCTCATACACTAACCTAGCAGATCCACTCGTACACTAACCTGTGCTCAACACTCAACACCCACACATCATACCCCTAAGCTTACCCCAACACTTCCCTCGTACAACCAAAATATTTTCTACCTATAGCTACTGAGCATAGAGGGGTGGCCTCAGTAACACCAAACCAATTTTGTTGAAATATTTCAATTGGACCCTTGCTATCAACCAACCTAAGTTTGCTAGGGTCACTGTTCAAGCTACCTTGGGCTTCATTTATGCTCAATTTTGTAATGGGAACTATTACACCAATTACCACCGTGAGGTCTGTATTGTTTGAACTTTTACCTAAATCGGCATAGAATTGTAATATCTCGTCAGTGTGGACATGTTTATCTAATTTCAATAACTTATCGAAATTCAAGGGTTCCAAGTAACTTATCAAATATCCTAAGCATAAAGGCACAATGTCCGAACCACGGATAACTTTAGGATTCATGCATTTTCTACGGTCAAAATCCACGTACCTGCGTTCAGCTTCAGTGTTGAAGAACTGGTCCGAGCTCACAAACTTCTGAGTTGGATTATGACTCTGTGTTGAAGCATTACCCCCTCCTCCCTAGGCACCTCGACCTCTATACCTTGGAATTGTTGATTTGAGATGTTCAATTGGTTGGAAATCTAGGTTTTAAAGATAGATATACGGATTTTGGGATTTGGTCTTTGGAAAATAGAAATAATTTGCCCGTTGGTTTTTTTAAACTAGGAGTTAGTTCCAAATCCGGAACAAGCTCCTAGTCATTTACCAAATACCAAAGTGTCTTCCAATCCCGTAATACAATCTGATGTATGTTCTGAGCTTCAAACTTTTAATTGGGCACAATGACCACAAGTGCATTAAACACAGTTTTGAAATGGGCAATCAATACCCATTCCACAGCTCGCCAATTCCCTCTTTTTTTCTCTCAAAAACACTCCTCGCTTCTTCCATGAGTCTTTCCATCAAAATTTCTTCGCCCAATCATCTTGTATGTTCAAAACTACATGAAACCCTACACATTATCTTCTACTCATCCAAATCCCTAGATTTTTACAAATAAAAGGTACTCCATGGTTTAGGGTTTCCCCTACATGAGTGTTCTAAGGTTGTGTTAATATTTCTCTTTGAAATTTATATTGTTTGGATGAAAAGGTAAACATTTCATCATTTCCTTAGTTCTATGATTATAATTTTACCTAGGGTTTTCATATTTTGATATCCATTGTGTTAGTGTATTCTTCTAAATATAAATTTATATGTTCTAACCATAAAACTTAGATTTTCATTTGTTAAAAGTGAAACCCTAGTTTTTGTAAATTAGTGTTTGATTGTGATGCATGTTGTTAGGTAGTATAATGTCCCGGAAGAGGACTCGTGATGAACATGTATGTGAAATAGGTGGAAATTCATAAACATTAGACATTGATGACGATGAAGAGGAGGAGTCAGAGGCGGGAGGGATCAGTAGAACAAATTGTAGGACGTTAGAAAGGAGAATGTCTAGAAAAGAATTAACTTTGTTCATTTTCAACAAATTGGTAAAATTTTTATCGGAGGAAAGAGCTAAATGGTCCAGCTGGGTAGGAAAGGTTGGTAGAACAAGGATAGGCATCTGGCACGATAATTGGCAAAAGGTTCCAAAAGAATATAAAGATGTCCTATGGACGAAGTGCAAGGTACCTTCAATTACATGACATAATAGAAATTATTTAGCCACCAATCTGAATAAATTATATCCTAAATTAAGCTTTAAATATTTACTTTGATGTCAATCCCGGTAGAGACCATTTGAGTTTGATTCCCCAGTTATGGATGATTTTAAGAAAAGGGCAATGACCATGATTGCGAAGAGTTGGAGAGAGCACAAATATACCTTAGCTACAGATTACATATTCTGATGTAGGAAAGGAGATCGTTCATGATTGACTTATACACATATTCAACCCATAAGTAGGGAGATCCACAAGAGACGAGCCTTGGAGAATGAGGAAAATGTGAGCCCAATTAAATATAATTATTTTTATTTTGACACATTATATTTTTAAAATTTTTTTAAAAATTATTAGCTACAAATGTAGAATACAATGATTGAAAAACGATGGATTGCAAATTGTAACTGAGAATGGATATCACTGCCCTAGATTGAAAATCGTGCACATCTCTTCACTTTAAGTTTAATTCCATTATTGTTTTAAAGAGATCTGTTTCTTCCATTAAGATTGTAAGGATTGACGTAATTATTTTTAAAGGGACTAAATTAATTATACTTTACATTTAAAATATAATCAGTTTAATTAGTGGTGCATTGATAACTCATTTCATGACACATCTATTATACATGGAATGTTGATAATACATTATGTTATACGTGGTAGAGTGCGTCAAGGATGTACGTTTGGATTACTTTCAAATTGAACTAGTGAATACTCCATTTTTAATTGAATGTTTAAAAAAAAAAAGGTTTGTCGGTTTTCAACAATAATTTCTTATTGTTTTATGGCCTCAAGATTTTCAACAAAGAATGCAAGAGATACTCACAAGAGGATAGCAATACGGAAAGAAATTTCTTGGATATGCATCTTGTACACGTCCACTCCGCGGGTCTTGGAACTCGTAACAAATGGGTATAAGGCAAAAATCCTTTTGTATGACATGTATTGTGTGGAACAATTATTGTGAGATCTCTATTTCAATCTATAGGTATTTCTAGTATAAATTCTTCTATAGATTTTTGTTGTGTACACAACATGTCATCAATGTAAGATACCTATTCTGTGATTTACCAATACTTTTAGCCTGATTATTGAATGAAATGGGCACTTAACTATAGAGTAGTGGAGACAGTGGTGATTAAAGGCGGTTTTATCGAACAATAGAAGACACTTTAGAACTGCCTTCTCTGGATCTGCCTTTATTCTAAATTGATCAAAGGCGGTTCAAAAATTACCTTTGTTTAGGGTCTGAAATAGGCATCACCACTAGAGCATGGCATGCCATGTCTGAAAAAAATTGGCAAGTCCTTTTCGGTTAATATACGACTTAATGTAGGTTAAACTAAAAACCCAGAAAATTCACAAATGGTTGTGAAAAGGAAAGGATAAAACATGCGGGTGGGAAATTTTTGCAGAAAATCATAGTCTCCAAATTGGTTTCCCCTTCTATCCGCTCAATTTAAGTCGTGTTGGAGTGGCTTCAACCGTCGACCTGTGTAGGTTTTGAGCTAAAACCCACCACCACCCCGTCGACTGCTTCAAAGGGTTCAATCTGCTAACTGTTGAACGACGGTTATACCTCAAAACAGTCAAAATGGCTACATATATCGTCTTAAACAATTTGTTTCCCATAGGCAACATTGAAAATACAGACTAGTTATTATGATCGTTATAAACTGATGGACTTGCTTAAAAATGCAGATTTATTAAAACCATATTTCAGTAGAAAAAATAAAATAAGATGGATAAAAAAATCCTTAACGCAATTAAAAAATTCCTTGACAAAAAGTCACGCAAAATGGGACTTTTGGTTTTTTATTTTTTTTCAACGTCAACAGCCACATCGGATGCCCCATCTGGTGAATCAAAAAACATATCAAAATAAAAGCAAAGTCGAATTCGCAAAAAACGACTTCACCAAAAGTCTCTACCGTCATCCATTAACCCCCACCCTTAGACAAAACTAGGGGTCTCCAGCTCGCGCAAAGTGCGGGCTGTCGACAACATGTTATGAATTCGGTTAGTCGTTCATTAATTAAAAATTAAATAAAAAAAAGTATTATTGAGGTGTAATAGGAGTTCGAGTAGAGAGGGTTTGAGTGGAGAGGTTCGAATATAGGGTTTGAGTGGAGAGGGTTCGAGTAGAGTGGGTCCGAGTAGAGGTTCGAGTGATGTTGGGTTCGAGTGGAGAAGTTCGAGTGGAGAGATTTGAGCGGAGAGGTTCGAGTGATGAGGTTCGAGTGATGAGGAATTGGGTGGAGAGGTTCGAGTAAAGAGGATCGAGTGGAGAGGGTTCTAGTGAAGAGGTTTGAGTAAAGAGAGTTTTAGCGGTGAGGTTCAAGTGATAATATGTTCGAGTGGTACAGGGTTCGAGTGGAGAGAGTTTGAGTGGTGAGAGGTTGAGTGGTGAGGATTCAAGCAGTGAGAGTTTGAGTGGTGAGAGGTTGAGTGGTGAGGATTCAAGTAGTGAGAGTTTGAGTGGTGATGGTGGAATTGAGAGAGTTGGAATGGCGAGGGGTCGAGTGGTCAGCGTTCGAGTGGTGAGAGTTCGAGTGGTGAGGGTCAAGTGGTCATTGTTCGAGTGGTGAGGGTCAAGTGGAGAGAGTTCAATGGAACCTTCGCCTCTTGATTCATTTTCGAGAGATACCAATTCAAGAGGTGAAGGTTCGGGTGGAGAGGTTCAAGTGGAGGGGTTCGAGAGGTACTGATTCGAGAGGTGAAGGTTCAAGTGTAGAGGTTCAAGCGAAGAGGGTTCAAGTGGAGGGGTTTGAGAGGTACCGATTCGAGAGGTGAAGGTTTAGGTTTAGAGGCTTCAAGTGGAAGGGTTCCACTGGAGAGATTCGAGTGGTGAAAGTTCAGGTGGTGAAGGTTCAAGTGAAGGGGTTCCAGTTGAGGGGTTCGAGAGGGGTGGGTACCCCTTGAGCATTGGCCGATATTGATCTTCCTGTACTCGAGTGAACCCCTCCACTTGAACCTCAGCACCTGAGCCTTCACCTCTCGAATTGATACCTCTCGAATCCCTCCACTAGGACCCGTCCACTTGAACCTCTGCATCTGAACCTTCACCAATCAAGGAATGATGCCTCGAATAAATACCCCTTGAGGCAGTTGGTTAATGTTGAAGGGGTGGACAGTTTGAGTAGTAGGGAGCGCTTGAAGCAGAGGGTTGATGATTCGAAAGGTGGATGATTTGAGTTGTGGCATGTGGATGTTCGGGAACTGATGGTTCGAGGGGTGATAGTTCTAGGAGTTGATAGTTGATGTTCGAGGTGTTGATGGTTTGAAGAGTATATGTCTCGAATGGGTAATGGTTCGAGAGCTAATGTGGATGGTTCAACGCTCTCAATGGTATACTCTCTCGAGGGGAGGTATACCCTCCAGGGGTGGTGTACTCTAGAGAGGTGGATGTGGAACCTCTCGAGGGAAGGTATACCCTCGAGGGCCGAGGGGTCGAGTTATGATCTTCGAGTGGTGAGAGTTTGACTGGTGAGGGTTAAGAGAAGAGAGTTAGAGTGGTGATTTGTTTGAGAGGTGGTGTGTTCGAGTTGTACTGGTTTGAGATGTATAGATTCGAGAGGTGAAGGCTCTAGTTGAGGTTCACTTGAACCAGAACCTCTCGAACCCCTCCACTGATGAGAGTTCGACAGGATGTTTGAGAGGTACGGATTTGAGAGATGAAAGTTCCATTGGATGGTTCGAGAGGTGAATGTTCCATTGGCCGGTTTGAGAGGTGAAGGTTCCATCGGAAAGTTCGAGAGGTGAAGGTTCAAGTTGAGGTTCGAGAGGTGAAGGTTCAAGTGGAGGTTCGAGAGGTGAAGGTTCTAGAGGTATAGATTCGAGTGGTGAAGGTTCCATTGGCCAGTTTCGAGTGGAGGATTCCTCTCCAGTAGAGAGTTCGAGAGGTAGTGGATTTGAGGGTAACGTTCGAGTGGAGAGGGTTCAAATAAGGGGTTCGAGAGGTGAAGGTTCAGGTGGAGAGGATTCAAGTGCAACTGAACCTTCACCTCTCGATCGGTGCTTCTCGAATCTTCACCCAAACCTCTCCACATGAACTTTCACTGCTCGAATCAGTACCTTTCTAACCCTTCCACTTGAAGCCTCTCCATCTGAACCGTCACCTCTCCAATTGGTACCTATCGAACCCTTCCACTTGAACCTCTGTACCTAAACCTTCACCTTTCGAACCAGTACTTCTTGAACCCCCAGCTGAACTATCACCTCTCGAACCCTCCACTGGGACCTTTACCTCTCGAATCCACTACCTCTCGAACTAGTATCTCTCGAACCGTCACCTCTCAAATGTCCACTTGAACCTTCACCTCTCGAACCTTCCAATGGAACCTTCACCTCTCAAGCCGGTCAATGGAACCTTCACCTCTTGAACCGTCCAATGAAACCTTCACCTCTTGAATCCGTACCTCTTGAACCTCCAGTCGAACTCTCATCAGTGGAGGGGTTCGAGAGGTACTGGTTCAAGTGAACCTCCACTGGAACCTTCACCTCTCGAATTTGTACATCTCGAACCAGTATCACTCAAACACACCACCTCTCGAACATATCACCACTCAAAATCTCTTCTCTTGACCCTCACCACTTAAACTCTCACCACTCGAATGAGCACAACTCGACCCCTCAGCTCTCGAGGGTATACCATCCCTTGAGAGGTCACACATGCACCTCTATAGAGTACACCACCCCTCGAGAGAGTATACCACTGAGAGCGTTGAACCATCCACATTAGCCTCGAACCATTACCTATTAGAGACATAACCCCTCGAACCATCAACACCTAGAACATCAACTACCCATTCCTGGAACTATCACCCACCCATTCCTGGAACTATCACCCCTCAAACCATCAGATCCCGAACATCCACCATGCCACACTTCGAACAATCCACCTTTCAAATCATCAACCCTCCGCTTCAAGGGCTCCCTACCACTCGAAACATCCACCCTTTCAACATTAACCATTTACCTCGAGGGGTGTTTATTTGATGCATCATTCCTCGATTGGTGAAGTTTTAAGTGCAGAGGTTCGAGTGGATGGGTGGATGGGTCCCAGTGGAGGAATTTGAGAGGCACAAATTCGAGAGATGAAGGTTCAGGTGAAGAAGTTCAAGTGGAGATGGTTCAGGTAGAGGGGTTCGAAAGGTACTGATTCGAGAGGTGAAAGCTTAGGTGAGGGTTTAGGTGGAGAGGGTTCAAGTGGAGGGGTTCGAGAGGCATTGATTCGAGTGGAAATAATTCGAGAGGTGAAGTGATATGTCCATTTTATGTGCATAATTTAGTACTATTTTGGGCCACTATTGTGCTCTTTTATTATCAAGAGCTTGTGTTTTACCTTGAAATTCTTTTAGGAGGGGTTAGGGCAACTTTATGCTCTTTTACCTATTCTAAGTGGATTTTTCATGACAAGGGAAGAACACGGAGGCATGAAGACCGGAGACCATTGAAGATCACATTTTCAAAGACTTTTGAAAACTTTCTTCGAAAACATGAAGATTGGAGGCCATTGAAGACCATTTTTGGAGACATTGAAGACTTGAAAAATGAGAGCAATTTCTATGAAGATGAATGTGTACCAAAAGAAGAAGAAAATAAAATAGGACAAAATTCTGGCACCCGTCACGAGTCACGATGGCCTCGTAGCGAGAGGGTCCACGGGGACCCATCCACTTGAACCTTGAACTTCCACTTGAACATCTTCACTTCTCTAACCGGTACCTCTCAAACCCCTCCACTTGAACCTCAGCACCTTAACCTTCGCCTCTCGAATCAATACCTCTCGAAACCCTCCATTGGAACTCCTCCACTTGAACCTTCACCACCTGAACTTTCACCTCTCGAATTGCTCTACTGGAACCCTTCCACTTGAAGTTTCTAAACCCGAACTTTCACTTCTCAAATTGGTACCTCTCGAACCCCTCCACTTGAACCCTCTCCACTTGAACCTCTGCACCTGAACCTTCAACTCTCGAATCAGTACCTCTTGAACCTCTCCACTGGAAACCCTCCACTTGAACCTCTACACCCAAACCTTCACCTCTCGAATCAGTACCTCCCAAAACTGATTCGAGGGGTGAAGGTTCAATAGGATGGTTTGAGAGGTGAAGGTTCCATTGGAAGCTTCCAGGGGTGAGGGTTCGAGTGGCAACATTCCTACAGTATTTCTTCAATTTATTATTAAGCTCACGACTTGATCCCTCTCCCATCGAACCTAGTATGACTCAAACCTCTCTATTCAAACCTTCTACTTAAACACATGACTACTCGAACCCAGTACCACTCGATCGTCTCCATTCGAACCCTTTTCACTCGAACCCTCACCACTTCCCTTACTACTCGAACCCTTTCGACTCGGACCTCTATTCGAACCTCTCCACTTGACCCTCAGTACGAAAACTCTCACCATTCCAACCCTCACCACTTGAACCATCACCTCTTGAACCTTCTCCACTCGATCCCTGCACTCGGAGCCTCTCCACTCAAATCCTTTTCTCAGACCTTTGAATCCCCTATGCTCAAACTCTCAACTCGTATGCTCACCATATGAACTTGAACCACTCGAACCCAGTACGACTCCAACCCTCTCAACTCGAACCTCAACTCGAATCTCAACTCGAACCATCTCCACTCAAACTTTCACGACTCGAACCTGTACCACTCGAACCATTACGACTCGAGCCAGTACCACTCTAACCTCTTCAATTGAACCTCTCTACCTAAACCCTTTACTTGAACCCTCTCTATTCGAACCAGTACTACTCTAACCTCTATACCTAAACCCTCTCCACTTGAACCCATTACCACTCTAACCTCTACTCAAATGTTGATCTTCTTCTACTTGTACAAATGGAACCACCAGAGACCACCAACAGTATTCCCACCGGAGACCACGAGCTCTATTCCCACTCTTCCACTCATCCCCGCCTACCACCACTATCTTCCAACCTTTTCGCCACCTCCACAGCCTAAGCCGACAGCCTCCTCTACCCCACCTTCGGTGGAGATGATGAAGGCCCTGGCTAAATGACTTGTTTAAGAGGTGGCGGTCCAGGCGGTAATGATAGTATCTTGTGCCTGAACCGGTGGCTCACTTTTTCTAAGTAATGGGAAAGAGGACCGAAACATGCCACCGAAAGACTCTACTGAGACAAAGAGAGGCTGTCAAGAACGTAGAGGAGGTAGGATGGGCAGTTGGTCAGATCTAGTATGGATCGTACATGGACGGTAGTTGGAGCTGGCGGCTCTCCCGGGGTTCCCTCATCTGAGATCCCTGGGGAAGAGGATCAAGTTGGCCCTTGCGAACAGCTTGATGCACTATCTCCCTTCAACCCTTTGATCGAAATGCGGCAAAAGAAAAGGAAGGAAAATCCATGGACCAGCTCCAGAAAACCATCGATCCCCTTCTTCTACCACTAAGAACGATAAAGGATCGACGAACTCTGCTCCAGACCCGCCAGAGAGCCCTGTTCGCAAAGACCGCTACTACAACGCCGATAGAGATGGCCAGAGCAACTCGCCGGCGGTCTCGAGCTCATCCTGATTTGGCGGAGCCATTTCCTCAAGCAAAGATGTTGCTGGAATAGATCACACTAGCTACGGAACAGATGAGTAGGAAAAAATTGAAAGCATATCAGAAACATTACAAAAATAGAGCGCCTTGAGAATTCCAGGAGACGAGAAAATGTTAGGCAAGTGGTTCAGGGAAATACGAAGATGATAATGGAATTCTCTGGAAATGGTGTATAATAATGGATGTTTTACTGACCACATGAACAAAAAAGTGGAGGACGCGTGTACGGTGGAGGGAAAAGAGAAAAAGCAGACAGAAGGATGTCATGACACGCATTAGTGGGGATGGAGAGGAGAAAAAAAGGAAAAGCCATTGAATTTGCGACGACAAAAAGCTACTATTCATCGAACAGATCTGAACTTTTAAGATATAGAGATATTTTTATATTGGTAGCATTTAGTTAAAAATTTTCAAATGAATTACTCATGAGCCTCGTTGTTCTATATACACAAAAATTAAATGTCTAAACATATTCATTACTTGTGAATTGTGCATTTTGTTTGTTTTAATCAGCACACCAATCAATTTTATAGTTCTTTTATCATTCACTTATTTCTCTGTGTAATTATTTCCTCTGAACAGATAAACTTAGTTTAAGTCGATGGTGTGCCTGTAGATTATTTTGATTATATAGTTGAAATTTGAATATTCTGAAGTCGATTTCGTGACTTCCGGATGTGTGACGAATTGGCAGAGATTACTCCTTTTCTTTGAGGTCAAACTTCATGCGAGTACAGATGGCTTTATGCATGTTAGTTTTGAACACACCTGGAATCAATGACCAAAACATAAACCTTATCATATGGCTTTAAGGCTGATCCAGCTGATCTAGATCCTGCAATCCATCCAGAGCCTTATCAGCTTGATTATATTTCTTCACACCCCCTCAAGATGAGGATTATGAGAGAAGTAGAATCACATCTTAGATAGCAAAGAATGAGCTGCAACTGGAGAAAGTAGCTTGGTAAAGCCCTCAACAAGCTGATTGTTAGAGAGCACATGAAGATGATTGATAAAGTCATATTGACAAGTATCCCTGAAATAGTGGCAACCAATCTCTATATGCTTAGTTCTTTCATGGAAGACTGGATTTTCAGTGATGTGAAGGGCTGCAATGTTGTCACATTTCAAAAGAATGGGAATAGTGAACTGATGCTGTAAATCAGTGAGAAGAAATGTAATCCACTTGAGTTCAGATAATGTCATTGACATGGGCCTATACTCAGACTCAGTAGAAGATTTGCTCACAGTATTCTGCGTCTTTAATTTCCGAGAAATCAGAGAATTACCAAGAAAAATGCAATAGGCAGTAACAGATTTCCTGGTGATTTTGCATGTATTCCCATCTACATCACAATAAGTAGTCAAAGAGTTTGAAAAATATGCAGGGAAGAAAATATTATGAGTGGAACAACCTTTTAGATATCTAGCAATATGGAGTGAAACCTTCCAATGATGATCAGTAGGTTTCTGAAGAAATTGACTTATTTGATGAACCGAGAAGGTGATATCTGGCCTTGTGTAGGAAAAGTAAAGAAACCTGCCAATCAATCTTCTATAAGGGCTTGGATCATGCATCAGAGGAGAAGTGTTGTCCTCAATTTTCCAAGAAACAAACGATGGAACTGCAACTGCATTGCTGTTAGACAAATGAAGGTCACTTATTAGATAAGTGATATATTTTTTCTGGCCAAGGAAAATTCCAGCTTGGGATCTAGCAATCTTAATGCCTAAGTAGTATTTGGTTGTTCCCAATTCTTTGATGGTGAATAGATTATGAAGAAAGGTCTTGGAATGTTGGATCTGCTCCTTAGAATCCCCTCCAATCAGGACATCATCCACATAGATCGAGAGAACCACATTGTGTGCTGCAGTCATTTGTATGAATAAACAGTGATCATGTTTAGACTGCTTGAGCCATACGAAATCAGATGCTTGGTGAATTCAGCATTCCACTCTCTAGAAGCCTGTTTCAGGCAATAAAGTGACCTCCTTAATCTACACAATTGTCCTGGCAAAGCCTTCTCATATCCTGGTGGAGGTGGCATGTAGAGTTCTTCATTGATATAACCATGAAGAAAAGCATTGTTAATGTTTATCTAATCTAAGAACCAGTTATTCAGAGAGGTTATAGCTAGGAACAATCTTTCTTAGCAACTGGGGAAAATGAATTATAGTAATTAAACCCCTCAATCTGTGAAAATCACTTTGCCACTTGCCTAGCCTTGTACCTTTCCACGGATTCATCTGCATTACACATAACCTTAGACCCATTTACAACCTATAGGTCTTTTTCCAGCAGGAAAATCTACCAAGTCCCAAGTATGATTAGTTTCAAGGGCACCTAGCTCAGTTTGCATAGGTTTTACCCAATGCTCGAGCTTGTTTATATGATTGAGGTTCATGGAATCCTAATAACTTAGACATAAAAATCATATGTGGAGTGGAGAAAACTGGTATATAGACATCAGAAGTTTGAACATTTTTTACAACAAAATCATTCATCCAACAAGGCCTAGACCTAATTTTGGCACTGTATTTGACAGGAATGTGTGCATCATTTCTAACAGGACTTATGTGAGGATCTGGATTAATGGTTTGATGAGTTGGAGATGGATGAGATTGAGATGGATAAGGACTGGATTGAGTGAGGTCATTATGATTAGAAGGAGAAGCCTTACTTGGTTGAGAAGTGATAAGATCAAACGAATCCCGATTCAGTGTGTTTGTGGTTGTATCAATATCAGGTGGAGGAATGTGAATCGTGATCTTATTTTGATCATGGCTGGTATGATGAAAAATGGACTCAGATCACCTATAAGGAAAGAGATTACTATAGAATATAACATCTCTAGCAACCAAGAACTTTTTATTTAAGAGATCAAACAATTTGTACCCTTTATGAACATCTAAGTATCCTACGAAAACACATAGTACTGATCAAGAGCTGAACTTATATTTTTGGGGACTGAGACTTGTGGCATAACATAAGAAGCCAAATACTTTCATTTTCGTGATATCAGGTGATTTATGGAAGAGCATAAGGTGATTTCCAGTTAAGAACTGAGGAGGGCGGTCTGTTTAGGATATATGTAGCAGTGAGGATTAATTAACCCTAAAAGGATAGAGGCAGATTAGATTGATGCATGAGAGCTCTAGCTATTTGAACACTACCACAGAGACCCCCCTCTGGCACCGGTTTTTTAACACTGGTTATGAAAACGATGCAAATCATGTTTTAGCAACGGTTTTTTTGTGTTAGCACCGGTTGTAAAAATGGTGTTATTGTGGCAACGGTTAGAAATATTTTTGCACCGGTTATTTAAATAAAAACTGGTGTTATTTTTACACCGGTCGAGAAACCGCTGCTAGAATTTGTGGAAACCGTTGAGAGCCTAGCACCGGTCAAGAAACCGGTGCTAAGAACAACGATAACCGGTGTTATATTCGAACCGGTTTGAAGACCAGTGCAAAGAATCCTAGAAAACCAGCGTGATGTATGTTTTTGGCACCGGTTATAGGAATCGGTGTTATGGAAAGGTAGAAACCAGTGCTGAATGAATTCATGGAAAAAGGTGGGAAAACTGGCACCAGTTTTGTGTACTATTGACAAAAACCGGTGCAAAATCGAGAATTTAATGCTCTGAACTTACCCTCTTAAATTAGTTCTGAACTTGAACATCCAGTATTAGATGGTAGATTTCTTGGGAAGGTGTGCAATTACTCAAACAAATGAAGACTCATGGAAGTAAGTATTCATTAATTTTTGGGAATTTCAATCAACTAGAACCATAAATGCATGATTGGAGGTAGTTTTTTCATATTTGTTATTGGTTTCTCTATGCCTAGCTTATGTTGGTTGAGTATCGATCATGTTGTGAGAGTGTAAATTAATGAGTGTTGATGTGAACATTTTTGTGTTTCTTTTGGTAGATGGTATATATATTTATATGTTTCCCGAGAACATGCAGTTGATCGATTCGCATACTTATACATGGAAATAACACATTTAGTATTGTGTAGCAAAAAGATCGTGTTCATTTTTCATATTTTTGACCAATGAAAATATGTGTAATGGTGTGTTTTGTCTTGTTTAGATGCAATGGACTGAGAATAAATGTTTGCGTGGGGGGGAAAATGGTTAACTGTCCAAGTGTAGCTAGAGGGAGTGGTGAACATATTGCATTTATTGATTTGTTTCTAGATTATGCCTTTGGTTGGGAGGAGAGGATACTTTGTCCATGCAAAAGATGCTTGTGTCGTGAACGGTTTGATGATCGTGGGGTTGTTAGATTTCACTTGTTGAAGAACGGATTTGATAGAGGTTACATTGTATGGACATTTCATGGAGAGGTTGAGCAAGGACATGACGGTGGGTTTGACAAGGTAGACGGAGACAAATGTACAGTTGATGGTATGTTCGATGACATTGTGAGAGATTTTGAGGGGAAGCCTACAATGTTGAGTGCTTTGTTCGATGAGAAAGAGAAGTCATTGTATCTGGGATGTAAAAGTAAGGATACCGTAATCTCTTTTTTTATGGAGGTTTTCAATTTGAAAGCTACAAGTTCTTGGAGTGATGCAAGTGTGAATTCACTACTGAAGATTCTAAAGGATAAGTTTCCGGAAGGGAATGGAATTCCAAAAAACTATTACGAGGCCAAGAAAATATTGTGTCCACTTGGTTTGGAATACAAGAAAATACACTCATGTCAAATGATTGTGTTTTGTATGACGGTGATTTGATAGATGTTGTTGAATGTCCCGTGTGCCAAAAAGCAAGATATAAGGGTGTGACGAATGATGATGATGGGTGTTTGGCTAAGAAGAAGAAGAAGGTCCCATTGAAGTGTACGTGGTATCTTCCTATAATTCCTAGGTTGAAGAGGTTATTCGCGAATTCAGAAGATGCGAACTTGCGATGGCATGGAGAGCGGGAAAGACTACATGACGACAAGATAAGACATCCGGCGGAAGGTGAACAATGGAGAAATTTTGACAAGCGACATCCTTCCTTTTCTTCGGAGGTTAGAAATCTCTGCCTTGTATTGTGTACTGATGGGATAAATCCATTTGGTAATATGTCATCGAAGCATAGTTCGTGGCCCGTGATGTTGGTCATATGCAATTTGCCCCCATATTTGTGCATGAAACGTAAATATGTTATGATGCCTATGTTAATCTCAGGTCCTAGACAATCTGGGAATGAGGTTGATGTGCATTTGAGACCATTGATTGATGATTTGAAGATACTGGGGGAAGATAAAGGGGTGTTGGTATTTGATAGCCATATGAATGAGGAGTTTCAACTTCGTGCCATGCTTTTTTGCACGATCAATGATTTTCCAGCCTATGGAAATTTATCGGGGTACGTTGTGAAGGGGCACAAAGCATGTCCCATTTGTGAGGAGAAGACTGAATTCAAACAGCTAAGATATGGAAGAAAGACAGTGTATCTTGGCCATAGAAAATGGCTCCACGGAAACCATAAATACCGGGATGATGTGGTCAATTTTGTTGGTGGGAAAGAACGAAGGAAATCCCCTGCACCCCTAACTAGTGTGCAGATTCACAGAAAGGTTAAGAAATTGTGAGTGGTGTTGGGAAAGTACAAAGGCAAGGACAAAATACATTGTGGCGGGCTATGGAAGAAAAGGTCAATATTTTTTTATCTACCATATTGGGAGCATCTTGAGGTTAGGCATTGCCTAGACGTGATGTATATTGAGAAAAATGTTTGTGAAAGTTTGATAGGCACCCTCTTGAATATTCCTTGGAAGATGAAAGATTGTTTGAATGCCCGGTTAGACTTGGTTGATTTGGGAATCAGAAATGACCTCACCCCAGAAGTGAAGGGTAAGAGGACGTACTTGCCCTTGTACCTTGTACCTTGTCTGAGGAGGAGAGAATCTCAGTTTGTGATAGTTTGAAATCAGTGAAGGTCCCCATTAGTTATTCATCGAACGTGAGTTGGGTAGTTACGAAGGATTGTCGGATGACAGGGTTGAAATCTCATGATTGTCATGTTTTGGAGGCCAACATAAGGCACTCAATCACTAGACTTTGTATATTTTTTTCCTCCACATGTCGGAAGTCTATTGACCGGGACCATCTGGATGTCTTAGAAAAAGATGTTGTTGTTGTGCTCTGCAAGTTGGAAATGTATTTCCCTCCATCCTTTTTTGATATAATGGTTCACTTGGTCGTCCATCTAGTGCGTGAGGTAAAGATATGCGGTCCAGTTGGCATGCGTTGGATGTATCCATTCGAGCGTCACATGAAAGTCTTGAAGGGGTACGTGAAATGTATGAGTCGGCCGAAAACTAGTATTGTTGAGAGGTATGTTACCGAAGAAGTGATTGAATTTTTCTCTTGCTATTTGCAGGGACACAGAAAATTCTGGGTGCCCCTGAATCGACATGTTGGGAAAAAGGAGGGGCAAGCCGAGGTCGAGGGGAACATTATTTACTCCATTGAATAGTGATCTGATGTCAGTTCATTTGTATGTGTTGAGGAATTGTTTGGAGACTACTGCTTATGTAACTGAGCACCTTAATTCAATAATAGAGTGTCATCCTACGTGGCCACCTAATAAAGTTCAGTTGGAGCACAATGACAAGTTTGTGAATTGGTTATATGATCGATGCAATGTTGCTGATTACGACCCAAAATTAGGGCATTTGCGAGGAAGCCTAACTGCACAGTTTTAAGGTATTCCGGATATGACGTCAACGGTTTTTCTTTCGCTACTAGGGACCAAGATTTGAAGAGCACGACACAAAATAGTGGGGTATACATTGAGTCGGAGACTATGTGGCAAGCAAGTAAGAAAGACAAAAAACCAGTCCTAGCTGTGATGTCGTTCTATGGTGTTATTGATGAGATTTGGGAGCTTGACTATGGAGAATTCAAGATTCCGGTATTCAAGTGCCAATGGTTTGATAACACAACTGGGGTTCGAAATGATGATCCAATGGGATTTACCCTTGTTGACCCGACTCGTGTGGCATATGACAATGATCAGTTTATTTTGGCTGAACAAGCAAGACAAGTTTTCTACGTAAATGACCCGTGCAATGTAGGTTGGTCTGTTGTGGTACAAGGTAGGAAATTCTCTTTCCACGATGAAATTGATTTTGAGGTTACAAGTGGAAGGTTAGAGTTCCCCTCTATTTCCCCTCTACCTAGTGACAACGGGATTGAGGCGGGAGCCATACGGAGGAAACACAAAGATGGAATTTGGATAGATGACGATGGCCGAGAACTTCGAGACACTCAATCCAAGAAGATGAAGTTGGTTGTAGACTAGGGGGCGAACAATGATGTCGAAGTTAAATTTTATTTACTGTTTGTACTTTGTTGTGTTTTGTTGCCCCTGGCAACTATTGTACAACTATCTCCCAATTTTTTGCCATTTCGAGCAGTTCTGTCCGTTGCAGCGTACTCCAACGCTTTTGGTAAAGACTGGTAAAACAATTTGCTTTCTATTCCTATGGTAGGTTCTGGGAGCTGCAGTGCGCTGCAGCTCTACTGGTTCAGCGCGCTGCAACAATTTTACACACACATGAACCTGAAACGAATTGCTCATGCAGTTCGTTTAAGACAACAACACAAATACGTTATGTGGCTTGAAAGCTAACATTCCAAAATCACATCCAAATAGTACCAACAAAGGAGCAATGTATGTTTCGAAAGCAAAAAATGTACGAGTCAGACATCAAAATTAAACTAGCAAATGAAACAACCTGATAATACGAAGATGTGAGCTTAATGTGGGCAATCATTTCCTGTGCGCCCTCTTCTCCACCGTGTTGAGGCTTGGCGAATCAAACGTAGGGATTGGAGCCAATTCATTGATTCTCTCGCCACACATGGCTGTGAGGACCTTCCCAACCTGCGATGTCCAGCGCACCAAATGATCCACCTTCAGTTGCAATGCTGCCAAGTCCCTATCCGAGCTCTCATTCGATGATTTACTCGTTGCCGCCCTAGATGACTCAGCAACTGATGTGCCCATTTTATACTGTTATATTAGGGTTATTGGGATTAACTTTTGCACATTTTTGTGCTCTAAATGTGACATTTTGCCATGAAATTATCAATGGAGGGTTAAAAGCAACTTTGACTTTTTTATCACTTTTTAGAGAATTTTGTGTGACAAGGTAATTTTTTTGAAGACTTTGAAAACTTTAAAGACTTTGAAGAATATCTTTGAATATTTGAAGATTTGAAGACTTTGAAGAATATCTTTGAAGATTTGAAGATTTGAAGACTTGCATTTGAGCTTTTTGAAGATATGAAGAATTGAAGAAGTGAAGAAAAGAGAGCAAAGCAAAGGGTGAAGGATGATCTTTGTTTTGAAGCAGAGTTTTCAGAATTTTCCGAGTCGAATCAGCCTCCAAGAGTGGTACCATTGGATTCCTCTTCTTGAGTACTATAAAATCGACTACAAGAACTCCCAAAACGGATCAACGGTTCACCCGGAGGAAGCAAAACAAAACAGGACTGAATTTTACTGATCTGGTCGCAACTCGCGATGGAGTCGCGACGGCCTCGCGATCCTGCCCGGCAACTTGCGTTTTTCTCCCCTTTTTCTTGTACTATAAATACCTCTTCACCCACTTCTTCCCCAACTCTCTAAGCCCAACTTGGGGGCTCCAAAACCCTTGTTTTGCATTGATGTTGTTGGAAGCTTGAGTATATGAATTGCTTGTATGATTACTAGTTAGGGTTGGGAGAAAGTAGCTAATTCTACCCTATTTTAATGTGGAATCCAAGAGCATGAGTTAGAGCTTCTTAAATGATGTTGTTGTGTTGATAATTGCTAGATGAATGTGATGATGTCGAACTCGTTGTAATGTTTGTTTTAGGTAGCAAATGAGAGAAGTCTATGAATGTCGATCGTTCTTGACTAATCTTGTGTAAATGCATGAATTGGTTAAATGCTTAGATACGGTGTAGTATTTATAAGTGTTGCCAAGCTTGTTGATTCTTCGTGCTAAATGCCATCAATGGGATACTCTTAGTCCTAAGGGAGTCATTGGTGAGGTTTGACAAGAGATGTCGAATTCACTCTTGCAAACTACTATCTAAGAAGGATAGAAGATTTATATTCACAACATGTAGTTGAAGTAGTGAATAGATTGTTTCACTCATTCTTGAAGCCTTTATTATTTAGCATTTATGTATTCTTGATGCTATGTTTCACTTCATTTATGCCATGGGTTGTTTGAGAATAGGAAGTGTTTTTGTGATTGAAGTGTTCGGGTGTTAGGAAAGTGACGAATTCCTTAGCTCCTTTGCATGAAAATCTATGAACATGAACTTAGAACTTCTTGTGCATAATGTGTTGTGATTCTTGCTAGATAAGTATGTTAAGGTTAAGTCAAGTAATGAATGTGATAGAATAAGTGAATGGTTCAATGATCTACATTAGATTTGGAAGTGGATATCAATTGCCACCAAGGCTTTATCTTTGTAGTTTTAAACCCCTTTTTCTTAGTTTTGTTTGATGATTAGCCTAGTTACTTGACTTTGATAGTTATCTTGTCTTTTTAATTTCATAACTTAGGACCACAAACCATCCAACCCCCCCCCCCCCCCGTTTACATGCTTTTATATGTATGTATATATGTCTACTCCTAGCCTAATATCAACCTTTTGTGCCTAAAGACTTAGGAAGATCCCTCTTCTTCGTGGACGACCCCGACTTGCCGCTATCTACTTAGTTTTAGATAGTAAGCATTTAGGGCTTATAAATATTAACTTTGAGAGGTACGACGATGACCTCCCAAATTTTGGCGTCGCTGCCGGGGAAGAGGCATTTATTTTTAAGTGTTTAGGTGTATTTGGTTTCATATTAGCTAGTCGTTTTTATTTTTCCACTCCTTGGTGGTTGTGTTTGTTCGGAGTAGGTATTGCTTGAGTTCTTGGTGAGTTTTTATCGAGAACACTTGCAATATGATTTCGGACTTTCGAAAATTTTATTTTTTTAAAAAATGGAGCATCTCACCTTGAGGGAACTCATGATGAGAAGAGAGGCTCAACAAGCAAGGTTTTGTAGGATGTGTCATTTCGACCATCCTACCGAATCTTGCCATTTGTTGTGGGAGGAGCACTATGAGGGAGAAAGAACCCTTGGTTTCCAAAACCAAGGATATTATGAAGAGTGCTACCAAGAGGTAGGAGATGTTGGTTTTCAAGGGCGAGATGCTCAAGAATGGTATCCATACCACAATCCTTACAATCCGGAATGGAGTGGTAGTCCGGATTGGTGGTATGAGAATGAGCCAAAAAACCAACAATACGAGCAAAATAGTTGGCTATCACCACATTATACCATACCCCAAAACCAATCCCAACAAGGAAGTTCAAGTTTGACACGTGAGGAAGTCATGAATACAATGGCAAACTTGAACTCCTTTACTAGTGAGGAGCCGGACACTCATCTCTCCTCTAGTATTGAGGCTATTGAAGGGCATGTGAGGAGTATATTAGAAGCGTTGGCCCAAATGGAAGCTCGTGATTCTGAAAATACACCATCCCAAATCGAACTCGAGGATTCGGTGAGTGAGATCACTATGGGAAATGATTTTGAGTTCGAAGGGGATGAGGAGTTGGTTGTTGAGGATAGAAAAATGGAGGAAGAGGTGATCGTGCTACATTCATTAGCATCGTCACCCCGTCTCCCACCTAGTGAACCAAGTCTACCACTTTCGGAAGTTTTGAGGGAGACAAGAGAGGATCCAAAAGATTATCCCAAGCCTCCTAACCACTCAACTCAATTCAAACCTTCTCCACCTCAACAAAACTTTCCTCTTGAAAGTTTTGTACCCCCACCTCTCTACTTTTGGAAGCTCGTGGTGAAGGGGTTCAAGCCTTCACCATATGGATAACATTAGGGTCGTGCCGACGACCTTAAATATATAGAGCTTTGTCGTGCCGACGACGTAAATAAATTCGTCCTTTGTTGTAGTTTTTGTTGTTTAGTTTTTGTTTTTTAGTCTTGTTCTTTTTATTGTGTGTTTCTCTATAATTTTGTAGCAAAGTGTAGTGTATTGCATTGGAGGATATGAAGGAATAAGATCCGTAAGAGAGGGAAAAGAGCTTGGTAAGAAAAAAAAATTTCCAAGAGCTGGGAAACCCTGTCGTCGCGAGTCGCGATGGCTTCGTTGGGAGTCGCGACGAACAAGGGATCAAAATCCATTCCCAGCACCAGCTTTCGGCGAGCCGCGATGGCATCGAGACGGCCCATCGCGAGTCGCGATGGGGAGGTTGCGAGTCGCGACGTGATCAGAAATTTTGTGCTGAAATTCCACTCTCAGCCTCAACTTTCCAGAGCTGCGACGGCCTCGCGACGGACCATCGCGAGTCGCGACGAGATCGTCGCGAGTCGTGACCAAGCCTTCCCTACCTTTCGCGAGTCGCGACGGCGTGCTGCTCAATTTTTCTTAAACCTTCAATCTTCTCCATTTCACCGCCTCTCACCATTCCACCTCCGCTCATTCCTCCACCATCCTACATATATTGACATATGAACATTCTTGCATCTTTATAGTACCTTTGTTGATTGTAGTATGCCGACTACATCATTGTGACTGTAATTGCATATCCTAGAATGATGCTTGTATATGTGCCGATATATGTTGGATATTTCTAATGAATAATCTTGTAGTGGTGGTTGCAGGGTGGATTGGGTGTTCTTCGAGAATACTATGGTTATTAATTCTCTATGCTAAACCTAGTATTACAAATTCTTATGTACTTGTGAGTTTGATGTTGTTCTCTGTGGTGTAGTCTTGATCAAACGGCGCCAAGGAGGCAATGTTTTGCTCGAGGGGTGAGTTCTTCTACGACATTTTGGCTCCCTTTTTGGCTCCGACACCAATGGCGGGACCGAGTTTATACAAGTGCATGGGATTGTGCCATATCACCGGCGACTACGTGGATAAATGGGTGTCACTCTACCTCTTGCCTTGAATTTTTATTGTTCTTGCCTTACATGTTTACATTGAGGACAATGTAATGTTTTAAGTGCGGGGAGGGGTTAGAGGACTCAATGCATGTTAGCTTGATTTGGAATGCTTTTTGCTACTTTTGATTAGAAAAACATAAAAAAAAAGAAGAAGAAAACCCGCTAAGTTGAAAACCGGAGGTGCAACTTAGGCAACATTGGGGGCCCGGATAGGTCGAAAACCCGAAAGGGCGGCCTAGGCAAAAATGAGAGGCTAAAATGTGCGGAAAAAGGTGAGATGTGAGCCGAAGAAATATGATGTGTGGCTAGGATGAAAACTCGAAAGAGCTCCTAGGCAAAATGAGAGAAAGCGAGAGAAATTGAAAAATGCTATGATTTCACTCATTTGCCAGCGTTGGAGTTATAATGTTGCGGTTGTCATACGGGTGGATCGGGTAGCTCAACATCTAGAGACCTCTTGGGATTTGGTAACTTAGTGGGTTAGGGAACGAAGTATGTTTATGAAATTCTTGATCCCTTTATACTTCGTTTTTGGTTGATATATTGGCATTAGGTGAGTTTAAACCTCCAATATGGTTTTAGCTTCATTTTATGTCATTGGATTTTGGTTGATATATTGGCATTAGGTGAAGCATGTGTTTGAACCTCCTATATGGTTTTAGCTTCATTTTGTGTCATTGGACTTTGGGAATATCAATTCGGAACTTCGAAACATTTTTATGGGTAGTGAATTGATAAGTGATAGGTTTGGTTAGATTTAGGATTGGGGTTGTGTGTGAAAAATTCTCATGTGAGCTTTTATTTTTGGGATTTATGATATTGAGAGTTTTTTTGAGGCTTTGATTGGGGGAATATTAGTTTAGGATATGGACATATGAATTCCTCCGTGTGCTTGAATCTTTTCTTACTCGAGGGCGAGTAAGGTTTAAGTGCGGGGAGGTTTGATGTGCCCATTTTATACGGTTATATTAGGGTTATTGGGATCAACTTTTGTACATTTTTGTGCTCTAAATGTGACATTTTGCCTTGAAATTATCTAAGGAGGGTTAAAAGCGACTTTGACGTTTTTATCGCTTTTTAAAAAATTTTGTGTGACAAAGTAATTTGTTTGAAGACTTTGAAAACTTTAAAGACTTTGAAGAATACCTTTGAATATTTGAAGATTTGAAGACTTTGAAGAATATCTTTGAAGATTTGACGACTTGCATTTGAGCTTTTTGAAGATATGAAGGATTGAAGGATTGAAGAAGTGAAGAAAGGAGAGCAAAGCAAAGGGTGAAGGATGATCTTTCTTTTGAAGCAGAGTTTTCAGAATTTTCCGAGACAAATCAGCCTCCAAGAGTGGTACCATTGGATTCCTCTTCTTGAGTACTATAAAATCGACTACAAGAACCCCCAAACGGATCAACGGTTCACCCGGGGGAAGCAAAACAAAACAGGACTGAATTTTACTGATCTGGTCGCGACTCGCGACGGAGTCGCAACGGCCTCGCGATCCTACCCTACAACTTGCGTTTTTCTCCCCTTTTTCTTGTACTATAAATACCTTTTCACACACTTCTTCCCCAACTCTCTAAGCCCAACTTGGGGGCTCCAAAACCCTTGTTTTGCATTGATGTTGTTGGAAGCTTGAGTATATGAATTGCTTGTATGGTTACTTGTTAGGGTTGGGAGAAAATAGCTAATTCTCCCCTATTTTAATGTGGAATCCAAGAGCATGAGTTAGAGCTTCTTAAATGATGTTGCTGTGTTGATAATTGCTAGATGAATGTGATGATGTCAAACTCATTGTCAGGTTTGTTTTAGGTAGCAAATGAGAGAAGTCTATGAATGTCGATCGTTCTTGACTAATCTTGTGTAAATGCATGAATTGGTTAAATGCTTAGATACGGTGTAGTATTTATAAGTGTTGCCAAGCTTGTTGATTCTTCGTGCTAAATGCCATCAATGGGATACTCTTAGTCCTAAGGGAGTCATTGGTGAGGTTTGACAAGAGATGTCGAATTCACTCTTGCAAACTACTATCTAAGAAGGATAGAAGATTTATATTCACAACATGTAGTTGAAGTAGTGAATAGATTGTTTCACTCATTCTTGAAGCCTTTATTATTTAGCATTTATGTATTCTTGATGCTATGTTTCACTTCATTTATGCCATGGGTTGTTTGAGAATAGGAAGTGTTTTTGTGATTGAAGTGTTCGGGTGTTAGGAAAGTGATGAATTCCTTAGCTCCTTTGCATGAAAATCTATGAACATGAACTTAGAACTTCTTGTGTATAATGTGTTGTGATTCTTGCTAGATAAGTATGTTAATGTTAAGTCAAGTAATGAATGTGATAGCATGAGTGAATGGTTCAATGATCTACATTAGATTTGGAAGTGGATATCAATTGCCCGCAAGGCTTTATCTTTGTAGTTTTAAACCCCTTTTTCTTAGTTACTTGACTTTTCTAGTTATCTTGTCTTTTTAATTTCATAACTTAGGACCACAAACCATCCAACCCCCCCCCCCATTTACATGCTTTTATATGTATGTACATATGTCTACTCCTAGCCTAATATCAACCTTTTGTGCCTAAACACTTAGGAAGATCCCTCTTCTTCGTGGACGACCCCGACTTGCCGCTATCTACTTAGTTGTAGATAGTAAGCATTTAGGGCTTATAAATATTAACTTTGAAAGGTACGGTGACGACCTCCCAGCAACGTTCTTCTTCTTGGAGAATATGAGAGGGTTTTTGGGGAGCTCTGGCATCATTGTGACATCATCATATTTGTATCTGTAACCTGCTTCCACTCATATTGCAGTGGTGAGTGAGGACAAGCCTATGCAGTTATTGGCATTAACACAATCCCAGATGTGTGCCATTATTGTACTCCCAACATCGATGCTCATGTTCTTCTTTATCTTGTAGAGCAGTAGCATACGGGACCGATGAACCTCGCTATTCAATTTCATGGGGAGTAGCCGGGCAGCTATGAAACTGTACCACACGTTCATGTCTTCATTCAAGTACTTTTTCTCTATGCTGGACCATTCTTGTGGTAGATTCTGAATTACTGCATTGCTGTCATCACAGATTTCTGTGATGATGTCTTCCCATGAAGCTTGTTCAACTGCGGTGTCAGCGGCTCCGTACAAGCTCGAGGGGTTTGGTGGGATCCTGTAGAACTTGTTGATCAAATCTGAAGATAACTCGACCAAATGACCCTGGAGGAAAATAGTTGCAGAATTATTGTGCTTCATGAGCGACAAGAATTCACACGCCATGGTCTGGTTTGCACGCGTCGGTTGTGCGATGAAGCCTTCCCAGCCGTGCTCCTTCACATAGTTCCTGAAGGGCTTTTCCAGCCTCAACCCTCTATCAAGGATGAGGCCCCTCGAGATGAAGTCCTTGTACACAGTAATTTGCTCAGTACAGTCTGCCTCTGCGGCTGGTATGGGCTCAATCGACGGAACAATCTGAATCCTGTGCTCGACATCCTCCCCCTCCACCACTCTAGCATTTTTGGCTAGGTTTTGGGTGTTGCTCTTTTGCTTGGTTGCAACTTTTTTGGGGGCCATGTCTGTTAAACTAAATGTGTTAACATAAGCCAGAATGCAAAACGGTAAATAATACACAATCAGAAAGGTAAATAATACAGAATCAACTTATTCTAAATTAAGCATTTTTTCTCATAGGTTGAATATGGAATAATGTTTATTCACATTGAATCCCAATTTCAGATAATATTAACAGAAGTAAAATAATTAAACTAGATGGATATTCTATAAATCCTGGGACGAATCAATGGGCCACCCAGAATCACATGTCATGAACAATCAGGGTATGCACAAAATTATTCACCAATGCAGAAAACAAGAGCACAGTGAGGGCATTGACACGATGAGGCATTATCATGAAATCAACCCTTGAGCAAGAAAAAATTTCATGAACAATCAGGTTATGCACAAAATTATCATATCATATCGGAGCACGGGTTATGCCATCCAGAATCACATATCATGACCAATCAGGTTATGCACAAAATTATTCACCAATGCCGAAAACAAGAGCACAATGAGGCATTATCATGAAATCAACCCGTGAGAAAGAAAAAAAATTCTTGGTACAAACCTTAGAAGAATAATCCCCTTACCTAATTTGGAGTATGGGTTGTTGACGAGTGGTGTTCGGTGTAGAGTCGACGATGGTCGGACAGAGCTTGGCCGATGAAGGGGAACGGCTAGAGAAGTGGACAGTGGAGGGAGACGGGATGGCAGAGGGAGCAGGGCATGGCGGAGGTGGCAGGGGACGGCGCCGTGAGTGTAGAGAACGGCGGAGGGAGCAGGGGTCGGCGGAGGGCTTGGGAGCGGCAGAGGAAGGGGCTTGGGAATGGCGGAGGAATGGCCTTGGGAATGCCGGATGAAGGTGATGGAAGAGTAGAGGTTGTGGGCCAAAGACTAATACACAAACACCTTATACTAACTGGGCTGAAGTTTACATTTGTTTTGGGCTGAATGTTAGACCAATTGAATATTAATTTTTAGACTCAAGGGGTTGATGGTCAAGTGCTTGATGGCTCGAGGTCTCGAGGGGTCGAGGCTCGATGGTTCGAGTGCTCGAGTGCTCGATGGTTCAAGCGCCTGATGGCTTGAGGGTGGCAGGGCTCGAGAGCATTAGTGCTCGAGGGATCCAGGGCTCGAGGCCTCCTAGCCTCGAGGGCTCGAGAGCTTGAGTGTTCGAGGTATCCAGTGCTCGAGGGCACCGGGGCTCGAGCGCTCCAAGGCTTGAGTGGTCGAGGACTCCAGGGCTCGAGGTCTCGAGGGGTCGAGGCTCGATGGTTCGAGGGCTCGAGTGCTTGTGTGTTCGATGGTTCGAGTGCCTGATGGCCCAAGGGCAGCAGGGCTCGAGAGCTTTAGTGCTCGAGGGATCCAGGGCTCGAGGCCTCCTAGGCTCGAGGGCTTAAGAGCTTGAGTTTTGAGGTATCCAGTGCTCGAGGGCTCCAAGGCTCGAGGGCTCCAAGGCTTGAGTGGTCGAGGACTCCAGGGCTCGAGGCTCGATGGTTCGAGGGTTCCGGTGCTTGAGTTCTCGATGGTTTGAGTGCCTGATGGCTCGAGGGCTGCAGGGCTCGAGAGCTTGAGTGCTCGAGGGATCCAGGGCTCGAGGCCTCCTAGGCTCGAGGGCTCGAGAGCTTGAGTTTTGAGGTATCCAGTGCTCAAGGGGTCCAAGGCTTGAGGCTCCAAGGCTTGAGTGGTCGAGGACTCTAGGGCTCGAGGTCTCGAGGGGTCGAGACTCGATGGTTCAAGGGCTCGAGTGCTTGAGTGCTCGATGGTTCGAGTGCCTGATGGCTCGAGGGCGGCAGGGCTCGAGAGCTTAAGTTCTCGAGGCCTCCTCGACTCGAGGGCTTAAGTGTTCGAGGTATCTAGTGCTCGAGGGCTCCAAGGCTTGAGTGCTCGAGGACTCCAGGGCTCGAGGGCTCCAGACTCGAGTGCTCGATGGTTTCAACGGTAGCCATCACGAAAGAGCAGGAAAAAAATGAGACTGTGAAAGTGCAAATGAGATGGTGAAAGCGCAAATAAGACTGTGAAAAACGGTAGCCATCGCGAAAGAGCAGGAAAAAAAATCTAAATCCATGAAGGGAAGTAGTCCATAACCTGAGACAGAATAGAGGAAAGATCAGCAGTATCAATCTTATTTAAAGGCTTGCCTATGGATTCTAATATAAGGTGTATGAATACTATCCATATAGATTAAGCCTTTAATATGTGCCGGAATGTTGGTCACATGCGAAGGAGAAACCATCGTAGATTATGCTTGATATTTCGCAATGGCATCCGCAACTGAGTTACATTATCTGTATGTGTGCTTGAGGGTAGCATGGGATAAAAGAGTGTGAACTCGAAAAACTAGAGGGTATAGGGTCCATTCGGAAACTGAAGGATCATTAATCATATTTACTGCCTGTAGCAGTCAGATTCAATAATGAGGTTGGGATATCTGTCCAAACAGATCTGACAGGCCATAAGAATTGCCTTAACTTCAGCTTCCAGTGGAGATGTGGCTGTTATGGTCTCTGATCTAATAAGGATTGGTAAACTGTGATCTTGAGATTCCCAAGATGCATCCCCGTTAACCTTGATGAAACTGTGATCTGGAGATTCCCAAGATGCATCCACGTTAACCTTGATGAAACTGTGATCTGGAGATTCCCAGTATACTGTGGAAATAGTTGGCTTTGGTGGTGGTCTAGGGGGAACATCAAAGAAGGGAACTGAAAACTTAGGTTAGGAAATATAGTTGGGAAGAAGGGGGAGGAGGTAATGGAAAGTTAGAGAGTATCTGTAACTTCCTTTCTCGATGGTTTCAACGCATTAGCGGTTTGACAGGTTTCTTTATGAATATGGAAGTCTCTCGCACACCATTTATTTTAGGATGGAGGGAGTATAAGATTTTAAATATTTTACGATCTTTTCCAGGTCCTGGGGAATATAATACATATCCCTCCCATTCGTATGGATTATTATTTTTTAAATTAAAGCATTTGAAATTATAAGACACCAAAATGTGCCAACAAAGCTTCATTTTCATTCCCTCCAAATGTTTCCCTTTTCCCTCCATATCCTTAACCCTCGGTTTCCATACCCTTCCCTCCCCACCACATTGAACCGAGTTCTTTCCACCCACCACATCCCTAATCCCAAGTTCCCCCTCTTCCCACCATAACCCCATGCAGATTTCCCCCCAAAAACAGTGTCCATCCCTTCACCATTTATGTCGGGCTTCAACCTCCCAATCCTGGTCGCCAACCAAATACACCAATTTTGTCAACATTTAACTCCACAAATTTCGTACCCGGGTTGGAATCTTCACAGTGGAGGGGGTAACCAAGACGGACGGCTGTTGACGGAATAAGGTAACACCCATTGGTAGTTTCCATCTTTCCCGGGTTTAATGAGTAGCTATATTTTGGTTGGTCTCTTTGCGTGTGATTTTGTGTTGACGTTTCTTGTTATACTATTGTGGGTGTTGTTTCATGCCCATACATGATATGCGTGCTTGTTATGTAATAATTTTTTCCTACCCACGTGCCCCCTGTACGAATTTGTTGAACTCGGTTGGATTTTCGTGAAAATCTGCAAAGGGCTGTGTTGGATTAATGTTTTGCTTGTGTTTCATTTACTCATAGAAGAGATTCAATGGCACCGCCGAGGAAGAAATTGTTTGACTCCGGTGGTAGACAAACTGTTGCCGATAAATGTTTTACCCCTCCAAAGGATGCCAACTGTGACGACAACAGCGAGGAAGGGGCTGATGCACAGAAATATTGCTCTGGATCAGAGAAGTTGGGAGAAGAAGAAGAAACTATGGTAAAAGAAGACATGAGTGGGAGCTTCGACAAGTTTGAGATTGGAGAGTATTGCAAGCGTAGAGGTACAGACACGTGCAAGTCCGTGTTGCTTGCGAAACAAAAGAAGCCTTCGAAAATATTATTCGATGATGACTTCGAACCCCTAGTTATGCGCAGTCGATGGACGATGTATGTTGGCTATGTCTTCCAGCGAAGAATTTGCTTCGGGGTGTGGCATAGTTGGAGATCAGTCCTAGACCATGTAAAGAAGGATGCATGGGAAGACATTCTCGTAAGTGTCTTCTAATCCTCCACTGTTCATGTCAACTTCGTTACATGTCGCACTAACAACATGTCTCCTTATCCTCCAGTTTATCTGGGATATATAAACGAAAATGACTTTCAATGAGATGAATAAGTTCCAAAATAAATGGATAATTTATGCCAGAGAAAAGTGGAGGAATTGGAAGACTAAAATGGCGTACAAGTACATTGTGCAAAAAAAAACTGGGCTCTTGTACATGGAGAGACTATCGCTGGATGGACAAAAATGAGGGGAAGCTGTTTGTGAAGCACAGGTCAACCCCTGAATTCAGGGTATTTCCTTCAATATTATTTTTCTCTAGTCTTTACGATGAGAGCAGTTTACAAACTGATGTCCAAACATGCGGTAAGTGACGCAGTAAAATTAAGTGCCTCATATAAGGACTACATCTATCACACGGGGAGTGGAGGGAACCGTAGGGTTGTAGTAGAACTCGAGAAGAGGAAAAGAAATGCTAAAATTGAGGCCCTTCTGGATGAAGGTCAGAGTGTAGAAGAAGCAGAGGCTTTAGTTCAAAGTATGGATTTCAAATCGGACCGCGCAGAAGTGTTCCTTGCCGCTAACTAGGACAATAAATTATCAACCTACACTAATGACTCCGTCCGAAGAGCAGCCCCCACTATTGTGAGCATAATTCATAATTGAATCTATCTCTATTGATATTCTTTGATGTTATCCCAATCAAATGGCTTATATTTGCTTTGTTTCTTTGAAAAACCTTTTGGATAAGAAGCAAAAGGGAGATTTGGTTATACATGGAAAAGAAGATATTCTAGTTCAAGCAACGGGTAGGAAAGATCACGGTGAACGAGGCCCTACCACATATGACTGTCACCCGTTACGCATCTAGTCGATGTGGGAGCACAAACACGAAACCATCTGAGGAAATTTCAAATTCAAACAAACAACCAACAGATGTCATCGAACTCAGGGAAACATTTGTTGCTTTACTTGAGGCCCAAACAAATTGGCTAGCTGGGCAATTGGGTAAAGCTATGACCCCACACTTGGATGCCCGTAATTTCCTTGCTGCATCTTCCACCCCCACGAATAAGTATAACCGGGTATTCATTCCTTCAGCATCGGGATGTAGTGACCCACAAGGAACTGCAGCGGATGACAAGGTAGTCCAAACCGTGAACTGCAATTGTATTTGTTCCTTTCTTGCTATGTGATTCGTAGTATATGGATTTCCATTTCCTGATTTTGATTGATGTTGTGGGGATACAGTTCGTTGCTGATGAATGCTGGAAGCTGCAGCGCGCTATAGCTCTCAGTCTCAGCTGGGCACTGAAAGCTGCGGCGCGCTACAGCCTTCAACAGCTACATGTACAATTCATTACTTCTTATCATCTATCGCTTGCACTTCCGACTTTATCTGTTTTCTTTCAATAGAGAATACTTAGTTATTTCTCGACCGATTTATTTACCCAATCTCTAAGTTCATCTCTCAGAGAGGAAAAAAATGCTGCCTATATGTTTTGAACCATCACGGAGAAAGGGAGGTAGCTGCATTCGGTATATTCTTTCCAAAGGAAGCCGAAACTGACTTACCCATCAAGTGGGAGTGAGTAAATCTAAAAGGACCTGTGATCATACCAAAGGCACCTTTGCCGATTGAACACGAAGAATTTGAGTTTGTCACTCAGGCCATTGGATATAACATTCTATGGCCGGGGAAGCTGATAAGTGTCATAGAGCAACAGGATGATGAGGTGTGATAATTGTATTCTTCTTCTCATCGGTGCTCATATATATCTTTCTTGCTAATACAATAACATGATATGTTATTCATCTACGAACGTAGGAGAATGAGCAGCAACCGCCTCCGCAAGAAATGGTGGTCGACGAAATTGGAAGTCCTCAAACAAACCTCACACCAGTGGCTAAGGAAGATACTCCTCGTGGAGAGGTGGCCGCTCGATCGGTAAAAGGAGAGGTATATACCCCCATACTATTTCATTCCAACTGATTTTCTCCTACGCATCACTAACATTTTACCCAATAGCAACTACCAAAAGAAAAAACTACATCACCGGAGAATGTGCAACCAAATCCTCCCTCGTCGATTTCTCCCCAATACATATTTGTGAGAACTCATTTCAACCTTTACATTATCATCCACTACTGAATTACATACAAATACTGTTCAACTAACATTATTAGATTCTGAATGTAATGATTAGGGAGCCACGGAAAACCAAGAATGCATCGTTGCTGTTCACCAGATTAATGATGCTTTACGGCTATCTTCACAAATATGTGTACCAGACAAAGTATTCCGCATCAATTTCAGCACATAGGTGTTCGGATCAGAAGAAGTCTACACAGCCATATTTACTGACAAGATACGACTATTCATGAACAGCTTGGATGCAGATGATGAAATGAAGTGGATCAGTGGGTGCCAACTTGATATATGGGCATCGTAAGAAGTGCATGCTTTCATTATTCATAGATACAAGTATCATTATATTTGCTTCACTAACCATATTAATTTGCAAGATACCTCTGCGATGGGGTGGTACGTGGAGGCCACGTCCAGTTTATTCCTGCCTCTTCGAACTCAATGGCTCAGAAGGCAAATCAAAGGGTGGAATTGACTGCGGACGAGGTTTCGACTGTCATGTGCCGCACTGAAGCAAGGATGTACATCTTTCCATGCAATCGAGACTAAGTTCCATTCGTTTTCCGAGTAGCTAGACCCGCCCACATGGAAGCAAAAGTAACCGTTTGCTGTGATTTTATTTTAAGAATATACCTTAAGTACTTTTGTTTTTCCCTTTTTCCCATAGGGGTCATTGGTTTTTGCTTGTCTTCGTACCAGAAATTGATCTAGTATATTGCATTGACTTAATGACTGGGGGAATTTCCAAACGAAATAGATCATGCCTTAAAATGATTCATTTGTAAGTGGAACACATTTGTTTCTTTCCTTCAGCTTCGATGTTTTTCAAAAATGCTTGTTCCCGTAATTGTGTTCTTGTACGTTTCGCACTCTCTTGGCTCAATTATTTACAATTACTGTTACTCAGTATGTTATCATATGTTGTGTGAACCCCAATTTCTGAAAATAATATTCCTCATGTTGACAAAAATAGGTTTCCATCTATTGTAGGATTGCAACAAAATATCGACGGTCCAATTCCAAACAAAATTGGTCCTACCCTTCCAACTACACTTGGGATGTCATAAACATCAGTGTACGTATCATCTCATACCTTCATATTTCACGTGTCATTTTCATCTTCGTGATCGGTTCAACAAATTGTCTTTCCCATCATCAGCACAAGATACAAAGTAGTTCTCCGGAGTGCGGATACCATTGCATGTATTACATGGAAAATATTGTTAGGCACATACATGACATTGACATTATTCCGGTACGTTTTCCTACAATTCTTCTATGTATTTGTTATCCTCACATATACATCCTTCTCTTAACATATCATTTAATGCATTGTTTCAGCAATTCTCGGAAGATTACACTCCAGTGGGGAGCGATGAACTGCGGAGTATTGCTTTGAAATGGGTTTGTACTTTTGTAAAAAATACTCTGCCAAAATGCATAGCTCAATTGAATATCATACAAGGACTTGCACAAATCGTCGGATAGTAGTTAGTATTATCTGTTACAAGAAAGGTAATTGACCATCTCTTCTGATACTCGTCAAATTCGACGCTGAGGGGGGTTTCAGTATCTTAGGACACTATGAAACACTTCATTCTCTTCTTTTGCTAGTCATAAATTATACTTCATCGGATTCAATGCTTTCTTCAACCTACTTTCTTGTCTATGCATCATTGTGGCTCGGAATTTGTTCAATTTGTCTTCGTGCACCATTCTGTACTACGCACAAAAAATATTGGGTACCATGCCTAGAAAAAAAAGGAACTGGTTGTGAGAAGATGAACGCTGGAAGCTGCTGCACGCCGCAGCTTATAGTGACCACACTAGTTACTCACGCTTTTAACACTGGTTTCTTTCGATTAGAGAAGCGGTGCTAATATTAAATGGTACAAAATTAACGCTTGTAGCACCGCTTTCAAAACCGCTACTAAAAAAAGGAGCGATCATAACCGGTGCTATATTTATTTCATTCCACCAGTTTTCAAACGGGTGCAAAATTTAACCGGTGCAACAAATAAACAACTCTAGCACCAGTTTTTTTTACCAGTACTAACATATACCCGGTGCAATAAAACTATTTTTTATCACCGGTTCCCAAACCGTTGCTAAACTATAACCGGTGCAATTTATTTTTCTGTCACCTCTTTAAAAACCGGTGCTACCTACAAACCGGTGTTAGATATAAAGATTTAACACCGGTTCCATAACCGGTGCTAACAAATCCGGTGCGACAAAATTTTATTTATCACCGGTGTTATAACCGGTGCAAGAATGACAAAATTTACACCGGTTTTTTATAGCACCAGTTACAAAAAAATGGTGCTAATATGGTACATTATAGCACCGGTAACTTAAACCGGTACAAAATATAACCGGTGCTAATAAAAGAAATTTAGCACCGGTTTTGCTTCAACTGGTGATAATGTAGCATCGCTTACTTAGGCACCGGTTTTTTAGCCACTAAAAAACCGGTGCTAGGAACCAAAACAACCGGTGCTAGAAGTGTCTTCGCGTGGTAGTGGAAGAATGGATCTATGTTTTCTCTCAACCACTCCATTCTGTTGTGGTGAGTATGGACATGATCTTTAATGTATGATGCCTAATGAAGCAAAGAATTGATTACATATTTTGTTGACAAATTCACTGCCATTGTCAGTTCTAATCTTTTTTACCTTGGCATTAAACTGAGTTTGTAGCATGTACCTAATCTTTCCCTTTAATAAGAAAAGTCTAGGTTGCCCTGCAAAAGTCATCTAAAATGGTAAGGAAGGATTGCTCACTATTGCTGGTCTTGACCTTAAAAGGCCCCCAAAGATCCATGTGAAGTGTGTCAAAAACATTGGAACTGTGACTAGATATTTCAGGAAACGGTAGCCTTGATTGTTTAGCAATAGGAAAAATGATACATTTATTTCTCATGCCTTGAATATTCAAATGATTCAGTTCAATTTCAGAGTTATGACCTAGCTTATTGTGTAGGATTTCTAAGTCATTATCACACAAAGAATGTACAGAGTTTAAGGCTGAATGAAAAACTAAATTATCCAGCTTTAGTGCATATAGAGATTCTTTAATGACTACAGTTCGAAATGATTTTTATTCAAAATGTATAGGCCATTGCTTTGACTTGCAATGCCTAATACTCTATTAGTCTTGTGATCCTGTAGAATGCACACATTAGGATAGAAAGTGAGATAAACTTGAGAGTCATGAACAAGTTTTTGCACTGAAAAAAAATTTAACTTGAAGCTTCTAACACCAGACTATTTACAAGCTTCACTTGAAGATTTTCTTTTACTATTCCTATGGCATCTATGGAAACTTTTGAATGATCTGTGAGGAGTATTGCAAATTTGTGAGTGACTGAGTGGAGTGTGTTAAACAATGAGAGGTTACTGCACATATGTGCAGTAGCCCCACTATCGAGAATCTAGTTATCAATATCAAAATAAGAAACATTATTGGCATAATGAGTTATGAGACTACCTGCAAAGTCAAGATGAGCAAAGTTGATCATTTCTCCTGAATCTCCTCCTTGCTCTTTTGCCTTGCCCTTCATTAGTTTCCCAAACTAAAATTTTAACATGCTTGTAGTCATAGCTTGCATGTTCCCTATTCCTTTGTTTTCACCTGTCTCAAACAAAGTATTAGATGCACCCTGCTCAGTTTCATTCTCAAAACCTGAGAAGTTTGCAGCATTAGTATAAGGTTTCCCTTTCGCTTTGGTTGCATCTCTTGCCACCATTCTGGATATCCATTCAGCTTAAAACAAGACTCCTTCAAGTGTCCATTCCTATGGCAGTAGTCACATTTCAACAATTTTTTTCCCTTTGCATCTAATTTCTTCTTCTGACCAAAATTTCCAGCATAATTTTACTCGATCCCTGCCTCACCATCATAGCAGCTGACTGATTAAGAGTCTTGATCATGTTACTATGCACACTTCTCTATTTTTCTTGCTTACTAAACAGAGAGTATGCTTTTCCAACTGTAGGCAAAAGATCCATCACAAGCATCTGATCCCTAAGAGCATCATACTCCTCATTCAATCCTGACAGAAACTGTTGTATTCTATCTTGATTAGCCTGCATTTCTAGCTTACTAGAAAATCCACAGGTGCATTCATAGTGGCAACACGTGCATTTCAATCATGGCCTAATTACATCAATCTGATACCAGATCTCCTTCAAATTAGAGAAATGTCAAGCAATAGAATTAGTACCTTGCTTCACCTCTGCCTGGTTAGTCATCAACTGATAGAACAAAGGTCCATGACTAACTGAGAATCTCTTCTCAATTTCATCCCACGGTTTCTTTGCATCAGGCTGAAAAGCAAAAGCTCATTTCAATATCTTTGTTAATCGAATTCCTAATCCAAGAAACTATAGTTGAGTTTGCTTTCATCCATATCTGAAGCAGTGGAGAGTTTGTAGCAGGTTTTAGAACCTCTCCACTGATAAACTTCAATTTTCGTAGAACCAAAAGAGTTGTAATCATCGCCTCCCTCCACAACACAATTCTTTTCATTTAGAATATCATAAACCACCATGAGGCTTGTGTGACCTGAAGAAGTCAATAGCAGTGGATCATCAGGCTTAATCTGAACGAAGCCATCAACATCAGCAACATGAGGATTATTCCTCCTTCACCATTTAACAGATCATGTACTCATTTTGATTAGTAGTATCAAGAATTCAGAATATTTTCAAAGGAAAATGGATTGAGAGCCTTGGAGATCTGATACCATGAAGAAATCAAGCAAAATAAGGTAGGAACAAGCTCAATCTGGAGCTTCAAAATCAGAAGAAAATTCGGTTCATCAAGAAGATTGGGGAAAATTTTCTGATTGTATTAACTTACCAAATGTGTAATGTACAACTAGTACATATACAAGTTACAAGGCCTAACTACCCAACAAACTATCTAAGATTATATACAAGTGACATAACCACCAAAATAGAAAATACAACTCAAAGAGGAGCAAAAGTGTGATCAGTTCAAAAACAGATTCCACCGACTTAAAATGGCACCAAAATATGATCAAACTTATCCAAATGATTAAGGTTGATCCAACTTATCTTGATCCTGCAATCCATCCTGGGCCTTATGAGCTTGATTATATTTCTTCAGGATTCCCAAATAGTTGACAATCAAATTCTGATCAAAGATGCTTTCTTATATTTTACTTATATTAATTAATTTTGATTTATGAATCCATGCTTTAATTTTACTTAAAGGTTGCAAACTTGCAATGTGCTTTGTGTGAATAATTCATCATTTTTCTTTTTCATTACATTTTCCGTTTGCAATTTAAATATATAAGGACAGCCAAATGGTACCTTAATACAAACATCCAATATAGGTTGCGAATTCAAAACCACTAACAAATTTTTTAAAAAATAAATCAATATTTGCTCCCTAAGACGAGTTTTGGAACCGAAATTATGATCATGTTTCAATTTCATAACCAGTTTTAGGTAGCAACAAGACAAGAAGAGATTTCAATATCAGAACCGATCAAAGGTGCCAATCAAAGATGGTTAATAAACACCTTTAATCATGTCCATTTAACAAAATATTCTGTTTCCCTTATTCTGTTGCTGACTTATTCCTTCTTGTTGTAACAAAATATTCTCTAACCTAGTCTACAGGAATTGAACTTACGTAGAGTTAGAATAGGGAATTAGTTAGCAGACTCATTGTATAAATAGAAGTCTATACATGAATGCAAGATCAACCTTCGCAGTATACTTTCTACGTTTTTCATTTTATGGTATCAGAGCATCGAAATATCATGGCTTCCGAAACCAATCAGATCACTCCTACCGCAAGCAATCAAATTCTCTTCACTGCTGCAGGAGGCGCCGCAATCAAATTCTCTTCACTGCTGCAGGAGGCGCCGCAATCAAATTCTCTTCACTGCTGCAGGAGGCACCGCAGCAACACTGCAATTTCCGACGCTGGCTGTCAGACTCGACCACACCAATTACTCCTTATGGCGTGGCACTGTTCGATCAGCACTTGAAGGCTTTCTCACTTCCGGTTTCGCACCGCCGCAAACTCTTCGGGAGGGTACCACCGACGCTCGACCAAACCCAGCCTATACAACGTGGAGACGCAAGGACAAGCTGGTGCTGCTATGGCTGCGTTCTACCCTCACTGCTCCGTTGTTGGGCCACATAGCTCGTGCTGTGTCCACTTCTGAGGTGTGGATCATGCTGTCACAAATGTTTACATCGCAAACTCGAGCCAAAGAGATGCATCTCAAACAACAGTTGCAACTCCTCACCAAAGGCTCTCTGACGATCATGGAGTACGTCGAGAAGAAGCGCAGCATTTCCGATGCCCTAGCTAAGTGCATGACCACGGTCTCCGATGAGGATTTTGTTGCTTTTATCCTCTTCGGCCTTGGTCTTTAATCCTCTTCGGCCTTGGTCCTGAATATGGAGGTTTCAAGACCGCCTTGAGCATGAGAACTGATCTCGTCTCGTCCAACGAACTACTTGGCTTGCTGCTTCAACAGGAGCAGCAGATTCTTGATTCATGCACTGATTCAACGGTGCCGTCGGCTCATCTGGCATATCACAAAGGCAATTCTCAGTGGTCCACAGGAGCAGATTCATCCTCCAATGGTGAGTCTCCACGCACCATTTGCCAAATCTGTGGAAAGCCATATCACAGTGCTCGCAATTGCCATCAGCGACTCAATGTGATTAACTTTCCAGCCACCAACCGTCGTTCCGCCGACAAGCAACGTCAGTCTCATGCAACCAGCGGTGGCAAGCAAGCACACATGGTGTACACCAGTCCATCGGCATTGTCTGATCCATGGGTGGTTGACTCAGGCGCAACCAATCATGTCACAGCGGATCTTGGAGCACTCAATCTTCAGTCGGAGTACACTGGCACTGACAATCTGAAGGTTGGCAATGGTGAGTCCCTTCCTATTACTTATGTTGGCTCTCATACTTTACCTGCTTTGCATGCTGCTAATAATCCTCTCACCCTAAAAGATGTTTTAGTTGTTCCAAAAATTTCAAAGAACTTGATTAGTGTGTCTCAATTATGCAAGGATAATAATGTTTTTGTCGAGTTACATGCTAATCATTGTTTTGTTAAGAGCCTTCAGGGTCAGAAAATTCTCAGGGGAGTGGTTGAAAATGGTCTCTATCAGCTTCCCATCCGTTCGTGCTCCAATGGTCCTAGTGTCTTTGTTGGTGAACGCGCGTCTGTGGCTTGTTGGCATCATCGGCTTGCTCATCCCAATGAGTCTGTTTTGCATCGTCAATTAGTTGATTTCAATTTATCTGTTTCTACAAATAAGTCTTTGCCTCTTTGCAGTGCCTGTCAATTAGGCAAAAGTCATAGATTTCATTTACCAACTTCACATGTTTCCTCTACTCGTCCCTTTGATTTGGTTTATTCTGATGTTTAGGGTCCATCCTATGTACCATCATTTAATGGAAACCGATACTTTGTTCTATTTATTGATGATTGCACGAAGTTTATTTGGATTTATTTCTTGCCCACTAAATCTCAAACTTTCAATGCTTTTACTCTTTTCCAAAGAATGGTTGAAACCCAATTTTCCACAAAAATAAAAGCTTTGCAGTCCCCCCGAAACATTTCAACTTATCTTCAAAATCAAGGAATTTCAACTTATCTTCAAAATCAAGGAATTTTACATCGTGTTTCTTGCCCCCATACTCCCGAAAAAAATGGTGCGTCTGAAAGACGAAATCGAATTGTGGTGGAAAAGGGCTTGGCTTTGTTAGCTCATTCCCATCTTCCTATCGAATTTTGGGTACAGGCTTTTCACACAGCCTTTTATCTTAATAACTGAACCATAACTCCTGTTCTTCAAAATGAATCACCTTATGCTTGTCTCTACAATCGGCAACCTGATTACCAATTTTTAAAATCTTTTGGTTGCCTATGTTTTCCCTACTTGGGCCCGTATAATAGTAACAAGCTTGAATTTTGGTCTGTTGCTTGTATTTTTCTCGGGTACAGTGCCAAGCATAAAGGCTATCTCTGTTATCATGTACCTTCAGCTCGCACTAACATTGCACGCCATGTTGTCTTTGATGAATCTCAATTTCCCTTCCCTGAACATGACTCTAAATCTCAGTCATCAGAATCTCCAATTCATGACCTAACATTACTTGCACCCCAAGACTTCACTTCTGTCCTCTCTCGGGTCACTTCACCTCCACCCAATTTTGTTCCCTCCTCCAGTCCTCCGTCTAGTCCGACATCATCCATGCCATCTTCACCCGACTCTGTTGGTCTCAGTCCTTCACCATCTCCTTCGTCTTCTCCGTGCACCGATTCATCGCCATCTCACACCAATTCCACCTCTGCCCAGTCCACTACATCATCTGCCATTATTCCACATACACAAGGTCCTTCCTACTTTCGGCCTTCATCCACCTCCCGACACAGCATGGTCACTCGTGCTTCAATAAACTCCCTCAAACCAAAATCCTTTCTAGCTACCAAATATACCATCACACGTCCATCCTTGCACCCTGAACCTAAAACTTTTCATCAAGCCAACAAAAACCCTCATTGGCAGCACGCCATGCAATTAGAGTATGAAGCTTTATTGAATAATGGGACTTGGGACTTAGTTCCTAAGCCCTCTACTTCTAATATTGTTGGCTGCAAGTGGATTTTCAGGCTCAAACAGAAGGCAGATGGCTCCATTGATCGCTACAAAGCTCAGTTAGTGGCAAAGGGATTTAATCAAGAAGAGGGAGTGGATTACTTTGATACATTCAGCCCGGTTATAAAACCAACCACCATTCGCCTTGTACTCAGCATTGCCATCACTCAACAATGGTCTCTTCGGCAAGTTGATATTAACAATGCATTCCTCAACGGTGATCTGGCCGAGACTATGTATATGCAACAACCGCCTGGTTTTGTCTCCTCTTCTCATCCCTCGTATGTGTGCAAGTTGAAGAAAGCACTTTATGGTCTTAAACAAGCTCCCCGAGCTTGGTTTCAGAAACTCAGTCAAGCACTTCTTCGCCATGGCTTCAAGCAGTGCATCTCGGATACCTCGCTTTACATCAAACGTCATGGACGTGATGTCATTTATGTCCTCATCTACGTCGATGATCTTATTATCACAGGCTCTCACACCAAGTTTGTTGATGACTTTGTTACCTATTTGAACTCGGTGTTCTCGCTCAAAGACTTGGGCCGGCTTCATTTCTTTCTTGGTGTTGAAGTTAACCATCTTCCTGGAGGGCTGCTTCTCTCCCAGAAAAAGTACATACTGGAACTCCTCGATCGTAGTGGCATGGCTGGTGCAAAACCAATTTCATCTCCGGCTCTCCCTGGCTCCCATCTCCTTGCTACAGGTGATCCTTTCCGTGACCAGCACCTCTATCGGAGTGTCGTCGGAGCCCTCCAGTATGCAACCATTACTCGGCCGGAGATTACTTACGCTGTAAACCGCGTCTTCCAGTTCATGCATCGTCCCACTGAAGCCCACTGGTCAGCGGTTAAAAGAATCCTTCGGTACTTAAAGGGGACCATCGGAGCTGGTCTCTATTTCCGGCCTTCCCGAGACTCACGTTTGTTGTGTTACACCGACGCCGGATGGATTTCTGACCCCGACGATTGCAAGTCGCAGCACGGCTTCTCTATTTATTTTGGCAACAACCTGATTAGCTGGTCCTCCAAGAAGCAAAGTGCAGTAGCTCGCTCGAGCACAGAGGCCGAATACCGCACTATTGCATTCGCTGCTACTGAAATAATATGGTTACAACAGCTGTTAAAAGAGATGAATATCTCTACTGACAGGCCGCCGACTGTATTCTGGGATAACTTAAGTGTGACCTATCTCATAGTAAATCCAGTTCTTCATCACCGTTCCAAGCACATCAAGCTCGATTTTCACTTCGTTCGTGAACAAGTTCAAGATGGTACTCTGGTGGTCCGGCACGTGAACTCAGAAAATCAGGTAGCCGACATCTTTACGAAAGCGGTTGGGACTTCCAGGTTCAAAGATTTGCGTTCCAAGCTTCTTGTTCGAAACCGAACATGAGCTTGCGGGAGGGTATCAGACAGTAAAATTAGTCTTTACTAATTTTAGAGTTTCCCTTATTCTGTTGCTGACTTATTCCTTCTTGTTGTAACAAAACATTCTCTAACCTAGTCTACAGGAATTGAACTTACGTAGAGTTAGAATAGGGAATTAGTTAGCAGACTCATTGTATAAATAGAAGTCTATACATGAATGCAAGATCAACCTTCGCAGTATACTTTCTGCGTTTTTCATTTTAATCACAATTTTTTTTTGTAAAATCAAAGTCACATTTGCTAAACACGACTTCACCAGAAGTCTCTACTGTCGCCCAAGAACCCCATTTTCATCCAAAATATTTTTATATTGTGCGGCAACATTTAATTAAAATTTTCAAATAAATTTGAAAATCAACACGCAAATATATGTTACAGTTTTTTTTATCCATCATTTATTTCTGTGTGTATTTATTTCCTCTGAGCAGATAGTTGGAATTTGTATTTTTTGAAGGTGATTTCGTGACTTCTGGATGTGTGGGGAATAAGGAGGAATTACTCCTTTTGTTTGAGGTTAAACTGCAAGAATGTACAAATGGCTTTATGCATGTTAGGTTTGAAGACACCTGGAATCAATGACAAAAACTTGAGCCAGCAGCAAACATTTATCTGTTTGTATCGGTCGGTCGTCTGTGCAATAAAAAATTCCGAAAATGATAGGCTGAGACAACTGTTTCTCTTCTACATGGGATCCTGAGGAAGATGCTTTTTTGGAACCAGCTGGCAGTCTGTCGAAACTGAAATAGCCGGTAATCACTTTGTGATTGAAGATGTGTTTTAGGGTCTTCATCCGTTCATTAATGAATTTCAATTTTATGATTACACTAATAAATTCCGCTTTATGAATCCTTGCTTTCATTTCACTTAGTTTGCGAAGAGCTCTACAAATGCATCTTGCTTAATTTCACTCTGGTTGAATCTCTTTCATTCCGTTATCCTTTGCCAATTTTAATATGGACAGTCTATGGAGACCCCTAATAGTTTCTGAATCATTTTTACAAACAAAATCTGAAATAGAAAAAGAGGTTCAACGGAGAGTGGGAGACCCAAATAGTTGACAATCAACATTAGATCGAAGACGCTTTTTAGGTTTTAATTACAGTTATTAATTGTGATTTCTGAATCCATGCTTTAATTTTACTTAGGTTGCAAACTTGCAATGCGCTCTGAAATTTGGTTTTACCACTTTTTCTAGTACTTACTAGTGTGTTCCAACATGCTTAGTTTAACCAAGTGTAAAATAACGTAAAACGTAAAAGACACACAACTTGGTTACGCAGTTCGGTGTAAACCACCTACATCTGCGGGGCCTGGCCCAGTTCAGAATGAATCCACTAATTAGAAAGATACAGTACAGAGTACAATTTACAAAATACTTATCTTTACTAACTATGACGTGTGAACTCTGCTAGCTCCCCTAGCTACCGATCTGCCTTGATCAGACTCCCTCTGACCTCGAATTTCGTCAACGCAAGATCTCCTCCTCCCGAGGAATTAAGGTATACGATTCTGAACTTAGTGCGGCAGGACAGTGTTGGAACACAGTATATTGGCTCTTGCAAGTTTCGTAAGATCTCAAAATCTGGGTGCAGATTTTGCTCTATAAAATCGTTAGTTATGCAGCCGTGATTGTCCCATATTTATATCCCCGAATCAGATCTGAATATTCTTGATCATCTCCATAATATTCCTATTCCAAATCTGATTGTTGAAGCATATCCAAATCCCATAAATAAAGGGATTTACCTTATCTCAAACTCTCTCATATATTCGAATGAATCTTCTCCTTATAAGTAGGGATTTTTCCATAAATCAGATATGCTTCTCACACCCAATATATAGCCAAATATACAAATACCATAAATTCTAAAATACGTCAATATTTCGGCTTGAATTCCATTAAACTCCATGTCGTGAATTCTGTTGCAGCACCATGTTCCAACATGGTCTGTTTATCAGTTCAAAAATAATTCACACATAATTGCCAATAAAATAAATTCCTTGACTTTACAATCTCCCCCTTTGGCATTTTTGTAGACCCATAATATTTTGGACTTGCAGCACAGAATCAAGGTCATACACTGAGCACAGAATACCAGAATTCACATAATGAAAGCCGAAAACCAAAATCCAGAATTCCAGAAATTACAACCAAATTGAAACCAAATATCCGAAATTACTCCCCCTGGGACCACACATAGGCCAAAGGGATTCCAACACAAAAAGATGAAAAATGAAATTCAGTTTTTAAAACTCCCCCTGAATTAATCAACCTTCCATATTCAACTTCTCTTCCTCCAATAGTGCTTGCTCTGCTTGTAACGAAGCAATATGAATTCCTACAGCTTCAAGTCTAGCATTAATAGCCATCAATCGAGTCTTCTTGTCTGCTGTTGCTGATGAGGAGGTTGACCCCGAAGCTGTCCAAGGAAGATCATGCACATGACGGAGTCCGAAGGTCTTCTTGTTAGGCCGCAAGAACTCCGTATCAATGATCACGTCAGAGGCCTTCCCCTTCACCTTTGCACTTTTGGCTAACGCTGAGATCAGACATGGGTATATTACAGCATCATTCACCTTAGGAGCTGTGGCTTGTCGAACTAGATGTTGCTGAATTAATAACCCTAGATTTATTTCCTGCTGTGTTCCAACACAGTAGAGCAGTTTGGCCATTTCCCTGGTCAATGCAGTAGTATTGCTAGATGGTAACCAGCAGTGAACTGCTATCTGATACAGCCCAAAGAATCTGGAGGTCAAGCATGATGCTTGCGAATATCCTACTGTCGGTCACGTCTTCTTATATCCTCCAGAAATCACAGTCGAAATTTCATCATCAGTCATCTCCAAATCGTCCGGAAACACTCCCCCTATCTCTGGAGTTTTCAGCCCAAATAACATATTGATTCTAGTAGCAGACAGTTCTACAATCTTTCCACGAACATATACTCTACCGAACCACGGAGAAGTAATATCTAGATTCTCAGGCATGAGATTAGCATATACCTCGAGAACTACCTGTCGATTGAATTGCCTTTGAATTGTGGCCGCCTTCATCATCCTCATTGCCTTTAGGAAAGTTGTGAACCCACTCTCCTGATAAGCCTTCAAGTCCAAGGGTCTCTCATCAATAAACTTCTTCTCAGAGAAGAATTCTTCCATCTCAGCTCCCTTCTTGTCAAAATAAACTGCAGAAAAAGCCTGAATGACAGATGGGGGTGGCAGAGCCTTCCTTGGCTTGCTATCCTGTCTCTTCTTACGTCTTTTTGCTGCCTCAGTATTCATGGCAGAGCTAGCCTTCCTTTTTCCTTTTGCCTTCTTGAAAAATTCATCCAGGACCTCGTCACTGGAGTATGTCAGGTCTGGGGCATCCTGTGTTGGAACACTGTCAGCTCTTTCTTCTTCTGAATCAACACCCTGACCTGGCAGATCTTCATCAGCTACTTCCATCTTCTGATTCCCTTCATCAGCAGACTGATCAGGGGCTTCATCATCCAGGTCTTCTTGAACTACATCACCCTGTGTACCCCCCAGATCAGCATCAGATTCTTCCTCCATATACACAGATTCTTCCTCCTGTGTTGGAACACTGTCATCATCATCAGACAGTTCAATAATCACAGGTTCTCTCAATTTCTCCATCCTCTTTGCATTCTCCACATCAAAAAATCCAACCTATAGCTTGTCTCCATACCTTACTGTCTTCATCCCAACAGCTTGTTCCTCATTAATTTCTCTTATCCACACATAACTATGAGCAGTCATATGACAGAAAACATGAAATTTGTCTTTCCCTTTACCATTCAGCTGACCGTACATCCCTCTCAGATACTTCACAGTCTTATATTCAATATCCCACACATCAGGAAAGTGCCCAGAAACAATTTCCTTAATTTTAACATGCAACACTTCTAAATCCTTTCTTATACTCTTAATTTTGCTTAGATCCACGGAATATCTATTAGCTTGTAACCACTCGAAAATATCATCCACACTTCTACTTTCAAAACCCAAGAATTTCAATGATCGAGGGTCAAGACCAGTTACCTTAGGTTTTTCTAGTTTCTTGTCTCCAGACGCTTCCTCTTGAGCATCAGAATCTTCACTCTGTTTCTTGACAGAAACCTCTTCCACTTCCTTTTCCTCTTCAGCTTTATCAGGCTCTGCTTCAGCTATCTCCTCATCCTCCTCATGGTTAGCATTTAGTTTGTTCTGATCTTGAGTTTGTGACTCACCCAATTCAACATATCTTCTCGGCTCATCAAACACTACCAATTCCGAATTCACTGAGCTCCGATCTTCTTCCATAATTTCCGGCACTGAGGCTTCTTTTATCGGAGAATTTGGGTTTGACATTATTTGGAACAATGCCGAGATAGAGGAGAGTTTTGAGTATACGATTTTTGGCAAGAGTTTTGGGGAAAAATCGGGCCAAGGGTAATAGAATGCGAAAGGGATTTTAGAGTTTGAAACAACTTTCAACTCTTCATGAACTTACCTCTTTTCCTGCGAAGTCCCCTTTTTAGATTTCCCAAAAATTGCAATGATATCCCTTTTTCTTCTTGTCACATCACTTTGTCTTCCTTCATTAACTTCCAACACACCTTACTTAACTACTTCTATTTTGGTAAGTCTTTTACTTCCTTCAGATAATTTTTTCTTTTCTAATTTTTTGACGTAAATAACAGAAAGCAAAATTACTTACACGAAAAACTAATCAAAGGTAAAAGTTACCTCAGATTTGACAAACACCTAAGTGTTGTCGAAGGCTCTCGAAAGTGGTAGCATCAAGTGGCTTTGTAAATATATCAGCAAGCTGCTCGTGTGTTGGAACATAGACCACTTCCACTTCTTTTCTTTCCACCAAATCTCGAATAAAATGATGCCTTATGTCAATATGTTTGGTTCTTGAGTGTTGAACTGGATTCTTTGAAATATCAATGGCACTTGTATTGTCACATAAAATCTTCAAAGGTTCTTGATGAATTCCATAATCCTTCAACATTTGTTTCATCCATAGCAGTTATGCACAACAGCTCCCTGCTGCAAGATACTCTGCTTCCGCAGTAGATAGAGAGATTGAATTCTGTTTCTTGCTATACCAAGACACCAAATTTGTTCCAATAAAGAAACATCCACCTGTAGTACTTTTTCGATCATCAGCATTACCAGCCCAATCAGAATCACTGTACCCAATCAACTCTGAATCTTGATTCTTAGAATACCAGACACCATATTCTGAAGTTCCACTTACATATCGAATAACCCTTTTCACTGCAGTAAGATGAGATTCCTTAGGATCAGCTTGAAACCTCGCACATATTCCAACACTAAAACATATATCTGGTCTGCTTGCAGTTAAATACAATAAGCTTCCAATCATGCCTCTATATAACTTCTGATCGACTGAAACTCCTTTTTCATCTTTCACTAGTTTATCAGAAACTCCCATAGGAGTTCGAACTGCACGAGCACTACTGAGTCCGAATTTCTTAATCAAGTTCAAGACATACTTACTTTGATTGATGAATAGACCATTCCGTCCTTCTTTGACTTGTAATCCCAGAAAGTAGGTCAATTCTCCAACCATGCTCATTTCAAATTCAGATTGCATTATGGTGACAAACTCTTGTACCATAGATGGTGAAGTGGAGCCAAATACTATGTCATCAACATATATTTGAGCAATTAGAAACTTTGAGGACTTGTCAAGCACAAATAAAGTGCGATCTACTCCCCCTCGACGATAACCTTTCTGAAGTAGAAAGGTAGTAAGTCGTTCATACCATGCTCGAGGTGCCTGCTTGAATCCGTATAAGGCCTTCTTGAGACGATATACATGATGCGGATAATGGGGATCTTCAAAACCTTTAGGTTGTTCCACATAAACTTCCTCATTCACCACTCCATTTAAAAACGCACTCTTAACATCTATTTGATACAAAGTAAAGTTCAAAGAGCAGGCAATAGCTAGTAGAATACGGATAGATTCTAACCTGGCAATGGGTGCAAAGGTTTCATCAAAATCAACACCTTCCACTTGAGTATATCCTTGAGCAACAAGTCTGCCTTTGTTTCTGGTGACTAGGCCATCTGCATCGGACTTGTTCTTGAAGATCCATTTCGTACCAATGACATTAATGCCTTTGGGGCGAGGAGTGAGATACCAAACATCATTCCTGGTAAACTGGCCGAGTTCATCTTGCATTGCAGCAATCCAGTATTCATCAAGTAATGCTTCTTTATAGTTCTTGGGCTCAATCAGAGAAACAAAACAGTGTAGACCAGCCAGTCGTCGATAATCAACTCGAGGCACTGATCGATTACTTCTCATGGTGGAGCCAGAGTGATTGAGTGTTGGAACATGGTCGTCAGTAGGAGGTGACTGTGTTGGAACATGGTCGTGTGTTGGAACATGGCCATCTTCAGTAGAGTTAGGGTTCTGGTGATCATTTGGTTCAGTAGAATCTGCTGAAGATTTTGCTTTGTCTGAACTTTGAGACTGTGTTAGAACATGAGTGTTGGCAGATTCTTCCTCTACAACTTCTGGAGGTTGTTCCTTTTCTGAATCATCCACAATAACATTTATGGATTCCATGAGAGTGTTGGTTCGATGATTAAAAACTCTGTAGGCATGGCTGTTGATGGAATACCCGAGAAATATTCCTGGATCACTTCGATTATCGAATTTTGCCAACTGTTCTCTATCTTTGAGAATATAGCATGTACTTCCGAACACATGAAAATACGAGACATTTGGTTTCCTGCCCTTCCAGATCTCATAGGCTGTCTTGTCAGTGAATGGTCGAAGATACACTCGGTTGATTGTATAGCACGCGGTATTGATCGCCTCTGCCCACCATTTCTTATGAACATCCTTTTCTGCCAACATAACTCGAGCCATCTCTTGTAGAGTTATATTCTTTCTTTAAACAATGCCATTGTGTTGAGGAGTGATAGGAGCCGAAAACTCATGTTGGATTCCTAGCTCATTGCAGAAGGAACTGAATTGTTCATTTTCAAACTCTCTGCCATGATCACTTCGAATTCGGATTATCTTTCCTACAGGACTTCCCTTTTCAGTTTGTAACTTTACTACAAGGCTTCGAAATACCTCAATCGTATCAGATTTTTCTTTCAAGAAGGCTACCCAAGTAAATCTGGAGAAGTCATCAACACACACAAAAATATATTTCTTTCCTCCTATGCTAGGTGTATTAACTGGCCCCATCAAGTCCATATGTAGCAATTCCAGATTTCTAGAAGTAGTAATAAACTGAACTGAAGAATGAGGAGAACGAGTTTGTTTACCTTGCTGACATGGCCCGCACACAATTTCATTCTTGCTTGTCAAGATTGGCATTCCTCGTACAGCTTTCATATTAGCAATTTTCACCAGTGTTTTATAGTTGATGTGTCCAAGCTTCCTGTGCCAGAGAATTCCTTCATCATTCTTTGAAAGCATGCATCGAACTTCTTGTTCCAATAAGTAACAATTGTCTGAAGATCGTATTCCAGAAAGAACCTTGTTTTCACCATGCTTCACCACACACTTGTCCTTCTGAAATTCCACTATCATGTTGTCGTCACACAGCTGGCTTATATTAAGCAAGTTTGCTTTTAGATCTTCAACAAATAGTACACTTGTGAGTACTGGAAACCCTTCAATCTTTAATTCGCCTTTGCCAATTACTCTGCTTCTTTTTCCATCACCAAAAGTTACATATCTGCCATCATATGGAGTAATGTTTGTAAGGTATTTTAGAGTCCCAATCATGTGGCGAGAAAAACCACTGTCAAAGTACCAAGAATCACTGGAATAGGCTGATAAAGAAGTGTGTGCCACCAGACACTTACTGGACCTTTTAATAACCTATACCTTCCTGATTTTTGTATGAGTATCGACTGTGTTGGAACACAGTTGTCTTCCAGTCATTTGATCTCTGATCAGTTTTTTACACTGATGTTCAGCATGACCTTGGTATGTGCAGTATCTGCAGATTAGAGGTTTTCTTTGATATGGCTTTCCATACTTCCGTTTTACTTCTCGAATCTTAGCTTTGAGAGTAACTGGTTTTTCGAGGACTTCAGTCTTTATTTCTTCCCTGTATCCAATCCCGTGTCTATCACCAACGGTTCTTCCCATATCCAGAATGTCATCAAGCTTTGCTTTCCCGGAATTTAGTTTAGAGATAGTTGCTTCAGACATCTCGGCTCTCTTGACTGCTGCTATCAATTTCTGACTCAGTTCTTCATTTTGCTTTTCAAGTTCTGTAACCGTGGATCGTAGTTCCTTTTCACTTTCAATTAGCTTTCCTTTTTCTTCATTCAATTCTTTGTTCTTGTCAGCTACTTGAATCCACATAGCATACATTTGTTCGTATGTGCTATAGATCTCTTCATCACTAACAGATAGATCATCTTCATCACTTCGAGCATCGTCCAGATTCTTGTTAGAACATACAGCCTTACCTTTGTTCAGTGTGTTGGAACACTGACCTTCTGATGTATCATGTACCTTTGCTCCAAAAGCTACGTAATTACTCGTAAGTTCTTCTTCATCCTTTTCATTATCTTCATCATCACTCCAAGAGGTGACATATGATCTTCCTTGTTTCTTGCGGGTGTTAGCACATTCAGCCTGAATATGACCAAATCCTTCACATTCTCTGCATTGAATTCGTCCAGCCTGTTTTGGTTCGTTGTTCTGATTCCTTCCGAACTGCATATTTCCTTGTTCAAATCTCATTCCACGATTATTGTTCGAATCTAGTGGCTTTTGTCTGTTTCCACCAAACCTCTCCAGAGATTTCTTGTTAACCACCGTCTTCAGCATCTTTGAGAAATTCTTTGTAATAAGTGCCAGTTTTTCAAACTCATCATCGCTATCAGACTCATGACTTGCCTTGACCGGAGAAACTTTGAACGCTAAATCCTTGGAGATTATTTTCGTAGATTGCTGGAATGTCATCTCATAAGTTTGTAATGAACCCATCAGTTCATCTAGGCTCATGGTGGCTACGTCTCTTGCTTCCTCTATTGCTGCTACTTTCATTGCAAATCTTTCGGGAAGAGATCACAATGCCTTTTTCACTAGCTTAGTTTCCTTGTAAACATTTCCCAGTTGATAAGCCATGTTGGATATATCTCTTAGCTTTCCATTGAATGTAGCAATGGTGTCATCCTCCTCCATTTTTAGTTCTTCAAACTTGGTAGCCAGCATCTGTAGTTTAGATTCCCGCACCCGACTAGTTCCTTCATGAACAGTTTGTAAAATATCTCATGCTTTCTTTGCCTGGTGACATGTAGATATTAGCTTGAACTGATTTTCATCAACAGCAGTGAAGATTGCATTCAGGGCCTTCGAATTTGCCAGTGATTCTTTAAGATCATCTGGAGTCCACTTAGCTTTGTCTTTGGGTTTTTGACTCGACTCTCCTTCCACAGCCTTAGAACTTGTGTCAGCATCTTCTGTAGGATGATTCCATTCATTCTCAACATAAAACCATGCCAGTTCATCCAGTGAATTGATAAAGACCCTCATATGTGCCTTCCAATAGTTGTAGTTGTTTCCTTCCAACAGTGGTGGTCGAGAGACTGAAGCTCCTTCTCTTGTCGTCATGGTAAAACCGGATCTCACTTTCCTTGAAACAACCAAGGGAACAATAAGTGACTCAGCTCTGATACCAATTGAAATTTGGTTTTACCACTTTTTCTAGTACTTACTAGTGTGTTCCAACATGCTTAGTTTAACCAAGTGTAAAATAACGTAAAACGTAAAAGACACACAACTTGGTTACGCAGTTCGGTGTAAACCACCTACATCTGCGGGGCCTGGCCCAGTTCAGAATGAATCCACTAATTAGAAAGATACAGTACAGAGTACAGTTTACAAAATACTTATCTTTACTAACTATGACGTGTGAACTCTGCTAGCTCTCCTAGCTACCGATCTGCCTTGATCAGACTCCCTCTGACCTCGAACTTCGTCGACGCAAGATCTCCTCCTCCCGAGGAATTAAGGTATACGATTCTGAACTTAGTGCGGCAGGACAGTGTTGGAACACAGTATATTGGCTCTTGCAAGTTTTGTAAGATCTCAAAATCTGGGTGCAGATTTTGCTCTATAAAATCGTTAGTTATGCAGCCGTGATTGTCCCATATTTATATCCACGAATCAGATCTGAATATTCTTGATCATCTCCATAATATTCCTATTCCAAATCTGATTGTTGAAGCATATCCAAATCCCATAAATAAAGGGATTTACCTTATCTCAAACTCTCCCATATATTCGAATGAATCTTCTCCTTATAAGTAGGGATTTTTCCATAAATCAGATATGCTTCTCACGCCCAATATATAGCCAAATATACAGATACCATAAATTCTAAAATACGTCAATATTTCGGCTTGAATTCTATTAAACTCCATGTCGTGAATTCTGCTGCAGCACCATGTTCCAACATGGTCTGTTTATCAGTTCAAAAACAATTCACACATAATTGCCAATAAAATAAATTCCTTGACTTTACACGCTCTTTAAGAAGATTTCATCATTTTTATTTTTCATTTCATTTTGTATTTGCAATTTTAATTTATATGGACGGCCAACTGATATCTTAATTATCTCCATGTCATCATAATTTCACATAAAATTGGAAGGGAAAACGGTTTACATGATCTGCAACAGAAAAAAAAGATGCAAAAAACAAGAAATTTAGAAGAGATCGCAAGGGCAAAAAGGTTGCAGTTTTTATTTCACAGTACAAGATCTGCAACAGATAAAAAAAACAAGCAATTTAGAAGAGATCGCAAGATGAATAATAAGCGCATGGTCATTACTTGTTGCGGCGGCGGCTGCTTTTGGTGATTCTTCACGGCTGGCTCTCAGCTTCATAATCACTATTCTAGGTGACTTTTGCTGATGAAGTCAGCGAACTCCCAACACTCTCTTTAGGGTTGGAAGGGTAGTTTCCATCACACTTGCACCGCAACTTGCTGAAGGGAACCACGATTGTGTTGAAGGGAATGGTGTCGGGGGATTCTTCGGGGGCCTTAGTCTGCTTCCTGGAAGCCATTGGTATTAAAGCAGAAGAAAAAAACCCTAAGGGGTCGGGGAAGTAATGAGGATAATTATTTATTTATAGAGAGGCATGGCTACAAAATGAGATGGTGAGTGGAAATATCTAGTTTTTTAGAAACAAATACAAATGAAATGGTTTTAAAAAAATGTTATATATTCATGTATCATAAGAGTGCTTTAATTTTGAGAATTGAAAAGACAAATTACTCATAATATATTTTCCATATTTTTAAAAACAAAAGCTATTTCCTTGCGTAATATATATGATATGAATCTCTTTGCAAGAACTCTGAATTGCAGAATTTTGAGAAGCACAGTTAACGAAGGTTGATCATAGCACCCTATTTAAATCAAGAAGACACAGACGAAGTCTAGTCAAGAACGCAACTTTATGATCTTCACCAACACAAGGGACAAATTCCTCATAAACTCAAGCACTAGTTGCACTGAATTAACACAAAGAATCCAGTGGTTCTAAGCGCTAAATTATAATGGAAACAAACCTAATGGTTTAACACTTAATAAGCAAAGAGTATAAACTTAAATTCTGAATATATGATGTTATTTCCTTGCATTATATATATGATCGGAATATGAGAAAAATTCCCATCTAAATCTTCCTTAGTTGTAGGTTGATCTCCCATTGTGCATCAAGTGAAAAAGAACATGAGAAACCATGCTCTGATACTACAACACGTAGTTAAAAAATGCAAGGATTCACAAACACAAATCCTTGTAATGATATAAGTTGACAAGCGTCATACCCCAAGAACAAATTCTAGAACCCAACTGGAAAGGAGATAAAATCTCCGGAATCATTAAATTAAAGATTGAATTGAAAATCTATGTCCTATTTATACTAACAAACAGCAAACCAAATATTGAATAAAAGTATTCTTCTGAATCTAAATCTAATCATTCTAATAATAACAAATTTAATATATTCCTACCAAGAAATAATCTCTACCTAAAATAGAAAAGGCAATATAGTTCTTCTAAAATAAATTCTTCTAAGATAGAAATAGTAAAAAAAAACTTCTAATAAGGATAGGAAAATTAATCTATCTAGAATGGAATTTCTGAACACATGAAAAAGGTAAGAGGAACATATTAAAAGGTTTTTTTTAGGCCTGGAACCAGTGGCGGATCTATTGATACGCGAGGTAGGGCTCCAGCCCTACCTCGGTCGCTGGCCGGAGCTAGGAGCAGGCGGGAGCGCGTCTCCGGCGCGGCTGAGCGCGTCTCCTGCTCGCCGGAGAAGAAGGCCGCGCTGCGGCCTTCTTTTTTTTGAAGTCGTACGCACTAAAACGACGTCGTTTCACGTTAGTGAAACGACGTCATTTCGTTTGGCTTTATTTTTTTAAAACCTAAGTAGTAAAACGACGTCGTTTCATGTTAGTGAAACGACGTCGTTTTACTAAGTAATATACAAAAAAGAAATTGGAAATGGATTGGGCCAAAAACTGAGCGGCCCAATCCAATAACCAATTCACCCATCCTATAAATGCTGGAGCCTGGAGGCGGGAAGAACAGCAAGGCAGCAATAGCCACCAGCACTCCTCCTTCCTCTGCCTCACTCCGTCACTCGCTCAGCCGGAGCCCCGTCGCCATCGCCGCCGCCGCGCACCGCCGTCCACCACCGCCGTCCCGCCGCCTCTCCAAACCTGAAACCACGGTAAGTCTTCTCTAGTTCTCTTCTCTTTATGCTAAATTGCTAATATTTATTAATTTTAGGGTTTATAATTTATTGTCTTTTTAATTTATTTCTTTAAAATTTAAATATATGTATAATGTGAACATGATTTTTAGATTGGATGTTGAATTGAATTTATATGGTTGTATTATATATGATTGTTGAAGTTTAGTTGAATTGCATAAATTGATTTAGTTGAATTGCATATTTAGTTGAAATTTAGTTGGAATTTAGTTGAAATTATAATTGTTTGATTTATTTTGTATAATTGTATGTGACAATGAAATTGTCAATTTGTCATAATCGGTTTATGGAATTATCAATTAGGGATATTTGTTAAATTGAATTTAGATGAATATGATTTTATGAACTTTTTATTTTCATTTGTTAATTATCAATTAGGGATATTTTATTAAATTGAATTTGAATCGATGAAAAATAAATCAATTTACATAAACCGGATGCCGGACGCAGGACGCCTCTGCATGCCGGACGCCAAAACTTTTTCAGCCTCCCCTGAAAAAAATTTCTGGTTCCGCCCCTGCCTGGAACAATCTCTGATAACAAAAATTACCCATGGATAACATGTAAGCAATGAGTTCCAATTTTGAGGATGTTTCCCTTTCTGAAATTTTTTGACAATAGTCGTTCAGACACCGAAAGCCAAATCTGCGCTAAAACCACTGAACCTTTGCGAAGATAAATTCTCCCTTCACTTCTTCTCCTACACCAATCTCCTCCACTTTCAAAGAACCCCACCCCAAGTTCTCTTTTGATTACATGTTCATTTGTGTCGTCTAAGAAGATAAAATAAGGAATATTATTGAAGCGAATGATTAATTTCATCTTGAAAATAGCTATCTTATTTATACTATTGGGAAGGTAACTAGAAAATGAATAAAAGTATCTTCTGATCTAAATATAATATATGTATCATAACAAAAGAAATATATTTCCCGCCAAGATAGAAACTCTACCCAAAATAAAAGAGAAAATAAGAATTCTTCTAACAATAATTCTTCTAAAATATAAAATGGGAAATAAAATATCCTCCTAATGAGGAGAGAAAAGATAATTTGATCAAGAATGGAATGTCTGAACACACCTAATTATGAAAACGCAAAATATTCAAAGGCCGTTTTGAGGCCTAAAACCATCTCGAATAGCCAAAACAATCCCATAACTCAAAGCAAAGCAGTGAGTTGCATTTGATGACCCGTTTCCCTTTTTAAAAATGTATCCTAAAATATTTGATTTTCTGCGTGATGAATGTCTCCAAGCTTAGGTGCGATTTCACACACTAAACGGTGCGATTGCACTGGCCATGAAACGAGGAAGGGGATGGCCGCGGAAGAAGGTGTCTCTAACCACTGTGGAGTGGTGTGGCTCGGTGAGGGAGGGGAGCGTGGAGGCTCCTAGCATGGAATTGGAGGTGGATCGAGGGAAGGAGAGCAAACTGAAGGAGGTTGGCACAGCCGAAAGACATTGGGAAGGTTCAATTGCTCAATCGGTAAGACCTGAAATCCATCTCCCTATTAATATTGTGAATAGATTTGAGAAGGGTAATCTATGGGTGGATGTGATTAGGGGAAATACGATACCAATGAATGGTATGAACATGGAATTCTCTGCTCCAAAAATGGTGAATGGGGAAATTAAAGTGGAAATCGAATCTTGTGATGTAGAGTCAGAATTGAAGTACTGAGAGACTGCCCTAATTATGTATGTTATAGGAGGGGAGTTGACCATGAATGCGGTTAAACGGTTTATGTTAAATAACTGGCCATTTGTTGAGAATTCGGAGTTGCTTTATAATGATGAAGGTTATTTTGTGATTAAGTTCAACAGTAAGAGGGATAGGGAGGAGGTTATGAAGAAGGGCCCTTACACAATTTATGGAATGGCTATGTTTCTCTATCTGTGGAAGGCTGGATTTTCCATGGAGAAAGATAGTTTGAGAACAGTTCTAGTTTGGGTGAAACTGCCTAGGCTTCCATTACACCTGTGGGGGGTTAAAAGCTTGGGGAAGATAGGAAGTGTGATAGGTAAACCTCTATTCACAGATGAATGTACAGCTAGTAAACTCAGGATTTCTTATGCCAGACTGATGGTGGAGATAAATATCTCCCAGCTAGTGCTAGAGGTGGTGAAAATCCAAGATGTTGATGGGAGTATCCTCAATCAGAAAATTGAAGTGGAGGGAAAGCCGTTATTCTGTGAGAAATGTCAGATTGGAGGCCACAAATGTGGGTAAGATAGCAAAAAAGATGACTCAGCAATGGAAGGTGAAAGTACAGGAAAAAGCTGTGGAACACAAGGAGGAGATAGTGCAGGATAGAGGCAGTCTAGTAGAGAAATTTGAGCATCCTCTCAGGATTTGGAAGAATCCTGAGAAGGATTCGGGCTTAGGCCTAGGATAGGTGCCTGGAATGTTAGGGGGCTCAACAAGGTAGCAAAGGGGAATGAGATTAGCTCCCGTCTCATTGGTCTAACACTGGATGTTGCTGTGCTTCTGGAAACGAGGGTGAAACAAGAAAAACCAGAGGGGATCAGGAAGAAGTTTGGTGATAAATGGAAATTTGCTGATAATTACAGCAATCACTATAATGGCGGGATTTGGGTATTGTGGGATTTCGGGAAAGTGGAGATCCAGACACATGAAATGTCTGATCAAATGATGTTGGTGGCAGTGCAGGATAAACAGGGAGCTCTGATGTACTGTATGATTGCAGTGTATGCTGGAAATCAATTGAGGATGAGGAAGAAACTGTGGAAAGAGATAAAGGGGGCTACCTCACAGGTGCAGGGCCCAATACTGGTGGTCAGAGACTTCAATAATGTTCTTACACTAAAAGATAGAATAGGAGGAAGTGAAGTGGTGGTGCAGGAATACTGGGACTTGGAGCAAATGATGCAGAGAGCAGGTTTGTTTGAATGTGAGAGTAATGGAGACTATTACACATGGTCTAACAGGCAATTGAATGGAGTGATCTACTTTTGGATAGATAGGGCAGTAGCAAATCTGGAGTGGCTTACTAAATATCCTGAGATGGTGGTGGATAACCTGGAACCAGGGGTTTCTGACCATGCTTTGGTCCGAATTACAATCCACCAGGAGCTGACACTAGTGCACAAATAGTTCAAGTTTCTGAATTGTTTATTGTACATGAAGGATGTACTGGAGGATATCAAACTGAGCTGGCAGAAGGAGTTAAGAGGAAGGCCAATGTTTGTGGTTTGGCATAAGCTGAAAAGGCTCCAGGTGGACATTAAGGAGTATTCTAAGCAAGTTAGTGGAGCAAAAAAGAAACTGGAAGAGGAGAGGAAAAACCTAGAACTAGCTCAGAAAGCTTTGGGACTTGACAGATTCAATAAGAAGAAACTTGAGTCTGTGATCAGGGGGATTGAACTGGTCCAGAAATGGAGTGTTATTGATGAAAATACAGCAAGACAGAAGGCAAAAATAGATTGGCTAAGGCTGGGAGATGGCAATAATGCCTACTTTCATGCCACAGTCAAAGGTAAAAACAAGATGGTAGGGTTGGAGAGGCTGGAATCAGATTTAGGGGAGCTGTTCAGTACCCAAGAGGCCATGGAGGGGGAGATTTTCCTATTTTAAAGAAGCTGGTGAGGGAGAGAGCCACAAGTTTAGAGGGAGTCAATATTGCAGTCTTATGAAATGGAAGGAGACTGGGTGTGGAGGCCAGGAAAATGCTAGTTCAGGAAGTACAGGAGAAGGAGGTTTGGGAGGTTCTAAAGAGTATTGGAGACTTAAAAGCGCCTAGCACAGATGGGTATGGAGCAAAATTCTTTGAGAAAAACTGGCAGGTGGTTAGGGAAGATGTCACGAAGGCTGTGCAGGAATTTTTCAAACAAGGTAGATTGTACAGAGCAGTTAACAGCACATTGGTGACTCTGATTCCAAAACATGCTGCTGCTAGAAGGGTACAGGATCTCAGGCCTATCTCATGTTGCTCCACACTGTATAAGATCATCTTGAAGGTCTTAACAGGTCGGCTGAGCAGAGTCATTGCAGAAGTGGTTCAGGAGAATCAGGCAGCCTTTGTCCCAAGAAGGAACATTCACGACCACATTATGCTTGCATATGAACTGGTCAGGGGATACAACAGGAAGAGTGGACCTGCCAAATGTGTAATTCAAATGGACATACAAAAGGCTTATGATACTATAGATTGGAAGGCTTTACAGGTAATCATGAGTGAATTAGGGCTACCTTAACAGTTTGTGGAGTGGGTCATGTTATGTGTTTTCATAGTTAGCTATAGATACAATATCAATGGCAAACTGACCACCTTTATTTCTGCTAAAAGAGGATTGAGGCAGGGAGATCCAATCTCCCCACTGTTATTTGTGCTGGTAATGGAGTATATGTGCAGGTGTCTTCAAGCTGTAGAAGGGAGGAAGGAATTTAAATTCCATCCTTAATGTGAAGATATTAGATTAATGAATCTCAGTTTTGCAGATGATGTGCTCTTACTATCCAGAGGGAATCCAGAGTCAGTCTCAGCCCTGATGCAGGCTTATAGGCAATTTGAGAAGTCAATTGGATTGAGAGTAAATTCTGCCAAATGCAGAGTCTTTTTTGGCTCAGTGGAGGATGAACAAAAGCAACAAATTCTAGCCATTACTGGGTTTGAGGAATGTATGCTTCCTTTCAAGTATTTAGGGGTACCTCTGACCAGCAAGAAATTAACTGTGTTTGCATGCCAGCCTTTGGTTGATAGAATGATTGATAAACTGAAGCATTGTAGTTCTAGATTGTTAAGTTATGCTGGTAGATTGCAGCTGGTCAAAAGTGTCTTATTTGCTGTGGTAAACTACTGGTTGCAATGCTTTCCAGTTCCTAAAACTGTGATCAAGCATGTATAAGCATTATGCAAGTCCTTTTTGTGGAGTGGAGGTGAAACCATCACCAAGAAAGCCCCTGTGGCCTGGGAAAAGGTTTGTGATTCACAGAAGGCTGGTGGACTGAATGTTGTAGATCTGCAGGAGTGGAGTACTATTATACAGAGTGAGAACCTTTGGAATTTATGCTGCAAAGCTGATAGGCTATGGATACGATGGGTGTATGCTATATATATAAAAGGCAGAGGTGCTGGAGGTGGAATTCCCAGATTTTTCATCCTAGATGTTGAAGAATCTCAGTAAATGTCGAAGCAAAGTTCAAGGATTGGAGGCTTAGAAGCAGCAATTGAGCAGACCCAAGTTCAGCACAAGGGAAGTATGCCAAGATTTACGGGGGGCACAACATAGAGTAGCATGGAGTAAACTCTTCTGTGGTAACCTAGCTAGACCGAGGGCTAAATTTATTTTGTGGCTGGCTTGTCATGGCAGACTACCAACTAAGCAGTGGCTAAAGAAGTTTGGTCTTTTGGCTGACGATACATGTGGTATGTGTATTGAAGTCGAAACACTCCAGCATATTCTGTTTGATTGCGGTACAACAAGGCGAATTTGGGCAGGTGTGTTGCAATGGGCGCAAATCTGGAGACAACCACAGACGTGGGATGCAAAGCTTCCCTGGATTATTTGTAAATGCTGAGGAAAGGGATGGAGAGCCATGCTCATGAAAATATTGATTGCTGAATCAGTGTATGAAGTTTGGAGGGTACGGAATGAGATTTGTTTCCGGAGTCGAGAGTGTATAAATGTAATGGAAGTCACAAAATCAATTTTGGATGTGGTAGTGTATAGAGCATGGGTGAATCCTAAAATTAAGAGGCATTGTGCAACCCATATGATAGGAGACTAGTAGGTTTTGTCAGAGTTGTAAATTGAGGTTCTTAAGTTGCAATGAAAGTCATTTATTCCAAAAAAAATGTATCCTTATAGTAAATGCCAAATTTGTGATGAAATTTCTTAATCTTTGCGACGATCAATGTGTTCATTGATTTCTTCTCCTACATCAGTCTCCTCCACTTCCAAAGAACTCGACCTTGAGTTCTTTTCGGGATAAATTTTCATCTCTGTCATCAAAGTAATCGGAGTGATGGAAAAAATTCCTGACCACCCCATCTATATCTGCCTCGGTGTTGGTTAATCTCCCATCATTATTCAAGAGAAAAATAGCAGAAGAAATCCAGCTCTAACGATATAAGTTGAAAAGTGGCAAACCCTAAAAATAAATCTTGGAATCCACCAGGAAAGAAGGTTTAATCCCCGGAACATTGTAGAATCAAAAGATCAATTTCGTCTAGAAAATATTTTTCCTATTTATGGTAATAGATGGCTAACTAGAAAAGGGATAGAAGCATTCTTCCAATCTAAATCTAATTATTCAAAGAATAAAAAAAGAAATATATTCTACAAAGACAAGAAATCTACATATAACAAAAAGAGGAAATAAGAGTTCTTCTAATAAGAATTTTTTTTAAAAAAAATTAGAAGTAGGAAATAATACATTCTCCTAATGAGGATAGAAAAAATAATCTATCTAGAATGGAATTTCTCAACACACGAAAAATATGAACGAGAAATATTAAAAGGATTTTTTGAGGCCTGGAACGATTTTGGATTGACCCTAAAAACCCATTAAATTAACACCAAAGTAGTAAGTGGCATTTGTTGGCCCATAAAAAGAAAAAATATTCAAAGGTTGTTTTGAGACCTCAAAACACCTCAGATTACAAAAAAAATCCCATAGCTCAAAACAAATCAACAAGTTGCATTTTTGTGCCCATTTTCATTTTGGAAAATGTATCCTAATAGTCGTTCGAACACCAAACACAAAATCGGTGATAATTGCTAAACCTTTGCGGCGATTAATTTCTTCGCATACATCACCTCAATTACAAGAGAACCCAACCGTGAGTCTCTTCAAAATAAATGTTCATATGTAATGTCAAAGTAGTCGGAGTTGCAGAGAAAGCTGCGATCACCACATCTAAATCTCCCATGGTTGATGGTTGATCTCCCATTGTGAATCAAGTGAAAAAGAATTGGAGAAAGCATGATTTGATACCTACTGACCCAGCTGGAAAACTTAGATTGGCAAGCGCCAACCGATTCACAATATTAGTTGACTGGAGTCAATTCCTAAGAACAAATTGTGGAATCCTATAGGGAAGAAGATAAAATATCCATAATATTATTGAATCAAAAGGGTAATTTCGTCTAGAAAACCTCTATCCTATTTATAAAAAATATACTACTTCTAACTAGAAAAGGAATAAAAGTATTCTTCTAATTTTAATTTTAATTCAAAATCTAATTATTCTAAGAATAAAAATGAAATATATTCCAGCAAAGAAAAAACTCTACCCAAAATAGAAAAGGAAATAACAGTTATTTTAAAAATAATTCATCCAAAATCGATATAGTAAATGAACTACTCTCCTAATTAGGATAGAAAAACTAATACGATCAAGAATAAAAATTTTGAACCCACCTAAAATAAAAATGGAAAATATAAAAAGGTTGCTTTGAGGCGGCCTTAAACGATCTTGGATTGCCAGAACACCCATAGCTCACAGATAAGCAATGAGTTGCATCTATTGGCCACTAAAATCGCTAAACCTTTGCAATGATCAATTTCTTCCTTGATATCTTCCCCTACACGAGTCTCCTCAACTTCCAAAGAACCCCACCCTAAGTTCTCTTTTGGATACAAATTCATCAGTGTTGTCAAAGTACTCGGAGCAGCGGAAAAAGTCGGGGTCACCCCATCTAAACCTACCTTGGTTTTCAGTTGATCTACCACCATTAATTAAGCAAAAAAGTACAGAAGAAGGAATGCTCTTATAACACTTGATGCTTTTGGAAAATTTAAGGATTCGCCATCACAAATTTGAGTAACGATATATGTTGACAAGTGTTAAACCATAAGCACAAGAAATGGAATCCACAGGAAAGAAGATAAAATCTATGGAATCAAAAGATTGAATTTGTTGGAAATTTTTTTGCCCTATTTGTACTAAAAGAAAGGAAAGCTTACCAGAAAAGGAATAAAAGTATTTTCCAATTTAAATCTAATTATTAAAGAATATCAAAAGAAATACTATATTCTTGCAAAGAGAGAAACTCTACCGAAAATATAAAAGGAAATAAGAGTTCTTCTAAAAATAATTCTTATAAAATATAAATAGGAAATAATCCAATCAAGACTTGAATTTGTGAATACACCTACAAATAAAAGGCAAAGTCTTGGAAAATACTCCAAATAAAAATGGAAAATATCCAAAGGCTATTTTGAGGCTTGAAATAATCTTAGATTGCCAAAAACAACCCATAGTTAACAGCAAAGAAGTGAGTTGTATTTGTTGGACTAGTTTTCTTTCTGAAAAGGTATAGTCATTTAGACACCGAAGCCAAATCTGCGCTTAAATTGGTGAATCTTTGTGACAATCAATTTCTTCTTCTACACCTGTCTCCTTCCACTTCCAAAGAACCCTACCCTGATATCTCTTTTGGATACTGTTCATTTATGCCATCAAAGTAGCAGGAGTAGCGGAAAAACCCATGGTAACCCCATCTAAATCTGCCTTGGTTTTTAGTTAATCTCTCACCATTAATCAAAGCGAAAAAAGAATAGAAGAAAGCTAGATCTTATACCACTTGATGCATTTGGAAAACACAAGGACTCGCCATCTCAAATTCAAGTAATGATATATGTTGGTATGCCTTGAATACTGTAATAGCCGCTTCTGCCACCCTGGCCTGGGGGTCCGGGGGCGGCAGACACCCCCGGCTAAACGGGGGTCTCGCTGGGGTCCGGGGGCGGATACGCCCCCGGTCCGACGGTATAGCTTGTCTCTTTATTGGACTGCTGTTGATTTGGGCCGAATTGCATTTTGGCCCAGTTTGTTAGGGTTTAGTGGAGACAGCATATAAAGTGTCTCTCTCCTCTCTGTAAACTCTATTCTGTTCTGCACTTAGATAGGTAGAAATCTGGCCAATTTCTTGGTGTCTGTAACTTGCTACCTATTATAGTGAATCCGTCTCCCGTGAATGTAGCCAAATTTGATGAACCACGCAAATCTTGTTTCTTGTTATTTTCGTTCATATTTTCTGTTCTTTCTCCATTCAACTCAACAATATATAAGTTGACAAGTGTCAAACTCTAAGAACTAATTTCTGGAATCCATCATGAAAGAAGATGAAATCTTCGGAATACTATTGAATCAAAAGATTAAATTCTTCTTCAAATTTTTTATCCTATTTATACTAATAAACAACAAACAGAAAAGGAATAAAAGTACTCTTCCATTCTAAATCTGACTATTCTAAGAATAACAAAGGAATATATTCCTACAAAGATAGAAACTCTACCTAATGTAGAAAAGGTAATAAGAGATTTTTTTTTTGGATCAATATCAAACTTCCATTTCAAAATTTTCACTGTCAAAACTGTTGTCACGTACTTCTCTTCCTAACTCTACCAACATATAATGCACACATATTTCTCTAAGCTTTTGATTCATCCATGTCCTATACATAATAGTATCTAAAATTTTATTTACAATCTCCTTTCCTTGTTCAATAAGAGTTATTTTAATAAGAATCATTATAAATATAAATAGGAAATAAAATATTCTCCTAATTACGAAATAAAAAAATAATCTGATTAAGAATGGAATTTTCGAACACACCTAAAATAAAAATGGAAAATATTCAAAGGCTACTTTGAGGCCTCAAATGATCTTGGATTTCCAAAAAACCCTTCGTTAACAGCAAATGTGACATGATCTAAAAAAATAAGATGACGGAGAATGTAATTTCTGAACACAACAAACTATGAAAATGGTAAATATTCAGAGGTTGTTTTGAGGCATGAAACGATCTTGGATAGCCATAAAAACCCATAGGTCATAGTAAAACAGGGAGTTGCATTTGTTAGCCCATTTCCCTTTTCAAAAAGATATCAAAATAGTCGTTCTGACAAAATGCCAAATCTACAATGAAATTACCAAACCTCTGATGATTTATTTCTTCCTTGATTTCTTCTCCAAGTCTCCAACATTAGTCTCCTCCACTTCCAAAGAGCTCGACTCCGATCTGTCTTATAGATAAATATTGATCTATATCGTCAAAGCAGTCACAACGCAGAAAAAGCCACTGTCACTCAATTTTAAATTTACCTTTGTGTTTGGTTAATCTTCCATCGTGAATCAAGCGGAAAAGAATAGGAAAAAATCAGCTTTGATACCACCTAACACACTTGGAAAATGTAAGGATTCACAAGCACAAACCCGCAGGGGCGGAACCAGAAATTTTTTTCAGGGGAGGCTGAAAAATTTTTGGCGTCCGGCATGCAGAGGCATCCTGCGTCCGGCATCCGGTTTATGTAAATTGATTTATTTTTCATCGATTCAAATTCAATTTAATAAAATATCCCTAATTGATAATTAACAAATGAAAATAAAAAGTTCATAAAATCATATTCATCTAAATTCAATTTAACAAATATCCCTAATTGATAATTCCATAAACCGATTATGACAAATTGACAATTTCATTGTCACATACAATTATACAAAATAAATCAAACAATTATAATTTCAACTAAATTCCAACTAAATTTCAACTAAATATGCAATTCAACTAAATCAATTTATGCAATTCAACTAAACTTCAACAATCATATATAATACAACCATATAAATTCAATTCAACATCCAATCTAAAAATCATGTTCACATTATACATATATTTAAATTTTGAAGAAATAAATTAAAAAGACAATAAATTATAAACCTTAAAATTAATAAATATTAGCAATTTAGCATAAAGAGAAGAGAACTAGAGAAGACTTACCGTGGTTTCAGGTTTGGAGAGGCGGCGGGACGGCGGTGGTGGACGGCGGTGCGCGGCGGCGGCGACGGCGACGGGGCTCCGGCTGAGCGAGTGACGGAGTGAGGCAGAGGAAGGAGGAGTGCTGGTGGCTATTGCTGCCTTGCTGTTCTTCCCGCCTCCAGGCTCCAGCATTTATAGGATGGGTGAATTGGTTATTGGATTGGGCCGCTCAGTTTTTGGCCCAATCCATTTCCAATTTCTTTTTTTTATATTACTTAGTAAAACGACGTCGTTTCACTAACATGAAACGACGTCGTTTTACTACTTAGGTTTTAAAAAAATAAAGCCAAACGAAATGACGTCGTTTCACTAACGTGAAACGACGTCGTTTTAGTGCGTACGACTTCAAAAAAAAGAAGGCCGCAGCGCGGCCTTCTTCTCCGGCGAGCAGGAGACGCGCTCAGCCGCGCCGGAGACGCGCTCCCGCCTGCTCCTAGCTCCGGCCAGCGACCGAGGTAGGGCTGGAGCCCTACCTCGCGTATCAATAGATCCGCCACTGCAAACCCGAGTAATGATATGAGTTGAGAAGTGCCAAACCCTCAGAATAAATTCTAGAATCCACCACGAAAGAAGATAAAATCTCCAAAATATTATTAAATCAAAAGCTTAAATTGGTCTTAAAAGTTTCTTTCCTATTTCTACTAATAGACATCTAACGAAAAAAAAGAATAGAAGTGTCTTGTAATATAAATATAAGGGAAATTCTCAGGAAAGATGGTCTGTCCATAAGCTTACAGACATGCTAGGGACCTGCTTGCAATTAATGAAAATTTCCCCGCAGGCCAAGCTTAATAGTTTGGATCCATCAATTTAGTTTTCTAGGCCATATTCATTTTCCATCAAACATCTTCCTAATCCAGGACGTGTTCATTTTTCGGCAGATGCGAGATTCCTCCTCCCGGTCGTCGACGGCAAGAAAGAACAGCCTCCCCAGTGCCGTAACGGTGGACAGAGTAACCTATAAAAATGATGGCGTGTACATCTATGATCTGCCACTGGAGTTCAACAAGATTATGTAAACTTGGAGATGCTGATGTTGTGTGAAAACCAATTCTAACAGTGGAACACTGGAGATTTGGCTCGTTTCTTCCGGCTCTGTCAGCTAGCACTGCCAGTTTGTACATTTGTTGATTTCGAAAAATTCTTAAATTTATACGTGTATTTGTTGTTGGGGGAATGAATTGTGTTTTGCTGAGAATTTGATATGAATCCCCTTGCGAAGAATCTGGATTGCGGAATTAAGATCTTTGAAAAAACAAGGGAACTCGCAAACCCTTCAATGCCGCACGAAATTGAAGGTCTAGCCCTCGAGGTACACTCAATTTAGACTCGCTCTTTAACTAGCCCTCGGGAGCAGATTACAAGGTTTATTGACACTTAACTAGCCCTCGGGGTTAAGCAACAATGGAATAGCTCGCAAGCAAAGAGTATGAACTCAAAATTTTGTATATTTGATTGATGAAAAGTGTTTAAAATTCGTCCATAATGCCTCCTTTTTTATAGGGTTACAATCTTTCCTCAAACCCTAATCACAAATGGAAACTGAATTGACTTATGGCAGCTTTAAGAAGCTAAAACCATATCTAACTAAAATACCTAAAATAAATGGTAATCTAAGGTAATATGGCTGAATTCTTCAAGAAGCAACCTTGAAGAATATTACCTTATCTAATCTTACCAAATCTAATTCTAATTAGAATAAAACTGAATATACTAAACCTTAATGGACTGTATTTTTGAAATTCAGCTCTTTAAAGCCCACGTGGCCGAGCTATGAGTCCAATAAAACCAAAATGAAATAATTTTACAATATTTTACAATGATCACACTACCACATTAAAAACCCAGTGGGAAAAAAGAGTATAGTGTTCTTCATAATGTCTTCAGTTCATCGACAATCTTGAATAATGAATCTAAGATGTCGATGGTGACTCCTTTTTCAATTCTTCATCATAAAGGCGATCAATCAAAGCATTTAAAGCAGCATCCCTAAGCTTAGTCCTTGGCCTAGTCATAGGTCCCGCCATGTCACTTAGAGGATCTCGAACATATCCTTTAAATGTTTGATCTAGTCGTGGAATGTCTTCATTTATGGTGGTAGTCGTCTTGGCATCTCCATCATTCCCTCCGTGGTCGAAAGGTTTCTCCCTCGAAACTGAATCATCTTCAAATGTAATTGGAGATAAATCAACAACATTGAAAGTCGCACTAACACCATAATGATCTGGTACTTAGATTTCCAAGCATTTGGAAACCTCTCTTTCCGCAGATGAACCCAAACATAATCTCCCACGTTGAACCTCATCAAATTGCGGCTTTGATTAGCTTTATCAGCATTCTGTGCATTTGTCCGTTCAATTTTCATGTGCACCTTCTCATGGATTTTCTTCACAAAATCAGCTTTCTTTTCTCCATCAAGGTTTTTAACCTGTTTAAAATTCAAAGGAAGTAGATCAAGAGGTGTAATAGGTAGAAAACCATAAACAATTTCAAATAGAGATAAAGAAGTAGTAGAATGAATAGTGCGATTGTAAGCAAACTCTACAATCGGAATGCATTTTTCCCAATTCTTTAAGTTTTTCTGAACTAGTGCACGCAGGAGAGCCCCTAGGGTTCGATTGGTCACTTATTTTGTCCATCCGTTTGAGGATGACTGGCAGTCGAAAACAGCAACTTTGTCCCTAACTTGCGCCATAAGGTATTCCAAAAGTAGGATAAAAATTTAACATTGCGATTAGAGACTATAGACGCTGGAATTCCATGTAACCGAACTACTTCCTTCAAAAATAGATCCGCAACATGTTTTGCATCATCTGTCTTCCTACAAGGAATAAAATCATTACCTGACTGAAATCGTGGCAAACCTAGGACAAAATCCATGGAATTATCAACCCAAGGATGTGTAGGAACAGGTAATGGAGTATAAAGACCATGAGGCTTAGTTTTAGACTTAGCCTTTAAGCAATCAAGACAATTCCTACAAACCCTGTCAATAGCAAGTGCCATTTTTTGCCAATATAAGTGTTCTCGTAAAAAGTTATAAGTTTTAAATGCACCAAAATGCCCCATTAAACCACCTGAATGAGCTTCTCTAACAAGTAATTCATGCATAGAACATTGAGGAATACATAACCTATTATTCATAAACAAGAAACTATCATGCCAAAAAAACTTCTCATAAGCACCATTTTTGCATGCAGCATAAATATATGAAAAATCAGAATCAGTCGCATATAAATCTTGCACGAATGAAAACCCTAACATAATGCATTCCAATCGTGTAAGTAAAACATGTCTTCGACACAAAGCATCAACAACAACATTTTCTTTACCCTTTTTGTAACGCAACACATAAGGAAAAGATTCAATGAAACTAGACCATTTAGCATGACGCTTATTCAACTTCATCTGACTCTTCAAGTATTTCAAGGATTCATGATCACTATGAATGACAAATTCTTTATGCAATAAATAATGTTGCCAAGTTTCTAATACACGCACAATTGCATAAAATTCTTTATCATACACAGGATAGTTTAGAGCACTGCCCTTTAACTTTTCACCGAAGTAAGCTATAGGTCGATTCTCTTGCATCAAAACAGCACCAATACCAACACCGGAAGCATCACAATGAATCTCAAAAGTACCATTAAAATCAGGTAAAGCAAGAACAGGAGCACTACATAATCGTACTTTCAATTCATTAAATGCATTCTCTTGACTCTCAGTCCAAACAAATTTCAAATCCTTTTTAACTAGTTCATTTAGAGGTGCAGCAATAGATGAGAAATCACGCACAACCCGTCTATAAAAACTAGCTAAACCATGAAAAGAACGTACCTGGTTGGCATTAGTAGGTCTCGGCCAGGTCTTAATGGTCTCAATTTTGGTTTCGTTGACTTTTATGCCCTCCTTAGAGACCACAAAATCGAGAAACAGATCTTCCAAAGCGCAAAATGTGCACTTCTTGATGTTCGCATACAAACAAGACTCACAGAGTGCAACAAGAACCATTTTAACATGCTCAATATGTTCATCAGTCGACTTAGAATAAATCAATATATCATCAAAATAGACCACAACAAACCGACCAATAAACTTTCTTAAGACATGATTCATCAACCGCATAAAAGTACTAGGTGCATTAGTTAAACCGAAAGGCATAACGATCCATTCATACAACCCGAACTTAGTCTTAAATGAAGTTTTCCATTCATGTCCCTCATTAATTCGAATCTGATGATAACCTTGAGTCAAATCAATTTTAGTATAAATCACAGATCCATGCAAATCTTCAAGCATATCATCCAACCTAGGGATATGATGGTGATACTTAATGGTAATCTTGTTAATAGAACGACAATCAATGCACATACGCCAAGTTTTATCTTTCTTAGGAACTAAAATGACAGGCACATCAAAAGGAGATAGGGATTCTCGTACATACCCTTTTTGAAGTAACTCCTCGACTTGTCGCTGTAGTTCCTTTGTCTCTTCAGGGTTGGCTTTATACACCGGGCGATTTAGGATAACCGAACCCGGAATCAAGTCAATCTGGTGTTCAATACCTTGCAAAGGTGGTAAACCCGTGGGTAAGGCTTCTAGAAAGACATCCTCAAATTCCTGTAACATCTGAGCAAACTGTGGAGGAACATTCATAGGAATATCATCACTAGCAAAGTAGCTCTCTTTAAAATGCATGATAAGCACATAAGAATTATTAGCAAAAGCACGATTCACATCCCTAATTGATGCATAAAACAATCTACCAGAATCATTAGGAAGTTCATGTCTCCTCATGTAAATTGATGGAAAAGGACTAACATGTGAAGATAGGATTTTACGCGACTTATCAGAATCATTCGTAGACTTACCTGGCTTACCTAGGACGGCCTCCCTTGATAAATTATCAAGGTTTTTGCCTCCATTTTTCACCTTGTGACCGATCTCCTTCAAGCCCCTGCTAGGGTTTTGGTCGGCCATTTGCACATCAGTCGCAAACTTCTCTTTATCGACTCTCATGCGTCTCTATGCCTCTAAAACTTCCACCGGAGATAATGGAACCAAAGTATACCTTGATCTATCCTTAATCACAGTAATTTTGTTAGTGTAACCATCATGCATGGATTTACGATCAAACTGCCAAGGTCTCCCTAACAACATATGACTAGCTTCCATAGGTATAACATCACATAAGATAGAATTATGGCATTTTCCAATCTTAAAGTTAATCATGCATTGTTTTTTAACCCTAATTTCACCATTACCATTTAACCAAATAAGTTTATGTGGTGATGGATAAGTAGTCACAGGCAAAGACAATGATTTAACAAGAAGATTGGACACAGTATTAGCACAAGAACCACCATCAATAACCAGTAAACAATTCTTATCTTTCACAAGTCAACGGGTATGAAAAATGTTAATCCTTTGTACCTGTGTTTCAGCCATTTGAGAGTTTAGAACTCTTAATGACACGAAATTACCTTGTGTTTCTGGACCCTGTTCACCATGATCATTTATGATGATATCTTCATCTACCGATTCTTCACCACTTTCACACAATGGTGGCATATCAGCATATTCATCTTCTTTATTTCCTTCCTCGAGTGTTGTTATAACTTGTGCATGAGGATAGTTATTGCGGACATGTCCTCTTTCTTTATAATGAAAACAAGTAGGAGAGTTAACAGAAACTGAATTTGATGAAGAAGTAGTAGACTTACCTGGAATTTTTGAAACCTGTTGGGTTGGTGGTGCCGCCCTCATATTAGTAGGATTATAAGTTAGATTTGAATAAGTCAGAACCGATCCTCTTCCTCCCATGGGCGTGCCCCTACTGCGGCCATAACTAGGGTTTCCAGAGTCAAACCCTGGTCATTGACTTGGAAAACTGGGTTGTGGCCTCCTTGGTTGTAGGGTACTCTCAACTAACCTTGCTTTCACCAATAAATCGTTCATAGATATGTGATGTTAAATCTTGACTGGGATTTGAATGTTTTCACGCAAGCCTTCAATGAAACGATTTTTGATGAATGCATCGTCTTCTTTCATTCCAACCCTTCTCATGGTCAACTCAAAATCTTTCCAGTATTCATCAACTGTGCGATTTCCTTACTTCATGTTGGATAGATAAGAATGTTGTTCCATCAAGTAAGTAGGCGGAACATGATATTCGCGAAGCTTGGATCTCAATCTCTCCCATGTTGCGATAGGTTTCTTTCCGGAAAGATATCGCCACTCCTTTTTATTTTTCCACCACTCAGCCGCATGATGAGTGAAAGAATACTGTGCCACTTTGACTTTCTCCTTCTCCCGATAATTGTTGAGATCAAACAGATTCTCAATCTGTCGCTCCCAATCAAGATGCTTCACTGGATTGTGTTGACCATCAAATCGAGGGATGTCATATTTTAAACCCTTGATATCTCGAGCTTCATCAGAACCCGAATTAGATCCTGAATCAGATCCTGAATTAATCTTCACTCTCCTTCAGGAATGAGGTTTACTGGGGCGATGCTTTCTAGAAGACCCTCGGTGTGATCGCTTTTCCGAACCATCATCAGAATAATCATCTGAACTTCCAGAACCATTGAATTGACGGACATATTTCTTGATTTCTTCCCTCTTGACCGTTGATGTAGGTGTAGGCGGTGCCATCCTATCAACCTTTCTTGCCAACCTTTGCACTTCACTCATAAGTGCATTTATTGCGACAGCAACCCGATCAGGATCATTGGCTTCATTTGGATTAATTCGATGTCGCTCCCAACTATCTGGAGCCTCTTCACGTGGATGACTACCACGCCCACCATTAGAGGTGTTCATCAGTGGAAAGTTGTTAGGATTGCTAACAAATGGTGGGATGAATGGATTTTCGTCCCCCATTTTCGCTAACTGCTAAGAAACTCAAACAGTTAGTTTAAAAAGAATCGTCCCCCCTTTCCCTTTGTTTAGTAAGGTCACTCACCAAGTGTATAACACTCACAACTCACAAGGCGGAGGCTAATGCGATGGCAACTGATCAATTCACCGCAATTCAAAGCAAACTATGGAGATGAGTACTGCAGAATTTATTTCAAAATTTAAATATATATAAACTCAAAATTTGGCTCTACGATCTGGTATTCCAAATTCTAAAAAGAATAAGGAACAAATTTTTTTTGAATGGCACGAAACAGAGCTTTATTGAATGAATTATGACCGAAACAAGATTGCTTTATATAGGCGACAAATAGGTTCCAAAAATTCAAGAAACTTTTCCGAAAACAAATTGGAATAGGAACTTAAATCCAAATCCCTTGGGGAAAAGGATTTTAATGACTTACTTGTCCCCCAAGTAAAAAATTCAGATCAAAACCCCTCTCTCAATTGGCTTTTATTTCCCTTTTCTCTTCCGATCAGAATTTTGACTTTTCTTTTCCTTTTTCAAACCGGATTACTTTTTTTTCCTTTTTTTTCAGCCACAATTCATTTTTTCCCCTTTTTTTTGTACTATAAAACTCACAAACAGAATTTTATTCCCCAAGAAAAATTTTTGGTCACAATTACCAAATTTGTTTTGGAAATTGCAAATCTACCCCCAAACTTTTGAAAATTGCAATCTGCCCCAAATTTAAGATTTCAAATCCTAAATTCCAATTTTGAAACCAAAAATATGATACCTTTTGTTTTTTATTTTCAAAAAGTTTTGGAACAAGAATTGCCTATACAAAACATGGAATAAGAAAACTACGACAACTTCCTCTTGATTCCAATGAACTTCGAGGTATTCAAGATCGTAAGGATCAAGAACATGAAACTATATATATGGAAAACGAAACAAGAATATTTTTTTAATAAGGTATAATCAAGAATCAAAGAACAATTCTAGATCACGGAATCAAAGAACGATAAAGAAAACAAATAGGATTATGAGCATGCAGTAATTTTCAGAAGAGTTGACGAAAATATCACAAGCACATAAACTGTTTAAGCTACTTAAAAATATGAAAATGACTTGGAGGTGAAGGCAAATAATACTTGTTAACGCTCAGACCCTTCAACGTCCTCCTGACTCGATTGATGAAGGTGAAGACAGGCAGTAATATTAAAGTATTCTAACCCATGGACCCTTCGCATCCTTCGACTCTAGATTCAATCCTCCTAGTAAGAAAGATCAAACAAACCCAGTTAAAACACGACACGAAAGAGTATATATATACATATAAATTCGAAAATAAATTAATGCAAAACTCAAAACCCCTTTTTTTTGCTTTTTTCGGCCTCAGTAGATCTTTCGCTTTACTCTAATAACAACTGATATGAATCCCCTGGCCAAGAATCTAGATTGCGGAATTAAGATCTTTGACAAAACAAGGGAACTCGCAAACCCTTCAATGCCGCACGAAATTCAAGGTCTAGCCCTCTGGGTACACTCAATTTTGACTCGCTCTCTAACTAGCCCTCAGGATCAGTTTACAAAGTTTATTGACACTTAACTAGCCCTCGGGGTTAAGCAACAATGGAATAGCATGCAAGCAAAGAGTATGAACTCAAAAGGTTGTATATTTGATTGATGAAAAGTGTTTAAAATTCGTCCATAAGGCCTCCCTTTTTATAGGGTTACAATCTTGCCTCAAACCCTAATCACAAATGGAAACTGAATTGACTTATGGCAGCTTTAAGAAGCTAAAACCATATCTACCTAAAATTCCTAAAATAAATGGTAATCTAAGGTAATATGGCTGAATTCTTCAAGAAGTAACCTTGAAGAATATTACCTTATCTAATCTTACCAAATCTAATTATAATCAGAACAAAACTGAATATACTAAACCTTAATGGACTGTATTTTTGAAATTCAGCTCTTTAAAGCCCACGTGGCCGAGCTATGAGTCCAATAAAACCAAAATGAAATAATTTTACAATATTTTAAAATGATCACACTACCACATTAAAAACCCAGTGGGAAAAAAGAGTATAGTGTTCTTCATAATGTCTTCAGTTCATCGAAAATCTTGAATAATGAATCTAAGATGTCGATGGTGACTCTTTCTTCAATTCTTCATCATAAAGGCGATCAATCAAAGCATTTAAAGCAGCATCCCTAAGCTTAGTCCTTGACCTAGTCATAGGTCCCGCCATGTCACTTAGAGGATCTCGAACATATCCTTTAAATGTTTGATCAAATCGTGGAATGTCTTCATTTATGGTGGTAGTCATCTTGGCATCTCCATCAACATTGTTTTGTGTTGTTTTGTAGTTTCCTTGCCGCAGACTATTCACAAAAACCCTGCATCTAGGGTGTTGTCGCTAGTATGGTGTGTGGTGGCATTGGAGGATGATTTGAGTGCCGGTCATTTGATTTCTTTAAGTATTGATGGATCAATCTCTGAATGGTACCTTTTCAGGTTGAGATAAAGGTGTTGATATAGTGTCATTTAGAAATGTTTGTAGTTAAGTTGCCTATTCTTAGTGCTTGTACCTAGATGCCGGAATGCTGATGCCCCCAATTCGTCGAATTAAAATGTCTCCTGTCCATGAATTTGTTGAATATGCAATAGTCTATTTAATAGGATGTGATTTTGCTTTTTTCTACATTGACTTTGAAGCTTGGGAATGTGGTTGGTTGTATAAGCTTGCCACATTGACTTTGCACAAATATTCAATGGATGTGAAGGTAGACAAAGTAGAAGATGTGCTCTTACATAAGCATAAGATAACACGCCTGTGTTTAAAACATGTTATATTCCCTATTTGTGACTCAATTTAGCTCATTTAGAGTTGAGACATGTTATTGTTTGATGAAAGTTATTATTCTTTTTCGATCCTAATCATAGATGCTACATTTTGTGCTTTGATGTATGGATGAATTCATTGTAATATCTGGTCCTGATTTTTCTTGATTAATGACAATGAAGTGTACGCTTTATGAAATTACGAGGTGCATTCGTTTATTTATATGTTGCAGTTGTTATTATCCAACGTGTATTTGTTAGTTTTACTGTGAATGTCCTTTATTTTCTTCTCCTTTTTTATGATCGTTCATTTTGATTATGATCTGGATCTGTTTACTTGTGTGTTGCATCTATTAGTATCTATAGACCTTTTGTTTGACCTTTTCCTTCTTCTCTTTTTTTGCTGATCGTTTGTTTTGAATTATGAGTTGTATCTATTTACTTACATGTTGCACCTGTTAGTATTCAATATGTACTTGTTAGTTGTACTGCCTATAGACCTTTTGGGAGTGACTTTTTTTTGTTCTCCTTTTTGCTGATCGTTCATTATGAATTACGAACTACATCTATTTACTTATATGTTGAATCTATTAGTATTCAATATGTACTTGTTAGTTGTGCTGTCTATGACCTTTTATTTTCATTTGTTGTTAGTTGTACGTTTTGAATAACAAGTTGCATTTGTTTACTTATATGTTGCATCTGTTAGTATCTCGTATGTACTTGTTAGTTGTGTTCTATATGACTATTTTTTTAAAAAAAGTTGTTGTTGGCTGTTGATTTTTAATTGAGAACTGCATCTGTTTACTTATACATTGTATTATTTAGAATCCAGTATGTACTTGTTAGTTTCATTGTGTTTAACTTTTACTTTCATTGTTGATTATTGTTCGTTTTGAATTATAAATTGTACTTGTTTGCTTATGTGTTACACATGTAAATATCCCATGTGTATGACTTTTTGCATGAGTTGGATCTAAACTTTTTTTGGTTTTAACTTATAAGGAATCAGACAACATTGAACATTGGACTCCATAAGATGTTTCGACACGAGGATGATTCATATGAAGATAACACTGAAATTTTAAGGAATCATATATGTGCTTTTATTTATACAATACATGTTGTAAAGTAATTAATTTTAGTTTCCACTGTCTATGTAAACTATAACTTATACCAGTGTTGGACTAATGTATGCATGTTTTAACAAAACATAAATGATTCATAACTTAACTTATACACGATCTCCTAGAAAAGTTTCATAATTCATATTTGGAGCTCTTGAAACAAGTGCATGTTTTAATACAAACAATACAATTTGTAAGGTAACCGGTGCATAGTACATACGAAAATTTTCAGGCACATTTATTTTGTTTTTTAAAATGTTTTCCACATGTTTTTTACATGTTCATAGCAGCAGAATTCATATTTTGATGAATCTTCAAAATTAAATTGTCTAAATAATAACGTTTATATCATATTTTGATGGCCATAAACTCTCTATTGTTACAAGTGTAAGAATCCTATCTGTTCTATAGCTATACAACTCCAAAAAAAAATCTATTCATCGGTTCTGGTGTTCCACCTTCCTTCTTCTTTCCTGGAGAAGGAAGTGCGCCAAACCATAACGATGAGAAGAGGGCTCCTATCAAGAGAAATTGCTAAGTTTGTGGCTACAGTTGCCACAAACAGCAAATGCATATGGAGGACGCATTTTCGTAATGCGTCCTCTCATTTTTTATTTTTTTTTTGTTAATTTTCGGTCAAAAATGTCAAGCGACGAAGGGGGTGATGCCACGTGGCGAGGACGCATTTCCGTAATGCGTCCTCTGCTGAAAAAAATTTTTTATTTAAAATTTCAGAAAAAATAAGGCGATGCCACGTGGCGGGTGTTGGTGATGCCACGTGGCGAGAACACATTTCCGTAATGCATCCTCCGTGGATATTAATATTTTTTCATAAAATTTCTGGATAATGTTTTAGGTGATGGAGAAGAAGCCACGTGGCGGATGGGGGTGATGCCACGTGGAAATTGTTTTTTAAAAAAATTCTGGTCAAAGTCAAAGTCAACACTAATTGGCATTACATTTCACTCGTACTGTTCTACACTGTACATTTATGCTAACTTGTATCCATTCTAACTATACAATACTCCGTTCCTGCACCTACATTCAAGACTAGTCAAAAAAATCAAATAGCGTGACCCTAAATCATCATTTGACTATTTTCCAAATTTTCATCAAACAAACAAAAGTCTGCTTATGCGCAATCTTGACCGAAAACACGTGGACCAGAAATAGTAAGTTACAAACTGCAGCAACCCACGATAATTTATTACTTCAATTCACGACTCATTTGAAACTCCACACTCTTGTTGAAATCAGGGCATGATAGTATAATAAGCTTTCTCCCCAATAAATAAAATTCCCCTCACGCTTACTTTACCAAATATAACAAAATATAATAAACATTATTTCATTCACAGATTAGATTAGCACCGTAGTTAATTGCAAATCTCACTTCCAACATTTTCAAAAAAATTGTAGGAAACAATACCCATTCTAGGACTCGTTCGAGGAGCTCCCGAGAAATAAATTTATGCAGATTTGTACTAATTTCCAACATTTTGCTGATTAATTTCCCGAGAAATAAAATTAGGCAGCTTCCAAGGACTCGTTCCGAAAACGAGTCCTCCGCATAATACTCGAAAAGCTAGATAATGCCTGATTTGGAGACTGTTTTAAAAAATGAGTCCTCTAAATTCTTCCGTAAAAAATCAAATTATTGCCAGGTCTGAGGGCTCGTTTCAAAAACGAGTCCGCCAAATACTTTCAAAAAAACAATTCGCCGGTTCTGAGGAGCCGTTTCCAAAACGAGTGCTATGAAAATCATTTTCGGAAAAATAAAATAATGCCACATCAGAGGACTCGTTTCCAAAACGAGTCCTTTAATTGATTTTAGAAAAAATAAAATAAATCCTAACTATTTTCGGAAGAAAACAATGAGAGGACTCGTTTCCAAAATGAGTCCTCTAATTGAATTCAAAAAAAAGGGAACTAATTTTCGGAAACGAGTCCTCTAATTAAATTCTGAAAAAAAAAATTAAACCTCCAAGAGGACGCATTATCGAAATGCGTCCTCACCCCTCTACGTCCAAAAAAAACTGCCACAATTGCGACCATTTTCCTACTTTCTAGCACACAAAAATCATGCACTCCTCCTATCAATGCACCCACAGTGACCCGATTGAATGTATGAAGCTGCTGCCAAATGCGAAGCCACGACCGCTATACCAAAAATTAACCAACACAAATATGCAATTTCTGGACTATAAAACAAGTATAGAAATGAAAGATCAGGAGCAGTAGTGCAAATAAAACTTGTGCACAAAAAGAACCCAAATCCTAAGCAGAAGCAGCAGCAAATTAGAATCGTGAGCAGCAAATTAGAATCGTGAGCAGCAAATTAGAATCGTGAGCAGCAGATTTTAATTTTCCAAATACAGCAGCAGTACTGATAAAAAAACTATCAAACCAAAGCAAAAACTGGGCCACAATTATGAAAATAAAATCTACTCACGAACAACCCTAAAAACTAAGCATAATAGCAGATTTAATTGTTCAAAACAAACCCAAAACTACAACAATATGCTTGCAAATCTGCTCAAGAACAGCTCTAACACAGTAGTTATTTTCGAACCAAAAAACAACAATAAACTCAAGAAATACTGAAATTTTAGAACCTGGATAAATTGCAGCAGTAAATTCGAGATCTCTTCAGCGGATTGCACTGAAGTTCTTGCATGAATATCCGGTGTAACTCCTCAAAACTAATGGCCAAAAAAACAGAACTGCTGCGAACTGAGAATTCCTCCAAATCGTTGTTTGATATGCGTTAAAATGCACTGAATCTAATCGAAAATAAAACAGTATCAATCGCCCAAAGCAGATCGCTAGAAAGAAGTCTAGCGATTCACCAAACCTTGTTCGAATATACTACTGAGCGCTAGTCCTATGAATCTTGATGACCGCAAATGATTAGATTAAAACAGCCGAATTTAACCGAAGAAAATTAGGGGGTGATGATGATGACCTTTGGGGCGATGTGTTTGAGGTGATATAGCTGTCGAGAAGTGACGTCAGAGTCGAAGCCTCAGTGGAGAGTGGAGCACGTAGGCACATACCACCAAGTCGCATCACGTGTTTATGCCAGACCCACAAGTCAACCTGCCCAACCTAAATTATTTTCCTTCACCAATTTTTTAAATTGCTAATAGGTCCCTGATATGTCGATAAGGTTATGCATAGGCCGCTGTCAGGAGACTTACTCTAAATATAAATATTTAGAACAAGTTTGATGGGAAAAAAACCTTTGGCCCGATATTCGTGAACTCGAGGGAGAGACAATAAGAAAATAGAATGTCTGCTTAAATTCCGGGTTGCGATAAGCACCCATATAATAATCAGATTCTTAATACAGTCATTCATTAATTTACTTTTCCAGTGACGCAATAGCACTGAATTTAAATTTAAAACTGCAAAAGAAAGAAAGAAAATACAATGTCCTTTGTACTTGAGATATAAAATTTATTCTCAGGCAAAATAAACTTAATAAACGTTTCACAAAAAAAATGATATAAAAAATAATCTTCATTATGCAATTTTCGATCTGGGTGATGAAGTCAGTGGGCATTGGTCAATATCTGGAAAGGCCAGGAAAAAGGGTGAGCATATCAATGAAAGGGTGATAAAATATCTGTATATACAGCTTGCTTAATTTCACTTTGGTTGAATCTCATTCATTCTGTTGTCCTTTGGGAATTTTAGTATGGACAGTCTATGGAGACCCTTATAAATAGTTTCTGAATCATTTTTGTACACAAAATCTGAAGCCAAAAGGGTTAGAAATATTTTTTAACCAAATAAGATCTGAAATAGAAAAGGAGATTTAAAGTTGACAATCAATTTCTGATAGAAGATGCTTTTTAGGTTTAAATTACAGTAATTAATTCTGATTTCTGAATCCATGCTTTAATTTTACGTAGGTTGCAAACTCGCAGCACTCTGTGTGAAGATTTAATCATTTTTATTGTTCATTCTGTAGAAAATTATGGTAATGATGTATGTTTATTTATGACACCAGAGTCCATGATATAATAGTACAAAATACTTATACAAGGTAGGAAAAAGAAAATGGAATAGAATTACAATTATAAGTTATATTTATATTCCTTAACACCCTCCCTCAAGTTGGAGCATGGGGATCAGAAATGCCCAACTTGCCAAGTAATGAATGAAACTGGTTACGTCCGAGAGCTTTGGACAATAAATCCGCAGGTTGATCTGTAGTGCGGATATGATGAGTAACTATAGTACCAAACTGCACAAGATCTCGGACAAAATGACAATCAGCTTCAATATGCTTCGTACATTCATGGAACACTGGATTTGCTGCAATATGAAGAGCAGATTGACTGTCACAAAATAAACGCATAGGAGCAGTATGTGTAACCCCTAAGTATTTCAGTAAAGACCTAAGCCATAACAACTCACAACAGGTAACAGGCATAGCACGATACTCCGCTTCAGCAGAAGACCGAGAAACTGTAGGTTGCTTCTTGGTCTTCCTAGAAATCGGAGAATCACCAATCATAACAAAGTAACCGGAAAGAGAACGTCGGGTAATAGGGCAAGCAGCCCAATCAGAAACACAGTAAGCAGTCAACTGTAATGCATTACGTGAAGAGAGAAATAAACCCTGACCAAGATGGCTCTTCAAGTAGCACAACACACAAACGGCAGCTTGCCAGTGGGAAACACAAAGGAACTTCATGAATTGAGCAAGTGTGTGAACCGAATAACTAAGCTCAGGACGTGTGATGGTAAGGTATATCAGACGCCTAACCAGTCGCCTGTACTGCTCAGGATCATGGTAAAGTGGGCCATCAACACGCGGCAGATTGTGTTGCTGCTCCATCGGAAAGTTAGTTGGTTTAGAGGTAGACAAGCCTGTATCAGATAAAATGTCCAAGGCATATTTCCTTTGCGAAAGAAACATCCCCTCCGGTCTTCTAGCAATCTCTATGCCCAAGAAATACTTAAGTAAACCAAGATTTTTCATATGGAAACAAGAATTCAAGTATTTCTTGAACTCAGAGATGAGCGCTGAAGAGCTTCCAGCAGTGACGAAATCATCCACATAAACCAGAACATGCAAAGAAACCGATCCATGGGAAAAGACAAACAAAGAGTAATCTGCCTTACTCTGAACAAAACCAAATGCTCGTAAAGCCTGAGCCAATTTGGCAAACCAATTTCTAGGAGCCTAGCGAAGACCACAAAGAGATTTCTGAAGGCGACATAGCCTGGTGGGGGTCACATAAAAACATCTCCATGCAAATCACCATGCAGGAAAGCATTATGCATCTGATGCAGTTCCCAACCACGAATAACCGCAACAGATAAGAATAGGCGAACAGAACTCATCTTTGCAACCGGAGCAAATGTCTCAGTATAATCAATCCCTGCAATCTAGTGATTCCCGAGAACCACTAGGCATGCCTTATGATGTTCAATAGTACCATCTGGCTTGAACTTCGTCCAGTAAACCCATTTGCATCCAATCGCCTTCTTACCCAGAGGCAGAGGGGTCAAAGTCCAAGTCTGATTGCGCTCAAGTGCAGTAAGTTCTTCAGTTATAGCATCTCGCCAATGAGCATGCTGTGATGCCTCAGAATAAGTGGTGGGATCTGCACTAGGCGTTACTGCACCCAAAAATCTAGAATGCATACTAGAAAAATTATCACAATTTACATAATCAGTAAGAGGATAGAGAACACCTGAGGATCGTAACGGTGCATGAGTGAACATAGTAGTAAGAGGGGGGTCTTCAGTAGTAAGGGCACATACATAATCATCACAATCATAATTTTTCAAATAAGGAGGAGGTCGGCGAGTGCGAACACTATGTCTGATAGGAGGCAACTGAGTGGAAGGATAAGATGTCGGAACAACCGACAAAACAGGCGGCAGAGCTAGCAGAAGCAAACTGCGAGCGGAATTAGTCGGTGCCAGAGACACCGCATTGGGCGGCGGAGCAGAAGGAGTCACTAGAGATGGAGGTGCGTGAGGCACATGATCACCGACCGGTGGCATCCCGGGCAGTACATCGTCAGGTCGGACTGTCAAGGGTTACCGGTGATCTAGTTCAGTTGCTGGAACCGGAGAAGCAGCTGGCGGTGTAGGCGCAGCGGCATCCGACGATAAGGGTACGATGATGGCCGGTGGGACAGGAGCGACGGTGATCGGCAGCATAGAGTCGGTGGCGGTCGACAGGACCGGTGGTGCCGCGATCTGGGGATGTGACTCCGGCGATGGTGGAAGTGAAGCCGGCGGTGAGGAGGTGGTGCCGTCGCGATCTACGGAAGAGGCTGATGTCGAAGTTGCTGCATATGGGAACTGGTCTTAAAAAAAATTGGCATCTCGACTATTAAAGATGATGCAGGATTCCAGGTCAAAAAGGCGATAGCCTCTCTTTCCAGCTGGATAACCAAGAAACAAACATCGCCGACTTCTTGGTGCAAACTTGTCGCGGTATCTGGGAACGTGAGCAGCAATACACAAGCATCCAAATACCTTTAAAGATGAGTAATTTGGAGCTTGTCCATATAGCATCTCAAAGGGAGTGCGACCATTAACATGTTTCGTCGGTGTCCGGTTAATCAGATAAGCAGCAGTAAGAACACATTCTCCCTAAAACTCAATTGGAAGACTGGCTTGAAATCGTAAGGCACGTGCCACGTTGAGTAAATGACGATGCTTTCGTTCAACTCTACCATTCTGCTGTGGCGTATCAACCATAGATGTCTCAAAAATGATCCCAAATGCAGTAAAATGAGATCTCAAAGGCAAAAATTCAGTCATGTTGTCAGCTCGGACACGCAGTATAGTTCGGCCTCATTGATTCTTGACCAGAGCACAAAATTCCCAAAATCTAGAAGCTACTTCTGACTTCACCACTAGTAAATAAACCCAAACAGCTCTGGAATAATCATCAACTATTGTAACAAAATAAAATGCACCACTAGAAGATGGTGTTCTATAAGGACCCCAAACATCACAGTGTACTAATTCATAGGGGTGGACAAAAAAGCCGAAAACCGAAAACCGAACCAAAAATTGAATTATCCGAATTCGAATAACCCGAACCGAATTTAAAATACGGTTTTTGGATAACCGAATTGAATAAACCGTGTTTTGAATATGGTTTTTGGTTTGGTTTTGGATATTGAAACTCAAACCGAAAACCGACCCGAATACCGAATTGTAAATAAATAAATATTATATATATATATATTAATATAAGGCTAATAAATTAAATAAACTTGGGCCATTTGAATAAATGTATTTGCCTAAGCCCAAATAAACGTGGACCACTAGGGTTCACAATCCTACCACTATATAAACATAACACTGCTCAAATTTCTTGATTCTTCAGCAGCTGATGCCTGATACCTTTGTTCCGGAGATAGGGTTCACGCCGCTGCCTCCTTCACGCCACCGCACCTGCAACCAATGCCTCTGCACCTGTAACCAACGCTGCCGCACCTGCAACCAACGCCGCCGCACCTGCAACCAACGCCGCCCGATCTCCCGTCATGACAGAAACAGTTAGTATCCCGACGCCATTACAGTTGATTCAAGCTTTAATTTCGATTTTGCATGATCCATCATATTGTATCGACTATGGATAATAACAGAACTGGCAAGGGAGGGAACCATTTCTTCAAGAACACTGGGCTGGGATTCAAGACTCCTGGTGCTGCTATTGAAGGTATTGATTTTGCTATACCTGCGTTTGTATTTTGGTAGATCATGATGTTTGTATATTGAGATTTGTGTGTTTTCCACAGATTAGAACCTAGTTTAGGGTTTATTTAGCTCTGGCTATTTAGGATTTTGAGTCTTCTCCGAGGATTATAACCTAGTTTACCTGCAGTTCAGTGTGCTTAGTTTGTTTAGAAGTGATTTGTATATGTTCAAATATCAGATGCTTCTTGTTGTGCACAACCTTCTTTCTTATGATGATATAACTTGTAATGTCATATGACTGACTTCTAAGTTTATCTATGGAAAATGGATGCTGAAGCAGCAATATATTATGTATATAGAAATGATACTTTATTTACCAATAAAGTATAAATGTGTCCAAAATACTGAAGACCTTGAAGTGCTTGAGTTTACTATTGTTATTGCTACTATTATCATTTCATTTGTATATTAAACTCAAACTTTCTTATGATGTGGGTTATCTGTGGTATAGATTTCGTTGTGCATTGAGAACCTGCTTTAGCCTAACCAAGAACATCAAGATGGTGGAGAAAAGTCAGATTGTGTTTCTCCACCCATAAAGGTGGTTGTGTTTCTAGCAAATTCTTCTTGTTCCTCTTTACTCATGATTTTTTTAAATATCGATAGTCTAAGTGAAAACTTCTCTCAAACTTGTCCCGTTTCTTGTCAGACTGAAATACAGAGCAGCAATTCAAGTTCTACTGATTCTTCATCTCCTTCGGTTGAAATGAACGATGATTTTAGTGCTGAAAGTGACAGGTGAAAGCAAGAGAGAACTCGCTTATTATATTTCCTTCTTCCTAACCACTTTTGCTTGTGGTGGCAATGTTATCTAGTTCTCCTTTCGAGTAAGACGTCTGAATTATCATATTCAACTCAGACATTTTCTTGTTTTCTCTATTTTTCTCCCATGTAAAGAGTGACCATCATTCACACTCTTTTATTCCTGCAAACTCATGTTTGACACTTAATCTATTCCAACTCTTTTGACTATTATTGCACATATAGCATGCTAAGTTTATTTCGCCATTCATGTTTCTGATGCAGAAATAGACCTTCCGATAGTTCGAAGAGTACTATCAACTCTAGACAACAAAATCTTCCACAAATGGTTGACCCTAGTTCCTCAGATCGTGCCAGGAGGGGATCAGCTGGGGTGGTAGGGTCCATAAAGCTTTTGAAATCAAACCAGCAAATGCAAGCTCCCCTCACGTAGGTTGATCTATTTGAAGTAGCTTGTTTAGCTGCACTGCCTTTTATTTTTATCTTTTGCTCACTATTACGTTGAGTTATTGTAGAATCCACCACTCATGACAGAAGATATGCATGAAGAACAACTCCAAGCAGTTGAAGCCCTCGGAGATACCTTTGTAAGCTTGAAATTCCTTTGTCTCTACTTTCTTTTTTCAGTCCTATAAAATGTGTGTGAAGTAAACTAGAAGATCAACTTTCACTATAGGCAAATTCCTATGCAAATCTACCATTTTTGTTGAGATTATGTGCTTGTGTCTGGCTTTTTTTGTTGAACAGAGTTTTTGATATAATCATTTTAAATTGAAACATCATACAACTGTTTATCTTTGTTATTACAGAGCTTTTCAGTTCAACTGGAGAAAGAAATCTTGTCATCGGGTAAGAATACTTCCGTCACTGATAAGTTATACAGTGTCATTCTTGGTATCTGAACCTGAGTGAATCTTTCTCCCAAATGTTAATATTTTGAAGGGATTCCAGAAATCTCTCATGTCAAAACTAGACTAGCAGCTTAATGTTCCTTTTGTTCAAAGTTTGGAGGGAGAGGTTCTTAAGAAATAATAGAGAAAAGTTCTGTATAGGCTTGAATAGGCCGTTACTTCATTCCTTCTTTTTATTATGCTTAACCACATGAAGCCTTTCTTGCTAATCCCTCGGAATTGAGATTTCTTTCATTAGTTAATGAATCTTCAGATGTAGTTTTTTTGGAACTTTGATTTAGAATTAGATGCTTATTGTGTAAACTTCGTGTGTCAAAATTCCAGTTATCTCTTGCCTCTGAAGAGGAAAAATGACATGTGCTGCAAAAAGATTATCACTTATAGCCTGAATGTTTTTAGTTGCAGTATATATTTTTATATGACGGTTAATTTTGGTACTATTTGAACTAGACATGTCAACATTTAAAGCTGTGAATCCTGATGCTGTATTCTAAAATTTCATCCGATGGCATTCTCCTAGGGATTGGGAGAATGATGATAGTAGGGAGGTTGGAGTATCTCAAGCTGATACGGGAAACATTTCAAACAATGGGTGGCCTCCTAGAGGAAAGCTTTCTCAGAGAATGTCCGATTATGGGAATTCGTAGAGAAAGATTTGGACGATGCTCCTGCAATTCCGGGCTTAGCCCCTGCTTTGCCTTTGAATTTTAAAGGTAGTTTCTTCATTTTTTGTTTTAGATGTTGTATAGACCTAATCTAAAGGATGGATTGGTGGGATTGGATGATTAGGAGTTTTGATCCTAACCTTGATCTTAATCTTTTCTTTTCTGTGCTGATTCTTTATACATGTTCTCACATATGAATTCGGAGTAAAGTTGGTGTTTGTACAAGATGTTCTATGTAGATAGGGGTACATTGTTGATGTAATCTTAAAGGCTACTAAACTGTACATTGTTTTTATGTTAGTTGATGTTTTAATCTTCTCAATTCTTTGTATTTTCAGGGTAAACTTAAAGTGCTTCAAGTCTTGAAGAAATGTGAAGCTTTTGAAGATAAATATTAAAACAGACTATTGATCCTTGATATTAAGTGTAATCCATGGTTGAATTTGTATCATATTTGTGGGATTTTAATTCTGAAGAACTGATTTTGGTGATGTAGAATTTAAATTACATATTCAGTATTTTTCTTAAATTTTGAATTAAGTAATGTATTTTTAATATTTTTTAAAAGTGTTCTGGTCCAATTCGGTTTATTCGGATTAGATCCGAATTCAAACCGAAACTGAATTCCAAATTCGGTTCGGTTTATTCGGGTTATTTGGGTCGGTTTCGGTTTTGGAATTTTTAGAAAAAAAACTGAATAAACCGAACCGAATAAACCGAAACCCAAATAAACCGAACCGATGCCCACCCCTACTAATTCAAATAATGCAGTAGCATTTGTAGAACTCAATGGAAAACTATGTCTAGTCTGTTTTGCTCTATAACATACAGAGCAAGGTATAGTAGTATTATTTGTGCTAAAATCAAGAGTAGGAATAGAAGAAAACACCGTAAATGATGGATGACCAAAACGTTGATGCCATAAATCAGATGAAGAAACCAAAGCAACTGTCGGAATAGACTGCACAATATGAGGACGAAGGCGAGTATCCAACAGACGAAGTCAATAAACCCCCTTTGCTGTTCACCCACGCCAATCACAGTCCTCGTACTGATTTTCTGTAAAATGCAATAATTTTTAGTAAACAAAGCTAGACATTTCAAGATGGATACCAATCTAGATCATGATAATAAATTGCATCGCAAACTAGGTATGTAGAGCACATGAGTAAGGGTGACATCACCAAAACAAATGGAACCATATTGTGTAGCTGACGACACAGATCTATCCGGAAGTATAACATTCACTGAATTGGTAGTTGTATTAATATCAGTAAGAGAACCCTTGTCTCCAGTCATGTGATATGAGGCTCCCGAATAAAGAATCCATGGTAAAGTATACTTACCTGACCCATGGTCAGATAACGAATTAAACTGATTAAATAAATGTATGGTCGTACTCCATTGGTCGTCAGACAGAGTAGGCCCGAAATCAGATCGAGTAGGGGTGCCAGAGGAGGCGGTCATCGCAAACCCTTGAGGCGACGTCACTACACCGACAAAAATAGCCATAACACAATTTATATTGTGTTAAAAACAAATAAAATAAATTACGTCCAAGGAGAAAAAATAATTAAGTAGATATAGATAGCAACCCAGATGCAGATTTTAATATCCAGAAAAAACAAAGGAGCGCGCGTCCCTGTACTAGCACATGGGAACACACACTACAGGAGGTAAGGGCATGTGTGGCTCAACCGCACGTGAGTTCACGCGCCTTTGAAGGTCCCTCGCGTGAATCTCACGTGCGCCTTCCTTCCCGAGCGAAATGGCAAACGTTGCTGGACGCGGTTGATGGCGAGCTCTGGACCGAGTTGCTGGAGAGAAACGGCACACGGCACACGGCTCCGCGGCAATTGTCGGACGGCGGTTGGTGGCGACCTCGTCGGTTGGCAGAGATCGGCGGTTGATGCCGAGCTGGGCGGTTAGCAGAGATCTTTGTTGGCTTCTCCGGCACCGGCAAGAACGAAGCTTTTTTTTTTAGAGAAAAGCAACTCGGATCGGCTGCGTGTTACGCATGGACGATGGTGGCAATTTACGGGAAATTTAAGATGGAAAATTTAGGTTCGTAGGCTCAGGATTTTAGGCTCTGATACCATGTAGAAAATAATGGTAATGATGTATGTTTATTTATGACCACAAGGTCCATTATATAGTAATACAAAATACCTATACAAGGTAGGAAAAAAAATAACAGAATAGAATTACAATTATAAGTAATATTTATATCCCTTAAGACATTCCATTTTCCTTTTGCAATTTAATACGTATATTTGACGGCCAACTGATACCTTAATCATCTCCAAGTCATTATAGTTTGACATAAAATTGGAAGGCAAAAAGGTTACGTTATTTATTTCACAGTACAAGATCTGCAACAGAAAAATTGATACTCTCTGGTTCTTTTATTATGGCCCCAACTTTTGGGCATAAACTTTTTAAAAAAAACAAATAAATGGTAGAGATTGTATTGAAAGTATAAAAAGTAAAATGTGTGGATAAAAACAATCTAGGATTTACTAAAAGGGGAAGGAGCCAATATAAAAAAATCATCCAAAAAAAGAAAGTGAGCCATTATTAGTGGACCGGAGGGAGTACAAAAAGACAAGAAATTTAGAAGAGATCGCAAGGGCAAAAAGGTTACAGTATTTATTTCACAGTACAAGATCTGGGAACAGAAAAAAAACGAAAAACAAGCAATTTAGAAGAGATCACTAGGGCATCCCGATGATGACAATCAAATAAACTCATGGTCACTAGTTGCGGCGGCGGCTGCTGCTTTTGGTGACTTTTGCAGATGAAGTCACCGAACTCCCAACGCTCTCTGCAGGGCCAGAAGGGTAGTTTCCATCACACTCGCACCGCAGCTTGCCGAAGGTAATAACGATTTTTTTGATGGGAGTGGTGTTGGGGTTTTCTTCAGGGGCTTTAGTCTGCTTCTTGGAAGCCATTGGTATTGAAGTGATATGGAAGCGGAAGCAGAAGAGAAATAACTAGGCCCGTCAAATGGGTTGATTAGATAAATCCATTATCTAAACTAAATGGGTCTTTATCCAATGGGTCATTATCCAATTGACCCATTTATTAATGGGTCATAATGGGTTGAGTCATAAATGGGTTGGGTCATTAAATGGATAACCCATTGGATAACTCATGAGATATTCATATGACCAAATGGGTTAAAATATATTATCCAATAAGTCATTATATAATTGAGTCCGTCTCTTGAAAGACGGTCTTTCCATAGGCTATGGAAAGACCGAGGACTATATTGCAATTTTAGGAAATTGCAATGAAATTTGCGGGTCAGGTTCACGCGCCTTTATTCCCAAACGGGTTCACGCTAAAACCCATCCTTCATTCCCCAAAACCCATCCTTTCTTCTGCTCTGTTTTTCCCCAAATCCATCTGCTCTGCTCGCCTGAATTCATTGCCGCCGGAAACGGAAACGTTGTTGATATCACCCTAAAACCTAAACGTTGCAGACATCTCGCCGACTTGCCTCATGAATTCAAGCAATTTGCCGATTCCAACAACGTTGCCGATCTGCCTCATGAATTCTGGCGAGGTAATTGTACAAATATTTATGACCAGAATTATGTGATTTTTATTTGCGATTTAAGTTTTGAAGAGCAATATAATCGTAATGTTTTATTAATTTGATTTAATCCTGTTCTTCAGATGATCGAAACTGAAGAAGAAATTGAAGAACATCTTGTTGTTGCTGCTGTTATGCCTACTGAGTGTATGTCTCCCTTGTAATCTATACAGAATTAGATTCATTAAAACTGAATGTTGCACATACACAGTGATGCCTTTTAAGTCATACGTAGTATATTTTTGTTGAACAAATTTGAATCTCTTCTGTTCATGAAATCGAACAATATCTTGTTGTTGCTGCTGTTATGCCTACTGAGTGTATGTCTCCCTTGTAATCTATACAGAATTAGATTCATTAAAAACTGAATGTTGCACATACACAGTGATGCCTTTTAAGTCATAAGTAGTATGTTTTTGTTGAACAAATCTGAATCTCTTCTGTTCATGAAATCGAACAATATCTTGTTGTTGCTGCTGTTATGCCTACTGAGTGTATGTCTCCCTTGTAATCTATACAGAATTATATTCATTAAAAACTGAATGTTGCACATACACAGTGATGCCTTTTAACTCATAAGTAGTATGTTTTTTTAACAAATCTGAATCTCTTCTGTTCATGAAATCTTCTTGTTGCTGCTAACATTGTTGCTGCAAACATATTATTGTTAGTTGTGCCTTAGTTTCATTATTGTTTTAACACTTAAAGTTCAAGTTTCAATATAAAGATTTAGTGTTTATACTGAACATATTTAATAGTCTTAGATCAGAGAAGAAAAACCAAAAAGAACTGAAATTACGAATGAGTAATTTATCAAGTGTTTCAGTTTTTCAGTGTTTCAGTGTTTTAGTGTTTCGGTAATATATAAAACCTATATGCTTTAAATTATATATGAAGTGTTTCAGTCTAAAACTTCAATGTTTTATATGAAATTACTGCAGTGTATGGCCATCTACCAAGCTTAGCTGAAATTGACGTGACTGAATGCTTTGATGGGATTCAAGCAAGAACGCTGCAAGAATTAGAGGACCTCTACAAATGACATGCTAACAAATTAGGATTCAGCTACAAAAGAACCACACAAAGGAAGAACAATGAAGGAGTCATTACTGAAAAGTACTTTTCATGCTCATGTCAAGGGATAACTCAAGAGAAAAAAGCAACATCAACCCCACCAATGCCAATCTGTGATGGATCAAACGAATCAACCTCGAAAAGGAGAAAGACAAAGGAATTTTCTATAACTATAACAGGTTGTAAGGCTGAAATACGAATCAAGTTGGTGGACAACCTTTATAAAGTGATGCACCATATCTTGCAGCACAACCATGACTTTACAAGACCAGCTTGGCAATATCTACAATGTAGTGAGAGAAAAATCACAGCAGAGAAGGCCAAGATCATAGAGGGGATGGAAGCCGCTGGATTAAAGCCATCAATTGGCTTCAATTACTTGGTCTATGAAACTGGAGGTGAAGAGAATTTAGGGCATACCATGAGGGACCATATAAACTACATTGGAAGGCTGAGAATGAAGGTGATTGAAGGTGGGGATGCACAAACTGTTATAGAGCAGCTTCAACAAAAGAATGAAGAAGATGCAGATTTTTTCTTTCGAGTGAAGATGGATGATGAAAGCAGGTTATCAGCCTTATTTTGGAGAGACTCGATGATGAATGAGGATTACACATTGTTTGGAGATGTGTTGGTGTTCGACACAACCTTTAGAACAAACAAATACAACCTAATATGTGCTCCATTTGTGGGCATCAACAACCATTGGAAGAACGTCATGTTTGCTTGTGCTTTCATATCTGATGAAAAGGCACCAATGTTTGAATGGTTGCTTGAAACCTTCATAAAATGCATGGGAGGGAAAAAACCCATAACCATATTCACTGATCAAGACCAAGCAATGGCGACTGGAATAGAAAAGGTACTGTTTACCTTACAAATCCTGTTTACCTTACCACTCATAAACAATGGAGGTTTCTTTATAAAAAATTGAGGTTTCTATATAAACAATTACTGTTTTAGTATATGACTCATGTGTTTCAACATTAAACACTGGAACAGGTTTTACCAACAACAAAACACCGACTATGCATATGGTACCTTCAGCAAAATGCTTGTACGCACTATGGAGAATTGAAGAAAGACGGTCCATTCAAAAAGGCATTTGATCGTTGCTTAACAGGGTGTGTTAATCATGAAGAATTTGAAGACAGTTGGCAGACCATGATCAAGACATATGGCTTGGAAGACCACACTTGGTTTCAACGTCTATATAATATCCGCAATAAATGGTGCCTAGCTTTGAACAAGGATTTTTTCTCAGCCGGAATTCTAGCATCACAAAGGAGTGAGAGTACCAACAGTGCCATCATGTTCAATGCTAGTCGTAAAACAACATCTCTCACTCAATTCTTGAAGATATTTGAGAAAACTGTCAAGAAATGGAGAAGCATAGAAAGCACAGCCGAACACAACTGCACTCGATCCATACCAAAATCAGCACATGATAGTCATGCTGGGCTTCTAAAACATGCAGGTGAGGTCTACACTCTGAAGCTATATAATGACTTCAAGAAGGAATTCGACATCGCAATGGCAACAACAATAGCGGAAAGCTACAACGGTGGCAATTTCAAACTATTTGAAGTAAGTTGGGAGAAGCACCCAACAGTAATAGAATCAGTAATGTTCAATAAAACACAAGCATCAATTAAGCTCAACTGTTCTTGCAAGGCCTTTGAAGAAACAGGTATGTAGTTGATAAAAAATTCTGCTTATAAACAATTACGGTTTTAGTACAAACAATTACTGTTTTAACATAATTTGTACACCCTTCACTGCTTGAAACAGGTATGTTGTGCTTTCATTGCATTCGAGTTTTGCACCTCCATTCCATCTCCAGAATACCCCCACAGTACATTTCTACAAGATGGACAAAGAATGTGAAGAAACAGGTCTGGGATAAATACCTCAAGCAAGACATAGACCCGACAACAAAGAAATTGAAGGACACCATTCCATGGCGTCATGAAATGGCAAGGAAATTCTACAGCCTGGTCTTGAAGAGTGAAGACAGTGTAAATGCTAGAGGAGTTCTCGAAGATGCACTAGATAAACAAACAATCGAAATTCAGCAAATCTTATCTACAGAATCAAGTGCCACAGAACAAAATGAGGCTATCAGCGCATCAAGTTCAGTCACAACAAACATACTCGATCCAAAGTATGCAAAGACAAAAGGAAGACGTGCAAGAATTAAGTCGGCATTAGAGAAAGGCAAACGATCTACAAATGAGTTTGGTACCAAAACACCAAAACAACATATCATTTGAGTGTAATTCAGAACCTGAAGGTTCTTTTTAAGTCACATTATAGACCATTCATTACAAAGTTTATTCTAAAGTATTAATGTTTTTTGATAAAACCTTCATTACAACCGTAGAATCGACATTATACTGTATTAAAAAATCATATCAATTATACATTTCGTAATGAACATCTATCACTATAAAGTCTCAATGTTTTAACCCAAATATCAAGTCTGACACTAACATTTTAAAGTGAGCATGTATCACAGTAAACCGTCACTGTTTTAATATAAAACATCCACCCTGTCATGCTTAAAGTCAGAGAACCCATAAACTTCTGAAAATAAACTTCTGACACTAAAATTTTAAAGTGAGCATGTATCACAGTAAACCGTCACTGTTTTAACATAAAACATCCACCCTGTCATGCTTAAAGTCAGAGAACCTATAAACTTCTGAAAATAAACTTCTGACATTAACATTTTAAAGTGAGCATGTATCACAGTAAAACATCAATATTTTAACATAAACATCCACCCTGTCATGCTTAAAGTCAGAGAACCTGTCATCCATGCTTAAAGTTTAAATTTTGTTTTCATCCAAAATATTCAATTTCTGGCCCCAACAACTAAATCCACCCCAGCCTATTACAAAATTTTTTCAAACAATGTAAATGTCAATCATCAATATAAAGGTCAAAACTAGGCATCGAATCAACAACTTTCTTCTTGAAACCATCACACAACTCATCAATTTGTTTCAATATGGCAGGATCTTCAAAAAAGTCTTGAGAGCTAAGCTGATGGTCAGAATCCATGCCAGGATCATCCCGAGGGGCTGGTTGTGCTGCTTTCAACAAACGTTCAGATAGTTTAGCACTAACTACCTCCATATCCCTACGAAATAAGGCAAATGCCTCACTAGCAGCCTGTAAAACAACAAATAATTTAACTAAAATACAATTAAACCAATATAAAACAAAACACAAATGAAACACCTTACTCACATTCATTTTTAGGGCTGCAATATCTAAATCTGTTGGAACCCCAAGAGGAATATCGAAATGTAGAACTCGACTATCAGAAGCAGCAACATTGTGAACGCGACTCGTACTACCTTTTGACCCACTAGCTCTCAATTTACCACACTCGATCAAAGGATATACTTCCTTCAGTAGTACAGCTCGCTCATAACCACATTTTTTCAGCCACTCACACCTTTTTTTCAACTTTTCATCCGTCCAATGCTTAAGAAGGGGAAGATCCAAAGAATCCTTCATACCATGATAAGGCACACGCTGCAAAAATTGAATTAAGAGAAAGTACACGCAGCCACTCACTGCCTTATATGAAGGAACCTTCTTAAATCTCTGCACACCCTCACACAATTTCTGAAGAACGTACCCACACCAATTCAGCTTTTTAATCCTACTGACATCTTCAACAGCTCTTAAGAGCTTCATATCAATACCCTTGCTCCTTGTAGGAGCAAGGAAGTGCCCAACACAGTACAGGATAAAGCAACGCTGAAAATCCTCACCTCCATCCCTCAACCCCATCATATAATCAAAAACCTGATCTAATGGAATCTCATCTTTCTCTCCAAGTTTAAACATGTCCTTCCATCGCCCCCTTAATTCTAAATCTAGCTTTTGACCCTTGCCCGCATGACTGATTTCCACCACTTTCTCATCAGATATAGGCAATCCAAGAACATCAAATACATCATCCGGGGAAAGGGTATACTTGTCAGCACCAATATATTGGACACAAAAGCCCGGATCAAAATTTTTCACTAGAAAGGGAACGATTTTTAGGGGTAACTTACGGATATTAATCTCCAATAAGCTACCAAAACCTAAAGAGAGGACATCAACCATTTGACACTCGGACAATAAGCCATTCAACTCTTTAATCAAGTTCGGTCTACAAGAGGACTTGTAGACCTTCTCAACCCTACAATTACAAATACTAACACATCAATAACATGATATATTATAATTTTGTTTTCATCCATTAAACTAAACTATGACACGTATTCATAAAACTACATCAGGAACTGTTCCAAGGCAAAAAATACATGTTTCACCATAAAAGCATCATGTTGAAAATTACGTATAGGTTAGGTTCTTCAATAATATGACACGCATTCATAAAACTAAAACAGGAACTGTTCCAAGGCAAAAAATCACATGTTTCACCATAAAAACATCATGTTGAAAAATACCTATAGGTTAGGTTCTTCAATAATATGACACATATTTATAAAACTAAAACAGGAACTATTCAAGGCAAAAAATACATGTTTCACCATAAAAGCATCATGTTGAAAATTACCTATAGGTTAGGTTCTTCAATAATATGACACGCATTCATAGAACTAAAACATGAACTATTCAATGCAAAAAATACATGTTTTACCATAAAAGCATCATGTTGAAAATTACGTATAGGTTAGGTTCTTCAATAATATGACACGCATTCATAGAACTAAAACAGGAACTGTTCAAGGCAAAAATCACATGTTTCACCATAAAAACATCATGTTGAAAAATACGTATAGGTTAGGTTCTTCAATAATATAACACGAATTTATAAAACTAAAACAGAAACTGTTTCAAGGCAAAAATCACATGTTTCACCATAAAAGCGTCATGTTAAAAAATGAAAAACTTACTTTGCTCCATCACTGCCCACTAGCGTCACAACTTGTTGAACCTCTCGATCTTTCTTCTTGACTTGCATCACCATCAGTCTTCTTTTTCGTTGCCTTCTCAACAACCTTCTTCTTCTTCTCAGCTTCAACTCCCGCCTTCTTCTTCTCAGCTTCAAATGCTGCCTTCTTCTTCTCAGCTTCAATAGCTGCCTTCTTCTCAGCTTCAATTGCCGCCTTTTTCTTCTCAGCTTCAATTGCAGCCTTTTTCTTCTCAGCTTCAATTGCTGCCTTTTTCTTCTCAGCTTTAATTTTTTCCTTCTTCTTCTTAGCTTCAATTGCTGCATGGTCTTTCTCAGCTTGAAGTGCCTTCTCAGATTAAAGAGCCTTCTCAGCTTCAATTAATTTCTTCTTCTCAGTTATTTGTGCTAGCTTTCCACTACCCACTCTTTTCCTGACACCCAACTTGACCTTCTTAGGTCTCTCACTAAGCACAATATCCTCGACAAAATCAGAATCATCAGCATTCTTCCCCTTATTGGGAAGATCCAATGGCATAGTGGATGAATTCCTGATGCGCGATGATTTGCGCAATCCTATTTGTACAAAACCAAACTAGTCAGTAATAATAATAAAACAGCAACATCACGGATATAATAATGAACCTTATAATATTAACTGATAATGTAACATACTAATATAACAACATTTTAAAATACAAAAACCCAAGCCTCATATGAATTTAAACACTAAAAATAAAACAGAAACCTAAGTCAGTTCTTAGTCTTAAAATCAAACAAATGCAAATCTTGAATCAACTTCAGAAGATTCCAATGAAAACCAGGGACTACATTGCATCAGCAACCTTTACAAAAATAATGTAAACACCAAAACAAGCATCCAACATTAAGGGAAGACAGTAACATTCATGAAAAGAGAAACAACATAGAAGCCATGAGTACATTATACAATCCAAATGATTTGAAAAGGCACGCAATGCAGTCAACCAACATGGACTTTAAATATAAAACTCTGTTCAATAAGAGCAAATAGTTTTAATACAATAAAGCTTCACAGCTGAAAGTTGAAACATTCATTATGCATTTTTTATACTTTCAGACTTTCAGTCCTTATGTACATTGTGCACTATCAGTGAGGAAGGAATTCATTTAGTAGCAGAAAATCCATATTCTCATAATTTACTTATCACTCCTAAAGGGGAAATACAGAGAATGCTCAGGAAAAGTTACCCAAAACCAAGAAGTATGCACAAAGCAAGAAGACAAGCTCAAATGTACACATTGCAACTCAACCAACTATACAGTGCAAATGTATACTCTGAGTACATACATTGATCGATCTAGTGACCATTAGCTAGGTAACAAAACAAGTTTCCATGTTTCACAAGATTTAGTCAAAATTGCATGATGCTGCTTCTGTTTAAATAAGAATTTATTTCAATCACTCCTTTGAAAAAGCCAAAATGCCAAGGAAGGCAACAATACGAGTAGCTAATCCAGTGAATGAGAATAGTTATGTAAAGTATAGCATCATGCACACTATGAAGGGATACTTTTCAACAAAATTGCAGTAACCTTACAAATTCATGTAAACACCAAAGCTATTAACAGATCTTGTAATAGTAAAAACCAAAACTATTAACAAATTTTTTAAACCCTAAACCTAGTAAATTGGGGAAACACATGTAAAAAATACAAAAATCATCTCACAAATAAAATAAAAAAAACCGGTTAAAAGGCAACATAAAGCAAAGCATTCAACATTTGACAACAAAAACATACAATAAGAGCAAAAATAGAAAAATAAACATCACCTTCATCAATATGAACACTGTCGGCCGAAACTTCCTTCCTCTTAACCATTACGCTGCAATAATACACAAAATATATCAGATCCAAAACAAAAACCCTAAACTATGAACTTAAAAACCTAAAACGAAGCCAAAAATCAGCTCAAAAGTAGAATATAACCTGTGGCGAACTAAAAGAAACACTAATTCGGAAAAAACTACGGTGAATTCCGATGAAAAATGCGATCGGAAACCTAAAACGAAGCAAAAAATTAGCTCAAAAGTATCATATAACCTGTGGCGAACAAAATGAAACACCGATTCGGCAAAAGCTACGGTGAATTCCAGTGGAAATCGGGATGGGAAACAAAGACAGAGAAGAAGGATATGGACGAAGGAGAAGAGAGAGAATTTCGGGAATTAAAATGAAAATAGACGAAGCAAAAAAACGTCCGCATATATATATAGCGCGTGAGTTTCAATTTCCAGATATTTGGTACTTAACCCCTAACTTTCTATATTTATAATTAAACCCCGTCTTTCCATAAGTCTATGGAAAGACGGTCTTTCCCAAGACTTTGTTTATATAATTAACCCAATAAGTTATCATTCAATATTTTCTTCTGATTTGGGGTACAAGTTGTCATTATCCAATGGGATCGGGTATTAAATACTCATTAATTTTTGGGATTGGGCGGGATGAGAATAATTGTGTTAATGAGAAAGTTTGATCTCCATGGGTCCCATATTATGTTAATTCAATGAGAACGTAACAAATACCCAATAAATATCCAAAATTACTCAATTAAATGCATGTGTTATATTTAACATAAATATTCACTATAATTCACAAATTATACAAATTATAATTCACAAATTATTCAACCTCAGTCTCGTGCAATATTCGAGTTCGAACAACATTCGATCTCGTACAGTATTCGAACTCGATCTCGTACAGTATCGAGTTCGTACAATATTCGAGTTCAATCTCGTACAGTATTCGAGTTCGTACAATATTCGAGTTCAACCTCGACAGTATTCGAGTTCAATCTCGTACAGTATTCGAGTTCATACAGTATTCGAGCTCAATCTCGTACAGTATTCGAGTTCTTATAGTATTCGAGTTCAATCTCGTATAGTATTCGAGTTCGTACAGTATTCGAGTTCATACAGTATTCGAGCTCAATCTCGTGCAGTATTCGAGTTCATACAGTATTCGAACTCAATCTCGTACAGAATTCGAGTTCAATCTCGTATAGTATTCGAGCTCAATCTCGTACAGTATTCGAGTTCGTACAATATTCGAGTTCGTACAGTATTTGAGCTCGAGCTCGATCCCAAGTAATATTGTTCGTTAGTTTCGTCGAGTTTACAAAGCCAACATATTATATTTTTTATTAAATATAATATAATATAATGTACATAATATTATATTACATAATATAATATTATGAACTCGAATATGAACAAAACGCAGACCGATTGATGAACAAAATGCAGACCGATTGATGAACAAAATGCGGACTGATGAAACAAAATGCAGACTGGGAAGTGAGAACTGAGAACTGAGAACTGAGAACTGAGAAAGAACATGGACTGGATGGGTAATTCACGTTTCACCCAAATAAATGACCTATACCCAATGGGTCATTTAGTTCGACCCAATGGATAATTAGTATAGACCCAAAGGATAATTAGTATATACCCAATAGATAATTCAGTATATACTTAATGGATAATTGGTGCTTTCAACCATTTAAACTTTAAATGGATAAGTCACGTAACATTTTACTTGGAGTGAAAAATTACGATTAACTCTAATCATTTTTTGATATAGGCTGAATCGTGTACATAACTACAAAAGAGGAAATATTTATTCGAGTGGCTAAATGTGGGGATTTCATTTATTATTTTCTTATGTTCAATAAAAGAAAATATTTTTAAAAATATTCATATTTCATGGAGGAGATTTTTGAAATTTAGTAAAAGTTTCTTAAATACTACGTCTACTTCTTTCGTCAAGATCTTTTATCAATTTTTAATTGGTTCAAATTAAAATTGATTAAGACATGAACCGAAATCGATAAATATGATGAATCGAGAATTTGATCGTTTCTAAAATGATTATAGGTGTTAGGGAAAAATTAAATCATTCGTAATCAAACTTGTGAAAATTTTGTTATCTTATGATATGAAATTATTCACGGGTCACCCGTTACCCAACCCAACTTGACCCACCCAAAATTATCCAACGGATAATCCATTATCTAACCCAACTAAACCCAATTATATCCATTAACCCAATGAGTCATTATCCAATAAGTCTTATCCAATAAGTGAAAATAGTATATGGGTAACGGCTATCCAACGGGTCACCCGACCCATTTGACGGGCTTAGAAATAACCTTTAGGGGTCGGGGTGAGGAAAATTATTTATTTATAGAGAGGCATTGCTATAAAAGGAGATGGTGAGTGGAAATATCATTTATTTTAGAAACAAATGCAAATGAAATGGTTTTAACAAATAATTAAGTTATATTTTCATTTATCAAAAGAGTGCTTTAATTAGGAGAATTGAAAAGACAAACTACTCAATATATATTTTCCATATTTTTTTTAAAAAAAATCGTTATAATTTCCTCGCCTAATTTATAACACACGGAATCAACGGTTTAACGCTTAATATGCAAGAGTATAAATTCAGATTCTGAATATATGATGTATGAAAATGTTTTAAATTCATTGATGGCATCCTCTATTTATAGAGATAGAGTTCGGCCATTACAAACACAAAGAAGACAGTGTCAGAAATTTGAATGACTTATGACAAATTTAAGAAGCTAAAACCATATCGAACGAAAATCCTAATCCAACAAAAATGATGACCAAGTAAATCAATCCAAATATTGGATGAATTCATGAATATATTTCTTTTATATAAACTTACCAAATCTAATCTAATAGGAACTAAATCTCCTAAAATTACAATAATTTTGAAATTTACTCTAAATGTGAGCACACTACCTCACTAAAAAAACCCAATGAGAAAAAGAGTATAGTGTTAAACTCCTAAACATCATTGACCAAAATAAAATAAAACTAAAATAAAAATCTCCAATAAATGATATTCTGATACTCGTATCATATATGATCGAAATATGAGAAACAATTTACTATATGATTGCATGATAATATGATTTACTGAAATTAATGTCTAATTTGAATATATTAGGTCTAATAAATATTAACCTTTGTTTATCATTTATACATGTTCTTTGTAAATCAAAATATTACTGTAATTGTTAATATAAAAATGTCTCCATATATTTAATTTCCCCATTTAAACTATATATTTGATATATTAATGATGGAGATGCCAAGACAATTACCACCATAAATGAAGACATTCCATGACTTGATCAAACATTTAAAGGATATGTTCGGGATCCTCTAAGTGAAATGACGGGACCTATGACTAGGTCAAAGACTAAGCTTAGGAATGCTGCTTTAAATGCTTTGATTGATCACCTTTATGATGAAGAATTGAAGGAGTCACCATCAACATCTTGGATTCATTATTCAAGATTGTCGACGAACTGAAGACATCATGAAGAACACTATACTTGTTTTTTCCACTGGGTTTTTAATGAAGTAGTGTGATCACTGTAAAATATTGTATAATTATTTCATTATTGGGTTTATTGGACTGAAAGCTAGGCCATGTGGGCTTTGAAAAGCTTAATTTCAAAAATACAGTCCATTAGGGTTTAGTATATTCAGTTTTATTCTGATTAGAATTAGATTTGGTAAGATTATATAAGGTAATATTCTTCAAGGTTACTTATGAAGAATTTGACCAGATTACCTTAGATTACTATTTATTTTAGGTATTTTAGTTAGATATGGTTTTAGACTCTTAATGCTGCCATAAGTCAATTCAGTTTCCAGTTGTGATTAGGGTTTATGGCCGGAATCTACCCTATAAATAGGGAGGCCTTATGGACTAATTTAACACAACTTTTATCAATCAAAATACAACATTTTTAATTCATATTTTTTTCTTGCGAGCTATTCCATAGTTGTTTAACCCCGAGGGCTAGTTAAGTATCAATAAACCTTGTAATCTGATCCTGAGGGCTAGTTAGAGAGCCAGTTGAGATTAGGCGTACCCCAAGGGCTAGACACCTTAATACCGGTGCAAATAATAATGTAGTGGTGCTAACTAATGATATACAGAACCAGTTCATAATACCGGTGCCATTAATATTTTACCGGTGCCATTAATATTTTAGCAGTGCTTATCCGACACAATCAACACTGGTAGAATGCAACTGTTACCTCTAGATTAATACCACCACCGTTTCCATCTTATCGGTGCTTCTTAAAATGTGGTATATGATTCCAATATTATTAGCACCAATTTCATTTTGGAACCGGTGATAGATTTTAGTAGTATAATTTACTTCCAGCACCAGTATAGAATAGTAGCTGGTGCTTGTTAGCTGTAGGTTGTAAATTTTATAGCATCGCTGTTGAATTTGGAAAACCGGTGTTGGGTTTGATATTCATTTGCAATTTCCTATTTTAATTTCTCACAGCCTATCCGGATTGAACAGCAAAAAAATGATAGAACAAACTCCTAGTAGCCAGCCAACAAGGTAGAGAATGTTCTAACAAGATTAATACTAAGAAAGAAGAAATGAAATAATGATGAACTGAAAAAATTCTAAGAAAACATAATCCTTCCACAAAGAAAATTACGGAAAAAACTGTAAATATCTATGACATCCATTTTCTACAATACTTTATACTCGTCGAGGTCCATAGAAGTCTTGAAAAGTTTGGAATACTCGTCCACCCAAGCCTGGCACCATCTATCGGCTACAACTATTATCTCCTTGCCATTGTATGCTGATTTTTTTGAGGGAAATAGTCGTTGCATTCATAAAAATCCAATGATTAATCACATGAAAGTATTTAATAAGTAAGAACTAATAATGTATAATTTTTAAACTACCAACCAACCAAGAGAATATCTGCAGAGGTAGTCTTTAGCACAAGCTTTTCCATGTAGAAGAGGACGTAGCATCCGCATTCCCAACCACTCAACTGACTTTTGTACTACAAATGAAAAAATTGAGTTAAACATAATTGTATTAAATAATGGTGGAAATGAAGGGACTCTTGGATTGAATGACTTACGTTTTTTTTGTGATTTTCCATGTGTAATCCAAAGGTGGTTCAATCTCCATCTTCCGTCTTTGATATTCGCATGGAATCTTGGTAATCATGATTAACCTTTGATGGTTAGGTAACTCACACTTGTAGACGTTAAAATTAGTATGAAGAAAGGAATGAAAGTACCTGGAAATGATTTTATTTTCACGGATGTTTTTTTGTTTGACTCCTCCAGTCAGCAAGTCAAGGGTAAAAACTTCCTCCATACTATGACGGATGAGTATTATGTACCAATGATCGCTGTGTTGAAAAGAAAGTAGAACATGATTCAATTAGTCAGCAGTGTATAATTTTTCGTAATTGAGTGAAATTGAAAAGTGCCACTTACATTTTAATGTATGGATCCACATAAAACACAGCATCAATATTTAGTATGGTTTCCAGAATGGCTTTAGCACGACCCTCAATCTCTGCATCCTTGATCTCCATGGCATAGCCTCCTGTACATGATGGAGAAAACTGAATGCGGTCATTGTTGGTTCCGAAGACTTGGTCCCAGAGGTGCCTTGAAATATGACATTAGTTAATATTTTGAAAAAATATTATTGTATATAAAAAAGTAAATGTGAAAAAGTAAACCTTACCCCATCCAAACATATATCATGGAGTTTGATAGCCAAGCCATTGCCAAGATTATTCTCGAACTCCACCAAGAAATTGATAAACAATGCAGCACTAAGTTTTTTGAGAAAAGTCGATGGTCGATACTCGGAAACAAAACCACCTTTCCCGACTAGTGCATGCTTTCACAAGCTTGTTTTAGTAATTGATGTATTTCACCATGTTGAGATATACTTTGAACTTGCGCTTGTTGACAATCTAAAATTATGTAATGGCAACAAAATTAGGGAAATGGAAAAATGATAATATAAAGTATAAATTACGGATGTTATCGAAAAGAACCGGTTTTAGAGCGATATCATTCATAAACACTTACTTCGAGGAATGGCAGAAGTTGGTTAATCCAGACTGCTTAGGGGTTTCTATCTGCACAAAACTTATTTAATTTAAAAGATTAATAATATAAAAATGGACATGTAAAATTTGTTGAATTTGATAGATTTTATTACCTCATTGTTGCTAACAATGAGGAAATTTAAATCATCAGAGAGGTGCTTGTCGCATTCAATGTCCTAGGTCTACGTGTCATCTCCAAATCTAACCAAAGTCATCAGCCAATCCATCACACTTCTCAAAGTGTCTCCCACATCATTGAAATTGTTGTTCGAAGATGGCAAACCTGCCCTTGGATGGTATTTACTGGCTCGCACACACAGACGTGAGCCAATGGACCATGTGACTTCTTGGCATGCCTAGACTTTTGGAGCCATGCTTTAGCAACCCTTTGTCTCTCTCCTGGAAGGCCCTTGATGTACACGTCACCAAATTACTATCTTGTTACAAGCAGTGATAATTAGTTAGTCTAAAATACTTTGTGTGGATAAATTGAAGAAAAATCCCAACATTTTGAACATGTGAACTTGAAGGCATATTTACATCTTCATCCCCTTCTCCATTGCTATGGGGATCTTGGCCCGAGCCGCTGAGACCGGTTAATGCACCTCAATCGTAGAATTCTCAATGAATCTTTTCAGGCCCGCAAGGCCTTCAGAAATATTTAATCCCCCTTCTGATGTTATGCCCTTGAATAACTGCTCGAGGTACGAGACCATTTCCTTGACAACCGGCTGCTGAGCGAAAGGTTTTTTGGCCTCCTTCTTCTGTAATGAGGAGCCACTGCCACACTTGCTTCTTGCTACGCCTGGGATAGCAACCAGTGCTGGAAGTCGGGATTGGGTACCCCTGTAGCAACCCAGGTGATCCCTCTTCATGGTTCTTTGATCAAGATGTCCTCACCCGGACCCAACAACAGGGTTCCCTTCTTCTTTTCCTCGTTCATCCTCAACTGTGGGTCATATTTTGTGTTAGTAGTGAAAAATATGTATTCTCTTAAATATGAACATATAAATAAATGAGTGCACTTACAATATTGTCCGCTATGGCCTTGACTTCCGGGGTTTCATATTCCTTGGTTTTCCCTTGTTTGACTCTAAGTAGACCAGGGATCTGTCAGGCTTGAAATTCTTTGAACTGATCTCCTCCTCAATCTCTTCTTCCGTGTATCCCTTGTCCCTTAGCTTCTTCCTCTCATTCTCTTTTAGCTGCTCTATGAGCTTCTCCTTTGTAGCCCTGTTCCCCTCCGATCAGGTTTGGTGTGTGTACTTTTTTTCATTCAAATGCTTGCTATTCGTTTTTTGAAAAATTGTGGAAAAGAAGTTAGTTACTAACACAATGAATTAGTTGCACCATATTTAAATAATATTTATTATGTCATGTAAGAAATGTACTTACAATCATATCCTCCGTCCTTCTGTGCTCCTCGAACTTCTTCCACTCATCCTTATCCATCCACTGATACTTTTCCCACAAATTGTATTTTATAAATTTCCGATGGGTAGTAACCATATGTACTTGTTCGCCACCTTGGATTTCCAATTGCGATGTGCGTCGCCTGCCTTCCTGGTCACATTCTTCCTCAACCTGCTCCACTGCTCCCTAGTCAATTTTTTTTCAATCTTGAAACTTATCTGCAATGGTAGGGAAAATAACATTTACGTTAGGAGCATGAATATACAGTTTAACAGTAAAAATTAGGTATTCTGCTCAGACAGGCCAATAAATCTTCTCTTCCAAGTAGAACTTCTTCCAATGTAGGATGACATGCCACTTCTCGTGTCTAGGATCTCAGACATAAAAAACCTGTCGTGCCTGGGCAGCTAAGATGAACTTGTTATCCTCAAACCCAACTCAGTTAAGGTCCACCAATGTGAAACCCATGGGTTTCTCCGTATGAACCCCAACTCCATTATCAACCCCACTGGCACTTGAAAACCACAACTTTGAACTCAACATAGTCCAACTCCCAAATTTCCTCAATCACCCTATAAGAAGCCATCACTGCAACGATACGGTTTTTGTCTTTCTTGCTAGACTGCCATATCGATTCAGATTCAATGTAAACTCCATTGTTCTGCATTATGCTCTTGTTATCCTTTTCAGCCGTTGCAAAAGTAAAACCATTAACATCATACCCTAGGTACCTCCTGACAGTGCATTTTGGCCTTCTTGCAAAGTAAAAAGTTTTCTAGGAATGACGTCCACATTGCAGCAATTATGAAACCAATTCACAAATATGGAAGAATGCTCTAGTTGTATTTTGTTCGAAGGTCATTCTGGATGTAGTGCTTGTAAATAGAACATGTGCTCTTGACATAGATTGCAATCTCACTTCTATTTCTAAAAATGTAAATGCGAATTGTCATCAACTCAGCATAGAATAGTGTATGAAGTGTACCTTTAGAACATCAATCCCATTCTTTCTACCAAAGTGCGCTCGTTCTTGTAATCTAACCAATTTCTTACTGACTAAGTTTGAGTTACAATATTCAATAATCTCCTCAGTGACGCACCTTTGTAAGATATTTTCATCGAGTAAGCTATGATTGTGAACGTAACCTTTTAAAACACCCATGTGACTTGGTTACGGAGTTCAGTGAAATTCACCTACATCTGTGGGGCCTTGCCCAGTTCAGAATGAATTCACTAATCAGAAAGATATAGTACAAAGTACACCATAAAATTATACTTATATTATCTAATTATAAAGTGTGAATTCTACAAGTTCACCTTGCTACCGAGTAGTCTTAATCAGACTCCCTCTGACCTTGAAACGCATCAATATTGGATCTCCTTATCCTGAGGAATTAAGGCATATAATTCTGAACTTGATCAACATGTTATGGTATGTTGGAACATATGTATTCTGGCTCTCACAGTACTCTCAAAAAGATAGAAAATCAGGATGCAAATATTTGCAATTAAGTTCGTGAGTAGCACAACCGTGATGTCCTCTATTTATATTCTATAACCGGATTAGAAATCTCCACCTTTGTTTTCACAATATTTTGATTCCATATCTCCTTCTGAAGCATATCATATTCTTTAAATATAGGGATTTCCTCATCTCAACATATGCATTAATATTCCTTACACTAGTGTAGGAATAGTGGATTAAAGACATTTTTTTTGGACCAAGAAAGGCACTTTTAAGGTGTCTTCTCTGGTCCTTGCTTTGATCCTCTGAGATCAAAGGCAATTCCAAGAAATACCATTGATGGACACGAAAGAAGGCGGTATTTTCCACCTTTAAAAGCTTTTCGAACTCGGAAGGTGTAAGAGAGCTTTGGCTTCACACTGCCTTTCTAGTACCAGAAGTGTTTTAGCTTCCGTTATGCTCCCGGTACCGGAAGATATATTAGGTTCCTAAGTTGGGTGTCGTTTATGGTCCAAACCTTTTTGTTTTGACCAAATCAATCGTTTGGCATATAAAGCTTCCAAATTCGTAAACATAATCGACAATATAAGATATGAGTCCGTAACTCAAATTTGTGCCTTCTTTGTTTGGGGGCATGCCTCTTCCAAAACACGAAGCAAAATTGGTTACAATGGTACAAGAATTTATTCATTGCTTTAACCCCATAAATTATACTCAACAACAATACAATTTTGATCAAACATTGTACACACTGTTTGAGCTTACAAAAATGTATAAATAACGCTAACAAGCAAGTATCTATACATAGGAATATATTTCACTTAGATTTCTATTACATCAATGACATGTCAATTCCTAAGACTACTTCACACTCAATGACATGATCGCAGTTTCAACAAAAATCTATAGATAAGGCTAACCAAGCAACTATCTATAGATAGGAATATAAAACATGCTAATTCTATTCCTCACAAATGCATGTCACGAGTGTGAAAAAATTTTCTAAGGTACCACATTCAGAATTCCAAGAAATTCATAATTCTAAGAAGGTTGAAAGTGGTACATATCTATTGACTTCCAACCGATCAGAATTCATGGAAGTCAATGAACATTTGCTAAGGTATCCAATACACTTTTGCTAAGGTACTGAATTTCTTGGATACCTTAGAAAATGTTTATTGACTTCCAACCAATCAAATGCCCTTTCCAAGATATCCATAAAAGCTTGTGAAGATTGAAAGTGAAATATATCTATCCATTACACAAGCTTCTTGTCCGAAATAATCAAAATTAGTCTCCAATGATCACAAACATGTAATTTGATTAAATATTTACAAAAACCTTAACATCGAAGGGCTTATAAGACATAATAAAATTGAAAACATCAGCTCCCAATGTAAGGTGAAATTAATAATTTCTTATCATTGTGGCCTATGATTTTTCGGATGTAAGCAATCTGTTCTTCCCTTGAACACCCAATCCCTTCGTTATCAATGGACACAAATACCCTACCCAACCTTTCTGCCTTTTATTAGAAAAGTAACACATGTATCTTAGACATAGCATTTTAAATATTAGATAAGCATAATTATTAAAAGGAAGTAAAACACGATAGCAAAATGATAGAAAATTTAAAAACACACTTACAATAGAAGAAGGGGCATAACTGTTTGGTTGACTTGATCACACTTGCATAATTTCTCGAGATCACTCCACAACGCAATTATGTATCAATTTCTTCCAAATACACATTCATTCCATGAAACTGCATGCGTGGAGTTATGATGGTGTGGGTTGATCCAATTGAACAAAACGTGGATGAAAGGCGGAGAACCCTTTTAGACTTGTGGCTTTGTGTGAATAGGTGCTAGTTGTGAATGTGTGTTAGTTTGTTTTTATTTTGTTTTTAGTTGATTTTTGATTTTTTCTTGGCCTGGAGACATATTGTTCGAGTTCTTGGTGTATGGTTCGTACACAATCCTCTTCACAAGAACCCCTACATTACGACCTTGAGTTAGAGTTGAACTTGAAAATGGCAAGGAGGCTTTCTTTGGAAAGTGTGAATAACACCCATCTTAGTGACAATTTTGCGAAGAGGATTATGAACACCAAGTGTGAATAACACCCCTCTTGAAAAGGGCCAGGAGGCTTTCTTAGGCTTTCTTCTACGGAGCACCAAGGTGAACATCTGGAAGAAAAACCTCATCTGGAAGAAAAACCTCACCACCCTCACATTCAAGGAGGCAACGTCCCATTGAGGCAAGTTCTATTGAGGGAGACTATGGCTCCCTACCTTGAGCAAAAACCGATGCATAGCACTTAACCGACAATTGGGCCTAGTGGGTATTTTGAGCTAAAATTTGGGTTGATACACTTGCTACCCTCATTTATTGGGAGGTAATGGGAGAACCCCAACAAACATATCTCCGACTTCCACATGGTGTGTGGTGGTATGATTCCCGAAGGAGTAGATGAAGACCTCTACAAGTTGAAGGCTTTCCCATTCTCATTGAGGGATACCTCAAGGGATTGGCTCCACTACCTACCACCCAGGAGAATCACCACTTGGCTTGAGATAAAGAAGAATTTTCTCACTAATTACTCCCCAACCTCAAAGTCCTCCGCCTTGAAGAAGGACATCAGCAACATCATCTAATGGCACGATGAGTAAGAAGTTTTTACAACTATTGGTAGAGTTTTAAGAAGTTTCTCTCAATTTGTCCTTATCATGGCTATTCGGAGGGAGATTTGGTCTACTACTTTTACAATGGTCTTTTTGATGAGGAGAAAAGGCTAGTGAGGGGATCTTCTGGTGGTTCTATTGGGAAAATGACTTGAATGAGGGGCTATGGGCTTTACAAAGAGTTAGCCGAGGAGTCAAGAAATTTTAGTGCAAGATCCAATTTGAGGAGAAAAGATCCCAACAACACAAGTGCTCCTTCCAACAATGGTAAACTTAAAAATCAAATGTTGTCCCTCACTTTTATGGTGAAGTCCTCAATGACCAAGTCCAAAAATGTGCCACATGTAATATCTTGTGAAATTTGTTCATCGGCGCATCCTATGGCACTTTCACTCATTTTCAAGATGATTATATTGAGGAGGTGAGTGCCATGGGATATCAAGGAGGCCAAGGATACCAAGGTGGGCAAGGCTATCAAGGAAATTAAGGGTACCAAGGTAACCAAGGCTACCAAAACCAGCCTTACAATCTGGGTAATCAAGATCACCCAAATCACCGGTGTGGAAATGCACAAGGGAGTCAAAATGCTCCACTTTTTTCCCCTCCTAAACAAAATTATCTTCCCCCTTAACCATAATACCAAAGGCTTTAAGACAAGCCCCACAATCAAGGTGAAAGTTTGGGGTTGTCAAAAGATGAAATCATGCAAGCCATTGGTAAGTTGAGTATATGTGCGGAGAAGGCTGATAAATTCCATGAGAAGGCCGAATCAAGCATCAAGAACTTAGAGACTCAAGTGAGCCAAATAGCTCAATCCTTGAATCAAATGGAGGCAGGAGATTTGGGCAAACTTCCTTCTCAACTGGAGTTGAATCCCTGTCAAAATGCTACTGCTATCACTTTGAGAAGTGGTTAGAAGATTGGCACCTCCCTGGATGGTGAAGTTGATGCGAATGAGCCAAGAAGGGTGGAGGTGCATAAGAAGTAAGTAGTGGGAGAAGGGGTTGAGAAACTGTCCAAGGAGAAAGTGACCAAGGGGAAGGAAATTGATGAAGAGATTGTCATTGACAAGTCGACTTCCAATCTCGAGCTTTCATCCCCTCCTCACAGAAAGGCATGGCAGAAAGGCCCTCCTACGTACCAGACACACCATTTGTAGATGCTTTGAAGGATAAATGGAGGAAGGAGACTAACACGGACATCTACGAAGTCTTCCAGAGATGTGAGATAAATATCCATCTTTTGAATTCTATTGAAAAAATTCCAAGTTATGCTGAATTCTTAAGGAAATGTGTGTTGTGAATAAAAAACAAAGAGCAAAGAATAAGCAATGAACATGTCTCTGCTTTGTACCAAAAGGAGTTACCCCCTAAGTGTAGTGTTCCCGGCATATTCACAATCCCTTGCTTCATAAAAAATACACATTTTGAAAAATCCATGCTTGATTTAGGTGCATCATTAAATGTGATTCCTTACTCTTTGTATGAAAGCCTTAATCTCGGTAATTTGCACAAAACCAGGATGGTAATCCAATTAGCTAATCGTTCTAGTGCATACCCTAAGGGTATTATCGAGGATGCGTTAGTTAAGGTGGATTCATTAATGTTCCCCACAGATTTTTATGTCCTTGACATGGAGCATAATAAACATGCCACCCCAATTTTGCTTGGGAGGCCATTTTTGAAAACTTCAAGGACTATTATTGATGTTAATAATGATACTTTCACTATGGAGTTTGATGCTATTAAAGTGGAATTGAACATAAATGATTCTATTAAATATCCTATTGAGGAACATTCTTGCCATGCTATTGATATAGTTGAAAATGTAGTGCAAGGTGTTTTTAAATTTAATGGTGATGATTCTGTGTTAGTTGCTTTGGAAAATAATGTTAAAGATACATGTCTTCTATATTCCATGAGTACTAACTTGAAGGAAAGCATTGAGGATTTGAGCATTCTCGAAGAGGTGGTTCTGAGCACTCCTCTTCGAGTCTTAGAGAAGCCCAAGAAATTGGAATTCCTTCCATCACTTGTGAAAGCCCCAGTAATTGAGGTTAAACCTTTGCCAAGTAACCTCAAGTATGCATTTCTTGAAGAAGGGGAGACAGTATCGGTCATAATTTCAAGTAAGCTCACCCAAGAGCAAGATGAGAAGCTAATATTTGTGTTTCGAGAAAAAAAGGGAGCAATTGGATGGACTATAGCTGGCAGTAAGGGCATAATTCCATCCACTTTCATGCACCAAATATTGTAGGAAGATAATGCAAAGCCCGTGCAACAACCCCCATCGCCGATTGAATCCACCTATGATGGAGGTGGTAAAGGCGGAGATCCTCAAATTGCTTCAAGTGGGGATGATTTATCCAATTTTGGGTAGCAAATGGGTGAGTCCAACTCAAGTGGTGCCCAAAAAGAGTGGGGTAATGGTATTTGAGAATGACAAAGGTGAAATGGTGCCCACTCGTGTCCAAAATGGGTGACGCGTCTGCAATGACTACCGAAGGCTAAATGCAAAAACTGGAAGGATCACTTCTCGTTGCCATTCATTGATCAAATGCTTGAGAGGCTAGCAATTCATCCATTCTATTTCTTTTTGGATGGGTACTCAGGTTATTTTCAAGTGGCCATTGCCCAGAGGACAAAGAGAAGACAACTTTCACGTGCCCCTTTGGTACGTTTGCTTATCGCCGTATGCCTTTTGGGTTATGTCATACCCCTGTCACTTTCCAAAGGTGTATGGTAAGCATTTTCTTGGAATTTTTTGAAAACTTTGTCGAAGTGTTCATGGATGATTTCACCGTTCAATGTAATTCTTTTGACAATTGTTTAAAAAATTTAGCACAAGTTCTTAAGCATTGCATTGAAACTAATCTTGTGTTAAATTCTGAGAAATTTCGTTTTATGGTGGAACAATGCATTGACTTAGAACATATTGTCTCCTCTAAGGGTATTGAGGTAGACAAGGCAAAGATAGACACGATTCAAACTTTGCCTTATCCTACTATTGTGCGTAAAGTGCATTCTTTTCTTTGTCATGCAGGATTCTATCGACGGTTCATCAAGGATTTTTCAAAAATTGCATCTCCTTTGTACAAGTTTTTGCAAAGGGAGGTTGAGTTTGTGGTGGGCGATGGTTGTAAAGGGGCCTCCCATTCATTGAATGAAAGGCTAGTTTCATCCTCTATTATACAACCCCCAGATTAGTTCATTCCCTTTGAGATCATGTGCGATGCAAGTAATTATGCAGTCAGAGCGATACTTGGTCAAAGGGTGGGGAGAGTTCCTCATGCCATCTACTATCCATCTATGACTCTAAATGAGTCCCAAAGGAGCTATTCCACCATGGAGAAAGAATTTCTAGCATTGTTATTTTCTTTAGAAAAAATTTGATTTTCTTTAGAAAAAATTTGATCATATTTACTTGGTGCCAAAGTTATTGTATACACTGACCATGCAGTGCTTCATCATTAGATGGATCTTGCTTTTGAGAGAGTTTGATTTGGAGGTTTGAGACAAGAAGGCAGAGGAAACATTGTAGCCAATCATTTGAGCCAATTGGTTCCATGCCAAGAAGTTGAGGTAAATTCACCAATGAAGGAGCAAATAGGGGAAGAGTTCCCCAATGAACAATTGTTCACAATCGGGAACCTCCAACTGTGGTATGCCGACATTGTGAATTTCCTTGTCTCTGGTAAATTTCCTACCTATTTTTCTAAAGTTCAAAGAGATAAGCTAAGAAGGGATGCCAAGTATTATGTGTGGGATGATTCCTTTTTGTGGAAACATTGTGTGGATCAAGTTGTTAAGAGATGTATCCCTGATAATGAAGTTCATTCAATTCTTGTGTTTTGTCATTCTTATGCATGTGGAGGTCATTTTGGAGCAAATAGGACCGCTAGGAAAGTCTTAAAAAGTTTTTATTATTTGCCTACATTTAATAATCATGCATACATATTTTGCAAAGCTTGTAATAAATGTCAAAGAGTAGGAAATATTTCTTCCAGAAATGAGATGCCTCAAAAAGCTATGTTGTATTGTGATATATTTGATGTTTGGGGCATTGACTTTGTGGGAACTTTACCTAACTCTTGTGGTTTTACATACATTCTTCTTGTGGTTGATTATTGAAGCAAAACCCACTAGAACTGATGATTCCAATGTGGTTGCAGATTTCTTGAAAGATATCTTCTCTAGGTTTAAGATCCCTCGAGCCTTGATTAGTGACTGTGGTACCCACTTTTGTAATTGGACAATAGAGGAACTTTTGAAGAAGTATGGTGTCACACACAAGACCTCCACCGCGTACCACCCCAAACCAATGGCCAAGCTGAAGTTTTCAATGGGGAAATCAAGTCTATCCTCATGAAAATGGTTAATCCTAACCATAAGGATTGGAGTTCTCAGTTGAATGATGCCTTGTGATCATATAGGATGGCTTAGAAGACATCAATCGATTTGTCACCATATAAGTTAGTCTTTGGAAAGCCATGCCATTTACCGGTGGAAATAGAGCACAAAGCTTATTGGGCGGTCAACAAGTTTAACCTTGATGTTGATAAGGTTTATTTTCATAGGAAGTTTCAATTAAAAGAATTGGAGGATATATGAAGAGAATCCTATGATAATGCCGGGATCTACAAGGAGAAGACAAAGGCGTTGCACGACAAGATGATCAATAGGAAATATTTTATTGTAGGATAAAATGCCCTCCTAATTAAATCTAGCCTCAGCCTATTTCCCGGTAAACTAAGGTCGTGGTTGAGTGGCCCTTTTGAAGTGGTGAAGGTATTCCCGCATGGTGTGGTGGAAATTATGGATCGAGATACATCCAAGACCTTCTTGGTTATCACAAAATGCTTGAAACCTTACCACAAGAGTTTTGTGCTGGAAAAAGGAGAGGATGTTGATCTTCTCAATCTAATTTGTGAGTAAGCCCAAGAAGGGGGGTAAGTCATGCTGGCGATGTTAAATAAACTTGGTTTTGATCATTTGGATTGTCATTCGTGACTTTCCTTTGATGTTGTTTCAATTTAAGTTTTTGTCATTGTTTTTATTATTTTGTCTTGCTCTTTTAATGAGTGTGTTTTTCCCTGATTTTGTAGAAAAATGAAGAGTGTGGCACTGTATGGGTGAAAGAAGGAAGGCATGAAGAAAGGGAGAAAAACTTGGAGATTTGGTAAATTCATTTTTTTATGTACTAGGAAGGTCTGCTTGTCGCGAGTTGCGACATATGTATCGCGAGTCGTAACCAGATCAAGAATGTTGTGAAAAATTATGAGCTCTTAGGCCAAAGTTTTGTGAGTCACAACTTTATTGTCGTGTGTCACAACAATCTTGTCGCACATCACATCCAAATCAGAAAAAATTCTAAAATTTTGAGCTCACAGTTCAAATTTTCATGAGTCGCGACAAAATTGTCGCACATCATGATAGAACAGTGCGAGTCGCTACACTTTTGTTGCACGTCGTGACCAAATCAAAAGAATTTCTGAAATTTTGAGCTAATAGTCCAACTTTTCGCAAGTCGTGACACCATCGTCGTGAGTCGCGACGTATGGGTTGAATTCTAGAACCCATTTGACTTCTTGGTCATAAGTTGTGATCATGTTTTCTCGCCTCGTGATGCCTATCCAGAGGGTTTTCAAAACCCCATAACCAATCGCTTTCCTCATATCTCTTTCACCCAACTCCGTAGTCTTCCACCCTAGAACACCTCCATCCACTGTTCCGACCCAAAAACTCCTTTCCTCTTAGCCAAAAATCATTCCCCAAACAATCCCCAATCCTTTTCTAATCCAAACACACCCAAATCCACCCAAAAATTTTGAAATTTCCATAAACCCTAGGTTTTGGGAATTTTAGAATCACCCTTAATTGAAGCTAGGAATATTTGTGGGCTTGTTTATCTCATCATCCTACACTCCTATTTGGTACGATTCCTCATTTATTTTGTGACTGATTTGTTATATGTGTATAGTTTGAGGAATTGTTTGTGTAGTTTGATTAATTTAAGAGAATTGGGAATATTGTGTAATATTTTTGAGATTGGTACATGGATTGGGCTTGATTGATATCATGTTCATAGCATCAATTTGGGTATGAAAATAGTGGACATTACTCGTTCTTGTTTATCCTAGGTCTTGAATTATTATATATTTCGACACTGGTTAAACATAATGATACATACATATGATTGTGCTTATAGAGAAGTGCGTATTGGATATTTGGATATGTGATTATCTCAAAGTGTGAAAGAGTTTCAATTCATGATCTAACTTTATGGAATAGGACATGAGTGCATTCATGATTTATCTAGACATGAAATATCATTGGAGTTTACATATATGGACATATACACATTCTTGCATTTTTATAGTTAACTTTTGTTTATTGTAGTGTGTCGACTACATCATTGTAACTGTGATTCCTAAATTCTATCATAATGCTTGGATGTTTATCACTATTTGTTGTGTATTTTTTTGTTATAAATTCTCGGAAGACTGCATGATTTTATCTCTTATGTTCTTGTGCGTTTGACGTTGTTTTCTGCATTTATAGACATGCTCCCAAGAGACCTAGAGCCACTCGAGCTATGAACACATCCACTCCACCTCTACCTCCACCCTCCACCTGCTCCGCAACCAACCTCGACCCTTTTCTGGACCGTTTCATGGGCTTGAGCCGAATCACCGGATCCTATGCAAAGAAGTGGGATAGCTTAGCCACTCGCAAGATTCAAGAGACCATTTTCATAGAGGAGACAGCATTGGACGATCTCGGGCTGAAGGAAACGGTCCACTGCCTCCTCCAAGCAGTATACTCTAGAGTTCCTCTCCACATTGAGGATGTGCAGTACTAGGGATAGAGAGCTATGCGAGAGATACATTGATTTCCACCTGGATCACGTCTTTGGGAGATGAAAATATCACAGATTGGGGCCACTTTTAGGTGGGACACAACTGAGATTAGGGAAAGATTGGACCCCCCGGCCCCAAAGCGCGATATTCAAAAGGATATCCAGTTTTGGTACACCGTCACAAAGAGGATGAGAGATCTTTAGGACAAGAACAACATCATCATCCATCCCGCTCTCAGATTTGTGCACATGTTCTTGGCAACCACGTTATTTTTCTAGGCAGAGTTGACGAATGTGCACGATGAGGACATCCATTACTTGTGGTAGTTGACAAACAAGGGGACGGGCTATGGGAAGTGGGCCGAGCTATGAATGGAAAGGGTTACCAATGTGGCTAAAAAGCCAAAGAGAGATATTCCCATTGGAGGTATAATCACCCTCCTTGAAGAGAACTTGGGCCTCACTGTCCTAGTTGGTTTTTAGCATTTGGGTAGAGGATCAGCATACCTCATCACATTTGGGAGAATGAAGAGCTTCCATTGATCGATACTGCAACTACTCCTAGCATGTACCACTAGCTATGGGGAGAGAAGTGTCACATTTATAAAGCTCTCTCAGACCTAGCAGACCAAGATGGAGTTCGATACACCACTTGATAACTTGGAAATAGACCTGGATTCACTATGTTGTGCGTGCTTTTAGTGGAATCTTCAAAACCTACCTCCACTACCTGTCCAAACTTAGAAAGACGCTCTTCTATTTTTTCAACTACAAATGCACCGCAGTCTCCACCCATGTGTAACACAAAGCCGATGCATGAGGGCAGCAGGCACATCCAGTATCCGTAGTTGCACCCAAATTTCTACTCCCGACGGCAGGGCATGATCTTAGAGACCACCCTATTTGTCTCATGGAGCTTCATGGAGATAGATGAGGAGATTGATCAGCTCTTATTCAGGGTACATGGTATCCAGTTGCACTTTGGTGATCCCTCGAGCACTGATCCCGGAGCAGCAAGGCATAGGGAGCGGTGTCAGAGGAATGAGTAATGAATGGCCCAATATCGACAACGCTACTCTGGAGATGGTAGTTCCTCCTCCTATCAGTGATTGTGAGAGTATTATTTTACACTCCCCTACTTTGATTTATATTGTGTTTGCCATGTTTTATCTACATTGAGGGCAATGTAGTGTTTTAAGTGTGGGGAGGGGATTTAGCATTTATTGCTTTCTTTCGGATGGTCTTAGACTTGGATGATTAGTGATGTTTTTGGTTTTGGCTGCGTTGTTTTTATGTTTTGGATGCTTTTAGTAGCTTTGACATGCAAAAAAGATTTTTGCTACTTTATATTGAAAAAACATGGAGAAAGGGAAAAATTGATGAAATGTTTTTTTGAAAAAAATATAAAAAGTAAAAAGAACAAAAATAAGTTGAAAACCCGCCAAGTTTAAAACCCGAGAGGGAAATGTATGCCTAGAACTCTTATTTTCGTACCACATGTGAGATATGGGAGCTTGATTGACTATGGAAGTCCCTGTATTTTAATGTCAATGGGTCGATGTAAACAGCAAGAGAAAAATTGAGGACTTAGGATTCACGTTGGTAGATCGTAGTCGAGTCAAGTGGAGAGAAGATCCTTTCATACTGGCCTCATAAACTCATCCATTATTTTATGTGAAAATCAAGTTGATCCTCGGTCAGAAATGGTTGTATAGGGTAAGCGGGCATTTTTTGAGGAGTTTGAATTGGAAGATACTATTGGATTGGTCAAGAGACTTCAATTGTTCACAACGATGAAGGTATTTTGCTCGAGGAGGTTGAAACAAGCTTGCGCCAATTTTTAGGTCGTCCCGACCAAGATGAAGGAATGTGGATTGATGGGCAAGGAAAAATCAGCAAGAGAAAAAGCAAGAAGATAAAGGCGAAGAAACAAAAGAAGAAGAAATTAGCTCAACATTTGGATTGTAGGGTTTGTTTTAATGCCAATGACATGGAGCTGGGATGGTGTTCCGAGCTTGGAGCAGCTTCGGCTGATATGGTTAACTTTTGTTTTATTGGTATTTTCAAAGAATACTTGGATAAGGTATCCTTTATAACCCTTGAACAGAAACCATATTTTAGTCCAAACCTTGTTTTCTAACATAAATCATTTGAAATGTCAAACCAAAAAAAACATGAATCATTGTTGTGTAACACATGTTTGAATCCATGTACTACACCATCCTGAATACCAAATCCAAAGCAGAAAAACATTCACGACAAAAGTCGATGGAAGTATGCAAAATCAAAGAGATGTAGAACACTAGAGACGAGGAGCCACAGGAGATGCCCTAGATCTATCCAAAGCACGTTGATTGCACCCAAGCTTCCGTATCCGCATTTGCAACCTAGAAATTTCATCACAGACCCATCTATAGCATGCTTTGAATCCTTTAATGAAGCTCAGATTCGATTCATTTAGTAGAGAAGAATAAAGTGGTAACTGTGAATTAATCTATACCAAAAAATTGACAAACATATACATATCTTCTATTGCACTTTGTTTAACCCTTTGCCTCTTGTTCGGTTCCACATCATCAATGGGTTTATGAACCCAGTTATGGTTGACCAATATCCAATTTTTTCTTTCAAAGTACTGCTTGTCGAACAACTTACAGTGCTTCTCTTCCCCTAGAAACTTCGAATCCATCGATATCCCTCAAAATCAAAGTTATGATATTACCATAAGGAAAAATCTTCACCACTCTCTTAGATGTCCCAACAAAGAGCATATGTTTAAATATTGCAGACCCAAGATTGATCCTTCTCCCCTCTATGATGTACTAAAACAGCATGAGTGTGCATACTCTGGCTTAGTTACATGCCCAGATGTGAGTATGATACATCTCATAGTCATCTCAAAAACTATGCGAGAGTCGATGTGAAAAGGTTTTAAATCAAAACTCTCCGGCTTTCTTACATTAGCTGCATTACACGCAATGTATCTTACGCTATATGTAATAGGGTCACTATGTGGGTATTCATCAATATACGGCAACCCCCACATTATAAACATCGCCTAGTGGCACCTCAATGTCCTGCGGGTACACAACTTCTGGCCCTTTGTACAGGCACTCCAAAATTTTGTTTACTATCCAAGGGCTCATATCAATGTCATGACCGCTAACCTTAGTTGCATAACCACCCCTTATGTTTCATGTAAGTTACTATAGAATTGACAGACCTTGTTAAAATGTGACGGTTCATTTTGGGTTAATAATTTTTCAATATGTTGTCCATAAAAAATAAGCACAAGATCAACCAAACCTATGCTATAGTAAACATTTAAATCCAGCACATAGCAATCCTACAATTTACCACCCACACACTTTGTATTGTATCTAACTCGAGCTTGAAGAGAAACAAACTGGGGTAATGCGAGAACATTTGTTGGCCTGCTTCTTGACGAGGTCCCAAATTTGGTCTTCCCTTTGCCCTTTGTTGCTCCCTTGACCGTTGAATCTAGTTCCCACTGAATTTGAGCTTCAAAAATGGAAAGATAATTGGGTGTCTAGCGCTGCAAGAGTGTTTTCGTTGTCTCCTAGGGTTAGCAATTTGGGGCCAAATGCATTTGCCCATTTTTTTATATACTCGAGCAAGTTCGAAACTCGAAACTAGTGGGAGCCTTTTTTTAAAAAAATGCTAGAATTTAAAACGTTAATCTTCTTCAGGCCCAAGTTCATTCACGAAAGTATAGCTTCCTTCGGAAGTACTGTTCCGAGCTTAGGACTAGAGGCACATTTAAAAAAAACATTCACAATTGTTGTGTAAATCATAGAAATGGTAGGTTCACACCAGAATTGTAACCTGGATTCGAAACCTTGGTTCCAAGTTCATAACTCATGTAGGATTCCCTATTGAAAAAACCAAAAATTCTAAGTAATTCTCCGAATTTGGCCCACGAGTCTAGACCATCTTATAGGTGGGAAGACAAGAAATCACACCTTGTATTGGAACAACTATTCCGAGTTTGGGACTAGTTGGAGGCTTAAAAAAATAACACACACAATTGTTGTGTAAAGCACAGAAATGGCAGGTTCAAATTGGAACTGTAACCTGCACTCGGAACCTAGGTTCCAAGTTCGTAACTCATCTAGGAATCCCTATTATACAAACCAAAAATTCTAATTAATACTCCAGATTTGGCCCACGAGTCTGGAACATCTTATGGTAGGAAAGATGATAAATCAAACCTTGTATCGGAACAGTTGTTCCAAGTTTGGGACTATTTGGGAGCTTTAAAAAATTTGTTAATCATTTGATAAATGGGAACACAAATGGCAGGTTTGCATCAGATTTGTAATCCTCACTTAGAAACTGGGCTCCGAGTTCATAACACATTTGGTCATCGTATGATTTGTTAAAAGACTATCTAAGTAAATCTTTGAATTAAGGGTCTGAGTTCGGAATATTGATTAATATAAGATTTTTGTTTAGAAGCGGGATGACCTTCCTTAATCTGAAGTGATGGGGACCTATATTTCAAAAGGGAGGACGACGTTCCAGATTCAAAACTCAGTCCGCTCGTATTGTAAAACTCACATATTATGCTTGTTCATGTCTCATGTGATGCACAAAACACAACACACGGAAATATGGCAAATAAAAAGGGAAATAAGAAACATGACAATCAAGAAATCACCATTAATAGAAATCCAATTTGCAAAAATTGAAAATCATCTAGAATAATTGTACAGATTTAAAGTCTAAATAAACATTACTATTATCATTCTTAAACATTCAACATGTTCCGAACTCGGTTCATCCTTCTACTTTAGGAATAACTCGCATCTTCACCGTCCTCTTCTTCTTCATCCTCATCAGAGTATTGGGGGTCAAAATTTGGCATTTTATCATCATCAATGAATTCCAACGTTAATTATGATGAGGCAATAGAGCTGGCATTGCGTACTTCACTGTTGCAAGTTCACTAATTGTTTTTTCCAAGTCACCTGTAATGCATGACAAGTACCGGCTAGCGGTTCTCTTCCATGAATGGACTGCGCCCCACCTAAACATAATAACAAAAAAAAATAATTATACCATACAATCACTACCAAATTAGGATGAAGATAAATTATAACAAAGACATTATAGACTCACACGATGACTCAGCCGTATCAAGTTGCATATCCCTCCCTCTCCTCACAACCTTAGTTGTAGCACATGGGACCACCTTAACCATCCACTTGTCATGCTCACCTTGTACCAAACCTTATATTGGAACCAGCTTATAATATAATAATCCAAGCGCAATGACCTATCTACCAGAACAATCCCAAATTGGTGAAGCAACCCTGTGATTAACCTTCCACAGGGCAGATCTTTCTTTCTACCCACCGCTGCCTTTAACATGTAGTTCGCTATGGTGAATCCAGGGTTAGTTGGGATTCCCTCCGTAACATAGTAGAATAACATTAGGTTGACGATAGTGGGCTCACAAGTGTGACCACCCAACAGAAGAATGCTCAAGCAGAGCCACTCGTACACCAGACTCTGCTCAAAAGTTAATTGTCTTACATCGTATTGATTGGATTGCTCCTTCCTACCACCTACCCTATGAAAGTACTTCTCTTCCATGGAAATTAGACCAAGAGGGGTGGCCTCGAAGGCCATTGTTGTTGGTGGAATATCTCTAGGGGGCCGTCCGGTGTATCGTGACGCAAATTAGTTGGGTCAGTGTACAGGCAATCTATGATATCATTTATAGTGTACTTCATCACAGTAACAGTTACTCCATTAATATTAGTCGAATCTTTATTATCAATGTTTTTGCCAAGATTAGCATAAAATTAAACTTATCAAAATGCACACAATCCTTTAAAGTCATTAACTTGTCCATGTGTTGATTCTTAATGTAACAGAGTATTTAACCTAATGACAATTCCTCAACATCCCCACTATGAACAACCTTAGGGTTAGTATACTTGCAATCAAATAGGAAATCAACATACCTTCTCTCAGCTTCTTGGTTGAAAAACTTTGTCGATGCACCAATCTCTTCGTAAGGTTGATGGCTTCGAAGGTTTGCATTTCTATCGTTGACTGTCTTACCACCTTGATTTCTCACCATTGAAGAGATTTGTTGATAACTCCGGGAAGTTACGAGGTCAAAAAATTTTGAATCTTGTTCTAGGGTTTGGGGTTGATTTGGGGGTTTTAGTTCTGAAGGGCCGATTCTTTTTTTAAAAAAATAAACTGAATAGTTCCAAACTCAGAACTTAATCCTCTCTCATATAAGAAGATAAGATGAAGTTCCTCCATCAGAAGAAATTCTAGGCCAGTTTTGAACTCGGAAGAGGTCAAAGTCGGGGAAACAATGGGAACATTAAATACATTTAAAAGGGTAATAAAGAACCCATATTTTGGGCTTGAATTCGCCCCAAAAAAACTCCGCCTTCCACAAAAATCCTATTCCATACTTTAAATCATCATCTCCATCTTCATCCTCCACACCAAACCTTATGTAATCATTAAGATATGCTCATGATTAACTACCATTTACAAAATATTTATGGGTTTGGTTGTGAAGAAGTTTTTTTTGGGCTCAGGGTTTGTAGTCTATGCAATCATCCTTTGATGAGGTAACTTTTCTACTCTTCCATCACTTTTAGTAATGTTCATTTTTGGTCATTCTATTACAAATTTATGTTTAAGGTGATTGGATATACATTTTTTCTTGGATGACATTTTGATAATGGATGTTTTTGAAGAGAAATATATATATTATACATATGTATAGTTAATTTACTTGTTTTCATACCATTATAAAAGAATGTTCATTATTTTTAATTCTTATCAATTTTTGAGTCTAAATCAATATGGTAGGAATTGTCCATAATGAGTCCAATTGAGTTGTGGTTCATTGTCATTGGGTGGTAGAATGTCAAAAAAAGGACCCTAGAAGAGCCAAAATCATCGCCGGGTGTGGATACGGAAACAACATGTGATGATAATGATGAGGGGGATGGGAAGAAGGATATAGGAATTGCTAAAACACATTGTAGATCACTAGAAAGAAAAATAGCGAGGAAGGAAATGACCTTGTTGGTTTTTAATAAGGTGGGCCGATGTTTATCGGAAGAACGAGCTAAATGGTATAGTTAGGTGGGGTATATCGGTAGGACGGGGGTAGACGTTTGCTATGATAGTTGGCACGATGTGCCGAAGGAATATAAGGGCATACTATGGATGAAGCGCCAGGTAAAATTCTTGTGATGTTTTTCATTTTTGCAACCTATATTATCCCTTCAACATTATAATTTTTACACAATTTATTATTTATGTTTTACCTTATACCCCCTTGTAGAGACCCTTTGAAATAGATACACCGGACATGGGAGAATTACGAAAAAATGCAATGGGTATGTTGTCGAAAAGTTAGCGAGAACACAAGTACAACTTGTCCAGAGATTACATCTTTTCAAAAAATAAAAGGGAGATCGCCTATGGCTCTCTTACACACATATAGTCCCTGAGAGTTGGGAAATCAACAAAAGAAGAGCACTTAAAAACTATAGAAACGTAAGTGAATCGAATATACAATACTAATTATTTTAGATTTATAAGTGTTATTTACACCAAGTTTACCCACATCATCATGTAGGGTGCCAGTGCTGAAAAGCGATGGTTTTCCGCTATGAATGACTTCCCACATAGGAAGAGTCGTTGGGGTTACGTTCTTGCAGCCCTTAAAATTATACTAGAATGATTCAAACAAGATGTGTTATTGGCGATTGAAAAAGGAATGGCCAAAGAAGAGGCTAGATTGACGGTCATTCCAATCGACGTCGATCAAATACATCAATGGGATCTTTTTCTCAAAGGTTGACAAAACAAACAAGTTCATTATGTAAAGCCGACTGAGATTAAATTGACAGAAAAAGTGGTAAACCAAATATGAATGTCTTTTATTTTAATCTATTATGTATTTGTTGATTGTATTTGTATTCCTTAGTTATTCTTCTCTTTTCACAGGCCAATCTGAAACAAGAAGAAATTGAAGGTAGATTTGTGTCAACCGGTAAGCATGACATATTATGTAAGGCAACCAACAAACCCAACCACCCGGGATGAGCAAGAGGAGTGGGTGCATTCATGTCACAAAGAGATGCTTTTGGGATAGCCCGTTGTTTAAAAAATGAAGAAGACATCTAGAGTCCACACTTTGCAAAAGAATGCCCAACTACGATATAAAAAGGTAGAGCAACATTTTTTTTTGATTCGGATGTTGATCAAGAACACCAACCTCCCTTTACCGAAACATTTGGAAGATTTCACTTGCGATTGGGAGCTACCCTCAACAGGATCTCGCCATTCTCCAAGTGATGTTGAGGTTAACTGCAAAATCATAATCCCCAAAACAATCAAACAAAATAATCTCGACGATGCCATCTTATCCACTAAGATACCTGTCTTATACCAGTCTCCCTTTATGGATTGTAGCTTTCACATTTATGCATAATGTTTTTTGAGATTGGTGATAAGACAAGAACTATACACATAGCCGATCGTATTCTTCATGAAGCAATGCGGCATCATCACTCAAAACCAATTCTTGAAGGAATTTCTAGGATAGCCTTGGATAAACCATTAGTGAATAATGCTAATTTTCCATTCCCGGAAGGAGAATTCAAAACTATGGGTCCCGCCCAAGGAATGTTCCTCTTGTGGCCAAGGCGATTAATTTACACAAATCCGAAAACAAATGGTCATTTGAAAATGAATTGAGCAATGACCCTGCGGAAAAGTTTACCCACATCAAAGGTTGTGGTTTAACTAATGTCAAGGGCGAATGTCTAGTCTTTGTTTGCATATTATATGACGTGATCGCCAGGCATGGCTATAATTCTAAATACACATTTTTGGGGAACGAGTGTGTTTTTGGTCAAATCCGAGACATCATCGCAATGTAGAGAGACTTTGAGGAATTCTTCTGGCATGACCAAGTTAACCAAACAATAATGTCACTATTCCTATTGTAAGGTCAACTTTCGTCTTGATTATTATGCAAAATGTACTTGTGCTTATCATTCTACATATCTTGTTACATTATGTACATGTTCTACTTTTCCAATCAACAGGAAAGGGGGTGGATGAGGTATTTGTGTCCGGTAATGACTCGAGAAATTGGGTAGTCTATGGTTGAAAAGATTGAATATGTGAGCAAATACCACGGGCGACGCGACAAGAAGCTATTCGTTGCACAATTCACTGAAAGGTGTTGTTTTTGTTTCCTAAACGTGTTACTAGATTAAGATTAATTTAATGTATTCAATTAAACATTACATGTCAACATTTCATTCTAGTAATCATTGGGGGGTTGATTTTTTAATCCCAAGAGAGAAGCGTGTGTATTGGATGGATCCGTTGCACTTTGAACTGTCCAAATTATTTGTAGACATTTTGGAGAATGCACTCAATGAACCAAATGTCGTGAAAAAAGATGAAGGTCGGCCAAATCAAGGTGTGATGTTCTACTATAATTGTTTTTCAAATATTTTTAACCCATTAAAGTAGTATATTAACAGTTTATTCTTTGCAAATAAGTACAAAAAATAAGCAAAATCTTAGGAGTGCAGCTATCACATTGTGCTATACCCAGTCGAGTGTGTCACAGATGTCCGGTTAGATTACGTGGAAATTGAAAAGGTGACTATTAAATATATTTGCACACTAAGCTTTTTGAAATGATTAAATATTCAACAAGCCTAACTAACATATTCTTCTATGATATCCATAGAACTTTTGAGAGGACTACAAGCCATATTTACTAAATGACATCAATCATGCGAGAAAATGCTTAGTCCGGCATCTATTTCGTATGCTCTCCAAAACTATTAGACAACCTAATGTGGTAGTGTGCCCCGAATCACAACGTCATTGACAAGTATTATATATATGGAACAGAGTTTCGACATATTTCTATTCCAATCTATAGATAGTTGCTTGTGTAGCATCGTTGTCAATAGGTTTTTGTTACTACCCTATTGAAGTAGTGTGTAAATGATGGGAAAACTATATGTTAGGTGCGGAATAGGATTTTCTATATTCTATTCCAATGTACAGATAGATGATATCTTAGTTTTATCTATATTTTTGTTATCCGAGACAATACATTTGTATATTGCTGGGAATAGGATTAAGGTTTTGAGGCTAATATTGAGCTGGATTTACGAAAATAAAAAATTATCATCCGACCTAAAATACATTCTGAGTTTGGAACTACTCACCATATCCCAATCGATGGCCCCATATTTTGCTTTTCGAGACCGGAACTGCCAAATGCACATTCATTTTATTTTAGATGAAATTCCAGGCTGGGTCCGGAATAACGTCACGATTCTCGAACTCCCATATCCAAATAATTCATAGACGAAGGAACTTACAGTTCCAGAAAATCTGTTTCGAACTTTGAACATGTTAATTGGGTGAAAAAAATCAAAAATCAAAAATAATAATGGGGACGGAAATGGGAGGGAATGTCGAAACCTGTCCGACATTGGTACCTCAATTGGAACCAAATTTCCATTCTGAGACTAGAACCATTTATTTCACACGAAAAACTCACACATGTACCGAGCTTGAAACTTATTAAAGGCGGTTCTCAGAACTGCCTTTGATCGTAGAGGATCAAAGTCAGAGCCAGAGAAATCACATAAGAAGTGACTTCTCTGGTCTATTAGAACCGCCTTTAATTTCCCCACTATACACCAGTGGGTGTTGCTTCTAGATCAGCTTAGGTAAGTAATGATGTAGACTAGCAGGTTTTAATCTACCCGCTTCTATGTTGAAAGCTTAACACCAATAATAGAAAACCCCTTAAATGTAAACTCACTAAAAGAAATACCCCCATTTAACTACCAAAATTTTACAAAGGAATTAAATAGTGCTTGTGGAAGGTAAGTTTTATTTGTATTATTAAAAACTCACCAAAGTGAGGGAGTATTTATTGGTTCCCCAAGCCAAAAAACATAAACAAAAAGCTACAATGAGTTTAGGAAGATACATCGAGCTATAGAGTAAAAAATCTCTAGATGAAGGCATGAATAACATTCATAAAAGCCCATCTCTTCGCCTAAACCCCCTGTATCAGCAAAAGAGATGGTCATAACCTCACTTCGGGAAGTAGTACGACTTTCCAATTTTTTGCCTCCACCCCCCGTGTGTAAAAAAATGATGGCCTACCATACCAGTCCCTTGCACACTATTTCCCCTGAAATAATGTATTAAGAAAAGATCAATGTTGGATATGTGTGATTTGGCCAGTGTTGATCCAATACTTTGAGCTTCTACGAACACCTCTTCAAGTTGTATGGTTTGATCAGGTATCTTTGGTTTATTCTTCATCATGTCCAGTTCCTCTTTCTGATCATCTTGGACCATCTCCCTGAACCTGTAAAAGACAGAGAGCCAGAAGCAACAAGTCCAAGGACAAGAAAACTATCCATATCTGATGTAAGGAAAACACATATCATCAAGATGTATTAATTCTTTGATATTCTTAGGGAGCTCTTGAAATGACATTCACCTGATTTGTGCTGGGTAACTTGGACAAGGACTGAGCCACACTATTTGCTTACCGGTATGCAAGAGAGATAGAATATTGTCGCTTCTCAACTAGGTACCTAATCTGTCTTAGTTCTATGATGTATTTCCAAGGAATGTTGAACTCTTTTCTAACCATCTTAAACAGTAACAAAGAATCGCATTCTACTTGCATTTTCATGCAGTTAAATTTTATAGCTTGTTCTAGACCAAAAAGCAGGGCCTGAATCTCAGCTTTCAAACTATTTCCTTGCCCCAGATGCTTAGCACCTACGATCAACATCTCCCCACAGGTGTTTCTTATGACAAAACCAACACATGTTTCCCCATTTTGTAAGGCAGAGCCATCTAAGTTTAGCTTCAAGGATTGAGGATGATTCCAATGGACAAGTATATCAGTCCCTTTCTTTTTAAGATGTCCACGTTGGGATCATAAGAGAGAGAGTTTATCAGCAATCAAAGCAAATTTAAACTTCAGCTTATGAGTAGTAAAAATGTCTTAAGGTTTAATGATGATTTTCCTAGAAAATGAGTTTTGTGTTTGGTTTGATAGAATCATATAGATATCAATTTCTTGAGCACCACACAAACCAAATAGTTAGGCATGGAAGGATATGAATTATATGCAACAAATCATTGTTTTTATGCTCTTGTGACCAATAGTAGTAGAACCTATCCCATAATGTATGGAAATTTTGTACCCGTAAGCTAAAAATATAATTCAATTCCTTCCAAAGACTATTGATAACAGTGCATGAGTTGAAAGTGTGATGTATTGAATCAAATGCTTGATTACAAAATATAAAATTGAAGGCAGATGAAAGTTATAGTCTTCCAAAACATCAGGCATGGCTAATAACCTATTAAGCAATTTCAATTTGAAAACACTTATCTTTCTAGGAAAAATCTTTCACCATAAGTGTTTGAAAGAAGGAACTATAGATTTTTTGTCTCTAATAAAATTAAAGATGATTTTATGGAAAATTATTCTGAGTTATCAGGTTTACAAACCAGGGAGTCAGGGTACATCATACATAATATCTGAGAGTGAAGGTCTGAATGTTTTAGGAGCATAGATGGTGTAAAACCATGTTTTAGCTGTTCCAAGCAGTCCTTCTGGTTTGAGAAGAAATCACTTATTGAGGCATCAATGAAAGTCAGTGAATTAGAATTCCATAGAGAAGCTAAGGGACCTAGGTCAGTCCAGTTGTAGAAGGTAAGTATTTATGTCTAGAACTCCAATGTTGTTGTAAAATACCATTATCAATTATAGCAAACTTAAAAATCTTATGTAAAAAATAAAAAATCCATTGTAAAAGATCCACGTTAAATATATGTTTATAAAAAATTAAAAGTTAACTGCACTCATTGAAATTTTTATGAAAAATAAAACATCTGCAAGCGCGGTAAATTTTAGCTCCAAAATTGAAATGCCACAAAAAAATGACCTAAACCCTTGTTATCTCTTTTCTCATTGAAGAAAAGTGATGGTTGTTCGACTGACTCTATAGCCAAGCGTCACCACCTCCTTCTCCCTTATGCCTACTCCGCTGATCCATTTGTGTCCCAACGCCAATCGCCTATCGTTGCCACCTCTTCCTCCTTTATGCCTACTCCACCGATCCATTTGCGTCCCAATACCAATTGCTTAACGCCGCACTAGTTACTTCACCTTCTTTCAGCCACACAACATGTATCCACACCCAGCTCCACAACCAAGTATGCAACTTCCCCGATGAGTTACCCCTCAACCGCGTTAAGTTATCAATCTGTTCTTAAAAATGTCTCTATGAAATTTGATAAAGTCTGCTGGGGTTTTGGATTTCTTAAATTAATTTTTTGCCTCATTTGTTTAGGGTTTACTTACGTTACATGAATAATTTGTTTACTCTCAGCCGAGGTGTTGGCTCGGCTAAGAGTAAAACTGTTGTTAAGGAATTAGAATTAGAATTGTATTCTTACCGTAATTGTAGATGTAATTGTATTCTATTACCCTTTTCTAGCTTGTATAGGTATCATGTACTACTATATAATGTATCCTAAATTCATGAATACAAACACAGATTATTACCCTTATTTTCTACATGGTATCAGAGCCTAAAATCCTGAAACCTTAAATAGAAAATTTTCTGCTGCTCTTCAATTTATGAGCCGTCGTCGCTGTTCACCATGTGCCGCCAGTTTCTGACGTCGCCAGTCGCTCGCCGTCTGTCGGTTCCACCACCGCATGCCACTCGCCGTCAACCGCTCGCCTTCATTCCACGCACGGCCGAACTCCTTACGTGCTACCGCTCATTTGCGCTAGTGTGTTCTGTTAATCCAATCTGTCGCTAGTTATTGTACCTGCTCCTGATCTGTACCTGATTTACCACAATGTCTGGCACTGATGAACATACTGGTTTTGATGCTCTTAAGGCTTCGAAGCTTCATGATATGCGTGGTTATGATGTAATTGTAGCTTTACTTCAGCAGTTGCAGTTGCAATCTGGCCCTTGGACTACTTTACCTATTGGTCGTATGTCGACTGATTCTTACTTTATTCGTTATGGCGATGGTCCAAGTTTACAACTCATACCAACCATGCTCAAAGGTCAAGAAAATTACATTGAATGGTCCGATGCAATTTGTCGCGCATTCCTTGCTAAGCACAAGATTGGGTTCATTGATGGATCCATTACCAAACCCCAGGATAGTCATCCTGATGCTGCTAATTGGCCTAGGGTTAATGCTACTCTTGTCTGCTGGATCTTGCGAACCCTGAATCTGGTGTTAAGGTCTTCTACAAGTTCGTTTTCCACAGTTAAGGATCTGTGGGATGACATGAAGGCATGATGTATTTTGGCCGATGGTATGAAGGTTTTGCAGATGCAAGAAGCCATTCAGAGTTGCAGGCAAAATGGCCAGCCCATCAACATCTACTTTGCCAAACTGAAGAAGTTATTTGCAGACTATCACTACATGTGACCTCCCCTGGTTTGTACCTGTGAAGATTGCAAGGCATTTGATCTACCAATTCATCTCTGGCCTCGACGAAGGTTTTCACACCTTGCGATCATCATGAGCATTGATCCAATGCCATCTATCATGAAAGTGTATGCCCTTATTGCTCGGGATGAGAATCATAGAGCTGTCATTCAGGCTCGTGAGCCTTCTTCTAACTCCATGACGTATGTTGCCCGCCGTTCACCACCTACAAGTTCTTCGCCAGTTGTTCTTTTTGCAGCTGACTGCAAGAATCTTGTTTGTACCCATTATCATCACAAGGGTCATGATAAAGATACATGTTTCCAGTTACATGGTGTACCAGACTGGTTCAAGGAGTTGAAGGAGAAATCCGGTACCAGCAAGAAATCGGTGCCAGCTTCCTGGACATCAGCCACCACCGCCGGTCCCAGAGGCACGGCCACGGTGCTTCCTCTCCCACCTCGTTCGCCGGAGCAGCCATGTCACCGCCTAGTCTGGTGGCAGCAGCTTCTTCCGGCAATGTCCCTACACATTCCAATTTTGGCCCTGCTCTGTCCAATGACCAATGGAGCACGACCATGCACTTGTTTAATCAGTTTAATTCTTTTACTGGCGAAGAGTCTGGTAAGCATACTTTACCATGGATACTTTATTCGGGAGCCTCATGTAACATAACTGGTGACAAAGGTTCTCTTACTGGTCTTACTACTACTATTGATTCTGTGAATGTTGTTCTGCCTGATGGCTCAGTGTCATTAACTACTCAACATGGATCTATTTGCTTTGGTGGTTTTATTTTGCCGCATGTTTTATATATACCTACATTGCGATGCAACTTACTATCATGCTCTAGATTGTTATCTACCCTGAACTGTCTAGCTTTGTTTACTGAAAATTATTGCATTTTACAGACAATCAGTACGAGGAGAGTGATTGGCGTGGGTGAATAGAAAGGGGGTGTGTTTTGACTTCGTCTGCTGGATACTCGTGTTCACCATCCTGTCCTGCAGTCTCTTCCTACAGTTGCTTCAATATCTTCTTTCGACATATGGCATCAGCGTTTTGGTCATCCATCTTCCACTGTGGTGTCTTCTATTTCTTCTAGCATTAATAAAATTATGTACCCTTCTTTATATGTTATAGAAAAAAACAAACTAGACATAGTTTTCAATTAAGTTCTACAAATGCTACTGCATTGTTTCAATTAATTCATTGAGATATTTGGCGACCTTATAGAACATCATCTTCTAGTGGTGCATTTTATTTTTTGACTATAGTAGATGATTATTCCCGAGCTGTTTGGGTTTATTTGTTAGTAGCTAAATCTGAAGTAGCTTCTAGAATTTTAGAATTTAGTGCTTTAGTGAAGAACCAGTGGGGCCGAACAATTCAACGAGTTTGGGCTGATAACGACACTGAATTTTTGCCTCTGCAATCTCACTTTACTGCATCTGGGATCATTTTTGAGACATCTATGGTTGATACTCCACAACAAAATGGTTGAGTTGAAAGAAAGCATCATCATTTACTCAATGTGGCGCGTGTTTTACGGTTCCAAGCCAGTCTTCCTATTGAATTTTGGGAGAATGTGTTCTTACTACTGCCTACTTGATCAACCGAACACCGACTCAGCATTTCAACGGTCGTACTCCCTTTGAATTGCTTTATGGGCAAGCTCCAAATTATTCATCATTAAGAGTTTCTGGATGCTTGTGTTTTCCTGCTTATGTTCCCAGATATTGTGACAAGTTTGCACCTCGAAGTCGGCGGTGTCTATTCCTTGGTTATCCTGCCGGAAAGAAAGGCTATTGCCTTTTTGACTTGGAATCCCAAGTGATCTTTAACAGTCGGGATGCCGATTTCTTTGAAGACAAGTTCCCTTACTCTGCAACTCCAATATCTGCTTTATCCGATGAACCCGGCAGTGCCACCACATCACCGTCGGATTCCTCCTCTTTCTTGCCGGAGATGCACGAAATTTCAATTCCGCCTTCCGCTGCTGATCCAAAGCAGGTGGTTGTCGTTGGCCTTCCGCTATCCGCCGGTGGTCAGTTGCTGCCGTCTGCTGTTAACCGGTCGTCGCCATCTATTGCCGGCCAGTAGTCGTCGTCCACCACCGGCCATCAACCACCAGTTTTCGTGGGCCAGTCTCCACCAATTGCTATCGGCCAGTCTCCACCAATCGCTACTGGCCAGTCTCCGCCAGTCAATGCCGGCCAGTCTCCGCCAGTCGCCGCCGGCCAGTCAACGCCAGCCAGTCAACGCTAGCCATCCAATGCCGGCAGTCGCCGGCCAGTTACCGTCGGGAACCGCTAACCAATTATCACCGGCATCCACCGGCCATTCTCCACCGCCAGATGCCAGTACCTCCATGCCGGCCACCACCGACCTACCTTTACCGTCTGCTACCAGTAATTCTCTGCCAGTCGCCGCTAATGCTACATCCTCGGTATCTACTTTATCAGCTTCTTTGGTACCGGACAGTTCTGCTGCTGAGTTGCCACCTACCAGACAGAGTGTTCGATCTCGTCGTCCACCATCGTACTTGGCAGATTACGATTATGATGATTATGCTTGTGCTCTTACTGCTGAAGACCCCCCCTTTCGACTATGTTCCCTCATGCGTCATCACTTTCCTCTGGTGTTCTCTTTCCTCTTACTGATTATGTAAATTGTGATAATTTTTCTAGTATGCATTCTAGATTTTTGGGTGCCATAACATCTAGTACAGATCCCACTACTTACACCAGGCTTCCCGTCATTCTCATTGGCGAGATGCTATGGCTGAGGAAATTACTGCACTGAAGCAAAATTAGACATGGATTTTGGTTCCTTTGCTTGTGCATAAGAAGGCAATTGGGTGCAAATGGGTATACCAGATGAAGTTTCATTTAGATGGTACTATTGAATGTCATAAGGCACGCCTAGTGGTTCTTGGAAATTTCCAGGTTGAAGGAATTGATTACATTGGGACTTTTGCTCCGGTTGTGAAGATGATTTCAGTTCGATTGTTCCTGTCCATTGCAGTTATCCGTGGTTGGGAACTGCATTAGATGGATGTCCATAATGCCTTCCTCCATGGTGATTTGCATGTGGAAGTGTTCATGTGTCCTCCACCTGGCTATGCTGTACCGCCTGGTCAGGTTTGTCGCCTTCAGAAATCTCTTTATGGTCTTCGTCAGGTTCCTAGAAATTTGTTTGCTAAACTGGCTCAGGCTTTACGAGCATTTGGTTTTGTTCACAGTAAGGTCGATTACTCTTTATTTGTCTTTTCCCGTGGATCAGTTTCTTTACATGTCCTGGTTTATGTGGATGATTTGGTTAACTGGTAGTTCTTTTCCGCTCATCTCCGAGTTCAAGAAATACTTAGATTCTTGTTTCCACATGAAGGATATTGGTTTGCTTAAGTATTGTTTGGGCATAGAGATTGCTAGAAGACTGGAGGGAAGGTTTCTTTAGCAAAGGAAATATGCTTTGGACATCTTATCTGATATAGGTTTATCTGCTTCTAAATCAATTGATTTTCCGATGGAGCAATAACATGGTTTGGCACGTGTTGAAGGTCCAGCCTACCATAACCCAGAGCAGTATCGATGCTTGGTTGGGCATCTGATATACCTGACTATTACTCATCATGAACTTAGTTATTCCGTTCATACTGTTGCACAATTCATGAAGTCTCTTTGTGTTCCTCACTGGCAAGCTGCTTTTCTCGTAGTACTTTACAATTTACTGCTTATTGTGATTTGGATTGGGCTGCATGCCCGATTACTAGGCGTTATCTACTTGGTTATTTTGTTATGATTGGTGATTCTCCGGTTTCCTGGGAAACTAAGAAGCAACCTACTATTTCTCAGTCTTCTGCTCAAGCAGAGTATCGTGCTATGGCAGTTACCAGCTGTGAGTTGTTATGGCTTATATCTTTACTGAAGGACTTAGGGGTTTTGCACTCCTCTCCTATGCAATTGTTTTGTGACAGTTAATTCGCTCTTCACATAGCGGCCAACCTAGTTTTTCATAAACGCACGAAGCATATTGAAGTTGATTGTCATTTTGTCTGGGATCTTGTTCAATCTGGTGCAATCATTACTCAACATATCCGTACGACAGACCAACCTGCAGATTTGTTCACTAAAGCTCTCGGACAAAACCAGTTCCATTCTTTACTTGGCAAGTTGGGCATTTCCGATCCCCATGCTCCAACTTGAGGAGGAGTGTTAAGGAATTAGAATTAGAATTGTATTCTTACTATAATTGTAGATGTAATTGTATTCTATTACCTTTTCCTAGCTTGTATAGGTATCTTATACTACTATATAATGTATCCTGAATTCATGAATACAAACACAGATTATTACCCTTATTTTCTACAATTGTGCCTCAGGAAGCCACGACAGAGCGTGTTGAGGCATTTTGTTTCCATTTGTGTGTTAGAATCTATTTATTGCATTAGTTTGAAAGTGATATTTTCTTATGTTAAATGATATGCGCTCACTAGCTCAATCACATTCTAGACTCTTCCTTAAGGATTCCTTCAAATTGCTAGGGGTCTTACTGCCACCAAATTGTGATCAGATTTTCATCTTCGTTTGCTGTCTTTAAGTTCAGATGTTGGATTAGCTGCTGAAGCGAGAAGTGGAGTGTAAGAATTATGAATGGTTCTTAAGACATTATATTTTGAAGTAAGAGTAATTTTGTGAAAAATTCACATTTGCAGGAGCGGAGCAGATTTTGTAGGCCATCTACTTCTTTCTATAGCTGAAATATGCTCATATTTTGATCCCCTGTAGATGTAGAACCATCGGTTTTGAAGTTGTTTTGCAATCTGTGGTTCTATATTGCTATATATGGCTTAGCACCTCCAATTCAGGAAACTGCGGGAGGGACTAAGTCAGAGCCCACATCTCTTAATCAGGGGCGGAACCAGAAAAAAAATTTAGGGGAGGCTAAAAACATTTTAGACGGTGGTGGACTGTGGCATCAGATTATGGATTTTGACAAGCGCTTGATAAGAGCCTCAAGAACATTGTATATTAGTAGTCCTACTCCCACATACACAGTGAATAACAATCAAAGGATGCATTCCACAATATCTGAGATGCTCTTCGAAAAGAAAGCTAGTTAGTACCCTTATGGTCAATGCTGCTGTTGTCGAAATTCAATTTCTCGATTGAGAATCTGCACGCAGAAGTTTTCCCTTCGGAAGCAGCCAAGTGAAGAGCTCTTGGGAGAGGAGATGGTATTGGATTAGGGATTTTGGCCCAATCCAATACACTTCAAAACCCATATTTCATTTTTTTGCCTAACGACAATTGAAATGACATCATTTTAATAGTTTAGCAGACAAAAAAAGAAGGCCACAAAGCAGATTTCTTCTCCGACCTTCTCTCGCCACCGTCGCCGGAATATACGTTGGATGAAGGCAAAGATGATCTGGATGCTGGAACTCGATACCTTCAACCTACGGCCGGTGATTTAGGTAGGGCTGGAGCCCTACCTCGCATACCACTGGTTCGGCCACTGCTCTTAATACTGCTGATAGTAGTAATGCAGTTGCACTTCAAGCTGTTGGCGGACCACACATCTAGAGTGCTCAGTGGTCTTCTGCGGTGCAACACATCTCTCACGGGACTCCACCCTTAGTATATTTTAAATTTCTGTTATTTATTTTATTTTATCATCATTTGATAAAATATAAAAGTTTTTATTATGGTGCATCAATATTAATCAATGACACATCTCATCAATAATAAATATTACAATATAAAGGGCTACAACAAGTCAAAGTCTGAAAAAAATACGATTCTAAAGTCTATAAGGAAATTATCATTTATAACTAATTCTATAAGGAAACTAATTATATATGGTAACTACCATTTATAACCTTTCCTACAAGAAAAAGGTTTTCTATTTCCTTAACATCCTCCCTCAAGTTGGAGCATGATGACAAGAATGCCCAACTTACAAAGAAGATTATGAAATTGCTAATCATTAAAAAAACTATAAAAAAAATCTCAGTAGGGGTATAAGCAGTAGCAACAACAATAACAATAGCAACTGGTAAAGTAGTATTCAAATTCAGTAAGAGCAGTATTTGTAGGAGACCATTCAAGGTAATTCTCTTGAACCTTCAAGATGGTAGGTGCAATAACCAAACTAGGTCCGTCAGAAGAGCCAATGATGTAGGGGTCAGTCGACAAGCAACCAACTGGCATAGGTATCTTAGGGCCATATTGCAACTGCAACTGTTTCATTAAACTCGCAATTACCTCGTAGTCATTCATGCTCTGAAGTGCAATAGCCTCAAAACCAGCATCAGTATAGGCCTATTCTTTGGGATTACTTCCGGAGGCAGACATAGTGCAAAATCATGTATGGATCAGGAGCAGGTACAAAAACTGGTGGCAGATCAGATCGGCGGCGGCGAGTGACAGGAACGAGGCGGCGCGTAAGCTTCGGGATCAGCGCGTGTGGCTTAACGCATGGACCGATCGGATCAGGAGAGGGACCACACCGATTACCATAGCCAGATAGTGGCGGTGATGATTGGTGAGTGGTAGAACGGAGCAGACGGTGGTGGCTGTGGATGGATCGATGCACGGCTTGACAGTGATAGCGGTGGCTCAGAAAGGCAGTGCCATGATAAAATATATAACACTTAATTATGGTACATTGATATGACATCAATAACCTGCCTCATCAATCATGGGGATTGCAATATATAGGGCTACAGCAAGCCAAAGTTTGACAAGAATAGGATTCTAAAGTCTATAAGGAAATCATTACATATAACTAATTGCTATAAGGAAACTAATTCTATAAGGTAACTACCATTTATAACCTTTCCTACAAGGAAAGGGTTTCTATTTTGTTAACATCATTGCTACTTTTTTTAGCTTCCTTTCTTTTCAAGCTTTACCGATCGTGATAGATATCCTTCAGTATAGGTTTCAGTATGTCTTTTTTTAGTAGAAGAAGAAGAGCGCTTGGGATGGATTCTCAAGTGTTGGTTGCTCTTGGCCTTTCGCTTATAGGTGGCTTGAGTACTTCCATTGGTGAGTCATGTTTCTTATATCAACTCTTTGAATTGGTTTTTGTTTTTAACCCATTTGATTTATCATAACTGGATATATATGAACATGGGTTTTGCCTTGATTATGTGTGTAAAGTATGGAGCATTCTTGTGCTCCAGTTTAATTATCATGGCAACATGTGAAACAAGGAGTATGTATAACATGTGTTCTAGGTTTTGAGTTTTGGCATTACTTAACATGTTTACATTTCTATTAGGTATGTAGAAAATGATATCATTAACTAGGTTGTTTGATATTTATCCTGCATTTTGTGAATTGTGAGGATGCTAGTCTAAAATGGCTCCTATCTTTGGTTTTGGTATTGTTTCCTTCTATTTTTCCGAAGTATCTTTGTGACCTTGTACTCAGTTTCACCATATTAGGAATAAAAATCCCACAAGATATGTATTAGACCAAAAAAATGGATAACAAAGAAAACATAAAGAAAATAAAGGAAATAATGGACACAAGGATTTACGTGGCTCGGTAAAGTTGACATTCATCCACGGCCAGAGGAGACCGGAAGCTTCACTATATGTGGAGAAAGTATTACAAAGCTTTTCCTATCACCTATGAAGGAATTATGTGGAAAAATATAAAGAGGAGGGCTTTGGCCTCTACAACTACAAAGGAAAGCTAAAGGGAGAAGAAAACAAGTAGCAAATGAATGTTATTCTTGAGTTGTGTTTGAACTACTAAGTTCATCCCCTACTTTCAAGTTCACAAATGGCTAAGAGCTCTCATACAAAACTTATCCCAAAATCCCCAGAAATCCTCCTTCTTGCTTTGAGCATGGATTGTGAATATTGCGTCCAATTGATTCTTGCCAAAAGATTATCATAGTTGAACCCCAATAGTCAAAGAAATAATGCTTCAACTTGTTAAGCATGTGGTGGGAATATTGTTGAAATTTAATGCTTTGCATGCTTCTCTTTGCTATCCTCCAAAGAAGAGAATGTTCATGGGTGAAGACCATTATTTCTTCAAAAATCTCCACCTTGGTCTGAACCCCAAAAGTAATAGCTTACTCAAACTCCCCCGGCATGGCCCTCATTGGGCCAAATCACCAACAATGAACACCAATCAAAAGTCCAAGCACTGTTTGAACTTGAAATAGGGAAGAGCCTCCGTGAACATATCAGCAGGATTATCCTTTGTATTAATTTTCTGAACAAAGACCTTCTTTTGTGCAATGATATCACGAATGAAGTGGTACTTAATATCAATATGGTTGTTTCACTCATGATACATCTGATCTTTAGTAAGTAAATTGCACTTTGATTATCACAGTGAATGGTGGTACCCTTTGTTGTAGAGTTAAATTTCCAAAGAAACCTCTCAACCATAAAGCTTCTTTTCTAGCTTCTGTGACTGCCATATATTATGCCTCATTAATAGATAAAGCAACTACATGTTTTAGAGTAACTCTCCAGCTAATTGCACAATCTCCGATGCAAAATACATAACATGTAAGAGACCTGCCCTTATCAAGATCATCGGCAAAGTCTGAATCTACACAACCAACCAGAGTGTTATTAGTTACCAAACTCCAAATACATGTTCGAAGTATCTAAAAATCCTCTTCACAGCCCGAAATGTGATTTTCCTTGATTGGCCATATACTTGCTAACAACACTAACAACTTGTGAGATATCAAGGTGAGTGCAAACCATTGCATACATTATACTCCTAACTGCATTGGAATTAGGTACTCTAGCCATATAATCTTCTTCTTCCTCTGTTTTTGGTGATTGGGTAGAAGATAGCCTGAAATGGCTACCAAGAGGAGTGCTAACTGGTTTGGCATCATGCATGCCAAATCATTCAAAACCTTTCTTAAGGTAACTCGGTCAGGTACAACTTTCCAACTCCTCGATCTCTTCTTATCTCCATACCAAGAATCTTCTTAGTTGCACCCAAATCTTTCATCTTATATTCACTATTCAACAAGGCCTCCAGCTCATTAATTTCTGCAAGATTCTTAGCCGCAATGAGCATGGCATCAACATATAATAGCAAATAAATGAATGAGTTATCTTGTAACTTTCGGAAGTAAACATTACTATCATACATGCTCCTGGAGAAACCATGACCCAACATAAATTAATCAAAGCTCGTATATCATTGTCTTGGAGATTGCTTTCATCCATACAAGGATTTCTTCAACAAGCAAACCTGATCTTCCTTACCTTGAACTTTAAAACCTTCAGGTTGACTCATATGGATATGTTATTGTAATTCACCATGCAAGAAATATTTCTGGACATCTAGCAATTCTAACTCGAGATCATACATGGAAACCCAAGCAAGAAATACACGAATAGAGCTATGTTTCACAACAGGTGAGTAAACATCAGTGATATCTACACCTTGTACCTGAATGTAGCCCTTTGCGACCAATCATGCTTTGTACCTTGCATCATTAACACCTGAAGTATCTTACTTTCTCTTGAAAACCCATTTTCAACCAACAATTTTCTTTCCTTTTAGTGGCGCCACAAGATCCTATGTTCTATTCTTATGTACATATTCCATCTCTTTGTTTATAGACACCAATCACTTGTCTAAATTAGCACCTAAAAATGCCTCTGAATAGGTGGAAGGTTCCTTGTTTCAACCCGTTTCCTGTGCCACTGATAAAGCATATGCAATTATTCTCATCCCATGCTTAGCAAGTTGAAGCATTATTTCATTAGCAATTGGGGTTCAACTATCATGGTTTTTTGGCAAGAACCATTTGGAAGTAGTGTTCACAACCCATGCTTGAAGCAAGAAGGAGAATTTTTTGGGATAAGTTTTGTTTGAGAGCTCTTCGCCCTTGGTGAACTTGGAGTAGTATAAATAGGGGATTAACTTAGTAGTTCAAACACACCTCAAGCATAACATTCCTTTGCTACTTGCTTTCTTCTCCGTTTAACTCTCCTTTGTAGTTGTAGAAGCCAAAGCCCTCATATTTATATTTTTCCACATAATTCCATCATAGGTGGTAGGCAAAGCCTTGTAATACTTTCTCCACATTTAGTGACGCTTCTGGTCTCCTCCGTCGTGGATGTAAGTCAACTTGACCGAACCATGTAAATCCTTGTGTCCATTATTTCCTTTAGTTTTTTTACGTTTTCTTTGTTATCCATCTTTTTGGGCTAACAGATATCTCGTGGGATTCATGTTCCTAACAAATTGGTATCAGGGCCATATCTCATTTTTTATTTATCAGCTATAATGATGGTAACAAGGACTTCTATTGAAAAGTTTGACCAGAGTGTAAAATTTGGTATGTGGCAACTTAAGATGGAAGCCATCCTAATCCAAGATGGACGTGAGCTAGCCCTTGAAGGAGTGGAGGAAAGGCTAGATCGGCCATTATTTTAAATCTCTCCAACGAGGTTTTGCAGGAAGTTGCTAGTGAGATAACTGCCAAAGGTATGTGGGATCAGTTGAAATCTACATAAATGAAGAAGACAATGGATAATCGCCTCTATTTGAAACAAAATTTGTACATGTCGAAAATGGTGGAAGGTACATCTATACTGTCACATCTTGATAAATTTGATTCCATTGTTTTGGATTTGGAAAATGTAGATGCTAAAGTTGATGAAGAAGATCAATCCATTTTATTTTTATGTTCCCTTCCCCTCTCCTTTAAGTATTTTTGAGATACTATGATTTATGGGAAAGAGTTGGTCTCATACAATAGTATAAAATCTGCATTAAAATCTAAAGAGTACATTGATAGGGATATTACGGGGGAATCGAGTGGAACTCATGCCGAGGGTTTGTTTGTGAGGGGTAGGGGTGAAAATAGAGATTCTGAAGGTGGTAGATCCAAAGGGAGGTCGAAGTCTAGATACAGAAATAAAGTTTGCAACTATTGCAAGAAAAAGGGGCACATTAAGGCTGACTGTTTTAAATTGACAAATAAAGAAAAATATAAAAATGAGCAGAATAATAGCAATGCTAGTGAAGCTAGTGTAGCAGAAGATGAGAGTGATGGAATCATATTTGTGGCCATGGATAATAAATCAAGGTCTTCTAGTGAGTGGCTTTTAAATTCGTGCTGTTCTTACCACATGAGTTATGATAGGGTGTGTTTTTTCACTTATGAAGAATGGGATGGTGGAATTGTTTTGATGGGTAATAATGCTCCTTGTAAGGTTGTTGGTAGGGGAACAATTCAAATCAAAATGTACGATGGCATTATTAGGACACTCACTAATGTTAGGCATGTTCTTGAATTAATGAAAAATCTCATCTCTCTTGGCACTCTTGATGCTCTCGGGTAGAGGTATTCAAGTGATGGTGGAATCCTAAAAATCTGTAAAGGTGCTCTTGTGCTAATGAAGGCTTGCAGAGTTGGCACTTTGTATGTTTTGCAGGGATGTACAGTAACTGGGGTAGTGGCTGTCTCAACTTCCTCAGATGAAGACATCACCAAATTGTGGCATATGAGGTTGGGATATATGGGTGAGAAAGGCTTAACATTATTAAGCAAGAGTGGTCTACTTTGTGGTCAAAGTATTGGTAAGTTGCACTTTTGTGAGCACTGTATTTTTGGAAAGCAGTAAAGAGTTAGCTTTCATTCACCTGCAGTTCATAAAACAAAGGTACTTTGGACTACATTCATTCTGATCTTTGGGGGCCCTCTCGTGTTCCTTCTAAGGACGGTGCAAGATATATGCTTACTTTTATTGATGATTATTGAAGAAAAGTTTGGGTATATTTTTTGAAGCTTAAAAGTGAAGTTTTCCTAACATTTAAACAATGGAAGACTTTGATTGAAAAACAGACAGAAAAATAAATTAACCAACTAAGGACTAGCAATGGGTTGGAATTTTGTGGAAATGAATTCAATGACATCTGCACAAATGAATTAATAGCTCGACATCGTACTTTTAGAATGACTCCTCAACAGAATGGTGTGTCAGAGCGGATGAATCGTACTCTTTTGGAAAGAGCTCGATGCATGATCTCAAATGCCAAGTTGACATTAGACTTTTGGGCAGAAGCCATATCTACGGCTTGTCACATCGTCAACCGCTCCATGTGCACCTCTTGATTTCAATACTCCGGAGGAAGTTTGGTCAGGTACTCATGTTCATTACTCTAATTTAAGAATATTTGGGTGTCCAACTTATATGCATGTTAACGAGAGAAAGCTAGAGCCTAAGGCTAAGAAATGTATTTTCCTCGGTTATGCTTTAGGGGTGAAAGGATAATCCCAAATCATCCAAATATGTGATTAGTGGAGATGTTACATTTGATGAATCTTATATGTTACATCCTGGAAAAGAGTCTTGTAATCCTTGTGATTCAGAAAAAGAGGATAGTACACAAAAGAAGGTGGAGCTAGAGATTGATGGTTCTTCTGGGAGAAATCCAACACAAGAAGTGGTTGAAGAATCTGATCATGAACGTGCTAAAGATCAACCGAGAGATAAAGACTATTCAATTGCCATAGATAGATCGAGACATGACATTCGACCACCATCGAGGTATGCAAATTTGGTTGCTTATACTTTATCAGTGGCACAAGAAACAGGTGGAAACGAGGAACCTTCCACATATTCAGAGGCAGTTTCAGGTGCTAATTCAGACAAATGGTTGGTGGCTATGAACGAAGAGATGAAATCTCTACACAAGAATAAAACATGGGATCTTGTGGTGCCACCAAAAGGAAAGAAAATTTTTGGTTGCAAATGGGTTTTCAAGAGAAAGGAAGATACTTCAGGTGTTGATAATGAAAGGTTCAAAGCACGATTGGTCACAAAGGGCTACAGTCAGGTACAAGGTGTATATTTTAATAAAGGTTTCTCACTTGTTGTGAAACATAGATCTATTCGTGTATTGCTTACTTTGGTTGCCATGTATGATCTGGAGTTAGAACAGCTGGATGTCAAGACATCTTTCTTGCATGGTGAATTAGATGAGCATATCTATGTGAGTCAACCTGAAGGTTTTGGAGTTCAAGGAAAAGAAGACCGGGTTTGCTTATTGAAGAAATCCTTGTATGGATTAAAGCAGTCTCCAAGACAATAGTATAAGAGGTTTGATTCATTTATGTTGGTTGATGGTTCTCCAGGAGCATGTATGATAGTTGTGTTTACTTCCGGAAGTTACAAGATAACTCATTCATTTATTTGCTATTATATGTTGATGACATGCTCATCAACATAATCCAAAAAAAGATAAATTATGAACAAAATCCAAAAAATAAGTTTTAGGAAAGGCGGTCATTGTTAAACTTATGGAACACGCACTGTAATTTTTAAGTCGTAATTTTTATTTTGAATATTGTACATTATAAGTTAATATATAATAAGACATGTTTGAATGTTAGAATCCCAAAAATATCGTATAAAAGTTAAGATATTTAAGTTGAAAATACATTATTTAAAACCAGAATTGTTTATTAGGAGTTGAGTGAGAGTCAACAGATAAACACACACACACATATAATAGATACAAATAAAATAAATAAATTTAGTTAGTTAAATTAGTTTAGTTTTTATTTCCATATCATGAATCTCATTTAGATTCTGAAAGACTGAGGTATATATGGCGGTGCGATATGGTATAGTGTTAGGATTAATAAAATTTTGGAATTAATCACATCAATGTAATTTAGTTGGATGGAAATCGGAAAACAATTAATTTAACAAGATGCTTTCATTCATATCACTGCTAGAGAAAGGATATCACGGATATCACTGCTAGAGAATGGATATCACTGCTGGTTCAACAATCAAACATAATTGGCATTCAGAACTATAAAACCTTCGATTCAAAATCATGCACTTCCCTTTGGGTTTGATTCCATCTTTTTTTTAAAAAAAAAAAAACCTGCTTCTTCCATTAAGATTGAAAGTACTTATATACTTAAACTATCTTCTTAATGGAACTTAATTAATTTCACTTCAGAAAGAGTATGATTTACCTTATGTGAACATAAAGTGATGTAAAAGTATTTAGAACCCTGTGCCATAAAATGATGCAAAAAATATGGGGTGATATGCCGGTACATAAGCAAACTTGGTTTTTGTTTTTGATTTTCTAACTAAGCTGTGAACTTTTCTAAAAATTTAACATTTGTTTATGTTGGTATGCCTTGAATACTGTAATAGCCGCTTCTGCGACCCTGCCTGGGGGTTCGGGGGGGCGGCAGTCGCCCCCGGGAAACAAACGGGGGTCTCGCTTTGTGTTTTTGGCCCAGTTTGTTAGGGTTTAGTGGAGACAGCATATAAAGTGTCTCACTTCTCTCTGTAAACATTAATTCTGATATAGTGAATCCGTCTTCCGTGGATGTAGCCAAATTGGTGAACCACGTAAATCTTGTGTCTTGTTATTTTCGTTCATATTTTCTGTTCTTTCTCCATTCCGCACAACAGTTTAGGTTCATTCTATGAATCGAATTCTTAATAATCTCATTATTTATATTATTTGTTTGGGCTACTTAATTGCACTGCAACATGTTTCAAGATTGAAGTACAAGCAAAAATTAAGGTCAAATAATGATCTCAGATTCATTTATTAGGATGGTTGGGTAGTTTCCTGAAGATGGTTGGATTCCTAATTAAAACAGATATATCTTTACTTGGGATGGATAAGCTCATGCAAAGAATGGAGATGAGGATTAAAGTGTGAAGACAGAACAGTAATTTGTCCAGAAACTACTCAACAACCATGACGCACTAATTTTGTTAATGTTGCATTAACATCCCGGTGATAAATCACATAATTACTTTATTCTATTAATTTTTGGAAAATAATTTATTTTGCATCCCAAGTACTTGAATTATTCTTATTTCTAACTTTCTTTTGTTGCTTTGAATGTAATTTCACTGTTATTGCGGCTGATCTGGAATGGTCAATTGTTCCGGTATTTCTTAATAATAAAACACACGAATTTGATCAGATAATAATCAAATATAAGATTGCCATACATTTTTAGATCACACGAACTATATTAATTTGATAATAAAGTTAAAACGTTTCTGGATGCATAAAGGAATTTATAAACAGAGCAAAACATAGAATGACAAGAGACACACAAAACCGTCTAAATTAGAAGACAACCCACAAGCCATCATGAAACTCAACGACGGAAGTTTTTGCGGGTGCGAGGGCGGCTGTCAGCCCCATCCTCGGTCACAGAAATGTCCTTGCCCACAGAAGTGACAGTACTTCCAACACTCTCACTGGGAGCAGGAGGAACTATGGTGGAATTATGTTCATTGGCCTGACGTCTAAGATTGTTTTCGGGATCATGGACTGTCTCGAAGTTCAGGCAAATCTCGATTGCCTTTATGGGTATTGGGCCAAAGGTTTCTCCGGTTGACTTGTTCTTCATCTCGTTGATATTCTTGGAAGCCATTTCTCCAAGAGATAGTTTAAGCAAAAATGGGAGGGACTAGAAGAAAAAATAGAGAAGACTGGTTGGGAGTATGCAGCATTGAACAACCAAGATACATATTTATAGATAAAGAGAAAGAAACTTGGAAGAAATAATACCAAACAATTGATGAATTCCCACAACCGTTACCAATATAACAACAAATATGTTTAGTATCATGTTTTGGCACGTGGCCTTTCCTTCAACACGCGTCCATTCCTTGATTTGACACGTAGGGGACACGTGTTGAATGATGTGAATAGTTTGCAAAAGGTTTTCATAAAATGTATAAATGTGATGCATGGATGATGCATTGCTATCGTATTCCTTTTCTTTTTTCTTCTTCCTTTTACTTAAACCATAATACTTTAGTTGGATATTAAATTATATATGCATATTAATTTCATAATTTTGAGGTTAAATGTATTTTATATACTTCGAAAACAGCTCCATCAAATTTGCTTTAATGGATCTTCCTTAAAAATTCCATCCATCCTTGTGATGGGCGATGCAGCAGGAAACATTTCCCGGAATCACCATCTCTTGTTGTGAGCGATAACCATATTATAGGGGCGGTGCTTTTACTAGTGAATAATATGTATTTGAAGGTGGAAATAGAAAAATATATGATATAAAAAAATATTTTCAAAAATTTTAAATTGTGTATGTAATTTAAGAAATGCAGTGTATAAGGTAAGAAATAAGTGGCTTGTCCATAAGATTATGGATAGGTAGCCTGTCAGGAGACCCACTCCAAAATAAATTATCATACATTTGGGAGGGTAAAATTAAATTTCTAATCATATTCATTGCTTGTGAATTGTGAATTTTGCTTGTTTTAATCAGCACGAAAATATATTTTATAGTTTTTGTCCGTCAGTTGATTCTGTGTGTATTTATTTCATCCGAACAGACAGTTGGAATTTGAATTTTCTGAAGGTGATTTCGTGACTTCTGGATGTGTGGGGAACCAGCAGAAATTACTCTCTTTTTTTCGACGCATGAATGTACAAATAAAAACTGCATGAATGTACAAATGGCTTTATGCATGTTAGGCATGAAGACACCTGGAATCAAATGACAATAACATAAAAAATTTATCTTTTTGTATGGGTTCGGTGCAATAAAAAATTCTTAAAAAAATGAAAGACCGAGACAACCGTTTCTCTTCTAGATGAGATCCTGAGGAAGATGCTTTTCTGGAACCAGCTGGAAATTGCTGACAATCACTTTCTGATTGAAGATGTGTTTTAGGGTCTTCATCCGTTCCTCAATGAATTTCAATTTTTCGATTACACTTAATTTGCGAAGAGCTCTGTTTATACAGCTTGCTTAATTTCACTCTGGTTGAATCTCTTTCATTCTGTTGTCCTTTGCCAATTTTATTATGGATAGTCTATGGAGACCCTTAATAGTTTCTGAATAATTTTTGTACACAAAATCTGAAGCCAAAAGGGTTACAAATATTTTTTAACCAAACAGGATCTGAAATAGAAAAAGAGATAGAAGGGAGACCCAAATAGTTGATTATCATTTTCTGATATTATAAGATGCTTTTTAGGTTTTAATTACATTAATTACTTCTGATTTCTGAATTCATGCTTAAATTTTACTTCGTTGCAAACTCACAATGCGCTCTGTGTGAAGATTTCATCATTTTTCTTGTTCACTCCTTTTTCCTTTTACAATCTTAATTTATATGGACGGCCATTTGTTACCTTAATTATCTCCAGGTAATCATAATTTCACATAAAATTGGAAGGCAAAAAGTTGACATTATTTATTTCCCAGTACAAGATCTGCAACAGAAAGAAAGCATACAAAAAACAAAATATTTAGAAGAGACCGCAAGGGCAAAGAGGTTGTAGTTTTTATTTCACAGTACAAGATCTGCAACAGATAAAAAAAACAAGCAATTTAGAAGAGAATAGAGATCACAAGGGCATCCCGTTGATGACAAATAAGCTCAGGGTCATTACTTGTTGCGTCGGCTGCTGCTTTTGGTGATTCTTCGCGGCTGGCTCTCAGCCTCATCATCACTATTCTTGGTGACTTTTGCTGATAAAGTCAGCGAACTCCCAACGCTCTCCGCTGGGCCAGAAGGGTAGTTTCCATCACACTCGCACCGCAGCTTGCTGAAGGGAACAACGATTCTGTTGATGGGAGTGGTGTCTTGGGTTTCTTCGGGGGCCTTAGTCTGCTTCTTGGAAGCCATTGGTATTAAAGCAGAAGAGAAAGAACCTTATGGGGTCAGGGAAGTAACGAGAATAGTGATTTATTTATAGAGAGGCATGGCTACAAAATGATATGGTGAGTGGAAATATCAATTTTTTTCAGAAACAAATACAAATGAAATGATGATATTCACATTGGCTCCCACAGGCTAACCCTGCACCAGTCCTCTGCCACTAACCCCCCACTTTCTCTACAGAGAAAGATGGAAAATAGATTCTCTGTATTGCAGGATATGGACACTCTTCCTCAACCACAAGAACTCATTGATTTGGAAGTGCGGGACTTGGTGGAGGATGCCATCTTTCTCTCCAACAGCCACCACTCCCACTCAGCACTACTGCCTGACAACCTAAAAGGTAACACTGAACAACAAGGTAAGTCAAAGCATAAAAAGAACAATTACCTTAGTCAGCTGAATAAGATGATGTTAAGATCAACTACTAAAAGTCATAAATCATGTGAACAATGACACACACCTTAACTTCTAATTTTTTGGTTTGGAACCTTAGAGGTATGGAATCTTCAATGCTAAGATTAAACCATCTAGTTAGGCAGAAGAAAATACAACTGCTTTGTATCATTGAACCTATGCATGATAATTGCCAGTGTCAATCATATATGGAAAATCTCAAATTTAAACATAATCTTCCTCTCCATAATGGAAAAATCCGGCTAATGTGGAATAACCCTATATCAATCTCCCTAATTTCACATCATAATCAATTCATATATGTCAAAATAGCTCACCTAATTTTGGCCATTAATATGGAAGCGGTTTTTGTTTATGCCCTCAGAACTAGGGATGGTAGGAAGTCTTTATGGAATGATCTCAGTGTCATACCTAAGAATGAAACTATTTTCATAGGAGACTTTAATACAATCTCTTCACTTTCAGAATATAAGGGCCCTAGCTCCCCTTCCCTAGGTAGTATTAGAGATTTTAACAATTGGATTAATTCTTCTGGAATTCAGGAAATTAACACAGTAGGGAATTTATTCACTTAGACAAACTCTAGGCTTAGGAATCCCACCTGTAAGATATTAGATAGAGGACTATGTACTATTCAGTGGACACAAAATTTCCAGCATCTTCTATCCAAATTCTGAATAGACAATCCTCATATCACTCTCCTCTCCTCCTACAGGTGTCATCTCTAGTTAGTTCTCACCCTAAACCTTTCAGGTTTATAAATACCAGGTTTAATAGACCATAATTTATAGACCTAATAAAGGAAATTGGTCAATCCCTAGCCCTCGGTCAGGAATGTTAGGTTTTTATCTAAAACTGATTAGACTGAAAAAAATGATAAAGATCTGGAATAGGGACTGCTTTGGCAATATAGATGTTAATGTTGCTACTGTAGAGGAAGCCCTTAGATTACAGGAACTTAATTATGACTCCACTCCCTCAGATTCATAATTAATCAAACTAAATGAGAAGAGGGCATTATTACTTAGAGCTCTAAAAGAAAAAAGAAAAATTCTGGAAACAGAAAGCTAGATCAAAATGGTTCAAACTTGGTGATAATAACACTCAGTTTTTTCATAAGACAGTACAGGAAAGGAATTGTAGACTACACATTTGAAAAATTAAAAATAGACAGGGACAATGGCTTAACTCCCAATTAGAAATCCAAAAAGAAACCTCAGCCTATTTCTCTGAACTCTTATCTGAACCTAACCAGATGGCTAACAACACTTATTACCCTTTTTCTTAGCCAAATACCTACTGTCCTTACTGAACAAGATAATCTAACTCTATACATACTAGTTTCAGAGGAGGAACTCAAATTAGTGATAATGAGTTTGAACAAAAATAGTAGCCCATGTCCTGATGATTTCTCTAGTAAATTTTATACTAAATGCTGGGATTTCATTAAGGAAGATCTAATATCTGCTGTCAATAATTTTATCTTAGGATCAGATATGCCAAGGGGTATTTCTAGTACCTGGATAACCTTGATTCCAAAGAAAGCCACACCCTCCTCCTTTGATGATTTCAGACCTATTAGCCTCTCAAATGTGGTAAATAAAATATGTTCTAAGGTTCTGATGGAAAGATTGAAACCTTATATGGAGAATCTAATTTCACCTAATCAAACTGCCTTTATGAAAAACAGAGACATTTCAGATAACATACTTTCCTTCAAGAAATGCTAATATTTTTAGACAGAAAGAATAGAGTGCCTAACTGTATTCTCAAGCTAGACCTCAGGAAAGCTTTTGATAGGGTTAACTAGGAATTTTTAAAAAACATACTTGGTAAATTTGGTTTTACTAGGAATTTTTTGAATGCAGTCATGAATAATCTCTCCCAGGCACACTTCTCTGTTCTTATAAATGGTAATCCAGTGGGCTTTTTTAAAGCTACCAGAGGCATCAAACAAGGTGACCCCCTTTCCCCCTTTCTTTTTAATATTTTTTCGGAAGCTTTCTCTAGGAGTCTCTCCTTTATTTTTTTTGAATAGCAGCCTCACATATTACCAGTTACCCTCTTCAATCACACCAGCCTCCCACTTAATGTATGCTAATGATACCATTATTTTCATGCAGGCCTCAAAACCTAACCTTATTAAGATCAAAGCTTACCTAGAAATCTTCGAATCTACCGCTGGCCAGAAATTTAACTTTGAAAAATCTGATTTTTACATTAGTAAAAGAGCTACAGTTGCTAGGATAAATCAGGTTGCCCAATCTTTAAAGGCAGAACACTTAACATATACTTCCAACCTTTACTGGAAATCTTAGATAAAAAGCTGATGAACTGGAAAAATAAATGGTTGAGTTCAGGAGGTAAACTGACCCTAATTAAATCCTGTCTATACTCCTTACCTCAACACTTATGGACTGTCCTTAAACCTCCTATTCATATAGTCAAGACACTAGAGATAAGGATGTCCACATTTTTCTGGGGTGAGACCGAAGGGAAAAAGAATAAAGTTTGGAAAAAATTGTTTGATCTAGACACTCCTAGGTCTCAGAATGGTTTAGGTTTTAGATCAGTTCAGGCTATAATTGATTCTTGTTCACTTAAACTATGGTGGAAAAGTCAAAGGGGCACTACTATGTGGGCTAAAATGATTTGGTCCTTACCCCAAACACACAGAAAATCCATGACTTGGAAGAGAATATGCTTAGTTAATTCTTTTGCTGTAAATAACACTCTAATTATTCATGGGAAAGGAAGCTGCAATCTTTGGACTGCTAACTGGTGTCCTAATGGGCCGCTTTTGAATCTTATCCCTATCTCTATCATTTCTCCACTCTTATCTTGCTCAGTTGCTCAATTTATAAGCAACAAATTCTCTATCCTACCACAGATTTCTCCTTTTTTAGAACATGATACTCTCTCTTTTTTGCAGTTAGCAGAAATCACTGAAGACAGAGAGGATAGACTAATCTTGAAACCAGAGGTGACAGGAGCTTTTACTTTCAGATCTGCGTATGAGACTCTTACTTTCTTCTCAGGTACCTTTCCTGCTACTCACCTTATATGGAATCCCAGAATGGAGAAAAAGATTTCTATTTTTACATGGAAACTGCTGCACTCTTTCCTGCCTTTTAATGATGTTATGATAAAATGTGGTTTTTGTCTTGCTTCAAAATGCCCTGCTTGTAATCACTCTGATTCTCTCCATCACTTTTTCATCTCTTGTCCCCTTGCTCAATCAATATGGAATGAGATGGCTGCTTTATTAGATTTTAACCTCCATAGCTTGGACTCAAAACTGAAAGGTTCTTTTTATTCTGGAATTGCCATGATCTTCCCAAAATGCACTAGCTGATTTGTAAAATCCTTCCCTCTCTGATTTGCTGGTGCCTTTGGAAAGCCAGAAATGGGCTATATGTTGATAACAAACATATCTCTCCAATTCATATATGCAAGGAAATCTATGATCTCATCTTCCTTTCCCTCTCTGCCAAACCTTGCCCCTCTAGTTCCTACCTTCCTATGAGCCCTAGTTTCTCTCAACCGATCCCCTCTCATAGACCACCACCTAAACCTACAATCTCTATTGTTTTCTGGGAAAGGCCGAAACCAAACAACATAAAGATCAATGTTGATGCATCCTGGTCCTCTACTAACTCCACCGTTGGCCTGATTGCCAGAAACTGCGATGGAATTCCATGCCTTATAAAATCTACTACCATATCAGCAATTTCATCACTTCAAGCAGAAATTAAAGCTATTCTATTTGCCTGTCAAGCCTATCCAGCTTTGGACAGTTCTTTCACCATTGAATCAGACTCTTTGCTGGTTGTGAACATGATTAAGAATCCTTATACTGCAAACTGGCCTTTTTTCACTTTAGCTTCTAAGGTGCATTCCCTGCTACAGAATGCCAACCTTAAACATGTTTTCAGGGAATGTAATTCTGTGGCGGATGCAATTGCTAAGGACCACCCAGCCCACATTAGTGAACTCTCTCTGAACCTTTCCAATATACCTACACACATTAGAGGACTCATCACACTGGATAGGGAGCACACACCTTACATAAGAACACATAGGCATGTCTCTAAGTAGGATTGATACTGCTGATGTTTTGTCATTTGGTTTTCTACAGGTACTCGTGCTGATCTCTATTTCAAAACCTTTACTGGTGCTGATCTCTCCACCTCCAGAAATCCATCTCTACTTCACAGCCTCTCAGGCTGCTGTCGACCTCAGAATGGAATGCTCAAATTTAGAGCTCCCTTGCAACTCTTGCAGCAAAGCTTTTGTTTTGTTTTAGGCTCTTAATCTTGATGTGCTAGAATAAAGTTGCCTGGCCAAAGGAAAGAATTAACACATGTGGTGGAGATTCTTTCTTTTGGAATCGCAACTACCATTCCTAACCTTTTTTTTTCTATTCACTAGATTCAAAAAATCTCACTTTCATTACTAGATGCTAGGTATTCTTTTGGAGGCAACTATGTTGCCTCAATGAACTTCGTGTACAAACCATTACTCTGTATGTATTTGTCTTTACAAAGGCTTGGGGAACCTTATATATTATCTCTCACCCTAGGGTGTTTTCATTTTTTAAAAAATAGTGCTTTAATTTTGAGAGTTGAAAAGACAAATTACTTATAATATATTTTCCGTATTTTTAAAAACAATTGTTATTTCCTTGCGTAATATATATGATATGGATCGTCTTGCGAAAACTCTAGATTGCAGAATTTTGAGAAGCACTCTTAACGAAGGTTGATCCTAGCATCCTTTTGAAATAAAACAGACACAGACGAAGTCTAGCCAAGAACACAACTTCATGATCTTCACCAACACAAGGGACGAATTCCTCTGAAACTCAAGCACTAGTTGCACTAAATCAATACAAAGAATCCAATGGTTCTAAGCACTAATTTATAATGGAAACAAACCTAACGGTTTAAAATAAGCCAAGATTATAAACTCAAAATTTGAATATATAATGTTATTTCCTTGCGTTATATATATATATATATATATATATATATGATCAAAATATGAGAAAAATGCCTATCTAAATCTTCCTTGGTTGTAGGTTGATCTCATATCGTGCATCAAGTGACAAAGAACATGATGAACCATGCTCTGATACCACCTCACGTAGTTGGAAAATGCAAGGATTGGCAAACACAAATCGTAGTAACGATATAAGTTGACAAAAAGATAAAATCTACGGAATATAATAAAATCAAAAGATTCAATTGAAAATCTTTGTCATGTATATACTAATAAGAAGCAAACCAAAAATTGAATAAAAGTATTCTTCTGAATCTAAATTTAATTATTCTAAGAATAACAAATTTAATATATTCCTACCAAGAATGAGTCTCTACCTAAAATAGAAAAGGAAATAGACTTCTTCTAAACAATTTTTTCTAAAATAGAAATAGTAAAGAAAAATTAAAAAAATCTCCTAATAAGGATAGAAAAAATAATCTATCTACGATGGAATTTTTGAACACACAAAAAAAGTAAGAGGAAAATATTAAAAGGTTTTTTTGAGGCCTGAAACAATCTTTGATAACAAAAATTATCGATGGATAACATGTAAGCAATGAGTTCCAATTTTGGGCTTGTTTCCCTTTCTGAAAAGTTTTGACAATAGTCGTTTAGACACCTCTACACTGAAATTGTTGAACCTTTGCAAAGATAAATTTGTTTTTTGACTTCTTCTCCTACATCAATCTTTTCCACATCCAAAGAACCACACCCCAAGTTCTCTTTTGGTAACATGTTCATGTGTGTTGTCTAAGAAGATAAAAAAAGGAATATTATTGAATCGAAAGATTAAATTCATCTTGAAAATCTCTATCCTATTTACACTAATGGGAAGGTAACTAGAAAATGAATAAAAGTATCTTTTGATCTAGATATGATATTTGTATCATAACAAAAGAAATATATTTTTTCAAAGATAAAAACTCTACTTAAATAAAAGAGAAAATAAGAGTTCTTCAAAACTATAATTCTTCTAAAATAGAAATTATGAAATAAAATATTCTCCTAATGAGGAGAGAAAAGATAAAATGATCAAGAATGGAATGTCTGAACAGACCTGATTATGAAAATGTAGTATATTAAAAGGCTTTCAGGCCTAAAATCGTCTCAGATTGCCAAAAAATCCCATAACTCAAAGCAAAGCAGTGAGTTGCATTTGATGGCCCATTTCCCGTTTTAAAAGTGTATCCTAACTGTAAATCAGAAACGAAACGCTAAATTTGCGATGAAATTGCTTAACCATTGCGATGACCAATATATTCATCAATTTCTTCTCCTATAATAGTCTCATCCACTTCCAAAGAACTCGACCCTAAGTTCTCTTCTGGATGAATTTTCACCTGTGCCGTCAAAGTAATCAGAGTGGCGGAAAAATCCCCGGCCGACCTATCTAAATCTGCCTTGGTGTTGGTTAATCTCCCATCATAATTCAAGCGAAAAATAGCCGAAGAAAGCCAGCTCTGATACCACCTACACAGACTAAAATTGTAAGGATTTTCTAGAACCAATCCAAGTAACGATATAAGTTGAAAAGTATCAAACCCTAAATTCTTTTTGGAATACACCAGAAAAGAAGGCATAGTCCACGGAATATTATAGAATCAAAAGATTAATTTCGTCTGGAAAATCTTTGTCCTATTAGTACTAATAGATAGCTAACTAAAAAATGGATAGAAGTATTCTTCTTAACTAAATCTAATTATTCAAAGATTAAAAAAAAAAAATCTACAAAGACAGAAAATCTGCATAAAACATAAAAGGAAATAAGAGTTCTCCTAACAAGAATTCTTCTAAAATAGAAGTAGGAAATAATGCATTCTCCTCGTGAGGATAGAAAAAATAATCTATCTAGAATGGAATTTTGGAAAACACCAAAAATATGAACGAGAAATGTTGAAAGTCTTTTTTGAGGCTTGAAACGATTTGGATTGCCCAAAAACCTCATTAAGTTAACACCAAAAACAGAAAATATTCAAAGGGTGTTTTGAGTCCTCAAAACACCTCTGATTGCCAAAAAAAAGCCCATAGCTCAAAACAAAGCAATAAGTTGCATTTGTGTGCCCATTTCCCTTTCACAAAATGTATCCTAAACACCAAATCAGTGATGAAATTGTTAAACCTTTGCAATGATCAATTACGTTGCCTACATCACCTCAATTACCAGAGAACTCAACCGTAAGTCTCTTCTGGATAAATGCTAATATGTAACATTAAAGTAGTTAGAGCGACAGAAAAATCTATGATAATCCCATCTAAATCTCCCTTGGATGATGGTTGATCTCCTATCGTGAATCAAGTGAAAAAGAATTGGAGAAAGCACGATCTGATACCAAATGACGCGATTGGAAAACTAAGATTCGCAAGCGCAAACTGATTCACGATATAAGTTGATTGGGGTCAATTACTAAGAATAAATCCTAGAATCCAATAGGAAAGAAAATAAAATCTCCAGAATATTATTGAATCAAAAGATTAATTTCGTCTTGAAAATCACTATCCTATTTATACAAATAGACTGCTAACTAAAAAAGGAATAAAAGTATTCTTCTAATTTTAATTCTAAATATAAATAATTTATTCTAAGAATAGAAAAGGAAACTTATTCCCTCAAATAAAAAAACTCTACCTAAAACAAAAAAGAAAACAAGAGTTATTTTTAAAATAATTCTTCCAAAAATAGATATAGTAAATAAACTACCCCCCTAATTAGAATAGAACCTAAACGATCTTGGATTGCCAAAAATGTAAATAGGTTGATTTATGGCCTTAAACGATCTTGGATTGCCAAAAACACTCATAGCTCACAAGTAAGCAATGAGTTGCATCTGTTGGCCCCTTTTTCTTTCTAAAAAAGTATTACAATAGTCATTCAGACAGCAAACATCAAGTCTGCACTAATATTGCTAAACCTTTGCAACGATCAATTTCTTCCAATATATCTTCTCCTGCATGAGTCTCCTCAACTTCCAAAGAACCCCACCACGAGTTCTCTTTTGGATACATGTACAATTTTTAGTTGATCTACCACCATTAATCAAGCGAAAAAGAATAGAAGAAAGCATGCTCTTATACAACTAGATGCATTTGGTAAATTTAACGATTAGCCAGCGCAAATCCGAATAATGATATATGTTGACTAACATCAAACCCTAAGAACAAGAAATGGAAACCACTAGGTAAGAAAATAAAATCTATAGAATGAAAAAATTGAATTTTGTTTGGAAACTTTTTGTCCTATTTATACTAAAAGAAAGCTAACTAGAAAAGGAATAAAAGTATTTTCCAATCTAAATCTAATTAATTAAAGAATATCAAAGAAATACTATATTCTTTCAAAGACAGAAACTCTACCTGAAATAGAAAAGAAAGTAAGAGTTCTTCTAAAAATAATTATTATAAAATATAAATAGGAAATAAAATATTCTCCTAGTGAGGGAAGAAAAAAATAATCCAATTAAGAATGGAATTTGTGAATACACCTAAAAATAAAAATGTAAAATATTCAAAGGTTATTTTGAGGCTTGAAATAATCTTGGATTGCCAAAAACAACCCATAGTTAATAGCAAAGGAGTGAGTTCCATTTGTTGGACTATTTTTCTTTATGAAATGGTATTACAATAGTCGTTTAGACACTGAAGCCAAATCCGCACTTAAATTGGTGAACCTTTGTGAATATCAATTTCTTCCTCGATTTATTCTCCTACACATGTCTCCTCCACTTCCAAAGAACCCTACCCCGATATCACTTTTGAATACATGTTCATCTATGCCGTCAAAATAGTCGGAGTAGTGGAAAAAGCCATGGTAACCCCATCAAAATATACCTTAGTTTTTAGTTGATCTCTCACCATTAATCAAGCGAAAAAGAATAGATGAAAGCCAGTTCTTATACCACTTGATGCATTTGGAAAACGTAAGGTCTTGCCATCTCAAATCTTAGTAACGATATATAAGTTGATGGAGATGCCAAGACGACTACCACCATAAATGAAGACATTCCACGACTTGATAAAACATTTAAAGGATATGTTCGAGATCCTCTAAGTGACATGGCATGGCCGATGACTAGGTCAAGAACTAAGTTTAGGGATGCTTCTTTAAATGCTTTGATTGATCGCCTTTATGATGAAGAATTGAAGAAGAAGTCAACATCGACATCTTGGATTCATTATTCAAGATTGTCGACGAACTGAAGACATCATGAAGAACGCTATACTCTTTTTCCCACTGGGTTTTTAATGAGGTTGTGTAATCACTGTAAAATAATGTCATTTTGGGTTTATTGGACTGATAGCTCGGCCATGTGGGCTTTGAAGAGCTGAATTTCAAAAATACAGTCCATTAAGGTTTAGTATATTCAGTTTTATTCTGATTAGAATTATATTTGGTAAGATTAGAAAAGGTAATATTCTTCCAGGTTACTTCTTGAAGAATTCAACATGATTACCTTAGATTACCATTTATTTTAGGTATTTTAGTTAGATATGGTTTTAGATTCTTAAAGCTGCCATAAGTCGATTCAGATTCCATTTGTGATTAGGGTTTGAGGCAAGATTGTAACCCTATAAAAAGGGAGGCCTTATGGACGAAAATAACAACCTTTCATCAATCAAATATACAACCTTTTGAGTTCATACTCTTTGCTTGCGAGATAATCCATTGTTGCTTAACCCCGAGGGCTAGTTAAATATCAATAAACCTTGTAATCTGATCCTGAGGGCTAGTTCGAGAGCAAGTTGAAGTTAGGCGTACCCCGAGGGCTAGACTCCTGAATTTCGTGCGAGATAGTGCGGGTTTGCAGATCCCTTCACTAGATCAAAGTTATTAATTCCGCAACTCGTGCGTCTTCGCAAGGAGATTCATATCAGTTGGTATCAGAGCAAAGCGAAAGATCGACTGAGGCCGAAAAAAAGAAAAAGAAAAAAAGGGGTTTCGAGTTTGCATTAATTTATTTTTGAATTTTTATATATATATATACTCTTTCGTGTCGTGTTTTAACTGTGTTTGTTTGATGTTTCTTACCAGGAGGATTGAATCTAGAGTCGAAGGACGTCGAAAGGTCTGAGAGTTAGAATACTTCGGTATTACTATCTGCCTTCACCTTCATCAATCGAGTCAGGAGGACGTCAAAGGGTCTGAGCGTTAACAAGTACTATCCGCCTTCACCTCTCAGTCAGTTTCGTAGTTTTAGTAGCTCAAACAGTGTATGTGCTTGTGATATTTTCATCAACTCTTCTGAAAAATATTGCATGCTCATAATCCTATTTGTTTTCGTTATCGTTCTTTGATTCCGTGATCTAGAATTGTTCTTTGATTCTTGATTATACCTTATTAAAAAAAAAGTCTTGTGTCGTTTTCCATGTATATAGTGTCATATTCTTGATCCTTACGATCTTGAATACCTCGAAGTTCATTGGAATCAAGAGGAAGTTGTCGTAGTTTTCTTATTCCAAGTTTTGTATAGGTGATTCTTGTTCCAAAACTTTTCAAAAATAAAAAAAAAGGGTAGCAGATTTTGGGTTTCAAAATCGGAATTCAGGATTTGAAATCTGAAATTTGGGGCAGATTTGCAATTTTCAAAAGTTTGGGGGCAGATTTGCAATTTCCAAAAATTTTGGTAATTGTGGCTGAAAGTTTTCTTGGAGAATAACATTCTATTTTTGAGTTTTATAGTACAAAAAAAAGGGAAAAAAACGAATTGTGGCTGGAAAAAAAAAGGAAAGAAAAAGGAACCCGGTTTGAAAAAGGAAAAGAAAAGTCAAAATCCGGAAGAGAAAAAGGAAATAAAAGCCAATTGTGAGAGGGGTTTTGATCTGAATTTTTTGACTTGGGGGACAAGTAAGTCATTAAAATCCTTTTCCACAAGGGATTTGGATTTAAGTTCCTATTCCAATTTGTTCTTGAATTTTCGGAACCTATTTATCGCCTATATAAAAGCAATCTTGTTTTGGTCATAATTCATTCAATACAGCTCCGATTCGTGCCATTCAAATTTTTTTTTGTTCCTTATCCTTTGTAGAATTTGTAATTCTAGATCGTAGAGCCAAATTTTGAGTTTATATATTTTTAAATTTGGAAATAAATTCCGCAGTACTCATCTCCATAGTTTGCTTTGAATTGCGGTGAATTGATCAGTTGCCCTCGCATTAACCTTCGCCTTGTGAGTTGTGAGTGTTATACACTTGGTGAGTGACCTTACTAAACAAAGGGGATGGGGGACATTTATTTCTGACGGTTTGTTTCTTCTTAGCAGGGATGGCGGACGATCCATTCGTCCCACCATTTGTTGGCAATCCCAACAATAAACCTAAAACGAATTTCATGAATGTCATAAATGCCATAATGAGCGAGGTTCACAGATTGTCAAGGAAGGTAGATAAGTTATCAAATCCAACGACACCTCGTTCTTCAAGACAAGTTGAATCTGCTTGTGACATCAAAGGTTTGAAGTATGATATTCCTAGATTTGATGGTCGACACAATCCTATAAAATACTTGGATTGGGAGAGGCACATCGAGAACCTATTTGATCTTAAAAAATACCGTGAGAAAGATAAGATCAAGGTCGTCGAGTATTCTTTCACCCATTATGCCATAAAGTGGTGGGAGAATTTGAAAGAATCAATATATCTTGCTGGAAAGAAACCTATCTCCACCTGGGAGAGATTGAGGACTAAGCTTCGATTACATCATGTTCCACGAACATATTTGATGGAGCAACATTCGTATCTCAGCAATATGAAGCAAGGAAATCGTAGTGTAGATGAATACTGGCAAGATCTTGAATTAGCTATGAGAAGAGTTGGCATGAGAGAAAATGGCGCCTTTATAAAGAATCGGTTTATTTAAGAGAAAATCTCCAAGTTACGATTAAGCTCCAGTATTATGTTACCATGCAAGATTTATTGTTTAATGCCAGGTTGGTTGCGTCAACATTAAGGCCTAGTGAAAGCTCTAATATTGGCTATGACAGTCAAAGGCAATTCTCTGATTTCAGAAGCCCAAATTCGACCAGGGGTTGTAGCAATTTGAACTTGGGTGGCCAAAGAAACCTTAATTCAATCAAACCCTACTCAAATACACCATTGGAACCAACTGATCAAAGAATGATCGCAACCAATCAGTCTCTTAGCCAAGATACAGGTAAATCAATTTCTACCTTGTCAGATAAAGTTTATTCTAGCACTCCTACATGCTTTCATTGTAATGAACGAGGACATGTTCACAATAACTGTCCCCATGAACGAATTATAACAACAATGGAGGAGGAGGAAGATGATGATATGCCTGCACGGTATGACACTGAAGAAGAACAAATAGATGATGAAATCATCATTGTTGACAGAGGTGAGAAAGGTCCGAAAATACAAGATTTTTTTGAGGCGTATTCCACAGATATTGCAGAAATTCCTCCCCTACAAGGAGCAAGTAATTTCGACCAAAATAGTTTCAATTCCACCAAAAAGACAGTACATGTCTCCATAGACAGGTTCCAGGTCGATCCTAAGATAGGTAAGACAGGTAAGTTGCAGAATGATTATGAAAAGTCGCATAAAGTCTTGTTTTCACATCTTAGTCCTTTACTTTATATTTATATGATGAGACATGAACAATCTACTGATTTTGGTAAATCGTTTTATGTTTCAATAAGAGATGTGAATCGATCTTTGACTAATCATTCTTTTGTTCTTATAATGTCCTTCATAGAAAGTTACTATTCCAAAGAAGATATTCCTGTAGATATGTTTTCACGGTTTGTTAAGTTGTTACAGGAATTCAAGGATGTCTTTCTAGGTTATATGCTTCCCGTTTCGAGGAAGAAACTTTTCGATCCGGGAGAGAATGATACGAATATCAAATGCTTTGATGCACAGAATGCTGATAAAGCTAATCAAAGCCGTAAGTTGATGAGGTTCAACGTGGAAGATTATGTTTGGATTCATCTGTGGAAATAGAGGTTTCCAAATGCTCGGAAATCTAAGTTGAGTCCACGTGGAGATGGTCCTTTTAGAGTGTTGGATCGTGTGAACGACAATGCTTACAAGATTGCGTTACCAGATCATTATGGTGTTAGTGCGACCTTCAATGTTGCTGATTTATCTCCATTTACATTTGAAGACGATTCAGTTTCGAGGGCGAAACCTTTCGACCATGGAGGGAATGATGGAGATGCCAAGAGGACTACCACCATAAATGAAGACATTCCACGACTTGATAAAATATTTAAAGGATATGTTCGAGATCCTCTAAGTGACATGGCATGGCCGATGACTAGGTCAAGAACTAAGCTTAGGGATGCTTCTTTAAATGCTTTGATTGATCGCCTTTATGATGAAGAATTGAAGAAGAAGTCACCATCGACATCTTGGATTCATTATTCAAGATTGTCGACGAACTGAAGACATCATGAAGAACGCTATACTCTTTTTTCCCACTGGGTTTTTAATGAGGTAGTGTGATCACTGTAAAATAATGTCATTTTGGGTTTATTGGATTGATAGCTCAGCCATGTGGGCTTTGAAGAGCTGAATTTCGAAAATACAGTCCATTAAGGTTTAGTATATTCAGTTTTATTCTGATTAGAATTATATTCGGTAAGATTAGATAAGGTAATATTCTTCAAGGTTACTTCTTGAAGAATTCAACATGATTACCTTAGATTACCATTTATTTTAGGTATTTTAGTTAGATATAGTTTTAGATTCTTAAAGCTGCCATAAGTCGATTCAGATTCCATTTGTGATTAGGGTTTGAGGCAAGATTGTAACCCTATAAAAAGGGAGGCCTTATGGACGAAAATAACAACCTTTCATCAATCAAATATACAACCTTTTGAGTTCATACTCTTTGCTTGCGAGCTAATCCATTGTTGCTTAACCCTGAGGGCTAGTTAAGTATCAATAAACCTTGTAATCTGATCCTGAGGGCTAGTTAGAGAGAAAGTCAAAGTTAGGGGTACCCCGAGGGCTGGACTCCTGAATTTCGTGCGAGATAGTGCGGGTTTGCAGATCCCTTCACTAGATCAAAGTTATTAATTCCGCAAATCGTGAGTCTTCGCAAGGAGATTCATATCATAAGTTGACAAGTGTCAAACTCGAAGAACTAATTTCTAGGATCCACCATGAAAGAAGATAAAATCTATGGAATACTGTTGAATCAAAAGATTAAAAGTCGGTCTCATATGAGACCATCTTACCGTAAGACCAAGGACTAAAGTGAAAATAGGTAAATGGCAAATCAAATTCAAGGGTAAAATTATTGTTAATTTGTTTGGCGCCCGAATGAAAAACACAAAAAATGGAGGACTATCAAGAAAAAAAAAACCAACGCATCTTTCACCTTCTTCCGCCTTCTCCGCTGGAGCCACCTCACCTATCCGCTGCCGCCGCCTTGCCTTCTCTGCCATCACCTCGCCATCTCCTTGCCATCTCCGCCATCGAATCGACTTCTCAACCGTCGCCTCGGTTACTTTATGGAAATTTTAGAGATTCGTAGAAACCCCAGTTTGAGGCTTGAAGTTGCGCTAGTTTCTCCAGCTTCAAATCGCATCCGGTGGTGGTGAATAAGCCATGAATGTCAGTGGACGAAGTTCTGCAACACTGATTCTTCTGTTTTCTATGGACTTATGGCTTCAATTCACATCGCGTCACATCGTCGAAAACCATGGATTCATTATTTTGTTCGTCGGCGTCTTCGTCTTTGCCGGAGGTAGGGATTAACGAAGAAGTTGCGTCGGTGTCTTCATCGGCGGGAATAGGAAATTATCGGTGGCCAAGTCTCGCATTGACTCATGAAGTTCCGATGGTTTTCCGATGATTTTCCTACGCCCCTTACTGGATCCAACAATAATTCATCATTTGGGTCTCATACAATTGACCCAATTTAAATGGTCCTTTTGTTGCTATTACTAAAATCTACAATTTAAATATAAGTAAATAAATTTTAAATTGTAAAATACCAAATAAATTAGTTGAACATCAAATAGAAATTAAAAAACATCATAAAAGGTTATGATAATATATATAATTATTATAGTTAATATCAAATACAAATAATATATTTGATAGTTTAACATCAAATAAAATTCTAAACATATCAAACTGAAATAGGTAACCATCAAATAAAAATATTTAAAAACAATTAAATAGTAAAAACATCAAATATAATAATATACATACAAAATGATAATAGTAAAACATCAAATAAAATACTAATTTATAAAATAAATAAAAATAAAAAACAACTAATTTTCAGCATGCGCAATTGATCTAAAACTAGTTTGCAGGGATTTGATTATTATTTACTATCATACTTTGATGTTACATTGGTGATGATTCTTTTTTTGTTTGTTCTACAAAAGTATTGATGAGAACTCGATAAAACATCATACACTAAGAACTCAAAATCAAAGGAATTCAATGAATAATTATGGACACAAAAAATACATATTAAATTAGCATAAAAAGTGGAAAACTTTAATTTGAAATTTTACGTTAGCTTGTGAAAATGTCAATAGCCATAACTATCGAACCATTAAACATCATTCAGTACAAAAGGGTTCAAATGCCCTCAAAATCATTAACAAAAAAATTGAAAAAATCCAAATCAACCTAAAACATCAATAAGAATCTAGTGTTCGGGCTCTAAAAAATAAACCAATATTTATAAATCATCATCTTAAACAATAGATTCCAAACAATCAAATTTTATTTTTCCCTTCACTTGTTTTCCTTCGTTGCTTGCTTATTCACAGACTTGCCTTCTCTCTTGTTGGTTTCGAAGAGGATGGCTCTTCTACTCCATCAACGCACGTATCAAAGGTTGACTATGGTTCTCTTTTCAAGGGAACACCTTCAAGATCCTAATTGAAAGAGAAAAAGTAAATAAAAGCCAATTGAGACAGGGGTTTTGATCTGAATTTTTGACTTGGGGGACAAGTAAGTCTTTAAAATCCTTTACCACAAGGGATTTGGATTTGAGTTCCTATTCCAATTTGTTTTCGGAAAAGTTTCTTGAATTTTCGGAACCTATTTGTCGCCTATATGAAGCAATCTTGTTTTGGTCATAATTCATTCAATACAACTCCAATTCAAGCCATTCAAATTGCGTTCTGTTCCTTATTCTTTGTAGAATTTGGAATTTTAGATTGTAGAGAAAAATTTTGAGTTTATATATTTTTAAATTTTAAAATAAGTTCTGCAGTACTCATCTCCATAGTTTGCTTTGAATTGCGGTGAATTGATCAGTTGCCCTTGCATTAGTCTTCGCCTTGTGAGTTGTTAGTGTTATACACTTGGTGAGTTACCTTACTAGAAAAAGGGAAGGGGGGCTATTTTTTTAACTAACCATTTGATTTTCTTAGCAGTTTAGCGAAGATGGGGGACGAAAATCCATTCATCCCGCCTATTGTTAGCAATCCTAACAATTTTCCATTGAAGAACGCCTCTAATGGTAGGCGTGGTAGTCATCCATATGAAGAGGCTCCAAATAGTTGGGAGCAACATCGAATTAATCCAAATGAAGCCAATGATCCCGATCGGTTTGCTATCTCAATAAATGCACTTATGAGTGAGATGCAAAGGTTAGCGAGAAAAGTTGATAGCATGGCACTGCCTACACCTACATCATCGGTGAAGAGGGAAGAAACCAAGAAATATGTCTGTCAATTCAATGGTTCTAGAAGTTCAGATGATTATTCTGATGATAGATCAGAAAGGAGATCACACCGTGGGTCTTCTAGAAGGCATCGCCAAAGTAAACCTTATTCCCGAAGGAGAGTGAAGAGTAATTCAGGATCTGAGTTGGGTTTAAAATATGACACCCCTCGATTTGATGGTCAACATAATCCAGTGAAATATCTTGATTGGGAGTGACAGATTGAGAATCTGTTTAATCTGAACAATTATCGGGAGAAGGAGAAAGTCAAAGTGGCATAGTATTCTTTCACTCACTATGTGGTTGATTGGTGGAAAAATAAAAAGGAGTCGAGATATCTTGCCAGAAAGAAACCTATCCCCACATGGGAGAGATTGAGATCCGAGCTTCGCCAATATCATGTTCCACCTACTTACTTGATGGAACAACATTCTTATCTGTCCAACATGAAGCAAGAAATTGCACAGTTGATGAATACTGGCAAGATCTTGAGTTTACTATGAGAAGGGTTGGGATGAAAAAAGATGACACATTCATAAAAAATTGATTCATTAAAGGGTTGCGTGAAAATCATCAAACACCAGTCAAGCTTCAACATCACATATCTATGAATGATTTATTGGTGAAAGAAAGGTTGGTTGAGAGTACCCTGCGACCAAGGAGGCCACAACCCAGTTTTCCAAGTCAACGACAAGGGTTTAATTCAGGAAACCCTAGTTATAGCTGTAGTAGGGGCACGCCCATGGGAGGACGAGGATTGGTTTAGACTTATCCAAATCTGACTTGTAATCCTAATGAGAGGATGGCGGCACTACCAACCCAACATGTTTAAAAAATTCTAGGTAAGTGCACTACTTCTTCATAAAATTTGGTTTTTGTTAACTCTCCTACTTGTTTTCAATGTACAGAAAGATGACATGTCCGCAATAACTGTCCTCATGCATGAGTGCTAACAACACTTGAGGAAGGAGATGAAGAAGATGAATATGCTGATATGCCACCATTGTATGAAAGTGGTGAAGAACAAGTAGCTGAAGAGATCATCATAAATGATCATGGTGAACAAGGTCCAGAAACACAAGGTAACTTTGTGTCATTAAGAGTTCTAAACTCTCAAATGGCTGAAACACAGGTACAAAGGATTAACATTTTTCATACCCGTTGCCTTGTGAAAGATAAGATTTGTTTACTGATTATTGATGGTGGTTCTTGTGCTAATATTGTGTCTAATCATCTTGTTAAATCAATGTCTTTGCCTGTGACTACTCATCCATTACCATATAAACTTATTTGGTTAAATGGTAGTGGTGAAATTAGGGTTAACAACTAATGCATGATTAACTTTAAGATTAGAAAATACCATGATTCTATCTTATGTGATGTTATACCTATGGAAGCTAGTCATATTTTGATAGGGAGACCTTGGTAGTTTGATCGTAAATCCATGCATGATGGTTACACTAAAAAAATTACTTTGATTAAGGATAGAACAAGGTATAGTTTGGTTCCATTATCTCCAGTGGAAGTTTTAGAGGCATAGAGACGCATGAGAGTCAATAAAGAGAAGTTTGCGACTGATGTGCAAATGGCCGACCAAAACCCTAGTAAGGGCTTGAAGGAGATCGGCCACAAGGTGAAAAATGGAGGCAAAAAACCTTGATAATTTCGACCAAATATGAAGGGAGGCCGTCCCAGGTAAGCCAGGTAAGTTTAAAAATGATTTTGATAAGTCGCTTAAACTCCTATCTTCACATCTTAGTCCTTTGCCATCAATTTACATGATGAGACATGAACTTCCTAATGACTCTGGTGGATCATTTTATGAATCAATTAGGGATGTGAATTGTTCTTTTGATAATCATTCTTATGTGCTTATCATTCATTTTAAAGAGAGCTACTTTGCCAGTCAACGACGGAAGTTTTTGCGGGTGCGAGGGCAGCTGTCAGCCCCATCCTCGGTCACAGAAATGTCCTTGCCCACAGAAGCGACAGTACTTCCAACACTCTCACTGGGAGTAGGAGGAACTATGGTGGAATTATGTTCATTGGCCTGACGTCTAAGATTGTTTTCGGGATCATGGACTGTCTCGAAGTTTAGGCAAATCTCGATTGCCTTTATGGGTATTGGGCCAAAGGTTTCTCCGGTTGACTTGTTCTTCATCTCGTTGATATTCTTGGAAGCCATTTCTCCAAGAGATAGTTTAAGCAAAAATGGGAGGGACTAGAAGAAAAAATAGAGAAGACTGGTTGGGAGTATGCAGCATTGAACAACCAAGATACATATTTATAGATAAAGAGAATGAAACTTGGAAGAAATAATATTAAACAATTGATGAATTCCCACAACCGTTACCAATATAACAATAAATATGTTTAGTATCGTGTTTTGGCACGTGTCCTTTCCATCAACACGCGTCCATTCCTTGATTTGACACGTAGAGGACACGTGTTGAAGGATGTGAATAGTTTGCAAAAGGTTTTCATAAAATGTATAAATGTGATGCATGGATGATGCATTGCTATCGTATTCCTTTTTTTTTTCTTCTTCCTTTTACTTAAACCATAATACTTTAGTTGGATATTAAATTATATATGCATATTAATTTCATAATTTTGAGGTTAAATGTATTTTATATACTTCGAAAACAGCTCCATCAAATTTGCTTTAATGGATCTTCCTTAAAAATTCCATCCATCCTTGTGATGGGCGATGCAGCAGGAAACATTTCCCGGAATCACCATCTCTTGTTGTGAGCGATAACCATATTATAGGGGCGGTGCTTTTACTAGTGAATATTTTTGTTGGCTTTGTGAAAAGGATCTTAATTAGTTTTAAAACATATATTAGTTGGTAAATATACAAGTTTGAATGAACATACTCCTAAATATTGAGATATTAGGCATGGAGGGGAATCTCCTGATAGGTGGTCTGTCGATGAGGTTATAGACATGCCAGAGACCTATCTGCAATTAACAAAGAATGTTGATTACTTGCAGGCAGGGTCATTAGAATATGGGTCGGGTCATAACAAATAAACCCAATCCTTCTTTTTCTTCAAAGACAGCCTTCTTCCTTCTTCTTCGATCTGCAAACTTCGTTTTTCTTCTTCAACCACGTTCCCTTCTTCGATCGATCATTTCCTTCTTCTTCGATTCACCGTAGTTTCAATTGTTCTTAATTAATCAGTGCATGAAACAATCAAAATCGATGGAATGTGGATATTTCATTATGTTATACGTGGCGGAGTGTGTCAAGGATGTACGGTTGGATTACATTCAAATTGAACTAGTGAATACTCCATTTTTAATTGAATGTTTTATAAAAGTAGGGTTTGTCAGTTTCTAACAATAATTTCTTATTGTTTTATTGCCTCAAGATTTTCCTCAAATAATTCAAGCCATACTCACAAGAGGATACCACTATGGAAAGAAATTTCTTGGATATGCATCTTGTACACATCCACTCCGCGGCTCTTGGAACTCCAAAAAAGGGGTAAAAAGCAAAAATCTTTTTGCATGACATGTATTATGTGGAATAATTGTCAAGCGATCCGTATTCCAATCTATAGATATTTTCTAGTATAGATTCTTCCATAGGTTTTTGTTGTGTACACAACGTGTCATGCAATGTAATAAACCTATTTTGTGGATCAATGATACTTTTAGCCTGATTATTGAATGAAATAAGCACTTGACTATATCACCTGAACAAGTTATGAGTTTGGAACCGATTCCCACTTTTTCAAATTATTGTGACCTTATTCTCCTGATGATGTTCCAAGATTGAAACCTAAGGCCCATTCATGTTCCAAATTTGGAACCTAAGGTCCGATGAACTTCCGACTTTGAAACCTATATAATGCATACAATCAAATGAGTCAAGTGCACAAATGACCCTAACTTTAGGTTTAAAGTGAAATGTAACCCTTCAAAATAAGAAAATGCCAAAATAACCCTAACTATATGATGTATGTGCCAATCAAACCTTGGGCGCCATTGACTTCAATTGTCAATGGGAGATTTGGATGGAATGTATGAAAATGACAATTTTACCCTTGTATTAAATGGGGTAAAATGGGAATTCATCTTACGAGGAAAGGTTATTTTTGTCATTTCAGGTCCGATCAACACCCAAACTGATGAGTCAATGCCATAATAGTAACAAAAGGTTATAACTGCACATTTTGTTATAAAGTTAGGGATATTTTGGCACTTTCTAATTTTGCAAAGTTATATTGGCACTTCCAGCCTAATGTTAGGGTTAGAAGTGTCAAAATCCCAAATCAAATAAAATGCATCTAAAAATAGAAGAGGAGCCAAATTTTCCCTGAGGCTATAAATACAAACATCCGAAATAGGTTGTGAATTCAACACCAAAAAAAAAAAAAAAAATCAAAATTTGCTCCTTGAGATGGGTTTTGGAACCGAAAACTATGATAATGTTTCAGTTTTAGAACCAGTTTTAGGTGCCGACATGACAGGAATAGAATTCAATTTCAGAACGTATCAAAGGCGGTTACTTCTACCTACCAAAGGCGGTTAATAATCGCCATTAATCATGGCCATTTAAAGGTGGTTAAATGAACCCCCTTTGATCGCAATCAATCAAAGGCGCAACCAAAGAATTCACCCCAATAATGACTTATTTGATTTGATATAACCGTCTTTAATGGATTTGTTCTCCACCAGTGCATGGCATTCCATGTTTGAAAAAGTTTGGTAAGTCTCAATCGGTGAATATGCGACATACGGTAGGTAAAACTAAGAAACCGGAACACTCACAAATGGTTGTGAAAAGGAAAGGCTAAAACATTCAAGTGGGAAATTTTTAAAGAAAATCTTAATCCCCAAATTGGTTTCCCCTTCTTGCCTCAAAATATTATTCATGTAGGAACGACTTTGACCGGCGAACAGCGTAGGGTTTGAGCTACAACCCACCACCCCTGTCGACTGCTTCAAATTCAATCAGCCTACTGTTGAATGGCAGTTATGCCTTAAAACAGTCAAAATGGCTATATATATGTATATATAATCGTCTTAAACAATTTGTTTCCCTTAGGCAACATTGAAAATACATACTAGTTATTTATGTTCTTTATAATTGGATGGATTTCTATAAAAATACAAATGGATTAAAACCACATTTGATTAGCAAAAAAATAATAAGATGAAAAAAAAATCCTTAACGCCATTCAAAAATTCCTTGACAAAAAGTCACGCAAAATGGGACTTCTGGGATTTTAACAGTTTTTCCCCGTCGACAGCCACATCGTCAGCAATATTTGCTGAATCACGAAAAAATTAAAATAAAAGCAAAGTCCCATTTGCTAAACACGACTTCACCATTGTTCTTTATACAGCATTTGCCTTAAATTTTGCAATTTTTTTATAAAATTTAAATATTGTATTTTATAAGTTAAAACAAGTAATAATATGTATTTGAAGGTGGAAATAGAAAAATATATGATATAAAAAAATATTTTCAAAAATTTTAAATTGTGTATGTAATTTAAGAAATGCAGTGTATAAGGTAAGAAATAAGTGGCTTGTCCATAAGATTATGGATAGGTAGCCTGTCAGGAGACCCACTCCAAAATAAATTATCATACATTTGGGAGGGTAAAATTAAATTTCTAATCATATTCATTGCTTGTGAATTGTGAATTTTGCTTGTTTTAATCAGCACGAAAATATATTTTATAGTTTTTGTCCGTCAGTTGATTCTGTGTGTATTTATTTCATCCGAACAGACAGTTGGAATTTGAATTTTCTGAAGGTGATTTCGTGACTTCTGGATGTGTGGGGAACCAGCAGAAATTACTCTCTTTTTTTCGACGCATGAATGTACAAATAAAAACTGCATGAATGTACAAATGGCTTTATGCATGTTAGGCATGAAGACACCTGGAATCAAATGACAATAACATAAAAAATTTATCTTTTTGTATGGGTTCGGTGCAATAAAAAATTCTTAAAAAAATGAAAGACCGAGACAACCGTTTCTCTTCTAGATGAGATCCTGAGGAAGATGCTTTTCTGGAACCAGCTGGAAATTGCTGACAATCACTTTCTGATTGAAGATGTGTTTTAGGGTCTTCATCCGTTCCTCAATGAATTTCAATTTTTCGATTACACTTAATTTGCGAAGAGCTCTGTTTATACAGCTTGCTTAATTTCACTCTGGTTGAATCTCTTTCATTCTGTAGTCCTTTGCCAATTTTATTATGGATAGTCTATGGAGACCCTTAATAGTTTCTGAATAATTTTTGTGCACAAAATCTGAAGCCAAAAGGGTTACAAATATTTTTTAACCAAACAGGATCTGAAATAGAAGTAAACCTTATTCCCGAAGGAGAGTGAAGAGTAATTCAGGATCTGAGTTGGGTTCTGATGAAGCTCGAGACATCCAGGGTTTAAAATATGACACCCCTCGATTTGATGGTCAACATAATCCAGTGAAGTATCTTGATTGGGAGCGACAGATTGAGAATCTGTTTAATCTCAACAATTATCGGGAGAAGGAGAAAGTCAAAGTGGCACAGTATTCTTTCACTCACTATGTGGTTGATTGGTGGAAAAATAAAAAGGAGTCGCGATATCTTGCCAGAAAGAAACCTATCTCAACATGGGAGAGATTGAGATCCGAGCTTTGCCAATATCATGTTCCACCTACTTACTTGATGGAACAACATTCTTATCTGTCCAACATGAAGCAAGGAAATTGCACAGTTGATGAATACTGGCAAGATCTTGAGTTTACTATGAGAAGGGTTGGGATGAAAGAAGATGACACATTCATCAAAAATTGATTCATTAAAGGGTTGCATGAAAATCATCAAACACCAGTCAAGCTTCAACATCACATATCTATGAATGATTTATTGGTGAAAGAAAGGTTGGTTGAGAGTACCCTGCGACCAAGGAGGCCACAACCCAGTTTTCCAAGTCAACGACAAGGGTTTAATTCAGGAAACCCTAGTTATAGCCGTAGTAGGGGCACGCCCATGGGAGGACGAGGATTGGTTTAGACTTATTCAAATCTGACTTATAATCCTAATGAGAGGATGGCGGCATTACCAACCCAACATGTTTAAAAAATTCTAGGTAAGTGCACTACTTCTTCATCAAATTTGGTTTTTGTTAACTCTCCTACTTGTTTTCAATGTACAGAAAGAGGACATGTCCGCAATAACTGTCCTCATGTATGAGTGCTAACAACACTTGAGAAAGGAGATGAGGAAGATGAATATGCTGATATGCCACCATTGTATGAAAGTGGTGAAGAACAAGTAGCTGAAGAGATCATCATAAATGATCATGGTGAACAAGGTCCAAAAACACAAGGTAACTTTGTGTCATTATGAGTTCTAAACTCTCAAATGGCTGAAACACAGGTACAAAGGATTAACAGTTTTCATACCCGTTGTCTTGTGAAAGATAAGAATTGTTTACTGATTATTGATGGTGGTTCTTGTGCTAATACTGTGTCTAATATTCTTGTTAAATCATTGTCTTTGCCTGTGACTACTCATCCATTACCATATAAACTTATTTGGTTAAATGGTAGTGGTGAAATTAGGGTTAACAAACAATGCATGATTAACTTTAAGATTAGAAAATACCATGATTCTATCTTATGTGATGTTATACCTATGGAAGCTAGTCATATTTTGTTAGGGAGACCTTGGTAGTTTGATCGTAAATCCATGCATGATGGTTACACTAAAAAAATTACTGTGATTAAGGATAGAACAAGGTATAGTTTGGTTCCATTATCTCCAGTGGAAGTTTTAGAGGCACAGAGATGCATGAGAGTCAATAAAGAGAAGTTTGGGACTGATGTGCAAATGGCCGACCAAAACCCTAGCAAGGGCTTGAAGGAGATCGGCCACAAGGTGAAAAATGGAGGCAAAAAACCTTGATAATTTCGACCAAATATCAAGGGAGGCCGTCCCAGGTAAGCCAGGTAAGTTTAAAAATGATTTTGATAAGTTGCTTAAAATCCTATCTTCACATCTTAGTCCTTTGCCATCAATTTACATGATGAGACATGAACTTCCTAATGACTCTGGTAGATCATTTTATGAATCAATTAGGGGTGTGAATTGTTTTTTTGATAATCATACTTATGTGCTTATCATTCATTTTAAAGAGAGCTACTTTGCCAGTGATGACACCTTAAAACAGACTTCTCTGGTACGGTAGATGGAAGTCCATCCTGGTGCCTCTCATAGATAGTATTTATAGGCCCTAATTGCGACTAACTACTAGAAAGTAGCTAGCGGCAAGTTGGGGTCGTCCATAGAGAAAAAGGATTCAATCAAGTGTTAAATGTAATAAAAACACACGAACAATTCACTCTACATGTGTGGTAACCAAGTTGGGGGTTTTGATTTTAGAAAACACTACAACTACTTTGAAAAAACTAAAGTAACCAATAATTAGAGAAAACAATATAACTATGATCACACTAGCACGAAAGATGTAATTAATATGATAACAAGTCTTAGATGCAATTGGTTTACATTTCTAGTCGTTCTTTGATCATCGACTACTTATCCTATTTTTATGCATTAACCATATATTGTGGAAAACTTGTCAACACCTTTTGAGTGAAGACATTTCTCGCCTCTTCTCAGTTATAGTTAGTGTGAGTGATCGGTGCTAATAACCCTTACCCTCGGGTCACTCAAGACGATCGACATCATAGACTTCTCTGAGGATAGTAATACACATGGTGACCAAACACAACTAGCACACTGTCCTACAAGAGAGGAACATATAGATAGCATAATTATATCTACTAATAACGACTACGAGGATTGACCTTCATGTTAATCTTTATTAGTGAGCCACATTGATAATTAGTCAAACCCATTCAAATTCATCCTAAATCTAAGCGATTTTACCAATCAACAATCATAATTAATTTTCACTCCTAATTATAACCTAGCATTGACCAACGATAATCACATCGACAAAAAGTCAAACTCTTTTGGATTTGACAGAAAACCTAGCAAATAACTAGTTGATCACCCTAGTCTAAATCTTGCATTAATCACACAAAAAAGCACAAAAGATACTTGTTAATCAAAACACAAAATAGGATAAATTGAATCTCACAAATTCGTACTAGAAATGCTTACCAACTACTCCCAAGAGTATATTTAGCCTACATTAGCTAAACCCATAACAAATCTACAAGAATTCATCAAAGAGATGCAAACTAAGAAAAAATGAAGAAAAACTAGGGTTTTTGAAAGGAGAAATTCGGATAAGAGTAATGGAAGAGAGAGGGATGAGAGGCTAAATAATGAGAACCAAATGTAGCCCAATCCGTCCGCTGCAGGCCGCAATGCCCAATCTGCTCTCTTCTTATTTCCATCGCTACGGGTGAACCGCTGATCCATTTTGGGAGCTCTTATAGTCGTTCTAATAGTACCCGCAAAGAAAAATCCAATGGTACCACCCTCGGAGCTATGTTCTTCTCAGATCATTCCCAAAGCTCAGTTCAAACTTTTAGATCACAATTCATCCGCTTCTTTGTCTTTTTTCTTCGACCCTTCTATCTTCTACCACGTTTTGACTTGTGGCCATCTCCTACCATTCTTGAGAATGACCTGCACTAAACTACTAGTGCTTATGAGCAATCTACAAATTAAGCTCACAAAAAGTTATCTAGATGCTCATAAGGACCAAAAATCCATTACACTCAAAATATATTACAAATTGAAGGATTTAGATACGAAAATCGAAAACAGTTATCTAAACCCCTTGTGATGTAAACCTTCTTAAATCTAGAAATCTTCTAACAAAAAGATAAGAAAATAAATGTTAAATGATTCTGAAAATACATGCATTTTACGTCTCATCAGTAGAACCGCCTTTAATCACCCTTTCCCGTGTGTATCTACAATCACTTACTCTATCGACTAGTATAAAAATATAGATATAGATCCTAAATTCATTTTCATCTAAAATTAACTAAAAATGAATGGAACGGATCCAAATACCCTTGTTAATCTTAAATTGAGCTAAAACTAAATTAATCAAATATATGTTCACCCAATATTTCATTAGCTTATTATATATTAAGAAGAGTAAATTAATCATTAAACTAATTAATGAGATTAATTATCGTTTACAGTGAGTTCAGAAGTCATGGCACTTTTAGAAAATTAGAAAACTAATTCACGCATTTGATAGACTAGGAAGTGTAAGTCTCAGTGAATGTGGCATGTCCATAAGGTTATTGACAGGTCTGAGATCTGATTGAAATTAATGAAATATGATTAATTTTTGCGGGCTAAGTCCATTTAATTATATGGTCATGAGCTTAAACAAAATTTGAAATAGGCCAAATCCATTTAATTATATGGCCAAATTTTTTTGACTTTCCCTAATTTGTAAACATGTCCCTAGCATGTCCATAAGGTTATGGACAGACAGCCTGACAGGAAACCTAATCCACTAGAAATTATATAAACAGTTTGATTTAAGAAAATGGTTAGTTTTACTGTATCCAACCTTGAAAATTTTGTATGTGAAAATTTTGTATGTGGGAAAGTGACCGTCAAATGAAAAGTTGACAAGTGTTATTTAAAATTAAAATTAAATTCATCCTTATTTTTTTTCATTTATTTGTAACTTAAATTTGACACTAGTAAAATTTTCAATTTACCCCCCACCTCCCACACCATACAAATTCCCATATACAAAATTTCTCCGTATCCAACCACTTCATCTTTACTAGATATTTGTATCCATTATTCCGTCCTGATTTTAGTCAGATCTATATCTAGTACTTGTATTTTATCTACTTTTGGATATCCATTATTCCGTTAATACCATATTTGTATTACTTTAGTTATTGTATAAATAATTGTAATTTAAGTTGGAGAATACAATATTTAAGTTTAAAAAATGAAATGTTTGATTGAAATATGGTCTTTCCATAAGTTATGGAAAAATCAATGTTTAAACCACAAATTAGAAGAAATTAAGATAAAATTTTTGGTTTGCATTAGTCGGGTCATAAACTTATAACTACTGTACATTGCATAATAAACTTTTAATATTACAACTCAATCCTTTTATCTTTCTATAATTCTAAATTCAACCTCGTCTTTCTATATGCAGTTTTCTCCAAGACTTTGCCTAACTGTTAAGCTAAAAATATAATAACTATTCCATAAATTATAGAAAGATTGTATTTATCAAAACTAAGCCATAAATTAACATGTCTTGCAAATGTTTTATTTAATCTATAAAATTAAGGTAATTTCAATTATTATCTATAGTAACATGAGTCCGTCATTTCCATAAGTTATTGAAAAACCAAATTTTAAATAGAAAATTAAAAGAAATCAAGAAAAATTTATGGATTGAATTAATTGGGTCATAAACTTATAACTAATGCATGTTGCATAATAAATTATTTATATTGCAACTAAAATCTTTCACCTTTCTACAATTCTAATTTAACCCCGTCTTTCCATATGCCTATGGAAATGCGGTATTTCCCAAGAATTTGTCATAGGTACATACAAAAAATTAATTCCCAGACCATAAATATATACTAGCTTTAAAACATATTAAATTTATCAAAATCAAATTTTATTTATAAGTTCAAATAAGTTTAGTAAACTTTCAAACAATTAAATATAAAATTATGTACCAATCTTATTTTGAAAAAAAGGTCAATAATAACGAATAAATTAAATCTATTCCAACCTATTGTGGATTATTTTCATTGGGAAAGTTTCAGGAAATGCGGTATTTCCATAAGCTTATGGACAGTCCACAGGAGCATTTACCTTAAATGTTATAATTTTTTTATAAAATTTAAATATTACATTTTATAAGTTAAAACAAGTAATAATATGTATTTGAAGGTGAAAATATAAAAATATGATATAAATAAATATTTTCATAAATTTTAAATTTTGTATGTAATTTAACAAATGCAGTATATAAGGTAAAAAATAAGTGGCATGTCTTTAACCTTATGGACAAGCGGTCTATGAGCAGACCTACTCATTTTCATTTATGCATTCTATACCCCATAAGTGTTTAAGAATGGAACTAAATGAAATTTAACTAAAATTTAACAAGGGTTCACTAGTTTAAAATTTTGTTCTTTCGACTCGAAATTTAACTGAACTAAAATAGGATATTATGAAAAATAGGAATAATAAACTAAAATAAAATAAATAATATCAATTCAAAATTTTATATAACTAAACTTCCTTGTAAACAAGTTGAGAACGCTACCTTATGATTATACAGGGACACTCAAACGTCAAACACCACACACACATATATATATATATATACACTATTATATATATAATAATTATACAGGGACAATTATATATATATATATATTTATTTATTTATTTGTGTGTGTTTGGTGTTTGACGTTTGAGTGTCCCTATATAATTATATATATATATGATAATTTATATATAAATATATGGTAATTTATATATAAATATATGGTAATTTTCTTATATATATATATATATATAAATATATATGATAACTGCCTTATATATATATAATGAAAATTGGAAAAAAAGTGATGTATAAGACAATTATCATGTAAAAAGTTAAAATTTTGAACTCTGTGTACTTCCTCCATTTCATTAAGGTGGCATACTAGATTTAGACTCTTGGATTAACGTGACGAGAATGAGAGGTAGAAATTGAGTATAGAAAGTAAAAAGTAGAATGAATGGATGAGATTGTAGGAATCTTACCAAAAATAAAGAGTGTCATTTAAAAAAAATTCCAATAACGTAAGTGAAATGGATAGAGGGTATAATAATTATAAATACACTATAAATTGATTAACAAGTGCATACGCTACAAGTGTATAAGAGTGTGCATAGGTGTAAATGTTTGAAGAAAGGAATCCATGAATGAGAATGTCGACTGGGAATGTGACATAGCTGATGAGAATGTCTAAATTTATTTTGTAAATGTTTGAAGAAAGGAATCCATGAATGAGAATGTCGACCGGGAATGTGACATAGCTGATGAGAATGTCTAACAATTTATTCGAATAAAATCAAGGAGTCCAACAATTTATTCGAATAAAATCAAGGAGTCCAATGTGAATGTAGCTGATGAGAATGTCTAACAATTTATTCGAATAAAATCAAGGAGTCCGCAATGCCAAGAGCTCCGTCTATCGATGAACAGCGGATTGACGGAGCTCTCTCTTTATCATCTCGTGCCAGGAATTTGAAGTGGATGAATAAGAATCTTGAGAAAAGTTATCCAATGTGAATGTCAACATATTGCGGAATGTCAACGTATTGCGGAATGTCGACGTATTGCGGAATGTCGACGTATTGCGGAATGTCGACGTATTGCGAGTTATCCAATGTGAATGTTGACGTATTGCGGAATGTTAGTTATGACACATCTGAAGAGAATGTCTAACATCTTATTCGAATAGCATGCGTATCTTAACATCTTAACTGAATAAAATCTCTATAGTTAAAGTATGATCGGTTAATCTGTTCGTCAGAATTTAAATTGCATATTTATTTAACATTATTATCTTTTTTAGTTTGATTGTATATTTGAATTGATATATGGAAAACAATATTATCATAGATGATATAATTGAATTTATTCAGTACTTTCTAAATATTAAATTCTTATTTGCATTATTATATATAATCGAATATATTAACGATTAAGCACATTTTTTAATTAGGATAATAATAATTACTGTGTAATTTAAACTGAAACATGGGAAGTATGCAAAAAGCATGTGGTTGATTATCCCGAACCCTGACAACTAGCACCATAATAATATAATAAGCATAGGTACAAAATATCCGTACACAGTATAATTTGTTTGGTTCAAATAACCAGTAAAAAAAATATATTTTAAAAAACAAAATCAACTTGAACATGTAAATTTATAAGTATAATAAATTTTTAATATTGTAACTAAAACTTTTTTATTCGTTATACTTCTAATTCAATCCAATCTTTCATTCATATGTTTATAAAAAGATTGTCTTCTCCCAGATTTTCCTATAAGTAATTATGATCTCATTTCGATATGCTATTACCATCAACATGACTTAAAGAATATATTTTACATTCGAAACTAAATTCAACCATACAAAATCCATTCAACTTAACCTCGAAATGGTTTATTCTTTATTTGTGAGGACATTTTATTTTATTTACTTTCATACAATCTCATTATATAATTTTTTAAGGATAATTATTAAAATTTATTATATATTTTTTCTATTCATTTTAAGAGTCTGTCTCTTGAAAAACGGTATTTTCATAAGCCATGGAAATACCAAGGTTTAAAGTGAAAATATGAAGAAATGATAATAAAATTTTTGGGTTGCATGAATCGAGTTATAAACTTTATAACTACTACACGTTGCATAATAAAGTTTTAATGTTGCAATGAACAATTTTTACCATTTATTATTCTAATTAAATCTCGTCTTTCCATGAGCATGTGGAAAGACGATTTTTCCTAAAACTTTTCCTCATTTTAATCCATTCAATTAGGATCTTCAAAAACCTTGTTTTGAAAGTGATCTGTCACAGTTAAGCAAATGAAGAGAGTATCAACTTTTACTCACAAATTAGTGATAACCCGCGGGTAGGGGTTTTAAAAAATATCCGGCTCGCAATAATTATCCCGGTGTAAAATAATTGGGCATTTTTTTTCCATTTTTCAGGGCTTAGCACTCGGCTTGGAAATTTTACATTTTAATAGATCTGGGTCCAGGACACAAGATGCGATTTTTGGGTATTTAAAATTAAAATTTAACTATATTTAATTAATTTTAATTTTAAATAATTTTCCCGCTTATCCATTTCCAATTCTCAATTTTCCATATCTATGAAATATTAATTATTAAATAATAAAAATTTACATAATATTCAAGTGCTAAGTTTTCAAGCACTCCCTTGCAACTCCGAATTTTCAATTTTTTCTTCTAAGTTCCAACCCTTCCTTTCAGCCTCAAATTCTCAATTAGAACCCAGGTCACAATTAGCCCTAAGTTAGCAGTAGCCAATAGGTCAAACTGAATATATATATATATATATATATATATAAATATATGTATGTATATATATATGGTTTTCCATCATAAATTTGATATCAAACTTTCATAAGGTCTTCACTAAATTAAAATTTATTAGCACAATGATCTTATTCTCGTCATTTCACCAAATTTTGTTATATTCACAAATTAGGGAATGATGATCATGATACAAACTTGTTGCTCTTAGTAATCATTACATGTTGAATTTTTTAACGACAAAAGGTGATAATTATTCGTACAAAAAAATGACGCAAGAATTTAATTGTTAAAATACATTGTCATCATTGTAGAGGGTTTTTTCTTGCATTAATATAAATTTACGTAGCATAATGAAATAATAATTATCTCAAATACTTCAATCTTAAATAAGTCAGCGGGTAACCTGTTACCTGGCCCGAATAATCTGGCCTGTTCTTCCGGGATGGGTCACGGGCTGCATTTTCAACTACCCACACATATGGGTACCCAAATGTGCGACTACCCGAAAGTGCCGATACCCGCATTTGAATACCCCTACCTACAAGCATGACTTAGTTACCCTTAAGGTCATCTTAAATATTATCTCAACAAAATAAATGATATGAATCCCCTTCCGAAGAATCTGGATTGCGGAACTAAGATCTTTGACAAAACAAGGAAACTCACAAACCCTTCAATGCTGCATGAAATTCAAGGTCTAGCTCTCGGGGTACACTCAATTTTGACTTGCTCTCTAACTAGCCCTCATGATCAGATTATATGGTTTGTTGATACTTAACTAGCCCTTGGGGTTAAGCAACAATGGAATAGCTCGCAAGCAAAGAGTATGAACTCAAAATATTGTATATTTGATTGATAAAAGTGGTAATGTGAAAATAATGTTGAAAACCACCCCTATTCATAGTACATGGGTATGGTCTTCAAAAATACAAACAAGAAACTGAATTATGGCAGCTTTAAGAAGCAAAAATCATATTTAACTAGACCACCTAAAATAAATGACTATATTCTTCAAGATAAATCTTGAATAAATATTGCCTTATCTAATCATACCAAATCTAATTCTAATCAAATCAAAACTGAATATTCTAAACACTAAAATAAATGCATGACCGAAACATTAATTCTTCCAAAGGCAACATGGCTGAATTAATGGGCCTTATTCTAAAATAAAATAAATTACAAATGATCACACTACCTCATTAAAAAATCCAGTGGGAAAAAGAGTATAGTGTTATCATCTTAAAAATAATAAACTAAGAAAAATATGTTAAATGATATTTTGATATTGCATCATTCCCTCCGAGATCGAAAAGTTTCGTCCTTAAAACGTGAACGATCTTCAAAAATAAATGGAGATAAACGTCTCACGCCATCCCTGCAAAATTCGACTAGTAAACGATGACTTGACACTGACTAGGCAGTGATTGTGTGTTGACTGGGAGGCTGAAGTGGCACTAACTCGTGAGATAAAGAGAACTGGAGAGAAACTCGAGATAAATTCAATAACTCCCAATAAAATGACCAACTCTGGAGATATTGAATAGCTCACGATATGAAGAGATGATCCTGGTTTAACGCGTGTGTAACACGTGCGTCTTCAACTGGTAGGGCCTTTGTAAAGCAGAGTTGTGTATATTTTTTTGAAAAGAAATGGAAATTTTATCGAGTTCCAAAAAAAATTACTTTGTTTGAGAAATTAGATCTCTGCTTTCTAGTGATGTTTCTTTCCCTTCAATATTATCGTGCATTTATCTGAATTTAATCAATGACTCATTCAATCTTGGTGTTACTAATAAAAGCATATGATTTTCCTCATCTTCTCCTCCTCACTATAGAGGAAATTTATTCCCACGGGGTTTGATAATCCTCTGTAGAGGTAGCACTGGTAGCCAAATTTTGACTTCGATGACTGAAACAGACGTCGTCTGATAAACTCAGGGTTGCGATTGTAGCCCGCAAAGATTTTGATAGTACCCGGAAATGAAGAACACTCTGTGGAGGTAATCTAGCAAGAAGAAACATCTTTGTGTTTACTTTTACACACTTGTGAATTTATTAAATTTCTTTATTTGTTAAATTTGGTTTTTGCTTATTAAGTGTGATTTTTTCTTCTCCTTCAATGTAGAATTATTGTTATGAAATGTGGTGTGCAATTATTGTGATTTGATCACAACTTGCACGATCTTGGTGTCAAAAATAAAAGTGCCCCATCCTCTTCATTTTCTCTTCTTCACATGGAGGAAACATCTTGGTTTCACATTTTTATTCATTGAATTTTTTTTTAATTTTTTTTTGTGAAATTAGATCTTCACTCTGCATTGTTCTTTATTTCCCTTAAATATCATTGTGCAATTATCTAAATTTAATCAATGACTCGTTCTATCTTGGTTTTACTAATTAAAGCATCTGATCTTTCTCATCTTCTCTTCTTTTCTGGGGAGGAAACAAACAATACGTAAAATCGTACGAGCTTAATGGCCCGTGCATCTGACCATCGGCCCAAGGTGGAGTACTTGTTCCACAAGAAAACAAAATAGTAGCCCTACTTGCCTACCTATATAAAGGCTATAGGTAATCCTACACACTCAACTATTCATTCTCACCACATACGGCTCGCACAAAGACTCCTAAATCCATCCCGAGGCTTTTCTTTCACCTCTCCAATCCTCGATCAAACTTGCGTTCCCCAGGTGCTATGAAATGGGAGGTCTTTCCTTCGCCTTATCGTATATGTATTGGCTTGGCTTCGTCCCGAACCAAGGAGGCATTCTGGAGGACGCATGCCCATTTCCGTATACAGAAATTTATTCTTTTTTGTTAAGTTTAATAATTGTTGAAATTACTCCTTTAAATCCAGATAAATCCTATCTTGTAATTTTGTTTTCAATCGGTGTTTCTTTTTACTATTTGCTTACTTGGTTGTCAGAGCCTCTTCCCCCCCACACCTCTGGGGGATTTTTCTTGCAGATTCAGGTATGTCAGATGGTGGTGCAGTAGCGGCATCAAATTGGCATGCCAGTGGGATTTTTGGAGTAAGATTTATGCTATTTTACGGTTTATGTCTGCCCCTATGGCAAGTTCATTGCGTAGGAGCAAATGGTTGAAGGATAGAGGAGTTTCGACCATCGAAGAATAAGTAAATTCCCTTATTAGAGATGAAAAGGGGTGTGGGACCAATCAGATGGATCCTACCCCTCAAGTGCCGGTAACCAACACACGGAGAGCGTCCGAGATCAGATCCTGGAAACAAGAGGACTGGAGAGCCATCAGACGGAAGCCCTCGAGCAGTCAAACACACTTGGGAAGGACGGACATCAGCGTCAAGCCTCGGTTAGGGGGTGTTACAGCCCCTACCACATAAAACCAGGCGTGGTGGCCCATGGAGGATGGGTCGCAATTCACAGAGGCTACGACTAATTCACAAGTGGAGCCTACTATAGGGGTCATTCAGGGGATGAGGGGGCACAAATAGTGCAATCTCCCCATCACAGCAGGACTTGGCACAACTGGCCCAGACTCTCAGATCTGCGGGGTAACAGGTATAACCCCCAATGCTCTGGCAACAGATGGCCTAGTAACAGGTGGGGGTCCCACCTTCAATGCTCCTAGTGTTAAACCAAAGCGGATGCAAGCTCCTCTAGGACCAATCTACCCACTGAATATGGGGGGGGGGGTCAGGACTAGCCTCAACCAACGTTTCCCTCGAACTATTTCATTCAAACCGTGGCTAATTCAGTACCAGCTTTAATCCCTAGTTTTGATAGGCCGATGATCCCTTATTTGATGCCTTGGCAAACGAGTGGGTATCTAGGGTTCAAAGCCCAAATGCACTCATAGTCTCGGTTGGAGATGCCCCCATACGATCTCTATCATCTAGGGCATCAACATATACCATATAGTTCCGCTATTGGAGGGTCACAACTGGGGTACATGGCTTCAAACCAGGGACCCACCAATGATGCCTCCTAGCTAAATCGGTGAGGAGATCCGTGAACCGGGGGGGAGTCTAGTGACTTTCTCAAAAGAGAGCTTGATAGACTAACCAGTTCTTTGGGCCAAGCTGTAGCCTCTCCCTTCAGCCTCACTATAATGGCCATCTGATGGCCCGGTAATGTTAAACCTCCCGAAGGGCTCAACATATACAGTGGATATTCGGATTCCCAAGAATTCATCCAGACCTTCCTCAGTCTGATGAACTCAAGAGACTTCAATGAACAACTGACGTGTAAGCTGGTCGGAAGCTACCTTCAGGGGAAGGCCCAGGAATGGTTCAACAAGTTGGCAAAAGGATTATTGCATTCTTATAGGGACTTTGGAAGGGCCTTTCTAGGTCAGTTATTTTAGAAGAAGAGGTTTACCAAAACCTTGGTAGAACTTTACTAGGTCAAGCAAAGGCAGGTGGAATTGACCTAGGCATACTATCAAAGATATACGGATGAGAGCCTCAGTGTGATCAACCGTACTGAGGATGGAGAAATCTTGGGGTATATGAATGGGATGTTCGATATCAACCTGTACAAGAAACTGGTCTCGAAAAGGCCGGAGACCTTGTAGCCACTGCAGGAGATTGTGGAAAAGTACTCCAAGATTGAAGAGGTCGGGAAAAAGAAAAGAGAGGGGGACAGAGGTGGCAAAAAAGGCCCCAAGCACCCTGATAAGTCTACGAGACCCGAGGCTTTGAAAAAGAGCTTTGGAAGCTACGTCCCCCTGACTAAATCTGTGACGGAAATATATTCTATCCATAAGGTCCTATTCCAAAGGCCACCCTGAGGAAAAGATTTCCCCAGAAAGAAGGACTTTTCTAAGTACTGTGACTTTCATCAAGAACGAGGTCACGACTTAATTGAGTGCCGCCACCTGAAGTTAGAAATTAAAAGATGTGCTAGAGAATGGTTGCTCTTGGATTGCATCGAGGGATCAAAGAGAGGAACCTCTTCAAAGTGCAAGAAAAACCATTGGAAGGGTGGAAGAAAGGGAGGAAATTGATGGGCCAAAGAACAACAAGGAAATAAGGTCGAACAAGCAGGAAATAGGGTAAGAGAAAATGATGGACCTGAGGTCGAAGCCAAGGCGGATAAAAATCAAAGAGATGGGCCGAATTGGGTAATTAATTTCATCAATGGTATGGGTGACCAGTCATCGAAAACCATCATTAAGGTGCAATCTCAGTACATGCCCCCAGAGAGCCTAGTCAGAAGCGGTTTCGACCACAAGAAGCGATCACTTTCTCAGAAGCGGACTCGGTGCCTGGCCGAACCCCCCATGTAGATCCAATGGTCATATATGTGACAATTGGGGATTTATGTTTTAAAAGAGTGTTTGTCAATGATGACAATGCGGTAGAAGTGATGTTTTCTAATTACTTTGATTAACTAGGGCTCGACCATAAATGTTTGAAAAGAACAACCTCCCCCCTCTCCGGCTTTACTGGGAAAACGGTTCTGCCCATAGGGGGTCATAAATCTGCCAGTTAGAGTGACAGATGGAGAGAAAGAGGTCATGATTGGTTGCAGTTTTGCAGTGATCGATGTTGTATCCCCCTACAATATGATATTAGGAAGACCTTGGATGTGCCAAGCGTAATCCGTATGGTCCCCTACTATTTGACAATGAAATTCCCCACAAAGAAGGGAATAGAAGTCATAATAGGAGATCAATCAATGGCCAGAAGTTGTTTAGCCATTGTGCTGAAAGAGGCTAAGAGGGAGGAAAAGGTATGTTCAGTCAATGGGGAGATCAAACCCATAGACACGGAGCCAATGGCCGTTTGGGAGAAAGGAACAGTGCCTACGGGAAAAATGATACCCTTCTTGACAAAAATAAAACTGAAGGACCTGTTGGATAACTATGTCAATGTGTTTTCATAGGACACCCTCGACCTAACAAGGCAGCTGATAGTTCACAAACTAAATGTGGATCCTTCCCGAAAGCCGATAAAATAGAAGAGAAGATCATATGCCCTCGAAAGGGCGGAGGCCATAAAAGAAGAGGTCCAAAAGCTACTTAAGGATGAAGTAATCAAAGAGGTGTTCTATCCCAAATGGATAGCAAATTCAGTGATGGTTCCCAAGCACGATAGGCTTGGAGAATGTGCATTGATTTTAGAGACCTTAACAAATGTTGCCCAAAGGACAGCTATCTCTTACCCTCCATTGACGTACTGGTAGAAGCCGTTCTGGATATGAGGTTTTGGCATTTTTTGATGCCCACAAAGGCTACCATCAGATACTCATGACTGAAGAGGACAAGCATAAGTTAAAAAAGAGCTTTGAAAGCTACGCCCCCCTGACTAAATATGTAATAGAAATATATTCTATCCATAAGGGCCTGTTCCAAAGGCCACCCCCAAGAAAGAATTTCCCAGGATAGAAGGACTCACCTAAGTACTATGACTTTCATCAAGAGTGGGGTCACGACTTACATCAAGAGCAGGGTCATGACTTAAATGAGTACCACCACCTGAAGGCCGAAATTGAAATATGCGCTAGAGAAGGGTTGCTCTCGGATTGTGTTTAGGGATCAAAGGGAGGAACCACTTCAAAGTGCAAGAAAAACCTTTGGAAGGGTGGAAGAAAGGGATGAAATTGAGGGGCCAAAGAACAAGGAAATGAGGCTGAACAAGCATGAAATATGGTGAAATAGAACGATGGACCTGAGGTCGAAGCCAAGGCGGATCAAAATCGAAGAGATGGGCCAAACTGGGTAATTAATTTTATCAATGGTATAGTAGGTGACCAGTCATCGAACACCACCATTAAGGTACCGTCTCAGTACATTCCCCCCGCCCAGTTAGAAGTGGATTTGACCAGAAGAAGCGATCACTTTCTCAGAAGCGGACTCGGTGCCTAGCCGAACCTCCCATGCGGATCCAATGGTCATACATATGACAATTGGGGATTTCTGTGTTTAAAGAGTGTTCGTTGATGACGGCAGCATGGTAGAAGTGATGTTTGCCAATTGTTTTGATCAACTAGGGCTTGGCCGCAAAATTTTTAAAAGAACAACCTCTCCCATCTCTGGCTTTACTGGGAAAATGGTTCTGCCCTTAGGGGTCATAAACCTTCTAGTTAGAGTGGCAGATGGAGAGAAGGAGGTTATGACTGATTGCAGGTTTATAGTGATCGATGTTGTATCCCTCTACAACGTGATATTGGGAAGACCTTGGATTTGCAAAGTGCGAGCGGGATGGTCCCCCTACCATCTGACAGTGAAATTCCCCACAAAGAAGGGAAAAGCAGGCATAATGGGAGATGAACCAGTGGCCAGAAGTTGTTTAGCCATTGTGCTAAAAGAGGCTAAGAAGGAGAAAAGGGTGTCTTCGGTCAATGGGAAGATCAAACCCACTGACACAGAGCCAATGACCATTTGGGAAAAAGGAACAGTGCATGTGGGAAAAATGATACCCTTCTTGACAAAAAGAAAACTGAAGGACCTGTTGGATAAATATGTCAATGTGTTTTCTTGGGACACCCTCGACCTAACAGGGGTTTCGAAGCAGCTAATGGTTCAAGGATTAAATGTGGATCCTTCCCAAAAGCCGATAAAATAGAAGAGAAGATCATATGCCCCCGAAAGGGCGGATGCTATAAAAGAAAAGGTCCAAAAGCTGCTTAAGGCTGAAGTAATCGAAGATCTGTTCTTTCCAGAATGGATAGCGAATCCAGTGATGGTTCCCAAGCACGATGGGGCTTGGAGAATATGCATTGATTTTACAGACCTTAACAAATGTTACCCAAAGGAAAACTCTCTTACCCTCTATTAACGTACTGGGAAAAGCCATTGCTGGATATAAGGTTTTGGTAATTTTTGATGGCCACAAAGGCTACCATCAAATACTCTTGGATCAGTTCCTTTTAGACCTTGAGGAAAAGTTCTAGACACTTCGAACAACCAACTTAAAACTAAACCCAGTGAAGTGTGTAATCGGGGTAAATTCCTCGAATTTATGGTCTCACAAAGGGGTGTATTGATGTTAAGCCCAAAAAATTTGAAGCTTTAATACAGATGAAGCCCCCTCAATTGGCAAAAGACGTCTAAAGCCCTTAGTCGATTCCTTTGAAAGGGGGTGTAAAAACACTTGCCCTTCTTTAACATCCTTCGAAAAGTTAAGAAATTCAAATGGACGGAAGAATGTGACAAAGCCTTTCGGGAGTTGAAGGACCACTTACAAAGTCTCCCCACCCTAATGAAGCCAGACAAGGGGAAGGATCTATATTTATACATCTCGGCATCCCCCTTGTCCATCAGTACAGTTCTGATAAAAGAAAAGGACAGAGCCCAACACCCTGTCTACTTTGTAAGTAGAGCTTTGCATGGTCCTGAAACTAGATACACTGCCTTGGAAAAGTTTATATTAGTCCTTATCCACGCTGTGAGGCACCTTCGGCTGTAATTCTAGGGTCATAGGATTATCTTACTAATGAGTTATCCGATCGGGCAAGTACTTCTCAAGCCAAAGGCCTCAGGAGTAATGATGAAGTGGGTCATCGAACTAGGTGAACATGACATCCAGTTCCGCCCAAGTACAACCATAAAGGGCCAAGTTTTAGCAGAATTAATTGTAGAAACTACTGAACCAATCATATTACATGAAGAGAAAGAGTCTGAAGAGGCCTGACAGTTGTATGTGGATGGCTTGTCACATTCCAGAGCCAGTGGGGCCGACATCTTGCTAACAAGCCCCGAGAAGAAATACTGCCCCTATGCCTTACACTTTGACTTCAAGGCCACAAATAATGAAACAAAATATGAAGTCCTGATTACAGGCCTTCGAATAGCCAAGGATTTGTGTGTTCAAAGGTTGGACATATTCAGCGATTCCCAGATCGTTGTCCTTCAAGTCAAGGGGGAGTATAAGGCTAGGAAAAGGAGCTTACAATGCTATCTAGAAATGATGAAGCTCTTTCTCGGACATTTTCACCATTATACCCTCACACAGGTCCCTCGGGAGAAAAATCACAAGGCTGGCGCTCTAAGAAAGTTGGCTTTATCCGATCTGGACTTGCAATCTCAAGGGCCTCTGATGGTGGAAACATTGAGTAAACCAAGCTTTGAAGAAAAGGCAATGATGATAATGGTAGAAGAGCAAGATTCGGGGACAATGCCTATCATTAGCTATCTTTGAGATGGTACCCTCCCAGAAGACACAATCAAAGCAAGAAAGATTAGGCTTAAAACACCTAAGTATGTAATCCACGAGGATGTGATATATCGTCGAGGACATCTACAGCCGCTCCTTTGGTGCATAGCCCCCCATGAGGCTAATTATCTGATTTGTGAAGCTAACGAAGGGGCCTTCAGAAGTCACAAAGGGGCCTTCAGAGGCTCAAGATGTTTGACGAAATCCATAAGCACATCCAAGCCTGTCACCAATACCAAAGGCATGCACCGATCACCCACGTTCCCCAAGAAGAGATAATGAACATCAGCAGCTCTTGTCAATTTGAAAAATGGGGGATCGACTTGGTGGGTCCTTTCAAGGAGGCCCACAGACACTTTCGATACCTGATTGTGGCCATTAACTACTTTATAAAGTGGGTCGAGGCCGAAGCCTTAACGGGTGTGAAGGGAAAGTTGGTGATCAGGTTTTGCTGGAAAAATATCATATGCTAGTTTAGAATCCCCCAAATGATTATAACTGACAATGGTGCTCAATTTTTCAATGACCCCTTCAAGAGCTGGTGTAAGGAATACAAAATTCGCCCAAGGGTAACTAGCATTTACCACCAGCAAGAAAATGGGCAGGTGGAGGTCACATATCATACCATTGTTAACGGTATCCATTCACGGCTGAAAGGGGCAGGAGGAAGTTGGATCGATGAGCTGTTAAATGTTCTTTGGTTGTGTCAGACAGCGGAGTCGTCTGCCACGGGTAAAACCCCCTACAGCCTAGTGTATGGTTCGAAGGCGGTTATCCCTATGAAAGTGAGACTTCTAACCTTTTGAAGGACCTCTATAAACAATGAGCACCAAGAAGCTAATGATGAACAACATCGATTGGATATGGACCTCCTAGAAGGGAAAAGAGAGAAAGCATCCCTTCATAAAGCCAAGATCAAAGAGAGGGTTAAGCGGTACAGTGACCGAAGGGTCCAGTTCTCCCCAGGAGACCTCGTAATGAGAAAGAAGAAAGAGAAAACTCAAAAGGATCCAGAAGAGAAGCTATCAGCTAACTGGGAAAGACCCTATCAGATTGTGGAAGTTGGCCCTGAAGGCAGCTATGTGCTTGAAACCCCCCAAGGTGAGGCACTTACGCACAGATGGAACGTCTCAAACCTTAGAAGATATTATGCCTAAATATCATAGATGACTTGGTAAGGTTGACAAATAGCCCGCCCTGAACTAGCTATGGGTTGGACGATGTTCTTGATCATATCTAGCACTTTAAGTCTGTAGGATTCTTTGTATCTTTGGGCTCAATTTTTATATGAAAGTGCATTCCTTATAATGGTTTCTTCCTATAAATTAAAATGCATTTCCTAAAAATGGAGTCAGAGGTGTTCAGAGGGTCCAAACTGCCCACCGAAAACCTTAGAGGCACAGATCCCTTAAGCATATTTGAAATGGGTTTCCTCGAATATCCTTCGGGCACATTCCCCTTAGACATTCGGAGACTGCCTTAGAGGCACTAATCCTTGAGGCTAACAATTTAGAAGGGTCCAAATTGCCCTCTGAAGGCCTTAGGGACATTGACCCCGCAGGCCAACGTCTCGGAGGGTCTGAACTGCCCACCGAAGACCTTTGGGACACAGATCCCTTAAACATATTTGAAATAAGTCTCCTTGAATGTCCTTTGGGCACGTTCCCCTTGGATGTTTGAAGGCCTCCTTAGGGGAACTGATCCTCTAGGCTAACGTCTCGAAGGGTTCGAACCGCCTACCGAAGACCTTAGAGACACTGATCCCTTAGACATATTTGAAATAGGTCTCCTCGAATGTCCTTCGGGCACATTTCCCTTGGACGTTCAGAGACCGCCTTAGGGGCACTGATCCCCTAGGCCAACGTCTCGGAGGGTCTGAATTGTCCATCGAAGATCTTAGGGACACTGACCCCCTTGGACATTCAGAGACCATCTTAGGGGCATAGCCCCCTTGGATGCTCAAAGACTACCTTAGGGGCATAGACCACCTTAGGGATACATATCCCAAAGATGAGATTCGAATGCGCAACAAGTGCTCAAGGCTTAGACCTTGTAAAATATACAAAGGGTCAATAAATCCCCATTCGATTGTGTAAACTACACAGGGCTAAGACCTCGTAAATCGCTTGAAAAAAGTCAAAGAAAAAAGTTAAAGAAATTTAGCTTGGGTGCAATGGCCCTACCTAAAAAAATGCTCTGACAACGGCGAAGGGAAGCACATATTATTATTAGGCCAACATGGCTATTTTAAAATACACAGAAATAAATTACAACTATTTTACAAAGTAGGAACCTTAAAACTAAGCGTTGGGATCTCCAAACTAAAGGTTCTTCTTCGTCGTCGAAGGACCATGGTCGACTTCGACCAGCCGTAGACGAAGAACCTCTCCCTTGGCCAGTGGAGGAGTGGCTTTGAGTCATGTTATTTCTTTGAGCTGCAGTCATAGGAGAAGGGGCTTCACTTGACCCAGAAGCCTCAATTCTCCTAGGGGCAGTACGAGAACTTGAAGCTCCAGCTTTTACTTCCTGCACTCTGTTCAGCCACGTCTTAGTCTCTTCATACGCTTTCCGATACTTGGGTTTCTGATTAATGTGTTTTTGCTCCGTGATATTGATAGTGTCTCAAAGAAAGCCTTTGAAATCTTCAATCAATGGAGTTTCAATTGTCCCGAGTCGAAGCCCTTATGCTCGAAGGTTGTTGGCCATTGCCTCTTAGGTTGAAGGAAGTTATGAAAGCACTTTATCAACCTTCTCTTTCTCCCTACAAATGGTAGCAATGAGGGCCTAATTCTTCGTAATGGTTCGTTCCAACGTTGGAACCAGGTCTCGCTGATATGTTTGGACTTCTTCTTTCCACTGCTTAAGTTTTTCGATAGCAGTTGCTAAAGCCATTCGAGCCACCTCTACATTTTCTTGGGCCACCTGAGCCTAACAATGGTAGCTTTGGACGGACTCATTCGACCAAGAATCTGATGCTCCCATATTGTCTTTATAGGCCTTAGTAGCCAAAAGACATTCATGTATCCAAGAAAACCCAGCCTGGTAGTTATCTCTTCAAGAACTTTATTATGCCGGGCTTTGAGCGATAAAAAATCTCCCAAAATTTCATCCTTAGCAGTAGCTAAGGAATCCCTTTCCTTTCTCGAATGGCTCAGCACTTCGAGAAGTTCTTGTTGCCTTTCATGAAGATTACTGTGCCATAAGACCAGTTCCTTGTATGCTGCTCAAAGCTCCTCTTCAAGCTGGACAGACTTGTACCAAAACTAGGATGCCTCGATCCAGTGCTTCCAAACCCATTCCTTGATCTGGTGATACCACTCCTTCATGATTTGAAAGAAGAAATCGAAGGAGGCACCCTTTTTCAAATTTTGGGGGGGGGGGAATAGTACCAAGTCTAAAGTCTATGAAAGTTAAAAGAAAAATAGATAAATATGAGAAAATAAGAGTCTTCATTAATAGAAAGAAATAAGTACACCGGGAGCCCCCGAAGGGAGAAATTTCCAAACTTTTTTCCTACGCTAGATGCCTCCTGAGAAGAACTCGAAGGGGTAGCCTACGTCGTGATCACAGAGCGATAAGGGGATTTGGCTCTTTCCACTCAATGTCTTCATCCACCTCTAGGCCACAGATCTCCTTTACCAAGAAATACTTGCCAAAGGCTTTCCAATGGTCAAGCAAGGGGAGTTTGATCCCCCCATCCTAGATAGACTTCCACCAGAGATGGCTCATCTGTTTGGGCTTCAAATTTTTCTTGTAAACATCCAAAATAGTAGTGTACTCAGTCGGATTGTCCTTGGAGATGGAGTGAGCCTAACTGTTCTGGGTAACCCCAACCAAGAGCGCGGAGAGGAAGGAGAAAAAATCCCGAAACCCCTGGGTCTTGACCACCCTATTAGTATAGGCGTCAAAAGTCAAAGCATGTTGCTTGGGAGAGAAAAGGCCAGACAACTCCCGTTTATGAACAAGGGTCTATTTCTCAAGCTCCCCTTTGTGAACAAGAGTTTGTTTCTCCAACTCTGCCTGATGGGCAACAACAAGAGTAGCACGCTCAGCCTCGTAATTAGAGGCCACCTTTTCCAGGTCTTCCTTGTAATGAGAAGCAGCCTCGCGCAACTCCCCTTTAATTTCCTTAGACTTAGCAAGAGCATGCTTAGCCTCCTAAACCTTCATTAAATAGTCCTGGACAACAGAGTCCAAGGAAACTGAGAAGGGTGCCTTCGGGGCAAGAGTTAGGTGACCCTCCACACGCCGAGGATGCATGTTGCTCTTCTCTGAGAGGGAACCGGCCTCCGAGCTGGTGTTCCCGCGGGGACAAGGTTTGGATGGAGGGTTGAATGGAGGAGGGGGATGTCATTTCTTGGCCTTTTAGGGGAAGGTTGGGGCATCAAGGTACCATCGTGACCCCATTTCCTCCCACCATCTTCACCCTGAAGCTCCAACTGAACCTTGGAGTGATCCTCTGGTTGAACGGGTCTAGAAGTGGGATGGCTGCGAGGGGTTTCTAGAGAAGCCTCTGCAAAAGTTTCCTCATCTATCATCTCGTTGCCGAAGCCAAGAGTTGCAGGAAAATCCACTGAACAAAAGGAAAAAAAGGAGAAACACAAATTAGCCAACAGAAAGAATGTGAAAAAAGACTAGATAAAAGCAAGGGCAGGAAAAAAACTATGGATGTCGGAAACACCTCCAGAAGATGAAGAAAAGATTCCAATGGGATCCTCTTCGGTGTTCTTTACTAGGGCAGGCTCTGTCACAACTTTAGGAGTTTTGAAGGCGCACCCACAAGGTTTAAGGCTGCTACCCTCAGTCTTTTGCTTCTTGGAATCCTTGGAAGCTCCTCTATCAACAGCCAAAGAGGGATTCTTTTTTACATTTGTTCTAAGGGGCTGATCACCCGCATCTTTCTTCTTGATTGCAGCGGCCTCCTCCTTAGGGATAAGAGTCATCTTCTTGGAAAGATTCTCTTTCTTAGCAAGCTTCTCTTTCTTAGCAAGCTTCTCTTTCTTAGCAAGCTTCTCTTTCTTTTTCCCTTTGCCGGAAACCAAATCTACAGGTTTTGCCAGAGGTTTAATTTGAACTTACCCTTGATTATAAATCAAGTTATATACTTCCTCTAGCCATACGAAGTCAAAATTCCTTGAGATATTGAGGGGATCGCTCAGTAATAGATCCCTATCCCTCACGAAACTCTCTGGAGGGACATATTTGGCAGGATTCTCGAACTTAAGCTTCAGATTCTGATCCAGAACAAAGTAATCCTTGGCCTCTTCAAAAGTGAAAAGAGGAGCTCTCTGCCACCCTTTACAGCTTGTAGCAATCTTTATGGGGTGATCCAAGAATCTGTTGCATAGAGTCACGATCCCTCTAAGAATTGTATCCTGACCTCCGATTGAATGCACGACTGATCTGCTGCTGGAGAGGTAGTATAATGACCTAAATAGCTCATACCAATGAGTGATACCTAATATGTTACATCAATTCATAAATTCCATAACCAGCAGGATGGCGTTCGAATGCACTCCATGCTCACTTGATGCTCCTCCAGAAGATTACAGAGGATGGGGGGTAAAGGGAAACATAATCCAAACTTGAAGTGGTGTTCGTAAACAGAGCACCGACTGGGCCTTGTATCCCTCAAATTTTTGTCTTCTTGGAGAACCTCCAACTTCAAGTCCTCTGGAGTTCTCACCCATGAAGGGAGGGTCTTCAATGACTTAGCTACCTCCAGAGCTAATGTTTCCGGGCTTTCAGGAACATGAGTTAATATCTTCTCAAAAAGTAAGGCCTTCTTGCCTCGTCTTCCCGAATATGGGCCCAGCTTGGGACCAAAACCTTGACAGTACCCATTTTCAACGGGAACCCATGGACGGTATAAAGCTGCTGCTAGAACTCCCCCAGCATCTGAACCCATAGATGAATAGCCGGTCGCTGAAGATTGAACGACGCTAGAATCTTGGAACAAGGAACCCTCAGTGCTGGTGGTCGAAGCAGCCAGAATATAATCCAGAATAGAACCCTTTCCGGATGAAGGAATTTGTGAAATACTTAAGCAAAATAAAGGATAAAAGGTCTGGGGACTTACTGAGTGGCCGAAAAAGGTAGTCAGAGCTCTCAAAAATAGTGAACGGAAAAAAGGGCACCCGCAAAGTTCTTTGAGAGAGAGAGGAGTTTGAAAGCTATTAGAATTTTGGGTGAGTTAAAAGTGAGAAACAGTGAAAGTCTTTACGTATATATATTGGAAGTGGAAAAGGAATCAATTATTACCTAGGGCCATCAAGAGAAAAGGTTGCTGCGTGGGTAAGTAGGCAGCGTAGATCGAGGTAATCATGGGGAAGTGGTGCACATGGAGCCTAACTGGGGCTCCACACGCCTAAAGAAGAAAGGGTGAGCATTATAAGCGCCTTTTCCACTCCCCGCTTTGAATTCAAATTCTAGTCCCAGGTAACTTTTTCACTTCCCAGTTTTAATTTTCGAATGCCTAGCTCTCTGAAAGAGGGTAGGAAGGCCAAGGGCTAAACCCATCATGAGTTTGCATATGAACACTCTTAAAACTCAAGAGGACCAGGTCCACTATACCGGAACCCCTATCCAGTAGTGGAAGGATTCGAACACTTCGCTTTTTGACAAAGATCAGAAGGCTAGAAGCCGAATCCCTTGAGACACAGTAATAATTTCAAAACCCTTATCCCTTAGTGGAAGGATTCAAATGCCTCGCTTTTCGACAAAGATCAAAAGGCTAGAAGCCGAATCCCTTTACACTAAGTAATAGTTTTGAAACCCCTATCCCTTAGTGGAAGGATTTGAATACCTCACTTTCTAACAAAGATCAGAAGGCTAAAAGCCGAATCCCTTTACACTTAGTAATATTTTCAAAACCCCTATCCCTTAGTGAAAGGATTCTAATGCCTCGCTTACTGGCAAAGATCAGAAGACTAGAGGTCGAATCCCCTTACACTAAGTAGTAGTTTTGAAACCTCTACTCTTTAGTAGAAAGATTCGAACACTTCACTTTTTAATCCAGACTGATTTTTTTTGAATCGAATACCTTTAAGATATCGGGGATAAGAATCTTAGACCCTGACACAAATTAGTAAGCTAAAGACTGAACCCCCCCTTATCAGCCCAGTAAGGACCGGAGACCCTCGGTTCCTAACACAGATTAGAAGAACAGAGCCTAAACCCTTACCCTGGGATACTGGGGCCCAAAGGCCACCAGGGCATATAAAAGAGGTGCAATCCAGGCCCTTGCACAGACTAAAAAGCTGAGGGCTGGACCTCCGACACATTTTATCTACTCGAGCAAAAATTTTGATGCCAACCTAGAACAGACCCTTAACATGCCACAGGGATGCCGAAATCATACCCCTCAGGCATTGGGAAGTTTCGAATGCAAGTGCAGATTCGAACCCCCGATCTGGGGATAAAATTCAAAGGCCGAACTCTTTGTTTTCTAGGGGCTTATTGATAATGTGTAAAACCATACGGGCATAATGGCTTGTGCATCCGACCATCGGCCCAAGGCTTTACCCTTTAGGTAAAGCCTCCTTTTTGGGCCGGCCCAAGGTGGAGTACTTGTTCCACAAGCAAACAAAACAGTATCCCTACTTGCCTACCTATATAAAGGCTAAAGTTAATCCTACGCACTCAACTATTCATTTTTAATTACACTCTCATACAGTGTTTGATTATTTAGCCGTTGGAGCCTCTTCCCCCAGGACACCTCCGGGGGCTTTTTCTTGCAGATTCAGGTACGACGTATGGCCGCTTACAGAAGCATAGTAGCGGTGGCAAATTGGGGCTCCTCATAAACTTCTTTATGTTTACTTTTACATGCTTGTAAATTAATTAAATTTCTTTATTAGTTAATTTTCTCTTTCGCTTATTTTGTGTTATTTTTTCCCCTTCAATATAAACTTATTGTAATTAATTGTGATGTAAAATTATAGGGATTCGATCACAACTTGCACGATCTTGGTGTTACAAATAAAAGCGCCCCATCTTCCTCGTTTTCTCTTCCTTCCCATTGAGGAAACATCTTGGTTTTCAATTTTTTATTCGTTGATTGTTAAAAATTTTTGTTGCTTGAGAAATTAGATCCCCTCTTTGTAGCGATGTTTCTTTCCCTTCAATATTATCATGTAATTATCTAGATTTGATCAACGATCCGCACGATCACGATATTACTAATAAGAGTGCCCGATCTTTCTCATTATCTCTTCCTTCCTATGGAGGAAACATCTTTGTTTTCACTTTGACATTCTTTGAATTTTTCAAATTCCTTTGTTTGTGAAGTTATATTTTTTCTCACTAAGTGTGGTTATGTTTCTTTCTCTTCAATAGAATGTTATTGTTAAAAAATGTAGTGTGCAATTATCTGGCTTTGATCAATGGCTTGTTTGAACATGGTGTTACTAATAAAAGCAACTAATAAAAGTAACTAATCAACCTCATCTTCTCTTCCTTTCTATGGAGGAAACATCTTTGTGTTTACTTACATTCTTGTGAATTTATTCAATTCCTTTATTTTTTTAAAAACATTTTTTGTGTATTAAGTTTGGTTCTTTTTCTTTTCCTTCAATACATAATTACAATTAGGAAATGTAGCGTGCAATTATCGGGATTTGATCACTACATGCAGGATCTTGGAGTAAAAAATGGAGGAAACATCCTGATTTTCCTCCATATTTTCTCTTCCTTCCCATGGAGGAAACATCTTGGTTTTCACTTTTTTTATTCATTGAATCTTTAAAATTACTTTGTTTGAGAAATTAGACCTCCGTTTTGTAAAGATGTTATTTTCCCTTCATTATTATCGTGCAATTATCTGAATTTAATCAATGACTCATTCGACCTTGGTGTTACTAATAAAAGCATCTGATTTTCCTCATCTTCTCTTCCTCACCATAAAGGAAAATTTTTCCCCCGGGGTTGGAGAATGCTTTGTAGAGGTAGCAGTGGTAGCAAGATTTTGACATCGATGACTAAAACAGATGCTGTCTAATAAACCTGGGTTTTCAATTATAGCACACAAAGATTTTAATAGTGCCCGGAAACGAGGAACACTCCATCGAGTTAATCTAGCAAGAGGAAACATCTTTGTGTTTACTTTTACATTCTTGTGGATTAATTTAATTTATTTATTTTTCAAATTTGGCATTCGCTTATTAAGTGTGATTTTTTTTCTTTTCCTTCAATGCAGAATTATTGTTATGAAATGTGGCATGCAATTATCGTGATTTGATCACAACTTGCACGATCTTGGTGTCAAAAATAAAAGCGCCACATCCTCCTCACTTTCTGTTCTTCACATGGAGGAAACATTTGTTTTCAATTTTATTCATTAAAATTTTAAATTTACTTTCTTTGAGAAATTAGATCTCCGCTTTCTAGTGATGTGTCTTTCCCTTCAATATTGTCATGCAATTATCTAAATTTAATCAATGACTCGTTCAATCTTGGTGTTACTAATATAAAAATATAATTTTCCTCATCTTCTCCTCCTCACTATAGCGGAAATTTGTTCCCCCAAGGTTAGAGAATGCTCTGTAGAGGTAGCACTGGTAGCCGGATTTTGACATCGATGACTGAAACAGATGCTGTCTAATTAACTCAGGGCTGTCGATTGTGGCCCACAAAGATTTTAATGGTCCCTGGAAATGAAGAACACTCTGTGGAGGTAATCTAGCAAGAGGAAACATCTTTGTATTTATTTTTACATTCTTGTGAATTTATTAAATTTCTTTATTTGTTAAATTTGTCTTTCGCTTATGAAGTACAATTTTTTTTCTTTTCCTTCAATGCAGAATTATTGTTATGAAATGTGGCGTGAAATTATCGTGATTTGATCACAATTTGCACGATTTTGGTGTCAACAAAAGCACCCCAACCTCTTCATTTTCTCTTCTTCACGTGGAGGAAACATCTTGGTTTTTACATTTTTATTCATTGAGTTTTTTTAAAAAATATTTTTCTGTGAAATTAGACTTTGGTGTCAAGTGAAAACCAAGATGTTACAAATAATAGCGCTCCATCTTCCTCATTTTCTCTTCCTCTCATGGAGAAAACATCTTGTTATTAAATGTGGCGTGCAATTATTATGATTTGATAACAACTTGCACTATCTTGGTGTCAAAAATAAAAGCGCCCCATCCTCTTCATTTTCTCTTCTTCACAACGAGGAAACATCTTGGTTTTCACTTTTTTATTCATTGATTTTTTTTAATTGTTAGTGAAATTTGATCTTCACTCTGCATTGATGTTTCTTTCCCTGAAATATTATTGTGCAATTATCTGAATTTAATCTATGACTCGTTCGATCTTGATTTTACTAATTAAAGTGTCCGATCTTTTTCATATTCTCTTCCTTTCTATGGAGGAAACATCTTTTTGTTTACTTTTACATTCTTGTGGATTTATTAAATTTCTTTATTTGTTAAATTTTGCATTTCGCTTATAGTGTGATTTTTTTCTTTTCCTTCAATGCAGAATTATTGTTATGAAATGTGGCATGCGATTATCGTGATTTGATCACAACTCGCACGATCTTGGTGTCAAAAATAAAAGCACCACATCCTCCTCATTTTCTCTTCTTCATATGGAGGAAACATATTAGTTTTCACTTTTTTATTCATTGATTTTTTAGAAATTAGATCTCAGCTTTCTAGTGATGTTTCTTTCCCTACAATATTATCATGAAATTATCTGAATTTAATCAATGACTCGTTCGATCTTGGTGTTACTAATATAAGCATCTGATTTTACTCATCTCCTCCTCCTCACTATAGAGGAAATTCATTCCCCCGGGGTTGGAGAATGCTCAGTAGAGTTAGCACTGGTAGCCGGATTTTGACACCGATGAATGAAACAGATGCTGTTTAATAAACTCGGGGATGTGGTTTGTAGTGCGCAAAGATTTTGGTAATGCTTGGAAATGAAGAACACTCTGTGGAGGTAATCTAGCAAGAGGAAACATCTTTGTGTTTACTTTTACATTCTTGCGAATTTATTAAATTTCTTTATTTGTTAAATTTGTATTTCACTCATTAAGAGTGATTATTTTTCTTTTCCTTCAATCTAGAATTTTTGTTATGAAATTTGTCGTGCAATTATCGGGATTTGATCATAACTTGCACGTTCTTGGTGTAAGAAAAAGCTCCATCCTCTTCATTTAATCTTCTTCACATGGAGGAAACATCCTGGTTTCCACTTTTTTATTCATTTAATTTTTTCTAAAAAGGTTGTTTTTGAAATTAGATCTTCGCTCTGCATTGATTTTTCTTTTCCTTAAATATTATTGTGCATTTACTGAATTTAATGAATGACTCGTTTGTTCTTGGTTGTACTAATTAAAGCTTCCAATCCTTTTCATATTAACTTCCTTTCTATGCAGGAAACATCTTTCTATTTACTTTTACATTCTTGTGGATTTATTAAATTTCTTTATTTGTTAAGTTTGACATTCGATTATTAAGTGTGATTTTTTTTACTTTTCCTTCAGTGTAGAATTATTGTTATGAAATGTGGTGTGCGATTATCGTGATTTGATAACAACTTGCACGATCTTGGTGTCAAAAATAAGAGCGTCACATCCTTTTCATTTTCTCTTCTTCATATGGAGGAAACATCTTGGTTTCACTTTTTTATTCATTGAAGTTTTTAAATTACTTTGTTTGAGAAATTAGATCTCCACTTTCTAGTGATGTTTCTTTCCCTTCAATATTATAATGCAATTATCTGAATTTAATCAATGACTCGTTCAATCTTGGTGCTACTAATATAAGAGTATGATTTTCCTCATCTTCTCCTCCTCATTATAGAGGAAATTTGTTCCCCCGGGGTTTAGGATTGCTCGGTACAGTTAGCATTGGTAGCCGGATTTTGACACCGAGGACTGAAATAGATGCTGTCTGATAAACTCAGGGCTGTCGATTGTAGCGTGCAAAGATTTTCATACTGACTGGATAGTAATAACACTCCGTGGAGGTAATCTAGCAAGAGGAAACATCTTTGTGTTTACTTTTACATTCTTGTGAATTTATTAAATTTCTTTGTTTGTTAAATTTGGCTTTCGCTTATTAAGCGTGATTTTTTTCTTTTCCTTCAATGTAGAATTATTGTTATGAAATTTGGCAGGCAATTCCCGTGATTTGATCACAACTTGCATGATCTTGGTGTAAAAAATAAAAGAGCCCCATCAACTTCATTCTCTCTTCTTCACTTGGAGGAAACATCTTGGTTTCCACTTTTTTATCCATTGAATTTTTCTAAAAAAATTGTTTGTGAAATTAGATCTTCACTTTGCATTGATGTTTCTTTCCCTTAAATATTTTTGTGCAATTACTAAATTTAATCAATGACTCGTTCGATCTTGGTTTTACAAATCAAAGTGTCCGATCTTTTTCATTTTCTCTTCCTTTCTATGGAGGAAACATCTTTCTGTTTACTTTTACATTCTTGTGGATTTATTAAATTTATTTATTTGTTAAATTTGGCATTCGCTTATTAAGTGTGACATTTGATTAACGTGATTTGATCGCAACTTGCACGATCTTGGTGTCAAAAATAAGAGCGCCACAGCCTCCTCATTTCCTCTTCTTCAAATGTGGGAAACGTCATGGTTTTCAATTTTTTATTCATTGAATTTTTTAAATTACTTTGTTTGACAAATTAGATCTGCGCTTTCTAATGATGTTTCTTTCCCTTCAATATTATTATGCAATAATCTGAATTTAATCAATGACTCGTTCGATCTTGGTTATACTAATATAAGCGTCTGATTTTACTCATCTCCTCCTCCTCACTATAGAGTAAATTCATTCCCCCGGAGTAGGATAATGCTCAGTAGAGGTAGAACTGGTAGCCAGATTTTGACATCGATGACTGAAACAGATGCTGTCTGATAAACTCGGGGCTGTCATTTGTAGCGCGCCGAGAATTTTTGTGGTGCCTGGAAACAGAGAACACTCTGTGGAGGTAATCTAGCAAGTGGAAACATGTTTCTATTTACTTTTACATTCTTGTGGATTTATTAAAATTATTTATTTGTTAAATTTGGCACTTTGCTTATTAAATGTGATTTTTTTTCTTTTCCTTCAATGCATAATTATTGTTATGAAATGTGGCATTCGATTATCGTGATTTGATCACAACTTGCACGATCTTGGTGTAAAAAAAAAGGTGCCCCATCCTCTTCATTTTCTCTTCTTCACTTGGAGGAAACATCTTCGTTTCCACTTTTTTATTCATTGAATTGTTTCTAAAACAATTGTTGTGAAATTAGATTTTCGCTCTGCATTGATGTTTCTTTCCCTTATTGTTTAATCAATGACTCGTTCGATCTTGGTTTTACTAATTCAAGTGTCCGATCATTTTCATCTTCTCTTCCTTTCTATGGAGGAAACATGTTTCTGTTTACTTTTACATTCTTGTGGAATTATTAAATTTCTTTATTTCTTAAATTTGCCATTTCTCTTATTCAGTGTGATTTCTTTCTTTTCCTTCAAAGCAGAATTATTGTTATGAAATATGACTTACGATTATCGTGATTTGATCACAACTTGCACGATCTTGGTGACAAAAATAAAAGCGCCACATCCTCCTCATTTTCTCTTCTTCATATGGAGGAAACATATTTGTTTTCACTTTTTTATTCATCAATTTTTTTAAATTAATTTGTTTGAGAAATTAGATCTCCACTTTCTAGTGATGTTTCTTTCCTTTCAAGATTATAATGCAATTATCTAAATTTACACAATGACTCGTTCGATCTTGGTGTTATTAATGTAAGCGTCTAATTTTCCTCATCTTCTCCTCCTCACTATAGAATAAATTGGTAGCTGGATTTTGACACCGATGACATAAACGGATGTTGTCTGATAAACTCGGGGTTGTCGATTGTAGCGCGCAAAGATTTTGAGTGCCTGGAAAAGAAGAACACTCCGTGGAGGTAATGTAGCAAGAGGAAACATCTTTGGGTTTACTTTTACATTCTTATGAATTTATTAAATTTCTTTCTTTGTTAAATTCAGCTTTCGATTATTAAGTGTGATTTTTTTCCTTCAATGTAGAATTATTGTAAAGAAATTTGGCGTGCAATTATCGTGATTTGATCACAACTTGCACGATCTTAGTGTAAAAATAAAAGCGCCCCATCCTCTTCATTTTTTCTTCTTCACTTGGAGGAAATATCTGGGTTTCCATTTTTTTATTCATTGAATTTTTTCTAATTTTTTTAAAAATTAGTTCTTCGCTCACCATTGATGTTTCATTCCCTTAAATATTATTGTGCAATTATGAAATTTAATCAATGCTTCGTTCCATCTTGGTTACACTAATTAAAGTGTCAGATATTTTTCATATTGTCTTTCTATGGAGGAAACATCTTTTTGTCTACTTTTACATTCTTGTGGATTTATTAAATTTATTTATTTGTTAAATTTGGCATTCCCTTATTAAGTGCAATTTTTTTCTTTTCTTTCAATGCAGAATTATTGTTATGAAATGTGGCGTGCAATTATCGTGATTTGATCACAACTTGCACGATCTTGGTGTAAAAACAAAGGTGCCACATCCTCTTCATTTTCTCTTCTTCACTTGAAGGAAACATCTTGGTTTCCACTTTTTTATTCATTGAATTTTTTCTAAAACAATTGTTTGTGAAATTAGATCTTCGCCTTGCATTGAATTTTCTTTCCCTAAAATATTATTGTGCAATTACTGAATTTAATCAATGATTCGTTCGATCTTGGTTTTACTAATTAAAGCGTCCAAAATTTTCAAATTCTCTTCCTTTCTATGGAGGAAACATGCTTCTTTTTTCTTTTTACATTCTTGAGGAATTATTAAATTTCTTTATTTGTTAAATTTTGCATTTCGCTTATTCAGATTTGTTTTCTTTTCCTTCAATGAAGAATTATTGTTATGAAATGTGGCGTGCAATTATCATGATTTGATCACAACTCGCACGATCTTGGTGTCAAAAATAAAAGAACCACATAGTCCTCATTTTCTCTTCTTCATATGGCGGAAACAAATTGGTTTCGCTTTTTTATTCATTGAATTTTTAAATTACTTTGTTTGAGAAATTAGATCTCCGCATTCTAGTGATGTTTCTTTCCTTTCAATATTATATAATGCAATTATCTGAATTTACTCAATGACTCGTTTGATCTTGGTGTTACTAATATAAGCGTCTAATTTTCCTAATTTTCTCCTCCTCACTATAGAGGAAATTCGTTCCCCCAGGGTTTAAGAATGCTCGGCAGAGTTAGCATTGAAAACCAGATTTTGACACCGATGACAAAAATAGATGTTGTCTGATAAACTTGGGGCTGTCAATTGTAGCGCGCAAAAATTTTGATAGTGCCAGGAAATAAAGAACACTCCGTGGAGGTAATCTAGCAAGAGGAAAAATCTTTGTGTTTACTTTTACATTCTTGTGAAATTATTAAATTTATTTATTTTTTTTAAATTTGGCTTTCGCTTATTAAGAGTGATTTTGTTTCTTTTCATTCAATGTAGAATTATTTTTATGAAATTTTGCGTGCAATTATCGTGATTTGATCATAACTTGCACAATCTTGGTTTAAAAAAAAAGCCCCATCCTCTTCATTTTCTCTTCTTCACTTGGAGGAAACAACTTTGTTACCACTTTTTTATTCATTGATTTTTTTTCTAAAAAAGAAGTTTGAGAAATTAGATCTTCGTTCTGCATTGATGTTTCTTTCCCTTAAATTTTATTGTGCATTTACTGAATTTAATCAATGACTCATTTGATCTTGGTTTTACCAATTAAAGTGCCTGATCTTTTTAATATTCTTTTCCTTTCTATGAAGGAAACATCTTTCCGTTTACTTTTACATTCTTGTGGATTTATTAAATTTCTTTATTTGTTAAATTTGGCATTTTGCTTATTTAGTGTGAGCGTTTTCTTTTCCTTCAATGCAGAATTATTGCTATGAAATGTGGCGTGCGATTATCGTGATTTGATCACAACTTTCATGATCTTGGTGTAAATAAATAAGGTGCCGCATCCTCTTCATTTTCTCTTCTTAACTTGGAGGAAATATCTTGGTTTCCACTTTTTTATTCATTGAATTTTTTCTAAAACAATTGTATGTGAAATTAGATTGCTCTTCATTGATTTTTCTTTCGCTTAAATATTATTGTTCAATTACTGAATTTAATCAATCAATGACTCGTTCGATCTTGGTTTTATTGATTTAAGCGTCCAAAATTTTCATATTCTCTTCCTTTTTATGGAGGAAACATCTTTTTGTTTATTTTCAAATTCTTCTGGATTTATTAAATTTCTTTATTTGTTAAATTTGGCATTCGCTTATTAAGTGTGATTTTTTTTACTTTTCCTTCAATGCATAATTATTGTTATGAAATGTGGCGTGCGATTATCGTGATTTGATCAGAACTTGCACGATCTCGGTGTAAAAAATAAGAGAACCACATTCTTCTCATTTTCACTTCTTAAATTGGGGAAAACATCTTGGTTTCCTCTTTTTTATTCATTGAATTTTTTTTTAAAAAAAACTGTTTGTGAAATTAGATCTTCGCTTTGCATTGATGATTATTTCCCTTAAATATTATTGTGCAATTACTAAATTTAATCAATGACTCGTTCGATCTTGGTTTTACTAATTAAAGCATCCGATCTTTAATATTATCTTCCTTTTTATGGAGGAAACATCTTTCTGTTTAATTTTACATTCTTGTTGAATTATTAAATTTCTTTATTTGTTAAATTTGGCATTTCGCTTATTCAGTGTGATTTCTTTCTTTTCCTTTAATGCAAAATTATTGTTATGAAATGTGGCTTAAGATTATCGTGATTTGATCACAACTTGCACGAACATGGTGTCAAAAATAAAGCGCCACATCCTCCTCATTTTCTCTTCTTCATATGGAGGAAACATATTGGTTTTCACTTTTTATTCATCGAATTTTTTAAATTACTTTGTTTGAGAAATTATATTTCCGCTTTCTAGTGATGTTTCTTTCCTTTCTTAATTATAATGCAATTATCTGAATTTACTCAATGACTCGCTCGATATTGGTGTTACTAATATAAGCGTCTAATTTTCCTCATCTTCTCCTCCTCACTATAGAGGAAATTCGTTCCCTCGGGGTTTAAGAATGCTCGGTAGTGTTATCATTGGTAGCCAGATTTTGACACCGATGACGGTAACAGATGTTGTCTGATAAACTTGGGGTTGTCGATTGTAGCGCGCAAAGATTTTGATAGTGCTTGGAAAATAAGAACACTCCATGGATGTAATGTAGCAAGAGGAAACAACTTTGTGTTTACTTTTACATTCTTGTGAATTTAATAAATTTGGCTTTCGCTTATTAAGTGTGATTTTTTTCCCTTCAATGTAGAATTATTGCAAAGAAATTTGGCGTGCAATTATCGTGATTTGATCACAACTTGCACGATCTTGGTGTAAAAATAAAAGCGCCCCATCCTCTTCATTTTCTCTTCTTCACTAGGAGGAAATATCTTGGTTTCCACTTTTTTATACATTGATTTTTTCCAATTTTTTTTTTGAAATTAAATCTTCACTCTCCATTGATTTTTCGTTCCTTTAAATATTATTGTGCAATTACGAAATTTAATCAATGACTTCGTTCGATCTTGGTTTAACTAATTAAAGCGTCCGATATTTTTCATATTGTCTTCCTTTCTATGGAGGAAACATCTTTCTGTTTACTTTTACATTCTTGTGGATTTATTAAATTTCTTTATTTGTTAAATTTGGCATTCCCTTATTAAGTGTGATTTTTTTCTTTTCCTTCAATACAGAATTATTGTTTTGAAATGTGGCGTGCGATTATCGTGATTTGATCACAACTTGCACGATATTGGTGTAAAAAAAAGGTGTCCTATCCTCTTCATTTTCTCTTCTTCACTTGGAGGAAACATCTTGGTTTCCACTTTTTTTATTCATTGATTTTGTTTCTAAAACAATTTTTTGTGAAATTAGATCTTCGCTCTGCATTGATTTTCTTTCCCTTAAATATTATTGTGCAATTACTGAATTTAATCAATGACTTGTTCGATCTTGGTTTTACTAATTAAAGCGTCCAAAATTTTCATATTCTCTTCATTTATATGGAGGAAACATGTTTTTGTTTACTTTTACATTCTTGAGGAATTATTAAATTTTTTATTTGTATATTTGGCATTTCGCTTATTCAGTGGGATTTTTTCCTTTTCCTTCAATGCAGGATTATTGTTATTAAATGTGGCGTGCGATTATCGTGATTTGATCATAACTTGCACTATCTTGGTGTCAAAAATAAAAGCACCACATCCTCCTCATTTTCTCTTCTTCATATGGAGGAAACAAATTGGTTTTCACTTTTTTATTTATTGAGTTTTTTAAATTACTTTGTTCGAGAAATTAGATCTCCACTTTCTAGTGAAGTTTCTTTCCTTTCAATATTATAATGCAATTATCTGAATTTACTGAATGTCTCGTTTGATCTGGGTGTTACTAATATAAGCGTCTAATTTTCCTCATCCCCTCCCCCACACTATAGAGGAAATTCATTTCCTCGAGGTTGGAGAACGCTCAGTAAAGGTACCACTGGTAGCCGAATTTAACACCGATGACTGAAACCGATGCTGTCTGATAAACTCGGGGCTGTCGATTGTAGCGCACAAAGATTTTGACGGTGCCTGGAAATGAAGAACACTCCGTGGAGGTAATCTAGCAAGAGGAAACATCTTTGTGTTTACTTTTACATTCTTGTGAATTTATTAAATTTCTTTGTTTGTTAAATTTGGCTTTCACATAATAAGTGTGATTTTTTAATTTTCCTTCAATGTAGAATTATTGTTATGAAATTTGGCGTGAAATTATCGTGATTTGATCACAACTTGCACGATCTTGGTGTAAAAAAAAGCCCCATCCTCATCATTTTCTCTTCTTCACTTGGAGGAAACATCTTGGCTCTTCATTGATGTTTCTTTCCCTTAAATATTATTGTGCAATTACAAAATTTAATCGATGACTCATTCGATCTTGTATTAACTAATTAAAGCGTCTGATCTTTTTAAGATTGTCTTCCTTTCTATGGAGGAAACATCTTTCCGTTTACTTTTACATTCTTGTAAATATTAAATTTCTTTATTTGTTAAATTATGCATTCGCTTATTAAGTGTGATTTTTTTCCTTTTCTTCAATGCAGAAATATTTTTATGAAATGTGGCGTGCGATTATCGTGAGTTGATCACAACTTGCACAATCTTGGTGTAAAAAAAAGGTGCCCCGTCATCTTCATTTTCTAATCTTCACTTGGATGAAAAATCTTAGTTTCCACTTTTTATTCATTGATTTTTTTCTAAAATAATTGTTTGATGAAATTTGTTCATCTCTCTGAATTGATTATTCTTTCCCTTAAATATTATTTTGCAATTACTGATTTTAATCAATGACTCGTTCGATCTTGGTTTAACTAATTAAAGCATCCGATCTTTTACATATTCTCTTCCTTTCTATAGAGGAAATATCTTTTTGTTTACTTGAACATTCTTGTGGAATTATTAAATTTCTTTATTTGTTAAATTTGGCATTCCGCTTATTAATTGTGATTTTTTTTCTTTTCCTTCAATGCAGAATTATTGTTATGAAATGTGGCGTACGATTATCGTGATTTGATCACAACTTGTAGGATCTTGGTGTCTAAAATAAAAGCGCCACATCCTCATCATTTTCTCTTCTTCATATGGAGGAAACATCTTTGTTTTCACTTTTTTATTCATTGAATTTTTTAAATTACTTTGTTTGAGAAATTAGATCTCTGCTTTATAGTAATGTTTCTTTCCCTTCAATATTATTATGCAATTATCTGAATTTAATCAATAACCCGTTCGATCTTGGTGTTACTAATATAAGTGTCTGATTTTCCTCATCTTCTCCTCCTCACTATAGAGGAAATTTGTTCCCCGGGGTTTGGAGAATGCTCAGTAGAGGTAGCCCTGGTTGCCAGATTTTTACACTGATGATTGGAACAGATGTTGTATGATAATCTCGGGGTTGTCGATTGTAGCGTGCAAAAATTTTGATAGTGACTTCGTGGAGGTAATCTAGAAAGAGGAAACATCTCTGTGTTTACTTTTACGTTCTTGTGAATTTAATAAATTTATTTATTTGTTAAATTTGGCTTTAGCTTATTAAGTGTATTTTTTTTCTTTTCCTTTAACGTAGAATTATTGTTATGAAATTTGGCGTGCAATTATCGTGATTTGATCACAAATTGCATGATCTTGGTGTAAAAAACAACGACCCATCCTCTTCATTTTCACTTCTTCACTTGGAGGAAATATCTTGGTTTCCACATTTTTATTCATTGAATTTTTTCTAATACAATTGTTAATGGAATTAGATCTTCACTCTGTATTGATTTTTCTTTCCCTTATATATTATTGTGCAATTACTGAATTTAATCAGTGACTCGTTCGATCTTGGGTTTACTAATTAATGTGTCCGATCGTTTTCATATTCTCTTCCTTTCTATGGAGGAAACATGTTTTTGTTTACTTTTACATTCTTGTGGAATTATTAAATTCCTTTATTTGTTAAATTTGGGATTTCGCTTATTCAGTGTGATTTCTTTCTTTTCCTCAATGTAGAATTATTGTTACGAAATGTGGCTTGTGATTATCATGATTTGATCACAACTTGCACGATCTTGGTGTCAAAAATAAAAGTGTAACATCCTCCTCATTTTCTCTTATTCATATTGAGGAAACATCTTGGTTACCACTTTTTTATTCACTGATTTGTTTTCTTAAAACATTGTTTGTGAAATTAGATCTTCGCTCTGCATTGATGTTTCGTTCCCTTAAATATTATTGTGCAATTACAAAATTTAATCAATGACTCATTCACTCTTGGTTTAACTAATAAAATCGTCCAATCTTTTTCATATTGTCTTCCTTTCTATGGAGGAAACATCTTTTTGTTTACTTTTACATTCTTGTGGATTTATTAAATTTCTTTATTTGTTAAATTTAGCATTCGCCTATTAAGTGTGATTTTTTTCCTTTTCTTCAATGCAGAATTATTGTTATGAAATGTGGCGTGCGATTATCGTGATTTGATCACAACTTGCACGATCTTGGTGTAATAAAAAATGCCCCATCCTCTTCATTTTCTTTTCTTCACTTGGAGGAAATATCTTGGTTTCCACTTTTTTATTCATTGAATTTTTTCTAATACAATTGTTTGTGAAATTAGATCTTCGCTCTGCATTGATTTTTCTTTCCCTTAAATATTATTGTGCAATTACTGAATTTAATCGATGACTCGTTCGACCTTGGTTTTAATAATTAAAGCATCCGATGTTTTTCATATTTTCTTCTTTTCTATGGAGGAAACATCTTTCTACATACTTTTACATTCTTGTGGATTTATTAAATTTCTTTATTTTTTAAATTTGGCATTTTCCTTATTAAGTGTGATTTTTTCTTTTCCTTCAATGCAGAATTATTGTTATAAAATGTTGCGTGCGATTATCGTGATTTGATCACAACCTGCACGATCTTGGTGACAAAAATAAAAGCGCAACATCCTCCACATTTTCTCTTCTTCATATTGAGGAAGCATTTTCGTTTTCACTTTTTTATTCATTGAAATTTTTACGCTACTTTGTTTGAGAAATTAGATCTCCGCTTTCGAGTGATGTTTCTTTCCCTTCAATATTATCACGTAATTATCTAAATTTAATCAATGATTCGTTCGATCTTGGTGTTACTAATATAAGCGTATGATTTTCCTCATCTTCCCCTCCTCACTATAGAGGAAATTCGTTCCCTCGAGGTTGGAGAACGCTCAGTAGAGGTACCACTGGTAGCCGGATTTGACACCGATGACTGAAACCGATGCTGTCTGATAAACTCGGGGCTCTCGATTGTAGCGTGCAAATAGTTTAATGGTGCCTGGAAATGAAGAACACTCCGTGGAGGTAATCTGGCAAGAGGAAGCATCTTTGTGTTTACTTTTACATTCTTGTGAATTTATTAAATTTCTTTTTTTGTTAAATTTGGCTTTTGCTTATTAAGTGTGATTTTTTTATTTTCCTTCAATGTAGAATTATTTTCATGAAATTTGGCGTGCAATTATCGTGATTTGATCACAACTTGCACAATCTTGGTGTAAAAATAAATGCCCCATCCTCTTCATTTTCTCTTCTTCACTTGGAGGAAACATCTTGGTTTCCACTTTTTTATTCACTGATATTTATCTTAAAACATTGTTTGTGAAATTAGATCTTTGCTCTACATTGATGTTTCTTTCCCTTAAATATTATTGTGCAATTACAAAATTTAATCGATGACTCGTTCGATCTTGGTTTAATTAATTAAAGCATCCAATATTTTTCATATTGTCTTCCTTTCTATGGAGGAAAGATCTTTTTGTTTACTTTTACATTCTTGTGGATTTATTAATTTCTTTATTTGTTAAATTTGGCATTCGCTTATTAAGTGTGGTTTTTTCCCTTTTCTTCAATGCAGAAATATTTTTATGAAATGTGGCGTGCGATTATCGTGATTTGATAACATTTTGCACAATCCTTGTGTAAATAAAAAGGCGCCTCATCATCTTCATTTTCTCTTCTTCACTTGGGAGAAACATCTTGGTTTCCACTTTTTTTTTCATAGAATTTTTTTCTAAAATAATTGTTTGTGAAATTAGTTCATCGCTCTTCATTGATTATTCATCCCCTTAAATATTATTGTGCAATTTCTGAATTTAATATTTTGGAGTTTCAATGAATATCAAAAGAGATGACTGTAGGTGCAATTTCACACACCTGAGGTTAAATCGCATCAACCATCAAACGTGGAAGGGGAAGGCCAAGGAAGAAGGTGACTCTTTCCAAGGTTGAATGGGGTGGCTCTCCGAGGGAGGATAGCGTGGAAGCTACCAATCTCGATTTAGAAATGGATCGGGAGGAGGAAAGGAAGAGGAAAGATGATGGAGTTGCAGAAAAGCGCCGAAATGGTAAGACCCAAAATCCCTGCCCCTAGTAATACTGAGAATTGATTTGAAAAGGGTAATCTATGGGTTGATGTGATTAGGGAAAATAGAGTACCGATGAATGGTATGAATATGGAATTTTCTGCTCCTAAAATTGTGAACTAGAGAATTGAGGTGGAAATAGAACGCGATGATGTAGAGTCTGAATTAAAGTATTGGGAGATTGCTCTGATTATGTATGTTATAGGTTGGGAGCTAACCATGAATTCGGTTAAGAGATTTATGTTGAATAATTGGGCATTTGTTGAGAATCCTGAGTTGCTTTATAACGATAAAGGATACTTTGTGATTAAATTCAAAAGTATGAGGGATAGGGAGGAGGTCATGAAGAAGGGCCCTTATACAATCTATGGAATGGCCATGTTTCTACATCTGTGGAAGGCTGATTTCTCCATAGCGAAAGAAATGCTGAGAACAGTTCCAGTATTGGTGAAACTTCCTAGGGTACCACTGCATCTGTGGGGGGTTAAAAGCTGGGGAAAGATAGGAAGTGTGATTAGGAAGCCTCTATTCACAGATGAGTGTACAACTAGCAAACTAAGGATATCTTATGCAGGGATGATGGTGGAGATAGATATATCCCAGCAAGTGCCAGAAGTTGTGAAAATCTAAGATGTTGATGGTAGTATACTCATTCAGAACATTGAAGTGGAGGGTAAGCCACTATTCCGTGAGAAATGCCAGATTGGGGGACACAGGTGTGGAAAAGAAATAAAAAAAGGTGACTCAGCAATGGAAAGTGAAAATACAGGAGAAGGCTATAGAAAACAGGGAAGGGAAGAAAAATGATAGAATAATGGAAACAAGGGAAGCAAAGGCAAAAGAGGAAAAAGAGCCTACTCAATGGACCCTGGTGCAGACAAAAAACAAAGGAAAAAAGGTAATAGAGCTTGAGAAATTGGGGATTATTGATTTCCATAATGAAGCAAGAGGCAATATAGGAGAGAAATTTTAACATCCTCTTAGGATTTGGAAAGATCCTGAGAAGGATCAGGGCTTAGGCCCATGATAGGGGCCCAGAATGTTAGGGGGCTAAACAAGGCAGCAAAGGGGAATGAGATTAGCTCTCGTCTCATTGGTCTAAAGCTAGATGTTGTTGTGCTTCTAGAAATGAGGGTAAAACAAGATAAAGCCTAGGTGATAAGGAAGAAATTTGGGGATAAATGGAAGTTTGTTGATAATTATGGCAGTCACTACAATGGAAGGATTTGGATAATGTGGGATTTCAGGAAGGTCGAGATTTTGACACATCAAATATCTGATCAGATGATGTTAGTTGAAGTGAAGGACAAACATGGAGATAGGATGTACTGGTTGATTGTTGTGTATGCTGGAAACAAATTGAAGAAGGGGAAGAAACAGTGAAAGGAGATAGAGGGGGTTAACTCAAAGGTGAAAGAGACATTACTGGTTGTTGGAGATTTTAATAATGTTCTTACACTAAAAGATAGAATTGGAGGTAGTGAAGTAGTGGTGCAGGAATACTGGGATTTAGAGCAAATGATGCAAAGAGCAAGTCTATTCGAATGTGAAAGGAATGGAGATTATTACACATGGTCTAACAGGGAATTGAATGGAGTGATCAACTCTAGAATGGATAGAGAAATAGCAAACCTGGAGTGGTTTACAAAATATCCTGAGATGGTGGTGGATAACTTGGAACCTGGGGTTTCTGACCATGCCTTAGTCAGAATCACTCTAGAAAAGGAGCAGAAACCAGTACAAAAATAATTCAAATTCCTGAATTGTTCATTGGAAAGGAAGGAGGTACTGGAGGAGATAAATAGAAGTTGGCAGAAGGAGCTAAGAGGAAGGCCAATGTTTGTGGTCTGGCAAAAGTTGAAAAGGCTTCGGGGAGATCTTACAGAGTATTCTAAACAAGTCAGTGGAGAAAAAAAGAAACTGGAAGAGGAGAGGAGAAATCTGGAAATGGCTCAGAAAGTTTTAGGGCAGGATAAATTAAACAAAGAGAAAATAGAAGCAGTGATCAAGGGGATTGAACTGGTCCAGAAATGGAGTGATATTGATGAAGGCATAGCAAGGCAGAAGGCAAAGATAGATTGGCTAAGGCTGGGAGATGGCAATAATGCCTATTTCCATGCCACAGTAAAACGAAAAAAATAAGATGGTAGGATTAGGAGATTGGAAACAGAATCAGGGGAACTGATCAGTAAACAGGAGGATATGGAGGTTGAAATAATAAATTTCTATAAGAAATTGGTTGGTGGAAAAGCTGAAAACTTAGAGGGAGTAAATATTGAAGTCATAAGAAATGGGAAGAGACTGGGAGTGGAAGCCAGGAAAATGCTGGTTCAGGAAGTACAGGAGAAGGAGGTATGAGAGGCTCTAAAGAGCATTGGAGATCTAAAAGCTCCAGGCACAGATGGGTATGGATAAAAAGTTTTCAAAAAAAAACTGGCAGGTGATCAGGGTTGATGTAATGGAGCCTGTGTAGGAGTTTTTCAAACAAGGAAGAATGTACAGAGCAGTAAACAACACCCTTGTGACTCTGATCCCAAAGCATGCTGCTGCCAGAAGGGTGAAGGACCTAAGGCCTATCTCCTGCTGTTCCACACTGTATAAGATCATTTCAAAGGTTTTAACAGGTAGACTGAGTATTGCAATATCAGAGGTGGTTCAGGGGAATCATGCAGCCTTTGTGCCAGGAAGGAATATACATTACCACATTATGTTTGCATATGAACTGGTCAGGGTATACAACAGGAAACATGGAGCTGCCAGATGCTTAATCTAAATGGACATACAGAAGGCCTATGATACTATAGAGTGGAAGGCTTTGCTGGTGATAATGAGTGAAATGGGAATACCCCAATAGTTTGTGGAGTGGGTTATGTTATGTGTATCTACAGTTAGCTATAGATACAACATAAATGGTAAACTGACTAAATTTGTTACTGCTGAAAGAGGCTTGAGGTAGGGAGATCCAATATCCCCACTACTGTTTGTGCTGGTAATGGAGTATATGTGCATGTGTCTTCAAGTTGTGGAAGGAAGAAAGAAGTTCAAATACCACCCACACTGTGATGATATAAGACTGATTAATCTCAGCTTTGCTGATGATATGCTCTTACTGTCAAGAGGGGATCCTGAATTAGTGACAGCCTTGATGCAGGCTTACAAGAAATTTGAGGAGTCCACTGGATTGAGAGTGAATACTGCAAAATGTAAAGTGTTCTTCGGATCTGTGGAGGATGAACAAAAGCAGGAGATATTAAACATAACTAGCTTTGAAGAAGGTATGCTTCCTTTCAAGTATTTTGGTGTTCTACTAACCAGTAAGAAATTGACTGTGCTTGTATGTCTGCTATTGGTAGATAGAATGATTGAAAAACTGAGGCACTAGAGTTCTAGATTGCTTAGTTATGTAGGTAGATTGCAGCTGGTGAAAAATGCACTATTTACTGTGGTTAATTACTGGCTACAATGCTTTCCAGTGCCAAAACCTGCGATCAAGCATGTGGAAGCAATTTGCAGGTCCTTTTTATGGTGTGGAGGTGAAAACATCACCAAAAAAGCACCTGTGGCCTGGGAGAAGGTCTGTGATTCAAAAAGGCTAGAGGAGAGAATGTTATAGCTTTGCAGGAGTGGAGTACTGAAACTCAGAGTAAGAACTTATGGAATTTGTGCAGAAAAACTGATAGGCTATGGATAAGATGGGTTCATGCTATATACATCAAAGGAAGAGAGGTGATGGAGGTGGAGTTCCCAGCTTCAGCATTCTAGATGTTGAAGAGCCTAAGCAAATGCAGAAGCAAAGTACAGATGTTGGAGTCCTGGAAGAAGCAATTGGACAATAACAGGTTCAGTACCATGGAAGTGTACAAAGTATTAAGAGGGGATGAAAGGAGAATAGAATGGAGTAAACTCTTATGTGGTAACTTAGCTAGACCAAGGGCACATTTCACATTGTGGTTGGCATGTCATGGCAGATTACCAACAAAACAGAGGCTAATAAAGTTTGGTTTACTGGCTGAAGACAAGTGTGCCATGTGTGGTGAAGTAGAAAACATCCATCATCCTATGTTCGATTGTGAAAAAAAGGTGAATTTGGACCGGTGTGTTGCAATGGGTTCAAATATGGAGGAAGCCGCAGTAGTGGGATGAAGAGCTGCAATGGCTCATTTGTAGGAGCAAGATAAAAGGATGAAGAGCCACTCTTATGAAGATATTGGTTGCTGATACGATTTATGAAGTTTGGAGGGCAAGAAATGAGATTTGTTTCCGTCGTAGGAGAATGTAAATGTAATAGAGGTGACGAAAATAATATTGGATATTGTGGTGTATAGAGCATGGGTGAATCCTAAAATTAGGAAGCACTGTGCAGAGCTCATGATAGCAAATTCGTAGTTTTGAAAAAGAGATGTAAAGTTGGTTTTTTAAGATGAAAGGAAAGTTATTTATCCCAAAATATTTTTTACTGAATTTAATCAATGACCCGTTCCATCTTGGTTTTACTAATTAGAGCGTCCGGTCTTTTTCATATTCTCTTCCTTTCTATGGAGGAAACATCCTTTTGTTTACTTGTACATTCTTGTGGAATTATTAAATTTCTTTATTAGTTAAATTTTGCATTTCGCTTATTAAGTGTGATTTTTTTCGTTTCCTTCAATGCTGAATAATTGTTATGAAATGTGGAGTGCGATTATCATGATTTGATCACAACCTACACAATCTTGGTGTCAAAAATAAAAGCGCCACATCCTCATCATTTTCACTTCTTCATATATTGGAAACATCTTGGTTTTCACTTTTTTATTCATTGAACTTATTAAATTACTCTGTTTGAGAAATTAGATCTCTGCTTTCTAGTGATGTTTCTTTCCCTTCAATATTATTATGCAATTATCTGAATTAAATCAATTACTCATTCGATCTTGGTGTTGCTAATATAAGTGTCTGATTTTCCTTATCTTCTCCTCCTCACTATAGAGGAAATTCGTTCCCTGGGGATTAGAGAATGCTCAGTAGAGATAGCACTGGTAGCCGGATTTTGACACCGATGACTGAAACAGATGTTGTCTGATAAACTCGAGGCTGCCGATTGTAGCGTGCAAAGATTTTGATAGTGCCCAGAAACGAAGAACACTTCGTGGAGGAAATCTAGAAAGAGGAAACATCTTAGTGTTTACTTTTACATTCTTGTGAATTGAATAAATTTCTTTATTTGTTAAATTTGGCTTTAGCTTATTAAATGTGATATTTTTTCTTTTCCTTCAACGTAGAATAATTGTTATGAAATTTGGCGTTCAATTATCGTGATTTGATCACAACTTGCACGATCTTGGTTTAAAAAACAATGCCCCATCCTCTTCATATTCTCTTCTTCACTTGGAGGAAATATCTTGGTTTCCACTTTTTTATTCTTTGAATTTTTTCTAATACAATTGTTTGTGAAATTAGATCTTTGCTCTGCATTGATTTTTCTTTCCCTTAAATATTATTGTGCAATTACTGAATTTAATCAAGGACTCGTTCGATATGGGTTTTACTAATTAAAGTGTCCGATCTTTTTCATATTTTCTTCCTTTCTATGGAGGAAACATATTTCTATATACTTTTACATTCTTGTGGAATTATTAAATTTATTTATTTGTTAAATTTGGCATTTCACTTATTAAGTGTGATATTTTTCTATCCCTTCAATGCAGGATTATTGTTATAAAATGTGGCGTGCGATTATCATGATTTGATCACAACTTGCACGATCTTGGTGTAAAATATAAAAGCACAACATCCTTCACATTTTCTCTGCTTCATATTGAGGAAACATCTTCGTTTTCACTTTTTTATTCATTGAATTTTTTAAGTTACTTTGTTTGAGTAATTAGATCTCCACTTTCTAGTGATGTTTCTTTCCCTTCAATATCATCATGCAATTATCTGAATTTAATCAATGACTCGTTCGATCTTGGTGTTACTAATATAAGTGTTTGATTTTCCTCATCTTCTCCTCCTCACTATAGAGAAAATTTGTTCCCTCGAGGTTGGAGAATGCTCAGTAGAGGTACTGGTGGTAGGTGAATTTTGACTGAAACAGATGCTGTCAGATAAACTCGGGGCTGTCGATTGTAGTGTGCAAAGATTTTGATAGTGCCTGGAAACGAAGAACACTCCATTGAGGTGAAACATCTGTGTGTTTACTTTTACATTCTTGTGAATTAATTAAATTGCTTTATTTGTTAAATTTGGTTTTTGCTTATTAAGTCTGATTTTTTTCTTTTCTTTAAATGTAGAATTATTGTTATAAAATTTGGCGTGAAATTATCGTGATTTGATCACAACTTGCACGATCTTGGTGTAAAAAAAACCCCCCATCCTCTTCATTTTCTCTTTTTTCACTTGGAGGAAACATCTTGGTTTCCACTTATTATTCACTGATTTTTTTTTTCCTAAAAACATTGTTTGGAAAATTAGATCTTTGCTCTGCATTGATGTTTCTTTCCCTTAAATATTATTGTGCAATAACAAAATTTAATCAATGACTCGTTCGATCTGGGTTTTACTAATTAATCCGTCAGATCTTTTTCATATTTTCTTCCTTTCTATGGAGGAAACATCATTCTACATACTTTTACATTCTTGTGAATTTCTTAAATTTCTTTATTTGTTAAATTTGGCATTTTGCTTATTAAGTGTGATTTTTTATTTTCTTTCAATACAGAATTATTGTTATAAAAAGTGGTGTGCGATTATCGAGATTTGATCATAACTTGCACGATCTTGGTGTCAAAAATAAAAGAGCTACATCCTCCTCATTTTCTCTTCTTCATATCGAGGAAACATCTTGGTTTCCACTTTTTTATTCACTGATTTTTTTTCTAAAAACATTGTTTGTGAAATTAGATCTTCGCTATGCATTGATGTTTCTTTCCCTCAAATATTATTGTTCAATTACAAAATTTAATCAATGACTCGTTCGATCTTGGTTTAACTAATAAAAGAGTCCGATCATTTTCATATTATCTTCCTTTCTATGGAGGAAACATCTTTTTTTTACTTTTACATTCTTGTGAATTTATTAAATTTCTTTAGTTGTTAAATTTGGCATTCACTTATTAAGTGTGATTTTTCTCCTTTTCTTAAATGCAGAATTATTGTTATGAAACGTGGTGTGCGATTATCGTGATTTCATCATGACTTGCATGATCTTGGTGAAAAAGGAAAAGTTGCCCCTTCCTCTTCATTTTCTTTTCTTCACTTCGAGGAAACATCTTGGTTTATACTTTTTTATTCATTGAATTTTTTCTAAAAAAATTGTTTGTGAAATTAGTTCATCGCTCTACATTGATTATTCTTTCCCTTAAATATTATTGTGCAATTACTGAATTTAATCAATGACTCATTTCATCTTGGTTTTACTAATTAAAGTGTCCGATCTTTTTCATATTATCTTCCTTTCTATGGAGGAAACATCTTTCTGTTTACTTGTACATTCTTGTGGAATTATTAAATTTCTTTATTTGTTAAATTTGGCATTTCGCTTATTAAGTGTGATTTTTTTTCTTTTCCTTCAATGCAGAATTAGTGTTATGAAATGTGGTGTGCGATTATCGTGATTTGATCATAACCTGCACGATCTTGGTGTCAAAAATAATAGCGCCACATCCTCATCATTTTCTCTTCTGCATATGGAGGAAACGTATTGGTTTTCACTTTTTTATTCAATGAATTTTTTAAATTACTTTGTTTGAGAAATTAGATCTCTCCTTTCTAGTGATGTTTCCTTCCCTTAATATTATTTAATATTATTATGCAATTATCTGAATTAAATCAATGACCCGTTCGATTTTGGTATTAATAATATAAGTGTCTGATTTTCCTCATCTCCTCCTCCTCACTATAGAGGAAATTCATTCCGGATTTTGACACCGACTGAAACAGATGCTATCTGATAAATCGGGGCTGTCGATTGCAGCGTGCAAAGATTTTAATAGTGCCCAGAAACAAAGAACACTTCGTGGAGGTAATCTAGCAAGAGCAAACATCTTTGTGTTTACTTTTACATTAATGTGAATTTAATAAATTTATTTATTAGTTAAATTTGGCTTTAGCTTATTAAGTGTGATTTTTTTCTTTTCCTTCAACGTAGAATTATGATCAGGAAATTTGGCGTGCAATTATCGTGATTTATCACAACTTGCATGATCTTGGTGTAAAAAAACAACTCCCCATCCTCCTCATTTTCTCTTCTTTACTTGGAGGAAATATATGGTTTTCCCCTTTTTTATTCATTGAACTTATTCTAAAAATATTGTCTGTTAAATTAGATATTCGTTCTGCATTGATGTTTCTTTCCGTTAAATATTTTTGTGCAATTATTGAATTTAAACAATGACTCGTTCGATATTTGTTTTACTAATTAAAGCATGTGATCTTTTTCATATTCTCTTCCTTTCTATGGAGGAAACATCTTTCTATATTCTTTTACATTCTTTTGGATTTATTAAATATCTTTATTTGTTAAATTTGGCATTTCGCTTATTAAGTGTATTATTTTTCTTTTCCTTCAATGCAAAATTATTGTTATTAGATTTGGTGTGCGATTATCGTGATTCGATCACAACTTGCACGATCTTGGTGTCAAAAATAAAAGTGCCACATCCTTCTCATTTTCTCGTCTTCATATGGAGGAAACATCTTGGTTTTCACTTTGTTATTCATTGTATTTTTTAAATTACTTTGTTTGAGAAATTAGATCTCCATTTTCTAGTGATGTTTCTTTCCCTTCAATATTATCATGCAATTATCTGAATTTCATCAATGACTCATTTGATCTTGGTGTTACTAATACAAGCGTCTGAATTCCTCATCTTCACCTCCTCACTATAGAAGAAATTCGTTCCCCAAGGTTGGAGAATGCTCAGTAGAGGTAGCAATGTTAGTCGAATTTTGACACTGATAACTGAAACAGATGCTGTCTGACAAACTTGGGGCTGTCGATTGTAGCCCGCAAAGATTTTGATAGTGCCTGGAAACAAAGAACACTTCGTGGAGGTAATCTAGCAAGAGGAAACATCTTTGTGTTTACTTTTAAATTTTTGTGAATTTAATAAATTTCTTTATTTGTTAAATTTGGCATTAGCTTATTAAGTGTGATTTTTTTCTTTTTTCCATCAACGTAGAATTATTGTTATAAAATTTGGCGTGCAATTATCGTGATTTGATCACAACTTGCACGATCTTGGTGTAAAAAACAACTCCCCATCCTCTTCATTTTCTCTTCTTCACTTGGAAAAAATATCCTGTTTTCCACTTTTTTATTGATTGATTTTTTTTCTAAAAATATTGTTTGTTAAATAAGATCTTCGTTCTGCATTGATGTTTCTTTCCCTTAAATATTATTGTGCAATTACTGAATTTCATTAATGACTAGTTCGATCATAGTTTTACTAATTAAAGCATCCAATCTTTTTCATATTCTCTTCCTTTCCATGGAGGAAATGTCTTTGTTTATTTGCTAAATTTGGCATTTTGCCTATTAAGTGTGATTTTTTTCTTTTCCTTCAATGCAGAATTATTGTTATAAAATGTGGCGTGTGACTATCGTGATATGATCACAACTTGCACGATCTTGGTGCCAAAAATAAAAGCGCCACATCCTCCTCATTTTCTCTTCTTCATATGGAGGAAACATCTTGGTTTTCACATTTTTATTCATTGAATTTTTTAAATTACTTTGTTTGAGAAATTAGATCTCCATTTTCTAGTGATGTTTCTTTCCTTTCAAGATTATCATTCAATTATCTGAATTTAATCAATGACTCGTTAGATCTTGGTGTTACTAATATAAGCGTTTGATATTCCTTATCTTCTCTTCCTCACTATAGAGGAAATCCGTTCCCCCGGAGTTGGAGAATGCTCAGTGGAGGTAGCACTAGTAGCTGGATTTTGACACCGATGACTGAAACAGATGCTGTCTGATAAACTCGGGGCTGTCGATTGTAGCGAGTAAAGATTTTGATAGTGCCTGGAAACGAAGAACACTATGTGGAGGTAATCTAGCAAGAGGAAGCATCTTTGTGTTTACTTTTACATTCTTGTGAATTTAATACATTTCTTTATTTGTTATATTTAGTTGTAGCTTATTAAGTGTGATGTTTTTCTTTTCCTTCAACGTAGAATATTTGTTATGAAATTTGGCGTGCAATTATCGTGATTTGATCACAACTTGAACGATCTTGGTATAAAAAACAACTCCCCATCCTCTTCATTTTCTCTTCTTCACTTGGAGGAAATATCTAGTTTTCCACTTTTTTATTAATTGAATTTTTTCTAAAAATATTGTTTGTTAAATTAAATCTTAGTTCTGCATTGATGTTTCTTTCCTTTAAATATTATTGTGCAATTACCGAATTTAATCAATGACTTGTTCGATCTTGGTTTTACTAATTAAAACGTCTGATCTTTTTCATATTCTCTTCCTTTCTATGGAGGAAACATCTGTCTATATACTTTTATATTCTCGTGGATTTATTAAATTTCTTTATTTGTTAAATTTGGCATTTCCCTTATTAAGTGTGATTTTTTTTCTTTTCCTTCAATGCAGAATTATTATTATAAAATGTGGCGTGCGATTATCGTGATTTGATCACAACTTGCACGATCTTGGTGTCAAAAATAAAAGCACCACATCCGCCTCATTTTCTCTTCTTCATATGGAGGAAACATCCTGGTCTTAACTTTTTTTTCCATTGAATTTTTTAAATTACTTTGTTTGAGAAATTGGATCTCCGTTTTCTAGTAATGTTTCTTTCCCTTCAAGATTATCATGAAATTATCCGAATTTAATCAATGACTCGTTAGATCTTAGTGTTACTAGTATAAGGGTGTGATTTTCTTCATCTTCTCATCCTCACTATAGAGGAAATTTGTCCCCCCGGGGATGGAGAATGCTCAGTAGAGGTAACACTAGTAGCCGGATTTTGACACCGATGTCTAAAAGATGCTGTCTGATATACTCGGGGCTGTCGATTGAAAGCGCAAAGATTTTGATAGTGCCCAATGAATAACACTCCGTCAAGGTAATCTAGCAAGAGGAAACATCTTTGTGTTTACTTTAACATTTTTTTGAATTTATTAAATTTCTTTATTTGTTAAATTTGGATTTCGCTTATTAAGTGGGTTTTTTTCCTTTTCCTTCAATGACTCGTTCGATCATGGCTTTACTAATTAAAGCGACCTATTTTCTTTTCATATTCTCTTCCTTTTCTATGGAGGAAATATCTTTCAGTTTACTTTTACATTCTTGTGGATTTATTAAATTTCTTTCTTTGTTAAATTTGGCATTTCACTTATTAAATGTGATTTTTTCCCTTTCCTTCAATGCTGAATTATTGTTATGAAATGTGACGTGCGATTAACGTGGTTTGATCACAACTTGCACGATCTTGGTGTCAAAAATAAAAGCGCCACATCCTCCTCATTTTTCTCATCTTCATATGGAGGAAACATCTTGGTTTTCACTTTTTTATTCATTGTATTTTTTAAATTACTTTGTTTGAGAAATTAGATATCCATTTTCTAGTGATGTTTCTTTACCTTCAATATTATAATGCAATTATCCGAATTTAATCAATGACTCTTTCGATCTTTGTGTTAATTATATAAGCGTCTGAATTCCTCATCTTCACCTCCTCACTATAAAGGAAATTCGTTCCCCCGAGGTTGGAGAATGCTCAGTAGAAGTAGCACTTTTAGCCGGATTTTGACACCGATGAGTGAAACAGATGCTGTTTGATACACTCGGGGCTGTCGATTGTAGTGCACAAAGATTTAGATAGTGGCTAGAAAAAAAGAACACTCCGTGGAGGTTTTCTAGGAAAAGGAAACATCTTTGTGTTTACTTTTACATTCTTGTGAATTTATTAAATGTCTTTATTTGTTAAATTTGGATTTCGCTTATTATTTTTTCCTTTAATGTAGAATTATTGTTATGAAATTTGGCATGCAATTATCGTGATTTGATCACAACTTGCACACACTTGGTGTAAAAAAAAAAAGCCTCATCCTCTTTATTTTTTCTCTTCTTCACTTGGAGGAAACATCTTGGTATCCACTTTTTTATTTATTGAATATTTTAAAAAAAAATTGTTTGTGAACATAGATCTTCGCTCTGCATTGATATTTCTCTCCCTCAAATATAATTGTGCAATTACTGAATTTAATCAATGACTCGTTCGGTCTGGGCTTTACTAATTAAAGCATCATTTTTTTTAATATTCTCTTCCTTTCTATGGAGGAAACATCTTTCTGTTTAATTTTACATTCTTGTTGATTTATTGAATTTCTTTGTTTGTTAAATTTCATTTCCCTTATTAAATGTGACTTTTTTTCTTTTCCTTCAATGCGGAATTATTGTAATGAAATAAGGCGTGCAATTATCGTGATTTGATCACAACTTGCACGATCTTGGAGTCAAAAATGAAAGCACCACATCCTCCTCATTTTCTCTTCTTCATATGGAGGAAACAGCTTGGTTTTCACTTTTTTATTCATTGTAATTTTTAAATAACTTTGTTTGAGAAATTAGATCTCCGTTTTCTAGTGATGTTTCTTTCCCTTCAATATCATAATGCAATTATCTGAATTTAATCAATGTATCGTTCGATCTTGGTGTTACTTATATAAGCGTCTAAATTCCTCATCTTCATCTCCTCACTATAGATTAAATCTGTTCCCCCGGGATTGGAGAATGATCAGTAGAGGTAGCACTGTTAGCTGGATTTTGACACCGGTGACTAAAACAGATGCTGTCAGATAAACTCGGGGCTGACGATTGTAGCGCGCAAATATTTTAGTAGTGCCCGGAAACAAAGAACACTCCATGGAGGTAATCTAGCAATAGGAAACATATTTGTGTTTACTTTTACATTCTTGTGAATTTAATAAATTTCTTTATTTGTTAAATTTGGCTTTAGCTTATTAAGTGTGATTTTTTTCTTTTCCTTCAATGAAGAATTATTTTTTATGAAATTTGGCGTGCAATTATCGTGATTTGATCACAACTTGCACAATCTTGGTGTAAAAAACAATTCCCCATCCTCTTCATTTTCTCTTCTTCACATGGAGGAAACATCTTGGTTTCCACTTATTTATTCATTGAATTATTTTTAAAAAAATTATTTGTGAACTTAGATCTTCGCTCTACGTTGAAGTTTCTTTCCCATAAATATTATTGTGCAATTACAGAATTTAATCAATGACTCATTCGATTATGACTTTACTAATTAAAGCGTCATATTTGTTTTCATATTCTCTTCGTTTTCTATGGAGGAAACATCTTTCTGTTTACTTTTACATTCTTGTAGATTTATGAAATTTATTTGTTTGTTAAATTTGGCATTTCCCTTATTAAATGTGATTTTTTCCCTTTCCTTCGATGCAGACTTATTGTTATGAAATGTGACGTGCAATTAGCGTGACTTGATCACAAATTGCACGATCTTGGTGTCAAAAATGAAAGTGCCACATCCTCCTCATTTTCTCTTCTTCATATGGGGGAAACATCTTGGTTTTCACTTTTTTATTCATTGTATTTTTTAAATTACTTTGTTTGAGAAATTAGATCTCCGTTTTCTAGTGATGTTTCTTTCCCTTCAATATCATAATGCAATAATCTGAATTTAATCAATGACTCGTTTGATCTTGGTGTTACTTATATAAGCATCTGAATTCCTCATCTTCACCTCCTCACTATAGAGGAAATTTGTTCCCCTGGGGTTGGAGAATGATCAGTAGAGGCAGCACTGTTAGCTGGATTTTTACACTGATGACTAAAACAGATGCTGTCTTATAAACTCGGGGCTATCGATGGTAGCGCAAAAAGATTTTGATAGTGCCCGGAAACAAAGAACACTCCGTGGAGGTAATCTAGCAATAGGAAACATCTTTGTGATTACTTTTACATTCTTGTGAATTTAATAAATTTCTTTATTTGTTAAATATGGCCTTAGCTTATTAAGTGTGAATTTTTTTTCTTTTCCTTCATTGAAGAATTATTGTTATGAATTTTGGCGTGCAATTATCGTGATTTGATCACAACTTGCAGAATCTTGGTGTAAAAAACAACTCCCCATCCTCTTCATTTTCTCTTCTTCACATGGAGGAAACATCTTGGTTTCCACTTATTTATTCATTGAATTATTTTTAAATATTTTTTGTCAACTTAGAACTTTGCTCTGCGTTGAAGATTCTTTCCCTTGCATATTATTGTGCAATTACTGAATTTAATCAATGACTCATTCGATTATGGCTTTACTAATTAAAGCGTCCAATTTTTTTTCATATTCTCTTCGTTTTCCATGGAGGAAACATCTTTCTGTTTACTTTTACATTCTTGTAGATTTATTAAATTTCTTTGTTTGTTAAATTTGGCATTTCCCTTATTAAATGTGATTTTTTTCCTTTCCTTCAATGCAGAATTATTGTTATGAAATGTGACGTGCAATTAGCGTGATTTGATCACAACTTGCACGATCTTGGTGTAAAAATTGAAAGTGCCACATCCTCCTCATTTTCTGTTCTTCATATGGAGGAAACATCTTGGTTTTCACTTTTTTATTCATTGTATTTTTTAAATTACTTTGTTTGAGAAATTAGATCTCCGTTTTCCAGTGATGTTTCTTTCCCTTCATTATTATAATGTAATTATCTGAATTTAATCAATGACTAGTTCGATCTTGGTGTTACTTATATATGCTTCTAAATTCTTCATGTTCACCTCCTCACTATAGAGGGAATTCATTCCCCCTGGGTTGGAGAATGCGCAGTAGAGGTAGCACTTTTAGCCGGATTTTGACATCGATGACTGAATCAAATGTTGTCTGATACACTCGGGGCTGTTGATTGTAGCGCGGAAAGATTTCGATAGTGGCCAGAAAAAATGAACACTCCGTGGAGGTAATCTAGTCAAAGGGAACATCTTTGCGTTTACTTTTACATTCTTGTGAATTTATTAAATGTCTTTATTTGTTAAATTTGGATTTCACTTTTTAAGCGGGTTTTTTTTTCTTTTCCTTTAATGTAGAATTATTGTTAAGAAATTTGGCATGCAATTATCGTGATTTGATTACAACTTGCACGAACTTGGTGTAAAAAGAAAGCCCCATCCTCTTCATTTTCTCTTCTTCACTTGGAGGAAACATCTTGTTTTCCACTTTTTTATTCATTGAATATTTTTAAAAAAATTGTTTGTGACTTAGACCTTCACTCTGCATTGATGTTTCTCTCCCTTAAATATTATTGTGCAATTACTGAATTTAATCAGTGACTTGTTCGATCATGGCTTTACTAATGAAAGCGTCCTATTTGTTTTTTTAATATTCTCTTCCTCTCTATGGAGGAGACATCTTTCTGTTTACTTTTACATTCTTGTTGATTTATTAAATTTCTTTGTTTGTTAAATTTGTCATTTCCCTTATTAAATGTGATTTTTTTCTTTTCCTTCAATGCAGAATTGTTGTTATGAAATGTGGCGTGCGATTATCATGATTTGATCACAACTTGCACGATGTTGGAGTAAAAAATGAATGTGACAAATCCTCCTCATTTTCTCTTCTTCGTATGGAGGAAACATCTTGGTTTTCACTTTTTTATTCATTGTATTTTTTAAATTACTTTGTTTGAGAAATTAGATCTCCGTTTTCTAGTGATGTTTCTTTCCCTTGAATATCATAATGCAATTATCTGAATTTAATCAATGACTCATTTGATCTTGGTGTTACTTATATAAGCGTCTGAATTCCTCATCTTTACCCCCTCACTATAGAGGAAATTCGTTCCCCAGGGGTTGGAGAATGATCAGTAGAGGTAGCACTGCTAGCTAATTTTTACACAGATGACTAAAACAGATGCTGTCTGTTAAACTCGGGAGCTGTCGATTGTAGTGCGCAAAGATTTTGATAGTGACCGGAGACAAAGAACACTCCGTGGAGGTAATCTAGCAATAGGAAACATCTTTGTGTTTACTTTTACATTCTTGTGAATTTAATAAATTTCTTTATTTGTTAAATATGGCTTTAGCTTATTAAGTGCGATTTGTTTCCTTTTCCTTCATTAAAGAATTATTGTTATGAATTTTTGCATGCAATTATCGTGATTTTATCACAACTTGCACAATCTTGGTGTAAAAAACAACTCCCCATCCTATTCATTTTCCCTTCTTCACATGAAGGAAACATCTTGGTTTCCACTTATTTATTCATTGAATTATTTTTAAATTTTTTTCTGTGAACTTAGAACTTCGCTCTGCGTTGAAGATTTTTTCCCTTAAATATTATTGTGTAATTACTGAATTTAATCAATTACTCGTTCGATCTTGGCTTTACTAATTAAAGCGTCCTATTTTGTTTCAATATTCTTCTTCCTTTCTATGGAGGAAACATCTTTCTGTTTACTTTTACATTCTTGTAGATTTGTTAAATTTCTTTTATTTGTTAAATTCGGCATTTCCCTTATTAAATGTGATTTTTTCCCTTTCCTTCAATGCAGAATTATTTTTTATAAAATGTGACGTGCGATTTACAAGATTTGATAAAAAATTGCACTATCTTGGTGTCAAAAATAAAAGCGCCACATCCCCCTCATTTTATCTTCTTCATATGGAGGAAACATCTTGGTTTTCACTTTTTTATTCACTGTATTTTTTAAATTACTTTGTTTGAGAAATTAGATCTCCGTTTTCAAGTGATGTTTCTTTCCCTTCAATATTATAATGTAATTATCTGAATTTAATCAATGACTAGTTCGATCTAGGTGTTACTTAAATAAGCTTCTGAATTCCTCATCTTCACCTCCTAACTACAGAGGAAATTCGTTCCCCCGGGGTTGGAGAATGCTTAGTAGAGGTAGCACTTTTAGCCGGATTTTGACACCAATAACTGAAACAGATGCTGTCTGATACACTCGGGGCTGTCAATTTTAGCGCACAAAGATTTCGACAGTGGCCGGAAAAAAAGAACACTCCGTGGAAGTAATCTAGCTAAAGGAAACATCTTTGTGTTTACTTTTACATTCTTGTGAATTTATTAAATGTCTTTATTTGTTAAATTTGGATTTTGCTTATTAAGTGGGTTTTTTTTTCTTTTCCTTTAATGTAGAATTATTGTTAGGAAATTTGGCATGCAATTATCATGATTTGATTACAACTTGCACGAACTTGGTATAAAAATAATGCCCCATCCTCTTCATTTTCTCTTCTTCACTTGGAGGAAACATCTTGGTTTCCACTTTTTTATTCATTGAATATTTTTAAAAATATTGTTTGTGAACAAAGATCTTCTCTCTGCATTGATGTTTCTCTCCCTTAAATATTATTGTGCAATTACTGAATTTAATCAATGACTCGTTCGATCTTGGCTTTACTAATTGAAGCATCCTATTTTTTAAAAATATTCTCTTCCCTTCTATGGAGGAAACATCCTTCTGTTTACTTTTACATTCTTGTTGATTTATTAAATTTCTTTGTTTGTTAAATTTGGCATTTCCCTTTTTAAATGTGATTTTTTTCTTTTCCTTCAATGCAGAATTATTGTTACGAAATGTGGCGTGCGATTATCGTGATTTGATCACAACTTGCACGATCTTGGAGTCAAAAATGAAAGCGCCACATTCTCCTCATTTTCTCTTCTTCGTATGGAGGAAACATATTGGTTTTCACTTTTTTATTCATTGTATTTTTAAATTACTTTGTTTGAGAAATTAGATCTCCGTTTTCTAGTGATGTTTCTTTCCCTTCAATATCATAATGTAATTATCTGAATTTAATCATTGACTCTTTCGATCTTGGTGTTACTAATATAAGCGTCTGAATTCCTCATCTTCACCTCCTCACTATAGAGGAAATTCGTTCCCCTGGGGCTGGAGAATGATCAGTAGAGGCAGCACTATTAGCTGGATTTTTACACAGATGACTAAAACAGATGCTGTCTGATAAACTCGGGGCTGTCGATTGTAGCACGCAAAGATTTTGATAGTGCCCGGAAACAAAGAACACTCTGTGGAGGTAATCTAGCAATAGGAAACATCTTTGTGTTTACTTTTACATTCTTGTGAATTTAATAAATTTCTTTATTTGTTAAATATGACTTTAGCTTATTAAGTGTGATTTTTTTTCTTTTCCTTCATTAAAGAATTATTGCTATGAATTTTTGCGTGCAATTATCGTGATTTGATCACAACTTGCACAATCTTGGTGTAAAAAACAACTCCCCATCCTCTTCATTTTCTCTTCTGCACATGGAGGAAACATCTTGGTTTCCACTTATTTATTCATTGAATTATTTTTAAAATTTTTTTTGTGAACTTAGAACTTCGCTCTGCGTTGAAGATTCTTTCCCTTATATTTTATTGTGCAATTACTGAATTTAATCAATGACTTGTTCGATCATGGATTTACTAATTAAAACATCCTATTTTGTTTTAATATTCTTTTTCCTTTTCTACGGAGGAGACATCTTTCTGTTTACTTTTACATTCTTGTGGATTTATTAAATTTCTTTGTTTGTTAAATTTGGCATTTCCCTTATTAAATGTGATTTTTTCCCTTTCCTTCAATGCAGAATTATTGTTATGAAATGTGACGTGCGATTAACGAGATTTGATCAAAACTTGCATGATCTTGGTGTCAAAAATGAAAGCTCCACATCCTCCTCATTTTCTCTTCTTCATATGGAGGAAACATTTTGGTTTTCACTTTTTTATTCACTGTATTTTTTAAATTACTTTGTTTGAGAAATTAGATCTCCGTTTTCCAGTGATGTTTCTTTCCCTTCAATATTATAATGCAATTATCTGAATTTAATGAATGACTAGTTTGATCTTGGTGTTACTTAAATAAGCTTCTGAATTCCTCATCTTCACCTCCTCACTATAGAGGAAATTCGTTCTCCCGGGGTTGGAGAATGCTTAGTAGAGGTAGCACTTTTAGCCGAATTTTTACACCGATAACTGAAACATATGCTGTCTGATACACTCGGGGCTGTCAATTTTATTGCGCAAAGATTTCGACAGTGCCCGGAAAAAAAGAACACTCCGTGGTGGTGATCTGGCAAAAGGAAACATCTTTGTGTTTACTTTTACATTCTTGTGAATTTATTAAATGTCTTTATTTGTTAAATTTGGATTTCGTCTATTAAGTGGGTTTTTTTTTTCTTTTGCTTTAATGTAGAATTATTGTTATGAAATTTGGCATGCAATTATCGTGATTTGATTACAACTTGCACGAACTTGGTGTAAAAAAAATGCCACATCCTCGTCATTTTCTCTTCTTCACTTGGAGGAAACATCTTGGTTTCCACTCTTTTATTCATTGATTTTTTTTAAAAATATTGTTTGTGAACTTAGATCTTCTCTCTGCTTTGATGTTTCTCTCCCTCAAATATTATTGTGCAATTACTGAATTAAATCAATGACTCGTTCGTTCATGGCTTTACTAATTAAAGTGTCCTATTTTTTTAAATATTCTCTTCCCTTCTATGGAGGAAACATCTTTCTGTTTACTTTTACATTCTTGTTGATTTATTAAATTTCTTTGTTTGTTAAATTTGGCATTTCCCTTATTAAATGTGATTTTTTTCTTTTCCTTCAATGCAGAATTATTGTTACGAAATGTGGCATGCGATTATCGTGATTTGATCACGACTTGCACGATCTTGGAGTCAAAAATGAAAGCGCCACATCCTCCTCATTTTCTCTTCTTCGTATGGAGGAAACATCTTGGTTTTCACTTTTTTATTCATTGTATTTTTTAAATTACATTGTTTGGGAAATTAGATCTCCGTTTTCTAGTGATGTTTCTTTCCCTTCAATATCATAATGTAATTATCTGAATTTAATCAATGACTCGTCGGATCTTGGGGTTACTTATATAAGCGTCTGATTTCCTCATCTTCACCTCCTCACTATAGAGGAAATTCGTTCCCCTGGGGTTGGAGAATGATCAGTAGAGGTAGCACTGTTAGCTGGATTTTGACACCGATGACTAAAACAGATGCTGTCTGATAAACTCGGGGCTGTCGATTGTAGCGCTCAAAGATTTTGATAGTGCCCAAAAACAAAGAAAACTCCGTGGAGGTAATTTAGCAATAGCAAACATCTTTGTGTTTACTTTTACATTCTTGTGAATTTAATAAATTTCTTTATTTATTAAATTTAGCTTCAGCTTATTAAGTGTGATTTTTTTTCTTTTCCTTCAATGAAGAATTATTGTTATGAATTTTGGCGTGCAATTACCGTGATTTGATCACAACTTGCACAATCTTGGTGTAAAAAACAACTCCCCGCCCTCTTCATTTTCTCTTCTTCACATGGAGGAAACATCTTGGTTTCCACTTATTTATTCATTGAATTATTTTTAAATTTTTTTTGTGAACTTAGATCTTCGCTCTACGTTGAAGATTCTTTCCCTTAAATATTATTGTGCAATTACTGAATTTAATCAATGACTCGTTCGATCTTGTCTTTACTTATTAAAGCGTCCTATTTTGTTTAAATATTCTTCTTCCTTTTCAATGGAGGCAACATCTTTCTGTTTACTTTTACATTCTTGTGGATTTATTAAATTTCTTTGTTTGTTAAATTGGGCATTGCCCTTATTAAATGTGATTTTTTCCCTTTCCTTCAATGAAAAATTATTGTTACAAAATGTGGCTTGCGATTATCGTGATTTGATCAAAACATGCACGATCTTGGTGTCAAAAATAAAAGCGCCACATCCTCCTTGTTTTCTCTTCTTCATATGGAGGAAACATCTTGATTTTCACTTTTTTATTCATTGTATTTTTTAAATTACTTTGTTTGAGAAATTAGATCTCCGTTTTCTAGTGATGTTTCTTTCCCTTCAATATTATAATGCAATTATCTGAATTTAATCAATGACTTTTTCGATCTTGGTGTTACTTATATAAGCGTCTGAATTCCTCATCTTCACCTCCTCACTATAGAGGAAATCCGTTCCCCCGGGTTTGGAGAATGCTCAGTAGAGGTAGCACTGTTAGCCGGACTTTGACACCGATAACTGATACAGATGTTGTCCGATAAACTCAGGGCTGTCGATTGCAGTGCGCAAAGATTTTAATAGTGCCCGGAAACAAAGAACACTCTGTGGATGTAATCTAGCAATTGGAAACATCTTTGTGTTTACTTTTACATTCTTGTGAATTTATTAAATTTCTTTATTTATTAAATTTTTATTTCGCTTATTAAGTCGGTTTTTTTTCTTTTCCTTGTATGTAGAATTATTATTATGAAATTTGGCGTGCAATTATCGTGATTTGATCACAACTTGCACGAACTTGGTGTAAAATAAATTCCCCATCCTCTTCCTTTTCTTTTCTTCACTTGGAGGAAACATCTTGGTTTCCACTTTTTTATTCATTGAATTTTTTTAAACAATATTGTTTGTGGGCTTATATCTTCGCTCTGCATTGATTTTTTTTCCCTTAAATATTATTGTGCAATTACTGAATTTAATCAATGATTCGTTCGATCTTGGCTTTACTAATTAAAGCATCCTATTTTTTTAATATTCTCTTCCTTTCTATGGAGGAAACATCTTTCTATATAGTTTTACATTCTTATGGATTTATTAAATTTCTTCATTTGTTAAATTTGGCATTTCCCTTATTAAGTGTGATTTTTTTCTTTTCCTTCAATGCAAAATTATTGTTATAAAATGTGGCGTGCAATTATCATGATTTAATCTTAATTTTCACGATCTTGGTGACAAAAATAAAAGCGCCACATCCTTCTCATTTTCTCTTCTTCATATGGAGGAAACATCTTTGTTTTCACTTTTTTATTCATTGAATTTTTTAAACTACTTTGTTTGAGAAATTAGATCTCCGTTTTCTAGTGATGTTTCTTTCCCTCCAAGATTAATTATCCGAATTTAATCAATGACTCGTTAGATCTTGGTGTTACTAATATAAGCGTCTGATTTTCCTCATCTTTTCATCCTCACAATAGAGGAAATTCGTTTCCCAAGGGTTGGAGAATGCTCAGTAGAGGTAGCACTAGTATCCGGATTTTGACACTGATGACTGAAACATATGTTGTTTGATAAACTCGGGGCTGTCGATTGTAGCGTGCAAAGATTTTGATAGTGCCTGGAAATGAAGATCACTTCGTGGAGGTAATCTAGCAAGAGGAAACATCTTTGTGTTTACTTTTACATTCTTGTGAATTTATTAAATTTCTTTATTTGTTAAATTTGGATTTCGCTTATTAAGTGGGTTTTTTTTCTTTTCATTCAATGTAGAATTATTGTAATGAAATGTGGCATGCGATTATCGTGATTTGATCACAACTTGCACGATCTTGGTGTCAAAAATAAAAGCGCCACATCCTCCTTGTTTTCTCTTCTTCATATGGAGGAAACATCTTGGTTTTCACTTTTTCATTCATTGTATTTTTTAAATTACTTTGTTTGAGAAATTAGATCTCCGTTTTATAGTAATGTTTCTTTCCCTTCAATATTATAATGCAATTATCTTAATTTAATCAATGACTTTTTTTATCTTGGTGTTACTTATATAAGCGTCTGAATTCCTCATCTTGACCTCCTCACTGTGGAGGAAATCCATTGATACGAATATCAAATGCTTTGATGTGCTTTAAATGCTTTGATGGATCAACTTTATGATGAATAATTGAAGAAGGAGTCACCATCGACATCTTGGATTCATTATTCAAGATTGTCGACGAACTGAAGACATCATGAAGAACACTATACTCTTTTTTCCCACTGGGTTTTTAATGAGGTAGTGTGATCATTGTAAAATTATTTCATTTTGGGTTTATGGGACTGATAGCTCGGCCATGTGGGCTTTGAAGAGCTGAATTTAAAATATAAAGTCCATTAAGGTTTAGTATATTCAGTTTTATTCTGATTAGAATTAGATTTGGTAAGATTAGATAAGGTAATATTCTTTAAGGTTACTTCTTGAAGAATTCAGCCAGATTACCTTAGATTACCATTTATTTTAGGTATTTTAGTTAGATATGGTTTCAGTTTTTTAAAGCTGCCATAAGTCGATTCAGTTTCCATTTGTGAATAGGGTTTGAGGTAAGATTGTAACCCTATAAAAGGGGAGGCCTTATGGACGAAATTAACAACCTTTCATCAATCAAATATACAACCTTTTGAGTTTATACTCTTTGCTTGCGAGTTATTCCATTGTTGCTTAACCCCGAGGGCTAGTTAAGTATCAATAAACCTTGTAATCTAATCCTGAGGGCTAGTTAGAGAGCAAGTCAAAGTTAGGCATACCCCGAGGGCTAGACTCTTGAATTTTGTGCGAGATAGTGTGGGTTTGCTGATCCATTCACTAGATCAAAGATATTAATTCTGCAAATCGTGAGTCTTCGCAAGGAGATTCATATCAATTGGTATCAGAGCAAAGTGAAAGATCGACTGTGGCCGAAAAAAAGAAAAAAAAGGGGGTTTCGAGTTTGCATTAATTTAGTTTCGAATTTTTATATATATATATATACCCTTTTGTGTCGTGTTTTAACTGTGTTTGTTTGATCTTTCTTACCAGGAGGGTTGAATCTAGAGTCGAATGACGTCGAAGGGTCTGAGAGTTAGAATACTTCGGTATTACTATCCGCCTTCACCTTCATCAATCGAGTCAGGAGGACGTCGAAGGGTCTGAGCGTTAACAAGTATTATCCGCCTTCACCTCCCAGTCAGTTTCATAGTTTTTAGTAGCTCAAATAGTTTATGTGCTTGTGATATTTTCATCAACTCTTCTGAAAATTATTGCATGCTCATAATCCTATTTGTTTTCTTTACCGTTCTTTGATTCCGTGATCTAGAATTGTTCTTTGATTCTTGATTACACCTTATTAAAAAAAAGAGTCTTGCGTCATTTTCCATATATATAGTGTCATATTCTTGATCCTTACGATCTTGAATACCTCGAAGTTCATTGGAATCAAGAGGAAGTTGTCGTAGTTTTCTTATTCCAAGTTTTGTATAGGCGATTCTTGTTCCAAAAAATTTCAAAAATAAAAAAACAAAAGGTAGCAGATTTTTGGGTTTCAAAATCGGAATTCAGGATTTGAAATCTGAAATTTGGGGCATATTTGCAATTTTCAAAAGTTTGGGGGCAGATTTACAATTTCCAAAAATTTTGGTAATTGTGACCGAAATTTTTCTTGGGGAATAAAATTCTGTTTGTAAGTTTTATATTACCAAAAAAAGGGGAAAAACGAATTGTGGCTGAAAAAAAAGGAAAGAAAAAGGAATCCGGTTTGAAAAAGAAAAAAGAAAAGTCAAAATCCGGAAGAGAAAAAGGAAATAAAAGCCAATTGTGAGAGGGATTTTGATCTGAATTTTTGACATGGGGGACAAGTAAGTCATTAATATCCTTTTCCACAAGGGATTTGGATTTAAGTTCCTATTCCAATTTGTTTTCGGAAAAGTTTCTTGAATTTTCGGAACCAATTTGTCGCCTATATAAAGCAATCTTGTTTTGGTCTTAATTCATTCAATACAGCTCCGATTCAAGCCATTCAAATTGTTTTTTGTTCCTTATTCTTTGTAGAATTTTGAATTCCAGATCGTAGAGCTAAATTTTGAGTTTATATATTTTTTAATTTCGAAATAAGTTCTGCAGTACTCAACTCCAAAGTTTGCTTTGAACTGCGGTGAATTGATCAATTTCCCTCGCATTAGCCTTCGCCTTGTGAGTTGTGAGTGTTATACACTTGGTGAGTGACCTTACTAACCAAAGGGGAAGGGGGGACATTTATTCCTGACGGTTTGTTTCTTCTTAGCAGGGATGGTGGACGATCCATTCGTCTTGCCATTTGTTGGCAATCCCAACAATAAACCTAAAACGAATTCCATGAATGTCATAAATGCCATAATGAGCTTGGTTTAGAGATTGTCAAGGAAGGTAGATGAGTTATCAAATCCAACGACACCTCGTTCTTCAAGACAAGTTGAATCTGCTTGTGACATCAAAGGTTTGAATTATGATATTCCTTGATTTGATGGTCGACACAATCCTGTGAAATACTTGGATTGGGAGAGGCAGATCGAGATCCTATTTGATCTTTACAACTACCGTGAGAAAGAGAAGATCAAGATCGCACAGTATTCTTTCACCCATTATGCCACAGAATGGTGGGAGGATTTGAAAGAATCAAGACAGCTTGCTGGTAAAAAAACCTATCTCCACCTGGGAGAGATTGAAAACCAAGCTTCGATTACATCATGTTCCACGAACATATTTGATGGAGCAACATTCATATCTCAGCAATATGAAGCAAGGAAATCGCAGTGTAGATGAATACTGGCAAGATCATGAATTAGCTATGAGAAGAGTTGGCATGAGAGAAGATGATGCTTTTATGAAGAATCGGTTTATTGAAGGTCTAAGAGAAAATCTCCATGTTCCGGTTAAGCTCCAACATTATGTTTCCATGCAAGATTTATTGTTCAAGGCCAGGTTGGTTGAGTCAACATTAAGGCCCAATGGAAGCTCTAATTTTTGCTATGACAGTCAAAGGCAATTCTCTGATTTCAGAAGCCCAAATTCGACCAGGGGTTGTAGGAATTTGAACTTGGGTGGCCAAGGAAACCTTAATTCAACCAAAACCTACTCAAATCCACCATTGGAACCAACTGATCAAAGAATGATCGCAACCAATCAGTCTCTTAGCCAAGATACAGGTAAATGAATTTCTACTTTGTCAGATACAGTTTCTTCTAACACTCCTACGTGTTTTCATTGTAATGAACGAGGACATGTTTAGAATAACTGTCCCCATGAACCAATTATAACAACAATGGAGGAGGAAGAAGATGATAATATGCCTACACGGTATGACACCGAAGAAGAAAAAATAGATGATGAAATCATCATTGTTGAAAGAGGTGAGAAAGGTTCTGAAATACAAGATATTTTCGAGGTGTATTCCACAGATGTTGCCGAAATTACTCCCCCACAAGGAGCAAGTAGTTTCGACCAAAATAGTTTCAATTCCACCAAAAATATAGTAAATGTCACCATAGACAAGTTCCAGGTCGATCCTAAGGTAGGTAAGACAGGTAAGTTGCAGAATGATTATGAAAAGTTGCATAAAGTCTTGTTTTCACATCTTAGTCCTTTACTTTCTATTTATATGATGAGACATGAACTATCTACTGATTCTAGTAAACCGTTTTATGCTTCAATAAGAGATGTGAATCGATCTTTGACTAATCATTCTTTTGTTTTTATAATGTCCTTTAAATAAAGTTACTATTCCAAAGAAGATATTCTTGTAGATATGTTTTCACGGTTTGTTAAGTTGTTACAGAAATTCAAGGATGTCTTTACAGGTTATATGCTTCCCATTTCGAGGACGAAACTTTTTGATCCGGGAGGGAATGATACGAATATCAAATGCTTTGATGTGCTTTAAATGCTTTGATGGATCAACTTTATGATGAAGAATTGAAGAAGGAGTCACCATCGACATCTTGGATTCATTATTTAAGATTGTCGACGAACTGAAGACATCATGAAGAACACTATACTCTTTTTTCCCACTGGGTTTTTAATGAGGTAGTGTGATCATTGTAAAATTATTTCATTTTGGGTTTATTGGACTGATAGCTCGGCCATATGGTCTTTGAAGAGCTGGATTTAAAAAATACAGTCCATTAAGGTTTACTATATTCAGTTTTATTCTGATTAGAATTAGATTTGGTAAGATTAGATAAGGTAATATTCTTCAAGGTTACTTCTTGAAGAATTCAGCCAGATTACCTTAGATTACCATTTATTTTTGGTATTTTAGTTAGATATGGTTTCAGCTTTTTAAAGCTGCCATAAGTCGATTCAGTTTCCATTTGTGAATAGGGTTTGAGGCAAGATTGTAGCCCTATAAAAGGGGAGGCCTTATGGACGAAATTAACAACCTTTCATCAATCAAATATACAAACTTTTGAGTTCATACTCTTTGCTTGCGAGTTATTCCATTGTTGCTTAACCCCGAGGGCTAGTTAAGTATCAATAAACCTTGTAATCTGATCCTGAAGGCTAGTTAGAGAGCAAGTCGAAGTTAGGCGTACCCCGAGGGCTAGACTCATGAATTTCGTGCGAGATAATGCGGGTTTGCAGATCCCTTCACTAGATCAAATATATTAATTCTGTAAATCGTGAGTCTTCGAAAGGAGATTCATATCATCTGTTCCCCCGGGTTTGGAGAATGCTCAGTAGAGTTAGCACTGTTGGCCGGACTTTGACACCGATAACTGAAACATATGTTGTCCAATAAACTCAGGGCTGTCAATTGTAGTGTGCAAAGACTTTTATGGTGCCCGGAAACAAAGAACACTCTATGGAGGTAATCTAGCAATAGGAAACATCTTTGTGTTTACTTTTACATTCTTGTGAATTTATAAAATTTCTTTATTTATTAAATTTGGATTTCACTGATTAAGTGGGTTTTTTTTTTCTTTTCCTTGTATGTAGAATTATTATGAAATTTGGCGTGCAATTATCGTGATTTGATCACAACTTGCACGAACTTGGTGTAAAATAAATTCCCCATCCTCTTAATTTTCTTTTCTTCACTTGGAGGAAACATCTTGGTTTCCACTTTTTTATTCATTGAATTTTTTTAAACAATATTGTTTGTGAGCTTAGATCTTCGCTCTGCATTGATGTTTCTTTCCCTTAAATATAATTGTGCAATTACTGAATTTAATCAATGACTCGTTCGATCTTGGCATTACTAATTAAAGCATCCTATTTTTTTTTAATATTCTCTTCTTTTCTATGGAGGAAACATCTTTCAATATACTTTTACATTCTTGTGGATTTATTAAATTTCTTCATTTGTTAAATTTGGCATTTCCCTTATTAAGTGTGATTTTTTTTCTTTTCCTTCAATGCAGAATTATTGTTATAAAATGTGGCGTGCAATTATCATGATTTGATCTTAATTTGCACGAACTTGGTGTCAAAAATAAAAGCGTCACATCCTTCTTATTTTCTCTTCTTCATATGGAGGAAACATCTTGGTTTTCACTTTTTTATTCTTTGATTTTTTTAAACTACTTTGTTTGAGAAATTAGATCTCCGTTTTCTAGTGATGTTTCTTTCCCTTGAAGATTAAGTATCTGAATTTAATCAATGACTCGTTAGATCTTGGTGTTACTAATATAAGCGTCTGATTTTCCTCATCTTTTCATCCTCACAATAGAGGAAATTCGTTCCCCCGGGGTTGGAGAATGCTCAGTAGAGGTAGCACTAGTATCCGGATTTTGACACTGATGACTGAAACATATGTTTTTTGATAAACTCGGGGCTGTCGATTGTAGCGCGCAAAGATTTTGATAGTGCCTGGAAATGAAGATCACTTCGTGGAGGTAATCTAGCAAGAGGAAACATCTTTCTGTTTATATTTACATTCTTGTGAATTTATTAAATTTCTTTATTTGTTAAATTTGGATTTCGCTTATTAAGTGGATTTTTTTTCTTTTCCTTCAATGTAGAATTATTTTTATGAAATTTGGCTTGCAATTATCGTGATTTGATCTCAACTTGCATGAACGTTGTGTAAAAAAAATGCCCCATCCTCTTCATTTTCTCTTTATCACTTGGAGGAAAGATCTTGGTTTCCACTTTTTTATTCATTGAATTTTTTTTTAAAAAAATTGTTTGTGAACTTAGATCTTCGCTCTGCATTGATGTTTCTCTCCCTTAAATATTATTGTGCAATTACCGAATTTAATCAATGACTCGTTCGATCTTGTCTTTACTAATTAAAGCGTCCTATTTTGTTTTAGTATTCTTCTTCCTTTATATGGAGGAAACATCTTTCTGTTTACTTTTACATTCTTGTGGATTTATTAAATTTCTTTGTTTGTTAAATTGGGCATTTCATTTATTAAATGTGATTATTTCCCTTTCCTTCAATGTAGAATTATTGTTATGAAATGTGGCGTGCGATTATCGTGATTTGATCACAACTTGCACGATCTTGGGGTCAAAAATAAAAGCGCCACATCCTCTTTGTTTTCTCTTCTTCATATGGAGGAAACATCTTGGTTTTCACTTTTTTATTCATTGTATTTTTTAAATTACCTTGTTTGAGAAATTAGATCTCCGTTTTCTAGTGATGTTTCTTTCCCTTCAATATTATAATGCAATTATCTGAATTTAATCAATGACTTTTTCGATCTTTGTGTTACTTATATAAGCGTCTGAATTCCTCATCTTCACCTCCTCGCTATAGAGGAAATCCGTTCCCCCGGGTTTGGAGAATGCTCAGTAGAGGTAGCATTGTTAGCCTGACTTTGACACCGTAATCTGAAGCTGATGCTGTCCAATAAACTCGGGGCGGTCGATTGTAGTGCGCAAAGATTTTGATAGTGCCCGGAAACAAAGAACACTTTGTGGAGGTAATCTAGCAATAGGAAACATCTTTGTGTTTACTTTTACATTCTTGTGAATTTATTAAATTTCTTTATTTGTTAAATTTGGATTTCGCTTATTAAGTGGGTTTTTTTTCTTTATCTTGTATGTAGAATTATTATTATGAAATTTGGCATGCAATTATCGTGATTTGATCACAACTTGCACGAACTTGGTGTAAAATAAATTCCCCATCCTCTTAATTTTCTTTTCTTCACTTGGGGGAAACACCTTGGTTTCCACTTTTTTATTCATTGAATGTTTTTAAACAATATTGTTTGCGAGCTTAGATCTTCGCTCTGCATTGAAGTTTCTTTCCCTTAAATATTATTGTGCAATTACTGAATTTAATCAATGACTCGTTCGATCTTGGCTTTATTAATTAAAGAGTCCTATTTTTTTTAATATTCTCTTCCTTTCTATGGAGGAAACTTCTTTCTATATACTTTTACATTCTTGTGGATTTATCAAATTTCTTCATTTGTTAAATTTGGCATTTCCCTTGTTAAGTGTGATTTTTTTTCTTTTCCTTCAATGCAGAATTATTGTTATAAAATGTGGCGTGCAATTATCATTATTTGATCTTAATTTGCACGATCTTGGTGTCAAAAATAAAAGCGCCACATCCTTCTCATTCTCTCTTCTTCATATGGAGGAAACATCTTGGTTTTCACTTTTTTCTTCATTGAATTTTTTAAACTACTTTGTTTGAGAAATTAGATCTCCGTTTTCTAGTGATGTTTCTTTCCCTTCAAGATTAACTATCTGAATTTAATCAATGACTCGTTAGATCTTGGTGTTACTAATATAAGCGTCTGATTTTCCTCATCTTTTCATCCTTACAATAGAGGAAATTCGTTCACCCGGGGTTGGAGAATGCTCAGTAGAGGTAGCACGAGTATCCAGATTTTGACACTGATGACTGAAACATATGTTGTCTGATAAACTCGGGCCTGTCGATTGTAGCTCGCAAAGATTTTGATAGTGCCTGGAAATGAAGATCACTTCGTGGAGGTAATCTAGCAAGAGGAAACATCTTTGTGTTTACTTTTACATTCTTGTGAATTTATTAAATTTCTTCATTTGTTAAATTTGGATTTCGCTTATTAAGTGGATTTTTTTTCTTTTCCTACAATGTAGAATTATTGTTATGAAATTTGGCTTGCAATTATCGTGATTTGATCTCAACTTGCATGAACGTTGTGTAAAAAAAATGCCCCATCCTCTTCATTTTCTCTTTATCACTTGGAGGAAAGATCTTGGTTTCCACTTTTTTATTCATTGAATTTTTTTTAAAAAAATTGTTTGTGAACTTAGATCTTCGCTCTGCATTGATGTTTCTCTCCCTTAAATATTATTGTGCAATTACCGAATTTAATCAATGACTCGTTCGATCTTGTCTTTACTAATTAAAGCGTCCTATTTTGTTTTAGTATTCTTCTTCCTTTATATGCAGGAAACATCTTTCTGTTTACTTTTACATTCTTGTGGATTTATTAAATTTCTTTGTTTGTTAAATTGGGCATTTCATTTATTAAATGTGATTTTTCCCTTTCCTTCAATGTAGAATTATTGTTATGAAATGTGGCGTGCGATTATCGTGATTTGATCACAACTTGCACAATCTTAGGGTCAAAAATAAAAGCGCCACATCCTCCTTGTTTTCTCTTCTTCATATGGAGGAAACATCTTGGTTTTCACTTTTTCATTCATTGTATTTTTGAAATTACTTTGTTTGAGAAATTAGATCTCCGTTTTCTAGTGATGTTTCTTTCCCTTCAATATTATAATGCAATTATCTGAATTTAATCAATGACTTTTTTGATCTTTGTGTTACTTATATAAGCGTCTGAATTCCTCATCTTCACCTCCTCGCTATAGAGGAAATCCGTTCCCCCGGGTTTGGAGAATGCTCAGTAGAGGTAGCACTGTTAGCCTGACTTTGACACCGTAATCTGAAACTGATGCCGTCCAATAAACTCGGGGCTGTTGATTGTAGTGCGCAAAGATTTTGATAGTGCCCGGAAACAAAGAACACTTTGTGGAGGTAATCTAGCAATAGGAAACATCTTTGTGTTTACTTTTACATTCTTGTGAATTTATTAAATTTCTTTATTTGTTAAATTTGGATTTCGCTTTTTAAGTGGGTTTTTTTTCTTTATCTTGTATGTAGAATTATTATTATGAAATTTGGCACGCAATTATCGTGATTTGATCACAACTTGCACGAACTTGGTGTAAAATAAATTCCCCATCCTCTTAATTTTCTTTTCTTCACTTGGAGGAAACTCCTTGGTTTCCACTTTTTTATTCATTGAATGTTTTTAAACAATATTGTTTGTGAGCTTAGATCTTCGCTCTGCATTGATGTTTCTTTCCCTTAAATATTATTGTGCAATTACTGAATTTAATCAATGACTCGTTCGATCTTGGCTTTACTAATTAAAGAGTCCTATTTTTTTTAATATTCTCTTCCTTTCTATAGAGGAAACTTCTTTCTATATACTTTTACATTCTTGTGGATTTATCAAATTTCTTCATTTGTTAAATTTGGCATTTCCCTTGTTAAGTGTGATTTTTTTTCTTTTCCTTCAATGCAGAATTATTGTTATAAAATGTGGCGTGCAATTATCATTATTTGATCTTAATTTGCACGATCTTGGTGTCAAAAATAAAAGCGCCACATCCTTCTCATTCTCTCTTCTTCATATGGAGGAAACATCTTGGTTTCCACTTTTTTATTCATTGAATTTTTTAAACTACTTTGTTTGAGAAATTAGATCTCCGTTTTCTAGTGATGTTTCTTTCCCTTCAAGATTAACTATCTGAATTTAATCAATGACTCGTTAGATCTTGGTGTTCCTAATATAAGCGTCTGATTTTCCTCATCTTTTCATCCTCACAATAGAGGAAATTCGTTCCCCCGGGGTTGGAGAATGCTCAGTAGAGGTAGCACTAGTATCCAGATTTTGACACTGATGACTGAAACATATGTTGTCTGATAAACTCGGGGCAGTCGATTGTACTGCGCAAAGATTTTGATAGTGCCTGGAAATGAAGATCACTTCGTGGAGGTAATCTAGCAAGAGGAAACATCTTTGTGTTTACTTTTACATTCTTGTGAATTTATTAAATTTCTTCATTTGTTAAATTTGGATTTCGCTTATTAAGTGGATTTTTTTTTCTTTTCCTTCAATGTAGAATTATTGTTATGAAATTTGGCTTGCAATTATCGTGATTTGATCTCAACTTGCATGAACGTTGTGTAAAAAAAATGCCCCATCCTCTTCATTTTCTCTTTATCACTTGGAGGAAAGATCTTGGTTTCCACTTTTTTATTCATTGAATTTAAAAAAAAAATTTGTTTGTGAACTTAGATCTTCGCTCTGCATTGATGTTTCTCTCCCTTAAATATTATTGTGCAATTACCGAATTTAATCAATGACTCGTTCGATCTTGTCTTTACTAATTAAAGCGTCCTATTTTGTTTTAGTATTCTTCTTCCTTTATATGGAGGAAACATCTTTCTGTTTACTTTTACATTCTTGTGGATTTATTAAATTTCTTTGTTTGTTAAATTGGGCAATTCATTTATTAAATGTGATTTTTCCCTTTCCTTCAATGTAGAATTATTGTTATTAAATGTGGCGTACGATTATCGTGATTTGATCACAACTTGCACGATCTTGGGGTCAAAAATAAAAGCGCCACATCCTCCTTGTTTTCTCTTCTTCATATGGAGGAAACATCTTGGTTTTCACTTTTTCATTCATTGTATTTTTGAAATTACTTTGTTTGAGAAATTAGATCTCCGTTTTCTAGTGATGTTTCTTTCCCTTCAATATTATAATGCAATTATCTGAATTTAATCAATGACTTTTTTGATCTTTGTGTTACTTATATAAGCGTCTGAATTCCTCATCTTCACCTCCTCGCTATAGAGGAAATCCGTTCCCCCGGGTTTGGAGAATGCTCAGTAGAGGTAGCACTGTTAGCCTGACTTTGACACCGTAATCTGAAACTGATGCCGTCCAATAAACTCGGGGCTGTTGATTGTAGTGCGCAAAGATTTTGATAGTGCCCGGAAACAAAGAACACTTTGTGGAGGTAATCTAGCAATAGGAAACATCTTTGTGTTTACTTTTACATTCTTGTGAATTTATTAAATTTCTTTATTTGTTAAATTTGGATTTCGCTTTTTAAGTGGGTTTTTTTTCTTTATCTTGTATGTAGAATTATTATTATGAAATTTGGCACGCAATTATCGTGATTTGATCACAACTTGCACGAACTTGGTGTAAAATAAATTCCCCATCCTCTTAATTTTCTTTTCTTCACTTGGAGGAAACTCCTTGGTTTCCACTTTTTTATTCATTGAATGTTTTTAAACAATATTGTTTGTGAGCTTAGATCTTCGCTCTGCATTGATGTTTCTTTCCCTTAAATATTATTGTGCAATTACTGAATTTAATCAATGACTCGTTCGATCTTGGCTTTACTAATTAAAGAGTCCTATTTTTTTTAATATTCTCTTCCTTTCTATAGAGGAAACTTCTTTCTATATACTTTTACATTCTTGTGGATTTATCAAATTTCTTCATTTGTTAAATTTGGCATTTCCCTTGTTAAGTGTGATTTTTTTTCTTTTCCTTCAATGCAGAATTATTGTTATAAAATGTGGCGTGCAATTATCATTATTTGATCTTAATTTGCACGATCTTGGTGTCAAAAATAAAAGCGCCACATCCTTCTCATTCTCTCTTCTTCATATGGAGGAAACATCTTGGTTTCCACTTTTTTATTCATTGAATTTTTTAAACTACTTTGTTTGAGAAATTAGATCTCCGTTTTCTAGTGATGTTTCTTTCCCTTCAAGATTAACTATCTGAATTTAATCAATGACTCGTTAGATCTTGGTGTTCCTAATATAAGCGTCTGATTTTCCTCATCTTTTCATCCTCACAATAGAGGAAATTCGTTCCCCCGGGGTTGGAGAATGCTCAGTAGAGGTAGCACTAGTATCCAGATTTTGACACTGATGACTGAAACATATGTTGTCTGATAAACTCGGGGCAGTCGATTGTACTGCGCAAAGATTTTGATAGTGCCTGGAAATGAAGATCACTTCGTGGAGGTAATCTAGCAAGAGGAAACATCTTTGTGTTTACTTTTACATTCTTGTGAATTTATTAAATTTCTTCATTTGTTAAATTTGGATTTCGCTTATTAAGTGGATTTTTTTTTCTTTTCCTTCAATGTAGAATTATTGTTATGAAATTTGGCTTGCAATTATCGTGATTTGATCTCAACTTGCATGAACGTTGTGTAAAAAAAATGCCCCATCCTCTTCATTTTCTCTTTATCACTTGGAGGAAAGATCTTGGTTTCCACTTTTTTATTCATTGAATTTAAAAAAAAAATTTGTTTGTGAACTTAGATCTTCGCTCTGCATTGATGTTTCTCTCCCTTAAATATTATTGTGCAATTACCGAATTTAATCAATGACTCGTTCGATCTTGTCTTTACTAATTAAAGCGTCCTATTTTGTTTTAGTATTCTTCTTCCTTTATATGGAGGAAACATCTTTCTGTTTACTTTTACATTCTTGTGGATTTATTAAATTTCTTTGTTTGTTAAATTGGGCAATTCATTTATTAAATGTGATTTTTCCCTTTCCTTCAATGTAGAATTATTGTTATTAAATGTGGCGTACGATTATCGTGATTTGATCACAACTTGCACGATCTTGGGGTCAAAAATAAAAGCGCCACATCCTCCTTGTTTTCTCTTCTTCATATGGAGGAAACATCTTGGTTTTCACTTTTTCATTCATTGTATTTTTTAAATTACTTTGTTTGAGAAATTAGATCTCCGTTTTCTAGTGATGTTTCTTTCCCTTCAATATTATAATGCAATTATCTGAATTTAATCAATGACTTTTTTGATCTTTGTGTTACTTATATAAGCGTCTGAATTCCTCATCTTCACCTCCTCGCTATAGAGGAAATCCGTTCCCCCGGGTTTGGAGAATGCTCAGTAGAGGTAGCACTGTTAGCCTGACTTTGACACCGTAATCTGAAACTGATGCCGTCCAATAAACTCGGGGCTGTCGATTGTAGTGCGCAAAGATTTTGATAGTGCCCGGAAACAAAGAACACTTTGTGGAGGTAATCTAGCAATAGGAAACATCTTTGTGTTTACTTTTACATTCTTGTGAATTTATTAAATTTCTTTATATGTTAAATTTGGATTTCGCTTATTAAGTGGGTTTTTTTTCTTTATCTTTTTTGTAGAATTATTATTATGAAATTTGGCATGCAATTATCGTGATTTGATCACAACTTGCACGAACTTGGTGTAAAATAAATTCCTCATCCTCTTAATTTTCTTTTCTTCACTTGGAGGAAACACCTTGGTTTCCACTTTTTTATTCATTGAATGTTTTTAAACAATATTGTTTGTGAGCTTAGATCTTCGCTCTGCATTGATATTTCTTTCCCTTAAATATTATTGTGCAATTACTGAATTTAATCAATGACTCGTTCGATCTTTGTGTTTACTTTTACATTCTTGTGAATTTATTAAATTTATTTATTTGTTAAATTTGGATATCGCTTATTGATGTGTGTTATATTGTGTTCATATTTTGTGGGATTAGTATGATTTTATTGAGATATAATTTGCACTTTAAGGTGTTTTTGGTGCAGAAATTCATTGATTGCGGAGAATTGAGAGGGATCTATACATTGTACTCTTTTTCCCTTAATCAACGGTTTTTTCCCACTGGGTTTTCCAGGTTAAGGTTTTTAATGAGGCGATGTGCTCTAATGGAAAATGTCTTATCTTATAAGACATTTTTCCAGGGATGAAGGAAGAGAGGCAAAAGCAGAATTGTTGAAGTTATGGGGTGAAAAGTGAATTATTGAAGACATGTGGATTTGAAGGAAATAAATATATTCACTGCCCATATTGATAAAGATTGTATTATCTCCTTCCATTTAAAATTCCTTAATTGTAGGAATTAGTTATTTAGAATTAGAATAGATATTATCTTATTTCCTTATTTCTTCCGTAAGAAGAAAAGTAATTAGAAGCTGATTTGGATTTGGTTTTGGTTTTGTGTATATAAATATATATGGGGCAAAACAAAAGAGGAGGAGATATATATTTATGAAGAGGAGTACGGACGGAAAGAGGAATATATAGAAGATTGCAGTGCTTCTTCCGGGTTTTGCATGCAACATAAAATTCCTTGGTTTGATATTTTATTTTTGTTAGTTATTTAATTATTATTTTGATTATGAGTTATTGTTATATTATTTATTTGTTTAGTTTAATTATTATGAGTAGCTAATTTATATATCGGCATGGAATAACAAGCATTAGTTTATGAATCGTGAGGCCTAATTGTTTTATAATTGATTCTTATGTGTTCTTGATTGTTCTTGGTTTATTTTATTCTTGATAGATTTAAGCTTGATCAACTTGAATATTATTGGGATAATGCTATCTAATTCTACCAATACGTAATCGTTGGAAAGGGTTAGTAAGTAGCGAGTTCTTGTGAAAAACAGCTAACTAGCTAAAGACTGTAATAGCAAGATGGGGAACAATTAAGTGTGCATTACTACTTGCGAATACTTGGGTAATTTCTATGTCGGGTTCTTTTCATTCTTAATGCTATCGAGGTGTGTATCTGGTTCAGCGAATACTTTCCGGGGGCATCTTGGTAAGAGAAACAATTAATTAATTATAATTGGTTAATTATCGATAAAGTACGAAAGAATTGGGGAGGTTAAGCGTACCTACTTTCCTATAACTGATAGATGCATATGAATTGATTTATCTTTGCGCCTATGATCGATGTTTAACTAATGTGAGTTATTCCGAGCCGATTACCTTATTCATATATTTTATAGACAATTATATATTTTAGTTTGCATTATTATTACATATTTTATAGTTGCATTATTAGTTGTTAAATAAATCTGAAAATTATGGTGTGGTGGCTACACCAAAAGTGTTCTATATTAGTAGGTATTTTATTATAGATTTTGCTCTGTTCTTCGTGGGATCGACTCTACTTGCTACTGTACTAATTTCATCATTACAGTTTACAGATTATTTTGGTGAGTGAAATGACGTTCACCAAATTGGCGCCATTGCCGGGGAGCGGTAGTTAATTTCTATTTATTTTGCTACTAATTTTTGTTCTTTAGTTATTGGTATATGACCAGGTCCCAGGAGCAGGAATTGATATTTGATTCTGAAGTTGGAAAGACAGCCAGGAAGAATTACAAACTCGCCAGGGAGAGGAAACTGAAAGCCGCCACAGACCCTCTGTTTGGCCAAACAGAGGTTGTTTCCGAGACAGAATCCGAATCTGAGATTGAATCCGTTCCCGATACTGTAATGGGGGACAGAGGATAGGCGGATCCCAATGCTGATAATCCGTACATGTGGGAATTAATGGGGCATAGTGAAGAAGACCCTCCCACACCAATTTCTTTGCCAGATGTTGCGACTCCTGTGGAGATAAAGCTTGCACTGCTGAATGTTCTTCCGAAGTTCTATGGGAAGAGTAACGAAGACCCTTACAATTTCTTGAACGAGTTCATCAAGATTTGTAAGGTTCAGAAAAGACCAGCTGGTGTCACAGAAGATCAATTCAAGTTGGTGGCTTTTCCGTTCAGCATGTTAGGAGCAGCGAACCAGTGGTTTTCAAGCTTGGCTCCTAACTCCGTCACTTCATGGAGTGCTCTCAAGAGGCTATTTTTGGACTATTTCTTCCCAGCCACTAAAATGGATACCCTGAGGAAAGAAATTTCGAGCATCAAGCAGGAGTATGATGAGCCGCTGAGTACATTTTGGCTGAGGTTCAGACGATTGGTAGATCGTTGCCCTAACCATCGATACACGGAGGGGCAACTGCTACAGTATTTCTACCAAGGATCCACAGCTGCGAACAAGGATTTGCTGAATACCGCAAGCAATGGTGGATTTTTGGAAATCAGAGTCAATGAAGCAAAGGAGATAGTGAAGAAGTTGATCAATTCCAAGAAGGAGTATGACACTGATGAGATCCGAATCCTGAAAAGAGTGGCACAAACAGAGCCCTCAAGCCAAGATGATTTTAAGGAGAGGATGGACAGGATGGAGAGGGTACTATCCAAGTTGGTGGATAAGGTCACCGTTGCTAGCACCTCAGTTGGTCCTCAAGAAAAACCATATGACATCTACTGCAGTCCAAGCCACGTCACTTTACAATGCCCTTTTGCAATGGATGAACAAGCTAATGCCATGGGGAATTAGAATGAAAGGCAGCCAAGGAGAGACCCGTACTCAACTACCTATAATCTGGGATGGAGAGATCATCCCAACTTTCGATGGCGAGATCCGAGAAATCCAGTACAACAACCATATGTTCCACCCCATCGAGCTCCTCCCCCTCCATATGCTCAGAATCCACCACCTCCTCAAGGGAAGTCTATGGATGAAAAGCTAGACATGATGATGGGCATGCTTCAAAACTATATCTAAAGTTCGAAAAAGACTGAGGCCACCTTGGAGGAGCACACACGTCAGATTTCACAGCTATCAAACTCGATGAATGAGCTTCGAATGAAGCAACCTGGATTACCATCTCAAGTGCAACCCAACCCCAGAGAGACGGCCAATCAGATCACGTTAAGAAGTGGAAAGGAGCTTGAGCCACTACCTCCTAAGACCGCAGCAAAAGGAGCTAAGAAGCGGCCGGAGCAGTCTGTCGCAGACCCCAATTTGGCTAAATAGGGGCTGACGACAGAAACAGAAAGTGAGGTACAAGGGCATTTTGATCAAACCAAGGAGTCAAATCCAAGGTTGGGTCAGAATGATCCTCCAATTAAAATTCTTCCCCCTTTTCCTCGTAGTTTAGCTAGAAAGAAAGATGATTCTGTTGATTTCCTATCTATCTTTGGAAAAATGGAGATTAACCTACCTTTCTTGCAGGCTATAAGGCTTCCACCCGTGAGCAAGTTTTTGAAAGATTTTATTGCAGGGAAACCTAAAGACTCAAGCAAGATCATGATGAGTGAATCTGTGTCAGCTGTGATCCAGAAGAAAATGCCTCAAAAGTGCAAGGACCCAGGTATGTTTTCCTTACCTTGTTATATAGGAGATAAGAAGATCAATGCTGCCATGTGTGATTTAGGAGCTTCAATTAATGTGATGCCACTATCTGTTTATAATTCTTTGAAAGGGGTAGAAATGGTAAATACTAGAGTAATAATCCAATTGGCAGATAGATCTTGTGTATGTCCTGAAGGGTTGTTGGAAAATGTGCTTGTGCGAGTCAATAACTTTGTGTACCCAGCAGATTTTTATGTGGTAAAAATGAATCATACCAATGATAAGGGAACACAAGGGGTATTGTTGGGTCGTCCATTCTTAAAAATGGCAAACACCATTATTAATGTTGGGAATGGAACTATTTCACTTGATTATTTTGGTGATAAGTACACGCTCAACATTGATAAACCCATGCAGAAATCTATAGATGCTGAGAATGTAAATGCAATTTATCATACAGACCCATTTGTCCAAGATTCTCTAGAGACTAAAGTTTTGCAGGATAAGTTGGGAATTCAAATTCCTACAAGTCCAGAAGAAGAAAATGTTCAAGTCTCAAGTGATCAGGAAATTCGTAAATTGGTATGTTCAGTGCACTCACAGGAAGTGGTGCCCAGAACTGAAATAAATCAAGGAACGCCCAACTTGAGGTAGTTCGAACCGTATATTTTGAAAATTTCTGAAGTGCGTACAGGGTCCGGTTTGGCCAAACGGAACCTATCTGCTAGACTAGTCTCATCGGATGTGAAAACCTCAGATTTGGAGTTGAAGGAGTTACCACCCGATTTGAAGCATGATTATCAAGAAGATGATGATACTCTTCCAGTGAGTATGGATTCGCTCAAGTGTGAGGAAGAAACAAAGTTCTAACTCCAAGAATTGAGAGATCTAAGATTGAATGGGTTTGATCAAGCCATGCGGTACAAGGAGCGCAATAAGTTGTGGCATGACAGAGATTTGAAGCCTAAGAAATTTGTGGTTGGGCAGATAGTTCTTATATCTGAGTCAAACTTTCGACATATGTCATGGAAATTCAAGTCTAAATGGACTAGACCATTCGAAGTGGCTTATGTTTGGCCTGATGGGATGGTAGAGATTATAAGCATGGACGCAAAAAGGGCATTCCTCGTCGATAGTCATCGCCTTATGCCATACTATGATACTTCTCAGGTGGCATTAATGCAAGAAATTCTATTGTGCCCAACAAATATTCATTAAAGGCATCCAAAAGTCTAGCCAAAGACTATAAACAAAAGCGCTAGTTGGGAGGCAACCCAATTTTCTTAGTTTTTCTTTCTTTCTTTCTTCTTTTAAGTTTTTATTTATTTTTAGGAATTTCAATTTCTCATCTAATCTCAATTCTTGATCTACAGATTTGAAGTACTTGAATTTGCACCATGGAGAATTCACACATTTGGAAGGCTGGACTCGCAGGGTTCCGTTTGGCCAAACGGGAGGCCTGTGGCAGACTCTGACTATGATCAAATGCTTTCCTCTTGATTGGGAATTTTTCCGAGACCCACCACTATAAGTTCCCTCTTCCTTTGTCATTTTTTATGATGTTGAATCTGTGTTAAATCTTTTCTCATAAGAGCTTTGCATTATTTGCTTAAGGGCAAGCAAAGTTTAAGTGTGAGGAGGTTTGTTGTGTGTTTTGTTTTGTATTTTTGGAAAAAATAAAAAAAATTATTTCAGTTTTTTTTACAGTCAAACATGTGTTTTTTGTGTTGTTCTGAGTTGATAATTTGACATGAGAAAATTCTAGTGGCTCTTGATAAAAGTACCCTTCCGGTTGTAAACTTCATTGTAACAAACTTGGTAAATCTAATATGCCTTGAAGTTATTGAATGAGATTTTCTATGATTTGTGAAATTTGATTGATATGATTTTTGGGATGACGAAAAAGGATGAGTTTAATTGAATATTTTAGCATACTAAAGTGAGGTTTGAGCTAGAGTAGAGCACTCTCTACATCAATCTTTGTTCTTAGAGATCACATTGTTATAATTGGAGTTGTTATGTGTGAAAGTGATGGAAGGCACTAGGATGAACCACATAGCTTAAATTGTCTACCAATTACATTAACCCCTAGTGAAACACTTTGAAGCTTTGACTATGTTCTTTGATATGAGTTACTATATATTTAGCCAAAGCCTTGTTTTATCCTTTCTCTTGGCCCTATTATGCATGTTCTTGGAGTTAATGTTGATGAATTCATCCATTGTGTTCTCTTGAGTTGAAGAAATTACTGAGTATGTGTCCAGTTTGCCCAGACTGAACGGTTTCGAAAAATGAAGGCTGAATTTTATGATGAACAGTGACACTGGGGTTCCGTTTGGCCAAACTAGAGGGGTGTAACAGTGAAAAAAGAGATAGAAAAAATCATATTTTTATGTTGCGATTTTTCTCTAAACAAAGTACCAGTTTTGGACTGTATTGAAGAATGGTGCTGGAAAAAAAAAGACCAAAAAAAAGAAAAAAATAAATAGCACCTACTTTGATGTGATGTTACTTGGCTTTCTCATAATAGCCATGAGATGAAAATTATTGGTGAATGTCTACTATACATGGATGATGGTTGAAGAAAAAAACATGCATAATATTTTGATCGATATTGTTTGAGCTTAGAACCCTTAGGATCTCACCAATCTGAATGGTCTATAGCCCCGTTACAACCCTTGAGAAAGACCTTCCTGATTTGCATATTAACTTCTCTATATTATAACTTGTGAATTTACTGAGTGATTGTCCTTCATATATTGAGAGTGATTGAGTGAAACTGTGAGAAAATATTCATTGCTTGTCCGATTTTGACTGAATTGATGATTAGATTTTCTGATCTTGAACATTTTCATTTAAATTACTTTAAGGGTTGATAATTTCCAGGTGCGTTAACGTGATCCTTTACTCCTTGGCGGGGGAAAATTTATCGTTATAAGAGTAGAAGCTAGAGTTTTTAAATGTTGAATTTTTATCCGTTTAGTTGTGTGATTTGTGTTTCTATCTTACCTTTTCTTTTTAGGGTCATTTTAGATAGAGTCGTACGAGGGAATGAGAACTTATGAACATTGTGGATTGTTGATTACTCATATATTCTTCACTTCATACTTGAGGGCAAGCATGATTCAAGTGTGAGGATATTTGATGTGTGTTATATTGTGTTCATATTTTGTGGGATTATTATGATTTTATTGAGATATAATTTGCACTTTAAGGTGTTTTTGGTGCAGGAATTCATTGATTGCGGAGAATTGAGAGGGATCTATACATTGTACTCTTTTTCCCTTAATCAACGGTTTTTTCCCACTGGGTTTTCCAGGTTAAGGTTTTTAATGAGGCGATGTGCTCCAATGGAAAATGTTCTTATCTTATAAGATATTTTTCCAGGGATGAAGGAAGAGAGACAAAAGCATAATTGTTGAAGTTATGGGGTGAAAAGTGAATTATTGAAGACATGTGGATTTGAAGGAAATAAATATATTCACTGCCCATATTGATAAAGATTGTATTATCTCCTTCCATTTAAAATTCCTTAATTGTAGGAATTTGTTATTTAGAATTAGAATAGATATTATCTTATTTCCTTATTTCTTCCGTAAGAAGAAAAGTAATTAGAAGTTGATTTGGATTTGGTTTTGGTTTTGTGTATATAAATATATATACGGCAAAACAAAAGAGGAGGATATATATATATATATATATATATATATATATATATATATATATATATATATATATATATATGAAGAGGAATACAGACGGAAAGAGGAATATATAGAAGATTGCAGTGCTTCTTCCGGGTTTTGCATGCAACATAAAATTCCCTGGTTTGATATTTTATTTTTGTTAGTTATTTAATTATTATTTTGATTATGAGTTATTGTTATATTATTTATTTGTTTATTTTAATTATTATGAGTAGCTAACTTATATATCGGCATGGAATAACAAGCATTAGTTTATGAATTGTGAGGCCTAATTGTTTTATAATTGATTCTTATGTGTTCTTGATTGTTCTTGGTTTTTTTTTTATTCTTGATAGATTTAAGCCTGATCAACTTGAATATTATTGGGATAATGCTATCTAATTCTACCAATACGTAATCGTTGGAAAGGGTTAGTAAGTAGCGAGTTCTTGTGAAAAACAGCTAACTAGCTAAGACTGTAATAGCAAGATGGGGAACAATTAAGTGTGCGTTACTACTTGCGAATACTTGGGTAATTGCTATGTCGGGTTCTTTTCATTCTTAATGCTATCGAGGTGTGTATCTGGTTCAGCGAATACTTTCCGGGGGCATCTTGGTAAGAGAAACAATTAATTAATTATAATTGGTTAATTGTCGATAAAGTACGAAAGAATTGGGGAGGTTAAGCGTACCTACTTTCCTATAACTGATAGATGCATATGAATTGATTTATCTTTGCGCCTATGATCGATGTTTAACTAATGTGAGTTATTCCGAGCCGATTACCTTATTCATATATTTTATAGACAATTATATATTTTAGTTTGCATTATTATTTCATATTTTATAGTTGCATTATTAGTTGTTAAATAAATCTGAAAATTAAGGTGTGGTGGCTACACCAAAAGTGTTCTATATTAGTAGGTATTTTATTATAGATTTTGCTCCGTTCCTCGTCGGATCGACTCTGCTTGCTACTGTACTAATTTCATCATTAGAGTTTGCAGATTATTTTGGTGAGTGAAAAGACGTTCAGCACTTATTAAGTAGATTTTTTTTATTTTTCCTTCAATGTAGAACTATTGTTATGAAATTTGGCGTACAATTATCGTGATTTGATCACAACTTGCACGAACGTTGTGTAAAAAAAATGCCCCATCCTCTTCATTTGCTCTTTTTCACTTGGTGGAAACATCTTGGTTTCCACTTTTTTATTCATTGAATTTTTTTAAAAAAATTGTTTGCGAACTTAGATCTTCGCTTTGCATTGATGTTTCTCTCCCTTAAATATTATTGTGCAATTACCGAATTTAATCAATGACTCGTTCGATCTTGTCTTTACTAATTAAAGCGTCCTATTTTGTTTTAGTATTCTTCTTCCTTTATATGGAGGAAACATCTTTCTGTTTACTTTTACATTCTTGTGGATTTATTAAATTTCTTTGTTTGTTAAATTGGGCATTTCCCTTATTAAATGTGATTTTTTCCCTTTCCTTCAATGCAGAATTATTGTTATGAAATGTGGGGTGCGATTATCTTGATTTGATCACAACTTGCACGATCTTGGTGTCAAAAATAAAAGCGCCACATCCTCCTTGTTTTCTCTTCTTCCTATGGAGGAAACAACTTGGTTTTGACTTTTTGATTCATTGTATTTTTTAAATTACTTTGTTTGAGAAATTAGATCTCCGTTTTCTAGTGATGTTTCTTTCCCTTCAAAATTATAATGAATTTAATCAATGACTTTTTCGATCTTTTTGTTACTTATATAAGCGTCTGAATTCCTCCTCTTCACCTCCTCACTATAGAGGAAATCCGTTCCCCGGGGTTTAGAGAATGCTCAGTAGAGGTAGCACTGTTAGCCTGACTTTGACACCGTAATCTGAAACTGATGCTGTCCAATAAACTCGGGGTTGTCGATTGTAGTGCGCAAATATTTTGATAGTGCCCAGAAACAAAGAACACTCTGTGGAGGTAATCTAGCAATAGGAAACATCTTTGTGTTTACTTTTACATTCTTGTGAATTTATTAAATTTCCTTATTTGTTAAATTTGGATTTCGCTTATTAAGTGGGTTTTTTTTTCTTTTCCTTGTATGTAGAATTATTATTATGAAATTTGGCGTGCAATTATCGTGATTTGATCACAACTTGCACGAACTTGGTGTAAAATAAATTCCCCATCCTCTTTATTTTCTTTTCTTCACTTGGAGGAAACATCTTGGTTTCCTCTTTTTTATTCATTGAATTTTTTTAAACAGCATTGTTTGTGAGCTTAGATCTTCGCTCTGCATTGATGTTTCTTTCCCTTAAATATTATTGTGCAATTACTGAATTTAATCAATGACTCTTTCGATCTTGACTTTACTAATTAAAGTGTCTTATTTTTTCTAATATTCTCTTCCTTTCTATGGAGGAAACATCTTTCTATATACTTTTACATTCTTGTGAATTTATTAAATTTCTTCATTTGTTAAATTTGGCATTTCCCTTATTAAGTGTGATTTTATTCTTTTCCTTCAGTGCAGAATTATTGTTATAAAATGTGGCGTGCAATTATCATGATTAGATCTTAATTTGCACGATCTTGGTGTCAAAAATAAAAGCGCCACATCCTTCTCATTCTCTCTTCTTCATATGGAAGAAACATCTTGGTTTTCACTTTCTTATTCATTGAATTTTTTAAACTACTTTGTTTGAGAAATTAGATCTCCGTTTTCTAGTGATGTTTCTTTCCCTTCGAGATTAATTATCTGAATTTAGTCAATGACTCGTTAGATCTTGGTGTTACTAATATAAGCGTATGATTTTCCTCATCTTTTCATCCTCACAGTTGAAGAAATTCGTTCCCCCGGGGTTGGAGAAAGCTCAGTAGAGGTAGCACTAGTAGCCAGATTTTAACACTGATGACCGAAACATATGTTCTCTGATAAACTCGGGGATGTCGATTGTATCGCACAAAGATTTTGATAGTGCCTAGAAACGAAGATCACTCCGTGGAGGTAATCTAGCAAGAGGAAACATCTTTGTGTTTACTTTTACATTCTTGTGAATTTATTAAATTTCTTTATTTGTTAAATTTGGATTTCGCTTATTAAGTGGGTTATTTTTTCTTTTCTATGTATACAGAATTATTATGATTAAATTTGGCGTGCAATTATCATGATTTGATCACAACTTGCACGAACTTGGTGTAAAATAAATTCCCCATCCTCTTCATTTTCTTTTCTTCACTTGGAGGAAACATCTTGGTTTCCAATTTTTTATTAATTGAATTTTTTTAAACAATATTGTTTGTAAGCTTAGATCTTCGCTCTGCATTGATGTTTCTTTCCCTTAAATGTTATTGTGAAATTACTTAATTTAATCAATGACTCGTTCGATCTTAGCTTTACTAATTAAAGCATCTTATTTTTTCTAATATTCTCTTCCTTTCTATGGAGGAAATATCTTTCTATATACTTTTACATTCTTGTGAATTTATTAAATTTCTTCATTTGTTAAATTTGGCATTTCCCTTATTAAGTGTGATTTTTTTCTTTTCCTTTAGTGCAGAATTATTGTTATAAAATGTGGCGTGCAATTATCATGATTTGATCTTAATTGTCACGATCTTGGTGTCAAAAATAAAAGCGCCACATCCTTCTCATTCTCTCTTCGTCATACGGAGGAAACATCTTGGTTTTCACTTTCTTATTCATTGAATTTTTTAAACTACTTTGTTTGAGAAATTAGATCTCCGTTTTCTAGTGATGTTTCTTTCCCTTCGAGATTAATTATCTGAATTTAGTCAATGACTCGTTAGATCTTGGTGTTACTAATATATGAGTCTGATTTTCCTCATCTTTTCATCCTCACAATTGAAGAAATTCGTTCCCCCTAGGGTTGGAGAATGCTCAGTAGAGGTAGCACTAGTAGCCAGATTTTAACACTGATGACCGAAACATATGTTCTCTGATAAACTCGGGGCTGTCGATTGTATCGCGCAAAGATTTTGATAGTGCCTGGAAACGAAGATCACTCTGTGGAGGTAATATAGCAAGAGGAAACATCTTTGTGTTTACTTTTACATTCTTGTGAATTTATTAAATTTCTTCATTTGTTAAATTTGGCATTTCCCTTATTAAGTGTGATTTTTTTATTTTCCTTCAATGCAGAATTATTGTTATAAAATGTGGCGTGCAATTATCATGATTTGATCTTAATTTGCACAATCTTGGTGTCAAAAATAAAAGCGCCACGTCCTTCTCACCCTCTCTTCTTTATATGGAGGAAACATCGTGGTTTTCACTTTCTTATTCATTGAATTTTTTAAACTACTTTGTTTGAGAAATTAGATCTCCGTTTTCTAGTGATGTTTCTTTCCCTTCGAGATTAATTATCTGAATTTAGTCAATGACTCGTTAGATATTGGTGTTACTAATATAAGCGTCTGATTTTCCTCATCTTTTCATCCTCACAATTGAAGAAATTCGTTCCCCCGGGGTTGGAGAATGCTCAGTAGAGGTAGCACTAGTAGCCGGATTTTAACACTGATGACCAAAACATATGTTCTCTGATAAACTCGGGGCTGTCGATTGTATCACGCAAAGATTTTGATAGTGCCTGGAAACGAAGATCACTCCGTGGAGGTAATATAGCAAGAGGAAACATCTTTGTGTTTACTTTTACATTCTTGTGAATTTATTAAATTTCTTTATTTGTTAAATTTGGATTTTGCTTATTAAGTGGATATTTTTTTTCTTTTCCTTCAATGTAGAATTATTGTTATGAAATTTGGCGTGCAATTATCGTGATTTGATCACAACTTGCACGAACGTTGTGTAAAAAAATGCCCCATCCTCTTCATTTTCTCTTTTTTCACTTGGAGGAAACATCTTGGTTTCCACTTTTTTATTCATTCAATTTTTTTTAAAAATTGTTTTTGAACTTAGATCTTCGCTCTGCATTGATGTTTCTCTCCCTTAAATATTATTGTGAAATTACCGAATTTAATCAATGACTCGTTTGATCTTGTCTTTACTAATTAAAGCATCCTATTTTGTTTTAATATTCTTCTTCCTTTATATGGAGGAAACATCTTTCTGTTTACTTTTACATTCTTGTGGATTTATTAAATTTCTTTGTTTGTTAAATTGGGCATTTTACCTTATTAAATGCGATTTTTTCCCTTTCCTTCAATGCAGAATTATTGTTATGAAATGCGGCGTGCGATTATCTTGATTTGATCACAACTTGCACGATCTTGGTGTCAAAAATAAAAGTGCCACATCCTCCTTGTTTTCTCTTCTTCATATGGAGGAAACATCTTGGTTTTCACTTTTTTATTCATTGTATTTTTTAAATTACCTTGTTTGAGAAATTAGATCTCCGTTTTCTAGTGATGTTTCTTTCCCTTCAATATTATAATGCAATTATCTTAATTTAATCAATGAATTTTTCGATCTGTGTGTTACTGATATAAGCGTCTGAATTCCTCATCTTCACCTCCTCAATATAGAGGAAATCCGTTCCCCTGGGTTTCGAGAATGCTCAGTAGAGGTAGCACTGTTAGCCTGACTTTGACACCGTAATCTGAAACAGATGCTATCTGATAAACTCGGGGCTGTCGATTGTAGGGCGCAAAGATTTTGATAGTGCCCGGAAACAAAGAACACTCTGTGGAGGTAATTTAGCAATAGGAAACATCTTTGTGTTTACTTTCACATTCTTGTGAATTTATTGAATTTCTTTATTTGTTAAATTTGGATTTCGCTTATTAAGTGGGTTATTTTTTCTTTTCCTTGTATGTAGAATTATTATTATGAAATTTGGCGTGCAATTATTGTGATTTGATCACAACTTGCACGAAATTGGTGTAAATAAATTCCCCATCCTCTTCATTTTCTTTTACTTCACTTGGAGGAAACATCTTGGTTTCCACTTTTTTATTCACTAAATTTTTTTAAACAATATTGTTTGTGAGCTTAGATCTTCGCTCTGCATTGATGTTTCTTTCCCTTAAATATTATTGTGCAGTTACTGAATTTAATCAATGACTCGTTCGATCTTGGCTTTACTAATTAAAGCGTCTTATTTTTTTTAATATTCTCTTCCTTTCTATGGAGGAAACATCTTTCTATATACTTTTACATTCTTGTGAATTTATTAAATTTCTTCATTTGTTAAATTTGGCATTTCCCTTATTAAGTGTGATTTTTTTCTTTTCCTTCAATGCAGAATTATTGTTATAAAATGTGGCGTGCAATTATCATGATTTGATCTTAATTTTCACAATCTTGGTGTCAAAAATAAAAGCGCCACATCCTTCTCATTCTATCTTCTTCATATGGAGGAAACATCTTGGTTTTCACTTTCTTATTCATTGAATTTTTTAAACTACTTTGTTTGAGAAATTAGATCTCCGTTTTCTAGTGATGTTTCTTTCCCTTCAATATTATAATGCAATTATCTTAATTTAATCAATGACTTTTTCGATATGTGTGTCACTTATATAAGCGTCTGAATTCCTCATCTTCACCTCCTCACTATAGAGGAAATCTGTTCCCCCGGGTTTGGAGAATGCTCAGTAGAGGTAGCACTGTTAGCCTGACTTTGACACCGTAATCTGAAACAGATGCTGTCTGATAAACTCGGGGCTGTCGATTGTAGGGCGCAAAGATTTTGATAGTGCCCGGAAACAAAGAACACTTTGTGGAGGTAATTTAGCAATAGGAAACATCTTTGTGTTTACTTTTACATTCTTGTGAATTTATTAAATTTCTTTATTTGTTAAATTCGGATTTCGCTTATTAAGTGGGTTATTTTTTCTTTTCCTTGTATGTAGAATTATTATTATGAAATTTGCCGTGCAATTATCGTGATTTGATCACAACTTTCATGAACTTGGTGTAAAATAAATTCCCCATCCTCTTCATTTTCTTTTCTTCACTTGGAGGAAACATCCTGGTTTCCACTTTTTTATTCACTGGATTTTTTTAAACAATATTGTTTGTGAGCTTAGATCTTCGCTCTGCATTGATGTTTCTTTCCCTTAAATGTTATTGTGCAATTACTGAATTTAATCAATGACTCGTTCGATCTTGGATTTACTAATTAAAGCTTCCTCTTTTTTTTTAATATTCTCTTCCTTTCTATGGAGGAAACATCTTTCTATATACTTTTACATTCTTGTGAATTTTTTAAATTTCTTCATTTGTTAAATTTGGCATTTCCCTTATTAAGTGTGATTTTTTTTCTTTTCCTTCAATGCAGAATTATTGTTATAAAATGTGGCATGCAATTATCATGATTTGATCTTAATTTGCACGATCTTGGTGTCAAAAATAAAAGTTCCACATCCTTCTCATTCTCTTTTCTTCATATGGAGGAAACATCTTGGTTTTCACTTTCTTATTCATTGAATTTTTTAAACTACTTTGTTTGAGAAATTAGATCTCCGTTTTCTAGTGATGTTTCTTTCCCTTCGAGATTAATTATCTGAATTTAATCAATGAATCATTAGATCTTGGTGTTACTAATATAAGCGTCTGATTTTCCTCATCTTTTCATCCTCACAATTGAAGAAATTCGTTCCCCCGGGGTTGGAGAATGCTCAGTAGAGGTAGCACTAGTAGCCGGATTTTAACACTGATGACCGAAACATATGTTCTCTGATAAACTCGGGGCCGTCGATTGTATCGCGCAAAGATTTTGATAGTGCCTGGAAACGAAGATCACTCCGTGGAGGTAATCTAGAAAGAGGAAACATCTTTGTGTTTACTTTTACATTCTTGTCAATTTATTAAATTTCTTTATTTGTTAAATTTGGATTTCACTTATTAAGTGGATTTTTTTCTTTTCCTCCAATGTAGAATTATTGTTATGAAATTTGGCATGCAATTATCGTGATTTGATCACAACTTGCACGAACGTTGTGTAAAAAAATGCCCCATCCTCTTCATTTTCTCTTTTTCACTTGGAGTAAACATCTTGGTTTCCACTTTTTTATTCATTGAATTTTTAAAAAAAAATTGTTTGTGAACTTAGATCTTCGCTCTGCATTGGTGTTTCTCTCCCTTAAATATTATTGTGCAATTACCGAATTTAATCAATGACTCGTTCGATCTTGTCTTTACTAATTAAAGCGTCCTATTTTGTTTTAATATTCTTCTTCCTTCATATGGAGGAAACATCTTTCTGTTTACTTTTACATTCTTGTTGATTTATTAAATTTCTTTGTTTGTTAAATTGGGCATTTCCCTTATTAAGTATGATTTTTTCCCTTTCCTTCAGTGCAGAATTATTTTTGTGAAATGTGGCGTGCGATTATCTTGATTTGATCACAACTTGCACGATCTTGGTGTCAAAAATAAAAGCGCCACATCCTCCTTGTTTTCTCCTCTTCATATGGAGGAAACATCTTGGTTTTCACTTTTTGATTCATTGTATTTTTAAAATTACTTTGTTTGAGAAATTAGATCTCCATTTTCTAGTGATGTTCTTTCCCTTCAATATTATAATGCAATTATCTTAATTTAATCAATGACTTTTTCGATCTGTGTGTTACTTATATAAGCGTATGAATTCCTCATCTTCACCTCCTCACTATAGAGGAAATCTGTTCCCCCGGGTTTGGAGAATGCTCAGTAGAGGTAGCACTGTTAGCCTGACTTTGACACCGTAATCTGAAACAGATGCTGTCTGATAAACTCGGGGCTGTCGATTGTAGGGCGCAAAGATTTTGATAGTGTCCGGAAACAAAGAACACTCCGTGGAGGTAATTTAGCAATAGGAAACATCTTTGTGTTTACTTTTACATTCTTGTGAATTTATTGAATTTCTTTATTTGTTAAATTTGGATTTCGCTTATTAAGTGGGTTATTTTTTCTTTTCCTTGTATGTAGAATTATTATTATGAAATTTGGCGTGCAATTATCGTGATTTGATCACAACTTTCACGAACTTGGTGTAAAATAAATTCCCCATCCTCTTCATTTTCTTTTCTTCACTTGGAGGAAACATCCTGGTTTCCACTTTTTTATTCACTGAATTTTTTTAAACAATATTGTTTGTGAGCTTAGATCTTCGCTCTGCATTGATGTTTCTTTCCCTTAAATATTATTGAGCAATTACTGAATTTAATCAATGACTCGTTCGATCATGGCTTTACTAATTAAAGCGTATTATTTTTTCTAATATTCTCTTTTTTTTTAGATTAAACCATCCTAATAGATGGGGGGATTATATTTGGCTCCCCAAACCGTAGAATTACCCCCGAGGGTAGCAAAAAGAGTTACATCTGTACAATATCATTCATGTGATGATACAAAAGGGGAAGCGGAATATAAAAACATCCGTGACTATCGGTTTGTGTAAATCTTCTACCATTACTAGAGAACAAACCGAGGTAAGGGAACACGAACAAGTCAGGGAGATGAGAATTCAAAACCCTTATCAGTCAATGTCCCTTTACCTAGCATTTAATCTCATAGATTTCCTCAAACTATGAAGACCTCGTGCTCCTTTGTGCCTGGACCTCTCATCCTGAGCATTTTCAATCTGCAAAAAGAACAGAGAAAAACAACAGCAGTCTCTGACCAAAAAGTACTGTGTAAAGCCGTGAAGAGAATTCAAACTAGAAATCCATCCTTTGTGTGATCTGTGTTCCCTTTTGCTGTGCCTATTCTTACTCCGTGAACTCCATTTTTATCTATCAAAATCAAACCTCTAAGGAAAGATGGGGAGTTTCTTATATTTAAGTCTCCATTTAGGGATTTCTCCCTTGCATATTTTGCCAAAACATCAGCCACTGTGTTAGCTTCCCTTAGAGCATATTGGATTGGGTTTTGTTTATGCAACATATTCAGATGACAGCTAAGAGTGAAAATTCTCCATGAACCAACATAAGGATCTTGTATTGCTTTAACTGCTGGTTTGCAGTCTGACTCAAGGATACTACCTCTAATATCCAGTTCTAAGCAAAAATGATAGGCAAAAAGGATACCTTCCAACTTTGCATGTAGAGGAGATTCTGATCGAAAAGTTTTGACTCTCATGTGTTTCACATCTCCCCTCCAGTCTCTAACTATTACAGCACAAGAAGAGTCACCTCCATTTACCCATGATGCATCTGTGTTAATTTTGAAACCAGTTGTTGGTTTTTCCCATCTTACTGCAGTTACTGTGGTTTCCTTCTTTTTTTGAGTTATATTAGGTATGATTCCAACCTGAACTAGTTTCTTATACTTTTCAAAATTACCTTTCAATGGATTAGCAGTAAAAATTAGGAGCATCAGTTCCTTGATATTCTGAAAACATGTATCCACTGAAAAAGAAAGATTATCATAGAGTATTTTGTTCCTATAAGTCCAGAGAGACCAAGTTGTGACAATGAGAGCAGCAGTATACACATGATTGAGAATCTTTGAGCCTACCCTGATGGAGAGATAATATTCAACTAAATGTCTAAAACTCCTGAAAGCAGGTGTTTGCAGATTCAGAAGGCTGTTAACTTTATTCCATACTGCAGTTGCCTTATTACAGGAGTTAAAAAAATGGTTGATAGAGTCTGAGTGATTAGAGTATATAGGGCATTTAGAGGCTAGTGGAAAACCAAGCTTGCACAGAACATTTTCAAAAGGCAGAATTCCATTCAGAGCTCTCCATATTAGTACTGACATTTTAGCTGGTATGAAATTTGCCCATACCTTGTGCAGATGTCTAATGCTTGTTCCCTTCTGCCTCAGGATCTTGTAGGCAGAACTGACTGAAAAGTTTCCATCCATTGAAGATTTCCATATCAGTCTATCCTCATGTGTGTTCTTGATGGTCACATCCTGCAATATTGAAACTATATTGGTAGCCAAATATGGCTCCACAAAAGGAAGATTAGAGTCTTTGTTCAGGATAAAGGTGCTCAGTGTGATATCAGGGAAAGGAATTTCCACATCATCAGGCCATTTATAGTATAGTGCACCTTCTCCTGACCAGTTTGAGTTCCAAAAGGAGCATTCTCCTTTTCCATGAATTACTCTAGTTAAACTATTAGTTTTTTCAGTTATGTTACAGATTCTCTTCCATACCTGAGATTTCTTATAAGACTCTGGTAGAGTTCACAAATGCTGAGACCATTGAGTGGTGTTCATTTGAAGCTTCCACCATAGCTTACAGGAGAATGAATCAACTATGGCCTGAAGATCTCTAAACCCTATCCCATTCTCTTGTACAGGAATACTCATTTTTCTCCAGGCTCTCCATTTTTTTCTGGCCTCTGTACTATCATTGGCTCCCCAGAACAGACCAGCAGCCAGCCTTTCCATTTTCCTCAGTACTATCTTTGGAGGTCTTAAGACAGCAAACAAGTGGGTTGGGATTGAAAGAAAATAGTGGTTTATTAGGATAATTTTACCTGCAGTACTCAACCATCTGTTTTTCCAGTTATTAATGCTTTTTTCCATTCTCTCCAATATAGGGTAGTAATATCTCTGTGTGTTCCTTCTTGTAAATATGGGGATCCCTAGGTACTGAAAAGGAAACTCTCCTCTAGCCATTCCTAAATTCCTGCTCAGAATTTGGATTCTATCTACTGAGGTGTTAGGAGCAACATAGAAGTTGGATTTAGAAAAATTAACTTTTTGTCCCGTAGTTTGCTCATATGCACTGAGAAATCTTTTAAATCTTTTCAGATTTTTCTTATTACCACTGAGGAATACAGCAGTATCATCTGCATACATTAGATGAGTGATATGTGGGCATTTTTTAGGTAAACCAAAAAATTGCAGGTATCCCATGTTAAACAGTTTTTTTAAACCTCGAGAGAATGCCTCTGATAGGATATTATACAGAAATGGAGAAAGAGGATCTCCCTGTTTAATTCCTCTATTTGATGCAAAGAATCCTAATGCAACTCCATTAATTAGAACTGAAAAGTGAGCTGAGGCTATGTTCTGCATTATCCGGTTTACAAAAATACCATGAAAACCAAATTTAAGGAGAATTGAATTAAGAAAAGACCATGAGACCCTATCAAAAGCTTTCTGCATGTCTAATTTAATGATTAGGTTCTGCTTTTTTGATTTCCTTGATAACATTCTGGTCATTTCTTGCATCAAAATTATGTTATCAGAGATATCCCGCCCTTTCATAAAAGCACTTTGTTCAGGGGATATAAGTTGAGACATGAAAGGCTTAATCCTTTCCATCATCATCTTAGAGAATACCTTGTTCACAAAATTAGAAAGACTTATTGGTCTGAAGTCAGAAAAGGTAACAGGTATTGTTCTTTTGGGAACTAAAGCTAGCCAGGTACTGGAAATTGCCTTTGGAATATTTCCACTTGTTAGAAAATCATTTGCAGCTTCAAGTAAATCTACTTTAACATTTTCCCAAAAGGTAGTGTAAAAAAAACCAGAGTATCCATCAGGTCCAGGGGAACTATGTTTGTTGAGGTCAAAAACTGCAAACTTGAGCTCTTGGATCAGGAAAGGAGACAGCAGTAAATTATTTTCTTGTTCAGTTATTACTCTAGGAATTTCAGATAGAAAATGACTTATATAAGTTCCAAGTTTCTGAGGTTCTTCCTCATTGAATAAAGCTTTATAATACCCCCACTGCTACCTCTTTGATCTGGGTTGGATCTGTGATCCAGTTTCCATGTTCATCCCTAATCTTACTGATTCTAGATTTAGTCCTCCTTTCCCTTATTGAGTGGTGAAAATAATTCGTGTTTGCATCACCATATTTAAACCAATTCAACCTTGCTTTTTGCCCAAGATAGATTACTTTCTCTTTTTGAGCCCTCATCAAAAGATGTTTAGAGTTATTCAAATCTGTCAAGATTGAATCATTTGGAGTTTGTTGAAATGAGATTTCTAAATCATTAACCTTGTTCTCATATTGTATCAGGTTCTGATCAACATTACCAAATTGTGTTTTGTTCCATTGCTTTATTTCCATCTTAAGCCTTTTCAATTTATATACTAACCTATACATTCCTCTGAAAGGAGTTTCCAGGTTCCAGTTAGAAGCCACTAAGTTTAGAAAATCCTGTCTACTAGTCCACATCTCTTGAAATCTAAATGGTCTAGGGGCTTGTTCCTCGGATGTTTGTACATATAAGAGAAGAGGAGCATGATCCAAAGACAATCTATTAAGAACATGGATTGAACTGTTAGGAAATATGTCAAGCCAATCTAATGAGCAGATTCCCCTGTCTAACCTTTGGAACATCAAATCTTTGCATCTATCCTTAAATCTATTGTTGCTCCAAGTAAAAGAGTTACCTACTGTAGGTATATCATGCAAATCCAGGTCATTTAAAAATTTATTAAATTGCATCATGCTCTTTTTTGGGGTTGACTTTCTCCCTTTATACTCTGATACTGACGCTACAGTGTTAAAGTCTCCAATATATATGGAAGGAAGAAGATTAGCTGCCTTTAAATCACTCCATAAAGACTCTCTGACTTGTCTATGAACACTTGCATAAATAAAAACACAGTTCCAGCTCAGAGAAGATAATGAATCAGTTATATTCACTTGTACATACTGATCAGTCTCGCTTATAACAGTAATGCTAAAAGACTGGTTCCAAAATAACCAAATTTTAGCACTATGAGCAGAGTAGGCATTCTGAAATCCCAATTCATATTTAAATTTTATGAGCTTCTGATTTTCTTGCCATGGTTCTATTAAGCACATTATGTCTAACTTGTGTTTAAGTTTCAAATTCTTAAGTCTGTCAATTGAAGTGCCAACTCCCCTTATATTCCAAACTAATACATTCCCAATTATGGTGTGCTTTATCATTTAAAAATTTTGGGATTGGCTTTTTGTGATGATCTTAGGTTTCTACTAGTCTTTGCTGAGTTTTTGCCTTTTTCTCCTGATTTTCCATTACTATGATCAGTATTCCTTGATAACAGATTCTGGATTGAAAGGTTTACCTTTTCCTTCTCTCCTTCTTTTTCCAGAATGCTCAGATCAGAGGTTGTTGTAGTTTGTTCTTTCAATGTTTCCTCTTTGCTGGAACTTTGCTCTATAGGACCTATTTGATCTTGCTCTTTAAGCTCCGATTGTGCTTGTTCTTTTTGGGAAAGAGTGGAAATAAATTTATTAGCAGAAACATCAGAGATAATGACAAGTGGTACTTCCTGCGATTCAACTGTTTCATGAAAAATCTCTACTATCTCCCCTTCCTGCTCATCCTCACTATCTTCTAGGGATTGAAAGGCATTAGATATTGTCACCGTGTTCGTGTTTGTTTCCTTTTCCATTATGGAGGTATGTTCAGGGTTCTTTTTTCTCCAAATGGATGTGGTTATTGGCTTAGATATATCATCGAGTGAGTAAAATGGACCATTCCTTTTTTTATGACTTACCTTGTAGAAATCAAAATTGCTATCATTTTGGATTCCTATGTTAATTATTTGTTTCTGTAAATCCTTTTCCTTTTGTGATACTGTTAGAGCAGATGTTCCTTCAATGTTTACTTTCTCTGTTGGGTGAGAATCTGATCCTAGTTTGTTCTTATGTGCAATATTCTCTACCTTATTGCTAGTTATTTTCCTCAGATTAGGGTGTAAAAAATTACAATTTGTGTTGCTATGCCCAATTATTTTGCAGTGAGTACAATATGTTGGTAAATCCTCATACTCGATTGGGTATTCAGCAACCTTGTTTCCTATGCCTACCATAATTGACTTAGGAAGCTGAGCTAACAAATCCATTTCTACGCATACTTTAATAGCTGAAGGTCTGGTTAAGGCCATGGTTGCAGCATCCATCTTAAGAAACCTACCTACCTGGCTACTTATACCCATAATTGCAGAGTTGTTATAGAAATGAATTGGTATTTTGTGAAAAGTTACCCAGACCGGTACTATGGAGGATTCCACAGACGGAGAGAAATCTGGTGTCCATTTCTGCACTTTCATTGTGTAGCCTTGTATTGACCACTGGCCGTTCATCCAACACCTTTGATAATCTTCATTTTCCTGAAATCGGATCAAAACATGTCGATAATCAATAGAACCTAATTGAAATTTCGATTTAAAACCTATTGATTTGAAAGACTGTTGAAGTGAATCCATGTGCGGTTTCCCTCGGATGAACTTTCCGACGAGGGCGTTCTGGTAGTGCGAAGCTAGGATTTCTCCTTCTTCAGGGGGGAGTATGTATGCTATCTTGCCCTTGAATTCTGTTATTGGGTGAAGGTTTGGAGTATCTGGGAGGGTTGATAGGAGGGGGGGTTGTTTTGTGTTGAAAGCTTGGGCAAAACTTCTGATTGCCGGGGGCTTAGAGAGAGTTGGATCCGGAGGTGGAGGAGGCATCGGCGATGCCATGATCAACCGCCGATGTAGTTGCAGAGGAACAGTAATAAGACCGTTGAAGTAAGAAATGGAGGTGACAAAGTGAAGAAAGGAAAAGTAGTAAAATTAGTTAGCACATAGTTTTCTAATATTCTCTTCCTTTCTATGGAGGAAACATCTTTCTATATACTTTTACATTCTTGTGAATTTATTAAATTTCTTCATTTGTTAAATTTGGCATTTCCCTTATTAAGTGTGATTTTTTTCTTTTCCTTCAATGCAGAATTATTGTTATAAAATGTGGCGTGCAATTATAATGATTTGATCTTAATTTGCACGATCTTGGTGTCAATGTCAAAAATAAAAGCGCCACATCCTTCTCATTCTCTCTTCTTCATATGGAGGAAACATCTTGGCTTTCACTTTCTTATTCATTGAATTTTTTAAACTACTTTGTTTGAGAAATTAGATCTCCGTTTTCTAGTGATGTTTCTTTCCCTTCGAGATTAATTATCTAAATTTAGTCAATGACTCGTTAGATCTTGGTGTTACTAATATAAGCGTCTGATCTTCCTCATCTTTTCATCCTCACAATTGAAGAAATTCGTTCCCCCGGGGTTGGAGAATGCTCAGTAGAGGTAGCACTAGTAGCCGGATTTTAACACTGATGACCGAAACATACGTTCTTTGATAAACTCGGGGCTGTCGATTGTATTGCGCAAAGATTTTGATAGTGCCTGGAAACGAAGATCACTCCGTGGAGGTAATCTAGCAAGAGGAAACATCTTTGTGTTTACTTTTACATTCTTGTGAATTTATTAAATTTCATTATTTGTTAAATATGGATTTCGCTTGTTAAGTGGATTTTTTTTCTTTTCCTTCAATGTAGAATTATTGTTATGAAATTTGGCGTGCAAATATCGTGATTTGATCACAACTTGCACGAACGTTGTGTAAAAAAAATGCCCCATCCTCTTCATTTTCTCTTTTTCACTTGGAGGAAACATCTTGGTTTCCACTTTTTTATTCATCGAATTTTTTTTAAAAGATTGTTTGTGAACTTAGATCTTCGCTCTGCATTGATGTTTCTCTCCCTTAAATATTATTGTGCAATTACCGAATTTAATCAATGACTCGTTCGATCTTGTCTTTACTAATTAAAGCGTCCTATTTTGTTTTAATATTCTTCTTCCTTCATATGGAGGAAACATCTTTCTGTTTACTTTTACATTCTTGTGGATTTATTAAATTTCTTTGTTTGTTAAATTGGGCATTTCCCTTATTAAGTATGATTTTTTCCCTTTCCTTCAGTGCAGAATTATTTTTGTGAAATGTGGCGTGCGATTATCTTGATTTGATCACAACTTGCACGATCTTGGTGTCAAAAATAAAAGCGCCACATCCTCCTTGTTTTCTCCTCTTCATATGGAGGAAACATCTTGGTTTTCACTTTTTGATTCATTGTATTTTTTAAATTACTTTGTTTGAGAAATTAGATCTCCGTTTTCTAGTGATGTTCTTTCCCTTCAATATTATAATGCAATTATCTGAATATAATCAATGACTTTTTGGATCTTTGTGTTACTTATATAAGCGTCTGAATTCCTCATCTTCACCTCCTCACTATAGAGGAAATCCGTTCCCCTGGGTTTGGAGAATGCTCAGTAGAGGTAGCTCTGTTAGCCGGACTTTGACACCGTAATCTGAAACAGATGCTGTCCAATAAACTTGGGGCTACCGATTGTAGTGCGCAAAGATTTTGATAGTGCCCGGAAACAAAGAACACTCTATGGAGGTAATCTTGCATTAGGAAACATCTTTGTGTTTACTTTTACATTCTTGTGAATTTATTAAATTTCTTTATTTGTTAAATTTGGATTTCGCTTATTAAGTGGGTTTTTTTTCTTTTCCTTGTATGTAGAATTATTATTATGAAATTTGGCGTGAAATTATCTTGATTTGATCAAAACTTGCTCGAACTTGGTGTAAAATAAATTCCCCATCCTCTTCATTTTCTTTTCTTCACTTGGAGGAAACATCTTGGTTTCCACTTTTTTATTCATTGAATGTTTTTAAACAATATTGTTTGTGAGCTTAGATCTTCGCTCTGCATTGATGTTTCTTTCCCTTAAATATTATTGTGCAATTACTGAATTTAATCAATGACTAGTTCGATCTTGGTTTTACTAATTAAAGCGTCCGATTTTTTTCATATTCTCTTCCTCTCTATGGAGGAAACATCTTTCTATATACATTTACATTCTTACAGATTTATTAAATTTCTTTATTGGTTAAATTTGGCATTTCCCTTATTAAGTGTGATTTTTTTCTTTTCCTTCAATGCAGTATTATTGTTATAAAATGTGTCGTGCGATTATCGTGATTTGATCACAATTTGCACGATCTTGGAGTCAAAAATAAAAGCACCACATCCTTCTTATTTTCTCTTATTCATATGGAGGAAACATCTTGGTTTTCACTTTTTTATTCATTGAATTTTTTAAATTAATTTGTTTGAGAAATTAGATCTCCATTTCCTAGTGATGTTTCTTTCCCTTCAAGATTAATTATCTGAATTTAATCAATGACTCGTTAGATCTTGGTGTTACTAATATAAGAGTCCAATTTTCCTCATCTTCTCATCCTCACTATTGGCGAAATTTGTTGCCCCGGGGTTGGATAATGCTAAGTAGAGGTAGCACTTGTAGCCGGATTTTGAAATCGATGACTTAAACAGATGCTGTCTGATATACTCGGGGCTGTCGATTGTGGCGCGCAAAGATTTTGATAGCGCCTGGAAACGTAGAACACTCTGTGGAGATAATCTAGCAGAGGAAACATCTTTGTGTTTACTTTTACATTCTTGTGAATTTATTAAATTTCATTATTTGTTAAATTTGGATTTTGCTTATTAAGTGGGTCTTTTTTTCTTTTCCATTAATGTAGAATTATTGTTATGAAATTTGGCATGCAATTATCGTGATTTGATCACAACTTGCACGAACTTGGTGTAAAAGAAAATGCCCCATTCTCTTCATTTAATCTTCTTCACTTGGATGAAACATCTTGGTTTCCACTTTTTTATTCATTGAATTTTTTCTAAAAATGTTGCGTGTTAAATTAGATCTCGTTCTAAATTGATGTTCCTTTCCATTAAATATTATTGTGCAATTACTGAATTTAATCAATGACTAGTTCGATCTTGGTTTTACTAATTAAAGCGTCCGATTGTTTTCATATTCTCTTCCTCTCTATGGAGGAAACATCTTTCTATATACATTTACATTCTTACGGATTTATTAAATTTCTTTATTGGTTAAATTTGGCATTTCCCTTATTAAGTGTGATTTTTCTCTTTTCCTTCAATGCAGTATTATTGTTATAAAATGTGTCGTGCGATTATCGTGATTTGATCACAATTTGCACGATCTTGGAGTCAAAAATAAAAGCACCACATCCTTCTTATTTTCTCTTATTCATATGGAGGAAACATCTTGGTTTTCACCTTTTTATTCATTGAATTTTTTAAATTAATTTGTTTGAGAAATTAGATCTCCATTTCCTAGTGATGTTTCTTTCCCTTCAAGATTAATTATCTGAATTTCATCAATGACTCGTTAGATCTTGGTGTTACTAATATAAGAGTCCAATTTTCCTCATCTTCTCATCCTCACTATAGGCGAAATTCGTTGCCCCGGGGTTGGATAATGCTCAGTAGAGGTAGCACTAGTAGCCGGATTTTGAAATCGATGACTTAAACAGATGCTGTCTGATATACTCGGGGCTGTCGATTGTGGCGCGCAAAGATTTTGATAGCGCCTGGAAACGTAGAACACTCTGTGGAGATAATCTAGCAGAGGAAACATCTTTGTGTTTACTTTTACATTCTTGTGAATTTATTAAATTTCATTATTTGTTAAATTTGGATTTTGCTTATTAAGTGGGTCTTTTTTTCTTTTCCATTAATGTAGAATTATTGTTATGAAATTTGGCATGCAATTATCGTGATTTGATCACAACTTGCACGAACTTGGTGTAAAAGAAAATGCCCCATTCTCTTCATTTACTCTTCTTCACTTGGATGAAACATCTTGGTTTCCACTTTTTTATTCATTGAATTTTTTCTAAAAATGTTGCGTGTTAAATTAGATCTCGTTCTAAATTGATGTTCCTTTCCCTTAAATATTATTGTGCAATTACTGAATTTAATCAATGACTAGTTCGATCTTGGTTTTACTAATTAAAGCGTCCGATTGTTTTCATATTCTCTTCCTCTCTATGGAGGAAACATCTTTCTATATACATTTACATTCTTACGGATTTATTAAATTTCTTTATTGGTTAAATTTGGCATTTTCCTTATTAAGTGTGATTTGTTTCTTTTCCTTCAATGCAGTATTATTGTTATAAAATGTGTCGTGCGATTATCGTGATTTGATCACAATTTGCACGATCTTGGAGTCAAAAATAAAAGCACCACATCCTTCTTATTTTCTCTTATTCATATGGAGGAAACATCTTGGTTTTCACCTTTTTATTCATTGAATTTTTTAAATTAATTTGTTTGAGAAATTAGATCTCCATTTCCTAGTGATGTTTCTTTCCCTTCAAGATTAATTATCTGAATTTCATCAATGACTCGTTAGATCTTGGTGTTACTAATATAAGAGTCTAATTTTCCTCATCTTCTCATCCTCACTATAGGCGAAATTCGTTGCCCCGGGGTTGGATAATGCTCAGTAGAGGTAGCACTAGTAGCCGGATTTTGAAATCGATGACTTAAACAGATGCTGTCTGATATACTAGGGGCTGTCGATTGTGGCGCGCAAAGATTTTGATAGCGCCTGGAAACGTAGAACACTCTGTGGAGATAATCTAGCAGAGGAAACATCTTTGTGTTTACTTTTACATTCTTGTGAATTTATTAAATTTCATTATTTGTTAAATTTGGATTTTGCTTATTAAGTGGGTCTTTTTTTCTTTTCCATTAATGTAGAATTATTGTTATGAAATTTGGCATGCAATTATCGTGATTTGATCACAACTTGCACGAACTTGGTGTAAAAGAAAATGCCCCATTCTCTTCATTTACTCTTCTTCACTTGGATGAAACATCATGGTTTCCACTTTTTTATTCATTGAATTTTTTCTAAAAATGTTGCGTGTTAAATTAGATCTCGTTCTAAATTGATGTTCCTTTCCCTTAAATATTATTGTGCAATTACTGAATTTAATCAATGACTAGTTCGATCTTAGTTTTACTAATTAAAGCGTCCGATTGTTTTCATATTCTCTTCCTCTCTATGGAGGAAACATCTTTCTATATACATTTACATTCTTACGGATTTATTAAATTTCTTTATTGGTTAAATTTGGCATTTCCCTTATTAACTGTGATTTTTCTCTTTTCCTTCAATGCAGTATTATTGTTATAAAATGTGTCGTGCGATTATCGTGATTTGATCACAATTTGCACGATCTTGGAGTCAAAAATAAAAGCACCACATCCTTCTTATTTTCTCTTATTCATATGGAGGAAACATCTTGGTTTTCACCTTTTTATTCATTGAATTTTTAAAATTAATTTGTTTGAGAAATTAGATCTCCATTTCCTAGTGAAGTTTCTTTCCCTTCAAGATTAATTATCTGAATTTAATCAATGACTCGTTAGATCATGGTGTTACTAATATAAGAGTCCAATTTTCCTCATCTTCTCATCCTCACTATTGGCGAAATTCGTTGCCCCGGGGTTGGATAATGCTAAGTAGAGGTAGCACTTGTAGCCGGATTTTGAAATCGATGACTTAAACAGATGCTGTCTGATATACTCGGGGCTGTCGATTGTGGCGCGCAAAGATTTTGATAGCGCCTGGAAACGTAGAACACTCTGTGGAGATAATCTAGCAGAGGAAACATCTTTGTGTTTACTTTTACATTCTTGTGAATTTATTAAATTTCATTATTTGTTAAATTTGGATTTTGCTTATTAAGTGGGTCTTTTTTTCTTTTCCATTAACGTAGAATTATTGTTATGAAATTTGGCATGCAATTATCGTGATTTGATCACAACTTGCACGAACTTGGTGTAAAAGAAAATGCCCCATTCTCTTCATTTACTCTTCTTCACTTGGATGAAACATCTTGGTTTCCACTTTTTTATTCATTGAATTTTTTCTAAAAATGTTGCGTGTTAAATTAGATCTCGTTCTAAATTGATGTTCCATTCCCTTAAATATTATTGTGCAATTACTGAATTTAATCAATGACTAGTTCGATCTTGGTTTTACTAATTAAAGCGTCCGATTGTTTTCATATTCTCTTCCTCTCTATGGAGGAAACATCTTTCTATATACATTTACATTCTTACGGATTTATTAAATTTCTTTATTGGTTAAACTTGGCATTTCCCTTATTAAGTGTGATTTTTCTCTTTTCCTTCAATGCAGTATTATTGTTATAAAATGTGTCGTGCGATTATCGTGATTTGATCACAATTTGCACGATCTTGGAGTCAAAAATAAAAGCACCACATCCTTCTTATTTTCTCTTATTCATATGGAGGAAACATCTTGGTTTTCACCTTTTTATTCATTGAATTTTTAAAATTAATTTGTTTGAGAAATTAGATCTCCATTTCCTAGTGAAGTTTCTTTCCCTTCAAGATTAATTATCTGAATTTAATCAATGACTCGTTAGATCATGGTGTTACTAATATAAGAGTCCAATTTTCCTCATCTTCTCATCCTCACTGTTGGCGAAATTCGTTGCCCCGGGGTTGGATAATGCTAAGTAGAGGTAGCACTTGTAGCCGGATTTTGAAATCGATGACTTAAACAGATGCTGTCTGATATACTAGGGGCTGTCGATTGTGGCGCGCAAAGATTTTGATAGCGCCTGGAAACGTAGAACACTCTGTGGAGATAATCTAGCAGAGGAAACATCTTTGTGTTTACTTTTACATTCTTGTGAATTTATTAAATTTCATTATTTGTTAAATTTGGATTTTGCTTATTAAGTGGGTCTTTTTTTCTTTTCCATTAATGTAGAATTATTGTTATGAAATTTGGCATGCAATTATCGTGATTTGATCACAACTTGCACGAACTTGGTGTAAAAGAATATGCCCCATTCTCTTCATTTACTCTTCTTCACTTGGATGAAACATCTTGGTTTCCACTTTTTTATTCATTGAATTTTTTCTAAAAATGTTGCGTGTTAAATTAGATCTCGTTCTAAATTGATGTTCCTTTCCCTTAAATATTATTGTGCAATTACTGAATTTAATCAATGACTAGTTCGATCTTAGTTTTACTAATTAAGCGCCTGGAAACGTAGAACACTCTGTGGAGATAATCTAGCAGAGGAAACATCTTTGTGTTTACTTTTACATTCTTGTGAATTTATTAAATTTCATTATTTGTTAAATTTGGATTTTGCTTATTAAGTGGGTCTTTTTTTCTTTTCCATTAATGTAGAATTATTGTTATGAAATTTGGCATGCAATTATCGTGATTTGATCACAACTTGCACGAACTTGGTGTAAAAGAAAATGCCCCATTCTCTTCATTTACTCTTCTTCACTTGGATGAAACATCTTGGTTTCCACTTTTTTATTCATTGAATTTTTTCTAAAAATGTTGCGTGTTAAATTAGATCTCGTTCTAAATTGATGTTCCTTTCCCTTAAATATTATTGTGCAATTACTGAATTTAATCAATGACTAGTTCGATCTTAGTTTTACTAATTAAAGCGTCCGATTGTTTTCATATTCTCTTCCTCTCTATGGAGGAAACATCTTTCTATATACATTTACATTCTTACGGATTTATTAAATTTCTTTATTGGTTAAATTTGGCATTTCCCTTATTAACTGTGATTTTTCTCTTTTCCTTCAATGCAGTATTATTGTTATAAAATGTGTCGTGCGATTATCGTGATTTGATCACAATTTGCACGATCTTGGAGTCAAAAATAAAAGCACCACATCCTTCTTATTTTCTCTTATTCATATGGAGGAAACATCTTGGTTTTCACCTTTTTATTCATTGAATTTTTTAAATTAATTTGTTTGAGAAATTAGATCTCCATTTCCTAGTGAAGTTTCTTTCCCTTCAAGATTAATTATCTGAATTTAATCAATGACTCGTTAGATCTTGGTGTTACTAATATAAGAGTCCAATTTTCCTCATCTTCTCATCCTCACTATTGGCGAAATTCGTTGCCCCGGGGTTGGATAATGCTAAGTAGAGGTAGCACTTGTAGCCGGATTTTGAAATCGATGACTTAAACAGATGCTATCTGATATACTCGGGGCTGTCGATTGTGGCGCGCAAAGATTTTGATAGCGCCTGGAAACGTAGAACACTCTGTGGAGATAATCTAGCAGAGGAAACATCTTTGTGTTTACTTTTACATTCTTGTGAATTTATTAAATTTCATTATTTGTTAAATTTGGATTTTGCTTATTAAGTGGGTCTTTTTTTCTTTTCCATTAATGTAGAATTATTGTTATGAAATTTGGCATGCAATTATCGTGATTTGATCACAACTTGCACGAACTTGGTGTAAAAGAAAATGCCCCATTCTCTTCATTTACTCTTCTTCACTTGGATGAAACATCTTGGTTTCCACTTTTTTATTCATTGAATTTTTTCTAAAAATGTTGCGTGTTAAATTAGATCTCGTTCTAAATTGATGTTCCTTTCCCTTAAATATTATTGTGCAATTACTGAATTTAATCAATGACTAGTTCGATCTTGGTTTTACTAATTAAAGCGTCCGATTGTTTTCATATTCTCTTCCTCTCTATGGAGGAAACATCTTTCTATATACATTTACATTCTTACGGACTTATTAAATTTCTTTATTGGTTAAATTTGGCATTTCCCTTATTAAGTGTGATTTTTCTCTTTTCCTTCAATGCAGTATTATTGTTATAAAATGTGTCGTGCGATTATCGTGATTTGATCACAATTTGCACGATCTTGGAGTCAAAAATAAAAGCACCACATCCTTCTTATTTTCTCTTATTCATATGGAGGAAACATCTTGGTTTTCACTTTTTTATTCATTGAATTTTTTAAATTAATTTGTTTGAGAAATTAGATCTCCATTTCCAAGTGATGTTTCTTTCATTTCAAGATTAATTATCTGAATTTAATCAATGACTCGTTAGATCTTGGTGTTACTAATATAAGAGTCCAATTTTCCTCATCTTCTCATTCTCACTATAGGCGAAATTCGTTGCCCCGGGGTTGGATAATGCTCAGTAGAGGTAGCACTAGTAGCCGGATTTTGAAATCGATGACTTAAACAGATGCTGTCTGATATACTCGGGGCTGTCGATTGTGGCGCGCAAAGATTTTGATAGCGCCTGGAAACGTAGAACACTCTGTGGAGATAATCTAGCAGAGGAAACATCTTTGTGTTTACTTTTACATTCTTGTGAATTTATTAAATTTCATTATTTGTTAAATTTGGATTTTTCTTATTAAGTGGGTCTTTTTTTCTTTTCCATTAATGTAGAATTATGGTTATGAAATTTGGCATGCAATTATCGTGATTTGATCACAACTTGCACGAACTTGGTGTAAAAGAAAATGCCCCATTCTCTTCATTTACTCTTCTTCACTTGGATGAAACATCTTGGTTTCCACTTTTTTATTCATTGAATTTTTTCTAAAAATGTTGCGTGTTAAATTAGATCTCGTTCTAAATTGATGTTCCTTTCCCTTAAATATTATTGTGCAATTACTGAATTTAATCAATGACTAGTTCGATCTTGGTTTTACAAATTAAAGCGTCCGATTTTTTTCATATTCTCGTCCTCTCTATGGAGGAAACATCTTTCTATATACATTTACATTCTTACGGATTTATTAAATTTCTTTATTGGTTAAATTTGGCATTTCCCTTATTAAGTGTGATTTTTTTCTTTTCCTTCAATGCAGTATTATTGTTATAAAATGTGTCGTGCGATTATCGTGATTTGATCACAATTTGCACGATCTTGGAGTCAAAAATAAAAGCACCACATCCATCTTATTTTCTCTTATTCATATGGAGGAAACATCTCGGTTTTCACTTTTTTATTCATTGAATTTTTTAAATTAATTTGTTTGAGAAATTAGATCTCCATTTCCTAGTGATGTTTCTTTCCCTTCAAGATTAATTATCTGAATTTAATCAATGACTCGTTAGATCTTGGTGTTACTAATATAAGAGTCCAATTTTCCTCATCTTCTCATCCTCACTATAGGCGAAATTCGTTGCCCCGGGGTTGGATAATGCTAAGTAGAGGTAGCACTTGTAGCCGGATTTTGAAATCGAAGACTTAAACAGATGCTGTCTGATATACTCGGGGCTGTCGATTGTGGCGCGCAAAGATTTTGATAGCGCCTGGAAACGTAGAACACTCTGTGGAGATAATCTAGCAGAGGAAACATCTTTGTGTTTACTTTTACATTCTTGTGAATTTATTAAATTTCATTATTTGTTAAATTTGGATTTTTCTTATTAAGTGGGTCTTTTTTTCTTTTCCATTAATGTAGAATTATTTTTATGAAATTTGGCATGCAATTATCGTGATTTGATCACAACTTGCACGAACTTGGTGTAAAAGAAAATGCCCCATTCTCTTCATTTACTCTTCTTCACTTGGATGAAACATCTTGGTTTCCACTTTTTTATTCATTGAATTTTTTCTAAAAATGTTGCGTGTTAAATTAGATCTCGTTCTAAATTGATGTTCCTTTCCCTTAAATATTATTGTGCAATTACTGAATTTAATCAATGACTAGTTCGATCTTGGTTTTACTAATTAAAGCGTCCGATTGTTTTCATATTCTCTTCCTCTCTATGGAGGAAACATCTTTCTATATACATTTACATTCTTACGGATTTATTAAATTTCTTTATTGGTTAAATTTGGCATTTCCCTTATTAAGTGTGATTTTTCTCTTTTCCTTCAATGCAGTATTATTGTTATAAAATGTGTCGTGCTATTATCGTGATTTGGACACAATTTGCACGATCTTGGAGTCAAAAATAAAAGCACCACATCCTTCTTATTTTCTCTTATTCATATGGAGGAAACATCTTGGTTTTCACTTTTTTATTCATTGAATTTTTTAAATTAATTTGTTTGAGAAATTAGATCTCCATTTCCTAGTGATGTTTCTTTCATTTCAAGATTAATTATCTGAATTTAATCAATGACTCGTTAGATCTTGGTGTTACTAATATAAGAGTCCAATTTTCCTCATCTTCTCATCCTCACTATAGGCGAAATTCGTTGCCCCGGGGTTGGATAATGCTCAGTAGAGGTAGCACTAGTAGCCGGATTTTGAAATCGATGACTTAAACAGATGCTGTCTGATATACTCGGGGCTGTCGATTGTGGCGCGCAAAGATTTTGATAGCGCCTGGAAATGTAGAACACTCTGTGGAGATAATCTAGTAGAGGAAACATCTTTGTGTTTACTTTTACATTCTTGTGAATTTATTAAATTTCATTATTTGTTAAATTTGGATTTTTGCTTATTAAGTGGGTCTTTTTTTCTTTTCCATTAATGTAGAATTATTGTTATGAAATTTGGCATGCAATTATCGTGATTTGATCACAACTTGCACGAACTTGGTGTAAAAGAAAATGTCCCATTCTCTTCATTTTCTCTTCTTCACTTGGATGAAACATCTTGGTTTCCACTTTTTTATTCATTTAATTTTTTCTAAAAATGTTGCGTGTTAAATTAGATCTCGTTCTAAATTGATGTTCCTTTCCCTTAAATATTATTGTGCAATTACTGAATTTAATCAATGACTAGTTCGATCTTGGTTTTACTAATTAAAGCGTCCGATTTTTTTCATATTCTCTTCCTCTCTATGGAGGAAACATCTTTCTATATACATTTACATTCTTACGGATTTATTAAATTTCTTTATTGGTTAAATTTGGCATTTTCCTTATTAAGTGTGATTTTTTTCTTTTCCTTCAATGCAGTATTATTGTTATAAAATGTGTCGTGCGATTATCGTGATTTGATCACAATTTGCACGATCTTGGAGTCAAAAATAAAAGCACCACATCCTTCTTATTTTCTCTTATTCATATGGAGGAAACATCTTGGTTTTCACCTTTTTATTCATTGAATTTTTTAAATTAATTTGTTTGAGAAATTAGATCTCCATTTCCTAGTGAAGTTTCTTTCCCTTCAAGATTAATTATCTGAATTTAATCAATGACTCGTTAGATCTTGGTGTTACTAATATAAGAGTCCAATTTTCCTCATCTTCTCATCCTCACTATTGGCGAAATTCGTTGCCCCGGGGTTGGATAATGCTAAGTAGAGGTAGCACTTGTAGCCGGATTTTGAAATCGATGACTTAAACAGATGCTGTCTGATATACTAGGGGCTGTCGATTGTGGCGCGCAAAGATTTTGATAGCGCCTGGAAACGTAGAACACTCTGTGGAGATAATCTAGCAGAGGAAACATCTTTGTGTTTACTTTTACATTCTTGTGAATTTATTAAATTTCATTATTTGTTAAATTTGGATTTTGCTTATTAAGTGGGTCTTTTTTTCTTTTCCATTAATGTAGAATTATTGTTATGAAATTTGGCATGCAATTATCGTGATTTGATCACAACTTGCACGAACTTGGTGTACAAGAAAATGCCCCATCCTCTTCATTTTCTCTTCTTCACTTGGATGAAACATCTTGGTTTCCACTTTTTTATTCATTGAATTTTTTCTAAAAATGTTGTGTGTTAAATTAGATCTCGTTCTAAATTGATGTTTCTTTCCCTTAAATATTGTTGTGCAATTACTGAATTTAATCAATGACTAGTTCGATCTTGGTTTTACTAATTAAAGCATCCGATCTTTTTCGTATTCCCTTCCTCTCTATGGTGGAAACATCTTTCTATATACATTTACATTCTAACGGATTTGTTAAATTTCTTTATTGGTTAAATTTGGCATTTCCCTTATTAAGTGTGATTTTTTTCTTTTCCTTCAATGCAGTATTATTGTTATAAAATGTGTCGTGCGATTATCGTGATTTGATCACAATTTGCACGATCTTGGTGTCAAAAATAAAAGCACCACATCCTTCTTCTTTTCTCTTATTCATATGGAGGAAACATCTTGGTTTTCACTTTTTTATTCATTGAATTTTTCAAATTAATTTGTTTGAGAAATTAGATCTCCATTTCCTAGTGATGTTTCTTTCCCTTCAAGATTAATTATCAGAATTTAATCAATGACTCGTTAGATCTTGGTGTTACTAATATAAGAGTCCAATTTTCCTCATCTTCTCATCCTCACTATAGGCGAAATTCGTTCCCCCGGGGTTGGATAATTCTCAGTGGAGGTAGCACTAGTAGCCAGATTGTGAAATCGATGACTTAAACAGATGCTGTCTGATATACTCGGGGCTGTCGATTGTAGCGCGCAAAGATTTTGATAGTGCCTGGAAACGAAGAACACTCTGTGGAGATAATCTAGCAGGAGGAAACATCTTTGTGTTTACTTTTACATTCTTTTGAATTTATTAAATTTCTTTATTTGTTAAATTTGGATATCGCTTATTAAGTGGGTTTTTTTTTCTTTTCCATCATTGTAGAATTATTGTTATTAAATTTGGCATGCAATTATCGTGATTTGATCACAACTTGCACGAACTTGGTGTACAAGAAAATGCCCCATCCTCTTCATTTTCCCTTCTTCACTTGGATGAAACATCTTGGTTTCCACTTTTTTATTCATTGATTTTTTTCTAAAAATGTTGTGTGTTAAATTAGATCTCGTTCTAAATTGATGTTTCTTTCCCTTAAATATTATTGTGCAATTACTGAATTTAATCAATGACTAGTTCGATCTTGGTTTTACTAATTAAAACGTCCGATCTTTTTCATATTCTCTTCCTCTCTATGGAGGAAACATCTTTCTATATACGTTTACATTCTTGCGGATTTATTAAATTTCTTTATTTGTTAAATTTGGCATTTCCCTTATTAAGTGTGATTTTTTTTCTTTTCCTTCAATGCAGTATTATTGTTATAAAATGTGTCGTGCGATTATCGTGATTTGATCACAATTTGCACGATCTTGGAGTAAAAAATAAAAGCACCACATCCTTCTTATTTTCTCTTATTCATATGGAGGAAACATCTTGGTTTTCACTTTTTTATTCATTGATTTTTTAAATTAATTTGTTTGAGAAATTAGATTTCCATTACCTAGTGATGTTTCTTCCCCTTCAAGATTAATTATCTGAATTTAATCAATGACTCGTTAGATCTTGGTGTTACTAATTAAGAGTCCAATTTTCCTCATCTTCTCATCCTCACTATAGGGGAAATTCGTTCCCCCGGGGTTGGATAATGCTCAGTAGAGGTAGCACTAGTAGCCAGATTGTGAAATCGATGACTTAAACAGATGCTGTCTGATATACTCGGGGCTGTCGATTGTAGCGCGTAAAGATTTTGATAGTGCCTGGAAACGAAGATTACTCTATGGAGATAATCTAGCAGGAGGAAACATCTTTGTGTTTACTTTTACATTCTTGTGAATTTATTAAATTTCTTTATTTGTTAAATTTGGATTTCGCTTATTAAGTGGGTTTTGTTTTCTTTTCCATCATTGTAGAATTATTTTTATGAAATTTGGCATGCAATTATCGTGATTTGATCACAACTTGCACGAACTTGGTGTACAAGAAAATGCCCCATCCTCTTCATTTTCTCTTCTTCACTTGGATGAAACATCTTGGTTTCCACTTTTTTATTCATTGAATTTTTTCTGAAAATGTTGTGTGTTAAATTAGATCTCGTTCTAAATTGATGTTTCTTTCCCTTAAATATTATTGTGCAATTACTGAATTTAATCAATGACTAGTTCGATCTTGGTTTTACTGATTAAAGGGTCCGATCTTTTTCATATTATCTTCCTCTCTATGGAGGAAACATCTTTCTATATACGTTTACATTTTTGCGGATTTATTAAATTTCTTTATTTGTTAAATTTGGCATTTCCCTTATTAAGTGTGATTTTTTTTCTTTTCCTTCAATGCAGTGTTATTGTTATAAAATGTGTCGTGCGATTATCGTGATTTGATCACAATTTACACGATCTTGAAGTCAAAAATAAAAGCACCACATCCTTCTTATTTTCTCTTATTCATATGGAGGAAACATCTTGGTTTTCACTTTTTTATTCATTGAATTTTTTAAATTAATTTGTTTGAGAAATTAGATCTCCATTTCCTAGTGATGTTTCTTTCCCTTCAAGATTAATTATCAAAATTTAATCAATGACTCGTTAGATCTTGGGGTTACTAATATAAGAGTCCAATTTTCCTCATCTTCTCATCCTCACTATAGGCGAAATTCGTTCCCCCGGGGTTGGATAATGCTCAGTAGAGGTAGCACTAGTAGCCGGATTTTGAAATCGATGACTTAAACAGATGCTGTCTGATATACTCGGGGTTGTCAATTGTGGCGCGCAAAGATTTTGATAGCGCCTGGAAACGGAGAACACACTGTGGAGATAATCTAGCAGGGGGAAACATCTTTGTGTTTACTTTTACATTCTTGTGAATTTATTAAATTTGGATTTTGCTTATTAAGTGGGTCTTTTTTTCTTTTCCATTAATGTAGAATTATTTTTATGAAATTTGGCGTGCAATTATCGTGATTTGATCACAACTTGCACGAACTTGGTGTACAAGAAAATGCCTCATCCTCTTCATTTTCTCTTCTTCACTTTGATGAAACATCTTGGTTTCCACTTTTTTCTTCATTGAATTTTTTCTAAAAATGTTGTGTGTTAAATTAGATCTCGTTCTAAATTGATGTTTCTTTCCCTTAAATATTATTGTGCAATTACTGAATTTAATCAATGACTAGTTCGATCTTGGTTTTACTAATGAAAACGTCCGATCTTTTTCATATTCTCTTCCTCTCTATGGAGGAAACATCTTTCTATGTACGTTTACATTCTTGCGGATTTATTAAATTTCTTTATTGGTTAAATTTGGCATTTCCCTTATTAAGTGTGATTTTTTTCTTTTCCTTCAATGCAGTATTATTGTTATAAAATGTGTCGTGCGATTATCGTGATTTGATCACAATTTGCACGATCTTGGAGTAAAAAATTAAAGCACCACGTCCTTCTTATTTTCTCTTATTCATATGGAGGAAACATCTTGGTTTTCACTTTTTTATTCATTGATTTTTTAAATTAATTTGTTTGAGAAATTAGATCTCCATTTCCTAGTGATGTTTCTTTCCCTTCAAGATTAATTATCTGAATTTAATCAATGACTCGTTAGATCTTGGTGTTACTAATTAAGAGTCCAATTTTCCTCATCTTCTCATCCTCACTATAGGGGAAATTCATTCCCCCGGGGTTGGATAATGCTCATTAGAGGTAGCACTAGTAGCCAGATTGTGAAATCGATGACATAAACATATGCTGTCTGATATACTCGGGGCTGTCGATTGTAGCGCGCAAAGATTTTGATAGTGCCTGGAAACGAAGATTACTCTATGGAGATAATCTAGCGGGAGGAAACATCTTTGTGTTTACTTTTACATTCATGTGAATTTATTAAATTTCTTTATTTGTTAAATTTGGATTTCGCTTATTAAGTGGGTTTTGTTTTCTTTTCCATCATTGTAGAATTATTGTTATGAAATTTGGCATGCAATCATCGTGATTTGATCATAACTTGCACGAACTTGGTGTACAAGAAAATGCCCCATCCTCTTCATATTCTCTTCTTCACTTGGATGAAACATCTTGGTTTCCACTTTTTTATTCATTGAATTTTTTCTAATCTCGTTCTAAATTGATGTTTCTTTCCCTTAAATATTGTTGTGCAATTACTGAATTTAATCAATGACTAGTTCGATCTTGGTTTTACTAATTAAAGCATCCGATCTTTTTCATATTCCCTTCCTCTCTATGGAGGAAACATCTTTCTATATACGTTTACATTCTTGCGGATTTATTAAATTTCTTTATTTGTTAAATTTGGCATTTCCCTTATTAAGTGTGATTTTTTTCTTTTCCTTCAATGCGGTATTATTGTTATAAAATGTGTCGTGCGATTATCGTGGTTTGATCACAATTTGCACGATCTTGGAGTCAAAAATAAAAGCACCACATCCTTCTTATTTTCTCTTATTCATATGGAGGAAACATCTTGGTTTTCACTTTTTTATTCATTGAATTTTTTAAATTAATTTGTTTGAGAAATTAGATCTCCATTTTCTAGTGATGTTTCTTTCCCTTCAAGATTAATTATCTGAATTTAATCAATTACTCGTTAGATCTTGGTGTTACTAATATAAGAGTCCAATTTTCCCCATATTCTCATCCTCATTATAGAGGAACTTCGTTCCCCTGGGGTTTGATAATGCTCAGTAGAGGTAGCACTAGTAGTTGGATTTCGACACTGATGACTGAAACAGATGTTGTCTGGTAAACTCGGGGCTGTCAATTGTAGTGCGCAAAAATTTTGATAGTGCCTAGAAACGAAGAACACTCCGTGGAGGTAATCTAGCAAGAGGAAACATCTTTGTGTTTACTTTTATATTCTTGTGAATTTATTGAATTTCTTTATTTGTTAAAGTTGGATTTCGCTTATTAAGTGGGTTTTTTTTTCTTTTACTTCAATGTACAATTATTTTTATGAAATTTGGTGTGCTATTATCGCGATTTGATCACAACTTGCATGAACTTGGTGTAAAAAAAATGCCCCATCCTCTTCATTTTCTCTTCTTCAATTGGAGGAAACATCTTGGTTTCCACTTTTTAATTCATTGAATTTTATAAAAAATAATTATTAGTGAACTTAGATCTTTGCTTTGCATTGATGTTTCTCTCCCTTAAATATTATTGTGAAATTACTTAATTTAATCAATGACTCGTTCGATCTTGGCTTTACTAATTATAGCGTCCGTTCTTTTTCATATTCTGTTCCTTTCTATGGAGGAAACATCTTTCTGTTTACTATTACATTCTTGTGTATTATTTAAATTTCTTTGTTTGTTAAATTTGGCATTTCCCTTATTAAGTGTGATTTTTTTCTTTTCCTTCAATGCAGTATTATTGTTATAAAATGTGGTGTACGACTATCGTGATTTGAACACAATTTGCACGATCTTGGTGTCAAAAATAAAAGCGCCACATCCTCCTCATTTTCTCTTCTTCATATAGAGGATACATCTTGGTTTTTAAGTTTTTATTCATTGAATTTTTTAAATTATATGGTTTGTGAAATTAGATCTCCATTTTCTAGTGATGTTTCTTTTCCTTCAAGATTAATTATCTGAATTTTTTCAATGACTCGTTAGATCTTGGGTTACTAATATAAGCGTCTGATTTTTCTTATCTTCTCATCCTCACTATAGAGGAAATTCGTCCCCCCAGGGTTGGATAATGCTCAGGAGAGGTTGCACTAGTAGTCGGATTTTGACACTAAAGAATGAAACAAATGTTTTCTGGTAAACTCGGGGATGTCGATTGTAGTGCGCAAAGATTTTAATAGTGCCTGGAAACAAAGAACACTCTGTGGAGGTAATCTAGGAAGAGGAAACATCTTTGTGTTTACTTTTATATTCTTGTGAATTTATGAAATTTCTTTATTTGTTAAAGTTTGATTTCGCTTGTTAAGTGGGTTTCTTTTTCTTTTCCTTCAATGTACAATTATTGTTATGAAATTTGGCGTGCAATGATCGTGATTTGATCCCAACTTGTACAAACTTGGTGTAAAAAAAATGCCCCATCCTCTTCATTTTCTCTTCTTCACTTGGAGGAAACATCTTGGTTTCTACTTTTTTATTCATTGAATTTTTTTAAAAATAATTGTTAGTGAACTTAGATCTTCTCTTTGCATTGATGTTTCTCTCCCTTAAATATTATTGTGCAATTACTGAATTTAATCAATGACTCTTTCGATCTTGGCTCTACTAATTATAGCGTCTGTTCTTTTTTATATTCTCTTCCTTTCTATGGAGGAAACATCTTTTTGTTTACTATTACTTTCTTGTGCATTTATTAAATTTTCTTTGTTTGTTAAATTTGGCATTTCCCTTATTAAGTGTGATTTTTTTCTTTTCCTTCAATGCAGTATTATTGTTATAAAATGTGGTGTGCGACTATCGTGATTTGAACACAATTTGCATGATCTTGGTGTCAAAAATAAAAGCACCACATCCTCCTCATTTTCTCTTATTCATATGGAGGAAACATCTTGGTTTTCAATTTTTTATTCATTGAATTTTTTAAATTAATTTGTTTGAGAAATCAGATCTCCATTTTCTTGTGATGTTTCTTTCCCTTCAAGATTAATTATCTCAATTTAATCAATGACTCGTTAGATCTTGGTGTTACTAATATAAGAGTCTTATTTTCCCTATCTTCTCATCCTCACTATAGAGGAAATTCGTTCCCCCGATGTTGGATAATGCTCAGTAGAGGTAGCACTAGTAGTCAGATTTTGACAATGACTGAAACAGATGCTGTCTGGTAAAATTGGGGCTGTCGATTGTAGTGCACAAAGAGTTTGATAGTGCCTAGAAACGAAGAACACTCCGTGGAGGTAACCTAGCAAGAAGAAACATCTTTGTGTTTACTTTTATATTCTTGTGAATTTATTAAACTTCTTTATTTGTTAGAGTTGGATTTCGCTTATTAAGTGGGGTTTTTTTCTTTTCCTTCAATGTACAATTATTGTTATGAAATTTGGCGTGCAATGATCGTGGTTTGATCACAACTTGTACGAACTTGGTGTAAAGAAAATGCCCCATCCTCTTCAGTTTCTCTTCTTCACTTGGAGGAAACATCTAGGTTTCCACTTTTTTATTCATTGAAGTTTTTTAAAAATAATTGTCGTGAACTTAGATCTTCGCTTTGCATTGATGTTTCTCTCCCTTAAATATTATTGTGCAATTACTGAATTTAATCAATGACTCATTCGATCCTGGCTTTACTAATTATAGCGTCCGTTCTTTTTCATATTCTCTTCCTTCCTATGGAGGAAACATCTTTCTATTAACTATTACATTCTTGTGTATTTATTATATTTCTCTGTTTGTTAAATTTGGCATTTCCCTTATTAAGTGTGATTTTTATTCTTTTCCTTCAATGCAGTATTATTGTTATAAAATGTGGTGTGCGACTATCGTGATTTGTGCACAATTTGCACGATCTTGGTGTCAAAAATAAAAGCACCACATTCTCCTCATTTTCTCTTATTCATATGGAGGAAACATCTTGGTTTTTAAGTTTTTATTCATTGAATTTTTAAAATTAATTTGTTTGAGAAATTAGATCTCCATTTTCTAGTGATGTTTCTTTCACTTCAAGATTAATTATCTGAATTTAATCAATGAATCGTTAGATCTTGGTGTTACTAATATAAGAGTCCAATTTTCCCCATCTTCTCATCCTCACTATAGAGAAAATTCGTTCCCCCGGTGTTGGATAATGCTCAGTAGAGGTAGCACTAGTTGTCGGATTTTGACACCGATGACTGAAACAGATGCTGTCTGGTAAACTCGGGGCTGTCGATTGTAGTGCACAATGTTTTTGATAGTTCCTGGAAACGAAGAACACTCCATGGAGGTAATCTAGCAAGAGGAAACATCTTTGTGTTTACTTTTATATTCTTGTGAATTTATTAAATTTCTTTATTTGTTAAAGTTTGATTTTGCCTATTAAGTGGGTTTTTTTCTTTTCCTTCAATGTACAATTATTGTGAAATTTGGTGTGCTATTATCGTGATTTGAATACAACTTGTACGAACTTGGTATAAAATAAAATCCCCATCCTCTTCATTTTCTCTTCTTCACTTGGAGGAAACATCTTGGTTTCTACTTTTTTATTCAATGATTTTTTTAAAAATAATTCTTAGTGAACTTAGATCTTCGCTTTGCATTGATGTTTCTCTCCCTTAAATATTATTGTGCAATTACTGAACCTAATCAATGACTCGTTCGATCCTGGCTTTACTAATTATAGCGTCCGTTCTTTTTCATATTCTCTTCCTTTCTTTGGAGGAAACATCTTTCTGTTTACTATTACATTCTCGTGTAATTATTAAATTTCTCTGTTCGTTAAATTTTGCATTTCCCTTATTAAGTGTGATTTTTTTCTTTTCCTTTAATGCAGTATTGTTGTTATAAAATGTGGTGTGCGACTATCGTGATTTGAACACAATTTGCACGATCTTGGTGTCAAAAATAAAAGCACCACATCCTCCTCATTTTCTCTTATTCATATGGAGGAAACATCTTGGTTTTCACTTTTTTATTCATTGAATTATTAAAATTAATTTATTTGCGAAATTAGATCTCCATTTTCTAGTGATGTTTCTTTCCCTTCAAGATTAATTATCTGAATTTAATCAATGACTCGTTAGATATTGGTGTTACTAATATAAGAGTCCAATTTTCCCCATCTTCTCATCCTAACTATAGAGGAAATTCGTTCCGCCGGGGTTGGATAATGCTCAATAGAGGTAGCACTAGTAGTGTGATTTTGACACCGATGACTGAAACAGATGCTGTCTGGTAAACTCGGGGCTGTCTATTGTAGTGCGCAAAGATTTTAATAGTGCCTGGAAACGAAGAACACTCCGTGGAGGTAATCTAGCAAGAGGAAACATCTTTGTGTTTACTTTTATATTCTTGTGAATTTATTAAATTTCTTTATTTGTTAAAGTTTGATTTCGCTTATTAAGTGGGGTTTTTTTCTTTTCCTTCAATGTACAATTATTGTTATGAAATTTGGCGTGCAATTATCGTGATTTGATCACTACTTGCACGAACTTGGTGTAAAAAAAATGCCCCATCCTCTTCATTTTCTCTTCTTCACTTGGAGGAAACATCTTGGTTTCCACTTTTTTATTCATTGAATTTTTTTAAAAATAATTGTAAGTGAACATAGATCTTCGCTTCGCATTGATGTTTCTCTCCCTTAAATATTATTGTGCAACTACTGAATTTAATCAATGACTCGTTCGATCTTGGCTTTACTAATTGTAGTGTCCGTACTGTTTCATATTCTCTTCCTTTATATGGAGGAAACATCTTTCTATTTACTATTACATTCTTGTGTATTTATTAAATTTCTTTGTTTGTTAAATTTGGCATTTCCCTTATTAAGTGTGATTTTTTTCTTTTCCTTCAATGCAGTGATTTGAACAAAATTTGCACGATCTTGGTGTCAAAAATAAAATCACCACATCCTCCTCATTTTCTCTTATTCATGTGGAGGAATCATTTTGGTTTTCACTTTTTTATTCATTGAATTTTTTAATTTAATTTGTTTGAGAAATTATATCTCCATTTTCTAGTGATGTTTCTTTCCCTTCAAGATTAATTATCTGAATTTAATCAATGACTTGTTAGATCTTGGTGTTACAAATATAAGAGTACAATTTTCCCCATCTTCACATCATCACTATAGAGGAAATTCCTTCCCCCGGGGTTGGATAATGCTCATTAGAGGTAGCACTAGTAGTCAGATTTTGACACCGATGACTGAAACAGATGCTTTCTGGTAAACCCGGGACTGTCGATTGTAGTGCACAAAGATTTTGATAGTGCCTAGAAACGAAGAACACTCCGCGAAGCTAATCTAGCAAGAGGATACATATTTGTGTTTACTTTTATATTCTTGTGAATTTATTAAATGTTTTTGTTTGTTAAAGTTTGATTTCGCTTATTAAGTGGGTTTTTTTCTCTTTTCCTTCAGTGTACAATTATTGTTATGAAATTTGGCGTGCAATTATCGTGATTTGATCACAACTTGCACGAACTTGGTGTAAAAAAAATGACCCATCCTCTTCATTTTCTCTTCTTCACTTGCAGGAAACATCTTGGTTTCCACTTTTTTATTCATTGAATTTTTTTAAAAATAATTGTTAGTGAACTTAGATCTTCGCTTCGCATTGATGTTTCTCTCCCTTAAATATTATTGTGCAACTACTGAATTTAATCAATGACTCGTTCGATCTTGGCTTTACTAATTATAGCGTCCGTTCTTTTTCATATTCTCTTCCTTTCTATGGAGGAAACATCTTTCTGTTTACTATTACATTCTTGTGTATTTATTAAATTTCTTTGTTTGTTAAATTTGGCATTTCCCATATTAAGTGTGATTTTTTTCTTTTCCTTCAATGCAGTATTATTGTTATAAAATGTGGCGTGCGATTATCGTCATTTGAACACAATTTGCACGATCTTGGTGTCGAAAATAAAAGCACCACATCCTCCTCATTTTCTCTTATTCATGTGGAGGAAACATTTTGGTTTTCACTTTTTTATTCATTGAACTTTTTAAATTAATTTGTTTGGGAAATTAGATCTCCATTTTCTAGTGATGTTTCTTTCCCTTCAAGATTAATTATCTGAATTTAATCAATGAATCGTTAGATCTTGGGGTTACTAATATAAGAGTCCAATTTTCCCCATCTTCTCATCCTCACCATAGAGGAAATTCGTTCCCCCGGGGTTGGATAATGCTCAGTAGAGGTAGCACAAGTAGTCGGATTTTGTCACCGATGACTGAAAGAGATGCTGTCTGGTAAACTCGGGGCTGTCGATTGTAGTGCGCAAAGATTTTGATAGTGCCTGGAAACGAAGAACACTCCGCGAAGGTAATCTAGCAAGAGGAAACATCTTTTTGTTTACTTTTATATTCTTGTGAATTTATTAAAATTTTTTGCTTGTTAAAGTTTGATTTCTCTTATTAAGTGGGTTTTTTTCTCTTTTCCTTCAGTGTAGAATTATTGTTATGAAATTTGGCGTGCAATTATCGTGATTTGATCACAACTTGCACGAACTTGGTGTAAAAAAAATGCCCCATCCTCTTCATTTTCTCTTCTTCACTTGGAGGAAACATCTTGGTTTCCACTTTTTGATTCATTGAATTTTTTTAAAAATAATTGTTAGTGAACTTAGATCTTCGCTTCGCATTGATGTTTCTCTCCCTTAAATATTATTGTGCAACTACTGAATTTAATCAATGACTCGTTCGATCTTGGCTTTACTAATTATAGCGTCCGTTCTTTTTCATATTCTCTTCCTTTCTATGGAGGAAACATCTTTCTGTTTACTATTACATTCTTGTGTATTTATTAAATTTCTTTGTTTGTTAAATTTGGCATTTCCCATATTAAGTGTGATTTTTTTCTTTTCCTTCAATGCAATATTATTGTTATAAAATGTGGCGTGCGATTATCGTCGTTTGAACACAATTTGCATGATCTTGGTGTCGAAAATAAAAGCACCACATCCTCCTCATTTTCTCTTATTCATGTGGAGGAAACATTTTGGTTTTCACTTTTTTATTCATTGAACTTTTTAAATTAATTTGTTTGGGAAATTAGATCTCCATTTTCTAGTGATGTTTCTTTCCCTTCAAGATTAATTATCTGAATTTAATGAATGACTCGTTAGATCTTGGGGTTACTAATATAATAGTCCAATTTTCCCCATCTTCTCATCCTCACCATAGAGGAAATTCGTTCCCCCGGGGTTGGATAATGCTCAGTAGAGGTAGCACTAGTAGTCGGATTTTGACACCGATGACTGAAAGAGATGCTGTCTGGTAAACTCGGGGCTGTCGATTGTAGTGCGCAAAGATTTTGATAGTGCCTGGAAACGAAGAACACTCCGCAAAGGTAATCTAGCAAGAGGAAACATCTTTTTGTTTACTTTTATATTCTTGTGAATTTATTAAATGTTTTTGTTTGTTAAAGTGTGATTTCGCTTATTAAGTGGGTTTTTTTCTCTTTTCCTTCAGTGTAGAATTATTGTTATGAAATTTGGCGTGCAATTATCGTGATTTGATCACAACTTGCACGAACTTGGTGTAAAAAAAATGCCCCATCCTCTACATTTTCTCTTCTTCACTTGGAGGAAACATCTTAGTTTCCACTTTTTGATTCATTGAATTTTTTTAAAAATAATTGTTAGTGAACTTAGATCTTCGCTTCGCATTGATGTTTCTCTCCCTTAAATATTATTGTGCAACTACTGAATTTAATCAATGACTCGTTCGATCTTGGCTTTACTAATTATAGCGTCCGTTCTTTTTCATATTCTCTTCCTTTCTATGGAGGAAACATCTTTCTGTTTACTATTACATTCTTGTGTATTTATTAAATTTCTTTGTTTGTTAAATTTGGCATTTCCCATATTAAGTGTGATTTTTTTCTTTTCCTTCAATGCAATATTATTGTTATAAAATGTGGCGTGCGATTATCGTCGTTTGAACACAATTTGCATGATCTTGGTGTCGAAAATAAAAGCACCACATCCTCCTCATTTTCTCTTATTCATGTGGAGGAAACATTTTGGTTTTCACTTTTTTATTCATTGAACTTTTTAAATTAATTTGTTTGGGAAATTAGATCTCCATTTTCTAGTGATGTTTCTTTCCCTTCAAGATTAATTATCTGAATTTAATCAATGACTCGTTAGATCTTGGGGTTACTAATATAATAGTCCAATTTTCCCCATCTTCTCATCCTCACCATTGAGGAAATTCGTTCCCCCGGGGTTGGATAATGCTCAGTAGAGGTAGCACTAGTAGTCGGATTTTGACACCGATGACTGAAAGAGATGCTGTCTGGTAAACTCGGGGCTGTCGATTGTAGTGCGCAAAGATTTTGATAGTGCCTGGAAACGAAGAACACTCCGCAAAGGTAATCTAGCAAGAGGAAACATCTTTTTGTTTACTTTTATATTCTTGTGAATTTATTAAATGTTTTTGTTTGTTAAAGTGTGATTTCGCTTATTAAGTGGGTTTTTTTCTCTTTTCCTTCAGTGTAGAATTATTGTTATGAAATTTGGCGTGCAATTATCGTGATTTGATCACAACTTGCACGAACTTGGTGTAAAAAAAATGCCCCATCCTCTACATTTTCTCTTCTTCACTTGGAGGAAACATCTTGGTTTCCACTTTTTTATTCATTGAATTTTTTTAAAAATAATTGTTAGTGAACTTAGATCTTCGCTTCGCATTGATGTTTCTCTCCCTTAAATATTATTGTGCAACTACTGAATTTAATCAATGACTCGTTCGATCTTGGCTTTACTAATTATAGCGTCCGTTCTTTTTCATATTCTCTTCCTTTCTATGGAGGAAACATCTTTCTGTTTACTATTACATTCTTGTGTATTTATTAAATTTCATTGTTTGTTAAATTTGGTATTTCCCATATTAAGTGTGATTTTTTTCTTTTCCTTCAATGCAGTATTATTGTTACAAAATGTGGCGTGCGACTATCGTCACTTGAACACAATTTGCACGATCTTGGTGTCGAAAATAAAAGCACCACATCCTCCCCATTTTCTCTTATTCATGTGGAGGAAACATTTTGGTTTTCACTTTTTTATTCATTGAACTTTTTAAATTAATTTGTTTGGGAAATTTGATCTCCATTTTCTAGTGATGTTTCTTTCCCTTCAAGATTAATTATTTGAATTTAATCAATGACTCGTTAGATCTTGGGGTTACTAATATAAGAGTCCAATTTTCCCCATCTTCTCATCCTCACCATAGAGGAAATTCATTCCCCCGGGGTTGGATAATGCTCAGTAGAGGTAGCACTAGTAGTCGGATTTTGACACCGATGACTGAAACAGATGCTGTCTGGTAAACTCGGGGCTGTCGATTGTAGTGCGCAAAGATTTTGATAGTGCCTGGAAACGAAGAACACTCCGCGAAGGTAATCTAGCAAGAGGAAACATCTTTTTGTTTACTTTTATATTCTTGTGAATTTATTAAATGTTTTTGTTTGTTAAAGTTTGATTTCGCTTATTAAGTGGGTTTTTTTCTCTTTTCCTTCAGTGTACAATTATTGTTATGAAATTTGGCGTGCAATTATCGTGATTTGATCACAACTTGCACGAACTTGGTGTAAAAAAAATGCCCCATCCTCTTCATTTTCTCTTCTTCACTTGGAGGAAACATCTTGGTTTCCACTTTTTTATTCATTGAATTTTTTAAAAAATAATTGGTACTGAACTTAGATCTTCGCTTCGCATTGATGTTTCTCTCCCTTAAATATTATTGTGCAACTACTGAATTTAATCAATGACTCGTTCGATCTTGGCTTTACTAATTATAGCGTCCGTTCTTTTTCATATTCTCTTCCTTTCTATGGAAGAAACATCTTTCTGTTTACTATTACATTCTTGTGTATTTATTAAATTTCTTTGTTTGTTAAATTTGGCATTTCCCATATTAAGTGTAATTTTATTCTTTTCCTTCAATGCAGTATTATTGTTATAAAATGTGGCGTGCGATTATCGTCATTTGAACACAATTTGCACGATCTTGGTGTCGAAATAAAAGCACCACATCCTCCTCATTTTCTCTTATTCATGTGGAGGAAACATTTTGGTTTTCACTTTTTTATTCATTGAACTTTTTAAATTAATTTGTTTGGGAAATTAGATCTCCATTTTCTAGTGATGTTTCTTTCCCTTCAAGATTAATTATCTGAATTTAATCAATGAATCGTTAGATCTTGGGGTTACTAATATAAGAGTCCAATTTTCCCCATCTTCTCATCCTCACCATAGAGGAAATTCGTTCCCCCGGGGTTGGATAATGCTCAGTAGAGGTAGCACTAGTAGTCGGATTTTGACACCGATGACTGAAACAAATGCTGTCTGGTAAACTCGGGGCTGTCGATTGTAGTGCGCAAAGATTTTGATAGTGCCTGGAAACGAAGAACACTCCGCGAAGGTAATCTAGCAAGAGGAAACATCTTTTTGTTTACTTTTATATTCTTGTGAATTTATTAAATGTTTTTGTTTGTTAAAGTTTGATTTTGCTTATTAAGTGGGTTTTTTTTCTCTTTTCCTTCAGTGTACAATTATTGTTATGAAATTTGGCGTGCAATTATCGTGATTTGATCACAACTTGCACGAACTTGGTGTAAAAAAAATGCCCATCCTCTTCATTTTCTCTTCTTCACTTGGAGGAAACATCTTGGTTTCCACTTTTTTATTCATTGAATTTTTTTAAAAATAATTGTTAGTGAACTTAGATCTTCGCTTCGCATTGATGTTTCTCTCCCTTAAATATTATTGTGCAACTACTGAATTTAATCAATGACTCGTTCGATCTTGGCTTTACTAATTATAGCGTCCGTTCTTTTTCATATTCTCTTCCTTTCTATGGAGGAAACATCTTTCTGTTTACTATTACATTCTTGTGTATTTATTAAATTTCTTTGTTTGTTAAATTTGGCATTTCCCATATTAAGTGTGATTTTTTTCTTTTCCTTCAATGCAGTATTATTGTTACAAAATGTGGCGTGCGACTATCGTCACTTTAACACAATTTGCACGATCTTGGTGTCGAAAATAAAAGCACCACATCCTCCTCATTTTCTCTTATTCATGTGGAGGAAACATTTTGGTTTTCACTTTTTTATTCATTGAACTTTTTAAATTAATTTGTTTGGGAAATTTGATTTCCATTTTCTAGTGATATTTCTTTCCCTTCAAGATTAATTATTTGAATTTAATCAATGACTCGTTAGATCTTGGGGTTACTAAAATAAGAGTCCAATTTTCCCCATCTTCTCATCCTCACCATAGAGGAAATTCGTTCCCCCGGGGTTGGATAATGCTCAGTAGAGGTAGCACTAGTAGTCGGATTTTGACACCGATGACTGAAACAGATGCTGTCTGGTAAACTCGGGGCTGTCGATTGTAGTGCGCAAAGATTTTGATAGTGCCTGGAAACGAAGAACACTCCGCGAAGGTAATCTAGCAAGGGGAAACATCTTTTTGTTTACTTTTATATTCTTGTGAATTTATTAAATGTTTTTGTTTGTTAAAGTGTGATTTCGCTTATTAAGTGGGTTTTTTTCTCTTTTCCTTCAGTGTACAATTATTGTTATGAAATTTGGCGTGCAATTATCGTGATTTGATCACAACTTGCACGAACTTGGTGTAAAAAAAATGCCCCATCCTCTTCATTTTCTCTTCTTCACTTGGAGGAAATATCTTGGTTTCCACTTTTTTATTCATTGAATTTTTTTAAAAATAATTGTTAGTGAACTTAGATCTTCGCTTCGCATTGATGTTTCTCTCCCTTAAATATTATTGTGCAACTACTGAATTTAATCAATGACTCGTTCGATCTTGGCTTTACTAATTATAGCGTCCGTTCTTTTTCATATTCTCTTCCTTTCTATGGAGGAAACATCTTTCTGTTTACTATTACATTCTTGTTTATTTATTAAATTTCTTTGTTTGTTAAATTTGGCATTTCCCATATTAAGTGTGATTTTTTTCTTTTCCTTCAATGCAGTATTATTGTTATAAAATGTGGCGTGCGACTATCGTCACTTGAACACAATTTGCACGATCTTGGTGTCGAAAATAAAAGCACCACATCCTCCTCATTTTCTCTTATTCATGTGGAGGAAACATTTTGGTTTTCACTTTTTTATTCATTGAACTTTTTAAATTAATTTGTTTGGGAAATTTGATCTCCATTTTCTAGTGATGTTTCTTTCCCTTCAAGATTAATTATCTGAATTTAATCAATGACTCGTTAGATCTTGGGGTTACTAATATAAGAGTCCAATTTTCCCCATCTTCTCATCCTCACCATAGAGGAAATTCGTTCCCCCGGGGTTGGATAATGCTCAGTAGAGGTAGCACTAGTAGTCGGATTTTGACACCGATGACTGAAACAGATGCTGTCTGGTAAACTCGGGGCTGTCGATTGTAGTGCGCAAAGATTTTGATAGTGCCTGGAAACGAAGAACACTCCGCGAAGGTTAATCTAGCAAGAGGAAACATCTTTTTGTTTACTTTTATATTCTTGTGAATTTATTAAATGTTTTTGTTTGTTAAAGTTTGATTTCGCTTATTAAGTGGGTTTTTTTCTCTTTTCCTTCAGTGTACAATTATTGTTATGAAATTTGGCGTGCAATTATCGTGATTTGATCACAACTTGCACGAACTTGGTGTAAAAAAAATGCCCCATCCTCTTCATTTTCTCTTCTTCACTTGGAGGAAATATCTTGGTTTCCACTTTTTTATTCATTGAATTTTTTTAAAAATAATTGTTAGTGAACTTAGATCTTCGCTTCGCATTGATGTTTCTCTCCCTTAAATATTATTGTGCAACTACTGAATTTAATCAATGACTCGTTCGATCTTGGCTTTACTAATTATAGCGTCCGTTCTTTTTCATATTCTCTTCCTTTCTATGGAGGAAACATCTTTCTGTTTACTATTACATTCTTGTTTATTTATTAAATTTCTTTGTTTGTTAAATTTGGCATTTCCCATATTAAGTGTGATTTTTTTCTTTTCCTTCAATGCAGTATTATTGTTATAAAATGTGGCGTGCGACTATCGTCACTTGAACACAATTTGCACGATCTTGGTGTCGAAAATAAAAGCACCACATCCTCCTCATTTTCTCTTATTCATGTGGAGGAAACATTTTGGTTTTCACTTTTTTATTCATTGAACTTTTTAAATTAATTTGTTTGGGAAATTTGATCTCCATTTTCTAGTGATGTTTCTTTCCCTTCAAGATTAATTATCTGAATTTAATCAATGACTCGTTAGATCTTGGGGTTACTAATATAAGAGTCCAATTTTCCCCATCTTCTCATCCTCACCATAGAGGAAATTCATTCCCCCGGGGTTGGATAATGCTCAGTAGAGGTAGCACTAGTAGTCGGATTTTGACACCGATGACTGAAACAGATGCTGTCTGGTAAACTCGGGGCTGTCGATTGTAGTGCGCAAAGATTTTGATAGTGCCTGGAAACGAAGAACACTCCGCGAAGGTTAATCTAGCAAGAGGAAACATCTTTTTGTTTACTTTTATATTCTTGTGAATTTATTAAATGTTTTTGTTTGTTAAAGTTTGATTTCGCTTATTAAGTGGGTTTTTTTCTCTTTTCCTTCAGTGTACAATTATTGTTATGAAATTTGGCGTGCAATTATCGTGATTTGATCACAACTTGCACGAACTTGGTGTAAAAAAAATGCCCCATCCTCTTCATTTTCTCTTCTTCACTTGGAGGAAACATCTTGGTTTCCACTTTTTTATTCATTGAATTTTTTTAAAAATAATTGGTAGTGAACTTAGATCTTCGCTTCGCATTGATGTTTCTCTCCCTTAAATATTATTGTGCAACTACTGAATTTAATCAATGACTCGTTCGATCTTGGCTTTACTAATTATAGCGCCCGTTCTTTTTTATATTCTCTTCCTTTCTATGGAGGAAACATCTTTCTGTTTACTATTACATTCTTGTGTATTTATTAAATTTCTTTGTTTGTTAAATTTGGCATTTCCCATATTAAGTGTGATTTTTTTCTTTTCCTTCAATGCAGTATTATTGTTATAAAATGTGGTGTGCGACTATCGTCACTTGAACACAATTTGCACGATCTTGGTGTCGAAAATAAAAGCACCACATCCTCCTCATTTTCTCTTATTCATGTGGAGGAAACATTTTGGTTTTCACTTTTTTATTCATTGAACTTTTTAAATTAATTTGTTTGGGAAATTAGATCTCCATTTTCTAGTGATGTTTCTTTCCCTTCAAGATTAATTATCTGAATTTAATCAATGACTCGTTAGATCTTGGGGTTACTAATATAAGAGTCCAATTTTCACCATCTTCTCATCCTCACCATAGAGGAAATTCATTTCCCCGGGGTTGGATAATGCTCAGTAGAGGTAGCACTAGTAGTCGGATTTTGACACCGATGACTGAAACAGATGCTGTCTGGTAAACTCGGGGCTGTCGATTGTAGTGCGCAAAGATTTTGATAGTGCCTGGAAACGAAGAACACTCCGCGAAGGTTAATCTAGCAAGAGGAAACATCTTTTTGTTTACTTTTATATTCTTGTGAATTTATTAAATGTTTTTGTTTGTTAAAGTTTGATTTCGCTTATTAAGTGGGTTTTTTTCTCTTTTCCTTCAGTGTAGAATTATTGTTATGAAATTTGGCGTGCAATTATCGTGATTTGATCACAACTTGCACGAACTTGGTGTAAAAAAAATGCCCCATCCTCTTCATTTTCTCTTCTTCACTTGGAGGAAACATCTTGGTTTCCACTTTTTTATTCATTGAATTTTTTTAAAAATAATTGGTAGTAAACTTAGATCTTCGCTTCGCATTGATGTTTCTCTCCCTTAAATATTATTGTGCAACTATTGAATTTAATCAATGACTCGTTCGATCTTGGCTTTACTAATTATAGCGTCCGTTCTTTTTCATATTCTCTTCCTTTCTATGGAAGAAACATCTTTCTGTTTACTATTACATCTTGTGTATTTATTAAATTTCTTTGTTTGTTAAATTTGGCATTTCCCATATTAAGTGTGATTTTTTTCTTTTCCTTCAATGCAGTATTATTGTTATAAAATGTGGTGTGCGACTATCGTCACTTGAACACAATTTGCACGATCTTGGTGTCGAAAATAAAAGCACCACATCCTCCTCATTTTCTCTTATTCATGTGGAGGAAACATTTTGGTTTTCACTTTTTTATTCATTGAACTTTTTAAATTAATTTGTTTGGGAAATTTGATCTCCATTTTCTAGTGATGTTTCTTTCCCTTCAAGATTAATTATCTGAATTTAATCAATGACTCGTTAGATCTTGGGGTTACTAATATAAGAGTCCAATTTTCCCCATCTTCTCATCCTCACCATAGAAGAAATTCATTCCCCCGGGGTTGGATAATGCTCAGTAGAGGTAGCACTAGTAGTCGGATTTTGACACCGATGACTGAAACAGATGCTGTCTGGTAAACTCGGGGCTGTCGATTGTAGTGCGCAAAGATTTTGATAGTGCCTGGAAACGAAGAACACTCCGCGAAGGTTAATCTAGCAAGAGGAAACATCTTTTTGTTTACTTTTATATTCTTGTGAATTTATTAAATGTTTTTGTTTGTTAAAGTTTGATTTCGCTTATTAAGTGGGTTTTTTTCTCTTTTCCTTCAGTGTACAATTATTGTTATGAAATTTGGCGTGCAATTATCGTGATTTGATCACAACTTGCACGAACTTGGTGTAAAAAAAATGCCCCATCCTCTTCATTTTCTCTTCTTCACTTGGAGGAAACATCTTGGTTTCCACTTTTTTATTCATTGAATTTTTTTAAAAATAATTGGTAGTGAACTTAGATCTTCGCTTCGCATTGATGTTTCTCTCCCTTAAATATTATTGTGCAACTACTGAATTTAATCAATGACTCGTTCGATCTTGGCTTTACTAATTATAGCGCCCGTTCTTTTTTATATTCTCTTCCTTTCTATGGAGGAAACATCTTTCTTTTTACTATTACATTCTTGTGTATTTATTAAATTTCTTTGTTTGTTAAATTTGGCATTTCCCATATTAAGTGTGATTTTTTTCTTTTCCTTCAATGCAGTATTATTGTTATAAAATGTGGCGTGCGACTATCGTCACTTGAACACAATTTGCACGATCTTGGTGTCGAAAATAAAAGCACCACATCCTCCTCATTTTCTCTTATTCATGTGGAGGAAACATTTTGGTTTTCACTTTTTTATTCATTGAACTTTTTAAATTAATTTGTTTGGGAAATTAGATCTCCATTTTCTAGTGATGTTTCTTTCCCTTCAAGATTAATTATCTGAATTTAATCAATGACTCGTTAGATCTTGGGGTTACTAATATAAGAGTCCAATTTTCACCATCTTCTCATCCTCACCATAGAGGAAATTCATTTCCCCGGGGTTGGATAATGCTCAGTAGAGGTAGCACTAGTAGTCGGATTTTGACACCGATGACTGAAACAGATGCTGTCTGGTAAACTCGGGGCTGTCGATTGTAGTGCGCAAAGATTTTGATAGTGCCTGGAAACGAAGAACACTCCGCGAAGGTTAATCTAGCAAGAGGAAACATCTTTTTGTTTACTTTTATATTCTTGTGAATTTATTAAATGTTTTTGTTTGTTAAAGTTTGATTTCGCTTATTAAGTGGGTTTTTTTCTCTTTTCCTTCAGTGTAGAATTATTGTTATGAAATTTGGCGTGCAATTATCGTGATTTGATCACAACTTGCACGAACTTGGTGTAAAAAAAATGCCCCATCCTCTTCATTTTCTCTTCTTCACTTGGAGGAAACATCTTGGTTTCCACTTTTTTATTCATTGAATTTTTTTAAAAATAATTGGTAGTAAACTTAGATCTTCGCTTCGCATTGATGTTTCTCTCCCTTAAATATTATTGTGCAACTATTGAATTTAATCAATGACTCGTTCGATCTTGGCTTTACTAATTATAGCGTCCGTTCTTTTTCATATTCTCTTCCTTTCTATGGAAGAAACATCTTTCTGTTTACTATTACATCTTGTGTATTTATTAAATTTCTTTGTTTGTTAAATTTGGCATTTCCCATATTAAGTGTGATTTTTTTCTTTTCCTTCAATGCAGTATTATTGTTATAAAATGTGGTGTGCGACTATCGTCACTTGAACACAATTTGCACGATCTTGGTGTCGAAAATAAAAGCACCACATCCTCCTCATTTTCTCTTATTCATGTGGAGGAAACATTTTGGTTTTCACTTTTTTATTCATTGAACTTTTTAAATTAATTTGTTTGGGAAATTAGATCTCCATTTTCTAGTGATGTTTCTTTCCCTTCAAGATTAATTATCTGAATTTAATCAATGACTCGTTAGATCTTGGGGTTACTAATATAAGAGTCCAATTTTCCCCATCTTCTCATCCTCACCATAGAGGAAATTCATTCCCCCGGGGTTGGATAATGCTCAGTAGAGGTAGCACTAGTAGTCGGATTTTGACACCGATGACTGAAACAGATGCTGTCTGGTAAACTCGGGGCTGTCGATTGTAGTGCGCAAAGATTTTGATAGTGCCTGGAAACGAAGAACACTCCGCGAAGGTTAATCTAGCAAGAGGAAACATCTTTTTGTTTACTTTTATATTCTTGTGAATTTATTAAATGTTTTTGTTTGTTAAAGTTTGATTTCGCTTATTAAGTGGGTTTTTTTCTCTTTTCCTTCAGTGTAGAATTATTGTTATGAAATTTGGCGTGCAATTATCGTGATTTGATCACAACTTGCACGAACTTGGTGTAAAAAAAATGCCCCATCCTCTTCATTTTCTCTTCTTCACTTGGAGGAAACATCTTGGTTTCCACTTTTTTATTCATTGAATTTTTTTAAAAATAATTGGTAGTAAACTTAGATCTTCGCTTCGCATTGATGTTTCTCTCCCTTAAATATTATTGTGCAACTATTGAATTTAATCAATGACTCGTTCGATCTTGGCTTTACTAATTATAGCGTCCGTTCTTTTTCATATTCTCTTCCTTTCTATGGAAGAAACATCTTTCTGTTTACTATTACATCTTGTGTATTTATTAAATTTCTTTGTTTGTTAAATTTGGCATTTCCCATATTAAGTGTGATTTTTTTCTTTTCCTTCAATGCAGTATTATTGTTATAAAATGTGGTGTGCGACTATCGTCACTTGAACACAATTTGCACGATCTTGGTGTCGAAAATAAAAGCACCACATCCTCCTCATTTTCTCTTATTCATGTGGAGGAAACATTTTGGTTTTCACTTTTTTATTCATTGAACTTTTTAAATTAATTTGTTTGGGAAATTAGATCTCCATTTTCTAGTGATGTTTCTTTCCCTTCAAGATTAATTATCTGAATTTAATCAATGACTCGTTAGATCTTGGGGTTACTAATATAAGAGTCCAATTTTCACCATCTTCTCATCCTCACCATAGAGGAAATTCATTTCCCCGGGGTTGGATAATGCTCAGTAGAGGTAGCACTAGTAGTCGGATTTTGACACCGATGACTGAAACAGATGCTGTCTGGTAAACTCGGGGCTGTCGATTGTAGTGCGCAAAGATTTTGATAGTGCCTGGAAACGAAGAACACTCCGCGAAGGTTAATCTAGCAAGAGGAAACATCTTTTTGTTTACTTTTATATTCTTGTGAATTTATTAAATGTTTTTGTTTGTTAAAGTTTGATTTCGCTTATTAAGTGGGTTTTTTTCTCTTTTCCTTCAGTGTAGAATTATTGTTATGAAATTTGGCGTGCAATTATCGTGATTTGATCACAACTTGCACGAACTTGGTGTAAAAAAAATGCCCCATCCTCTTCATTTTCTCTTCTTCACTTGGAGGAAACATCTTGGTTTCCACTTTTTTATTCATTGAATTTTTTTAAAAATAATTGGTAGTAAACTTAGATCTTCGCTTCGCATTGATGTTTCTCTCCCTTAAATATTATTGTGCAACTATTGAATTTAATCAATGACTCGTTCGATCTTGGCTTTACTAATTATAGCGTCCGTTCTTTTTCATATTCTCTTCCTTTCTATGGAAGAAACATCTTTCTGTTTACTATTACATCTTGTGTATTTATTAAATTTCTTTGTTTGTTAAATTTGGCATTTCCCATATTAAGTGTGATTTTTTTCTTTTCCTTCAATGCAGTATTATTGTTATAAAATGTGGTGTGCGACTATCGTCACTTGAACACAATTTGCACGATCTTGGTGTCGAAAATAAAAGCACCACATCCTCCTCATTTTCTCTTATTCATGTGGAGGAAACATTTTGGTTTTCACTTTTTTATTCATTGAACTTTTTAAATTAATTTGTTTGGGAAATTAGATCTCCATTTTCTAGTGATGTTTCTTTCCCTTCAAGATTAATTATCTGAATTTAATCAATGACTCGTTAGATCTTGGGGTTACTAATATAAGAGTCCAATTTTCCCCATCTTCTCATCCTCACCATAGAGGAAATTCATTCCCCCGGGGTTGGATAATGCTCAGTAGAGGTAGCACTAGTAGTCGGATTTTGACACCGATGACTGAAACAGATGCTGTCTGGTAAACTCGGGGCTGTCGATTGTAGTGCGCAAAGATTTTGATAGTGCCTGGAAACGAAGAACACTCCGCGAAGGTTAATCTAGCAAGAGGAAACATCTTTTTGTTTACTTTTATATTCTTGTGAATTTATTAAATGTTTTTGTTTGTTAAAGTTTGATTTCGCTTATTAAGTGGGTTTTTTTCTCTTTTCCTTCAGTGTAGAATTATTGTTATGAAATTTGGCGTGCAATTATCGTGATTTGATCACAACTTGCACGAACTTGGTGTAAAAAAAATGCCCCATCCTCTTCATTTTCTCTTCTTCACTTGGAGGAAACATCTTGGTTTCCACTTTTTTATTCATTGAATTTTTTTAAAAATAATTGGTAGTAAACTTAGATCTTCGCTTCGCATTGATGTTTCTCTCCCTTAAATATTATTGTGCAACTATTGAATTTAATCAATGACTCGTTCGATCTTGGCTTTACTAATTATAGCGTCCGTTCTTTTTCATATTCTCTTCCTTTCTATGGAAGAAACATCTTTCTGTTTACTATTACATCTTGTGTATTTATTAAATTTCTTTGTTTGTTAAATTTGGCATTTCCCATATTAAGTGTGATTTTTTTCTTTTCCTTCAATGCAGTATTATTGTTATAAAATGTGGTGTGCGACTATCGTCACTTGAACACAATTTGCACGATCTTGGTGTCGAAAATAAAAGCACCACATCCTCCTCATTTTCTCTTATTCATGTGGAGGAAACATTTTGGTTTTCACTTTTTTATTCATTGAACTTTTTAAATTAATTTGTTTGGGAAATTAGATCTCCATTTTCTAGTGATGTTTCTTTCCCTTCAAGATTAATTATCTGAATTTAATCAATGACTCGTTAGATCTTGGGGTTACTAATATAAGAGTCCAATTTTCCCCATCTTCTCATCCTCACCATAGAGGAAATTCATTCCCCCGGGGTTGGATAATGCTCAGTAGAGGTTGCACTAGTAGTCGGATTTTGACACCAATGACTGAAACAGATGCTGTCTGGTAAACTCGGGGCTGTCGATTGTAGTGCGCAAAGATTTTGATAGTGCCTGGAAACGAAGAACACTCCGCGAAGGTAATCTAGCAAGAGGAAACATCTTTTTGTTTACTTTTATATTCTTGTGAATTTATTAAATGTTTTTGTTTGTTAAAGTTTGATTTCGCTTATTAAGTGGGTTTTTTTCTCTTTTCCTTCAGTGTACAATTATTATTATGAAATTTGGCGTGCAATTATCGTGATTTGATCACAACTTGCACGAACTTGGTGTAAAAAAAATGCCCATCCTCTTCATTTTCTCTTCTTCACTTGGAGGAAACATCTTGGTTTCCACTTTTTTATTCATTGATTTTTAAAAAATAATTGTTAGTGAACTTAGATCTGCACTTTGCAATGATGTTTCTCTCCCTTAAATATTATATTTGCAATTATTGAATTTAATCAATGAATCGTCCGATCTTGGCTTTACTAATTATAGCGTCCGTTCTTTTTCATATTCTCTTCCTTTCCATGGAGGAAACATCTTTCTGTTTACTATTACATTCTTGTGTATTTATTAAATTTCTTTGTTTGTTAAATTTGGCCTTTCCCATATTAAGTGTGATTGTTTTTCTTTTCCTTCAATGCAGTATTATTGTTATAAAATGTGGCGTGCGACTATCGTCATTTGAACACAATTTGCACGATCTTGGTGTCGAAAATAAAAACACCACATCCTCCTCATTTTCTCTTATTCATGTGGAGGAAACATTCTGGTTTTCACTTTTTTATTCATTGAATTTTTTAAATTAATTTGTTTAAGAAATTAGATCTCCATTTTCTAGTGATGTTTCTTTCCCTTCAAGATTAATTATCTGAATTTAATCAATGACTCGTTAGATCTTGGGGTTACTAATATAAGAGTCCAATTTTCCCCATCTTCTCATCCTCACTATAGAGGAAATTCGTTCCCCCGGGGTTGGATAATGCTCAGTAGAGGTAGCACTAGTAGTCGGATTTTGACACCGATGACTGAAATAGATGCTGTCTGGTAAACTCGGTGCTGTCGATTGTAGTGCGCAAAGATTTTGATAGTGCCTGGAAACGAAGAACACTCCGCGAAGGTAATCTAGCAAGAGGAAACATATTTGTGTTTACTTTTATATTCTTGTGAATTTATTAAATGTTTTTGTTTGTTAAAGTTTGATTTCGCTTATTAAGTGGTTTTTTTTTCTCTTTTCCTTCAGTGTACAATTATTGTTATGAAATTTGGAGTGCAATTATCGTGATTTGATCACAACTTGCACGAACTTGGTGTAAAAAAAATGCCCCATCCTCTTCATTTTCTCTTCTTCACTTGGAGGAAACATCTTGGTTTCCACTTTTTTATTCATTGAATTTTTTTAAAAATAATTGTTAGTGAACTTAGATCTTCGCTTCGCATTGATGTTTCTCTCCCTTAAATATTATTGTGCAACTACATAATTTAATCAATGACTCGTTCGATCTTGGCTTTACTAATTATAGCATCCGTTCTTTTTCATATTTTCTTCCTTTCTATGGAGGAAACATCTTTCTTTTTACTATTCTATTCTTGTGTATTTATTAAATTTCTTTGTTTGTTAAATTTGGCATTTCGCTTATTAAGTGTGATTTTTTTCTTTTCCTTCAATGCAGTGATTTGAACACAATTTGCATGATCTTGGTGTCAAAAATAAAATCACCACATCCTCCTCATTTTCTCTTATTCATGTGGAGGAAACATTTTGGTTTTCACTTTTTTATTCATTAAATTTTTTTAATTAATTTGTTTGAGAAATTAGATCTCCATTTTCTAGTGATGTTTCTTTCCCTTCAAGATTAATTATCTGAATTTAATCAATGACTCCTAAGATCTTGGGGTTACTAATATAAGAGTCCAATTTTCCCCATCTTCTCATCCTCACTATAGAGGAAATTCGTTCTCCCGAGGTTGGATAATGCTCAGTAGAGGTAGCACTAGTAGTCGGATTTTGACACCGATGACTGAAACAGATGCTGTCTGGTAAACTCGGGGCTGTCGATTGTAGTGCGCAAAGATTTTGATAGTGCCTGGAAACGAAGAACACTCCGTGGAGGTAATCTAGCAAGAGGAAACATCTTTGTGTTTACTTTTATATTCTTGTGAATTTATTAAATTTTTTTGTTTGTTGAAGTTTTTTTTTAATTAAATCCACCTGTGATGGTGGGGGGTTTGGCAGACCCCTACCCATTTATTAATAAAAAGGTGAGTACAAAGAGAGAGGGGGGCTTAATACCGTACCTCTGTGGAAACAACTGATGATCATAAAAACTAAACATCAATCTATTCTAACCTGAAGATCATCATAAGTCGTTAGCGACCTAGAGTTACAAGAATTTACATTAACCGAATGTGTGGAGTACCGTCAGCATCAAGCTTTACATGTCCAGCCACTGAATTGGGTAGGTCCGTGGAACTAAAAAGAGAATTTACTTGTTTGGAGATAGCCATTTTTTCTAACGAATCCGCCGCTCCATTTGCTTCTCTGAACACGTGCTGTAGTGAGTAAGTTATGTCCTTGAGAAGGTCCCAAATCTCCCTGATCAATGTCGTAAGCTTCCATGGAATCTTTAGTTGATGTTGAATCAGTCAATGGAGAATTCTTGAGTCGGTTTCGATATCAAGGACTGTGATTCCCCAGTCATGGGCCAGGTGTAATCCTTGCAGCATTGGTACGGCTTCTGCCTGCAAAACAGATTCAACAAGAATAGATTTTGACAAAGCCACTATTACCTTACCGGAATGATTTCTGATTAAACAACCAATTCCTGCAGTTCCCTTAGCATTAAAGGCACCATCAGTATTGAGCTTGAAAACTTGAGGCGGTAGCCATTTCATGATTCTGATACTTCTTTGTGCCCTTGATTTATTGTGCAGCAGCTTAGGAGTAATCGAAACTTCCCATCTGAAATCTAGTTTAAAAGCCAGGAGGGTGTCATTAAAGTGATAGAGAATTTGTTTGTAAATGTTCTGCATGTTTGGCTTTGTTCCCACGAAAAAGTATGAACATCTGGCACACCATAAGTACCAATTCACAACACAGGGAATGATACGTATCAATTTTAAAGCAGGTCCAGAACTGTAATATACATTCCAATAGAAATAGAATCTATCCTAAAGAAGTTGGAAAGAGCAACTTGGCAAATTAAAAGTGTCATTAACTCTTCTCCAAATCTGTTCTACCATTAGACAGGAGTTGAAACAATGTTGAATACTCTCGGATTCACAAAGACAAAAACAACATTGTGAAGGGAGCTGGAATTTAAATTCTTCAAGGATATCCGGAAGAGCTAAAAGTCTATTCAAAAGTTTCCAGTTAAATATACTTAGCTTCCTCGGAAGTAATTTAGACCAAAGATGGGAGTAGGATGGGATAATCCTTTTCTTGGATCGGATCAGCTCACAGGCTGATTTGACAGAGAAGATCCCAGTAATTGACGGTTTCCAGATTAGAGCATCTTCATAACCTGGGGATATGGAATAGTGTTGATCCAGGGTTGTTAAGATTTGATCTGGGAGAAGGTTTCTGAATTGGGCAGTATAGAGTAATTTACTATTTAGGAACTTGGCCATAGTAAGATCCTGATATGGGGGGTCCAGCGAATCAGATAAATATTCAGATAAGGGGCCCTTAGAGGTCCAATTGGAACTCCAAAAAGAGACCAGTCTAGATCCTAGGAGGATTTTAGTGTTTTTTAGAGCTACATTGTTAATCTCTTTGATTCGTTTCCATGTTCTGGATGTTTTATGAGAGTCAGGGATTGACCACATGGTTCTAGCCCATAGTGATTTTCCTGTTTGTAATTTCCACCATAATTTTAGAGCAAAGGCCGTTGTGAGAGTATTTAGGTTTTTGAAGTTTATGCCATTTTCCTCTGATGGAAAGCAGAGGTTCGGATATGATCTCCGTGACCTATTTTTCTGTGAGGTATCTGATCTATTTTTCCAGAAGAACCTAGCAAGAGCCTTATGAATTTGGTTAATGATGTGAGTGGTAGGTTTGAGCACCGCTACGAGATGAATGTGCATAGAGGAAAGAACATGTTTGATTCAAGTTGTCTGCTCGGCTGGGGATAACAACTTATTGTGCCGGTGATTAATTTTGTTTTGAACTGATTGCAACATGTGTTGGAAGGTAGAGTTTTTTGCTCTTCCCATGTAAATGGGGCACCCCAAGTACTTGAAAGGTAAAGATCCTTTCATCATATTAGTTTCTCTTTGGATCAAGGTGACTAATCTGTTTGGGGAATGTCTTTTTTATTCATTGAATTTTTTAAATTAATTTGTTTGAGAAATAAGATCTCCATTTTCTGGTGATGTTTCTTTCCCTTCAAGATTAATTATCTGAATTTAATCAATGACTCGTTAGATCTTGGGGTTACTAATATAAGAGTCCAATTTTCCCCATCTTCTCATCCTCACTATAGAGGAAATTCGTTCCCTCGGGGTTGGATAATGCTCAGTAGAGGTAGCACTAGTAGTCGGATTTTGACACAGATGACTGAAACAAATGCTGTCTGGTAAACCCGGGGCTGTCGATTGTAGTGCGCAAAGATTTTGATAGTTCCTGGAAACGAAGAACACTTTGTGGAGGTAATCTAGCAAGAGGAAACATCTTTCTGTTTACTTTTATATTCTTGTGAATTTATTAAATGTTTTTGTTTGTTAAAGTTTGATTTCGCTTATTAAGTGGGTTTTTTTTTTCTTTTCCTTCAATGTACAATTATTGTTATGAAATTTGGCGTGCAATTATTGTGATTTGATCACAACTTGCACGAACTTGGTGTAAAAAAAATGCCCATCCTCTTCATTTTCTCTTCTTCACTTGGAGGAAACATCTTGGTTTCCACTTTTTTATTCATTGATTTTAAAAAAATAATTGTTAGTGAACTTAGATCTTCACTTTGCAATGATGTTTCTCTCCCTTAAATATTATATTTGCAATTACTGAATTTAATCAATGAATCGTCCGATCTTGGCTTTACTAATTATAGCGTCCGTTCTTTTTCATATTCTCTTCCTTTCCATGGAGGAAACATCTTTCTGTTTACTATTACATTCTTGTGTATTTATTAAATTTCTTTGTTTGTTAAATTTGGCATTTCCCATATTAAGTGTGATTTTTTTTCTTTTCCTTCAATGCAGTATTATTGTTATAAAATGTGGCGTGCGACTATCGTCATTTGAACACAATTTGCACGATCTTGGTGTCGAAAATAAAAGCACCACATCCTCCTCATTTTCTCTAATTCATGTGGAGGAAACATTCTGGTTTTCACTTTTTTATTCATTGAATTTTTTAAATTAATTTGTTTGAGAAATTAGATCTCCATTTTCTAGTGATGTTTCTTTCCCTTCAAGATTAATTATCTGAATTTAATCAATGACTCGTTAGATCTTGGGGTTACTAATATAAGAGTCCAATTTTCCCCATCTTCTCATCCTCACTATAGAGGAAATTCGTTCCCTCGGGGTTGGATAATGCTCAGCAGAGGTAGCACTAGTAGTCGGAGTTTGACACCGATGACTGAAACAGATGCTGTCTGGTAAACCCGGGGCTGTCGATTGTAGTGCGTAAAGATTTTGATAGTGCCTGGAAACGAAGAACACTCCGTGGAGGTAATCTAGCAAGAGGAAACATCTTTGTGTTTACTTTTATATTCTTGTGAATTTATTAAATGTTTTTTTTGTTAAAGTTTGATTTCGCTTATTAAGTGGGTTTTTTTTCTTTTCCTTCAATGTACAATTATTGTTATGAAATTTGGCGTGCAATTATCGTTATTTGATCACAACTTGCACGAACTTGGTGTAAAAAAAATGCCCCATCCTCTTCATTTTCTTTTCTTCACTTGGAGGAAACATCTTGGTTTCCACTTTTTTATTCATTGAATTTTTTTCAAAATAATTGTTAGTGAACTTAGATTTTCGCTTCGCATTGATGTTTCTCTCCCTTAAATATTATTGTGCAACTACTGAATTTAATCAATGACTCGTTCGATCTTGGCTTTACTAATTATAGCGTCCGTTCTTTTTCATATTCTCTTCCTTTCTATGGAGGAAACATCTTTCTGTTTACTATTACATTCTTGTGTATTTATTAAATTTCTTTGTTTGTTAAATTCAGAATTTCCCATATTAAGTGTGATTTTTTTCTTTTCCTTCAATGCAATATTACTGTTATAAAATGTGGCATGCGACTATCGCTATTTGAATACAATTTGCACGATCTTGGTGTCGAAAATAAAAGCACTACATCCTCCTCATTTTCTCTTATTCATGTGGAGGAAACATTTTGGTTTTCACTTTTTTATTCATTGAATTTTTTAAATTAATTTGTTTGGGAAATTAGATCTCCATTTTCTAGTGATGTTTCTTTCCCATCAAGATTAATTGTCTGAATTTAATCAATGACTTGTTAGATCTTGGTGTTACTAATATAAGAGTCCAATTTTCCCCATCTTCTCATCCTCACGATAGAGGAAATTCGTTCCACCGGGGTTGGATAATGCTCAGTGGAGGTAGCACTAGTAGTCAGATTTTGACACCGATAACTGAAACAGATGCTGTCTGGTAAACTTGGGGCTATCTATTGTAGTTCGCAAAGATTTTGATAGTGCCTTGAAACGAAGAACACTCCGTGGAGGTAATCTATCAAGAGGAAACATATTTTTGTTTACTTTTATATTCTTGTGAATTTATTAAATTTCTTTATTTGTTAAAGTTTGATTTCGCTTATTAAGTGGGTTTTTTTTTCTTTTCCTTCAATCTACAATTATTGTTATGAAATTTGGCGTGCAATGATCGTGATTTGATCACAACTTGTACGAACTTGGTGTAAAGAAAATGCCCCATCCTCTTCATTTTCTCTTCTTCACTTGGAGGAAACATCACGGTTTCCACTTTTTTATTTATTGAATTTTTTAAAAAATAATTGTTAGCGAACTTAGATCTTCACTTTGCATTGATGTTTCTCTCCCTTAAATATTATTGTGCAATTACTGAATTTAATCAATGAATCGTCCGATCTTGGCTTTACTAATTATAGCGTCCGTTCTTTTTCATATTCTCTTCCTTTCTATGGTGGAACATCTTTCTGTTTACTATTACATTCTTGTGTATTTATTAAATTTCTTTGTTTGTTAAATTTGGCATTTCCCATATTAAGTGTGATTTTTTTTCTTTTCCTTTAATGCAGTATTATTGTTATAAAATGTGGCGTGCGACTATCATCATTTGAACACAATTTGCACGGTCTTGGTGTCGAAAATAAAAGCACCACATCCTCCTCATTTTCTCTTATTCATGTGGAGGAAACATTTTGGTTTTCACTTTTTTTTCATTGAATTTTTTAAATTAATTTGTTTGAGAAATTAGATCTCCATTTTCTAGTGATGTTTCTTTCCTTTCAAGATTAATTATCTGAATTTAATCAATGACTTGTTAGATCTTGGTGTTACAAATATAAGAGTCCAATTTTCCCCATCTTCTCATCCTCACTATAGAGGAAATTCGTTCCCCCGGGGTTGGATAATGCTCAGTAGAGGTAGCACTAGTAGTCGGATTTTGACACCGATGAATGAAACAGATGCTGTCTGGTAAACTCGGTGATGTCGATTGTAGTGCGCAAAGATTTTGATAGTGCCTGGAACGAAGAACACTCCGCGGAGGTAATCTAGCAAGAGGAAACATATTTGTGTTTACTTTTATATTCTTGTGAATTTATTAAATTTCTTTATTTGTTAAAGTTTGATTTCGCTTATTAAGTGGGTTTTTTTTCTTTTGCTTCAATGTAAAATTATTTTTATGAAATTTCTCGTGCAATGATCGTGATTTGATCACAACTTGTACGAACTTGGTGTAAAGAAATGCCCCATCCTCTTCAATTTCTCTTCTTCACTTGGAGGAAACATCTTGGTTTCCACTTTTTTATTCATTGATTTTTTAAAAAATAATTGTTAGTGAACTTAGATCTTCACTTTGCAATGATGTTTCTCTCCCTTAAATATTATTTTCGCAATTGCTGAATTTAATCAATGAATCGTCCGATCTTGGCTTTACTAATTATAGCCTCCGTTCTTTTTCATATTCTCTTCCTTTCTATGGAGGAAACATCTTTCTGTTTACGTTTACATTCTTGTGTATTTATTAAATTTCTTTGTTTGTTAAATTTGGCATTTCCCATATTAAGTGTGATTTTTTTTGTTTTCCTTCAATGCAGTATTATTGTTATAAAATGTGGCGTGCGACTATCGTCATTTGAACACAATTTGCACGATCTTGGTGTCGAAAATAAAAGCACCACATCCTCCTCATTTTCTCTTATTCATGTGGAGGAAACATTTTGGTTTTCACTTTTTTTTTCATTGAATTTTTTAAATTAATTTGTTTGAGAAATAAGATCTCCATTTTCTAGTGATGTTTCTTTCCCTTCAAGATTAATTATCTGAATTTAATCAATGACTCGTTAGATCTTGGGGTTACTAATATAAGAGTCCAATTTTCCCCATCTTCTCATCCTCACTATAGAGGAAATTCGTTCCCTCGGGGTTGGATAATGCTCAGTAGAGGTAGCACTAGTAGTCGGAGTTTGACACCGATGACTGAAACAGATGCTGTCTGGTAAACCCGGGGCTGTCGATTGTAGTGCGCAAAGATTTTGATAGAGCCTGGAAACGAAGAACACTCCGTGGAGGTAATCTAGCAAGAGGAAACATCTTTCTGTTTACTTTTATATTCTTGTGAATTTATTAAATGTTTTTGTTTGTTAAAGTTTGATTTCGCTTATTAAGTGGGTTTTTTTTCTTTTCCTTCAATGTACAATTATTGTTTTGAAATTTGGCGTGCAATTATTGTGATTTGATCACAACTTGCACGAACTTGGTGTAAAAAAAATGCCCATCCCCTTCATTTTCTCTTCTTCACTTGGAGGAAACATCTTGGTTTCCACTTTTTTATTCATTGATTTTTAAAAAATAATTGTTAGTGAACTTAGATCTTCACTTTGCAATGATGTTTCTCTCCCTTAAATATTATATTTGCAATTACTGAATTTAATCAATGAATCGTCCGATCTTGGCTTTACTAATTATAGCGTCCGTTCTTTTTCATATTCTCTTCCTTTCCATGGAGGAAACATCTTTCTGTTTACTATTACATTCTTGTGTATTTATAAAATTTCTTTGTTTGTTAAATTTGGCATTTCCCATATTAAGTGTGATTGTTTTTCTTTTCCTTCAATGCAGTATTATTGTTATAAAATGTGGCGTGCGACTATCGTCATTTGAACACAATTTGCACGATCTTGGTGTCGAAAATAAAAGCACCACATCCTCCTCATTTTCTCTTATTCATGTGGAGGAAACATTCTGGTTTTCACTTTTTTATTCATTGAATTTTTTAAATTAATTTGTTTAAGAAATTAGATCTCCATTTTCTAGTGATGTTTCTTTCCCATCAAGATTAATTGTCTGAATTTAATCAATGACTCGTTAGATCTTGGGGTTACTAATATAAGAGTCCAATTTTCCCCATCTTCTCATCCTCACTATAGAGGAAATTCGTTCTCCCGAGGTTGCATAATGCTCAGTAGAGGTAGCACTAGTAGTCGAATTTTGACACCGATGACTGAAACAGATGCTGTCTGGTAAACTCGGGGCTGTCGATTGTAGTGCGCAAAGATTTTGATAGTGCCTGGAAACGAAGAACACTCCGTGGAGGTAATCTAGCAAGAGGAAACATCTTTGTGTTTACTTTTATATTCTTGTGAATTTATTAAATGTTTTTATTTGTTAAAGTTTGATTTCACCTATTAAGTGGGTTTTCTTTTCTTTTCCTTCAATCTACAATTATTGTTATGAAATTTGGCGTGCAATGATCGTGATTTGATCACAACTTGTACGAACTTGGTGTAAAGAAAATGCCCCATCCTCTTCATTTTCTCTTCTTCACTTGGAGGAAACATCATGGTTTCCACTTTTTTATTTATTGAATTTTTTAAAAAATAATTGTTAGCGAACTTAGATCTTCACTTTGCATTGATGTTTCTCTCCCTTAAATATTATTGTGCAACTATTGAATTTAATCAATGACTCGTTCGATCTTGGCTTTACTAATTATAGCGTCCGTTCTTTTTCATATTCTCTTCCTTTCTATGGAGGAAACATCTTTCTGTTTACTATTACATCTTGTGTATTTATTAAATTTCTTTGTTTGTTAAATTTGGCATTTCCCATATTAAGTGTGATTTTTTTCTTTTCCTTCAATGCAGTATTATTGTTATAAAATGTGGTGTGCGACTATCGTCACTGGAACACAATTTGCACGATCTTGGTGTCGAAAATAAAAGCACCACATCCTCCTCATTTTCTCTTATTCATGTGGAGGAAACATTTTGGTTTTCACTTTTTTTTCATTGAATTTTTTAAATTAATTTGTTTGAGAAATTAGATCTCCATTTTCTAGTGATGTTTCTTTCCTTTCAAGATTAATTATCTGAATTTAATCAATGACTTGTTAGATCTTGGTGTTACAAATATAAGAGTCCAATTTTCCCCATCTTCTCATCCTCACTATAGAGGAAATTCGTTCCCCCGGGGTTGGATAATGCTCAGTAGAGGTAGCACTAGTAGTCGGATTTTGACACCGATGACTGAAACAGATGCTGTCTGGTAAACTCGGGGATGTCGATTGTAGTGCGCAATGATTTTGATATTGCCTGGAACGAAGAACACTCCGCGGAGGTAATCTAGCAAGAGGAAACATATTTGTGTTTACTTTTATATTCTTGTGAATTTATTAAATTTCTTTATTTGTTAAAGTTTGATTTCGCTTATTAAGTGGGTTTTTTTTCTTTTGCTTCAATGTAAAATTATTTTTATGAAATTTCTCGTGCAATGATCGTGATTTGATCACAACTTGTACGAACTTGGTGTAAAGAAATGCCCCATCCTCTTCAATTTCTCTTCTTCACTTGGAGGAAACATCTTGGTTTCCAATTTTTTATTCATTGAATTTTTTTCAAAATAATTGTTAGTGAACTTAGATTTTCGCTTCGCATTGATGTTTCTCTCCCTTAAATATTATTGTGCAACTACTGAATTTAATCAATGAATCGTCCGATCTTGGCTTTACTAATTATAGCGTCCGTTCTTTTTCATATTCTCTTCCTTTCCATGGAGGAAACATCTTTCTGTTTACTATTACATTCTTGTGTATTTATTAAATTTCTTTGTTTGTTAAATTTGGCATTTCCCATATTAAGTGTGATTTTTTTTTCCTTCAATGCAGTATTATTGTTATAAAATGTGGCATGCGACTATCGTCATTTGAATACAATTTGCACGATCTTGGTGTCGAAAATAAAAGCACTACATCCTCCTCATTTTCCCTTATTCATGTGGAGGAAACATTTTGGTTTTCACTTTTTTATTCATTGAATTTTTTAAATTAATTTGTTTGGGAAATTAGATCTCCATTTTCTAGTGATGTTTCTTTCCCATCAAGATTAATTGTCTGAATTTAATCAATGACTTGTTAGATCTTGGTGTTACTAATATAAGAGTCCAATTTTCCCCATCTTCTCATCCTCACTATAGAGGAAATTCGTTCCACCGGGGTTGGATAATGCTCAGTGGAGGTAGCACTAGTAGTCGGATTTTGACACCGATAACTGAAACAGATGTTGTCTGGTAAACTCGGGGCTATCTATTGTAGTTCGTAAAGATTTTGATTGTGCCTTGAAACGAAGAACACTCCGTGGAGGTAATCTATCAAGAGGAAACATACTTGTGTTTACTTTTATATTCTTGTGAATTTATTAAATTTCTTTATTTGTTAAAGTTTGATTTCGCTTATTAAGTGGGTTTTTTTTCTTTTCCTTCAATCTACAATTGTTGTTATGAAATTTGGCGTGCAATGATCGTGATTTGATCACAACTTGTACGAACTTGGTGTAAAGAAAATGCCCCATCCTCTTCATTTTTTCTTCTTCACTTGGAGGAAACATCATGGTTTCCACTTTTTTTTTCATTGAATTTTTTTTAAAAGTAATTGTTAATGAACTTAGATCTTCGCTTTGCATTGATGGTTCTCTCCCATAAATATTATTGTGCAATTACTGAATTTATTCAATGACTCATTCGATCTTGGCTTTACTAATTATAGCGTCCGTTCTTTTACATATTCTCTTCCTTTCTATGGAGGAAACATCTTTCTGTTTACTATTACATTCTTGTGTATTCATTAATTTTTTTGTTTTTTAAATTTGGCATTTCCCTTATTAAGTGTGATTTTTTTCTTTTCCTTCAATGCAGTATCATTGTTATAAAATGTGGTGTGCGACTATTGTGATTTGAACGCAAATTGCACGATCTTGGTTTCAAAAATAAAAGCACCACATCCTCCTCATTTTCTCTTATTCATATGGAGGAAACATCTTGGTTTTCACTTTTTTATTCATTGAATTTTTTAAATGAATTTGTTTGAGAAATTAGATCTCCATTTTCTAGTGATGTTTCTTTCCCTTCAAGATTAATTATCTGAATTTAATGAATGACTCGTTAGATCTTGGTGTTACTAAAGTAAGAGTCCAATTTTCCCCATCTTCTCATCCACACTATAGAGGAAATTCGTTCCCCGGGGGTCGGATAATGCTCAGTAGAGGTAGCACTAGTAGTCAGATTTTGATACCGATGACTGAAACAGATGCTGTCTAGTAAACTTGTGGCTGTCGATTGTAGTGCGCAAAGATTTTGATAGTGCCTGGAAACTAAGAACACTCTGTGGAGGTAATCTAGCAATAGGAAACATCTTTGTGTTTACTTTTATATTCTTGTGAATGTATTAAATTTCTTTATTTGTTAAAGTTGGATTTCGTTTATTAAGTGGGTTTTTTTTCTTTTCCTTCAAAGTACAATTATTGGTATGAAATTTGGCGTGCTATTATCGTGATTTGATCACAACTTGCACGAACTTGGTGTAAAAAAAATGCCCCGTCCTCTTCATTTTCTCTTCTTCACTTGGAGGAACCATCTTGGTTTCCACTTTTTTATTCATTGATTTTTTTTAAAAAAAATTGTTAGTGAACTTAGATCTTCGCTTTGCATTGATGTTTCTCTCCCTGAAATATTATTGTGCAATTACTGAATTTAATCAATGACTCGTTCGATCTTGGCTTTACTAATTATAGCGTCCGTTCTTTTTCAAATTCTCTTCCTTTCTATGGAGGAAACATCTTTCTTTTTACTATTACATTCTTGTGTATTTATTAAATTTCTTTGTTTGTTAAATTTGGCATTTCCCTTATTAAGTGTGATTTTTTTATTTTCCTTAAATGCAGTATCATTGTTATAAAATGTGGTGTGCGACTATCGTGATTTGAACACAATTTGCACGATCTTGGTGTTAAAATTAAAAGCACCTCATCCTCCCCATTTTCTCTTATTCATATGGAGGAAACATCTTGGTTTTCACTTTTTTATTCATTGAATTTTTTAAATTAATTTGTTTGAGAATTTAGATCTCCATTCTCTAGTGATGTTTCTTTCCCTTGAAGATTAATTATCTGAATTTAATCAATGACTCGTTAGATCTTGGGGTTACTAATATAAGAGTCCAATTTTCCCCATCTTCTCATCCTCACTATAGAGGAAATTCGTTCTCTCGGGGTTGGATAATGATCAGTATAGGTAGCACTAGTAGTCGGATTTTGACACCGATGACTGAAACAGATGCTGTCTGGCAGACTCGAGGCTGTCGATTGTAGTGCACAAAGATTTTGATAGTACCTGGAAATGAAGAACACTCCGTAGAGGTAATCTAGCAAGAGGACGCATCTTTGTGTTTACTTTTATATTCCTGTGAATTTATTAAATTTCTTTATTTGTTCAAGTTGGATTTTGCTTATTAAGTGGGTTTTTTTTCTTTTCCTTCAATGTACAATTATTGGTATGAAATTTGGCGTGCTATTATCATGATTTGATCACAACTTGCACGAACTTGGTGTAAAAGAAATGCCCCGTCCTCTTCATTTTCTCTTCTTCACTTGGAGGAACCATCTTGGTTTCCACTTTTTTATTCATTGAATTTTTTAAAAAAAAATTGTTAGTGAACTTAGATCTTCGCTTTGCATTGATGTTTCTCTCCCTGAAATATTATTGTGCAATTACTGAATTTAATCAATGACTCGTTCGATCTTGGCTTTACTAATTACAGCGTCCGTTCTTTTTCATATTCTCTTCCTTTCTATGGAGGAAACATCTTTCTTTTTACTATTACATTCTTGTGTATTTATTAAATTTCTTTGTTTGTTAAATTTGGCATTTCCCTTATTAAGTGTGTTTTTTTTCTTTTCCTTTAATGCAGTATCATTGTTATAAAATGCGGTGTGCGATTATCGTGATTTGAACACAATTTGCACGATCTTGGTGTCAAAAATAAAATCACCACATCCTCCTCATTTTCTCTTATTCATGTGGAGGAAACATCTTGGTTTTCACTTTTTTATTCATTGAATTTTTTAAATTAATTTGTTTGAGAAATTAGATCTCCATTTTCTAGTGATGTTTCTTTCCCTTCAAGATTAATTATCTGAATTTAATGAATGACTCGTTAGATCTTGGTGTTACTAAAGTAAGAGTCCAATTTTCCCCATCTTCTCATCCTCACTATAGAGGAAATTCGTTCCCCGGGGGTCAGATAATGCTCAGTAGAGGTAGCACTAGTAGTCGGATTTTGACACCGATAACTGAAACAGATGCTGTCTAGTAAACTCGTGGTTGTCGATTGTACTGCGCAAACATTTTGATAGTACCTGGAAACTAAGAAAACTCCGTGGAGGTAATCTAGGAAGTGGAAACATCTTTGTGTTTACTTTTATATTCTTGTGAATGTTTTAAATTTCTTTATTTGTTAAAGTTGGATTTCGCTTATTAAGTGGGTTTTTTTTTCTTTTCCTTCAAAGTACAATTATTGGTATGAAATTTGGCGTGCTATTATCGTGATTTGATCACAACTTGCACGAACTTGGTGTAAAAAAAATGCCTCATCCTCTTCATTTTCTCTTCTCCACTTGGAGGAAACATCTTGGTTTCCACTTTTTTATTCATTGAATTTTTTTAAAAAAAATTGTTAGTGAACTTAGATCTTCACATTGCATTGTTGTTTCTCTCCCTTAAATATTATTGTGCAATTACTGAATTTAATCAATGACTCGTTCGATCTTGGCTTTACTAATTATAGCGTCCGTTCTTTTTCATATTCTCTTCCTTTCTATGGAGGAAACATCTTTCTGTTTACTATTACATTCTTGTGTATTTATTAAATTTCTTTGTTTGTTAAATTTGGCATTTCCCTTATTAAGTGTGATTTTTTTCCTTTCCTTCAATGCAGTATTATTGTTATAAAATGTGGTGTGCGACTATCGTGATTTGAACACAATTTGCACGATCTTGGTGTTAAAAATAAAAGCACCTCATCCTCCTCATTTTCTCTTATTCATATGGAGGAAACATCTTCGTTTTCACTTTTTTATTCATTGAATTTTTTAAATTAATTTGTTTGAGAAATTAGATCTCCATTTTCTAGTGATGTTTCTTTCCCTTCAAGATTAATTATCTGAATTTAATGAATGACTCGTTAGATCTTGGTGTTACTAAAGTAAGAGTCCAATTTTCCCCATCTTCTCATCCTCACTATAGAGGATATTCGTTCCCCGGGGGTCGGATAATGCTCAGTAGAGGTAGCACTAGTAGTCGGATTTTGACACCGATGACTGAAACAGATGCTGTCTGGTAAACTCGGGGATGTCGATCGTAGTGTGCTGGTGAGCGTCGTTTTACTCGCCAATTAAACTGCAAACTAGCACACAGATTAGAATAGTGGAAGCAGGTCGTATCCACAGAGAACGGTGTAATTTCAATCAAATTTAAACTACCAACAGGGTTTGGTTTAGCAACCACGCCTATGATTTGAAATTGTTTTAATAAACTAATGAATTACTAAGCTAAAAATAGGGCCAAAATAATGCAGACAAATGCAGAGATAAATTACGAACAAATATATGGATAACAAAAGATCGGCATAGGTTAATCTTTGGTTCATTCCTTGATCATCGACTACTCAAAATTCATTTAACTCCCATGAATTAATTGGTTATAAGAAGGAACAGTATTTGCTATTTCCCCTAAATTCCCCTTAAATTTCCAATCGCGAGCAAGTATTTGCTAAACCCGCGATCTTCCTAATTAAGATATTCCTAGCAAGTATTTGCTAAACTAGTTATATCTTAACGATCTTAAGACTAGCCGATTAAGATCCATGAACCATCGAATTAACCTAGCCGATTAAGAATCTAACCGATTCCTGAAAACCCAAAGCCTCACAATCCATGAACCATCGAATTAACCTAGCCGATTAAGAATCTAGCTACTCATGATTAAATTAAATAGAACAAGCCATTCGAAATTAAACATGTTAACAATCAAAAAAATAATAAGAAGAAAAAAATTACCAATGACTAATTCCTGCTGCTTGCGTTTTTCTCACAAAGAAAACAAAGTGAATAATTACTTGTTCTGCCCTTTCTTTCTCTCGCCCAGGAAAACAAAGTGCATAATAATCCGAAAGTGAATAATCCTTCTTCCCCGTAATCGTGAATAACACACGATTATTTATACTAAAAATAAAACCCAAATCCTAACTAATTTTGGAAAATTAGAATCCCTATCCAAAAAGAATTATTCTTCCACTTAATTTCAGCCTAATTACAATTAATTTCTAACTTGGAATAAATAATTAATCCAAGTCCTGGGCTTCATGGCTTCTCTTCGGCCCAATCACAGTGCTGAATATTTAGCCTTCTTTTCTTCTGGACTGCAACTCCGTAAACTCCCTAACGAGGGATCGGGATCGTTACCTCATTAAAAACCCTTTCGGTAAAAAAGAGTATAACAATCCCCCTTTCATCAGCTTCACCTTAACCGGGTCGACTTCACGGAGCAACTTAGTGATCGTTAAACAAAGCACAATTTTGCCACATGAAGGATTCCGGCTAAGAATCAGCTGGAACAGCATCATAGTGCTCCAAAACACGGCTACTCTGCTCCGCTACAGCTTTGCTCCAAAAACAGTGATCTATCAACAAAATAAATCAATTAAGTACCAAAAATAATATAAAAGAGCTCTAAATTCCTTCAAAAATGAACAACTAAATATCACACATCAAATCCTCACACTTGAGTCATACTTGCCCTCAAGTATGAGATGAGCAATTTCAAAGCAGGTTGTTCATTCAAAATCCCATCCCCAAACTGACTCTGACTCAACAGAAAAGAGAAAATAAAAATAACAGACCAACTATATACATGCCACACCTAAGACTCTATTACCCGGACTTTGGTCAAATCAATTTAGCATTAAGTTTTCATTTCAAGGCTCATCAACAAACATCCCCCTTCCAAGTTCAAGTTTCAGTTCACAAACAAGTGGTGGTCTCATCCTCCTTTAGTACTCAATTCAATCCCCCCTACATTGCTCTTTACCCGGCTATCAACTGATCAAAAGGAGACAAGCATGAATTCCTCACGTTTTTCACTCAATCACACAATAAGTAAGGACAGTCACTCAATTATAATCATGCGGTAGCCTTAGCCAATACATAACAAGCCAAAAAGGTCTTTAAAGGTTGTAACGGGGCTGGGGGTTGTAATGTTGGTGAGATCCTAGGGCTCTAAGGTTCATACAAACATGCACATATGTTCAAGAACAAATCAGTAGAAAATTCCAGCAAATACACATCATCAAAACCAATTTTCTGGACTGATTAAAAGACTAATTCAGGTCTGGAATTTTTTTTCCTTTTTTTCTTTTTCATTTTTTTCCTTTTTTTTTTCTTTTTTTTCTTTTTTTTCCTTTTTCTGTCCAGACCAGAACTTTTCAAATTACATGCTCATTTACCTCTACAGTGCCATAAGACTAATTTTTTCAATGAGAACCGGGCACTCGAATCATGAATATGCAATATCAAGCAAGAGCAGAAATTTTCAGTTCAAGAACATACATGCATGGGTCAAGAATAGTATAACGAGAAAAAGCTATGGTTTTTATAGTGGGTTACACAAAGAAAAGGTCAAGGCTCAAAAGGGTTTACTAGAGGATATAAAAGGTATACTATATACGATGTGTGGTTAATCCTAATTTGCCTCTTTTTTTTACTCATTATGCATCAACCTTAGCTACCACAACTCTCAGAAAAAAGCTTGATGTAGAGAGTGCTCTACTCTAGGCTCAAACCTCACTTTATACTAGGCTTTTTCATGCAAGTCTTATTCGTCATCCCATGTATCATTTAGCCAAGTTCAGGTTAATTTCAAAGGTTTATCACTAAGCATTTCAAGGGAGATATCAACCAACAAAAGTTTGCTAATATGATTCTTTTACTAGCAAGGTAATCCATTTTATAGCCAATTCATTACTCACTGTCATGCTGAAAATTTGACCGACTCGATAAAACATTTTTTTTTCATAATTATTTATTCAAAAAAAACACAAACAGCAAACAAAGCATATAAAACGTCACACAAACAAGACACTAAAATGTAAAAATGACACCTAAACCTCCTCACACTTAAACCTTGCTTGCCCTCAAGCAAGCTAGGATTAAAAGTGAGAAGATTCCTAGACATAATATACATGAAAGGAAAAGAAAAGAAAAGAAATAAAAGAGAAGGGATAGGGGAACTCATTCAGGGCTGTTCATGGGGGAACTTCCAAAAATGACATTAGACGCTCAATCTGGGCAGCCTGAAGATCCAGCTTTTGTTGCAAGGATTGCACCTTTGCACGGATGGACAACACCTCATCTTGTACCCAAAAAACACTGCAGCCTGCATGAGAAGAAGTGGTGCTCGGGCAAGGAATGCCCGGTGCAGAAAACCGAGGTACATTGTTATCCAAATAAATCAAGTTGCTGGTCCGCAAATAGTCCAAATCACAAAGGGTTGGCTCAGGCACTGTGGGAAGGGAGGGGGGAACACGCAATTGCATACCTTTGTCAAGTAAAACACCAACCAAATTGCATAGGGTCATATGACGAGTAGACAGAATTGTAATTTCATGCAAAGAATCAGCTAAGAAAAATCCCAGATTCAATTTCTCCCCATGATGCATACACCACAACACAAATAATACATTCTGACTGACTTTCGTAAATGTGGTGAAGCGCCCAAAAACATTTCACAACAGAAAATGGCAACACACTCTCAATACAGGATCGGCAATCCAATGCACAGTAGAGCAATTAACATCATACAAATCAGGGCAAGCAGGAGCCAATTCTTTCCAAGCATCGGTGGGACTAAAATTGGGAAAATCTTTATAGGTACCCATAAAAGCATTAGCATAACCTTCTGAAGATAAATCATCAACAGACACCAAGTCCAAAGCCACATTCCACTCATTCAAACTCATAGAAACATGGTGCAAACCCAACCGAAAGGATATGCAAGCATCAATCAGGGAAACAGGTTTCTTTAAGCAAAAACTAACCACAAACTCTTCACATAGGGGCGTATACATGGTCACAGAATGCAATTCAAATAGCAAAGACCAACCAATATTTGCAAAGTATTGCAGAAACTGATCATAAATGCCCAAAGTCCTAAAAGAAGAGATACTTAGTCGCAAACCTGACAAACACTGTTTCTTACCTTTTTTCAAAGCTCTGGCCTGCAGCTTCGGGTCATCAAATTGGAGGAGTTCCTCCCTGGAATCGACAATGATCTCCGGAGGCAGGCCATGGAATTCGGCAGCATTTTTCTCCTCCTCGTCGGTTGAAACGGTGGGAGCCTATGTCGCCCGTCTCCTGGTACGTTTCGCAGTCGGCTGGGCGTTGGCAATGTCTTCACTGGAATGATCAATTACTGGATCACGTTGACGCTTTGGAGCTGAGGGTTTCTTGGAATTGCATTTCGTCGGCTTCGTCGGCTTGGGCACGGGAGGTGGTGGCAGTTCCTCGGTCACCGGAAAAGATGGCGGTGAAGAGAGTTGCTCCAGCGGTGATTCAATGAGGATTGAAGATGTGAGTTTTCGCTGCTAGGACAACGCCAATGCCGAAGTCGGGGGTGGCGGTTTGATGGATTTTCTATTAGTTTTCTTCGTGAAGAATTTTGGCACCTCATGGTCGGGGAATGGCGGTGACGGGACGGATGATTGCTGGCCGGCCAGAGCAGATTCAACGGCAGGCTTTAGGTGGTGGTTGGCGGCGGTTTCTGTGGCTCCTGGCGGCTTCAAAATTGATGCGGCAGCTGGCTCAGAAGGCTCGGATCTCCCGCTGGATTTCTGGTTGCGCTTACGGGACTGCGGCGACTGGTGGAACGCTGTAGGGACCGCAGCGACTGGTGGTTTCTGGCGGCTTCGTCGGTGCTGGTTTCTTGCTTGTACGCGGCGGAATCTCCTGGGGAAAATCACCCGATCCCGGATGGGATGGTGAAGGCGGCGTGTTCCCGTGGTGGTGGCACCGGTCGCGGAGAGTGGGTGGGAGGGACACGGCGGTTTAGAGAGCTCGGGAATCACCGGCGGTAGCGACGGAGGGCCCGGGACTCACCGGAGAGAGGCGGAGGGAGCTCGGATTTGATGAAGATTTGATGTGGTTTGATGAAGATTTGAGCAGCTCAAGGAAAGTGACGAGTTGATGTGGTTTGGAAAGAGATAAAGGATCAATTTGCAACCTAATCCTCCCAATGTCTCCCTTTTCTGATTGTGACCCCATACTTCCTACAACACACACCATCACCCTTCAAAACCAAATTAAAATTGGCCCCAAACTTTGCATACAACCAATTTTCATCCCTGCACATAAAAACAAAAACGAATTAAAGCCTTTTTTTAATTTTTAATTTTCGAAACAAAAACAAAATTTTGAAAGAATTTGTAAGAACACAAAATAAAAAAAGAAGAAAAAGATTCTGGGTTGCCTCCCAGTAGCGCCTTTGTTTACAGTCTTTGGCTAGACTTTCCGATATGGTCAATTAAAGTGGGGTGGGCATAATGGAATTTCTTCCACTATTGCCACCTGAGAAGCATCATAAAATGGTTTGAGGCGATGACCATTTACGAGTAATGTCTTTTCCGTGTCCAGGCTTTTAATCTGTACAGCTCCGTTTGGCCTAACAGAAACCACCACAAAAGGTCCTATCCACTTTTTTAAAGTTTCCCTGGCATCAACCGAAGCTTGGATTGAAAAAGTAACACCTTCTGTCCAACCAAGAACTCCTTTGACCTCAGATTCTTATCATGCCACAACTTTGTACGCTCCTTGTACCACATAGCATGATCATATGCCTCCAATCGCAGCTCTTCCAACTCTTGAAGCTGTAATTTTCGCTCCTCCCCACACTTGCTAGTTGTCATGTTCATTTCCTTGATAGCCCAGTATACCTTGTGCTCAAGCTCCACTGGTAGATGGCACAGCTTTCCAAAGATAAGTCTATAAGGAGACATTCCAATAGGCGTCTTGTAAGTGGTGCGATATGCCCACAGAGCATCCTCCAACCTCTTACTTCAATCCTTCCTTGAAGGATTAACTGTCTTCTCCAACACTTGCTTTATCTCCCTGTTAGATACTTCTGCTTGGCCATTAGACTGAGGGTGGTAAGTGGTAGCAAGCCGATGATGAACACCATACTTCTTCATGAGGGCCTCAATGGTGCGGTTTTTGAAATGAGTTCCTTGATCACTAATGATCGCTCGTGGCACGCCGAATCTGCTGAATATGTTAGATTTCAAAAACCCTGCCACAACTTGAGAATCATTAGTTCGGGTGGCTTTTGCTTCCACCCACTTCGAAACATAATCAACCGCAAGTAAAATATACAAATTACCGCAAGAACTAGGAAAAGGACCCATAAAATCCATGCCCCACACATCAAATATTTCACACACAATTATGGGTACTTGAGGCATTTCATCACGTTTAGATATGTTTCCTGTCCTTTGGCAATTATCACAACTCTTGCAAAAAATATAAGCATCTCTATGAAGAGTTAACCAAAAGAAACCACCATCAAGCACCTTACGAGCAGTGCGTTTAGGACCAAAGTGACCACCGCAAGCAAAAGAATGACAATGCAAAAGAATTGTACCTTGTTCTTCTTCAGAAATGCATCGTCGAATGATTTGATCGGAGCCTATCTTCCAAAGGTAAGGCTCATCCCAAATATAATGCTTGCTATCACTCTTTAACTTCAACTTCTGAGCAGGGCTGAGAGTAACCGGCATCTCTCCAGTGGTAATGAAGTTCACAATATTGGCAAACAATGGATCTTTCACCGATTTACCATGCAGTGGTTCTGTCGGGGGCCTCTGTTTGGCCAAATCGAGGCCTGTCGCAGCATACAAGTATTCTTCGGGAAAAGATTCCTGGATCGGGGTTGCATCCTCGGGTTTCACCAAGCGACTGAGATGATCTGCCATGTGATTCTCAGCACCTTTCTTGTCTCGTATTTCCCAATCGAACTCTTGCAACAACAAGATCCATCTAATAAGCCTTGGCTTCGACTCATTCTTCGTGAACAAGTACTTTAAGGCTGAGGGATCGGTGTAGACGATGATCTTCAATCCAAGCAAGTACGATCTGAACTTCTCAAGAGAAAATACCACTGCCAACAACTCCTTTTCGGTGGTTGTATAGTTACATTGAGCTGGGTTCAATGTCTTTGATGCATAATAAATCGCATGGCTCTCTTTCCCTACCTTTTGTCCTAAGATTGCTCCAACTGCATAATCGCTTGCATCACACATCAACTCAAATGGCAGATCCCAATTCGGTGGTTGCATTACATGGGCTGAGATGAGCTTCTCCTTTAGTATATCAAAAGACCGTTTGCGCTCCTCGGTAATCTCAAAAGTAACGTCATCTTGGAGGAGCTTTGTTAAAGGTTGTGCAATCTTTGCAAAGTCCTTAATAAACCTTCTGTAAAATCCAGCATGCCCCAAAAAACCACGTATCTCACGAACATTGGTAGGATATGGAAGTTGCTCTATGTTCTCAACCTTAGCCTTGTCCACTTGAATTCCTCTTTCCGAAACCACATGTCCCAAGACTATGCCTTCATTCACCATAAAGTGGCATTTCTCATAATTCAGCACCAGGTTCGGCTTCACACATCGAATCAAGACCTGTTCCAAATGACCCAAGCATACCTCAAACGAATTCCCATAAACTGTAAAGTCATCCATGAACACCTCAATGCTCTTCTCAATCAAGTCAGAGAAAATGCTCATCATGCATCTCTGGAAGGTGCCTGGAGCATTGCATAATCCAAAAGGCATTCTCCTATATGCATAAGTACCAAAAGGACATGTGAATGTGGTCTTTTCTTGGTCCTCCGGGTTCACACAAATCTGAAAGTACCCACTGTATCCATCCAAGAAATAGAAAAAATTATTCCCGGCCAATCTTTCCAGCATTTGATCGATGAAGGGGAGTGGAAAGTGATCCTTGAGAGTCGCGGCATTCAACTTCCGATAGTCAATGCACATCCTCCATCCAGTGACCAACCGAGTAGGCACCAACTCATTTTTATCATTCTTCACCACTTGAAAACCTGATTTCTTCGGCACCACATGAACCGGACTCACCCACTTGCTGTCTGAAATAGGGTAGATAATTCCCAAGGAAAGGAGTTTGAGGACTTCCTTGAGAACAACCTCTCTCATGTTAGGGTTCAGCTTCCGCTGAGCATCTCGAGCAGGCTTGGTATCGTCTTCCATCAAAATATGATGCATACAAATGTCGGGGCTGATCCCTGTAATGTCTGCGAGGGTTCACCCAATTGCTTTTTTGAACTTTCTCAACATTGCAATCAACTGCTCCTCTTGAGAATCTGACAACCTTGCACTGACAATCACTGGGAGAGTCTCATCATCCCCTAGGTAGACATACTTCAGATTCGGGGGAAGATTCTTCAACTCCAGTATAGGTGGTGAAATATCGGATGGAATGGGCTTTTCAAATTCGAATTCACCCCCTGATAGCCTCTGTTTGGCCAAATCGAGGCCTCTCGCAGCATACAGGTATTCTTCTGGAAATTCGATTTCACCCCCTGATAGCCTCTGTTTGGCCAAACAGAGGCCTGCGCCAGTACTCTTCACTTCTTCCTGCGAGCTGATTGAGTACAACCATTCATCTATTTCCTCATCACTCAGATTCTGTGTCTTCTCGTTGTTTGAATCAGTGGGTGGTAGCATGTCAATCTCATCCTGCAAAAATTCAGTGTCAAGGTATTCTTGGACGAGAGGGTCAATGACATCAATGGCATAAATATTTTCAGCATCTATGGGTTTTTTCATTGCATCATCAATACTGAAAGTATATTTTTCACCATAATAATCAAGATAAATAGTTCTCTTTCCCACATTAATTATTGTATTAGCCGTTCTTAAGAAAGGGCGGCCTAACAACACTCCTGAGGTTCCTTTACCACTAGCATGATTCATCTTAACTACATAAAAATCCGCAGGATAAACAAAATCATTAACTCTTACGAGAACATTTTCTAACAACCCTTCAGGATATACACATGATCTATCTGCCAATTGGATTATTACTCTAGTATTTACCATTTCTGCTCCACTCAAAGAATTGTAAACAGATAATGGCATCTAACAGGCGCGGGCGGTCGTCGCGCCCGCGCGCCAAAAGATAATTTATAAGCCCTCAGTGCTTACTTTCTACAACTAGGTAGATAGTGGCAAATCGGGGTCGTCCAATGAGAAGAGGGATCTTCCTAAGCGTCTAAGCACACAAATGGTTGATATACTAGGCTAGGAGTAAATATATATACACACATAAAAGCGAGTAAAGGGGGGGGGTTGGTTGGTTGGTTGGTTCCTAAGTTAACAAAGATAAAAAGACGAGATAACTAGCAACGTCAAGTGACTATGCTAATCATCAAACGAAACTAAGAAAAAGGGTTTTAAACTACAAAGATAAAATGCCTTGGGGGCAACGGATATCCACTTCCACATCTAATGTAGTTCATCGAATCATTCACACATTCCATTATATAGCATTCATGACCCAACGCTCACACACCCCATCTAGCAAGTACCACAACACACACACCACAAGGAGTTCTAAGTTCATGCTCGTAGATCTTCATGCAAAGGTGCTACGGAAGTCGTCACGTTCCTACACCTAAGCAATTCAACCACACAAGCACTCCCTATGCTCAAATCACTCATGGCACACATGCAGTGAAACACACCGTCAAGAGTACATAAACGCCAAATAACAAATGCTTCAGGAATGAGTTTAAATCACCTATTCAATACTTCAACTACTTGTCGTGGAGACTGAACTCCTATCCTTCTTAGTTCGTAGTTTGCGAGAGTGAGTTCGACATCTCTCGTCAAACCTCACCAATGGCTCCCGAGTCGCGACCACGACTCAAGGTGTCATTGGTGGCATTTAGCACGAAGGACCAACAAGCTTGGCAATGCCTATGGCCACTACACCGTGACTAGGCATTGAACCAATTCATGCAATTACACGAGATTGGATGAACGTGCAACGCACATTCATCCGCGAGCATATTAAATGTGATTTTTTTTTCTTTTTCTTCAATGCAGTATTATTGTTATAAAATAGGGTGTCCGACTATCGTGCTTTGAACACAATTTGCACGATCTTGGTGTCAAAAATAAAAGCGCCACATCCTCCTCATTTTCTCTTCTTCATATGGAGGAAACATCTTGGTTTTTACGTTTTTATTCATTGAATTTTTTACATTATATGGTTTGCGAAATTAGATCTCCGTTTTCTAGTGATGTTTCTTTCTCTTCAAGATTAATTATCTGAATTTAATCAAGGACTCGTTAGATCTTGGTGTTACTAATATAAGAGTCCAATTTTCCTTATCCTCTAATCCTCACTATAGAGGAAATTTATTCCCCCGGGGTTGGATAATGTTCAGTAGAGGCAGCACTAGTAGTCGGATTTTGACACCGATGACTGAAACAGATGCTGTCTGGTAAACTCGGGGCTGTCGATTGTATTGCGGAAAGAGTTTGATAGTGCCTGGAAATGAAGAACAATCCGTGGAGGTAATCTAGCAAGAGGAAACATCTTTGTGTTTACTTTTATATTCTTGTTAATTAATTAAATTTCTTTATTTGTTAAAGTTGGATTTCGCTTATTAAGTGGGTTTCTTTCTTTTCCTTCAATGTACTATTATTGTTAGGAATTAGGCGTGCAACTATCGCGATTTGATCACAACTTGCACGAACTTGGTGTAAAAGAAATACCCCATCCTCTTCATTTTCTCTTCTTCACTTGGAGGAAACATCTTGGTTTCCACTTTTTTATTCATTGAATTTTTTAAAAAATAATTGACAGTGAACTTAGATCTTCGCTTTGCATTGATGTTTCTCTCCCTTAAATACTATTGTGCAATTAGTGAATTTAATCAATGACTCGTTCGATCTTGGCTTTACTAATTATAGCGTCCGTTCTTTTTCATATTCTCTTCCTTTCAATGGAGGAAACATCTTTCTGTTTACAATTACGTTCTTGTGTATTTATTAAATTTCTCTGTTGGTTATATTTGGCATTTCCCTTATTAAGTGTGATTTTTTTTCTTTTCCTTCAATGCAGTATTATTGTTATAAAATGTGGTGTGCGACTATTGTGATTTGAACACAATTTGCACGATCTTGGTGTCAAAAATAAAAGCGCCACATCCTCCTCATTTTCTCTTCTTCATATGGAGGAAACATCTTGGTTTTTACGTTTTTATTCATTGAATTTTTTACATTATATGGTTTGCGAAATTAGATCTCCGTTTTCTAGTGATGTTTCTTTCCCTTCAAGATTAATTATCTGAATTTAATCAATGACTCGTTAGATCTTGGTTTTACTAATATAAGAGTCCAATTTTCCTCATCTTCTAATCCTCACTATAGAGGAAATTTATTCCCCCGGGGTTGGATAATGTTCAGTAGAGGCAGCACTAGTAGTCGGATTTTGACACCGATGACTGAAACAGATGCTGTCTGGTAAACTCGGGGCTGTCGATTGTATTGCGGAAAGAGTTTGATAGTGCCTGGAAATGAAGAACAATCCGTGGAGGTAATCTAGCAAGAGGAAACATCTTTGTGTTTACTTTTATATTCTTGTTAATTAATTAAATTTCTTTATTTGTTAAAGTTGGATTTCGCTTATTAAGTGGGTTTTTTTTCTTTTCCTTCAATGTACTATTATTGTTAGGAATTAGGCATGCAACTATCGCGATTTGATCACAACTTGCACGAACTTGGTGTAAAAGAAATACCCCATCCTCTTCATTTTCTCTTCTTCACTTGGAGGAAACATCTTGGTTTCCACTTTTTTATTCATTGAATTTTTTAAAAAATAATTGACAGTGAACTTAGTTCTTCGCTTTGCATTGATGTTTCTCTCCCTTAAATACTATTGTGCAATTAGTGAATTTAATCAATGACTCGTTCGATCTTGGCTTTACTAATTATAGCGTCCGTTCTTTTTCATATTCTCTTCCTTTCAATGGAGGAAACATCTTTCTGTTTACAATTACGTTCTTGTGTATTTATTAAATTTCTCTGTTGGTTATATTTGGCATTTCCCTTATTAAGTGTGATTTTTTTTCTTTTCCTTCAATGCAGTATTATTGTTATAAAATGTGGTGTGCGACTATTGTGATTTGAACACAATTTGCACGATCTTGGTGTCAAAAATAAAAGCGCCACATCCTCCTCATTTTCTCTTCTTCATATGGAGGAAACATCTTGGTTTTTACGTTTTTATTCATTGAATTTTTTACATTATATGGTTTGCGAAATTAGATCTCCGTTTTCTAGTGATGTTTCTTTCCCTTCAAGATTAATTATCTGAATTTAATCAAGGACTCGTTAGATCTTGGTGTTACTAATATAAGAGTCCAATTTTCCTCATCTTCTAATCCTCACTATAGAGGAAATTTATTCCCCCGGGGTTGGATAATGCTCAGTAGAGGCAGCACTAGTAGTCGGATTTTGACACCGATGACTGAAACAGATGCTGTCTGGTAAACTTGGGACTGTCGATTGTATTGCGCAAAGAGTTTGATAGTTCCTGGAAATGAAGAACACTCCGTGGAGGTAATCTAGCAAGAGGAAACATCTTTGTGTTTACTTTTATATTCTTGTTAATTAATTAAATTTCTTTATTTGTTAAAGTTGGATTTCGCTTATTAAGTGGGTTTTTTTTCTTTTCCTTCAATGTACTATTATTGTTATGAAATTTGGCGTGCAATTATCGTGATTTGATCACAACTTGCACGAACTTGGTGTAAAAAATATGCCCATCCTCTTCATTTTCTCTTCTTCACTTGGAGGAAACATCTTGGTTTCCACTTTTTTATTCATTGAATTTTTTTAAAAATAATTGACAGTGAACTTAGATCTTCGCTTTGCATTGATGTTTCTCTCCCTTAAATATTATTGTCCAATTAGATCTCCGTTTTCTAGTGATGTTACTTTCCCTTTAAGATTAATCATCTGAATTTAATCAATGACTCGTTAGATCTTGGTGTTACTAATATAAGCGGCTGATTTTCCTCATTTCTCATCCTCACTATAGAGGAAATTCGTTCACCCGGGGTTGGATAATGCTCAGTAGAGGTAGCACTAGTAGTCGAATTTTGACACCGATGACTGAAACAGATGCTGTCTGGTAAACTTGGGGTTGTAGATTGTAGTGTGCAAAGATTTTGATAGTGCCTGGAAACGAAGAACACTCCGTGGAGCTAATCAAGCAAGAGGAAACATCTTTATGTTTACTTTTATATTCTTGTGAATTTATTAAATTTCTTTATTTGTTAAAGTTGGATTTCGGTTATTAAGTGGGGTTTTTTTTCTTTTCCTTCAATGTACTATTATTGTTATGAAATTTGACGTGCAATTATCGTGATTGGATCACAACTTGCTTGAACTTGGTGTAAAAAAAATGCCCCATCCTCTTCATTTTCTCTTCTTCACTTGGAGGAAACATCTTGGTTTCCACTTTTTTATTCATTGAATTTTTTTAAAAAAAAATTGTTAGTGAACTTATAACTTCGCTCTACATTGATGTTTCTCTCCCTTAAATATTATTGTGCAATTACGGAATTTAATCAATGACTCTTTCGATCTTGGCTTTACTAATTATAGCGTCCGTTATTTTTCATATTCTCTTCCTTTCTACGGAAGAACAACTTTCTATATCTTTTTACATTCTTCTGGATTTATTAAATTTCTTTATTTTTTAAATTTGCATTTCCCTTGTTAAGTGTGATTTTTTTCTTTTCCTTCACTGCAAAAATTATTGTTATAAAATGTGGCGTGCGACTATCGTAATTTCATCACAATTTGCACGAACTTGGTGTCAAAAATAAAAGCGCCACATCCTCCTCATTTTCTATTCTTCATATGGAGGAAACATCTTGGTTTTTATTCATTGAATTTTTTACATTATATGGTTTGTGAAATTAGATCTCCGTTTTCTAGTGATGTTTCTTTCCCTTTAAGATTTATTAGCTGAGTTTAATCAATGACTCATTAGATCTTGGTGTTACTAATATAAGCGTCTGATTTTCCTCATCTTCTCATCCTCACTATAGAGGAAATTCGTTCCCCCAGGGTTGGATAATGCTCAGTAGAGGTAGCACTAGTAGTCGGATTTTGACCCCGATGACTGAAATAGATGCTGTCTGGTAAACTCGGGGCTTTCGATTGTAGTGTGCAAAGATTTTGATAGTACCCGGAAACGAAGAACACTCCGTGGAGGTAATCTAGCAAGAGGAAACATCTTTGTGTTTACTTTTATATTCTTGTGAATGTATTAAATTTCTTTATTTGTTAAAGTTGGATTTCGCTTATTAAGTGGATTTTTCTTTTCCTTCAATGTACTATTATTGTTATGATATTTGGCGTGCAATTATCGTTATTTGATCACAACTTGCACGAACTTGGTGTAAAAAAAATGCCCCATCCTCTTCATTTTCTCTTCTTCACTTGGAGGAAACATCTTGGTTTCCACTTTTTTATTCATCAGTGAACTTAGATCTTCGCTTTTCATTGATGTTTCTCTCCCTTAAATATTATTGTGCAATTACTGAATTTAATTAATGACTCGTTCGATCTTGACTTTACTAATTATAGCGTCTGTTATTTTTCATATTCTCTTCTTTTCTATGGAGGAAACATCTTTCAGTTTACTATTACATTCTTGTGTATTTATTAAATTTCTTTGTTTGTTAAATTTTGCATTTCCCTTATTATATGTGATTTTGTTTTCTTTTCCTTCGATGCAGTATTATTGTTATAAAATGTGGTGTGCGACTATCATGATTTGAACACAACTTGCACGATTTTGGTGTCAAAAATAAAAGCGCCACATCCTCCTCATTTTCTCTTCTTCATATGGTGGAAACATCTTGGTTTTTACGTTTTTATTCATTGAATTTATTACATTATATGGTTTGTGAAATTAGATCTCCGTTTTCTACTGATGTTTCTTTCCCTTAAAGATTAATTATCTGAATTTAATCATTGACACGTTAGATCTTGGTGTTACTAATATAAGAGTCCAATTTTCCCCATTTCTCATCCACACTATAGAGGAAATTCGTTCCCCCGAGGTTGGATAATGCTCAGTAGAGGCAGCACTAGTAGTTGGATTTTGACACCGATGACTGAAACAGATGATGTCTGGTAAACTCGGGGCTGTCGATTGGAGTGCAGAAAGATTTTGATAGTGCCTGGAAATGAAGAACACTCCGTGGAGATAATCTAGCTGGAGGAAACATCTTTGTGTTTACTTTTACATTATTGTGAATTTATTAAATTTCTTTATTTGTTAAATTTGGAATTTGCTCATTAAGTGGGTTTTTTTTTCTTTTCCTTCAATGTTCTATTATTGTTATGAAATTTGGCGTGCAATTATCGTAATTTGATCACAACTTGCACGAACTTGGTGTAAAAAAAATGCCCCATCCTCTTCATTTTCTCTTCTTCACTTGGAGGAAACATCTTGTTTTCCACTTTTTTATTCATTGAATTTTTTAAAAAATAATTGTTAGTGAACTTAGATCTTCGCTTTGCATTGATGTTTCTCTCCCTAAAATATTATTGCGCAATTACTGAATTTAATCAATGACTCGTTCGATCTTGGCTTTACTAATTATAGCGTCCCTTCTTTTTCATATTCTCTTCCTTTCTATGGAGGAAACATCTTTCTGTTTACTATTACATTCTTGTGTATTTATTAAATTTCTCTGTTTGTTAAATTTGGCATTTCCCTTATTAAGTGTGATTTCTTTTCTTTTTCTCCAATGCGGTATTATTGTTATAAAATGTGGTGTGCGACTATCGTGATTTGAACACGATTTACCCGATCTTGTTGTCAAAAATAAAAGTGCCACATCCTCCTCATTTTCTCTTATTCATGTGGAGGAAATATCTTGGTTTTTACGTTTTTATTGATTGAATTTTTTACATTATATGGTTTGTGAAATTTGATCTCCATTTTCTAGTGATGTTTCTTTCCCTTCAAGATTAATTATCTGAATTTAATCAATGACTCATTAGATCTTGGTGTTACTAATATAAGAGTCCAATTTTCCTCATCTTCTCATCCTCACTATATAGGAAATTCATTCCCTCGGGGTTGGATAATGCTCAGTAGAGGTAACACTAGTAGTCAGATTTTGACACCGATGTCTGAAACAGATGCTGTCTGGTAAACTCAGGGCTGTCGATTGGAGCGCAGAAAGATTTTGATAGTGCCTAGAAATGAAGAACACTCTGTGGAGATAATTTAGCAGGAGGAAACATCTTTGTTTTTACTTTTACATTATTGTGAATTTATTAAATTTCTTTACTTGTTAAAGTTGGATTTCGCTTATTAAGTAGATTTTTCTTTTCCTTCAATGTACTATTCTTGTTATGATATTTGTCGTGCAATTATCGTGATTTGATCACAACTTGCACGAACTTGGTGTAAAAAAAATGCCCCATCCTCTTCATTTTCTCTTCTTCACTTGGAGGAAACATCTTGGTTTCCACTTTTTTATTCATTGAATTTTAAAAAAAATAATTGTTAGTGAACTTAGATCTTCGCTTTACATTGATGTTTCTCTCCCATAATATTATAGTGCAATTACTGAATTTAATCAATGACTCGTTCGATCTTGGCTTTACTAATTATAGCGTCCCTTCCTTTTCATATTCTCTTCTTTTCTATAGAGGAAACATCATTCTGTTTACTATTACATTCTTGTGTATTTATTAAATTTCTCTGTTTGTTAAATTGGGCATTTCCCTTATTAAGTGTGATTTTTTTTCTTTTTCTTCAATGCCGTATTATTGTTATAAAATGTGGTGTGCGACTATCATGATTTGAACACAATTTGCACGATCTTGTTGTCAAAAATAAAAGGGCCACATCCTCCTCATTTTCTCTTATTCATGTGGAGGAAACATCTTAGATTTTATGGTTTCGTTCATTGAATTTTTAACATTATATGGTTTGTGAAATTAGATCTCCGTTTTCTAGTGATGTTTCTTTCCCTTCAAGATTAATTATCTGAACTGAATCAATAACATCTTGGTGTTACTAATATAAGAGTCCAATTTTCCTCATCTTCTCATCCTCACTATAGAGGAAATTCGTTCCCCCGGGGTTGGATAATGCTCAGTAGAGGTAGCACCAGTAGTCGGATTTTGACACTGATGACTGAAACAGATGTTGTCTGGTAAACTCGGGGCTATCGATTGTAGTGCGCAAAGATTTTGATAGTGCCTGAAAACGAAGAACACTCCGTGGAGGTAATCTAGAAAGAGGAAACATCTTTGTTTTTACTTTTATATTCTTGTGAATTTATTAAATTTCTTTATTTGTTAAAGTTGGATTTCGCTTATTAAGTTGGTTTTTGTTCTTTTCCTTCAATGTACTATTATTGTTATGAAATTTTGCGTGCAATTATCGTGATTTGATCACAACTTGCACGAACTTGGTGTAAAAAAATGCCACATCCTCTTCATTTTCTCTTCTTCACTTGGAGGAAACATCTTGGTTTCCACTTTTTTATTCATTGAATTTTTTAAAAAATAATTGTTAGTGAACTTAGATCTTCGCTTTGCATTGATGTTTCTCTCCCTTAAATATTATTGCGCAATTACTTAATTTAATGAATGACTCGTTAGATCTTGGCTTTACTAATTATAGCGTCCGTTCTTTTTCATATTCTCTCCCTTTCTAGGGAGGAAACATCTATCTGTTTACTATTACATTCTTGTGTATATATTAAATTTCTTTGTTTTTTAAATTTGTCATTTCCCTTATTAACTGTGATTTTTTTGTGTTCCTTCAATGCAGTATTATTGTTATAAAATGTGGTGTGCGACTATCGTGATTTGAACACAATTTGCACGATCTTGGTGTCAAAAATAAAATCACCACATCCTCCTCATTTTCTCTTATTCATGTGGAGCAAAGATCTTGGTTTTCACTTTTTTATTCAATGAATTTTTTAAATTAATTTGTTTGAGAAATTAGATCTCCGTTTTCTAGTGATGTTTCTTTACCTTCAAGATTAATTATCTGAATTTAATCAATGACTCGTTAAATCTTGGTGTTACTAATATAAGAGTCCAATTTTCCTCATCTTCTCATCCTCAATATAGAGGAAATTCGTTCCCCCGGGGTTGGATAACGCTCAGTAGAGGTAGCACTAGTAGTCAGATTTTGACACCGATGTCTGAAACAGATGCTGTCTGGTAAACTCGGGGCTGTCGATTGTAGTGCGCACAGATTTTGATAGTGTCTGGAAACGAAGAACACTCTGTGGATGTAATCTAGCAAGGGGAAACATCTTTGTGTTTACTTTTATAATCTTGTGAATTTATTAAATTTCTTCATTTGTTAAAGTTGGATTTCGCTTATTAAGTGGGTTTTTTGTTCTTTTCCTTCAATGTACAATTATTGTTATGAAATTTGGCATGCAAATATCGTGATTTGATCACAACTTGCACGAACTTGGTGTAAAACAAATGACCCATCCTCTTCATTTTCTCTTCTTCACATGGAGGAAACATCTTGGTTTCCACTTTTTTATTCATTGAATTTATTTTTAAAATATTGTTAGTGAACTTATAACTTCGCTCTGCATTGATGTTTCTCTCCCTTAAATATTATTGTGTTATTACTGAATTTCATCAATGACTTGTTCGATCTTGGCTCTACTAATTATAGCGTCCGTTCTTTTTCATATTCTCTTCCTTTCTATGGAGGAAACATCTTTCTGTTTACTATTACATTCTTGTGTACACATTAAATTTCTTTGTTTTTTAAATTTGGCATTTCCCTTATTAAATGTGATTTTTTTGTGTTCCTTCAATGCAGTATTATTGCTATAAAATGTGGTGTGCGACTATCGTGATTCGAACAAAATTTGCACGATCTTGGTGTCAAAAATAAAAGTGCCACATCCTCCTCATTTACTCTTATTCATGTGGAGCAAACATCTTGGTTTTCACTTTTTTATTCATTGAATTTTTTAATTAATTTGTTTGAGAAATTAGATCTCCGTTTTCTAGTGATGTGTCTTTCCCTTCAAGATTAATTATCTGAATTCAATCAATGACTCGTTAAATCTTGGTGTTACTAATATAAGAGTCCAATTTTCCTCATCTTCTCACCCTCAATATAGAAGAAATTCGTTCCCCCGGGGTTGGATAACGCTCCGTAGAGGTAGCACTAGTAGTCTGATTTTGACACCGATGTCTGAAACAGATGCTGTCTGGTAAACTCGGGGCTGTTGATTGTAGTGTGCACAGATTTCGATAGTGCCTGGAAACGAAGAACACTCCGTGGAGGTAATCTAGCAAGAGGAAACATCTTTGTGTTTACTTTTATATTCTTATGAATTTATTAAATTTGTTTATTTGTTAAAGTTGGATTTCGCTTATTAAGTGGGTTTTTTGTTCTTTTCCTTCAATGTACAATTATTGTTATGAAATTTGGCATGCAATTATCGTGATTTGATCACAACTTGCACGAACTTGGTGTAAAAAAAATGCCCCATCCTCTTCATTTTCTCTTCTTCACTTGGAGGAAACATCTTGGTTTCCACTTTTTTATTCATTGAATTTATTTTTAAAATATTGTTAGTGAACTTATAACTTCGCTCTGCATTGATGTTTCTCTCCCTTAAATATTATTGTGTAATTACTGAATTTAATCAATGACTTGTTCGATCTTGGCTTTACTAATTATAGCGTCCGTTCTTTTTTATATTCTCTTCCTTTCTATGGAGGAAACATCTTTCTGTTTACTATTACATTCTTGTGTATACATTAAATTTCTTTGTTTTTTAAATTTGGCATTTCCCTTATTAAGTGTGATTTTTTTGTGTTCCTTCAATGCAGTATTATTGTTATAAAATGTGGTGTGCGACTATCGTGATTCGAACACAATTTGCACGATCTTGGTGTCAAAAATAAAAGCGCCACGTCCTCCTCATTTACTCTTATTCATGTGGAGCAAACATCTTGGTTCATTGAATTTTTTAAATTAATTTGTTTGAGAAATTAGATCTCCGTTTTCTAGTGATGTTTGTTTACCTTCAAGATTAATTATCTGAATTTAATCAATGACTCGTTAAATCTTGGTGTTACTAATATAAGAGTCCAATTTTCCTCATCTTCTCATCCTCAATATAGAGGAAAATCGTTCCCCCGGGTTGGATAACGCTCAGTAGAGGTAGCACTAGTAGTCAGATTTTGACACCGATGTCTGAAACAGATGCTGTCTGGTAAACTCGGGGCTATCGATTGTAGTGCACACAGATTTTGATAGTGCCCGGAAACGAAGAACACTCCGTGGAGGTAATCTAGCAAAAGGAAACATCTTGGTTTCCACTTTTTTATTCATTGAATTTATTTTTAAAATATTGTTAGCGAACTTATAACTTCACTCTGCATTGATGTTTCTCTCCCTTAAATATTATTGTTTAATTACTGAATTTAATCAATGACTCGTTCGATCTTGGCTTTACTAATTATTGCGTCCGTTCTTTTTCATATTCTCTCCCTTTCTATGGAGGAAATATCTTTCTGTTTACTATTACATTCTAGTGTATACATTAAATTTCTTTGCTTTTTAAATTTGGCATTTCCCTTATTAAGTGTGATTTTTTTGTGTTCCTTCAATGCAGTATTATTGTTATAAAGTGTGGTGTGTGACTATCGTGATTTGAACACAATTTGCACGATCTTGGTGTCAAAAATAAAAGCGCCACATCCTCCTCATTTACTCTTATTCATGTGGAGCAAACATCTTGGTTTTCACTTTTTTATTCATTGAATTTTTTAAATTAATTTGTTTGAGAAATTAGATCTCCGTTTTCTAGTGATGTGTCTTTCCGTTCAAGATTAATTATCTGAATTTAATCAATGACTCGTTAAATCTTGGTGTTACTAATATAAGAGTCCAATTTTCCTCATCTTCTCACCCTCAATATAGAAGAAATTCGTTCCCCCGGGGTTGGATAACGCTCAGTAGAGGTAGCACTAGTAGTCAGATTTTGATACCGATGTCTGAAACAGATGCTGTCTGGTAAACTCGGGGCTGTTGATTGTAGTGTGCACAGATTTCGATAGTGCCTGGAAACGAAGAACACTCCGTGGAGGTAATCTAGCAAGAGGAAACATCTTTGTGTTTACTTTTATATTCTTGTGAATTTATTAAATTTCTTTATTTGTTAAAGTTGGATTTCGCTTATTAAGTGGGTTTTTTGTTCTTTTCCTTCAATGTACAATTATTGTTATGAAATTTGGCGTGCAATTATCGTGATTTGATCACAACTTGCACGAACTTGGTGTAAAAAAAATGCCCCATCCTCTTCATTTTCTCTTCTTCACTTGGAGGAAACATCTTGGTTTCCACTTTTTTATTCATTGAATTTATTTTTAAAATATTTTTGGTGAACTTATAACTTCGCTTTGCATTGATGTTTCTCTCCCTTAAATATTATTGTGTAATTACTGAATTTAATCAATGACTCGTTCGATCTTGGCTTTACTAATTATAGCATCCGTTCTTTTTCATATTCTCTCCCTTTCTGTGGAGGAAATATCTTTCTGTTTACTATTACATTCTTGTGTATACATTAAATTTCTTTGTTTTTTAAATTTGGCATTTCCCTTATTAAGTGTGATTTTTTTGTGTTCCTTCAATGCAGTATTATTGTTATAAAATGTGGTGTGCAACTATCGTGATTCGAACACAATTTGCACGATCTTGGTGTCAAAAATAAAAGCGCCACATACTCCTCATTTACTCTTCTTCATGTGGAGCAAACATCTTGGTTTTCACTTTTTTATTCATTGAATTTTTTAAATTAATTTGTTTGAGAAATTAGATCTCCGTTTTCTAGTGATGTGTCTTTCCCTTGAAGATTAATTATCTGAATTTAATCAATGACTCGTTAAATCTTGGTGTTACTAATATAAGAGTCCAATTTTCCTCATCTTCTCACCCTCAATATAGAAGAAATTCGTTCCCCCGGGGTTGGATAACGCTCAGTAGAGGTAGCACTAGTAGTCAGATTTTGATACCGATGTCTGAAACAGATGCTGTCTGGTAAACTCGGGGCTGTTGATTGTAGTGTGCACAGATTTCGATAGTGCCTGGAAACGAAGAACACTCCGTGGAGGTAATCTAGCAAGAGGAAACATCTTTGTGTTTACTTTTATATTCTTGTGAATTTATTAAATTTCTTTATTTGTTAAAGTTGGATTTCGCTTATTAAGTGGGTTTTTTGTTCTTTTCCTTCAATGTACAATTATTGTTATGAAATTTGGCGTGCAATTATCGTGATTTGATCACAACTTGCACGAACTTGGTGTAAAAAAAATGCCCCATCCTCTTCATTTTCTCTTCTTCACTTGGAGGAAACATCTTGGTTTCCACTTTTTTATTCATTGAATTTATTTTTAAAATATTTTTGGTGAACTTATAACTTCGCTCTGCATTGATGTTTCTCTCCCTTAAATATTATTGTGTAATTACTGAATTTAATCAATGACTCGTTCGATCTTGGCTTTACTAATTATAGCGTCCGTTCTTTTTCATATTCTCTCCCTTTCTATGGAGGAAATATCTTTCTATTTTCTATTACATTCTAGTGTATACATTAAATTTCTTTGCTTTTTAAATTTGGCATTTCCCTTATTAAGTGTGATTTTTTTGTGTTCCTTCAATGCAGTATTATTGTTATAAAATGTGGTGTGTGACTATCGTGATTTGAACACAATTTGCACGATCTTGGTGTCAAAAATAAAAGCGCCACATCCTCCTCATTTACTCTTATTCATGTGGAGCAAACATCTTGGTTTTCACTTTTTTATTCATTGAATTTTTAAAATTAATTTGTTTTAGAAATTAGATCTCCGTTTTCTAGTGATGTGTCTTTCCGTTCAAGATTAATTATCTGAATTTAATCAATGACTCGTTAAATCTTGGTGTTACTAATATAAGAGTCCAATTTTCCTCATCTTCTCACCCTCAACATAGAAGAAATTCGTTCCCCCGGGGTTGGATAACGCTCAGTAGAGGTAGCACTAGTAGTCCGATTTTGATACCGATGTCTGAAACAGATGCTGTCTGGTAAACTCGGGGCTGTTGATTGTAGTGTGCACAGATTTCGATAGTGCCTGGAAACGAAGAACACTCCGTGGAGGTAATCTAGCAAGAGGAAACATCTTTGTGTTTACTTTTATATTCTTGTGAATTTATTAAATTTCTTTATTTGTTAAAGTTGGATTTCGCTTATTAAGTGGGTTTTTTGTTCTTTTCCTTCAGTGTACAATTATTGTTATGAAATTTGGCGTGCAATTATCGTGATTTGATCACAACTTGCACGAACTTGGTGTAAAAAAAATGCCCAATCCTCTTCATTTTCTCTTCTTCACTTGGAGGAAACATCTTGGTTTCCACTTTTTTATTCATTGAATTTATTTTTAAAATATTTTTAGTGAACTTATAACTTCGCTCTGCATTGATGTTTCTCTCCCTTAAATATTATTGTGTAATTACTGAATTTAATCAATGACTCGTTCGATCTTGGCTTTACTAATTATAGCGTCCGTTCTTTTTCATATTCTCTCCCTTTCTGTGGAGGAAATATCTTTCTGTTTACTATTACATTCTTGTGTATACATTAAATTTCTTTGTTTTTTAAATTTGGCATTTCCCTTATTAAGTGTGATTTTTTTGTGTTCCTTCAATGCAGTATTATTGTTATAAAATGTGGTGTGCGACTATCGTGATTCGAACACAATTTGCACGATCTTGGTGTCAAAAATAAAAGCGCCACATACTCCTCATTTACTCTTCTTCATGTGGAGCAAACATCTTGGTTTTCACTTTTTTATTCATTGAATTTTTTAAATTAATTTGTTTGAGAAATTAGATCTCCGTTTTCTAGTGATGTGTCTTTCCCTTCAAGATTAATTATCTGAATTTAATCAATGACTCGTTAAATCTTGGTGTTACTAATATAAGAGTCCAATTTTCCTCATCTTCTCATCCTCAGTATAGAGGAAATTCGTTCCCCCGGGGTTGGATAACACTCAGTAGAGGTAGCACTAGTAGTCAGATTTTGACACCGATGTCTGAAACAGATGCTGTCTGGTAAACTCGGGGCTGTCGATTGTAGTGCGCACAGATTTTGATAGTGCCTGGAAACGAAGAACACTCTGTGGAGGTAATCTAGCAAGGGGAAACATCTTTGTGTTTACTTTTATATTCTTGTGAATTTATTAAATTTCTTCATTTGTTAAAGTTAGATTTTGCTTATTAAGTGGGTTTTTTGTTCTTTTCCTTCAATGTACAATTATTGTTATGAAATTCGGCGTGCAATTATCGTGATTTGATCACAACTTGCATGAACTTTGTGTAAAACAAATGACCCATCCTCTTCATTTTCTCTTCTTCACTTGGAGGAAACATCTTGGTTTCCACTTTTTTATTCATTGAATTTATTTTTAAAATATTGTTAGTGAACTTATAACTTCGCTCTGCATTGATGTTTCTCTCCCTTAAATATTATTGTGTAATTACTGAATTTAATCAATGACTCGTTCGATCTTGGCTTTACTAATTATAGCGTCCGTTCTTTTTCATATTCTCTCCCTTTCTATGGAGGAAATATCTTTCTGTTTACTATTACATTCTAGTGTATACATTAAATTTCTTTGCTTTTTAAATTTGGCATTTCCCTTATTAAGTGTGATTTTTTTGTGTTCCCTCAATGCAGTATTATTGTTATAAAATGTGGTGTGTGACTATCGTGATTTGAACACAATTTGCACGATCTTGGTGTCAAAAATAAAAGCGCCACATCCTCCTCATTTACTCTTATTCATGTGGAGCAAACATCTTGGTTTTCACTTTTTTATTCATTGAATTTTTAAAATTAATTTGTTTGAGAAATTAGATCTCCGTTTTCTAGTGATGTGTCTTTCCGTTCAAGATTAATTATCTGAATTTAATCAATGACTCGTTAAATCTTGGTGTTACTAATATAAGAGTCCAATTTTCCTCATCTTCTCACCCTCAACATAGAAGAAATTCGTTCCCCCGGGGTTGGATAACGCTCAGTAGAGGTAGCACTAGTAGTCCGATTTTGATACCGATGTCTGAAACAGATGCTGTCTGGTAAACTCGGGGCTGTTGATTGTAGTGTGCACAGATTTCGATAGTGCCTGCAAACGAAGAACACTCCGTGGAGGTAATCTAGCAAGAGGAAACATCTTTGTGTTTACTTTTATATTCTTGTGAATTTATTAAATTTCTTTATTTGTTAAAGTTGGATTTCGCTTATTAAGTGGGTTTTTTGTTCTTTTCCTTCAATGTACAATTATTGTTATGAACTTTGGCGTGCAATTATCGTGATTTGATCACAACTTGCACGAACTTGGTGTAAAAAAAATGCCCAATCCTCTTCATTTTCTCTTCTTCACTTGGAGGAAACATCTTGGTTTCCACTTTTTTATTCATTGAATTTATTTTTAAAATATTTTTAGTGAACTTATAACTTCGCTCTGCATTGATGTTTCTCTCCCTTAAATATTATTGTGTAATTACTGAATTTAATCAATGACTCGTTCGATCTTGGCTTTACTAATTATAGCGTCCGTTCTTTTTCATATTCTCTCCCTTTCTGTGGAGGAAATATCTTTCTGTTTACTATTACATTCTTGTGTATACATTAAATTTCTTTGTTTTTTAAATTTGGCATTTCCCTTATTAAGTGTGATTTTTTTGTGTTCCTTCAATGCAGTATTACTGTTATAAAATGTGGTGTGCGACTATCGTGATTCGAACACAATTTGCACGATCTTGGTGTCAAAAATAAAAGCGCCACATACTCCTCATTTACTCTTCTTCATGTGGAGCAAACATCTTGGTTTTCACTTTTTTATTCATTGAATTTTTTAAATTAATTTGTTTGAGAAATTAGATCTCCGTTTTCTAGTGATGTGTCTTTCCCTTCAAGATTAATTATCTGAATTTAATCAATGACTCGTTAAATCTTGGTGTTACTAATATAAGAGTCCAATTTTCCTCATCTTCTCATCCTCAATATAAAGGAAATTCGTTCCCCCGGGGTTGGATAACACTCAGTAGAGGTAGCACTAGTAGTCAGATTTTGACACCGATGTCTGAAACAGATGCTGTCTGGTAAACTCGGGGCTGTCGATTGTAGTGCGCACAGATTTTGATAGTGCCTGGAAACGAAGAACACTCTGTGGAGGTAATCTAGCAAGGGGAAACATCTTTGTGTTTACTTTTATATTCTTGTGAATTTATTAAATTTCTTCATTTGTTAAAGTTAGATTTCGCTTATTAAGTGGGTTTTTTGTTCTTTTCCTTCAATGTACAATTATTGTTATGAAATTCGGCGTGCAATTATCGTGATTTGATCACAACTTGCATGAACTTTGTGTAAAACAAATGACCCATCCTCTTCATTTTCTCTTCTTCACTTGGAGGAAACATCTTGGTTTCCACTTTTTTATTCATTGAATTTATTTTTAAAATATTGTTAGTGAACTTATAACTTCGCTCTGCATTGATGTTTCTCTCCCTTAAATATTATTGTGTAATTACTGAATTTAATCAATGACTCGTTCGATCTTGGCTTTACTAATTATAGCGTCCGTTCTTTTTCATATTCTCTCCCTTTCTATGGAGGAAATATCTTTCTGTTTACTATTACATTCTAGTGTATACATTAAATTTCTTTGCTTTTTAAATTTGGCATTTCCCTTATTAAGTGTGATTTTTTTGTGTTCCCTCAATGCAGTATTATTGTTATAAAATGTGGTGTGTGACTATCGTGATTTGAACACAATTTGCACGATCTTGGTGTCAAAAATAAAAGCGCCACATCCTCCTCATTTACTCTTATTCATGTGGAGCAAACATCTTGGTTTTCACTTTTTTATTCATTGAATTTTTAAAATTAATTTGTTTGAGAAATTAGATCTCCGTTTTCTAGTGATGTGTCTTTCCGTTCAAGATTAATTATCTGAATTTAATCAATGACTCGTTAAATCTTGGTGTTACTAATATAAGAGTCCAATTTTCCTCATCTTCTCACCCTCAATATAGAAGAAATTCGTTCCCCCGGGGTTGGATAACGCTCAGTAGAGGTAGCACTAGTAGTCAGATTTTGATACCGATGTCTGAAACAGATGCTGTCTGGTAAACTCGGGGCTGTTGATTGTAGTGTGCACAGATTTCGATAGTGCCTGGAAACGAAGAACACTCCGTGGAGGTAATCTAGCAAGAGGAAACATCTTTGTGTTTACTTTTATATTCTTGTGAATTTATTAAATTTCTTTATTTGTTAAAGTTGGATTTCGCTTATTAAGTGGGTTTTTTGTTCTTTTCCTTCAGTGTACAATTATTGTTATGAAATTTGGCGTGCAATTATCGTGATTTGATCACAACTTGCACGAACTTGGTGTAAAAAAAATGCCCAATCCTCTTCATTTTCTCTTCTTCACTTGGAGGAAACATCTTGGTTTCCACTTTTTTATTCATTGAATTTATTTTTAAAATATTGTTAGTAAACTTATAACTTCGCTCTGCATTGATGTTTCTCTCCCTTAAATATTATTGTGTAATTACTGAATTTAATCAATGACTCGTTCGATCTTGGCTTTACTAATTATAGCGTCCGTTCTTTTTCATATTCTCTCCCTTTCTGTGGAGGAAATATCTTTCTGTTTACTATTACATTCTTGTGTATACATTAAATTTCTTTGTTTTTTAAATTTGGCATTTCCCTTATTAAGTGTGATTTTTTTGTGTTCCTTCAATACAGTATTATTCTTATAAAATGTGGTGTGCGACTATCGTGATTCGAACACAATTTGCACGATCTTGGTGTCAAAAATAAAAGCGCCACATACTCCTCATATACTCTTCTTCATGTGGAGCAAACATCTTGGTTTTCACTTTTTTATTCATTGAATTTTTTAAATTAATTTGTTTGAGAAATTAGATCTCCGTTTTCTAGTGATGTGTCTTTCCCTTCAAGATTAATTATCTGAATTTAATCAATGACTCGTTAAATCTTGGTGTTACTAATATAAGAGTCCAATTTTCCTCATCTTCTCATCCTCAATATAAAGGAAATTCGTTCCCCCGGGGTTGGATAACACTCAGTAGAGGTAGCACTAGTAGTCAGATTTTGACACCGATGTCTGAAACAGATGCTGTCTGGTAAACTCGGGGCTGTCGATTGTAGTGCGCACAGATTTTGATAGTGCCTGGAAACGAAGAACACTCTGTGGAGGTAATCTAGCAAGGGGAAACATCTTTGTGTTTACTTTTATATTCTTGTGAATTTATTAAATTTCTTCATTTGTTAAAGTTAGATTTCGCTTATTAAGTGGGTCTTTTGTTCTTTTCCTTCAATGTACAATTATTGTTATGAAATTCGGCATGCAAATATCGTGATTTGATCACAACTTGCATGAACTTTGTGTAAAACAAATGACCCATCCTCTTCATTTTCTCTTCTTCACTTGGAGGAAACATCTTGGTTTCCACTTTTTTATTCATTGAATTTATTTTTAAAATATTGTTAGTGAACTTATAACTTCGCTCTGCATTGATGTTTCTCTCCCTTAAATATTATTGTGTAATTACTGAATTTAATCAATGACTCGTTCGATCTTGGCTTTACTAATTATAGCGTCCGTTCTTTTTCATATTCTCTCCCTTTCTGTGGAGGAAATATCTTTCTGTTTACTATTACATTCTTGTGTATACATTAAATTTCTTTGTTTTTTAAATTTGGCATTTCCCTTATTAAGTGTATTTTTTTGTGTTCCTTCAATGCAGCATTATTGTTATAAAATGTGGTGTGCGACTATCGTGATTCGAACACAATTTGCACGATCTTGGTGTCAAAAATAAAAGCGCCACATACTCCTCATTTACTCTTCTTCATGTGGAGCAAACATCTTGGTTTTCACTTTTTTATTCATTGAATTTTTTAAATTAATTTGTTTGAGAAATTAGATCTCCGTTTTCTAGTGATGTTTGTTTACCTTCAAGATTAATTATCTGAATTTAATCAATGACTCGTTAAATCTTGGTGTTACTAATATAAGAGTCCAATTTTCCTCATCTTCTCATCCTCAATATAGAGGAAATTCGTTCCCCCGGGGTTGGATAACACTCAGTAGAGGTAGCACTAGTAGTCAGATTTAGACACCGATGTCTGAAACAGATGCTGTCTGGTAAACTCGGGGCTGTCGATTGTAGTGCGCACAGATTTTGATAGTGCCTGGAAACGAAGAACACTCTGTGGAGGTAATCTAGCAAGGGGAAACATCTTTGTGTTTACTTTTATATTCTTGTGAATTTATTAAATTTCTTCATTTGTTAAAGTTAGATTTCGCTTATTAAGTGGGTTTTTTGTTCTTTTCCTTCAATGTACAATTATTGTTATGAAATTCGGCATGCAAATATCGTGATTTGATCACAACTTGCATGAACTTTGTGTAAAACAAATGACCCATCCTCTTCATTTTCTCTTTTTCACTTGGAGGAAACATCTTGGTTTCCACTTTTTTATTCATTGAATTTATTTTTAAAATATTGTTAGTGAACTTATAACTTCGCTCTGCATTGATGTTTCTCTCCCTTAAATATTATTGTATAATTACTGAATTTAATCAATGACTCGTTCGATCTTGGCTTTACTAATTATAGCGTCCGTTCTTTTTCATATTCTCTTCCTTTCTATGGAGGAAACATATTTCTGTTTACTATTACATTCTTGTGTATACATTAAATTTCTTTGTTTTTTAAATTTGGCATTTCCCTTATTAAGTGTGATTTTTTTGTGTTCCTTCAATGCAGTATTATTGTTGTAAAATGTGGTGTGCGACTATCGTGATTTGAACACAATTTGCACGATCTTGGTGTCAAAAATAAAAGTGCCACATCCTCCTCATTTACTCTTATTCATGTGGAGCAAACATCTTGGTTTTCACTTTTTTATTCATTGAATTTTTTAAATTAATTTTTTTGAGAAATTAGATCTCCGTTTTCTAGTGATGTGTCTTTCCCTTCAAGATTAATTATCTGAATTTAATCAATGACTCGTTAAATCTTGGTGTTACTAATATAAGAGTCCAATTTTCCTCATCTTCTCACCCTCAATATAGAAGAAATTCGTTCCCCCGGGGTTGGATAACGCTCAGTAGAGGTAGCACTAGTAGTCAGATTTTGATACCGATGTCTGAAACAGATGCTGTCTGGTAAACTCGGGGCTGTTGATTGTAGTGTGCACAGATTTCGATAGTGCCTGGAAACGAAGAACACTCCGTGGAGGTAATCTAGCAAGAGGAAACATCTTTGTGTTTACTTTTATATTCTTGTGAATTTATTAAATTTCTTTATTTGTTAAAGTTGGATTTCGCTTATTAAGTGGGTTTTTTGTTCTTTTCCTTCAATGTACAATTATTGTTATGAAATTTGGCGTGCAATTATCGTGATTTGATCACAACTTGCACGAACTTGGTGTAAAAAAAATGCCCAATCCTCTTCATTTTCTCTTCTTCACTTGGAGGAAACATCTTGGTTTCCACTTTTTTATTCATTGAATTTATTTTTAAAATATTGTTAGTGAACTTATAACTTCGCTCTGCATTGATGTTTCTCTCCCTTAAATATTATTGTGTAATTACTGAATTTAATCAATGACTTGTTCGATCTTGGCTTTACTAATTATAGCGTCTGTTCTTTTTTATATTCTCTTCCTTTCTATGGAGGAAACATCTTTTTGTTTACTATTACATTCTTGTGTATACATTAAATTTCTTTGTTTTTTAAATTTGGCATTTCCCTTATTAAGTGTGATTTTTTTGTGTTCCTTCAATGCAGCATTATTGTTATAAAATGTGGTGTGCGACTATCGTGATTCGAACACAATTTGCACAATCTTGGTGTCAAAAATAAAAGCGCCACATACTCCTCATTTACTCTTCTTCATGTGGAGCAAACATCTTGGTTTTCACTTTTTTATTCTTTGAATTTTTTAAATTAATTTGTTTGAGAAATTAGATCTCCGTTTTCTAGTGATGTTTGTTTACCTTCAAGATTAATTATCTGAATTTAATCAATGACTCGTTAAATCTTGGTGTTACTAATATAAGAGTCCAATTTTCCTCATCTTCTCATCCTCAATATAGAGGAAATTCGTTCCCCCGGGGTTGGATAACACTCAGTAGAGGTAGCACTAGTAGTCAGATTTTGACACCGATGTCTGAAACAGATGCTGTCTGGTAAACTCGGGGCTGTCGATTGTAGTGCGCACAAATTTTGATAGTGCCTGGAAAAGAAGAACACTCTGTGGAGGTAATCTAGCAAGGGGAAACATCTTTGTGTTTACTTTTATATTCTTGTGAATTTATTAAATTTCTTCATTTGTTAAAGTTAGATTTCGCTTATTAAGTGGGTTTTTTGTTCTTTTCCTTCAATGTACAATTATTGTTATGAAATTCGGCATGCAAATATCGTGATTTGATCACAACTTGCATGAACTTTGTGTAAAACAAATGACCCATCCTCTTCATTTTCTCTTCTTCACTTGGAGGAAACATCTTGGTTTCCACTTTTTTATTCATTGAATTTATTTTTAAAATATTGTTAGTGAACTTATAACTTCGCTCTGCATTGATGTTTCTCTCCCTTAAATATTATTGTATAATTACTGAATTTAATCAATGACTTGTTCGATCTTGGCTTTACTAATTATAGCGTCCGTTCTTTTTCATATTCTCTTCCTTTCTATGGAGGAAACATCTTTCTGTTTACTATTACATTCTTGTGTATACATTAAATTTCTTTGTTTTTTAAATTTGGCATTTCCCTTATTAAGTGTGATTTTTTTGTGTTCCTTCAATGCAGCATTATTGTTATAAAATGTGGTGTGCGACTATCGTGATTCGAACACAATTTGCACGATCTTGGTGTCAAAAATAAAAGCGCCACATACTCCTCATTTACTCTTCTTCATGTGGAGCAAACATCTTGGTTTTCACTTTTTTATTCATTGAATTTTTTAAATTAATTTGTTTGAGAAATTAGATCTCCGTTTTCTAGTGATGTTTGTTTACCTTCAAGATTAATTATCTGAATTTAATCAATGACTCGTTAAATCTTGGTGTTACTAATATAAGAGTCCAATTTTCCTCATCTTCTCATCCTCAATATAGAGGAAATTCGTTCCCCCGGGGTTGGATAACACTCAGTAGAGGTAGCACTAGTAGTCAGATTTTGACACCGATGTCTGAAACAGATGCTGTCTGGTAAACTCGGGGCTGTCGATTGTAGTGCGCACAGATTTTGATAGTGCCTGGAAACGAAGAACACTCTGTGGAGGTAATCTAGCAAGGGGAAACATCTTTGTGTTTACTTTTATATTCTTGTGAATTTATTAAATTTCTTCATTTGTTAAAGTTAGATTTCGCTTATTAAGTGGGTTTTTTGTTCTTTTCCTTCAATGTACAATTATTGTTATGAAATTCGGCATGCAAATATCGTGATTTGATCACAACTTGCATGAACTTTGTGTAAAACAAATGACCCATCCTCTTCATTTTCTCTTCTTCACTTGGAGGAAACATCTTGGTTTCCACTTTTTTATTCATTGAATTTATTTTTAAAATATTGTTAGTGAACTTATAACTTCGCTCTGCATCGATGTTTCTCTCCCTTAAATATTATTGTATAATTACTGAATTTAATCAATGACTTGTTCGATCTTGGCTTTACTAATTATAGCGTCCGTTCTTTTTCATATTCTCTTCCTTTCTATGGAGGAAACATCTTTCTGTTTACTATTACATTCTTGTGTATACATTAAATTTCTTTGTTTTTTAAATTTGGCATTTCCCTTATTAAGTGTGATTTTTTTGTGTTCCTTCAATGCAGTATTATTGTTGTAAATATGGTGTGCGACTATCGTGATTTGAACACAATTTGCACGATCTTGGTGTCAAAAATAAAAGTGCCACATCCTCCTCATTTACTCTTATTCATGTGGAGCAAACATCTTGGTTTTCACTTTTTTATTCATTGAATTTTTTAAATTAATTTGTTTGAGAAATTAGATCTCCGTTTTCTAGTGATGTGTCTTTCCCTTCAAGATTAATTATCTGAATTTAATCAATGACTCGTTAAATCTTGGTGTTACTAATATAAGAGTCCAATTTTCCTAATCTACTCACCCTCAATATAGAAGAAATTCGTTCCCCCGGGGTTGGATAACGCTCAGTAGAGGTAGCACTAGTAGTCAGATTTTGACACCGATGTCTGAAATAGATGCTGTCTGGTAAACTCGGGGCTGTTGATTGTAGTGTGCACTGATTTCGATAGTGCCTGGAAACGAAGAACACTCCGTGGAGGTAATCTAGCAAGAGGAAACATCTTTGTGTTTACTTTTATATTCTTGTGAATTTATTAAATTTCTTTATTTGTTAAAGTTGGATTTCTCTTATTAAGTGGGTTTTTTGTTCTTTTCCTTCAGTGTACAATTATTGTTATGAAATTTGGCGTGCAATTATCGTGATTTGATTACAACTTGCACGAACTTGGTGTAAAAAAAATGCCCAATCCTCTTCATTTTCTCTTCTTCACTTGGAGGAAACATCTTGGTTTCCACTTTTTTATTCATTGAATTTATTTTTAAAATATTGTTGGTGAACTTATAACTTCGCTCTGCATTGATGTTTCTCTCCCTTAAATATTATTGTGTAATTACTGAATTTAATCAATGACTCGTTCGATCTTGGCTTTACTAATTATAGTGTCCGTTCTTTTTCATATTCACTTCCTTTCTATGGAGGAAACATCTTTCTGTTTACTATTACATTCTTGTGTATACATTAAATTTCTTTGTTTTTTAAATTTGGCACTTCCCTTATTAAGTGTGATTTTTTTGTGTTCCTTCAATGCAGTATTATTCTTATAAAATGTGGTGTGCGACTATCGTGATTCGAACACAATTTGCACGATCTTGGTGTCAAAAATAAAAGCGCCACATCCTCCTCATTTACTCTTATTCATGTGGAGCAAACATCTTGGTTTTCACTTTTTTATTCATTGAATTTTTTAAATTAATTTGTTTGAGAAATTAGATCTCCGTTTTCTAGTGATATTTCTTTACCTTCAAGATTAATTATCTGAATTTAATCAATGACTCGTTAAATCTTGGTGTTACTAATATAAGAGTCCAATTTTCCTCATCTTCTCATCCTCAATATAGAGGAAATTTGTTCCCCCGGGGTTGGATAACACTCAGTAGAGGTAGCACTAGTAGTCAGATTTTGACACCGATGTCTGAAACAGATGCTGTCTGGTAAACTCGGGGCTGTCGATTGTAGTGCGCACAGATTTTGATAGTGCCTGGAAACGAAGAACACTCTGTGGAGGTAATCTAGCAAAAGGAAACATCTTTGTGTTTACTTTTATATTCTTGTGAATTTATTAAATTTCTTTATTTGTTAAAGTTGGATTTCTCTTATTAAGTGGGTTTTTTGTTCTTTTCCTTCAATGTACAATTATTGTTATGAAATTTGGCATGCAAATATCGTGATTTGATCACAACTTGCATGAACTTTGTGTAAAACAAATGACCCATCCTCTTCATTTTCTCTTCTTCACTTGGAGGAAACATCTTGGTTTCCACTTTTTTATTCATTGAATTTATTTTTAAAATATTGTTAGTGAACTTATAACTTCGCTCTGCATTGATGTTTCTCTCCCTTAAATATTATTGTGTAATTACTGAATTTAATCAATGACTCGTTCGATCTTGGCTTTACTAATTATAGCGTCCGTTCTTTTTCATATTCTCTCCCTTTCTATGGAGGAAATATATTTCTGTTTACTATTACATTCTTGTGTATACATTAAATTTCTTTGTTTTTTATATTTGGCAATTCCCTTATTAAGTGTGATTTTTTTGTGTTCCTTCAATGCAGTATTATTGTTATAAAATGTGGTGTGTGACTATCGTGATTCGAACTCAATTTGCACGATCTTGGTGTCAAAAATAAAAGCGCCACATCCTCCTCATTTACTCTTATTCATGTGGAGCAAACATCTTGGTTTTCACTTATTTATTCATTGAATTTTTTAAATTAATTTGTTTGAGAAATTAGATCTCCGTTTTCTAGCGATGTGTCTTCCCCTTCAAGATTAATTATCTGAATTTAATCTATGACTCGTTAAATCTTGGTGTTACTAATATAAGAGTCCAATTTTCCTCATCTTCTCACCCTCAATATAGAAGAAATTCGTTCCCCCATGTCTGAAACAGATAACGCTCAGTAGAGGTAGCACTAGTAGTCAGATTTTGACACCGATGTCTGAAACAGATGCTGTCTGGTAAACTCGGGGCTATTGATTGTAGTGTGCACAGATTTCGATAGTGCCTGGAAATGAAGAACAGTCCGTGGAGGTAATCTAGTAAGAGGAAACATCTTTGTGTTTACTTTTATATTCTTGTGAATTTATTAAATTTCTTTATTTGTTAAAGTTGGATTTCGCTTATTAAGTGGGTTTTTTGTTCTTTTCCTTCAATGTACAATTATTGTTATGAAATTTGGCGTGCAATTATCGTGATTTGATCACAACTTGCACGAACTTGGTGTAAAAATAATGCCCCATCCTCTTCATTTTCTCTTCTTCACTTGGAGGAAACATCTTGGTTTCCACTTTTTTATTCATTGAATTTATTTTTAAAATATTGTTAGTGAACTTATAACTTCGCTCTGCATTGATGTTTCTCTCCCTTAAATATTATTGTGTAATTACTGAATTTAATCAATGACTCGTTCGATCTTGGCTTTACTAATTATAGCGTCCGTTCTTTTTCATATTCTCTCCTTTTCTGTGGAGGAAATATCTTTCTGTTTACTATTACATTCTTGTGTATACATTAAATTTCTTTGTTTTTTAAATTTGGAATTTCCCTTATTAAGTGTGATTTTTTTGTGTTCCTTCAATGCAGTATTATTGTTATAAAATGTGGTGTGTGACTATCGTGATTCGAACACAATTTGCACGATCTTGGTGTTAAAAATAAAAGCGCCACATCCTCCTCATTTACTCTTATTCATGTGGAGCAAACATCTTGGTTTTCACTTTTTTATTCATTGAATTTTTAAATTAATTTGTTTGAGAAATTAGATCTCCATTTTCTAGTGATGTGTCTTTCCCTCTAAGATTAATTATCTGAATTTAATCAATGACTCGTTAAATCTTGGTATTACTAATATAAGAGTCCAATTTTCCTCATCTTCTCATCCTCAATATAGAGGAAATTCGTTCCCCCGGGGTTGGATAACGCTCAGTAGAGGTAGCACTAGTAGTCAGATTTTGACACCGATGTCTGAAACAGATGCTGTCTGGTAAACTCAGGGCTGTCGATTGTAGTGCGCACAGATTTTGATAGTGCCTAAAAACGAAGAACACTCCGTGGAGGTAATCTAGCAAAAGGAAACATCTTTGTGTTTACTTTTATATTCTTGTGAATTTATTAAATTTCTTTATTTGTTAAAGTTGGATTTCGCTTATTAAGTGGGTTTTTTGTTCTTTTCCTTCAATGTACAATTATTGTTATGAAATTTGGCGTGCAATTATTGTGATTTGATCACAACTTGCACGAACTTGGTGTAAAAAAAATGCCCCATCCTCTTCATTTTCCCTTCTTCACTTGGTGGAAACATCTTGGTTTCCACTTTTTTATTCATTGAATTTATTTTTAAAATATTGTTAGTGAACTTATAACTTCGCTCTGCATTGATGTTTCTCTCCCTTAAATATTATTGTGTAATTACTGAATTTAATCAATGACTTGTTCGATCTTGGCTTTACTAATTATAGCGTCTGTTCTTTTTTATATTCTCTTCCTTTCTATGGAGGAAACATCTTTCTGTTTACTATTACATTCTTGTGTATACATTAAATTTCTTTGTTTTTTAAATTTGGCATTTCCCTTATTAAGTGTGATTTTTTTGTGTTCCTTCAATGCAGTATTATTGTTATAAAATGTGGTGTGCGACTATCGTGATTCGAACACAATTTGCACGATCTTGGTGTCAAAAATAAAAGCGCCACATACTCCTCATTTACTCTTTTTCATGTGGAGCAAACATCTTGGTTTTCACTTTTTTATTCATTGAATTTTTTAAATTAATTTGTTTGAGAAATTAGATCTCCGTTTTCTAGTGATGTTTGTTTACCTTCAAGATTAATTATCTGAATTTAATCAATGACTCGTTAAATCTTGGTGTTACTAATATAAGAGTCCAATTTTCCTCATCTTCTCATCCTCAATATAGAGGAAATTCGTTCCCCCGGGGTTGGATAACGCTCAGTAGAGGTAGCACTAGTAGTCAGATTTTGACACCGATGTCTGAAATAGATGCTGTCTGGTAAACTCGGGGCTGTTGATTGTAGTGTGCACAGATTTCGATAGTGCCTGGAAACGAAGAACACTCCGTGGAGGTAATCTAGCAAGAGGAAACATCTTTGTGTTTACTTTTATATTCTTGTGAATTTATTAAATTTCTTTATTTGTTAAAGTTGGATTTCGCTTATTAAGTGGGTTTTTTGTTCTTTTCCTTCAGTGTACAATTATTGTTATGAAATTTGGCGTGCAATTATCGTGATTTGATCACAACTTGCACGAACTTGGTGTAAAAAAAATGCCCCATCCTCTTCATTTTCTCTTCTTCACTTGGATGATACATCTTGGTTTCCACTTTTTTATTCATTGAATTTATATTTAAAATATTGTTAGTGAACTTATAACTTCGCTCTGCATTGATGTTTCTCTCCCTTAAATATTATTGTGTAATTACTGAATTTAATCAATGACTCGTTCGATCTTGGCTTTACTAATTATAGTGTCCGTTCTTTTTCATATTCTCTTCCTTTCTATGGAGGAAACATCTTTCTGTTTACTATTACATTCTTGTGTATACATTAAATTTCTTTGTTTTTTAAATTTGGCATTTCCCTTATTAAGTGTGATTTTTTTGTGTTCCTTCAATGCAGTATTATTGTTGTAAATGTGGTGTGCGACTATCGTGATTTGAACACAATTTGCACGATCTTGGTGTCAAAAATAAAAGTGCCACATCCTCCTCATTTACTCTTATTCATGTGGAGCAAACATCTTGGTTTTCACTTTTTTATTAATTGAATTTTTTAAATTAATTTGTTTGAGAAATTAGATCTCCGTTTTCTAGTGATGTGTCTTTCCCTTCAAGATTAATTATCTGAATTTAATCAATGACTCGTTAAATCTTGGTGTTACTAATATAAGAGTCCAATTTTCCTCATCTTCTCACCCTCAATATAGAAGAAATTCGTTCCCCCGGGGTTGGATAACGCTCAGTAGAGGTAGCACTAGTAGTCAGATTTTGACACCGATGTCTGAAACAGATGCTGTCTGGTAAACTCGGGGCTGTTGATTGTAGTGTGCACAGATTTCGATAGTGCCTGGAAACGAAGAACACTCCGTGGAGGTAATCTAGCAAGAGGAAACATCTTTGTGTTTACTTTTATATTCTTGTGAATTTATTAAATTTCTTTATTTGTTAAAGTTGGATTTCGCTTATTAAGTGGGTTTTTTGTTCTTTTCCTTCAGTGTACAATTATTGTTATGAAATTTGGCGTGCAATTATCGTGATTTGATCACAACTTGCACGAACTTGGTGTAAAAAAAATGCCCCATCCTCTTCATTTTCTCTTCTTCACTTGGAGGAAACATCTTGGTTTCCACTTTTTTATTCATTGAATTTATTTTTAAAATATTGTTAGTGAACTTATAACTTCGATCTGCATTGATGTTTCTCTCCCTTAAATATTATTGTGTAATTACTGAATTTAATCAATGACTCGTTCGATCTTGGCTTTACTAATTATAGTGTCCGTTCTTTTTCATATTCTCTTCCTTTCTATGGAGGAAATATCTTTCTGTTTACTATTACATTCTTGTGTATACATTAAATTTCTTTGTTTTTTAAATTTGGCATTTCCCTTATTAAGTGTGATTTTTTTGTGTTCCTTCAATGCAGTATTATTGTTATAAAATGTGGTGTGTTACTATCGTGATTTGAACACAATTTGCACGATCTTGGTGTCAAAAAAAAAAGTGCCACATCCTCCTCATTTACTCTTATTCATGTGGAGCAAACATCTTGGTTTTCACTTTTTTATTCATTGAATTTTTTAAATTAATTTGTTTGAGAAATTAGATCTCCATTTTCTAGTGATGTGTCTTTCCCTCTAAGATTAATTATCTGAATTTAATCAATGACTCATTAAATCTTGGTATTACTAATATAAGAGTCCAAATTTCCTCATCTTCTCATCCTCAATATAGAGGAAATTCGTTCCCCCGGGGTTGGATAACGCTCAGTAGAGGTAGCACTAGTAGTCAGATTTTGACACCGATGTCTGAAACAGATGCTGTATGGTAAACTCGGGGCTGTCGATTGTAGTGCGCACAGATTTTGATAGTGCCTGGAAACGAAGAACACTCCGTGGAGGTAATCTAGCAAAAGGAAACATCTTTGTGTTTACTTTTATATTCTTGTGAATTTATTAAATTTCTTTATTTGTTAAAGTTGGATTTCGCTTATTAAGTGGGTTTTTTGTTCTTTTCCATCAATGTACAATTATTGTTATGAAATTTGGCGTGCAATTATCGTGATTTGATCACAACTTGCACGAACTTGGTGTAAAAAAAATGCCCCATCCTCTTCATTTTCTCTTCTTCACTTGGAGGAAACATCTTGGTTTCCACTTTTTTATTCATTGAATTTATTTTTAAAATATTGTTAGTGAACTTATAACTTCGCTCTGCATTGATGTTTCTCTCCCTTAAATATTATTGTGTAATTACTGAATTTAATCAATGACTCGTTCGATCTTGGCTTTACTAATTATAGCGTCCGTTCTTTTTCATATTCTCTTCCTTTCTATGGAGGAAACATCTTTCTGTTTACTATTACATTCTTGTGTATACATTAAATTTCTTTGTTTTTTAAATTTGGCATTTCCCTTATTAAGTGTGATTTTTTTGTGTTCCTTCAATGCAGTATTATTGTTATAAAATGTGGTGTGCGCCTATCGGGATTTGAACACAATTTGCACGATCATGGTGTCAAAAATAAAAGCGCCACATCCTCCTCATTTACTCTTATTCATGTGGAGCAAACATCTTGGTTTTCACTTTTTTATTCGTTGAATTTTTTAAATTAATTTGTTTGAGAAATTAGATCTCCATTTTCTAGTGATGTGTCTTTCCCTCTAAGATTAATTATCTGAATTTAATCAATGACTCGTTAAATCTTGGTGTTACTAATATAAGAGTCCAATTTTCCTCATCATCTCATCCTCAATATAGAGGAAATTCGTTTCCCCAGGGTTGGATAACGCTCAGTAGAGGTAGCACTAGTAGTCAGATTTTGACACCGATGTCTGAAACAGATGCTGTCTGGTAAACTCGGGGCTGTCGATTGTAGTCCGCACAGATTTTGATAGTGCCTGGAAACGAAGAACACTCCGTGGAGGTAATCTAGCAAAAGGAAACATCTTTGTGTTTACTTTTATATTCTTGTGAATTTATTAAATTTCTTTATTTGTTAAAGTTGGATTTCGCTTATTAAGTGGGTTTTTTGTTCTTTTCCATCAATGTACAATTATTGTTATGAAATTTGGCGTGCAATTATCGTGATTTGATCACAACTTGCACGAACTTGGTGTAAAAAAAATGCCCCATCCTCTTCATTTTCTCTTCTTCACTTGGAGGAAACATCTTGGTTTCCACTTTTTTATTCATTGAATTTATTTTTAAAATATTGTTAGTGAACTTATAACTTCGCTCTGCATTGATGTTTCTCTCCCTTAAATATTATTGTGTAATTACTGAATTTAATCAATGACTCGTTCGATCTTGGCTTTACTAATTATAGCGTCCGTTCTTTTTCATATTCTCTTCCTTTCTATGGAGGAAACATCTTTCTGTTTACTATTACATTCTTGTGTATACATTAAATTTCTTTGTTTTTTAAATTTGGCATTTCCCTTATTAAGTGTGATTTTTTTGTGTTCCTTCAATGCAGTATTATTGTTATAAAATGTGGTGTGCGCCTATCGGGATTTGAACACAATTTGCACGATCATGGTGTCAAAAATAAAAGCGCCACATCCTCCTCATTTACTCTTATTCATGTGGAGCAAACATCTTGGTTTTCACTTTTTTATTCGTTGAATTTTTTAAATTAATTTGTTTGAGAAATTAGATCTCCATTTTCTAGTGATGTGTCTTTCCCTCTAAGATTAATTATCTGAATTTAATCAATGACTCGTTAAATCTTGGTGTTACTAATATAAGAGTCCAATTTTCCTCATCATCTCATCCTCAATATAGAGGAAATTCGTTTCCCCAGGGTTGGATAACGCTCAGTAGAGGTAGCACTAGTAGTCAGATTTTGACACCGATGTCTGAAACAGATGCTGTCTGGTAAACTCGGGGCTGTCGATTGTAGTCCGCACAGATTTTGATAGTGCCTGGAAACGAAGAACACTCCGTGGAGGTAATCTAGCAAAAGGAAACATCTTTGTGTTTACTTTTATATTCTTGTGAATTTCTTAAATTTCTTTATTTGTTAAAGTTGGATTTCGCTTATTAAGTGGGTTTTTTGTTCTTTTCCTTCAATGTACAATTATTGTTATGAAATTTGGCGTGCAATTATTGTGATTTGATCACAACTTGCACGAACTTGGTGTAAAAAAAATGCCCCATCCTCTTCATTTTCTCTTCTTCACTTGGAGGAAACATCTTGGTTTCCACTTTTTTATTCATTGAATTTATTTTTAAAATATTGTTAGCGAACTTATAACTTCACTCTGCATTGATGTTTCTCTCCCTTAAATATTATTGTGTAATTACTGAATTTAATCAATGATTCGTTCGATCTTGGCTTTACTAATTATAGCGTCCGTTCTTTTTCATATTCTCTCCCTTTCTATGGAGGAAATATCTTTCTGTTTACTATTACATTCTTGTGTATACATTAAATTTCTTTGTTTTTTAAATTTGGCATTTCCCTTATTAAGTGTGATTTTTTTGTGTTCCTTCAATGCAGTATTATTGTTATAAAATGTGGTGTGTGACTATCGTGATTTGAACACAATTTGCACGATCTTGGTGTCAAAAATAAAAGCGCCACATCCTCCTCATTTACTCTTATTCATGTGGAGCAAACATCTTGGTTTTCACTTTTTTATTCATTGAATTTTTTAAATTAATTTGTTTGAGAAATTAGATCTCCGTTTTCTAGTGATGTGTCTTTCCCTTCAAGATTAACTATCTGAATTTAATCAATGACTCGTTAAATCTTGGTGTTACTAATATAAGAGTCCAATTTTCCTCATCTTCTCACCCTCAATATAGAAGAAATTAGTTCCCCCGGGGTTGGATAACGCTCAGTAGAGGTAGCACTAGTAGTCAGATTTTGATACCGATGTCTGAAACAGATGCTGTCTGGTAAACTCGGGGCTGTTGATTGTAGTGTGCACAGATTTCGATAGTGCCTGGAAACGAAGAACACTCCGTGGAGGTAATCTAGCAAGAGGAAACATCTTTGTGTTTACTTTTATATTCTTGTGAATTTATTAAATTTCTTTATTTGTTAAAGTTGGATTTCGCTTATTAAGTGGATTTTTTGTTCTTTTCCTTCAGTGTACAATTATTGTTATGAAATTTGGCGTGCAATTATCGTGATTTGATCACAACTTGCACGAACTTGGTGTAAAAAAAATGCCCCATCCTCTTCATTTTCTCTTCTTCACTTGGAGGAAACATCTTGGTTTCCACTTTTTTATTCATTGAATTTATTTTTAAAATATTGTTAGTGAACTTATAACTTCGCTCTGCATTGATGTTTATCTCCCTTAAATATTATTGTGTAATTACTGAATTTAATCATTGACTCGTTCGATCTTGGCTTTACTAATTATAGCGTCCGTTCTTTTTCATATTCTCTTCCTTTCTATGGAGGAAACATCTTTCTGTTTACTATTACATTCTTGTGTATACATTAAATTTCTTTGTTTTTTAAATTTGGCATTTCCCTTATTAAGTGTGATTTTTTTGTGTTCCTTCAATGCAGTATTATTGTTATAAAATGTGGTGTGTGACTATCGTGATTTGAACACAATTTGCACGATCTTGGTGCGAAAAATAAAAGCGCCACATCCTCCTCATTTACTCTTATTCATGTGGAGCAAACATCTTGGTTTTCACTTTTTTATTCATTGAATTTTTTAAATTAATTTGTTTGAGAAATTAGATCTCCATTTTCTAGTGATGTGTCTTTCCCTCTAAGATTAATTATCTGAATTTAATCAATGACTCGTTAAATCTTGGTATTACTAATATAAGAGTTCAAATTTCCTCATCTTCTCATCCTCAATATAGAGGAAATTCGTTCCCCCGTGGTTGGATAACGCTCAGTAGAGGTAGCACTAGTAGTCAGATTTTGACACCGATGTCTGAAACAGATGCTGTATGGTAAACTCGGGGCTGTCGATTGTAGTGCGCACAGATTTTGATAGTGCCTGGAAACGAAGAACACTCCGTGGAGGTAATCTAGCAAAAGGAAACATCTTTGTGTTTACTTTTATATTCTTGTGAATTTATTAAATTTCTTTATTTGTTAAAGTTGGATTTCGCTTATTAAGTGGGTTTTTTGTTCTTTTCCTTCAATGTACAATTATTGTTATGAAATTTGGCGTGCAATTATTGTGATTTGATCACAACTTGCACGAACTTGGTGTAAAAAAAATGCCCTATCCTCTTCATTTTCTCTTCTTCACTTGGAGGAAACATCTTGGTTTCCACTTTTTTATTCATTGAATTTATTTTTAAAATATTGTTAGTGAACTTATAACTTCGCTCTGCATTGATGTTTCTCTCCCTTAAATATTATTGTGTAATTACTGAATTTAATCAATGACTCGTTCGATCTTGGCTTTACTAATTATAGCGTCCGTTCTTTTTCATATTCTCTTCCTTTCTATGGAGGAAACATCTTTCTGTTTACTATTACATTCTTGTATATACATTAAATTTCTTTGTTTTTTAAATTTGGCATTTCCCTTATTAAGTGTGATTTTTTTGTGTTCCTTCAATGCAGTATTATTGTTATAAAATGTGGTGTGCGCCTTTCGGGATTTGAACACAATTTGCACGATCATGGTGTCAAAAATAAAAGCGCCACATCCTCCTCATTTACTCTTATTCATGTGGAGCAAACATCTTGGTTTTCACTTTTTTATTCGTTGAATTTTTTAAATTAATTTGTTTGAGAAATTAGATCTCCATTTTCTAGTGATGTGTCTTTCCCTCTAAGATTAATTATCTGAATTTAATCAATGACTCGTTAAATCTTGGTGTTACTAATATAAGAGTCCAATTTTCCTCATCATCTCATCCTCAATATAGAGGAAATTCGTTTCCCCAGGGTTGGATAACGCTCAGTAGAGGTAGCACTAGTAGTCAGATTTTGACATCGATGTCTGAAACAGATGCTGTCTGGTAAACTCGGGGCTGTCGATTGTAGTGCGCACAGATTTTGATAGTGCCTGGAAACGAAGAACACTCCGTGGAGGTAATCTAGCAAAAGGAAACATCTTTGTGTTTACTTTTATATTCTTGTGAATTTATTAAATTTCTTTATTTGTTTAAGTTGGATTTCGCTTATTAAGTGGGTTTTTTGTTCTTTTCCTTCAATGTACAATTATTGTTATGAAATTTGGCGTGCAATTATTGTGATTTGATCACAACTTGCACGAACTTGGTGTAAAAAAAATGCCCCATCCTCTTCATTTTCTCTTCCTCACTTGGAGGAAACATCTTGGTTTCCACTTTTTTATTCATTGAATTTATTTTTAAAATATTGTTAGCGAACTTATAACTTCACTCTGCATTGATGTTTCTCTCCCTTAAATATTATTGTGTAATTACTGAATTTAATCAATGACTCGTTCGATCTTGGCTTTACTAATTATAGCGTCCGTTCTTTTTCATATTCTCTTCCTTTCTATGGAGGAAACATCTTTCCGTTTACTATTACATTCTTGTGTAAACATTAAATTTCTTTGTTTTTTAAATTTGGCATTTCCCTTATTAAGTGTGATTTTTTTGTGTTCCTTCAATGCAGTATTATTGTTATAAAATGTGGTGTGCGCCTATCGGGATTTGAACACAATTTGCACGATCATGGTGTCAAAAATAAAAGCGCCACATCCTCCTCATTTACTCTTATTCATGTGGAGCAAACATCTTGGTTTTCACTTTTTTATTCATTGAATTTTTTAAATTAATTTGTTTGAGAAATTAGATCTCCATTTTCTAGTGATGTGTCTTTCCCTCTAAGATTAATTATCTGAATTTAATCAATGACTCGTTAAATCTTGGTATTACTAATATAAGAGTCCAAATTTCCTCATCTTCTCATCCTCAATATAGAGGAAATTCGTTCCCCCGGGGTTGGATAACGCTTAGTAGAGGTAGCACTAGTAGTCAGATTTTGACACCGATGTCTGAAACAGATGCTGTCTGGTAAACTCGGGGCTGTTGATTGTAGTGTGCACAGATTTCGATAGTGCCTGGAAACGAAGAACACTCCGTGGAGGTAATCTAGCAAGAGGAAACATCTTTGTGTTTACTTTTATATTCTTGTGAATTTATTAAATTTCTTTATTTGTTAAAGTTGGATTTCGCTTATTAAGTGGGTTTTTTGTTCTTTTCCTTCAATGTACAATTATTGTTATGAAATTTGGCGTGCAATTATCGTGATTTGATCACAACTTGCACGAACTTGGTGTAAAAAAAACGCCCCATCCTCTTCATTTTCTCTTCTTCACTTGGAGGAAACATCTTGGTTTCCACTTTTTTATTCATTGAATTTATTTTTAAAATATTGTTAGTGAACTTATAACTTCGCTCTGCATTGATGTTTATCTCCCTTAAATATTATTGTGTAATTACTGAATTTGATCAATGACTCGTTCGATCTTGGCTTTACTAATTATAGCGTCCGTTCTTTTTCATATTCTCTTCCTTTCTATGGAGGAAATATCTTTCTGTTTACTATTACATTCTTGTGTATACATTAAATTTCTTTGTTTTTTAAATTTGGCATTTCCCTTATTAAGTGTGATTTTTTTGTGTTCCTTCAATGCAGTATTATTGTTATAAAATGTGGTGTGTTACTATCGTGATTTGAACACAATTTGCACGATCTTGGTGTCAAAAATAAAAGTGCCACATCCTCCTCATTTACTCTTATTCATGTGGAGCAAACATCTTGGTTTTCACTTTTTTATACATTGAATTTTTTAAATTAATTTGTTTGAGAAATTAGATCTCCGTTTTCTAGTGATGTGTCTTTCCCTTCAAGATTAATTATCTGAATTTAATCAATGACTCGTTAAATCTTGGTGTTACTAATATAAGAGTCCAATTTTCCTCATCTTCTCACCCTCAATATAGAAGAAATTCGTTCCCCCGGGGTTGGATAACGGTCAGTAGAGGTAGCACTAGTAGTCAGATTTTGATACCGATGTCTGAAACAGATGCTGTCTGGTAAACTCGGGGCTGTTGATTGTAGTGTGCACAGATTTCGATAGTGCCTGGAAACAAAGAACACTTCGTGGAGGTAATCTAGCAAGAGGAAACATCTTTGTGTTTACTTTTATATTCTTGTGAATTTATTAAATTTCTTTATTTGTTAAAGTTGGATTTCGCTTATTAAGTGGGTTTTTTGTTCTTTTCCTTCAGTGTACAATTATTGTTATGAAATTTGGCGTGCAATTATCGTGATTTGATCACAACTTGCACGAACTTGGTGTAAAAAAAATGCCCCATCCTCTTCATTTTCTCTTCTTCACTTGGAGGAAACATCTTGGTTTCCACTTTTTTATTCATTGAATTTATTTTTAAAATATTGTTAGTGAACTTATAACTTCGCTCTGCATTGATGTTTATCTCCCTTAAATATTATTGTGTAATTACTGAATTTAATCAATGACTCGTTCGATCTTGGCTTTACTAATTATAGCGTCCGTTCTTTTTCATATTCTCTTCCTTTCTATGGAGGAAACATCTTTCTGTTTACTATTACATTCTTGTGTAAACATTAAATTTCTTTTTTTTTTAAATTTGGCATTTCCCTTATTAAGTGTGATTTTTTTGTGTTCCTTCAATGCAGTATTATTGTTATAAAATGTGGTGTGCGCCTATCGGGATTTGAACACAATTTGCACGATCATGGTGTCAAAAATAAAAGCGCCACATCCTCCTCATTTACTCTTATTCATGTGGAGCAAACATCTTGGTTTTCACTTTTTTATTCATTGAATTTTTTAAATTAATTTGTTTGAGAAATTAGATCTCCATTTTCTAGTGATGTGTCTTTCCCTCTAAGATTAATTATCTGAATTTAATCAATGACTCGTTAAATCTTGGTATTACTAATATAAGAGTCCAAATTTCCTCATCTTCTCATCCTCAATATAGAGGAAATTCGTTCCCCCGGGGTTGGATAACGCTCAGTAGAGGTAGCACTAGTAGTCAGATTTTGACACCGATGTCTGAAACAGATGCTGTATGGTAAATTCGGGGCTGTCGATTGTAGTGCGCACAGATTTTGATAGTGCCTGGAAACGAAGAACACTCCGTGGAGGTAATCTAGCAAAAGGAAACATCTTTGTGTTTACTTTTATATTCTTGTGAATTTATTAAATTTCTTTATTTGTTAAAGTTGGATTTCGCTTATTAAGTGGGTTTTTTGTTCTTTTCCATCAATGTACAATTATTGTTATGAAATTTGGCGTGCAATTATCGTGATTTGATCACAACTTGCACGAACTTGGTGTAAAAAAAATGCCCCATCCTCTTCATTTTCTCTTCTTCACTTGGAGGAAACATCTTGGTTTCCACTTTTTTATTCATTGAATTTATTTTTAAAATATTGTTAGTGAACTTATAACTTCGCTCTGCATTGATGTTTCTCTCCCTTAAATATTATTGTGTAATTACTGAATTTAATCAATGACTCGTTCGATCTTGGCTTTACTAATTATAGCGTCCGTTCTTTTTCATATTCTCTTCCTTTCTATGGAGGAAACATCTTTCTGTTTACTATTACATTCTTGTGTATACATTAAATTTCTTTGTTTTTTAAATTTGGCATTTCCCTTATTAAGTGTGATTTTTTTGTATTCCTTCAATGCAGTATTATTGTTATAAAATGTGGTGTGCGCCTATCGGGATTTGAACACAATTTGCACGATCATGGTGTCAAAAATAAAAGCGCCACATCCTCCTCATTTACTCTTATTCATGTGGAGCAAACATCTTGGTTTTCACTTTTTTATTCGTTGAATTTTTTAAATTAATTTGTTTGAGAAATTAGATCTCCATTTTCTAGTGATGTGTCTTTCCCTCTAAGATTAATTATCTGAATTTAATCAATGACTCGTTAAATCTTGGTGTTACTAATATAAGAGTCCAATTTTCCTCATCATCTCATCCTCAATATAGAGGAAATTCGTTTCCCCAGGGTTGGATAACGCTCAGTAGAGGTAGCACTAGTAGTCAGATTTTGACACCGATGTCTGAAACAGATGCTGTCTGGTAAACTCGGGGCTGTCGATTGTAGTCCGCACAGATTTTGATAGTGCCTGGAAACGAAGAACACTCCGTGGAGGTAATCTAGCAAAAGGAAACATCTTTGTGTTTACTTTTATATTCTTGTGAATTTATTAAATTTCTTTATTTGTTAAAGTTGGATTTCGCTTATTAAGTGGATTTTTTGTTCTTTTCCTTCAATGTACAATTATTGTTATGAAATTTGGCGTGCAATTATTGTGATTTGATCACAACTTGCACGAACTTGGTGTAAAAAAAATGCCCCATCCTCTTCATTTTCTCTTCTTCACTTGGAGGAAACATCTTGGTTTCCACTTTTTTATTCATTGAATTTATTTTTAAAATATTGTTAGCGAACTTATAACTTCACTCTGCATTGATGTTTCTCTCCCTTAAATATTATTGTGTAATTACTGAATTTAATCAATGACTCGTTCGATCTTGGCTTTACTAATTATAGCGTCCGTTCTTTTTCATATTCTCTCCCTTTCTATGGAGGAAATATCTTTCTGTTTACTATTACATTCTTGTGTATACATTAAATTTCTTTGTTTTTTAAATTTGGCATTTCCCTTATTAAGTGTGATTTTTTTGTGTTCCTTCAATGCAGTATTATTGTTATAAAATGTGGTGTGTGACTATCGTGATTTGAACACAATTTGCACGATCTTGGTGTCAAAAATAAAAGCGCCACGTCCTCCTCATTTACTCTTATTCATGTGGAGCAAACATCTTGGTTTTCACTTTTTTATTCATTGAATTTTTTAAATTAATTTGTTTGAGAAATTAGATCTCCGTTTTCTAGTGATGTGTCTTTCCCTTCAAGATTAATTATCTGAATTTAATCAATGACTCGTTAAATCTTGGTGTTACTAATATAAGAGTCCAATTTTCCTCATCTTCTCACCCTCAATATAGAAGAAATTCGTTCCCCCGGGGTTGGATAACGCTCAGTAGAGGTAGCACTAGTAGTCAGATTTTGATACCGATGTCTGAAACAGATGCTGTCTGGTAAACTCGGGGCTGTTGATTGTAGTGTGCACAGATTTCGATAGTGCCTGGAAACAAAGAACACTCCGTGGAGGTAATCTAGCAAGAGGAAACATCTTTGTGTTTACTTTTATATTCTTGTGAATTTATTAAATTTCTTTATTTGTTAAAGTTGGATTTCGCTTATTAAGTGGGTTTTTTGTTCTTTTCCTTCAGTGTACAATTATTGTTATGAAATCTGGCGTGCAATTATCGTGATTTGATCACAACTTGCACGAACTTGGTGTAAAAAAAATGCCCCATCCTCTTCATTTTCTCTTCTTCACTTGGAGAAAACATCTTGGTTTCCACTTTTTTATTCATTGAATTTATTTTTAAAATATTGTTAGTGAACTTATAACTTCGCTCTGCATTGATGTTTATCTCCCTTAAATATTATTGTGTAATTACTGAATTTAATCATTGACTCGTTCGATCTTGGCTTTACTAATTATAGCGTCCGTTCTTTTTCATATTCTCTTCCTTTCTATGGAGGAAACATCTTTCTGTTTACTATTACATTCTTGTGTATACATTAAATTTCTTTGTTTTTTAAATTTGGCATTTCCCTTATTAAGTGTGATTTTTTTGTGTTCCTTCAATGCAGTATAATTGTTATAAAATGTGGTGTGTGACTATCGTGATTTAACACAATTTGCACGATCTTGGTGTCAAAAATAAAAGTGCCACATCCTCCTCATTTACTCTTATTCATGTGGAGCAAACATCTTGGTTTTCACTTTTTTATTCATTGAATTTTTTAAATTAATTTGTTTGAGAAATTAGATCTCCATTTTCTAGTGATGTGTCTTTCCCTCTAAGATTAATTATCTGAATTTAATCAATGACTCGTTAAATCTTGGTATTACTAATATAAGAGTCCAAATTTCCTCATCTTCTCATCCTCAATATAGAGGAAATTCGTTCCCCCGGGGTTGGACAACGCTCAGTAGAGGTAGCACTAGTAGTCAGATTTTGACACCGATGTCTGAAACGGATGCTGTATGGTAAACTCGGGGCTGTCGATTGTAGTGCGCACAGATTTTGATAGTGCCTGGAAACGAAGAACACTCCGTGGAGGTAATCTAGCAAAAGGAAACATCTTTGTGTTTACTTTTATATTCTTGTGAATTTATTAAATTTCTTTATTTGTTAAAGTTGGATTTCGCTTATTAAGTGGGTTTTTTGTTCTTTTCCTTCAATGTACAATTATTGTTATGAAATTTGGCGTGCAATTATTGTGATTTGATCACAACTTGCACGAACTTGGTGTAAAAAAATGCCCTATCCTCTTCATTTTCTCTTCTTCACTTGGAGGAAACATCTTGGTTTCCACTTTTTTAGTCATTGAATTTATTTTTAAAATATTGTTAGTAAACTTATAACTTCGTTCTGCATTGATGTTTCTCTCCCTTAAATATTATTGTGTAATTACTGAATTTAATCAATGACTCGTTCGATCTTGGCTTTACTAATTATAGCGTCCGTTCTTTTTCATATTCTCTTCCTTTCTATGGAGGAAACATCTTTCTGTTTACTATTACATTCTTGTATATACATTAAATTTCTTTGTTTTTTAAATTTGGCATTTCCCTTATTAAGTGTGATTTTTTTGTGTTCCTTCAATGCAGTATTATTGTTATAAAATGTGGTGTGCGCCTATCGGGATTTGAACACAATTTGCACGATCATGGTGTCAAAAATAAAAGCGCCACATCCTCCTCATTTACTCTTATTCATGTGGAGCAAACATCTTGGTTTTCACTTTTTTATTCGTTGAATTTTTTAAATTAATTTGTTTGAGAAATTAGATCTCCGTTTTCTAGTGATGTGTCTTTCCCTCTAAGATTAATTATCTGAATTTAATCAATGACTCGTTAAATCTTGGTGTTACTAATATAAGAGTCCAATTTTCCTCATCATCTCATCCTCAATATAGAGGAAATTCGTTTCCCCAGGGTTGGATAACGCTCAGTAGAGGTAGCACTAGTAGTCAGATTTTGACATCGATGTCTGAAACAGATGCTGTCTGGTAAACTCGGGGCTGTCGATTGTAGTGCGCACAGATTTTGATAGTGCCTGGAAACGAAGAACACTCCGTGGAGGTAATCTAGCAAAAGGAAACATCTTTGTGTTTACTTTTATATTCTTGTGAATTTATTAAATTTCTTTATTTGTTTAAGTTGGATTTCGCTTATTAAGTGGGTTTTTTGTTCTTTTCCTTCAATGTACAATTATTGTTATGAAATTTGGCGTGCAATTATTGTGATTTGATCACAACTTGCACGAACTTGGTGTAAAAAAAATGCCCCATCCTCTTCATTTTCTCTTCCTCACTTGGAGGAAACATCTTGGTTTCCACTTTTTTATTCATTGAATTTATTTTTAAAATATTGTTAGCGAACTTATAACTTCACTCTGCATTGATGTTTCTCTCCCTTAATATTATTGTGTAATTACTGAATTTAATCAATGACTCGTTCGATCTTGGCTTTACTAATTATAGCGTCCGTTCTTTTTCATATTCTCTTCCTTTCCACGGAGGAAACATCTTTCTGTTTACTATTACATTCTTGTGTATACATTAAATTTCTTTGTTTTTTAAATTTGGCATTTCCCTTATTAAGTGTGATTTTTTTGTGTTCCTTCAATGCAGTATTATTGTTATAAAATGTGGTGTGCGCCTATCGGGATTTGAACACAATTTGCACGATCATGGTGTCAAAAATAAAAGCGCCACATCCTCCTCATTTACTCTTATTCATGTGGAGCAAACATCTTGGTTTTCACTTTTTTATTCGTTGAATTTTTTAAATTAATTTGTTTGAGAAATTAGATCTCCATTTTCTAGTGATGTGTCTTTCCCTCTAAGATTAATTATCTGAATTTAATCAATGACTCGTTAAATCTTGGTGTTACTAATATAAGAGTCCAATTTTCCTCATCATCTCATCCTCAATATAGAGGAAATTCGTTTCCCCAGGGTTGGATAACGCTCAGTAGAGGTAGCACTAGTAGTCAGATTTTGACACCGATGTCTGAAACAGATGCTGTCTGGTAAACTCGGGGCTGTCGATTGTAGTCCGCACAGATTTTGATAGTGCCTTGAAACGAAGAACACTCCGTGGAGGTAATCTAGCGAAAGGAAACATCTTTGTGTTTACTTTTATATTCTTGTGAATTTATTAAATTTCTTTATTTGTTAAAGTTGGATTTCGCTTATTAAGTGGGTTTTTTGTTCTTTTCCTTCAATGTACAATTATTGTTATGAAATTTGGCGTGCAATTATTGTGATTTGATCACAACTTGCACGAACTTGGTGTAAAAAAAATGCCCCATCCTCTTCATTTTCTCTTCTTCACTTGGAGGAAACATCTTGGTTTCCACTTTTTTATTCATTGAATTTATTTTTAAAATATTGTTAGCGAACTTATAACTTCACTCTGCATTGATGTTTCTCTCCCTTAAATATTATTGTGTAATTACTGAATTTAATCAATGACTCGTTCGATCTTGGCTTTACTAATTATAGCGTCCGTTCTTTTTCATATTCTCTTCCTTTCTATGGAGGAAACATCTTTCTGTTTACTATTACATTCTTGTGTATACATTAAATTTCTTTGTTTTTTAAATTTGGCATTTCCCTTATTAAGTGTGATTTTTTTGTGTTCCTTCAATGCAGTATTATTGTTATAAAATGTGGTGTGTTACTATCGTGATTTGAACACAATTTGCACGATCTTGGTGTCAAAAATAAAAGTGCCACATCCTCCTCATTTACTCTTATTCATGTGGAGCAAACATCTTGGTTTTCACTTTTTTATACATTGAATTTTTTAAATTAATTTGTTTGAGAAATTAGATCTCCGTTTTCTAGTGATGTGTCTTTCCCTTCAAGATTAATTATCTGAATTTAATCAATGACTCGTTAAATCTTGGTGTTACTAATGTAAGAGTCCAATTTTCCTCATCTTCTCACCCTCAATATAGAAGAAATTCGTTCCCCCGGGGTTGGATAACGCTCAGTAGAGGTAGCACTAGTAGTCAGATTTTGATACCGATGTCTGAAACAGATGCTGTCTGGTAAACTCGGGGCTGTTGATTGTAGTGTGCACATATTTCGATAGTGCCTGGAAACGAAGATCACTCCGTGGAGGTAATCTAGCAAGAGGAAACATCTTTGTGTTTACTTTTATATTCTTGTGAATTTATTAAATTTCTTTATTTGTTAAAGTTGGATTTCGCTTATTAAGTGGGTTTTTTGTTCTTTTCCTTCAATGTACAATTATTGTTATGAAATTTGGCGTGCAATTATCGTGATTTGATCACAACTTGCACGAACTTGGTGTAAATAAAATGCCCCATCCCCTTCATTTTCTCTTCTTCACTTGGAGGAAACATCTTGGTTTCCACTTTTTTATTCATTGAATTTATTTTTAAAATATTGTTAGTGAACTTATAACTTCGCTCTGCATTGATGTTTATCTCCCTTAAATATTATTGTGTAATTACTGAATATAATCAATGACTCGTTCGATCTTGGCTTTACTAATTATAGCGTCCGTTCTTTTTCATATTCTCTTCCTTTCTATGGAGGAAACATCTTTCTGTTTACTATTACATTCTTGTGTATACATTAAATTTCTTTGTTTTTTAAATTTGGCATTTCCCTTATTAAGTGTGATTTTTTTGTGTTCCTTCAATGCAGTATTATTGTTATAAAATGTGGTGTGTGACTATCGTGATTTGAACACAATTTGCACGATCTTGGTGTCAAAAATAAAAGCGCCACATCCTCCTCATTTACTCTTATTCATGTGGAGCAAACATCTTGGTTTTCACTTTTTTATTCATTGAATTTTTTAAATTAATTTGTTTGAGAAATTAGATCTCCATTTTCTAGTGATGTGTCATTCCCTCTAAGATTAATTATCTGAATTTAATCAATGACTCGTTAAATCTTGGTATTACTAATATAAGAGTCCAATTTTCCTCATCTTCTCATCCTCAATATAGAGGAAATTCGTTCCCCCGGGGTTGGATAACGCTGAGTAGAGGTAGCACTAGTAGTCAGATTTTGACACCGATGTCTGAAATAGATGTTGTATGGTAAACTCGGGGCTGTCGATTGTAGTGCGCACAGATTTTGATAGTGCCTGGAAACGAAGAACACTCCGTGGAGGTAATCTAGCTAAAGGAAACATCTTTGTGTTTACTTTTATATTCTTGTGAATTTATTAAATTTCTTTATTTGTTAAAGTTGGATTTCGCTTATTAAGTGGGTTTTTTGTTCTTTTCCTTCAATGTACAATTATTGTTATGAAATTTGGCGTGCAATTATCGTGATTTGATCACAACTTGCACGAACTTGGTGTAAAAAAAATGCCCCATCCTCTTCATTTTCTCTTCTTCACTTGGAGGAAACATCTTGGTTTCCACTTTTTTATTCATTGAATTTATTTTTAAAATATTGTTAGTGAACTTATAACTTCGCTCTTCATTGATGTTTCTCTCCCTTAAATATTATTGTGTAATTACTGAATTTAATCAATGACTTGTTCGATCTTGGCTTTACTAATTATAGCGTCCGTTCTTTTTTATATTCTCTTCCTTTCTATGGAGGAAACATCTTTCTGTTTACTATTACATTCTTGTGTATACATTAAATTTCTTTGTTTTTTAAATTTGGCATTTCCCTTATTAAGTGTGATTTTTTTGTGTTCCTTCAATGCAGTATTATTGTTATAAAATGTGGTGTGCGACTATCGTGATTCGAACACAATTTGCACGATCTTGGTGTCAAAAATAAAAGCGCCACATCCTCCTCATTTACTCTTATTCATGTGGAGCAAACATCTTGGTTTTCACTTTTTTATTCATTGAATTTTTTAAATTAATTTGTTTGAGAAATTAGATCTCCGTTTTCTAGTGATATTTCTTTACCTTCAAGATTAATTATCTGAATTTAATCAATGACTCGTTAAATCTTGGTGTTACTAATATAAGAGTCCAATTTTCCTCATCTTCTCATCCTCAATATAGAGGAAATTCGTTCCCCCGGGGTTGGATAACACTCAGTAGTGGTAGCACTAGTAGTCAAATTTTGACACCGATGTCTGAAACAGATGCTGTCTGGTAAACTCGGGGCTGTCAATTGTAGTGCGCACAGATTTTGATAGTGCATGGAAACGAAGAACACTCCGTGGAGGTAATCTAGCAAGTGGAAACATCTTTGTGTTTACTTTTATATTCTTGTGAATTTTTAAATTTCTTCATTTGTTAAAGTTGGATTTCGCTTATTAAGTGGGTTTTTTGTTCTTTTCCTTCAATGTACAATTATTGTTATGAAATTCGGCATGCAAATATCGTGATTTGATCACAACTTGCATGAACTTTGTGTAAAACAAATGACCCATCCTCTTCATTTTCTCTTCTTCACTTGGAGGAAACATCTTGGTTTCCACTTTTTTATTCATTGAATTTATTTTTAAAATATTGTTAGTGAACTTATAACTTCGCTCTGCATTTATGTTTCTCTCCCTTAAATATTATTGTATAATTACTGAATTTAATCAATGACTTGTTCGATCTTGGCTTTACTAATTATAGCGTCCGTTCTTTTTCATATTCTCTTCCTTTCTATGGAGGAAACATCTTTCTGTTTACTATTACATTCTTGTGTATACATTAAATTTCTTTGTTTTTTAAATTTGGCATTTCCCTTATTAAGTGTGATTTTTTTGTGTTCCTTCAATGCAGTATTATTGTTGTAAATGTGGTGTGCGACTATCGTGATTTGAACACAATTTGCACGATCTTGGTGTCAAAAATAAAAGTGCCACATCCTCCTCATTTACTCTTCTTCATGTGGAGCAAACATCTTGGTTTTCACTTTTTTATTCATTGAATTTTTTAAATTAATTTGTTTGAGAAATTAGATCTCCGTTTTCTAGCAACATGAAGTGCATGTGTCCATTTTAGGCGCATTATTTAGTAGTATTTAGGATCACTTTTGTGCTCTTTTATTATCGAGAGCTTGTGTTTTACCTTGAAATTCACTTAGGAGAGGTAAAAGCAACTTTGTACTCTTTTACCTCTTTTAAGTGGATTTTGTGTGACAAGGGAAGAACACGGAACCAACGAAGACCGGAAGACATTGAAGACTATACTTTCGAAGACTTTTGGATACTCACTTCGAAGACATGAAGACCGGAGGCCGTTGAAGACCATTTTGGAGCTGTTGAAGACTTGAAGAGTGAGAGGGATGGCTATGAAGAAGACAAAGAAACAATGCAAAACTGTGGCTGCCGTCGCGACCCCGTCGCGACACCGTCGCGACACCATCGCGAGCCGGGGCACCGTCGCGAGTCGCGACGAACACCGTCGCGAGTTGCGACCATCGGGCGGCCAGAAATCAATTTTATTTTCTTTGCACTATAAATACCATCTCTTTTCCCTCTTCTTCTCCAAGCTTTCCAGGCGCGTTTTCTCTGGTTTTGGGCGCCATTTTTAGGTTTTTCTTCTTCTTTCTTTTCTTAGCTTTCTCTTAGTTTGATTATGTCTTTTCTTGTTGTTCTAGAGTAGTTCTTGTTCTTGGGAGCAAAGGATTGAAGCTTCCACTATCTATGTAGCAAGAACTCATTTATATCTATCTATTTGGTAGTTTTGCTATTGCGCAATTATTGTGCTTTGAATGTTAATTGTTGATTGCATTGATGTTGTTGAGAGCTTGATGATATGAAATGCTTGGATTAATTGCTAGCTAGGGTTTGGGGGATTTGGGTTAATTTCCCCCCTGTTCTTGTTAGCAATGTGAGAGTATGAATTAGAGCTTTCGATTGTGTTAGTGTGTTGACAATGTGCTAGGCGAATGTGATTGATGTCGAACTCTTCGTCATGTTCGTTTGTGTAGCAAACGAGAGAGTCATATGCTCGCGGATGAATGTGCGTTGCACGTTCATCCAATCTCGTGTAATTGCATGAATTGGTTCAATGCCTAGTCACGGTGTAGTGGTCATAGGCATTGCCAAGCTTGTTGGTCCTTCGTGCTAAATGCCACCAATGTCGCCTTGAGTCGTGGTCGCGACTCGGGAGCCATTGGTGAGGTTTGACGAGAGATGTCGAATTCACTCTCGCAAACTACGAACTAAGAAGGATAGGAGTTCAGTCTCCACGACAAGTAGTTGAAGTATTGAATAGGTGATTTAAACTCATTCTTGAAGCATTTGTTATTCGGCGTTTATGTACTCTTGACGGTGTGTTTCACTGCATGTGTGCCATGAGTGGTTTGAGCATAGGGAGTGCTTGTTTGTGTGGTTGAATTGCTTAGGTGTAGGAACGTGACGAACTCCGTAGCACCTTTGCATGAAGATCTAGGAGCATGAACTTAGAATTCCTCGTGGTGTGTGTGTTGTGGTACTTGCTAGATGGGGTGTGTGAGCGTTGGGTCATGAATGCTATATGATGGAATGCGTGAATGATTCGATGAACTACATTAGATGTGGAAGTGGATATTCGTTGCCCCCAAGGCATTTTATCTTTGTAGTTTAAAACCCCTTTTCTTAGTTTTGTTTGATGATTAGCATAGTCACTTGACGTTGCTAGTTATCTTGTCTTTTTACTTTCGTAACTTAGGAAACCAACCAACCAACCCCCCCCCCTTTACTCGCTTTTATGTGTGTGTATATATATTTACTCCTAGCCTAGTATATCAACCATTTGCGTGCTTAGACGCTTAGGAAGATCCCTCTTCTCATTGGACGACCCCGATTTGCCACTATCTACCTAGTTGTAGAAAGTAAGCATTGAGGGCTTATAAATTATCTTTTGGCGCGCGGGCGCGACGACCACCCGCGCCTGTCAAAATGGCACCGTTGCCGGGGAAGAGGCATTTATTCTTAAGTATTTAGGTGTATTTGGTTGTGTATTAGCTAGTTGTTTTATTTTCCACTACTTGGTGGTTGTTTTTGTTCGGAGTAGATATTGCTCGAGTTCTTGGTAATCTATTTTATTGAGAATCCTTGCACTATGATTCCGAACTTTTGAAAAATAAAAAAAAAATTAAAATTTTTTTTTTCTTAATGGAGCGTCTCACCTTGAGGGAACTCATGACGAGAAGAGAGGCTCAACAAGCAAGGTTTTGTAGGATGTGTCATTCCGATCATCCTACCGAATCTTGCCCTTTGTTGTGGGAGGAGCACTATGACCGAGAAAGAACCCTTGGTTTCCAAAACCATGGGCACTATGAAGAGTGCTATCAAGAGGTAGGAGATACTGGTTTTCAAGGGCAAGAAGCTCATGAATGCTATCCATACCACAACTCTTACAATCCGGAATGGAGTGGTAGTCCGGATTTGTGGTATGAGAATGAGCCAGAAAACCAATATTACGAGCAACCTAGTTGGCCATCACCACCCTATACCATACCCCAAAACCAAGCCCAACAAGGAAGTTCAAGTTTGACACGTGAGGATGTCTTAAATACCATAGCAAACTTGAAATCCTTTACTAGTGAAGAGCCGGATACCCAGCTCTCCTCTAGCGTTGAGGCCATTGAGGGGCATGTGAGGAACATATTAGAGGTATTGACCCGAATGGAAGCTCGTGATTCCGAAAATACACCATCCCAACTTGAACTCGATGATTCGGTGAGTGAAGTCACCAATAAAAATGATTTTGAGTTTGAAAGGGATGAGAAGTTGGTTGTAGAGGATAGAAAAATGGAGGAAGAGGTGATAGTGCTACATTATCCATTAGCATTGTCACCCCTTCTCCCACCTAGTGAACCAACTCTTACATTTTCGGATGTTTTGAGGGAAACGAGAGAGGAGCCAAAAGATTATCCTAAGCTCCCTAACCACTTAATTCCCTTTGAACCATCTCCACCTCCACAAGACTTTCCTCTTGGAAGTTTTGTGCCCCCACCTCTCTTGTTTTGGATGCTCATGGTGAAGAGCTTCAAGCCTTCACCATACGGATAACATTAGGGTCGTGCCGATGACCTTAAAAATACGGAGCTTCGTCGTGCCGACGACGTTAAATAAATTCGGCATTTCTTTTAGTTTTTGTTTCTTCGTTTGTGTTTCTTAGTTTGTTTTTGTTGTTGTTTTGTTTTGTTCTTTTTATGGCATGTTTTTCTATGATTTTGTAGCAACATGAAGTGCATTGCAATGAAGGAGATGAAGGAACGAGATCAATGAACGAGGGAAGCAAGCTTGGACAGTTGGTAAGAAAACGAAAAAAATTTTAAGCCTGGGATACCCTGCCGTCGCGAGTCGCGATGGGCTTCGTCGCAAGTCGCGACGAACAGGGGAGCAAAATCCACTCCCAGCGCCAACTTTCCGCGAGTTGCCCTGACGTTGCGAGGCTCGTCGCGAGTCGCGACGAGCTCAGAAAATTTGGAGCTCCCGGACTCCACTTTCCGCGAGTCGCCCTGACGTCGCGAGGCCCATCGCGAGTCGCGACCAACCACGTCGCGAGTCGCGACGAGCTCAGAACATTTTGAGCTCCCGGACTCCACTTTCCGCGAGTCGCCCTGACGTCGCGAGGCCCGTCGCGAGTCGCGACCAACCACGTAGCGAGTCGCGACGAGCTCAGAACATTTTGAGCTCCCGGGCTCTACTTTCCGCGCGTCGCGATGACGTCGCGAGGCTCGTCGCGAGTCGCGACGTGCTCAGTAACTTTTGAAAATTTTTTGAGCCCGGATTTCAAGTTTCCAAGCTTCCAAGTTTCCAAATGATTTTAAACATTGCATAATCCTTCCTTCTTCTCCACCCAACACTCCCAAGAACATCACATACCTCTCATTTCTTCCACCATCATACATATATTGGCATATGAACATTCTTGCATCTTTATAGTACATTTGTTGATTGTAGTATGCCGACTACATCATTGTGACCGTAAGTTCTTAGCCTATAATGATGCCTGTATACATGTCAATATATGTTGGATATTTTTCATGCATAATCTTATAGTGGTGATTGAGGGTTGATTGGTTGTTCTTTGACAATACTATGGTTATTAACTCTTGATGCTAAACCTAGTATTACATATCCGTATGTACTTGTGAGTTTAATGTGTTCTTCGTGGTGTAGTCTTGATCAAACGGCGCCATGGAGAAAAATGTTTTTCTCGAGGGGTGAGTTCTTCTACGGCATTTTTGCTCACCCTTCCGGTTCCGAAACCCATCTCGGGACCATCCAAGTACTTGGATATCGCCATATCACCGGCGAATTGCGGAGACACGGGTGTCACTCTAACTCCCTTACCTTGATTTTTATTCTTCTTGCCTTACGTGTTTACATTGAGGGCAATGTAATGTTTTAAGTGTGGGGAGGGGTTAGAGGATTCAATGCATGCTAGATTGTTTTGGAATGCTTTTTGCTACTTTTCATTGGAAAAACATGAGAAAAAAAATAATAGAAAAACAAAAAGAAAAAAAATGAAAAAAAAGAAAAAAAAAAGAAAAAGAAAACCCGCTAAGTTGAAAACCCGAGAGGGCAACTTAGGCAACATTGGGGGCCCGGATAGGTCGAAAACCCTTAAAGGGCGGCCTAGGCAAAAATGAGAGGCTTAAATGTGCGGAAAAAGGTGAGATGTGAGCTAAAGAAACATGATGTGTGGCTAGGATGAAAACTCGAAAGAGCTCCTAGGCAAAATGAGAGAAATTGAGAGAAATTAAAAAATGCTATGATTTCACTCACTTGCCGGCGTTGGAGTCATAAGGTTGCGGTTGTCACACGGATGGATCGGGTAGCTCATTATCTATAGACCTCTTGGGATTGGGTAGCTTAGTGGGTTAGGAAACGGAGTATGGTTATGAAATTCTTGATCTCTTTCTACTTCGTTTTTGGTTGATATATTGGCATTAGGTGAAGCATGTGTTTAAAACTTCCTCTATGGTTTTAGCTTCATTTTGTGTCATTGGATTCTGGGAATATCAATTCTGGGCTGTGAAATATTTTTATGGGTAGTGAATTGATAAGTGGTAGGTTTGGTTAGATTTAGGATTGGGGATGTGTGTGTGCAAAATTCTCATGTGAGCTTTTATTTTGGGATTTTTGAGATTGAGAGTTTTTGTGAGGCTTTGATTGGGGGATTAGTTTAGGTTTTGGGATATATCATTTACTCCGCATGCTTGAATCTTTTCTTACTCGAGGGCGAGTAAGGTTTAAGTGTGGGGAGGTTTGATATGTCCATTTTGTGTGGTTATTTTGGGGGTTTTAGGATGTGGATATGCCATTTCCTCCGTATGCTTAAATCTTTTCTTACTCGAGGACGAGTAAGGTTTAAGTGTGGGGAGGTTTGATGTGTCCATTTTAGGCGCATTATTTAGTAGTATTTAGGATCACTTTTGTGCTCTTTTATTATCGAGAGCTTGTGTTTTACCTTGAAATTCACTTAGGAGAGGTAAAAGCAACTTTGTACTCTTTTACCTCTTTTAAGTGGATTTTGTGTGACAAGGGAAGAACACGGAACCAACGAAGACCGGAAGACATTGAAGACTATACTTTCGAAGACTTTTGGATACTCACTTCGAAGACATGAAGACCGGAGGCCGTTGAAGACCATTTTGGAGCTGTTGAAGACTTGAAGAGTGAGAGGGATGGCTATGAAGAAGACAAAGAAACAATGCAAAACTGTGGCTGCCGTCGCGACCCCGTCGCGACACCGTCGCGACACCATCGCGAGCCGGGGCACCGTCGCGAGTCGCGACGAACACCGTCGCGAGTCGCGACCATCGGGCGGCCAGAAATCAATTTTATTTTCTTTGCACTATAAATACCATCTCTTTTCCCTCTTCTTCTCCAAGCTTTCCAGGCGCGTTTTCTCTGGTTTTGGGCGCCATTTTTAGGTTTTTCTTCTTCTTTCTTTTCTTAGCTTTCTCTTAGTTTGATTATGTCTTTTCTTGTTGTTCTAGAGTAGTTCTTGTTCTTGGGAGCAAAGGATTGAAGCTTCCACTATCTATGTAGCAAGAACTCATTTATATCTATCTATTTGGTAGTTTTGCTATTGCGCAATTATTGTGCTTTGAATGTTAATTGTTGATTGCATTGATGTTGTTGAGAGCTTGATGATATGAAATGCTTGGATTAATTGCTAGCTAGGGTTTGGGGGATTTGGGTTAATTTCCCCCCTGTTCTTGTTAGCAATGTGAGAGTATGAATTAGAGCTTTCGATTGTGTTAGTGTGTTGACAATGTGCTAGGCGAATGTGATTGATGTCGAACTCTTCGTCATGTTCGTTTGTGTAGCAAACGAGAGAGTCATATGCTCGCGGATGAATGTGCGTTGCACGTTCATCCAATCTCGTGTAATTGCATGAATTGGTTCAATGCCTAGTCACGGTGTAGTGGTCATAGGCATTGCCAAGCTTGTTGGTCCTTCGTGCTAAATGCCACCAATGTCGCCTTGAGTCGTGGTCGCGACTCGGGAGCCATTGGTGAGGTTTGACGAGAGATGTCGAATTCACTCTCGCAAACTACGAACTAAGAAGGATAGGAGTTCAGTCTCCACGACAAGTAGTTGAAGTATTGAATAGGTGATTTAAACTCATTCTTGAAGCATTTGTTATTCGGCGTTTATGTACTCTTGACGGTGTGTTTCACTGCATGTGTGCCATGAGTGGTTTGAGCATAGGGAGTGCTTGTTTGTGTGGTTGAATTGCTTAGGTGTAGGAACGTGACGAACTCCGTAGCACCTTTGCATGAAGATCTAGGAGCATGAACTTAGAATTCCTCGTGGTGTGTGTGTTGTGGTACTTGCTAGATGGGGTGTGTGAGCGTTGGGTCATGAATGCTATATGATGGAATGCGTGAATGATTCGATGAACTACATTAGATGTGGAAGTGGATATTCGTTGCCCCCAAGGCATTTTATCTTTGTAGTTTAAAACCCCTTTTCTTAGTTTTGTTTGATGATTAGCATAGTCACTTGACGTTGCTAGTTATCTTGTCTTTTTACTTTCGTAACTTAGGAAACCAACCAACCAACCCCCCCCCCCTTTACTCGCTTTTATGTGTGTGTATATATATTTACTCCTAGCCTAGTATATCAACCATTTGCGTGCTTAGACGCTTAGGAAGATCCCTCTTCTCATTGGACGACCCCGATTTGCCACTATCTACCTAGTTGTAGAAAGTAAGCATTGAGGGCTTATAAATTATCTTTTGGCGCGCGGGCGCGACGACCGCCCGCGCCTGTCATGCTGTATGGTAAACTCGGGGCTGTCGATTGTAGTGCGCACAGATTTTGATAGTGCCTGGAAACGAAGAACACTCCGTGGAGGTAATCTAGCAAAAGGAAACATCTTTGTGTTTACTTTTATATTCTTGTGAATTTATTAAATTTCTTTATTTGTTAAAGTTGGATTTCGCTTATTAAGTGGGTTTTTTGTTCTTTTCCTTCAATGTACAATTATTGTTATGAAATTTGGCGTGCAATTATCGTGATTTGATCACAACTTGCACGAACTTGGTGTAAAAAAAATGCCCCATCCTCTTCATTTTCTCTTCTTCACTTGGAGGAAACATCTTGGTTTCCACTTTTTTATTCATTGAATTTATTTTTAAAATATTGTTAGTGAACTTATAACTTCGCTCTGCATTGATGTTTATCTCCCTTAAATATTATTGTGTAATTTCTGAATTTAATCAATGACTCGTTCGATCTTGGCTTTACTAATTATAGCGTCCGTTCTTTTTCATATTCTCTTCCTTTCTATGGAGGAAACATCTTTCTGTTTACTATTACATTCTTGTGTATACACTAAATTTCTTTTATTAAAAAATTTGGCATTTCCCTTAATAAGTGTGATTTTTTTGTGTTCCTTCAATGCAGTATTATTGTTATAAAATGTGGTGTGTAACTATCGTGATTTGAACACAATTTGAACGATCTTGGTGTCAAAAATAAAAGCGCCACATCCTCCTCATTTACTCTTATTCATGTGGAGCAAACATCTTGGTTTTCACTTTTTTATTCATTGAATTTTTTAAATTAATTTGTTTGAGAAATTAGATCTCCATTTTCTAGTGATGTGTCTTTCCCTCTAAGATTAATTATCTGAATTTAATCAATGACTCGTTAAATCTTGGTATTACTAATATAAGAGTCCAATTTTCCTCATCTTCTCATCCTCAATATAGAGGAAATTCGTTCCCCCGGGGTTGGATAACGCTCAGTAGAGGTAGCACTAGTAGTCAGATTTTGACACCGATGTCTGAAACAGATGCTGTATGGTAAACTCGGGGCTGTCGATTGTAGTGCGCACAGATTTTGATAGTGCCTGGAAACGAAGAACACTCCGTGGAGGTAATCTAGCAAAAGGAAACATCTTTGTGTTTACTTTTATATTCTTGTGAATTTATTAAATTTCTTTATTTGTTAAAGTTGGATTTCGCTTATTAAGTGGGTTTTTTGTTCTTTTCCTTCAATGTACAATTATTGTTATGAAATTTGGCGTGCAATTATTGTGATTTGATCACAACTTGCACGAACTTGGTGTAAAAAAAATGCCCCATCCTCTTCATTTTCTCTTCTTCACTTGGAGGAAACATCTTGGTTTCCACTTTTTTATTCATTGAATTTATTTTTAAAATATTGTCAGTAAAATTATAACTTCGTTCTGCATTGATGTTTCTCTCCCTTAAATATTATTGTGTAATTACTGAATTTAATCAATGACTCGTTCGATCTTGGCTTTACTAATTATAGCGTCCGTTCTTTTTCATATTCTCTTCCTTTCTATGGAGGAAACATCTTTCTGTTTACTATTACATTCTTGTGTATACATCAAATTTCTTTGTTTTTTAAATTTGGCATTTCCCTTACTAAGTGTGATTTTTTTGTGTTCCTTCAATGCAGTATTATTGTTATAAAATGTGGTGTGTGACTATCATGATTTGAACACAATTTGCACGATCTTGGTGTCAAAAATAAAAGCGCCACATCCTCCTCATTTACTCTTATTCATGTGGAGCAAACATCTTGGTTTTCACTTTTTTATTCATTGAATTTTTTAAATTAATTTGTTTGAGAAATTAGATCTCCATTTTCTAGTGATGTGTCTTTCCCTCTAAGATTAATTATCTGAATTTAATCAATGACTCGTTGAATCTTGGTATTACTAATATAAGAGTCCAATTTTCCTCATCTTCTCATCCTCAATATAGAGGAAATTCGTTCCCCCGGGGTTGGATAACGCTCAGTAGAGGTAGCACTAGTAGTCAGATTTTGACACCGATGTCTGAAACAGATGCTGTATGGTAAACTCGGGGCTGTCGATTGTAGTGCGCACAGATTTTGATAGTGCCTGGAAACGAAGAACACTCCGTGGAGGTAATCTAGCAAAAGGAAACATCTTTGTGTTTACTTTTATATTCTTGTGAATTTATTAAATTTCTTTATTTGTTAAAGTTGGATTTCGCTTATTAAGTGGGTTTTTTGTTCTTTTCCTTCAATGTACAATTATTGTTATGAAATTTGGCGTGCAATTATTGTGATTTGATCACAACTTGCACGAACTTGGTGTAAAAAAAATGCCCCATCCTCTTTATTTTCTCTTCTTCACTTGGAGGAAACATCTTGGTTTCCACTTTTTTATTCATTGAATTTATTTTTAAAATATTGTCAGTAAAATTATAACTTCGTTCTGCATTGATGTTTCTCTCCCTTAAATATTATTGTGTAATTACTGAATTTAATCAATGACTCGTTCGATCTTGGCTTTACTAATTATAGCGTCCGTTCTTTTTCATATTCTCTTCCTTTCTATGGAGGAAACATCTTTCTGTTTACTATTACATTCTTGTGTATACATCAAATTTCTTTGTTTTTTAAATTTGGCATTTCCCTTACTAAGTGTGATTTTTTTGTGTTCCTTCAATGCAGTATTATTGTTATAAAATGTGGTGTGTGACTATCGTGATTTGAACACAATTTGCACGATCTTGGTGTCAAAAATAAAAGCGCCACATCCTCCTCATTTACTCTTATTCATGTGGAGCAAACATCTTGGTTTTCACTTTTTTATTCATTGAATTTTTTAAATTAATTTGTTTGAGAAATTAGATCTCCATTTTCTAGTGATGTGTCTTTCCCTCTAAGATTAATTATCTGAATTTAATCAATGACTCGTTGAATCTTGGTATTACTAATATAAGAGTCCAATTTTCCTCATCTTCTCATCCTCAATATAGAGGAAATTCGTTCCCCCGGGGTTGGATAACGCTCAGTAGAGGTAGCACTAGTAGTCAGATTTTGACACCGATGTCTGAAACAGATGCTGTATGGTAAACTCGGGGCTGTCGATTGTAGTGCGCACAGATTTTGATAGTGCCTGGAAACGAAGAACACTCCGTGGAGGTAATCTAGCAAAAGGAAACATCTTTGTGTTTACTTTTATATTCTTGTGAATTTATTAAATTTCTTTATTTGTTAAAGTTGGATTTCGCTTATTAAGTGGGTTTTTTGTTCTTTTCCTTCAATGTACAATTATTGTTATGAAATTTGGCGTGCAATTATTGTGATTTAATCACAACTTGCACGAACTTGGTGTAAAAAAAATGCCCCATCCTCTTCATTTTCTCTTCTTCACTTGGAGGAAACATCTTGGTTTCCACTTTTTTATTCATTGAATTTATTTTTAAAATATTGTTAGTAAACTTATAACTTCGTTCTGCATTGATGTTTCTCTCCCTTAAATATTATTGTGTAATTACTGAATTTAATCAATGACTCGTTCGATCTTGCCTTTACTAATTATAGCGTCCGTTCTTTTTCATATTCTCTTCCTTTCTATGGAGGAAACATCTTTCTGTTTACTATTACATTCTTGTGTATACATCAAATTTCTTTGTTTTTTAAATTTGGCATTTCCCTTATTAAGTGTGATTTTTTTGTGTTCCTTCAATGCAGTATTATTGTTATAAAATGTGGTGTGCGACTATCGTGATTCGAACACAATTTGCACGATCTTGGTGTCAAAAATAAAAGCGCCACATCCTCCTCATTTACTCTTGTGGAGCAAACATCTTGGTTTTCACTTTTTTATTCATTGAATTTTTTAAATTAATTTGTTTGAGAAATTAGATCTCCATTTTCTAGTGATGTGTCTTTCCCTCTAAGATTAATTATCTGAATTTAATCAATGACTCGTTAAATCTTGGTATTACTAATATAAGAGTCCAATTTTCCTCATCTTCTCATCCTCAATATAGAGGAAATTCGTTCCCCCGGGGTTGGATAACGCTCAGTAGAGGTAGCACTAGTAGTCAGATTTTGACACCGATGTCTGAAACAGATGCTGTATGGTAAACTCGGGGCTGTCGATTGTAGTGCGCACAGATTTTGATAGTGCCTGGAAACGAAGAACACTCCGTGGAGGTAATCTAGCAAAAGGAAACATCTTTGTGTTTACTTTTATATTCTTGTGAATTTATTAAATTTCTTTATTTGTTAAAGTTGGATTTCGCTTATTAAGTGGGTTTTTTGTTCTTTTCCTTCAATGTACAATTATTGTTATGAAATTTGGCGTGCAATTATTGTGATTTGATCACAACTTGCACGAACTTGGTGTAAAAAAAATGCCCCATCCTCTTCATTTTCTCTTCTTCACTTGGAGGAAACATCTTGGTTTCCACTTTTTTATTCATTGAATTTATTTTTAAAATATTGTTAGTAAACTTATAACTTCGTTCTGCATTGATGTTTCTCTCCCTTAAATATTATTGTGTAATTACTGAATTTAATCAATGACTCGTTCGATCTTGCCTTTACTAATTATAGCGTCCGTTCTTTTTCATATTCTCTTCCTTTCTATGGAGGAAACATCTTTCTGTTTACTATTACATTCTTGTGTATACATCAAATTTCTTTGTTTTTTAAATTTGGCATTTCCCTTATTAAGTGTGATTTTTTTGTGTTCCTTCAATGCAGTATCATTGTTATAAAATGTGGTGTGCGACTATCGTGATTCGAACACAATTTGCACGATCTTGGTGTCAAAAATAAAAGCGCCACATCCTCCTCATTTACTCTTGTGGAGCAAACATCTTGGTTTTCACTTTTTTATTCATTGAATTTTTTAAATTAATTTGTTTGAGAAATTAGATCTCCATTTTCTAGTGATGTGTCTTTCCCTCTAAGATTAATTATCTGAATTTAATCAATGACTCGTTAAATCTTGGTATTACTAATATAAGAGTCCAATTTTCCTCATCTTCTCATCCTCAATATAGAGGAAATTCGTTCCCCCGGGGTTGGATAACGCTCAGTAGAGGTAGCACTAGTAGTCAGATTTTGACACCGATGTCTGAAACAGATGCTGTCTGGTAAACTCGAGGCTGTCGATTGTAGTGCGCACAGATTTTGATAGTGCCTGGAAACGAAGAACACTCCGTGGAGGTAATCTAGCAAAAGGAAACATCTTTGTGTTTACTTTTATATTCTTATGAATTTATTAAATTTCTTTATTTGTTAAAGTTGGATTTCGCTTATTAAGTGGGTTTTTTGTTCTTTTCCTTCAATGTACAATTATTGTTATGAAATTTGGCGTGCAATTATTGTGATTTGATCACAACTTGCACGAACTTGGTGTAAAAAAAATGCCCCATCCTCTTCATTTTCTCTTCTTCACTTGGAGCAAACATCTTGGTTTCCACTTTTTTATTCATTGAATTTATTTTTAAAATATTGTTAGTAAACTTATAACTTCGTTCTGCATTGATGTTTCTCTCCCTTAAATATTATTGTGTAATTACTGAATTTAATCAATGACTCGTTCGATCTTGGCTTTACTAATTATAGCGTCCGTTCTTTTTCATATTCTCTTCCTTTCTATGGAGGAAACATCTTTCTGTTTACTATTACATTCTTGTGTATACATCAAATTTCTTTGTTTTTTAAATTTGGCATTTCCCTTACTAAGTGTGATTTTTTTGTGTTCCTTCAATGCAGTATCATTGTTATAAAATGTGGTGTGCGACTATCGTGATTCGAACACAATTTGCACGATCTTGGTGTCAAAAATAAAAGCGCCACATCCTCCTCATTTACTCTTGTGGAGCAAACATCTTGGTTTTCACTTTTTTATTCATTGAATTTTTTAAATTAATTTGTTTGAGAAATTAGATCTCCATTTTCTAGTGATGTGTCTTTCCCTCTAAGATTAATTATCTGAATTTAATCAATGACTCGTTAAATCTTGGTATTACTAATATAAGAGTCCAATTTTCCTCATCTTCTCATCCTCAATATAGAGGAAATTCGTTCCCCCGGGGTTGGATAACGCTCAGTAGAGGTAGCACTAGTAGTCAGATTTTGACACCGATGTCTGAAACAGATGCTGTCTGGTAAACTCGAGGCTGTCGATTGTAGTGCGCACAGATTTTGATAGTGCCTGGAAACGAAGAACACTCCGTGGAGGTAATCTAGCAAAAGGAAACATCTTTGTGTTTACTTTTATATTCTTATGAATTTATTAAATTTCTTTATTTGTTAAAGTTGGATTTCGCTTATTAAGTGGGTTTTTTGTTCTTTTCCTTCAATGTACAATTATTGTTATGAAATTTGGCGTGCAATTATTGTGATTTGATCACAACTTGCACGAACTTGGTGTAAAAAAAATGCCCCATCCTCTTCATTTTCTCTTCTTCACTTGGAGGAAACATCTTGGTTTCCACTTTTTTATTCATTGAATTTATTTTTAAAATATTTTTAGTAAACTTATAACTTCGTTCTGCATTGATGTTTCTCTCCCTTAAATATTATTGTGTAATTACTGAATTTAATCAATGACTCGTTCGATCTTGCCTTTACTAATTATAGCGTCCGTTCTTTTTCATATTCTCTCCCTTTCTATGGAGGAAATATCTTTCTGTTTACTATTACATTCTTGTGTATACATTAAATTTCTTTGTTTTTTAAATTTGGCATTTCCCTTACTAAGTGTGATTTTTTTGTGTTCCTTCAATGCAGTATTATTGTTATAAAATGTGGTGTGTAACTATCGTGATTTGAACACAATTTGCACGATCTTGGTGTCAAAAATAAAAGCGCCACATCCTCCTCATTTACTCTTATTCATGTGGAGCAAACATCTTGGTTTTCACTTTTTTATTCGTTGAATTTTTTAAATTAATTTGTTTGAGAAATTAGATCTCCATTTTCTAGTGACGTGTCTTTCCCTCTAAGATTAATTATCTGAATTTTATCAATGACTCGTTAAATCTTGGTGTTACTAATATAAGAGTCCAATTTTCCTCATCATCTCATCCTCAATATTGAGGAAATTCGTTCCCCCGGGGTTGGATAACGCTCAGTAGAGGTAGCACTAGTAGTCAGATTTTGACACCGATGTCTGAAACAGATGCTGTCTGGTAAACTCGGGGCTGTCGATTGTGGTGCGCACAGATTTTGATAGTGCCTGGAAACGAAGAACACTCCGTGGAGGTAATCTAGCAAGAGGAAACATCTTTGTGTTTACTTTTATATTCTTGTGAATTTATTAAATTTCTTTATTTGTTAAAGTTGGATTTCGCTTATTAAGTGGGTTTTTTGTTCTTTTCCTTCAATGTACAATTATTGTTATGAAATTTGGCGTGCAATTATCGTGATTTGATCACAACTTGCACGAACTTGGTGTAAAAAAAATGCCCCATCCTCTTCATTTTCTCTTCTTCACTTGGAGGAAACATCTTGGTTTCCACTTTTTTATTCATTGAATTTATTTTTAAAATATTGTTAGCGAACGTATAACTTCACTCTGCATTGATGTTTCTCTCCCTTAAATATTATTGTGTAATTACTGAATTTAATCAATGACTCGTTCGATCTTGCCTTTACTAATTATAGCGTCCGTTCTTTTTCATATTCTCTCCCTTTCTATGGAGGAAATATCTTTCTGTTTACTATTACATTCTTGTGTATACATTAAATTTCTTTGTTTTTTAAATTTGGCATTTCCCTTATTAAGTGTGATTTTTTTGTGTTCCTTCAATGCAGTATTATTGTTATAAAATGTGGTGTGTGACTATCGTGATTTGAACACAATTTGCACGATCTTGGTGTCAAAAATAAAAGCGCCACATCCTCCTCATTTACTCTTATTCATGTGGAACAAACATCTTGGTTTTCACTTTTTTATTCATTGAATTTTTTAAATTAATTTGTTTGAGAAATTAGATCTCCGTTTTCTAGTGATGTGTCTTTCCCTTCAAGATTAATTATCTGAATTTAATCAATGACTCGTTAAATCTTGGTGTTACTAATATAAGAGTCCAATTTTCCTCATCTTCTCATCCTCACTATAGAGGAAATTCGTTCCCCCGGGTTTGGATAACGCTCAGTAGAGGTAGCACTAGTAGTCAGATTTTGACACCGATGTCTGAAATAGATGCTGTCTGGTAAACTCGGGGCTGTTGATTGTAGTGTGCACAGATTTCGATAGTGCCTGGAAACGAAGAACACTCCGTGGAGGTAATCTAGAAAGAGGAAACATCTTTGTGTTTACTTTTATATTCTTGTGAATTTATTAAATTTCTTTATTTGTTAAAGTTGGATTTCGCATATTAAGTGGGTTTTTTTATCTTTTCCTTCAATGCACAATTATTTTTATGAAATTTGGCGTGAAAATATCGTGATTTGATCACAACTTGCATGAACTTGGTGTAAAACAAATGACCCATCCTCTTCATTTTCTCTTCTTCACTTGGAGGAAACATCTTGGTTTCCACTTTTTTATTCATTGAATTTATTTTTAAAATATTGTTAGCGAACGTATAACTTCACTCTGCATTGATGTTTCTCTCCCTTAAATATTATTGTGTAATTACTGAATTTAATCAATGACTCGTTCGATCTTGCCTTTACTAATTATAGCGTCCGTTCTTTTTCATATTCTCTCCCTTTCTATGGAGGAAATATCTTTCTGTTTACTATTACATTCTTGTGTATACATTAAATTTCTTTGTTTTTTAAATTTGGCATTTCCCTTATTAAGTGTGATTTTTTTGTGTTCCTTCAATGCAGTATTATTGTTATAAAATGTGGTGTGTGACTATCGTGATTTGAACACAATTTGCACGATCTTGGTGTCAAAAATAAAAGCGCCACATCCTCCTCATTTACTCTTATTCATGTGGAACAAACATCTTGGTTTTCACTTTTTTATTCATTGAATTTTTTAAATTAATTTGTTTGAGAAATTAGATCTCCGTTTTCTAGTGATGTGTCTTTCCCTTCAAGATTAATTATCTGAATTTAATCAATGACTCGTTAAATCTTGGTGTTACTAATATAAGAGTCCAATTTTCCTCATCTTCTCATCCTCACTATAGAGGAAATTCGTTCCCCCGGGTTTGGATAACGCTCAGTAGAGGTAGCACTAGTAGTCAGATTTTGACACCGATGTCTGAAATAGATGCTGTCTGGTAAACTCGGGGCTTTCGATTGTAGTGCGCAATGATTTTGATAGTGCCTGGAAACGAAGAACACTCCGTGGAGGTAATCTAGAAAGAGGAAACATCTTTGTGTTTACTTTTATATTCTTGTGAATTTATTAAATTTCTTTATTTGTTAAAGTTGGATTTCGCATATTAAGTGGGTTTTTTTATCTTTTCCTTCAATGCACAATTATTTTTATGAAATTTGGCGTGAAAATATCGTGATTTGATCACAACTTGCATGAACTTGGTGTAAAACAAATGACCCATCCTCTTCATTTTCTCTTCTTCACTTGGAGGAAACATCTTGGTTTCCACTTTTTTATTCATTGAATTTATTTTTAAAATATTGTTTGTGAACTTATAACTTCGCTCTGCATTGATGTTTCTCTCCCTTAAATATTATTGTGTAATTACTGAATTTAATCAATGACTCGTTCGATCTTGGCTTTACTAATTATAGCATCCGTTGTTTTTCATATTCTCTCCCTTTCTATGGAGGAAATATCTTTCTGCTTACTATTACATTCTTGTGTATTTATTAAATTTCTCTGTTTGTTAAATTTGGCATTTCCCTTATTAAGTGTGATTTTTTTCTTTTCCTTCAATGCAGTAATATTGTTATAAAATGTGGTGTGCGACTGTTATGATTTGAACACAATTTGCACGATCTTGGTGTCAAAAATAAAATCACCACATCCTCCTCATTTACTCTTATTCATGTGGAGCAAACATCTTGGTTTTCACTTTTTTATTCATTGAATTTTTTAAATTAATTTGTTTGAGAAATTAGATCTCCGTTTTCTAGTGATGTTTCTTTCCCTTCAAGATTAATTATCTGAATTTAATCAATGACTCGTTAAATCTTGGTGTTACTAAATGAACTAGTTAAAAAGGATGTGAAATTTGTTTGGACTGAGAGTCAAGAGGTTGCATTTAATGAATTGAAAGTACAATTATTCAATGCTCATGTTCTTGCTTTACCTGATTTTAATGGGACTTTTGAGATTCATAGTGATGCTTCTGGTGTTGGTATTGGTGCTATTTTTATACAAGAAAATTGACCTATAGCTTACTTCAGTAAAAAGCTAAAGGGCGGTGCTCGAAACTATCCTGTGTATGATAAAGAATTTATGCAATTGTGCATGCATTAGAAACTTGGCAACATTATTTATTGCATAAAGAATTTGTCATTCATAGTGATCATGATTCCTTGAAATACTTGAAGAGTCAGATGAAGTTGAATAAGCGTCATGCTAAATGGTCTAGTTTCATTGAATCTTTTCCTTATGTGTTACAAAAAGAGTGAAGAAAATGTTGTTGCTGATGCTTTGAGATGCCAAGACGACTAGGTCAAGGGCGCTGTTTTCATTGTGATGCTTTTGGTGTTGATATTGGTGCTGTTTTGATGCAAGAAAATCGACATATAGCTTACTTCAGTGAAATGCTAAAGGGTGGTGCTCTAAACTATCCTGTGTATGATAAAGAATTTTATGCAATTGTGCGTGCATTAGAAACTTGGAAACATTATTTATTCCATAAGAAATTTGTCATTCATAGTGATTATGAATCCTTGAAATACTTGAAGAGTCAGATGAAGTTGAATAAGCGCCATGCTAAGTGGTCTAGTTTCATTGAATATTTTCCTTATGTGTTGCATTACAAAGAGGGTAAAGAAAATGTTGTTGCTGATGCTTTGAGTCGTAGACATGTTTTAATTACACGATTGGAATGCATTATATTAGGGTTTTCATTCGTGTGAGATATGCGACTGATTCTGATTTTTCATCTATTTATGTTGCATGCGAAAATAGTGCTTATAAGAAGTTTTTTCAGCATGATGGTTTCTAGTTTATGAATAATAGGTTATGTATTCCTCAATGTTCTATGCGTGAATTACTTGTTAGAGAAGCTCATTCAGGTGGTTTAATGGGATATTTTGATGCATTTAAAACTTATAATGTATTACGAGAACACTTCTATTGGCCGAAAATGGCACTTGCTATTTACAGGGTTTGTAGGAATTGTCTTGATTGCTTGAAGGCTAAGTCTAAAACTAAGCCTCATGGTCTTTATACTCCATTACCTATTCCTACACATCCTTGGGTTGATATTTCCATGGATTTTGTCCTAGGTTTTCCACGATCTCAGTCAGGTATTATTCTATCTTTGTGGTTGTGGATAGATTTTGAGAATGGCACATTTTATTTCTTGTAGGAAGACAAATGATGCAAAGCATGTTGCAGATCTATTTTTGAAGGATATGTCAAGACGACTACAACCATAAATGAATACATTCCACGACTTGATCAAACATTTAAAGGATATGTTCGGGATCCTCTCAGTGACATGGCCAGACCTATGACTAGGTCAAGGACTGAGCTTAGGAATGCTGCTTTAAATGCTTTGATTGATCGCCTTTATGATGAAGAATTGAAGAAGGAGCCACCATCGACATCTTGGATTCATATTCAAGATTGTCGATGAACTGAAGACATCATGAAGAACACTATACTTTTTTTCCCACTGGGTTTTTAATGAGGTAGTGTGATCACTTTATAATATTGTAAAATTATTTCATTTTGGGTTTATTTGACTGATAGCTCGGCCATGTGGGCTTTGAAGAGCTAAATTTTGAAAATACAGTCCATTAAGGTTTCGTATATTCATTTTTATTCTGATTAGAATTAGATTTGGTAAGATAGATAAGGTAACATTCTTCAAGGTTACTTCTCGAATAATTCAACCAGATTACCTTAGACTACCATTTATTTTAGGTATTTTAGTTGGATATGGTTTTAGCTTCTTAAAGCTGCCATAAGTCGATTCAGTTTCCATTTGTGATTAGGGTTTGAGGCAAGATTGTAACCCTATAAATAGGGAGGCCTTATGGATGAATTTTAGACACTTTTCATCAATCAAATATACAACCTTTTGAGTTCATACTCTTTGCTTGCGAGCTATTCCATTAATACTTAACCCCGATGGCTAGTTAAGTATCCATAAACCTTGTAATCTGATCCTGAGGGCCAGTTAGAGAGCTTGTCAAAATTGAGTGTACCCCGAGGGCTAGACCTTGAATTTCGTGCGACATTGAAGGGTTCGCGAGTTCCCTTGTTTTGTCAAAGATCTTAATTCTGCAATCCAGATTCTTCGCAAGGGGATTCATATCAGTATTAAACAACTCTGGTGAATGATTAATAATTATCTGAGTTGAGAAAATCTAAGAAAACTTTTCATTCATGCAACGATAAAATAACATAATAGTATCATCGTTGAAAAGAGTGTCACCCATACCACCCAATTCATCAAGAATAGCCTTAAAGCGAGAGTAATAGTCCTGAAAAGATTGATCATCCTGACTAATGTTGTACATGCAATCACAAAGACGAAGACGATGAGCACGAGAACTGTTATAATATTTAGTAGCCAAAGCATCCCATACCTGAGCAGCAGTCATCATACGATCGACTACCGACATCGCAGATGGAGCGAGCGATGAAAAAAACAATGCTTGAATTTGTTGATATGACTGAATCCAAGCATTGTAAGCATCAAAGAAAGCTTTGGAGGATTCAGCAATTTTGGAATTCTTGTCAGAATATCCATTAGAGGCTGAATCAGTCGGTGGACCTAGGCATGGCATAGATCCATCAACAAAACCAAGTAACTTTATAGAATTTAAAACGTAAGTAACCTGAGTATGCTAGTGAGAGTAGTTGGAACCATCAAGCTTAATGGTGATACAGCTAATAAATGAAGCAAGCGAATAAGACGTCATCGGGAACGAGCAGGAACAGAGCCAAACACAAAAGAAAAATAATAGAGGACATTAGAGGAACGGGAAGCTTGTGATTGGCAGTGGCCGCTTGATCTCACTTTCGTGCTTGGATATAAAACAACAGCAGTAACAGAGGACATTAGAGGCATCAGCCGAGTGAATCAGTGCCCTGTGTGGTGTACGGCAGCCACACGTGGTCTGTGGTTTGACGACGCTTGGAAAACGCATGAAGCTGGTGGTATACGGTTTTTGATCGGCGATTGATAGCGGTTGGGAAGCAGCGGCGATCAGGAAAAACGATGGGTGGCGGTGAGCGGGATCCAAAATCTAGAGAAAATATTTTGTAATTTTTGGGTAAAGCTAGGAATATTTAGAGACACCTAGCTGATACCATAATGAAATATAAAATCCACAAATAATTGTGTATTCACATATATAGTGAGTATAAAGGGTATATAAAATAGATACAAATATGAACATGATATATACAAAACAAATTAGAAAGTGTATTCCTTTCTTATCCTAATTCTAAATCAATTATATCTCTATTACCTATATCTTGTCTATAGAGTCGCTTAATATAGCGACCTAAGATCTATACAGACTCGCGATAACGAGACGTTATGGGACACTTCTTTAAAGCATCCTATGAATGGGAGAGTCCCTATAAATACTTATTGGGACACTTTTTGGCATCCTAATAGGGCTTTTGTATTGTAGCTAGTATGTATACTCAAGAAAAACCAAAAAAAGATAAATTAGGAACAAAATCCAAAAAATAGGTTTTAGGAAAAGCGGTCATTTTTAAACTTATGGAACACGCACTATATTTTTTAAGTCATTGTAATATTTATTTTGAATATTGTACATTATAAGTTAATATATAATAAGACATGTTTGAATGTTAGAATCCCAGAAATATCGTATAGAAGTTAAGATATTTAAGTTGAAAATACATTATTTAAACTAAAAAGTACAATGTTTAAGTTAAAAATTACAAGGGTTGCTTCAGAGCTTCAAAAAAAACCATATGCAGGTTAAAATAAACATTCAACACAATCAGTATATCTAATAATTATATCCAAGTTATCCTTCAATTAGAAATAGCATTAATCATAAATACAAGTACTTTAAAATCAACACTTCAGATATTGTAAGGGGGTGCACTTAAATAATACAAGAGAAATTGTAAGGGGGTGCAAAAATGATATTTATTTTTTGTATATATTGATCTCAATATAAATATTACTCTGTCCCAGCCGAATGTGCACACTTTTTGGTCAACTTTCTCAGGTCATGTTTGACCAACGATAACTTTAGTTACGTATATTAACGGTGTGTTAAAATTTGATATTTAGAAAATACAGCATGCAGAGAATCCAACAATATCTCACATGATGATATTGGTATCTATATACTAGTTGAAATTTATGGTCAAACATGTCTTGAGAAAGTTGACCAAAAAGTGTGCAGATTCGGCTGGGACGGAGGGAGTATAAAAATTTAGTATAATGTGTCTCTGCTGCTGGTTGCAATCAAACTTAATCCCTTAAAATCATGTAAAACTTCAGAACATCTCTTTTGGCTTTCCATGGAGAGTTTTGTCACAATATATGCTTACATGCTACATAAAAATTCCCATTTCTGATTTCCCAATGAATGCATATTTCTAACCAATTGGTGATACATTTTCTCTAATTAAGAATCATCATATTACTGACATAATTTTGTTGTAAAAATAATGAATAGTAATTTACAAATGTTCATTCACTCAAAGCCCCAAATGATTTTAAAGAAATCATGAATTGGAAAGACCAGAATTGTTTATTAAGAGTTGAGTGAGAGTCAACAGATAAACACACACACACACACACATATAATAGATACAAATAAAATAAATAAATTTAGTTAGTTAGATTAGTTTAGTTTTTATTTCCATATTATGAATCTCATTTATATTCTGAAAGATTGAGGTATATATGGCGGTGCGATATGGTATAGTGTTAGGATTAATGAAATTTTGGAATTATTCACATCAATGTAATTTAGTTGGATGGAAATCAGAAAACAAGTAATTTAGTAAGATGCTGTCATTCATATCACTGCTAGAGAACGGATATCACTGCTGGTTCAACAATCAAACATAATTGGCATTCAGAACTACAAAACCTTCGATTCAAAATCATGCACTTCCCTTTGGGTTTGATTCCATCTTTTGTTTTTAAAAAAAAAAACCTGCTTCTTCCATTGAGATTGAAAGTACTTATATACTTAAATCTATATTCTTAATCGAACTTAATTAATTTCACTTCAGAAAGAGTATGATTTACCTTATGTGAACATAAAGTGAAGTAAAAGTATTTAGCACCTTGTGCCATAAAATGATGCAAAAAATATGGGGTGATATGCCGGTACATAAGCAAACTTGGTTTTTGTTTTTGATTTTCTAACTAAGCTGTGAACTTTTCTAAAAATTTAACATTTGTTTAGGTTCATTCTATGAATCGAATTCTTAATAATCTCATTCTTTATATTATTTGTTTGGGCTACTTAATTGCACTGCAACCTGTTTCAAGATTGAAGTACAAGCAAAAAATTAAGGTCAAATAATGATCTCAGATTCATTTATTAGGATGGTTGGGTAATTTCCTGAAGATGGTTGGATTCCTAATTAAAACAGATATATCTTTACTTGGGATGGATAAACTCATGCAAAGAATGGAGATGAGGATTAAAGTGTGAAGACAGAACAGTAATTTGTCCAGAAACTACTCAACAACCATGACGCACTAATTTTGTTAATGTTGCATTAACATCTCGGTGATAAATCAAATAATTACTTTATTCTATTAATTTTTGGAAAATAATTTATTTTGCATCCCAAGTACTTGAATTATTCTTATTTCTAACTTTCTTTTGTTGCTTTGAATGTAATTTCACTGTTATTGCGGCTGATCTGGAATGGTCAATTGTTCCGGTATTTCTTAATGTAAAGTCAAGGAATTTATTTTATTGGCAATTGTGTGTGAATTGTTTTTGACCTGATAAACAGACCATGTTGGAACATGGTGCTGCAGCAGAATTCACGCCATGGAGTTTTAACGGAATTCAAGCCGATATATTGAAGTATTTTGGAATTTATGGTAATTGTATATTTGGCTATATATTAGGCGTGTGAAGCATAATTGGTTTTATGGAAAATCCCTACTTATATGGAGAAGATTCATTCGAATATATGGGAGAGTTTGAGATAAGGTAAATCCCTTTATTTATGGGATTAGGATATGCTTCAACAATCAGATTTGGAATAGGAATATTATGGAAATAATCAAGAATATTCAGATCTGATTCGTGGATATAAAGATGGGACAAACACGGCTGCATAACTAACGATTTTAGAGAGCAAAATCTGCACCCAGATTTTGAGATCTTACGAAACTTGCAAGAGCCAATATACTGTGTTCCAACACTGTCCTGTCGCACTAAGTTCAGAATCGTATACCTTAATTCCTCGGGAGGAGGGGATCTTGCGTCGACGGAGTTCGAGGTCAGAGGGAGTCTGATCAAGGCAGATCGGTAGCTAGGGGAGCTAGCAGAGTCCACACGTCATAGTTAGTAAAGATAAGTATTTTGTAAACTGTACTCTGTACTGTATCTTTCTAATTAGTGGATTCATTCTGAACTGGGCCAGGCCCCGCGGATGTAGGTGGTTTACACCGAACTGCGTAACCAAGCTGTGTGTCTTGTACGTTTTATGTTATTTTACACTAGTAAGTACTAGAAAAAGTGGTAAAACCAAATTTCATTTGGTATCAGAGCTGAGTCACTTATTGTTCCCTTGGTTGTTTCAAGGAAAGTGAGATCCGGTTTTACCATGACGACAAAAGAAGGAGCTTCAGTCTCTCGACCACCACTGTTGGAAGGAAACAACTACAATTATTGGAAGGCACGTATGAGGGTCTTTATCAATTCACTGGATGAACTGGCATGGTTTTATGTTGAGAATGAATGGAATCATCCTACAGAAGATGCTGACACAAGTTCTAAGGCTGTGGAAGGAGAGTCGAGTCAAAAACCCAAAGACAAAGCTAAGTGGACTCCAGATGATCTTAAAGAATCACTGGCGAATTCGAAGGCCCTGAATGCAATCTTCACTGCTGTTGATGAAAATCAGTTCAAGCTTATATCTACATGTCACCAGGCAAAGAAAGCATGGGATATTTTACAAACTGTTCATGAAGGAACCAGTCGGGTGCGGGAATCTAAGCTACAGATGCTGGCTACCAAGTTTGAAGAACTAAAAATGGAGGAGGATGACACCATTGCTACATTCAATGGAAAGCTCAGAGATATATCCAACATGGCTTATCAACTGGGAAAGGTTTACAAGGAAACTAAGCTAGTGAAAAAGACATTACGATCTCTTCCCGAAAGATTTGCAATGAAAGTAGCAGCAATAGAGGAAGCAAGAGACGTAGCCACCATGAGCCTAGATGAACTGATGGGTTCGTTACAAACTTATGAGATGACATTCCAGCAATCTACGAAAAGAATCTCCAAGGATTTAGCGTTCAAAGTTTCTCCGGTCAAGGCAAGTCGTGAGTCTGATAGCGATGATGAGTTTGAAAAACTGGCACTTATTACAAAGAATTTCTCAACGATGCTGAAGAAGGTGGTTAACAAGAAATCTCAGGAGAGGTTTGGTGGAAACAGACAAAAGCCACTAGATTCGAACAATAATCGTGGAATGAGATTTGAACAAGGAAATATGTAGTTTGGGAGGAATCAGAACAACAAACCAAAACAGGCTGGACGAATTCAATGCAGAGAATGTGAAGGATTTGGTCATATTCAGGCTGAATGTGCTAACACCCGCAAGAAACAAGGAAGATCATATGTCACCTCTTGGAGTGATGATGAAGATAATGAAAAGGATGAAGAAGAACTTACGAGTAATTACATAGCTTTTGGAGCAAAGGTACATGATACATCAGAAGGTCAGTGTTCCAACACACTGAACAAAGGTAAGGCTGTATGTTCCAACAAGAATCTGGACGATGCTCGAAGTGATGAAGATGATCTATCTGTTAGTGATGAAGAGATCTATAGCACATACGAACAAATGTATGCTATGTGGATTCAAGTAGCTGACAAGAACAAAGAATTGAATGAAGAAAAAGGAAAGCTAATTGAAAGTGAAAAGGAACTACGATCCACGATTACAGAACTTGAAAAGCAAAATGAAGAACTGAGTCAGAAATTGATAGCAGTAGTCAAGAGAGCCGAGATGTCTGAAGCAACTATCTCTAAATTAAATTCCGGGAAAGCAAAGCTTGATGACATTCTGGATATGGGAAGAACCGTTGGTGATAGACACGGGATTGGATACAGGGAAGAAATAAAGACTGAAGTCCTCGAAAAACCAGTTACTCTCAAAGCTAGGATTCAAGAAGTAAAACGGAAGTATGGAAAGCCATATCAAAGAAAGCCTCTAATTTGCGGATACTGTACATACCAAGGTCATGCTGAACATCAGTGTAAAAAACTGATCAGAGATCAAATGACTGGAAGACAACTGTGTTCCAACACAATCGATACTCATACAAAAATCAGGAAGGTATGGGTTATTAAAAGGTCCAGTAAGTGTCTGGTGGCACATACTTCTTTATCAGCCTATTCCAGAGATTCTTGGTACTTTGACAGTGGTTGTTCTCGCCACATGACTGGAACTCCAAAATACCTTACAAACATTACTTCATATGATGGCGGATATGTAACTTTTGGTGATGGAAAAAGAAGCAGAGTAATTGGCAAAGGCGAATTAAAGATTGAAGGGTTTCCAGTACTCACAAGTGTACTATTTGTTGAAGATCTAAAAGCAAACTTGCTTAGTATAAGCCAGCTGTGTGACGACAACATGATTGTGGAATTTCAGAAGGACAAGTGTGTAGTGAAGCATGGTGAAAACAAGGTTCTTTCTGGAATACGATCTTCAGACAATTGTTACTTGTTGGAACAAGAAGTTCGATGCATGCTTTCAAAGCAGGATGAAGGAATTCTCTGGCATAGGAAGCTTGGACACATCAACTATAAAACACTGGTGAAAATTGCTAATATGAAAGCTGTACGAGGAATGCCAATCTTGACTAGCAAGAATTAAATTGTGTGCGGACCATGTCAGCAAGGTAAACAAACTCGTTCTTCTCATTCTTCAGTTCAGTTTATTACTACTTCTAGAAATCTGGAATTGCTACATATGGACTTAATGGGGCCAGTTAATACACCTAGCATAGGAGGAAAGAAATATATTTTTGTGTGTGTTGATGACTTCTCCAGATTTACTTGGGTAGCCTTCTTGAAAGAAAAATCTGATACGATTGAGGTATTTCGAAGCCTTATAGTAAAGTTACAGACTGAAAAGGGAAGTCCTGTAGGAAAGATAATCCGAATTCGAAGTGATCATGGCAGAGAGTTTGAAAATGAACAATTCAGTTCCTTCTGCAATGAGCTAGGAATCCAACATGAGTTTTCGGCTCCTATCACTCCTCAACAGAATGGCATTGTTGAAAGAAAGAACAGAACTCTACAAGAGATGGCTCGAGTTATGTTGGCGGAAAAGGATGTTCATTAGAAATGGTGGGCAGAAGCGATCAATACCGCGTGCTATACAATCAACTGAGTGTATCTTCGACCATTCACTGACAAGACAGCCTATGAGATCTGGAAGGGCAGGAAACCAAACGTCTCGTATTTTCATGTGTTCGGAAGTACATGCTATATTCTCAGAGATAGAGAACAGTTGGTAAAATTTAAAAATCGAAGTGATCCAGGAATATTTCTCAGGTATTCCATCAACAGTCGTGCCTACAGAGTTTTTAATCATCGAACCAACACTCTCATGGAATCAATAAATGTTATTGTGGATGATTCAGAAAAGGAACAACCTCCAGAAGTTGTAGAGGAAGAATCTGCCAACACTCATGTTCCAATACAGTCTCAATGTTCAGACAAAGCAAAATCTTCAGCAGATTCTACTGAACCAAATGATCACCAGAACCCTAACTCTACTGAAGATGGCCATGTTCCAACACACGACCATGTTCCAACACAGTCACCTCCTACTGACGACCATGTTCCAACACTCAATCACTCTGGCTCCACCATGAGAAGTACTCGATCAGTGCCTTGAGTTGATTATCGACGACTGGCTGGTCTACATTGTTTTGTTTCTCTGATTGAGCCCAAGAACTATAAAGAAGCCTTACTTGATGAATACTGGATTGCTGCAATGGAAGATGAACTCGGCCAGTTTACCAGGAATGATGTTTGGTATCTCACTCCCTGCCCCAAAGGCATTAATGTCATTGGTACGAAATGGATCTTCAAGAACAAGTCCGATGCAGATGGCGTAGTCACCAGAAACAAAGCCAGACTTGTTGCTCAAGGATATACTCAAGTGGAAGGTGTTGATTTTGATGAAACCTTTGCACCTGTTGCCAGGTTACAATCTATCCGTATTTTACTAGCTATTGCCTGCTCTTTGAACTTTACTTTGTATCAAATGGATGTTAAGAGTGCGTTTTTAAATGGAGTGGTGAATGAGGAAGTTTATGTGGAACAACCTAAAGGTTTTGAAGATCCCCATTATCCGCATCATGTATATCGTCTCAAGAACGCCCTATACGGATTAAAGCAGGCACCTCGAGCATGGTATGAACGACTTACTACCTTTCTACTTCAGAAAGGTTATCGTCGAGGGGGAGTAGATCGCACTTTATTTGTGCTTGACAAGTCCTCAAAGTTTCTAATTGCTCAAATATATGTTGATGGCATAGTATTTGGCTCCACTTCACCATCTATGGTACAAGATTTTGTCACCATAATGCAATCTGAATTTGAAATGAGCATGGTTGGAGAATTGACATACTTTCTGGGATTACAAGTCAAACAAGGACGGAATGGTCTATTCATCAATCAAAGTAAGTATGCCTTGAACTTGATTAAGAAATTCGGACTCAGTAGTGCTCGTGTAGTTCGAACTCCTATGGGAGTTTCTGATAAACTAGTGAAAGATGAAAAAGGAGTTTCAGTCGATCAGAAGTTATATAGAGGCATGATTGGAAGCTTATTGTATTTAACCGCAAGCAGACCAGATATATGTTTCAGTGTTGGAATATGTGCGAGGTTTTCAAGCTGATCCTAAGGAATCTCATCTTACTGCACTGAAAAGGGTTATTCGATATGTAAGTGGAACTTCAGAATATGGTGTCTGGTATTCTAAGAATTAAGATTCAGAGTTGATTGGGTACAGTGATTCTGATTGGGCTGGTAATGCTTATGATCGAAAAAGTACTACAGGTGGATGTTTCTTTATTGGAACAAATTTGGTGTCTTGGTATAGCAAGAAACAGAATTCAATCTCTCTATCTACTGCGGAAGCAGAGTATCTTGCAGCAGGGAGCTGTTGTGCACAACTGCTATGGATGAAACAAATGTTGAAGGATTATGGAATTCATCAAGAACCTTTGAAGATTTTATGTGACAATACAAGTGCCATTGATATTTCAAAGAATCCAGTTCAACACTTAATAACCAAACATATTGACATAAGGCATCATTTTATTCGAGATTTGGTGGAAAGTAAAGAAATGGAAGTGGTCTATGTTCCAACGCACGAGCAGTTTGCTGATATATTTACAAAGCCACTTGATGCTACCACTTTCGAGAGCCTTCGACAACACTTAGGTGTTTGTCAAATCTGAGGTAACTTTTACCTTTGATTAGTTTTTCGTGTAAATAATTTTGTTTTCTGTTTTTTTCGTCAAAAATTAGAAAAGAAAAAAATTATCTGAAGGAAGTAAAAGACTTACCAAAATAGGAGTAGTTAAGTAAGGTGTGTTGGAAGTTAATGAAGGAAGACAAAGTGATGTGACAAGAAGAGAAAGGGATGTTATTACAATTTTTGGGAAATCTAAAAAGGGGACTTCGCGAGAAAAGAGGTAAGTTCATGAAGAGTTGAAAGTTGTTTCAAACTCTAAAATCCCTTTTGCATTTTGTTACCCTTGGCCCGATTTTTCACCAAAACTCTTGCCAAAAATCTTATACTCAAAACTCTCCTCTATCTCGGCATTGTTCCAAATAATGTCAAACCCAAATTCTCCGATAAAAGAAGCTTCAGTGCCGGAAATTATGGAAGAAGACCGGAGCTCAGTGAATTCGGAATTGGTAGTGTTTGATGAGCCGAGAAGATATGTTGAATTGGGTGAGTCACAAACTCAAGATCAGAACAAAGTAAATGCTAACCATGAGGAGGATGAGGAGATAGCTGAAGCAGAGCCTGATAAAGCTGAAGAGGAAAAGGAAGTGGAAGAGGCTTCTGTCAAGAAACAGAGTGAAGATTCTGATGCTCAAGAGGAAGCGTCTGGAGGCAAGAAACAGGAAAACCCTAAGGTAACTGGTCCTGACCCTCGACCATTGAAAATCTTGGGTTTTGAAAGTAGAAGTGTGGATGATATTTTTGAGTGGTTACAAGCTAATAGATATTCCGTGGATCTAAGCAAAATCAAGAGTATAAGAAAGGATTTAGAAGTGTTGCATGTCAAAATTAAGGAAATTGTTTATGGGCACTTTCCTGATGTGTGGGATATTGAATATAAGACTGTGAAGTATCTGAGAGGGATGTACGGTCAGCTGAATGGTAAAGGGAAAGACAAATTTCATGTTTTCTGTCGTATGACTGCTCATAGTTATGTGTGGATAAGAGAAATTAAAGAGGAACAAGTTGTTGGGATGAAGACAGTAAGGTATGGAGACAAGCTACAGGTTGGATTTTTTTATGTGGAGAATGCAAAGAGGATGGAGAAATTGAGAGAACCTGTGATTATTGAACTGTCTGATGATGATGACAGTGTTCCAACACAGGAGGAAGAATCTGTGTATATGGAGGAAGAATCTGATGCTGATCTGGGGGGTACACAGGGTGATGTAGTTCAAGAAGATCTGGATGATGAAGCCCCTGATCAGTCTGCTGATGAAGGGAATCAGAAGATGGAAGTAGCTGATGAAGATCTGCCAGGTCAGGGTGTTGATTCAGAAGAAGAAAGAGCTGACAGTGTTCCAACACAGGATGCCCCAGACCTGACATACTCCAGTGACGAGGTCCTGGATGAATTTTTCAAGAAGGCAAAAGGAAAAAGGAAGGCTAGCTCTGCCATGAATACTGAGGCAGCAAAAAGAAGTAAGAAGAGACAGGATAGCAAGCCAAGGAAGGCTCTGCCACCCCCATCTGTCAGTCAGGTTTTTTCTGCAGTTTATTTTGACAAGAAGGGAGCTGAGATGGAAGAATTCTTCTCTGAGAAGAAGTTTATTGCTGAGAGACCCTTGGACTTGAAGGCTTATCAGGAGAGTGGGTTCACAACTTTCCTAAATGCAATGGGGATGATGAAGGCGGCCACAATTCAAAGGCAATTCAATCGACAGGTGGTTCTCGAGGTATATGCTAATCTCATGCCTGAGAATCTAGATATTACTTCTCCGTGGTTCGGTAGAGTATATGTTCGTGGAAAGATTGTAGAACTGTCTGCTACTAGAATCAATATGTTATTTGGGCTGAAAACTCCAGAGATAGGGGGAGTGTTTCCGGACGATTTGGATATGACTGATGATGAAATTTTGGCTGTGATCTCTGGAGGATATAAGAAGACGTGGCCGGCAGTAGGATATTCGCAAGCATCATGCTTGACCTCCAGATTCTTCGGGCTGTATCAGATAGCGGTTCACTGCTGGTTACCATCTAGCAATACTACTGCATTGACCAGGGAAATGGCCAAACTGCTCTACTGTGTTGGAACACAGCAGGAAATAAATCTAGGGTTATTAATTCAGCAACATCTGGTTCGACAAGCCACAGCTCCTAAGGTGAATGATGCTGTAATATACCCATGTCTGATCTCAGCGTTAGCCAAAAGTGCAAAGGTGAAGGGGAAGGCCTCTGACGTGATCATTGATACGGAGTTCTTGCGGCCTAACAAGAAGACCTTCGGACTCCGTCATGTGCATGATCTTCCTTGGACAGCTTCGGGGTCAACCTCCTCATCAGCAACAGCAGACAAGAAGACTCGATTGATGGCTATTAATGCTAGACTTGGAGCTGTAGGGATTCAGATTGCTTCGTTACAAGCAGAGCAAGCACGATTGGAGGAAGAGAAGTTGAATCTGGAAGGTTGATTAATTCAGGGGGAGTTTTAAAAACCGAATTTCATTTTTCATCTTTTTGTGTTGGAATCCCTTTGGCCTATGTGTGGTCCCAGGGGGAGTAATTTCGGATATTTGGTTTCAATTTGGTTGTAATTTCTGGAATTCTGGATTTTGGTTTTCGGCTTTCATTATGTGAATTCTGGTATTCTGTGCTCAGTGTGTGACCTTGATTCTGTGCTGCAAGGCCAAAATATTATGGGTCCACAAAAATGCCAAAGGGGGAGATTTTAAAGTCAAGGAATTTATTTTATTGGCAATTGTGTGTGAATTGTTTTTGACCTGATAAACAGACCATGTTGGAACATGGTGCTGCAGCAGAATTCACGCCATGGAGTTTTAACGGAATTCAAGCCGATATATTGAAGTATTTTGGAATTTGTGGTAATTGTATATTTGGCTATATATTAGGCGTGTGAAGCATAATTGGTTTTATGGAAAATCCCTACTTATATGGAGAAGATTCATTCGAATATATGGGAGAGTTTGAGATAAGGTAAATCCCTTTATTTATGGGATTTGGATATGCTTCAACAATCAGATTTGGAATAGGAATATTATGGAGATAATCAAGAATATTCAGATCTGATTCGTGGATATAAAGATGGGACAAACACGGCTGCATAACTAACGATTTTACAGAGCAAAATCTGCACCCAGATTTTGAGATCTTATGAAACTTGCAAGAGCCAATATACTGTGTTCCAACACTGTCCTGTCGCACTAAGTTCAGAATCGTATACCTTAATTCCTCGGGAGGAGGAGATCTTGCATCGACGGAGTTCGAGGTCAGAGGGAGTCTGATCAAGGCAGATCGGTAGCTAGCAGAGTCCACACGTCATAGTTAGTAAAGATAAGTATTTTGTAAAGTGTACTCTGTACTGTATCTTTCTAATTAGTGGATTCATTCTGAACTGGGCCAGGCCCCGCAGATGTAGGTGGTTTACACCGAACTGCGTAACCAAGTTGTGTGTCTTGCACGTTTTACGTTATTTTACACTTGGTTAAACTAAGCATGTTGGAACACACTAGTAAGTACTAGAAAAAGTGGTAAAACCAAATTTCACTTAATAATAAAACACACGAATTTGATCAGATAATAATAAAATATAAGATTGCCATACATTTTTAGATCACATGAACTATATTTATTTGATAATAAAGTTAAACGTTTCTGGATGCATAAAGGAATTTATAAACAGAGAAAAACATAGAATGACAAGAGACGCACAAAACCGTCTAAATTAGAAGACAACCCACAAGCCATCATGAAACTCAACGATGGAATTTTTAGCGGGTGCGAGGGCGGCTGTCAGCCCCATCCTCGGTCACAGAAATTTCCTTGCCCACAGAAGTGACAGTACTTCCAACACTCTCACTGGGAGCAGGAGGAACTATGGTGGAATTATGTTCATTGGCCTGACGTCTAAGATTGTTTTCGGGATCATGGACTGTCTCGAAGTTTAGGCAAATCTCGATTGCCTTTATGGGTATTGGGCCAAATGTTTCTCCGGTTGACTTCTTCTTCATCTCGTTGATATTCTTGGAAGCCATTTCTCAAAGAGATAGTTTAAGAAAAAATGGGAGGGACTAGAAGAAAAAATAGAGAAGACTGGTTGGGAGTATGCAGCATTGAACAACCAAGATACATATTTATAGATAAAGAGAAAGAAACTTGGAAGAAATAATACTAAACAATTGATGAATTCCCACAACCGTTACCAATATAACAATAAATATGTTTAGTATCATGTTTTGGCACGTGTCCTTTCCTTCAACACGTGTCCATTCCTTGATTTGACACGTAGAGGACACCTGTTGAAGGATGTGAATAGTTTGCAAAAGGTTTTCATAAAATGTATAAATGTGATGCATGGATGATGCATTGTTATCGTATTCCTTTTCTTTTTCTTCTTCCTTTTACTTAATCCATAATACTTTAGTTGGATATTAAATTATATATGCATATTAATTTCATAATTTAGAGGTTAAATGTATTTTTTATACTTCGAAAACAGCTCCATCAAATTTTCTTTAATGGATCTTCCTTAAAAATTCCATCCATCCTTGTGATGGGCAACGCAGCAGGAAACATTTCCCAGAATCACCATCTCTTGTTGTGAGCGATAACCATATTATAGGGGCGGTCCTTTTACTAGTGAATATTTTTGTTGGCTTTGTGAAAAGGATCTTAATTAGTTTTAAAACATATATTAGTTGGTAAATATACAAGTTTGAAGGAACATACTCCTAAATATTGAGATATTAGGCATGGAGGGGAATCTCCTGATAGGTGGTCTGTCGATGAGGTTATAGACATGCCAGGAACCTATCTGCAATTAACAAAGAATGTTAATTACTTGCAGGCCGGGTCATTAGAATATGGGTCGGGTCATAACAAATAAACCTAATCCCTCTTTTTCTTCAAAGGCAGCCTTCTTCCTTCTTCTTCGATCTGCAAACTTCGCTATTCTTCTTCAACCACGTTCCCTTTTTCGATCGATCATTTCCTTCTTCTTCGATTCACCATAGTTTCAATTATTCTTAATTAATCAGTGCATGAAACAATCAAAATCGATGGAATGTGGATATTTCATTATGTTATACGTGGCGGAGTGCGTCAAGGATGTACGGTTGGATTACATTCAAATTGAACTAGTGAATACTCCATTTTTAATTGAATGTTTTATAAAAGTAGGGTTTGTCAGTTTCTAACAATAATTTCTTATTGTTTTATTGCCTCAAGATTTTCCTCAAATAATTCAAGCCATGCTCACAAGAGGATACCACTACGGAAAGAAATTTCTTGGATATGCATCTTATACACATCCACTCTGCGGCTCTTGGAACTCCAGAAAGGGGGTAAAATATAAAAATCTTTTTGCATGATATGTATTATGTGGAATAATTGTCAAGCGATCCGTATTCCAATCTATAGATATTTTCTAGTATGGATTCTTCTATAGATTTTTGTTGTGTACACAATGTGTCATGCAATGTAATATACCTATTTTGTGAATCAAGGATACTTTTAGCCTGATTATTGAATGAAATAAGCACTTGACTATATCACCTGAACAAGTTATGAGTTTGGAACCGATTCCCACTTTTTTAGATTATTGTGACCTTATTCTCCCGATGATGTTCCAAGATTGAAACCTAAGGCCCATTCATGTTCCAAATTTGGAACTTAAGGTCCGATGAACTTCCGACTTTGAAACCTATATAATGCATACAATCAAATGAGTCAAGTGCACAAATGACCCTAACTTTAGGTTTAAAGTGAAATGTAACCCTTCAAAATAAGAAAGTGCCACAATAACCCTAACTATATGATATATGTGCCAATCAAACCTTGGGCGCCATTGACTTCAATTGTCAATGGGAGATTTGGATGGAATGTATGAAAATGACAATTTTACACTTGTATTAAATGGGGTAAAATGGGAATTCATCTTACGAGGAAAGGTAATTTTTGTCATTTCAGGTCCGATCAACACCCAAACTGATGAGTCAATGCCATAATAGTAACAAAAGGTTATAACTGCACATTTTGTTTTAAAGTTAGGGTTATTTTGGCACTTTCTAATTTTGGAAAGTTATATTGGCACTTCCAGCCTAATGTTAGGGTTAGAAGTGTCAAAATCCCAAATCAAATAAAATGCATCTAAAAATATAACAGGAGCCAAATTTTCCCTGAGGCTATAAATACAAACATACGAAATAGGTTGTGAATTCAACACCAAAAATTTAAAAAAAATTAAAAATAAATCAAAATTTGCTCCCTGAGATGGGTTTTGGAACCGAAAACTATAATAATGTTTCAATTTTAGAACCAGTTTTAGGTGCCGACATGACAGGAATAGAATTCAATTTCAGAACGTATCAAAGGCGGTTAGTTCTACCTACCAAAGGCGGTTAATAATCGCCATTAATCATGGCCATTTAAAGGTGGTTAAATGAACCCCCTTTGATCGCAATCAATCAAAGGCGCAACCGAAGAATTCACCCCAATAATGACTTATTTGATCTGATGTAACCGTCTTTAATGGATTTGTTCTCCACCAGTGCATGGCATGCCATGTTTGAAAAATTTTGGTAAGTCTCATTCGGTGGATATGCGACATACGGTAGGTAAAACTAAGAAACCGGAAAACTCACAAATGGTTGTGAAAAGGAAAGGCTAAAACATTCAAGTGGCAAATTTTTAAAGAAAATCTTAATCCCCAAATTGGTTTCCCCTTCTTGCCTCAAAATATTATTCATGTAGGAGCGACTTTGACCGTCGAACAGCGTAGGGTTTGAGCTACATCCCACCACCCCTGTCGACTACTTCAAATTCAATCAGCCTACTGTTGAATGGCAGTTATGCCTTAAAATAGTCAAAATGGCTATATTTATGTATATATAATCGTCTTAAACAATTTGTTTCCCTTAGGCAACATTGAAAATACATACTAGTTATTTATGTTCTTTATAATTGGACGGATTTCTTTAAAAATACAAATTGATTAAAACCACAATTGATTAGCAAAAAAATAATAAGATGAAAAAAAAATCCTTAACGAAATTCAAAAATTCCTTGACAAAAAGTCACGCAAAATGGGACTTCTAGGTTTTTGACAGTTTTTCCCCGTCGACAGCCACATCGTCAGCAATATTTGCTGAATCACGAAAAAATTAAAATAAAAGCAAAGTCACATTTGCTAAACACGACTTCACCATTGTTCTTTATACACAAAATAAAGGGAAGGTCTCAGGAAATGCGGCCTTTCCATAAGCTTATGGACAGTCCTCAGGGGTATTTGCCTTAAATTTTGTAATTTTTTATAAAATTTAAATATTGCATTTATAAGTTAAAACAAGTAATAATATGTATTTGAAGGTGGAAATAGAAAAATATATGATATAAAAAAATATTTTCAAATATTTTAAATTGTGTATGTAATTTAAGAAATGCAGTGTATAAGGTAAAAACTAAGTGGCCTGTCCATAAGATTATGGATAGGTAGCCTGTCAGGAGACCCACTCCAAAATAAATTATCATATATTTGGGAGGGTAAAATTAAATTTCTAATGATATTCATTGCTTGTGAATTGTGAATTTTGCTTGTTTTAATCAGCACGAAAATATATTTTATAGTTTTTGTCCGTCAGTTGATTCTGTGTGTATTTATTTCATCCGAACAGACAGTTGGAATTTGAATTTTCTGAAGGTGATTTCGTGACTTCTGGATGTGTGGGGAACCAGCAGAAATTACTCTTTTTTTTTCGACGCATGAATGTACAAATAAAAACTGCATGAATGTACAAATGGTTTTATGCATGTTAGGCATGAAGACACCTGGAATCAAATGACAAAAACATAAAAAATTTATCTTTTTGTATGGGTTCGGTGCAATAAAAAATTCTTCAAAAAATGAAAGACCGAGACAACCGTTTCTCTTCTAGATGAGATCCTGAGGAAGATGCTTTTCTGGAACCAGCTGGAAATTGCTGACATTCACTTTCTGATTGAAGATGTGTTTTAGGGTCTTCATCCGTTCTTCAATGAATTTCAATTTTTCGATTACACTTAATTTGCGAAGAGCTCTGTTTATACAGCTTGCTTAATTTCACTCTGGTTGAATCTCTTTCATTCTGTTGTCCTTTGCCAATTTTATTATGGATAGTCTACGGAGACCCTTAATAGTTTCTGAATAATTTTTGTACACAAAATCTGAAGCCAAAAGGGTTACAAATATTTTTTAACCAAACAGGATCTGAAATAGAAAAAGAGATACAAGGGAGACCCAAATAGTTGATTATCATTTTCTGATATTATAAGATGCTTTTTAGGTTTATTTACATCAATTAATTCTGATTTCTGAATTCATGCTTAAATTTTACTTCGTTGCAAACTCACAATGCGCTCTGTGTGAAGATTTCATCATTTTTCTTGTTCACTCCTTTTTCCTTTTGCAATTTTAATTTATATGGACGGCCATTTGTTACCTTAGGTAATCATAATTTCACATAAAATTGGAAGGCAAAAAGTTGACATTATTTATTTCCCAGTACAAGATCTGCAACAGAAAGAAAGCATACAAAAAACAAAATATTTAGAAGAGACCGCAAGGGCAAAGAGGTTGTAGTTTTTATTTCACAGTACAAGATCTGCAACAGATAAAAAAAACAAGCAATTTAGAAGAGAATAGAGATCACAAGGGCATCCCGTTGATGACAAATAAGCTCAGGGTCATTACTTGTTGCATCGGCTGCTGCTTTTGGTGATTCTTCGCGGCTGGCTCTCAGCCTCATCATCACTATTCTTGGTGACTTTTGCTGATGAAGTCAGCGAACTCCCAACGCTAATTTTATAAAATAAATAAAATACTAATTTATAAAATAAATAAAAATAAAAAACAGCTAATTTTCAGCATGCGCAATTGATCTAAAACTAGTTTGCAGGGATTTGATTATTATTTACTATCATACTTTGATGTTACATTGGTGATGATTCTTTTTTTGTTTGTTCTACAAAAGTATTGATGAGAACTCGATAAAACATCATACACTAAGAACTCAAAATCAAAGGAATTCAATGAATAATTATGGGCACAACAAATACATATTAAATTAGCATAAAAAGTGGAAAACTTTAATTTGAAATTTTACATTAGCTTTTGAAAATGTCAATAGCTATAACTATCGAACCATTAAACATCATTCAGTACAAAAGAGTTCAAATGCCCCAAAAATCACTAACAAAAAAATTGAAAAAATCCAAATCAACCTAAAACATCAATAAGAATCTAGTGTTTGGGCTCTAAAAAATAAACCAATATTTATAAATCATCATCTTAAACAATAGATCCCAAACAATCAAATTTTATTTTTCCCTTCATTTGTTTTCCTTCGTTGCTTGCTTATTCACAGACTTGCCTTCTCTCTTGTTGGTTTCGAAGAGGATGGCTCTTCTACTCCATCAATGCATGTATCAAAGGTTGACTATGGTTCTCTTTTCAAGGGAACACCTTCAAGATCCTAATCGAAAGAGAAAAAGTAAATAAAAGCCAATTGAGAGAGGGTTTTGATCTGAATTTTTGACTTGGGGGACAAGTAAGTCTTTAAAATCCTTAACCACAAGGGATTTGGAATTGAGTTCCTATTCCAATTTGTTTTCAGAAAAGTTTCTTGAATTTTTGGAACCTATTTGTCGCCTATATGAAGCAATCTTGTTTTGGTCATAATTCATTCAATACAACTCCAATTCAAGCCATTCAAATTGCGTTCTGTTCCTTATTCTTTGTAGAATTTGGAATTTTAGATTGTAGAGAAAAATTTTGAGTTTATATATTTTTAAATTTTTAAATAAGTTCTGCAGTACTCATCTCCATAGTTTGCTTTGAATTGCGGTGAATTGATCAGTTGCCCTTGCATTAGTCTTCGCCTTGTGAGTTGTTAGTGTTATACACTTGGTGAGTTACCTTACTAGAAAAAGGGAAGGGGGGCTATTTTTTTAACTAACCATTTGATTTTCTTAGCAGTTTAGCGAAGATGGGGGACGAAAATCCATTCATCCCGCCTATTGTTAGCAATCCTAACAATTTGCCATTGAAGAACACCTATAATGGTAGGCGTGGTAGTCATCCATGTGAAGAGGCTCCAGATAGTTGGGAGCAACATCGAATTAATCCAAATGAAGCCAATGATCCCGATCGGTTTGCTATCGCAATAAATGCACTTATAAGTGAGGTGCAAAGGTTGGCGAGAAAAGTTGATAGCATGGCACTGCCTACACCTACATCATCGGTCAAGAGGGAAGAAACCAAGAAATATGTCTGTCAATTCAATGGTTCTGGAAGTTCAGATGATTATTCTGATGATGGATCAGAAAGGAGATCACACCGAGGGTCTTCTAGAAGGCATCACCAAAGTAAACCTTATTCCCGAAGGAGAGTGAAGAGTAATTCAGGATCTGAGTTGGGTTCTGATGAAGCTCGAGACATCAAGGGTTTAAAATATGACACCCCTCGATTTGATGGTCAACATAATCCAGTGAAGTATCTTGATTGGGAGTGACAGATTGAGAATCTATTTAATCTCAACAATTATCGGGAGAAGGAGAAAGTCAAAGTGGCACAGTATTCTTTCACTCACTATGTGGTTGATTGGTGGAAAAATAAAAAGGAGTCGCGATATCTTGCCAGAAAGAAACCTATCTCCACATGGGAGAGATTGAGATCCGAGCTTCGCCAATATCATGTTCCACCTACTTACTTGATGGAACAACATTCTTATCTGTCCAACATGAAGTAAGGAAATTGCACAGTTGATGAATACTGGCAAGATCTTGAGTTTACTATGAGAAGGGTTGGGATGAAAAAAGATGACACATTCATAAAAAATTGATTCATTAAAGGGTTGCGTTAAAATCATCAAATGCCAGTCAAGCTTCAACATCACATAATGATTTATTGGTGAAAGAAAGGTTGGTTGAGAGTACCCTGCGACCAAGGAGGTCACAACCCAGTTTTCCAAGTCAACGACAAGGGTTTAATTCAGGAAACCCTAGTTATAGCCGTAGTAGGAGCACACCCATGAGAGGACGATGATTGGTTTAGACTTATTCAAATCTGACTTATAATCCAAATGAGAGGATGGCGGCACTACCAACCCAACATGTTTAAAAAATTCTAGGTAAGTGCACTACTTCTTCATCAAATTTGGTTTTTGTTAACTCTCCTACTTGTTTTCAATGTACAGAAAGATGACATGTCCGCAATAACTGTCCTCATGCATGAGTACTAACAACACTTGAGGAAGGAGATGAAGAAGATGAATATGCTGATATGCCACCATTGTATGAAAGTGGTGAAGAACAAGTAGCTGAAGAGATCATCATAAATGATCATGGTGAACAAGGTCCAGAAACACAAGGTAACTTTGTGTCATTAAGAGTTCTAAACTCTCAAATGGCTGAAACACAGGTACAAAGGATTAACATTTTTCATACCCGTTGCCTTGTGAAAGAAGAATTGTCTACTGATTATTGATGGTGGTTCTTGTGCTAATATTGTGTCTAATCTTCTTGTTAAATCATTGTCTTTGCCTGTGACTACTCATCCATTACCATATAAACTTATTTGGTTAAATGGTAGTGGTGAAATTAGGGTTAACAACTAATGCATGATTAACTTTAAGATTAGAAAATACCATGATTCTATCTTATGTGATGTTATACCTATGGAAGCTAGTCATATTTTGATAGGGAGACCTTGGTAGTCTGATCGTAAATCCATGCATGATGGTTACACTGAAAACATTACTGTGATTAAGGATAGAACAAGTTATAGTTTGGTTCCATTATCTCCAGTGGAAGTTTTAGAGGCACAGAGACGCATGAGAGTCAATAAAGAGAAGTTTGCGACTGATGTGCAAATGGCCGACCAAAACCCTAGTAAGGGCTTGAAGGAGATCGGCCACAAGGTGAAAAATGGAGGCAAAAAACCTTGATAATTTCGACCAAATATCAAGGGAGGCCGTCCCAGGTAAGCCAGATAAGTTTAAAAATGATTTTGATAAGTCGCTTAAAATCCTATCTTCACATCTTAGTCCTTTGCCATCTATTTACATGATGAGACATAAACTTCCTAATGACTCTGGTACATCATTTTATGAATCAATTAGGGATGTGAATTGTTCTTTTGATAATCATTATTATGTTCTTATCATTCATTTTAAAGAGAGCTACTTTGCCAGTGATGATATTCCTATGCAAGTTCCTCCACGGTTTGCTCAGATGTTACAGGAATTTAAGGATGTCTTTCTAGAAGCCTTACCTGCGGGTTTACCACCCATGCGAGGTATTGAACACCAGATTGACTTGATTCCGGGTTCGGTTATCCCAAATCGTCTGGCGTATAAAGCAAACCCTAAGGAGACAAAGGAACTACAATGACAAGTCGATGAGATACTTCAAAAAGGTTATGTGCAAGAATCTCTATTTCCTTGTGATGTGCCTATAATTTTAGTTCCTAAGAAAGATAAATATTAGCGTATGTGCATTGATTGTCGTGCTATTAACAAGATTACCATTAAGTATCGCCATCATATCCCTAGGTTAGATGATATGCTTGAAAATTTGCATGGATCTTTGATTTATACTAAAATTGATTTGACTCAGGGTTATCATTATATTCGAATTAATAAGGGGGATGAATGGAAAACTGCATTTAAGACAAATTCGGTTGTATGAATGGATTGTTATGCCTTTCGGTTTGACTAATGCACCTAGTACTTTTATGCGGTTGATGAATCATGTCTTAAGAAAGTTTATTGGTCGGTTTGTTGTGGTTTATTTTTATGATATATTTATTTATTCTAAGTTGACTGATGAACATATTGAGCATATTTAAATGGTTCTTGTTGCACTCCGTGAGTCTTGTTTATAAGCGAACATCAAGAAGTGCACATTTTGCGCTTCGAAAGTGGTGTTTCTCGGTTTGGTGGTCTATAAGGGGTGCATAAAAGTCAATGAAACAAAAATTGAGGCCATTAAGACCTGGCCGAGACCTACTAATGCAAACTAGGTACGTTTTTTTCATGGTTTAGCTAGTTTTTATGGACGGTTTGTGCATGATTTCTCATCTATTGCTGCATATCTAAATGAACTAGTTAAAAAGGATGTGAAATTTGTTTGGACTGAGAGTCAAGAGGTTGCATTTAATTAATTGAAAGTACAATTATGCAATGTTCATGTTCTTGCTTTACCTGATTTTAATGGGACTTTTGAGATTCATTGTGATGCTTCTGGTGTTGGTATTGGTGCTATTTTTATGCAAGAAAATTGACCTATAGCTTACTTCAGTGAAAAGCTAAAGGGCAGTGCTCGAAACTATCCTGTGTATGATAAAGAATTTATGCAATTGTGCATGCATTAGAAACTTGGAAACATTATTTATTGCATAAAGAATTTTTCATTCATAGTGATTATGATTCCTTGAAACACTTGAAGAGTCAGATGAAGTTGAATAAGCGTCATGCTAAATGGTCTAGTTTCATTGAATCTTTTCCTTATGTGTTACAAAAAGGGTAAAGAAAATGTTGTTACTGATGCTTTGAGATGCCAAGACGACTAGGTCAAGGGCGCTGTTTTCATTGTGATGCTTCTGGTGTTGGTATTGGTGCTGTTTTGATGCAATAAAATCGACATATAGCTTACTTCAGTGAAAAGCTAAAGGGCGGTGCTCTAAACTATCATGTGTATGATAAAGAATTTTATGCAATTGTGCGTTCATTAGAAACTTGGCAACATTATTTATTCCATAAGAAATTTGTCATTCATGGTGATTATGAATCCTTGAAATACTTGAAGAGTCAGATGAAATTGAATAAGCGTCATGCTAAATGATCTAGTTTCATTGAATCTTTTCCTTATTTTTTGCATTACAAAGAGGGTAAAGAAAATGTTGTTGCTGATGCTTTGAGTCGTAGACATGTTTTAATTACACGATTGGAATGCATTATATTAGGGTTTTCATTCGTGTGAGATATGCGACTGATTCTAATTTTTCATCTATTTATGTTGCATGTGAAAATGGTGCTTATAAGAAGTTTTTTCGGCATGATGGTTTCTTGTTTATGAATAATAGTTTATGTATTCCTCAATGTTCTATGCGTGAATTACTTGTTAGAGAAGCTCATTCAGGTGGTTTAATGGGACATTTTGATGCATTTAAAACTTATAATGTATTACGAGAACACTTCTATTGGGCAAAAATGACACTTGCTATTGACAGGGTTTGTAGGAATTATCTTGATTGCGGCTAAGTCTAAAACTAAGCCTCATGGTCTTTATACTCCATTACCTATTCCTAAACATCCTTGGGTTGATATTTCCATGGATTTTGTCCTAGGTTTTCCACGATCTCAGTCAGGTATTATTCTATCTTTGTGGTTGTGGATAGATTTTTGAAAATGGCACATTTTATTCCTTGTAGGAAGACAAATGATGCAAAGCATGTTGCAGATTTATTTTTGAAGGATATGTCAAGACGACTACAACCATAAATGAATACATTCCACGACTTGATCAAACATTTAAAGGATATGTTCGGGATCCTCTAAGTGACATGGCCGGACCTATGACTAGGTCAAGGACTAAGCTTAGGGATGCTGCTTTAAATGCTTTGATTGATCGCCTTTATGATGAATAATTGAAGAAGGAGCCACCATCGACATCTTGGATTCATTATTCAAGATTGTCGATGAACTGAAGACATCATGAAGAACACTATACTCTTTTTTCCCACTGGGTTTTTAATGAGGTAGTGTGATCACTTTATAATATTGTAAAATTATTTCATTTTGGGTTTATTTGACTGATAGCTCGGCCATGTGGGCTTTGAAGAGCTAAATTTTGAAAATACAGTCCATTAAGGTTTCGTATATTCATTTTTATTCTGATTAGAATTAGATTTTGTAAGATTAGATAAGGTAATATTCTTCAAGGTTACTTCTTGAATAATTCAACCAGATTACCTTAGATTACCATTTATTTTAGGTATTTTAGTTGGATATGGTTTTAGCTTCTTAAAGTTGCCATAAGTCGATTCAGTTTCCATTTGTGATTAGGGTTTGAGGCAAGATTGTAACCCTATAGATAGGGAGGCCTTATGGATGAATTTTAGACACTTTTCATCAATCAAATATACAACCTTTTGAGTTCATACTCTTTGCTTGCGAGCTATTCCATTGATGCTTAACCCCGAGGGCTAGTTAAGTATCCATAAACCTTGTAATCTGATCCCGAGGGCCAGTTAGAGAGTTTGTCAAAATTGAGTGTACCCCGAGGGCTAGGCCTTGAATTTTGTGCGACATTGAAGGGTTCGCGAGTTCCCTTGTTTTGTCAAAGATCTTAATTCTGCAATCCAGATTCTTCGCAAGGGGATTCATATCAGTATTAAACAACTATGGTGAATGATTAATAATTATCTGAGTCGATGAAATCTAAGAAAACTTTTCATTCATGCAACGATAAAATAACATAATAGTATCATCGTTGAAAAGAGTGTCACCCATACCACCCAATTCAGCAAGAATAGCCTTAAAGCGAGAGTAATAGTCCTGAAAAGATTGATCATCCTGACTAATTTTGTACATGCATGATAGGATAATTATATGTTGTTCTTTCATTGGGGAATTTAATTAAAGTGTTGATGTTTGAAGTGTATAATGGAGGTTTTATGGCCAAATTATGCAGTTAACATGGAGAAGAAACAGAGGACGGAAGAAGCATAATTTAGCATCAAGATTGAAGTGCAAAGGTGCAAGATTGAAGAGAAGAAGTTAGCAAGCAAAATGGAAGCAAGAAGTTGGGCTAAATTCATATGCTTAAGCCCACTAGTTAGTTTGTAATAAATACTCTTCCTAGTCCAAGATGGATTAGTAAGATATTTTGGTTGGTAGATTTTATATTATTTTACTCATTTTGAGCTCTATATAAATACCAAGAGCCAAAGTGATGAAGAAAACTTTTTGGGGACAACTTGTGGAGATATTTTCGGATGCTTCTTCTTCTTCTTGGGAAGCTTGGCCGAGAGAAGGGTTTTGGACTCTTAAGTAGGTTTGATTTGTTTCTTGTCTTTTCTTCTTTGTAAATTCCTTTACTTCTCTTAGTTAATGAAATCATTTCTTTATCTTGTTTTCTTTGTTCATAATATGAGTAGCTAAATTTCTTAGTTGGCTTGGATTGATTCAAGGTTGATTCATAAAGTTGTGAGGATTGATATGCTTAAAAGTGTTCTTGCAAGTTCTTGGTTGATTATTGTATAAACTTAGGCTTTTTGGGTTGAGTTTGATCACCTCAATTCATGCTAAGCTAGAGCTAATTAAAGTAGCACTTTCTTGTAAAAAACAGATAACTGATACAGACTGTAATAGCAGGAAAATAATCAACCGGGTAGGTAGCTGTCTTTAGCAAATACTTGGATGTCTACCTAAATTAGGTCCTCTTTGTATTAATTTAACAATCTAGTAAGTTTAGCAAATACTTGCTTGCTAGTGGGTAATAAGAGAGGATTTTAGGAGTTCAGCAAATACTTGCTCTTATATAACTAATTGATTTGCGGGGATAACTAATTTGTAGCCGAGGATCAACTGAAGAATCAACGAGTTAATCTAAGCCAACGTCCTTCCTCTTATTGTAGATTCCTTCCACTTTAATTTAGTGCTTTCAGTGTTTATGAGTTATTGTGTGCCTATGTCTTTGTGTTTTTAGTTTTTTTTTTTAGTAGTTTTTAGTTAAACAAATCTCAAGTTTAGGCGTGGTTGCTAAACCGATTAACTCTTTAGGTCAATCAATAGAATCAAATTGTTCCCTGTGGATCGACCCTGCTTACCCTGTACTAGTTTCATTATTATTGGAGTATTGCAGGTTTTATTTGTGTGAGGTAAACGACGCTCACCAAATTGGCGCCGTTGCCGGGGAGCGGTTGTTGATTTCTGTTGTTTGTTCTACTGATATGTGTGTTAGTTTTTCAGTATATGACCAGGTCTGATAAGCAGGTATTGGAGTTTGATTCTGAAATAGAAAAGACAGCCAAGAAGAATCGGAAGGAAGCTAAGTTGGAAAAGTTGAAGGCTGCAGGGGAACCTCAGTTTGCCCAAATCGAGACCCTTCCAGAGGCAGAAACTGAAGTTAAAACCGATCCTTCTCTAATGGCGAATCCTAATCTTAATGCTGACAATCCCTATATGTGGGAACTTACTGGTCACAGTGAAGAAGACCCCCCTACTCCCATCCAAGTGGCACCAACAGGGAGTCCCATTGAGATTAAGTTAGGCCTTTTGAATGTTCTTCCGAAATTCCATGGAAGGAGCACCGAAGATCCATACAATTTTCTGAATGAGTTCATAAAAATTTGCAAGGTGCAAAAGAGGCCTGAGAATGTCACGGAGGAGCAATTCAAGCTAGTTGCATTTCCATTTAGTTTGACAGGGGCAGCAAACCAATGGCTTTCTAGCTTACCACCAAATTCCATTACTACATGGAATGGTCTCAAGAAGCAATTTCTGGAGTATTATTTTCCCTCCACAAGGACTGAAACGTTGAAGAGAGAGATTTCTAGTATCCATCAAGAGTTTGATGAGCCATTAAGTGCATTTTGGCTTAGGTTTCGAAGGTTGGTGGATAGTTGCCCTAATCATCGCTTTTCGGAGGGACAATTGTTGCAATATTTCTACCAAGGGCTGACTTCGGTGAACAAAGACCTTATGAATTCAGCAAGCAATGGGGGATTTTCCCATCTTCGAGTGAATGAAGCTAGGGAAATTGTCAAGAAATTGATTGATTCCAAGAAGGAATATGACAGAGGTGATGTGAGGATTTTAAAGAAAGTGGTGGATACAAGCTCTTCGGGTGAGGATAAATTCAATGAAAGGATGGATAAATTGGAGAAAATTCTTTCAAAAGTGGTTGATAAAGTTGCTACTCCAAATACAAGCTCTTCTTCTAGCCCTTATGATCGTCCATGTGATACGTGTGGAACATATAGCCATACCACTTTGCAATGTAATTTTGCATTGGAAGAGCCACTTGTTCAAGCGAATACTATGGGGAATTGGAATGAGAGGCAGCCTAGGAGAGATCCTTATTCAGCTACTTACAATCCTGGTTGGAGAGATCATCCAAATTTCAGATGGAGAGATCAAGGAAACCCACCTCAACAAGCCTATGTTCTACCGAATCAAAGAATTCCTCAAGCTTATCCTCAAAATCAGCCACCTCCTCAAGTGAAGTCAATGGATGAGAAGCTAGATTTGATGATGAATATGCTTCAAGATCAGAAAGAGAGTTCTAAGAAAGCCGAGGCTACATTGGACGAGCATACCCGTCAAATTTCTCAATTGACAAATTCTTTGAATGAGCTTCGAATGCAACAACCTGGACTTCCTTCTCAAGTACAAATGAATCCGAGGGAGACAGCAAAACAGATCACTCTCAGAAGTGGAAAAGAAGTTGAGTCACCACCAAAAAAATTTGCAAGCGAGACCAATAAGGATCATCCTCAGCAATCTGGAGCAAACCCTGATTTGCCCAAACAGAGGCTGGTGACAGAAGCTGAAAATCTGGTAGGGGGTAATTTTGAATTAACCAAGGAGGAAACTCCGAGGAAGGTTCTGAATGATCCTCCAGTGAAAATTCTTCCTCCCTTTCCTCGTAGATTAGCAAAGAAAAAAGAAGAAACCATTGATTTCTTGTCTATTTTTGGAAAAATGGATATTAACATTCCTTTGTTGCAGGCAATGAGACTACCACCAGTGAGCAAGTTTTTGAAGGATTTTGTGGCAAGGAAACCACAGAACTCAAGCAAGGTGATAATGAGTGAGTCGGTTTTGGCAGTGCTAAAAAGAGAATTACCTCAAAAATGTAAGGACCCGGGTATGTTTTCTTTACCATGTCATATAGGAGAGGTAAAAATTGAGTCTGCTATGTGTGATTTGGGAGCTTCAATTAATGTTATGCCCTTATCTGTTTATAAGAAATTGATTGGAGCTGAATTGGTAGATACTAGGGTTGTGATTCAATTAGCGGACCGATCTTGTGTATACCCCGAAGGTCTTTTAGAAAATGTTCTTGTCAAGGTCAATGAATTTGTGTATCCCGCTGATTTTTATGTGGTGAAAATGAATCATGATAATGGTGAGAATAATTCTGGAGTTTTGTTAGGTCGGCCTTTCTTAAGGACGGCAAATACTGTTATTAATGTGGGAGATGGAACAATTTGTCTTGATTACTATGGTGACAAATATATTTTCAGCATTGAAGATGCGATGAAAAAACCACTTGATGCTGAAAATATATATGCCATCGATGTAATTGACCCTTTAGTCCAAGATTTTCTTGAGGCTGAGTTCTTGCAGGAAAGAATGGAGATTCCATCATCTACAGGTGCTACAGAGCTGATGGTGCAAGGAAAGAGTGATAAGGAGATTTGTGAGCTGCTGTGTTCTTTATATTCTCAAGAAGAAGTTTTGAGCACTGGAACCACTCTCGATTTGCCCAAACAGAGCCTTGCCGACAGACCACTGCCTTCTGAAATTTCACTACCAGTTTTGGAGCTTAAGGCACTGCCACCAAACCTGAAATATGTGTACCTTGGGGAATCTGAAACTTTGCCAGTTATTGTGAGTACCAAGTTGGAGGAGTCTCAAGAAGAAAAATTGATTGCCTTGTTGACGAAGTACAAGAAAGCAATTGGTTGGACTTTGGCGGATATCACGGGAATTAGCCCTGACATTTGCACACATCATATTTTATTGGAGCGGGATGCAAAACCTGTTCGAGATCCTCAAAGGAAGCTCAATCCTAACATGAGGGAGGTAGTTCTCAAGGAAATCCTTAAACTTTTATCCTTGGGAATTATTTACCCTATTTCGGATAGCAATTGGGTTAGTCCGGTCCATGTGGTACCCAAGAAGTCCGGTATTCAGGTGGTGCAGAATGAAAAGAATGAGTTGGTTCCTACTCGGCTAGTCACCGGATGGAGGATGTGTATCGATTATAGGAAGCTTAATGCGGCAACTCGGAAAGATCATTTTCCACTTCCTTTCATCGATCAAATGTTGGAGAGATTAGCGGGGAATAAATTCTTTTGTTTCTTGGATGGATATAGTGGATATTTCCAGATATGTGTGAACCCCGAGGATCAGGAAAAAACTACTTTTACATGTCCTTTTGGCACCTATGCTTATAGGAGAATGCCATTTGGATTGTGTAATGCTCCGGGCACTTTTCAAAGATGCATGATGAGTATTTTCTCGGATTTGATTGAATCAAGCATTGAGGTATTCATGGATGATTTTTCAGTGTATGGGAATTCTTTTGAGATGTGCTTGAGTAACTTGGAGCAAGTATTGATTCGATGTGTGAAAAGAAATCTAGTCTTGAACTATGAAAAATGTCATTTCATGGTGGATGAAGGCATAGTTTTGGGGCATGTAATTTCTGAAAAAGGAATTCATGTTGACAAGGCTAAGGTGGAGACCATAGAACAACTACCTTATCCTACCAATGTCCGGGAGATTCGTGGATTCTTGGGGCATGCTGGATTTTATAGAAGGTTCATCAAGGATTTTGCCAAGATAGCGCAACCATTAACCAAACTTCTTCAAGATGATGTTCCTTTTGAAATGAATGAAGAGCGCAAGCTTTCCTTTGATGTGCTTAAAGAGAAACTCATCTCTGCCCCGATAATGCAACCACCAAATTGGGACATGCCCTTTGAATTGATGTGTGATGCAAGTGATTATGCGGTAGGGGCTGTTTTGGGACAAAAGCTAGGGAAGGAAAGCCATGTGATTTATTATGCTTCTAAGACTTTGAATCCGGCTCAATGCAATTACACCACTACTGAAAAGGAGCTGTTGGCAGTGGTGTTTGCTCTTGATAAATTCAGGTCTTATTTACTGGGATCAAAGATCATTGTCTACACCGATCATTCGGCGTTGAAGTATTTGTTTACAAAGAAGGAATCCAAGCCGAGGTTGATTAGGTGGATTTTGTTGTTACAAGAATTTGATTGGGAGATAAAAGACAAGAAGGGTGCTGAAAATCATGTTGCTGACCACCTGAGTCGGTTGGTAAAACCTGAGGATGCAATCCCCATTCAAGAATTTTTTCCCGAAGAACATTTATATGCTGCCACAGGCCTCGAATTGGCCAAACAGAGCCCTCTTACAGCAGCATTGCATGGGAAATCTGCTCATGATCCATGGTATGCAGATATTGTTAATTTCATCACCACTGGGGAAAGTCCAGAAACCTTCAGCACTGCCCAGAGAATGAAGCTCAAGAGTGAGTGTAAGCATTATATTTGGGATGAGCCATATCTGTGGAAAATCGGCTCGGACCAAATCATTAGGCGATGCGTTCCTGATGAAGAACAAGGTACAATTCTTTTGCATTGTCACTCTTTTGCTTGTGGAGGTCATTTTGGTCCTAAACGTACAGCTCGAAAGGTTCTTGATAGTGGATTTTATTGGCTGACTATTCATAAAGATGCTTACATGTTTTGTAAGAGTTGTGCTAGATGCCAAATGACAGGAAATATTTCTAAACGTGATGAAATGCCTCAAACTCCCATTATTGTTTGTGAGATATTTGATGTGTGGGGTATAGATTTCATGGGACCTTTTCCTAGTTCATATGGTAATCTTTACATATTACTTGCGGTTGATTATGTCTCAAAATGGGTGGAAGCGAAAGCCACCCGCACTGATGATTCTCAAGTTGTTTCAGGATTCTTGAAATCACATATTTTCAGCAGGTTTGGAGTGCCGCGAGCAATCATTAGTGACCAAGGAACTCATTTCAAAAACCGCACCATTGCAGCCCTTCTGAAGAAATATGGAGTGCATCATAGATTGGCTACTACTTATCATCCTCAGTCCAATGGCCAAGCGGAGGTGTCAAATAGAGAAATAAAGCAAGTTCTAGAAAGGACAGTGAATCCATCTCGGAAGGATTGGAGTAAAAGATTAGATGATGCTCTTTGGGCTTATCGAACCGCTTTCAAAACTCCTATTGGAATGTCCCCTTATAGGCTTGTTTTTGGGAAAATGTGCCATTTGCCAGTGGAGATTGAGCATAAGGCTTATTGGGCTGTGAAGGAGATGAATATGCAACCTCTCAAGTGTGAGGAGGAAAGGAAGTTTCAACTTCAAGAGTTGGAGGAACTCCGTTTGGAATCTTTTGATCAAGCTATGTGGTACAAAGAGCGCGCTAAAATGTGGCATGACAAGAATTTGAGGTCCAAGGAGTTCAAGATTGGCCAGAAAGTACTACTCTTTCAGTCTAGGCTTCGGTTGATGCCCGGGAAACTAAAATCCAAATGGGCTGGTCCCTTTGAAGTGGTCTCTGTTTGGGCAAATGGAGCTGTTGAAATTAAAAGCATGCATACAGAGAAGTCTTTTCTGGTTAACGGTCATCGTCTCAAGCCATTTCACGATGCATCTCAAGTGGTAGTAGTGGAAGAAATTTCACTATGCCATACCTCCAGTACTTGACCGTATGACAAAGTCTAGCCACGGACTGTAAACGCGGGCGCTTATTGGGAGGCAACCCAATTTTTAATTTCATGTTCTTTCTTTTATTAGAATTTTAGTTTTTGGTAATTTACTTTTATGAAGTTAAACTTCTGTTTGGTTTTATTTTATGTGAAATATAATTAATACTAATTTTTGATGCTTTCCATTTTATTGTGCAGGGGTGTGCACAATTCTTCTTTAGGAAGAAAGGAAGAAAAGAAGATGAAGGATTAAGGCAATAGAACTCTCTTTGATGAAGTGCAGTCACTTCGGGCAGATGTGCAATTTTTGCACATGAAACTGGACGCTTTAGCTGCTCAAAATGGACATATTCAGTCTGCCTTAAGTCACCTCTGCACTGCTTGGTTTGCTAGCAATTCACAACAGCATCCACCACAAAACTTAAGTTCCCTAATTCCCTTCTCTATATTTATGTTTGTTTTATTTTATTCCTAGTTGTTAGTTGTTTTTTTCTCTGTTCCGCTTGACTTGCTTGAGGACCAGCAAGATTTAAGTGTGAGGAGGGTGGTTTAGTGGTCTAGGTGTCTGTTACTTATTTGAATGTTTATGTGTGTTTTATGTGTGTTTGTTGGTCCACAATTCAGCATGATAGGAGTACTAGAATTGACTTTGAAATGGAATAACTGTGCATGTTGAGAGAATTTGAGTAGTAAATAGGATTGCTTGATATCCCCTTGAGAATTTGAGATGATTGACCCCTGAAATCAGTTGCACTTGAATGAACTTGAGATAAATAAGATGAGTTTGAACAAAGCCTAGCAGATAGTAAGGATTGAGCCTAAAGTAGAGCACTCTCTACATCCAACTTGTTTTTGAGAGTTGTGGCAGCTAGGTTAATGCATGATGAGGTGATAAAAGGCAAATTAGGACTAACCCCACATCGTATATATAGCCATCCTTTATATCCCTTAGTGAACCCCTTTGAGCCTAACTTTTTCTTTGCTTTAACCCCTTAAATAAAAAAATAAAAGATTGTATAGTCCGAGCCTTGTTGATATCCTTTTCTTGACCCTATTGTGCATACTCTTGAAGGCTTACGTATTGAATTCATCCATGGTGTAATATTGCATATAAGGCATTCCACAAGTAGGGGTATGGATCTAAATTGTTGTTCTGTAATTATGTTGTGTTTCCCTGGGATTAATTGTGAAAACAGTGCTGCTGAAAAAAAAAAAAACGAAAAAAAAATATAAAATAAAAAAAAAAGAAAGAGAAAAACAGAGCACTCAGATGTGATATGGGAATTGCCTAGTTGAGATGGATGGTAAATATGTGATGGAGTATGCATAAGATGTTATGAATGAACTTAGAGCCCGTAGGATCTTACCATGTTCATACACCCTTAACCCCATTACAACCTAAATAAAAGTCCTTTTTGATCTTCATGTTTTGATTGATGCTGCCACGGTATATATTGAGTGAAATAACCCTTACTTTTGAGTGGATTGAGTGACAACCGTGAGGAAGTTCATCTTGTCTATTTTGATCGGGTTGAAAACAAGTTTGACTGATGTAGGGGGGATTGATTTGATAGTTTAAAGGGGGATGATACCAATTCTGTTTATGAAAGGAGACTTGATATCATGCATAGTGAACTTTGTTGATGAGCCAATGAAAGGAAATTTGAAGTGCTGAATATTTGACCAAGGTTTTGTATATAATCTTTTCTGTTTTCTGTTTTCTGTTTTCTGTTTTTTTTTGTTTTCTGTTTTTTCTGTTTAAAGTATGTTTCGGTTTGCTTTTAGAGTGTATTAGGAGATTGGGAATTGTGACTGAACAGCATGCTTTATTAACATACTTGAGGACAAGTATGACTCAAGTGTGAGGATTTGATAGGATAATTATATGTTGTTCTTTCATTGGGGAATTTAATTAAAGTGTTGATGTTTGAAGTGTATAATGGAGGTTTTATGGCCAAATTATGCAGTTAACATGGAGAAGAAACAGAGGACGGAAGAAGCATAATTTAGCATCAAGATTGAAGTGCAAAGGTGCAAGATTGAAGAGAAGAAGTTAGCAAGCAAAATGGAAGCAAGAAGTTGGGCTAAATTCATATGCTTAAGCCCACTAGTTAGTTTGTAATAAATACTCTTCCTAGTCCAAGATGGATTAGTAAGATATTTTGGTTGGTAGATTTTATATTATTTTACTCATTTTGAGCTCTATATAAATACCAAGAGCCAAAGTGATGAAGAAAACTTTTTGGGGACAACTTGTGGAGATATTTTCGGATGCTTCTTCTTCTTCTTGGGAAGCTTGGCCGAGAGAAGGGTTTTGGACTCTTAAGTAGGTTTGATTTGTTTCTTGTCTTTTCTTCTTTGTAAATTCCTTTACTTCTCTTAGTTAATGAAATCATTTCTTTATCTTGTTTTCTTTGTTCATAATATGAGTAGCTAAATTTCTTAGTTGGCTTGGATTGATTCAAGGTTGATTCATAAAGTTGTGAGGATTGATATGCTTAAAAGTGTTCTTGCAAGTTCTTGGTTGATTATTGTATAAACTTAGGCTTTGTGGGTTGAGTTTGATCACCTCAATTCATGCTAAGCTAGAGCTAATTAAAGTAGCACTTTCTTGTAAAAAACAGATAACTGATACAGACTGTAATAGCAGGAAAATAATCAACCGGGTAGGTAGCTGTCTTTAGCAAATACTTGGATGTCTACCTAAATTAGGTCCTCTTTGTATTAATTTAACAATCTAGTAAGTTTAGCAAATACTTGCTTGCTAGTGGGTAATAAGAGAGGATTTTAGGAGTTCAGCAAATACTTGCTCTTATATAACTAATTGATTTGCGGGGATAACTAATTTGTAGCCGAGGATCAACTGAAGAATCAACGAGTTAATCTAAGCCAACTTCCTTCCTCTTATTCTAGATTCCTTCCACTTTAATTTAGTGCTTTCAGTGTTTATGAGTTATTGTGTGCCTATGTCTTTGTGTTTTTAGTTTTTTTTTTTTAGTAGTTTTTAGTTAAACAAATCTCAAGTTTAGGCGTGGTTGCTAAACCGATTAACTCTTTAGGTCAATCAATAGAATCAAATTGTTCCCTGTGGATCGACCCTGCTTACCCTGTACTAGTTTCATTATTATTGGAGTATTGCAGGTTTTATTTGTGTGAGGTAAACGACGCTCACCAATGCAATCACAAAGACGAAGACGACGAGCACGAGAACTGTTATAATATTTAGTAGCCAAAGCATCCCATACCTGAGCAGCAGTCATCATACCATCGACTACCGACATCGCAGATGGAGCGAGCGATGAAAAAAAACAATGCTTGAATTTGTTGATCTGACTGAATCCAAGCATTGTAAGCATCAAAGAAAGCTTTGGAGGATTTAGCAATTTCGGAATTCTTGTCAGAATATCCATTAGAGGCTGAATCAGTCGGTGGACCTGGGCATGGCATAGATCCATCAACAAAACCAAGCAACTTTATAGAATTTAAAACATAAGTAACCTGAGTATGCTAGTGAGAGTAGTTGGAACCATCAAGCTTAATGGTGATACAGCTAATAAATGAAGCAAGCGAATAAGACGTCATCGGGAACGAGCAGGAACAGAGCCAAACACAAAAGAAAAATAATAGAGGACATTAGAGGAACGTCAAGCTTGTGATTAGCAGTGGCCGCTTGATCTCACTTTCGAGCTTGGATATAAAACAACAGCAGCAACAGAGGACATTAGAGGCATCAGCCGAGTGGATCAGAGCCCTGTGTGGTGTACGGCAGCCACGCGTGGTGTGTGGTTTGACGACGCTTGGACAACGCATGAAGCTGGTGGTATACGGTTTTTGATCGGCGATTGATAGCGGTTGGGAAGCAGTGGCGATCAGGAAAAACAACTACGGGTGGCGGTGAGCGGGATCCAAAATCTAGAGAAAATATTTTGTAATTTTTGGGTAAAGCTAGGAATATTTAGAGACACCTAGCTGATACCATAATGAAATATAAAATCCACAAATAATTGTGTATTCACATATATAGTGAGTATAAAGGGTATATAAAATAGATACAAATATGAACATGATATATACAAAACAAATTAGAAAGTGTATTTCTTTCTTATCCTGGTTCTAAATCAATTATATCTCTATTACCTATATCTTGTCTATAGAGTCGCTTAATACAGCGACCTAAGATCTATACAGACTCGCGATAACGAGACGTTATGGGACACTTGTTTAAAGCATCCTATGAATGGGAGAGTCCCTATAAATACTTATTGGGACACTTTTTGGCATCCTAATAGGGCTTTTGTATTGTAGCTAGTATGTATACTCAAGAAAAACCAAAAAAAAAAGATAAATTAGGAACAAAATCCAAAAAATAAGTTTTAGGAAAAGCGGTCATTTTTAAACTTATGGAACACGCACTGTAATTTTTAAGTCATTGTAATATTTATTTTGAATATTGTACATTATAAGTTAATATATAATAAGACATGTTTGAATGTTAGAATCCCAGAAATATCGTATAAAAGTTAAGATCTTTAAGTTGAAAATACATTATTTAAACTAAAAAGTACAATGTTTAAGTTAAAAATTACAAGGGTTGCTTCATAGCTTCAAAAAAAACCATATGCAGGTTAAAATAAACATTCAACACAATCAGTATATCTAATAATTATATCCAAGTTATTCTTCAATTAGAAATAGCATTAATCATAAATACAAGTACTTTAAAATCAACACTTCAGATATTGTAAGGGGGTGCACTTAAATAATACAAGAGAAATTGTAAGGGGGTGCAAAAATGATATTTATTTTTTCTATATATTGATCTCAATATAAATATAAAAATTTAGTATAATGTGTCTCTGCTGCTGGTTGCAATCAAACTTAATCCCTTAAAATCATGTAAAACTTCAAAACATCTCTTTTGGCTTTCCATGGAGAGTTTTGTCACAATATATGCTTACATGCTACATAAAAATTCCCATTTCTGATTTCACAATGAATGCATATTTCTAACCAATTGGTGATACATTTTCTCTAATTAAGAATCATCATATTACTGACATAATTTTGTTGTAAAAATAATGAATAGTAATTTACAAATGTTCATTCACTCAAAGCCCCAAATGATTTTAAAGAAATCATGAATTGGAAAAACCAGAATTGTTTATTAAGAGTTGAGTGAGAGTCAACAGATAAACACACACACACACATATAATAGATACAAATAAAATAAATAAATTTAGTTAGTTAGATTAATTTAGTTTTTATTTCCATATTATGAATCTCATTTATATTTTGAAAGATTGAGGTATATATGGCGGTGCGATATGGTATAGTGTTAGGATTAATGAAATTTTGGAATTAATCACATCAATGTAATTTAGTTAGATGGAAATCGGAAAACAAGTAATTTAGTAAGATGCTGTCATTCATATCACTGCTAGAGAACGGATATCACTGCTGGTTCAACAATCAAACATAATTGGCATTCAGAACTATAAAACCTTCGATTCAAAATCATGCACTTCCCTTTGGGTTTGATTCCATCTTTTTTTTTTAAAAAAAAAACCTGCTTCTTCCATTAAGATTGAAAGTACTTATATACTTAAATCTATATTCTTAATGGAACTTAATTAATTTCACTTCAGAAAGAGTATGATTTACCTTATGTGAACATAAAGTGATGTAAAAGTATTTAGAACCCTGTGCCATAAAATGATGCAAAAAATATGCGGTGATATGCCGGTACATAAGCAAACTTGGTTTTTGTTTTTGATTTTCTAACTAAGATGTGAACTGTTCTAAAAATTTAACATTTGTTTAGGTTCATTCTATGAATCGAATTCTTAATAATCTCATTCTTTATATTATTTGTTTGGGCTACTTAATTGTGCTGCAACATGTTTCAAGATTGAAGTACAAGCAAAAATTAAGGTCAAATAATGATCTCAGATTCATTTATTAGGATGGTTGGGTAGTTTCCTGAAGATGGTTGGATTCCTAATTAAAACAGATATATCTTTACTTGGGATGGATAAGCTCATGCAAAGAATGGAGATGAGGATTAAAGTGTGAAGACAGAACAGTAATTTGTCCAGAAACTACTCAACAACCATGACGCACTAATTTTGTTAATGTTGCATTAACATCCCGGTGATAAATTACATAATTACTTTATTCTATTAATTTTTGGAAAATAATTTATTTTGCATCCCAAGTACTTGAATTATTCTTATTTCTAACTTTCTTTTGTTGCTTTGAATGTAATTTCACTGTTATTGCGGCTGATCTGGAATGGTCAATTGTTCTGGTATTTCTTAATAATAAAACACACGAATTTGATCAGATAATAATCAAATATAAGATTGCCATACATTTTTACATCACACGAACTATATTAATTTGATAATAAAGTTAAACGTTTCTGGATGCATAAAGGAATTTATAAACAGAGCAAAACATAGAATGACAAGAGACACACAAAACCGTCTAAATTAGAAGACAACCCACAAGCCATCATGAAACTCAACGACGGAAGTTTTTGCGGGTGCGAGGGCGGCTGTCAGCCCCATCCTCGGTCACAGAAATGTCTTGCCCACAGAAGTGACAGTACTTCCAACACTCTCACTGGGAGCAGGAGGAACTATGGTGGAATTATGTTCATTGGCCTGACGTCTAAGATTGTTTTCGGGATCATGGACTGTCTTGAAGTTTAGGCAAATCTCTATTGCCTTTATGGGTATTGGGCCAAATGTTTCTCCGGTTGACTTGTTCTTCATCTCGTTGATATTCTTGGAAGCAATTTCTCCAAGAGATAGTTTAAGCAAAAATGGGAGGGACTAGAAGAAAAAATAGAGAAGACTGGTTGGGAGTATGCAGCATTGAACAACCAAGATACATATTTATAGATAAAGAGAAAGAAACTTGGAAGAAATAATACCAAACAATTGATGAATTCCCACAACCGTTACCAATATAACAATAAATATGTTTAGTATCATGTTTTGGCACGTGTCCTTTCCCTCAACACGCGTCATTCCTTGATTTGACACATAGAGGACACGTGTTGAAGGATGTGAATAGTTTGCAAAAGGTTTTCATAAAATGTATAAATGTGATGCATGGATGATGCATTGCTATCGTATTCCTTTTCTTTTTCTTCTTCCTTTTACTTAAACCATAATACTTTAGTTGGATATTAAATTATATATGCATATTAATTTCATAATTTAGAGGTTAAATGTATTTTATATACTTTGAAAACAGCTCCATCAAATTTGCTTTAATGGATCTTCCTTAAAAATTCAATCCATCCTTATGATGGGCGATGCAGCAGGAAACATTTCCCGGAATCACCATCTCTTGTTGTGAGCGATAACCATATTATAGGGGCGGTCCTTTTACTAGTGAATATTTTTGTTGGCTTTGTGAAAAGGATCTTAATTAGTTTTAAAACATATATTAGTTGGTAAATATACAAGTTTGAATGAACATACTCCTAAATATTGAGATATTAGGCATGGAGGGGAATCTCCTGATAGGTGGTCTGTCGATGAGGTTATAGACATGCCAGAGACCTATCTGCAATTAACAAAGAATGTTAATTACTTGCAGGTAGGGTCATTAGAATATGGATCGGGTCATAACAAATAAACCCAATCCTTCTTTTTCTTCAAAGGCAGCCTTCTTCCTTCTTCTTCGATCTGCAAACTTCGTTATTCTTCTTCAACCACGTTCCCTTCTTCGATCGATCATTTCCTTCTTCTTCGATTCACCGTAGTTTCAATTGTTCTTAATTAATCAGTGCATGAAACAATCAAAATCGATGGAATATGGATATTTCATTATGTTATACGTGGCAGAGTGCGTCAAGGATGTACGGTTGGATTACATTCAAATTGAACTAGTGAATACTCCATTTTTAATTGAATGTTTTATAAAAGTAGGGTTTGTCAGTTTCTAACAATAATTTCTTATTGTTTTATTGCCTCAAGATTTTCCTCAAATAATTCAAGCCATACTCACAAGAGGATACCACTACGGAAAGAAATTTCTTGGATATGCATCTTGTACACATCCACTCCGCGGCTCTTGGAACTCCAAAAAAGGGGTAAAATGCAAAAATCTTTTTTCATGACATGTATTATGTGGAATAATTGTCAAGCGATCCGTATTCCAATCTATAGATATTTTCTAGTATAGATTCTTCTATAGGTTTTTGTTGTGTACACAACGTGTCATGCAATGTAATAAACCTATTTTGTGGATCAATGATACTTTTAGCCTGATTATTGAATGAAATAAGCACTTGACTATATCACCTGAACAAGTTATGAGTTTGGAACCGATTCCCACTTTTTCATATTATTGTGACCTTATTCTCCCGATGATGTTCCAAGATTGAAACCTAAGGCCCATTCATGTTCCAAATTTGGAACCTAAGGTCCAATGAACTTCCGACTTTGAAACCTATATAATGCATACAATCAAATGAGTCAAGTGCACAAATGACCCTAACTTTAGGTTTAAAGTGAAATGTAACCCTTCAAAATAAGAAAGTGCCAAAATAACCCTAACTATATGATGTATGTGACAATCAAACCTTGGGCGCCATTGACTTCAATTGTCAATGGGAGATTTGGATGGAATGTAAAAAATGACAATTTTACCCTTGTATTAAATGGGGTAAAATGGGAATTCATCTTACAAGGAAAGGTTATTTTTGTCATTTCAAGTCCGGTCCACACCCAAACTGATGAGTCAATGCCATAATAGTAACAAAAGGTTATAACTGCTCATTTTGTCATAAAGTTAGGGTTATTTTGGCACTTTCTAATTTTGCAAAGTTATATTGGCACTTCCAACCTAATGTTAGGGTTAGAAGTGTCAAAATCCCAAATCAAATAAAATGCATCTAAAAATAGAAGAGGAGCCAAAATTGCCCTGAGGCTATAAATACAAACATCCGAAATAGGTTGCGAATTCAACACCAAAAATAAAAACAATTTAAAAATAAATCAAAATTTGCTCCCTGAGATGGGTTTTGGAACCGAAAACTATGATAATGTTTCAATTTTAGAACCAGTTTTAGGTGTCGACATGACAGGAATAGAATTCAATTTCAGAACATATCAAAGGCGGTTACTTCTACCTACCAAAGGCGGTTAATAATCGCCATTAATCATGGCCATTTAAAGGTGGTTAAATGAACCCCCTTTGATCGCAATCAATCAAAGGCGCAACCAGAGAAATCACCCCAATAATGACTTATTTGGTCTGATATAACCGTCTTTAATGGATTTGTTTTCCACCAGTGCATGGCATGCCATGTTTGAAAAAAATTGGTAAGTCTCATTCGGTGAATATGCGACATACGGTAGGTAAAACTAAGAAACCGGAAAACTCACAAATGGTTGTGAAAAGGAAAGGCTAAAACATTCAAGTGGGAAATTTTTAAAGAAAATCTTAATCCCCAAATTGGTTTCCCCTTCTTGCCTCAAAATATTATTCGTGTAGGAGCGACTTTGACCGTCGAACAGCGTAGGGTTTGAGCTACAACCCACCACCCCTGTCGACTGCTTCAAATTCAATCAGACTACTGTTGAATGGCAGTTATGCCTTAAAATAGTCAAAATGGCTATATATATGTATATATATATATATCGTCTTAAACAATTTGTTTCCCTAGGCAACATTGAAAATACATACTAGTTATTTATGTTCTTCATAATTGAATGGATTTCTTCAAAAATACAAATTGATTAAAACCACATTTGATTAGCAAAAAAATAATAAGATGAAAAAAAATCCTTAACGCAATTCAAAAATTCCTTGACAAAAAGTCACGCAAAATGGGACTTTTGGGTTTTTAACAGTTTTTCCCCGTCGACAGCCACATCGTCAGCAACATTTGCTGAATCACGAAAAAATTAAAATAAAAGCAAAGTAACATTTGCTAACACGACTTCACCATTGTTCTTTATACACAAAATAAAGGGAAAGTCTCAGGAAATGCGGCATTTCTATAAGCTTATGGACAGTCCTCAGGGGCATTTGCCTTAAATTTTGTAATTTTTTATAAAATTGAAATATTGCATTTTATAAGTTAAAACAAGTAATAATATGTAGAGTCCATCTCTTGAAAGACGGTCTTTCCATAAGTTATGGAAAGACCAAGGTTTAATGTTTAAATTAGAAGAAATTAAGATAAAATTTTCGGGTTGCATGAACCGGGTTATAAATTGTAAAACTACTACATGTTTCATACTAAAACTTTAATATTGCAACTAAGGCCTTTTACCTTTTATTATTCTAATCAAACCCCGTCTTTCCATAAGCCTATGGAAAGACCGTCTTTCCCAAGACTTTGCCTAATATGTATTTGAAGGTGAAAAATAGAAAAATATATGATATAAAAAAATATTTTCAAAAATTTTAAATTTTGTATGTAATTTAAGAAATGCAATGTATAAGGTAAGAAATAAGTGGCATATCCATAAGCTTATGGACAGGTAGTCTGGCAGGAGACCCACTCCAAAATAAATTATCATATATTTGGGGGGTTAAAATTAAATTTCTAATCATATTCATTGCTTGTGAATTATGAATTTTGATTGTTTTAATCAACACGCAAATATATTTTATAGTTTTTGTCCGTCAGTTGATTCTGTGTGTATTTATTTCATCCGAACAGACAGTTGGAATTTGAATTTTCTGAAGGTGATTTCGTGACTTCTGGATGTGTGGGGAACCAGCAGAAATTACTCTCTTTTTTTCGACGCATGAATGTACAAATAAAAACTGCATGAATGTACAAATGGCTTTATGCATGTTAGGCATGAAGACACCTGGAATCAAATGACAAAAACATCAAAAATATATCTTTTTGTATGGGTTCGGTGCAATAAAAAATTCTTTAAAAAATGAAAGACCGAGACAACCGTTTCTCTTCTAGATGAGATCCCGAGGAAGATGCTTTTCTGGAACCAGCTGGAAATTGCTGACAATCACTTTCTGATTGAAGATGTGTTTTAGGGTCTTCATCCGTTCTTCATGAATTTCAATTTTTCGATTACACTTAATTTGCGAAGAGCTCTGTTTATACAGCTTGCTTAATTTCACTCTGGTTGAATCTCTTTCATTCTGTTGTCCTTTGCCAATTTTATTATGGATAGTCTATGGAGACCCTTAATAGTGTCTGAATAATTTTTGTACACAAAATCTGAAGCCAAAAGGGTTACAAATATTTTTTAACCAAACAGGATCTGAAATAGAAAAAGAGATACATGGGAGACCCAAATAGTTGATTATCATTTTCTGATATTATAAGATGCTTTTTAGGTTTTAATTACATTAATTAATTCTGATTTCTGAATTCATGCTTAAATTTTACTTCGTTGCAAACTCACAATGCGCTCTGTGTGAAGATTTCATCATTTTTCTTGTTCACTCCTTTTTCCTCTTGCAATTTTAATTTATATGGACGGCCAATTATTACCTTAATTATCTCCAAGTAATCATAATTTCACATAAAATTGGAAGGCAAAAAGTTTACTTTATTTATTTCCCAGTACAAGATCTGCAACAGAAAGAAAGCATACAAAAAACAAAAAATTTAGAAGAGATCGCAAGGGCAAAGAGGTTTTAGTTTTTATTTCACAGTACAAGATCTGCAACAGATAAAAAAAATTAAGCAATTTAGAAGAGAATAGAGATCACAAGGGCATCCAGATGATGGCAAATAAGCTCAGGGTCATTACTTGTTGCATCGGCTGCTGCTTTTGGTGATTCTTCGCGGCTGGCTCTCAGCCTCATCATCACTATTCTTGGTGACTTTTGCTGATGAAGTCAGCGAACTCCCAACGCTCTCTGCTGGGCCGGAAGGGTAGTTTCCATCACACTCGCACCGCAGCTTGCTGAAGGGAACAACGATTGTGTTGATGGGAGTGGTGTCTTGGGTTTCTTCGGGGGCCTTAGTCTGCTGCTTGGAAGCCATTGGTATTAAAGCAGAAGAGAAAGAACCTTAAGGGGTCAGGGAAGTAACGAGAATAGTGATTTATTTATAGAGAGGCATGGCTACAAAATCATATGGTGAGTGGAAATATCTATATCTTTTAGAAACAACTACAAATGAAACAATTAAGTTATGTTTTCATTTATCAAAATAGTGCTTTACTTTTGAGAATTGAAAAGACAAATTAATCATAATATATTTTCCATATTTTTTAAAACAATTGTTATTTCCTTGCATAATATATATGATATGGATCTTTTTGCGAAAACTCTAGATTGTAGAATTTTGAGAAGCACTCTTAACGAAGGTTGATCCTATCACCCTTTTGAAATAAAAAAGATACAGACGAAGTCTAGCCAATAACACAACTTTATGATCTTCACCAACACAAGGGACGAATTCCTCTGAAACTCAAGCACTAGTTGCACCAACTCAACACAAAGAATGCAATGGTTCTAAGCACTAATTTATAATGGAAATAAACCTAATGGTTTAAAATAAGCAAAGATTATAAACTCAAAATTTGAATATATGATGTTATTTCCTTGCGCTATATATATATGAGAAAAATATGAGAAAAATGCCTATCTAAATCATCCTTGGTTGTAGGTTGATCTCCTATCGTGCATCAAGTGACAAAGAACATGATGAACCATGCTCTGATACCACCTCACATAGTTGGAAAATACAAGGATTGGCAAACACAAATCCTAGTAACAATATAAGTTGACAAGCTAATGCATTCTCCTCGTGAGGATAGAAAAAATAATCTAAATAGAATGGAATTTTGGAACACCTGAAAACTATGAACGAGAAATGTTGAAAGTCTTTTTTGAGGCTTGAAACGATTTGGATTGCCAAAAAAAACTCATTAAGTTAACACCAAAGCAGTAAGTTGCATTTGTTTGCCCACAAAAATAGAAAATATTCAAAGGCTGTTTTGAGTCCTCAAAACACTTCTGATTGCCCAAAAAAAGCCCATTGCTCAAAACAAAGCAATAAGTTGCATTTGTGTGCCCATTTCCCTTTCAGAAAATGTATCCTAAACACCAAATCTGTGGTGAAATTGTTAAACCTTTGCAACGATCAATTTCTTTGCCTACATCACCTCAATTACCAGGGAGCTCAACCGTAAGTTTCTTTTGGACAAATGTTCATATGTAACATCAAAGTAGTTAGAGCGACAAAAAATCTGCAATCATCCCATCTAAATCTCCCTTTAATGATGGTTGATCTCTTATCGTGAATCAAGTGAAAAGGAATTGGAGAAAGCACGATCTGATACCAAATGACGCAGTTGGAAAACTAAGATTCACAAGTGCAAACTGATTCATGAAGTAAGTTGACTGGCATCAATTCCTAAGAACAAATTCTAGAATCCAATAGGAAAGAAGATAAAATCAAGTGTTGATAATGAAAGGTACAAAGCACGATTGGCCGCAAAGGGCTACAGTCAGGTACAAGGTGTAGGTTTCAATGAAGTTTTCTCACCTATTGTGAAACATAGCTCTATTTGTGTATTTCTTGCTTTGATTTCCATGTATGATCTGGAGTTAGAACAGCTGGATGTCAAGACATCTTTCTTGCATGGTGAATTAGATGAACGTATCTATATGAGTTAACATGAAGGTTTTGAAGTTCAAGGTAAAGAAGACTGGGTTTGCTTGTTGAAGAAATCCTTGTATGGATTAAAGCAGTCTCCAAGACAATGGTATTAGAGGTTTGATTCATTTATGTTGGGTCATGGTTTCTCCAAGAGCATGTATGATAGTTGTGTTTACTTCTGGAAGTTACAAGATAACTCATTCATTTATTTCCTACTATATGTTGATGACATACTCATTGCGGCTAAGAATCTTGCAGATTTCATGAGTTGAAGGCCTTGTTGAACAATGAATTTGAGATGAAGGATTTGGGTGCAGCTAAGAAGATCTTGGTATGGAGATAAGAAAATATCGAGGATTTGGAAAGTTGTACCTGACCCAGGAGAGTTGCTGTAAGAAAGTTTTGGAGCGATTTGGCATGCATAATGCCAAATCAGTTAGCACTCCTCTTAGTAGCCATTTTAGGCTATCTGCTACCCAATCACCAAAAACAGAGGAAGAATAAGATTATATGGCTAGAATTCTTATTCAAATGCAGTTGGAAGTACAACGTATGCAATGGTTTGTACTCGCCCTGATATCTCACAAGCCGTTAGTGTTGTTAGCAGGTATATGGAAAATCCGGGCAAATCACATTGGTAGGCCGTGAAGTGGATTCTTAGATACTTAAAGGGTACTTCGAACATGTGTTTGGAGTTTGGTAGAACCAATAACACTCTGGTTGTTTTGTAGATTCAGACTTTTTCAGTGATCTTGATAAGCGCAGGTCTCTTACATGTTATGTGTTTTTCATTGGAGGTTTTGCAATTAGCTGGAAAGCTACTTGATGTGTCCATTTTAGATGGTTATTTTAGGATTTTTAGGATTAGGTTTTGTGCAATTTTGTGCTCTACATGTGGCATTTTGCCTTGAAATCATCTAAGGAGGGATAAAGGCGGCTTTGACGTTTTTATCACTTTTTAGATGATTTTGTGTGACAAGGTGATTTTTTTGAAGACTTTGAAGATTTGAAGACTTTGAAGATTTATCTTTGAAGATTTGAAGACCTTTACATTTGAGCTTTGTGAAGATTTGAAGAAGTGAAGAGATGAAGAAAGGAGAGCAAAGCAACGGATGAATGATGATCCAGGGTTCTCAGAATTCTCCGAGAATAATCAGCCCTCAAGAGTGGCACCATTGGATTCCTCTTCTCGAGCACTATAAAATCGACTACAAGAACTCCCGAAACGGATCAACGGTTCACCCGGAGGAAGCAAAACAAAACAGGGCTGGATTTCACTGCTGGTCGCGACTCGCGATGGAACTGGTCGCGAGTCGCGACGACAGCGCGAATCCAGCTCTGCAGCAGCATTTTTTCTCCCCTTTTTCTTCCACTATAAATACCTCTTCACCCCTTCTTCTCCACAGCTTTTGGCCCCTGTTTTGGGCCAAAACCCTAGGTTTTATCTTCTTGTTTTCTTAGTTTCTATGTCTTTTGTTGTTCTAGAGTAGTTTTTGTACTTGGGAGCAAGGATTGAAGCTTCCATTTCTATGTAGTAAGGAGCATTTATATCTATCTATTTAGTGTTTTTGCTATTGTGCTTTTATTGTGCTTGAATGTTAATTGTTGATGCCATTGATGTTGTTGAAAGCTTGAATGAAATACTTGTATGAATTGCTAGCTAGGGTTTGGGGGATTTGGGTTAATTTCCCCCCTTTTCTTGTTAGGAATGTATGAGTATGATTTAGGGCTTTTGATTGTGTTGATGGATTGATAATGTGCTAGATGAATGTGGTTGATGTTGAACTCTTCGTCATGTTCGTTTGTGTAGCAAACGAGAGAGTTATATGCTCGTGGATGGATGTGCGTTGCACGTTCATCCAATCTCGTGTAATTGCATGAATTGGTTAAATGCTTAGTCACGGTGTAGTGGTCATAAGCATTGCCGAGCTTGTTGGTTCTTCGTGATTAAATGCCACCAATGATACCTTGAGTCGTGGTCGCGACAATGGGAGTCATTGGTGAGGTTTGACGAGAGATGTCGAACTCACTCTTGCAAACTACGAACTAAGAAGGATAGGAGTTTAGTCTCCACAACAAGTAGTTGAAGTATTGAATAGATGATTTTAACTCATCCTTGAAGCATTTGTTATTTAGCATTTGTGTATTCTTGATGGTGTGTTTCACTTCACTTGTGCCATGAGTTGTTTGAGCATAGGGAGTGCTTATATGATTGAATTGGTTAGGTGTTAGGAACGTGACGAATTCCGTAGCTCCTTTGCATGAAAATCTATGAGCGTGAACTTAGAACTTCTTGTGATTTATGTGTTGTGATTCTTGCTAGATGGGTATGTTGATGTTGAGTCATGTAATGCTATATGATAGAATGAGTGAATGATTCAATGACCTACATTAGATTTGGAAGTGGATATCCCTTGCCCCCAAGGGTTTATCTTTGTAGTTTAAAACCCCTTTTCTTAGTTTTGTTTGATGATTAGCATAGTCACTTGACCTTGTTAGTTATCTTGTCTTTTTACTTTCGTAACTTAGGAAAACCAACCAACCAACCCCCCTCCCATTTTACTTGCTTTTATGTGTGTGTATATATTTTATCCTAGCATAATATTAACCATTTGTGCTTAAGCGCTTAGGAAGATCCCTCTTCTCCTTGGACGACCCCGATTTGCCGCTATCTACCTAGTTGTAGAAAGTAAGCAAAAAGGGCTTATAAATTATCTTTTGCATAGGGGTGTAACGACCACCCGCCTGTCACTACTCTACAACATGTAGTTGCTTTATCTACTACTGAAGCAGAATATATGGCAGCCACAGAGGCAATCAAAGAAGCTTTATGGTTGAGATGTCTCTTCAGCGAATTAACTCTACAACAAAGAGTTACTACTATTCACTGTGATAGTCAAAGTGCAATTTACTTGACTAAAGATCAGATGTATCATGAGCGGACGAAGCATATTGATATTAAGTATCACTTCATTCGTGATACCATTGCACAGAAGAAGGTCCTTGTTAAGAAAATTAATACAAAGGATAATCCTGCTGATATGTTCACAAAGGCTCTTCCCTATTTAAAATTCAAGCAGATCTTGGACTTGATTGGTGTCCATTGTTGGTGATTCGGCCCATTAGGGCCATGTTAGAGGAGGGTGAGTAAGCTTTTACTTTTGGGGTTCAGGCCAAGGTGGAGATTTGTGAAGAAATGTGGTCTTCACCCAATTATCAATGAACATTGACTTCTTTGGAGGATAGAAAAGACAATTATTTAAAGCATTAAATTGCAACACTATTCCCATCCCATGCTTAGCAAGTTGAAGCATTATTTGTTTGACTATTGGGGTTCAACTATCATGGTTTTTTGGCAAGAACCATTTGGAAGTAGTGTTCACAACCCATGCTTGAAGCAAGAAGGAGGATTTCTTAGGATATTGGGATAAGTTTTGTTTGAGAGCTCTTGGCCATTAGTGAACTTGGAGTAGTATGAATAGGGGATGAACTTAGTAGTTCAAACACACCCCGATCATAGCATTCCTTTGCTACTTGCTTTCTTCTTCCTTTAACTCTCCATTGTAGTTGTAGATCTTCCTTTAACTGTCCTTTGTAGTTGTTGATCTTCCTTCCTTCTAGATTGCAGCAACAGTGAGGTAGGTCTTCTTAGACATCTAAGAAATAACAACAACAACAACACAAAAATTAGCACAAATCAGCAAGAATAATTAAACAATCACAAAAAAAGAACAATTCCCAAATATTACTCAGTATAACCTACGAAAACCTTAGAAAATCACATGAACAAAAAAAGACATGAATCCCCTTGCAAAGAAGCTGATTTGAAAACTTAAGATCTTTGAACAAATAAGGGAACTCGCCAAACCCTTCTAATGCTGCACAAAATTCATAGTTTAGCCCTCGGGGTACACTCAATTTCGACTTGCTCTCTAACTAGCCCTCAGGATCAGATTACATGGTTTATTAATACTTAACTAGCGCTAGGGGTTAAGCAACAATGGAAAAAACTCGTAAGAAACAAGAGTATGAACTCAAAGGTTTATATATATTTGATTTATAAGAATGGTGTCTAAAACTCGAGAATGCAACCCCTATATATAGGGTTGAATTTTTCCAAACCCTAATCCCTAATCATAATGGGATTTGGTAATTTCTGTCAGAAACTGAATAGAATTATAGCAGCTTTAAGAAGCTAAAATCTTACCTACCTAAAATAGACACAACTGGCCGTATAATAGACACATTTGGCTGTATCCTTCCACGACACACCTTGGATGAATATTGTCTCATCTAATCTTACCAAATCTAATTCCAATCAGAATAAAACTGAATATACTAAACCCTAATGGACTGTAATTTCAAAATTAGCTCTTCAAAACCCACATGGCTGAGATCTTCAGTCCAATAAACCCAAAATGAAATAATTTTACAATATTTTACAGTGATCGAGCTGCCTCATTCAAAACCCAGTGGGAAAAAAGAGCATAGTGTTCTTCATGATGACTTCAATTCTTCATAATGACTTCAGTTCTTCGACAGTCTTGAATAATAAATCCAAGATGTCAATGATGGCTCCTTCTTCAATTCTTCATCATAAAGGCGATCAATCAGATAATTTAAAGTAGTATCCCTAAGATTAGCCCTTGATCTAGTCATAGGTCCCGCTATGTCACTTAGAGGATCCCGAACATAACCTTTAAATGTTTGATCAGGACGTGGAATATCTTCATTTATGGTGGTAGTCATCTTGGCATCTCCATCATTCCCTCCATGGTCGAAAGGTTTCGCTCTCGTAAACCTGCAGGTAAGGTCTCCAGAAAGACATCCTCGAATTCCTGTAACATCTGAGCAAACTGTGGAGGAATATGCATATAAATATCATCACGGGCAAAGTAGATCTCTTTAAAATGTATGATAAGAACACAAGAATGATTAGAAAAAGCATGATTAACATCCCTAATCGATGCAAAAAAAATGATCTACCGGAATCAATAGGAAGTTCATGTCTCATCATGTGAATCGATGGCAAAGGACTAAGATGTGAATATAGGATTTTATGCAACTTATCATAATCATTTTTAGACTTACCTGGCTTACCTGGAACAGCCTCCCTAGATATTTTGTTAAAATTATCAAGGTTTTTGCCTTCATTTTGGACCTTGTGGCCGATCTCCTTCAAGCCCTAGATAGGGTTTTGTTCAACCACTTTCTCCTTAGTCGCAAACTTCTATTTTTTTTACTTTCATGCATCTCTGTGCTTCTAAGACTTCTACTGGAGATAATGGAACCAAAATATATCTTGTTCTATCCTTAATCACAGTAATTGTTTTAGTGTAACCATCATGCATAGATTTACGATCAAACTGCCAAGGCCTCCCTAACAAAATATGACCACCTTCAATAGGTATAACATCACATAACATGGAATCATGCATTATTTTTTAACCCTAATTTCATCAGTACCATTTAACAAAATAAGTTATATGGTGATGGATGGGTAGTCACATGTAAAGACAATGATTTAACAAGAAGAATAGACACAGTATTAGCACAAGAGCCACCATCAATCATTAGTAAACAATTTTTATCTTTTAGGAGTCTCAATGGTACAAAGTTACCTTGTGTTTCTGGACCATGTTCACCATGATCATTTATAATGATCTGTTCGTATACCCGTTCTTCACCACTTTCATACAATGGTGGAATATTAGCATATTCATCTTCTTTATGATCTCCTTCCTCAATTATTGTTAACACTCGTGCATGAGGACAGTTATTGTGGACATTTCCTCTTTCTTTACAATGAAAACAAGTAGGAGAGTTAACATAAATTGAATTTGATGAAGAAGTAGTGGTTTTACTTGGAAATTTTTAAGCCTGTTGGGTTGGTTGTGCCACCCTACTCTTAGTAGGATTATAAGTCATATTTGAATAAGTATAAACCGATCCTTGTCCTCCCTTGGTGTGCCCCTAAAGCGTCCATAATTAGGGTTTCTGGAGTTAAACCCTAGTCGTTGACTGGAAAATCCGGGCGGTGGCCTCCTTCATTACAGGACACTCTCCACCAACCTTGCTTTCACCAATAAATCATTCCTAGATATGTGATGTTGAAGTTTTACTTTCATTTGAAGGTTTTCACGCAAGCCTTCAATGAATCAATTTTTAATGAATGATTGGTCTTCTTTCATTCCAACCCATCTCATGGTCAACGCAAGATCTTACCAGTATTCATCAACTGCGCAATTTCTTTGCTTCATGTTAGATAGATAAGAATGTTTTTCCATCAAGTAAGTAGGAAGAACATGATATTGGCAAAGCTCGAATCTCAATATCTCTCAGGTGGAGATAGGTTTCTTTCTGACAAGATATCGTGAATCTTTTTTATTTTTCCACCATCCAGCCGCATAGTGAGTGAAAGAATACTGCGCCACCTTAACTTTTTCTTTCTCCCAATAATTGTTGGGATCAAACAGATTATTAATTTGTCGCTCCCAATCAAGATACTTTACTGGATTGTGTTGACCATCAAATCGAGGGATGTTGTTAGAGTTAGTCCAACATTGGTTGTTGACAGTCATATAACTCAGTATATAAGATCATGGGTCACCTCTACATAGTACCAATTGGTTTTATGATAGAAGCTCATGATTCTAATATGGTATCAGGGCTCAAGGTTGGCTCGTTACCCCCATTCTGTCACATTTGCACGATTATTCATGCCACTTCACATTAGGGGGTGTGTTAGAGTTAGTCCCTACATTGGTGGTTAATATTCATATAACTCAGTATATAAGATCATGGGTCTCCTCTATATAGTACCAATTGGTTTTATGACAGAAGCCTGTGATTCTAATAGATGTCATACTTCAATCCCTTGATGTCTCGAGCATCATCAGAACCCAACCCAGACCCCGAGTTGCTCTTCACCCTTCTAGAAGATCCGCAGTATGATCGCCTTTTTGAACCATCATCAGAATAGTCATCTGAACTGCCAGAACCATTGAATTAGCGAACATATTTTTGGGTTTCTTCCCTCTTACCTGATGATGTAGGTGTAGGCAAAGCCATGCAGTTATCTTTTCTAGCCAATCTCTGCACCTCACTCATCAGTGCATTTATTGCGACAGCAAACTGATCAGGATCATTGGCTTAATTAGGATTGATTCGATATCGCTCCCAACTATGTAGAGCCTCTTCTCATGGATGATTACCACGCCTTCCATCCGAGTTATTTTTCAATGGAAAATTGTTAGAATTTCTAACAAAAGGCGGGACAAATGGATTTTCGTCCTCCATCTTCGCTAAACTGCTAAGAAAAATAAACGGTTAGTCTTAAAATTGTTCTCCCCTTCCCTTTGTTTAGTAAGTTCACTCACCAAGTGTATAACACTCACAACTCACAAGACCAAAGCTAATGGGATGGCAATTGATCAATTCAACGCAATTCAAAGCAAATATGGAGATGAGTACTGCAGAACTTATTTTGAAATTTAAAAATATATAAACTCAAAATTGGGCTCTGAAATCTTGAATTTCAAATTCTAAAAGGAATAAGGAACAAAATGCAATTTCAATGGCACAAATCGGAGCAGTATTGAAGGAGTTATGATCAAAATAAGAAGGCTTTATATAGGCTACAAATAGGTTCCGAAAATTCAAGAAACTTTGCCGAAAACAAATTGGAGTAGGAACTCAAATCCAAATCCCTTGTGGTAAAGGATTTTAATGACTTACTTGTCCCCCAAGTCAAAAATTCAGATCAAAACCCCTCTCAATTGGCTTTTATTTCCTTTTCCCTTTCCGATTAGGATTTTGACTTTTCTTTTCCTTTTTCAAATTGGATTTCCTTTTGCTTTCTTTCTTTTGGACACAATTAATTTATTTTACTATAAAATAATCACAATAAAATATTTTCAATCAAAATTCCCAAAATTTTTGGAAATTGCAAATCTGCCCCCAAACTTTTGAAAATTTCAAATCTACACCCAAATTTCTGATTTCAAATCCTAATTCCGATTTTGGAATCCAAAAATCTTCTACCTTTTCTTAAAATTTTTGAAAATTTTTGGAACAAAAATTGCCTATAAAAAACTTGGAATAAGAAAAATGCGACAACTTCCTCTTAATTCAAATGAACTTCGAGGTATTCAAGATCGTAAGGATCAAGAATATGACATTGTATATATGGTAAATGACACAAGACTCCATTATTTTTTTAATAAGGTGCACTCAAGAATCAAAGAACAATTCAAGATCATGGAATCAAAGAACGATAAAGAAAATAAATAGGATTATGAGTATGCAATAATTTTCTGAAAAAGTTGACAAAAAATATCACATGCACGTAAACTGTATAAGCTACCTAAAAACTATGAAACTGACTGGGAGGTGAATGCAGAGAATTCTTGTTAACACTCAAACCCTTCGACATCCTCATTACTCGATTGATGAAGGTGAAGGTGGATAGTAATACCAAAGTATTCTAACTCTCGGACCCTTCGACGTCCTTTGACTCTAGATTCAATCCTCTTGATAAGAAAGATCAAACAAATAAAGTTAAAATATGACAGAAAATAGTTTATAAATTAAAGAAATTTGAAAATAAATAAAGCAAGACTCGAAACCCTTTTTTCCTTGGCCTCCAGTAGATCTTTTGCTTTGCTCTGATACCAACTGATATGAATCCCTTTGCAAAGAAGCTGGTTTGTTAAATTATGATCTTTGACAAAACAAGAGAACTCACTAAAACTTTCTAGTGCCGTGTGAAATTCAAGGTGTAGCCCCCGGGGTACACTCAATTTTGACTTTATCTCTAACTAGCCCCCAGGATCAGATTAAAAGGTTTATTGATACTTAATTGGCCCTGGGGGTCAAGCAACAATGGAAAAAGCTACTAAGCAACAAGATCATGAACTCAAAGGTTTGAATATTTGATTGACAAGGATGGTGTCTAAAACTCGAGAATGCAACCCTATTTATAGGGCTAAATTCGTCTAAACCCTATTCCCTAATCATAACGGGATTTGGTAATTTATAAAAGAAACTGAATAAAATTATGGCAGCTTTAAGAAGCTAAAACCATACCTACCTAAAATATACACAAATGGCAATATAATAGACACATGTGGTTGTATCCTTCCAAGGCATACCTTGGATGAATATTTCCTTATCTAATCTTACCAAATCTAATTCTAATAAGAATAAAATTGAATATACTAAACCCTATTGTATAGTAATTTCAAAATTAGCTCTTCAAAGCCGACATGGCCGAGCTTTTCAATCTAATAAACCTAAAATGAAATAGTTTTACAATATTTTACAAAGATCACATTACTTCATTAAAAACCTAGTGGGAAAAAAAAGCATAGTGTTCTTTGTGATGACTTCAGTTCTTCGACAGTCTTGAACAATAAATCAAAGAGGTCGATGATGACTCCTTCTTCAATTCTTCATCATAAAGGCAATTAATCAAAGCATTTAAAGCAACATCCCTAAGCTTAGCCCATGACCTAGTCATAGTTCCTGCCATGTCACTTAGACGATCCCGAACATAACCTTTAAATGTTTGATCAAGATGTGGAATATCTTCATTTATGGTGAAAGTCGTCTTGACATCTCCATAAAAAAAGCAAGAAAAAATAATTTTAAATAAAAAACAAAATATGCATTAAAAATCAGAGCGAAGACATTACCTTCGATGATAAACACAAAAGGAAAGTCAATTGTGTTAGATAGCCAAAAATCGAAGCTAAAACCAGCAAAATTACTGGAAAATGAAGTACAACTTCCCTGCGTTCATCATAAATCACTGCACACAAGAAATGTAGGAGAAAATAGAGAAAATGAGAGTAAAATTTAAAGAATCTGGAAGAGAAATGAAGAGGAGAGAGAAGAATGAGAGCAGTTGCGCAGAAGAAGGAAGGGAGGGGAGAGAGAATATGTCAGAAAAATGTGGGAGAAAAAGATGAAAGATTGATATTTATACCTGGACTTAAATGTAAATTAACAAAATTTCACATCCAGCCCCTGAACTTTTAAAACTTTAATTTGAAATCCCATGCTACATCCTTAACAATTAGATCCCATGTCTCGCTGCGAGACCGTCTCGCACAAGACTTTGTCAAAGATTAAATTCTTCCTGAAAATTTCTATCCTGACAACTAACAGAAAATGAATAAAAGTATTCTTCCAATCCATATCTAACTATTCTAAGAATAAGAAAAGAATATATTCCTAAAAAGGCAGAAACTCTACCCAACGTAGAAATGGTAAAAAGAGATTTTATTATTTTTTGGAACAATATCAAACTTTCATACTTCTCTTCCCACTCTACAAGCATATATTGTACACATATGTCTCTAAGCTTTTGATTCATATCCATGCCCTATACACAATAGTATCTAAATTTTTTCTTACTATCTCCTTTGCTTTTTAAATAAGAGTTATTTTAATAATTATTATTATAAAATGATTAGGTAATAAAATATTTTCCTAATGAGGAAAATAAATATAATTTGATTAAGAGTGGAATTTCTAAAAACAACTAAAATAAAAATGGGAAGTATTCAAAGGCTATTTTGAGTCCTCAAATGATCTTGGATTTCCCAAAAAAAAAAACCCCTTAGTTAACTCCAAAGGAGTGAGTTGCATTTCTTGGCATGTTTCCCTTTCTAAATAGGCATCATAATAGTTGTTATGACACCTAACACCAAATCTATGCTGAAATTCTTTATCCTTTGCGACCATCAATTTCTTCCTGGATTTTTTTGCATATATCAATTTATTCAACTTCCAAAGAACTCGGCCCCAGATTCTCTCCTATATAAATGGTCATTTGTGTTGTTAAAGTAGTCAGAGCGGTAAAAAAAACTAGAATCACCCCATCTAAATCTGCCTAAGTTGGTTTATCTCCCATCATGTATGAAGCGAAAATGAATAGGAGAAGGCCTACTCTTATACCACTTTATGCCATTATAAAATGTTAATATTGGTAAGCACAAATCCGAGTAATGATAAGAGTTGACAAGCATCAAATCCTGAATTTAATTCAGGAATCTAGGATAGAAGATGAAAATCTCTGAAATCTTACTAAATCAAAAGATTAAATTTGTGTGGAAAATCTTTATCTTATTTATACTAATAGTGATATGAATCTCCTTGGTAAGACTCACGATTGCAAAATTAATATCTTTGATCTAGTGAAGGTATCTGCAAACCCTCACTATCTCACACAAAAATTCAGGTGTCTAACCCTCGGGGTACGCCTAATCTCAACTTGCTCTCTAACTAGCCCTCAGGATCACATCATAAGGTTTATTCGTACTCAACTAGCCCTCGGGGTTAGGAAACAATGGAATAGCTCGTAAGCAAAGAGTATGAACTCAAAAGGTTGTATATTTTATTGATAAAAAGTGTGATAAAATCATGAATGGCCTCCCCTATTTATAGGGTACAATTCGGCCAGTACAAATAAAAACTGGAAATGCTTATAGCAGCTTTAAGAAGTTAAAATCATATCTAACTAAAATACCTAAAATAAATGAATATAGCCTTATCTAATCTTACCAAATCTAATTCTAATCAAATCAGAACTAAATATTCTAAACCCTAATTAAAATATACCAAAACTCTTCTAAGCCAACATTGCTGAGTTAATGAGCCTTATTCTAAAATAAAATAAATTACAAATGATCACACTACCTCATTAAAAACCCCAATGGGAAAAAGAGTATAGTGTTATCCTTCTAAAAATATTAAACTAAGATGATATGAATCTCCTTGCGAAGATTCACGATTTGCGGAATTATATCTTTGATCTAGTGAAGGGATCTGCAAACCCGCACTATCTCGCACGAAATTCAGGAGTCTAGCCCTCGGGGTACGCCTAACTTCGACTTGCTCTCTAACTAGCCCTCAGGATCAGATTACAAGGTTTATTGATACTTAACTAGCCCTCGGGGTTAAGCAACAATGGAATAGCTCGCAAGCAAAGAGTATGAACTCAAAAGGTTGTATATTTGATTGATGAAAGGTTGTAAGGTAAAAATAATGTTGAATACCACCCCTATTTATAGTACATAGGTATGGTCTTCAAAAATTACAAATAAGAAAATGAAAAGGATTATAGCAGCTTTAAGAAGCTAAAACCATATTTAACTAGACTACCTAAAATAATTGACTATATTCTTCAAGATAAATCTTGAATGAATATTGGCCTATCTAATCTTACCAAATCTAATTCTAATCAAATCATAACTAAATATTCTAAACACTAAAATAAATGCATGACCGAAACATTAATTCTTCAAAGGCCAACATGGCAGAATTAATGGGCCTTATTCTAAAATAAAATAAATGATCACACTACCTCATTAAAAAAACCCAATGGGAAAAAGAGTATACTGTTATCTTCTAAAAATCCTAATAAATAAATATAAATAAATAAACCTAATTCGTATCATAAGAAAATTATAATAAATTAAAGTTTTGATATCGTACCAAATAGACAAATAATAAGAAAAAGAATAAAAGTAGTCTTCTAATCTAAATCTACTTATTCCAAGAATAACATAAGAAATATATTCTCGCAAGCACAGAATCTCTACCTAAAATATATAATGAAATAAGAGTTATTCTAATGAGAATTATTTTAAAATATAAATAGGAAACAAAATATTCTACTAATTTGGATGGAAAAAAAAAGGATAAAAAATGGAACTTTTGAACACAACTAAAATATGAAAATGGAAAATATTCAAATGCTGGATTGAGGTGTGAAACGATCTTGGATAGCTAAAGAAAACCCATAGATCATAGTAAAGCAGTGAGTTTTGTTTGTTAGTCCATTCCCCTTTGCGAAAAGATATCACAATAGTCGTTCTAACACAAAACGCCAAATCTTCAATGAAATTATCGAACCACTGATGATCAATTTCTTCCTTAATTTCTTCTTCAACATCAGTCTCCTCCACTTCCAAAAAACTAGAACCCAATCTCTCTTACATATAAATATTGATCTATGCCTTCAAAGCAGTCACAACGGCAGAAAAAGCCATTGTCACTCAATTTAAATTTACCTTGGTTGTTGGTTGATCTTCCATCATGAATCAAGCAAAAATGAATAGGAAAAAGTCAGATGTGATACCACCTGACACACTTGGAAAATGTAAGGATTCACAAGCACAAACCCAAGTAAAGATATGAGTTGAGAAGTGCCAAACCCTCTTAACAAATTCTAGAATCCACCACAAAAGAAGATAAAATCTCCGGAATATTATTGAATAGAAAGATTAAATTCCTCTTAAAATTATATGTCCTATTACTACTAATAGACAATTTACTAGGGGCCCCAATCCTTATGCGATCAAGTATGAAGTACATATTTGGTTCAAGTATAACCTTGAACCTCCCAATATTCCTAACTAGAGTAGTTTTTTAAATTGAGCACCGAGAGAAAAAACTTTGGAAGTGTTTCCACCCCATACATCTGCACCCCTTGTGTTAATGTAGGAGGATGTCCGGACTTCCAAGTTTTCCTAATGTGCTGGTAAGAGATATACAATATGTGCACAAATTGTATGTTCTTTAGTGCAAAATGGTCTGTATCTTCTCCTTAGCTTTTCTTGTTCATTTTGTGTTACAAAATGCAGCCAAGCTTTCCATCCTTGTATCATGAGAGTTGAATCTCCTCTGTGCTTGCTACTTGGTGTGCTTCATGGTAATCTTTGATCTGCAATACATAAAGAATCAGCAACATCTGATCGCAATTAATTCTAATAGTAGGGACATAAATTCTATCCAAGTGTATTAGTCCTCTAGCTTTTTTTATCAAGTTCAGTTAGATCAGTTATGATCCTGTCCCTGTCAGCCTTTTTTGCTAGAAAATCAGCCACCATGTTTCCTTGTCTCAGTGTATGTGTAGTAGGAATGAATCTAATACTATCATGAAGTTCATAGGCAAGATTAAACATAATCCAAGGTGCCTTTTTCACGGTGAGAGATCAGGTCAATTGCTACTTTACAGTTTGATTCAATAGAGTAAGAAAAATGGTCCAAGTTTGTGCAAGATTGTGACCTTCTTTGATGACAATAAGTTCAGAGTGTAGAGATGAAGTAGCATGCCCTATTTTGGTTAGTGCAGCAAAAAATATCCATTTATATCCCTCACTATTACTCCAATTCCATATTTCATAGTGCTTTTGGACCCTTAAAATCACAGCAAGGTAGTTTCCAGTTAATTGATAAGATGTTTGGCTTTTTAGGTTGCTTAGAAAAAAGGATTAGGCTAGATTAGATCCATGGTTTGTCCTCAGTTCTATTACTACAAGTGGGATTGGCATAGAAAGCATAAAAAATGTCATTTTAAATGTGTTCTATGCAAGAACTCAGGCTTGGCTTGCAGTTATCATGTATGAATCTATTTCTTGTTTTCCATAAGTTCTAACAAATTAGGGAAGGGGTGGTAGTAAGAAGCTTATTATGAACTGTGGATGAACCTAATTTGGTCAATAAATAAGTGAGCCTGTCGTAGATGGAGTGGAAAGGAAGGAGAAATCCTAGGATAAAAGTGAAGTGAAGCCAGACAGTGGAAGCCAATGCACAATCATTGGAAAAAATTTTGACAGATAATCATAGTTATCACAGAAAGGACATTTAGATGCAAGGCTAATGTTTGACAAGATCACTATATCAGTGAAAGTTCTAGAACTGTGGCAACAGTAGACTACAGTAGATGCAAATATGAAGAACAAATTTGTTAAATGCGGTCTTCAAGGTTTTCATTTTTTTTAATTTCCAAAAATATGTGGATGCATTTTCCAAATACATCCTCTTTATTTTATTTCTTTTTTAATTTACAGATGGAGGAGGACGCATTTTTTAAATGCGTCCTCAAATTTTCCCTTTTTTTGGACAATGTGCATCCTCAAATTCCATTTTTTTAAAAATGCCCTGAAGACGAGGATGCATTCAATGAATTCTTCCTCCAAAGTCACTTTAAAATGGGTATATGTTTCCCAGAAAAGGAAACATGTTGTTTTATTCGCCGTCGAATTCCTCCATCGTCGTCGTCGTGCTCAGCTGCCCTTTGTCGTCTTTCGCGTGCGCACGCCTTGTGTCTCCCTCCCGGATCTCATTTTTATTCCATTGTGATTGTCGAGAACATCTTCTTCCAAATATTCTTTGGTTTTTTTTTTGCACTTTTGTTAGATCCGGTCATTTTCTTCCATTGTTTTTGTTCAAATTATTGCTTGCTTTGCAACTGAAGACAGCTGCCGGTCGGGGACACACAATTTTCTACTGTTGGACTCTGGATTGCAATGCACGCACCGCTCAAGCTCCGCACGTGGACTCACGTGCCACCAGACTTCCAGTGCGTCGGAGTCACGCGCCACCAGACTCTCTGGGATAAGCTCTACTGCAAGCTCCACTGCATATGCAAGAGGTACCTGAAAAAATGTTGAACATATGAATGTGTTGAGTGATTATGTGTGGTTTGAAGGAATATGTGTGGTTGGAATGGTTTTGTGTGGTTTGATTATATGAATGCGTTGAATGAGGTTGGAACTGATTATGTGTTATTAGTTGTCAATTTTTTTTCCGTGGGACTAACAATTTAAGTTGAAATTTTTTATGCCAATTACATAGAAAATTGATAATAGTGTATGATTTGGTTGCCCGATGATAATGGAACAGTGTATGGTTTAGGGTTTGAGTAGTTGAATATGAGTTGCTGAATAATACTATCTTTTCGAATATCGAATTATGTTGTCTATATTTGTATAATGCAGTTGTACGATGTTTTTGACGGTGTACTTGTACAAAGAGGGTCAGATTAAGTTTGATTTGATTGTGGGTGTGTATTATGATCCTCTCATACCAGAGAAAAATGTGACTTTCGAATGGAGGTTAAGCCACCCCGAGTTAGTTGATTTAATTTTCAGAAGGCTTGGCATTACAAGTGATGGGTTTCTGTTGAAAATATATTATCGTTATCTTGAGCTTATTGGTTCGTCTGTATACTATCGGTGTTATAATGTGGAAGATGACGAGTGTACCGCGACCTTCTCCAACATTGTTAATCGAATGTCCTTGTCCTCAGCTGATCTGTACATTATTAATGAGAAGATGTCAAGCACCATTGACCGTGCAGGTGATGTTAGTTCGGGCACGTTTATGTCATTGTTGAGAAATATTTGGAACTATACACCTTTGCCAACATTACCACCCCGTGTACATTGCAAAGGTTTTTTACAACCTTTTGTCATTGGTGAGTCGAGCCAACCCAGTGCGTATGTTCATGTTGATTACACTTAACCGTTCATAACTGGTGGTATATATGGCGTTCATCATGAGGAGCTAAATGTCTTCGATGATGATTATGTGGGTGAAATTGGCGAGCATGTTGTTGGTCATGGTGAACATGTTGGTAGCGATGATGAAGGTGAGGAAAGACAACTTGAAGAATAAAGTGAAGATGATCATTCCTTATCAACTGATTTGAATCCAGGGAAAGATGATGAACAAGTGGTGTTCACGAACAATGTAGCCATGAAGTTCCAACTTATGGTGAATCCTAATACGGAGGCCTACTGTAGGGATTTTAGGGGCACTGTTTGTGGTGAAATACTTCCAAGTTATGTTCAAGCAACTGGTGAAGTAGCATTGGGGATGCAATTTTGGAGTAATCCAAAATTGGTAGAAGTTATTTCCAGGTGAAGTTCTATAATGAACAGGGAACACTAGGTCATAGAGAGCAGGTCACGTACATGGTATGCGAAATGTAAGGACGTTGTTGAAGGAAATGGTATTTGTCATTGGATTGTTAGAGCCAGCAAAAGGGTTTCCCATTGGATGTGAGAGATCACCAAATGGGCAAGTAGTCCTGGTTGTGTTGGTGCTAGTCGATTAAGTGGTAACACTAACCTGACATCGTTGATGATCACCCATTCCATTTGCTACTAGATTTATGTGAACCCTTCTTACACGATGAAGGATGTCCAAGCGCATGTAAAGACAGAGTTAAATGTGACCCTTTCCTACAAGAAGGCATGGTATGCTCGCCAGAAGGCTATTGATTTGGTATTCGAAACTTGGGAGGAATCCTTTGAAATATTTCCAGCATTTATGGATGACCTAATCAGGGCCAATCCGAGCACCATTGTTGATTGGGCAGACGTACCTGATAGAATACAGGGTCTTGGGTGTAGGAAATTTAAGTTTGTGTTCTTGGCATTTGGTCAGGCTATCGATGCATTTTACCACTCTAGGTCGATGATTAGTGTTGATAGGACTCATTTGAGAGGCGCATACAAGGCCATAATGCTAGTTGTGGTGACGCACAACACTAATGATTACATACTCCATATAGCTTATGCAATAGTTGATGCTGAGACTAATGAGAGTTGGAACTGGTTCATGCAAAAAATTTTCCTCCACATGGTAGGTGGTGATAGTAGACCAATCTATATTATATCGAATCATCGTGATGGGATTTTGAATGCAATGAGACATATGGTTGGATGAATGGAGCCAGCAGGATATCACCGGTTCTGCTTGAGGCATTTTCAGACCAACTTCCTTAGTACTGAGTGTGGGAAGTCCAAGAATGTGCATCTAAAGACTCTGGTTTGGCAGCTTGGTCATTCCAGACAAAAACGTAGGTGGAGGGAGTACAAGGAGGAGTTGTAGAGTATCGAAACATCTACTTGGGATTGGCTGAGACAACATGATAGCAGTAAGTGGTGCCTTGCCTTTGATGAGGGTGATCGTCGCTACGGAATTCTTACAACTAATTTTTCTGAGAGTTACAATAACTGTTTAAGGCACGTACGACATCTCCCGATAACAGTGTGTGTCAAAGCCACTTTTAAACGAATAGTTGAAACGTTTGCATGGAGGCTAATGAACGCCACAAATTGGAGGTACTTTCATGATTCATTACAGTTCATTATGTGTTCATGGACTAATATATGTATTCTAAATTGATGTGTAATTGTGTAGATTGGAGCTCCCTAGTAAGTTTTGGAAAAAGTTTCAGAAGCAGGAAACTTGGGGACAGGGACATACTTTCACTGTGTATGGTCAGGCATCACAGACTTATAAGGTTGTGATAAGGACCATTGATGGTGGCATTTGTGAGAGCCAGTACACTATGAAATACCGGAGAAAGGAGTGTAGTTGTCGTGAATGGATAAATTTTCTGTTTCCCTTGTTCCCATGCATTGGCTCTCTGTAGGTATAGGCGTTAAAATCCATCTACTCTCTGTGACAGGGTATATCACACAACCACCTATGTGCAGCAATATAGTGAGGGTTTCGTGCCTCTACGAGATCCATCACTATGGCAACATGTCAGTTGGAGGTTGATTCACGATATTGAAAAGTTTTGTTATAGGAGGCGTGGTCAGTTTGTGGAGAGAAGGATAAGGAATCAAATAGATGAGAGGGCATGCTTAGGGTCGTGTTTTATAATATGGTGTTTCTAGAGTTAGACCAATATGTATAACATTATATTATGTAGCCAGTAAGCTTGCTATGCTAAATTCTTTCATTTTTTTAGTGTAATTGATTGTGTGGATTTTCATTATGTGTATTTTTTAAATTAAAGCTAATGTATGATTTGTTTATAATATTTATTACATGTAATAATATTCATTTTTGTGGAAATATGGATCGATCATTTCTCCATGTGATTCTGATTGTCACTAGGGATATGCTATGTATCATTCATGATCTATTGATGAGGATTTTCTTTACCTTCACCGGGAGCATTGTGCACATGCTCTGTACAACATTAATATGGAGGATGAGGCACTGTAGGTGAGGCAGTACGATGGAGCTTGTTGGATTCGTGGGATCCTTGATCGAGTAATGCGCTATGTGCATGAAGCTGGATTCCTGGAACTGTTGGATTCCGCACCAATTCACATCGACTATTACCTCATAACAGCCTTAGTCAAGCGTTGGAGACCATAGATGCACACATTTCACCTGCTGATGGGGGAGGCTACCATCACTTTGCACTATGTGGGCATCCTATGGGGTCTACCGATCGATGGCATGGCAATCACTTATGTAGACACTAGCAGGCACACAAATGACTGGCAGAGATTGTGCACTAACTACCTAGGGGCTTTACCAGACACGAGTGCTATCAAAGGGGGTGGCATAAGGGCCAGCTGGTTGGGAAACTTGTTGCGCAGTCTGTTGCCTCTTGATGCTACTGAGGTAGATTGTCAACAGCGGGTTAGGGTTTTCATTCTACTACTGGTCGGAGGAATGCTCACGTAAGACACATCCGGGCACCTGATCCCCATGCTCTATTTGTCAATACTGATGGACTTAGGTGCAGCACATCAGTACAGTTAGGGGAGTGCCATTTTTGGCACATTTGTACAGGTGCTTATGTGATGCTGCAATCCCACAAGTCAAATCCGTATCTGGGCCACTGGTCTTACTACAAGTAACATTGTTGGTTAAACTTGTTAGTTGTACACACTATCCATAATGACCTCTTACATTATATTATATTTTAATTTATTTATTGTTAGCAATGGGCAAGGGAGCGAATACCAAACTTCCATCATGTCGGGCGACTTCTAGTGACCGTCACCATGAGTGCTCTTAGGTCTAGGTTCGTATTCAATTAGTAATGGAACAATTTTTAAACCTTTGAAATTACTAGGAATAGCTAATATTATTCATTATGTTCCTCACAAGTGGAGATCCCGGTACGATTTATCACAATCACCTATGCATGTACTGAAAGTGTACCGCGATCAGCTGACATCTCTCCATGACAGTCACGTATAATAAAATTTGGATTTCCTTTTTTTGAACGAATGGGGAAAAAGTGTTTCTCTCCTAACCACAACACTTGTATGTTATTTCAGTTTATTTGGAAGCCATACACTGAGGATGTCATGCAACAACTCCTACAGTATTGTACAGCTGGTAGCAACAACTGACTACTATGTGTTGACCTCATTTCCTGGCACGTCATGGAGTACCATCATGTTCATCATGTTCTCAGGCAGTTTGGCCTTATCCAGCCAATACCCACGCAGTTGGTTACTAGGGATGAACACAAACGGCTTCATACTAGAAATCGTCAGAAGAGATCAGGCATGGATTGGCGTGTTGAACTGAGAAGATATCTCGATGCATGGGAACATTGAGTTGAGCAACAAGTTAATGCACTTGGGGTCAGCGGATCCATATACACCCGGTCGAGAATACATGGAGTGGTATTTTTGCAGGATAGTGACCTTAATTGATCAGCTATGATGGCCCCAAATGGATACAGAGGGTTTTCATGGAGATGGAGCTACTATGGAGTATATGGTATTTCCTAAATTTCTAATAGTATTAAAAAAATCATTCTTCAGATTCACTCAGTTTTTAATATATAACATATTTATCTCATTTATGTATTTGCAGGCATTGTCCGAGTTGCACCTTATGTAAGATATTAATTTGGACGAATGCCCCCCACGTTTCGCGGACGTTATCAGGGGGGTATATGGTGTTGCCACACGTACTGTACACTATGTGCATGAGCCCTCTATACTCAAGTTTTATCAGCCATATATGCACTGTGAGAATATACCCCTGGTGTGAGATATACTGAAATCATAAGCTCCCGCCCAGCTCCACCTGGTCAACAGGGTGGTCGGCGATCCCGTGCTCAGGGCCCTACAGAACACATTGGTTAATCAGAAGCCGGACCCTCACACGCGAGTCCAACGAACGACGGACCATCACATGGTGGACCCTCACACTATGACACTACTACAGCTGAATTCACTACACATCTGATGTGTGTTATATTGTGTTCATATTTTGTGGGATTATTATGATTTTATTTAGATATAATTTGCACTTCTAGGTGTTTTTGGTGTAGGAATTCATGGATTGCGAAGAATTGAGAGGGAGCTATACATTGTAATCTTTTTCCCTTAACCAATGATTTTTTTCCCACTGGGTTTTCCAGGTTAAGGTTTTTAATGAGGCAATGTGCTCCAATGGAAAATGTTATTATTTTATAAGACATTTTTCCAGGGATGAAAGAAGAGAGGCAAAAGCAGAATTGCTGAAGTTATGGGTGAAAGGTGAATTATTGAAGAGATGTGGATTTGAAGGAAATAAATATATTCACTTCCCATAGTGATAAGGATTTTATTATCTCCTTCCAATTGAAATTCTTTAATTTTAGAATTAGTTAATTAGAGTTGGAATATATTTTGATTTATTTTCGAAAATCTCTAAAACTTTCAATTTCATTTATTGATTAAAAAAAACTAAAAATACATCCAACAATTTATCAGGTACTATACGAAGTATTTGAAATACGGGAAAGAAATACCATTCCGGTGAAGAAGAATCTGATTGTAATTGGGTTTAATTCTTGTAATACGTGTGTATATATATACACCAGCGTAAAAGGCTTTGGAGACATTGATACATTATTTACGCAGCAGTTTAGGTTTAGGTTTTGGAGTTAATTATATACATTAGTCAGTTTGGTTTCTAAGGCTACAGAGGAGGGCTGTTCATTCCATTGTTCTTTCCGATTCAGTATTATCATTATTATTGGACTGTGCAACCGTAATTGCATCGTTATCTCGGTTTGGTTTAATTTTTGTTATTATTATATTACGTAGTTAGTTATGTTTAAATATTATATTATTTATTTAGTTTGATTATCATGAGTAGCTAATTTATATATCAGCATGGAATAATAAACATTAGTTTATGAATCGTGAGGCCTAATTGTTTTATAATTGATTCTTATGTGTTCTTGATTGTTCTTGGTTTAATTTATTCTTAATGTGTTTAAGTCTGGCCAACTTGAATATTATTGGGATAATGCTATCTAATTCCACCAATATGTAATCATTAGAGATGGTTAGTAAGTACCGAGTTCTTGTGAAAATAGCTAACTAGCTAAGACTGTACTAGCAAGATGGGGAACAATTAAGTGTGTGTTACTGTTTTCTTTTACTTTGGTAATTGCTATATCGGGTTCTTTTCATTCTTAATGCTATCGAGGTGTGTATCTAGTTCAGCAAATACTTTCCCGGGGCATCTTGGTAAGAGAAACAATTAGTTAATTATAATTTGTTAATTATAATTGGTTCATTGTCGATAAAGTACGAAAGAATTGGGGAGGTTAAGCGTACCTACTTTCCTATAACCGATAGATGCATATGAATTGATTTATCTTTGCGCCTATGATCGATGTTTAACTAATGTGAGTTATTCTGAGCCGATTACCTTATTCATATATTTTATAGATTTTTATATTTGTTAGTTGAATTATTATTTTATATTAGTTAGTTGCATTATTAGTTGGAAACATTGTACTTATTATTCCACGGTTGTATCTGTTGATCTTTAGGTTAGTATCAGGTTAATCTATAGTTTTTAAAGATCATCAGATGTGTTGGTATGCCTTGAATATGTATTAGCCGCTTCGACAGGTTAGTACGGGGATCTCGCCGGTCAGCGAGTCGGGGGGTCCGGGGGGGCGGAGTCGCCCCCGGTCCGACGGTATAGCTTGTCTCTTTATTGGACTACTGTTAATTTGGGCCGAATTGTGTTTTGGCCCAGCTTGTTAGGGTTTAGTGGAGACAGCATATAAAGTGGCTCTCTTCTCTCTGTAAACCACGTAATTCTAATATAGTGAATCCGTCTCCCGTGGATGTAGCCAAATTGGTGAACCACGTAAATCTTGTGTCTTGTTATTTTCGTTCATATTTTCTGTTCTTTCTCCATTCCGCACAACAAACTGGTATCAGAGCGGGGCTGATCGGGGAGAAAGATGTCTGGGTTGAACGTGAAGATCGACAAGTTTACTGGGAGAAACAGTTTCAGTCTGGGTCGAGCTTTGCTGAAACAGCAAGGTTTGTAGACTCCACTGACGAAGGATTTCGCGAGCATTTCTAGCGATGTGGTGGGTCTGGAAGAAAAGGCACACTCATCGATTATGCTGTGTCTCGCGGACGAAATCATCACTGAGGTCTCAGATCAGGAGACTGCTGCACAACTGTGGCTGAAGTTGGAGAGTTTGTATATGACGAAATCTCTAACCAACAAGCTGTTTCTGAAACAACGCCTCTTCAGTCTCCGAATGCAGGAAGGTACGCAACTCAGAGACCATCTAGAGCAATTGAATACTTTGTTATTAGAATTGCGAAATATAGATGTGAAAATTGAAGATGAAGATACTGCTTTGATTTTGCTAGTGTCTTTACCACTTTTGTATGAGAATTTTGTTCAGTCATTTATTGTTGGTAAAGATTCCGTGTCTCTGGAGGAAGTTAGATCCTCTCTCCATAGTAGAGAGTTGCGACATAAGGCAAACGGTACAGGTACAGAAAGTCAGGCCTCTGGCTTGTTTGCTAGTGACGGAAACACAAAGGGCAAGGGAACCGGCAGTAAGAAGAAGGGCAAGAAGTTATCTTCAAAGGGTCCCAAGGCCAATGATGTTTGTAACTACTGTAAGGAGAAGGGGCCTTGGAAAAAGGAGTGTCCGAAGAAGGCTAGTAAATCTGGGAGTACATCTGGTACTGCTGCTGTGGCTGAAGGGGATTTCAGTTCTGAAGATGATTTTGCTCTAGCTGCTACTGGGAAAAATAATCATCCTAATGCGTGGTTTCTTGATTCTGGGGTATCTTACCATATATGCCCAAGGAGAGATTATTTCTCAACTTATGAGCAAGCTGAGGGCATCATTACTACGGCAAATGGTGTTGCGTGCAAGGTAGTTGGGATTGGTTCAATCAAGATCAGGACGCATGATGGTAGTTTCTGTACTTTGAACGATGTCAGGCATGTTCCATCGATGACAAAGAATCTGATTTCTCTTCCTACGTTGGATAGAAAGGGTTTCGTCTACTCAGGGAGTGATGGAGTTCTGTGTGTCTGCAAAGGTTCTAGGCTAGCTCTGAAAGGTGTTCTGCATGGTACTTTTTATTTTCTACAAGGTTCCACGGTTATGGATTCTGTTAATGTTGCATCTTCGGAGGTTCACCATGATGATATGACTAAGTTATGGCATATGAGGCTTGGTCACATGGGTGAAAGAAGGATGCAGATTCTGTCAAAATATGATCTTCTTGGTGGCCACAAGGTCAAGAGCTTGGACTTCTGTGAGCATTGCGTTTTTGGGAAGCATCACCGCAGCAAGTTTCCTAAGGCGATTCATAGAACAAAGGGCACATTGGATTACATCCATTCTGATTGTTGGGGACCTTCCCGAGTTAAGTCACTGGGAGGTCACAGGTACTTTGTTTCTCTAATTGATGATTACTCAAGGATGACTTGGGTTATCATGATGAAACATAAGAGTGAAGCTTTCTCGAAGTTCAAGGAGTGGAAAGCTTTGGTGGAGAATCAGACCGGGAAGAAGATCAAGAGGCTTCAAACTGATAATGGGCAGGAATTCTGCTCGTCTGAGTTTGATCAGTTTTGTAGGGATGAAGGGATTGCTCGTCATCATACAGTCAGGAATACGCCACAGTAGAATGACGTAGCTGAGCGGATGAATCAGACATTGCTGGCGAGAGCGAGGTGCATTCTCTCTAATGCTGGTTTGGAAAGGAGATTCTGGGCAGAGGCGGTGAGTACAGGTTGTTACTTGATCAACCGCGGGCCTCACACGGGTATAGAGTGCAAAATACCAATGGAGTTATGGTCAGGTAAAGTTGTTGATTACTCCAAGTTAAAAGTTTTTGGTTGTACATCTTATTATCATGTTAGTGATGGTAAGTTAGAGCCCCGAGCCAAGAAGGGTGTCTTTGTGGGTTATGGAGATGGAGTTAAAGGCTCCAGGATATGGTCTCCATTTGAGAAGAGGGTTATTTTGAGCAGGGACATTGTCTTTGATGAAAATTCTTTGCTTAGATCTATGGTGAAGCCCACAGTTGTGCCAGAAACTAGTGGAGTTGATAAACAGGTGGAGCTTGATGTCACTCAAGGTGAAAATAGATTGGAACAATTTGAGGTGGATCAAGAGCCACAGACAGAATCTGAGATACCGGAATCTCCACCACCAGATCCTCAACCATCATGAGCTACAGTCCACAGTTTAGCTCAGGACCGACCCAGGAGGGTTGGAGTTGGGGCGCCCAAGAGATATGGGTTTGAGGATATGGTGGGTTATGCACTACAGGTTGCTGAGGAGGTGGATACTCATGAACCATCCACCTACAGAGAAGCTGTTTCAGGTACTGATGCTGACAAATGGTTTGTAGCAATGGGAGATGAGATGGAGTCCCTCCAGAAGAATCAGACATGGGATTTGGTTCAACAGCCTCAAGGGAGAAAGGTTATCACTTGCAAATGGGTTTTCAAGAAAAAGGAAGGGATATCACCTACAGAGGGAGTCAAGTACAAGGCTAGAGTTGTTGCTAGAGGTTTCAGTCAGAGAGAGGGAGTAGATTACAATGAGATTTTCTCACCAGTGGTCAGGCACACTTCCATCAGGGTGTTGCTAGTTATAGTGACACATCAGGATTTGGAGCTTGAACAACTTGATGTGAAGACCGCTTTTCTACATTGAGAGTTGGAGGAAGGGATATACATGACTCAGCCAGATGGTTTCCAAGTTCCTGACAAGGAAAAACGTGTTTGCAAGTTGAAGAAGTCCTTATATGGGCTTAAGCAGTCTCCGAGGCAGTGGTACAAGAGATTTGACAGCTACATGCTTGAGTTGGGCTACACAAGGAGTTCATATGATTGTTGTGTCTACTACAGCAAGTTGAGAGATGAGTCATTCATTTATCTGGTGCTTTATGTAGATGACATGTTGATAGCCTCAAAGAGTAAGCATGAGGTTCAGAAGTTGAAAGGACTTCTTAGTGCTGAGTTTGAGATGAAGGATCTGGGTGCAACTCGGAAGATACTAGGAATGGAGATTCTTAGGGATCGAAGTCAGCGGAAGCTTTTCTTGTCACAGAAAGGCTACATTCAGAAAGTGTTGGCTAGGTTTGGCATGTCTACAGCCAAGCCTATAGATACTCCTAGTGCTGCAAATATTCATCTCACCACCATGTTTGCTCCTCAGTCAGACGAGGAGAAGGAGTATATGTCTCGGGTTCCTTATGCCAGCGCGGTGGGGAGTTTGATGTATGTTATGGTTTGCACGAGGCCAGATTTAGTACAGGCAGTCAGTGTTGTGAGCAGGTTCATGGGGCAACCGGGAAAGGAACATTGGCAAGCTGTGAAGAGGATTTTCAGGTATCTTAGAGGTACGTCTGATGTGGGTCTCATTTATGGAGGTGATACGGAGTGCTTAGTTACAGGCTACTCTGATTCTGATTATGCTGGTGATGTTGACATGAGGAGATCGATGACTGGTTATGTATTCACTTTGGGAGGTTCTGTGGTTAGTTGGAAGGCGACTTTGCAACCTACAGTGACGTTGTCTACTACGGAAGCAGAGTACATGGCTCTGACAGAGGCTGCAAAGGAGGGAATATGGCTGAAAGGGCTGGTTAGTGATCTTGGTCTACATCATGATCAGGCTACTATGTAATGTGACAGCTTGAGTGCAATCTACCTAGCCAAGGATCAGGTCCATCATGAGAGGACCAAGCATATTGATGTCAGTTATCATTTCCTGAGGAGTGAGAGGAGAATTCGGGTGAGGAAAGTGGGAACTGCTGATAACCCCGCTGATATGTTCACCAAACCTGTTCCACATAGCAAGTTTCAACATTGTTTGGACTTGCTGAACATCAGAGCTTATTAGGTCCTCTATGGGCAGTCCCGGGAGTGGAGGGCGAAGTCTACTCATCTGGCACTGTAATGGTGCGTCTGGAGTTTCTGCTTTGAGGATTCAAGTCAAGGTGGAGATTTGTTGGTATGCCTTGAATATGTATTAGCCGCTTCGACAGGTTAGTACGGAGATCTCACCGGTCAGCGAGTCGGGGGATTCGGGGGGGATGAGTCGCCCCCGGTCCGACGGTGTAGCTTGTCTCTTTATTGGACTGCTGTTAATTTGGGCCGAATTGTGTTTTGGTCCAGCTTGTTAGGGTTTAGTGGAGACAGCATATAAAGTGTCTCTCTTCTCTCTGTAAACCACGTAATTCTGATATAGTGAATCCGTCTCCCGTGGATGTAGCCAAATTGGTGAACCACGTAAATCTTGTGTCTTGTTATTTTCGTTCATATTTTCTGTTCTTTCTCCATTCCGCACAACAAGATGAACTCTCAGAGGTAAGGTATTACGTCCCCCTCTTTTTTTAGTACCTTTTATTTTAATTAATAAATGGGTAGGGGTCTGCCAAACCCCCCACCATCACAGGTGGATTTAATTAAAAAAAATAAATATGAAAATTAAGGCGTGGTGGCTGCACCAAAAGTGTTCTATGTTAGTAGGTATTTTATTATAGTTTTTGCTCCGTTCCTCGTGGGATCGACTTTGCTTACTATTGTGCTAATCTAATCTATAGAGTTTGCAGATTATTTTGGTGAGTGAAACGATGTTCACCAATATCTTACTCCCACTGCTAGTCATGCGTACATGTCGTCTACTGCTCCATTAGATACATGTAGTGTTCCCCATGTCCAGTATGATTTGAATGAGGACGCGTGAGATGATATGGAGGAGGATTTTACAGAGAGAGTTCTGCATGACGACGTACATGTTTCTAATCAGATGTTTATTCCACAATGCACATCCCGCACCATGCATCCTCCTCCATGTAGAACGGGTGGAAAGCTTTGCAGAAGGCGTCATTACTACATTACATGTCGTTGGGCATTCATTTCATTACGTTTGTACCGATCTATTTCACACGTGTTTTTCGAATATTGTATCTCTGAATCAATTCATGTTTATTTGGTTTTCATTTTCATCTCTAATTTCCTAAACATTAAATGCACCTCCATTTACATTTTTGTTTATTTATATTAGTTAATAGTGGAAAAGGTGTAAAATTCACACCAAAAAAAAGAATTATCCAAATTACGATTCAAATACTGTAGTAACTTCCAAATTTTTTAATAATTCATTCATACTCTATATTCAAAATAATTTTAAAAAATTGCAATACCCACGATCAAAATTTTCCATTATCTTTAGTCATGTAAGTAAGATGTTCATGTTTTATCATCATATGTCTACTGATGCGCTAGTGGGGACAACGAAAATATAAAAAATAAAAATTGGACAACAAATAGAAGACTGATTAAAAAATTCATTTTAAATTGAGGACGCATTCAGAGAATTAAAATGGAAAACAAATTCATTCGGTTTTAAAAAAATTAATTGAGGATTCACAGCACTGGATTAAAACAAAAATTAATTTGTTATATTGAGGACGAATTCGTTGAATGCATCCTCTAAATGCAGGTAAAAAATAATATATAAAATCGAGATGACGCATTCAGAGGATGCGTCCTCATCACTGACGGTAATATAAAAAATTGCAATGATGAGGACGCATTCGCTGAATGCGTCCTCTAAATGGTGGAAATTATTTTTTGAGAGGATGCATTCGGATGTGGCCTTTAAATGCGTCCTCGCTGAATGCATCCTCCACAAACGTGGCCATTTTTCAAATCCACCATAGTTGCATCCATCTTTGATTTATCCTGCACCTTCAAAGAAAGCTCTCCACTATATCATCAAAAGGCAATATGGCATTTGACAGTTTCCATATAACAATGTTTATCTTTTTTGGTTTGTATGTGTGCCATACCTTTTTGAGAATTCTGATCTTGTTTCTTCTCCCAGAGATGGCTTCATAGGCTGCCTTGAATGTGAACATCCCATTCTGAGAAGGCTTCCAGATGAGTCCATCTTGCCTTGTGTTGATGATTTGACCTTCCTGCAAAAAGATAAAAATACGAGATGGCAGGTCTGATAGGTGAGCCAGCAGTTGATCTTTTCTTTATTCGGGCCTCAATGTTCTTTCTACAAAAGATTAATCATCATATACTGTGGGGATCAAATTCATTTGCCAAATGAGTAAAAACATTAATGTCTCAACATATTCATTGCTTGTAAATTGTGAATTATGCTCATTTCAATCAACACACAAAAAAATTTAAAAAAATTTTTATCAGTCACTCATTTGTGTGTGTGTGTGCGCGCATTTATTAATTTCCTTTGAACAGATAAACAGAATTTAGGGGTCAGTCGTCGATGCAATGTTTATCTTTTTGTAGGGGTCAGTCGTCGATGCAATACAAAATTCTAAAAATGAAGATTGAGACAACCGTTTCGCTTCTAGATGGGATCCTGAGGATGGTGCTTATCCAGAACCAGCTGGCAGTCAGTTGAAATCGAAGATGTGTTTTAGGGTCTTCTCCAATGAATTTCGATTTTTAAATTACACTAATAATTTCTGCTTTCTGAGTTCTTGCTTGCATTTCACTTAGTTTGCGACGAGCTCTGTATATACAGCTAGCTTAAATTCACTCTGGTTGAATCTCTTTCATTCTGTTGTCCTTTGGGAATTTTAATGTGGACAGTCTCTGGAGACCCTTATAAATAGTTTCAGAATCATTTTTGTACACAAAATCTGAAGCCAAGAGGGTTACAAATACTTTTTAGCCAAATAAGATCTGAAATAGAAAAAGAGATTCAAAGTTGACAATCAATTTCTTATAGAAAATGCTTTTTAGGTTTTAATTACAGTAATTAATTCTGATTTCTGAATCCATGCTTTAATTTTGCTTAGGTTGCAAACTCGTAGCGCTCTGTGAGAAGATTTCATCATTTTTATTGTTCATTCCATTTTCCTTTTGCAATTTAATATATTTGACGGCCAACTGATACCTTAATCATCTCCAAGTCATTATAGTTTGACATAAAATTGGAAGGCAAAAAGGTTACATTATTTATTTCACAGAACAAGATCTGCAACAGAAAAATTGATACAAAAAAAGAAGAAACTTAGAAGGATCGCAAGGGCATAAAGGTTTCAGTTTTTATTTTACAGTACAAGATCTGAAACCGAAAACCCCCCGAAAAACAATTAATTTAGAAGAGATCACAAAGGTGTTAAGGAATAAAAATATTACTTGTAATTGTAATTAGATTATATTTCCTTTTCCTAGCTTATATAGGTATTTTGTACAACTATATAATGGACCTTGAGGTCATAACATAAAGACAGATCATTACCCTTATTTTCTTCATAGTATCAGAGCCTAAAATCTTGAGCGTGAGAACCTAAATTTTTCCATATTAAATTTCCCGTAAACACTGCCGTCATTGTCCGTGCGTGATGCGCTGCCGATCTGAGTTGTTTAAAAAAAATAAAATATATATGTCGCCAATCCATGTTCTCGCCGCCGCCACCTATTGACGCTGCCGCCTCCGTCTCTGGTGGCACAATCCTCTGTCTCCTCCTCCATATCCGATGGCACCATACTCTGTCTCCGTCGACGTCTCCGTCGACGTCTCCGACAAGCCGAGTTTGTCTCCGTCGTCGATCTATGCCCGCCGCCTCGTCGCCTCTTTCTCCGCCGCCTAGATTTGGCACCAGTCGTCGATCTCTGTATGGCCGACGAGCTAGCCATTAACCACCGTCCGTCGATATCACCGATTGCCATTTCGGAAGCCTCGTTCCAGATTGACGGCCGTTGCCGTTTCGCTCAGGAAGGAAGCCGCACGTGAGATTCACGCGCGCGACCATCACAGACGTGTGAAGTCACGCGTGGTTGAGCCACACGCAGCCTCCCCTCCAGCGGCGCGTGTTTCCACGCGCCAGTCAGGGACGTGTGCCGATTGCCGATTGCCAATTTTCTGCAGCTTACAATTTAGTGTCCTCTCGTATTGGACTCTATTTCTTTTATTTGTTTATTAAACAAAATAAATTGTAATATGGCTATTTTTGCCGGTGTAATGACGTCGCTGCAAGGGTTTGCGGCAGCCCCCTCCTCTAGCGCCCCTACCCGATCTGATTTCGGTCCTGCTCTGTCTGACGACCAATGGAGTACGACCATACATTTATTTAATCAGTTTGATTCGTTATCTGACAATGGGTCAGGTAAGTCTACTTTACCATGGATTCTTGATTCGAGAGCCTCTTATCACATAACTGGTGATAAGGGTTTTCTTATTGATATTATTGCTACTACCAACTTTGTGAACCGAGGTTGGCGCATTTCGTTGAGCGTGGAGAAGCGTTGGGAACCCCAATTTGGAGCCCTTTCTTTTCCCGTCCCCTCGCCCCGAATTTGCCTTAAAATGTTTAGCTTTGTTTACTGAAAATTATTACATTTTATAGAAAATCAGTACGAGGATTGTGATTGGCGTGGGTGAACAGCAAGGGGGGGGGGGTTTATTGGCTTCGTCTGTTGGATACTCGCGTTCGTCCTCATATCCTGCAATCTATTCCGACAGTTGCTTCGGTTTCTTCATCTGATTTATGGCATCAACATTTTGGTCATCTATCATCTACGGTGTTGTCTTCTATTCATACACTTGATTTTAGCACAAACAATACTACTATACCTTGCTTTGTATGTTATAGAGCAAAACAGACTAGACATAGTTTTCCATTGAGTTCTACAAATGCTACTGCATTATTTGAATTAGTACATTGTGATGTTTGGGGTCCTTATAGAACACCATCTTCTAGTGGTGCATTTTATTTTTTTACAATAGTTTATTATTATTCCCGAGCTGTCTGGGTTCATTTATTAGTGGCTAAGTCAGAGGTAGCTTCTAAATTTTTGGAATTGTGTGCTCTAGTCAAGAATCAATGGGGCCGAGCTATACTGCTTGTCCGGGCTGACAATGGGACTGAATTTTTTCCTTTGAGATCTCATTTTGCTACATCTGGGATAATTTCTGAGACTTCTATGGTTGATACACCACAACAGAATGGTAGAGTTGAGCGAAAGCATCGTTATTTACTCAACGTGGCACGTACCTTACAGTTTTAAGCCAGTCTTTCAATTGAGTTTTGGGGAGAATGTGTTCTTACTATTTCTTATCTGATTAATCGGACACTGACGAAACATCTTAATGGTAGCACTCCTTTTGAGATGCTATATGGACATGCTCCAAATTACTCATCTTTAAAGGTATTTGGATGCTTGTGTTTTGCTGCTCACGTTCCCAGATACAGCGACAAGTTTGCACCAAGAAGTCGACGATGTTTATTTATTGGTTATCCTGACGTAAAGAAAGGCTATCGCCTTTTTAACCTGGAATCACGCGCCATCTTTAACAGTCGGGATGCAGATTTTTTTGAAGACCAGTTTCCGTATGTAGCAACTCTGACATTAGCATATTTCGTAGATCCCGGCAGTGGCACCACCTCACCGCCGGCATCAGTTCCACTACCGCCGGAGTCACATGTCCAGATCGTAGCACCACCAGTCCCGCCGACCACCGCCAACCCTATGCTGCCGGTAGCCTCTACTCCTATTCCGCCGGCCGTCATCATAGCCTTAACGCCGGATATCGCTGCACCTATATCGCCAGTTGCTTCTCCGGTTTTGGCTATCGACCCAGATCACCGCCAACCCTTAACAATATGGGCTAACGATGCACCTCCTGGGACGCCACCGGCAATCGACGATCATGCGCCTCACGCGCCGCCAACTCCAGTGACTCGTTTTGCTCCGACCCCAACTACTTCTGCTCGTCGTTTGCTTCTTTCAGCTCCACCACCTATTTTGCTGGTTGTTCTGATGTCTTCTCCTACCACTGAGTTGCCTCCTATCAAACAGAGTGTTCGCACTCGCCGTCCTCTACCTTATTTGGAAGATTATGATTGTGATGATTACGCATGTGCTCTTACTACTGAACACCCCCCTCCAACTGCTACATTCACTCCTGCGCCATCATGATCCTTAGGTGTTCTCTATCTTCTTATTGATTATGTAAATTGTGATAATTTTTCTAGTATGAATTCTATATTTTTAGGTGCAGTAACGTCTAGTGAAGATCCCACCACTTATTACGAGGCATCCCAACATGCTCATTGGTGAGATGCTATAACTGAAGAGCTTACTGCGCTTGAGCGCAATTAGACTTGGACTTTGGCCCCTCTGCCTCTGGATAAGAAGGAGATTGGTTGCAAATGGGTTTACCGGATGAAGTTCAAGTCAGATGGTACTATTGAACGTCATTAGGTGCGCCTGGTGGTTCTCGAGAATCGCCAGGTTGAAGGAATTGATTATACTGAGACATTTGCTCTAGTTGCTAAGATGAGTTATGTTCGCCTATTCTTATCTATTGCGGTCATTCATGGTTGGGAACTGCATCAGATGGATGTCCATAATGCTTTCCTTCTTGGTGATTTGCATGAAGAGGTTTTTATGCGACCCCCACCAGGCTATGCCGCGCCCCATGATCAGGTATGTCGCCTTCAGAAATCTCTTTACGGTCTTCGCCAGGCTCCTAGAAATTGGTTTACCAAATTGGCTCAGGCTTTACGAGCATTTGGTTTTGTTCAGAGTAAGGCAAATTACTCTTTGTTTTTCTTTTCCCGCGGATCGGTTTCTTTGCATGTTCTGGTTTATGTGGATGATTTTATCATTGTTGGAAGCTCTTCTCCACTCATCTCCGAGTTCAAGAAATACTTGAGTTCATGTTTCCATATGAAAGATCTTGGTTTACTAAAGTATTTTTTTGAGCATAGAGATTGCTAGAAGACTGGATGAGATGTTTCTTTTGCAAAGGAAATATGCCTTGGACATTTTATCTGATACAGGTTTGTCTACCTCTAAACCGACTGATTTTCCGATAGAGCAGTAACACGGTCCGATGCGTGTTGATGGCCTGCTTTACCATGATCCTGGGCAGTATAGGCGACTAGATGGGTGCCTAATATACCCTACCATCAAACGTCCCGAGCTTAGTTATTTGGTTCACACACTTGCTCAATTCATGAAGTCCCCTCGTGTTCCTCACTGGAAAGCTGCAGTTCGTGTGTTGCACTACTTAAAGAGCCATCCCGCTCAGGGTTTATTTCTGTCTTCCCATAGTGCATTACAGTTGACTGCTTACTGTGATTCTGATTGGGCCCGGTGTTCTCTTTCCGGTTATTTTGTGATGATTGGTGATTCTCCAATTTCTTGGAAGACGAAGAAGCAACCTATAGTTTCTCGGTCTTCTGCTGAAGCGGGGTATCGTGCTATGGCTATTACCTGTTGTGAGTTGTTATGGCTTAGGTGTTTACTAAAAGACTTAGGTGTTCTGCATACTGCTCTTATGCGTTTGTTTTGTGACAGTCAATCCGCTCTTCATATTGCAGCAAATCCAGTGTTCCATGAACGTACAAAGCATATTGAAGTTGATTGTCATTTTTTCCGGGATCTTGTGCAGTCTGGTACTATAGTTACTCATCATATCCGCACCACGGATCAACCTGCGGACTTGTTTACCAAAGCTCTCGGACGTAACCAATTTCATTCATTACATGGCAAGTTGGGCATTTCTGATCCTCATGCTCCAACTTGAGGGAAGGTATTAAGGAATATAAATATCACTTGTAATTGTAAGTAGATTATGTTTCCTTTTTCTAGCTTATATAGGTATTTTGTACTACTAATAATGGAATTGAGGTCATAAAATAAAGACAGATCATTACCCTTATTTTCTTCACAAGGGCATCCCGATGATGGCAATTAAATAAACTCATGGTCATTTCTTGTTGCTGTGGCTGCTGCTTCTGGTGATTCTTCGCGGCTGGCTCTCAGCCTCATCATCACTATTCGTTTTGACTTTTTCTCTCTGCATGGCCGGAAGGGTAGTTTCCATCACACTCGCACCGCAGCTTACCGAAGGTAATAACAATATTTCTGATTTTTTTAGTGTGAGTGGTGTCGGGGGTTTCTTCAGGGGCCTTTGGCTGCTTCTTGGAAGCCATTGGCATCGAAGAAATATGGGAGGGGAAGCAGAAGAGAAAGAACCTTAAGGGGTCGGGGAAACAGTGAGGAAATTTATTTATTTATAGGAGGGACGGCTACAAAATGAGATTGTGAGTGGAAATATCAATATTCTTAAAAAACAAATGCAAAAGAAATGGTTTAAAGAATAACTCAAGTTATAATTTAATTTATCAAACGAGTGCTTTAACTTTGACAATTAAAAGGACAAATTACTCATAATATATTTTCCATATTTTCTAAAACAATTTTTATTTCTTTGCGTAATATATATATATATATATATATATATATATGATCAAAATATGAGAAACAATTTACCATGATAGTATGCTTTACTATAATTTAGGTCTGATTTTATTATTGTTGTGCGGAATGGAGAAAGAACAGAAAATATGAACGAAAATAACAAGACACAAGATTTACGTGGTTCACCAAATTTTGGCTACATCCACGGGAGACGGATTCACTATATCATAATTAATGTTTACAGAGAGAAGAGAGACACTTTATATGCTGTCTCCACTAAACCCTAACAAACTGGGCCAAAACACAATTCGGCCCAAACCTGTCGAAGCGGCTAATACATATTCAAGGCATACCCACAAATCTCCACCTTGACTTGAATCCTCAAAAGAGAAACTCCAGACGCACCATTACAGTGCCAGATGAGCAGACTTATCCCTCCACTCCCGGGACTGCCCATAGAGCACCTAATCAGCTCTGATGTTCTGCAAGTCCAAACAATGTTGAAACTTGCTATGTGGAACAGGTTTGGTGAACATATCAGCGGGGTTGTCAGCAGTTCCCACTTTCTTCACCCTGATTCTCCTCTCACTCCTCAGGAAATGATATCTGACATCAATATGCTTAGTCCTCTCATGATGGACCTGATCCTTGGCTAGGCAGATTGCACTCAAGCTGTCACAATACACAGTAGCCTGATTATGATGTAGACCAAGATCACTAACCAGCCCTTTCAGCCATATTCCCTCCTTTGCAGCCTCTGTCAGAGCCATGTACTCTGCTTCCGTAGTAGACAACGTCACTGTAGGTTGCAAAGTCGCCTTCCAACTAACCACAGAACCTCTCAAAGTGAATGCATAACCACTCATCGATCTCCTCGTGTCAACATCACCAGCATAATCAGAATCAGAATAGCCTGTAACTAAGCACTCGGTATCACCTCCATAAATGAGACCCACATCAGACGTACCTCTAAGATACCTGAAAATCCTCTTCACAGCTTGCCAATGTTCCTTTCCCGATTGCCCCATGAACCTGCTCACAACACTGACTGCCTGTGCTAAATCTGGCCTCGTGCAAACCATAGCATACATCAAATTCCCCACCGCACTGGCATATACTCCTTCTCCTCGTCTTACTGAGGAGCAAACATGGTGGTGAGATGGATATTTGCAGGACTAGGAATGTCTATAGGCTTCGCTGTAGACATGCCAAACCTAGCCAACACTTTCTGAATGTAGCCTTTCTGTGACAAGAAAAGCTTCTGCTGACTTCGATCCCTAAGAATCTCCATTCCTAGTATCTTCCGAGCTGCACCCAGATCCTTCATCTCAAACTTAGCACTAAGAAGTCCTTTCAACTTTTGAACCTCATGCTTACTCTTTGAGGCTATCAACATGTCATCTACATAAAGCACCAGATAAATGAATGACTCATCTCTCAACTTGCTGTAGTAGACACAACAATCATATGAACTCCTTGTGTAGCCCAACTCAAGCATGTAGCTGTCAAATCTCTTGTACCACTGCCTCGGAGACTGCTTAAGCCCATATAAGGACTTCTTCAACTTGCAAACATATTTTTCCTTGCCAGGAACTTGGAAACCATCTGGCTGAGTCATGTATATCTCTTCCTCCAACTCTCCATGTAGAAAAGCAGTCTTCACATCAAGTTGTTCAAGCTCCAAATCCTGATGTGTCACTATAACTAGCAACACCCTGATGGAAGTGTGTCTGACCACTGGTGAGAAAATCTCATTGTAATCTACTCCCTTTCTCTGACTGAAACCTCTAGCAACAACTCTAGCCTTGTACTTGACTCCCTCTGTAGGTGATATCCCTTCCTTTTTCTTGAAAACCCATTTGCAAGTGATAACCTTTCTCCCTTGAGGCTGTTGAACCAAATCCCATGTCTGATTCTTCTGGAGGGACTCCATCTCATCTCCCATTGCTACAAACCATTTGTCAGCATCAGTACCTGAAACAGCTTCTCTGTAGGTGGATGGCTCATGAGTATCCACCTCCTCAGCAACCTGTAGTGCATAACCTACCATATCCTCAAACTCATATCTCTTGGGCGCCCCAACTCCAACCCTCCTGGGTCGGTCCCGAGCTAAACTGCGGACTGTAGCTCCTGATGGTTGAGGATCTGGTGGTGGAGATTCCGGTATCTCAGATTCTGTCTGTGGCTCTTGATTCACCTCAAATTGTTCCAATCTATTTTCACCTTGAGTGACTTCAAGCTCCACCTGTTTATTAACTCCACTAGTTTGTGGCACAACTGTGGGCTTCACCATAGATCTAAGCAAAGAATTTTCATCAAAAACAATGTCCCTGCTCAGAATAACCCTCTTCTCAGATGGAGACCATATCCTGGAGCCTTTAACTCCATCTCCATAACCCACAAAGACACCCTTCTTGGCTCGGGGCTCTAACTTACCATCACTAACATGATAATAAGATGTACAACCAAAAAATTTTAACTTGGAGTAATCAACAACTTTACTTGACCACAACTCCATAGGTATTTTGCACTCTATACCCATGTGAGGCCCGCGGTTGATCAAGTAACAAGCTGTACTCACCGCCTCTGTCCAGAATCTCCTTTCCAAACCAGCATTAGAGAGCATGCACCTCGCTCTCGCCAGCAATGTCTGATTCATCCGCTCAGCTACGCCATTCTGCTGTGGCGTATTCCTGACTGTATGATGACGAGCAATCCCTTCATCCCTATAAAACTGATCAAACTCAGACGAGCAGAATTCCAGCCCATTATCAGTTCGAAGCCTCTTGATCTTCTTCCCGGTCTGATTCTCCACCAAAGCTTTCCACTCCTTGAACTTCGAGAAAGCTTGACTCTTATGTTTCATCATGATAACCCAAGTCATCCTTGAGTAATCATCAATCAGAGAAACAAAGTACCTATGACCTCCTAGTGACTCAACTCGGGAAGGTCCCCAATAATCAGAATGGATGTAATCTAATGTGCCCTTTGTTCTATGAATCGCCTTAGGAAACTTGCTGCGGTGATGCTTCCCAAAAACGCAATGCTCACAGAAGTCCAAGCTCTTGACCTTGTGGCCACCAAGAAGATCATATTTTGACAGAATCTGCATCCTTCTTTCATCCATGTGACCAAGCCTCATATGCCATAACTTAGTCATATCATCCTGGTGAACCTCCGAAGATGCAACATTAACAGAATCCATAACCGTGGAACCTTGTAGAAAATAAAAAGTACCATGCAGAACACCTTTCAGAGCTAGCCTAGAACCTTTGCAGACACACAGAACTCCATCACTCCCTGAGTAGACGAAACCCTTTCTATCCAACGTAGGAAGAGAAATCAGATTCTTTGTCATCGATGGAACATGCCTGACATCGTTCAAAGTACAGAAACTACCATCATGCGTCCTGATCTTGATTGAACCAATCCCAACTACCTTGCACGTAACACCATTTTCCGTAGTAATGATGCCCCCAGCTTGCTCATAAGTTGAGAAATAATCTCTCCTTGGGCATATATGGTAAGATGCCCCAGAATCAAGAAACCACGCATTAGGATGATTATTTTTCCCAGTAGCAGCTAGAACAAAATCATCTTCAGAACTGAAATCCCCTTCAGCCACAGCAGCAGTACCAGATGTACTCCCAGATTTACTAGCCTTCTTCGGACACTTCTTTTTCCAATGCCCCTTCTCCTTACAGTAGTTACAAACATCATTGGCCTTGGGACCCTTTGAAGATGACTTTTTGCCCTTCTTCTTACTGCCGGTTCCCTTGCCCTTTGTGTTTCCATCACTAGCAAACAAGCCGGAGAGAGGATCTAACTTTCTGTACCTGTACCGTTTTCCTTATATCGCAACTCTCTACTATGGAGAGGGGATCTAACTTCCTCCAGAGACACAGAATCTTTACCAACAATAAATGACTGAACAAAATTCTCATACGAAAGCGGTAAAGACACCAGCAAAATCAAAGCAGCATCTTCATCTTCAATTTTCACATCTATATTTCACAATTCTAATAACAAAGTATTCAATTGCTCTAGATGGTCTCTGAGTTGCGTACCTTCCTGCATTCGGAGACCGAAGAGGCATTGTTTCAGAAGTAGCTTGTTGGTTAGAGATTTCATCATATACAAACTCTCCAACTTCAGCCACAGTTGTGCAGCAGTCTCCTGATCTGAGACCTCAGTGATGATTTTGTCCGCGAGACACAGTATAATCGTCGAGTGTGCCTTTTCTTCCAGACCCACCACATCGCCAGAACTGCTCGCGAAATCCTTCGTCAGCGGAGTCCACAAACCTTGTTGTTTCAGCAAAGCTCGCATCTTGATCTGCCATAAACTGAAACTGTTTCTCCCAGTAAACTTGTCGATCTTCACGTTCAACCCAGACATCTTTCTCCCCGATCAGCCCCGATCTGATGAGCCCAGAATCTGATACACCCACTACGGATCTCACCGGAAAAAGAAACCGCTCTGATACCAGTTTGTTGTGCGGAATGGAGAAAGAACAGAAAATATGAACGAAAATAACAAGACACAAGATTTACGTGGTTCACCAAATTTTGGCTACATCCACAGGAGAAGGATTCACTATATCAGAATTAATGTTTACAGAGAGAAGAGAGACACTTTATATGCTGTCTCCACTAAACCCTAACAAACTGGGCCAAAACACAATTCGGCCCAAATCAACAGCAGTCCAATAAATAGACAAGCGAGACCCCCGTACCAACCTGTCGAAGCGGCTAATACATATTCAAGGCATACCAACAATTATATTTGGTCTAATTAATATTAACCTTGTTATTCTTTTATACACATTCATTGTAAATCAAAATATTACTTCAACCGTTAAAAATGTCTCCATATATTTAATTTTTCCCTTCATTTTCCCTTTTAACTCTGTGTTTGATATATTAATATATTTTTCCAATATCCAAAAAACTCTGTACCTTATCTCTTTTTGATGAATATGAGTTTTCAGGGTGGAAAGTGTTGAATGAGATACTAAAACATGATCTAATCGATGAAACTGGAAAAAAAAATGAACCACACAATTGACCTTCAGAATTCGTTAGAACCCGATTTTGCTCGACTGACAATATGATAAGACTCGTGGATATTTTCTTACAATGGCGTATGTTTATCTTTACTGAACCACCATTCAAAATATAAGGTTTCGACAACATATGTCCAATTTTCTATTTGTTTGTCGAAATGTGGACTCCAAATTTTCTACATGTAATGGTACTGGTTTTAAACAATATGATGAACTATAGCAACTCAAACGATACCGCCCTCCTAAACTCAAATTTTAGGTTGATGAAGAAAATTTAACTGACTAATTTTATAATTTTTTTTCCTTACCGGCGGAAGAATTAGAAATTATATTTAATAAGGAAACCCATTTAGGCAATTCAGTGTTTTGGGCTAGTTATTGTGTTCCATCTTAACCAACTCTTGGACACACTCTGATCTGTTTGGTACATGCTTCATTTGATGAGTTCCGTTTCTTTATGTTTGATTTTTCCCGTTTATTATTTTTGGCTCTTCTGATGAGGAATCTGGATTGGGCTTGTAATATAAAAAATCAAGTGGGAACATTAGAAGCTATATCATCGGATTTGGGATGTATTTACTGCAGCTAGCTGAAAGTAATTACTATGCCTAAAAATAGTTCAATATTGTTGTACACTATGTCTTCTTAGTTTCATGTATGTCTTACGGTCATCTTCCCTGTTAATTAACATGAATACCTAATTGTAATGCTAATAACAGTTTTTTTAGGCACAACAGAAACTGGATGAAATTATAGCAATTTAAGCCACAATAAAACAAATTTAGATATTTGAAAGGTATAGAGATATTGGCTCAGGTTAGCGTTTTCCATTTTATGTCCCTCAGATGTTGCCTTAGGAAGGAGCAACCAGGTTCCCATTATGATGATTAGGGTTACTTTAAAGTGTTCTAATATGTTGTATTTGGGGACACTTTGAAGTGTCACAATATGCTTGTTTAGGAACACTTTAGAGCAGCCCAATATATTTTAAATATGGTCACATTAGACAGACCCAATAGAATTTAATAAACGCATAAAAACAACGCTATATCTTGTCTATAGAGTCACTTAATACAAAGACCAAGGATTTATACAGAGACCAAGAATCTATAGGGATACGTGATAATGGGACGTTTATGAGACGCTTCTATAAAGCGTCCTATGAATGGAAGAGTCCCAATAGAGACTATTGAAACACTTTTTGACATCCTAATAGGGCTTTTGTATTGTAGCTAGTATGTATGTTCATGAGAAATCCAGAAAAACATAAATTATGAACAGAATTCGAAAGTTATGTTTTAGGAATGGCGGTCATTTAAACTTATGGAACAACCACTGTAATTTTTAAGTCTTCGTAAATTTTATTTTGAATACTGTACATTATGAGTTACTATATAATAAGACGTGTTTGAATGTTAAAATCCAAGAAATGTTGTATCAAAGGTAAGATATTTAAGTTGAAAAAAACATTATTTAAACTAAAAGTACAATGTTTAAGTTAAAAAGTACAGTGATTGCTTCATAACTTCAAAAAAGGACAGTCGTTCATGAGACCTTCTCGAATCTAAAAGAAACTTGCATTCAATTATTTTGGTTAAAATGCTACTAATCAGTAAATTATAACCATCTATTTCAATCAGCATATGAAATGCAGGTTAAAATAATCATTCAACACAATCAGTATGTTAATTAAATCAAAGCTATTCTTCAATTAGAAATAGCATTAATCATTAATACAAGTACTTTAAAATCAACATTTCAGATACTGCAGGGGGATACACTTAAATAATGCAAGAGAAATTGTAAGGGGGTGCAAAAATGACTTTTTTTTCTATATATTGATCTCAAAATAAATATAAAAATTTAGTATACTAATTAACCCCAAGTTATAATGTGGCTCTGATGGTTGCAATCAAACTTAATCCCTTAAAATCATGAAAAACTTCAGAACATCTCTTTTGGCTTTCCATAGAGATTATTGTCACTATATATCCTCACGCTACATAAAAATTCCCATTTCTAATTTCCCAATGAATGCAGATTTCAAACTCAAATGTGGTATTCATCAAATTGATGATACATTTTCCTTAATTAAGAATCATCATATTACGGACATAATTTAGTTGGATGAAAATTGGGAAACTGCTGTCATTCATATCACTGCTAGAGAACATATATCACTGCACATCCCATCACTTTGGGTTTAATTCCATCTTTTTTTTAATACATGAGTGAAGAAATGTGGTCTTCACCCAATTGTCCATGAACATTCACTTCTTTGGAGGATAGCAAAGACAATCATTCAAAGCATTAAATTGCAACACTATTGGAAGTAATATTCACAACCCATGCTTGAAACAAGAAGGAGGATTTCTTGGGATATTGGGATAAGTTTTGTTTGAGAGCTCTTGGCCATTGGTGAACTTGGAGTTGTATAAATGGGGGATGAACTGAGTAGTTCAAACACACCTCAAGCATAGCATTCATTTGCTACTTTCTTTCTTCTCCCTTTAATTATTCTTTGCAATTGTAGAAACCAAAGCCCTCATAATCATATTTTGCCACATAATTCCTTCATGGGTGGTAGGCAAAGCCTTGTAATACTTTCTCCACATATAGTGAAGCTTCCGGTCTCCTCCGGCCGTGGATGTATGTCAACTTGACCGAACCACGTAAATCCTTGTGTCCATTATTTTCTTTACGTTGTCTTTGTTATCCATCTTTTCGGACTAATAGATATCTCGTGGGATTGGTATTACTAACAACATGTTTCTTCCATTAACAAAGTATTTACTTAAATCAACATTCTTAATGGAACTAAATTAATTTCACTTTAGAAAGAGTATGATTTAGCTTATGTTCACATAAAGGGAAGTAAAAGTATTTAATTAGAACCATGTGCCATAAAATTATGCAAAATTTATGTGGTGATGCGCCGGTACATAAGCAAACTTAGTATTTTTTTCTCGCTTTTATAACTAAGCTGTGAAATTTTCTAAAAATGTAAGATTTGTTTAGGTTAATTCTATGAATGCATTTTTTATTATCTCATTCTTTATATGTATTTGTTTGAACTACTTCATTTCATTGCAAAATGTTTCACGATTGAAGTACAAAGTAAAATTAAGGTCAAATTTATAATGATCTCAGATTCATTTATTAGGATGGTTGGGTAGTTTGAGGATAGTTGGATTCGTAATTAAAACAGGTACATCTTTAATTACTTGGGCTGAATAAGTTCATGCAAAGAATGGAAATGAGTATTAGAGTGTGAAGATAGAACAGTAATTTGTCCAGAAACTACTCAACAACCATGGCAATCTAATTTTGTTAATGTTGCATTAACATCCTTGTTGTTTGAGAGTCTCACATTGGTGGTTGACAAACTATTTGTTTAGTATATAATCATGGGTTACCTCAACATGGTTAAGTTGGTTTTATGATAGAAGTACATGAATCTTACATTGGTGATAAATTGCATGATCACTTTACTCTATTAACTTTTGCAAAAAAAATAATTTTGCATCCCAAGTACTTAAATTATTCTTATTTCTAACCTTCTTTTGTGGTTTTGAATGTGAATTCACTGTTATTGCGGCTGATCTGGAATGGTCAATTATTCTGGTATTTCTTAATAATACATAGACACGAATTTGATCAGATTATAATCAAATATAAGATTGCCATACATTTTTAGATCACGCGAACAGGATTTGATAATAAAGTTAAACATTGCTAAATACATACAGGAATTTAGAAATGGAGAAAAACATAGTAAGAATAACAAGAGACACACAAAACCTGCTAAACCACAAGACAACCCACAAGCCAGCTTGAAACTCAACGATGGTAGTTTTTGCGAGTGCGAGGGCGGCTGTCAGCCCCGTCATCAGTCACAGAAATGTCCAAGGCTCTCGTTGGGAGTTTTGGTTGAATTATCTTCATTGGCCTGACGTCTAAGAATATTTTGGGGATCATGGGCTGTCTCAAAATTTAGGCAAATCTTGATTGCCTTTATAGGTATTGGGCCAAAGGTTTCACCAGTTGACTTGTTCTTCATCTTGTTGATATTCTTGGAAGCCATTTCTCCAAGAGATAGTTTCTTTCTTCTTCTTCTTTAAACATTCTTCCTTTTTCGATGGATCAATTCCTTCTTCTTCTATCTGCAAACTTCCTTCTTCTTCTTCTTCAAACATTCTTACTTCTTCGATTGATCAATTACTTTTTCTTCGATCTGCAAACTTCCTTCGTCCTCTTCTTCGAACATTCCTACTTGCTCTCATAAACTTTTCTACCGAACCTTTTACGTTGCTCTCATAAACTTTACGAATTTAATTCTGTGTATGATCAAATACTGATATGAATTTCCTTGCGAAGACTCTGGATTGCGTAATTAAAATCTTTGACTGATTGAAGGGGTCTGTAAACCCTCACCAAGTTGCACGAAATTCAAGAACCTAGCCCTCGGGATGCTCTCAATCTCGACTTGCTCTTTAACTAGCCCACGAATTTTTCTAAGTAAGGGTCAAGTTTTTAATTTTGGAACTTAGTTCCCTCCGCTAATGTGGGAGATGTGGAAGCAAATTTAGATGTACCCTAATATATTTCACAATGTCATTACCAAGATGTTACGATTTAGGCATGACCGGATCAATGGAATTAGGTATTCATGTGTCATTTGTATTTGTAGTTCCATTTATACCCTTAGGATAAGCGTAATCAGAATGATGATTTCCACCACAAAGAATCAAATGAAATTCCTTATTCTAGGGTTTTTATGAAAATAAAATATTATAAAATTGCGTCCATCAAATTTTAGAAAGAGCTAGTACGTAGTCTAGAGTAAATTATATATGGTTACTTATAAGTAGACAGATGTTATTTGGAGGATGTTGACTAGGAGAAGTCTCCATGGGATCATGCCTGTTATATGTTCATCTGTCGAGGATTATATGTTTGACTGAAGATGGTAAATTAGGTCCCTTCCGAGACGTTTCGAATCAATTTTACCTCCACGATTCTCGATTTTTCTAAGTACGGGTCATGTTTTTTATTTTTTAACTTAGGTCCCTCCACGAATGTGGGAGATGTGGAAATGAAAATTTAGAGATACCCTAATCTAATTCAAGTAGTCATGACCAAGATGCTTTCAATTTAGGCATGGCCGGATCGATGGAACTGGGTATTCATCCGTCATTTGTGTTAGTAGTTCCATTTATACCCTTAAGATTAGCGTTATCGGAACGATGATTTCCACCACGTAGAATCAAATGAAATACCTTATTATAGGGTTTTTATGAAAAGAAAATATAATAAAATGGCATCCGTCAAATTTTAGAAAGTGCTAATATGTGGTCTAGGGTAAACTATAGATGGTTACTTATAAGTAGGCAAACTGGGAGAAATCTCCATGGGATCATGCTTATTATATATTCATTTGTCAAGAATTGTAAATTTGGCTGAGGATGGCAAATTATGTCCCATCCGGATATTTTGAATCGATTTTACCTCCATGGTTCTTAATTATTCTAAGTACGGGTCAAGTTTTAAATTTTTTAACTTATGTAACTCCGCGAATGTTGGTGATTTGGAAATGAAAATTTAGAGATACCCTAAATTAGATATTTAGATTTAGGCATGACTGTATCAATGGAACTGGGTATTCGTCCTTCATTTGTATTTGTAGTTCCATTTATACCCTTAGGATAAGCGTTATCGGAACGAAGAATTCAACCCCATAGATTCAAATGAAATTTCTTATTCTAGGGCATTTATGAAAATAAAATATAATAAAATCACTTCCATCAAATTTTAGAAAGTGCTTGTACATGGTCTAAAGTAAATTATAGATGGTTACTTATAATTAGGCAGAGGCTATTTGGTAGATGTTGACTAGGAGAAATCTCCAAGGGATTATGCCTGTTATATATTCCTTTGTCAAGGATTATAAGTTTGACAGAGGATGGCAAATTAAGTCCTTTCCAGATGTTTTGAATCGACTTTACCTCCACGGTTCTCAATATTTCTAAGTACGAGTCAAGTTTTTAATTTTTTAACTTAGGACCCTCCACGAATGTGGGAGGTGTGGAAATGCAAATTTTGAGATACCCTAATCTAATTCAAAATTTAATGACCAAGATATTTCTATTTAGGCACGACCAGATCAATGGAACTGAGTATTCAATCATCATTTGTGTTAGTAGTTCAATTTATACCCTTAGGATAAGCATTATCGAAACGATGATTTCCACCACATAGAATCCAATGAAATTCCTTATTCTAGGGCTTTTATGAGAATAAATTACAATAAACTCGCGTCCATCAAATTTTAGAAAGCGCTAGTACGTAGTCTAGATTGAATTATAGATGGTTACTTATATGTAGATAGAGGTTATTTGGTAATTGTAGACAAGGATAATTCTTCATGGGATCATGTCTGTTATATATTTGTCAAGGATTATAAGTTTTACTGAGGAAGGAAAATTAGGTCCCTTCTGGGACGTTACAAATCGATTTTAGCTCCACGGTTCTCAATTTTTCAAAGTACATGTAATGTTTTTAATTTTTTAACTTAGGTTCCCTCAGGATAAGCGTTATTGGAACGATGGTTTCCACAACATAGAATCAAATGAAATTCCTAATTCTCGGGTTTGTATGAAAATAAAATATAATAAAATCACATCCATCAAACTTTAGAAAGCGCTAGTACGTGGTTTAGAGTAAATATTAATTATAAGTAGGCAAAGGTTATTTGGTAGATGTTAACTAGGAGAAATATCCATAGGATCATGCCTGTTATATATTCATTTGTCAAGAATTATTAGTTCGACTTAGGATGGAAAATTAAGTCTCTTTCGGACGTTTGGAATCTCTTTTACCTTCACGGTTCTCAATTTTTCTAAGTACGAGTCAAGTTTATGATTTTTAAACTTAGGTCCCTCTGTGAATGTGGGAGATGTGGAAATGCAAATTTAGAGATACCCTAATGTACTTCACAATGTCATGAGAAAGGTGTTTCAATTTAGGCATGAACGATTGAATGGAACGGGGTGTTCGTCCGTCATTTGTATTAGTATTTCCATTTATACCCTTAGTATAAGCATTATCGGAACGATGATTTTCACCACATAGAATCAAATGAAATTTCTTACTCTAGTATTTTTTATGAAAATAAAATACAATAAAATCTTTTCCTTCAAATTTTATAAAGTGCTAGTAAGTGGTCTAGAGTAAATTATAGATGGTTGCTTATAACTAGGCAAAGATTATTTTGTAGATGTTGACAAGGAGAAGTCTTCATGGGATCATGCCTATTATATATTCGTTTGTCGAGGATTATAAGTTTGAGTGAGGATGGCAAATCAGGTCCCTTCTAGGATGTTTCGAATTGATTTTACCTCCACGGTTCTCGCTTTTTCTATGTATGATAAAGTTTTAAATTTTGAACTTGTGGCTGTCCACGAATGTGGGAGATGTGGAAATGAAAATTTAGAAATACCCTAATCTACTTCACAATGTCATGACAAAGATGCTTCGATTTAGGCTTGGCCGATTGAATGAAACGGGATATTTGTCCGTCATTTGTATTAACATTTCCATTTATACCCTTAGTATAAGCGTTATCGGAACGATGATTTCCACCGCATATAATCAAATGAAATTTCTTAATCTAGATTTTTTATGAAAATAAAACATAATAAAATTGCTTCCTTCAAATTTTATAAAGTGCTAGTACGTGGCCTAGAGTAAACTATAGCTGGTTGCTTATAAGTAGGCAGAGTTTATCTAGTTGATGTTGACTGGGAGAAGACTCCATGGGATCATGCATGTTATATATTCATTTGTTAAGGATTATAATTTTGATTGAGGATGGCAAATTAAATCCCTTCCGGATGTTTGGAATCAATTTTACGTCCACGGTTCTCAATTTTTCTAAGTACGGGCCAGGTTTATAATTTTTTATCTTAGTTCCTCTGAAAATGTGGGAGACGTGGATGTGCAAGTAAGGAAATACCCTAATCTAATTCACAATGTCCTAACCAAGAAGTTTCGATTTAGGCATGACCGGATCAATGGAAAGGGGTATTGGTCCTTCATTACTAGTAGTTCCATTTATAACCTTAGGATAAGCGCTATCTAAACGATGACTTTCACTACATAGAATCAAATGAAATTCCTTATTCTAGGGTTTTTAGGAAAATTAAATATAATAAAATTGTCTCCATCAAATTTTTGAAAGCTCTAAGACCTGGTCTACAGTAAATAATAGATGGTTATTTATAAGTAGACATAGGTTATTTGTTAGATGTTGACTAGGAGAAGTCCCTGTGGGATCATGCGTGTTATATATTCATTGGTTGAGGATTATAAATTTGACTGAGGATGGAAAATAAAGTCCCTTCCAGATGTTTTGAATCCATTTTACCTCCACGGTTCTCAATTTTTCTAAGTACGGATTCAATTTTTAATTTTTTACTTAGGTTCCTTTGCGAATGTGGGAGACGTGGATATGCAATTTAACAGATACCCTACACTAATTCACAATGTCGTGACCAAGATGTTTCAATTTAGGCATCACCGAATCAATGGAACAGGGTATTCATCCTACGTTATTAGTGGTTCCATTTATACCTTAGGATAAGCATTATATGAATGAAGACTATTACTACATAGAGTCAAATGAAATTCATTATTTTCGGGTATTTATGAAAATAAAATATATTAAACTCCTGTCCCTCCGTGAATGTGGGAGATGTGAAAATGAAAATTTAGAGATACCCTAATCTAATTCACAATGTCATGACCAAGATTTTCTGATTTAGGAATGATCGGATTAATGGAACGGAGTATTCGTCCCTTATTTGTATCAGTATTTCCATTTATACCCTCAAGATAAGCGTTATCAAAATGATGATTTCCACCACATAGAATCAAATTAAATTCCTTATTCTTGGGTTTTTATGAAAATAAAATATAATAAAATGGCATCCATCAAATTTTAGAAAGCGCTAGTACATGGTCTAGAGTAAATAATAGATGGTTATTTATAAGTAGGCAAAGGTTATTTGGTAGATTTTGACTAGGAGAAGTCTCCATGGGATCATGTCTGTCATATATTCATTTGTTGAGAATTATAATTGTGATTGAGGATGGAAAACTAAGTCCCTTCCAGACGTTTTGAATCGATTTTACCCCCAAGGTTTTCGATTTTTCTAAGTACGAGTCAAGTTTTTAATTTTTTCAACTTAGGTCCCTCCACGAATGTGGGAGATGTGGATATGCAATTTAACAGATACCCTAATCTAATTCCCAATTCATGACCAAGATGTTTCGATTTAGGCATGACCAGATCATTGGAAAGGGGTATTTGTCCTTTATTATTAGTAGTTCCATTTATACCCTTAGGATAAGCGTTATCTGACCGATGCTATCACTACAAAGAATCAAATGAAATTCAATATTGTAGGGTTTTTACGAAAATAAATTGTAATAAAATTGCTTCCTTCAAATTTTAGAAAGCGCTAGTACGTGGTCTAGCGTAAATTTTAAATAGATTTTTATAAGTATGCAAGGGTTATTTTGTAGATATTGACTGGAAGAAGTCTCCATGGGATCATGCATGATATATATTCATTTGTCAAGGATTGTAAGTTTGACTGAGGATAGAAAATTAAGTCCTTTCTGAGAGGTTTCAGATCGATTTTACCTCCACAGTTCTCAATTTTTCTATGTACCAAGATTTCAATTTTACAACTTAGGTCCCTCCGAGAATATGGGTGATTTGGAAATGCAAAATTAGAGATACCCTAATATAATTCCCAATTTCATGACCAAGATGTTTTGATTAGGCATGATCGGATCAATGGAACAGGATATTCGTCCTTCATTATTTGTAGTTCCATTTATACCCTTAGGATAAGCGTTATCCGAACGATGACTATCACTACATAGAATCAAATGAAATTCATTATTCTAGGGTTTTTATGAAATTAAAATATAATGAAATTTCTTCCTTCAAATATTAGAAAGCTCTAGTATGTGGTCTAGGGTAAATTATAGACAGTTACTTATAAGTAGGCAAAGGTTATTTAGTAGAAGTTGACTGCGAGAAGTCCCCATGGGATCGTGCCTATTATATATTCATTGGTCAAGGATTATAATTTTGGCTGAGAATGGAAAATTAGGTCCCTTCCGAGATGTTTCAAATCGATATTACCTCCACGGTTCTCAATTTTTCTATATACGGGTCAAGTTTTTAATTTCAAAATTAAGTCCGTTCGCAAATGTGGGATATTTGGAAATGCAGATTTAGAAATACCCTAATCTAATTAACAATGTCATGACCAAGATGTTTCGATTCAGGCATGACCGGATCAATGGAACTGAGTATTCATCTGTCATTTGTATCCGTAGTTCCATTTGTAACCTTTAGACAAGCGTTATCGGAACAATGATTTCCACCACATAGAAGAAAATGAAATTATTTATTCTAGGGTTTTTATGAAAATAAAACATAATAAAATAGCATCCATCAAATTTTAGAAAGCGCTAGTACGTGGTCAAGATTAAATTATAGATGGTTACTTATAAGTAGGCAGAGGTTTTTTGGTAGATGTTGACTAGGAGAAGTCTCCATGGGATCATGCATGTATATTCATTTGTCGAGGATTATAAGGTTGACTGAGGATGGAAAATCAGGTCCTTTCCGGGATGTTCTGAACCGATGTTACCAACATAGTTCTCGTTTGTTTCTAAGTACGGGTCAAGTTTTTAATTTTTTACTTAGGTCCCTCCGCGAATGTGGGAGATGTGGAAATTCAAATATAGAGATACCCTAATCTAATACGCAATGTCATGACCGAGGTGTTTCTATTTAGGAATAATCGGAAGAATGGAACGGGGTATTAGTCCACCATTTGTATTAGTATTTCCATTTATAACCTTAGGACAAGTGTTATCGGAACAAAGATTCCACCACATAGAATCAAATTAAATTCCTTATTCAAGGGTTTTTATGAAAATAAAATATAATAAAATTGCGTCCATCAAATTTTAGAAAGCGCTAGTACGTGGTCTAGAGTAAATTATAATGGTTACTTATAAGTAGGCAAAAGTTATTTGGAAGATGTTGACTGGGATAAGTCTCCATGGGATCATGTTTATTATATATTCATTTTTTGAGGATTATAAGTTTGACTGAGGATGGAAAATTAGGTCACTTCCGAGATGTTTTGAATCAATTTTACCAACACAATTCTCGATTTTTCTAAGTACGGGTCAAGTTTTTAATTTTTGAACTTGGGACCCTCCGTGAATGTGGAAGATTTGGAAATGAAAATTTAGAGATACCCTAAATTAATTCAGATTTTCATGACCAAGATGTTTCGATTTAGGCATGGCCGGATCAATGGAACGGAGTATCCGTCCGTCATTTGTCTTAGTATTTCCATTTATATCCTTAGGATAAGCGTTATCAGAACAATGATTTCCACCACATAGAATCAAATGAAATTCCTTATTCAACGGTTTTTATAAAAATTAAATATAATAAAATGGCGTCCATCAAATTTTAGAAGCGCAAGTACGTGGTCTAGAGTAAATAATGGATGGTTATTTATAAGTAGGCATAGGTTATTTGTTAGATGTTGACTAAGGGAGGTCCCTTTGGGATCATGCCTGTTATATATTCATTTGTTGTGAACTATAAGTTTGATGGAGGATGGAAAATTGAGTCCCTTCCGGACGTTTTGAATCTATTTTACCTCCATGGTTCTCAATTTTTCTAAGTACGGGTCAAGTTTTTTATTTTTTTAACTTAGGTCCTTTCGCGATGTGGGAGATGTGGATATGCAATCTAAGAGATACCCTAATCTAATTCTTAATGGCATGACCAAGATGTTTCAATTTAGGCATCACCGAATCAATGGAACGGGGTATTCGTCCTTCATTATTAGTTGTTCCATTTATACCTTTAGGATAAGCATTATCTGAACGATGAGTATCACTACATAGAATCAAATGAAATTCATTATTCTAGGGTTTTTATGAAAATAAAATATAATAAAATTGCTTCCTTCAAATTTTAGAAAGCGCTAGTACGTGGTGTAACGTAAATTATACTATGTTACTTATACGTAGGCAAGGGTTATTTGGTAGATGTTGTCTGGGAGAAGTCTCCATGGGACCATACCTGTTATGTATTCAATTTTTGAGGATTATAAGTTTGATTTAGGATGGAAAATTAGGTCCCTTCCAGGACGTTTAAAATTGACTTTACCTCCACAGTTCTCAATTTTCTATTTACGGGTCAAGTTTTTAATTTTTAAACTCAGGTCCCTCCGCGAATGTGGGAGATTTGAAAATAAAAATTTAGAGATACCCTAATCTAATTCACAATTTCATGACCAATATTTTTCGATTTAGGAATGACCGGATTAATGGAACGTGGTATTCATACCTTATTTGTATCAATATTTCCATTTATAACCTCAGGATAAGCGTTATCAGAATGATGATTTCCACCACATAGAATCAAATGAAATTCCTTATTGTAGGGTTTCTATGAAATAAAATATAATAAAATGGCGTCCATCAAATTTTAGAAAGCGCAAGTTCGTGGTATGGAGTAAATAATAGATGGTTATTTATAAGTAGGCAAAGGTTATTTGGTAGATGTTGACTAGGAGAAGTCTCCATGGGATCATGCCTGTTATATATGCATTTGTTGAGGATTATAAGTGTGACTAAGGATGGAAAATTAAGTCCCTTCCAGACGTTTTAAATTGATTTTACCCCTACGGTTCTCAATTTTTCTAAGTACGAGTCAAGTTTTTAATTTTTCTAACTTAGGTCATTCCGCGAATGTAGAAGATGTGGATATGCAAGTTAAGAGATACCCTAATATAATTCACAATGTTATGACCAAGTTGTTTTGATTTAGGCATTACCAGATCAATGGAACGGGGTATTCATCCTTCATTATTAGTAGTTCCATTTATACCCTTAGGATAAGCGTTATCTGACCGATGACTATCACTGCATAGAATAAAATGAAATTCATTATTCTAGGGTTCTTATGAAAATATAATATAATATAATTTCTTCCTTCAAATTTTAGAAATTTCTATTACGTGGTCTAGCGTAAATTATAGACGGTTTCTTATAAGTATGCAAGGGTTATTTGGTAGATGTTAACTGGGAGAAGTCTCCATGGGATCTTGCCTGTTATGTATTCATTTGTCAGGGATTATATGTTTGACTGGGGATTGAAAATTAGGCCCTTTCAGAGACGTTTCGAATTGATTTTACCTCCACGGTTCTAAATTTTTCTATGTACGGGTCAAGTTTTCAAATTTTTAACATAGGTCCCTCCGAGAATATGAGAGATGTGGAAATGAAAATTTAGATATACCCTAATGTAATTCACAATGTCATGACCAAGATGTTTTGATCAGGCATGATCGGAAAGTGGAACAGGGTATTCATCCTTCATTATTTGTAGTTCCATTTATACCCTTAGTATAAGCGTTATCAGAACGATGACTATCACTACATAGAATCAAATGAAATTCATTATTATAGGGTTTTTATGAAATTAAAATATTATGAAATTTCTTCCTTCGAATATTAGAAAGCGCTAGTATGTGGTCTAGCGTAAATTATAGACAGTTACTTATAAGTAGGCAAAGGTTATTTGGTAGATATTGACTGCGAGAAGTCTCCATAGGATCATGCCTCTTTTATCTTCATTGGTCAAGGATTATAGGTTTGGCTGAGGATGGAAAATTAGGTCCCTTCCAAGACATTTTAAATCGATTTCATCTCCACGGTTCTCAATCTTTCTATGTACAGGTCAAGTTTTTATTTTTGAACTTAGGCCCCATCGCGAATGTGGGAGATTTGGAAATGAAAATTTAGAAATAACCTAATCTAATTAACAATGTTAAAACCAAGATGTTTTGATTTAGGCATGACCAAATCAATGGATCTGGGTATTCATCTGTCATTTGTATCAGTAGTTCCATTTGTATCCTTAGGACAAGCGTTATCGGAATGATAATTTTAACCACATAGAATCAAATCAAATTCCTTATTCTAGGGTTTTTATGAAAATAAAATATAATAAAATAGCATCCATCAAATTTTAGAAAGCGCTAGTACGTGGTCTAGAGTAAATTATAGATGGTTATTTATAAGTAGGCAGAGGTTATTTGGTAGATGTTGACTGGGAGAAGTCTCCATGTGATCATGCCTGTTACATATTCATTTGTCGAGGATTATAAGTTTGACTGAGGATGGAAAATTAGGTCCCTTCCGGGATGTTTCGAATCGATTTTACCAACACGGTTCTCGATTTTTCTAAGTACGGGTCAAGTTTTTAATTTTTTTCTTAGGTCCCTCTGTGAATGTGGGAGATGTGGAAATTCATTAATACAGATACCCTAATCTAATACGCAATGTCATGACAAAGAAGTTTCTATTTAGGCATGACCGGAAGAATGGAACGGGGTATTAGTCCGCCATTTGTATTAGTATTTCCATTCATACCCTTAGGATAAGTGCTATCGGAACAAAGATTCCACCACACGGAATCAAATTAAATTCCTTATTCAAGGGTTTTTATGAAAATAAGATATAATTAAATTGTGTCCATCAAATTTTAGAAAGCGCAAGTACGTGGTCTAGAGAAAATTGTAGATGGTTACTTATAAGTAGGCAAATGTTATTTGGTAGATGTTTACTGGGAGAAGTCTCCATGGGATCATGTCTATTATATATTCATTTGTTAATGATTATAAGTTTGATTGAGGATGGAAAATTAGGTCCCTTCCGAGACGTTTTGAATCGATTTTACCAACACAGTTCTCGATTTTTCTTAGTACGGGTTAAGCTTTTAATTTTTGAGCTTGAGACCCTCCGCGAATGTGGGATAAGTGAAAATAAAATTTTAGAGATACCCTAAATTAATTCAGATTCTCATGACCAACATGTTTCGATTTAGGCCAGGCCGGATCAATGAAACGGGGTATTCGTCCGTCATTTGTATTTGTATTTCCATTTATACCCTTAGGATAAGCGTTATCGGAACAATGATTTCCACCACATAGAATCAAATGAAATTATATATTCTAGGGTTTTTATGAAAATATAATATTATGAAATCACCTCCATCAAATTTTAAAAAGCGCTAGTACGTGGTCCAGAGTAAATTATAGATGGTTACTTATAAGTAGGCAAAAGTTATTTGTTAGATTTTAACAGGGAGAAATCTACATGGGATCTTCTCTGTTATATATTCATTTGTCAAGAATTATAAGTTTGACTGAGGATGGCAAATTAATTCCCTTCCGGGACGTTTTAAATCGATTTTACCTCCACGGTTCTCGATTTTTCAAAGTACTAGTCAAGTTTTTTATTTTTTACTTAGGTTCCTCCGCGAATGTGGGAGAAGTGGAAAAGAAAATTTAGAGATACCCTAATCTAATTAAATATTTCATCACCAAGATGTTTCGATTTAAGCATAACCAGATCAATGGAAGTGGGTATTCATCTATCATTAGTTCCATTTATACTCTTAGGACAAGCATTATTAGAATGATGATTTCCACCCCATAGAATCATATGAAATTCCTTATTCTAGGGTTCTTATGAAAATAAAATACAATAAACTCTTGTCCATCAAATTTTAGAAAGCGCTAGTACGTGGTCTAGACTAAATTATAGATGGTTACTTGTATGTAGACAGAGGTTATTTGTTTGATGTAGACATGGATAATTATCCATGGGATAATTATCCATGGGATCATGCCTGTTATATATTTATTTGTCAAGGATTATAAGTTTTACTGGGGAAGGAAAATTAGGTTCCTTCAGGGACATTACAAATCGACTTTACCTCTCAATTTTTCTAAGTACAGGTCAAGTTTTTAATTTTTTAACTTAGGTTCCCCCTCGAATGTGGGAGATGTGGAAATGAAAATTTAGAGATACCCTAATCTACTTAATTATGTAATGGCCCAGATGTTTTGATTTAGGTTTGACTGGATTAATGGAACGGGATATTCGGACATCATTTGTTTTAGTAATTCCATTTATACCCTTAGGATAAGCGTTGTCGGAACGATGATTTCCACAACATAGAATCAAATGAAATTCCTTATTTTAGGGTTTGTATGAAAATAAAATATAATAAAATTGCATCCATCAAATATTGAAAGTGCTAGTACGTTGTTTAGAGTAAATTATAAATGGTTACTTATAAGTAGGCAAAGGTTATTTGGTAGATGTTAAATGGGAGAAATGTCCATAGGATCATGCATGTTATATATTCATTTGTCAAGAAATATAATTGACTGAGGATGGAAAATTAAGTCTCTTCCGGACGTTTGGAATCTATTAGCTCCACGGTTCTCATTTTTTCTAAGTCGGGTCAAGTTCTAAAATTTTTAACTTAAGTCCCTCTATGAATGTGGGAGATGTGGAAATGAAAATTTAGAGATACCCTAATCTCACAATGGCATTCCCGTGATGTTACGATTTAGGCATGACCGGCTGAATGGAACGGGATATTCATCTGTCATTTTTTATTAGTTCCTCCATTTATTCCTTTAGAAAAAGCTTTATCGGAAAGATGATTAACACCACATATAATCAAATGAAATTCATTATTCTAGGGTTTTTAGGAAAATAAAATATATAAAAAAATCGTGTCCATCAAATTTTAAAGAGTATGTGGTCTAGAGTAAATTATAGATGGTTATAAGTAGGCAAAGGTTATTTGGTAGATGTTGACTGGGAGAAGTGTCCATGGGATTGTGCCTGCTATATATTCATCTGTCGAGGATTATAAGTTTGACTGAGGTCAGCAAATCAGGTCCCTTTCGGGATGTTTCGAATCAATTTTACCAACATGGTTCTCAATTTTTGTATGTACCGGTCAAGTTTTAAATTTTTGAACTTGTGTCCCTCCGTAAATGTAGGAGATGTGGAAATTAAAATTTAGAGATACTCTAATCTACTTCACTATTTCATGACCAAGATGATTCAATTTACGCATGAGTAGATAAATGCAACGGGGTATTCGTCCATCATTTGTATTAGTATTTACATTTATACTTTTAGGATAGGCGTTATCAGAACGATGATTTCTACCACATAGAATCAAATAAATTCCTTATTCTTGAGTTTTTATGAAAAGAAAATATAATAAAATTTCATCCGTCAAACTTTAGAAAGTTCTAATACGTGGTCTAGGGTAAATTATAGATTGTTACTTACAAGCAGGCAAAGGTTATTTGGTAGATTTCATGGGGAGAAATCTCCATGGGATCATGCCTATTATATATTCATTTTTCAAGAATTGTAAGTTTGGCTGAGGATGGCAAATAATGTCCCTTCCGGACAATTTTTTTATTTTACCTCCACGGTTCTTGATTTTTCTAAGTACGGGTTAAGTTTTTAATTTTTTAACTTAGGTCCCTCCACGAATGTGGGTGATTTGGAAATGGAAATTTAGGTATACTCTAATCTAATTCAAAATATCATGACCAAGATGTTTCGATTTAGGCATGACCATATCAATAGAACTGGGTATTTGTCCTTCATTTGTATTAGTAGTTCAATTTATACCCTTAGGATAAGTGTTATCGGAACGATGATTTCAACCCAATAGAATCAAATGAAATCATTATTCTAGGGCTATTGTGAAAATAAAATATAATAGAATTGCTTCCATCAAATTTTAGAAAGCGCTATTACGTGGTCTAAAGTAAATTATAGATGGTTACTTATAAGTAGGCAGAGGTTATTTGGTAGATGTTGACTGGGAGAAGTCTCCATGAAATTATGCTTGTTATATACTCATTTTTTGAGGATTATAATTTTGACCGAGGATGGAAAATTGATTCCTTTCTAGATTTTGAATCAATTTTATCTCCACGGTTCTCGATTTTTCTAAGTACTAGTCAAGTTTTAAATTTTTTAACTTAGATCCCTCCGTGAATGTGAGAGATGTGGAAATGAAAATTTTGAGATACCCTAATCTAATTCAAAATTTAATGACCAATATATTTCGATTTAGGCATGAACGGATAAATGAAACTGGGTATTTATCCATCAAATTTTAGAAAGTGCTAGTACGTGGTCTAGACTAAATTATAGATGGTTACTTGTATGTAGACAGAGGTTATTTGTTTGATGTAGACATGGATAATTATCCATGGGATCATGCCTGTTATATATTTATTTGTCAAGGATTATAAGTTTTACTGAGGAAGGAAAATTAGGTTCCTTCAGGGACGTTACAAATCGACTTTACCTCTCAATTTTTCTAAGTACAGGTCAAGTTTTTAATTTTTTAAGGTTCCCCCTCGAATGTGGGAGTTGTGGAAATTAAAATTTAGAGATACCCTAATCTACTTAATTATGTAATGGCCCAGATGTTTTGATTTAGGTTTGACTGGATTAATGGAACGGGATATTCGGCCATCATTTGTTTTAGTAATTCCATTTATACCCTCAGGATAAGCGTTATCAGAACGATGATTTCCACCACATAGAATCAAATGAAATTATTTATTCTAGGGCTTTTATGAAAATAAAATACAATAAACTTGGGTCCATCAAATTTTAGAAAGCGCTAGTACGTGGTCTAAACTAAATTATAGATTATATGTAGGCAGAGGTTATTTGGTAGATATAGACAGTGAGAATTCTCCATGGGATCATGTCTGTTATATATTAATTTGTCAAGTATTATAAGTTTTACATAGGAAGGAAAATTAGGTCCCTTCCAGGACGTTACAAATAGATTTTACCTCCACGGTTCTCCATTTTTCTAAGTACAGGTCAAGTTTTTCATTTTTAAACTTAGGCTCCTCCACAAATGTGGGAGATGTGGAAATGAAAATTTAAAGATACCCTAATCTACTTCACTATGCAATGACCTAGATGTTTTGATTTAGGCATGACGGGATTAATGGAATGGGGTATTCGGTCGTCATTTTTTTAGTATTTCCATTTATACCCTCAGGATAAGCATTATCGGAATGATGATTTACACAACATAGAATCAAATTAAATTCCTTATTCTAGGGTTGGTATGAAAATTAAATAGAATAAAATTGCATCCACCATATTTTAGAAAGCGCTAGTACATGGTTTAGAGTAAATTGTAGATGGTTACTTATAAGTAAGCAAAGGTTATTTGGTAGATGTTAACTAGGAGAAATCTTCGTAGGATCATGCCTATTATGTATTCATTTTTAAGAATTATAAGTTTGACTTAGGATGGAAAATTAAGTCTTTCCCGGACATTTGGAATCTATTTTACCTCCATGGTTCTCGATTTTTTTAAGTACGGGTCAAGTTTTAAATTTTTTTAACTTAGGTCCCTCTGTGAATGTGGGAGATGTGGAAATACAAATTTAGAGATACCCTAATCTAATTCACAATGTCATTCCCGAGATGTTACAATTTAGGCATTACCGGATGAATGGAACGGAGTATTCGTCTGTCATTTTTTATTACTTCCTCCATTTATTCCTTTAGGATAAGCTTTATCGGAAAGATGATTTCCACCACATTTAATCAAATGAAATTCATTATTCTAGAGCTTCATGAAAATAAAATATAATAAAATCGCGTCCATCAAATTTTAGAGAGTGCTAGTACGTGGTCTAGAGTAAATTATAGATGGTTACTTATAAGTAGGCAAAGATTTTTTGGTAGATGTTGTCTGGGAGAAGTGTCCATGGGATCATGCTTGTTATATATTCATTTGTTGAGGATTATTAGTTTGACTGAGGATGGAAAATCAGGTCCCTTCCAGGATGTTTCGAATCAATTTTACCAACACGGTTCTCAATTTTTCTATGCATGGGTCAAGATTTTAATTTTTGAACTTGTGTCTCTCGGCGAATGTAGGAGATGTGGAAATGATAATTTAAGCAAGATGTTTCAATTTAGGCATGACCGAGATGTCATGATCAAGATGTTTCAATTTAGGCATGACCGATGGAATGAATGGGGTATTAGTCCATCATTTGTATTAGTATTTCCAATTATACCCTTAGTATAAGCGTTATCGGAACGATGATTTCCACCACATAGAATCAAATGAAATTTCTTAATCTAGTTTTTTATGACAATAAAATATAATGAAATCGCTTCCTTCAAATTTTAGAAAGCGCTAGTACGTGGTCTAGAGTCGATTATAGATGGTTAATTATAAGTAGGCAAACATTATTTGGTAGATGTTAACTGGGATAATTCTCCATGGGATCATGCCTGTTATATATTCATTTTTCAAGGATTATAAATTTAACTGAGGATGGAAAATTAAGTCCCTTCCGGACGTTTGGAATCGATTTTACCTCCACGGTTCTCAATTTTTCTAAGTACAGGTCAAGTTTTTTTTAAACTTAGGTCCCTCTGCGAATGTGGGTGAAATGGAAATGTAGAAATACCCTAATCTAATTCAACAATGTCATGATCAAGATGTTTCGATTTAGGCATGACTCGATCAATGTAATTGGGTATTCATCTGTCATTTGTATTAGTAGTTCCAATTATACCCTTAGGATAAGCGTTATCGGAACGATAATTTCAACCACATAGAATCAAATGAAATTATTTATTCTAGGGTTTTTATGAAAATAAAATATGATAAAAATCGTTTCCATCAAATTTTAGAAAGCACAAGTACGTGGTCTAAAGTAATTTTATAGATGGTTACTTATAAGTAGGCAGAGATTATTTGGTAGATATTGATTGGTAGAAGTCTCCATGGGATCATGCCTTTTATATTATCATTTTTTGAGGATTATAAATTTGACTGAGGATGCAAATTAAGTCCCTTCCGGACATTTGGAATCGATTTTACCTCCACGGTCCTCGATTTTTCTAAGTACGGGTCAAGTTTTTAATATTTTAACTTAGGCCCCTCCGCGAATGAGGGAGATGTGGAAATGAAAATTTATAGATATCCTAATCTATTTCAAAATTTCATAACCAATATGTTTTGATTTAGGCATGACCGGATCAATGGAACTAGGTATTCATCTGTCATTTGTATTATTAGTTCCATTTATACCCTTAGGATAAGCGTTATCAGAAGGATGATTTCAACCACATAGAATCAAATGAAATTCTTTATTCTAGGGTTTTTATGAAAATAAAATATAATAAAATTACTTCCATCTAATTTTAGAAAGAGCTAGTACGTGGTCTAAAGTAAATTATAGATGATTATATATAAGTCTGCAAAGGTTATTAGGTAGATGCTAACCGGGAGAAATCTCCATAGGATCATGCATGTTATATATTCATTTGTCAAGAATTATTAGTTTGCTGAGGATAGAAATTAAGTCCCTTCTGGACGTTTTGAATCGATTTTACCTCCACGGTTCTCAATTTTTCTACGTACGGGTAAAGTTTTAAATTTTTTAACATAGGTCCCTCTGCAAAATGTGGGGGATGTGGAAATGCAAATTAAGAGATCCCCTAATCCAATTCACAATGTCATTACAAAGATGTTACAATTTAGGTATGGCCAGATGAATGAAACCGGGTATTCGTCTGTCCTTTTTTATTTGTTCCTCGATTTATTCCCTTAGGATAAGCTTTATCGGAAAGATGATTTCCACCACGTAGAATCAAATGAAATTCATTATTCTAGGGATTTTATGAAAATAAAATGTAATAAAATTACTTCCTTCAACTTTTAGAAAGCGCTAGAATGTGGTCGAGAGTAAATTATAGATGGTTACTTATAAGTCGACAAAGGTTATTTGGTAGATGTTGACTGGGAGAAGTGTCTATGGGATCATGCTTGTTATATATTAATTTGTCGAGGATTATAAGTTTCACTGAGGAAGGAAAATTAGGTCCCTCTCGGGACATTTCAAATCAATTTTACCAACACTGTTCTGATTTTTCTAAGTACGGGTCAAGTTTTAAATTTTTGAACTTGTGTCTTTCGGCAAATGTGGAGATGTGGAAATGAAAATTTTAAGATACCCTAATCTACTTCTCACTATGTCATGACCAAGATGATTCAATTTAGGCCTGACCGGATTAATGTAACGGGGTATTCAGCCGTCATTTGTATTAGTATTTACATTTATACTATTAGGAATAGTGTTATCGGAACGATGATTTCCACAACATAGAATCAAATGAAATTACTTATTCTAGGGTTTTTATGAAAAGAAAATATAATAAAGTTGCATCCATCAAATTTTAGAAGGTGCTAATACGTTGTCTAGAGTTAATTATAGATGGTTACTTATAAGTAGGCAAATGTTATTTGGTAGATGTTAACTGGGAGAAATCTCCATGGGATCATGCCTATTATATATTCATCTATCAAGAATTATAAGTTTGACCGAGGATGGAAAATTAAGTTCCTTCCAGACGTATGGAATTGAGTTTACCTCCACGGTTCTCAATTTTTCTAAGTACAGGTCAAGTTTTAAAATTTTTAACTTCGGTCTCTCCGTGAATGTGGGAGATGAGAGAGTAAAATTTAGAGATGCCCTAATTTAATTCACAATGTCATGACCATGATGTTTCGATTTAGGCATGACCGGATCAATGGAACGGGGTATTCGTCCCTCATTTGTATTAGTATTTCCATTTATACCCCTAGGATAAGCTTTATCTAAACGATGATTATCACCACATAGAATAAAATGAAATTCCTTATTCTAGAGTTTTTATGAAAATTAAATATAATAAAATAGCGTCCATCAAATTTTAGAAAGCGCTAGTACGTGGTCTAGAGTAAATTATAAATGGTTACTTGTATGTAGGTAGAGGTTATTTGGTAGATGATGGCGGGGAGAATTCTCCATGGGATCATGCCTGTTATATATTCATTTTTCGAGGATAATAAGTTTGACTAAGGAAGGCAAATAAGGTCCGTTCCAAGACATTTCAAATCGATTTTATCTCAACGGTTCTCAATTTTTCTAAGTACGGGTCAAGTTTTATATTTTTTAACTTAGGTCCCTCAGCGAATATGGGAGATGTGAAAATCAAATTTAGAGATACCCTAATCTCACTATCTTAGGAACCCCCCTTTAGCACCGGTTTTTTTTCTAGCACCAGCTTTTTCTTAAAAAAAACCACTGTCTAAGTAACCGATGAAACGGTTTCATCAATTGGAAAGCAATCGGTGCTAAATCCCTAATTTTATCACCAGGTTTTTTGTTAGCACCTGTTTTTCAAAATTAGCACCGGGTTTTTAATCGGTGCTAAAGTATTTACGATGCCTAAAACAAATCCAGGGAAAAAGACCCAAAATTAACAATTTAATAGGAAATTAATTTAATAATAAAATCAACTTCACAAAATTGATAATATAAAAATAAAACCAAAAAAAGTTATGATACAAAATTAATAATCTATAGGACTAAACATAACTATCCCAAACAAAACTATCTACGGGACTAAACATAACTTTAGCTTGAACTAGCAATTGAATTATGTAGCGTATACACATCAAATCACAAGGCTAAGCCGCACAACTAATCTTAAATCTATGATCCTTAAAAATGCTCAGATGTACCGTTCCATATCCATCTACAAAACCATACAACTACAAACTTCAATTTAGTTTGCAAAAATGGTGGGGGGAAAGGTAAATGTAACTAAATCAGTAAGTCTTACCTTGGAAGGCTCATTGTATGTTCAGAAGCTAATACCTGGAACATACTTAAGACAAATTGGAAATCCTCTGTGTATTCAAACACACAAAGAAATAAACATACACACAAAGGGGCTACGTAGTTTAGATCTAAATAAACATGGAGAAAAAAAAAGAGTAATCAAAACTCCACTCAGCACAAACATAAGGGCCAATTCTGATATGAGCATGAAGCCCAGCTTTCTGTATGGTCTTACTGAACCTTTCCAAAATATACCTTCCTTTAGAGTCATACTGAAGAAGCAAAACAAAATTAACTAAAACCTTCCCATTTCTTAGGAAATGTACAAACTCGTCAGCACAATGCACCATACCTTTCCCTGAGTAGGCTCATAAACATTCCAAAAGACATAAGTCTTAATAACATCCAAGCCTTCATCTTTAGCCTTGCTTATGTAATCCTCCCACATTTGTACATCATAATTCACCCCCCAAAAACATCAGAGTGCTCCAAAAAAAACTCGAGAAAGTAGTACCATATTAACAAAAAAACTGAATAGCTAGGAAATGAATCTATGTAATGAAAATGTGTCTTTCAACAAGATATGTGTATTATTTTCAATCAAAATAGCACAAAAAGGTTCTCATTTTTCAATTGAAAATCATCTTCTTGAGATAGTAACAAAAAAAATTACAAGCTACTTTCAAAAGACAGCATTAAAAATCAATTTAGATTGGACTACTACTTAAACTTTGGTGTATTTCCCAGCTCAAGAACACTTATATAATGCTAAACCTAGACATATTCACATAATAAACAAGAGAACCGCAATGATCTAAAGCAAACATAAGCTTATTTTTTAATTGAAAGTGATAATGATACACAATTTTCTAGAACCATTTGGTGTATTTCTAGCTCAAGAACATTCATATAACGCTAAGCCTAGACAAGAGAATTGTAATCACTTAAAGCAAACATAAACAATTCAGATCAATACATTTTCAAGATCAAGAGCACAAATGGTTCAAGAAAATGTTCAGAGAAACAGCAAAGGAAGCCGAGATTAAGAGTTCAAGAAAATTACCCAGGCGATTATATTAGACACGATGAGGCCATAGATCGTCCAGATAACTCCATTAAGAAACCATGCAGTAGATATCAAAAAATATGACATTTTCATTTTCTGCACCACAAAAAATTCAACAAAACACGTCTGAAACCAAGTCATCACCACAAACACAACGAAGAACACCAACACTCACTATAACATACGGCAAGATGCTCGTCATAACGCAGAAAGCTCTGGCGAATATCGCGGGTTTCTCCAAAGTGATCGCGATGCATCCAATGGTATCCACATATCCGAGCGAGGTGTGAAAGATGAGGTAGGTCTTGAAAAGCAGAGCAAAATTGAATATTACCGTACAAATGTTGGTGTATCCTTTTGAGGAAAGGTGTAGAATTCCATATTGTACACAAAATGGAAATTTGTGCAACAAAGTAATCAGCCAAACAAGTTAATATGTGAAGTGAAGAAAATTAAAAGAGGTAAAAAAGATTAGTAGCATATAGGAATCAGCCAAACAAGCTTTTATCCTGAATCGACATCGATATGCATATAGGAATACCATAGAGTGAAAGATTGTGTTAGAACTAAATCCAACTCATAATATCAGAGTTGATACAAAGTTGTAAACAACCACTTTTCTTCCTAACGTTGAACATATGTAGTACACAATGCACATCAAAACATCCATGAAATCCAAGAAAAACAAGTTCATTTGCTCACTGTATAACATTAAGGGTCGTTATTGCTTCTCCAACAATCTTACTGGCTTCTTGTTTGCATCCTTCTAGTCAAAAGCAACAAGTTAAATCTAGCATTTACTTCCCCATAAATCAAGAAAATGTAACAGTAATGACAAAAATAACTAGGTTCTTACTAATCGAATATAACTACCCTTTTCTGCCATGAACTCAACTCAACAGACCCTTTTCTGCCAATAACAATCACTCACCTGAATTCAACCTAACCTTGCTGAGAAATATTTAACTTTCATGTGTGCAAATTAGGAATGAATCTCAAGCATAACATTAAATCAACACTTAAAAGAAGGACAAGATGTGAGATATGTGGTGTGTATAAGACTTACAAATCCATGGCGAATCTATACAAATTGCCGCCGCTGCCCTAGCTTTGCCACCCCCTACCTCCGCTAGAAACCCATGCCACCAGCCACCAGAAAGAACCATGTGCCACCGCTACCCTAGCTCCGCCACGCCCTACCTCCACCTAGCTCTACCACCTCCTTGATCTGCCCAAGATCTACCAGAAACCCATGCCACCAGCCACCAAAAAGAACCGTGCGACACCGGTTCCCTAGCTCCGCCATCCCCTACCTCCGCCCTAGCTCCGCCACCTCCTAGCTCTGCCAGAAACCCTATCCCCCACCGTACCGTGCCGCATTTCCACCACTGCTCCACAACCTCTCGATTCTACATTAGTGTTTATATATTGAAATTCAAGTAAGGGTTGACCGTTGATAGTCAAAGTCAAACATTTTTAATTGTATTTATATATACTAATTCAAATAAAGTTTGACCGTTAATTAGTTAAAGTCAACCTTGTTATTAGTGCTTATATATTGAAAGTCAAGTAAAGTTTGACCGTTGATTAGGCAAAGTCAAGCTAGTTATTAGTGTTTATATATTGAAAATTGAGTAAAGTTTGACCGTCGTTTAGTTAATGTCAACTTTCTTATTAGTATTTGTGCGTAGAAAGCCATGTAAGGGTTGACCATTGATTAATCAAAGTCAAAAAATTTTATTAGTATTTATTATATACTGATTCAAATAAAGTTTGACTATTAATTAGTTAAAGTCAACTTTGTTATTAGTGTTTATATATTGAAAGTCAGGAAAGGTTTGACCGTTGATTAGACAAAGTCAACCTAGTTATTAGTGATTATATATTGAAAGTCGAGTACAGTTTGAATGTTGGTTAGTCAAAGTCAACTTAGTCTCTAGTATTTATATATAGAAAGCCATGTAAGGTTTGATCATTGATTAATCAAAGTCAAACATTTTTATTAGTATTTATTATATACTAATTCAAATAAAGTTCGACTGTTAATTAGTTAAAGTCAACTTTGTTATTAGTGTTTATATATTGAAAGTCAAGTAAGGGTTCATCGTTGATTAGTTAAGAGTCAACTTAGTTACTAGTGTTTACATATAGAAATCCAAGTAAAGTTTGACCGTTGATTAGTTAAAGTTATCTTAGTCACTAGTATTTATATATAGAAAGTCAAGTAAGGTTTAACCGTTGATTAGTCAAAGTAAAACATTTTCAATAGTATTTATTATATACTAATTCAAATAAAGTTTGACCATTTATTAGGTAAAGTCAACTTTGTTATTAGTGTTTATATATTGAAAGTCAAGTAAGGGTTCATTGTTGATTAGTTAAAGTCAACTTAGTTACTAGAGTTTACATATAAAAATTCAAGTAAAGTTTGATTGTTGACTAGTTAAAGTCAACTTAGTCACTAGTATTTATATATAAAAAAGTCAAGTAAGGTTTGTCCGTTGATTGGTCTAAGTCAAACATATTTATTAGTATTTATTATATACTAATTCAAATAAAGTTTGACTGTTAATTAATTAAAGTCAACTTTGTTATTAGTATTTATATATTGAAAGTCAAGTAAGTGATCATTGTTGATTAGTTAAAGTCAACTTAGTTACGAGTGTGTACATATAGAAATTCAAGTAAAGTTTGACCGTTGATTAGTTAAAGTCAACTTAGTCACTAGTATTTATATATAGAAAATCACGTAAGGTTTGACCATTGATTAGTCAAAGTCAAACATTTTTATTAGTATTTACTATATACTAATTCAAATAAAGTTTGACCATAAATTAACTAAAGTCAAATTTGTTATTAGTGTTTATATATTGAAAGTCAAGTAAAGTTTGACCATTGATTAGACAAAGTCAACCTAGTTACAGTGTTTATATGTTGAAAGTCGAGTAAAGTTTGATCGTTGATTAGTTAAAGTCAGTTTAGTCACTAGTGTTTTATATAGAGAGAGAGTCAAGTAAAGTTTGACCGTTGATTAATTAAAGTTAACTTAGTCAGTAGTATTATATATAGTAAGTCAAGTAAGGCTTGAGCGTTGATTTGTCAAAGTCAAACATTTTTGTTAGTATTTATTACATACTAATTCAAATAAAGTTTGACTGTTATTTAGTTAAAGTCAACTTTGTTATTAGTGTTTATATATTGAAATTCAAGTAAAGTTTGACTGTTGATTAGACAGAGTCAACCTAGTTATTAGTGTTTATCTATTGAAAGTCGAGTAAAGTTTGACCGTTGATTAGTTAAAGTCAACTTAGTCACTAATGTTTCTATATAGAGAGAGAGTCAAGTAATGTTTAACCGGTGATTAGTTAAAGTCAATTTAGTCACTAGTATTTATATATAGAAAGTCAAGTAAGGTTTGACCGTTGATTAGACAAAGTCAAAATTTTTATTTATTATTTATTATATACTAATTCAAATAATGTTTGACCGTTAATTAGTTAAAGTCAACTTCGTTATTAGTGTTTATATATTGAAAGTCAAGTAAAGTTTGACCATTGATTAGACAAAGTCAACATAGTTATTAGTGTTTATATATTAAAAGTAGAATAAAGTTTGACTGTTAATTAGTTATAGTCAGCTTAGTCACTAGTGTTCTATATAGAGAGAGTCAAGTAATGTTTGATTGTTGACTAGTTAAAATCAACTTATTTACTAGTATTTATATATATAGAAAGTCAAGTAAGGTTTGACCATTGATTAGACAAAGTCAAACATTTTTATTATTATTTATTATATACTAATTCAAATAAAGTTTGACCATTAATTAGTTATAGTCAACTTTTTATTAGTGTTTATATATTGAAATTCAAGTACAGTTTGACTATTGATTAGTTAAAGTCAGCCTGATTATTAGTGTTTATATATTGAAAGTCAAATAAGGAAAAACTGTTGACTAGTTAAAGTTGTATATATGTATACTAAATCAATTAAGGGTTGAACGTTAATTAGTTAATGTAAACCAATTTTATTCTTATTTTTATATATAAGGTCAGTAAAGGTTGATCGTTCATTAATTTAACTTAACTCAGCTATTAGTTAATGTCAACAAAAGAAGTGAACAATTTTGAAAGTTGAAAAAAATAGCTTAGAGAAGCTGCGTGCAGCTGCTCCCAGCCCATGAAATTTCTGGAAAGAATATTTGAAATTTTTGCAATTATTTTTGAAATTGTTTGGCAAATTTGTTTGAATTCTTTCGCGGAAAAATTGAACTTTAAAAAATTTTGACGAATATTTTGAAATTTTTGTCGGAAAGATTAAATTTTAAAAAACATTGGCAATTACTTTTAAAATTTGTTGGAAAAATAAATTTTTAAAATTTTTAGCACCGGTATTTAAAAACCGGTGTTATTTTCTTTTAAAACTTGTGCTATTTTTCCAACACCAATGTTATTTTGAATTTCTTTTTGCAATTGTTTGGTAGGAAGATAGAATTTTTAAAATATTTAGCACCAGTTTTTTTTTAAAAAAGTGCTAATATTTCCAAAACCGGTTCTATTTTAAAATTTTTGGCTATTTCTTTGACAGGAAAAATAAATTTTAAAAATTTTTAGATTTGTTAAAAAAAACCTGTGTTGTTTTTAGAATTTTTAGCACCAGTTTTTAAAATGGGTTCCAGTTTTTACAAAACCGGTGCTATTTTGAATTTTTTGCATTTTTTGGGAGGGAAGATGAAATTTTAAAAACTTTTAGCACCGGTTCTATTTTTTTCCAAAACCAGTGCTATTGCAAAATTTAGCACCTATTTTTAAAAAACCGGTGTTAAAATTAAAAAAATAGTTTTAAAAACAGTGCTAAAAGTTTTTTAAAAATGGTGCTATTAATGTTTTTAGCACCGGTTTGGAAAACCGGCGCTAAAAAACTGGTGTTAGAAGGGGATCTTTGTGGTAGTGTCTAATTCACAATGGCATGACCAAGATGGTTCGATTTAGGCTTGACCAGATCAATGGAACAGGGTATTCGTCCCTCGTTTGTATTAGTATTTCCATTTATACCCTTAGGGTAAGCGTTATCGAACGATGATTATCACCACATAGAATCAAATAAAATTCCTTATTCTAGGGTTTTTATGAAAATAAAATATAAAAAATTGCTTCCTTCAAGTTTTAGAAAGCGCTAGCACGTCCTCTAGAGTAAATTATAGACGGTTACTTATAAGTACGCAAACGTTATTTGGTAGATGTTAACTGAGATAACTCTCAATGGGATCATTCTTGTTATATATTCATTTTTAAGGATTATAAGTTTGACTGATGATGGCAAATTAAGTCCCTTCCAGATGTTTGGAATCGATTTTACCTCCATGGTTCTCGATATTTCTAAGTACGGGTCAAGTTTTTTTTTTCAACTTATGTCCCTCTGCGAATGTGGGTGAAATGGAAATTAAAATTTAGAGATACCCTACACTAATTCCACAATGTTATGACCAATATGTTTCGATTTAGGCATCACTGGTTGAATGAAATGGGGTATTCGTCCATCATTTGTATTAGTATTTCCATTTATACCCTCAGGATAAACGTTATAAGAACGATGATTTCCACTACATAGAATCAAATGAAATTCCTTATTCTAGTGTTTTATGAAAATAAAATATGATGAAATTGCGTCCATCAAATTTTAGAAAGCGCTAGTTCGTGGTTTAAAGTAAATTATAGATGGTTACTTATATGTAGGCAGAGGTTATTTTGTAGATGTTGACAGGGAGAAGTCTCCATGGGATCATGCCTGTGATGTATTCATTTTTTGAGGATTAGAATTTTGACTGAAGAAGGAAAATTAGGTCCATTCTGGGACGTTTAAAATCGATTTTACCTCCATGGTTCTCAATTTTTCTAAGTACGGGTCCAATTTTTAATTTTTTTTAAAGTTACGTCTCTCTGCGATTCCCTAATCTATTTTTTTAAAATTTAGAGATTCCCTAATCTATTTCAAAATGTCATGGCCAAGATGTTTCGATTTAGGCATCACTGGTTGAAGGGAACAGGGTATTCGTCCGTCATTTGTATTAGTATTTCCATTTATACCCTCGGGATAAACGTTATCAGAACAATGATTTCCACTACATTCAATCAAATGAAATTCCTTATTCTAGGGTTTTATGAAAAAAATATATAATAAAATCGTGTCCATAAAATTTTAGGAAGTGATAATACGTGGTCTGTAGTAAATTATAGATGGTTACTTATATGTAGGCAGAGGTTATTTAGTAGATGTTGACAGGGAGAAGTCTTCATGGGATCATGCCTTTTATAAATTCATTTTTCATGGATTATTATTTTGACTGAGGAAATAAAATTAGGTCCATTCCGGGACGTTTCAAATCAAATTTACTTCCACGGCTCTCAATTTTCTAAGTACGGGTCCAATTTTTAATTTTTTAACTTAGTTCTCTCCACGAATGTGGGAGATGTGAAATCAAATTAAGAGATACCCTAATCTAATTCACAATGTCATGACCAAGATGTTTTGAGTTAGGCATGACCAGATCATTGGAACAGGGTATTCATCCCTCATTTGCAATAGTATTTCCATTTATACCCTTGGGATAAGCATTAACGATGATTATCACGACATAGAATCAAATGAGAGTCCTTAATCAAGGGTTTTTATGAAAATAAAATATAATAAAATTGCTTCCTTCAAAATTTAGAAAGCGCTAGTACGTGATCTAGAATAAATGATAGACGGTTACTTATAAATAGGAAAAGGTTATTTGGTAGATGTTGACTTGTATAAATCTCATGGGATCATGCCTATTATGTATTCATTTGTCAAGAATTATATGTTTGATTGACGATGTAAAATTAAGTCCCTTCCGGGATGTTTGGAATCGATTTTTTTACGTACGAGTCAAGTTTTTCATTTTTTTAACTTAGGTCCCTCCGCGAATGTGGGTAATGTGGAAATGAAAATTTAGATATACCCTAATCTATTCACAATGTCATGACCAAGATGTTTCAATTTAGGCATAACTGGATCAATGGAACTGGGTATTCATCCATCATTTGTATTAGTAATTCCATTTATACCCTTAGGATAAGCGTTATCGGAATGATGATTTCAATCACATAGAATCGAATGAAGTTCCTTATTTTAGGGCTTTTATGAAAATAAAATATAATAGAATCGCTTCGGTCAAATTTTAGAAAGCGCTAGTACGTGGTCTAAAGTAATTTATAGATGGTTACTTTTAAGTAGGCTGAGGTTATTTGGTAGATATTGATTGGGTGAAATCTCAATGGGATCATGCCTTTTATATATTCATTTGTCGAGGATTATAAATTTGACTGAGGATGCAAATTAAGTCACTTCCAGATGTTTTGAGTCGATTTTACCTCCACATCTCTCAATTTTTCTAAGTACGGATCATGTTTTTAATTTTTAAACTTGGGTCCCTCCGCGAATGTGGGATATGTGGAAATGAAAATTTAGAGATACCCTAATCTATTTCACAATTTCATGACCAAGACGTTTTGATTTAGGCATGACCGATTGAATGGAAAGGGGTATTCGTCCGTCATTTGTATTAGTATTTCCATTTATACCCTAAGGATAAACGTTATCAAAACGATGATTTCCACCACATACAATCAAATGAAATTCCTTATTCTAGGGTTTTATGAAAATAAAATATAATAAAATCGCATCCATCAATTTTAGAATTCGCTAGTACGTGGTCTAGAGTAAATTATAGATGGATACATATGTAAGCAGAGGTTGTTTGGTAGATGTTGACACAAATCTTGGTTTTCATTTTCCTTGTGATGGACCTAGAAGGGAGAAGTCTCCATGGGATCGTGCTTGTTATATATTAATTTTTTTAGGATTATAATTTTTACTGAGGAAGGAAAATTAGGTCTTTTCCGGGACGTTTCAAATTAATTTTACCTCCACGGTTCTCAATTTTTCTAGGTATGGGTCCAGTTTTTAATTTTTTTTAACTTAGGTCCCTCCACGAATGTGGGAGATGTGAAAATCAAATTTACAAATACTATAATCTAATTTATGATGTCATGACCAAGATGTTTTGATTAGGCATGACGGGATCAATGGAACGGGATATCCATTCCTCATTTGTATTAGTATTTCCATTTATACCCTTAGTATAAGCATTATCTGAACAATGATATCACCACATAGAATCAAATGAGGTTTAATATTATAGGGATTTTACGAATATAAAATATAATAAAATTGCTTCCTTCAAATTTTAGAAAGCGCTAGTACATGGTCTAGAATAAATTATAGACGGTTACTTATAAGTAGGCAAAGGTTATTTGGTAGATGTTTACTAGGATAAATATCATGGAATCATGTCTGTTATATATTCATCTGTCAAGAATTATAAGTTTGACTGAGGATGCCACATTAAGTCCCTTAAGGACGTTTGGAATCGATTTTACCTCAGCGGTTCTCGATTTTTCAAAGTACGGGTCAAGTTTTTAATTTTTTTAACTTAAGTCCCTCCACGAATGTGGGTGAAATTGTAATGCAAATTTAGAGATACCCTAATCTAAATAAAAATGTCATGACCAAGATGTTTCGATTTAGGCATGACCCGATCAATGGAACTGGGTATTTATCCGTCATTTGTATTGGTAGTTCCATTTATACCCTTAGGATGTGCTTTATTGGAACGATGATTTCAACCACTTAGAATAAAATTAAATTCCTTATTCTAGGGTTTTTATGAAAATAAAATACAGTAAAATTGCTTCCATCAAATTTTAGAAAGCGCTTGTACGTGGTCTAAAGTAAATTTTAGATGGTTACTTATAAGTAGGCAAAGGTTATTTGGTAAATGTTAACTGGGAGAAATCTCCATAGGATCATGCATTTTATATATTCATTTGTCAAGAATTATTAGTTAGACTAAGGATGGAAAATTAAGTCCCTTCCGGACATTTTGAATCGATTTTACCTCCATTGATCTGGATTTTGCTACGTTCGGGTCAAGTTTTAAATTTTTTAACTTAGGTCCCTTCGCGATTTAGAATATCCTAATCTATTTCACAATGTTATGGCAAAGATATTTTGGTTTAGGCATGACCGGTTGAATGGAATGGGGTATTCGTCCGTCAGTTGTATTCGTATTTCCATTTATACCCTTAGAATAAACATTATCAGAATGGTGATTTCCGCCACATACAATCAAATGAAATTCCTTATTCTAGGGTTTTATGGAAAAATATATAATTAAATTGCGTCCATCAAATTTTAGAAAGCGCTAGTCATGGTCTAGAGTAAATTATGTATGGCTAGTTATATGTAGGAAAAGGTTATTTGGTAAATGTTGACAGGAAAAAGTCTCTATGGGATCAAGCCTGTTATATATTTTTTTTCAAGGATTAAAATTTTGACTGACGAAGGCAAATTAAGTCCCTTCCGGGACGTTTCAACTCAATTTTACCTCCACGGTTCTCAATTTTTCTAAGTAATTTTTTAACTAAGGTCCCTCCGCCAATGTGGGACATGTAAAATAAAAAAGTTAGAGATACCCTAATATAATTCACAATTTCGTGACTAAGATGTTTCAATTTAGGCATGACCAGATCAATGGATCTAGGTATTCATCCCTCATTTGTATTAGTATTTCTATTTATACCCTTATGATAAGCGCTATCTGAATGATGATTATCACAACATAGAATCAAATGAAATTTCTTATTTTAGGGTTTTTATGAGAATAAAATATAATATAATTTCTTCCTTAAAATTTTAGAGAGTTCTAGTACGTGGTCTAGAGTAATAATAGACGGTTACTTATAAGTAGGCAAAGGTTATTTGGTAGATGTTAACTGGGATAAATCTTCATGGGATGATGTCTGTTATATATTCATTCATCAAGAATTATAAGTTTGACTGAGGATGGAAAATTAAGTCACTTCCAGATGTTTGGAATTGATTTTACCTCAACGGTTATCGATTTTTCTTGGTACGGGTTATGTTTTTAATTTTTTAACTTAGGTCCCTCCGCGAATCTGAGAAATGTGGAAATGCAATTTAGAGATACCCTAATCCAATTTAAAATGTCATGACCAAGATGTTTCGATTTTGGCAAGACCGGATCAATGGAACTGGGTATTCATCCGTCATTTGTATTAGTAGTTCTATTTATACCCTTAGGATAAGTGTTATCGGAACAATGATTTCAACCACATAGAATAAAAGGAAATTATATATTGTAGGGTTTTTATGAAAATAAATTATAATGAAATCGCTTCCATCAAATTTAGAAAGGGCTAGTATGTGGTCTAAAGTAAATTATAGGTGGTTACTTATTAGTACGCATAGGTTATTTGGTAGATGTTGTTTGGGAGAAGTCTCCATGGGATCATGCCTTTTATATATTCATTTGTCGAGGATTATAAGTTTAACTGAGGATGCAAATTAAGTCCCTTCCTGGCATTTTGAATTGATTTTACCTCCACGGTTCACGATTTTTCTATGTACGGGTCAAGTTATTAATTTTTTAACCTAGGTCCCTCTGCGAATGTGAAAGATGTGGAAATGAAAATTTAGAGGTACCCTTATCTATTTCACAATACCATGACCAAGATGTTTCGATTTAGGCTTGACCGGTTGAATGGAATGGGGTATTCGTCCGTCACTTGTATTACTATTTCCATTTATACCTAAGAATCAATGTTAGTAAAACTATGATTTCCACCTCATAGAATCAAATGAAATTCCTGATTCTAGGGTATTATAAAAATAAAATATAATAAAATCACATCCATCAAATTTTAGAAAGTGCTAGTACGTGGTCTAGAGTAAATTATATATGGTTACTTATATGTAGGCAGAGGTTATTTGGTAGATATTGATAGGGAGCAGTCTCCATGGGATCATGCCTGTTATATATTCATTTTTTGAGGATTAGAATTTTGACTAAGGAATACAAATTAGGTCCCTTCCAGGATGTTTCAAATCAATTTTACCTCCACGGCTCTCAATGTTTCTATAAACGAGTCCAGTTTTTTTTTAACTTAGGTCCCCCTGCGAATGTGGGAAATGTGAAAATCAAATTTAAATATACCCTAATCTAATTCACAATTTCATGGCCAAGATGTTTCGATTTAGGAATGACCGGATCAATGGAACGGGGTATTCTTCCCTCATTTGTATTAGTATTTCCATTTATACCCTTAGCATAAGCATTAGCTGAATGATGATTATCACCACATAAAATCAAATGAGATTCCTTATTCTTGGGTTTTATGAAAATAAAATATAATTAAATCGCGTTTATCAAATTTTAGAAAGCGCTAGTCGTGGTCTTCAGTAAATTATAGATGTTTACTTATATGTAGGCAAAGGTTATTTGGTAGATGTTGAAAGGAAGAAGTTTCCATGGGATTGTGATTGTTATATATTCATTTTTCGATATAATTTTGACTAAGGAAGGCTAATTAGGTCTCTTCTGGGACGTTTAAAATCGATTTTACCTCCACGATTCTCAATTTTTCTAAGTACGGGTCAAATTTTAATTTTTTTAACTTAGGTCCCTCCGCGAATATGGGATATGTAAAAATCAAATTTAAAGATACCCTAATGAAATCAAATTTAAGGAAGGCTATGTTCACACACTCAGGGTTTTTCGGGAGAAGATGTAAGGGATGTGCTCGAGAAGTATGTGTTTTGCAGGTAGTGCAAGAACATTCCGAGAAATTATTTGAAGGAGAAATACCCATTATCCACGGTTTTTGGTGAAACACCTATTGGTTACAGTAGATATGAGGCAATGCACAATGTTTGCGATGACATTTGTGTAATGTTAATGAACAATGAAGAGTATTATGCTGAAGGTTTGTGAAGTCTCTATAAACTTAAGTTAGAGCTGGATTCGAAGATGCAGCTCTGTGATAGCCTATGGATGGATTTTTTAATAGGGATTGGGCGAGTTTATGAAAGGAAAGCTACAGTCTTTCTTGTAGATGTTGCACTCGGGAAGGAGATTTGGGACAAAGAAGACCCTGAATTGGTGAAGGATCCTATTGACAAAAGGGGTCGTGGGCATGTACATATGAAAAGGAAGAATTCGTATTTAGATAGCTGGGGAAGAGAGCGAGGTGGCGGTAGTAGGGGCGAGAGGAGAAGCACTCAAGACTCAAGTCCATCTAGGTTCGATATGAGCCATAGTACTGGTACAAACCCAGCTAACCACGTATGGTTGAAAGGATATAAAATGTTAAAACATTGGGGTGCTCATCTAAGCCAGACAAAATGGACAAACCATACTAAGTTGCTAATCTTTGATGTGCAGATTTTTTTTTGGAAACTGGTTTAGTGCGGGTGATGGTGGAAATGGGAATTCAGGTAATGTAGGAGGTCAAGCGACAAGCTATCGACCATACATCCCCCACTATTCCAAGCCGCAGTGGATGTATTAAATAGGAAGACAAGATTTCATCGTTCATCCCTATTGTTTTATGTCATCTAAAATTACTATCCATCGAGTAGTAGGATTACTCCAGATACAACTCCATGAGCATCTAGCATCTACATAAAAGCCATTTGTTGGTTGGCATGGTGAAACCACTAAAATTATGAGCATGGTAGATGTTGATTGGGAGAAGTCTCCATGGGATCATGCCTTTTAAATATTCATTTTTCGAGGATTATAAGTTTTACTGAGCATGCAAACTAAGTCCCTTCCGGACATTTTGAATCGATTTTACCTCCACGATTCTCAATTTTTCTAAGTATGGGTCAAGTTTTAAATTTTTTAATTTAGGTCCCTTCGTGAATGTGAAAGATGTGGAAATGCAAATTTAGAGATACCCTAATCTATTTCACAATGTCATGACCAAGATGTTTTGATTTAGGCATGACCGGTTGAATGGAACGAGGTATTCGTCTGTCATTTGTAGTAGTATTTCCATTTATACCCTTAGGACAAGCATTATCGGAACGATTATTTCCACCACATAGAATCAAATCAAATTCCTTATTCTAGGGTTTTATGAAAATAAAATATTATAAAATTGCGTCCATCAAAATTTTGAAAGCGCTAGTACATGGTCTAGAGTAAATTATAGATGGTTACTTATATGTAGGCAGAGGTTATTTGGTAGATGTTTACAAGGACAAGTCTCGTTGGTATCATGACTTTTATATATTCATTTTTCAAGGATTAGAATTTTGTTTGAGGAAGGAAAATTAGGTCCCTCCTTTGACGTTTAAAATCGATTTTACCTCCACGGTTCTCAATTTTTCTAAGTACGGGTCAAGTTTTTAATTTTTTAACTTAGGTCCCGCGAATGTGGGAGATGTGAAAATAAAATTTAGAGATACCCTAATAAAATTCACAATGTCACGACCAAGATGTTTCAATTTAGGAATTACCGGATCAATGGAACTGGTTATTCATCCATCATTTGTGTTAGTAGTTCCATTTATACCCTTAGAATAAGCGTTATCGGAACGATGATTTCAACCACATAGAATTAAAAAAAATTCTTATTCTAGGGTTTTTATGAAAATAAAATATAATAAAATCTCTTCCATCAAATTTCAAAAGCCGCTATTACGTGGTCCAAAGTAAATTTTAGATGGTTACTTATAAGTAGGCAAAGGTTATTTTGTAACTATAAACTGGGAGAAATCTCCATAGGATCATGCATGTTATATATTCATTTGTCAAGAATTATTAGTTTGACTAAGTATGGAAAATTAAGTCCATTCGGATGTTTTGAATCGATTACCTCCACGGTTCTGGATTTTTCTACGCACAGGTCAAGTTTTTAATTTTTTAACTTAGGTCCCTCCACGATTTATAATACCCTAATCTATTTCACAATTTCATGACCAAGATGTTTCGATTTAGGCATTACCGGTTGAATGGAACGGGGTATTTGTCCGTCAGTTGTATTTGTTAGAATAAACGTTATCGGTACGGGGATTGACACCACATACAATCAAATGAAATTCCTTATTCTAGGGTTTTATGAAAATAAAATATAATTAAATTTCATCCATCAAATTTTAGAAAGCGCTAGTAATGGTCTAGAGTAAATTATAGATGGTTAGTTATATGTAAGCAGAGGTTATTTGGTAGATGTTGACGAGAAGAAGTCTCCATGGGTTCATGCCTGTTATATATTCATTTTTCGAGGATTACAAATTTGACTAACGAAGGCAAATTAGGTCCCTTCCGAGATGTTTCAAATCAATTTTACCTCCATGGTTCTCAATTTTTCTAAGTACGGGTCAAATTTTAAATTTTTTAACTTAGGTCCCTCCACGAATGTGGGAGATGTAAAAATAAAAGTTAGAGATACCCTAATATAATTCACAATTTCATGGCCAAGATGTTTCGATTTAGGCATAACCAGATCAATGGAACTAGGTATTCGTCTCTCATTTGTATTGGTATTTCTATTTATACCCTAGGATAAGCGTTATCTGAACGATGATTATCTCCACATAGAATCAAATGAAATTCATTATTCTAGGTTTTTTATGAAAATAAAATATAATAAAATTGCTTCCTTCAAATTTAGAGAGCGCTAGTACGTGGTCTAGATTAATTATAGACGGTTACTTTTAAGTAAGCAAAGGTTATTTGGTAGATGTTAATTGGGATAAATCTTCATGGGAACATGCCTATTATATATTCATTCATCAAGAATTATAAGTTTGACTGAGGATGGCAAATTAAGTCCCTTCTAGATGTTTTGAATTGATTTTACCTCAACGGTTCTCGATTTTTCTAAGTACTGGTCATGTTTTTAATTTATTAACTTAGGTCCCACCGCGATCTAGGAAATATGGAAATGCACATTTAGAGATGCCCTAATCGAATTCAAAATGGCATGACCAAGATGTTTCGATTTCTGGATGACCGGATCAATGGAACTGGGTATTCATCCGTCATTTGTATTAGTATTTCCATTTATACCCTTAGGATAAGCGTTATCGGAACAATGATTTCAACCACATAGAATCAAATCAAATTCTATATTCTAGGGTTTTTAGGAAAATAAAATATAATGAAATCGCTTTCATCAAATTTGAGAAAGCGCTAGTATGTGGTCTAAAGTAAATTATAGATGGTTACTTATAATTAAGCAGTTGATTGGGAGAAGCCTCCATGGGATCATTCCTTTTAAATATTCATTTCTTGAGGATTATAAGTTTTACTGAGGATGCAAACTAAGTCCCTTCCGGACATTTTGAATCGATTTTACTTCCACGGTTCTCGATTTTTCTAAGTATGGGTCAAGTTTTAAATTTTTTAACTTAGGTCCCTCCATGAATGTGAAAGATGTGGAAATGAAAATTTAGAGATACCCTAATCTATTTCACAATGGCATGCCCAAGATGTTTCGATGTAGGCATGAACGGTTGAATGGAACGAGGTATTCGTCTGTCCTTTGTAGTAGTATTTCCATTTATACCCTTAGGAAAAGAATTATCGGAACGATTATTTCCACCACATAGAATCAAATGAAATTCCTCAATCTAGGGTTTTATGAAAATAAAATATAATAAAATTGCGTCCTTCAAATTTTAGAAAGCACTACTACGTGATCTAGGGTAAACTGTAGATGGTTACATATATGTAGGCAGAGGTTATTTGGTTAATGTTGACAGGGAGGAGTCTCCATGGGATCATGCCTGTTATGTTTTCATTTTTCGAGGATTAGAATTTTGACTGGGGAAGGCAAATGAGGTCCCTTCCAGGACGTTTCAAATCGATTTTACCACCATGGTTCTCAATTTTTCTATGTACGGGTCCAGTTTTAAATTTTTTAACTTAGGTCCCTCTGTGAATGTGGGAGATGTGAAAATCAAGTTTAGAGATACCCTAATCTAATTCACAATGTCATGCCAATATTTTTCAATTTAGGCCTGACTGGATCATTGGAATGGGGTATCTGTCCCTCATTTGTATTAGTATTTCTATTTATACCCTTATTATAAGCGTCCCTCATTTAGGCATGACCGGATCAATGGTGGGGCCCGCTATCCAAACTCTGTAACCTTAAGCTTTGACTCCTCGATGTCATCAAGAGGGGGAGAAGTTCCTATCAGCTTCAGACCTTTGTGCTCTGACCATTCCGGAGGATGTCTCCAAGTCTAATGATCGTGCATCGAAGGAAAACCATGAAGGTGCCGAGGATGATCATGGAATGGTTGGGAACAATGAGATTGAGTGTAGCGTAGGGCAGGAGACTAGAGATGTATGAAGCCCAATCCCCCCCCCCTCTTTTCTTTCTCATCTATTAAGACATGTTTTATAATTTTGTATGGAAATTCTAATCAAAGGATGAGATTATTTTGGGATAGCCCAAGCAAGTTTGGTGAAATTATTAACTTAAGTTTTTTACCATAGTCTTTTATATTTTATAGAAAGTTCTAATGCCGGGTAAGCTAGAAAAGCTGGCTCAAGAGCTTGCTACAGTTAAGGTAGAGTTCTCGAAGTCTCTTACCAGGTTGGCGCACTTGAGCGAAGACTTATCCAAAGCTAACAAGGAGCTGTCATTGCAGCATAATGGCAATCATCCTTTGATAAAGGAGATTCTTAATAAGTCCAAGGGTGACTCTTTGACTCGTCTATCGGCTATTGCCCTTGCCATAGTAGACAAAGTGTGTAGTGATAATGAGCTCAATCATCAGGATACATTGCGAGAAATAATGAACGAATATTCGAGCTTGCATAAATGTCTTACAGATGTCAGATTATACCGCACTTTGAGTCCGATAGCAGACGTTATCAGGATGAAGTTAAGAAGCTCAAATCTCAGGTCAACAAGATGGCTAAACGAAATAGCTTCCTTACCAAAGAAGATTCTAGGCTACAAGGAGTCGTCGATGATAACCAACGGTTCTGCAGTGAAATTGTAAGCTAAAACCCCTAGCTCTTAAGCCAGGTGTTAGCCCATGCAACTACTATACACCTTTATTTAGATAACCTTCGAGCACATGGGTTATCGTACGGGGTCTTGAATATGGGACCTATCGGTAATATCTTTAAGTTTTTGTATGATACTGAGATGGACTTTCTCCAAAAGGGCTTAGATAGATATCCGAATTATTACATGGCATTAGATGCCATTTGTAATTGGAAAGAGCACCTCTAGCTAGAAAATAATGTCCATGCCCAAGAAGTGAGTCCATCGCATAGAGGTTCATCATCTGGGATTCCTCTGAAGAGTAAGGGTTCCCAAAGGGTTTCTAAGAAGAAAATCCAATCGAAGAGGAGTACTCAAGCAAGGCAGAAAGTTAAAGGGGGAACCCAGCATCAGACTACAATTCCCCCTGTGGGCTCTTCTAGCCGAGTGTTATCGGTCGAATCTGAGGAAAATATTCCTGTAGGTGTTCGTGATGTTGGGGAATAAGTGTCGCCTGTCATCGAAAGTGATATGGAGAGAGAGTTACCTCCACTTCGTGCCAGTTGGTTTTAACAAGGAAGCCCATGATACATTGAAGATTAACTAGTTTTTAACTTTGGATGGATCTACAAGTTCCAGCTAGATGTTACATTTATTGCATGTTGAGAATGATTTTCTATACCATCATGCACATATATTATAACATAAAACAAATTTTTATAATTCTGTTACATTTCCCACCAACACATTATGGAAATTTGAATACTCCATATTGCGATACATAATGTGTAAGCACAGTATACTATCTGCCAACCAATCTTTTAGGCAGGTTTCAAACAAATAGTTATCTTTCATATTTGGGTTGGGTCCAGGTCCCTATAATTAATGTCATCTATGGGTACTCCTGATACCCACTTATATTTGTAACTATTTTACAGACTAAATTTTTTGCCCACATGACATTAACTTCTACCTATACTCCCAAATATCAATTGTTCTCAACACATGTTACATGATGAAGTAGTTTTATACTATACTTCAGCAACATCCGAATCCATATAAGATCTTTAGTTATCCTAATCGCTTTAATTTCACGCATATTGGGTACATGGTACTTCACAACCATAGAAAAGATACCAACATTTCTTCCACAATGTTAAACATTATGTGTTGTTTTGTCGCATGTACGCGCTCGCTTATTGTGGAAGTGCATTGTTTATGTTCTCGACTATATTTTAACAACAAACTTCGTAGTATCTCGATTTGATTCTTTCAATTATTTTATTTTACTCTTCACCTCTCTTAACCAATTTTGACTTGTATAAATGAGCTAGAGACTTTGTTATATGGGCCCCATATACATATACATATACATATACATATACATATACATATACATAGTTTCCAAAATTTAAACAAAATAATTTGTTATTGGGTGGATTATGAATAGAAATCCCACTAGATTTGGCAGGATTTTTTTGGCGGTAAATGTTCAAGTGACATACTATATCAAACCATTCATATATGCACATAGTCAGAATTGAAACATTCCTGTCACATAACTATTTTTCAAAAACGAGAACAACAATGTATCATAAACGTTAGCATCACACCTTGTTCATGTTGGACAACCGCAAGCTGAGTCTATTTAGTTGGTAAACATGTTCACCCAACAAAAGATGCTGCAATACTTGCATTGCAGGTTCAGTAGGAACTAATACTCCGAAGAAGCGTGCTCCATGGAACCTGTATTTTACCTTTAAGGCAGCTAAGGTGAGGGGGAATCCATTGATAGTAGTTGGTTCTTACATGACGTTTATGGTCAATTCAGGTTGTGTCACTTAAGAAGTTTATGGTTATTGGTATTTGGATAATATGTTCTATATGACTTAAATATAAGTGTTTGGGTCACATCCACATAGTTTCTATTGGTTTTAAGATGAATGCCCATGATGCATTAAAAATAACGTGATATCATAGCCCAGGTCGGGTTATTGGGACGATTTATCATTTTATTTGTTTCATTTGCTATGATTTGCCTTGTTAAGTGTTTCCATGTTGACACGTTTGGGGTGTGTTGAAAGATATACCCCAGTTCGGTTTCTAAAATACTAGTACATAGTAAATGACTTACATATACGGTCTTGGGTTGATCACCTCCACTTGATGCCAGTTGGTTTTAACAAGGAAGCCTATAATACATTGAAGATGAACTAGTTTTAAACTTTCGGTGGATCTACAAGTTCCAGCTAGATGTTACATTTATAGCATGTTGAGAATGAATTTTTATACCAACATGCACATTTATTATCACATTAAACAAATTTTTATAATTCTGTTACATTTCCCACTAACATATTATGGAAATTTGAATACTCCATATTGTGATACATAATGTGTAAGTGCATTACACTATCGGCCGACCCAGGGCCGTCTCTGACAATTTGGAGGCCCTGTTCTAAATGAAAAATGAGGCCCTTCATTACATCAAAAATTATACTTTTCCCTCCTCCTTTTCCGGGCTGGGGACCGGCAGTGTACATAACACAGGCGGAGTTAAAAAGTGTTTTATTTTTTCTACCTGTTATCTAAAATATTTTTCTACATAATCTTACTTAAATCGAAGAGTTGAAGGCGATAAATTGGGAATCAGGCGAGAGGTTTCTGCCTTTTTGGCTTTTGCGCAGGAAGGAAAACTGATTCTACATTCTGAATTTATTTTTTTCCTAATATATATAATACACATGCATATTATTTTGGGACCCCAAAAATTTTGGGGCCCGGTTCTGTAGGGCTGTTTGGGCTTGCCCACAACCGGCCCTGGGCCGACCAATATTTTAGGTAGGTTTCAAACAAATAGTTATCTTTCATTTCTGGGCTAGGTCAAGGTCCCTATAATTAATGCCATCTATGGGTACTCGTGATACCAACTTATATTTGTAACTATTTTACAAGCTATTTATTCCCACAAGACATTAATTTCTACCTATACTCCCAAATATCAATTGTTCTCGACACATGTTACATGATGAAGTAGTTTTATACTATACTTCAGAAACATCTGAATCCAAATGTAGTCTTTAGTTATCCTAATCGCTTTAATTTCGCACATATCGGGTACATGGTACTTCACAACCATAGAAAGAATACCAGCATTTCTTCCAGAATGTTAAACACTATGTGTTGATTTGTGGCATGTACGCGCTCGCTTATTGTGGAAGTGCTTTGTTTACGTTATCGACTATATTTTAACAACAAACTTCATAGTATCTTGATTTGTTTCTTTCAATTATTTTAATTTATGATTCACCTCTCTTAACCAATTTTGACTTGTATAATATTACGTATGAGCCATATACATAGTTTCCAAAATTCAATTTTTTTTGTTATTGGGAGGATTAAGAATAGAAATCCCGTCAGATTTGGTGGGAGATTTTGGCGACAAATGTTCACGTGGAATACTATATCAAACCATTCATGTACACACATATTTGGAACTGAAATATTCCTATCACATGATTATTTTTCAAAAACAAGAACGAAAATGTATCATACATGTTAGCGCCAGGTCTATTTAGTTGGGAAACATGTTCACCCAATAAAAGATGCTGCAATACTTGCACTGCAGGTTCATCAGGAACTAAACCTCCAAAGAAGCGTGCTCTACGAACCTGAAATTTACCTTTAAGGCAGCCAAGGTGAGTGGGAATCATATATAATTGGCTGATGAACTTATCCCACAACGTATTGATCCACCTAATGAAGGTGAAGTCATTCACAAGAACGAGGTCTTCCTGGAATAGCCTTAACTGGTCCACGTACCTGACCAACCCGCACCACCACAATCTCCACTACCTTATGTGAGAGCGGATCACATAATGTATCTATTGCAGTTTAGTGTTTTCATACGTGAAATGCTTTCCAAATTAAAGGAGCTAACAATTATTGCATTCATGGTTGGGATCAAAATGCTCGTGCCTACGTTTGAACAAATATATGAGAAAGAGCTACATTCCTTTTATGTTTCCCACGGTAGATTTGAACTGCTACCCTGTACCCCATCTGGCAACTTACTCGTATCTATTGCCTCGATCCCAAGCGTAGACCTCGTTCGCAGAGATAGCCAGTTTCCCCGAGTCTTGGTACCCAACATCTCCAAGTTCACTAGGGAAGTACCATTCATCAAAATTGTGGATTGAGGTAGTTCAGGCGAATGTTAGTTGTGTGGAAGACTCCTCGATAGAAGAGTTGAAACTATATATTGTTGGCTATTAAATGCTATGGTGATCATAGTCATCGTTCATGTTCAATGTCGTATACTGCGATAATGCGTGTTTCTATATTTCAACGCACCTATATTTCAAAATCACAGTTCCAGCTTGTGTTTCTTGATGTGTTTTTTAGTATTACATTATGTTTTGCATTGTGAAACTTTTGTTACATGAGAATGACACCTTTTGTTTGTGAATGTTTCAGCATCTCCATGGTTGTACTGAATAGGAAAATGTAACAAAAGTTATGTTGGAACACAAAGAGTTTGAACAATGGATACAAAATAGAAAGCAAAAATGATAAAAGATTTTATACTAGTAATTGGTGCTGCAAACTCACAACTTTTCTTAGTTATCTCAACGATACTTATAGCCAAAACAAAGAAGCCAAACGTGTGCAGTATGCTCTCCTACACTAACTCTACCAATTAACCATAATCCAAGCTTATAGGGATAACTACAGACCAAGTCTCCTGATCAATTCCTACTTCTAACCATTTCAAAACAAAACTAATTAAAAACTAAAACTCCCTACTGCAATAATATTGCATGTAAACTAATGCACCAAAGTTTACCCCAACAAATTTAACAACCATCATGAAATGCAGGTAACAACTGGTGTCCAAACAACTTAACAAGTTTTGCGTCAAGGTGATTTAACACCTGATATACGTTAACAAGATATGAGCATCCTTACCACACATATGGCAACCCCCACCTTTTGGTAGAATCTACTAGCCTATACAAAACAATTCTGTGGACAAGCACGATATACAAAATGCTAGGCTTTTATGTTCTACCAAAATCAAAAGAGGGGAACCCTACACTGACTACGCTGAAATGCAGTTACCTGATGGCTCTGATGGCATGGCAGCCGTCCACACAACCCTTTCCCTTAACCGGGAAGTTATGTGCATGACCTCTTTCGCGCTTTGGAGTAAGAGGAACTTCATTCTTACCCTTGCCTCTACGGCATGCATCTGATGACATGCAAAAATACAGGATCGGGCTAATTGTGAAGTTTAATCTGCAGTATTTCATGTAATTGTGAAGTTTAATCTACAGTATTTCGTGAAATAAAATTCGAGCGAACATGGAACATAAATTTAGTAAATAAAATTTCACCGCCTTTTGTATTCTCAGATATACATGTCAAAATCCATAGTGTATTGTTCTCCCCAACCGTAGGCATCCCAATGGACATGAACACATATAGTCAGATTTTTTCGAACAAATTTTTATGAACTAAAAATATTGAACTTTAAAAAATTCTAACTTTTGTAAACCTAGGATTTTTTATATAACCATTTACCTGGTTGGTGGCTAGTAGCTCTGACTTCCATACCTCTAGTTGGTTCGACCTAGTAGCTCTGACATACCTCTAGTTGGTTCTTCATTACTGCATAGCTGGTGTCAATTATTTTATCGGTGCATCTTGCCTCTGCATTGGGTTAAAAGTGTGAAAGATTGAATGCGGATGGTTTGAACATAATGTAATCGAGGGAAATAAACGACGTGATTCCTTACCACTTACGAGGCATCTGTGTTGGCATCTGTGTTTGATTCCTTGCCTCGTAACACTTACGAGGCATCTGTGTTGGCATCTGTGTTTGATTCCTTACCACTTACGAGGCATCTGTGTTGGCATCTGTGTTGGCATCTGTGTTTGATTCCTTACCACTTACGAGGCATCTGTGTTGGCATCTGTGTTTGTTATGAACTGTATGATATCTTCGCCATTTTATCCAAAAATGAGGTTGGGAATTTGTGATTGGGAATGCGTGCATCTAGGGTTGTGGTTTAATTTAAGTGAACTAGAGAAAAAAGGGTGTCTCTGTCTTTATATAGATAGAATCGAGAACTAGAGTCGAGAGAGGAGAAGATGAGTGAATGAGTGAGAACCTTCACCAAGAAATTTTTTTTGTTGGAGATGGGAGAAAGAAATATTTTTTCAGTGCTTATCGGAGAATTACTGTAGCAACTTCTTCCTTCTGTCGATTTTGCCAATCCAAATAAAGTCCATTATTATTATTGACTTATACAATTCCGTGTCAAACTTGGAAATTTGACATTATATTGAAATTGATATATTAATTTCAGAAATATAAATATGAATATCTCAATTGAAAGATTTAGCGGATCTCAATTTAGTGAATCTAAAATAGGTGATTTTATTCCTAAACATAATTGAGATAGTTTTTTAAACTAGATCATATGCCATTAGAGTTATGAACTGAAATACTTAATTTAGTTAGAAACCTAGTATTATCCCAAGCAACATATAATAGAAATTGTTCGGATGGTGTTGTCACCTTGGAATATTGAAGTCATTTTAGGTAAGCAAAACACAAGTTGTTAGCCAATACTAATTTTATAATATGTTACCGATTTTAATTAATTACTTATATAATCAACCATAGCCTTTTAAACATAAAGGTCTTCCTTTAACCCCGAAAGTTGTCCTGTAGATAGGTTTTTCACCCGTTGCAGAAAGTATTTTAATAAAATAATAAAAAAAAAGGCTTCTCTAAATTTTCGTGGCTGTCTGGAGGGAATCATTTTAGACGAATCAATCATGCCTCAATTGGATAAATTCACTTATTTCACACAATTCTTCTGGTCATGCCTTTTTCTCTTTACTTTCTATATTGCCATATGCAATGATAGAGATGGAGTACTTGGGATCAGCAGAATTCTAAAACTACGAAACCAACTGCTTTCACACCGGGAGGAATTTGTGGATACGGTTAAATTTATTACGATTACGCCCCGTTTTCTACTTCCTTTTCTATTGCGCTTTGGGCTGAAGGCACCTCCACCTCTGGAGAAAGAAAGGTCTTAATATCAGAGATTGAGCAGAAGAGAAGCTAACTCGGGAGTAAAGGATGAAATAGAATCTTTCCTTCTTATAGGGATAGGAAGAATCCTTCGGTGTCTGTTTACTTTGTTCGCCCAAAGAAAAAATCTTGTTGCGAATGAACAAGATGTTGAGGAATTGTCCATACGTAAAATCATAATTGTTGATCCGGGCCTTTTCCAAAGAAAAGGGGAATCTTGTCTTACAATAGAAGCAAAAGTGATGTGGATTATTCAAGAATCGAAGTCGATTTGCTTTATAAAACGAAGATATCAATGAACTTCTATGATATAACATTTGAATTTCTCTAAATTCTATTCTACTAAACCGAGAATGCTAAAATGGGGTCGTGTACTTTTTAGGATTTGCATCTGGAAAATAATCCATTTCTTTCTGCCTGGTCGGGGATTGTTCTATTTTTTCTTTTATTTGTGAGTCGTCTGCAGCGAGTGGAGGCTGCTGGCCCATCGGATTGTTGGACCGGCCATAGGCTTCTTGCCTTTGAAAAAATTCTTGCTTTCAACCGGTTTTGTACCTAGACTCCATTCCTAGCTGAAAGAACCTATTCGAGAACATCCTCATCTGGGTCCAATATCCGATTGGAGGAGAGAGTGGTACCGTCTGCTTCAGGTAAGGTAAGATGACCCCAAGCTACCACTGATCGAACCCTAGATGGCATTGATCTGAACACCTTGACCTTGGTGGGATAAGATCGTTGGAATATCCAGGAACTTGTTCAGAAATACCGTAATTAAAGTAACATAGGAGTTTGTCACTAGGTATTTGATTTTAAAGGTGTATTTAAAACCATACATATATCATTTTACTGTATATATATATATAACTGTATATATATATATATATATATATAACTGTATATATATATATATCTGTATATATATATATATAACTGTGTATATATATATAACTGTATATATATATATATAACTGTATATATATAATTATATATATATATATATCTGTATATATATATAACTGTATATATATATATGTATATATATAACTGTATATATATATCAAGTATATCTCTTGAAAAAAAATATATATATATATATATTATTAATAAAATTAGATATTTATTGTTATATATATGTATATATATTAATAATAAAATCAGATATTAATGGTTTTATATGTATATATATATATATCGAGTATGTTACTTGAAATACAATAGTTCCATAAGCCACAGAAAGACCACTTTTTAAACTGTGAAGTATGAAGAAATAAAGATAAAATTTTTGGGTTATATTAAATTGGTAATAAACTATATGGTAAATAATTTACTCTCTCAGTTTCTCTATTAGTGGCACACTTCCTAGTTCAGGTTGTGTTTTTTTTATTTTATATTGGCACTTCTAGATATGACAAACTTATGGTCATTACATCTACTCATTTTGCTTTTCATTCTTTCAATTCAAGTTCTTCCTCTTATTTAGCATCTCATTAATTCTAATGTTAAAAGTGATGTGCCACTAATATATAGAGAAATGGAGGGAGTCTAAGATTTTATTGTAAATATTATAGTGAATACAAATAATAAAATATGGTTTCCTAAAATATTTAATTAAAGTAAAGTATTAATGAAAATACTGAATAAAAGAAAAGAAAAACATAATTAAAGAAGAGAGGCAATTGAAAAACAAAAATCTAAAAAGAAAGGGAATGTACTTGCTATAATTTGAAAGGTTCCTATAACTCCTACAAACTTGAAGGACGTGTAGACAAGATAGATTTCCATTGCAAAGCAAATTTTTGTCATGTTTCTCTTCTTACGTCCAAAATTCAAAGCTACCTTCCGTTTTGCGTGGATTTGCACCCTAAATAGTTTTTTTTATCAACACCATTATTACTTGACTTTATTCATTTTGTATGTTGAAATAGGTGGAAAGCATCGAGTATGGATGGTAAAAAGTTTTGGTCGTTGATATCTCGATAAAATATAATGAGCGTAGAATAGAATCGATTAGATTCTATCAAGAAGTCAAGATCTCACTACATTTACTGTTTTAGTTGACTAATATGGACTATATTGCATGTCACACATCTATCTATACAATAGTATATACTCCCTCCATCCCACTTCATTTTGCTTAATTACTTTTTGAGAGTTAAACTTTGTATGTTTTGATCATAAATATAAATTATTCAATATATAATAAATATATATGATAATTTTTTTCCAAGACAAAGTCATTTACTACGTACTAGTATTTTCGAAATTGAACTGGGGTATATCTTTCAACACACCCCAAACGTGTCAACGTGGAAACACTTAACGAGCCAAACCATAGCAAATGAAACCAAAACAAATGACAAATCTTCCCAATAACCCGACTTGGTCTATGATATCACGTTATTTTTAATTCATCCTGTTTATCTTAAAACCAATAGAAACTATGTGGATGTGACCCAAGTCCTTATATGTAAGTCATATAGAACATACTATCCAAATATTAATGACCACAAACTTCTTAAGTGACACAGCCTGAATTGACCACAAACTACATGTAAGAACCAACTACCATCAATGGATTGAGGGAAATAAACAATTCTAAAACCCTTATTTTTTAGTGAGAAAAATAATATTTTATTAAAAATGCAAAATAATAATGGAAGGAGTATTCTTTGATTGGTTGACATTTCACAAATGAAGATATATCGACGACTTGATTACGCTACCTTGACCATTTCAAAGAGTTGTTCATAAAATTCCACAATGGTCATTTTACAAAGTGATGATGTGGCAACAACTCATAAAAGTGAAGGTAAAGACAAGTATTACCATTGGGAAGATTTTGTGACACCGGTGTAGGATAGTATATCTTTGAACATAATACAAAGAATTTCACTTGTTTGGTCCCTAGCGACGGAGGTAATATGTAAGAGTATCCACAATGGTAGTAGTCTTAAAGAACACATCTTAAGTATCACATCATAAATTTTGATAGTAAAAAATATTTAAGAGTCACATTTAATACCAACAACAGAATGATATCAATAATCCATAAAACGTTTTATTTGGAATTCATATTATATAAAAATAACAATATTAATAATAATTGTCTAATATTTTTAAAAAAACTACATCAGACCATTATTTCTTTAACAGTTTTGAAATATATACAACGATATCCGATCTAAGTCAATGAAGATGTCTCGATCCCGAATGTCCGAGGATAGATGGATGAAAGTTTTAAGTTACGTGACCTGCATAGTTTTAAAAATGATCTTCTAACTTATACTATAAAATACTCTTGTTTCCACATTAATAATAAATTGCAAAGTATTCAAATTTTCAAAATATATAATCACGTTTAGGAAAAATATAAATAATCAAAAAGAACTATTGTCATAAATACTAATTATTTCAAACAAAAATGATTTAATTATGGTTATAAAATTAGTATTGACATGGGACTAGTCTCCATAACTTGGAGTAATTATCATACTCTGATGAGATGTCAAATGTATGTATTTTGTGAAGCATTTAACATCTCTTTTGCATCTTTTGGTTGTAAGATTGCTAGATTTAGCTAGGTTTCCATCATAAGGGGTTTACATGACCGTTTTTGGTTTTCATATCTAAACCCTTCATTTTGTAACCTATGTTTAGTCTAATGGATTTTTTGTCCTTACAAGCATCTACATTCCTTTTTTGTAAGCTTAAATTTTAGATCTCTCTTGTGCACTTAGGAGTAGTTGAGTGAAGGCCAATCAAAAGGATGGAAGAAGATGGAAGGCCACTCACAAAGTGGTAGAAGATAAAGTGAAGAAAGGAGAGCAAGCCAAAGGTTGAAGAATTATCTATGTTTTAAAGCAGAGTTCTGAGAATTATCGAAGAATAATTAGCCTCTAAGGGTGGTACCATTGTATTCATCTTCTTGAGTACTATAAAAATGACTACAAGAACTCCTAAAATGGATCAACGGTTCACCTGGAGGAAGCAAAACAAAACTTGACTTTTTTGTGTCGCGACTCATGACAAATGGACCAGATCACAATTCTCACAAAAAAAATCCTTATTTGGTCGCGACTCACGACGGAGGCATCGTGACTCTTGAAAATTGCCCTGAAACTTGCTTTTTACTCCCCCTTTTCTTGTACATAAATAGCATTTCATCCACTTATTCCCTATCCCTCTTGGCCCGACTTGGGGGTTCCAAAACCCTAGTTTTTCACCATTTTCATCTATTTCTTCTTCTTTCTTTGTAAATTTGTGTTCTATGTTATGGGTTTTGATTATCTAGGCTAGTTTTGTACTTGGGAGCAATTGATTGAAGCTTCCATATCTATGCAGTAAGAACCTCTATTTCACTATTTCTTGAAGCATTTGTTATTTAGAATTCATGTGTTTTAATGTGATGTCTTACTTCATTTATGATATGGTTTGTTTGATAATATGAAGTGTTTGTATTATTGAAGTGTTAGGGTGGTATCGAAGTGTCCAATTTCTTAGCTCCTTGACATGAGAATCCAAGAATGTGGAATTAGAACTTCTTGTGCATAGTGTGTTGTGGTTTTTGCTAGATGAATACATTAATGTGGATTGTTCTCAAATTTATCATATAGAAGCAATGAAAGGTTGCATCTTGAATGTTAATTGTTCTAGGTTTTATCTAAACAATGAATCTTAAATGTTGATTATTCTAGGCTTAACCTCATGATTGCTTTGTTTGGTTAATTGGCCACGTCTTTGGTAGAAGGCTTGTTGTAATCAAATTCATAGTCTTTCGTGTATAATGTCATTGATGAAATATCTTTATGGTCTTCGATCACCTAAAGTGATTGTCAATGAGGTTTGCAAATGATCGTCGATCGCCTTTGTGAATTACTCTTAAGAAGAAAAGAATGTCTATCTATTTAAACGGAAGTCATAGCATTCCCCATAGGTAATAAATGTGATAAAATGAGTGAATGATACAATGATCTATAATAAGTTTGGAAATGGATATCAGTTGCCCCCAAGACTTTGTCTTTGGTAGACATTCTTCTCTCCTCAAACATCATCTGAACATGTTTACTACGTGCAAGAGTTTTGGATATTCCTCTCTCCTCAAACACATCATCGTCATCGCCACTAATACCCAATTGTGAGGGTTGATTATTCCATGAACGTGACGGATCATCATGAGTCCACTGCTTAGACATTCTTAACCCCTACATTAACAAATTTCTCAACAATTTATGTAACTTATTTCATAAAACATAGTTAGTGAATATCTAATTCCTAAATTTGTCACTAGGTCAACAAAAAGCCATCACTATATAAAAAAAAATCATAACTCCTAGTACTACCTAAATCACATTCATTAGGTATTCACTCTATATAGAAGATTAAACTAGAAATATGATAGTAGCCCTAAAAAACCCAACATTGAAATAAACCATCTCTTCCTTTATTGAAATCTAGGGTTTAGAAGCACCAACCTTTACATCCAACAAGTTTCAGCTTCATCATGATCAAAGATTTCAAACTACAAGTAGAGTAGTAAGTGAGATCATACCCCATAAAAAAGAGAAAATGAAGTGAAAAATTAGCAAAACAAAGAGGAAAGTAGGTGTATTAATCATGAATACATAACTTTTTTTTGAAGATGAGGAGATATGGAGATGAAAGATGGAATAAATGGAGTAGAATGATGGAGAGGTTTTGGTGTAGGGGAAAATGATGGAAATGGCGGGTTTCATAAGGGTATTTAATACCCTTTTTGAAAAACCACCTTTAATGCTATTTTTTTCGCATTAGACAGAGCTTATGAACTCAAAAGAAATTTGGCCCTATATCCTAACCCTAAGAATAGGTTCCAAACTCGACATCTATTTAGGTATAAAAACACCCAAAACAGAGGGTTCAATCATTTTTCTAACTTGGAACCCCAAATTGAGCTCTTCTCAAACCCTAACCTCTCAATTCCACATAATTTCTCCAATCCTGCAACAATATTGAGGCCAAGGCACACTAAGTAAAGCACCGAGCCAACGAGTGACCGTAGCCATTAACCGTTCACCGATATTTGGGCATTGGAATGATTTTTCAACACGAAGGAGGAGGAGAGGTATATGTAATTTATAAAGCATAAAGTCATTAATTCCAAGGTTACTAAGCCATTATCAATTGAAGAATTTAGTTTTCATTATTTGTTAGAAAGATTCAAAGTTCAAAACCTAGAAAATTTGTTGTTGTTAGAGGAAAAGGTCAAGGTGATTCAATTTGATGTCAATTTAGCTCAAAGCTTTAGTAATAGGGATAGTAAGAAGGTAAATGGGAAAATAATAACTGTTAACCAGTTTACAATCAACGAAGTCCTAGGACTGAGCTATACCTCCCCCGGGAAATTTATAACCAAAAATGATCCCCATGCCCCCCTAGACATCTATCACCAACAAAGTTGGCAATCGGTAAACAAATCCACCCCAATAGAACCGGTAGAAATTTCTAGGAAATATTTTGGCCAAAGCGGAGTTACGGCAAACCCAGCGGAAAGTTATGAAATTAGGGTTCTAACGGTTGAGCAATGCCTAATTTAAGATATGTGTGCCTGAATGTGTTGACCACGGGTGGGCACACATGTGAGCCAGCAATCAGTAATTTGATGCTCTTCTACTACTTGATGAAGGATGTGAGGATAAACCATGGGTACACCATAATTATGAGCATGCTTAAGGTCGTGAATACAAAGAAAAAGGATCTACCCTATGGTGGATTGATTATGGCTATGATTAACAAAGCCGGAGGCCTAACCAAGATCGTCCCCTTCGATTAAAGTACTGTGATACGGCATGAGCCCAACCCAAGAACTTGTAGCTAAGATTTGATAGTAGATGGGAGCAACGAGTGATTACGGGTCAAGCCACAAAGAATGAGGAAAGGGCTAGGGATGAGGATGTTGATAGAGCCTAAGGTTCATCTTCTCGTAAGTTTTTAATCTTTATTTTTATGTATTTTTGATACTATATCCAAAAATTATTTGTTTTGATTTTTGAATAATGTGTGCGTAATTTTCTTGTGTTAATAGGTTCGCAAAAGAGTTGGAAGAGTCGAATTTCTTGGTACTTGAATCTCATTTGTGGCGACATGAAGCAAACCCATGGGATGTTAGCTAGAGCAGGGGCGCAACAACAATGTTTCATTGAATCCCAAGGAATCACTCTTGTGCTAAGCGAGGATGAAGAGTCACCTACCTTCAAGCCAGTTTTTTCCGAGAGCAAGGAAGTGGCGGATGAAGATCCAAACCAAGAGGAGGCCAATCATGATGAAGACGTTGATAACATGTTCTAGTTTGTTAGGGAGAAGGAGAGAAAAAAAAACACTTTTAAGATCTATGTTATGTTGCTAAACTTAATTAGTACGATTGAATTTCTTTTATATCATGTGTTGGGAATTTTATGTAACATTAATTTTCTTAAGATTCAAGAATTCTAAATCATTTTGGAAATTTGAGAACATATTGAATGTGATAACGTTGGTCATCTTGATTTAGAAGAACATGTATTGACACATTAAAAAATGACCATTGGGGCTGAATCATTTCCAAGTTTGGAAATGATTTTTGTGTTTAAAAAAAGTCATCTCGAGGTTACGAGCCCGGAAGTCGATCGGCTCCAATTGACCATTGGAGCCAAAAAAATTTCAAGTTTGGAAACTATGGTTCCGAGCTTATCCCTCATTTTTTTCCCTTCTCGGGTTGGAAAAATACGTAGCCTTTTTGGCAATAAATTGGTTCCAAGTCCGGAACCGATTCGGCCCCTTTTAACAAAGAGTATAATACCAGTTTTTGAGTTCAGAAATTGAAATTCGGCACTTTGATAAAAAGGTTGAATCGGTTCCAGACTCGAAATACACTTTATGTTTAATAAAAATCCCCAAATCAAGCTATAGCCCTAATTTGACCGATTTCACAAAACCCTCTGCCTCTTTCTGACCTCAGAGACACAATTTCCTTCTACCACTCATCAACTTAGTCAACTTTGATTTTCTAATGGCAAGGGGAGGTTCATCACGCTAGATCGAGCGGCAATAATCCCGGGTATGACAATGTGAAATTTGTTTCATTTGGTGCTCAAAAAGAGATATGAACATTTACGTTCGAAGGGGAAATTGATTGATTGTAATGTCATTGACTTCAATGTGGTTTTGAGAATAGTTTTAGCCAATCCTTTAGAAATATTTAGGGACAAATATGTTGACAAATGGCTTGCTTTCACCGAAACCTCACATTTTGATCTTGTTTGTCAATTCTATAGTAATCTACATGAGCTCCCGAATGAGGCTTACTCCACTAGGGTTTGTGGATTTGAGATTGCAATTGATCAATGTATTTTGAACAAAACCCTAGAGTGCCAGTATAGGAACCAGGAGAGTTCCGTCGGATAATTGTTATAATAGGGGAAAATGGCCACTACTTGGTGACCCCCCTACATAGACCCTATCCAACTTAGTTTTAGATATTTCCAACAGCATGTGGCAGATTTAGGGAAGCCCAGGACTTTTTATCTTCCCTATTTTTCAAACGACAATTGTATTGTTCATGAAATGATAGTAAAATGTTTAGTTCCATCCTCCGGACACATCACCGAGCCCAACTTTTTGCTTGCTTGATGATGTTCTATTTCATAATAGAGGGCAGGAAGATCAACCCCTGGGCCACGATATTTAAGCACATGCTCTATTTTTGCAACTTCGACAAGGGTGGTAAGGAGCCTTCCATACGAGAGTTTGATCACCCTCATATTGAATAGTTGAAGGGCTGGAAATTACCGGTGAAGAGAAACAACCAAATTTTTTTGACAAAATTACTTCCAAAATAGGAGGTGGATCTTTGTTGATGGTAAGTGGTGCGATAAGCCCAAGCAAGGAGGGGAGCCGAGCAAGAGGCTGAGAGTTGAACAAGGTGCGTGAAATTAACTTTTAATATTTGACTTACGTGTATTGTAAATACATATTAATATTTGTAGGTTTAACTTTTGTAGATTCCGTGAAGGCCTATCTCAAAGGTATAAGAGATTTCTATAACTGGTTTCACAAGGATTTCACCGCGATGAAGGGGAGAATGTTGAAGATGGAGAAACTACAAAGAGCCTATGAACACCATCGCACAGCAACACACCAACCTCGTCTTGAACGATCCACATCGATGGGCAGTGTAACGGATGACTTGTAGTTGCAAATTCCATAGATCAAGCTTTATTTTATCCTCTTATTTGGTCCTTGAAATATTTTTGAATGAAGGATGTTTATTTCCAATCTTTACTTTGGATTTTGATTTATGGTTAACTTTAGCACCTCATGAAAAGTTTGAACTATGGATTCATATTTTGATTATGATGTTAGATGCCATTCAAGCTACTTCTTTCTAGGGCATCAAATGTTTAGGACTTCATTTATTTTCAACACATAGATAATTACAATCATTGAAGCTACTTCTTATGTTTTATTTTCTTCGGAACCTTCTTGGCTATCCTCCTTTTACGTGTGACCTTTCCATGAACATCAATTAAAAATTCCCTCATCATGATCACTACATCCCACAAAACTTTTTAAACTCATATCGTCCTCCTCCAGCAAGCTATAGCATCATCATTAGCATCACTGGTGGAATTTTGACCTAAACCAATAATTTCTTCAACTTCATAATCTTCTACAAATGCGTGTTTCCCTTCCACCACAATCTCCCACCTAGGATCGTAAGGGTCCCTTACATAGAAAACACGGTGTGCTTGGGAGGCTAAGATGAAATGATCTTCCCGCTAACCGATCCTACTCCTGTTGACAAGTGTGACATCGAAATCCTTAGTACACTGTCCATTGTTGAAATCCAACCACTGACATGTAAAAGCAGCAACTCGTATAGTGACATAGTCAAGCTTCCAGATAATTAAAATTGTGCCAAAGTAACACTGATGAGCATACATTGGATTATTATCACTCCCATTACCAACATGCAAAGCTTTAGAAACTAGAGAGACTCCAATATTCTGAGACACACCCTTATCATCCACTAATTTTTTTGCAAACATAAAACCATTGACATCATATCCTGCATAAGAGAGAATAATACCAAGTGGTCTATGAGCCAAACCATTTCACTATCATAGGATGGTCACCAACGGCTACATGTTCACTCAACCATGACAAAAACAAGTACCACTATGTAATTGCAGAACATGGGCTTCATTAAAATTAGGGTTTGAGACTATAATTGCATCCATGTGAATCTCTATGTATGGGACACTATCTTCATGATTGCGAAGAACATAAAGATGGGAAGCACTTAAATCTTCCGACCTAGGGCTTAACTGTTTCCCCTGCCTAACCCCATAGCCTTCCAACTGTTCCTCACGTTTATGAGTTGGAACCCCAACCGAATAGACCTCCTTCAAACACTACAAGAAATTTAACCTATTGCAACAAATATGTGTGACAAATGTGTATATGTCGTGCATTTTCCACTCTTATGTCAATGAGTTGTTTATTTGCGACATTTTTATGTCATTTTTTTGCTATATCACTTTTCTTGTGACACACACGCGAAACATTATTTAGTATCTCAATTATATGACATATTTTTTATGACAATTAACTTTAATGTCTTAATTATACGTCACAATTATAAAGTTGTTGTAAATTTGTGGCACAATTGTGTCATTTCTTTAACTTGTCGTATTTCTTGTGACATATATGCGAAAATTTCTATAATGTCCTAAAATTATACAATTATATACAAAAATTTATTAAAATGTCAAATTTACACAGAAAAATATGAAATTTGCCGTAAAACTGTGGCACAATTATATCGTTTCTTTCATTGATTACTTGTCTCGTGACATGTATGCAACACATTCTAAATGTTTATAAAGAAATTATATTACATTGATACAAACATCAAATGCTATAATGTGCTTTAAATGCTTTGGTAGATCAACTTTATGATGAAGAATTGAAGGAGTCACCATCAACATCTTGGATTCATTATTCAACATTGTCAATGAACTGAAGACATCATTAAGAACACTATACTCTTTTTCCCACTGGGTTTTTAAATGAGGTAGTGTGATCACTGTAAAATATTGTAAAACTATTTTATTTTGGGTTTATGGACTGACAATTCAGCCATGTGGGATTCAAAGAGCTGAATTTTGAAAATACAGTCCATTAAGGTTTAGTATATTCAGTTTTATTCTGATTAGAATTAGATTTCGTATGATTAAATAAGGTAATTTTCTTCAAGGTTACTTCTTGAAGAATTCGACCATATTACCTTAGATTACCATTTATTTTAGGTATTTTAGTTGGATGTGGTTTTAGCTTCTTAAAGCTGCCATAAGTTAATTCAATTTCCCTTATGATTAGGGTTTATGGTCGAAATCTACCCTATAAATAGGGGAGGCCTTTGGACGAATTTCACACCGTTTTTATCAATCCAAATACAACCTTTTGAGTTCATACTCTTTGCTTGCGAGCTATTCCATTGTTTCTTAACCCCAAGGGCTAGTTAAGTATCAATAAACCTTGTAATCTGATCCTGAGGACTAGTTATAGAGCGAGTCGAAATTGAGTGTACCCCATGGGCAAGACCTAGATTTTGTGCGGCATTGAAGGGTTTGCAAGTTCCCTTGTTTTGTCAAAGATCTTAATTCCACATTCTAGATTCTTCACAAGGGGATTCATATCAGTTGGTATCGGAGCAAAGCAAAAGATCTACTAAGGCCGAGAAAAAACAAAAAAAAAAGGGTTTCGATTTTGCATTAATTTATTTTCAAAATTTTATTATATATACTCTTTCATGTCGTGTTTTTGTTCTTGTTTGATCTTTCTTACCAGGAGGTTTGAATCTGGAGTCAAAGGACGTCAAAGGGTTCGAGGGTTAGAATACTTTGGTATTACTATCTGCATTCACCTTCATCAATCAAGTCAGGAGGACATCAAAGGGTCTGAGCGTTAACAAGTATTATCCGCCTTCACCTCCCGGTTAGTTTTTTTGTTTTAGGTAGCTTAAACAGTTTATGTGCTTGTGATATTTTTTGTCAACTCTTCTTAAAATTATTGCATGCTAATAATCCTATTTGTTTTCTTATCGTTCTTTGATTCTGTGATCTTGAATTGTTCTTTGATTCTTGATTACACTTTATTCAAAAAAAAAGTCTTGTGTCATTTTTCATATATATAGTTTCATATTCTTGATCCTTACGATCTTGAATACCTCGAAGTCGAAGTTCATTTGAATCAAGAGAAAGTTGTCGCAGTTTTCTTATTCCAAGTATTGTATAGGTGATTTTTGTTCCAAAACTTTTTGAATTTTTTTAAAAAAACAATGTAGCATATTTTTGGGTTTCAAATTCGGAATTTAGGATTTGAAATCTGAAATTTGGGGCAGATTTGCAATTTCTAAATATTTTGGGAATTGTGACCAAACATTTTCTTGGGGAATAAGATTCTGGTTGTGAGTGTTTCATAGTAAAAAAAAGAATTTTGACTGAAAAAAAAGAAGGAAAGAAAAAGGGAATCCGATATGAAAAAGGAAAAGAAAAATCAAAATCCTAATCGGAAGAGGAAAGGGAGACAAAACCCTATTGAGAGAGGGGTTTCGATCTGAATTTTAGGCTTGGGGAAAAGGTAAGTCATTAAAATCCTTTACCACAAGGTATTTGGATTTGAGTTCCTATTCCAATTTGTTTTCGGAAAAGTTTCTTGAATTTTCGGAACCTATTTGTCACCTATATAAAGTCTTCTTGTTTTGATCATAATTCATTCAATATAGCTCCGGTTCATGCCATTCAAATTGAATTTTGTTCCTTATTCCTTGTAGAATTTTTAATTCCAGATCATAGAGCCCAGTTTTGAGTTTATATACTTTAAAATTTTGAAATAAATTATGCAGTACTAATCTCCATAGTTTGCTTTGAATTATGGAGAATTGATCAATTGCCCTTGTATTAGGCTTCGCCTTATGAGTTGTGAGTGTTATACACTTGGTGAGTGACCTTAATAGACAAAGGGGAAGGGGGAACATTTATTAATGACGGTTTGTTTCTTCTTAGCTGAGATGGCAGACGATCCATTCGTCCCGCCATTTGTTGGCAATCCCAATAATAAACCTAAAATGAATTCCATGAATGTCATAAATGCCATAATGAGTGAGGTTCAAAGATTGTCTAGGAAGGTAGATGAGTTATCAAACCCAACGACACGTCGTTCTGCAAGACAAGTTGAATTTGCTCGTGACATCCAAGGTTTAAAGTATGATATTCTTATATTTAATGGTCGACACAATCCTGCAAAATACTTGGATTGGGAGAGGCAGATCAAGAACTTATTTGATCTTTAAAACTACCATGAGAAAGAGAAGGTCAAGATCGCACAGTATTCTTTCACCCATTATGCCACAGAATGGTGGGAGTATTTGAAAGAATCAAGACAGCTTGCTGGTAAAATGCCTATTTCCACCTGGGAGAGATTGAGAGCTAAGCTTTGATTACATCATGTTCCACGAACATATTTGATGGAGCAACATTCTTATCTTAGCAATATGAAGCAAGGAAACCACATCTTATATGAATACTGGCAAGATCTTGAATTAGTTATAAGAAGAGTTGGCATGAGAGAAAATGATGCATTTATAAAGAATCAGTTTATTGAAGGTCTAAGAGAAAATATCTGAGTTCCGGTTAAGCTCCAACATTATGTTTCCACGCGAGATTTATTATTCAAGGCCAGGTTGGTCGAATCGACATTAAGGCCCAGAGAAATCTCTAATTTTGGATATGACAGTCAAAGGCAAGTCTCTGATTTCATAAGTCCAAATTCAGCCGAGGGTGGTAGCAATTTGAACGTGGGTGGAAGATGAAACCCTAATTCAATAAAAACCTACTCAAATCCACCATTTGAACCCATTGATCGAAGAATGATTGTAACCAATCAGTCTCCTAGCCAAAATATAGGTAAATCAATTTCTACTTTATCAAATACAGTTTCTTCTAACACTCCTACATGTTTTCATGTTAATGAACGAGGACATATTCACAATAATTGTACCCATGAACGAATTATTACAACGTTGGAGGAGGAGGAAGATGATGATATACCTGCAGGGTATGATATACCTGCACGGTATGACAACATTGGCTTGTTCTATGTGAAAGAGTTAATGAATACCTGCTTTCTGAAAGAGTTAACCTTCTTTGACTTTATTTAATTATAGTTTACTTATTTTATTACCAATGGTTAAGAATTTGTACTGGTAATATCTATCTATAAATATAAGGGTAATTGCAACTATTTTGACAAGTGGCACTCTCAATGCTTGCCATATCATCCTTTCAAAATAGTAATTTAAATAAAAATTATATATTCAGGAAGTACAATATTTTATTTCCAAAGCATTTCTTCATAAATGATCATACAAATATTACCTCAACCAATACGTTAATATTGGTATGAATAGTCATTCACTATACTGCTACATAACATGAGTAAATAGTAAATTAATTTTTTCACGTTGAACCAACTGTTTAATATATGAAAACTTTTAATAATCATCGACGGAAACAAAATCAACCTATTCAGATTCATCGGTACTCCTATATTTTTCAATTTTTCAATTTGTTTAAAAAAAATTACCCTTGATAATGCAACTCAGGAGGGAAGGGGGGATTGAACCCTGGTTGCACATGAGCGGGCACAAAGCCCTGGCCATGTCAGCTAGCCCAAGTAAATGAAATAATCTAGTTTTAATTGACTGGGTTGAACCATTTACAATAATCTGGCTACTGTTGTTTTCCTTCGTGGGTGGTTATCGTTAATAAAAATGAAGGAGGCATATCTACAATTGGACAACCTTGGCCATAAATCCTAAATCATAATCTGTACATAATGTTAATTGTATGTCTACATGTTAATTGTATGTCTACGATAATCACACAAACAAACTTTACAAAGGGCCAGAACATCAATTAGCAATAGTGGGTTATTATTTACAATTTAAACTATTCAGTCAAATTCCACATGGTCAATAATTATTATGCGATAACATCAAATAGCAAGAATTGAACCACAAATTGTTATCACACATTAGACGTTGATCATATTTCCATAATTGTGTGTCATAGTTTATGGAACCATGTTAATGTTCATAAAAATCCAAAGGAACGATGACAAGTGACAATCAATTGTAATGAAATGAACTCCATCTTGTGATGCTAATAACTATCTTACAAGGTCTCAATTATGAATTTACGATGCCTCAACATCAAATCTCACATCTCCAGATCATTCTTTTAAATATAAATGTATCAAAATTTAATACGGAGTACTCTATTTACATTACACCACCTTATTCTAAGTTCATTGATGATGAAAGAGAGTTCACTCGGACAATGGAAGAGAAAAGTTCAAATTTAACATCTCCTTTTTACATTATCTCATTGTAGTAAAGAGTACTTAGGTGCCAGCCATCCAAACCCTTTTATCAACGAAAGAGAATCGGGGTGGATTGTTTTGTCTTCTTAAGATTAGGATGATGCAATTTAGTTTCTATGATGCAATCTGAATGCTTTTAATGATGAAGAATTTTCTATTGGATATTGTGAATCAACTTCATGGACAATCAGGCAATCATATGAACGTAAATAATTCACAACGATCTCGTTAAAGAACATACTGTAATGTTAACTGGAGAAATAGTTAAGGCCCGGAAATTATATTAAATATTTTGATTTAGCAATCTTCAACTGAAGAACAACAAAAAAAATTGAACATACAAAAACAGGTAATCACTAGACCATTACAAATCCAAAAACTAGGTGACACTAAAGCTACACATTCAAGTTAGCATTCTGACTGTCAACCAAGAATCTGATAAGGTCAGCAGCCATTGCCTTATTGTGAAACACTTCTTTGATCATCGCATCAATCTGAGCATGTTTTTTAGGGCTACAAATTTTTATTCTTCCATCACAGGAGGAGTTGTAGCGACCTCATTCACATCAACTTTTCTACCTTTTTCAGCTTTTTCGCTATCTTTGTCATTGGCATCCTCACTGATCTTAGAAAAAGATTCAGCAAACTGATCGATTGCAATTGAAATGAGCCTCTTGAATTTCCTCATTGTTACTTCTGAAGGCTACAAAAATATAAAGGGAAAAATACAGAAGATCATAAACCTCAGATTGTGTAACAACACAATAATAACCGCAATCCTCATTAAAAAAAATAGCATCCCTCAAAAAAAATAACCTTAAACTCACCAAAATAAGCCTAAGAAACCTCCTTGAATTCATAGTCACAATATAACAAAATATTATCCAAAGAAAAAAACAGACGCTGAGAACCATCATGATTTGAAACTAAACCTCAATATATCTAGAAGTCTGCGAAATAAAATCATAACCTATATGAAAAAGTCAAACCCACCTAGAATCACACATTAAAAGAAACCTCATTGTAAAAATGTTAACCTCATTATATAGAATTTATACCTCAATGTACATAAAAAAGAAAGCTGATGAAAAGTAAACTTAAATCCAACGGGGAGCAGAAAACTTACACATTTCGCATCGCGCTCGATTTCATTGTCATCCTTCACGCCATCAGGAAACTACAATTCAATGATACAAAGCTTGCTGCTATTCAAATGTGATGGTCCAGTAGAAGAAGAAGGAATCTTCCTGAATGGAATATCACCAACCAACACTCCCTTCTTACTCTAAGGAAAGTGATGGTTGCTTCTAAGAAAACCAGCAAAACCTCTACGTTGATATAAGAAACACTGCTTCTTCACTAATTGTGTATCCCAATATTGGTGTAATGGAAGGTCAATCGGGGCAATAATGCCCAAAATTGGATAGCGGTAGAAGAATGCCAAAAGTGGAATGATCAAACATGCATTGACATAACTGAATTTATGTGAATGCCTAACCCTAGAAACACTGGCACAAAACCTCTTCAACAAAAATCCACACCAATCAAAACAAGAAATCTGATCAACGTCTTCTAACGAAGTCACTATATGCAAATATGTAGTGTTACGGGCAACAGAAGCTAAAAAATGTGCCATGGAAAACATCATGAAAACACGCTTGAACTCAGCCATTTGATCATCACTCAACAGCTTTGAGATTGCACCACATAAATCCTTCACATATATAAGCCCATCCATAATCGCATATTTTCCAATCCACTCACTTCTTATTGAATTATCATTAGTAGCATCACCCTTACCCACACCCTTATAACTCACTTCAACAACAGCCTTGTCAGATATATGAAGTTGGAACATGTCAAATATGTCATTCTTATGAATCAGATATCTCTCACTACCAACTTTCTGAACTAGAGCAGTGGAACTGAAGTTCTTTATCAAAATGTGAACCTAATATTTAGGCACACGTCTAATCCTAAACCTCAATGAACCACCAAATCCAATCTGCTCAACAGCTTTAATTTGAGATGGTCACAATTGATCCAAAACCTCAACAAATTTGGTAGCCATGCAAGTGGTCTTCAATTTAGATATGGAAATAAAAGCATGAAAAGGGCATAACCTCAATCAGTGGAACATAAACCTCCAAAAAGTAGGATAAATCATCATAACGAACAATTACTACTTTCACTACTTGTTTTGAATACTAAACTTCTCTCCTTCTTATATAGTAGTTTACATGAGTGAGTTCGACATCTTTTGTCAAACCTCACCAATGACTCCCTTAGTCGAAACGCGACTAAAAGTATCCCATAATGGCATTAAACATGAAGAATCAACAAGCTTGGCAACACTTATAAACACAATATTAGTCAAGATCGTTCAACGTCCATAGACTTCTCTCATTTGCTACAAGCAACAAACATGACAAAGAGTTCAACATTATCATATTCATCTAGCAATTATCAACCCATCTACACAAAAAAAGCTCTAAATCATACTCTTAGATTTCCTATCAAGAAAAGGGGAAATCAACCCATTTCCCCAAACCCTAACAAGCATATAACACAAGTACTTCATATACTCAAGCTTTCAAGAACATTAATGAAATTAACACACACATTCAATGCTCCATAAATTCATAATAGTAAGAGTACTAAATAGGCTACACATTGTTCTTAAGACATGGGATTGGAAGCCTTGGTCAATTTCTCCCAAGAACTAGATTTAGCTACTAGAGTTCTTACTAATTAATGCTAACAAACAAAACATAAAACAAGAGAAATCAAAGATGAAAATGGTGGAAAACTAGGGTTGGAATAGTACCAAAATTGGGCTGGAAGAAAAGATATGAAAGAGAGGAAAGAGAATGCTATTTATAGTACAAATGGACAAGGTTTTGATCGGGCACGTGTGTCACGACTCGCAACAGGTGCCAAATAAGACATTGTCTTCTTTTCTTCTTTCTATGGCAAGCACTCTTCTTCACAATAATTCCTCTCATTCTTCAAGTCTTCAAATCTTTGAAGCAAGTCTTCAAATGATGATCTTCAACGGCCTCTGGTCTTCAAGTATTCAAATCTTTGAAGCAAGTCTTCAAAGTCTTCAAAAGGTGATCTTCAATGGCGTCCGATCTTCAAGTCTCCATGTTCTTCCTTTGTTATGCAAAATCCACTTTGAAAAGATAAAAAGCGTAAAGTAGCTCTTACCACTTCTAAGAGAATTTCAAGGTAAAACACAAGCTCTTGATAACAAAAGAGCACAAAAGTGATCCCAAAAAGTACTTAATTATGCACATAAAGTGCACACATCAAACCTCCCCGCACTTAAACCTTACTCCCCCTCAAGTAAGAAAATATCTAAGCCCAGGAAGGAATTGACGTATCCACATCCTAACTACTATTCCCCCAAGTCAATACCTCACAAACCTCTCAATATCACACATCCCAATGTTAAGATCAAATGAGAAGTTTCCCACAACCCCCATTTCTAAGTCTACCCAAACCATATCAACCTATCAATTCATTGATATCCCTAAAACATCTCCAAATCCCGAATTGACAATCCCAAATTCAATGGTACAAGGTGAAGCTAAAAGCATGCATAAAGTTCAAACACATACTCCACTTTATACCAGTATATCATCCTAAAAATGAAGTATATCAACAATTAAGAATTTCAAAACTTACTTCATGTTCCCCGCTAAATTTCCCAATCCCAAGAGGTCTCAAGATGTCAAGCTACCCGATCCATCCATATGGCTACCGCAACCTTATGACTCGAATTCCAGCAAATGAGTGAACACATAACATTCTTTTAATTTTTCTCTCTTTTTCTCATTTTGCCTGAGGCCTTTTCGGGTTTTAATCCTAGCCACACATCATGTTTCTTTGGCTCACATCTCACCTTTTTCCGCACTTTTAACCTCTCATTTTTACCTAGGTCACCCTTTCGGGTTTTCGACCTATCTGTGCTACCAATGTTGCCTAAGATGCCCTCTCAGGTTTTCAACTTAGTGGGATTCTTTTTATTTTTTGGTCTTTTTTTCTAATTTCTTTTCAAAATATTCATGTTTTTTTCAATCAAAAAGTAGCAAAGTGCTTTCCAAATGTTAAGGCCAAGAAAAATATCAAAGCTAACATCATCCAATTACATCTAAAGGAAAGCATCCACAAAACAAAAGGGGGAAAATATCCAAAACAAAGTGGAAACAATATCCCAAAAGTAGCAAGCCTAGAAAAAACAATCCCCAAACCAAGCAGTGAAATCAATAAATACCCCTCCCTACACTTAAAACACTACATTGCCCTCATTGTAGATAAAGGGAAAAAGTGTGCAAAGAGAAGTATGGAAAGGGTAAGAATATAATGCTCACAATCACTGCTATGAGGAAGAAAGACCACCACCAAAATAACACCGCTGATAATGAGCCAGCCAATCTGTGATCCTCTGCCTCCTAGCTCTACGCCTCTCTACCCCGGGATCAGAGCCTAAGGCACTACCTACCTGGAACTGCATCTCATGGATGCGAGCTGACAAATGGTCAATCTCCCCATCCATGTCGATCAAGCTCCTGAAGACAAAAATATTGTGCTCCAATATCATGATGTCCTATCGGTGGAATCCATCCTGCATAGTAAGCATCATACGCTCATATAGTTTAGGCAGAGGCTGGGAGTAGTAAGGTGGCACATAATCCTCCTACATAGGCTCGGTCTCTGGTGGAGGGTGTGGAGAGTGCTGTTGTTGTCACTCAGTGAAAGGAAAGCTACTATCATCGCGCTGAACAGGGGCTGGATAAGGGCCATTGAGCTCACGATGAAATTCCTTTATGTAAGAGGAGTCGAGTAGAATCGCCAAGTCTGCCAAGGGTATATCAAACTCCAACTTTGTCTTATTGGGCTAAGGAAGTGCCAGAAGGTGACCTTCCTGGTGCCATATAACCAATGAAACACCCTTGTGGTTCGCGTGGTGCCAAGCATCTCAAATTGCACCAACCTCTCTGCAGTGATAAGGTAGGAAGTGCACCTTCCCAAGCGCAGAAAATCAGCTAGTAGGACCAATCCTAGGTACTCCGCTAAGAGGCTGATCATGCCTTCAACAATAATTCTCCCAGCCACCTCTACGACCCTCTTCATCTATAGCTCAGCCCATAACATGTATCCCAACCTCTCACTTGTCAAATGTCATAATATGTGAATTTCGTTATTCGAAACATTCATCGGCTCCGCCGAGCAAAGCACTGCTCTGGCCAAAAGTCTATGTACATAACAGAGTGTTGGATGGATAATGGCACTACTATTTCCATGGGATTTCTTCGCTCTTATGTTGATGACACTCTAGAAATGCATTTTGTCTTCAATTGGTCGGTCCTGGGCCTATGGGTCCAGCCTCACCCGGATCTCAGCTATGTCTCATCCAAAGGCTTCCTCAACCTACGAGACGGTCATCTCTCAGGGTATATCATCTAAGTGGAAAGTGATGTACCTCTTCAATTGTTGATCATCCCTCACGCTGTATATCCTGATCGTGGATAGTAACTCTAGTGTGTATCACTGGTAGGAGGGGGAACTCTTGCCAATGAAACCCTCCAACCCTCCTTTGGCGAGGGTGCATTAAACTAGTTGGGTTAGTCCAAGAGTGTCCAGTGTGGGCACATCAGAAAAACTTGTCTCCTTCAGCTGGTGGTTGACCAAGGCATCCCTCCTCTCTGCATTGGGTCTGGTAATCCGGGTCAAACCGATGTACCTATCAGGAGGAGGAGGTATAGGGCTTAACTCTGGAGCCGGCGGAGGAGGTGGAGGTAGAGGTGGAGTGGTGGTGCACCCCACCTCGTGGAGGAGCCCTAGGTCTCTTGGTAGGGGTTATATCTAACAACCGCTGCAAACAAGTCAAACACACAAGAATATACAAACATTCAATGTCACAAAATCACACCCAATCTCAAACTAGTTTAGCCAATCATCACAAACCAAATCAAATCCAAGCCAACTAGTTCAAGTCCTAACCACAATTGCATATACAATCCATGTCACATCTAACATGCCCATAATTTCAAATCCATTAGGTTGTCACATAGTTAAACATCCAGTAGGCTATATCATATAATCACAGTCATGCCTAACTAGTTTACTGCCATTAATACATTCATAATGTTAACATTCAAGTTCTATGGCTAAACTACCTCAAGCATGATAACATTGCATACAAATATCAACTATGTCTAATCAAGCCAATACACCAAATCTCGAGTATAAGGCATAACCAAATTCTCAACCAAAACAACAATGTAAACACAATGCAATCACAACACCAACATGAGCAAATCAACACAATAAAAATAAGTGTAATGCTATCCCACATCCAACCAAATCATAAGCACAATATATTCACGAGATTTCCATCAAATCAAATCATAAGCACAGTATAATCATAAGAATCTACAATGTTCCAACAATCTAAATCCCTAAGGCATCACATATAATCCTCACAATACCAATAGAATAGATTATACAACTTAATCACAATTCAAGCTCAAGAAAGTGAGGGAATGTACCACTTAGATGCTTATGATGAAGAAGGAACTAAGCCCATAAATAACTGAAATCCGGATTGCTAAAAATCACAAAACCCCCCAAAATTCTAGGGTTTTGTGTTCTTCAACGAACTAGGCTGATTTGTGGGTAGAGATCAGGTATGAGGGATTGGGGTGTAGTGTAGGATGGATTTAGGGTGGAGCGCCGGTGATTGGTGGCCGGAGAGTGGTGAAAATAGGTGAAGTGGCGTAGGATATGAAGGGAAGAAGATGGAAATGGCAATTTGATGGGGTTCTGCTCGCTTTTTAAAATAGGCTTGTACGCTCATCGTGACTCACTATGTGTTTGTCGCGGCTCACGATGGGACTGTCATGAGTCACGAAAAGTGGACCTTGGAGTTCATATTTTTACAAAATCTTTCTGATTTGGTCGCGATCGCAACCAGATCGTCGTAACTCGCGATGGTCTGTAGTGACTCGCAATGCAACCATTGTGACTCGCGAAAGGTTGAGCCTAAGGGCTCCAAAATTGGATAAATTTTCAGATCCCGTTGCGACTCACAATGAGGTGGTCGTGACTTGTGACAGGTAACCTACCTGGTACTTAGAAAAAATTTCAATCGCATCCTATGTCCAAGCTTTTCCTTCTTTACTCCAAGCATTTCTCCCTTTATCCATCCAATGTTGTGGGTTCAAATTGCTACAAAATCATGGAAAAACAAACCATGAGATACATAACGAAAAATAATAAAACTAACGACAATAACTCAAAACCAAACAACATCAACGGAAAGTCACGAATGACGATCCAGATGATCAAAACTAATTTTATTTAATGTTGTTGGCACGACTCACTCCCCTTCTTGGAGCTTACTCACAAAATGAACCGAGATGATTGGTCCCCTTTCCCCGATCCAGGTAAAAAACAATCAGGATTCTTAAGCTCGTGAGCATTCGAGCCACCAAGGGAGTGAGTCGCATGGTGATCTCAATAACGTGAGCATTCGGGGGTTTCTCTCCTTCTCCAAGGGATGAATATTTAAGAGGTTTTGGTGGCGGTTTGTACTCTTCCAGCGAAGTCTTCTCAAGAGAATGAGGGAAAAACCCTTAATGGCTTACCCGTGGACACACGAAAAGTGTTGGATGTTTCTTTCCAAGGAGTGTATTCACCATTGTTGTTCCTTGAAGTTAGTACTAACAACATTTGAAATCAAAGCATCACTTAAAACATCATATATGGCCACATTTAAGGAACTACCATCTTTGGGCTCCATTACATCATGTTTCTTATCATCAATAACATGAATAGCTTGGCAAGAATGGTATCTACTAGGATGATCAATAGAATTATTAGTGTCAAATTCTACCTTCTGCCCATTAAATTCCATTGTCAATGCTCCTTTATTCACGTCAATTATGGTCCTTGAAGTCTTTAGAAATGGCCTTCCTAAAAGAATAGGTTTATAAATGGCCTTCACCCACACATCCTTCATAATACCATTTGGGTATGTGCTAGAGTGATAGGCTAGTTGGATAACAATCCCAGTTTTGTGCAAAGTGCCTAGATTTAGATATTTATACAAGGAATATGGGATCACATTATTTGACGCACCTAAGTCTAACATGGCCTTGTTAATACATTTGCCTCCTATCTTAAAAGGAATTGTGAACATTCCTGGATCATCACATTTAGAGGGTATTTCATCATCGAACATGGCAGAGACATATTCACTCTTCACACTCTTTTTCTTATTTTTCAATTTTTGTTTCCTATTGACAGTACACAATTCCTTAAGAAATTTAGCATACCTAGGAACTTGATTTAGAGCACTTAAGGGTGGAATATTCACCTCACATCTACGAAAGACTTCGTAGATGTCCTTGGTGTCCTCCTTGGTCCGCCTATCCTTTAATGACTCTGGAAACAGTGATTCCGGCACATAGATAGGGATCTCCACCCCTATTGACTTCTTTTGTGGTGGGGATGAAGTTTCAAGATTTAATCATGGTATAGGTACAAATGTCTCCACCACAATCTCTTCTTCTTTGCTCCCTTTGGCCAGCTCCTCGACCTTCTTTTCAAGGTCTTCTTCTTTTCCAACCATTCTATCAACAACCCTTGCTTGGGGATCCATTACTTCCCTTCCACTTCTCAATGAGATTGCACTCACATTTTTTTTAGGGTTGATCTCCAGTTGAGGGGGAAGTTTGCCTTCTTCTTGGGACTCCATCTGATTCACCACTTGATCTATTTGGCTCACTTGAGTTTCCAAGTTCTTGATGCTTTCCTTGGCTTCATCTTGGAATTTTTCACCTTTCTCGGTGCACATGCTCAATCGGTGAATGGTGTGCATCACCTTATCTTTTGTTAACACCGAGCTCTCTCCTTAGTCTCGGGGCTTGTCTTGAAGCCTTTGATATTATTGTTAAGGTGGCCTATCTTATTGTTGAGGGGGCCGATACGGTTAAGGGGTTTGACCTCCTTGAGGGTTTCCATACCCGAGATTTGGGTTATTATGATTACCTTAATTGTACAGCCGGTTTTGGTACCCTTGATAACCTTGGTAGCCTTGATAGCCTTGGTTGGCTTGATAGCCTTTCCCACCTTGATACCCCATAACACTCACCTCCTTAACATAACCATCTTGCAAAGTAGGGCAAGTGTGCGTAAGATGCAATGATAAACAAATTTCACAAGATTTCACATGTGGCACATTTTTAGGCTTGGTCATCAAGGATTTGACTATAGAAGCAAGGGCCGAGACTTGGTCCTCAAGCTTTCCACTATTTGAGGGGTCACTTATGGGTATTGGATTTTTCTTTGTCAAATCGGCCCTCGAGCTATAGTTCTTTCACTTCTCTGCTAGATTCTCGTATAATTGCATAGCCTCCGATGAGGTTTTTTTCCCAAGGGTAACACCACAAGAACTCTTCAATAATCTTTGGTCATCATCAAGAAGACCATTGTAGAAATAGTGGACCAAATATACCTCTAAATAGCCATGGTAAAGACAACTCGCGAGAAGCTTCTGGAACCTCTCCCAATAGTCGAAAAGATAATCTTCATGCCATTGGAGGATGTTGCTTATGTCTTTCTTCAAAGTTGCAGATTTCGAGGCCACGAAGGACTTGGCTAGAAATTTCGTCTTCATTTCAAGCTAACTTTTGATGTTCTTGGGTGGTAGGTAGTGGAGCCAATCTCTTGCACCATCCCTAAATGTGAATGGGAATTCCTTCAACTTGTAAAATTTTTCATCTACTTTATGGGGGATCGTACCACCACACAAAAAATGGAACTCAGTGAGATGATTGTTAGCATTCTTCCCTTGCCTACCAAGGAAGATAGGTAGCATGTTTACAAACCTGGTCTTGAGCTCGAAGTGATCATTCGGTCCAATGAAAGGATACTCAATGCACATCGGATGTTGATGAAGGTTGGGAGCCATAATGTCCCTCAACAAGGCTTGCCTCAAAGGAATCTCCCTTCCTTGGAGAGGAGGATATTGAGGCCCTCCTCCCGAATGCTCATCTTCATGCTCGTGTTGATGCTCCATAGAATTAGAAGTATCCACAAAATGGTCGCTAGGAGGGGTATTATTCACACTTTCCAAAGAAAGCATCCTAGCATGTCTCAAATTCAACTCTAACTCGGGGTCGTAGTGTAGGTTCTTGTGAAGAGGATCACGTATGAACCATACACCAAGAAGTCGAACAATACGTCTTCAAGCCAAGCGTAAATGGAAAGTCAACTAAGAAATTAAAACAAAAGAAAACTAACAAATATTTTTTAAAAATAGCACATAATCACACATAATAGGCCCAAACACTTAAAAATAAACACCCATTTCCAGGCCTAAGGCATCATCTGCCTGGGACTGCATCTCATAGATGCGAGCTGACAGATGGTCAATCTCCTCATCCATGTCGATCAAGCTCTAGGTGCTCCAATATCATGTTGTCCTAGTGGCGGAATCCATCCTGCATAGTCTTCATCATACGCTTATAGAAATGAGGTGGAGACTGGGAGTAGTAAGGTGGCGCATAATCCTCCTGCATAGGCTCGGTCTCTGTTAGAGGCTGTTGAGAGTGCTACTGATGTCGCTCAATGAAAGGAAAGCTACTATCATCACGTTGAACATGGGCTGGACCAAGGTCATTGAGCTCATGATAAAATTCTTCTATATACGAGCAGTCGGGTAGAATTACCAAGTCTGCCAAGGGTATATCAAACTCCAACTTTGTCTTGTTGGGCTAAGGAAGTGCCATGGAGGTGACCTTTTTGGAGCCATATAACCAATAAAACACCCATGTGGTTCGTGTGGTGCCAAGCATCTCAAATTGCACCAACCTCTCTGCAGTGATTGGGTAGGAAGTCCATCTTCCCAAGCGCGGAAAATCAGCTAGTGGGACCAATCCTAGGTGGTACTCCGCTAAGATGCCGATCATGCCATCATCAATAATCTTCCCAGCCACCACAACGACCCTCTTCATCCAAAGCTCGACCCATAACTTGTATCCCAACCCCTCATTCATCAAGTACCATAAGAAGTGAATGTCTTTGTCTGGCACATTCGTCGGCTCCGTCCAACAAAGCACTAAGATGGCCAAAAGTCTTTGCACATAACAGAGTGTTGGATGGATAATGACAAGCATATCATACAAGTACTTCATATACTCAGGTTTTCAAGAACATTAATGACATTAACAAACACATTTAATGTTCCATAAATGCATAATAGTAAGAGTATTAAATAGGCTACAAGTTGTTCTTAAGACATGGGCTTGGAAGCCTTGATCAATTGCTCCTAAGAACTAGATTTAGCTACCAGAGTTCATACTAATTAAAGCTAACAAACCAAACATAAAATAAGAGAAATCAAAGATGAAAATGGTGGAAAACTAGGGTTGGAACAGTACCAAAATTGGGCAGGATGAAATACAGGAAAAAGAATGCTATTTATAGTACAAAGGGATAAGGTTGTGTTCTGGCCACCCGTGCGTCACAACTCGCAACGAGCGCCAGAACAAGACCTTGTCTTCTTTTCTTCTTCCTATACCATGCACTCTTCTTCACAATAATTCCTCTCATTCTTGAAGTCTTAAAATATTTGAAGCAAGTCTCTAAAGAATGATCTTCAATGACCTCTGGTCTTCAAGTCTTCAAATCTTTGAAGCAAGTCTTCAAAAGGTGATCTTCAACGGCCTTCGGTATTCAAATCTCCATGTTATTCCTTTGTCACGCAAAATCCACTTTAAAAAGGTAAAAGAGTGTAAAGTTGCTTTTACCTCTCCTAAGAGAATTTCAAGGTAAAACACAAGCTCTTGATAACAAAAGAGCTCAAAAGTGATCCGAAAAAGTACTAAATTATGCACATAAAATGGACACATCAGTCTGCATCAAGGGTATCCAAATACTTTTTTCTTATCAAACTTCTTCTCCAGAACTGGATACCTCTCACGCCTTTGCTTCCTGCCACCCTTCCTTCCCATACTCTTCATCTTAGGAGAACAATTTTCCTCATCAACTTTTGGGGCAAAATTTCCCAAACAAGCATCAACACTTTCATGGTCTTGGTCTTTAAAAATTGTGAACCTCCTACTCTTTCCCCCCTTCAAATTCATTGACCCATTCACCTTTGCATTGCAAGAATTTGCATTCTTAAACTGTTTACCACTCAGAGTAATGGAAGCAACAATTGTTTCTTTCCCCTTGCTAGTCCAAGAAGATATAGCCTCTGACTCCTTCACTGCTTATGTAACCTATACAATAGGATCAGCATTCTTTTTTTGACACTGAGAGCGAGGGGAATGGAAGACAGGTTCAATCTGAATATCACAATCATTAGTGGTGACAGCATCATCATCAATTTCAGGTCCCCCGACTTCACCATTCTTCCTAGATTCTTACAATTCATTGTCAAGTGAAACAATATCATTTGCCAAATTCATCGCACCTACAAACCAAAAAACATTCACGTTACTAAGTATTGTATTAGCAATATCAGCATAGTTTAAAAAACTGATCTAGCAAAAAAAATGTCATAAAATACCATTAACATCACTGTGTGGAAACATGTTCAATTACTTGGGGTAAACTTCATCTATTCTCCCATTAGCATCTTTCAAATCCTTGGCAACCTCATCATTATTGGTTATCACATCTACAATGGTACTTATAGTCATTCCATCATAAGCATAACCTTCATTCACCACTAAATGACTACCAGAACCTGTATAACATACGAAAGAAAGAACCAACGGATTGCAAGTATATAACATTGAAAAATTAGTAACATCACTTCCTAATTCATATTACAGCCCCCAACACCGTCCTCATCTAGAACCCTATGGGCTACAATCTTCTCCCTCCTTTACACAGGGGGTACCTTTTTAACTGCTCTACGTTTATAAGAAAAAATACGAGGAGGAGCACCCACGGGCTCCACTGCATTTACCATTAGTAGTTGGAGATGGAGCACAAACAGAAGGTTGCTAAAATTGTTTGGCATAGTCTTGGGAAAGACTGTCTTTGCATAGGCTTATGGAAAGACAGAGTGTAAAATAAAAGGTAAAAGGACTTTGTTACAATATTAAAAATGTATTATGCAACACATAGTAGTTATAAAGATGGAAGATAAATTTTAAATTCAAATACTAAGGATAATTAATAAACTCACTTATAAATAGTTTTATATGGAATAAGCAAAGACTGAGACAAAGGACGATGAATGGTAGGTTAAACTAGAGGAAGAGACATTTTTAGGCTATGAAATTTTTAGGAGAGGATTAATTTCAAAGTAGTGAAAATCAATTAAATGAGGATGGTGGATTTTCCAAGGTTTGGAATTGTCACTTGTAAAACATTTGTGAAAGTTGATGTGGTTCAATGTGGAGGTGTCACATAATCAAGAATTATCTCTTTAATAGTGTACTCCATCTGTACCAGCACTAATGGTAAATTGGCTGGGTCAAAGTCAAAGTTTTTAAACTTTGACCATACATATAATATGTATATAATAAATATATCATGAATTTCTTGTTGAATTCATCTTAACAAAAATGCTTTGTAGATATCAATATTTTATGCGGATATAACATGAGGTTATTAAGTTCAAGTAACGGTGTTACAATGATTGTGTGATTGGTGATACGATACTCTAGGCCGTATATCCTTAACCCTTGCACTGTTACCAATTATAAATAATATAAATAACAAAATTTGAATATGGATTGAAGAACGAGATAGTTAAATGTGTGTGTTTGGTAATTATGAATTTGGAGTCATAGTCTATTAACATTCACTACTCACAAGTCTGTAGGAGTACTTTTTATTCGTGTAACATATATTCACCATGAACAACTCTGAGGCTTGTCCAAAAATTTCTTATATAATGTAGTTCTCTCACCAACTACCCCACAATATACAATTCTACCCCCCGGTTTAACCTGGCCACTAGCTAACCAGTTTAACCAGGCCACTATCTAACAGACGTCATGTAGCTCCTTCACCTATAAATTTCATAAATATTTAATTGTTTTTAATATCTATATTGATGTATTGTATGTGCGTATTGATCAGTCTTATCAATGGCACTGCTTGACCAAGTGGATGCCCAAATTGATAACCCCATCCAAAACCACACCATCCCTAACTCACCTCCATCTCTGTTCATTCGCCTCTCACTAATAGCTATTAAACAAGAAGATGGTGGAAAAGGGTATGTTTGAACGGTTGATGCAATTGAAAAATGCCACTCAATTCTTCATACTGAACGATAAGGCCTTCTTTCAAGCAAGTTACATTGTTATATTCCAGTCTTTAATCCCTTAATTCATCGATTTATATGTTGTTCAACATTTCTTCAATAGTTGCACGGGAGTAATGGATGCTTGTTGATAACCAGTGTCGGTTCATGAATGGTATGATTGATACGCTTGTAGGAGTTATGCTACGAGCAAACAAGGTAGATGTTCTTAATTCAATCTTCGGAACCGAACGTTAAGCTTAAATTTGATATTCTGTTATCCCTAACAACTGTTTCTGGGGTGAGATTCAGATGACTGAGCACAAGGCCTTACTTGAATTCAAGAAGGACGTTGAAATCCACAATCTTATTCACAAGGTGACTGCGGTAAACATCTAACCATACATCTGCATTGTAGCCTATATCGCTTACGATTATTTTTTTCCATCAAACTTCATATGAAGATAGAATTGTGGAATGCAAATTGCAGCAGTTACTGTTGAAAATCACAAATTGCTTAGAAGGGCATGACAGATATGCGAGGAGAGGCGAATTAACCCTTAACCAAGGCTAACGGTGAGCGATTTTAGGGTTCATGATATTTATTACTATGGAATAACCAGACCCTTGTCTTCAGTTCCTTGCCCACCTGGGGTTTATATCTAATGTACTATTATCTAACAAATATTTCTACATCCCATCGAATTCATGTCAAGATTGCACTATTGATTGATTAAGAATGGAGTGGATTGTGCTACTATGGAATTGTTTCTGGTCTCTGCCAGTTTGGGTGACTTCAATATAATTTTGTGCACTCCTACCATACTAGAAAATGAGAATATGATACAGCACTACAAACTTCTTTAAATCAACAAATTAAAACTAAATCATGTTTTGGATATTAGTTAGTAGGGAAAGTGTCAGGAAAGGTGGTCTTTCCATAAGATTATGGACAGTCCTCAGAGGCATTTGACTTAAATATTATAATTTTTTTATAAAATTTAAATATTACATTTTATAAGTTAAAACAAGTAATAATATGTATTTGAAGGTGAAAATATAAAAATATATGATATAAAAAAATATTTTCAAAAATTTTAAATTTTGTATGTAATTTAAAAAATGCATTATATAATGTAAAAAGTAAATGGTCTGTCCATAAGCTTATGAACAATCCACCTGTCCGAAGAACCACTCTAGTTAGTATTTAGGTGGAGTAGTTGAAAAAACTACCGTAAACAACATATTATCTTCAATGTAATGAGTTGTTATATTGAAATGTGGTTGTTTAGTTTACGGGTACTCCTAGAAGAGAGTTACACATGACACGATGCATTATTTATAATAAAATAATATACTACATGAAAATAATTAATTGCATTGAGTAAAAAAATCATATATAAAATTACATATTTTTAATAGCATGTATTTTTGTAAAATTATTAAAATTACTAGGTGAATGTTTTATACAAAGAGTCTATATCATAAAAGATGGTCTTTTCATAAGTCATGGAAGGACCAAGGTTTAAAGCGCAAATTAAAAGAAATGAAGATAAAATTTCTGGGTTGCATGAGTATAAACTTTATAACTAGTACAGTTGCATATTAAATTCTTAACATTGCAACAAAGAAATTTTACCTTTTATTATTTTATTTAAACCATCTTTTCATAAACCTATGCAAAGACGGTCTTATCCAAAACTTTACCTTATACAAATCACTAAATGTGTATGCTTCAAATATTTGCGATGCACAACCAATTGTTAAATATAAATCACAATCTTTCAAGAAAGTTGATAGCACATAGTGCATGGAGTAAACAAATTGCTAATATTTACCATTCCTCATGAATAGTTTTTTTTATTGTGTGAACCTTTTTCAATCTCATCCTTTGAGGATCAAATCAATAAAAGTAATCTCGACATCGGAAATGATTGGACGCTAAAAAGCGAAGTTTCGATTGCATGAGAGCGAGAAATGATTGGACGCTTAAAAGCTAAGTTTTAATTGCATGTGTCACTACAACGCAAATACACCTCTACCACCGGTTATTTTGGTTCCTAGCACCGGTTTTTTAGTGGCTAAAAAATCGGTGCCTAAGTAAGCGATGCTACATTATCACCGGTTGAAGCAAAATCGGTGCTAAATTTCTTTAATTAGCACTGGTTATATTTTGCACCAGTTTAAGTTACCGGTGCTATAATGTACCATATTAGCACCGGTTTTTTGTAACCGGTGCTAGAAAAAATTGGTGTAAATTTTGTAATTCTAGCACCGGTTATAACACCGGTGATAAATAAAATTTTGTCGCACCGGATTTGTTAGCACCGGTTATGGAACCGGTGTTAAATCTTTATATCTAACATCGGTTTGTAGGTAGCACCGGTTTTTAAACTGGTGACAGAAAATAAATTGCACCTGTTATTGTTTAGCAACGGTTTGGGAACCGGTGTTAAATCTTTATATCTAACACCGGTTTGTAGGTAGCACTGGTTTTTAAACCGGTGACAGAAAAATAAATTGCACCGGTTATAGTTTAGCAATGGTTTGGGAACCGGTGATAAAAAACAGTTTTATTGCACCGGTTATATGTTAGCACCGGTAAAAAAACCGGTGCTAGAGTTGTTTATTTGTTGCACCGGTTAAATTTTGCACCCGTTTGAAAACCGGTGCAATGAAGTAAATATAGCACCGGTTATGATCGCACCTTTTTTTTAGTAGCGGTTTTGAAAGCGGTGCTACAAGCGTTAATTTTGCACCGTTTAATATTAGCACCGCTTCTCTAATCGAAAGAAACCGGTGTTAAAAGTGTCAGTAATTATTGTGGTCACTGTAAGCTGCGGTGTGCTGCAGCGTTCATCTTCTCACAGCCAGTTCCTTTTTTTCCAGGCATGGTACCCAATATTTGTTGTGCACGAAGACAAATTGTAGTAACAGAATGGTGCACAAAGACAAATTGAACGAATTCCGAGCCACAGTGATGCATAGACAAGATAGTAGTTTCAAGAAAGGATTGAATCTGATGAAATATAATATATGACTAGCAAAAGAAGAGCATGAAGTGTTTCGTAGTGTCCTAAGATACTGAAACCCCCCGCAGCGTCGAATTTGACGAGTATCAGAAGAGATGGTCAATTACCTATTCTTGTAACAGATAATACTAACCACTATCCGACGATTTGTGCAAGTCCTTGTATGATATTCAATTGAGCTATGCATTTTGGCAGAGTATTTTTTGCAAAAATACAAACCCATTTCAAAGCAATACTCCGCAGTTCATCGCTCCCCAGTGGAGTGTAATCTTCCAGGAATTGCTGAAACAATGCATTAAATGACATGTTCAGAGAAGGATGTAAATGTGAGGATAACGAATACATAGAAGAATTGTAGGAAAACGTACCGGAATAATATCAATGTCATGTACGTGCCTGAAAATATTTTCCATGTAATACATGCAATGGTATCTGCACTCCCAAGTACTACTTCGTATCTTGTGTGATGATGGAAAAGACAATTTGTTGAACCGATTACGAAGATGAAAATGACACGTGAAATATGAAGGTATGAGATGATACGTAAACTGATGTTTATGACATCCCAAGTGTAGTTGGAAGGGTAGGACCTATTTTGTTTGGAATTGGACCGTCGATATTTTGTTGCAATCCTACAATAGATGGAAACCTATTTTTGTCAACATGAGGAATATTATTTTCAGAAATTGGGGTTCACACAATAGATGATAACATACTGAGTAACAGTAATTGTAAATAATTGAGCCAAGAGAGTGCGAAACGTACAAGAACACAATTACGGGAACAACCATTTTTGAAAAACATCGAAGCTGAAGGAAAGAAACGAATGTGTTCAACTTACAAATGAATCATTTTAAGGCATGATCTATTTCGTTTGGAAATTCCCCCAGTCATTGAGTCAATGCAATATACTCAATCGATTTCTGGTACGAAGACAAAAACAAAAACCAATGGTCCCTATGGGAAAAAGGGAAAAACAAAAGTACTTAAGATTCTTAAAATAAAATCACAGTACACGGTTGCTTTCGCTTCCATGTGGGCGGGTCTAGCTACTCAGAAAATGAATGGAACTTACTCTCGCTTGTATGGGAAGATGTACATCCTCGCTTCAGTGCGACACATGACAGCCGAAACCTCGTCCGCAGTAAATTCCACCCTTTGATTTGCCTTCTGAGCCATTGAGTTCGAAGTGGCAGGAATAAACTGGACGTGGCCTCCACGTACCACTCCTTCATAGAGGTATCTTGCAAATTAATATGGTTAGTGAAGCAAATATAATGATACTTGTATCTATGAATAATGAAAGCATGCACTTCTTACGATGCACATATACCAAGTTGACACCCACTGATCCACTCCATTTCATCATCTGCGTCCAAGCCGTTCATGAACAGTCGTATCTTGTCAGTGAATATGGCTGCATAGGCTTCTTCTGATCCGAACACCTTTGCGCTAAAATTGATGCGGAATTTTGTCTGGTCCACATATTTGTGAAGATAGTCGTAAAGCATCATTAATCTGGTGAATAGCAGCGATGCATTCTTGGTTTTCCGTGGCTCCCTAATCATTACATTCATAATCTAATAATGTTAGTTGAACAGTATTTCTATGTAATTCATTAATGGATGATAATGTAAAGGCTGAAATGAGTTCTCACAAATATGTATTTGGGAGAAATCGACGAGGGAGGATTTCGTTGCCCATTCTCCGGTGATGTAGTTTTTTCTTTTGGTAGCTGCTAATGGGTAAAATGTTAGTGATGTGTAGATAGAAAATCAGTCGGAGTGAAATAGTATGGGGGTATGTACCTCTCCAAAAGGAGTATCTTCCTTAGCCACTAGTGTGAGGTTTGTTTGAGGACTTCCAATTTCGTCGACCACCATTTCCTGCGAAGGCGGTTACTGCCCGTTCTCCTACGTAAGAATATGAATAACATATCATGTCATTGTATTAGCAAGAAAGATATGTATGAGCACCGATGAGAAGAAGAATACAATTATCACACCTTATCATCCTGTTGCTCTATGACACTTATCAGCTTCCCCGGCCATAGAATGTTATATCCGATGGCCTGAATGACAAACTCAAATTCTCCGTGTTCCATCGGCAAAGGTGCCTTTGGTATGATCACAGGTCCTTTTAGATTTACCCGCTCCCACTTGATAGGTAAGTCAGTTTCCGCTTCCTTCGGAAAGAATATACCTGTACCGAATGCAGCTACCTCCCTTTCTCCATGATGGCTCAAAACATATAGGCAGTATTTGTTTCCTCTCTAAGAGATGAACTTAGAGATTGGGTAAATACATGGGTCGGGCAATAACTAAGTATTATCTATTGAAGGAAAACAGATAAAGTTGGAAGTGCAAGCGATAATAAGAAGTAATGAATTGTACATGTAGCTGCTGAAGGCTGCAGCGCGCTGCAGCTTTCAGTGCCCAGCTGAGACTGAGAGCTACAGCGCACTGCAGCTTCCAGCGTTCATCAGCAATGAACTGTATCCCCACAACATCAATCCAAATCAGGAAATGGAAATCCATATACTACAAATCACATAGCAAGAAAGGAACAAATACGATTGTAGTTCACGGTTTGGACTACCTTGTCATCCGCTGTAGTTCCTTGTGGGTCACTACATCCCGATGCTGAAGGAATGAATACCCGGTTGTCCTTGTTCGTGAGGGTGGAAGATGCAGCGAGGAAATTACGGGCATCCAAGTGTGGGGGAATAGCTTTACCCAATTGCCCAGCTAGCCAATTTTTTTGGGCCTCAAGTAAAGTAACAAATGTTTCCCTCAGCTCGATGACATCTGTTGGTTGTTTGTTTGAATTTAAAAATTCCTCAAATGGTTTCGTGTTTGTGCTTCCACATCGACTAGATGCGTAACAGGTGACAGTCATATGTGGTAGGGCCTCGTTCACCTTAGAGGTTGCGGAGCAACCTCTCCAACGACCCTCGTGATCATTCCTACCCGTTGCTTGAACTAGAATATCTTCTTTTCCATGTATAACCAAATCTCCCTTTTGCTTCTTATCCAAAAGGTTTTTCTAAGAAACAAAGTAAATATAAGCCATTTGATCGGGATAACATCAAAGAATATCAATAGAGATAGATTCAATTATGAACTATGCTCACAATAGTGGGGGCTGCTCTTCGGACGGAGTCGTTGATGTAGGTTGATAATTTCTTGTCCCAGTTAGCTGCAAGGAACACATCCGAGCGGTCCGGTTTGAAATCCTTGCTTTTACACTCTGACCTTCATCCAGAAGCGCCTCAATTTTTAGCGTTTCTTTTCCTCTTCTTGAGTTCTACTGCAACCCTACGGTTCCCTCCACTCCCCGTGTGATGGATGTAGTCCTTCTGTAAGGCGCTTAATTTTACTGCATCACTTACTGCATGTTTGGACATCAGTTTGTAAACTGTTGTCATGGTAAAGACTAGGGAAAAATAATATTGAAGGAATTACCTTATATTCAGGGGTTGACCTATGTTTCACAAATAGCTCCCACTCATTTTTGTCCATCCACCGATAGTCTCTCCATGCACAAGAGCCTGGTTTTTTTTGCACAATGTACTTGTTCGCCACCTTAGTCTTCCAATTCCTCCACTTTTCTCCTGCATAAATTGTCCATTTATTTCGGAACTTATTCATCTCATTGAAAGTCATTTTCGTTTGTATATCCCAGCTAATCTGGAGGAAAGGAGACATGTTGTTAGTGCGACATGTAACGAAGTTGACATGAACAATGAAGGATTAGAACACACTTACAAGAATGTCTTCCCATGCATCTTTCTTCACATGGTCTGGAACTTATCTCCAATTATGCCACGTCTCGAAGTGGATTCTTCGCCGGAAAGCATAGCCAACATACATCAACCATCGACTGCACATAACTAGGGGTTTGAAGTCATCATCGAAGAATATTTTAAGAGGCTTCTTTTGTTTCGCAAGGAACACAGACTTGCACGTGGTTGTACCTCTGCGCTTGCAATACTCTCCAATCTCAAACTTGTCGAAGCTCCCACTCATGTCTTCTTTTACTATAGTTTCTTCTGCTTCTCCCGACTTCTTTGATCCCGAGCAGTATTTCTGTGCATCAGCCCCTTCCTCGCTATTATCGTCACAGTTGGCATCCTTTGGAGGGGTAAAACATTTATGGGCAATAGTTTGTCTACCACCAGAGTCAAATAATTTCTTCCTCGGCAGCGCCATTGAATCTCTTCTATCAGTAAATGAAACACAAGCAAAACATTAATCCAACATAGCCTTTTTGCGGATTTTCACGAAAATCCAACCGAGTACAACAAATTCGTGTAGGGGGCACGTAGGTAGGCAAAACTTATGACATTACAAGCAAGCATATCATGTATGAGCATGAAACAAAACCCACAATAGTTTAACAAGAAACGTCAACACAAACTCACACGCAAAGAGACCAACCAAAATATAGCTACTCATTAAACCCAGGAAAGATGGAAACTACCAATGGTTGTTACCTTATTCGGTCAACAGCCGGCCGTCTTGGTTACCCCCTCCACTGTGAACATTTCGAGCCGGGTACGAAATTTGTGGAGTAGAGTGTCAATAAAATTGGTGTATTTGGTTGGCGACCAGGATTGGGAGGTTGAAGCCCGACATAAATGGTGAAGGGAGGGACACTGTTTTTGGGGGAAATCTGCACGGGGTTATGGGAGGAAAAGGGGGAACTTGGGATTAGGGATGTGGTGGGTGGAAAGAACTCGGTTCGATGTGGTGGGGAGGGAAGGGTACGGAAACAGAGGGTTAAGGATATGGAGGGAAAAGGGAAACTTTTGGAGGGAATGAAAATGAAGCTTTGTTGGCACATTTTGGTGTCTTATAATTTTTCTTACTTTAATTTAAAAACAATAATCCATACGAATGGGAGGGATATGTATTATATTCCCCAGGACCTGGAAAAGATCGTAAAATCTTTCAAATCTTATACTCCCTCCGTTCCAAAATAAATGGTGTGTGAGAGACTTCCACGTTCATATATAAATAAACGTGCCTAACCGCTAATAGGCTTAAGCACGTATAATTAAGGCATGTAAAAGGTTACTTTTCATAAACTTAGTGTTACGACGAATCTAACCATATAAAATATGACAATATTATATTTTTCATATAACAATATGAATCAGGTAATTTCGCAGTTACTAAGCTCATATGGAATCTAATTTTACCTAAGAAGATTTCTATCTTTACCTGGAAATTGCTTCACTCCTTCTTACCTTTGATGATATCCTCCTTATCTTTCCCTGAGCTCGATGACATCTGTTGGTTGTTTGTTTGTTTGAATTAGAAATTTCCTCAGATGGTTTTGTGGTTGTGCTCTGACATCTACTAGATGCGTAACGGGTGACAGTCATATGTGGTAGGGCCTCGTTCACCTTAGAGGTTGCAGAGCAACCTCTCCAACGACCCCCGTGATCCTTCTTACTCGTTCCTTGAACTAGAATATCTTCTTTTCCATGTATAACCAAATCAGGTAATTTCCCAGTTACTAAGCTCATGTGGAATCTAATGTTACCTAAGAAGATTTCTATCTTTACATGGAAACTGCTTAACTCCTTCTTACCATTTGATGATATCCTCGTAAAATGTGGTTATAGCTTGGCCTCTAAATGTCCTCTGTGCAATCAATCTGACTCCATGGAACATTTCTTTACAAATTGTCAACTGTCTAAATCCATTTGGATTCAGATTGTTGCTATAGTGAATTTCAATTTGCGGAATGTGCATAATATAGTGGATACTTTTTTCATTTTCTGGAACTGTAGAGACCTTACTGGAGAGCAGAGTATGCTATGTCATCTGATTCCTTCTCTGATCTGCTGGGCTTTATGGAAGGCTAGGAATGCTTATTTTTTTGATGACACACCTTTTTCCATCTCCCATATTAGCAAGGAAGTCACAAATACTCTCTACCTTTCCATTACCTCCTCTCCCCGAAGTTTTCAGTTCCCTTCTCTGTTGTTTCCCCCCAGACCACCACCGAAGCCAACTATTTCCACAGTATACTAGGAATATCCATATCACAGTTTCATCAAGGTTAAAGTGGATGCATCTTGGTCTAATTCCTCTGTTTCAATTGGCTTAGTTGCTCGCAATCACCAAGGTTTACCAATCCTTATTAGATCAGAGACCATAACAGCCACATCTCCACTGGAAGCTGAAGTTAAGGAAATTCTTATGGCCTGTCAGATCTGTCTGGATAGATATCCCAACCTCAATATTGAATCTGACTCGCTACAGGCAGTTTATATGATTAATGATCCTTCACTTTCCAAATGGATCCTATACCCTCTAGTTTTCTGAGTTCACACTCTTTTGTCCCATGCTACCCTAAAACACACATCTAGAGAATGTAACTCAGTTACGGATGTCATGGAGAAATATCAAGCATCCTTTGCGATGGTTTCTCCTTTGCATATGACCAACATTCCGGCACATAATAAAGGCTTAATCAATATGGATAGTATACATACACCTTATATTAGAATCCATAGGCAAGCCTTTAAATAAGATTGATACTACTGATCTTTCCTCTATTTTGTCTCAGGTTATGGACTACTTCGCTTCATGGCTTTGGATTTTTTCTCTGCTCTTTCGCGATGGCTACCATTTTTCACAGTCTCATTTGTGCTTTCACATGGCGGATTCCCAGTTTCTACCATCAGGCACTCAAGCCTGGTGCCCTCGAGCCTTGGAGTCCTTGAGCACTCAAGTCTTGGAGCCCTCGAGCATTGGATGCTCTCGAGCACTCAAGCCTCGGAGCCCTCGAGTATTGGATGCCCTTGAGCACTGGATGCCCTCGAGCCTGGATGCCCTCGAGCCCAGAATGCCCTCAAGCACTGGATGCCCTCGAGCCTGGATACCCTCGAGCCTAGATGCCGCATCCAGTGAGCACTGGATGCCCTCGAGCCTGGATGCCCTCGAGCCTGGATGCTCTCGAGCCTGGATGCCCTCGAGCCTGGATGCCCTTAAGCACTGGTTGCCCTTGAGCCAGCAAGCACTTGACCATCAACCCCTCGAGTGTAAAACTTAATATTCTACTGGTCTAACATTCAGCCCAAAACAAATGTAAACTGCAGCCCAATCAGTATAAGGTGTTTGTGTATTAGTATTTCGCCCACAACCTCTCCTCTTACATCACCTCCATCTGCCGTTCCCAAGGCCACTCCTCCGCCGTTCCCAAGCCCCATCCTCCGCCGTTCCCAAGCCCCTTCCTCCGCCGACCCCTGCTTCCTCCACCGTCCTCTACTCTCACGGCACCGTCCCCTGGCACCTCCGTTGTGCCCTGCTCCCTCTGCCTTCCCGGCTCCCTCCGCCGTCCACTTCTCCAGCCGTACCCCTTCATCGGCCAAGCTGTGTCTGACCATCATCGACTGTACACCAAACACCAATCATCAACAACCCGTACTCCCAATTAGGTAAGGAGATTATTTGCCTAAGGTTTGTACCAAGAAATTTTTTCTTCCTCATGGGTTGATTTCGTGATAATGCCTCATTGTGTCAATGCCCTCATTGTGTCAATGCCCTCATTGTGCTCATGTTTTCAGCATTGGTGAACAATTTTGTGTGTAACCTGATTGTTCATGATATGTGATTCTGGATGGCATAACTCGTGCTCCGATATGATATGATAATTTTGTGCATCACCTGATTGTTGATGATATTTTTTCTTGCTCAAGGGTTGATTTCATGATGATGCCTCATTGTGTCAATGCCCTCATTCTGCTCTTGTTTTCAGCATTGGTGAATACTTTTGAGCATACCCTGATTGTTCATGACATGTGATTCTGGATGGCCCATTGATTAGTCCCAGGATTTATAGAATGTCCATCTAGTTTAACTATTTTTCTTCTGTTTATATTATCTGAAATTGGGATTACCTATGAGTAAACATTATTCCATATTCAGCCTAAGAGAAGGAATGCTTAATTTAGAATAAGTTGATTCTGTATTATTTACCTTTCTGATTGTGTATTATTTACCGTTTTGCGTTCTGGCTTCCGTTAATACATTTAGTTTAACAGACATGGCCCCCAAAACCAAGAAAAAGAACAACACCCAAAACCCCAGGAAAAAGCCTAGAGTGGTGGAGGGGGAGGACGTCGAGCACGGGACTCATATTGTTCCGTCAACTGAGCCCATACCAGTCGCAGAGGTGGACTTTACTGAGCATACAACTGTCTACAAGGACTTCATCTCGAGGGGCCTCATTTTTTAGAGAGGGTTGAGGCTGGAAAAGCCCTTCAGGAACTATGTGAAGGAGCATGGCTGGGAAGGCCTAATCGCACAACCGTCGCGTGCAAACCAGACCATGGCGTGTGAATTCCTGTCGCTCATGAAGTACAAGAATTCAGCAACTGTTTTCCTCCGTGGTCATTTGGTCGAGTTGTCTTCGGATTTGATCAACAACTTGTACAGGATCCCACCAAAGCCCTCGAGTTTGTATGAAGCCGCTGACACCGCAGTTGAACAAGCTTCATGGGAAGACATCATCATAGAAATCTATGATGACAGCGATGCTGTAATTTAGAATCTACCACAAGAATGGTCCAGCATAGAGAAAAAGTACTTGACTGAGGACATGAACGTGTGGTACAGTTTCATAGCTGCCCGACTACTCCCCGTGAAATTGAATAGCGAGGTTCATCGGTCCCGTATGCTGCTGCTCTACAAGATAAAGAAGAATATGAGCCTGGATGTTGGGAGTACAATAATGGCATACATCTGGGATTGTGTCAATGCCCATAACTGCATAGGCTTGTCCTCCCTCACCACTGCAATATGCGTGGAAGTAGGTTGCAGATACAAAGATGATGATGTCACAATGATGCCAAAGCTCTCCATAAACCCTCTCATATTCTCCAAGAAGAAGAACGTTACTGAGTCATCTAGGGCAGCAACCAGTAAATCATCGAATGAGAACTCGGATGGGGACTTGGCAGCATTGCAACTGAAGGTGGATCATTTGGTGCACTGGACATCGCAGGTTGGGAAGATCCTCACAGCCATGTGTGGCGAGAGAATCAATGAATTGGGTCCAATCCCTACCTTTGATTCGCCAAAGCCCAACACAGTGGAGAAGAGGGCGCGCAGGAAATGACTGCCCACAGTGAGCTCACATCTTCGTATTATCATGTTGTTTCATTTGCTAGTTTAATTTGGATGTGGGGATCCTACATTTGTTGCTTTCAAAACATACATTGCTACTTTGTTGGTACTATTTTTGCTTTGGATTTTGGAATGTTAGCTTTCAGGCCACATAATGTATTTGTGCTGTTGTCTTAAACGAACTGCATGAGCAATTCGTATCAAGTTCCTACCTGTGTGAAATTTCTGCAGCGCGCTGAACCAGTAGAGCTGCAACTGCAGCTGGCAGAACCTACCATAGGAATAATTGTCCACTTTTTTTACCAGCCTTTACCAAAACTGCTGGAGTACGCTGCAGCGGACAGAACTGCGCCACATGGCAACAAATTGGAAGATAGTTGTACAATAGTTTCCAGGGGCAACAAAACCCAACAAAGTACAAAAAGTAAATAAATTTTAACTTCGACATCGTTGTTCGACCCCCCCAGTCTACAACCAACTTCATCTTCTTGGATTGATTGTCTCGAAGTTCTCGGCCATCGTCATCTATCCAAATGCCATCTTTGTGTTTCCTCCGTATGGCTCCCGCCTCAATCTCGTTGTTACTAGGTGGAGGGGAAATAGAGGGGAACTCTAACCTTTCACTTGTAACCTCAAAATCAATTTCATCGCGGAAAGAGAATTTCCTACCTTGTACCACAACAGACCAACCTACATTGCACGGGTCATTTACGTAGAAAACTTATCTTGCTTGTTCGGCCAAAATAAACTGATCATTTTCATATGCCACGCGAGTCGGGCCAACAAGGGTAAATCCCATTGGATCATCAGTTCGAACCCCAGTTGTGTTATCAAACCATTGGCACTTGAATATCGGAATCTTGTATTCTCCATAGTCAACCTCCCAAATCTCATCAATAACACCATAGAACAACATCACAGCTAGGACTGGTTTTTTGTCTTTCTTACTTGCTTGCCACATAGTCTCCAACTCAATGTATACCCCACTATTTTTTGTCGTGCTCTTCAAATCTTGGTCCCTAGTAGCGAAAGAAAATCGTTGATGTCATATCCGGAATACCTCAAAACCGTGCAGTTAGGCTTCCTTGCAAATGGCCTAATTTTTGGGTCGTAATCAGCAACATTGCATCGGTCATTTAACCAATTTATAAACTTGTCATTGTGCTCCAACTGGACTTTATTAGGGGGCCACGTGGGATGACACTCTGTTATCGAATTAAGGTGCTCAGTCACATAAGCAGTAGTCTCCAAACAATTCCTCAACACATACAAATGAACTGACATCAGATCACTATTCAATGGAGTAAATAACGTTCCCATCGACCTCGGATTGCCCCCCTTCCTCCCAAAATGTCGATTCAGGGGCACCCCAAATTTTCTGTGTCCCTGCAAATAGGAAGAGAAAAATTCAATCACTTCTTCGGTAACATACCTCTCAACAATACTAGCTTCCGGCCGACTCATACATTTCACGTACCCCTTAAAGACTTTCATGTGACGCTAGAATGGATACATCCAACGCATGCCAACTGGACCGCATATCTTTACCTCCCTCACTAGATGGACGACCAAGTGAACCATTATATCAGAAAAGGATGTAGGGAAATACATTTCCAACTTGCAAAGCACAACAACAACATCTTTTTGTAGGACATCTAGATGGTCCCGGTCAATAGACTTCCGGCATATAGAGGCAAAAAATATACAAAGTCTAGTGATTGAGTGCCTTACATTGGCCTCCATTACCCCACGAATAGCAATAGGTAAAAGTTGTTGCATCAAAATATGACAATCATGAGATTTCAACCCCATCAACCGACAATCCTTCGTAACTACCCGACTCACGTTCGATGAATAACCAATGGGGACCTTCACTGATTTCAAACTATCACAAACTGAGATTCTCTCCTCCTTAGACAAGGTACAAGGTGCAGGGGGCAAGTACGTCCTCTTACCCTTCACTTCTAGGTAGAGGTCATTTCTGATTCCCAAATCAACCAAGTCCAACCGGGCATTCAAACAATCTTTCGTCTTCCAAGGAATATTCAAGAGGGTTCCTATCAAACATTCACAAACATTTTTCTCAATATGCATCACGTCTAGGGAATGCCTAACCTCAAGATGCTCCCAGTATGGTAGATCAAAAAATATTGACCTTTTCTTCCATGGCCCACCACAATTTATTTTGCCCTTGCCTTTGTACTTTCCCAACACCACTCGTAATTTCTTAACCTTACTGTGAATCTGCACACCAGTTAGTAGTGTAGGGGATTTCCTTCGTTCATTCCCGCCAACAAAATTAACCACATCATCCCGGTATTTATGGTTTCCGTGGAGCCATTTTCTATGGCCAAGATACACTGTCTTTCTTCCATGTCTTAGCTGTTTGAATTCAGTCTTCTCCTCACAAATGGGACATGCATTGTGCCCCTTCACAACGTACCCCGACAAATTTCCGTAGGCTGGAAAATCATTGATCGTGCAAAAAAGCATGGCACACAGTTGAAACTCCTCATTCATATGGCCATCAAATACCAACACCCCTTTATCTTCCCACAATATCTTCAAATCTTCTATCAATGGTCTCAAATACACATCAACCTCATTCCCAGGTTGTCTAGGACCTGAGATTAACATAGGCATCATAACATATTTACGTTTCATGCACAAATATGGGGGCAAATTATATATAACCAACATCACGGGCCACGACTATGCTTCGATGACATATTACCAAATGGATTCATCCCATCAGTACACAATGCAAGGCAGAGATTTCTTACCTCCGAAGCAAAGGAAGGATATCGCTTGTCAAAATTTCTCCATTGTTCACCGTCCGCCGGATGTCTTATCTTGTCATCATGTAGTCTTTCCCGCTCTCCATGCTATCGCAAGTTCTTCGCATCTTCTGAATTCGCGAATAACCTGTTCAACCTAGGAATTATAGGAAGATACCACATACACTTCATTGGGACCTTCTTCTTCTTCTTAGCCAAACACCTATCATCATCATTCGTCACACCCTTATATCTTGAATTTTTGCACACAGGACATTCAACCGCATCTATCAAATCACCGTCATACAAAACACAATCATTTGGACATGAGTGTATTTTCTTGTATTCCAAACCAAGTGGACACAATATTTTCTTGGCCTCATAATAGTTTTTTGGAATTCCATTCCCTTCCGGAAACTTATCCTTCAGAATCTTCAGTAGTGAATTCACACTTGCATCACTCCAAGAACTTGTAGCTTTCAAATTGAAAACCTCCATAATAAAAAATATTACGGTATCCTTACTTTTACATCCCGGATACAATGGCTTCTCTTTCTCATCCAGCAAAGCCCTCAACATTGTAGGCTTCCCCTCAAAATCTCTCACAATGTCATCGAACATACCATCAAATGTACATTTGTCTCCATCTACCTTGTCCAACCCACCATCATGTCCTTGCTCAACCTCTCCATGAAATGTCCACACAATGTAACCTCCGTCAAATCCGTTCTTCAACAAGTGAAATCTAACAACCCCACGATTGTCAAACCGTTCACGACACAAGCATCTTTTGCATGGACAAAGTATCCTCTCCTCCCGACCAAAGGCATAATCTAGAAACAAATCAATAAATGCAATATGTTCACCACTCACTCTAGCTACACTTGGACAGTTAACCATTTTTTCCCTCCACGCAAACATTGATTCACGGTCCGTTGTATCTAAACAAGACAAAACACACTATTACACATATTTTCATTGGTCAAAAATATGAAAAATGAACACGATCTTTTTGCTACACAATACTAAACGTGTCATGCATTTCCGTGTATAAGCATGCGAATCGATCAACTGCATGTTCTCGGGATACATATAAATATATATACCATCTACCAAGAAACACAAAAATGTTCACATCAACACTCATTAATTTACACTCCCACAACATGATCAATACTCAACCAACATAAGCTAGGCATAGAGAAACCAATAATAAATATGAAAAAACTACCTCCAATCATGCATTTATGGTTCTAGTTGATTGAAATTTCCAGAAATTAATGAATACTTACTTCCATGAGTCTTCATTTGTTTGAGTTATTGCACACCTTCCCAAGAAATCTACCATCTAATAATGGAAAAGGTTCAAGCTCAGAACTAACTAAAGAGGGTAAGTTCGGAGCATTAAATGCTCGATTTAGCACCGTTTTTTGTCAATAGTATACAAAACCGCTGCCAGTTTTCCAGCCTTTTTCAACGAATTCATTCAGCACCGGTTTCTACATTTTCATAACACCAGTTCCTATAACCGGTGCCAAAAACATACATCACGCCGGTTTTCTAGGATTCTTTGCGCCGGTCTTAAAACCGGTGCGAATATAACACCGGTTATCATTATTTTTAGCACTGGTTTCTTGACCGGTGCTAAACTCTCGACGGTTTTCACAAAATCTAGCAGAAGTTTCTCGACCGGTGTAAAAATAACACCGGTTTTTATTTAAATAACCGGTGCAAAAATATTTTTAACCGTTGCCACGATAACACTGGTTTTAGAACCGGTGCTAACACAAAAAAAACTGTTGCTAAAATATGATTTGCATCGGTTTTCATAACCGGTGTTAAAAAACCGGTGCCAGAGGGGGGTCTCTATGGTAGTGTGTGAGAAATGATTGGACGCTTAAAAGCTAAGTTTTGATCACATATGCGAGAAATGATTGGACGCTTAAAAGCGGAGTTTTGATTACATGAGAGCGAGAAATAGTTGGAAGATTAAAATAAAAGTTTTGATTGCACGAGCAAGAAATGATTAGACACTTAAAAGCGAAGTTTTGATCACATGAAAGCGAGAAATAGTTGAAAGATCAAGAGCGAAGTTTTGATCGCATGAGAGTGAGAAATAGTTGGATGCCTAAAAGTGAAGTTTTGATCGCATAAGAGCGAGAAATGATTGGACATTTAAAAAGAAAAGTTTCAATTGCACGAGAATGAAAAATGAATGGATGCTTAAAAGCGATGTTTTGATTGCATGTGTGAGAAACGATTGGATGCTTAAAGGTGAATTTTTGATCACATGAGAGCGAGAAATAGTTTGATGCTTAAGAGCGAAATTTTGATCTCATGAGAGCAAAAAATAGTTTGATTCTTAAATGCAAAGTTCTGATCGCTTGAGGGCGAGAAATATGCACTGTACTTTGGGGATAATTTCAATATTTTCATTAAGTAAATGAGTTGTTGTGCAGAGCATACAATTTAAGGAATAATTACATAGCGAAAACAGCTATGCTTCAACCTCACAAGCCTTAATCTTAACTCTTCTCACATCTTGTGATATTGTCGAAGGTTAACTATGTTCCACCGCTTAGGAATGTGGTCACCATTCATCGAACCCAGGGTGTAACTCCCCCCCCCCGGGTGAGCTTTGAGCACTCTATAACATCCTTCCCAATTAGGGCCTAGCTTCCCCTCCAGTTTCTGCTTGCTTTTTCCATTGTCCCTCATGACGAGGTCCCCCACGAAAAACCATGCTCCTTTCACCCTTTGATCATGATATCACTTCACTATTTCCTTGACTTTGGCTTCACGAATGGGCGTTGTGGCTCATCTTTCTTCTATTAGATCCAAGTCGAGGCAACAGTTATCCTCATTGATGGCATTATTGGCTATCATTATTATGGGGCTAGGCATGCCAATTTATGCAGGTATCACGGCCTCTGAGCCATACACTAGCCTATACGGTGTATCTCCCGTGGTAGAAGATGCCACTGTTCAATAGGGTCACAATACGTTGGGTAGCTCGTTGACCTAGTTTCCTTTTGCTCCCTCTTGTTTCTTTCGGATTCCATTGACTAGGGTTCGGTTAATGACTTCGACATGCCCATTTTCATGGGGGTGATATACTGATGTGACTTTTAGTTAGATTTTGAACTCTGTGCATCAACTTTTGAAGGGATCACTTACGAACAGGATACCGCTCTCTGTAATGAATACATTTGGTAACCCGAAGAAACATATAATGTTCTTCCCACAAAATGAGATGACAGATTTCCCCTTGATGTTTTCAAAATGGCTCGGCTTCGACCCGCGTAGTAAAGTAGTCAACTGCCACTATTAAGTACTTGAACCTCCCGGGTGCTTCCGGAAAAGGTCCCACCAGGTGTATTTCCCATTTATGAAATGGCCAAGAACTGTATATGTTAATCATTTCTGTCTGGGGAACAGGGGTTATAAGCACATGCTTCTGGCACTGGTGGAAAGCTTGGATATACATGTTCGCATCTTCGAACACGGTTGGCCAATAGTTCCCAGCATGAATCATTCTCCTTACTACCGATCGAGCTCTTTGATGACTACAATAGATTCCTTTGGGAACTTCCTGCATCAAGTATTGTGCATCGGTAGGGGTGACACATCGAAGTAAGGGTTATAGATACCCCCTTGGATTCAAGGTCACATCTTGTATAACATACTTTGGTGCCTTGAGTAAAACTTTTCATGCTTAATATAGTTGGTGAGCATGCATATGGAATTACTCTGGAAGTAGGGTCTAAACCTTTGAGCAGCGTGAACCAACGCTAGGACTAGCCTTTCTGATGGTCGTATACCTTGTCTTGGGTCCTGCAAGGCTCTGCTAGCAAAGTATACAGGGTTTCGCTGTATGATGGTCGTATACCTGTCTCCTTTACTAGCACTGCATTGATGGCCAAGGCAGATAATGAGATAAAAAGGTACAAGACTTCTACTCTCTCCGAATTCATCAACATTAGCTGGGTTTTGAGGTGTTTTTTCAAAGCTATGAAATCCTTTTCACAACTGTCTGTCCATTCAAACTTTTTGGCTTTGCAAAGCATCTCGAAGAAGGGAAGATTCTTTTATGCACCCTTTGATAAGAATCTGCTTAACGCCGCCAAGCATCCTGTAAGTCTTTGTACTTGTTTCACACTTCGAGGACTCCTCATGTTCATCAAGGCTTTTATTTTCTTTGGGTTAACATCAATGCCTCTTTCCGAGACTGTGAATCCTTATAATTTTCCAGCACTGACCCCCACGATGCACTTCGAGGGGTTCAACTTCAAATTAGACCCTTACAGGCCCTCAAATAACTTGCCTAGGCTCTGAAAATATTGATCGTAGGTTCTTCTCTTCACTACCATATCATAGACATAGATTTCCAAATTCTTCCCAATTTACTTCTTGAAGAGTTTGTCCACTTGGTAAGTTTCCTCGGCATTCTTTAACCCAAACGTCATTTTCTTATAAAAGAAAGTGCCTGCATCTGTAATGAACAAAGTTTTCTCCTTGTTTTCCTCAGAAATGAGTATCTGATGGTAACCCTTATGAGCATAAAAAAAGGCCAAGACTCGGTAACCTGTTACTGCTTCCACCAGCTAATCCATCGAAGGCAACTAGTAGTTATTCTTTGGGCAACACTTGCTCAGATATCATCATTGTGGCCTCGGTGGGGTAACCTAATTTATTCATCCCTAGGAACCTATGTGGTCCTATACCTTAAATTCATTGCACATGCATCATGTCCCATCCATTTTTGGCACCAGGAAAGGGTTATCCAACCATTGGGGGTATAACACCTCTTTGATAACCCCCGCACTGAGACGTTTATCAATCACTGATCTGATGGCTTCATATCTCTTAAGGGAAAACATTCTCTGCTTCTGCTTAACATGCTTTATTAAAGGGCCTTCCATTCTTGTCTTATCATTCCAGGCATCATGTTTCCTACTGCCACAGCCCCTACGTCTCGAATGGAAAGCGGTTGAGTGCCAACCGGTCCTGCATCCTCGTGTACCGAAGACAATATCCTTCACTTTTGCACCTCTCGATCTCCATTCAAATATGGCTAATCATTTGTAAGGTGACTAAAATCCCCATGATGTTCACAGAATCTATTTGTAGCTCTCCTTACAGCTACGATGTATTTGTCAAACTTCCTCTCGATGGCTCTATCGGCCTCTTACCTCTATCTCCAGATTTCACTTGCTTAGCCATCATACCTTCCCTATTTTTTCTAGTCACTTCCTCAACTTTCGAGTGTTGTCTATCACTTTCTGAAACTGCTACGAGTGTTTGGGGGTTTTACCTTTAACTACCTATATAGCTCCAAATCTTCCATCCCCAACAAAGTTCCCCGCATCACTTCATTTTATGTTCCTTCTACCACCCCTAGGCTCTCATTGATATATTTGTGGTGAACCGTTGTCATGGACTCCCCGGGCATCTATTTTGTTGGATACAACTCCGTCAATGTTTTAGTTAACTTTTTTTTGGCAATACTGGCTTAACAACGCTCAACTAAAATCTTGGTATGACTGAGGGCACCAAGACGTGCTCCGGATAGGGCCAACTCCAGAGCATCCCGGATATCCAAGAGACATAGGTCTCTGATTGTAATAATCATACCCCTTATAGCCAACCATTGTAGGGCCCATTTGACCTCCGGCTCCTTGCAATGAAACCATACATTTCAGCTCATTTCCTGCTAACGCGGGCATACCTAGCATCGAATAGCATCCCTGCATCCCCTCAGGGAAAGAGGGTTGCGGACTTTGTTTGGCGACTTCCTGGTGCCCGAAGTATGAGACCCCATCATCTGGCTCTCAAGAGAAAGAGCTCTCACTTGTTCCCAAGTTATCGACGGTGCTACAGCCCCGAATGACCCTGGACCTATCAGCGGGAGGACCACCTTATACCTTGCTGCCATCAACACTTGCGAGATCTGCTCCAAACTTAGCTACTGGCTCGCCACTATTTCTGCAATGTTCCTATTTTTCTGTAATTCTCCTTTCATAGGCTTCGATGTGAGAGTCGGCATAACACTCAGTGAGAATTCCATCATTACCCCTTGGCACTTGAGGGAAAATCTCAGGGGCCGTGACACCAACCCCTGGTTCGATATTTACCTCTAGATCTCTATTTACCCCATTCGTGGTGAGTGGTTCCTTAATGCGAACCTCCAGGCTAGGATTCACCGATACCTCCATCGAATTTGTCCCCATACTTTGTGTCATTAGGGCAGCAGCCATCATCCTATACCACGAATGTACTTCGTCACCAGCGCCTGAGCCTTTGTTCCTCAACCACTCACTTCTCCAAGCCGTAGCCGTGGATGTGGACATCAACCAAAAGATCTAGATCTTAATTCTAACGGGTCCCACTGGGCGTGCCAACTTGATGCGTCTCTTCACCCAGTCTGAAGCCCACGTTTGATCTGCTAATAACTATCCACTGCCTGGAAAATAAACAGACCCCAGAGTGTTCCCGGGGGAGAAACTCTGACGATAAAGTCCATATATTGCCAGACGATCGATGAATAGTGCCTAGTCTTAAAATAAGGATGTACATTCCTATTTATACCTCCTAAACCCTAACTGTGATTTCCTAATCCTTAAACTTCCTTTTTCCTTGCTGCAAGGCCCAATAAGACTTCTTGATGTGAGACCTTAATGGGCCGCCTTTGGGCCTTTCGAAGGGTTGGGCTGGTAGCCTAACAAAATCTCAGTTTTGCTCATCACCAATTGTTTTAGCTTCTTAAAATTGTCATATGTAATTCCAGTTTCAGGCATGGTTTTAGGGGAGGACTTGGACGAATTTGCTTAAACCGTTAGATTTGTCCATTTAAGATTAGTGCTTAGAACTATTAGGATTCTAATGTGTGTGGTTAGTGTTGTTTATTTAGGGTATTAAATTGAGCTTTTAAGGGAATAGTGTGTACTTTAAGTGTGTTTTCTGTGCAGATTTGATGAGTAAGGAATTTTGGAGATGAAAGCAAGGAAGATGCGAAATTGAAGGATTATGGAGCGTAAATGGGAAGTTAACACTACACCCTTTTTTCCCATTGAGATTTTAATGAGGTAGTGTGCTCCAATGGATAATGATTTTCATAATGAGGTAGTGTATTCCAATGGATAATGAATTTTCATTAATCCAGGATTTGAAGAAAAGAGCAATAAAAAAGAAAGTGAAGTGTTGAAAAAATAATGGAGAAAATATTGCTTCTTGATTTTTTACATTTCTAATTTATATCATTTAAGGAAAAAGATATTTACGTTTCCATATTATTTAGTTAGGTATATTAATAATTTTGGCTTCAATAGAATTTTATTTACTTTTCAATTCCTTTAGAATGTTGAAAAAGGGGACATATAAAAGCATCCGCCTACATGGGGGCGAACGGATTCCTTTATATTATCGACAGTCTAGTTGAATTTTCATTTCGTACAGCAACCGATCATTGTTTGGGTGAATATTTATTCGGTTGAAAAATTATTTGGTTTGATATTTTTGATTGTGCAGACCTACGGTTTTCTGGTTTGATTATTTGGTTTCGTTTTCTTTATATTATTATATATTAGTATGTTTTGTTTTTATATTATTTTTTTTTTTGGTTTCATTATTATGAGTAGATAATTTATATATTGTATAGAATAATGAATATTAGTTTATGAATCGTAATGCTTAATTGTTTTATAATTCATTTGTATGTGTTCTTGATTGTTCTTGTTTTAATTTATTATTCTTAATGTGTTTAAGTCAGGCCCACTTGAATATTATTGTGATATAGCTATCTAATTCCACCAATACGTATCGTTGGAAAGCATTAGTAAGTAGCGAGTTCTTTTGGAAACTATATAGATAACTAGTTAATACTGTAACAGCAAGATGTGGAAGAATTAAGTGTGCAATACTTGGGTAATTGCTATATCAGGTTCTTTTCATTCTTAAAGCTATCGATGTGTATATCTGGCTCAGCGAATACTCTCCGGGGTCATCTTCGTATGAGAAACAATTGATTAATTAAAATTGGTTAATTGCAATTGGTCAATTGTCGACAAGGTAAGAAACACTACCACAGAGACCGACCTCTAGCATCGGTTTTTTAGCACCGGTTTTTTAATTTTTAACACTGGTTTTCAAAACCGGTGTTAATTTAACACCATTTTTTTAATTTTAACACCATTTTTTCAAAACCGATGCAAAATTTTACAATAGCACCGGTTTTGGAAACAATTAGCACTGGTTTTTAAAAACCGGTGCTAAAAATTAGAAAATTTTAATTTTCCCGCCAAAGAAATAGCCAAAAAATGTAAATAGCACCGGTTTTGAAAAGATTAGCACCGATTTTGATAGCACCGGTTTTGAAAATATTAGCACCGGTATCTAAAAACCGGTGCTAAATATTTGTAAAATTCTATCTTCCCGCCAAAAAAATCAAAAATAGGAACGGTTGTAGTTAAAAATAGCACCGGTTTTAAAAACCGGTGCTAAAAATTAAATAATAGCACCGGTTTTTGCAAAAAATAGCACCGGATTTAAAAACCGGTGCTAAAACTTTTCGAGACTCATTTTCCTTCTAAAGAAATAGCAAAAAAATTTAAAATAGCATCGGTTTTGAAAATATTACACCGGTTTCTAAAAATCGGTGCTAAACATTTGTAAAATTCTATCTTCCCGCCAACAAATTCAAAATAGCACCGGTTTTAGAATAGCACCAGTTTAAAAACCGGTGCTAAAAATCAAGGAATAGCACCGGTTTTTGCAAAAAAATAGCACCGGTTTAAAAACCGGTGCTAAAAATTAAAACTTAGCACCGGTTTTTAAAATTTAGCACCAGTTTAAAATTTGTTTTTGTAAAATTTAGCACCGGTTTTTAAAAAAATAGCACCAGTTTTTATAAACTGGTGCTAAAAAATTTCTATAATTGTTTTCCCGCCAATGAAATAGCCCAAAATTTTAAAATAGCACCGGTTTTGGAAGAAAATAACACCGATTTAAAATTTTCCCGCCAAAGAAATCGCCAAAAAAAATATCCCGCCAAAGAAATTGGCAAATAGTTTTAAAATAGCATCGGTTTTGGAAGAAAATAGCAGCGGTTTAAACCGGTGCTAAAAGTTTTAAAATTTTTCCCGCCAAAAATTCACCCCCCCCCCAAGAAATGCCACAAACTTCAAAATATTTTTTGAAAATTTTTAAATTTCATTATTTCCGCCCAAAGAATTCAAAAAATTCGCTAAAAATTTCAAATAATCTTCCCAGACATTTCATAAGCAGGGAGCTGCTGTACAGCCACTCTAAGCTATTTTTTCAACTTTCAAAATCGTTCACTTCTTTTGTTGACTTTAACTAATGACTAAGTTAAGTTAAATTAATCAACCATCAACCTTCACTGACCTCATATATACAAATAAGAATAAAATTTGTTTACATTAAATAATTAATGTTCAACCCTTAATTGATTAGTATACTCCCTCCGTCCCGGATTAAATTTCACAAGATTAAAGATTCAGTCAAACTAAGAAAACTTTGACTACATATTTGAATAAATATATAAACAATCGTGAAAACTTTACTTGACTTTCAATATATAAACACTAATAAGTGGGTCTCCTGACAGGCGGCCTGTCCATAAGCTTATGGACAGGCCACTTATTTCTTACCTTAAACACAGCATTTCTTAAATTACATACAAAATTTAAAATTTTTGAAATTTTGTTAGATTATATATTTTTATATTTTCACCTTCAAATACATATTATTTGTTTTAACTTATAAATTGCAATATTTAAATTTTATAAAAAAATTACAACATTTTAGCCAAGTATCTCTGAGGACTGTCTATAAGCTCATGGCAAGGACGCCTTTCCTGAGACTTTCCCAACACTAATAACTAGGCTAACTTTGACTAATCAACGGTCAAACTATACTTGACTAATCAACGGTCAAACTATGCTTGACTTTCAATATATAAACACTAATAACAAAGTTGACTTTAACTAATTAACGGTCAAAATTTATTTGAATTAGTATATAATAAATACTAATAAAAATGTTTGACTTTGTCTAATTAACGGTTAAACCTTACTTGACTTTCTGTATATAAACACTAGTGACTAAGCTGACGTTAACCAATCAACGGTCAAACTTTACTTAACTTTCAGTATATAAACATTGATAATAAAGTTGACTTTAACTAATTAATGGTGGAAATTTATTTGAATTAGTATATAATAAATACTAATAAAATTTTTTGACTTTGTCTAATTAACGGTTAAACCTTACTTGACTTTCTATATATAAAAACTAGTGACTAAGCTGACTTTAACTAATCAACGGTCAAACTTTACTTGACTTTGAATATATAAACACTAATAACAAAGTTTACTTTAACTAATCAACGGTCAAGCCTTACTTTAACTAGTATATAATAAATTAAAAAGACTTGGGTGAAACGGTCTCACCCAAAATTATGGTGAGACTGAGGTCTATATTAAAATAAGAAAAGGGGTAGGGACTTCTATGTGATTATATTAGAATAATAATACATCTTTCTTCCCCAATTCACCAACCGTTCTCTATTCGTCCTCTGCTCTTCCTCCATTTTTCCTCCGCAGCTCCGCTCCTCCTTCATTTTCTCTTCCACGGTCCACCCCACTCCAATCTGCTCAGATATGCTCTTCTGTGCTCCGATTTGCTCCATCCATTGCTTCACTACTCTATGAAACCCTAGGTTCGTCTCTTTACTAGTTTTTTTTTTCCTATTTTCTAATTTTAATCTTTGATTTGCGGTCTCAATGTGGTGATTCCGACATATTTTCACTGTTTAATTGATTTTTTATTGTTACTTGCAGGTCCTTGCTTGTTCTCGAACTGAATGAGTTGAGATATGCTCCGGCCCGTTCAGATATGCTCCACTATGTTGCTTCCCTCTGCTCCGATTTGCTACGCTCTGTTGCTTCACTATGCTATGAAATCCTAGGTTCATCACTTTACTTGTTTTTTTCTCATTTTAATCTTTGATTTGCGGTCTCGACGTGATGATTCCATCATCTTTTCACCGTTTAATTGATTTTTTATTGTTATTAGTAGGTCCTTGCTCGTTGTCAAGCTGAACGGGTTGAGGAGGACCCTCTACCACTGGCGCTGCCACCCTCCGCTACCGGAGCCTTTAAATCTAGCATTGGTGAGTCTCTAAAGCTCACTGTAATTTACTTCTTCATTTCTCCGTTTTCAGTTTGATGTCTGCCGATTTCAATTGCATTTGTGATGTTTAAGCGTTTGATGTTACTAAGCTATAGTAGATTAATTCTATATATTTCCGTTAGTTTATTGTTTTAAGTACTGTTTTCTATTCTATAAGTACTGTTTTTGCTGTGTTTACATTTTAAATCAATCGTGAAAAGTTAAATTGTGTAGGTTAAGTTCGGATAGAGGGAGTATGATGATTTAAAAAATTTGAATAATTAGTGATTGAACTGATAAGTGTTTGAATGTGACTTCCGACTGATTTTACTAAATATATACTCTTCTGTTGTTCTATTACAAAAAACAGAAGCGAGTATTTGGTGCTATTACGGAAATATTTTCATCTCATTTGTTCCATTTGTTGATTTGTTGAAGATCTGTTAAGCTTAATTTGATATAATATTTACTCAAGAAATCTCAGCCATTGCTTATCTGTGATAATAAATACTAATTAAATTAAATATATATAATAATAAATAAATTTCAAAACTACAAAACTAAATTTATAAGTAAATATAAGTGGGAGGACTAATCTATAAATTTTAAAAAATTACCCCAAACATCTTAACATTAAATGGATCAAATAGACAAAAGACTTATATTCAAGTGTTTTATAATCCATATTCATTATAAACAAGTTTAATAAGTTAGTTCATTTAAATTTATTATAAATTTTAAAATAAGTATATATATTCTTATAAATTCTTATTGGCATGAACGTAAATGGAAAGCATTGACTATAATCAATAAATATCCATATCTCGTTTCAATAACTATTAGGGTCAAATTATAATTATTTATACATTACCATATATTTTAAAAGTTATAAGAAATTTGTTGCAATAAATAAAAACAAATATAAAATCAACTTATTAGTTATATCAATTATAAAATAACCTTGTATAGTGATTAAAATGTTTAAAACAAGACGTTGTGTTAGTTTAATAGTGGAATTTTTGTTTCACCCTCTAAATGTATTTAAATTACTTATATAAATAGAAGAGAAAGAAATCATAAAAATATATTATAAACACATTCATCATGTATGGAAAAGGTAAAAACATAAGTCAAATTAATAGGGTAAAAATAATAAAAAGGATTTGAAATCAAACGGTATTAAATAATCCTCAATTACAAAATACTCCTCAAATTAAATAATGTAATAATCAATGAAAATTTTTTGGAAAATACCGTCTTTCCATTATTCCGTAGGCTTATGGAAAAAATAGGATTTAATTACAATAATACAAAGTAAAATGTCTTAGTTGCATATCAAAATTTTATTATGCAACGTGTAGTAGTTATAAAGTTTATAACCCGATTCATTCAACCCATAAATTTTATCTTCATTTCTTTTAATTTGCATTTTAAACCATAATATTTCAATGACTTATGGAAAGACCGTCTTTCAAGAGAGAGACTCATAATAAATTCAACAAAAAAAAAGATAATAGTAATCAATAGTGGAAGAAAAGGTGGAAAATGGAGAATGAAGGATGAAGCCGCAGGAGGTGAAATGAATCAAAGCAAGGCAGCAAGGCCTTACTACATTAGTCTCATATCGAAAGTGGTGGAGACTTTGTCTTAGATTTCAACTATAAATACTAGGGAACTCCTTCATTCTTTCAAGGCAAAGCATTAGATGCAATTGGGCCATAAATGACAAATTACTTGGCCTTGAATTTTTGGGTTGTAATTGTTAATTTAAAGTTAAAATTTTAGCATGCTTATATGTTTTTTAGTTTGGCCCATAATTGTTGTGGGCCAAAAAATTGATTGAATTAAATTCAATTTGATTAAGATTGGAAACAATTCAGTTGAATTCGGCTTCAAACCAAATTCAAATTTTTAATTTGGTTCGGATAATTTGGGTTATTTGAATAATTTGGGTCGGATTCGATTTTAAATTTTTTAGGAAAAAAATTGAATAACCCGAATCGAATAGATTGAAAATTTAATCGACGCCCACCCCTACTATATACATTAATGTGGAAATAAATTATTAATTTTGTGAAGTTGATTTTATTATTAAATTAATGTGGAATAAAATTGTTAATTTTGAGTCTTTTTCCCTTTCTCTAAAAGCGGCAGCGCACTGCAGCTTTCAGAGGAAGGGATTTGTTTTCAACGTCGTAAATAAATTAGCACCGGTTGAAAAACCGGTGCTAATAAAACCAACCGGTGCTAAATTAGCACTGGTTGAAAAACCGGTGTAATAAAAAAAAACTGGCGGTTGAAAACCGATGCTAACAAAAGAAAAACCGGTGCTAACAAAAGAAAAACCGGTGTTAATTTAGCACCGGTTGAAAAACCGGTGCTAGTTTAGCACCGGTTGAAAAAAAAAACCGGTGCTAATTTAGCACCGGTTGAAAATAAACCGGTGCTAATTCAGCACCGGTTGAAAAAAAACCGGTGCTAATTTAGCACCGGTTACTTAGGCACCAGGTTTTTTTTACGAAAAAACTGGTGCTATAACATAAAAAAAACTGGTGCTAGAGGTGGGTTGCTGTGGTAGTGAAAGAATTGGGAGGGTTTAAACAATACTTGTCATCCTATAACTGATAGATGCATATGAATTGATTTATCTTTGCACCTATAATCAATATTTAACTAATGTGAGTTATTTCGAGCCGATTTCATTCATCATATATTTTCTACATTCTTATATTTGCTATTTTGCATTTTAATTCATATTTGATATTTGTTAGTTTGCATCATTAGTTGTTAGAAAAATCTTGAATTAAGGCAGAGTGGCTACACCAAAAGGTTTTATATTTGTAGGTATTATTTATAGTTATTGCTTTGTTCCTCGTGGGATCGACTCTGCTTACTACTGTAATAATCTCATTATTAGAGTTTAAAGATTATTTTTGTGAGTGAAACGATGTTCACCAAATTGGCGCCGCAGCAGGGGAATGGTTGTTCAATTTCTATAAAATTTTACCTACTAATTTATGTGTTAGTGCTTGATATATGACCGGATCAGTGCAACTGTATCTAATATTCGATCTGAAGATGGAAAAGACAACCAAGCGTAACAAGAAAGTGTTGGAACAAAATTCTGCCGTAGGGCTCTAGCTTGGCCAAACAGGACCTGATACAGCAGCAAAAGCTGAATTTTGTCCCACAAATAGCATAATGGAAGAAATTTCATTGTGCCCTACGATGGATAATTGACGGCATCCGAAAGCGTAACCAAAGACTATAAACAAGAGCGCTTATTGGGGGGGCAACCCAATTTTCTTTGTTTTTCTTTAATGTTTTTCTTAGTTTGATTTTTAATTGCTTTGTTTGTCTTTTAAAAAAGACAAAGTTTTGGAAAATATCGTATTTCCATAAGTTTATGGAAATATGGAGTTTAATTAGAATAATAAAAGTTAAAATGTCTTAGTTGCAATATTAAAATTTTATTATGCAATGTGTAGTAGTTATAAAGTTTATAACTCGATTTATGCAACCCGAAAATTTTAACATCATTTCTTCTAATTTACACTTTAAACCTTGATTTTTCCATTGCTTATGGAAATACCGTCTTTCAAGAAACGGACTCTTTAAAAATAAAGAAAATGAAAAAAAAAGAAAAGAAAAAAAGAATCACCACTCCTGCATTGTTTGAAATTAAATTTGATGGGTTTAATGTGTTGCGCGAGGGGGGAATTGCTCAGGAGAAGAGGTTTTGAGCTCATATGGTACTGCAAAATTGGGTAATTATAAAGATTTACAAAGCAGGGAGTAGAGAGCGACTGGAGCTTAGCCATCTGTTCACCAAAATCAATTAACCCTACCAAAAGGTAAAACTGCGCATCTCCTTCTTCGCAAGCTACCACTTTCAACCTCCAACTCTACCCCAAACCGGCGGGAAACGACACCACCGTCCAGGTCTCCGTCAGTTCCACTCACGCTGGCGAACCAGCACTCCTGCCACGACGCGCCACCCCTCACCACAACACCATTGCAGGAGCTTTGCTACAGCTCAAGAGCGCAACACTCCGGTTAGGACACAGAACCCAGCTCAGCAGCGTAGCTTCAGTCAGCGTCACCACCATCCACCTCCGCCGGTAAAGTGAGCCACCTAAAGCCTCAGCTTCCTACCACAGCGCCACTCACTTTCTGTTTTTCCACCATTTCGGCACAACCTTAAGACCACTAGCTCGTCCAGTAACAAAATTCCTGATAAGCTTCCTTTCTTTTGTTTATAATTTTTTTCCCGTAATTTTAGCTTTAGGCGCGTTCTATGTGACGTGTGCTTGTAAAATAATGTAAAATATGAATGTATGTTTCTATTAATGTTACAAGAGTACTATATAAAGACACCATATATAGAAGTACAAATGGAAAATGATTCTAACTGTGGTACAAGATATACATAGAATATAACAAAATATCTCCTTAACACACCTCCTATAGTTGGAGCATGTGGATTACGAATGCCCAACTTGCCGAAAAGAGTCTGAAATGACTATCGTCCAAGAGTTTTAGTAAATAAATTCGTTTCAGCGGAAGAACGAGAAACCGTCGGTTGCTTCTTAGTCTTCCATGATATGGGGGAATTCACCAAGCATAACAAAATATCCTGTCAAGCAGTGGCGGAACCGGCCTAGTATTTTAGGGAGGGCTTACTTATACTAACAAAAAAAAATTCGGACGCTATATTATATTGGTAATTTTTTTCTAGGTGCTGAATTACACTGAATTTTTTTTCTGAACACAAGTCGACATATTCAAACAAAATTCGCTTCAATAATAAAGTGTTTATAAAATAATCCAATTTCTACAAATACGATAAATCACACTTACAATTATTCGATCTTGTTAATTAATATGTTAAAAATAACTTAAATAAGATTATAAAAATAAAATTAGTGAGCAAATCATATGTATAATCAGTTTATACCTAAATGAAATCAGTTTATACCTAAATAAAATTAATTTATGTCTAAAATTAATTAAATAATTTAATAACTTGGTAAAATTACAACTGAAAATATATAGCTTTATTGTGATTTTCTTAATTTTATAAAAATTACCATATTCATTAGCATTAATTTAAAAATGAGATAAAGAATCTCTTATGATCCTCTCATCTTAATTTATTATAGTAACAAAATCATATTTAATGCAAAATACCAAATATCACAAATGACAAGCAATCATACTACCGAATATAAAAGTTACAGTAAACTATTGTTAGCAGTACTATTTTGACTTCCATAAAAGCAGTGGGCTTCAAAAACTTGGTTAAGAAACTTGACAGCGGGCCCATGACTTCGTTTGAACGGCCCAATTGGTTTTTAACCCATATTTTGCCTTCAGACTTTTAATCAAAACGACGTCATTTTGATGTCTGAAGGGAAAGAAAAAAAAGCAGGCCAGTCGTCTTCTTCGGTGAGAAGACGAACAGGGGGCAGAGATAGCCATCCAAGGGGGGGCGGAAACCATTTTTCAGGTGGGGGCTAGACCTAATTTCCGTGCTACTAAATCTTAGGGGGGGCGCCAGCACCCCCTCGCCCCTCTAGATCCGCCCATGCTGTCAAGGAACGTCGAGTAGTTGGACAAGCAGCCCAATCCGAGTCGTAGAAAGCTGACAGCTGTAGAGAACTCTGAACAAAAAGAAATAAACCTTGACCATGATGACTCTTTAAATAGTGCAAGACGCATAGGGCAGCATGCCAATGTGTGACGCGCGGCTTCTCCATAAATTGTGCTAAAGTATGGACCGAATAACTGAGTTTTGACCGTGTAATAGTCAAATAAATGAGTTTCCCAATCAAACGACGGTTTGCGTAGGATCAGGATGTGAAGGACTCGTTGAACAAGCCAAATTGTGCTGTTGTTCAATAGGAAAATCCATAGGCTTTGCAGCTAGCAATCCGGCTTCATGTAAGATATCAAGAGTATATTTTCGCTGTGAAAGAAACATACCATCAGGTCTCCTAGAAATCTCAATACCCAGAAAATACTTCAGAGCACCAAGATCCTTCATATGGAAGCATGAGCTGAGATACTTCTTGAACTCGATCATCAAGTCTGAGGAAGAGCCAGCCATAATCAGATCATCAACAGAAACCAAGACATGGAGGGTAACACCGTTACGCAAATAAGTGAGCAAAGAGTTATAATCTACTTTACTCTGAACAAACCCAAAAGTACGTAGAGCAGGAGCAAGTTTTGCAAACCAATTGCGGGGAGCCTAGCGTAGACCATACAGGGATTTACGAAGCTTGCAGACCAAACCCGGAATAGGAACGGAGTAATGATGTGTGTTAGATTGTGTTCATATTTTGTGGGATTATTATGATTTTATTGAGATATAATTTGCACTTTTAGGTGTTTTTGGTGCAGGAATACTTGGGTTGTGAAGAATTGAGAGGGAGTTATACATTGTACTCTTTTTCCCTTAACCAACGGTTTGTTCCCACTACATTTTCCAGGTTAAGGTTTTTAATGAGCCGATGTGCTCCAGGGATGAAGGAAGAGAGGCAAAAGAAGAATTGCTGAAGTTATGTGGTGAAAAGTGAATTATTGAAGAGGTATGGATTTGAAGAAAATAAAGATATTCACTTCCCATATTGATAAGGATCGTATTATCTCCTTCCATTTAAAATTTCTTAATTTTAGGAATTAGTTATTTAGTTAATATTTTAATCCTTTCTTCCGCGAGAAGATTCCGAATTAGATTTGTAGTTGGTTTATTATTTTGAGCAGGCGCACTAAGGTTTATAAATACCTTAGGTTTTGCGGAAAAGAAAACATGTACATATGGTAAGAGTAGTTTTAGTTATAATAAAATATTATGTTTTGAGGTTTGTTTATGTTCGGCAGCTGGAGCAAATTGCTGGGAGCAGAATTATTTGGTTGAATTAGTTACATCCATTGATTTTTGTGCGCACACTTTTAATTCAAGCTCCTGATTTGTTATTTGTTTTTCGTAAGTTATTAATTTGTTATTTTGATTATGATTTATTTTTTATTTTTTTTGGTTTAACTATTATGAGTAGCTAATTTATATATTGGCATGGAATAACAAGCATTAGTTTATGAATCCTGCGGCCTAATTGTTTTATAATTGATTCTTTTGTTTTCTTGATTGTTCTTGGTTTAATTTATTATTAATGTGTTTAAGCCTGGTCAAATTGAATATTATTGGAATAATGCTACCTAATTTCACCAATAAGTAATCGTTGGAAAGGGTTAGGAAGTAGCGAGTTCTTGTAAAAAATAGCTAACTAGCTAAGACTGTAGTAGCAAGATAGGGAACAATTAAGTGTGCTTTACTACTTGCGAATACTTGGGTAATTGCTATATCAAGTTCTTTTCATTCTTAATGCTATCGATGTGTGTATCTGGTTCAGCGAATACTTTCTGGGGGCATCTTGGTAAGAGAAACAATTAGTTAATTACAATTTTTTAATTATAATTGGTTAATTGTCGATAAAGTACGAAAGAATTGGGGAGGTTAAGCGTACCTACTTTCCTATAACTGATAGATGTATATGAATTGATATATCTTTGCGCCTATGATCGATGTTTAACTAATGTGAGTTATTCCGAGCCGATTACCTTATTCATATATTTTATAGATTTTTATATCTGTTAGTTTGCATTATTATTTCATATTTTTTATTAGTTAGTTGCATTATTAGTGGTTAGATAAATCTGAAAATTAAGGCGTGGTAGCTACACCAAAGGTGTTCTATATTAGTAGGTATTTTATTATAGTTTTTGCTCCGTTCCTCGTGGGATCGACTCTGCATGCTACTGTACTAATCTCATCTATAGAGTTTGCAGATTATTTTGGTGAGTGAAACGACGTTCACCAAGTAACCCAGTGGAGGATGCATATAGACTTCCTCATCCAAGTCACCATGTAAGAAAGAATTGTGAACATCCATTTGATGAATGTTCCAATTTTGAATAGCAGCAACGGCCAAGAATAAACGAACAGAGCTCTTCTTGGCGACCAGGGTGAAAGCTTCAATAAAATTAGTTCCTTCAATCTGTCGATTGCGAAGAACAACCAGGTGAGCTTTATAGCACTCAATAAAGCCATCGGACTTGAACTTGGTCCAATATACACATTTGCAACCAATGGCATGTTTGTCAGCAGGGAGAGAAGACAGAACCCAGGTATTGTTCCGCTCAAGGGCACTAAGTTCATCAGACATGGCCTCTTGCCAGTGGGGATGGCGAGAAGCCTCGGAATAGGTAGCAGGGTCTGAGCTATCAGTCACTGAACCCAAAAATGCAGTATGCAAAACCCAACAAATTTTGAAAAATAAGATAACCGGTAATAGAGTAACGAGTACCTGAGGACATCAGGCGGAGTAGCGAGAGCATCAGAGGGGGTTTATTTCTTGACTAGCAGTGCAGACATAATCTCGTAATTAAAGTGGAGCACGACGGATGCGAGTACTCGACGGTCGAAGAGACGGCGGCGACTCAGAACCCATGGAAGCAGGCTCCAGCACTATGATCAACTTGATCAGTGGAGCAATAAAGTCCGATTGTGGCTTGGACATACACTGCTGCGACACCGTACGTGCTAGTGGCGCAGTGGCGGAGGCGGGATCGAAAGGTTGCAGAGATGTCTCGGTCGGAATCCAGTGAATCGCCAGTAGGTTGGCCGGAGTTTTGAGTTTGATGGCGAGTTGGCTGGAATCTGGCGGGTTGGTCGAAATCTGGCCGGTCGCCGGTGGAGATGCTAGAATCTGGCTCATCGCCGGTGAATTGGCTAGAATCTGGCCGGTCGCCTGTTAGTAGGTTGGAATTTGGTCGGTCATTGGTGAGTTTGCCGAAATCTGGCCGGTCGCCAGTGAGTTAGCCAGAATCTGGCCGGTACCCGGTGGGGCAGCCGGAATCTAGCTGGTCTTCGGCTAGCTTGCAAGAATCTGGCCGGTCAATGGTATGAAGGTGTTAGGGTCCGGCAATGGCATCTCAAGAGGCGGCGGTGCGACTTGCTCCTTAATCGACTCGACAGGAACAAGATTTTCAGGAACTGAAGCAAATGGAAAACAGTCTTCATAAAATACAACATCTTGTCTGTCAAGCACAGTGCGGGACTCCAAGTCATAGAGGCTCCATGCTTTCTTGGTAAGAGGATATCTAAGAAAGACACACTTGCAACTTCTGGATGCAAACTTATCTCGCGGCTTTGGAAGTTGGGATGCAAAGCACAAACAACCGAACACACTGAGATGGCTGGAACTGGACCCGCGACCATTAGGTATTTGATAGGCCAAACGTTCAGTCAACACCGGTGTACGAGTGTGTTTGATCAGATAGGCAGCAGTAAAAATGCATTCTCTCTAGAAGTCAATTGGCAAATGGGCCTGGAACTGAAGAGCACGAGCCACGTTGAGAATATGGCGGTGTTTTCGTTCCCCGAGTCCATTTTGTTGTGGTGTGTAGACGACCTATTTGCTAGGTTTTGGTCAGCTCTGAGGAAAGCCATTCTCTGGATTCTTTCTTTAGGAGCGAAAGAAGATGGATTTTAGAATGGTGGATGTCTCAAACCGGATTCCATTCTCATCAAAGTAACGTCTGAGAGGAAGAAATTTGGTTCCATTGCCAGCGCAAACTTTCTGAATTGACCGACAGAACTGTGTCTGAGCAAGAGCAAGAAACTCCTTCATCTTGGCATGTACTTCAGTCTTGGATACTAATAAATAAACCCAAACAACTCGGGAATAATCATCTAGTATAGTCAAAAAGGAAAAAGCTCCACTAGAAGATGGTGAGCTATAAGGCCCCCAAACATCAGAATGAACAAGTTCAAACAAATAACTAGCCTTAAAAGTACTTAAAGGAAAGCTAGATCTAGACTGTTTTGCCCAATGACAAACGGAACAAGGAACAATTTTTATTTAAATGAATATGACTGGAAGAAATATCAGGTATAGAAGAGAACAACTAACTGGAAGGATGACCAAATCGCTGGTGCCATAATGACGGGGAAACGGCTGCAGCAGTAAAGGAGAACGGTGACAACGTCTTTGGCGATCTACCAAGGTTGCGCAACCAATAAACCCTACCCCGCTGATCACCCGCGCCAATCACTGTCCTTGTGCTACATCCTGAATGATACATAATTTTTCAGTAAGCAAGACTAAGCATTTTAAGGCTGCAGTTAACTTAGCGAAAGACAATAGATTGCAACGCAATTCTGGAATAAATAGAACATGAGTACCGAGTATGTCACCAAAATATAGGTTCCCATGATGAGAAGCAGTAGATATAAAGCCATCAGGAAGAATAACATCAACATGATCAGCAGGTTCAATATAATATAGAAGAGTCTTGTCACCGGTCATATGATATGACGCACCGGTATCAAGAATCCAAGGTAAAATAGACTTACCTGACGCATTGCCAGAACTAGTCAAATTAGAGAAAATGTTAATAACTGAGTTCCACTGCTCTTTGGAAAAGGCGGTAACGAAAGTTTTCCGATCAGCATAAGAGAGAACGGCCACGGCATTGGCAATAGGTGGAGTCGTAACAGCGATGGCAGGTGCAGCTCTGGCGAATGGCGCAGCAGGTTGGGCGCGAGTTCGCTGGGGCTGAGCTCTCTGACAAGAATTTTGTTATCACTGTTGCTCAAACCATTCGGGATAACCATGAATTTTGAAACAGGTAGCAGCATCATGACCCTTGCGGTTGCAGTGAGTACAAATGAGGGATTTTCGATCAACGGCCGGGGTGGGCGGGCTGGGACTTTAGGCGGCAGCGGATGGCTTCGGCTGTGGCTGAGGTCGACGTACTGCATAGGCCATATTGTCTGGGGCAGATCACGAGCATGAACAACAGTCTTGTAATGCTCCATCTGAATGGCAAGCGAGTGAACACGACCAATAGGATGCAAACGGCCAACTGTCAAGATGTGAGATCTCAAGTAATGGTACTCTTCATACAATCCTATGAGAAATTAATGAATCATCTCTATCTCACGAGATTCGGAAGCAGTATGACCAGCAGGACAAACACATGTCTGAGCAGGAAATTCCCACAACTTCTTACATGTAGTATAATATGCAGCAACAGATTGACCATTCTGGCAACAAGTATAAATGGCCGCAAAAAGTTCACACATGTGCGGGCTATTACCTAGGGAAAAATGCTATTTCAGATCATCTCAAAGATCCTTAACAGACGCACCATAAGTAATACCAGAACGAATGGATGTATCAAGAGTTTGAACCACCCAACCAACAAGCATAGAAATCACACTATTCCAGTCATTATAAAAAGGTTCAGCAGGCAATGGCTTAACAAAAGAACCATCAAGAAAACCCTCCTTATGGTTTACAGAAAAAACATTATACAGGGAAACATTCCATTCATTATAGTTATGACCCTAAAATATCTAAAGACAAATTCTCAAACCAGGATAATCTGACGGATGAACGTAGTAGGGATGATTAGTAGGCAAAGTATGAGAAGAGTCACTTGAGGACTGGCGAATGGCCTGAGCAGCGGTCATCGCTGCGGCTTGCACGGCTGCCTAGAAGATGGCAAAATCTGAGGCAGGAAAGGTGGATGGATGTGGTGGCATCAGGATGATCACCAATGGAGGTGCGGCAATGTCAACGTCACTAGCGGGAGGCAGAACAGCTCCAGCGAGTGGGTGTGGAGGCGGCGGCACAAAATTTGATGGTTCGGCGGTGGCAGCATCAGAAACAAATGGATTAAGGGCAATGGCAATATCTTCAATTTCAACATGATCAGGAGGACCCATGATGATAAGAAAAGGAGCGGCAGTCGGACAGCCTTGAACAACGATTGCGGCGGCGGCACATGGCCACGAGAGATAGCGGCACGTGAAGGCGGTGGCAAGTGGAAAATCGGCGTGTGAGGCACGGTTATGGTGGTGGAAAAATTTAGGATTTAGGTTTTAAGGATTTTAGCTCTGATACCATGTAAAATATTGTAAAATATGAATGTATGTTTTTATTGATGGTACAAGGGTGTTATATAAAGGAACCATATACAGAAGTACAAATGGAAAGGGATTCTACCTCTGGTACAAGATATACATAGAATATAACAAAAATATCTCCTTAACAGTGCTTCTTATACTTTTATTGAACTTTCTTAACGGCAAGCAAGATTTAAGTGTTAGGAGGTTTGTGTGTTAGTTGAATTTATTTGAATCTGAATTTTATGGGGAAAAAAGGGAAAAATCTGAATTTTGAAGTCGAGTCAAGTATTTAGTACTAGAATTTTGATTGTTGTTGTTTTTGGGATAGATTGACCTTGCTTGGTTGAGGTGTGTAGACGGTGGATGTCTCAAACCAGATTCCTTTCTCATCAAAATAACGTCTGAGAAGAAAAAATTTGGTTCCATTGTCAGCGCGAACTTTCTGAACTGACCGACAGAACTGTATCTGAGCAAGAGTAAGAAACTCCTTCATCTTGGTATGTAGTTCATTCTTGGATACAAATAAATAAAACCAAACGGCTTGGGAATAATTATCTAGTATAGTCAAAAAGGAAAAAAGCTCCCTAGAAGATGGTGAGCTATAAGGCCCCAAACATCACAATGAACAAGTTCAAACAAATAACTAGCCTTAAAAGTACTTAGAGGAAAGCTAGATCTAGACTGCTCTGCCCAATGACAAACGGAACAAGGAACAGTTTTATTTAAATGACTATGAATGAAAGAAATATCAGGTATAGAAGGCAACAATGAACTGGAAGGATGACCAAATCGTTGGTGCCATAATGACGGGGAAATGGAGGCAGTAGTAAAGAAGAATGGCGGCAACGGCTTTGGCGATCTCCCAAGGCTGCGCAACCAATAAACCCCACCCTGCTGATCACCCGCGCAAATCACTGTCCTCGTGCTGTATCCTAAATGATACATAATTTTTCAGTAAACAAGACTAAGCATTTTAAGGCTGCAGTTAACTTAGCAAAAGACAATAGATTGCAACGTAATTCCGAAATAATTAGAACATAAGTACCAAGTATGTCTCCAAAATATAGGTTCCCATCATGAGAAGCAGTAGATATAAAGCCATCAGGAAGAATAACATCAACATGATCAACAGGTTCAATATAATATAGAAGATTCTTGTCACCGGTCATATGATATGACGCACCGGTATCAAGAATCCAAGGTAAAACGAACTTACCTGACGCATTGTCAGAACTAGTGAACTTAGAGAAAATGTTAATAACCGAGTTTCACTGCTCTTTGGAAAAGGAGGGACCAAAATTTTTACGATCAGTATCGGAGAGAACAGCCACGGCGTTAGCGGCAGGTGGAATAGCAGCAGCGATAGCAGGTGCGACTCAAGCGAATGGCACGGCAGCTAGGGCGCGAGTTCGCTGGGGCTGAGCTCTCTGACCAAAATTTTGTTGTCACTATTGCTCAAATCATTTGGGATAACCGTGAATTTTGAAACAGGTATCAACATCATGACCCTTGCGGTTGTTGTGAGTACAAATGAGAGATTTTCGATCAATGGCAGGGGCGGAAGTGCCAAGACTTTAGGCTGCAGTGGACGGCTTTGGTTGTGGCTGAGGTCGACGTGCTGCATAGGCCATATTGCCTGGGGCTGACTCACGAGCATGAACAACAGTCTTGTAATGCTCCTCCTGAATGGCAAGTGAGTGAACATGACCAATAGGAGGAAAAGGGTCCAGTGTCAAGATGTGAGATCTCAACGAATGGTACTCTTCATACAATCCTATGAGAAATTGATAAATCATCTCCATCTCACGGGATTCAACAGCAGTATGAGCAGCAGGACAAACACATGTCTGAGCAGGAAAGTCCAACAACTTCTTACATGTAGTATAATATCCAGCAACAGATTGACCATTCTGGCAACAAGTATAAATGGCTGCATAGAGTCCATACATGCGCAGACTATTACAAAGGGCAAAACATATTTAAGATCATCTCAAACATCCTTAACAGACGCACAATAAGTAATACCAGAACGAATGGATGTATCAAGAGTTTGAACCACCCAACCAACAAGCGTAGAATTCACACTATTCCAGTCATTATAAAAAGGTTCAGAAGGCAAAGGCTTAACAAAAGAACCATCAAGAAAACCCTCCTTATGCTTTGCAGAAAAAAATTAAACAGGGAAGTATTCCATTCATTATATTTATGACCCTAAAAGATCTAAAGACAGATTCTCAAACGAGGATAATCTGACGGATGAACGTAGTAGGGATGATTAGTAGGAAAAGTATGAGAAGAGTCACTAGAGGGCTGGCGAATGGCCTGAGCAACGGTCATTGTTGCGGCTTGCACGGCTGCCTGGAAGATGGCAGAATCTGAGGCAGGAAAGGTGGATGGATGTGGCGGCATCAGGATGATCACCGATGGAGGTGCGGCAATGTCAACGTCACCAGCGGGAGGCAGAACAGCTCCAGCGAGTGGGCGTGGAGGCGGCGGCATAGAATTTTATGGTTCGGCAGCAGCATCAGAAACAACTATATTAAGGGAAATGATGATATCTTCAATTTCAACATGATCAAGAGGATCCATGATGATAGGAAAAAAAGCGATAGTCGGATGGCCTTGAACGGCGGTTGCGATGACGGTGCATGGCTGCGAGTGATAGTGGCGGCGGTGCATGGCCGCAAGCGATAGCTGCGTGTGAAGGCGGTGGCAGGCGGATAATCGGCGCGTAAGGTGTGGTTATGGTGGTGGAAAATTTTAGGATTTAGGTTTTAAGGATTTTAGATCTGATACCATGTAAAATATGAATGTGTGTTTTTATTGATGGTACAAGGGTGCTATATAAAAGCACCATATATAGAAGTACAAATGGAAAAGGATTCTAACTATGGTACAAGATATATATAGAATATAACAAAATATCTCCTTAACAATGCTTCTTATACTTTTATTGAACTTGCTTAATGGCAAGTAAGATTTAAGTGTGAGGAGGTTTGTGGGTTAGTTTAATTGATTTGAATCTGAATTTTATGGGGAAAAAAAGAAAAAAAAATCTGAATTTTGTAGTCGAGTTAAGTATTTAGCACTACAATTTTGATTGTTATTGTTCTTGGGATAGATTGACCTTGCTTGGTTGTATATTTTTGTTTATAAACTTGATATTTGATGCACTCTGAAGATATTTGGCATAATTTTTTAAAATAAATTGAGTGAATTTGGCCAAAATGATACTTGGGATGACGAAAAATGGTGAACTTAAATGAATACACAACCTAGTAAATGAGGGGTTCAGTCAGAGTAGAGTAGTCTCTACATCAATTTTTATTCTGAGAGAATTTGGCAATACTTGATTATTTTATGTGAAAGTGATGAAAGGACTAGGTTATGAACCACACAGATTAAATTTGCCTACTATTTGCATCTATCCCTAGCGAAATACTTTGAGCCTTGGCCTTTTCTTTGATATGAGTTGCTAAATAATTTTGCCAAAACCTATTCTTTTCCCTATCTTGTCCCATGTATGCATGCTCTTGAGATATGATAAATAAATGGCTCACATTTAATGAGGTGTGCTTTGCTATTGTTCTTAAAATTGTTGAGATGGTATCTTCAATTTTTAGGTTGATACTTTATGCTTTATAGCAAGGATGAGAAAAATGGGGTGAATATAAAAATTCCAGTGCTGGAAAATAAATAAAAAAGGGGTGAATATAACTCTACCCCAAACCGGAGGGAAACGACACAACCGTCCAGGTCTCCGTCAATTCCACTCACGCTGGCGAACCAGCACTCCGGCAACGACGTGTCATCCCTCACCACAACACCATTGCAGGAGCTTTGCTACAGCTCAAGAGCGCCACACTCGGGTTAGGACACAGAACCCAACTCAGCATTGCAACTTCAGTCAGCGTCACCACCATCCACCTCCGCCGGTAAAGTGAGCCACCTGAAGCCCCAGCTTCCTACCACAGCGCCACTCACTTTCTGTTTTTCCACCATTTCGGCACAACCTTAAAACCACTAGCTCGTCCAGTAACAAAATTCCTGATAAGCTTCATTTCTTTTGTTTATAATTTTTTCCCCTTAATTTTAGCTTTATGTGTGTTCTATGTGACGGAGATGATTTCGGTAAACCAATGCATGAGCCGAGGCTCCCATGTCCCACTGACCGTGTGCTTGTAAAATAATGCAAAATATGAATGTATGTTTTTATTGATAGTACAAGGGTGCTATATAAAGACACCATATACAGAAGTACAAATGGAAAAGGATTCTAACTGTGGTATAAGATATACATAGAATATAACCAAATATCTCCTTAACACACCTCCTCAATTGGAGCAAGTGGATCACGAATGGCCAACTTGCCGAGAAGAGTCTGAAATGATTGTCGTCCAAGAGCTTTAGTAAATAAATCCGCAGGTTGACTTGAAGTGTGAATATGTTGAGTAATAACTTCTCTGGACTGTACCAAATCATGAACAAAATGACCGTCAATCTCAATGTGCTTCGTCTTCTCATGAAACACAGGATTAGCTGCAATATAGAGGGCGGCCTGGCTGTCACAATATAAATGCATTGGAGAATAATGACCAACCCCCGAATCTCGAAGAAGGGACTTAAGCCATATCAACTCACAACAAACTACAGTCATGGCCCGATACTCAGTTTCAGCGGAAGAACGAGAAACCGTTGGTTGCTTCTTAGTCTTCCGTGATATGGGGGGATTCACCAAGCATAACAAAATATCCTGTCAAGGAATGTCGAGTAGTTAGACAAGCAGCCCAATCTGAGTTGTAGAAAGCTGACAGCTGTAGAGAACTCTGAACAGAAAGAAATAAACCTTGACCATGATGACTCTTCAAATAGTGCAAGACGCATATGGCAGCATGCCAATGTGTGATGTGCGGCTTCTCCATAAATTGTGCTAAAGTATGGACCGAATAACGGAGTTTCGAACGTGTAATAGTCAAATAAATAAGTTTCCCACTCAAACGACGATTTACGCAGGATCAGGATGTGAAGGACTGGTCGAATGGGCCAAATTGTGTTGTTGTTCCATAGGAAAATCCGTAGGCTTTGCAGCTAACAATCCGGCTTCATGTGAGATATCAAGAGTATATTTTCGCTGTGAAAGAAACATACCATCAGGTCTCCTAGCAATCTCAATACCTAGAAAATACTTCAGAGCACCAAGATCCTTCATATGGAAGCATGAGGTGAGATACTTCTTGAACTCGATCATCAAGTCCGAGGAAGAGTCAGCAATAATCAGATCATCAACATAAACAAGGACATGCAGGGTAACATTGTTACGCAAATAAGTGAGCAAAGAGTAATATACTTTACTCTAAACAAACCCAAAAGTGTGTAGAGCAGTAGCAAGTTTTGCAAACCAATTGCGGGGAGCCTGGCGTAGACCATACAAGGATTTGTGAAGCTTGCAGACCAAACCTGGAAAAGGAACGGAGTAATGATGTGTGTTAAATTGTGTTCATATTTTGTAGGATTATTATGATTTTATTAAAATATAATTTGCACTTTTAGGTGTTTTTGGTGCAGGAATCCATGGATTGTGAAGAATTGAAAGGGAGCTATACATTGTACTCTTTTTCCCTTAACCAACGTTTTTTTCCCACTGGATTTTCGAGGTTAAGGTTTTTAATAGGGCGATGTGCTCCAATGGAAAATGTTCTTATTATATAAGACATTTTTCCAGGGATGAATAAAGAGAGGCAAAAGATGAATTGCTGAAGTTATGTGGTGAAAAGTGAAATATTGAAGAGATGTGGATTTGAAGAAAATAAAGATATTCACTTCCCATATTGATAAGGATTGTATTATCTCCTTCCATTTAAAATTCCTTAATTTTAGGAATTAGTTATTTAGTTAATATCTTATTCCGTTCTTCCGCGAGAAGAATCTGAATTAGATTTGTACATGGTTTATTATTTTGAGCAGCCGCAATAAGGTATATAAATACCTTAGGTTTTGCGGAAAAGAAAATATGTACATACGGAAGGAGTTGTTTTAGTTATAACAAAATACTAGGTTTAGAGGTTTGTTTACGTTCGGTGGCTGGAGCAAATTGTTGGGAGCATAATTATTTGGTTGAATGAGTTACATCCATTAATTTCGTGCGCACACTTTTAATTCAAGCTCCTAGTTTGTTATTTGTTTTTCGTAAGTTATTAATTTATTATTTTGATTATGATTTATTATCAAAATAAATCATGGCGAGCGGCGAGCGGCGCCCGTCCGGCTGCGAACGGACCGGCGGCTGCTCGCGGCCAGGCCGTCGCGAACCGGAGCCTCCGGCGGCGCTCGGCGGCGGAGCCGGGAAGCATCGGCGCTACCGCGGCGCCCGGCATCGGCGGGCCCGGCAGTGGTCGGCGGCGCTAGGTGGCGGCCGGCGGTGGACGGCGGCGGCCGGCGGTGGTCACCAGCGGCGGTTTCCCTTCTTCCATTTAACATTTTCCAATTTAAAATCTTCCAAATACAATATATTTTTAAATGTATATTGTATATATACAGTATAAATACAGGGCGTGGATAGTAAAATACAGAGCGTGAAATAGCAACACCCTTTCCAAATTTAAACTAAACAATTTCTAAAAATAACAATTTCTTCATTTTAATTCCAAAATTGATTAAATTCCTAATATCAGATTTTTGCAAATTATTCTAGTTTTTAATTTCCTATTATCTTATGAGAGAAATTAATATAAGATTAAAGCCTCCTATTTTCTTATATTTACAACCGAACCCCTCATCTTCCTCCTCCCTCCACCCTCCGCCGCCGGCCGCCTCCACCACCGCCGGCCGCCTCCACCGCCTCCGGCCTCCTCCGGCGCCGGCCGACCGGCACCACCTCCGCCCGCCAGCTCCTCCCCTTCACCTTCTCCTCCTCCTTCCCCTTCTCCTTCCCCTTCTCCTTCCCCTACCCCTTCCCCTCCTCCTTCCCCTTCTCCTTCCCCTTCTCCTTCCCCTACCCCTTACTATTCCGCCGGCCAAGGCCACCTCCGGCCAATACTCACCACCAACCCAACATCCATTCCACATTTACCAAAATTCTAACAAACCCCAATTCTAACAATTCCAACAAGTTCAACAAAATTCGAATAGATTGGCAACATTCAGGCAACATCCATATAATTTGCACGAAAATTTTAAAAATTTCGTCCAAAACTTACGTTTTCCGGCGGCGGCGGCGGTCGGCAGCGGCGGAAATGGGGAGAAGGAGATGGAGAGAAGGTTATGGAGAGAAGGAGAGAAATGGAAGGGAAATGGAGAGAAAATGGGAGAGAAATGAGAGAAATGGACCAATTTATACAACTTCTAAAAAATTTTATTTTTTATTTTCAAAATACTAATACGTGTATTTATACGTATTAGGGCGTGGATAGTAAAATACAGGGCGTGATATAGCAATCCACTTAAAATACGGCAGCAGAGTACAAGTGGGACTACTTTTAAGCAAATGTAGGAATGTTTTACTCATAATTGTCGTAAATGGGCGTAATTTTCTTTATTTATAGTTTATGTCTGTCACTTTTAAACCAACACATATCTTCTTACCAACATCATATGAAGCACATCCTCATAACTTTTATAGCAAGATGGCAAAAGGCGATCAAATAGCTTGTCCTTAGCTGTCCCGGTCGCATTGACACTACGATCATATTTAGAAAGGTAAATCACAGCACTCTCGTAGTTGAGCCCCTAACCCTCGACTGTACTCGGTGCGGACAAGAAACCTCCCCACTGGAGAAATTTTCACACTGCCACTGCCGAGAGTCGAACTCACGATGGCAAAAGCATAAGTCAGAGGTTCAACCACTTGGACAATCGTTTGGGTGTCTCATAACTTTTATACATACTACATAACAACGGTTGGATGGTTTAGGAGGTTTGTTAAGCCTCGCCAACAATTAATAGTTATTTCATTTGAAAAGTTTTGGGAAATATGGTCTTTCTACAGACTTATGAAAAGATAGGGTTTAATTTGAATAATAAAAAGTAAAAGGTCTTAGTTGCAATATTAAAAATTTAGTATGCAACATGTAGTAGTTATAAAATTTATAACCTGATTCATGAAACCCAAAAATTTTATGTTCATTTCTTCTAACACTTTAAACCTTGGTTTTTCTATGACTTATGGAGATACCGTCTTCCAAGAGATGGACTCAATTTCATTAAATATACTTCGAATATGTTTAAAAAACCCATTACTCACTCCATTTCTCTATTAGTTGCGCATTTTCCTTTTTGGGTTGTATATTTTATATTGGGACACTTTTTATTTTTGGTAAGATTCCATCATTTCATCCACTCATTCTACCTTTTACTTTCTATATTCAGTTTCATCCACTCTTTTCTTTCATTTAAATCCAAGGACTTAAACATATAGTGTCAATATTTGTGAATACAAAGGGAGTATTACAATTTTAAAATAAAACAGAATATTGATTTTCCAAAAAACGCTTAGTTATAAATATTTGAAATTCGAGTTTATATAATACAGAGTAATACGATCATTAATTAGGGGCGATGGTGAATAATTATTTATTTTAATTCATATTTTGTTATTGAATAAGTGTGAGATTTATCTCCATGGATTAGTTTTGTTCTTCCACCTGATATATATTGTTGTATTCATGATGAGAACTCGATTTAATTGTTGATGTATTGTTATCAATTTATTTGTTGATGTATTGTTCTCGATCTACTTGTACAGATCGTGTGTTCGCAAATTCGTTTGTGGTTTTCTTTTTGGGTTTTCATAAATTTGGGTTCATTAGATCTGTGTTTTTCAAGGTGTTTACAGTTTGGATAACATCGATCGTGGTTTGATCAAATGGTATCATAGTTATAGAAGATCCATGTTTGACGTAGTGATATTGATGCGTGATACGCTTCTTTTTTAAAAGTGGTCATGTTTTCGCATGAAATAAGTTAATATCCACGAGGGCAATATTACAGTTTTTTATTGGATCTCTGATCTGTAATAGTACAGATGATCACTCTTGTTGACATGTAATTTAGATATCCTTGCAATATGTTAGTTATTGCTAGAGGCTAGTTATGTTGGGTGTCAATTCCACTTATTGTAATCGTCGATGAGCATTTTTCCCGGCATTTTGGAATGATTAATTTTTTTTTATAAAAAAAGAATTCGATCATTAACAATTATTAAATATTACATACTTTAAAAATATATTATAGCAAAGTCTTGGGAATGACCGTTTTTCCATAAACATATGGTAAGATGTGGTTGAATTATAATTATAGAAAGGTAAAACGTTTTAGTTGCAATATTAAAAATTTATTATGCAACGTGCATTGGTTATAAATTTTTGATCTGATTTATTTAATCCAAAAATTTTATATTGATTTCTTCTAACTTGCATTTTAAACCTCGATAGGCCAATTACTTATTGAAAGACAGTGTTTCAAGAGACGGACTCATATATTATACCTATGAAATCGGGATGAATTTTTTTTATATTAATGATATTTTAAGTTAAGCTTTCGCCTCCTGAAAGATAGCATTTGCATAAATCATTGATAGATTGAGGTTTAAATTCCAAATTAGATGAAATGAAAATAAAAATTTTCCTAGTTGTAATTGCGACTAAAATCTTTACCTTATTATTATTTTATTTCAACCTCATTTCTCCATAAGTTTATGAAAAAACGTTATTTCTCATGACTTCTGCTAAAAGTAAAAATAGAAAAAGCGTAATGAAAATAATAACTTAAACGGTTATTATGGTGTTAAAGTTGAAAACATTCCATAAAATCAATCAATACTGCAATCAAAATGAAAATATTTTTTCAAATTAATGGAAAGGGTAGTACTCCCTCCGTTTTTTAATATTGGCACACTTACTAAAAATGAGTATTTTTTTTTAATTGACACATTCTATTTATGGTAAATTTAAGGTTATTACATCCACTCATTTTATTTTCTCTTCTTTCAATTCAATTTCATTCACTCATTTAGCATCTCCTAAATTCTAACTCCAAAAGTGATGTGCCAATGTTAAAAAAATGGAGGGAGTGTGAAATTTGGAAATTAGTGAGAATGAAAGAAAAATGAAGCAAAAAGGTAATACACCGGACTCTATCCCCGATTTGGAAACTCGGACTCCAGCTCAAATTGGTGAAGCATAGCCGGCCTAGTAGGAAGAGACCCTACCTATCATCCCAGTCCCCCCTCCCTCTGCGCAAGCCGGCTGACAGCCTGATTCTCCCAATTTTTGTGGATTGCTATATTACGCCTTGTATTTTACTATCCTCGTCCTAATATGTATACAGTATATTTTTTTAATTTAATTTCAATAACTGAATTAAAATTAATTTAGATAATTTTAGTTAGTTAATATTAACTGAATTAATTTAAAAGAAATTCCGCCGCCGCCGGACCACCGTGTGTCGCTGCCGGACCACCGTGCGCCGCCGCCTGCTCCGGTTCGCCACGGCCTGGCCGCGAGCCGCCGCCGGTCCGCTCGCCACGGCCTGGGCGCGAGCCAGAGCGGTCTCCGCTCGCCACGGTCTGGGCGCGAGCGGCCGTCGGTCCGCTCGCCACCGCCTGGCCGCGAGCCGCCACCGGTCCGCTCGCCACCGCCTGGCCGCGAGCCGCCGCCGGTCCGCTCGCCACCGCCTGGCCGCGAGCCGCCGCCGGTCCGCTCGCCACGGTCTGGGCGCGAGCCGCCGCCGGTCCGCTCGCCACCTCCTGGGCGCGAGCCACTGCCGGTCCGCTCGCCACGACCTGGGCGCGAGCCGGAGCGGCCTCCGCTCGCCACGGTCTGGGCGCGAGCCGGACGGGCTCAGCTCGCCATGGGCTTGGCGCGAGCCGGACGGCTTCCTCTCCCCAACTACCCACATTTAATGTCATTTACTCTATCACACACCCGAAAAAGTTGAATTTTCTGCTATAAAAAGATCATTTCTGCTGTAAAAATATGTGGAACTCCAAATTTTTACTCTCCAAATTTTTACTCTCCAAATTTGTACTCCAAGCAAGGGTGTTAAAAATTCCATGTCTTCGGAGGTAATTTTACTAATCAGTTTTCTGTCCATAAGTAATAGTTAAATTTATTATCTATTATTTTTTGAAGTAGAAATTTATGCTCATCTTAGTTTTTTTAATTTATGCTCATCTTAGTATTTTAATTTATTAATTGTAACGTAAAAATTATTGTAACGTTAATTTTAATTATTGTAACGTTAATTTTGTTGTTTTGTTAATTTTGTTATTTTGTTAATTATTGTAACGTTAATGTTGTTGTTTTGTTAATTTTGTTATTTTGTTAATTATTGTAACGTTAATTTTGTTGTTTTGTTAATTTTGTTATTTTGTTAATTATTGTAACGTTAATTTACGTTTTTTTACGTTATTTTGTTATTTTAATTTGTTGAAATGTAATTACTTTGTTTCATTTTACATTATTCAAATACAAGTATTAAAAGTTAATCTGAAACGACCCGGTTGCATTTTGGATTCCAAAAGTTCATTAGTAAACATTAAATTCGTTACGTTAATTAATTTTAAACCTTAATGTGAAAAGGAAGAATGTAATATTAATTCTAGTCACAATGTTATTTCATTTTTTTCCATTACATGTATGCTTTAGCTGTTAATGAGAAATGGCGGAGTGCACCCTTAAGTCCATTAGGAGGACAGTTTGAAATGGATGAATGTAATTTTAGTTTGGGGAGTTAATTTGTGTACGGGAATTTTATAACTGTAATGGCATTTCATGTACTATAATTTTATCTTTATGTTCTCTTCTTTAAGTATATGTTTTAACGTTTTGACTGTAATTTTATCTTTATTCGTTCATATGTAAACGTTAATTGACGACATCATTGTCGTTGGTATAGCAGTTGAGTGTAACTAATTACTTGATGTTTATTGCTGTTTAAGGATGACAATCAGTCATGTGAAGCTGCTGCAGGGCGGAATGGATACTCTCCATTTGCCACCTCAGCTGTGTTTCCAGGTGTTGCCGAGGCTTATTCCTACCTGCAACGGATTGCAGGTAGGATTTGAACTTGTCACGGGGTCCTACAAACAGAATAGGAATGGTCCCCTGAGGTTATATTGCATTTGCAATCGGGGCCGAAAGGATAAGGTTGTAGATACGAGCGAATCTGATGTAGTCCGACGGAGTAGCACCTCGACCAGAAGTTGTGACTGCCCATTCGCGATTGTCTTGAAACAGAGAATCACGGGGGATGGTTGGAATGTAGTGCCGTGCAAGGATCCTAGACGAGGGATGCACAACCACTCTTTCTCAGTGTACCCCGAGGGTCATAGACAGAGCTGCAAGCTCCATGCGGACGCGAAACAAATGATCAGAGATTTGACAGATTCAGAAACAGCCCCAAGGCATATCAATGCCAGCCTCAATAATTCGTTTCCAGACCTGCATCAGAACATTAGGCAGGTGTACAATGAGAGATCGGCATATGTAACAGAAAGGCGAGGCGGGCGCAACACAGCGGAGAATTGTTTGCATCTGGCCACCGCGAAAGGGTATGTCACTAGTCACTGCTCAGCAGGTGATCGTACTTTGACTCATTTATTCATGGCTAATCCCGATGCTGTTGTGGCATTTCGCACGTTTCCGTGGGTTGTGGCCATCGACTCAACGTACAAGACCAATCGCTACGGCATGCCATTCATTGAGATGGTTGGGATGTCCCCTTGCAACACAAACTTCCTGATTGCCTACGCAATTGTCGTTGACGAAACGGCAGATACCTATGAGTGGGTGCTGAACGCGCTGAAGAACTTGCTTGTGGATGGACCGTTCCCTGAGGTTGTGGTCACCGATCGGGAGATGGGACTGATTAGGCCACTTCGGACTGTGTTTCCAGAATCGAATCATTTGCTCTGCACCTGGCATATTAACAAGGATGTGGAGGCACGTGTTACTGTGCTGACAGGGAATAAGAGGAACGGGGCAGCGTTCAAGAATGGTGCATGGTTCTGGGTTTGCAATGCGTCCACCGTTTCAGAGTACGAAACCGCCTTGGTAGATATGAGGGCTGGATGGTCTTGGAGTGAGGCTGTTATTAGTTACGCTGAGACGACGTGGCTCACCCCCCATAAGGAGAAATTTGTGAGGGCATGGACGAATAGATTTCTGCATTTCGGGAACACAACTACATATGCAGGGTCGAAAGTGCACACTCGTCATTGAAAGGGTGGTTACAAACGTCGACTGGTTCACTGGACACGGTATGGAGGCGTGTCGACCTGCAGATAGCCCAGCAGATTACTATGATCAAGACCGGCCTGGAGAAATCAAGAACGTGCATTGGAAGATTGCACCGTAGGGCTCTTTTCAGCAACTTGATCAACAATGTGTCCAAATACTGTCTGGATAAATTGACGGTCGAGTTCGGGAGGATTGATGCACTCGGAGCACAGGTATATGCTTACTGTGGCTGTGTGCTGCGCTCGACACACGGAATACCGTGTGCATGCGTCATGGCAGGGGCAGTTGCTGAAGGAATCCCCTTGTACTTGGACGACATTCATCCGCTGTTTAAGAGCCTGGCATTGGGTGATCACGTGCGGAGCACGGAAAACATTGCGTGGGCCGAACAAGATCAGTCGCGGTTCAACACTCTGTTGGAGGAGCTGGCACGCAGCGACCCTTCGGTCCGCCGACGAGTTTCATCCTACATAGATGCGCAGTTGCATCCGGAGGAGAGCGGCATTGGCGAGCCGGACAATTGTACTAGTACACGTAGGAGACCAAGCGAGCAGGTCCCCCGATCAAGATCAACCCGACGTTCACCGAGCTACCACGAGCACGTGAACAGGCGATACGGGAGTAGTTCAAGGTCCCCGGGGCGTGCTTCAGGGAGCGGTCGCCGGCACGGTAAGTACAAGCACCATTCTTCCTAATGAACGCCGTCTGCCCAAGATATTTATCTTAATGTGTTCTCCTGCAGCGACATTCCCGTTCCTCGAAAGTGTCCCCCACATTGTCCGGCGTTACATCGAAGGCTGGAACGATGTCGTGAGTGATGGAAACTGTGGCTTCAGATGTGTTGCTGATGCGTTCCACGTAGACGGTGAAGGTGAATGGTCTACAGCGCGTCGGGCAGTATTTAACGAGATATCAACTCATTGGCCTGACTATGTTCCCATATACGGTTCGCAAGATGACGTTGAATTCGCCAGAGCCCGTATACACCACACCAGCGGTCCATGTGGTCCAGAGCATTGGTTTACGGTCATTGCAGACATGTTTCCTGTCGCCACCTACTACAACACGGTTGTAGTTTTATATTACATTTTAGAGAATGGGTCGGCGGACCATTGCTGTACAGTCCTTCCACTGAGGGCAGGTGGGGGCGAGGATGGAACAAGTAGGGAGCTACACATTGTATACGTTCGCAGTGCAAGCCATTTCGTCCGGGTACACGTGAAGGAAAACTGTCCCATGCCCCCCGTGGTTAATATGTGGACCATATTGAGGAAGGCTGATGTCGTAGGTTGGGAGTTACCCTTTCGTAGGAGGATAAGGGCTTGGAGAGAGCATACTCTGAGAGTAATTAACTGTTGTAACCCAGCGAAACATTTCGGCATGTATGCAACCGTTACAGTTATTATCGAAGCGTCACAATTATTTTGAAAGCATTACTGTTGCAAAAATCGATGACTTATAAATTTGATATGCACAAACAGTTACCGATTACATAAATGAGCAAACTATGGCAAAACTGTGGGTTCATACATAAGAAAACAGTCGACTAAGGAATGGGTCCATAACCGAGCCTGCGATACTCATCGCGATGACTGACAAAAGTCGTCATCAACTCCCTCATGCAGGGGTCGGCGAGTCCATCAACGGTCGCCGAGTCAAACGGATCCAGGGCGCTCATCATGTCACTCAGCATCTGTTGCACAGGAAACAGATTTTACAATAACGAAACAGTAAAATGTAATATAATTACTTGAAGCAAACAGTTCGAGAAAACTTATCGATAACTGATGATGTGTCCTGTCCGGTCCACTCGTGGCAGCATGTTCAGGATTTGCGATCAATGGGTGCGAATGAGTCGCGTACCAGTCCTCGTAATCCATGGTACACTCTGATTGGCTCGTGGCTATCGGGAATGCCGCAAGCTGACCGTCGTGCCAAGTGTGTGCCATCTCCCATAGGGTCAACTGCAGCCTCCCTGGGTAGGTCACTGAATAGCCGGCTGGATCAGCCGGGCGGGAACAAGGCTCGGGCGCAATTGCAAGACCCCGTGGTATACCCTGTATGAGACCGAACAGGCGCACAACGCGATCTGGCATGTACGCCTCCATTGCGTCGAGGTATCGAATCACGCCGCGGTAGTGAGTCCTCCCCCTCGCAGCCCTAACCACGTCCACTCCATATGGCAACCAATCTACCTGCAAAAAGTTTCACAGACATGTTACGTTTCTATGGAATCCGATCTACCTACTACTGTCAGAATAAGAGTAAAAGCATGGAATTCATACCTGGTCGGGCTGTAAGGCATCCAACTGACGCCTGATGGCACTGAGCCTCCCAGTATCCCTCCCTGTTTTATCCCCTGTGTGCCACCGGTTGGCGTGCCCCGGAAGAGCTGGCAATGTACTCGGTCTCGGCCGAAACATCGGAAAGTACTCGTATATCCATGCTTGAAGGAGCGTGCAACATCCGCATAGGCCGCGCGCCTTGGACCGGGACGCAATTCCCAACTGCAGATACAAACTGGCCAACGTCGCCGAGCCCCACGACAACTGCGAATCAAGAAGGGGTAGAAGGTTGGCTCTAACCTTATTCCCAGTTTTATCCACAAAAAGCGTGGATGAAAACAGGGTCAGCATGTAGCACATAAATTGGAAGTTCTCGCTCTGCCCCGCCGCTACACACCTCGCCATCAATGATTGGGCATCTATGTTACCCCCGTTCCAGTTTTCCGCGACAAAGGACTCCACGTCTTTCCCAAGCAGTTCAGCGCACGCTTCCTGAATAGTCTCCGCCGAAATGGTACTCGCAACAGCGCCACCAACGATGGGAATGCCAAGAATCATCTCAACGTCGTGCATCAGGATAGTCATCTCCCCAAAAGGCATGTGAAACGTGTTCGTGTCCGGCTGCCACCTCTCGACAAAAGCGGATATCAGTGCCATGTCAAGGAACTGGAACATAATCGCAGGCAGGTGGGCCAACCCGGTCGCACGTATCTGGGCCTGTGCAACATCGCTCAGTTCGGGGAGCGTGGCGACTAGCTGCTTGCATAGCGGCGACCGAGCATGGCATCTCAGCACACCTCGCTCTATACCATTCCAAACGTCAACAACGACGTGTCCTCCGAAGCTTGGTATGACGAGGTCATCTTGCGGGCCACCAGTCATCGGTCCCCGCACTAGCCACGTCTCATCGGCGGGTCGCTTCCTCCTATTCCTCGGTGCCCTTCCGGTGCCAGTCTCACCGGCATTGCACGATCCACCAGCTCTATTCTTCACGGTGTGCCTGGCTCCTCCAGCAGCATAACGTTCGATCCCAGCATCCAATGGCACACTCGTCCCAGGTTGGCCCATCAGGGGGACATCTTCCGGCAAGTCATAATTCAACTGCCAGTCACTATCGTGACGGATTCCACCAGACGCGAGAATGTTAATCTCCGGACCGTCCCATGTTGGCATGGGATCGAATGCACGAACGCTCGGTGGAGAAGGCCGCTCCGCTCCTACATCACACTCCTGCAGCCGAGGCGACGGTTCATCCTCAACCACGCGGCCTCTAGCCTGTCTCGCCGAGGCACTAACACCTCTTCGTCGTATGGAACGACCATGACCGTCAGGTTGACCAGCAGTGCTCATCTACAACACAAGATATGTAATTAGTATAACAATAATTGAATCAAACTGATATGATAAGATAAATTAACATACATTTCAACAACGTGTGAACTAATATTTTCGAACAGTGCATAATTTCAATTTACTAATGGAAACTACATATTCTATAATGCATAGGAAAAAGTGGATATAACATAAAAAAACCCCACCACAAACAGCAAATTTAATTCTCGTACAATCCCATACAACGAACTACACATTTTTAAAGTTACAAATTGGAAATTACATTACTAAATAATCTTATTTTTTTACCACATCACACTATTATTAACATTCAAGGAAATAATTGTTAAAACATATCATAATAATTTACTACACAATTGTTTACATCGGATTAATAAAGTTTATTTAAATAGAACTATATTCTATTATGTCACATATACTTTCCAAATTACGGAAATAGTAATCATTTCCAAATTTAAACTAAATAATTTCTAAAAAACACAATTTCTTCGTTTTAATTCCAAAATTCATTAAATTCCTAATATTAGATTTCTCCAAATTATTCTACATCTTAATCTCCTATACTAACCACCAACCCAACATCTAACCACCAACCGAACATCCATTCTACATTTAAAAAAATTCTAACAAACCCCAATTCTAACAATTTCGACAAGTTCAACAAAATTCGAATAGATCGGGCAACAATTCGCACGAAAAGTAAAAAAAAATTCCTCCAAAACTTACGTTTTCCGGCGGGTTTCCGGCGGCGGGCGGCGGGCATCGGCGGCGGCGGGCGGCGGGCGGCGGGCGGCGGCTGGCTGGGCGGCAGAAATGGAGAGAGGGAAGGGGGAGAGAAATGGAGAGAAAGAAGAAGAAGAAGGAGAGAAAAAGAGAGAAGGGAGGAGAGAAAAAGAGAGAAGGGAGGAGAGAAGGAAGGAGAGAAAATCCACAATTTATACTACTTCTCCCAATTTTTACTTTTTCATTTTAAATTAAAAATACATGTATTTGTACGTATTAGGGCGAGGATAGTAAAATACAGGGCGGGATATAGCAACACCCCAATTTTTTCCCAAAATATTCCCATGTCAGAAGGCCCAACTACCCCATCCTTTCTCCCCAAAATTTAAAATTTTACTCGAAATCCCCCCAATTCCCCTCACTCAATTAGATAGTAATAATTTGTGCACTAATGATATGAACAATAATTTGTGGAGTACGAGAGGTTAAGGAATTAGAATATTCTTATCGTATTATTTGTAGATGTAATTGTATTTTATTAATTTTTTCTACCTTGTATTGGTATTATGTACTATTATATAATGTATCATGACTTCATGAATACAGACAGATTATTACCCTTACTTTCTATATGGTATCAGAGCCTAAAATCCCGAGCCTCCAAACTTAAATTTTCCATCTTGAATTACCTTTCCGCTGTCAGTTAAAAAAAACACATTGCCTCTGCCGGCTGAGACTTGCCACCACCGCCTCAACCTCGTTGCACCGGTCCAATTTGTTGCCGCCGGAGATCGTTGCGCCAAACCAAGCTTGCTCGTCGGTACAAATTTTGCTCGGCGATCCAAGCTTGCTCACCGTCCGACTGCCGGTCTATCTCTCTGATCGCACGCTTGTGCCGCCGCCAATGTCGGACCCAGCTTGTTCTTCGTCCGGCCACCGATCTTCTTTCTGTTCGCACGCTTGTGCCGACGCCGACGCCGGTCCAAGCTTCCTCGTCGCCGACTGGTGTTGCGCCGACGTCGGACGACGGATCAATAACCAGAAGCGCGCGTGAGATTCACACGCGCGCCATACCAGCAGTGCGTGAAACCACGCGCTGTTGTCTTCAGACGCGTCCCTGCCTCCGCGCGCGTGTCTCCATGCGCCTGTTTCTCCAGGCGGGCCAGCTGCTGTTTGTTGCCTCTTTCTCCAGCATTATTGCAATAATTTATTTATTTGTTTTACTTTTACATCTACCCTTGGTTGCCATTTGTTTTATGGCTCTTTTCGCCAGCGTAGTGACGTCGCCGCAAAGGTTTGCGGTGGCCGGCTCCTCTGGCTTATCTACACGATCTGATTTTGGTATCTGATGTCCAATGGAATATGACCATTCATTTATTTAATCAATTTTATTCATTATCTGACCGTGGGTCAGGTAAGTCTACTTTACCCTGGATTCTTGATTCAGGAGTCGTATCACATGACTGGTGACAAGGGTTCTCTTCCTGATATTGCTACTACTACCAATACTGTGAATGTAATACTGCCTAATGGATCTGTGTCGTCTGCTACACAATATGGGTCTATTTGTTTTGGTGATGTCACCCTTACTCATGTGCTCTACATACCTACTTTGCGATGCAATTTATTATCATGCTCTAGAATGTTATCTGCCTTAAAATGTCTAGCCTTGTTTACTGAAAATTATTGTATTTTACAGAAAATCAGTACGAGGACTGTGATTGGCGTGGGTGAACAGCAGGGGGGGTTTATTGGCTTCGTCTGTTGGATACTCGTGTTCGTCCTCATATCCTACAGTCTATTCCGACAGTTGCTTCGGTTTCTTCATCTGATTTATGACATCAACGTTTTGGTCATCCATCATCTACGGTGTTGTCCTCTATTCCTACTCTTGATTTTAGCACAAATCATACTACTATACCTTGCTTTGTATGTTATAGAGCAAAACAGACTAGACATAGTTTTCCATTGAGTTCTACAAATGCTACGACATTATTTGAATTAGTACATTGTGATGTTTGGGGTCCTTATAGAATTCCATCTTCTAGTGGTGCATTTTATTTTCTTACAATAGTTGATGATTATTCCCGAGCTGTTTGGGTTTATTTGTTAGTAGCTAAATCTGAACTAGCTTCTAGATTTTTAGAATTTAGTGCCTTAGTGAAGAACCAGTGGGGCCGAACAATTCAACGAGTTCGGGCTGATAACGGCACTGAATTTTTGCCTCTACGATCTTACTTTACTGCATCTGGGATCATTTTTGATACATCTATGGTCGACACTCCACAACAGAATGGTCGAGTTGAAAGAAAGCATCGTCATTTACTCAATGTGGCGCGTGCTTTACGGTTCCAAGCCAGTCTTCCCATTGAATTTTGGGGAGAATGTGTTCTTACTGCTGCCTACCCGATCAACCGAACACCGACTCAGCATCTCAGCGGTCGTACTCCCTTTGAGTTGCTCTATGGGCAAGCTCCGAATTATTCATAATTACGGGTTTTTGGATGCTTGTGTTTTGCTACTCATGTTCCCAGATATCGTGACAATTTTGTACCACGAAGTCGGCGGTGTCTGTTCCTTGGTTATCCTACCGGAAAGAAAGGCTATCGCCTTTTAGACTTGGAATCCCGAGTGATCTTTAACAGTCGGGATGCTGATTTCTTTGAAGACAAGTTCCTGTACTCTACAACTCCGACATCTGCTCTATCCGATGAACCTGGCGGCACCACCACACCACCGCTGGATTCCTCCTTCTTCTCGCCGGAGCTGCACGGAATTTTTGTTCCGCCTTCCGCTGCCGATCCATCCCCGCCGGTCGCCGTTGGCCTTCCGCCATCCGCCGGTGGTCAGCTGTTGCCGTCTGCTGTCTCGTCGGTCACCGCCGGTCAATGCTGACCAATCAACACTGGTATTCACCGGCCATTCTCCGCCGCCCGACGCCGATACCTCCATGTCGGCCACCATCGTCCTACCTTTGTCGTCTGCTGCCGGTTCTTCTCTGCCAGTTCCCGCCAATGCTACATCCTCTGTATCTACTTTACCGGCTTCTTTGGTACCAGATAGTTCCGCTGCTGAGTTACCACCTACCAGACAGAGTGTTCGTTCTCGTCGTCCTCCGTGTTACTTGGCAGATTACGATTGTGATGATTATGCTTGTGCTCTTACTACTGAAGACCCCCCCTTCCGACTATGTTCCCTCATGCGCCGTCACTTTCCTCAGGTGTTCTCTATCCCCTTACTGATTATGTAAACAGTGATAATTTTTCTAGTATGCATTCTAGATTTTTGGGTGCTGTAACATCTAGTGCAGATCCCACTATTTATTCTGAGGCTTCCCAGCATGCTCATTGGAGAGATGCTATGGCGGAGGAACTTACTGCGCTGGAGCGAAATCAGACATGGACTTTGTCTCCTTTGTCTGCGCATAAGAATGCCATTGGGTTCAAATGGGTATACCGGACAAAGTTTCGTTCAGATGGTACTATTGAATGTCATAAGACATGCCTCGTGGTTCTTGGTAATCGTCAGGTTGAAGGAATTGATTACACTGAGACTTTTGCTCCGGTTGCGAAGATGGGTTATGTTCGTTTGTTTCTATCTGTTGCAGTTATCTATGATTGGGAACTGCATCAGATGGATGTTCATAGTGCCTTCCTGCATGGTGATTTGCATGAAGAAGTGTTCATGCGTCCTCCACCTGGCTATGCTTTTCCGCCTGGTCAGGTTTGTCACTTTCAGAAATCTCTTTATGGTCTTCGTCAGGCTCCTAGAAATTGGTTTTCTAAACTATCTCAGGTTTTACGGACATTTGGTTTTGTTCAGAGTAAGGCCGATTACTCTTTATTTGTCTATTCCCGTCGATCAGTTTCTTTACATGTTCTGGTTTATGTGGATGGTTTGGTTATTGCTGGTAGTTCTTCTTTGCTCATCTCTGAGTTCAAGAAATACTTGGGTTCTTGTTTTCACATGAAGGACCTTGGTTTGCTTAAGTATTTTTTGGGCATAGAGATTTCTATAAGACCGGAGGGGATGTTTCTCTCGCAAAGGAAATATGCTTTGGGCATCTTATCTGATATAGGCTTATCTGCTTCACAGCCGATTGATTTTTCGATGGAGCAACAACATGATTTGGCACGTGTTGAAGGTCCAGCCTACCATGACCCGGAGCAGTATCGACGCTTGGTTGGGCGGTTGATATACTTGACTATCACTCATCCTGAACTTAGTTATTCAATTCATACTCTTGCGCAATTCATGAAGTCTCCTTGTGTTCCTCACTGGCAAGTGCGGTTCGTGTGTTGCATTACCTGAAGAGTCATCCTAGTCAAGGTTTATTTCTCTCTTCCCGTAGTACTTTACAATTGACTGCTTACTGTGATTCGGATTGAGCTGCCTGCCCGATTACTAGATGTTTTCTATCTGGTTACATTGTTATGGTCGGTAACTCTCCGGTTTCCTGGAAGACCAAAAAGCAACCTACTGTTTCTCAATCTTTTGCTGAAGCGGAGTATCGTGCTGTGGCAGTTACCTGCTGTGAGTTATTATGGCTTAAGTATTTACTGAAGGACTTGGAGGTTTCGCACTCCTCTCCTATGCGATTGTTTTGTGATAGTCAATCCACTTTTCACATAGCGGCCAATCCAATTTTTCATGAACGCACCAAGCACATTAAAGTTGATTGTCACTTTGTCCGGGATCTTGTTCAATCTGGCACTATTGTTACTCAACATATCTGTACGACTGACCAACCTGCAGATTTGTTCACTAAGGCTCTTGGACGTAACCAGTTTCATTCTTTGCTTGGCAAGTTGGGCATTTCTGGTCCCCATGCTCCAACTTGAGGAGGAGTGCTAAGGAATTAGAATATTCTTACCATATTACTTGTAGATGTAATTGTATGCTATTACCTTTTCCTAGCTTGTATAGGTATCATGTACTACTATATAATGTATCTTGACTTCATGAATACAGACAGATCATTACCCTTATTTTCTACATGGGAGATCGTCGCCGTACCTCTAAAAGTTAAATTTATAATTTTTAAATGATTCATCTATAACTAAATAGATAGTGGGACGTCAGAGTCATCCACGAAAAAGAAGGATTTTCTTACTCGTTAAAACATATAAGTTTGATATTATGCTAGAAGTAAATATATATAGATATATAAAAGCAAGTAGGGGGGTGGTTGGTTTTGGTTTTCCTAAGTTATGAAAACTAGCAAAGTAAAGTAACTATACTAATCATCAAACAAACTAAGAAAAATGGTAAAAACTACAAAAGATAAAGAATTTGAGGCAATTGGTATCCACGACAAAACCTAATGTAGATCATTGAACCATTCACTCATTCTATCAAATTCATTACCTATGGAGAATGATATCACTTCCGGTTAAATAGATAGATATTCTTTTCTTTTTAAGAGTAATTCACAAAGGCGATCGGCGACCATTTGCAAACCTCACTAACAATCACTTTAGGCAATCGATGACCATATCAATGACATTATACACGAAAGATCATATATTTGATAACAACAAGTCTTTTTCCAAAGACATGATCATTTAACCAAACAAAGCATTCATGAGGTTAAACCTAGAATAATCAACATTGAAGATTCATTGTTTAGATAAAACATTGAACAATCATATTCAACCTTTCATTGCTTCTATAGGATAAATATGAGAACAATCCACATTAACGTACTTATCTAGCAAGAATCACAAAACATTATGCATGGGAAGCTCTAATTCCATGTTCTTGGATTCTCATGTCAAAGAGCTAAGAAATTGGTCACTTCCTTAACACCCTAACACATCAATCATACAAACACTTCATATTCTTAAACAAACCATAGCATAAATGAAGTAAAATACCACATTAAAACACATGAATTCTAAATAACAAATGCTTCAAGAAAGAGTGAAATAGAGATTCTTACTACATAGATATGGAAGCTTCAATCAATTGCTCCCAAGTACAAAATTAGCCTAAATAATCAAAACTCATAACATAAAACACAGATCTACAAAGAAAGAAGAAGAAATGGAAGAAAATGGTGAAAAACTAGGGTTTTGGAACTCCCAAGTCGGGCCAAGAGGCTTAGGGAATGAGTGGATGAAAGCTACTTATAGTACAAGAAAAATTAGAGTATAAAGCAAGTTTCAGAGCAATTTGTTCAAGTCACGATGCCTCCGTCGCAAGTCGCGACCAAATCAAAATTTTTTATGTGAGGATTGTGAGCTCTCAGGTCCATTTGCCGCGAGTCGTGACACAAAAAAGTCCATTTATTTTTTGCTTCCTCCAGGTGAACTGATCCATTTTGGAAGTTCTTGTAATCATTTTTATAGTACTCGAGAAGATGAATCCAATGGTACTACCCTTGGAGGCTGATTCTTCTCGGATAATTCTCAGAACTCTGCTTCAAAATATAGATCGTTATTCACCCTTTGCTTTGCTCTCCTTTCTTCATTTTATCTTCTACCACTTTGTGAGTGGCCTTCCATCTTCTTCCATCCTTTTAATTGCCTTCACAAAACCTATCCTAAGTTCTCACGAGAAATCTATAAATTAAGATTACAAAAAATGAATCTAGATGCTTGTAGGGACCGAAAATCCATTATACTATACATAGGTTACAAAATGAAGTATTTAGATATGAAAACCGAAAATGGTCATCTAAACCTCTTATGATGTAAACCTAGCTAAATCTAGCAATCTTACAACCAAAAGATGACAAAAGAGATGTTAAATACTTTGAAAAATACATGCATTTGACGTCTCATCAAATCTCCCCACACTTAAACCATTACTCATTCTCGAGTAAACAAGAACAAGCAAAGATCAAAGAGTAAACTAGCATGTAAAAGTTTTCTCAAAACATCCAACATCATATTCCTAGACTACCCTAACTCCCAATACATAAGAATCTCTCACACTCTCAAATCTCAAAGTTTGAAATAATCTAAACAACCCACAAACCATAGCAAAAGTGAGGTATACATATAATACCAAGCTAACTTACTTTACCCATAAGCCACCCAATAGACAAATCAATAGAAGCATAAAATTTTTCAATTCATCTCATTTTATCTCGGAGCCTTCTCAGGTTTTCATCCTAACTTCACACATTTTTCTTTTTCAATGCTCACCCTCACCTTTTTTCACACCATTTGACCTCTCATTTTTGCATAGGTCGACCATTATGGTTTTCAACCTATCCGGGCTTCCCACTTTTGCCTAAGTTTCCCTCTCAGGTTTTCAACTTATCGGGATTTTTTTTTCATTTTTCATTTTCCCCAAAAAAAATACATCAAAGTGGAGCATATGCACACTACAATACAATAAAATGAGATATATTCCTCGGTAGCTCCCCACACTTGAAACACACATTGTCCTCAATGTGAAAAGGACAATATAAAGAAATAAGGGAGAAATTAAAAAATACTCACAACTAGAACCTTAAATGTTCTTCTCGGTAATGACAATGCTCACTCCTAAATGAATGTTCTCTCCTCCATGTTCTTGAACTCCGCCCAACATGCAACTTTGATCAATCTACTACGAAGCCACAACTATGCAAATCCTGATCAACACTCACAAAAGACAACTACTCAAGCTCCTGGATGGTGGTTTTGGTAGTAATTTTTTGTGGTGGATTGTGGTGGTATTCTTGTAGTTTTTGGGTAAGGGTTTAAGGACATGGTTGAGGATTTTTTTTCTTGAAAAGAAAAATACTATCCTAACTTAAAAGCTCGGGTTGCCTCCCAAAAAGCTCTGTATTTTTAAGGTCGTCCGCACGACCCTAATGTTGAACCCCTTTACCATCAGCATCCAAAAGTAGAGAGGTGGGGGTACAAAAAATTCAAGAGGAAAGTCTCGTGGAGATGGAGATGGAGATGGTTTAAAGAGATTTGGGTGATTAGGAGGCTTGGGATAGGCTTTTGGCTCCTCTCTTATCTCCCTTAAAATTTCCAAAGATTGTGGAGTTGGTTAACTAGGTGGGGGTAGGGGTGATGATGTAAATAATAATGAATGTAGCACAATCACCTCTTCCCCCACTTCATTGTCTTCCACAACCGACTCCTCATCCCTTTCAAACTCAAACTCATTTCTCATGGTGACTTTACTTATCGAATCTTATAGTTCAACTTGGGATGGTGTATCTTCGGAATAACAAGCTTCCATTCGGGTCACTACTCCAAATAAATTGCTCACATGTCCCTCTAAAGCCTCAAGACTAGAGGAGATTTGGGTTTTTGATTCTTCATTAGTCTTGGCTCGGATGGTTAATGTAAAGTCAATTGGTGATCATTGAATATTTTAATTGGCAATTTGTGAACATATTTGGACGTGAAACACTTTCCATGTTGGAACATGCGAAGGAGTCACAATAACGCCGATAAGAGTTTACAAAGAAAGGACACATAATATTATGGTATTTGTGATTTATGGAAATCAGAATATTCTGCTATAAGATAGGCGTTGGAAGAAGCATAGTTGGTTTATGGAAAATCCCTACAAATATGACATTGATATTATCGAATATATGTGCGATATTGTGATAAGAAAAATTCCTTTATCTATGGGAGTTGAATATGCTTCAAAAGCAGATAAGAAATAGGAATATTGTGGAGATAATCATGGAGAGTTCCGATCTGTTCATGGCTTTAAAAGGGGACACCACGACTGCATTAAACTCATGAATTTAATAGAAAAATCTGCATACAGCTTTTATTCCTTACGAGAGTCTTGCAAAGAGCCAGATCTATATGTTCCAATATACGTGAACTACCATTCAAAGTTCAGAATCGTAAGCCTTAATTAATTGGGAGGAGGAGATCTAGCATAGACGAGTTTCGAGGTAAGAGGGAGTCTGATCAAGGCGGATCGATAGCTAGGGGAGCTAGAAGAATTCACACATTTGATAAGTAAAGATAAGTATTTTGTATGGTGTACTTTGTATTGTATCTTTCTCATTAGTGGATTCATTCTGAAATGGGTTAGGCCCCGCATATGTAGGTGAATTTCACCGAACTGCGTAACCAAGTGTCGTGTCTTTAATGCTTTACTTTATTGCATACTTGGTTAGATAAGTTATGTTGAAACATACTAGTAATAATTAAGAGAATTTGGTAAAACCAAATTTCATTTGGTATCAGAGCTTGGTCACTTATTTTTTCCTTGGTTGTGGCAAGGAATGTGTGATCCAATTTTACTATGGAAACCAAAGAAGGAGCTTCGGTGTCTCGGTCACCTCTGCTGGAAGGCAACAACTACAATTATTGGAAGGCACGCATGAGAGTTTTCATCAACTCACTAGATGAACTTGCATGGTAGTATGTTGAAAATGAGTGGAATCACCCTACTGAAGATGCTGATACAAGCTCTAAGGTGAAAGAAGGAGAGTCAAGTCAAAGGGAGCAGAAACTCAAAAATAGATCTACTTGGTCTCCTGATGACCTCAAGGCGTCTCTGGCGAATTCAAAAGCACTAAACACTATCTTCAGTGCAGTTGATGAAAACCAGTTCAAACTCATTTCTACATGTCATCAATCCAAGAAACCATGGGATATTCTGCAAACTGTTCATGAAGGAACTACTCGAGTTCAAGAATTTAAACTACAGATGTTGGTTACAAAGTTCGAGGAACTCAAGATGGAGGAAGATGACACTATTTCTATATTCAACGAAAAACTCAGGGACATATCCAATATGGCGTATCAACTTGGAAAAGTCTAAAAAAGGCAAAATTGGTGAAAAAAACCTTGAGATCACTCCCCGAAGGTTTGCAATGAAGGTCGCAGTAATAGAAGAAGCAAGAGATGTAGCCACCATGAGCCTAGATGAATTAATGAGATCATTAAAGACATATGAGATGACATTCCAGCAGGCTACAAAATGGGTTCAAACGAAGTTGGCATTCAAAACATCATCATCAAAGGATAATCAAGAATTTGACAGTGATGATGAGCTTGAAAAACTTTCACTTATCACGAAAAATTTCTCAAGAATGCTGAAGAAAGTAGTAAACAAGAAATCTCAGGAAAGGTATGGTGGGAATAGATTGAGGCCACAAGAATTTGGAGGCAATCGTGGGACGAGATTTGAACAAGTAAATCAGTCAGTTCTCTAGAAATCAAAGTGGTGAACCAAAGCAGCCTGGACGAATTCAATGCAGAGAATGTGAACGATATGGCCATATTCAGGCTGAATGTGAAAATACCCAGAAAAAGCAAGGAAAAACATATGTCACCTCATGGAGTGAAGATGAAGATGATGACAAAGACGAAGAGGAACTCATCAGTAACTATGTGGCGTTTGCAGCAAAAATTCATGATGCATCAGATGATGGATGTTCCAACACATCAGACAAAAACGAAGCCTTATGTTCCAATATAGACTCGTATGAAGTATCCAGTGATGAAGATGATGGACTTGTTGTAAGTAATGATGAAATCTACAACACTTATGAAAAAATGTATGCTATGTGGCTCCAAGTAGTTGATACAAACAAAGAGCTGAAGGAAGAAAAAAAACAATTGACGGAGATAGAAAAAGAGTTGCATCTGGAAGTTGCCGAACTTAAAAAGGAGAATGAAAAGCTAATTTTAGCAACAAAGAGAGCTGAGACTTCTGAAGTAGTAATTTCTAAGCTGAACTCGACAATATTTAGGACATGGGAAAGAACTTTGGAGATCAACACGGAACTGGGTATTACAACCACTCAAAAATACAGTCACACTCAAGCCTGAGACACAAGAGATTCTTAAGAGTACAGTAACGCTTAAGGAAAAGATTCGAGAGGTAAAGAGAAAGTTTGGCAAGCCTCATCAAAGGAAACCTCTCATCTGCAGCTACTGTTCATATCAAGGTCACTCAGAGGAACAATGCCAGAAACTGCTCAGAGACCTAATGGTAGGACGTCAACTCTTGGTATGTTCCAATATAGACAAAGTCCATAAAACAAAAATGGTCAAAAAGGTATGGGTTGTCAAACTTTCTAATGCATGCTTTGTTGCACATACTTTGCTTATATCATATTCCAGAGATTCTTGGTACTTTGATAGCGGTTGTTCTCACCACATGACACTCAATAATTCCTCACAAATATCACTCCATACATTGGCGGTTATATTACTTTTGGCGATGGAAAGAAGAGTAGAGTGGTTGGAAAAGGTGAATTACAGATTGAAGGATTTCCAGTATTCACTAGTGTGCTATTTGTTGAAGACTTGAAGGCCAATCTGCTGAGCACAAGTCAATTGTGTGATGACAATATGACTGTGGAATTTCATAAAGACAAATACATAGTGAAACACGGAGAAGCCAAGGTTCTTTCAGGAATACGATCATCAGATAATTGCTATTTGCTGGAGCAGGAAGTAAGGTGTATGATCTTGAAATATGATGAACAATTTCTCTGGCATAGGAAGCTCGGTCACATCCATTACAAAACCTTGGTGAAATTGAAAATGCAAAGGATATATGAGGTATGCCTACCTTAACAAGCAAGGGCGGAATTGTGTGCGGACCATGTCAATAAGGTAAACAAATTCGATCTCCCCACTCTTCAGTTCAATCTATAACCACCTTAAGAAATTTGGAATTATTGCATATGAATTTGATGGGTCAGGTCAATATACCTAGTATAGGTGGAAATAAGTATATCTTTGTATGTGTTGATGATTTTTCTAGATTTACATGGGTAGCTTTCCTAAAAGAAAAATATGATACGATGGAAGTGTTTAGAAGTCTGGTGATAAAGTTACAAACTGAAAAAGGAAGTCCAGTTGGGAAGATTCTACGAATTCGTAGTGATCAAGGTAGAGAGTTTGAAAAATCTCAATTCAATGACTTCTGTGATTAACTCGGGATTCAATGCGAGTTTTCTACACCAATCACTCCTCAGCAGAATGGTGTTGTAGAACGAAAAAATAGAACCTTACAAGAGATGTCTCGAGTTATGTTGTCCTAGAAAGAAATTCACAAAAAATGGTGGGCAGAAGCTATTAACACAGCTTGCTATACAATTAATCGAGTATATCTGCGCCCATTCACCAGTAAAACATCCTACGAGATTTGGAAGGGTAGGAAACCAAATGTCTCATACTTTCATGTGTTTTGAAGCAAGTGCTACATTCTCAGAGATAGAGAGAAATTAGCGAAATTCGATAATCGCAGTGATACTGGAATCTTTCTTGGTTATTCTGTGAACATCCAGACTTATCGTGTTTATAACCTTGGGACAAACACACTCATGGAATCTATAAATGTTATTGTGGATGATTATGAAGAAGGATAAAAGTTAGATGTTGTAGAAGATCAACCTGGTAAAACTCATGTTCTAACACAGCCTAGTCAACCTGACAAGCCAGATCCATCGCATGTTGGAACATCTGAGCTACTGATGCTGAACCAGTTGAAACTGAGTGTCGGAACATCATCCCCCACTTCCTTATCCTATGTTCCAACACAGGATCAACCTGAATCAATGACACGGAGTACTCGATCAGTTCCTCGGGTGGATTACAGGAAGTTGGCAGGGTTACAATGCTTCATCTCTCTCATTGAACCCAAGAACTACTAGGAGGCATCACTGGACGAATACTGGATTGCTACAATGTAAGAAGAACTAGGACAGTTTGCAAGAAATGATGTATGGTATCTCACTCCTTGTCCTAAATGTGTAAATGTTATCGGCACAAAGTAGATCTTCAAGAATAAATCTGATGCTAACGAATATATTACTCAAAATAAAGCCAGCCTGGTAGCTCAAGGATATACACAAGTTGAAGGAGAGGACTTTGATGAGACTTTCGCACCAGTTTCCAGGTTAGAGTCAATTCAAATATTACTTGCTATTGCCTGCTCTATGAACTTTACTTTGTATCAAATGGATATCAAGAATGCTTTCCTAAATGGTGTGGTAAATGAAGAAGTATATGTGGAACAACCTAAAGGATTTGAGGATTCTCATTACCCCCATCATGTGTATCGCCTCAAAAAGACTTTATATGGCTTAAGCAATCACCAAGGGCATGGTATGAACGACTTACTAACTTTCTTTTTAAGAAAGGTTATCGTCGAGGGGGAGTAGATCACACTTTATTTGTGCTGAAAAGTTATCGAAAATTCTGATTGCTCAAATTTATGTTGATGATATAGTATTCGGCTCTAATTCACCATTTATGGTACAAGATTTTGTCACGGTTATGCATTCTAAATTTGAAATGAGGATGGTTGGAGATCTCACATACTTTCTAGGACTGTAAGTTAAGAAAGGAATACATGGCATGTTCATAAATCAGAGTAAGTATGCCCTGAATTTAGTAAAGAGATTCAGTTTAAGCAATGCCCGAGCAGTTCAAACACCTATGTGGGTTTCTGACAAACTGGTAAAGGATGAGAAAGGAGTCGCATTTGATCAAAAGTTATACATGGGAATGATTAGGAGTCTATTGTATTTAATAGCAAGTAAACCAGATATATGTCTCAGCGTAGGGATATGTGCAAGATTTCAGGTTGATCCAAAGGAGTCTCATCTCACTGCAGTCAAAAGAGTTATTCGATATGTAAGTGGGACATCTGTGTACGGTTTCTGGTATTCTAAAAATCAAGATTCTGATTTAATTGGGTATAATGATTATGATTGGGCTAGTAATGCCGATGATCGAAAGAGCACTACCTGTGGATGTTTCTTTATTGGTACAAACCTAGTTTCTTGGTATAGCAAGAAACAAATTTTGATCTCCATGTCTACTGCGAAAGCTGAATATCTTGCTGCTGGAAGTTGTTGTGCACAATTGTTATGGATGAAGCAAATGATGAACGACTATGGAATTCATCAAGGGTCGTTGAAGATTTTATGTGACAACACAAGTGTTATTGATATTTCAAAAAATCCAGTCGAGCACTCTCGAACCAAGCACATTGACATAAGGCATCATTTTATTAGAGATCTTGTTGAAATGAAGGAATTTAAGATAGTATATGTTCCAACATATGAGCAATTTGCTGATATTTTACAAAGCCATTGGATACTGCCACATTCGAAATTCTCAGAAAACACTTAGGTGTTTTTCTGATTTGAGGTAATTCTTTCCTTTATTTAGCTGTAAATATTTTTTTCTTATTCTTGTTCAGAAAATAGAAAAAAAAAAATTGAAAAAAATAAAATGTTACAAAAACAAAAGTAGAGTTATGGTATGTTGGAAGTTAGTATGTCTTGAGTTGACAGAAGAGAAAAGAAGAATCCTGCACTTCTTGGAAAGGGAAAAAGTTTTCGCGAAAAAAGAGGCAAGGAAGTGAAGAGTTTGTGTTTGATTCAAAAGGGTCACCATCTCTCCATATCTCACTCTTTTCGGCCTATACTTATACTATTCTTGGTGTTCTACTGATTCTTGTTGCCAAAATTTGCCAACATTTTTGTCTCTCCTTGCAATAAAACTCTGCCATAAAACATGTCTTCAAGCCCTAATTCTCCCACGGCGGAAAAAGAAACTCAAGAAATTCCTCAGTCCCCAGAGAATAACAATGCTGAGCAGAAGAAATAAGATATGGAGGCTGACACGACCTGTGATGACGGACAAAGTGAAGAACCCATAAGTAAAGGGAAGGGTCCATATCAGAAGGTAGCAGGTCCTGATCCTCATACTCTCAAAGTTCTTGGTATGTAATTTAAAACTGTTGAGGATATTCGTGAGTGACTTAAAGCCAATAGAAGGACGGTGGATTTGACTAAACTTAAGAGTATAGAGGGAGAATTTTTAAATGTTAATGTCAAGGAACTTGTGTCTGGTGATATTGGTAATCCATGGGATATTGAAAATTATGAAGTTAAATTTCTGAGGGGGAGATATGAAGATTACAAAGGGAAGGATAGATTTCATGTTTATTTGTCTATTCCTTGCCCTAGTTATGTTAAGATTAAGGAGATAGGTGATGATGAGGCGGCAGGACTGGAAGTGGTTAAATCTACAGATAGGATGCCTGTAGGTTTCTATGATGCTAAGGCTGCTAAGAGGATAGAGGAATTGAGGAAACCTATTATAATAGAGATCACAGATAGTGAAGAAGGGGACAGGGTTGGGTATGTTCCAACATAGATGGAAGATTCAGAAAATACTGAAGAGATGGAGATTGGTGATGAAGACATGGGAGGTCAAGACCAGTTTGATGTCACTGGTAATGCTGATGTTGATGTGGAGTATTCTGACGAAGATCAGACTGGAGGATCTAATTTGAGGCAAGGTGAATCAGTTAAGGATCAACATGTTGGAACACAGGGCAGGACAGAGACTGCTGGAGAAGAAGATGCTCAAGACACTAAGTATGTTCCGACACAGGAGCGTGAGTTGAACTATTCTAGTGATGAGGTGCTAGATGAATTCTTCCAAGCCACAAGGGGCAAGAAAAAGATGGCTGCTACTGAGGACTCTCCACCAACCAAGAAAGCCAAGAAAACTCAAGCTACTCCCAAGAAGAAAGTGTTGCCACCTCCTCCTGTAAGTGACGCACTATCATTTTCTTACTATGATATAAATTTTAAAGAGATGGGAGAGGAATTTTCTGAAAGGAAGATAATCTCTGAGAGACCAGTAGACTTGCATGCATATAAAGTGAGCATTTTTTCTGTATTTTTGGAAGGAATTGGAGTTAAAATGGCTGCTACAGTACATCTTCAGTATAATAAGTTGGTGGTCACTGAAGTGTATTCCAATCTGATGGCTGGGAACTTGGAGGCTGATTCCCTATGGTTTGAGAAGGTTTATGTAAGGGGAAAGATTATTGATTTCTCTACTGCCAGGATAAACATGATTTTGGGACTGAAAACTCAAGAATTTGAAGAAGTTTTTCCAGATGATTTAGAAGTGTCTGATGATCAGATTCTGGAGGTAGTCTCAGGAGGTACAAGACCAAATGGCCTGTGACTGGATACTCACATGCTTCCTGCCTGTCCTCTAGATTTTTTGGTTTATATCAGGTAGCGGTGAACTGCTGGATACCATCATCCAGTACTACTGCCTTGACTAGAGAAATGTCTAAATTGTTGTACTGTGTTGGAACACAGAAATCAGTCAACTTGGGGTTGTTTATACAACAGAGTCTAGTTAGGCAAGCTACTTCCCCAAAGGCGAAACATGCTCTGGTGTACCCCTGTCTGATACATGTATTGGCTAAGAGTGCCAAGGTGAAGGGAAAAGAAAAAGATGTGATCATCGATACAGAATTTCTCCGGCCTAACAAGAAGACTTTTGGCATGCGGCATGTTTGATGTGTCGTTTTACACCAAAAATAAATCAAGCTCTAAGCTGAATTGTCAGTTTAGGATTCTGCAGTCAGTATGGGTATACCGACCAGTATAGCTGCGAGCAGGTTCGTTTCCCAAGAGATTGGTGAGACTTTTCCGTAACCTTTAATATGAAAATTTGTAACCAAAAGAACCAGATGAGGGTCGTGAATAAGAGAAACTAAAAATTGAGTAAAAACAACAATGAGAAATTGTTACAGATTGCAAAACAATTCAACTATAATGAGAAGATTCTTGTTTTGATCAATTCCGTACTGGCTTTCTATCTCGATCCTTGATGAAAAGATGACTTTAAATGCATGCACACAAATTGGTTATAGTTGCAAGAAACCAATCTTTCCTTACGTTGTCGATAATCAAGATGATGCCTCACCAATTATTTCTCTAACTAACATATAACCTAAGAGACGCTCTATAGATTTAATATGCTAGCAACATTAAGAATGAGAAGGACCCAATTCATAACCAACAAACTCGGACGCCGGATTGTTAAATTAAGACTGTTATTCCCTACCACTGATTGAAATGAAATCACAATTACGGATGGTTGGTTCAATTGGCATCAAATTAACTAACATGCTATCAAATATTGCGCACTACTCAATAACATAAAAACAATCATAAACATTATAATCAAAGAACAACAGATGTTAGCATGCAGTCAAAGTATAAAAACTAATTAGATCTCACGAGAATCGACGCCAGTACTTGATCTTTACCAGAAAGGAAGAATTTAGCTAGAATACATAATTAAATTAACAATCAAAATCATAAAAATAAATGATGAAAAATGTCTGAATAAAATATTGGAAAACTCAAATCGCAAATACTGTTCTGCGTAGATGGATTGTGCATACGTATTTTTGTCTCTGTCTTCTTGTGTATAGTGTCTGCGTATGAAATAAAAATAGTAGTCTCCAAAATATTAATACAACCAAAAGATAGATAAGGAATAAAATATGTATTTCCTTATCTAATTATAATTCAAAGAGATAAACACAATATTCTCTCCTAACATTTAGGAGTCTTCAAATCAATCCTGATTCTTTTGCAACTACATTTGTAATTGCCATAATTAAGCACCAAATATCTCCATTATTATTCCAACATCTCAATATTTTTTAATCCTCTTCCATCTCCAAGCACAAAGGACCATAAACTACAACATCTTACCAATTCAGCCTCTAGATCATTAAACTGCAAGAACATTACAAATAACATAAATGTCCAAGGATTTAATCAATCATTCAATACAATAATAACCCAAAATATATGGTAAAACCAACCCCATCAATGTTCATGATCTTCCATGGAACCCTGAAGTTTCTACTTTTGCAGATGTTGAAAAGATGGCCAAGATAGTGGTGCTCAATGAAATGTTGGGGGCTATAGCCATCCAAATTGCGGCACTTGAAGTGGAGAAGGCTAGAATTGAGGGGGAGAAGGCTCAGCTGGAGGCACAGGATGCTACTCCTAAACATGATTGATTTTCTTGCAGTATCTATGTTCCAACATAGATCCCATGTTCTGTTCAGGAGGAGCTGGTTTTCTGTATTTCAAACTTTGTTTCTATGATTTATTGCCTTTGGCATATTCGTGGCCCCATGGGGAGAATATTTGGTGATTTTGGATACTATTTTGGAATCTTGTAATCTGAATAATTTTTCTGGTATTCTTTATGATCAGATTAAGTTGCTTGCATATGTTCTAACATAGGTGGTTTTCTGAAATTCTTATGTGGTTAATTTGAAAGTTGCTTTTCATTGTGGTCTTAAGATGCAAAATGATTGGGTCCACAAAATTCCAAAGGGGAAAATTGAAATGTCAAGTGGTGATCATTGAATATTTTAATTGGCAATTTGTGAACATATTTGGAAACGTAACACTTTCCATGTTGGAACATGCGAAGGAGTCGCAATAATGCCAATCAGAGTTTACAAAGAAATGACAGATATTATGGTATCTGTGATTTATGAAAATTAGAATATTCTGCTATAAGATAGGCGTTTGAAGAAGCATAGTTGGTTTATGGAAAATGCCTACAAATATGACATTGATATTATTGAATATATGGGAGTTGGATATGCTTCAAAAGTAGATCAAATAGGAATATTGTGGAGATAATCACGGAGAGCTCCGATCTGCTCATGACTTTAAAAGGGGACACCATGGCTGCACTAAACTCATAAATTTGATAGAAAAATCCGCATACAGTTTTTTATCCTTACGTGAGTTTTGTAAAGAGCCAGATTTATATGTTCCAACATACGTGACCTGCCGTTCAAAGTTCAGAATCGTATGCCTTAATTCCTCGGGAGGAGGAGATCTAACGTCGATTAGTTTCGAGGTCAGAGGGAGTGTGATCAAGGTGAATCAGTAGCTAGGGGAGCTAGAAGAATTCACAAGTTTGATTAGTAAAGATAAGTATTTTGTATGGTGTACTTTGTACTGTAATTTTCTCATTAGTGGATTCATTCTGAACTGGGCCAGGCCCCGTAGATGTAGGTGGATTTCACCAAACTGCATAACCAAGTGTCATGTCTTTAATGCTTTACTTTAATGCATACTTGGTTAGATAGGTTATGTTGGAACATACTAGTAATAATTAAGAGAATTCGGTAAAACCAAATTTCAGTTAAGTTTTCTAATGCATTCACGATCTCCTCATTTTTCAAACTTAAACCTTCTTCTAAGGCTTGGTCTTAGGGTATGGCGTATGGTGGTGGGGGATAACTATTTTGCTCGTATTGTTGGTTTTCCAGCTCATTCTCATACCACCAATCCGAATTACCACTCCACTCCGGATTGTAAGAGTTGTGGTATGAATACCACTCTTGAGCTTCTTTTCTTTCCATTAAAAACAAACATATCTAACCTCTTGGTAGCACTCTTCATAATACCCTTAGTTTTGGAAACCAAAGTTTCTTTCACCTTCATATTGCTCCTCTCTCAACAAATAGCAAGATTCGGTAGGATGTTTGGGATGACATATCCTGAAAAACCTTGCATGTTGAGCCTCTCTTCTCATCATGAGTTCCCTCGAGGTGAGACGTTCCATTTTTTTCCTTTCTTTCTTTTTCAACAGTCCAAAATCATATTTCAAGGATTCTTGATAAAAATTTACCAAGAACTCAAGCAATACCTACTCCGAAACAACCACCAAGAAGTAGAAATAAAAACAACTACTCCCTCCGTCCCAGGGGAATATGCACACTTTCCTTTTTGGGTTGTCCCAGACAAATCTACACACTTTCCATATTCAGAATTTTTTTATGTGTTATAAGACAAAAACACCCTTGATATAACTTGAAATTACTCTCACCCTAATTAATCTACTCTCTCACCCATGTGACCCACCCCTTCCCCGGTCTCACAAATTACTCCGCCTCCCCACCTCTCTCTCTCTCTCACCCTCTATACTGCCACTCATCATCCTTCTGCCGATGCTCATCTTCCCTGCCTCCCAATCTTTCCCTCTCACCCTCTTCGCCATCTTTCTCTCTGACCCTCTCCGCCGATGCTTTTTATCATCCCGTTGCTTCACTGTCTTTCCATCGGATCTATCAAGTGGCACGGATAATATTGTATCTGGTCACAACCTCAACACTCGGATTGTGAAGTTGATGGTGTTTCAGAAGAGGATGCAAATTTACGACCTGGATCTAGGCCACCTTTTCTGATTAGTGGAACCCCAAATCGGCATTTCGTTTAGGATTTAGTCTGATGGATTAGCTATTACTGTTAGTCTTTCCGGCTGTCTCTGATCGAAGAGGTTTGAATTTGATTTTTTTAGTGATGGCAGCTCTGCTGAAATTTTGATTACGATTTTTTGAATTGTGGTGTGTATGAAAATTGAGTGGGTTTTGTGAGAGTTGGTAAAATTTTAGTTATTCAGAGATAGGAAAGTCTTTTGTGTGTTAAAACTTTCCTAGAATAGAAAGTGTGAACATCTGTATAGGACAAACAAAAAAAGAAAGTGTGTAGATTCAACTTAGATGGAGGGAGTAATAATGTTAAGTAACTATGCTAATCATCAAACAAACTAAGAAAAAGGGTAAAAACTACAAAAGACAAAGCCTTGGCGACAATTAATATCCACTTCCAAACCTAATGTAGATCATTGAACCATTCACTCATTCTATAACATTCATTACCTATGAGGAATACTATCACTTCCGTTTAAATAGATAGACATTCTTTTCTTCCTAAGAGTAATTCACAAAGATGATCGACGACCATTTGTAAACCCCATTGAGAATCACTTTAGGTGATCGAAAACCACAAAGATATTTAATTAATGACATTATACATGAAAGACCATAGATTTGATAACAACAAGCCTTCTACCAAATACATAGTCATTTAACCAAACAAAGCATTCATGAGGTCAATCCTAGAATAATCAACATTCAAGATTCATTGTTTAGATAAAACTCTGAACAGTCAAAATTCAAGATTCAACCTTTCATTGCTTCTATAGGATAAATATAAGAAAAATCCACATTAACGTACTCATCAAGCAAAAATCACAAGACATTATGCACAAGAAGCTCTAATTCCTTGTTCTTAGATTCTCATGTTAAAGTTTAAGATAATCTCAACAACCAACAAACCTTAACAAAGTGAGGTATACATATAATGCCAAGCTAACTTACTTTACCCAAAAAGCCACCCAATAGATAGATCAAGAGAAGCATATATTTTTCAATTTCTCTCATTTTTCCTGGGAGCCCTCTCGAGTTTTCATCCTATCTTCACACAATTTTCTTTTTCAATGCTCACCCTCACCTTTTTCAACACCATTTGGCCTCTCATTTTTGCATAGGTCGCCCTTTCATGTTTATAACCTATCTGTGCCTCTCACTTTTGCCTAATTTCCCTATCGGGTTTTCAATTTAGCAGGATTTTTTTTTCTATTTTTCATTTTTTTTCAAACAAAACACATCAAAGTGGAGCATATGCACACTAAAATACAATACAATGGGATATATTCCCCTGTGCCTCCCCACACTTGAAACACATATTGTCCTAAATGTGAAAATGATAAGTTAAAGAAATAAGGGAGAAAGAAAAAATTCTCAGAACTAGGACCTTGAGGGTCCTTCCTAGTGATGGCAATGCTCACTCCTCAATGATTGATCTCTCCTCCATGTTCTCTAACTCCGGCCAACATGCAACTTTGATCCATCCACTACGAAGCCACAACTATGCAAATGCCGATAAACACTCACAAAAGAAAACAACTAGTAGTACTCCTAGATGGTGGTTTTGGTAGTGGTTTTTGGTGGTGGTATTCTTGTGTTTTTGGGTAAGGGTTTGAGGACATGGTTGGGGATTGTTTTTTCTAGAAAAGAAAAACACTAACCTAACTAAAAAACATGGGTTGCCTCCCGAGAAGCTATGTATTTTTAAGGTCGTTGGCATTACCCTAATGTTATCCAAACGGTGAAGGTTTGAGCCCCTTCTCCATGAGCATCCAAAAGTAGAGAGGTGGGGGTACACAAATTTCAAGAGGAAAGTTTTGTGGAGGTGGAAATGGTTTAAAGGGATTTTGGTGGTTAGCAGGCTTGGGATAGGCTTTTGTCTCCTCTCTTATCTCCCTGAAAATTTCCGAAGATGGTGGGGTTGGTTTCTTAGGTGGGGTTAGGGGTGATGATGTAAAGAATAATCAATGTAGCACAATCATCTCTTCCTCCACTTTTTTGTCTTCCATAACCGACTCCTTATCCCTTTTGAACTCGAGCTTCTTTCTCATGGTGACCTCACTCATCGAATCTTCGAGTTCAACTTGGAATGGTGTATCTTTGGAATAAAGAGCTTCTATTTGGGTCACCACTTCCAATAAATTGCTCGCATGCCCCTCCAAAGCCTCAAGACTAGAGGAGATTTGGGTTTTTGATTCTTCATTAGTCTTGGCTCGGATGGCTAAGTTTGCTATTGCCTTCATGATCTCCCCATTTGTCAAACTTAAACCTTCTTCTAGGGCTTGGTTTTAGGGTATGTTGTATGGTGGTGGGGAATAACTATTTTGCTCGTATTGTTGGTTTTCCGGCTCATTCTCATACAACCAATCCGGATTACCACTCCACTCCGAATTGTAAGAATCGTGGTATGGATACCACTCTTAAGCTTCTTGCCCTTGAAAACTAACATCTCCAACCTCTTGGTAGCACTTTCACAATATCCTTTGTTTTTTAAACAAAAGATTCTTTCACCATCACAGTGCTCATCTCTCAACAAATAGCAAGACTCGGTAGGATGGTCGGAATGACACATCCTACAAAACCTTGCTTGTTGAGCCTCTCTTCTCATTATGAGTTCCCCTAGGTTGAGACGTTTCATTTTTTTGTTTTTCAAAAGTCTGGAATATATTGCAAGGATTCTCGATAAAACTTCACCAAGAACTCAAGAAATAACTACTCCAAAAAAAACCCACCAAGAAGTGAAAAATAAAAACAACTAGCTAGTATGAAACCAAGTATGCCCAAACACTTAAAAATAAATGCCACTTCCCCAACACCGGCGCCAAAATTTGGGAGGTCATCGCTGTACCTTTCAAAGTTAAATTTATAAGCCCTAAATGCTTCATATCTAAAACTAGGTAGATAGTGGCACATTGGGATCATCCACAAAGAAGGTTGATATTATGCTAGAAGAATATATATATATATATATATATATAAGAAAGTAAAATGGGGAGGGGGGATGTTTGGTTTGTTTTGGTTTTCCTAAGTTATGAAAGTAAAACACAAGATAACTAGCAAAGTCAAGTAACTATGCTAATCATTGCAGAGCACTAGAACGTAGGATGTCTAGGAAAGAGTTGATTACATTGGTTTTCAACAAGCTGGCAATGTGTTTTTCCAAAGAATGTACAAAGTGGTCTAGTTGGGTCACGAAGATAGCAAGAACAAGGGTTGACATTAAGTACGATAGTTGGCTTGAGGTGCCAAAAGACTGTAAGGACACCATATGGATGGAATGCAAGGTACCCTTAATTTCCATAGTGTTCTTTGCTTCTCCTATTGTACATATTACCTTTCCCCTTTTTTTTTAACTCCCATCATTCTAAACCCTCTTAGAGACCTTTCAAAATCGATGGCCTGGATATGGCATTTTTAAGAAACAAGGCAACAATTATGATGTGCAAAAGTTGGTGGGAACACAAATATACTTTGTCTAGGGACTACATTATTTCTTCAAAGAAAGGTGATAGGCCGTGGATAACGTACACACACATTCAACTGTAGAGTTGGGATATCCACCAGAGAATTTCTCTGGAGAATCATTCTAATGTTAGTGATCAAAAACTTAATTTACAAAGTATTTAGATTAAGGTGTATTTAGTGTTGACATGTCTCTAACATAGGGTACGCGGAAAGAAAAAAATTCTTAGCCGGTTTGAATCTAGTTCCTTATTGTTTAAGCCGTGGGGGGTATGGAATGGTGGAAATGCAATTAGTGGAAGAACGTCTTAAAAGAGATGTTCAAATTGCAATCAAGGTTGGGATGACCGAAGAAGAGGCAAGGCCAAGTGTAAGACCAATGAATGTGGATGAGATTGATCGGTGTGATATATTCCTCAAAGGCCGACAAAACAAGGAAGGTATGTATGAGAAGGAGGAGGAAAAAGAAATTGCGGAATGAGTGGTAAACCTTCACCTCCTTTATTTTTTATTCACAATCCTATTTTTCATTTACATTAGCTAATCAATTCCAATAATTTTAATGGTTGGGAAAAATTAAAGAATAATGCATTGGAGGGGAAATTCATACCCACGTTTAAGAAAGACATACTTATTGAGGCAACAAAAAAACCCAACCACATGGGGCGTGTTAGGGGAGTGGCAGGGTTCATAACCCAAAGAAGTGTTTTGGGTTATTCGGTACTATGGTCGTGCACAACCATCGCAGATCCACACATTGAAAAAAAATCCCTTCAACAAGAGAAATAGGTTGAGCAACAAGACATCCTCATTCAAAAGTTGATCCAACACACGTGCCTAGCTAATCCCGAGAACTTAGATGATTTGACACCTGATTGGACACTGCCATCAAGAGATCACACCATTCTCCCAAAGATGTTGAGGTTGATCGGTAGGCAATCAATCAAACTCCTAATGATGAGGTTGACAACCTCGACAAAGCCATCCTCACAAGTGATAAAAAGGTACACATTTAACTTTTCTAAATTGTTCATACCAATTTTGTTGAAATTGTTGACAAATGTAATTGGTGCGATGTAGGGTTCTCATGTGTGTGATTTATAAATTGATCGAGACATAGATGGTAGACCACTCCACTAGCTAATGGAGTTTTGCATATGTTGATGAGACATCATCACACAGTATATATTATGGAAGGTTTATAAAGAGTTTCTCTAGACAAGGCATTAGTTAAGGGCGCTCCGTTGCCAATTCTAGATGAAGAATACAAAAATATTGGCCCCGCAAATGGAATCACTACAACAAACAACAGCTATTACTTCAGTTTTTTAGGCCTTTTAACCTTGGTGTTTTGCCCTCAGAAAACCAAAGTAATTGTGAGTGCAGTAAAAAATATAACTTTTACCTCGGCTTGGAACCGAGGTAAAAATAATTTTCTTACCTCGGTTTTAGACCTAGTTTGGTATGTTCTTAGAATGATATCGCATCAACTACGAAGGCCGACAGTAGTACCGCGTAGCTGCGACATCGTTCAAGTCGATGTCGGCGTCCTTAAAAAGCAAAGTTGATATCAAATGGATGCCGACGATGCCACTAGAACAACTACGACATCGATATCGATGATTCTAGTAGTTACAATGACGTCGCTCATGATTTTATGCAAGATCGCATGATGGCGTGGGTGGCTAACCAATATGATGTCATTTTTAATATGCAACCTCACAATAAAAAAATAGCCATCTTAAGCGACATCTGTTTGGTGTCAAAATGTTTTGTGATATGCAGCGTTGCATAGGTGTCAAAATATGACTGATTTGTGCGATGTCGCGGTATGAATCGTGGAGAATCCTACAATTATATAATAATTACTTTATGATTAAACAAAAAAAAACTACTGAACATAAATTACCAATAAATTTCAGAAATATTCAAATACATATGGGTGATGTGAAAATGAATGATTAAATTGTATTTAACATCCATTTCCTATGTCGTATGGCATCGATGCTAAGAGTCCATTGTAATCTCTTTGTCCTATTAAAGCAAATACACATGGACAAAAATTTATGTCAGAATTCGGTAGTCCTAGAATGATTTAAAGATAATATTGTCAAATGTAGGTGACAATAATCTAAACATGGGAAAAGTACCTTTACTGTCCTCCTGCAATTACACTTGGTTGATAATGAAATGTTGATTAAACTGATTAACGTGCGAAGTCAAACATTATTGCAAAGTCGGACGTGAGATGGGATGATTGTGTTAATGCTGGATATTATTGTAATGAGATGGATTTGGGGGGAAATTTAGGTTCAAAATTTCAGTTCCCGCTGGAAATTTTCATTCGTAGTGAAATTACATGGATGTCGATCCCAGATTCATTTAATACGAATAGAATTTGCAAAATCAGACAAGTGGGGCCAAAGTATAATTTTTTGGTAATTGTCATCGAAGTAATCATATACAATTTACTCTACACAATGTACTAGCGCCTTTTAAAATGTGACAGGAAATTTTATTAGCTTTTAATTTCATAAAAACCCAAGAATATTAAATTTCATATGATTCTACATGGTGGAAGTGATCTTTCTCTCCTAACTCTTACAGTAAGGGTAATAATTGAATACTCCAAAATGATGCACGATTACCCATGTTTGGGGATGAGACCATCCCCCAGTCAAACTCATATCCACAGGTTCATCCTGAATGAATCCTAATACTTATAAGTAATAATCTACAATTTACTCTACAAGATGTACTAGCGCTTTTAAAAATTTGACGGAGCTTTTATTTTCACAAAAACCTACAATATTAAATTTCATCTGGTTCTATGTGGTGGAAGTGATCTTTCTCTCAACACTTACAGTAGGGGTACTAATGGAATACTCCAAAAATGACGCACGGTTACCCCTGTTCATGGACGGGACCACCCCCCAGTCAAATGCATGTTCACCATTATTCATGACAAAGAAACCACCATGATCCCACAAAGAATTCCATAGGTTCATCCTGAATGAATCCTGTATACTTATAAGTAATCATCTACAATTTACTCTACAGGATGTACTAGCGCTTTTTAAAATTTGATGGATGGAGTTTTATTAGTTTTTAATTTCATAAAAAACCTAGGATGATAAATTTCATCTGATTCTACAAGGTGGAAGTAATCTTTCTTTCCTAACTCTTAGATTAAGGTACTAATGACATACTCCAAATATGACGCACAATTATCCCTGTTTGGGGAAAGGACTATCCCCCAGTCAAACTCATGTTCACCATTATTCATGACAAAGAAACTGGCATGATCCCACAATGAATTCCACAGATTTGTCCTGAATCCCTGTATGCTTATAAGTAATCATCTACAGTTTACTCTACACAATGTACTATCGCTTTTTAAAATTTGACGGATGGAATTTTATTAGTTTTTAATTTCATAAAAAACCTAGGATAATATATTTCATCCGATTCTACGTGGTGGAAGTGATCTTTCTCTCCTAATGCTTACAACAAGCAACTGATGACATATTCCAAATATGACGCATGATTACCCTTGTTTGGGGACATAACTATCCCGCGGGCAAACTCATGTTCACCGCTATTCATGACAAAGAAACTAGCATGATTCCACAAAGAATTCCACAGGTTCATCCAGAATGAACCCTTTATACTTATAAGTAATCATATACAATTTACTACACATAATGTACTAGCGCTTTTTAAATTTTGACGGACGGAATTTTATTAGTTTTTAATTTCATACAAAACCTAGAATATTAAATTTCATGTAGTTCTACGTGGTCAAAGTGATCTTTCTCATAACACTTATAGTAAGGTTATTAAAAGAAAACCCCAAAAATGAATGACAATTACCCCAGTTCAGAGATAGATCCATCCCCTAGTCAAACTCATGATCACCATTATTCATGACAAAGAAATTAGTATGATCCCACAAAGAATTCCACACAGGTTCATCATGAATGAACTCTATATAATTATAAGTAATCATCTACAATTTACTCTGCTGGATGTGCTAGCGCTTTTTAAAATTTGATGAACTGAATTTTATTAGCTTTTAATTTCATAAAAAACCTAAATTATTAAATTTCAACTCATTCTACGAGGTGGAAGTGATCTTTCTCTCCTAATCCTTACAGTAAAGGTACTAATGGAATACTCCTAAATAGTTCACCGGCTATGTGAAAATTTATTCCGATCAAACCAAACCTTATTATAGGTCATAGACAATTATAAATATAAATATAAATTATCCAATGTAAAATTACGCGATTTGAAGGTCAATTAAGTTCGTCTAGGTCAAATGCGGGTCTACTTTCCATCTTAGTGGGCTGAAATGGTGAGGCCCAATTTAATAGGTGCCAACGTCGATCCTATATTGGGTTCATGTCGCAAAACCAAAAATAGGTGCGACCTCGACAAAGGTTGGTCAAACACAGGCCAATTTCTATGCTTGTGGGTTGCTATGGTTAGGTCCACATTTGGAATAGCCGGTGCCGACAAAGAGTCAGTAAGAGTTTATTTTTTCGACAGACATGCAAAGTCTGCTTGCCCTAGGCAGAAGTCACAACGCTTCATAACGAGTGTATAAATAGAGCCCGCATCACATACATCCTTTCAAACTTTCTAGTATTCTCTCAAATTTCAACCCTCCTTACCGGCCAATCTTCTAAAAGGTATGGTTTCCACATGTGTTTGATTTTGTTTTTGTATTTATCCTTGAAATTGTTGTCTGTATTAGGGTGTGAATGTGATAATTTTTTTCATTTTCGAGGTTTCTACGGTTTGGTATGCTAAAATATGGTTTCAGAGTGTTAGAATTTGGTTTTTGGAGGTTGGAATATGGATTGGCATTGAAGAATACGCTATAAGTGTGCTGTTATTATCTGTTAATGTCGTTATTTGCTGTAATGCGATGTTGCTGACAAGTCGGTATTGATTCTGTTATACTAATTCGTATACGACATCACAATCATGTTTTCTGTAGATGGTCCGATCAATGTAAACTCGCATATTTATTGGTTAACCAATCGGTTATACCGATGCTTTTGCGACGTTGCTTTGAGTAGGTCAAAAAACATATTTCATGTCTTCTTTTCCGATTGTCTGACTATCATAACATTTCACCTTCATGACAATAGGAATTAAAACAATTATGGTTAACAATGGTGGTTCAAGCCATCAACCAATTGAGGTGAGCGATTAAGATGATGACAGTCTGCGTCGCACATTCTCAGGCAGATATCCCCATTTGTACATACTCTGACCCAGATGAATTTCGGGTAGATTCCAATAATGGCAATTTCTCCCTGTTTAAAAAAATGAATATTCAATAAACTTTTTCTATAGATTACTTTCATAAGCACTAACTAATGTTTTTTGTATGTGAGTCAGTACATCCCAGACAAAATTTCTAAGTACGTACGACCATACAAGTTGGATGTTGTGATTAGGTGCAAATGAAGGGAGTAAAAAATGCACCACTCAGGGAAAAATGCTCAAGACTCTGACCCCGAAGGGGTTTGGCTAGTTCCTTGACGAAGAGGAACTTGATATTGGGGATACACTGTACTTCGAGCTCATAAATGGTGCTAAGCCCATAGTTTTTTGTGTTGTTGTTCTTCCCTGCGAACATTGGAGGGTTGTCTAACACTTCATATGACAATGATGCAAAAAATTATTTTCTTGTATTTTGTTGAATTTGAATTGCGACGTATTTTGTATTAGATATCTTCAAATTTCTTTTTAAATGTTATTCAATGTTTAATATTTAACATAACATGTTAATCAATTTTATTTAGAATTGTATTTATAAACTGGAATTGTTGTATTATGGGTGCAAGGTCCATATAGATGCGACGTCGGTTTCAGGTCGGTATGTTTTCTCATCAACCGACATACCTACGACATTGCACTTAACAAGCGGACTTCAAAACCTGGTTAAATCGATGTTGTTCCCAAAATAGGTTATAAATATGGGAACACTAATAGATAGTTTAAGCTTTTCTCCACAAATGTCCCACAAATTTCAACGGTCTCCTCCTTCCACCCTTCTCTTATGTATTGGATAAAAGGTATGGTTTTTTAATCTCCTAATACATAAGTTTTGTAATCCTTACTTCACAATGTCAGATCCGTGGTCTTTGAATTTGTTTAGTTTACCTTACTTTCTAGCATTTGTTTCAAATTTATGAGAGTGTGAACTTTTCGGTCTGGATGCTCTGGATGCTCCGGTCTACATGAAGCAGCCAGTTGGTTATCATGACTCTTCTCATCCGGACTATGTTTGTTGTCTGTGGAAGGCCATTTATGGTCTTAAGTGGGCTCCTCGAGCTTGGTTTTAGTGGTTCAGCAGCTATCTTACCCAGCTTAGTTTTCGGTGCAGCTCGGCTGACACTTCTTTATTTGTTCTGGCGCAGGGGTTCTCCTTGTTGTACCTTCTTGTGTATGTGGACGACATTATTCTTACTAGGAATGACTCAGCTCTTCTTCTTCAGTTCATTGCTCGGACGCACAAGGAGTTTGCAATCAAGAATCTTGGTTCTCTTAATTATTTTCTTGGTCTTGAAGTTTCTCCTACTTCCTCCGGATTGCTTCTCAGCCAGGCAAAGTATGCTCAGGACATTCTGACTCAGGCTGGTATGTCTGATGCTGCGCCAGTTTCTATGCCATTTGTTGCTGGTTCTCAGCTGCACTGTTCTATTAGTCTGGCGTTCAGGGATCCTACTCTTTATCACTCTCTTGTCGGGGTGCTTCAGTATCTCACCATTACTCATCCGAATTTGGCCTTCTCAGTCAACACGGTGAGTCAATATCTTCAAGATCCTAGAGATGATCATTTTGCTGCAGTTACACGGATTTTACATTATGTTCATGGTACTCTTCATTTTGGTGTGATTTTTCATTCCGCGAGTACTCTGGATGTGTTAGGCTATTGTGATGCTGACTGGGCTCGCTGTCTGGAGACTCGTCGTTCCACTTATGGATATGCGGTCTATCTGGGTAGGAATTTTGTTTCTTGGAGTGCCAAGAAACAACCCACTGTTTCTCATTCCAGTACGGAGTCTGAGTATCGTGCTCTTGCCAACACTGCTTCGGAGGTTGTTTAGCTCACTCATTTGCTTCGTGATCTTAGGGTTCCGCTTTCTGGTTCGCTGTTGTTGTTATGTGACAACAGTAGTGCTATCTTCTTGGCTCAGAATCCGGTGGTGCACAAGCGGGACAAGCATATCGATATTGATTAACATTTTGTTTGTGAGCTTGTGACTTCTGGCAAGCTGTGCATTGCTCATGTTCCTAGTTCTCTTCAGATTGCTGACATCTTCACCAAGGGACTCTCTCGTCCGTTGTTCGAGTTATTAAGATCTAAGCTTTGCATCGGCGAGCATCCGATGCTTCGCTTGAGGGGGGCGTTAGAATAAAGCAAGTAGATGATTAGATAATATTTTATTCCATGTTGATGACTAGTACTAGAGTTATATTTAGACTAGTCTTCTTTATACTCTATATATATTCCTCATCAGTAATCAGAATCATTATGAGAAATTACTTTATCAGAATTTTATCACTTGAATGATGCATTTCATCCCAAAACCATATATTCTATATGGAAAACATATATATTCTTATCATCCAAACAGTGGCGGAACCAGGAAAAATTTTGAGGGTAGGCTGAAATTAGCCTGTACTTCAATTTTTTTTTGTACAACTCAAAGACAAATGATCGATTAACATAATATAATAAGATGAGTACAATACAATAAGTCATACAAATTCACGACTAAAAAAAACTACATTCTAATGCTAGAAGCAGATTTAGGAAGTGGAGGCAATTTAATCCTACGAGGCTCCGAAATTTGAAAACGTTGCATGATTGCTTCATTCTCAATCTTAACAAAAACCTCTTTCTCAACATAAACCCTCATAATATCATTCAACCATTCATCTCTCATTCTATTACGTAGATCAGTCTTGATTTTTTTCATAGCAGAAAAAACTCGTTCAATTGAAGCAGTTGCAACGGGTAGAACTAATGTCAACTGAATAAGACGATATAGCAATGGAAAGATGACATGGCTACGTGATTGAACCATATGCTGAGCAAAACGTCCTAGATCATTGATCACTGGCCAAGAAGCATTATTATGTCTCACATCACGAATGAAAGTGTTAAGTTCTTGCTCAAGTTGAAGACAATCAATTCGAGAGAAGTCATTCGGATATAGTTCACCAAGGCGAACCAACTTACCAACATCAAAGCTGGAAAATGAATCTCTCGGATCAAGGCATGCAATACAAGTAAGTAACTCCGAGCTTGCTTCAGAAAATCGATCATTCATTTCAACATTCATATTATCCACGGTCTAGAAAAAAAAAGAAAAAAAACATCAACAAGATAAAAAAATACATGTAAAATAGTCTAAAAAATTATATTTAAGTATATAAATTTTAAAGTTTACCTGAAGAAAAATATCAACGCGATAAAAGTTACCATTGGTTTCCATCTGTCCACGACGTCTAGAACGGTGACGAATTTTCCGTTGATCTTCCATCTGGCATACTGTGATCTCATGTTTCTTACAAAAGGTCTCGACTTTATTCAACAATACCTCAAAACCCCCAGCTCTGAATTCTCTCAGTTCAAGCTTCATTGTATTCATCAAATGCACAGCTTGTACAATATTTTGATCTCTTTGTTGCAAGGCAAGAGACAATTGACTTGTAACTCCCAACAAATGTTTCATCAAAAACATACAAAATACAAATTCATAGCTATCCATTCTATCCATCAAACCCTTTGCTTTAGAGGCATTTTCAGTTGAATTGCCATACTCACATATATTAAGAAGCACTTGATCAATGGAAGACCACATAACCTCGAAACGAAGAATAGTAGTGTAGTGTGATCCCCAACGGGTATCACCAGGCCGTCTCAAACTCATTTCCTAATTTTTGCCTCTTCCACTAACATTATCTCCTTTTTCCAGTTCCTCCACAAGTCTATCATGTTCTAAACGATTAAGCATATCTTTTCTAACACAAGAACCCCCAACTAGATTCACGATGCCAACAAGATACGAAAAAAATTCACACACTGATAGAGTACTATTTGCAACACTAACAACAACCAATTGAAGTCGGTGAGAAAAGCAATGGATGTACCTTGCCGAAGAGTTTTCTTTCAACATCAAAGCTTTCAACCCATTAAACTCTCCTCGTATGTTTGAAGCCCCATCATATCCTTGCCCCCTACACCTTAACAACGACAATTTCTTATTTCCAATAAGTGTCTTGAGAGCAAGAAACAAAGTGGTATACTTAGTATCATTCACATGCACAAGACTAAGAAAACGCTCAAGAACACATCCTTTTTTGTTGACATATCGCAAAACAACTCCCATTTGCTCTTTTATTGAACAATCTCTAGCCTCATCAACAAGAATAGAAAATACACCATCTCCAATGTCATCAATGATAGCATCACTTACCTCTTCGGCACAAGCATGTGAGAGTTGTTTTTGAATTAAGGGGGATGTCAACTTGTTATTTCCCGGAGCATCATGCATTACCTTAGCAATATCCTCACTTCGATCGCAATACCAATCAGCCAATTCAAGAAAATTACCTTTGTTGAGAGAATCAATACTCTCGTCATGACCACGGAAAGCCAAACCTTGCTTTAACAAGAATCTTATCACATTCAAAATCGCACTCAAACAGATGCGGTATGCCTCTTCTACTTCACGCCCATGAACCTCCAAAAAATGTGGGATTCTTTGGTTTGGATTACTAAAGTCTTTCAATTTCCCATTGGCAATATGATTCTTACCGTCCACATGTTTTTTATGCTTCCTAAAAGAGTTTAGGGCATTCTTCCAAGTTTTCACCCCATCCACACTATAGTCATCATTACTTGTGGGATCCTTAAAAAGATAGCAAGGAAAACAATATGCGGCATCATTTGACACACTATACTCCAACCAAGGAAACATATCAAACCAATTCTTTTGAAACTTTCTATATTCGTTTGAATAAAATGTTTTGGGAAAATTATGGTTCCTAGGTTGACAAGGCCCTCTTTTCACATATTCACACCTCACATTATCTATAATAGAAGCATCATACTCATTTATAGGTTTTCTTAAGGCGGGATCACTTATAACATCATTGGCACAAAATTGTAAACGAGATTGCTTACTACCACTACCACCCTCCTCATTATGCCTATCTTGGGTACCTTCATCACATTTAAGAGCTCTCTTCTTCAAAGGTGGAAATCCTATACTCTGTTGCACTAAATTCTTCATAACCTATCGAACACCAAATTCAACTCATTATAAAATCTACAAGAGTATATGAATATTACAACATGAATACATGATAAACCCTAAGTTATTAATAAATCAAATCAACATGAATACATGATAAACCCTAAATTATTAATTCACAAAATCCCACAAATCACAATTCAAACGAAAATCACAATGAATTGAATAAAAACAAAAATCTCACAATCACAAATTCACAATGAATTTAAATAACCTCACAAATCACAATTCAAACGAAAATCACAATGAATTTAAATAACCTCACAATCACAAATTCACAAAATCTCACAAATCACAATTCAAACGAAAATTAAAATGAATTGAATAAAAACAATATTGCATAACTAAAATCAAAATTGAAAAGGAATTGAACTAGAAACAATTAAATTCATGTTTTGAATCTTTCGATTTTAGTTCAAGAGTTTGAATTAAATTGAAATTGAAATTTGAATTTTTAAATACCTAAATGGCGGTGGATCTTGGCGGTGTGGCCGGTGCCGGTGGTGGCGGACTGGCGGTGGCAGGTGGCGGACGACTGGCGGCGGTGAACTAAGAGAGTGAGAGAGCCGAGAGGGAGAGGCTGAAGAAGAGAGGGTGGCGGACGATTGGGTCATAGCCTCTTGGGCCGTTTGTTTGGGTTTTGTAACTTTTGTTTTTAATTTTTTTTAAACCTCACCGACATACATCTGTAAAATGAAAAAAAAAACTTAAACAAACGACGTCGTTTTACGTCGTGTTTGGAAAAAAAAAACAAACGCAGCAGGCTTTCGGCGAACGGACGAAGCTTTCTCACCACCGCGCCTACGCTGCCGTAGGCGGAAACCCCCCTTCCGTCGGCCGGGAACAGTAATTCCCGCCTGGCCGACGGATCTCAGGACAGGTGCGGCAGCCGCCTAAACGTGGTTCCGCCGTTGCATCCAAAAATTTCTTGACTCCAAACAAATAAAATTCCAAAACAGGAGTGATTACCAATAAACACCAAGGAAACTTAACTCAATCAACTAAAAACAAAATTAACCATCAATAAGTAATTTGCAATTATAACAAATTAGGAGTGCTAGGAGTGCTACCTTCAAGAGATAGAGATGGAAATCAAGTTCGTTGCAGAGTGGAAGACGGATATGATACGCACCTTAATTGACGAATTTGAACACGATCATGTCAATAGTCTACATAATTAGCCCGAAGAGGAAAACGTCTACAATCTTTACTTCATTGTCGTCCATCATTTTTTCCCAATCCTTTGGGTTCAAAACTTTGCCCGATCGGTTACCAAAACATGACTTCTCCTACCCTCAGTGATTCCCAACTTGTATCTTCTTTGTTTGATAAGTAATGAAATTATTGTGTATGTATTTATGTCTCCTTTATTGAGTCACTTAACTCTAGCCTTCTGTATCCACAAAAGGCTTTCATCTTTTAAAGATCTCCTTAAAAGTATTTTTTTCATTGTTTTGTCATATCAGATCTGTATCATAGCCCGATATCAGTTATTTGTTTTCACAATACAACACTTTATGTTCTTTCTTTTTGACATCATCCCGAATAAGTAGATAATGGAAAGTTGGGATCATCCACGAGAAGATGGATCTTTCCAAGTGTTTTAACTAATATAGGAGTGTACATACTAGATATAAGCATATATAGATACATATAAAAGTATGTAAAAATGGGTTTGGGGGGGGGGGGTTGGTTGGTTTTTGGTCCTAAGTTATAAAATTGAAAGATAACAATTAGCAAAGTAAGAGAACTATGCAAATCATGCAATAACAAGTAAAGAGATGATTAAAAAAATAATTAACGGAGCCTCGGGGGCAATCGACTTCCACTTTCAAACTTCCTATAGCTCATTGATTCATTCACTCATTCAATTACATTTATTGTCTATGAGAAATATTATCACTACTCATTTGAAGATCAACATTCATTCCTTCTTAATAGTAGTTTGCAAAAACAAACAACGACCATTTGCAAATTTCATTGATGATCACCCTAGGCAAACAACACCATAGAGGTATTTCATCAATGGCATTTCACACAAAGGATTATAGGTTTGATAACAACAAGTCTTCTACAAAAGACATAGTCATTTAACCAAACAAAGCATTTACTAAGTTAATCCTAGAACAAACCACATTTAAGGTTCAACATTTCTTTGCATTTATGGGATAAATATGAGAACAATCCACATTAACATACTCATCTGGCAAGAACCATAACACATTATATACAAGAAGTTCTAAATCCTTGCTTTTGGATTTCATCTCAAATGAGCTAAGAAATTTGCAACTTTCCTAACACTCTAACATTTCAATCATACAAACATTTCATATACTCAAACAAACCATGGTATAAATGAAGCAAAACACAACAATAATGGCATAATAAAAGCTCTCCAATAAATGTTCATAAATGAGAAAATAGAGAATCTCACTACATAAGTTTGGAAGCTTCTATCTATTACTCTCAAGAACTAGATTTAGCTACTAGAGTTCATACTAATTAATGCTAACAAACCAAACATAATACAAGAGAATTCAAAGATGAAAATGGTGGAAAACTAGGGTTAGAATAGTACCAAAATCGGGTGGAGAAGAAGTTATGAATGAGAGGAAAGAGAATGCTATTAATAGTACAAAAATGATAAGGTAAGGTTCAGCCCACCCATACGTCGCGACTCGCAACGGGCGCCGGAACTTACCCTTGTCTTCTTTTGGAAAGCACTCTTCTTCACAATAATCCCTCTCATTCTTCAAGTCATCAAATCTTTGGAGCAAGTCTTCAAAGTCCACAAAATACGATCTTCAACAGCCTCCGGTCTTCAAGTCTTCAAATATTTGAAGCAAGCCTTCAAAGTCTTCGAAAGGTGATCTTCAACGGCCACCGGTCTTCAAGCCTCCATGTTCTTTCTTTGTCACGGAAAATCCACTTAGAAGAGGTAAAAGAGCGTAAAGTCCCTCTTACCTCTCCTAAGAGAATTTCAAGGTAAAACACAAGCTCTTGATAGTAAAAGAGCACATAAGTGATCCTAAAAAGTACTAAATTATGCACATAAAATGGACACATCAAAACCTCCCCACACTTAAACCTTACTCGCCCTCGAGTAAGAAAAGATCCAAGCATACGAAAGAATTGACGTATCCACATCCTAACTACTATTCCCCCAAGTCAATACCTCATGAAACTCTCAATATCACACATCCCAATGTTAATCAAATGTGAATTTTCCCACAACCCCCATTCCTAAATCTACCCAAACCATATCAACCTACCAGTTCATCGATATCTCTAAAACATCTCTAAATCTCGAGTTGACAATCCCAAATCTAATGGTACAAGGTGAAGCTAAAAGCATGCATAACGTTCAAACTCATGCTCCACTTTATACCAATATATCATCCTAAAAATGAAATATGTTAACGATCAAGAATTGCATAACTTACTTCATTTTTCCCCGCTAAATTTCTTAATCCCAAGAAGTCCTTAAGAGGTCAAGCTACCCGATCCATTTATATGGCTACCGCAACCTTATGACTCCAACGCTGGCAAATGAGTGAACACATAACACATATATTTTTTTCTCTCTTTCCCTCCTTTTGCCTAAGAGCCATTTTTGGGTTTTCATCCTAGCCACACATCATGTTTATTTAGCTCACATCTCAACTTTTTCCTCACATTTAACCTCTCAACTTTACCTTGGTCGCCCTTTCGGGTTTTTGACCTATCCGGGCCCCCAATGTTGCCTACAGTGCCCTCTTGGGTTTTCAACTTAGACAAATTTTTTCAGAATAGCAAATACCCCTCCCCACACTTAGAACACTACATTGCCCTCAATGTCGACAAATAGGGCAAAAGCGTACACGTCAAAGTATAGAAAGGGTGAGAATATAATGCTCACAAATCACTGCTGTGAGGAAGAGCGATCACCACGAAAATAACGATGCTGATAACGTGCCAGCCAATCCATGCTCCTCTGCCTCCTAGCTCTACACCTCTCTACTCCAAGATCAGGGCCTGAGGCACTACCTGCCTGGGACTGCATCTCATTGATGCGAGGTGATAGGTGGTCAATCTCCTCATCCATGTCGATAAAGCTCTGGGAGACAAACACATTGTGCTCTAGTATTATGATGTCCTAGTAGCGAAAACCATCCTGCATGGTCTGTATCATTTGCTCATAGAAATCAGGTGGAGGCTGGGAGTAGTGAGGTGGCACATATTCTTCCTGCATAGGCTCGGTCTCTGGTGGAGGCTGTGGGAAGTGCTGGTGCTGTCGCTCAGAGAAACTCAAGATGCTATCATCACGTTGGACAGGGGTTGGACCAAGGTCACGGAGCTCGTGCTGAAATTTCTCTCTGAACGAGGAGTCTAGTGAAATTTCCAAGTCCGCCAGGGGTGTATCAAACTTCGACTTCATCTTGTTGGGCTGAGGAAGTACCATGAATGTGACCTTCTTGGGGCCATATAACTAATGAAATATCCTAGTGGCCTTTGTGGTGCTAAGCATCTCGAATCGCACCAACATCTTTGCAGTGATGAGGTAGGAAGTACGCTTCCCTAAGTGCTAAAAACCAGCCGGTATGACTAATCCTAGGTACTCCGTAAAGATGGCGATCATACCTCCAACCATAATCTTCCCCTTTGGTTTCCCTGCCACCTCTAAAATTATCTTCATCTATAGCTCGGCCCATAACTTGTATCCCAATCCCTCACTCGTCAAGTGCCATAAGAAGTGAATGTCGTTGTTCAACACATTCGTCGGCTCCGCTGAGCAAAGCACTGTACCGGTCAAAATTCTGTGCACATAACGGAGTGTGGGATGGATGATTAGACTGCTCTTGTCGTGGGAGTTCTTCTCTCTCATGTTTATGACACTCCAGAAGTGCATGTCATTCTCAATCGATCGGTCCCAAGCTTGTGGGTCCAGCCTCGCCTGTATCTCAGCAGTGTCCCATCCAAATGCTTTCTCAACCGGCGAGACGGTAATCTCTCAAGGTATATCATCTAATTGAAAAGTGATGTGTCTCTCACACGGTTGATCATCCCCCATGCTGCATTTCCTGACCGTGGATACAAACTACCGTGTATATTTCTTGTAGGAGGGGGCACTTTTTCCCATGAAACCCTCCAACACCCCTCTGGCAAGAAGGCATCGGACTTGCTGGGTGAGCCAAAGAGCGTCCAATGTGGGCATGTCAACAAAACTTGTCTCCTTGAGTTGGCGGTTGACCAAGGCTTCCCACCTCTCTACGTAGGGGTCCGGTGATCTGGGTCAAACCCATGTACCTATCAGGAGGATGAGGTATAGGGCTCGACTCTGGAGCCGATGACAGAGGTGGAAGTGGAGCGGTGGTGCGCTCACCTTGTGGAGGTTCCCTAGGTGTCTTGGTAGGGGCTATATCTAACAATCACGGCAAAAACGTCAAATGCACAGAAATATATAGATATGTAATATCACAAAATGATATTCAACCATAAAATAGTTTTTCCAACATTCCAAACCAAATCAAATCCAAGCTTACTAGATCAAGTACTAAACACAAATGTATATACAATCCAAGTCATATTCAACATGCCCATATTCTCAAGTTTATTAGGTTCTCACATAGTTAAACATCTAATATGCTACATCACATAATCACAGTCATGCCTAACTAGTTAGGATACCATAAGTATGTTCATAACATTAACATTCAAGTTCCATGGCCAAACTATCCTAAGCATAATAACATTGCATCTAAATATCAACTATGTTTAATCAATCCAACAAGCCTAATGTCTAGTACAAGACACAACCAAATTCTCAACCAAAGCAACAATATAAACACAATGCAAGCACACCACCAACATGAGCAAATCAACACAATCAAAATGAGCACAATGCTATCCCATATCCAACAAAATCATAAGTACAATATGCACAAGTTCCAGTCAATGTTAATTACAAAAAATCACCCACATTTACCAGTTAAAAATATCCAACATAATGATCTATACAAGATATTTGCAATTCAAGGCACAAATTGTGAAGAACTATCATAACATACACAATATCATCATTCACAAAATCCACAATTTTCACCAAAATTAAACTACAAAAAATTCACAATTCGAATGTTCGAAAGTGAGGAATCGTACCACTAGTGTGTGTAGGAGGATGAAACAACGAAACCCACAACTAAGTTGAGCCAAATTCGCCCAAATTTGGGAAATCCCCAAAAACTAGGGTTTTGGGATTTCCACAAATTTGGTTGATTTGGGAGTACTGAGAGGGTAGGGAGGATGGGTTATGTATGTGTGATGGATTTGTGTTTGTGTGGTATTTGAGATTGGCGGAATTTGGTGGAGAGAATGGAGGAGATGAAGAAGAAGGGATTTTTGATGTGTAGAAGAAGGAATGGAAGAGAAATGGGTCTTGCCCCTTTTTTTAAACTCTTCTATATGTCTGTCACGACGTGTAAGTCAACAGGCACCTCCAGTCAATCCCCTCATGGCAACTCGCGACCACTTTGTCGTGGCTCGCAACAAACTGTCGTGGCTCGTGATGGGACTGTTGCGAGTCATGACGTGACTACTGTGAGTTGCGAAAAGTGGAGCAAGAGGGTTCATTTTTATGAAAAATATTTTTGAGTTACGAAACCTTCACGACTCACGATGGTCCAACACGACTCACGACGAAGTCATCGCAGCTCGTGAAAAGTGGAGCCTAAGAGCAAATTTTCCCAACAAAATCCTCTGAGTTGGTTGCGACTCACGACCAAATTGTCGCGAATCGTGATGGTCTGTCACGACATGGAACGTGGCTATCGCAGCTCGCAAAAAGTAGAGTCTGAGGGTTCAAAACGTGGCAAATGTTTTTGAGCCCATCGCAACTCGAGATGAGTAATCTACCTGGTACTTAATTTTTTTTCTTTTCGATTTCATCCCTTGCCTAAGCTTTTCCTTCTTGACTCCAAGCATTTCTCCCATCATCCATCCATTTCCTTGGGCTTAAATTGCTACAAAATCATGGAAAAACATGTCGTGAAAAGAAAGAATCAAAACAATGAAACTAACGACAAAAACTCAAAACCAAGCAACATCAACGGAAAGTCAAGAATGATGATCCAGATGATCAAAAACATGTATATTTAACACTTTCTGCATGACTCATTGACCTTTCTTGAAGCTTTCTCACAAACCGGATCAAGGAGATCAACATCCTCTCCCTTCTCCGGCATAAAATTCTTGTGGTAAGGCTTCAAACTTTGTCCATTGACTTTGAATGTATTGGACTTAGATCAATCTATGATTTCCACTGCACCATGCTGGAATACCTTCACCGCTTCAAAAGGACCAATCCATCGAGACTCCAAATTACTAGGAAATAGGCAAAGGCAGGATTGGAATAGGAGAACGTTTTGACCCATGTCAAATTCCTTCCTAATGATTAATTTGTCATGCCAAACCCTTTTCTTCTCCTTATAGATTTCAGCGTTCTCATAGGAATCCCTCTGGATCTCATCTAGTTCATTAAATTGTAGCTTCGTATGCAAGCCGACCTCATCTATATCAAGGTTGAATTCTTTGACTGCCCAGTAAGCTAGGGTTTCGGAATTCCCAAATATTTGGTTGACTTGGGAGTGTTTTGGAGTATTGAGAGGGTAGGGAGGATGGGTTATAGATGTGTGATGGATTTGTGGTTTTTGGGATTCACGGAATTTGGTGGAGAGAATGAAGGAGGTGAAGGGAAGAAGAAGGGATTTTTGATGTGTAGAAGAAGGAATGGAAGAGAAATAGGTTCTGCCCATTTTTTAAAATGTTCTACATGTCCTTTGTGACTCGCGATGGGTAGGTCAACATGCACCTCCAGTCAACGCCCTCGTCGCAACTCGCAACCACTTCGTCGTGGCTCGCAACGGTTCGTTGCAACTCGCAATGGGACTGCCGCGAGTCTCGAAAAGTGGAGCCTGGGGGTTCATTTTTCGGACAAATTATTCTTATTTGGTCATGATCACGAAAAATCTGTCATAACTCTTGATGGTCCGTCATGACTCGCGATGATACCATCGCGGTTCGTGAAAAGTGGAGCTTGAGAGCCTATTTTTCCAACAAAATCCTCTGATTTGGTTGTGAATCGCGACCATACTATCACGAATCATAATGTTCCATCACGACTCAAAATGTGGCCATCGTGGCTTGCAAAAAGTAGAGCCCAAGGGTTCAAAACTTGGCAAAAGTTTTTGAGCCCGTAGCGACTAGCGAGGGGAAACCTACCTGGTACTTCAATTTTTTTTCCTTTTAATTTCATCTGTTTCCCAAGCTTTTCCTTCTTGACTCCAAGAATTGCTCCCTTTATCCATCCAATGCCTTGGGTTCAAATTGCTACAAAATCATGAAAAAACAAGCAGTGAAAAGCACAAATAAAAATAATGAAACTAACGATAAAAACTCAAAACCAAGAAACATCAACGGAAAGTCGTGAATGGCGATCTGGATGATCAAAACCAAGTATATTTAACATTTTTGGTAGGAGTCACTCCCCGTTGAGATTACTCACAAAATGGATCGAGGAGATCAACATCCTCTCCCTTCCCCGTCACAAAATTTCATGGTAAGGCTTTAAATGTTGTCCATTGACTTTGAATGTATTGAACTTAGCTAGATCTAGGATTTCCACCGCAACATGCGGGAATACCTTCGCCACCTCAAAAGGACCGATCCATCAGGACCTCAACTTATTGGGAAATAGGCAAAGGCGGGATTGGAATAGGAGGACCTTTTGACTCACGTAAAATTCCTTCCTGATGATCATCTTGTCATGCCATACCTTTGTCTTCTCCTTATAGATTTTGACGTTCTCATTAGAATCCCTCTGGATATCATCTAGTTCATCAAAATGTAGCTTTCTATGCAAGTTGGCCTCATCTATATCAAGGTTGAATTCTTTGACTTCCCAGTAAGTCTTATGTTGAATTTCCACTGGTAAGTGATATGGCTTATGAAACACTAACCGGTATGGTGACATGCTGATCGACATCTAGTAAGTTGTCCTATACGCCCGCAATGCGTCGTTCAACCAAGAACTTTAATCCTTCCAGTTAGGGTTAACCATTTTTTGAATGATGGACTTGACTTCTCGATTGGAAACTCTGGCTTACCCATTGGTTTGTGGGTGATAGGTGGTGGATGTCTTATGAGTGACGTCACATTTCTTCAAGGGTGCCTCTATGGTCCGGTTGCAAAAGTGGGTGCCACGGTAAATTATCAAGGCTCGGGGTACCCCAAACCTAGAGAAGATGTTATCTTTCAGGAATTCTGCAACCAATTTAGAATCGTCAGTCCTATTGGGTTTTGCTTCAACCTACTTTGACACATATTCAATTACAAGAAGAATATATATAAAGCCACAAGAATTAGGGAAAGGTCCCATAAATTCGATACCCCCAAACATCAAAGATTTCACAATATAGCATGGCTTTTTGGGGCATTTCATTTCTAGATGAGATATTTCCTACCCTCTAGCACTTGTCACAAGCCTTACAAATTATGTATGCACGCTTATTCAAAGTAGGCCAATAAACACAACTTTCTAAGACTTTCTGAGCGGTCCTTTTAGCTCAAAAGTGACCACTGCATGCATTAGAATGACAAAAAGTGAGAATTGAATGCACTTCATTATAGGGGATGCATCTCCTAACAACTTGGTCTACATAGTGTTTCCACAAAAAGGGATCATCCTACACATAATATTTAACATCGCTTTATAGCTTATCTTTCTGGGCCTTAGAAAAATGAGAAGGAAATTTATCGGAGACAAGAAAGTTCACAATGTCGGCGTACCACGGTTGGAGGTCCTCGATTGCAAACATTTGTTCATTGGGGAACTCCTCCCGTGGTTGCTCCTTCATCGATAAATTTACCTCACTATCTTGGCATGGTAGCAACTGGCTCAGATTATCAGCCACGAGGTTCTCCATGCCCTTCTTGTCTCACACCTCCAACTCAAATTACTCTGAAGCAGGATCCACCTAATTAATCTCGGCTTGGCCTCTTTCTTTTTCATCAAGTGATGATGTGAAAACCCCAACCATAATGGTTGAAACTTGTCTACAAAACTAATAATTTATGTTACTGTATAATAGGGAAATAAAATAATTTATTAAATGTAATTAGAAATACAAAAATCTATGATGATTGTGAAAAATAAAAAGGTAATAAATGAATCCAATCATTACTGAAGAGTAACAAAATTTTTCTAGCGTAAGATCTCCAGTGAGAATACTAACATGCAGTACCATGATAATTACTGCAACAAAGACTGAAATTAGTCTCGACATGTTATCAATAAAAAATTAAGAAGGATATAAGATAGAAGAGGAAATATGGTTTTGAAATGTCGGATAAATTTGTATATATATATATATTATAAAATATAGTTGTTTATAACTTTTATATTACTGTTGGGAATATAGCCGTTTATAGCCAGTATATTACCACTATACATATATTTGACTAATTATAATTAAATGCTAAGAGTTATTGTTGTCAAAGAAGATATATATATATATATATATATAAATTTGTATGTGTATATATATACAATAATAATAATAATAATAAATAAGTAACTAATAAATAAATAAGTGAATGAATGATCAAAGTAAGGAAAATTAAAGAGAAAATAAACGGCGGACGTAAGAATTTGATCCAAAGTAATTTTGGCAAAAGGAATAGCTGGAAATGGACAACGGACGACGGACGCAAAGAAATTTATCCAAAGTAATTTTGGCAAATGAAATTGCTGGGAAGAGAAAATAAAATGGCGGACGTAAGATTTTATCCAAAGTAATTTTGGACAATTGAAATTACTGGAAAGAAGAAATGAACGGCAGACGTGAGGGAGAGTTTTCCAAAGTAATTTTTTGGGCAAGTGGATGTAGGATTACAGGATAAAATTTCAGGTTGGTAGGTGTCAGAACCTATATTTTTATCCAGTATAAATATTAGGTCCCCAATTCTTACCTCCTCACACAGCCGTAAGAAACATTTCTTGTCAAAAAAAATAGTAGTGAGCAGTGATAAAGCAGGAGACGGAAGTTGCCTAGCCCAAGTCTAACCATAGTGAGTATTTTCATTGCCTTAGCATGAATCGAAGTAAAAAATATATATATATATATATATATATATGTAGTGTCTTGTATGCGTACAGAATGCCACCAGTGAACAGTAGCCCTCGAATCCCTGTCCTCGAATCCCTATTAAACCTCTGCCCTCGAATCCCTGTCCTTGAACCCCTACTGAAACTACACCTCGAACCCTTGTCCTCGAACCCCTATTGAACCCTTGCCCTTAAACCCCTACTAAACAGTACCCCATGAACCCCTACTAAACCTTTACCTCTAGAATCCTTGTCCTCGAGCCCCTACTGAAACTACATCTCAAACCTCTGTTAAACAGTAACCTCTCGAAACCTTATCCTCGAACCCCTACTAAATAGTACCTCTCAAACCCACAGAAAACCTTCACCTCTCGAACCACAGAAAATTTCACCCCTCGAACTACTGAAAATTTCAACCCTCGAACTACTAAAAATTTTACCCCTCGAACTACTGAAAGGCTTCACCCCTCGAACCCACTGAAAGACTTCACCACTCGAACTAGTACCACTGAAACCTCACCACTCGAACTGGTAATACTTACCACTCGAACCTCACCACTCAAATTGGTACCACTTATCCCTAAAACTAGTACCACCCGATACCCGTTCCACTTCAATCTTCTCCACTTGAATTCTTTACTCTAACCCCTTGTACTGAAACCCCTTGTACTCAAACCCCTTGTACTCTAACCTAACTACTTGAACCCCCCTTGTATTCGATATACATTCTCGAACCTGTACTCGAACTCCATTATAAAGGGACATACCTGTTAAACTTAAATTGATAATATATCTATACTAACTGTTAAACTGAGTGTATATTATTGTGTTCAATTATCGTGAAACCGAGTAATGAACTGCTCAGATATTTTACTATGAATGACCGGCTTGTACTTTATCTTGCCGTGTCAAACTTGAAATATCTGCTACCTAATCACCTATCTATGATTTCGAGGCCCCGACAAGATTGTAGTTCGGTGGAAGCCGGCGAGGAATGGTATTGACTGAACCGTCTGATTAGACCGGCTACTCGTGGAGTTTCTGGTAAGCTAGCATTTCCCACTGTACTGTACTAATACGAGCTCGTAATTGAACATATGTTTGGGCGTGGTTGACGAGACTTAATACTGGACTGACTAATGGCCTTCCGAGCACTACTGAAAGGTTTTGCCTTGTATGTTAGTCAAAGTTACCATATAGACACTTGGCAGCAACTTGGCACTAACCAGCCATATCTTTTTTCTATATGCTAGGACATATGTGGCTATTTGTTATTTGCTATTCCGGGATCATTAAAATTCAACTGGGTAAATACTGGCAATGAAACCTCACTAAGCAAGGAGCCTACCCTAGTTAAACAACCTTTTTCAGGTGAAGAGGAACTGTAAGAGAAAAGCCTTTGATGTATTTAATTATTTTGAGAGAGATCCTGGATGAACTTTAACATGAACTTTAAATCTTTAATAGTTAGGTGAAACTCTCAATTAACATTAATACTTTCACTGTAATAGTACGTAGGATTTTTTTGGAATTGATATAAATCGCTTCCGCATATAATCTATCTGCTTGTTAATGCTATCATTTTCGGTAGCACGACCAAACCCGACCTGACACTGTACATTGGGTTTGGGGTGTTACATATGTGGTATCAGAGCATTCTCAAACTAAGTAAAGGAAAACTCATACTTACCTTAATAAAAGATCCTAGAGGAAATTAAATGAGTTATGAATAAAGTAAGGAGAGTTAGATGTGTAAAATTTTTCAAACTGACAAGTTTGCTATTTCGATAGATGACCAGTAATGTAGAAATTACAAGTAATACTTTTCAAGAAGTCATTGAGGTAAAAAGATATACCGGAGCCTTCCCGGAGGCATTCTTTCCTTGTGCAGAAATTGTTGACGATTCTCAGTGGGTGGAAACTCACGCCTATCCAAATGGGGTAGTACACGCTTTGATTATGGAACGAGCGGAACTAATTAATAGGTTCTTTAGCCTCGAGACCCATGGACAATTGATGAATGGTGCAATGTGGGAATAGTACATGCGTGCAAATGCAGAAGAAGCGAGGGCAAACATAGTGGTCGCCGAAAACCATCGACTGAAGAACCAAAGATGTAGGGAGCTCGGGTAATGACATGTTGAACGACATGAAACCATCTGAGAAGTAGGCTCGGTCCTGGTAAATACCCAGGAGCTACAAGGAGGTTTGACCGCCTATCATCGACAACCAACAGAAGCACGTTAGAGGTATATTAGAGAGACTCGAGGCACGATGGAGCAATCTCTCATTACGTTGCAGGACGATTTAATGGACCAAGCATACCCTAGAGCGGAGCAAGAAGAAGGAGGTGACTCCACCAAGGATTTGAGAGTCGATTAAAATTTGGAAGATAGGTATTAGAACAAGAAGAGAGTCCCACTTTTTTGACGTCGAAAGACGCGCTAGAGGACTATAGAATTATCGCAAATATCTTATGATGAAGCTATAACTACTGTAAAATTTTAGTGATGTTATAAAAATATTTTGTGAATTGTAATATTTTGGTTAGAAAACTAAACGAGGATTGAATCAATCCATAGAACTAACTTTTCAAGTATAGGAAAATGGAAAGGGACCAAGGAGAAAGTTCAAACTCACCCGCAGGACAGAATCCCCCAACCGCTGGAATGGAATTTTTCGCAAATCAAGTTATCAAAATTTTGAGCTGCATAATAGAGAGGGACAATCAAGCTCAATCTCCGATCAGGGATTGAAGTCATAGACCAGAGATGGAGGATGCGGCCTTGGAACGATTCCAGAAGTTTCATCCACCCAGGTTCAACGACGGCCCGGATGATGAAGTCGCCAAAAATTGGATCGAAACAATGGCTCGAACCTTCCGAGCCTTGGGATATACAGATGGGCAGAAGGTAAATTTTTCTATACTCCAATTAGAAGGCACCGTAATAGATTGGTGAAACATAATACAAAGGAAGTGGGACATGGAGGAGACTTCCAAGACCTGGGAAAATTTTGAAAGAGAGTTTAAGAAGAAGTTCATTCCGCCGCTAATTATCAAAAGGAAGGAAGCATAATTCATAAACTTGAAACAAGGCTAAATGAGCGTAATGGAGTTCTGATAGATCCTGGTGCTTCTCATTCTTTTGCTAGTTATTCCTTTCTTGAAAATGTGGAAGATAAGATAGAGAATTTACCTTATAAGTTGGAAGTTAGCACTCCCACAAACGATGCTAAAATCCTAACTGGACGAGTATGTAGAAACTGTAGGGTAAACGTGGGGCGTAGGGAATTACCTATAGACCTAATTGCTCTACCCTTAAAGGGCTATGAGGTAATACTTAGAATGGATTGGCTTGCTAAAAATCATGCCTAGTTAAATTGTCATACGAAGGAAGTTAAGTTGTGTCAACTAGGGGAACCTCCGATTGAAGTGGATGTGGGAAGGAAAATAATCTCCTCATTATTAGTTGCTGGAGTCAAGGCTCGAGGATGATTTGGAAAGGGGCAACTAGAATATTGGCTTATATCTTAAATAAGCCAGCCAGTGGACCAGTTAAAAGGAGAAAATATAAATGTGGTCAAAGACTTCCCTGAGGTATTTCCAGAGGAACTTGTAAGTTTACCTTCTGAAAGGGAGACCGAGTTTTTCATTGACCTGGTACCTGGAGCCGCACCTATTTCTCGAACCCTATATTCTTATGATGCCATTAGAGCTACAGGAATTGAAGCTTCAACCTTAAGACTTGTTGACTCGAGGATTCATTCAACTGAGTACCTCTCCCTGGGGAGCCCCGGTATTATTTGTTAAAAAGAAGGATAGTTCTCTCTGGATGTGTATCGATTATCGAGGCTTAAAAAATGCAACGATTAAGAATAAATCCCCCCTTCCCATTATTAAGGAGTTGTTCGATCAACTCCAAGGAGCAGTTGTATTTTCCAAACTGGATTTACGACAAGGGTACCACCAGTTGCGAGTGAAGGGGGAAGACATACCCAAGACAGCTTTCCATACTCGATATGGTCATTATTAATTCCTAGTAATGCCATTTGGGGTGACCAATGAACAAACTGCATTTATGGACCTCATGCATCGAGTATTTCGGTCGTACTTAGACGAGTTTGTTGTCATCTTCATCGATGACATCCTGGTCTATTCCAAAACTCAGCAAGAGCATGAAGGGCATCTAAGGGAAGTATTACAACTGCTTAATGAGCACAAGTTGTACACCAAGTTTAGAAAATGTGAATTCTGGCTAAACCAGGTGAACTTTCTGGGGGCACGTGTTTAGCAAGGAAGGAATATCCGTGGATCCATCTAAAGTTGAGACAGTTCTAAACTGAAGAGTGCCAAACAATAGTACTGAAGTCCGAAGTTTTCTTGGACTAGCAGGGTACTATAGGCATTTTATTAAAGACTTCTCTAAGCTTCCATCCCCTTTATTCTACTTAACTCTGAAAGGAGTTAAGTACGAATGGAATGAGAAGACTGAATCCAGTTTTCAAGAATTGAAGAAACGCCTTACCACTGCCCTAATCCTTACCCTACCTGAGGGAAATGATGGATTGTTAGTATATACTGATGCTTCAAGAGATGGTCTCGGGTGCGTATTGATGCAAAGGGACCACGTAATTGCTTATGCATCTCAAAAGTTGAAACTTTATGAAAAGAATTGCCCCACCCATGACCTAGAGCTAGAAACAGTGGTGTTTTCCTTAAAGAAGTGGTGACATTACTTATACGGAATCATGTTTGAAGTAATGTCAGATCATAAGAACCTGAAGTGCTTATTTTCCCAAAAAGACGTAAACATGCACCAACGTAGTTGGATGGGGTTTTTTGGTGGATTATGTCTGTGTGATTAACTATCATCCTGGAAAGGGGAATGTGGTGGCAGACACACTAAGCCGGAAGGTGAATTTGGCGCACATCTGGATAAAGGAGGCAGAAAAGTTATCACAAGCAAAGAATTGGGGATGCGAGACCAAACCTGACCGACTTGTATTCTTCAATCTAAGGGTACAAGCTGAGTTACCCACAGAGATTAATAAAGCTCAAGAGTCAGATGAATCATTGGTAAAGAAGAAAAATCTTTTTGCTGAAGGGAAGTTGCCAGATTTTGAAGTAGACAGTGAAGGAGTGCTAACCTGTAAAGGTAGGTTTTGGCTACCCCAAAATTCAGAAATCACCCAAAGAGTGTTGGAGGAAGCTTACCGATCCAAGTATACAGTGCACCCAGGTGGAACCAAAATGTAGCGAGACCTGAAACAATGGTACTATTAGGATAATATGAGGAGGGACATAGCAGACTACGTGGCACGTTGTTTGGTGTGCCAACAGGTTAAGTTTGAACATCAGAAACCATCAGGTTTGTTACAACCATTGGAAATTCCCGAGTGGAAATGGGATCACATCACGATGGACTTCGTGACAGGACTGCCTCAAACACTGAAGAATGTTGGCGTAATATGGGTGGTGGTTGATAGGTTGACCAAATCGGCTCATTTCCTACTGATCAATACTCCTTGGAAAGACTGACTGTCCAGTACATCCGGGAAATCATAAGATTGCATGGGGTATCAGTAACTATTGTTTCTGATAGGGATCCAAGATTCACTTCCCATTTCTGGAGGCAACTGCAAGCTGCATTGGGAACCAAATTGAACATTAGTACAAGTGCCCATCCACAGACAGACGGGCAGTCGGAGAGAACAATTCAAACTTTGGAGGACATGCTCCGAAGCTGTGTTATGGATTTTGGGGGATGTTGGGATGCCCATTTACCTTTGGTAGAATTTGCTTATAACAGTTACCATTCGTCCATAGGTATGGCTCCATATGAAGTACTCTATGGTAGAAACTATCAAATACCTTTCTTTTGGGATGAAGTGGGAGAGAAAAAGGCTTTGCCAGTTACCAGTATACCTTGGGTTGAGGAATCCATGGATAAGGTCAAACTGATAAAGCAGTGCTTACAGACGACTCAAAGTCAACAGAAGAGTTACGCGGATCATCAGAGGAGGGATTTTGAATTTAGAGTAGGTGACCATGTGTTTTTAAAGGTAACCCCTCACAAGGGTCTCGTCCGACATGGTAAGAAAGGAAAACTGAGCCCTAGGTACATTGACCCTTTTGAAGTCGTACAACGAGTTGGGCCATTTGCATATCAACTTAACCTACCTAGCCAGTTGGGGGAAATTACATGATGTTGAAATGTCGAGCAAAAATAGAAGAGGAAATTTGGTTTTGAAATGTCGGATAAATTTGTATATATATATTTTAAAAAATATCCTTTTATAACTGTTATATTACCGTTCAGAATATAGCCATTTATAGCCGGTATATTACCACTATACATATATTTGACTAAATATAGTTAAATGCTAAGAGTTATTGTTGTCAAAGAAGATATATATACACACACACACACACACATATATATATATGTATATATATTTGTATGTGTATATATATATACAATGATAATAATAATAAAAAAGAAGTAAGTAATAAATAAATAAGTGAATGAATGAACAAGTAAGGAAAATTAAAGAGAAAATAAACGGCGGACGTAAGAATTTGATCCAAAGTAATTTTGGCAAATGGAATTGCTGGGAAGAGAAAATGGATGACGGACGCAAAGAAATTTATCCAAAGTAATTTTGGCAACTGAAATTGCTGGGAAGAGAAAATAAAATGGCGGACGTAAGATTTTATCCAAAGTAATTTTGGACAAATGAAATTGCTGGAAAGAAGAAATGAACGGCGGACGTGAGGGAGAGTTTTCCAAAGTAATTTTTTGGGCAAGTGGATGTAGGATTATAGGATAAAATTTCAGGTTGGAAGGTGTCAGAACCTATGTTTTTATCCAGTATAAATATTAGGTCCCCAGTTCTTACATCCTCACACAGCCGTAAGAAACATTTCTTGTCAAAAGAATAGTAGTGAGCAGTGATAAAGCAGGAGACGGAAGTTGCTAAGTCCAAGTCTAACTACAGTGAGTGTTTTCATTGCCTTAGCATGAATTGAAGTCAAATATATATATATATACATATTGTCTTGTATGCGTACAGAATGGCACCAGTGAACAGTAGCCCTCAAATCCCTGTCCTCGAATCCCTATTAAACCTCTGCCCTCGAATCCCTGTTCTCGAATCCCTGTCCTCGAACCCCTACTGAAACTGCCCTTGAATCCCTGTCCTCGAACCCTTACTAAACCCTTGCCCTCAAACCCCTACTAAACAGTACCCCTCGAACCCCTGCTAAACCTTTACCTCTCGAACCCTTGTCCTCGAACCCCTACTGAAACTACATTTCAAACCCCCTGTTAAACAGTAACCTCTCGAAACCCTATCCTCGATCCCCTATTAAATAGTACCTCTCAAACCCACTAAAAACCTTCACATCTCGAAACACTGAAAATTTCACCCCTCGAACTACTTAAAATTTCACCCCTCGAACTATTGAAAATTTCACCCCTCGAACTACTGAAAGGCTTCACCCCTCGAACTCACTGAAAGACTTCACCACTCGAACCTTACCCTCGAACCAGTACCACTGGAACCTCACCACTCGAACTGGTAATACTCGAACCTCACCACTCGAACTGGTACCACTTACCCCTCAAACCAGTACCACCCGATACCCGTTTCACTTGAACCTTCTCCACTCGAATTCTTTACTCGAACCCCTTGTAATCAAACCAACTACTCGAACCCCTTGTACTCAAACCCTACTACTTGAACCCCTTGTATTTGAAATACATACTCGAATCTGTAATCGAACTCCATTATAAAGGGACATACCTGTAAAACTTAAATTGATAATATATATATACTAACTATTAAACTGAGTGTATATTATTGTGTTAAATTATCGTGAAACTGAGTTATGAACTCCTCCGATAATTTTCTATGAATGACCAACTTGTACTTTATCTTGCCGTGTCAAACTTGAATCATATACTGCTCTGATATGTTATGTGGATGACCGGCTTGTACTTTATCTTTCCGTGTCAAACTTGAAATATCTACTTGGGGCCCCCGCCACGGTTGTAGTTCGGTCGATATTGGCAGGGAACGATATTGATCGGACCGTCTGATTAGACCGGTTACTCGTGGAGTTTCTAGTATGCTAGCATTATCCACTGTACTGTACTGATACGAGCTCGTAACTGAACATCTGTTTGGGCATGGTTGATGAGACTGAATAATGGACTGACTGATGGCCTTCGGGCACTTCTGAAAGGTTTTGCCTTGTATGTTGTCAGAGTTGCCACATAGGCACTTGGCAGCAACTTGGCACTAACCACCCGTATCCTTTTACTATGTGCTAGGACATATGTGGTTATTTGTTATTTGATATTTTGTGATCATTAAAATTCAACTGGGTAAATACTGGCAATGAAACCTCACTAAGCAAGGAGCTTACCCTAGTTAAACAACCTTTTTCAGGTGAAGAGGAACTGTAAGAGAAAAGCCTTTGATGTATTTAATTATTTTAAGAGAGAGATCCTAGATGAACTTTACCATAAACTTTAAATCTTTAATAGTTAGGTGAAACTCTCATTTAACATTAATACTTTCACTGTAATAGTAAGTAGGTTTTTTTTGGGATTGATCTAAATCGCTTCCAAATATAATCTATCATCTTGTTACTGCTATCATTTTTGGTAGCATGACCAAAATTGATCTGACATTGTACGTTGGGTTTGGGGTGTTACAGATGAAGCACTGCATGGTCAGTCTACACAATAACTTTTGTACCAAGCAAGTATGATCGGAATTTTTCCAAAGAAAATACCAATGCTAACAACTCATTTTCTGTGGTGGAGTAGTTTCTTTGGACCTCATTGAGAGACATGGATGCGTAGTAGATGGCATAAAGTGCTCCCCCCACCCTTTGACCAAGAACCGCTCCAAAAGCATAATTGCTAGCATCGCACATGATCTGAAAAGGCAAAGATCAATCTGAGGGTTGTATGATAGGGACTGAGACTAACCTTTCCTTCAATGTATCAAAGGCTCCTTTTGCAACCCTCATCCATCATGAATTCCACCTCCTTCTGCAACAACTTACACAAAGGAGATGCTATCTTTGAAAAGTTCTTGATGAACCCAACGTAAAATCCAGCATGGCTAAGAAAAGAGCGCATTTTGCGCACATTTGTAAGATAAGGAAAAGTTTGAATCATGTCTATCTTTGCCTTGTCAACCTCTATACCCTTAGAGGAGACAAAATTGCCTAAGACAATGCCTTTCTCTACCATAAAATGGCACTTCTCAGAATTTAACACAATATTAGTGTCAATGCAATGTTTAAGAGCTTGTGCTAAATTTGCTAAACAGTTGTCAAAAGAATTACCATGAATGGTGAAATCATCCATGAATACCTCAACAAATATTTCAAAATATTTTGAGAATATGCTAAACATACACCTTTGGAAAGTCGTGTGGGTGTTACATAACCCAAATGGCATACGGCGGTAAGGAAACATACCAAAGAGGCACGTGAAAGTGGCATTTTCTTGGTCTTCCGGGGCAATGGCTACTTGAAAATACTCCAAGTACCCATCCAAAAAGCAATAGAAGGGGTGGCTTGCTAACCTCTTGAGTATTTGATCAATGAATGGAAATAGGAAGTGATCCTTCCGTGTCTCCGCATTTAGCCTTCGGTAGTCAATGCAAACGGGCCACCTATTTTGAACTCAAGTGGGCACCATTTCACCCTTCTCATTCTTGACTACCATCACCCCACTCTTCTTGGGTACTACTTGAGTTGGACTCACCCACTTTCTATTCAAGATTGGATAGATTATGCCCGCTTGGAGCAACTTGAGGATTTTCGCCTTTACCACCTCCATCATAGGTGGGTTCAAACGGCATTGGGATTGTTGCACGGGTCTTGAATCTTCCTCCAACACAATTATATGCATGCAAGTGGATGGACTTATGCCTTTGATGTCGGGAATAATCCATCCAATTGCTTCCTTATTCTCTCGTAACACCATCATCAACTTTTCTTCTTTCTTGTTCTTTGGTGAGTTTGCTTGAAATGATAACTGGGAGCATCTCCCATTCCCTAAGAAAGGTGCACTTAAGGTCACTTGGCAAAGGTTAGAGTTCAATCTCCGGAGCTTTCACAAGTGACGGAAGGAATTCCGGTTCTTTGGGTTCCTCTAAAACTAGAGGGGTAGTACTTGGCACCACTTCCACAAGAATGCTTAACTCATCAATGATTTCCTTCAAGTTAGTACTCATGGAATATACAAGACATGCATCTTCGACATCATATTCCAAAGCCACTAACAAGTGGTCCTAGAGGTCTTCAAAAATGGCCTTCCCAACAAAATTGGGGTGGCATGTTTATCATGCCCCATGTCAAGGACATAAAAATCTGTGGGGAATATTAAGGAATCTACCCTAACCAACACATCTTAAATGATACCCTTAGGGTAGTCACTTGAACGATCAGCTAGTTGGATCACCACCTCGGTTTGGTGCAAAGTACCAAGATTGAGGCTTTCATACAAAGAGTAAGGAATCATATTTATTGATGCACCTAGGTCAAGCATTACAGTTTCAAAATGTGTATTCCCTATCATGCAAGGGGTTGTAAACATGCTGGGATCGCTACATTTAGGGGGTAACTCCCTTTGGCACAAAGCGGAGACATGTTCACTTTTCCCATTTTAAAACTTGTTCTTTGTTTCTTATTTTCAACACATAATTCTTTCAAAAATTTGGCACTTGGAGGTTTTTTAATAGAATTAAAAAGAGGGATATTTACCTCACACCTATGAAAGACTTCGTAGATGTCTTTGTTTGACTCCTTCCTCTGTTTGTCCTTCAAAGCTTCTGGGAACGGTGGTTCCAGCACGTATGGGGGAATTTCCACCACTTTTTCTTCTTGTGAGGATGGGATGAAGGTTCAGGAATGGAGGCTGATTTCTCAATAATGATCTCCTTTTCCTTCACCTTCCCCTTCCTTGCTTACTCCTTGGCCACATTCTCGGTCTCTTCTTCAACATTTTTCTCAAAAATTTCTAGTTTTCTAGGTTCACCTTCGATAGCTTCATCAACTAGGGGAGAGCTAACCTCTTTACCACTTCTCAAAGTGATAGCTCTAGCATTTTGGCGGGGATTGATCTCCTGTTGGAAGGGAAGTTTCCATTTTTCTCGAGCCTCCATTCGATTCACCACTTGAGCTATTTGGATCACTTGAGTTTCCAAGTTCTTGATGCTTTCCTTGGCTTCATCTTGGAATTTTTTTCCTTTTTCTGCGCATAGGCTCAACCGGTGAATTACTTGCATCACCTCATCTTTTGTTAACCTTGAGCTCCCCCCTTGGTCTCGGGGCTTGTCTTGGAGCCTTTGAAATTGTTGTTGAGATGGCCTAAATTGTTGTTGATATGGCCGATAAGGTTGAGGGTTTTGGCTTCCTTGAGGGTTTCCATACCGGAGGTTTGGGTTATCACAATTATCCAAATAGTACGGCCAGTTTTGGTAGCCTTGGCCACCTTGGTACCCTTCATTTCTTTGATATCCTCGTGAACCTTGGTATTTTTGGTTTCCTCGGTAGCCTTGGTTTCCTTGATACCCCATGGCACTCACCTCCTCAACATAATCCTCTTGTAAAGCAGGGGAAGCATCTGTAGGATGTGCTAAGAATAAAATTTCCCACGACTTAACATGTGGCGCATTTTTGAACTTCGTCATCAATGATTTCACCATAGAATCAATGGACGAAAATTTCTCCTCAAGCTTTCCACCATTAGAAGGTTCACTTTCAGGTATTGGGTTTCTCATTCTCAAATTGGCCCTTGAGCTAAAGTTCCTTGACTCCTCTTCTCGCTCCTCACACAATTTCATAGCCTCCAATGATGTATTTTTCAAATAGATGTGGTAAGGACAACTTGAGAGAAGCTTCATAAACCTCTCCCAATATTCAAAGAGAGATTCTTTATGCCATTGGAGGATGTTGCTTTTATCCTTCTTCAAAGCGGCAGATTTCGAGGCCGGGAAGTACTTGGCTAGAAACATCATCTTCATGTCAAGCCTACTTTTGATGCTCTTGGGTGGTAGGTAGTGGAGCCAATCTCATGCACCATCCATTAGTGTGAATGTGAATGCCTTAAACTTATAAAAGTGTTCATCTACTCCATGGGGGACCATACCACCACACAAAAAGTGGAACTCGGTGAGGTGCTTGTTGGCATTCTTCCCTTACCTACCAAGAAAGATAGGTAACATGTTTATGAACCCAATCTTTATCTCGAAGTGACCATTTGGTCCAATCAAGGGATACTCATTGCACATCAGTTGTTGATCAAGGTTGGGGGCCATAATATCCCTCAACAAGGCTTGTCCCAAAGGAATATCACTTCCTTGGAGAGGAGGATGTTGAGACCCTCCTCCTGGATGCTCATCTTCGTGCTCGTGTTGATGCTCCATAGAAGTAGAGGTACCCACACAATGGTCACTAGGAGGGGTGTTATTAAAACTTTCTGAAGAAAGCCTCCTAGCTCATCTCAAGTTCAACTCTAACTCGGGGTAGTAGTGTAAGTGTTCTTGTGAAGAGGATCGCAAACGAACCATACACCAATAACTCAAAAAATACGTCTCCATGCCAAGAAAAATGCCAATTCAACTAAGAAATTAAAATAAAAACAAACTAACAAATATTTACAACTAGCACATAATCACACATAAATGCCCAAACACTTAAAAATAAACGCCTCTTCCCCGCAGCTGCGCAAAAATTTGGGAGGTCGTTGTCGTACCTTTCAAAGTTATATTTTTAAGCCCTAATGCTTCCTATGTACAATTAAGTAGATAATGGCAAGTTGGGGTCGCCCACGAGAAGATCTTTACAAGTGTTAAAACTTATACAAGATAGTACATACTAGATATAAGTATATATAGATACATATAAAAGCATGTAAAAATGGGGGGTTGGTTTTTTGTCCTAAGTTATAAAATTAAAGAAAACAATTAGCAAAGCAAGAGAACTATGCTATTCATGCAACAAAACTAAAGAAATGATTAAAACAACAACTAACGAAGCCTTGGGGGCAATCGACTTCCACTTTCAAACTTCCAATAACTCATTGATTCATTCACTCATTCAATTACATTTATTGTCTATGAGAAATATTATAACTTCTCATTCGAAGATCAACATTCATTCCTTCTTAATAGTAGTTTGCAAAGACAAAAAACGACCATTTGCAAACCTCATTGATGATCACCCTAGGCAAACAACACCATAGTGGTATTTCATCAAAGGAATTTCACACAAAGGACCAGAGGTTTGATAACAACAAGGTTTCTACCAAAGACATAGTCATTTAACCAAAAAAAGCATTTACTAAATTAACCCTAGATTAAACCACATTCAAGGTTCAACCTTTCTTTGCATCTATGGGATAAATTTGAGAACAGTCCACATTATAATACTCATCTAGCAAGAATCACCACACATTATACACAAGAAGTTCTAAATCCATGCTTTTGGATTTCATGTCAAATGAGCTAAGAAATTTGCAACTTTCGTAACACCCTAACATTTCAATCATCCAAACATTTCATATACTCAAACAACCCATGGTATAAATGATGCAAAACACAACATTAATGGCATAATAAAGGCTCTCCAATAAATGTTCATAAATGAGAAAATAGAGAATCTCACTACATAAGTTTGGAAGTTTCAATCAATTACTCCCTAGAACTAGATTTAGCTACTAGAGTTCATACTAATTAATGCTAACAAACCAAACATAATACAAGAGAAATGAAAGATGAAAATAGTGGAAAACTAGGGTTATAATAGTACCAATATCGGGTGGAGAAAAACTTATGAATGAAAGGAAAGAGAATGCTATTTATAGTACAAAAAGGATAAGGTTAGGTTTTGTCCAACCGTGCGTCGCGACTTGCGACGGGCGCCAGAACTTACCCTTGTCTTCTTTTCTTCTTGTTTTGGCAAGCACTCTTCTTCATAATAATCCCTCTCATTCTTCAGGTCTTCAAATCTTTGAAGCAAGTCTTCAAAAGATTATCTTCAATGGCCTCTAGTCTTCAAGTCTTTAAATCTTTGAAGCAAGTCTTCAAAAGGTGATCTTCAACGGCCTCCGGTCTTCAAGCCTCCATGTTCTTCTTTTGTCATGCAAAATCCACTTTGAAGAGGTAACCGAGCGTAAAGTTTCTTTTACCTCTCCTAAGAGAATATCAAGGTAAAACAAAAGTTCTTGATAATAAAAGAGCACAAAAGTGATCCTAAAAAGTACTAAATTATGCACATAAAATGGACACATCAAATCTCCCCACACTTAAACCTTACTCGCCCTTTAGTAAGAAAAGATACAATCATATGAAGGAATTGATGTATCAGCATCCTAACTACTATTCCCCCTAGTCAATTCCTCACAAAATTCTCAATATCACACATCCCAATGTTAAGATCAAATGAGAAGTTTTCCACAACCCCCATTCCTAAATCTACCCAAACCATATCAACCTATCAATTCATCGATATCTCTAAAACATCTCTAAATCTCGAATTGACTGTCCCAAATCCAATGGTACAAGGTGAAGCTAAAAGTATGCATAAAGTTCAAGCACATACTTCACTTTATATCAATATATCATCCTGAAAAGGAAGTATGTTAACGATCAATAGTTGCATAGCTTAGTGTTTTTTTCTCCGCTAAATTTCCCAATCCCAAAAGGTCTTCAAGAAGTCAAGCTATCCGATCCACCCATATGGCTACCGCAACCTTATGACTCTAACGCCGAAAAATGAGTAAACACATAACACATATATTTTTTCTCTCTTTTCCTCATTTTTCCTTGGAGCCCTTTTTGGGTTTTCATCCTAGCCACACATCGTGTGTCTTCAGCTCACATCAAATCTTTTTTTGCACATTTAACCTCTCATTTTTACCAAGGTCGCCCTTTTGGGTTTTCAATCTATCTGGGCCCTCAATGTTACCTAAGATGCCCTCTCGGGTTTTCAACTTAGCGGGATTCTTTTTATTCATTTTCTTTTTTTATTTGTTTTAGTTTTTCACTTTCTATTCTTTTTTTCAAAATTTTCAATTTTTTTCATATTTCTCCAATCCAAAAGGTAGCAAAGGGCTATCCAAATGTTAAGGCTGTGAAAAATATAAAAGCTAACATCATCCAAATACATCAAAAGTAAATCATCCCCAAAACAAAAAGGGAAAAATATCCAAAAGAAAGCAAAAGAAATATCCAAAAGTAGCATGTCTAGAAAAACATCCCCAAACCCAGCAGTGAGATCAGTAAATACCCCTCCCCACACTTAGAATGCTACATTGCCCTCAATGTCGACAAATAGGGCAAAAGCGTACATAGTGAAGTATGGAAAGGGTGAAAATATAATGCTCACAAATCACTGCTATGAGGAAGAGGGACCACCACCAAAATAATGTTGATGATAATGAGCCAGCTAATCTGCGCTCCTCTGCCTCCTAGCTCTACGCCTCTCTGCTCCAGGATCAGGGCCTGAGACACCACCTTCCTGGGACAGCATCTCATTGATGCGAACCGATAGGTGGTCAATCTCCTTATCAACGTTGATCAAGCTCTGGGAGACAAACGCATTGTGCACCAGTATTATGTTGTCCTAGGGGCATAAACTATCTTGCTTGGTTTGCATCATATGCTCATAGAAATCAAGTAGAGGCTGGGACTAGTGAGGGGCACATACTCTTCCTGCATAGGTTTGGTCTCTGGTAGAGGCTGTGGGGAGTGCTGCTACTATCGCTCAGTGAAAGGCAAGCTATTATCATTGAGCGGGACAGGGGCTGGACCAAGGTCATGGAGCTCACGCTGAAAGTCCTCTCTGCACGAGGAGTTTAGTGAAACTGGCAAGTCCGCTATGGGTGTATCAAACTCCAAGTTCTTATTGTTGGGCTGAGGAAGTTCCATGAATGTGACCTTCCTGGCGCCATATAACCAATGAAATACCCATATGATCAGCATGGAGCTAAGCATCACGAATCGCACCAATCTCTCTGCAGTGATGAGGTAGAAAGTGTGCTTCCCTAAGTGCAAGAAACCAGTCGGTGTGACAAATCCTAGGTACTTTGCCAAGAGGCTAATAATAACTACAACCATAATCTTCTCCTTTGTCTTCCCTGCCTCCTCTACAATCCTCTTCATCCTTAGCTCAGCCCATAACTCATATCCCAATCCCTCACACATCAAGTGCCATAAGAAGTGAATGTCGTTGTTTGGCACATTCGTTGGCTCCGCCGAACAAAGCTCTGTGCTGGCCAAAAGTTTGTGCATATAACAGAGTGTGGGTTGGATGATTACACTGCTCTTATCATGAGAGTTCTTCTCTCTCATTGTGATAACACTCTAGAATTGCATATCATTCTCAATCGATCGGTCCTAAACCTGCGGGTCCAGCCTCGCCCGTATCTCAGCAGTGTCCCATCCAAATGCTTCCTCAACCTGCAAGACGGTTATCTCTCAAGGTATATAATCTAGGTCAAAAGTGATGTACCTCTCGTATGGTTGATCATCCCTCATGCTGCATATCCTGACCACGGATAGGAACTCCAGTTTATATCGTTAGTAGGAGGGGGCACCCTTGCCTATGAAACCCTACAACACCCATTTGGCGAGGAGGCATCGAAATTGATGGGTGAGCCTAAGAGCGTCCAATTCAGGCACATCAACAAAACTCATCTCCTTGAGCTGATGGTTAACCAAGGCTTCCCACCTCTCCCCACAGGGCCCGGTGATCTGGGTGAAACCCATGTACCTATTAGGAGGAGGAGGAACAGGTCTCGACTCAGGAGCCGGCGGGGGATGTGGAAGTGGAGCGGCGGTGCGCTCACCTCGTGGAGGTGCCCTAGGTCTCTTGGTAGGGACCATATCTAAACAATCACAACAAACAAGTCAAACACATAGGAATATACATACATGCAATATCACAAAATCATACTCAACTTTAAAATAGTTTTTCCAACATCCTAAACCAAATCAAATCCAAGCCAACTAGTTTAAGTACTAACCATTATTGCATATAAAATCCATGTCATATTCAAATGCCCGTAATCTCATGTCCATTAGGTTCTCACATAGTTAAACATCCAATATGATATATCCCATAATCAAAGTCATGCCTAACTAGTTAGGCTACCATTAGTATGTTCATAACATTAACATTCAAGAGCCATGGCCAAAATATCCGAAGCATAATAACATTGCATCCAAATATCAACTATGTTTAATCAAGCCAACATGCCTAAAGTCTAGTACAAGCCACAACCAAATTCTCAACAAAAGAAACAATATAAACACAATGCAAGCACAACACCAACATGAGCAAATCAACACAATCAAAATGAGCATAATACTATCCCACATCCAGCCAAATCATAAGCACAATATGCACAAGTCCCAGTCTATGTTAAATTACAAAACATCAACCACATTTACCATTGCAAAATATCCAACATAATGATCTATACAAGATATTTTCAATTCAAGGCACAAATTCTTAAGAACTATCATAACATACACAATATCATCATTCACAAAATGCACAATTTTCACACAAATTAAACTACAAACAATTCACAATTCAAATGTTCAAAAGTGAGGAATCGTACCACTAGTGCTCGTAGGAGGTTGAAACAATGAAACCCACAGCTAAGTTGAGCCAAATTTGCCCAAATTTGAGAAATCCTTAAAAACAAGGGTTTCGGGATTTTCACAAATTTGGTTGATTTGGGAGTGTTTTGGTGTATTAAGAGGGTAAGGAGGATGGATTTATGATGTGTGATGGACTTTTGGATGTTTGGTGGTCGGGATTGGCTGAATATGGTGGAGAGAATGGAGAAGATGAAGGGAAGAAGAAGAGATTTTTTTATGTGTAAAAGAAGGAATGGAAGAGAAATGGGTTCTGCCCATTTTTGAAAAACTGTTATGTACGTTTGTCACAACTCGCAATGGGTAACTCAATAAACACCTCCGGTCAACGCCCTCGTCGCAACTCACGACCACTTCATCATGGCTCGCGACGGTCTGTCGCGACTCGCGATAAGATTGTCGCGAGTCACGAAAAGTGGTACATGGGGGTTCATTTTTCAGAAAACTTCTTCTGATTTGGTTGCGATCGCGATGAAACCATCACGACTCGTGATGGTCCATCGGGATTCACGATGATGCTACCACAATTCACGAAAAGTGGAGCCTGAGGGCCTATTTTTCCAACAAAATCTCCTGATTCGGTTGTGACTCACGACCAAACTATCGCGAATTGCGATGGTCCATCACAATTCGCAAAGTGGCCATCACGGCTCACAAAAGGTAGAGCCGGAGGTTTCAAAACTTGGCAAAATATTTTGAGCCCGTAGCGACTCGCGATAGGCAACCTAAATTTTTTTTGATTTCATCCCTTGCCCAAGCTTTTCTTTCTTGACTCCAAGCATTTATCCCTTCATCCATCCAATTCCATGGGTTTAAATTTCTACATAATCATGGAAAAACAAGCCATGAAAAGCAAAAATAAAAACAATGAAACTAACGATAAAACCTCAAAACCAAGTAACATCAACGGAAAGTCATGAATGACGATCCGGATGATCAAAACCAAGTATATTTAACATTTTCAATAGGACTCACTCCTTTTTCTTGGAAATTACTCACAAACCGGAATGAGGAGATCAACATTCTCTCCCTTCTCCAGCACAAAATTCTCGTGGTAAGGCTTCAATCGTTTTCCATTGACTTTGAATGCATTAGACTTAGCTCGATCTAGGATTTCTTCCGCAGCATGTGGGAATACCTTCACCACCTCAAAAGCACCAATCCATCGGGACCTCAACTTACCGAAAAACAGGCGAAGGCAGGATTGGAATAGGAGGACCTTTTGACCCACGTCAAATTCCTTCCTAATGATCTTCTTGTCATTCCATACCTCTTTCTTCACCTTATAGATTTTGGCGTTCTCACAGGACTCCCTCTATATCTCATCTAGTTCATCTAAGTGTAGCTTTCTATGCAAGCCGGCCTCATTTATATTAAGGTTGAATTATTTGACTGCCCAGTAAGCCTTATGTTGAATTTCCACTGGTAAGTGACCGGGCTTACCAAACACTAACCGGTATGGTGACATACTGATCGGCATTTTGTAAGTTGTCCTATACGCTACAAGGTGTTGTTCAACCTAGAACTCCAATCCTTCCGGTTAGGGCTAACCATGTTTTGAATGATGGACTTGATTTTCTGATTGGAAACTTTGGCTTACCCATTGGTTTCTGGGTGATAGACGGTGGATGTCTTGTGAGTGATGCCATATTTCTTCAAGAGTGCCTCTATGTTCTGGTTGCAAAAGTGGGTGCCATGGTAACTAATCAAGGCTTGGGGTACCCCAAACCTAGAGAAGATGTTATCTTTCAGGAATTGTGCAACCACTCTAGAATCGTCAGTCCTATTGAGTTTTGCTTCAACCCACTTCGACACATAATCAATGACAAGAAGAATATATATAAAGCCACAAGAATTAGGGAAAGGTCACATAATGTCAATGCCCCACACATCAAAGATTTCACAATATAGCATGGCTTTTTGGGCTATCTCATTTCTAGATGAGATATTTTCTACCCTCTGGCACTTGTCACAAGCCTTGCAAAATATGTATTCATGCTTATTCAAAGCAGGCCAATAAAAACCACTTTCTAAGACTTTCCTAGTGGTCCTTTTAGCTCCAAAGTGACCACTGCATGCATAAAAATGACAAAAAATGAGAATTGAATGCACTTCATTGTTGGGGATGCATCTCCTAACAACATGGTATACATACTGTTTCTACATAAAGGGATCATCCCACACATAATATTTAGCATCGCTTTCTTAGCTTATCTTTCCAGGCCTTAGAAAAATGAGAAGGAAATTTACAGGAGATAAGAAAGTTCACAATGTCGGCATACCACGCTTTGAGGTCCTCGATTGTGAACAGTTGTTCATCGGGGAACTCCTCCCGTGATTGCTCCTTCATTGATAAATTTACCTCAATATCTTGGCATGGTGAGAACTTCCTCACATTATTAGCCACAAGTTCTCCATGCCCTTCTTGTCTCGCACTTCCAACTCAAATTCACTCAGAAGCAGGATCCACCTAATCAATCTCGGCTTGGCCTCTTTCTTTTTCATCAAGTGACGAAGCTCTGCATGGTTAGTCTACATAGTAACCATTGTACCAAGCAAGTATGATTGGAATTTTTCCAAAGAAAATACCAATGCTAACAACTCATTTTCTGTGGTGGAGTAGTTTCTTTGGACCTCATTGAGAGACATGGATGTGTAGTAGATGGCATAAAGCGCTCTCCCCACCCTTTGACTAAGAACTGCTCCAACGGCGTAATTGCTAGCATCGCACATAATATCAAAAGGCAAAGACCAATCTGAGGGTTGTATGATAGGGGCCGGGACTAACCTTTCCTTCAATGTATCAAAGGCCTATTTACAACCCTCATCCATCAAAAACTCCACCTCCTTTTGCAACAAATTGCACAAATGTGAAGCTATCTTTGAAAAGTCCTTGATAAACCGGCAGTAAAATCCTGCATTGCCAAGAAAAAGGCACATTTCGCACGCATTAGTAGAATAAGGAAAAGTTTTAATCATGTATATCTTTGCCTTGTCAACATAAATACCCTTAGAGGAGAAAACATGGCCTAAGGCAATGCCTTTCTCTACCATAAAATGACAATTCTCATAATTCAACACAAGATTAGTATCAATGCAACATTTAAGAACTTGTGCTAAATTTTCTAAACAGTTGTCAAAAGAATTACCATGAATGGTGAAATCATTGAATATCACAACAAAATTTTCAAAATATTCACAGAAAATTCTTACCATTCACCTTTGGAAAGTGGTAGGGGTGTTACATAACCCAAAAGGCATACGCCGGTAAGGAAACGTACCAAAGGGGCACGTGAATGTGGCCTTTTCTTGGTCTTCTTAGGCAATGGCTACTTGAAAATACCCCAAGTATGCATCCAAAAAGCAATATAAGGGTTGGCTTGCTAACCTCTCGAGCATTTGATCAAAGAATGGAAACAAGAAGTGATCCTTCTGTGTCTCCGCATTTAGCCTTCGGTAGTCGATGCAAACGGGCCACCCATTTTTTACTCGAGTGGGCACCATTGCACCCTTCTCATTCTCGACTACCATCACCCCAACCTTCTTGGGTACTACTTCAGTTGGAATCACCCACTTGTTATCCAAGATTGGATAAATCATGCCCGCTTGGAGCAACTTGTGGATTTTTGGCTTTACCACCTCAATCATAGGTGGGTTCAAACGGCATTGAAGTTGTTGCATGGGTCTCGCATCTTACTCCAACAAAATTCTATGCATGAAAGTGAATGGACTTATGCCTTTGATGTCGGCAATAGTCCATTCAATTGCTTCCTTATACCATCATCAACTTTTCTTCTTGTTCTTTAGTGAGTTTGTTTGAAATGACAACCGGGAGCGTCTCCCCTTCCCCAAGTAAGGCGCACTTGAGGTCACTTGGAAAAGGTTTAAGTTCAATCACCAGAGCTTTCAAAAGTGACGGAAGAAATTCTAGTTCTTTGGGTTCCTCTAAAACTAGAGAAGTAGTACTTGGCACCACTTCCTCAAGAATTCTTAACTCCTCAATGCTTGCCTTCAAGTTAGTACTCATGGAATATACAAGACATGCATCTTCGACATCATTTTCCAAAGAAACTAACAAGGAATCCTAACCACTTAATTAAAAAAAACATCTTGCACAACATCGTCAACAATATCAATAGCTTGGCAAGAATATTCTTCGAGAGGACACTTCATGGAGTCATTTATGTTAAACTCTATTTTAATCCCATCAAACTCCATGGTGAGGGTACCATTATGCACATCAATGGTGGTCCTAGAGGTCTTAAAAAATGGCCATCCCAACAAAATTGGGGTGGCATGTTTATCATGCTCCATGTCAAGGACATAAAAATCCGTGGGGAATATTATGGAATCCATCCTAACCAACACATCCTAAATGATACCATTAGGGTATGCACTAGAACGACCACCTAGTTGGATCATCAACCCAGTTTTGTGCAAAGTACCACGATTGGGGCTTTCATACAAAGAGTAAGGAATCACATTTATTGATGCACCTAGGTCAAGCATTTCTTTTTCAAAATGTGTATTCCTTATCATGCAAGGGATTGTAAACATGCTGGGATCGTTACATTTAGGGGGTAACTCCCTTTCGCACAAAGTGGAGAAATGTTCACTTTTCCCATTTTAAAGCTTGTTCTTTGTTTCCTATTAACAACACATAATTCTTTTAAAAAATATGGCATAGCTTGAAAATTTTTCAATAGCATTAAAAAGAGGGATATTACCTCACACCTGCGAAGGACTTCGTAGATGTCTTTGTTTGACTCCTTCCTCTGTTTGTCCTTTAAAGCTTCTAAGTATGGTGGTTCTAGCGCGTAGGGGGGAATTTCCACCACCCTTGCCTTCTTGTGAGGAGGGGATGAAGGTTCAGGAGTGGAGGTTTATTTCTCAATGATGATCTACTATTCCTTCTCCTTCCCCTTCCTTGCTTGCTCCTTGGCCATATTCTCAGTCTCTTCTTCAACCTCTTTCTCTAAAATTTAAAGTCTTCTGGGTTCAACTTCAACAACTTCATAAACCAGGGGAGAGCTAACCTCTTTACCACTTCTCAAAGTGATAGCACTAGCATTTTGGTGGGGATTGATATCTGGTTGGAGGGAAGTTTGCCTTTTTCTCGGGCCTCCATCTGATTCACCACTTGAGCTATTTGGCTCAATTGAGTTCCAAGTTCTTGATGCTTGCCTTGGCTTCATCTTGGAATTTTTTGCCTTTTTTCGTGCATAAGCTCAACCGGTGAATAGCTTACATCACCTCATCTTTTGTTAACCTTGAGCTCCCCCCTTGGTCTCAGGGCTTGTCTTTGAGCCTTTGAAATTGTTATTGAGGTGGCATATATTGTTGTTGATGTGGCCAATACGGTTGAGGGTTTTGGCTTCCTTGAGGGATTCCATACCAGAAGTTTGGGTTATCACGACTACCCGAATAGTACGATCGGTTTTGGTAGCCTTGGCCACCTTGGTACCCTTCATTTCTTTGATATCCTTGCGCACCTTGGTAGTTTTGGTTGCCTTGGTTTCCTTGATACCCTATGGCACTCACCTCCTCAACATATTTTTCTTTCAATGTGGGGGAAGTGTCTGTAGGATGCGCCATGTAACAAATTTCCCACGATTTAACATGTGGCGCATTTTTTGGCTTGGTCATCAATGATTTCAAGAATCAATGGTCGAAACTTGCTTCTCAAGCTTTCCACCATTAGAAGGGTAACTTGCGGGCATTGGGTTTCTCCTTCTCAAATCCGCCCTTAAGCTAAAGTTTCTGGACTCATCCACTAGCTCCTCATACAATTTCATAGCTTCCGATGAAGTCTTGTTCCCAAGGGTTCCACCACAAGAACTCCTCACTAATCTTTGGTCCTCATCAAGAAGCCTATTGTAGGAGTAATAGACCAAATCTCCCTGCAAATAGCTGTGGTAAGGAAAACTTGCAAAAAGCTTCTTGAACCTCTCTCAATAGTTAAATAGAGATTCATTATGCCATTGGAGGATGTTTCTTGTGTCTTTCTTCAAAGCGGCAGATTTCGAGGCCGGGAAGTACTTGGCTAGAAACATCATCTTCATGTCAAGCCTACTTTTGATGCTCTTGGGTGGTAGGTAGTGGAGCCAATCTCATGCACCATCCATTAGTGTGAATGGGAATGCCTTAAACTCATTAAATTCTTCATCTACTCCATTCGGGACTGTACCACCACGCAAAAAGTGTAACTTGGTGAGGTTCTTGTTGGCATTTTCTCCTTGCCTACCAAGGAAGATAGGTAGCATGTTTATGAACCCAGACTTTAGCTAGAAGTGCCCACTCGGTCCAAACAAGGGATATTCAATGCACATCGGTTGTTGATCAAGGATGGGGGCCATAATATACCTCAACGAGGCTTGGCCTAAAGGAATCTCCCTTCCTTGGAGAGGAGGAGCTCTCCCTTGGAGAGGAGGATGCCCTCCTCCTGAATGCTCATCTTCATGCTCGTGTTGATGCTCCATAGAAGTAGAGGTACCCACAAAATGGTCACTAGGAGGGGTGTTATTTGCACTTTCCAAAGAAATCCTCCTAGCCCATCTAAAGTTCAACTCTAACTCGGGGTAGTAGTCTAGGGGTTCTTGTGAAGAGGATCACGTATGAACCATACACCAATAACTCAAAAAATACGTCTCCATGCCAAGAAAAAGTGGCAATTCAACTAATAAATTCAAGTAAAAACAAACTAACAAATATTTACAACTAGCACATAATCACACATAATATGCCAAAACATTAAAAAATAAACGCCTCTTCCCCAGCAGCTGCGCCAAAATTTGGGAGGTCATTGTCGTACCTCTCAAAGTTATAATTTTAATCCCTAATACTTCCTATATACAATTAAGTAGATAATGAAAAGTCGGGGTTGTCCACGAGAAGAGGGATCTTTCCAAGTGTTAAAACCCATACAGGAGAGTACATACTAGATATAAGCATATATAGATACATATAAAAGCATGTAAAAAGGGAGAGGGGGGTTTGATTGGTATTTTGTCCTAAGTTATATAATTGAAGACAACAATTAGCAAATCAAGAAAACTATGCTAATCATGCAACAACAACTAAAGAGATGATTAAAACAACAACTAACGGGGCCTTGGGGACAATCGACTTCCACTTCCAAACTTACTATAGCTCATTGATTAATTCACTCATCCAATTACATTTATCGTCTATGCAAAATTTTATCACTTCTCATTCGAAGATCAACATTCATTCCTTCTTAATAGTAGTTTGCAAAGACAAACAACGACTATTTGCAAGCCTCATTGATGATCGCCCTAGGCTAACAACACCATATAGGTATTTTATCAATGGAATTTCACACAAAGGATTATAGGTTTGATAACAACAAGTCTTCTACCAAAGACATAGTCATTTACCCAAACAAAGCATTTACTAAATTAACCGTAGAACAAACCACATTCAAGGTTCAACCTTTCTTTGCATCTATGGGATAAATATGAGAACAATCCACATTAACATACTCATCTAGCAAGAATCACCACGCATTATACACAAGAAGTTATAAATCCATGCTTTCTGATTTCATGTCAAATGAGCTAAGAAATTTGCAACTTTCCTAACACCCTAATATTTCAATCATACAAACATTTCATATACTCAAACAACCCATGGTATAAATGAGGTAAAACACAACATTCATGGCATATTAAATGCTCTCCAATAAATGTTCATATATGAGAAAATAGAGAATCTCACTACATAAGTTTGGAAGCTTCAATCAATTACTCCCAAGAACTAGATTTAGCTACTAGAGTTCATACTAATTAATGCTAACAAATCAAACATAATACAAGAGAAATCAAAGATGAAAATGGTGGAAAACTAAATAGTACCAAAATCGGGTGGATAAGAAGTTATGAATGAGAAGAAAGAGAGTGCTATTTATAGTACAAAAAGGATAAGGTTAGGTTTTGTCCACCCGTGCGTCATGACTTACATCGGGCGCCAGAACTTACCCTTGTCTTCTTTTCTTCTTCTTTTCACAAGCACTCTTCTTCACAATAATCCCTCTCATTCTTCAAGTCTTCAAATCTTTGAAAAAAGTCTTCAAAGTCTTCAAAAGATGATCTTCAACAACCTCCGGTCTTCAAGTCTTCAAATATTTGAAGCAAGTCTTCAAAGTCTTCGAAAGGTTATCTTCAATGGCCTCCAGTCTTCAAACCTCCATGTTCCTCCTTTGTCACGCAAAATCCACTTAGAAGAGGTAAAAGAGCGTAAAGTCGCTCTTACCTCTCCTAAGAAAATTTCCAGGTAAAACACCAGCTCTTGATGAGAAAAGAGCGCAAAATTGATCCTAAAAAGTACTAAATTATGCACATAAAATGGATACATCAGTACACATTGATCTAGTCTGGTGAGCACAATGTTCTATCTAGTCTTTTTTTAATTAGATCTTTACACTAGTGTGGGAATGAGCTACGAAGGCGGTTCCGTTTTGGTTTTGAAGAATCACTTTTTAAAAAAGGGTTCCAAAGTCAAACAATATTTGGAGGCACTTCAATAACATTTTACGGCGGTTGAGTGTTTTCAAAGGCGGTTCTTGGTTGATCTGCCTATAAAAATTGATTTTAAAAGGTGGTCCAATCTTATTAAGGCGGTAAATTTTTTTTAAAAGGGTTTCATGGTTCAACTGCATTAAAAATGGGCTTTTATAAGTTGTTCAACAATAAACACAACGACCTTAAAACGGTTATCCAGTCTAATTATTAAAGCTCAAGCTGCATTAACTCAAACGTACAACCCACAGATTAGGGAAACTTTTGTTGGTAATTGCTGGGGTATTTGGAAGATCTAAAGCCTTTGGGGATGGTAATTGCTGTCCAGATCAGGAAAAATTGTTCTTTTGCCTTGTTCTCAAAAAACATATGCAATTAATTACATATAGAAAAAGATTGTAGGATCATTTTTATTTGTAACACTTGAAGATCATGAATCCAATACGATTCATTACCATTCATTATTCAAACATTCATAAAATTATAAAACCTTATTAAATGAATTACTCCTGGCATTGTTAGTATAACCACCAGAACCTCCAGTAGCAATAGAAGGTCCATCCCCAATCGAGAGCCTGGAAATGACACCAACCAAGAACTCAAAAATATGATTCCGCTTAACTATTGTTGCAAGGATGTCATCCTTCTAAACGGTGCTGCAGTTTTGGTCCAGAGCATTGAGCCATGATCGGAATGTCAGCTCGAGAATGAACAGTTCACAGGCTTTGGCAAACAGGGTGGGTACCTGTGCGGAGAACATGTGTGATATGAGTTAGGGTTTCTTAAACTATTTATTAGATTAGGGTTTTTGAACGATAATACTATACTCTTTTTCCCACTAGGTTTTTTTGTGAGGTAGTTTGATCATTGAAATTTATTTCATTTTAGAATAAAACACATTAAACTCGGTCATGTTGGCGTTGGAAGAGTTTAATTTCTGCCATGCCTTTATTTTTGGGTTTAGAATATTCAGTTTTGATTTGATTTGATTAGATTCGGTAAGTTTAGGTAAGGCATATTCTTTCATGAATTCATCCAATATCTTGATTGATTTACTATGATGAATTTGTTCATCATTTAGATTATTTAAGGTATTTTAGTTTAATATGGTTTTATCTTCTTAAAGCTGTCATAAGTCATTCAAGTTTCTTACAAAAATTACCAAATCCTGACTTCTTTCTGATTTGTACTGGCCGAACTCCTACCTATAATAAGGGAGGACTTGGAAAATGTATTCACCATTTTTATACATCATTTATTCAGATTTTGAGTTTAACTCGTTGCTCAAACCGTTAGGTTTTCCCATTTAAGATTGGTGCTTAAAACTGTTAGAATGCTTCGTGTTAATTTTGGTGCAACTAGTGCTTGGGTTCATGCAAATTAGTCTCTTTTGTTAGTGAAATTCATAAATTTGTGTTCTTGAATAGACTTGGTATGTGTCTTCTTGATTTCAAGAGGTTGCTTTGATCAACCTTCGTTAAGAGTGCTTCTCAAAATTCCACAATCCAGAGTTTTCGCAAAGAGATTCATATTAGTTGGTATCAGAGCAAAGAAAAAGGTCCTTGGCCAAAATTCTTCATTAGGGATTTTTGAGTTTGCTTTATTTTATTTTCTAATTTAAGTTTATCAATTTAAGAAACCCTAACTCGAATAATTCTTGTATCTCAAAATTCTGCAATCCAGAGTTTTCGATCACAAAGGGAATGATAAGAATTAGGGTTTTCTTAATTATTTATTAGATTAGGGGTCTTTGGAGGATAACACTATACTTTTTTTCCCATAGAGTTTTTTATTGAGGTAGTGAGATCATTGAAGTATATTTCATTTAGAATAAAACCCATTAAACTATGTTAGGTTGGCGTTGGAAGAGTTTAATTTTGTCATGCCTTTATTTTAGGGTTTAGAATATTCTGTTTTGATTTGATTGGATTAGATTTGGTGAGTTTAGATATGACATATTCCTTCAAGAATTCATCCAATATTTTGAATGATTTACTTGGATGTATTTTGTAATCATTTAGGTTAAATGCGGTATTTTAGTTTAATATGGTTTTAGCTTCTTAAAACTACAATAAGTCATTCCACTCTTATAGGAATTACCTAATCCTGTCTTCTTTCTTATTTGTACTGGCCAAACTCCTACCTATAAATAGGGGAGGCCTAGGACGAATTTATTCACCATTTTTATACACCATATATTTAGATTTTGAGTTTATACGCTTTTCTTAAACCGTTAGATTTGTCCATTTAAGAGTAGTGCTTAGAACCATTAGGATTAATTCTTTGTGTTAATTTTGGTGCAATTAGTGCTTGGGTTCATGCAAATTACAATACCACAGAGACCCCCCTCTAGCACCGATTTTTTAAAAAAATTAACACCGATTTTTAAAACCAGTTTTTTAATGTTAACACCGGTTTTTTAAAAATCGGTGCTAAATTTTACAATAGCACCGGTTTTGGAAAACATAAAACCGGTTTTTAAAAACCGGTGCTAAAAATTTGAATTCAATTTTCCCGCCAAAGAAATAGCAAAAAAATCTTAAATAGCACCGGTTTTGGAAATATTAGCACCGATTTTTAAAAACTAGTGCTAAATATTTGTAAAATTATATCTTCCCTCCAAAAAATTCAAAATAGCACCGGTTTTAGTAAAAAATAGTACCAGTTTTTACAAAAAATAGCAACAGTTTTGAAAATCAGTGCTAAAAATTAAAACTTAGCACCGGTTTTTTGTAAAAAATAACTGGTGCTAAAAATCAAAACATAGCACCGATATTTTGTAAATAATAGCACCAATTTTTTAAAAAATAGAAACCGGTGCTAAAAATTTTCAATACTCATTTTCCTGCCAAAGAAATAGCCAAAAAATTTAAAATAGCACCGACTTTTGAAATATTAGCACAGGTTTTAAAAAACCGGTGCTAAATATTTGTAAAATTCTATCTTCCCGCCAAAAAATTCAAAATGCACCGGTTTTAGTAAAAAATAGCACTGGTTTTAAAAACCGGTGCTAAAAATTAAAATTAGCACTGTTTTTTTGTAAGAAATAGTACCTATTTTAAAAACCGATGCTAAAATTAAAAGGCAAAGTCTTGGGAAAGGCGGTCTTTCCAAAGCCTTATGGAAAGATGGGGCATAATTAAATTTATAAAATGTAAAAGGTCTTACTTGTAATATTAAAATTTTAGTATGCAACATGTTGTAGTTATAAAATTTATAACCCGGTTCATGCAACCCGGAAATTTTATCTTCATTTCCTCTAATTTACACTTTAAACCTTGGTCTTTCCATAACTTATGGAAAGACCGTCTTTCAAGAGACAGACTCAAATTAAAAATAGCACAAGTTTTTTTAAAAATAGCACGGTTTTTAAAAACCGGTGCTAAAAATTTTCAATACTCATTTTCCTGCCAAAGAAATAGCCCAAAATTTTAAAATAGCACCGGGTTTGAAAAATTAGCATCGGTTTTTAAAACCAATGCTAAAACTGAAAAAATAGCACCAATTTTGGAAGAAAATAGCACCGGTTTAAACCGGTGCTAAAAATTTTTAAATTTTTAAAATTTTCCTGCCAAAAAAATAGCCAAAAAAAAATTCCCGCCAAAAAAATATCCAAAATGTTTTTAAATAGCACCGGTTTTGGAAAAATTAGCACTGGTTTTACAATTCGGTGCTAAAAATGAAAAAATAGCACAGGCTTAAACTGGTGCTAAAAAATTCTAAACTTTTAAATTTTTCCCGCCAAAAAAATTCCCCCCCAAAGTAATCGTCAAAATTTCTAAATATTTGTCGAAATTTTTTAAAGTTCATTATTTCCGCCAAAGAATTCAAAAAATTTGCCAAAAATTTCAAATAATCTTCCCAGAGATTTCATGAGCTGGTAGCATCTGCGCAGCTGGTCTAAGCTATTTTTTTAACTTTCAAAATCGTTCGCTTCTTTTGTTGACTTTAACTAATGACTAAGTTAAGTTAAATTAATCAACGATCAATCTTCACTGACCTTTTATATACAAATAAGAATGAAACTTGTTTACATTAACTAATTAACGTTTAACCCTTAATTGATTTAGTATACTACCTCCATCCCGGATTAAATTGCACAAGATCAAATATTCAATCAAACTAAGAAAACTTTGACTACATATTTGAATAGATATAAACAATCGTGAAAAATTTACTTGATTTTCAATATATAAACACTAATAACTAGGCTAACTTTGACTAATCAACGGTCAAACTATACTTGACTTTCAATATATAAACACTAATAACAAAGTTGACTTTAACTAATTAACGGTTAAAATTTATTTGAATTAGTATATAATAAATACTTATAAAAATGTTTGACTTTTTCTAATCAGCGGTCAAACCTTACTTGACTTTCTATATATAAATACTAGTGACTAAGTTGACCTTAACTGATCAACGGTCAAACTTTACTTGACTCTCTCTGTATAGAAACACTAGTAACGAAGCTGTAGATGTGTATATGGTAGAAGCGGTGTGTCACCTCTCCCTGGAGAAAACGTCATACTACTTCACTTGAAGGCCGGGACCATTCTCGGTTCAAAAGACACTCGTGGAGAACAAACCACGGCTAAAGAACCGGTTCACACAACCGGTTGTATAGAAGTTTCATGGAGTGGGGGGCTAGTGAGTTTGTCCTCATGCCCCTCCGTATTTTCACAGATGGTTTTTAGGCCCTTGTCATCATGAAGGGGTTAGCATCATTTTCTCATGGATGGTCTCTACAGGCCCCTGTCACCACGAAGGGGTAAGCATTTTTTTGGGCGACCTGGCTGTATCATATAGTCCAGGGGTAGCTTTGTAGGTATCATGTATACACGGAGTGGGACAAGGTTCCCATTCCCGCAGACTTTTTCGGTTACTTCTGGGCCACCTGATTGTATCACCTAGATCAGGGGTAGTTCAGTAGGTTTCATTGTATCACGAGAGTGGGACAATGTTCCCACTCCCGTACACTCTCACGGTTTCTTTTTATTTACCATTACCTTCGACTAGTGACTAAGCTGACTTTAACTAATCAATGATCAAACTTTACTCGACTTTCAATATATAAACACTAATAACTAGGTTGACTTTTATTAATTAATGGTCAAACCTTACTTTAATTAGTATATATTAAATACAAATAAAAATGTTTGACTTTGTCTAATCAATGGTCAAACCTTACTTGACTTTCAATATGTAGACACTAACAACGAAGTTGACTTTAACTAATCAACAGTCAAACTTTACTTGACTCTCTCTCTGTATAGAAACATTAGTGACTAAGCTGACTTTAACTAATCAACGGTAAAAACTTACTTGACTTTCAATATATAAACACTAATAACAAAGTTGACTTTAACTAATTAACGGTCAAACTTTACTCGACTTTCAACATATAAACACTAATAACTAGGTTGACTTAAACTAATTAACGATCAAACTTTACTCGACTGTCAATATTAAACACTAATAACTGGGTTGACTTTCACTAATCAACAGTCAAACCATACGTGACTTTCAATATATAAACACTTATAACTAGGTTGACTTTGACTAATCAACGGGCAAACCTTACTTGACTTTCAATATATAAACACTAATCACTAAGTTGACTTTGACTAATCAATGGTCAAACCTTACATGACTTTAAATATATAAACACTAATAACTAAGTTGACTTTGACAAATCAACAGTCAGACCTTACTTGACTTTCAATATAAAAGCAATAATAGCTAGGATGACTTTTACTAATCAACGGTCAAACCTTACTTGACTAAGTGACTATATATAAATACTAGTAACAAAATTGACTTTAACTAATCAACGGTCAAACTTTACTTGACTCTCTCTGTATAGAAACACTAGTGACTAAGCTGACTTTAACTAATCAACGATCAAACTTTACTCGACTTTCAATATATAAACACTAATAACTAGGTTGACTTTTATTAATTAATGGTCAAGCCTTACTTTCATTAGTATATAATAAATACAAATAAAAATGTTTGACTTTGTCTAATTAACGGTCAAACATTACTTTACTTTCAATAAATAAACACTAATAACAAAGTTGACCTTAACTAATTAACGTTCAAACTTTATTTGAATTAGTATTTGATTCTCTTGAAGGTGCAAATGGGCTCTTCACAGGTCCATTTGAGTGCTAAATAATCAGTTAAAAACTGAACTCTTAGGGCTGGACGTAGCTTTGGTGGGCTTGATTAAGATCTGAAACGACACTAGTGATATGCATCAGTGTTCGACTAGTGGTTTTCACAGATATGATGCTTCTTCAGTCTTTCTGTACCCATGTTCTGTCCAAATCTGTCGCCAGAGCTCTTATCACTAGTGATATGGGCCCCCTCCGCCGGAGCTCCCATCGCCGCCGCACTAACCACCGCACGCCACCTCTTTGTTTCCCATCTCAGATGGCAATGCTCTCCATCGCCTCCGCACCACCCCCTCCTCCAGATCTCCCATTGCCACCGGATCTCCCATTGCCACCGGATCTCCCATCACCAGTGATATGCCTTCTCCGCCGGATCTCCCATTGCCGCTGAGCTAACTACCGTACGCCACCTCTTCGTTTCCCACCACCGATGGCGATGCTCTCCACCACCTCCGCATTGCCCCCCTATGCTGGAGCTCACAACACCGGCCGCCCTTACCAATGAACACCACCTCATCGCTTTTATCACTCTCTCTGCTTTTCTCCCGCCCAACGTATCCATACCCAAACCCTAGATCTATGCGTTCCCAACTCCATGGTGTCTAGTGTTCCTGGCATTCAGTCTTCCGGTGTTCCAACTTCATGGCGTTCCCGGCGTCGCTACGGCAAGATGGTGTTTCTCATGCATCGCTAGCAGTTCAGTCCACGGTGGAAGTCTGCTGAAGTCCACTTCAATGTGCCTCTTCCTTTCTTTGTTTTCTTATTCTTACTCTCCAAGTGTTCGATGTTTTGTCTGATAGAGAAAAAATGGTTGAATTGCAGGGGAAGAAGAAGATAAAGGTGGGGACGTTGAACCAAATGATCATGATGTGTGGGAGGAGGAATAATAAGTTGAGTCTGAGGTATATGTTCTGAAAAAATCTTTGCTGCACATAATCAAAAGTTCTCTTCTCTCTGTTTTTTTCCTGTGTTTGCTGTTTTTGCTTTGTTTGTGTTTTAAATCAATCGTTAAAAGTTAAATTGTGTTACTTAAGTTCGGATAGAGGGAGTAACACTTGCATCAATTGACGAAACATCTTGCATAAATTTTACCCTACTGCCTGCATTTTTTCATTTAAACTTTATGTGTTCTGATTAGTTCAATTTAGTGTTCAAATTAGCCTGAGGCATATCTTCTTTTCCTATTGGAAGCCTATAGTGATGAGGACCCTGCTGTTTGACAGGTTTGCATGTTTAATTTTTGTGATTTAATTTTGATGGATGTAAATTTGCTCCATTACTATATCTGTTATGCATTATTTGATTCACTATTGCACCTATCTTCTAGTCTTTGAGAACTGATGTAGCATAGGGTGAATTGACTTGGCTTAGATATATAAACAATCAACAAGGTACTACATTAAGCGAACATGAACATGTTGTTTGAGTTAGTTGAATTGAGACCCCTTGTGTGACTTGATGCTAATCATGCATTGCAGGAAGGTAGTGGAAGATGTCCCTCGAGGTGTACATGTAAACTTTTTGAAAGCAGAACGGAGTTTTCACAGGTGGGCACTTGAAGATCTTCAGAGAATTCATGTTGCTGAGGAGCAAGCAGTTGAAGAGGGAGTTGGAGTTGAAATTCATGTGCTGGAAGATGCTGGTCATTGGGTAAGCCAATGATCAACTCAACTTTCAACTGTATCCATCTTTTTAATGTTTAAAGTACCAGCTTTGCCCCCCTAAAGTGTTTAAAAACTACATAATTTATGAACTTAAACTATAAATGGGAGAGTAAAATCTAAAAGGATTTCAGGAAAAAACTATGAAATGAAAAATCCATACTTAATTGAGAATAGGAGAAAGTGTGATAGTGAATAGTGAGATACAGACCCAATCGCTACTGTTGCTTCGTCCGACTGGATAATAGGTAGTTGTATGCAGTAAGTAATGTAGAACCAGCATATAATGCCTACTTAGCTTTGCGTCACTGTGTATTTTTGCAAGATGAATAAGTGAGACAAGATAACAGCTTAAGGCATCCACATAATCAATTTTAGAAAATAATATCTTAAGAACCAACTTCAACAATGGAAATATCTTCAAATAGTTTTTCATATGGGGCAGTCTATTTTGATTTTTTTAAGAATGAAAAAGAGAATTTTGAAAAAAAAGAAGAGGCATTCACTCCTTAGGTAAGAAAGTACTCCTTCTTAAGGAGCGATCGTCAATGACTAGTCCTCATAAGGAATGCTCCTTAACAAGAAAAAAAAGGCTTTTCTAGTTCCCCCATAGACTAAGCACCAAAATTTTAGAAACAAAGAGAGCTTCTTCTATGAGAATCATGTATTGGGTTCCAACACGTTCTTTGAGGTACTAGTAGCGTCACCTTAGCCTGAAACAAAATGAATCATATTTCTCGTACTATTGCAGAAACAATACACCCTTTTTATAAGGATGGATGAAGTAATATTTTACATAGTTAAGGGTGAATTAAACCATGAATATGCTAGGTTATCCATGGTGGAGACGTTGAATACACTGATATTTTTGCAACGTGCAGGCACATGCAGACAACCACGATGGATTGTTCAAGATTCTTTCATTCTCATTCCAAGGATTTTAGCCACTTCCTGACAACAGTTTTGCTTCAAACAAATATCTCTTTAACCACAATGAGTAATCATTCTTATTGTCCATCTTGTTCTTGTCGATCATTTTTCCAGAATCATTAGATTGTTTCACTAACCACTTGTACCTGTCTTTACCTCCAATTCGGAATCTGTGAATTATAATTACTTTTCATAGGTTCGGTTCTCCCAACTATGTACTCATTTCATCTTTGTTTTTGCACAAGAGTAGAGAAGAAACTGAGATTCTAGAGCTATAAGTGAAGGCAATGTTTGTGATAGTTATGTTTAGTCCCATTGATTATTTATTGTGTATCATACCTTTTTCGGTTTATTTCTATATTATCAATTTTGTTAAGTTGATTTTATTATTAAATTAATGTGGAAATAAATTATTAATTTTGGGTCTTTTTCCCTTTCTCTGAAACTGGCAGCGCGCTGCCGCTTTCAGAGGAAGGGATTTTTTTTGCCGTCCTAAATAATTTAGCACCGGTTAAAAAACCGGTGCAAACAAAAAAATTGGTGCTAAATTAGCACCAGTTGAAAAATTGGTGCTAACAAAAAAACCAGTGCTAAATTAGCACTGGTTGAAAAACCGGTGCTAACAAAAGAAACCGGCGCTAATTTAGCACCGGTTGAAAAATTGGTGCTAATAAAACCGGTGCTAACAAAAAACTAGTGCTAAAAGTAGGAATTTAGCACCGGTTTTTTTCCAACCGGTGAAACCGTTTCATCGGTTACTTAGGCACCAGTTGAAAAACCGGTGCTATTAAAAAATTCGGTGCTAACAAAAAACTAGTGCTAAAAGTAGGAATTTAGCACCGGTTTTTTTCCCAAATGGTGAAACTGTTTCATCAGTTACTTAGGCACCGGTTTTTTTAATGAAAAAACCGATGCTAGAACAAACAAAAAAACGGTTCTAGAGGGGCGTCTCTGTGATAGTGTTAGTCTCTTGTGTTAGTGAAGTTCATAAAGTTGTGTTCTTGACTAGACTTTGACTGTGTATTCTTTATCTCAAAAGGGTGCTTTGATCAATATTCGTTCAGAGTGCTTCTCAAAATTCCGCAATCGAGAGTGTTCGCAAGAAAATTCATCTCAATTTGGACACGTGGAACACCTTTCATGGCTCTCTTGATACGGGTCAACAATAGCTGGGGTTTTTTGATGTCACGTGTATGTATAATATCTACGTTTAGATTGTTCCAAAATAATTCAAACAATTGATGATTTTGAGCCACCATTGCCGCTTTCATTGCTTATTGTTGTTGTTGTTCGAGGTTGTTGTCCATTGATGGATCTGATTAAATTAAATGGCTCGGGAGTAAAATGAAATCGGTGCGGGAGCTGCTACGGGTTCCGCTATTTCACCTGTTGTTTATGAGTTTGAGTCTGTTACTAAGGTTGGTGATTCTGCCAGTAAAGCTGATAGTTTCGTTCTGTTTAGTCTAACAAGCGGAACATGTTCCTAGAGGGCTCGGCTCGTTCTTCGAGCCCTGCTTCTCCCTTCCCCCTCTCCCCGTTCCTGCCGTCCAAAACAGGCCTATGGAGTATAGCCCCTGGAATGTAAGCAAATATATCATGTCAATTGCTTAACCGTACTTTGGCTATCTTACGTAGAGCTGAATTAGGTTTTTTCGGCGTTCTCTTTTTATAAGGGCTAAAATCACTTCTTTTGGCTTTTTTACCCACGACGTGAGTAGCTAGAAACGGGATTTGATTTCTTATAGCTTTATTAGCCCATATCATAGGGATCCATGTCCACCACAGGCCCTCTGGGAACATGTTCCGAAGAGGTAAGTAGTAAAGGCAAATATTAAGACGATAAAAAAAGAATCTAACCTTCAAGTATTAAAAATTACATCGTCTCCTCCTTTTTCCTTTGGCTGCCCCTTGAGGGCGCATTCATGCTGTTACGGGACGAGATCTAGGATTGAATTCCTGTGGATTGATGGAGAGGATGGTAACTAGTGTTGTTGGGGATGAACCCTTTACAGGAAAATCATTTATCAATCCTCATGTTTTCCTTGTTTCAAAAAGTTATTTTTTTTAGCCATTTATGATTTTCATGGATGGTGTCGGTTTTTTCGATTTGTGAAAAAAAAAACCTTTATCTTTAATAGTCGTTTTAGTGTGTTAGAAATGTTACCTAAATTCTAAAAATATATATGTTGTGGTAAGTGAAAACAACGTGATAGTAGAGCCTAAAGTTTTCAATTTTTATTTTCACTGTAGATAATAGGTTTTTTAAAGGACAAAGGATAATAGGTTTGGTTTAGACATTTATGTCAAGCGTTTATCTCCCTGGTTTTTCATATTAAAGGGGGTAAAATATTTTTCATATTAAAGGCGGCCTTTCCATAAGTTTATGGACAGTTCTCAGGGGCATTTGCCTTAAATGTTGTGATTTTTTATAAAATTTAAATATTGCATTTTATAAGTTAAAACAAGTAATAATATGTATTTGGAGGTGAAAATATAAAAATATATCATATAAAATAATATTTTCAAAAATTTTAAATTTTGTATGTAATTTAAGAAATGCAGTGTATAAGGTAAGAAATAAGTTGCCTGTCCATAAGCTTATGGACAGGCCGCTTGTCAGGAGACCCACTCAATATTTATCTTCGTAAGATCACCCCCTCGTATATATTGATATGGCAAAGTCTTGGGAAAGACGGTATTTCCATATGCTTATGGAAAGACGGGGTTTAATTCGAATAATAAAAGGTAAAAGGTTTTAGTTGCAACATTAAAAATTTAGTATGCAACATGTAGTGATTATAAAATTTATAATCCGGTTCATGCAACCCAAAAATTTTATCTTAATTTTTTCTAATTTACACTTTAAACCTTGGTCTTTCAAGAAACGCACTCTATTGATATCTATAGGCAGGTACTTCGGGAAAATTAGTTTTTCCGGGATTGTTTTTTAGTTTGTTTTCACATAACGATAGGAATAAAATAATTTAGCTATGATGCTTTAAGAATTAAACTTTGTAACCATTAATTTTTCACTTAAATAAAATGTACAATATTGAATATTAGGATTATAATTAATGATTTATAGTCGCACATGTTTCCCCAATCATGTTGAATGTAACCTTTCCACATAATACTAAACACAATCTAGTAATTGTACCTGACATCGGGCTCCCAAAATCCACGTGTTGCAACCGAAAGTAGATACTACATTAGTACGTGACAATTATGGGATTTCAAACCATACAGTTTTGAATCCTTAGTCACGAATATGCTAATATTGGAAGTGAAACTGGTAGGGACTTTGGTATCTTTCAATCATTTGCAAAGACTACTCTTCTCCTCCTTCAAAAGGGAGTACGGAACACGGGTAAAGTAAGTCCTATTCTTGCGCAGAGCAAGATCCATCCTAATACCTAAATAGATCATGTCAAGTTTTGCATTCAAAATGTCTTTCGTCTTCCACGAAATATTAAGTAGAGTACCTACAAAACATTCACACATATTCTTCTCATTGGGCATGACATCAAGACAATGTCAAAAATCTGACAATTTCCAATAAGGTAGATCAAGAAATGGAACATTTATTCCATGGAATTTCCTCGCTAACATTAGGCCCTACTTTCTTCTCGCCAAATGTTACCAGTATACCCTTTACCTTATTATGCACTTCCTTGCTTGATAGGGGTACCAATGCTTTTCTTGGTTCTCCTTTGCCTTAGAAATGTACTTCATCACACCGGTGTGCACTCTTCCCATAAAGAAATCAATGATACCCCATGCACAACATTTTCGTCCAAAATTTCAATTGTCAATAATCAAATGTATCTTCGTATATAAGATACTCTTTATGACTCTTACAAATTAATCCAGAAAAATTACCATATGCAGAGAAGTCATTAATTGTGAAAAACAATAGAGCTTGTAAGGTGAAAGTTTTTTTCCTGTATGCATCATAAACACCTTCAACACCTTTCCGTAACTTCTTCAAATCTTCAATAAGAAGTCTTAAATACATGTCAATGTCATTTCCTTGTTTCCTAGGGTCTGAAATCATCAACGACAACATCATGTACTTACGCTTGAAGCACAAGTACAAGGGAAGATTATAAATTGCCAACATGGCCGGCTAAGAGCTTTGCTTCAAAGACATATTGCCAAATGGATTCATTCCATCAGTACGTTCTGTCAATCGGGGAAGGTTTTTGGTGACAAGACCTGGAGATATCAGAAGTGAGAATGCTGACATGAGTAACGATAAATCCTGTGAAAAACACGATCGCCTGCCAGTGGAAGGTTTTCTGCGTTCAGTCAATCTACGCAGAGTGAATCGGTGCCTAAACCAAAATCAAGAAAAACATATTGTTTGCATGTTATCATATCATGTAAAATTCTTCTTCTCATGTAAAATTCTTTGCATTTTCAACATTTCCAAACAATCTTCTTAATTTTGGAATGATTAGGAGGTACCAAACAGATTTTACCGAGGAGAATGTCTTCTGTCCAATCTTCCCAACCCCCACAACATCATCATTGGACTTATTCTTCCTTTAGCGCGGTGCACATTAGTTTTGTTATTCAATAACTTTCAAATGTTTTTTTCGATATAGTATGCAATTATTTGGACAAGCATCAATTATACGATACTTGAGGCATGTAGGGCACAACAACTTCTTTGCAAAGTAAAAATTATCAAGGGAGTTGTTTCTGGAGGGAAATATACTATTCATGAATTTTAGCAACTTATTAACACTGGTGTCTATCTAAGAATTCTTAGCTTTCAAGTTAAGAAGTTCCAATAACATGGATACTAGAGTATCTTCTGCCTTACAACCATTATACAATGGTTTTTGTTTGACCCCAACAAATGTTTCAAGTAATTCCTGTTTCCCCTTACCAAATCAATAAAAAAATCATCAAATCTATTATTCCTAACATTATCAACCTCAACCTTAGGTTTCTTCGTCTCTTCATGAAAATTCCAAACTACATAATCACTCTCAAATCCATACATAATAAAATCTAGCCTCAATACGCTTGTGCACTCTATCACTACAATTTTTACACGGGCATACACCTTCCTCACGTCCAAAGGTATACAATAAGAATGAATCAACCAAAGCAACGTACTTTTTTACTTCATGCTCTATATTATTAGTAATAAAATACATCTATCCATTCTAAAGACCAAAATTGTTCATCACAAGCCGACGAATTACACACATGCTTATTATTATCATCGCAAGTCAAATAATGCATCTACATTACTTATACCTTTGATGTATTAACATTGGTGATACATATACATTTATATATATATAGGCACACACACACATAAAAAAAATCACTTCACTTATAAAAATTACACAAACATTAAACATCCTTCCTCACATTCATGTACCATATATTTACCATACCAACAAGGAAATAAAAATAAACTTATATATATGTATATACACTTCATAATTAAAGCAATGTAATTTACCTCTTAATACTCCTTGTAAATGACATTGACTGTTGGATTCAACCTCTCTATAGCAATGAAGAATGATAGGCAGGTCTCATGAATGCAAAACTTCTTTAATGTTTTGCGAATATTAAAAGTTTTTATGTGGGTTCCGTAGCAGCTATTATAGTAAAATTTCCACTAAATGTATAGTAATAGTTTCTTTTATTTCCCGCAAAAAATTATACAGTAATGGTTCACAGGAAATAGGTGCTATGATTTCCCGCCAATTCTAAAAAAACTCACTCTAGAAGTTGTGTTTCAATAAATAGCTTCTTTAAAATTTGTAATCATAGAGATTTACTAATTAACAACTGCAAGGAATAACTAATAGTTACTAGTGAACTCCGTAGCAGCAGTTTTCTAAATAGCTGCTACAAAGCGCTGCTAATGTAGAGGGTGCATTTTAGTAGTACTTAACATCTTTTACCTTGGTATTTAGGGGAAAGAAAGATTGAAATTAGAGGTAAGAAGTTATTTTACCTCGATTATTTTGAAAAATGAAGTAAAAATTTTTTTTACCTTGTCTTTTATAAATCAAGGTTCAAATTTCTCCTTTCACCTCAGTTTTCTAAGAATCAAAGAAAAAAAAATCAAAACTGGCCGACGTAAGTCTGGTATGGCCCACAAACTAGTTGAACTGAGAGGCAATTGATATTGAACCACATTTATTCATTTTCAAAACTACTGAGGAATTATTGTAAAGCCCAGGCCCAAAATTTCAGGGACATTTATTAAAATGATAAACTCTTAAAAATTATTCTTGTCTAAAGCAGAAGCGTGAAAGTTTAACGATAAATGCTGATTGCATCATCCAAAAACGTGTCTTCAAACGAAATAAATGAAACTAAGGGTGTAAGCCACAGGAGTCCTCAGCCTGTTATTGTTTACACTCTACGTAGCACGTTAACATAAAAAGATTTTAAAAAGAGTGGGGGTGAGCTTTTGCCCATGAGGGTTCCAAGTTTGCAACCATTTTTTGTGATACAATCATGCAATTTTAAGAAAATAATTTTATCCACTTTAAATAGTAAGCGGGAAAGCATGCCATGCATGATCACTCCCAAGTAATATCACATACAAATCATTCCTCACGAAACAATGCCAGGCAGTATATCACTTGTCACGATAGGAACATCACATAGAAAATGATTCAAGTCAGGTGTGAGGTTATCAGGGCGTTCTACTCATAGCCTTAGAGCAGGATTCTGGTAATCACTCCATGCTATGCTAAACACGCCAACGGCCATCAAGCCAACAGGTAAACCAACGTCACTGGTCACAGGAGGGTGTATCTCGAGATAACCTACGGAACCTAAAGAAGCCTAACCAAGCAAGCAGACCATATGCAGACCTCGCTGGGTTTTGGTTATTCAGTAGTGTTTTGGGATCCCTGGGTAGACAATACAAGTACATGCAGTACAGTAATATAGCTTAGGCCCTAGGCAATAAAGTACACCCATATTAACAGGTAAACAGTCAAGAGAAAGTCAGGTTATGGGCGATAAAGTATACCCATAGTAACACGTAAACAGTTAAGCACAATTCAGGCTATGGGTGATAAGGTAAACCCATAGTAAACAAGTACATGATGAAGATCAAGATATACATATGTAGTAAAGAAAACCGGCTCGAGTAATTTATTTGAAATAATGCAATCCGGTAAAATAATTACAAATGAATTTCAAACATTTTATTTTGAAACATTGTGAATAATTTTATAACGATTGTAAAATTTCTTTTGATTTTTTAACTTTTTTCTTGAATTTAGAAAATGTTTGGTTTAAACGCGGCTTTGATAATTTTTGGGAAAGGAAGAAACCCCACCTTTTTTGCAACTTAAGAACTATGATTCTCGGTGAAACCTGCTAATGTGATGTATCACGAACTAATTAAAATTTATTTCGAGTTCTACCTAACACAAGGAAACTGTAAAACAGATAAAAAATTAAAGGATTCACTGCTGACTAGTACTCACGAAAACGACCATAACTCTCTACACATCATCCCAAAAATTATGAATTTTAAATCCTCAAAATCTCCAGGACAACATGACTGTAGATTTAAAACTAAAACTGAAAAACTTATATACTCCTGCACACACATCACTCATAATTTCATGCAAAGTTTCCTACGTTAGTAACCTAATCATGACTTGTTAAAGAACAAGAATCAATTTACGATTCGTTTATGGATCAAGAACCATTGCAGAAAGTATCAACAATCGTCTTGCATCCTTCTCGTTCTGGAGAAGAAGCAACTCGCTCTAGAGCTTCCCTTTAATACTCCTATGTTCCTTAATTGATCACAGCAGTATTGTGTCTGTGCTATTGTTTATGGTGCAGAGAGGTTTCTCGTGTAGAAAATGTTAGGATTAGGTTTCTTTGATCCTTATATACATAGGTAGAATACTAGCAGGACTTGGCTAGTTTAGTCTGATCATGTTTTGAACCTGACCAAAGAATCAAGGGTCCTTTTTTAATTGAAATCTACACCATCTTTTCAAGTAACAAATTGTGCCATGGACTAAGTCATGGTCTCGATTGGCAGCTGATAACGTATGTAAATCCTTCTCTTACCAAAATTCTTTATTTATCATTTTGCCTTTACTATTATTACAACTTAATCCTCAAAATACTATCTTTCTAAATTAACCCAACAAGAATAAATTATTGAAAAAAAAGTTCCTTGTCTAAAATGAAGCGAAATTCTCGGGTATCACATTCACCCCTCTTTAAGAAAATTTCATCCCAAAATTATTCATATTTAAATACTAAACAAATATGGATATGTATTCCACAACACTTTGACTAAGGCAATCTCCTTGGTCCTCAACTTTTTCACTTGTCGATTCAAAATCTGCCGGGGTTTCTCTTCATACTCAAGGACATCATTAATTTGTAATTTTCCCAAGTTAACTACGTGGCTTGGGTCAGGATGGTATTTTCTGAGCATTGAAATATGGAAAACGAGATGAATCCTTCCCATGGCTTTGGATAAATCCAATTAGTAATCTGCCTCACCTACTTAGTGAGTAATAGGAAAAGGGCCTACGCAACTTGGACTCTACTTTCCCTTCATCCCATGTTTTATAACACGTGTGTAGGTTGTCACCTTCAAAAACACTTTGTCTACCTCACAGAATTCTAGATCCTTTCTTCGTCTATCCGCATAACTCTTTTGTCGACTTTAAGTTGTGAGCAATCATTGCCTGATCACTCTCACATCCTAGTACGCCTTTTCCATAAATCATAAAAGGTTTGGGGTTGCTACACTCCTTGTGCTGACCTCGTCGCAATACAACGGTAATTTACACTTTCGCCCATTCCAAAGACACATGTAACTATTATTTTTAGCAAACTAAATGAGAGGTAAAGGATCCTCCCAACTTCCTCCAAAATCTACTGTACATGCCCTCAACATATCTTCCAAAGTCTGGATCATTCTTTATGATTAGCCATCAGTTTGTGGGTGAGCCGACGTACTAAAGTTCAATTGTGTTCATAAAGCTCGTTGCAGCTGTTTCAAGAAATGAGATGTACACCGTTGGTCACGGTCCGAGACTAAACTAGTGGGAATGCCATATAGTCACACGATTTCTCGAATGTACACTTTGGTGAGTTTCTCCAATGGGTACTTGACGTTAACTCATAAGATATGTGCAGTCTTGGTTAGTCTGTCAACTACAAACCAAATGGCATCATGACTACACTTCGATCTTGGCAATCCCGTGAGGAAATCCATAGTGATGTGCTCCAATTTCCACTCTGGTATTGTCAATGGTTGTAATAGTCTAGATGGTCTCTAATATTCTGCTTTAACTTGTTGGCACGTCAAGAACGAGGCTAAAAAGTTCAGTTCTAATCATTTCATTTGTGTTTATGTATGGAATGTCAAATAACATTTGACCGTTAATTGGTTAAGCTCTAAGCATTTCATTAGTGTTTATGTATGGAATGTCAAGTAAGGATTGACCATTAATTATTTAAGGTCAAACCTTAGTTGTTAGGGTTTATGTATGTAAGGTCAACTAAGGGTTAACCCTTGATTAGTTAAAGTCAAACCTTTTTTTTGTGATTATATATCAAAAGTCAAATAAGGTTGACCATTTATCAATTCAAGTAAAACTATTTTATTAATTTTTATATATGGAAAGTCAATTAAAATCAAACCTAAGTTCTCAGCATTTATGTATGACAATTGATTAATTAAGGTCAAACCTAAGGTCTTAGTATTTATTTTAGTAATAATTAGTCAAGATCAAACATTTTCATTAGTGTTTATATATGGAAAGTCAAATACCAGTTGACCATTAATTAGTTAAGGTCAAACCTTAGTTATTAGTGTTTATGTATGAAAGGTCAAGTAAGGGTTAAACGTTAATTAGTTAAAGTCATCATTTTATTGGTGTCCATATATGGAAATTCAAATAAATTTGATAGTTTATCAGTTAAAGTCAAACCATTTTTATAAATGTTTATATATGAAAAGTCAATTAAGGGTTAGCCATTGATTATTTAAAGTCAAACTATTTTATTAGTTCTTATATATAAAAAAAAGTCAAGCATTAGCCGTTTAGTAGTCGTTCCCATAACCTTTTTCATTAGTATTTATGTATGAAAGGTTGATGATTGATTAAGGTCAAATTTTAGTAATTTGTTTTTACTATAGAAAGTCAAATCATAATCCATACATGTTTATATATTACTAAAAGAGAAACTCTTAGGCACATCACATTTGCCACGTGTCACCCGTGTAATTAGCCACGTGTCAAATAAAAATAAATTAAATGTAATGTTCGAGTCATATGTGATCAACGTCGAATATTTTTTTTTGGAACGAATAAACTTTCATTACTTTAACTCATCAACATTTACATCGCTGCCCTTACTCCTGGTACAAACTTCAATCAAAATCTACAATAAGACCAGCACATATCACGTTCATCTTTGGCTTTAGCCAAGCCATGTACACTACACTCTCTATGATTTTACTTACCATATTCTAAGCATTATTGCTGTTGGTATGCCTTGAATTTGGGCCGAATTGTGTTTTGGCCCAGTTTTTTAGTGTTTAGTGGAGACAATATATAAAGTGTCTCTCTTCTCTCTGTAAACATTAATTCTGTTCTGCACTTAGATAGGTAGAAATCTGGCCAATTTCTTGGCGTCTGTAACCTGCTACCTATTATAGTGAATCCGTCTCCCGTGGATGTAGCCAAATTGGTGAACCACGTAAATCTTATGTCTTGTTATTTTCGTTCATATTTTCTGTTCTTTCTCCATTCCGCACAACAAACTGGTATCAGAGCGGTTTCCTTTTCCGGTGAGATCCATAGTGGGTGTATCGGATTCTGGGCTCATCAGATCGGGGCTGATCGGGGAGAAAGATGTCTGGGTTGAACGTGAAGATCGACAAGTTTACCGGGAGAAACAGTTTCAGTTTATGGCAGATCAAGATGCGAGCTTTGCTGAAACAGTAAGGTTTGTGGACTCCGCTGACGAAGGATTTTGCGAGCAGTTCTGGCGATGTTGTGAGTCTGGAAGAAAAGGCACACTCGACGATTATGTTGTGTCTCGCGGACGAAATCATCACCGAGGTCTCAGATCAGGAGACTGCTGCACAACTGTGGCTGAAGTTGGAGAGTTTGTATATGACGAAATCTCTAACCAACAAGTTGCTTCTGAAACAACGCCTATTCGGTCTCCGAATGCAGGAAGGTATGCAACTCAGAGACCATCTAGAGCAATTGAATACTTTGTTATTAGAATTGCGAAATATAGATGTGAAAATTGAAGATGAAGATGCTGCTTTGATTTTGCTAGTTTCTTTACCACTTTCGTATGAGAATTTTGTTCAGTCATTTATTGTTGGTAAAGATTCTGTGTATCTGGAGGAAGTAAGATCCTCTCTCCATATTAGAGAGTTGCGACATAAGGCAAACAATACAGGTATAGAAAGTCAGGCCACTGGCTTGTTTGCTAGTGACGGAAACACAAAAGGCAAGGAAACCGGCAATAAGACGAAGGGCAAGAAGCCATCTTCAAAGGGTCCTAAGGCCAATGATGTTTGTAACTACTGTAAGGAGAAGGGGCATTGGAAAAAGGAGTGTCCGAAGAAGGCTAGTAAATCTGGGAGTACATCTGGTACTGCTGCTGTGGCTGAAGGGGATTTCAGTTCTGAAGATGATTTTGCTCTAGCTGTTACTGGGCAAAATAATCATTCTAATGCGTGGTTTCTTGATTCTGGGGCATCTTACCATGTATGCCCAAGGAGAGATTATTTCTCAACTTATGAGCAAGCTGAGGGCATCATTACTACAGCAAATGGTGTTGCGTGCAAGGTAGTTGGGATTGGTTCAATCAAGATCAGGACGCATGATGGTAGTTTCTGTACTTTGAACGATGTCAGGCATGTTCCATCGATGACAAAGAATCTGATTTCTCTTCCTACGTTGGATAGAAAGGGTTTCGTCTACTCAGGGAGTGATGGAGTTCTGTGTGTCTGCAAAGGTTCTAGGCTAGTTCTAAAAGGTGTTCTGCATGGTACCTTGTATTTTCTACAAGGTTCCACGGTTATGGATTCTGTTAATGTTGCATCTTCGGAGGTTCACCAGGATGATATGACTAAGTTATGGCATATGAGGCTTGGTCACATGGGTGAAAGAGGGATGCAGATTCTGTCGAAGTATGATCTTCTTGGTGGCCACAAGATCAAGAGCTTGGACTTCTGTGAGCATTGCGTTTTTGGGAAGCATCACCGCAGCAAGTTTCCTAAGGCGATTCATAGAACAAAGGGCACATTGGATTACATCCATTCTGATTGTTGGGGACCTTCCCGAGTTGAGTCACTGGGAGGTCACAGGTACTTTGTTTCTCTGATTGATGATTACTCGAGGATGACTTGGGTTATCATGATGAAACATAAGAGTGAAGCTTTCTCGAAGTTCAAGGAGTGGAAAGCTTTGGTGGAGAATCAGACCGGGAAGAAGATCAAGAGGCTTCGAACTGATAATGGGCTGGAATTCTGCTCGTCTGAGTTTGATCAGTTTTGTAGGGATGAAGGGATTGCTCGTCATCATACAGTCAGGAATACGCCACAGCAGAATGGCGTAGCTGAGCGGATGAATCAGACATTGCTGGTGAGAGCGAGGTGCATGCTCTCTAATGCTGGTTTGGAAACGAGATTCTGGGCAGAGGCGGTGAGTACAGCTTGTTACCTGATCAACCGCGGGCCTCACACGGGTATAGAGTGCAAAATACCTATGGAGTTGTGGTCAGGTAAAGTTGTTGATTACTCCAAGTTAAAAGTTTTTGGTTGTACATCTTATTATCATGTTAGTGATGGTAAGTTAGAGCCCCGAGCCAAGAAGGGTGTCTTTGTGGGTTATGGAGATGGAGTTAAAGGCTCCAGGATATGGTCTCCATCTGAGAAGAGGGTTATTCTGAGCAGGGACGTTGTCTTTGATGAAAATTCTTTGCTTAGATCTATGGTGAAGCCCACAGTTGTGCCAGAAACTAGTGGAGTTGATAAACAGGTGGAGATTGAAGTCACTCAAGGTGAAAATAGATTGGAACAATTTGAGGTGGATCAAGAGCCACAGACAGAATCTGAGATACCGGAATCTCCACCACCAGATCCTCAACCATCAGGAGCTACAGTCCGCAGTTTAGCTCAGGACCGACCCAGGAGGGTTGGAGTTGGGGTGCCAAAGAGATATGGGTTTGAGGATATGGTGGGTTATGCACTGTCAGTTGCCGAGGAAGTGGATACTCAAGAGCCATCAACCTTCAGAGAGGCTACTTCATGTACTGATGCTGATAAATGGCTTGCTGCAATGGGAAGTGAGATGGAGTCTCTTTAGAAGAATCAGACATGGGAATTGGTCAAACAACCTCAAGGGAGAAAGGTAATCAGTTGCAAATGGGTTTTCAAGAAGAAGGAAGGAATATCACCTGCAGAGGGAGTCAAGTACAAGGCAAGAGTTGTTGCAAGAGGTTTCAGTCAAAGGGAGGGGGTAGACTATAATGAGATTTTCTCACCAGTGGTCAGACACACTTCCATCAGAGTGTTGCTAGCCTTGGTAACACATCAGGATTTGGAGCTCGAGCAACTTGATGTGAAGACCGCTTTTCTACATGGAGAGTTGGAGGAAGAGTTGTACATGACTCAGCCAGATGGTTTCCAGGTTCCTGGCAAGGAAAAGTATGTTTGCAAGTTGAAGAAGTCTTTGTATGGACTTAAGCAGTCTCCGAGGCAGTGGTACAAGAAGTTTGACAGTTACATGCTTCAGCTGGGATATATGAGGTGTGCTTATGACTGTTGTGTCTACTACAGCAGGTTGAGAGATGGGTCATTCATCTATCTGGTGCTTTATGTAGATGACATGCTGGTAGCCACAAAGAGTAAGCACGAGGTTCAGAAGTTGAAAGGACTTCTTAGTGCAGAGTTTGAGATGAAGGATCTGGGTGCAGCTCGGAAGATACTAGGAATGGAGATTCTTAGGGATCGAAGTCAGCGGAAGCTTTTCTTGTCACAGAAAGGCTACATTCAGAAAGTGTTGGCTAGGTTTGGCATGTCTACAGCCAAACCTATAGACACTCCTAGTGCTGCAAATATTCATCTCACCACTATGTTTGCTCCTCAGTCAGACGAGGAGAAGGAGTATATGTCTCGAGTTCCTTATGCCAGCGCGGTAGGGAGTTTGATGTATGCTATGGTTTGCACGAGGCCAGATTTAACACAGGCAGTCAGTGTTGTGAGCAGGTTCATGGGGCAACCGGGAAAGGAACATTGGCAAGCTGTGAAGAGGATTTTCAGGTATCTTAGAGGTACGTCTGATGTGGGTCTCATTTATGGAGGTGATACTGAGTGCTTAGTTACAGGCTACTCTGATTCTGATTATGCTGGTGATGTTGACACGAGGAGATCGATGACTGGTTATGTATTCACTTTGGGAGGTTCTGTGGTTAGTTGGAAGGCGACTTTGCAACCTACAGTGACGTTGTCTACTACGGAAGCAGAGTACATGGCTCTGACAGAGGCTGCAAAGGAGGGAATATGGCTGAAAGGGCTGGTTAGTGATCTTGGTCTACATCATGATCAGGCTACTGTATATTGTGACAGTTTGAGTGCAATCTGCCTAGCCAAGGATCAGGTCCATCATGAGAGGACCAAGCATATTGATGTCAGATATCATTTCCTGAGGAGTGAGAGGAGAATCAGGGTGAAGAAAGTGGGAACTGCTGACAACCCCGCTGATATGTTCACCAAACCTGTTCCACATAGCAAATTTCAACATTGTTTGGACTTGCTGAACATCAGAGCTGATTAGGTGCTCTATGGGCAGTCCCGGGAGTGGAGGGATAAGTCTGCTCATCTAGCACTGTAATGGTGCGTCTGGAGTTTCTGCTTTGAGGATTCAAGTCAAGGTGGAGATTTGTTGGTATGCCTTGAATTTGGGCCGAATTGTGTTTTGGCCCAGTTTGTTAGGGTTTAATGGAGACAATATATAAAGTGTCTCTCTTCTCTCTGTAAACATTAATTCTGTTCTGCACTTAGATAGGTAGAAATCTGGCCAATTTCTTGGCGTCTGTAACCTGCTACCTATTATAGTGAATCCGTCTCCCGTGGATGTAGCCAAATTTGTGAACCACGTAAATCTTGTGTCTTGTTATTTTCGTTCATATTTTCTGTTCTTTCTCCATTCCGCACAACAATTGCCTCCCTAAAAACAAATCTAATTCCTTCTCTTCCAAAGCCAGTATATAGTTTATGTTAGAGCCATCTTCAAGATCTGCACTTTGCCTCCTTGCCTTTGCATTCTGCCATTAACCAGGCCTTTTCCATGTCCCATTGCTGCAGTATTGTGTCAATCAACAACCACCTAAGAACTGCACTTCAGATGCCCTTCGTTTCAGCACAATCAAATAGCAGATGTATTGTTTCAACATCATTACAAAATACACATTGATCATCAACATTCAAGCCAAATTTTCTCAGTCTGTCCTTTGTCACTAGCCTTTTAAAAGAGCTCAACCACATCACAAATTTGGTCCTCGGCCTTGCATAGTTTTTATACATCAGCTTCCTCCAATGCATCCTTACATGATCATCCTTAAGCTCGTTGTACATTTTACGGATACTAAATTTATTCACCATTTTCTGGTAATCCTAGTTGTGCAGCTGCTGTAACTTTCTCCGAGATTTGGCCAAACTTTTAAGTATCCACGATGCAGCACTTGGCGGTTGCATATCCATAACCCCCCTGCCTTTTATATAATAGGCATGTATCCATTGGATCCAAAGCCTATCTGCTTTCTGACATAGATTCCAGAGTACCTTTCCTTCATTTGCCAAACACTATTTAACCAGCGATATCACGTCCAGTCCACCTCCTTTTTTCTGTCCGCATATCTTTTCCCACGTAACCGGGGATTTTTTCGTTATGATCTCATTTCCACACCACAGTTAGGATCTGAAAATTGCCTCAATGTGTCTCAACATAGCTTTTAGGTGGGGAAATGCTTGAATCCAACAATTTGCTACAGAGAAAATAGCATTCTTAATCAACTGTAGTCTGCCCGCATAGCTTAAGAGTTTAGAACTCCAATGTTTTACAACAATTCTATCAACCAAAGGTTGGCACATAAATACAATCCATTTCCTACTTGCCAAGGGAATGCTAAGGTACCTTAATAGGAGCTCACCTTCTTCAAACACTGTCATTTGCAGAATCTTTAAAATTTTGTCCTCTTGAACTCCACTAAAATAAACTCTGCATTTTCCCTTACTGACTTTAAGGCATGTAGAATATTAAAAAGCATGGTAGGCTTCCATTAGAATCCCAACTGAATCACAGTTCCCTCTGGAAAACAAAAGCACATCATCCGCAAAACTCAGATTTGTTATCTGCAGAATCTCACACCTCGGGTGGAAACTGAACCCTGTCTTTTTAATCACTTTCTGTAAATATCGTGACATATACTCCATCACGAGTACAAAAAGCAGCGGTGAGATGGGGCCACCCTGCCTTAGTCCCCGCTTTGCTTGTACATACCTTGTGGCTCTTCAGTTAATATCGTAAAGAAATGGTACAAATGTTACACAACCCATAACCAAAGAAAAAAAATTATCAGCCATACCAAGAGCTTCCATAATCTTCTGCAAAGCCTTCCAATATTTACCGTATCATACGCCTTCTGAATATCCATTTGGATAGTGCATCTCAGACCACCACTTTTCCTATTATAGACCCTCACCAATTCATAGGCTAACAATATGTAATCATGTATACACCTCACCAGGACAAGGCTTCTTGATTCAAATGCACTATTTCACCAATAACTCTTCTCAACCTGTTAGTAAATACTTCGAACAGAAATTTATATACCGCCGAACAACATGATATAGGTCTAATATCACTGAACTTGCATGTTGTGGGACTCTTCAGAATTAGCATGACTAAGGTGCAGTTCATTGCTTTGTACATCCTCCCATTTTCAACATAATCATGTACAACATTCACCACATCCTGTTTAACTAGTCTCCAGTTCTTCTTATAGAATCTCGTGCCAAAACCATTACATCCAGGCGATTTAAGGTACCCTATACCTTTAGTGCTTTCCAAATTTCCTCCTCAGAAACCCATGATGTAAGTATTTTTCTTCCCTCAGCACTCAGCAATTTACCATCTTGGATGGCCTCAATATTCACACTTTTTGTCCTTCTGCCTTGTACTCCAATCAGCCCCTCATAAAATCCAATGACCTCATTTTCAACTTCACCCTTATCAGTTACAGTACTCCCATCCTCCTTTTCAAGCTTAGAAATACCAGCCATTTTATTCTTCACCATGGCGTGGAAATAAGAGTTATTTTCATCTCCAAGTCTCAGCCAAGCACACTTTGCCTTTTGTTTAGCCATTATTTCATCAATCACATTCCATCGCTAAACCTCTTCAATGCATTCATTAACTTTCCGGATCTTATCTTTCTCCATTCTATCCTCAATCAGATCATTATGATCCTTTCTAAGTTCTACCCTTGCTTCCTCTAGCCTTTTCTTCACTCCACCTATCTGCTTCATAAAAAACAATAGGTCCTTATGGAGCCTCATCAATTTACCCCAAACCACAAACATTGGGTTACCATTCAATGATTTCATCCAACAATTCTCAATCACCTCCATCACCTCTCTCTTCTCTAGTAAGCAATTAACAAATTTAAACTGCTTCCTCCGTTTTATCTTGTCCTCAAATAGTTTCACCTTAAGCACCACATGATCTAAATTCCCTGGTTCAGGAATCTCTACTACTGCTTTAGGGAATTTCCTTAATTGCTGTGTGTTGCCCAGCCCACGATCAATTCTCAAATAAATGATCCCATCTGGTTTCCTGTTCAACCATGTGAAGAAATCTCCCACTGTTTCACACTCACTCAGCCCTATATTGATCATCATTTGTTCAAAATCATAGTACTCACAAGACTGAACTTAATTCCCTCAAATCCTATTACCCCTCCTAACCACACTGTTGAAATCTCCAATCAAGAACCTCGATTTTGTAGTTTGATTCCCCTCAATATCCTTCCATAACAACTTTCTCATTTTCTATGATTCCCTGCATATACAGCAGTTAGCCAGAATAGTAGCTCTCATTTCCTGTCATAGACTTTACACATGATCATTTGATCTGTTTCAATTGTATTTGTAATCTTCACCCTACCATGATCCCACGGAATCCAAATCCTCCCATTAGGATGAGTTGAATAAATGTCCTCAAGCCTCCACATATTCCAAAACTTTTTTTGTATTTTTTTCTGCATTATCTTTCTTTACCCCAATTTCAACAAAAACAACAATCATCAATACCTCAGAGACGGGAGTTAATCTCTCTCTCTTTTGCTGTGTTATTCAACTCCCTCACATTCCATGTTATAATCATGGAACATATCCATACCTCTCTGTGGGATCCTCTCAAATCCCCAGAGTTGAACCCATTTCCACCATCAGGTTTCTATACTAGGCTCTGCTTCCGTCACATTACCTCTACTGTTTTCACCCCTATCACTTTCCGGTAATTTTTTCTGTTTGGTCCGGGTCACCACAACAGTCCACTCATCTTTTCCCTTTATCCATTTCCCCCATGATCCCTGCTTTTGAATCTCATCAGCTTCGACATTTGTTTCCTGAGTTTGACTCCCATCAGCATCTCCATATGTTTCTTCAGTATTTTTCTTATAAACCACTTCTTTGTACCTGTGTCCACCTTATTGACATTTATCACAAAACAGTGGTTTCCCCTCAATCACTATCATCTACTTAAGCTTTCTGCCCTCCAAATCCTTGATTGTAACTTCTTCCAGAATTTTCCTTGAGATATCAATCTCCACTATAATTCTTGCATATAACACTCTGAGCTTATTGGCGGTACACTGCATCTGTAAACAGTACTTTGCCTACTACACTCCCAATCTTCCCCAAACTGACAGGTCTCCATAAATGCAGAGGTATGTTAGGTAGCTTAATCTAGACCGGTGGGATCCTCACCATATCCTCCTTCAAAGAAAAGTTTGGCTTCCACAACTGCAAAAACATAGGCATTCTATTGATTGTGTACGACCCTCTCCTCGGTACCTAGCCCACTCGTCAGAGAGTTGTGCCGCCTTCTTCATCGGCCGGCCATGGCCCGGCTTTATGGTTGCCTGCAAATCGCAAGTTGCCCGAACCCGATCTAACTTTACGTAAATTTATAAAAAAAAATTTGACATCGAATATTAATAAATAAACTCTATTTTTCATCGAATAATATTTTATATACTACTTATATTTATATTAATTACTTAATATAATTATGAACAAGTAGTATTCAAAATTTTATTATGTGAATAAATAAAGTTTATTTATTGATATTCGACTTCGATCATGTATTACTTGAATTTTACATTTAATTTATTTCATTTGAAAATTTAAACATAAAGCTTTAGTTAAAAGTATAGTTATAAAATCTTTTAATAATTTAAAAGAAACGGAGTTGCATAAAGAAATTAAGAAAATTATATTTTTGTTTTGTTAAAAGATAAATTACATTATTAAAAAAATATACATATATATAAAATTTTAAATCGTGCATCGTAAGGGTTTTATTTAGTTAATAATATACTCATAAGTATATGTGAGAGTGACGTGCGACGTCGGTCACAAAAATAACCGATGTCGGTAACACCGACATGCATGTGACGTTGGTCTTTTCTTGTCTGCGAGAGGGTCGTGCAATGTCGGTCACAATAATAAGCGACCTCGGTAAGCGATAAATGGGTATGACGTTGGTCATTCATGTCTGCGAGAGTGACGTGCGACGTCCGTCACACAAACAACCGACGTTGGTAAGCCAGACATCCGTGCGACGTCGATCATTTCATGTATGCAAGGGGGACGTGCAATGTCAGTCACATAGACAACCAATGTTGGTAAACCAGACATGCATGCGATGTCAGTCATTCATGTCTACGAGAGTGACTTGCGACGTCGGTCACAAAAACAACCAATGGTGGTTAACCAGACATGGGTGCGACGTTGGTCATGTCTTGTTTTTTCCTCAATAATTATAAAACCGAGGTAAAATGTGTACTTTTTACTTCATTTTTTAAATCGGGGTAAAAATATTATTTACTTTGAAAAAAGAACAGAGTTAAAAGCCTTTTACCTCAATTATTTACCCTAAACCAAAAAATTGAGGTAAAAAGGGTGAAGTAATAGGTCATTTTTCTTGTAGTGTAATAGTCAGTAACTTGAGAAGAATCATTTTTTTAGGAATGGATTGATTAGTTTGTTTCCACATAAGTAGTAGGAATAAAATGATTTACTTATGATGCTTTAAGGATTAACTTCGTACACTATCATTTTTACTTATATAAAATGTGTAACATTGAATAATAGGATTAAATATTTATTGTGGCTCATGTTTCTCTATTCATACTGAAAGTAATCAGACCCTCGGTTCAGTGGCGGAACCAGGAAAAATTTTGAGGGTAGACTGAAATTAGCCTGTACTTAAAATTTTTTTTGTACAACTCAAAAACAAATGATCGATTAACATAATATAATAAGATGAGTACAATACAATAAGTCATACAAATTCACTACTAAAAAAACTACATTCTAATGCTAGAAGCAGATTTAGGAAGTGGAGGCAATTTAATCCTACGAGGCTCCGAAATTTGAAAACGTTGCATGATTGCTTCATTCTCAATCTTAACAAAAACCTCTTTCTCAACATAAACCCTCATAATATCATTCAACCATTCATCTCCCATTCTATTACGTAGATCAGTCTTGATTTTTTTCATAGCAGAAAAAACTCGTTCAACTGAAGCAGTTGCAACGGGTAGAACTAATGCCAACTGAATAAGACGATATAGCAATGGAAAGACGACATGGCTACGTGATTGAACCATATGCTGAGAAAAACGTCCTAGATCATTGATCACTGGCCAAGAAGCATTATTATGTCTCACATCACGAATGAAAGTGTTAAGTTCTTGCTCAAGTTGAAGACAATCAATTCGAGAGAAGTCATTCAGATATAGTTCACCAAGGCGAACCAACTTACCAACATCAAAGCTGGAAAATGAATCTCTCGGATCAAGGCATGCAATACAAGTGAGTAACTCCGAGCTTGCTTCAGAAAATCGATCATTCATTTCAACAATCATATTATCCACGGTCTAGAAAAAAAAAAGAAAAAAAACATCAACACGATAAAAAATACATGTAAAATAGTCTAAAAAAATATATTAAAGTATATAAATTTTAAAGTTTACCTGAAGAAAAATGTCAACGCGATAAAAGTCACCATTGGTTTCCATCTGTCCACGACGTCTAGAACGGTGACAAATTTTCCGTTGATCTTCCATCTGGCATACTGTGATCTCATGTTTCTTACAAAAGGTCTCGACTTTATTCAACAATACCTCAAAACCCCCAGCTCTGAATTCTCTCAGTTCAAGCTTCATTGTATTCATCAAATGCACAGCTTGTACAATATTTTGATCTCTTTGTTGCAAGGCAAGAGACAATTGACTTGTAACTCCCAACAAATGTTTCATCAAAAACATACAAAATACAAATTCATAGCTCACCATTCTATCCATCAAACCCTTTGCTTTAGAGGCATTTTCAGCTGAATTGCCATACTCACATATATTAAGAAGCACTTGATCAATGGAAGACCACATAACCTCGAAACGAAGAATAGTAGTGTAGTGTGATCCCCAACGGGTATCACCAGGCCGTCTCAAACTCATTTCCTAATTTTTGCCTCTTCCACTAGCATTATCTCCTTTTTCCAGTGCCTCCACAAGTCTATCATGTTCTAAAGGATTAAGCATATCTTTTCTAACACAAGTACCCCCAACTAGATTCACGATGTCAACAAGATACGGAAAAAATTCACACACTGATAGAGTACTATTTGCAACACTAACAACAACCAATTGAAGTTGGTGAGAAAAGCAATGGATGTACCTTGCCGAAGAGTTTTCTTTCAACATCAAAGCTTTCAACCCATTAAGCTCTCCTCGCATGTTTGAAGCCCCATCATATCCTTGCCCCCTACACCTTGACATAGACAATTTCTTATTTCCAATAAGTGTCTTGAGAGCAAGAAACAAAGTGGTAGACTTAGTATCATTCACATGCACAAGACTAAGAAAACGCTCAAGAACACATCCTTTTTTGTTGACATATCGCAAAACAACTCCCATTTGCTCTTTTATTGAACAATCTCTAGCCTCATCAACAAGAATAGAAAATACACCATCTCCAATGTCATCAATGATAGCATCACTTACCTCTTCGGCACAAGCATGTGAGAGTTGTTTTTGAATTAAGGGGGATGTCAACTTGTTATTTCCCGGAGCATTATGCATTACCTTAGCAATATCCTCACTTCGATCGCAATACCAATCAACCAATTCAAGAAAATTACCTTTGTTGAGAGAATCAATACTCTCGTCATGACCACGGAAAGCCAAACCTTGCTTTAACAAGAATCTTATCACATTCAAAATCGCACTCAAACGGATGCGGTATGCCTCTTCTACTTCACGCCCATGAACCTCCAAAAAATGTGGGATTCTTTGGTTTGGATTACTAAAGTCTTTCAATTTCCCATTGGCAATATGATGCTTACCATCCACATGTTTTTTATGCTTCCTAAAAGAATTTAGGGCATTCTTCCAAGTTTTCACCCCATCCACACTATAGTCATCATTACTTGTAGGATCCTTAAAAAGATAGCAAGGAAAACAATATGCGGCATCATTTGACACACTATACTCCAACCAAGGAAACATATCAAACCAATTCTTTTGAAACTTTCTATATTCGTTTGAATAAAATGTTTTGGGAAAATTATGGTTCCTAGGTTGACAAGGCCCTCTTTTCACATATTCACACCTCACATTGTCTATAATAGAAGCATCATACTCATTTATAGGTTTTCTTAAGGCGGGATCACTTATAACATTATTGGCACAAAATTGTAAACGAGATTGCTTACTACCACTACCACCCTCCTTATTATGCCTATCTTAGGTACCTTCATCACATTCAAGAGCTCTCTTCTTCAAAGGTGGAAATCATATATTCCGTTGCACTAAATTCTTCATAACCTATCAAACACCAAATTCAACTCATTATAAAATCTACAAGAGTATATGAATATTACAACATGAATACATGATAAACCCTAAATTATTAATAAATCAAATCAACATGAATACATGATAAACCCTAAATTATTAATTCACAAAATCCCACAAATCACAATTCAAACGAAAATCACAATGAATTGAATAAAAATGAAAATCTCACAATCACAAATTCACAATGAATTTAAATAACCTCACAAATCACAATTCAAACGAAAATCACAATGAATTCAAATAACCTCACAATCACAAATTCACAAAATCTCACAAATCACAATTCAAACGAAAATTAAAATGAATTGAATAAAAACAATATTGCATGACTAAAATCAAAATTGAAAAGGAATTGAACTAGAAACAATTAAATTCATGTTTTGAATATTTCAATTTTAGTTCAAGAGTTTGAATTAAATTGAAATTGAAATTTGAATTTTTAAATACCTAAATGGCGGTGGATCTTGGCGGTGTGGCCGGTGCCGGTGGTGGCGGACTGGCGGTGGCGGGTGGCGGACGACTGGCGGTGGTGAACTGAGAGAGTGAGAGAGCCGAGAGGGAGAGGCTGAAGAAGAGAGGGTGGCGGACAATTGGGTCATGGCCTCTTGGGCCGTTTGTTTGGGTTTTGTAACTTTTGTTTTTAATTTTTTTTAAACCTCACCGACATACATCTGTAAAATGAAAAAAAAATTTTAACAAACGACGTCGTTTTACATCGTAAATTAAAACGACGTCGGTATTTAAAACGACGTTGTTTGTTTAAGTTTTTTTTTCATTTTACAGATGTATGTCGGTGAGGTTTAAAAAAAATTAAAAACAAAAGTTACAAAACCCAAACAAACGGCCCAAGAGGCCATGACCCAATCGTCCGCCACCCTCTCTTCTTCAGCCTCTCCCTCCCGGCTCTCTCACTCTCTCAGTTCACCGCCGCCAGTCGTCCGCCACCCGCCACCGCCAGTCCGCCACCACCGGCACCGGCCACACCGCCAAGATCCACCGCCATTTAGGTATTTAAAAATTCAAATTTCAATTTCAATTTAATTCAAACTCTTGAACTAAAATTGAAAGATTCAAAACATGAATTTAATTGTTTCTAGTTCAATTCCTTTTTAATTTTGATTTTAGTTATGCAATATTGTTTTTATTCAATTCATTTTAATTTTCGTTTGAATTGTGATTTGTGAGATTTTGTGAATTTGTGATTGTGAGGTTATTTGAATTCATTGTGATTTTCGTTTGAATTGTGATTTGTGAGGTTATTTAAATTCATTGTGAATTTGTGATTGTGAGATTTTCATTTTTATTCAATTCATTGTGATTTTCGTTTGAATTGTGATTTTTGGGATTTTGTGAATTAATAATTTAGGGCTTATCATGTATTCATGTTGATTTGATTTATTAATAATTTAGGGTTTATCATGTATTCATGTTGTAATATTCATATACTCTTGTAGATTTTATAATGAGTTGAATTTGGTGTTTGATAGGTTATGAAGAATTTAGTGCAACGGAGTATAGGATTTCCACCTTTGAAGAAGAGAGCTCTTGAATGTGATGAAGGTACCTAAGATAGGCATAATGAGGAGGGTGGTAGTGGTAGTAAGCAATCTCGTTTACAATTTTGTGCCAATGATGTTATAAGTGATCCCGCCTTAAGAAAACCTATAAATGAGTATGATGCTTCTATTATAGATAATGTGAGGTGTGAATATGTGAAAAGAGGGCCTTGTCAAGCTAGGAACCATAATTTTCCCAAAACATTTTATTCAAACGAATATAGAAAGTTTCAAAAGAATTGGTTTGATATGTTTCCTTGGTTGGAGTATAGTGTGTCAAATGATGCCGCATATTGTTTTCCTTGCTATCTTTTTAAGGATCCCACAAGTAATGAGGACTACAGTGTGAATGGGGTGAAAACTTGGAAGAATGCCCTAAACTCTTTTAGGAAGCATAAAAAACATGTGGATGGTAAGAATCATATTGCCAATGGGAAATTGAAAGACTTTAGTAATCCAAACCAAAGAATCCCACATTTTTTGGAGGTTCATGGGCGTGAAGTAGAAGAGGCATACCGCATCAATTTGAGTGCGATTTTGAATGTGATAAGATTCTTGTTAAAGCAAGGTTTAGCTTTCCGTGGTCATGACGAGAGTATTGATTCTCTCAACAAAGGTAATTTTCTTGAATTGGTTGATTGGTATTGCGATCGAAGTGAGAATATTGCTAAGGTAATGCATGATGCTCCGGGAAATAACAAGTTGACATCCCCCTTAATTCAAAAACAACTCTCACATGCTTGTGCCGAAGAGGTAAGTGATGCTATCATTGATGACATTGGAGATGGTGTATTTTCTATTCTTGTTGATGAGGCTAGAGATTGTTCAATAAAAGAGCAAATGGGAGTTGTTTTGCGATATGTCAACAAAAAAGGATGTGTTCTTGAGCGTTTTCTTAGTCTTGTGCATGTGAATGATACTAAGTCTACCACTTTGTTTCTTGCTCTCAAGACACTTATTGGAAATAAGAAATTGTCTATGTCAAGGTGTAGGGGGCAAGGATATGATGGGGCTTCAAACATGCGAGGAGAGCTTAATGGGTTGAAAGCTTTGATGTTGAAAGAAAACTCTTCGGCAAGGTACATCCATTGCTTTTCTCACCAACTTCAATTGGTTGTTGTTAGTGTTGCAAATAGTACTCTATCAGTGTGTGAATTTTTTCCGTATCTTGTTGACATCGTGAATCTAGTTGGGGGTTCTTGTGTTAGAAAAGATATGCTTAATCGTTTAGAACATGATAGACTTGTGGAGGCACTGGAAAAAGGAGATAATGTTAGTGGAAGAGGCAAAAATCAGGAAATGAGTTTGAGACGGCCTGGTGATACCCATTGGGGATCACACTACACTACTATTCTTCGTTTCGAGGTTATGTGGTCTTCCATTGATCAAGTGCTTCTTAATATATGTGAGTATGGCAATTCAGCTGAAAATGCCTCTAAAGCAAAGGGTTTGATGGATAGAATGGAGAGCTATGAATTTGTATTTTGTATATTTTTTATGAAACATTTGTTGGGAGTTACAAGTCAATTGTCTCTTGCCTTGCAACAAAGAGATCAAAATATTGTACAAGCTGTGCATTTGATTAATACAATGAAGCTTGAACTGAGAGAATTCAGAGCTGGGGGTTTTGAGGTATTGTTGAATAAAGTCGAGACCTTTTGTAAGAAACATGAGATCACAGTATGCCAGATGGAAGATCAACGGAAAATTAGTCACCGTTCTAGATGTCGTGGACAGATGGAAACCAATGGTGACTTTTATCGCGTTGACATTTTTTTTCAGGTAAACTTTAAAATTTATATACTTTAATATATTTTTTTAGACTATTTTACATGTATTTTTTACCATGTTGATGTTTTTTTCTTTTTTTTTCTAGACCGTGGATAATATGATTGTTGAAATGAATGATCGATTTTCTGAAGAAAGCTCGGAGTTACTCACTTGTATTGCATGCCTTGATGTGAGAGATTCATTTTCCAGCTTTGATGTTCGTAAGTTGGTTCGCCTTGGTGAACTATATCCGAATGACTTCTCTCGAATTGATTGTCTTCAACTTGAGCAAGAACTTAACACTTTCATTCGTGATGTGAGACATAATAATGCTTCTTGGCCAGTGATCAATGATCTAGGACGTTTTTCTCAGCATATGGTTCAATCACGTAGCCATGTCGTCTTTCCATTGCTATATCGTCTTATTCAGTTGGCATTAGTTCTACCCGTTGCAACTGCTTCAGTTGAACGAGTTTTTTCTGCTATGAAAAAAATCAAGACTGATCTACGTAATAGAATGGGAGATGAATGGTTGAATGATATTATGAGGGTTTATGTTGAGAAAGAGGTTTTTGTTAAGATTGAGAATGAAGCAATCATGCAACGTTTTCAAATTTCGGAGCCTCGTAGGATTAAATTGTCTCCACTTCCTAAATCTGCTTCTAGCATCGAATGTAGTTTTTTTAGTAGTGAATTTTTATGACTTATTGTATTGTACTCATCTTATTATATTACGTTAATCGATCATTTGTTTTGAGTTGTACAAAAAAAAAAATTTAAGTACAGGCTAATTTCAACCTACCCTCAAAATTTTTCCTGGTTCCGCCACTAGCGAGTGGTGAGGTAGAGTTTTGTTCCAGTTGGCGGAAACAAGACTAGGGGTTTCTCAATGCAGACATAGAATTGATTACGAGGGCAATGGAGAGGACTTAGCGGAAACATCAGCGAAAAGTGGTGGTGCGCCAGGTGATAGGTCAGGTGAGGTACGGTTCAAAAAATAAATATTTAGGAGCAATAATTTTAATTTGTATAGAAAAACATAATGACTCTATTTATATGTATTTTTGCAAGCCTATTAAAGTAGTGATAGACACCAGTTGCCCTCACAAGTCTCCCTACTTGGATCAGCAGACCCGTGAAAAGTTCAATGCGTAAACGCAAACACTCCACCTATAGGCTCCATGGATGCCCCACTCAACGGATGGCTGAATAGCACACCAGGCTTTTAGATAGACGTGGAGCTCAAGGCCCTAAGGGATAAAAGCAGTAAACATAAATCCTCGAATGGAGTGTTTGCATCGTTGTTACATAGGACACAATGCAAGTAGAAACCACTGACATGGTAGAGTGAAAACTCAATCTAGTTTGTATTGCAAAAGAGGTAACCAGGTGTGAAGTTCATCACTCCACAATTATGTTCTACGAAAGTAATCCAAATGCTAGCTATAAGAACTAAAGGAGGTCAAAGAAAATAGGGCTCGCAGGCCCTTTGTATGCCTCTCTACCGGCTAGCACTACAACTACGAAAGAAACAAGTATTTACAAGCACTAAAGACTATCTATTACAAAGAGCTTGGGAAGATTTTTTTTTTGCTTGTTTTTATATATTTTTGTATTAATCAAATAGGAAAGTTCATTTCCTTGAGTTGTTGCTTCAAAATATTTAATTAATTTTACCATATTATGCTTCTTCTTAGACGAGTATGTAGTTGATGTGAAATTTTATGTTTGTAAATTTTTTTAAAGTTCAAGGCTTCTGGAAACCAAAGATATTATTGACTGATTTTTTATGCCCCTCTATAACAAGAGTGCGTCTCTTGAAAGACGGTCTTTCCATAAGTCATGGAAAGACCAAGATTTAAAGTGTAAATTAGAAGAAATGAAGATAAAATTTTCGGGTTGCATGAACCGGGTTATAAATTTTATAACTACTACATGTTGCACACTAAATTTTTAATGTTGCAACTAAGACCTTTTACCTTTTATTATTCAAATTAAACCCCATCTTTTCATAAGCCTATGGAAAGACCGTCTTTCCTAAGACTTTGCCCTATAACAAATCCTTATTTGGAACTGATTTGAAGAAACTTTTTAACCGTCGTCCCTCATTCCACAAAGGATAAAGAAGGTACACAAATTTATATCTACAAACTCAGAAATTGATTCGTGTAGATATAATATTAAGAGAAAAGTGCATATATAACCCTATATAATTGATGAAAGTGCAGATATAACCCTGAGATAATTGAAAGTGCTAATATAACCCTGGTAAGTCAATGTCGCAATAATGTCTTTAGGGTTATATTTGCACAGGTACTTTTTCTGTATGGAAACCTGAACTCACAGGTACTTTTTCTTTCAAGTCAGCCTATAAGGCCCTAACTTTATCATCAGGTAACTTCCCTGTAAGTAAAAGTTTATGGAACATTCCACTGCAAAAAAAGATCACTATTTTTACATGGAAACTGTTGCATTCATTTCTCCCTTTTGATGATGTGCTCATTACTTGTGGATTTAGTTTAGCTTCGAAATGTCCTGCTTGTCTTCATTCGGACTCGATCCAGCACTTTTTTATCTCTTGTCATATGGCTCATGCTGTTTGGTCCAATTTGGCCTCTTTGCTTCAGTTTTACCTAAATGCTCAGCATTCCATCCCCCAAAGATTCTACATATTCTGGAATTGCAATGATCTCCCTAAGTTTCAGCAAATTTACTGCAACATTTTGCCTTCTCTGGTGTGTTGGACTCTCTGGAAAGCTAGGAATAGCTTTTTATTTGATAATAAGCCTCTTTCTGTTAATCTTATTTGTAATGAAGTACATGATCTGATTAAATTGACATTACATGTGTGCCCTCCTAAATTGTTATCCTCTGTATCTATCCCAGCATCCTTTAGGCATCTCTCCCACCTGCTTAGTCCTCCCCCTAAGCCAAACATATCGACGGTCCTGTGGGAAAGGCCTAAGACTGGTTGTATAAAGATTAATGTGGATGCAGCTTGGTGCCTTAACAAAGCATCTGTAGGTCTTATAGCTAGGGATTCCTCTGGTTGCCCTATACAGATTAGTTCTGCAAACTTTTCTGCTGCTTCTCCATTACATGCTGAAATCGAAGCCATTTTGCATGCTTGTCATATTTTCCCTCATCTTGATCATACTTTCATAATTGAATCTGATTCTAAACTTGCGGTTAAAATGATCAACGATCCCTACTCTGCTCATTGGCAAATTTTTGACATGGTTTTCAAAGTGAAATCTCTTCTTGGTAGAGCTGAACTTAAACATGCTTTTAGAGAGTGCAATGCTGTAGCTGATGCAGTAGCCAAGCACCATTTTAACCACAATCAAGGCCTCCATCTATCTAATATCCCTATGCACATTAGAGGCCTTATTACTTTAGACAAAGATTTCACTCCTCACATTCGGGTTTTTAAAAGTGCTAATGGCTTTGAATAGATACTGCTAAGATGTGGTTGCGTTTATGCAGGACTTCCGATAATCTAGATGATGAACTGGAGTTGCAACTCTTTCCACGGATGATCCGGAGTTGCTGCCAATATAGCTCCCTATTGACAATTGAAACGCACGGATGATGAACTAGAGTTCCAGCTCTTGCCAGGGATAATCTGGAGTTGTAGCTTATTCCAGTAACACATTTAAGGACTCCTAATGCTGCTGCCAATAGTTTTAATTTTGTGCAGTAACATTTCACTAATCTAACTTCTGGTTTAGAAACTTTTTAGTTTAGTTATCGACTTATTGTCATTGGAGTTGCCTAGCCAAAGGAGAGAATTAACACAGGGGATGGAGATTCTCTCTTCTGGATCGCAACTTCAATTCAGATTACGTTCCCCATGGAAATTTGTCCATACATCCTAGATATAGATAGTTTAGGACTTTTGTAGGCAACTATGTTGCCTCACTGCTCATGATGAACTAGCTACACTCTATGTAACCTCTGTTGATCTTGCTCTAAGGCCTGGGGAACCTAATACATATATCCCTCACCTCCGGGTGTTTTCATTAAAAAAAAATGTTATATTTGCACATATGTATAACAATTAGGGTTATATTTGCATATATGTATAATAGTTATGGTTATTTTTGCACATATGTATAATAGTTAGGGCTATATTTTCACTAAAAAATAACTCAAAATTATATTTACACTTTTTCCAACACATAGGGTTATATTTGCATATAAATATTAGGCCAAAGAGATGTACTTGTAATATAAATTGGACAGTGTGCTTTTTATAGCTGATGTCGGGTGGACGGTCTTTGACCCAGCCATCATCAGTCTGATGGAAAATCAGATGGAAAATCAGATTTCTTTTTAATGAAACAATTAAGGTCATGTTATATATTTGAAGGAAACTGTTGTCTGGTTTTATTTATATATTACCATCTCCTGTTTTGTGAATGAATATTCAGGCATATGTAAGATACAAAGAAAAAGGTCGAAAAATGCGTGTTTTTTTTAACATACACAAACAATGCATGCAATAGTAGAAAATCAATACCATATGCTGAAAAAATGGAGGCATTAATTGATAATGAAGCACATATAGAAAAAGATTAAAAGGTCATCTTCATTTCTAACAGCAGTTGAAAAGCAGTTGAAAAGCAGTTGAAGATTGAATCCAACACGATTATTATTATTCAAACATTTATTAAATTAGAAAAACTTATTTAATGAATCACTCCCGGCCATTGTTAGTAGACCCGGAACCTCCATTAGCACCAGAAGGCCCATCCCTAGTCGAGAGCTCGAAAATGACACCAACCAAGAACAAAAAAATATATCATTCTGCTTGAGAATTGTTGCAAGGTTGTCATCCTTTTGAATGGTGTTGCGACTTTGGTCTAGAGAATTGAGCCATGACCGGAACGTCAGATTGAGAATGAAGAGTTCACTGGCCTTGGAATATAGGACGGGTGCCTCTGGGGAGACACAACTGGAAAATAGGTACATAGGCACCGGTACATAGGCCCTGGGTACAGAAACTGGTGCTGAATTGATGAAAGACTTCAGTTTTCAAACAAAAATCATGAAAATCAGTGTCATTACCCTTCTTCAGCACCGGTATTTAGACACTAGTGCCTTACATAAAAAATAGCACCGGTACAAAACGTAAAACTACAAGAAACCAGTGCTGGAAAAGGTTTCTATGTGAATAATAGTGTATTTGGCGCGTAAAAAATGGAGGAAAAATAACACCACCGGTATGATGCAAGTAAGCCAATGCCTATGTAAAATCATAGCACTGAAATACATTGTTCTGGTGCCAAAAAAATGGGTCCCATTTGGAAAAGTGATTGTATTATTTTCATTTCTATCACGGGAATAGGAAAAATGACTATACCAGTGCTGAAATAGCTGGAAAAGTCGATATGGCGGGGAAAACATTGGTCGGAAAATATTTGGCACTAGTATACTGGCATAATATTGGTGCTATAAAAGCATTTAATTCTCACCTATCATTATTCATTAGCAGGTAAAAAGTGGAATTTTGGGAGATAATGTCATTTATGATGTTTTTTGGAGGGTTTGAGCATTTAATTCTCAAATGAAGACCCACAAAAGTTAGGTTTTAAATTATTTGGCATGTTATTAATGATGGAATATGGTACAAACAGTTTTTGTGCATATATTTAATGTGTTTGTTCATGTTCTTGAAACTTGCATTGATGGAAGAAATGTGATTCTTTTTCTAGATTTCTTGATGTCATTAATACCTTATTTACGAATGTGAAACTGTTGGGTAAGTTTTGAATGTTATGATGTGAGTTGTACTTAAGGTTTTCCGAATTGATTTTGAATGTTTAGAATCTTGCATAGCCATGGTCATTGTGTGGAACTATAATTGTCATACATTCGTTAATTTGTATAGATGGAACGTGCAATTAAAAGGCGTAAGCATGTGTATTGCAACGTTAATTGGTTTAGCAAAGAATATGTTCTTTTCATGGAGGAGTTTTTAGAGCATGCATTTGGTCGTGAGAAACAAGTGTTATGTCCTTGTTGTGATTGCAAGAATCGTAACCGTAGTGATGATAGAGACGTTGTAAAACTTCACTTGGTTAGGAGAGGGTTTCAAAAGGATTATTTGGTTTGGACGTTTTATGGTGAGAAGGCACCGCTGGAGGTGGCTGTAGGTAGTGGATAAGAGTGTTTTGGAGGCGTAAATTTTAATGACATATGCAAGGAAGTTGTTAATAAATTTAGAGGAAGGCTCGAGGTTTTGTCAAATTTCTTAGGTGAGAAGGACAAGTTGTTCAATCCCGATTGTAATATGAAAGATACGGTGATGTCATGTCTGATGGAATTGTTTGATATGAAAGGTGTTGGTTATGAAGTGAAACTAGCATGAATAAGTTGCTAAAGTTCTTGGATAAGAAGTTTCCCTCTGGCAACGGGATACTGGACAACCTCTACCAAGCGAAGAAAATTCTTTTCCCGATGGGATTGGAGTATGCAAAAATACATACTTGTCCTAACGATTATGTTTTGTACAGAGTTGACTTGGAGAAGGAGGTGGCATGCCCCGTATGCATTGTATCATGCTAAAAGAAAGGGTGAAATGCAGTTATCAATGGAGATGATGTTATAAAGTTAAGGAAACAGGTTCTTGCAAAATGCATGTGATATCTTCCAATTATTCCAAGGTCAAAGAGGTTGTTCAAGAATTACAAATGTAAAGAACATGATGTGGTTCATGGGAAGGGGTTCTGTTGAAAATGATGCAATTCATTATCTGATGACGATCAGTGGATAAGATTTGATAAAAAGCATCCAAAATTTTCAAGTGACCCAGGAACTTGAGAAGGGCATTGTGTACTGATGGAATGAACTTGTTCGGCAACATATCCTCTAGGTATAATTCATGGACAGTATTGCTAGCCATATATAACCTTCCACTGTATTTGTGTACAAAGAGGAAATATGTGTTGATGCTTTTGTTGATTTCTGGGTCAAAATAGGCCAGAAATGACATCGATACATATTTGGCACCTATGATAGAATATTTGAAGGTTCTATGGTCCGATGGTGTTGATTCATTTGATGGTTTTATGGGATTGAAGTTCTATTTGAAGGCAATGCTTTTTGTAGCATAATTGATTTTCCATCATACGGAAACCTTATGGGTTATGTGGTGAAGGGTCGCAAGACGTTTCCCAAGTGGGAAGAGTCCATAGATTACCAACAGCTGAAGAATGGTCACAAGACAGTGTAATTGGGTCATCGGAAATTCCTCCCAGTGAAGCACAAATTGTGTGAGGATGCATTTTAGTTTGTTAGTGGGAAGGGGGCCAAGAAGGCGCCAAGACCATTAAAGGGGGGTGCCATCCACAACAAGGTGACGAATTGAATGTTGTTCTTGGGAAAAAGATGAAGAATGTGGGTGCAACGGATGATGGACCTTGGAAGTAGAGGTTAGTTTTCTTCAATTTACCTTACTAGGAGAATTTGAAGGTTTGAAATTTTTTGGATGTAATGCACATTGAGAACAATGTGTGCAAGAGTTTGATTAGTACCTTACTCAACATTCCCGGGAATATAAAGGACAACTTGAATGTGCGGAAGGATTTTTGGAGCTTGGAATTCGTCAGACCTAGCCCCAAAGGTGAGAGGGAAGCAAACGTACCTCCCTCCTACCTCGTACAATTTGTTAGTGAATGAGAGGATATTGGTTTGCTAGTGTTTCCAAGGAATCAAAGAACCATCAGGATACTTCTAATTGTAGTCACTTTGTGAATGATGATTTATGTATGAATGCCTTGAAATCGCATTATTTTCACGTTCTCATGCAACAATTGTTGCATGTTTCCTCACGTGGTGTTATGGAGGAGGATGCGCAATTTACCATTATGCGATTGTGTTTCTTCTTCAAGTTCGTATTGTCAGAAGAACATAAGCAGGCAAGAATTTGATGTGATGCGGCGGGATGGAGTTTTAGTGTTATGTCAGCTGGAGAAGTACTTTCCTCTGCCCTTCTTTGACATTTCTATTCATCTAGTCATTTGTTTGGTTAGGGAAGTTTGACTATGAGGTCCTGTGGGAATGCATTGGATTTACCCTTTCGAGCAACACATGGGTGTTTTCAATAGTTATGTTCACAATCATAGACGACCAGATGCAAGCATCGTACAAAGGTACGTGACCAAGGAGATAATTGAATGTTGTACCTTGAATTTAGTTGGGATGAAATTGGTTGAATTATCTGAACAAGTGCACTTTGGTAGGAAGAATGGGGTTGCACGTTCTAAAGGTACACTTCATACACCTTTCTATGCTGAGTAGATGACAGTTCACCTTTACGTTTTAGGGAATAGTAGCGAGACTGCAATCTATGTTCAGGAGCACATGTCATATTACAAGCACTATATCTATACTTGAATTCAAATAAAATAAAGCTAGATCATTCTTCCACATTTTTGAATTGGTTTCATAATAGCTCCAATGTGGACGACATGCCTAGTAAACTTCGTGCCTTTGCAAGAAGGCCAAACTGCACTGTCAGACGATACCTAGGGTATGATAATCAATGGTATTACTTTTTCAACAGGTGAAAAGGACATCAAGATCATGATTTAGAATGGTGGAGTTTACATTGAATCTGAATTGATGTTGCAGTCTACCAAAAAAGACAAAATGTGAAACCCGAGAATTTTACTTCTTTTAAAACAAGGAACCTTTTATCAATAATTTATTTCATGTTGGGTTAGTTTATAATGCATATTTTGAGGATTCAATTTCAATAATAGTGAAGGTGAAATCATAAATAAAGAATTTACGTGAGAGAAGGAGTTATAGTCCTACTAGTATTCAACCTGGGTAGATAAGGATCAAGAGACCTAAACCGAACATATTCTATGCGAGACACCTCTCTACACCATAAACAACCACACAAAACAAAATATGGTTGTAATCAAGTTAAGAACATAGAAGCATTGGAGGAAGCCTCTAGAGTGAGTTGCTGCTTCTCTAAGAATGAGAAGGAAACAAGGTGATTGTTGAAGCTTTTTGCATTGGTTCTAGATCTATAGAAAAATTTTATGTTTATTCTTATTATTTAGAAAGTCATGATTAGGTTAATAATGTAGGAAAAGTTTTATGAAATTATGAGTGATGTGGGTGCAGGAGTATATATGTTTGTCAATTTGAATTTTAGTTATGAATTCATGTTGTACTAGATATTTGAACGGGAAATAGGTAATTAAAATTTATGTATGATACACCAAATGAAAGATCTTGAAATCTAGTTTCTATTGATATATGATTTGGATTTTTAAGATGTTTTTGATCAGAAATTTAGAGTACTGAGTGGTTAACAAGTAATCCGTCTGATTCTAGTGCATGATAAAGTAATCTATTTGAGGGTCAATCGTGTATAGATTTCAATGTTTGAATTGTAGAAAAAAAGATAATTGAATCCAGTCCTTCGGGGTTTAATATCATAACTTTCTAAATGAATCATGATTAAATATGATAGTTTTCGTGAGTACTGGTCATCAGTAATCTTTCCTGTTCCAGCCCATGTTAAAGTGAATTGTTTGAGAGTCAATCGTGTATGAATTGCAATGTGTGAGATTTATAATGAAATACAGTTAAGCCTAGTCCTTGAGGGTTTAATTTAAGAATTTTCTAATTAAATCATGATTAAATATGATAGTTTTTGTGGGAATTGGTCATCAGTAATCTGTTCGGTTCTAGTGCGTGTTAAAGTAAAATTTTTGAGGGTCAATCATGTATGTCATTCGATATGTGAACTTCCTCATAAAAGCTAATTCGGTCTTGTTCTTAGGAGTTTTGTTTTCATAATTTTTGGAATAATATGTCATGATTTATTAATGTTCTCATGAGTACTGGTCGGATATGAATGGATCTTGTTCAGTTTGTGTTATAGTGATTTATTTCAGAGGTAAATGTGTATGAAATTCAAAATGTAAACTTTGAAAATTAAAGTTATATGAGTCTAGAGGTTTCGATTTCATAATTTTAGGAATAATTTGTGATGAGTTATGACTGTTATAGTGAGTACTTGTGAGTTTAAACTTAATATGTTCCAGTGTATGTTATAGCGATTTGTTTCAGAGGTAATGGTGCATGGAATTTAAAATGAAAATTATCAAAAAAAATATATAGAAGTGTAGTTTTTTAGGATTTAAAATTCGTAATTTTTGGGATGATGAGTAGAGGGTCATGGTCGTTTTCATGAGTGCAAGTCCGCAGTGAATCCTTTAATTTCATATCAGTTTTCGATTTCCTTGTGTTATGTAGAACTTGAAATTAATTTTAATTAGTGCGTAATATATCACATTAGTATGTTTCATCGAGAATCATAGTCCTTAAGTTGAAAAAAATGTGAGGGTTTCTACCTTTTCAAAAGTTATCAAAACTTTTCAAAACCTTTTCAAGAAAATATTTTGGAAACAAGTCTATTTTAAAATCATTTTCAAAGTTTATTCCTATCATTTTAAAACCAATTTTTTAAAAATCCATTGATCTAAATCTATTATTGAATCGTGTTTTTTTAATAAAGCTGCTCAAGCCAGTTTTCTACATTGCATATGCATATCTTGATCTTGATCATGTACTTGTTAACTATGGGTGTACCTTATCGCCCATAGCCTGAATTTTGCTTTACTGTTTACCTATTACTGTGAGTGTACTTTATCACCCATAGCGTGACTTACTTTTGACTATTTATTTGTTACTATAGGTGTATTTTATCGCCCATAGCCAGACTTGCTCTTGACTGTTTACCTGTTACTATATTGCCCACAGCCTAAATGTTCACCTATTACTGTGGGTGTACTTTATCACTCATAGCTTAAATGTTCACCCGTTACTATGGGTGTACTTTACCGCCCATATGCTGAACTATTATTGACTAATTACATGTTACTATAGGTGTACTTTATTGCCTATAGGCTGAACTATTATTGACTGGTTACCTTTTACTATGGGTGTACTTTATTGCCCATAGCCTAACTGTATTACTATCTTATTTGTATTGCCTTCCCTAGGATCACAAACACTACAAGATACCCGAAACCTCTCGAGGTCGACACACAATCTGATCCCTTAGCTAGGCTTCCGTAGGTACTATCAATCATCTCGAGATAATTCATGTTGGCTTGATAGCCGTATCATGTTTCCTTATAGTCATATTGTGCTGGCTTGATAATCGTATCTTGTTGGCCTTATAGGTGTATCATATTGGCCTTATAGCCATTAGAGTTTTTGGCAGAGCATGAAGTGATTATCTGGGATTCCGTTCTAAGGGAACAAGTAGAACGACCCGATAACCTCCAACTTGACTTGTATCCTTTTATATGTTATGTTACTATCGTGCTAAGTGATATACTGCCTGATATTGTGTCATGAGAAATTATTTTTATGTGATATTACTTATGAATGATCATTCATGGCATGTTTTCCCACTTACTATTTCAAGTGGATAAAATTATTTTCTTGAAACTGCATGCATGCATTGCATCCTAATTGTATCACGAAACATGGTTGCAACTTGGAACCCTCATGATTGAAAGCTCACCCCCACTCTTTTTAAAATCATTTTAGGTTAAAGCACTAGGTAAGGTAAGAGCATGACGAATAACGAGTGGAGGATGCCTGTGGCCCTACACCCTTAATTTCATTTATTTTGTTTGAAGACACATTTTTTATGCAGTTAGCATTTATCGTTTAAACTTTCCTGCTTCCGCTATAGACAAGAATAATTTTTAAGAGTTTATCATTGTAATAAATATCCCCTGCAATTTTGGGATGGGGCGTTAATTGTTACAGTGGTGGCCTTTTACGAGGTAGTTGATGAAATTTGGGAGTTGGACTATGTTGAGTTCAAAGTTTTGGTATTTAAGTTCTGGTGTATTGATAATGGAGTCGGGATTCGTACGGAGAAACCCATTGGTTTCACATTAGTGGACCTTATCGGAGTTGGGTTCGAGGATGACAAGTTCAGCATAGCTGTCTAAGCACACTAGGTTTTTTATTTTCAGGATTCTAGCAACGAGAAGTGGCATGTCGTCCTACATAGGAAGACGTTCTACTTTGAAGAGAAGACTGGTTACCCCGTTCGAGCAGAATTTCTTGAGTTCCTGTCTGTATTTCCAATTTTAGAGAATGTGGGTGGAGCTTTATTCGGTAGACAGTCACATGGTGAAGGATTGTGGGTTGATGGGAGTGGTAAAATTGTGGGGGTGATTTTCTTGAAAAGGAAAAGATAGGTGCATCTTATCACCTTAAATGTAATTAGAATTATACTTTTTTGTACTCGCTAGTGTGCTATCTATTCAATATATTGATATTGATATATGAATTTAGGTTTACTTTGTCTATAGTGTCACGCATTTCTATTTCCTCCTTCTCTATAACATTTTTTTGAAAAAGTTTAAATGGAAACTAGCACCGGTAATTGTATCCACAACCGATGCTGAAAAATAGAGTATGTGCATTGTTTCATCAAATGCACAGGTATTTGGTATAACTAGCACCAATATTTCTACTGGTTTTATGTACTTAGAATATATTTTTGCACTTTGGTCTCGGGTTGGAATAAAGGACTGGTAATATGATTTAAAGTAGTTTAGGCAGCCGCCTTAACCTATATAGGCACCCGTATTTGTCATTACTAGCACCGATATTCCTACCGTTGATGTGCACTTAGAATATATTTTTTCACTTTGGTCTCGAGTTCGAATAAAGGACTGATAAAATGATTTAAAGAAGCTTTAGGCAACTGCCTTAACCTATATAGGCACGGGTATTTGTCCTTACTAGCACCAATATGTATACCGGTGTTGTGTACTTAGAAAATATTTTTGAAATTTGCTCTCGATTTGAAAAAAAGTCAAATAAATTATTTAAAGTAGCAATAGGCGAGCTGCCTTTAAGATGATGAGGCAACGGTATTTTTCCTTTCTTACCATTGGTTGTATGATCGATGTGATGTACTTAGAATATATTTTGAACTTTCCTCTCAAGTTGGAAAAAAGTCAAATAAATTGATTTAAGGCAGCGATGGGTGGCTTCATTAGACTAAAAGGCACTGTTATCCTTCATTACTATCGGTCCTAACTTCTTCTTTACATAAATAAAATAACAGATCCACAAATGCTTCACCTTCCAATTCACAAAGTTGGAGAGAAAATCTTCCCTACAATCACCATCGGATCATCAACCCAATGTTTTTAAAGAAATAAGGTACGTTCTCTTGTAATATTATTTATCATTATACCAAGATAGTTAGTCATGCAAGCTTTTGGGGAAAAAATGTTAGTTAACCTTTCCATGCAATAGGAAATTTGGTCTATGCTACAATGACGTGCATACCGTTAATGTACATTGGTTACATATCTCTATACTTAAAACCTTAACCTTCCACTTCAAGACCGATGAAGTTTGGGATTTTGATGATCCCACAGAGAAGGAGATCGTGAGTACGGTTACTAGGGAGGAAACCACTGTCGGTTAATTTGTAAAGCCGGGTTGGTCAAAGATTCCAAAGAAGCACCTCACGCCGGAGATGAATGAATAGTACTACTTCGTAGCATATAGAATGGACCAAGTCACAGTGAACACGGATGTGCAAAGTATGAGGCATGCATATCTGTACGCAATCAATCATAAACTACCAAATAATATAGGCGGTCGAAGGATGAATGCATTGAGATAGGGTGCTGAGAAATCCAGTTGTTATGGTGTCTGCAACCTTATATCCTCACTGTGCACAAAAGCGGGTGTTCCCCACTTTCCGCACGGCATATACAGGAAACCAATGTGTAAGATTACAGTAGACTCTTCCTACAAAATGACCCATAACAATGTGGGTCTTTCACTAGAATTTAAAGTCATGGCGTTGGAGGTTGGTGTACAAAATCTTCTTACGGAATCACATTATCAAAGATCCTGGTGCAGTCACATGGGTAAGCTTTTTCAATATCAATTCCCTAATGCCATGAAAGCAGTTGGACCATTCCCTCCGTACCGAGATCCATGTGTTGGGCAGAGTGATGTGGGGACCAGCTCAGAAGATGCACGAATGTTGGATAAAGAGTTGTTTGCTTGATATTATTAATGTTTTTCCATAAAAACAATTTCATAAACTACGGTTTTTTCACTTTTCATTGTTTTTTGGACATTTAGAACAAATCTACGTTACTTTGCAGACATAATATTATTATTATCGCATGAATCAAGCAATATCAAGTTTTTATGTTGAATTTATTGTGATCGAAGGTGAGTACAAGAATGAATTGGGCCACATTGTTATTTTTGTAAAATCACATCCGGAGGTCCAAATGAATTCCAATCAGATGTGAATCTAGGATATTAAATTGTAATGAATTTTTCGTATGTAAAGGAAAAATAATAAACGATCAAGCAAAACAAAGGTTTCGTAAACAAATCTGATATCCCTATATTCACTACAAGAAAAATAATCTTTTACTTCACTCCTTTTACCTCAGTTTTTTTGTTAAGGGGAAATAACCAAGGTAAAAAGTTCTTTTAGCCCAGTTCTTTTTTTCAAAGTGGATAATATTTTTTACCTCAAGTTAAAAAGTATACTTTTTACCTTGGTTATTAAAATATTGAGGTAAAAATTCTTACATAACCGACGTCGCACGTCACTCTAGCAGACAAGAATGACCGACGTCACATGCATTTCTCGCTTACTGATGTCGCTTCTTATTGTGACTAACGTCACACATCCCTATCACAGATATGAAATGACCGACGTCGCACGCATGTCTGGCTTACCGAAGTCAGTTATATTTGTGACTGGCTTCGCATGCCACTCTCATAGACAAGAATGACCAACGTTGATCACATTTCCCGAATACTGACATAGATTATTATTGTGGCTGACGCCACACGTCCCTCTCGCAGATAAGAAATAACCGATGTCGCACACACTCTCACAAAAATGGTACTTATAAGTATATGAATAACTAGATAACACGCTTGCGACGCAAGATTTAAAATAATTGAATATATATATATAATGTAATTTATTTTTTAACAAAATTATAGTATAATTTTTCAAATTTTTTATACAACTCCATTTCTTTTGAATTTTATAATTTCTTATAATTATACTTTGAAGTATGACGTTATGTTTATATTTCCAAATGAAATAAATTAAACGTAAAGTTCAAATAATACATGATCGAAGTCGAGTATCAATAAATAAAATTTATTATTTTACCGAATAAAATTTTTATATACTACTTATTCATAATTATATAAAATAAGAAATATATAAATAAGTAGTATATAAAATTTTATTCAGTGAAAACTATAGTTTATTTATTAATATTCGACTTCAATCACATATAACTCGCTGCACGGGGGGGGGGGGGGGGGGGGAATTCAAAATTTCTTGAATTTCAATGGGGTACCGATTTATATACCGGTGCTATATTGAAAAAGATTTGTCCCACCCAAAAGGTATTGGGCTGAAAATATATTCAACCCAAGTAAAAGAAAAGGCACCGATATTCTTAAATATAGCACTGGTATTTTGTATTGGGACTATATACTTAGAAAAATTTTTACACCCCACATCTATGTATGAAATTTTGTTTTAAAAAAATCATTTAAAGCAGCCCTGAGCAGTTGCTTCAAAGATTTTAGGCACCAGTTTTTTCATAAAAGCACCGGTATAATACTGATGTTGTGCACTTCAAATATTTTTGAGGTTGCTAAAATGTAGTAGAATTTGAGTCAGCACCGGTATGTCAGATTAAGTACCGGTGCTGGCTATACTATGTAAAATGCGGTTGATCGTCTTCCTCACATAACAGTTGCATTTTTCTCTTTCAAAAAACTTTCCAACAAATTTATCCTCCTTCAATCCGCTTTAAATCCATGTTCTCCACCATTTAACTCCTCATTCAACCTCCATTACTCCACTTCCTCAAATCACCTTATATAACAACCTCCAAAACCCCCCATTTTTGTATCTCAGAACCCCATTCCTCCACTTTCTCCACTCGGCGCTGCCACAGTCACCTTCCTCCCGATAACTAGGAAATTTCTTCAAAGGTACTTCACTAGTCCTACATTTTTTGTTGTGTACAAACCCTAACTTCCTTTCAATTGAATGAAAATTGTATGAAATCGTATATGTTCGCTGAAATGTATGAATGAAGCTTTTTTAATGTTAATTTTTTTGGTTGTTCATTGTGTGATGTTAAAGTGTCATATAGTTTATTGTGTGATGTTGAAGTGTTTGTTATAAAATGTGTAAGATATAGTTCATTGTGATGTTTGAAGTAAATGTTATAAAGTGTATGAGATATAGCTCATTGTGTGATGCTTGTTAACCGTAATAACATTAATATAATCAATATGGTTTCTTATGGAAAGGGTCTGGTCCTCAAATGGAACTAATTTCTTTGGTTAGTGCGCAATTGTCATAAATTGCATGCACGGTTGTAATGATAATATGTTGTGTGAGTTGAAGTGTTCATTATGATCTTGTATAAATTGGTGTTGGTTTGTTGGTTTTTATGCAATTTTTATGTTGGTTATTTATAAACATATCTATATGTAGATGCCTCCTAAATCTGAAAAGTTGGGTGGAAAAAGAAAGAGGACTGGCCCTCCACCCAAAAAACCACCTATAGAGAATCAAAAAGTTCCTACTAAAGGAGAACACGAGGAGGTTCCACCGGTGGTACCATTGAAGATTCAATTGGAGGAAGAGGCGGCAAGGGAAACATGTGCTCCCAAAACAGGTGCTCTGGAAGGGAACAAGGAAGATAATGAGGACAACCCCCTTCGTTATACGAAGAATGATGACCATACAGAGGCAGGAAAGCATCACGGGAAGGTATTCGGCAAGTCCAACAATGCCACTTAGTGTAGAGAACGAGGGATGGCTACGTGCTAGTCGGTCATATTAGCCAAGGAGAGGGATCATGTCCCCATCTCTTTTGAGGTAGTTGATAGTGAGATGGTATGTGTAAAATATTGGAGCACCTAGATAGCATATTAAAACTACGCATTTTGGAAGCGGGTCAAATCTGGTACATGGATACACTATCCTAACATCTCGTTAAATGTGAAGGAATAGGCTTGAAGAGACATAAAAGTAAAAAAATCATACTACTTAGTACATAAATGCCTATTTCTTACTATTAAGCTATTTATTCTTGATATTAACCAATATATTTTGTAATAACCCATTGCACACAAGTTTCGAGTTTGAACCAAAAACGACTGAAGAGCAATGTGGGGGGGTTGAGAAAGAATGTGGTAGGCAAGGCTACCACTGCACATCGTAACTAGAATTCCAAGGTGGCGAACAAGCACGCACATTTCATGATGAGTGGAAAAGTTCCAAAGTATAAGCCATGGGAAAAGTACATGTGGATGTGTGAGGAGGAGTGGAAGAAATTCAAGGAACTTAGAAAGACTGAGGAAATGATTGTAAGTAAAGTTCTTACATGATTTCAAAAATAATATTTCAATATTTATCAACTAATTCATTTTGCTAATAACTTTTTTTGGGTTTTTAGAAAAAAAAAAGACAGAAGAAAAATACCCTATCCAAGGAAAAGAAATACACCCACCATACCGGACCATAGGGCAACGGGGCTAGAAAGGAGAAACTGATAGAGCTGTTACAAGAGAAGGAGAGAAATAAGCTAGGGGACCATGGATACATGGAAGAAGAGATCGAAGAGGAGATCAATTCCAATAATTTAAAGTCGGATAGATCGCTAGTATACTTGGAGTTGAACAAGAGAAAAGATAAAGAGTATGCAACCTCGGAAGTCAAGGCCAAAGCGAAGGAAATTGTAAGTATCCAATTCATTTATATTTTTATATTTAAGGAAAATTTTATGTTCATTACAAACACGATAATATGAACCGCAGTTGAGGATGAACAAGGAAAGAGATAAAGGAACCCTAGAGTTGGGACCGGGTGAGAACATTCTGATAAGAGCAACCAGGAAGAAGAATCATCTGGGTCGCTACAGAGGTACCCAGTCCTACATGCCAACAGTTGTTCCTATCCCATACATAGCAAGAAGCAAGTGCGGCAGCAGTTCCTCTTCCCAAAAGAAAGAGACCAAGAAACCCTTCGCTAATCAGCCAGTTGTCAAGGCGATGGTCGCTTACCTTGACCAGTTGGTCAAGGGAATAGCTGGAGCAGGCAGATTAAACATTCCTGAAGGCCTTGCGGACCGGAAGAGCTTCATTGAGAATGTGGTGGTAGGTGTATCCACTGGTCTTAGCAACTCGGGACAAGATCCCTCTAGCGACGGAGAAGAAGATGATGAGGTAAATATGCATTACATTTATGAATTTTATACTGTTATTCCTCTTTTTCGTATACATGCAAAAACTCTTTTAGACTAACTAAATTATCAATATATGTAATAGTATGATGAATTAGTCACCTTGTTTAGCAAGGGCCTTAAGGGAAAAAGGGTAAATGTTGCTAAAGCATGGCTTCATAAATCTAGGTCTCCCAATAATTCACATGGTCTAGTTTCTTGAATCTTTGTGTGCGAGCTAGTCTAATATCCAAGAGTTGGATTTTTGTATGCCAACCACCATTTCAATGACGTGAGAAAGGCTTTAGTGAGTGTCGTGGACTGGCTGATGACTTTGGTCGGATATAGAGAGGATACCCAGACCGAGGACTTTGAAGATGGCCTGCCCCAGATCGATGAATTTTATTGCATCAATGTCAATGTTAATGAGGTAATAAGTACAACTAATTACTGCATTTGTTACATGTCTTATTTTTTTTATTATGAATCTTTCTAATTGAAATATTTTTTTGTGCAGTAATCAACTCCTATATAGTCGGGATCAACCAGCTTCATCTTTTCTGTTGAAGCAACAATTTCTACATGAAAGGCCACTGAAACTAGTACTTCTCAATAATATCCATCTTGTACCTTATTTAGTTATTTTTGTGTTTGCTTAATTTTGGTGCCATTACTTAATTTCATTTTAAAAACAAGCACCCGTTCAAAACATATCCCAACATGGGGAAGTACATCAAATACTGCAATGAGCTTTGAAGAGTATGCAAGAGTCGGTAAAGGTGGTGGTATTTCTGTAGTTCTGATCGTCAACTTTGGGCAAAAAAATCATAGTGCATTTTTTATTGATGAGATGGTGGAGTTCAGGAACAATCTTGGCAACTTTAGAGCAATGGTTTGGCTATCGAACTCACAGATAGATGTGTGGATGGGGTAAGATTTACTTTTTCACATTGACTGTATTTATTTATATCCTAATTTGTTTAAAATATTAGAAAATGCTATTTTTTCAAGGCACCTTTTGCACCAAGTCTTCGAAACCAACAATGGCCGCATTCAATTTGTTCCATGTTGTACAGTAGGCTATGCCACAGAAATCAAGGCTGCAGAAGTCGAAGGTCGTGCTAAAGCCATTCTGGAAACCATGCTTGTTACTGACGCCGAGATCTTTGTGGTGCCATATATTCAAATGTAAGTAAAATTTTCAAATTGTCTCAATTACCAAAAATTATTCATCGCTAACAATTCCATTCACGTGCTACTTTATTTTCAACGCAATGATCATTGGTACTTAGTACTCATCCGTCCTAGTATGGAGGATGTTTTAACCCTTGATTCGATGACTGGAGGAATTAAACCACAAAAAATTAATGAACCCAAAATCATGTCAAGGTACTTTCATTCCTTTCATCGTACTAATTTTAACATCTACAAGTGTGAGTCATCTAACCATTAAAAGTTAACATTACCAGGATAACATGTGAATATCAAAGGGAGAAGAGGAAGATAGAAACGTCTCCGGATTACAAATGGAAAATCACATTCATTTATTTAAGTCAATTAATCAAAGAGTCTCTTCATTTCCAACATTATTTAATAAAATTACATTTAACTCATTTTTTTCATTTGCAGTACTGACTTCAGGAGACTGGTTTGGAATGTGGGTACTACATTGATGTGCCTATTTAATAAGGTTATATTAAGACATTTAGGATTCCCTTTTGTACACTTTTGTGGTCTAGATGTGGTATTTTTCCTTGAAATTCTCAAAGGAGAGTTAAAAGCGACTTTTATGCTTTTATTACTTTTCTAGAGGATTTTTTGTGACAAGGTAAATTGTTGAAGACTTTGAAGATTACCTTTGAAGATTTGAAAACTTGCATTTGAGCTTTTGAAGACTTTAAGAATTGAAGGTTATTGAAGTGAAGAGGAGGACATGAAACAAAAAGAAGAAAGAAATCAAGATGCTGAAACTTGGCTCGATCGCGACTCATGATGGTTTGGTCGCAAGTCGCGACAGATGGGTGGCCAGAAACATTTTTACTTTTTTGTACTATAAATACTAAATCCTATTCTTTCCTCTTCAGCTCTTCTTCTCCTTCCTAAAATTTTTTGGGTTCAAAATCCTAGTTTTTAGTTTCTTTCTTTTCTTAGTTTTGTAGTTTAATCATGTATTTTCATTACCTAGGTTAGTTTAATCTTGGGAGAAATTGATTGAAGCTTCCATATCTATGTAGTAAGCACCTCTATTTCACTCTATCCTGAAGAATTTGTTATTTAGCTTTCAAATGTTTTAATGTGATATTTTATTCCATTTATATCACAGGTTGTTTGAGAATAGGAAGTGCTTGTATGATTAAAGTGTTTGGGTGTTAGGAAAGTTGCAAATTTCTTAACTCATTTGGCATGAAAATCCAAGAACATGGACTTAGAACTTCTAGTGTATAACGTATTGTAATTCTTGCTAGGTAAGTATGTTAATGTGAATTGTTATCATATTTATCCTATAGATGCAATGAAAGGTTGAATCTTGAATGTGGTTTGTTTTAGGTTTAGCCTAATGAATGCTATGTTTAGTTAAATGGCTATGTCTTTGGCAGAAGGCTTGCTATTATCAATCTTTGTTTTTTCATGCATAATGCCGTTGATGAAATACCTTTATGGTGTGGTTTTCCTAAAGTGATTATCAAAGAGGTTTGCAAATGGTCGTTGTTTGTCTTTGCAAATTATTATTAAGAATGAATGAATGTTAATCTTTGAATGGGAAGTTTTAGCATTCCCTATGGGTAACATATGTGATAAAATGAGTGAATGGTTCAATGATCTACATTAGGTTTTGAAGTGGATATTAATTGCCCCCAAGGCTTTTTCTTTTGTAGTTTTTACCCTTTTTCTTAGTTTGTTTGATAATTAGCATAGTTACTTGACTTTGCTAGTTATCTTGTTTTTTAATTTCATAACTTAGGACCACAACCAACCACCCCCTCCCCATTTACATGCTTTTATATATCTATATATGTTTACTTCTAACATAATATCAACAAGACTTTCCTCTTGAAAGTTTTGTACCCCCGACTCTCTACTTTTAGATGCTCGAGGTGAAGGGGTTCAAACCTTCACCATATGGATAACATTGGGGTCGTACCAACGACCTTGAATATATAGAGCTTTGTTGTGCTGACGACGTAAATAAATTTGGCTTTTATTTTGGTTTTTATGGTTTAGTTTTTGTTATTTTGTCTTGTTCTTTTTACGGTGTGTTTTTCTGTGATTTTGTAGAAAAGTGAAGTGCATTGCATCGTAGGAGATGAAGGAATGAGATCCATGAGAAAGGGAAGAAAGCTTGGAAAGTTGGTAAGAAAAAAATAAATTCTTTCTAAGTGACGAGAATCCCTGTCTTCGCTAGTCGTGATGGATACGTCCCGAGTCGCAAAGAATAGGGGAGCAAAAATAAACTCCCAGCACCAGCTTTTCATGAGTCGAGACATGGCCATCGCGAGTCGCAACCGAATCAGAAAATTTCTGGAAGAATTGAGCTCATAGACCTAAGATATCGCAATTCGCGACAATGCATCGCAAGTCGCGAGCAGTACTATCGTGAGTCACGACGGAGAAACCAGCTTTTCAACTGTACTTAAACACTGCATAATCATTTCTTCTTCTCCACCAAATACTCCCAAGAACCACCATACCTCCACTCATTCCTCCACCATCTTACATATATTGACATATGAAGATGCTTGCATCTTTATAGTATCTTTGTTGATTGTAGTATGCCAACTACATCATTGTGGCTGTAATTGCTAAATTCTATAATGATGCTTGGATATGTGTTGATATATGTTGGATATTTTTATTGGACAATCTTATAGTGGTGATTGCATGATAGATTGGTTGTTCTTTAAGAATGCTGTGGTTATTAACTTTTGATGCTAAACCTAGTATTACAAATCCTTATGTATATGTTAGTTTGATGTAGTTCTCTATGGTGTTAGTCTTGATCAAACGGCGCCAAGGAGATAGCATTTTTCTCGAGGGGTGAGTTTTTCTATGGTACTTTTTGTTCCCCCTCCCGGCTACGAACCAATTTTGGGGCTGATTCCATATAAATACGTGGGATTGCACCATATCACCGACAACTATGCAGAGAAACGGGTTTCACTCTACCTCTTACCTTGAGTTTTATTGTTCTTTCCTTACATGTTTACATTGAGGGCAATGTAATGTTTTAAGTACAGGGAGGGGTTAGAGGACTCACATGCATGCTAGCTTGATTTGGAATTCTTTTTGCTACTATTGATTGGAAAAGCATGAGAAAAAGGAAGAAAAAATTTGATTTTTTAAAAAAATAGAAAATTAAAAAGAAAACTCGCTAAGTTGAAAACCAGAGAGTGTAACTTAGGTAACATAGGGGGCTCAGATAGGTCGAAAACCTGAAAGGGAGACCTAGGTAAAAATGAGAGGCTAAATGTGCAAAAATGGTAAGATGTGAGCCAAAGAAACATGATGTGTGGCTAGGATGAAAACTCCAAAGGGCTCCTAGGCAAAATGAGATAAAGAGAGAAAAAAGGAAAATGCATTGATTTCACTCATTTTCCGGCGTTGGAGTCATAAGGTTGCACTTGTCATATGGATGGACCCGGTAGCTCAACATCTTGATACCTCTTTGGATTTGGTAACTTAGCAGGTTGAAAAATAAAGTAGGGTTATGAAATTCTTTATTCTTTTATACTTCATTTTGGTTGATATATTGGCATTGGGTGAAGTATGTGTTGGAATCTCCTATATGGTTTTGACTTCATTTTCTGTCCTTGGATTTTGGTTGATATATTGGTATGAAGCAAAGTACATGCTTGAACCTTTCATATGGTTTTAGCCTCATTTTGTGTCATTCGACTTTGGGATTTTCAATTCGGGACTTTGAACAGTTTTATGGCTAGTGAATTGATAAGTGGTACGTTTGGTTAGATTTAGGAAATGGGGTTGTGTGTGTGAAACATTCTCATTTGAGCTTTGATTTTGGGATTTATGATATTGGGAGTTTTTGGGAGGTTTTGATTGGGCTAATATTAGTTTAGAATGTGGACATATGAATTCCTTTGTGTGCTTGAATCTTTTCTTACTCGAGGGCGAGTAAGGTTTAAGTGCAGGGAGGTTTGATGTGCCCATTTCATATGGTTATATTAGAACTGTTAGTATTCACTTTTGTACACTTTTGTGCTCTAGATGTGGCATTTTGCCTTGAAATTCACTAAGGAGAGTTAAAAGCGACTTTTACACTTTTATTACTTTTCTAGAGGATTTTGTGTGACAAGGAAAATTGTTGAAGACTTTGAAGATTACCTTTGAAGATTTGAAGACTTGCATTTGAGCTTTTGAAGAATTGAAGAATTGAAGATAAGTGAAGTGAAGAGGAAGACTTGAAACAAAATGAAGAAAGAAATCAAGATGCTGAAACTTGGCTCGGTCGTGACTCGCGATGGTTTGTCCGCGAGTCGCGACGGAAGAGTGACCAAAAATTTTCTTACTTTTTTTTGTACTATAAATACTAAATCTTATCATCTCCTCTTCAACTCTTCCTCTTCTTCCTGTGATTTTCTGGGTTCAAAACCCTAGTTTTACTTTTTCTTTTCTTTTCTTAGTTTTTTGTAGTTTAATCGTGTCTTTTCAATATCGAGGTTAGTTTAATCTTGGCAGAAATTGATTGAAGCTTCCATATTTGTATAGTAAGAACCTCTATTTCACTCTATCTTGAAGCATTGGTTGTTTAGCTTTCATGTGTTTTAATGTGATGTTTTACTTAATATATATCATGGATTGTTTGAGAATAGGAAGTGTTTGTATGATTGAAGTGTTAGGGTGTTAGGAAAGTTGCAAATTTCTTAAGTCATTTGGCATGAAAATCCAAGAACATGGACTTAGAACTTCTATTGTATGACGTGTTGTAATTCTTGCTAGATAAGTATGTTAACGTGGATTGTTCTCATATTTATCCTATAGATGCAATGAAAGGTTGAATCTTGAATGTGGTTTGTTCTAGGTTTAGCCTAATGAATGCTATGTTTGGTTAAATGGCTATGTCTTTGGTAGAAGGCTTGTTGTTATCAAATCTATGGTTCTTCGTGTATAATGCCATTGATGAAATACCTTTATGGTGTGGTTTGCCTAAAGTGATTATCAATGAGGTGTGCAAATGGTCGTTGTTTGTCTTTGCAAATTACTTTTAAGAAGGAGTGAATGCTGATCTTCGAATGGGAAGTTTTAGCATTCCTCATAGGTAACGAATGTGATAGAATGAGTGAATGGTTCAATGATCTACATTAGGATTGGAAGTGGATATTAATTGCCCCCAAGGCTTTGTCTTCTGTAGTTTTTACCCTTTTTCTTAGTTTGTTTAATAATTAGCATAGTCACTTGACTTTTCTAGTTATCTTATCTTTAAATTTCATAACTTAGGACAACAACCAACCAAACCACCCCCCCCCCATTTACTTTCTTTTTTATATACTTTTTCTTCTATCATAATATCAACCTTTTATGTTTAAACGCTTAAGAAAATCCATCTTCTTCGTGGACGACCCTGATTTGCCACTATCTACTTATTTGTAGTTAGTAAGCATTTAGGGCTTATAAATATTAACTTTGAGAGGTACGGCGATGACCTCACATACATTTTCCTCTTCATGGAAGAGCTTGTGCTCAAGACTACCTCTAAAAAATATTCTAGAGGTAGGTCGATAAATTACAAATGAAACAGTGTTCTCTTTACTTACTAAATACTTTCATGTAATTAATCATCTAGTTGTTTTATACACAACAGATATTTCCTTCGAAAAAAGAAGCATACAATGGCGAGGAGATAGCAGCTGTAACTGAGAGATGGTGTCAGGGTTGGGTGAATGTATATTCCAAACCAGGCAAGACTTCTATAGACATCATGCAATAAAATGGAGGATAGAAAATGGATTTCATACAAATTAACTTGTTTTCTAAAATTTTCCTTGTGGATGGATTATGTATTTTATATCTGTTCAGTTTTTAATCTATTAATTTATTCTTTCTTGGCATTAATCTTGTTTTTGGATTATATCTTGTTGGCTATTATGAGTTTCTTGTGTGACATTTCCCCAGGTTTCGATCCAGGAAAAGCCGGAAAAAATTAAAATATGACATTGCAAATGAATAACAAAACCAGTACCGATTTTTCAAATTATAACCATTACCGGAAAAATGAACACCGGCTAATCTTTTAATACCGTTGATGAAAAATTTACATCCTACCAAGAACAAGCACCGACAATTTGTATCCATGTCGGTGCTGGAAAATTAAGATCCTTCTAAGAACATAGACAATGGTGGTAACTTAAAGTTAAGAAGCAATTTAAGAAACCATGCAAACCCACAATGAGGTTTCTTAAGTGGTTTCTCAATAAGAAATCACCTACTAGTTTCTTACTAAGAAACTACTTAAAAACCACTCTCTCTGATCTGGTGGGGCCTCTTGACACACTAATTTCATAATATAGTTATGTTTTCTCAATTTTTAGTCTACAATAGCATCTGAAAGTTGAAAATAAATTTCAAAAAATTATTTTGATAAATAAAACAAAATATGAAATGAAAAAATGAAATATTTAATAATATTTTTGCAAGAAAACGAAATTAAATTATAAAAATGTACTATTGAATTTCATATTCAATTTATTTTCAGGTGGATAAATTTATTTAAATTAAATATTAATGTTAGAATTAATGAGTATGATGAAGAAATTCAAGTGATGTACATAAATAGTAGATATAGTGGTTTCTTACCATTGTGGAGAAAAAATGAGGAGGTTTATCAGAGTGAGATGGAAGAGAGGGATTGAGAGAAATAATATATTTAATTGATAAGAAATCACAAGGGGTTTCTACCATTGCACTTGGTCTAAGACCAAGTGCAGTGGTAGAAACTGCTACTGGTTTCTTACTAATTAAATATATTATTTTTCTCATTCTCTTTCTTCCACCTAATCTTAAGAAACCACTTAAGAAATTACCCTTTTTTATTCCCACAATGGTAAGAAACCACTTTTGACTATTCATTAACCCCACTTGATTTTCTCTATTTTACTCATTAATTTTACCATTAACATTTAATTTAATTTGTTCACCCAAAATAAGTTCAATGCGAAATTTAATAATACATTATAATTTTTATTAATAGAATTTCGTTTTATTTAAAAAATTATAAAATAATTCAATTTTTTTTATAATTTTCGTGTTATATTATTCAAAAATGAAATGAAATTTCTTTTTTCTTGTAATGAAATTGTTAAATATTTTGTTATCTAGAATAAAGAATAAGACATATTGATTTTATAAAAATAAATAAAAACATGGCATTAGAAAGGCCAATTATAACGACCAATTATGTGATCTAGTCCGACAAATTATTACAAATTGAAAAGAGAAATAATGATCTAGTCTGACCAATTATTACAAATAAGAAACTGAAATATTGATCTAGTCGGACCAATTATTACTAATGCAAAACAAGGTAAACATTAAAGAATAAAAAACATGGATGACATAACCATACCGACATGCTAATTTTGAACACCCAAAATAATCTGCTAATTTTGAACGTCGTTTCACTCACCAAAATAATCTGCAAACTCTATAGATGAGATTAGTACAGTAGCAAGCAGAGTCGATCCCACGAGGAACAGTGTAATTTCTATCAAATTTAAACTACCAACAGGGTTTGGTTTAGCAACCACGCCTTAATTTTCAGATTTATCTAATAACTAATAATGCAACTAACTAATATAAAATAATACTGCAACTGACAGTTATAAAAATCTAGTAAATATATGATGAATGCAATCGGCTCGGAATAACTCACATTAGTTAAACATCGATCATAGGCGCAAAGATAAATCAATTCATATGCATCTATCAGTTATAGGAAAGTATGTACGCTTAACCTCCCCAATTCTTTCGTACTTTATCGACAATTAACCAATTATAATTAATTAATTGTTTCTCTTACCAAGATGCCTCCGGAAAGTATTCGCTGAACCAGATACACACCTCGATAGCATTAAGAATTAAAAGAACCTGACATAGCAATTACCCAAGTATTCGCAAGTAGTAATGCACACTTAATTGTTCCCCATCTTGCTATTACAGTCTTAGCTAGTTAGCTGTTTTTCACAAGAACTTGCTACTTACTAACCCTTTCCAACGATTACGTATTGGTAGAATTAGATAGCATTATCCCAATAATATTCAAGTTGATCAGGCTTAAATATATCAAGAATAAAATAAACCAAAAACAATCAAGAACACATAAGAATCAATTATAAAACAATTAGGCCTCACGATTCATAAACTAATGCTTGTTATTCCATGCCGATATATAAATTAGCTACTCATAATAATTAAACTAAACAAATATATAATATAATAACAAAACATAATTAAAATAATAAAATAATTAACTACCGAAAATCAAAATCAAACCAGCGTATATGTTTTCATGCAAACAAACAAACTCCAATCTTCAAATCTCCCATCCTTCTCCGTGTTATCTCTGGTTCCGTCCTCGTAATAAATAGTATGTCTCCTCCAAAATTACAAACTCTCCTCCCGGCCGTGTATATTTATATACACCAAACCAAAACCAAATCCAAATCAACTTCTAATTACTTTTCTTCTTATGGAAGAAATAAGGAAATAAAATAATATCTATTCTAATTTTAAATAACTAATTCCTACAATTAAGGAATTTTAAATGGAAGGAGATAATACAATCCTTATCAATATGGGCAGTGAATATATTTATTTCCTTCAAATCCACATCTCTTCAATAATTCACTTTTCACCCCATAACTTCAACAATTCTGCTTTTGCCTCTCTTCCTTCATCCCTGGAAAAATGCCTTATAAAATAAGAACATTTTCCATTGGAGCACATCGCCTCATTAAAAACCTTAACCTGGAAAACCCAGTGGGAAAAAACCGTTGGTTAAGGGAAAAAGAGTGTAATGTATAGCTCCCTCTCAATTCTCCGTAATTAATGAATTCCTGCACCAAAAACACCTTAAAGTGCAAATTATATCTCAATAAAATCATAATAATCCCACAAAATATGAACACAATATAACACTCATCAAATATCCTCACACTTGAATCATGCTTGCCCTCAAGTATGAAGTGAAGAATATAAGAGTAATCAATAATCCACAATGTTCATAAGTTCTCATTCCCTCATACGACTCTATCTAAAATGACCCTAAAAAGAAAAGATAAGATAGAAACACAAATCACACAACTAAACAAATAAAAATTCAACATTAAAAAACTCTAGCTTCTACTCTTATAACGATAAATTTTCCCCTGCCAAGGAGTAAAGGATCACCTTAACACACTTGGAAATCATCAACCCTTAAAGTAATTTAAATGAAAATGTTCAAGATCAGAAAATCTAATCATCAATTTAGTCAAAATCGGACAAGCAATGAATATTTCTCACGGTTTCACTCAATCACTCTCAATATATGAAGGACAATCACTCAAATAATTCACAAGTTATAACATAGAGAAGTTAATATGCAAATCAGGAAGGTCTTTCTCAAGGGTTGTAATGGGGCTAGGGACCATTCAGATTGGTGAGATCCTAAAGGTTCTAAGCTCAAACAATATCGATCAAAGTATTATGCATGTTTTTTTTCTTCAACCATCATCCATATATAGTAGACATTCACCAACAATCTTCATCTCATGGCTATTATGAGAAAGCCAAGTAAGATCACATCAAAGTAGGTGCTATTTATTTATTTTTTTCTTTTCTTTTTTTTTTCTTTTTTTTCTTTTTTTTCTTTTTTTTTTCAGCACCATTCTTCTTCAATACAGTCCAAAACCGGTAATTTTTTTTAGAGAAAAATCGCAACATAAAAATATGATTTTTTTCCTCTCATTTTTCACTGTTACGCCCCTCCAGTTTGGCCAAACGGAACCCCAATGTCACTGTTCATAATAAAATTCAGCCTTCAATTTTCTGAAACCTTTCAGTCTGGGCAAACTGGACACATACTCAGTAATGTCATCAACTCAAGAGAACACAATGGATGAATTCATCATTAACTCCAAGAACATGCATAATATGGCCAAGAGAAAGGATAAAACAAGGCTTTGGCTAAATATATAGTAACTCATATCAAAGAACATAGTCAAAGCTTCAAAGTGTTTCACTAGGGGTTAATGTAATTGGTAGGCAATTTAAGCTGTGTGGTTCATCCTAGTGCCTTCCATCACTTTCACACATAACAACTCCAATTATAACAATGTGATCTCTCAGAACAAAGATTGATGTAGAGAGTGCTCTACTCTAGCTCAAACCTCACTTTAGTAGGCTAAAATATTCAATTAAACTTGTCCTTTTTCGTCATCCCAAAAATCATATCAATCAAATTTCACAAATCATAGAAAATCCCATTCAATAACTTCAAGGCATATTAGATTTACCAAGTTTGTTACAATGAAGTTTACAACCGGCAGGGTACTTTTATCAAGAGCCACTAGAATTTTCTCATGTCAAATTATCGACTCAAAAAAAAACACAAAAACACATGTTTGACTGTAAAAAAAAAAAAAAAAAACTGAAATAAAAGAATTTTTTTTATTTTTTTTAAAAAAAATACAAAACAAAACACACAAGAAACCTCCTCACACTTAAACTTTGCTTGCCCTCAAGCAAATAATGCAAAGCTCTTATGAGAAAAGGTTTAACACAGAGACAACATCATAAAAAAAATAAAAGGGAAAGAGGGAACTTATAGTGGTGGGTCTCAGAAAAATTCCCAATCAAGAGGAAAGCGTTTGATCATAATCAGGTTCTGCCGCAGGCCTCCGTTTGGCCAAATGGAGCCCTGCGAGTCCAGCTTTCCAAATGTGTGAATTATCCATGGTGCGAATTCAAGTACTTCAAATCTGCATATCAAGAATTGAGATCAGATGAAAAATTGAAATTCCTAAAAATAAATAAAAAAATTAAAAAAAAAACTAAGAAATTGGGTTGCCTCCCAAGTAGCGCTTTTGTTTATAGTCTTTGGCTAGACTTTTGGATGCCTTTAATTAATATTCGTTGGGCACAATGGAATTTCTTCCATTAATGCCACCTGAGAAGTATCATAGTACGGCATAAGGCGATGACTATCGATGATGAAAGCCCTTTTTGCGTCCATGCTTATAATCTCTACCATCCCATCTGGCCAAACATAAGCCACTTCGAATGGTCTAGTCCATTTAGACTTGAATTTCCATGACATATGTCGAAAGTTTGACTCAGATAAAAGAACTATCTGCCCAACCACAAATTTCTTAGGCTTCAAATCTCTGTCATGCCACAACTTATTGCGCTCCTTGTACCGCATAGCTTGATCAAACCCATTCAATCTTAGATCTTTCAATTCTTGGAGTTGGAACTTTGTTTCTTCCTCACACTTGAGCGACTCCATACTCACTGGAAGAGTATCAACATCTTCTTGATAATCACTTGAAACTTGAACATTTTCCTCTTCTGGACTTGTAGGCATTTGAATTCCCAACTTGTCCTGCAAAACTTTAGTCTCAAGAGAATCTTGGACAAATGGGTCAGTATGATAAATTGCATTTACATTCTCAGCATCTACAGTCGTCTGCATGGGTTTATCAATATTGAGTGTGTACTTATCACCAAAATAATCAAGAGAAATAGTTCCATTCCCAACATTAATAATGGTGTTTGCAGTTTTCAAGAATGGACGACCTAACAATACCCCTTGTGTTCCCTTATCATTAGTATGATTCATTTTTACCACATAAAAATCTGCTGGGTACACAAAGTTATTGACTCGCACAAGCACATTTTCCAACAACCCTTCAGGACATACACAAGATTTATCAGCCAATTGAATTATTACTCTAGTATGTACCATTTCTGCCCCTTTCAAAGATTGATATACAGATAATGGCATGACATTAATTGAAGCTCCTAAATCACACATGGCAGCATTGATCTTCTTATCTCCTATATAACAAGGTAAGGAAAACATACCTGGGTCCTTGCACTTTTGAGGTATTTTCTTTTGGATTACAGCTGAAACCGACTCGCCCATTATGATCTTGCTTGAGTCTTTAGGTTTCCCTGCAATAAAATCTTTCAAAAACTTGCTCACAGGTGGAAGCCTTATAGCCTGCAAGAAAGGTAGGTTAATCTCCATTTTTCCAAAGATAGATAGGAAATCAACAGAATCATCTTTCTTTCTAGCTAAACTACGAGGAAAAGGAGGAAGAATTTTAATTGGAGGATCATTCTGACCCAACCTTGGATTTGACTCCTTGGTTTGGTCAAAATGCCCTTGTACCTCACTTTCTTTTTCTGCCGGGAGCCTCTGTTTGGCCAAATCGAGGCCTCCTGCAGACTGCTCCGACTGCTCCTTAGCTCCTTTTGCTGCGGTCTTCGGAGGTAGTGGCTCAAGCTCCCTTCCACTTCTTAAGGTGATCTGATTGGCCGTCTCTCTGGGGTTGAGTTGAACTTGAGATGGCAATCCAGGTTGCTTCATTCGGAGCTCATTCATGGAATTCGATAAATGGGTGATTTGTCGCGTATGCTCCTCTAAAGTTGTTTCAATCTTCTCAAACCTTTGGTGTTGCTTTTGCATCATGTCCATCATTATGTCCAGCTTGTCATCCATAGACTTCCCTTGAGCAGGTGGTGGATTCTGAGAAAAAGGTGGGGGAGGAGCTCGATGGGGTGGAACATATGGTTGTTGTACAGGATTTCCCGGATCTCGCCATCGAAAGTTGGGATGATCTCTCCATCCCGGATTATAGGTAGCTGAGTATAGGTCCCTTCTTGGCTGCCTATCATTCCAATTCCCCATTGCATTGGCCTGGACAGTTTGCTCATCCATCGCGAAATGACACTGCAGGGTGACGTGGCCGAAGGTGCCACAAATTTCACAAGGTTTCTCTTGAGGACCGGCTGTGGTGCTAGCGACTGTAACCTTATCCACCACCTTAGATAGTACCCTTTCCATCCTGTCCATCCTCTCCTTAAAATCATCTTGGCTCGAGGGCTCTGTTTGTGCCACCTTTTTCAGGATTCGGATCTCATCAGTGTCATACTCCTTCTTGGAATTTATCAACTTTTTCACTATTTCCCTTGCTTCATTGACTCTGATTTCCGAAAATCCACCATTGCTTGCAGTATTCAGCAAATCCTTGTTTGCAGCTGTGGATCCTTGATAGAAATACTGTAGCAGTTGCCCCTCGGTGTATCGATGGTTAGGGCAACGATCTACCAATCGTCTGAACCTTAGCCAAAATGTACTCAGTGGCTCATCATACTCCTGCTTGATGCTCGAAATTTCTTTCCTCAGGGCATCCGTCTTAGTGGCTGGAAAGAAATAGTCCAAAAACAGCTTCTTGAGCGCATTCCAGGAAGTGACGGAGTTAGGAGCCAAGCTTGAAAACCACTGGTTCGCTGTCCCTGACATGCTGAACGGAAAAACCACCAACTTGAAATGATCTTCTGTGACACCAACTGGTCTTTTCTGAACCTTACAAATCTTGATGAACTCGTTCAAGAAATTGTAAGGGTCTTCGTTACTCTTCCCATAGAACTTCGGAAGAACATTCAGCAGTGCAAGCTTTATCTCCACAGGGGTCGCAGCATCTGGCAAAGAAATAGGTGTGGGAGGGTCTTCTTCGCTGTGCCCCGTTAATTCCCACATGTACGGATTGTCAGCATTGGGATCTGCCTCTCCTCTGTCCCCCATTACAGTGTCAAGAACGGATTTAATCTCTTTTTCGGATTCTGTCTCGGAAACAGCCTCTGTTTGGCCAAACAGAGGGTCTGCGGCAGCTTTCAGCTTCCTCTTCCTGGCGAGTTTGTAATTCTTCTTGGCTGTCTTTTCAACTTCAGAATCAAATATTAATTCCTGCTCCTGGGACCTGGTCATATACCAATAACTAAAAAAAACAAAAAAATTAGTAGCAAAATAAATTAAAATTAACTACCGTTCCCCGGCAACGGCGCCAATTTGGTGAACGTCGTTTCACTCACCAAAATAATCTGCAAACTCTATAGATGAGATTAGTACAGTAGCAAGCAGAGTCGATCCCACGAGGAACAGTGTAATTTCTATCAAATTTAAACTACCAACAGGGTTTGGTTTAGCAACCACGCCTTAATTTTCAGATTTATCTAATAACTAATAATGCAACTAACTAATATAAAATAATACTGCAACTGACAGTTATAAAAATCTAGTAAATATATGATGAATGCAATCGGCTCGGAATAACTCACATTAGTTAAACATCGATCATAGGCGCAAAGATAAATCAATTCATATGCATCTATCAGTTATAGGAAAGTATGTACGCTTAACCTCCCCAATTCTTTCGTACTTTATCGACAATTAACCAATTATAATTAATTAATTGTTTCTCTTACCAAGATGCCTCCGGAAAGTATTCGCTGAACCAGATACACACCTCGATAGCATTAAGAATTAAAAGAACCTGACATAGCAATTACCCAAGTATTCGCAAGTAGTAATGCACACTTAATTGTTCCCCATCTTGCTATTACAGTCTTAGCTAGTTAGCTGTTTTTCACAAGAACTTGCTACTTACTAACCCTTTCCAACGATTACGTATTGGTAGAATTAGATAGCATTATCCCAATAATATTCAAGTTGATCAGGCTTAAATATATCAAGAATAAAATAAACCAAAAACAATCAAGAACACATAAGAATCAATTATAAAACAATTAGGCCTCACGATTCATAAACTAATGCTTGTTATTCCATGCCGATATATAAATTAGCTACTCATAATAATTAAACTAAACAAATATATAATATAATAACAAAACATAATTAAAATAATAAAATAATTAACTACCGAAAATCAAAATCAAACCAGCGTATATGTTTTCATGCAAACAAACAAACTCCAATCTTCAAATCTCCCATCCTTCTCCGTGTTATCTCTGGTTCCGTCCTCGTAATAAATAGTATGTCTCCTCCAAAATTACAAACTCTCCTCCCGGCCGTGTATATTTATATACACCAAACCAAAACCAAATCCAAATCAACTTCTAATTACTTTTCTTCTTATGGAAGAAATAAGGAAATAAAATAATATCTATTCTAATTTTAAATAACTAATTCCTACAATTAAGGAATTTTAAATGGAAGGAGATAATACAATCCTTATCAATATGGGCAGTGAATATATTTATTTCCTTCAAATCCACATCTCTTCAATAATTCACTTTTCACCCCATAACTTCAACAATTCTGCTTTTGCCTCTCTTCCTTCATCCCTGGAAAAATGCCTTATAAAATAAGAACATTTTCCATTGGAGCACATCGCCTCATTAAAAACCTTAACCTGGAAAACCCAGTGGGAAAAAACCGTTGGTTAAGGGAAAAAGAGTGTAATGTATAGCTCCCTCTCAATTCTCCGCAATCAATGAATTCCTGCACCAAAAACACCTTAAAGTGCAAATTATATCTCAATAAAATCATAATAATCCCACAAAATATGAACACAATATAACACTCATCAGTAAACATTAAAGAATAAAAAACATGGATGACATAACCATACCGACATGCTAATTTTGAACACCCAAATATTGGTATAGATGTTCAGTTAGGTCGTTCTTCAATTGGTCATGTTTAGCTCTGTTGCGTACTTCCCTTCAATTTTGTCTAAAAGTCGGTAGATCAGCATGCCGCTATGCGTTGTAGTGCCAAAGAGAGTCATCGATTTGGTCATAATCACCTGGTTGAACCCACAACCCATAGGTATCTCTTTCATCTTCGACTATAATGTTGTGCAGTATAATACAAGCTATCATAATTTTACCCAATGTTCCAGTACCTGGCTGGGTTGCGGATCACGGAGAACCAGGCTTGTAAAATACCAAAAGCACGTTCGACCTCTTTCCTGTAACTCTCTTGACGCTTTGTGAACAGTTGTTTCTTAGGGTCATTTGGAGTTGTATACGCTGGCATGAAGGTCATCCACTTAGGATATATTCCATCAGTAAGATAATACCCTTGATCGTAGTTGCAACCATTGATTTCATATGGAAAATGCGGAGCCCATCCTTCACATACATCATCAAACAAAGGTGACTTGTCTAGGACATTAATGTCATTATTTGACCTTGCCAGGCCAAAAAATGCATGCCAAATCCACGTATCGTATGAGGCCACTGCTTCTAATATAATTGAGGCACGCCCATTTCTCCTCTGAAATTGACCTTTCCAACCCACGGGGTAGTTTTTCCATTCCCAATGCATACAATCAATACTTCCTAATATACCTGGAAATCCACGTCCACGAGCTACATACATATGCCTTGCAATATCTTCTGGGTTTGCTAGTCGGAGGTATATTGGACGATATAGGGCAATAATTGCTTTGACAAAATGATCCCTCGTTTCTCTTACCATTGTTTTTCCCATCTGTAAGCTTTCATCCAGTTGGTCGTATGCACAACCTATGCCAAATGGTGCATTGCCACCGTGCACTTGTGGAGTGGCGAAAATCCTTGATAACCAGTTGCATTGGACCTTTGTCTGAAATAGGGATCGTGGTTGGTGATATCTTCCAGCACACGCTCGAATACATTTCGCCACATACAAAACCTAGTACGAAAATGTTGATCATCGTACATTCTTTCAGGGGGTGGTGAAAAATATTGCCTCTGGAGTACTTCTTGTGCTCGGAGATGGTCTCTTCTTATATAATTTATGGTTTTCTTTGGTAAGGTCGAAGAAGTTGGAGCATTCTCATTCTCAAAGGTTGTGTACAATTGTCTTTCCATTTATGGAAAATTCAAGACAAAGTTAATCCTCCACGGATCGGTATCGGGTAGAAAACTGGGAATATCATAAGTATTTGTGTTTGATGATTCTCCAAAGTGAAGGTCATCATCGTTGTTGGGGGAGGTAGAGGAAGACATAGTTGTGTAGAAGAACGAAGACATAGGAATTTGGGAATGAAATGAAACATAAGAGAATGACCCCTTTATATAGAACCATCACATGTGAAAACCCTATTGGATTTGTCTGTCAAAATCTTTGCAATTGATAAATTTGACCCACGTGACTCAATGGGACTTGTCAATGACAACCGCATTGGATTTGTCTGTCAAAATCTTTAAAATTGATGAATTCAGCCCACTTGACTCGATGGGACTTGTCAATGACAACCGCATTGGATTTTTCTGTCGGAATCTTTGAAATTGATGAATTCGACCCACGTGACTCGATGGGACTTGTCAATGACAACAACATTAGATTTGTCTGTCAGAATCTTTAAAATTGATGAATTCGGCCCACGTGACTCGATGGGACTTATCAATGACAACCGCATTGGATTTTTATATCGAAATCTTTGCAATTGATGAATTTGACCCACGTGAGTCGATGAGAGGTGTCAATGACAATCACATTGATTTTGTATGATCTAGTCTGACCAATTATTATAAATAAATTATTACAATCAATTCTGACCATAGGCTACCCCAATTAATTTATCTCGTAGTGCTTCCTCTACTGTGCTCAATTCTTCCCTTTGCATCAGAGTATTAAGGAGTCTAGTGTTAGCTACATAAACTTTGCGCTCTGATTGCATTTGGACGAACTCCCATTTCGCTATGTTATACTCCATTTTAGCTCTTTTGCTATCTGCAATTTTTTCAACCTTCTTAGTAGCTTCTTCAATTGTGGCCATACACTGCATTCGTTGTGATTCTTTTGATTACTCATCATCTGTTGTTCTTTGCGTTGCCTTTCCCTTTCCCCTTGCCTTGCATTTTGTGGCTTTCACACCAATAGGCCTGGATGGATATTGCATTGTCTGAGCATCATCGCTACTACGGGGAGTTGATGGCACCCATGGTGAATATTCCTCTCCATCAGTGTCCTTTGGGCCATATTGTGCCATAAATTTCTTGCACAATTCATAGCAATGAAAAAATAGAAACTGTTGGCCATCATGTTCATCTGCATACAAATTCATGGCCCATGACTTCATATCTCCTTGGCTGGAGCCACTCCCAATCCGACTGTAGTGCCGTGCGGCTTTACTTTCACACCCCACATATTTGGCGATATCGTGAGAACGTTTTTGCCACCTATCCTTGCACGACTTCATTGTCCGGTTCCATTTTGCATACTTATTCAAATTAGGTGTAATTTGATGCCAAAACACACCAACATTCTGCCCCATACCCATTATACAATCGGTGGAATTATCAAACCAAGCGTTGCATAGAACATTATCAGCTTCTACAGTCTATTTCTCCCGGTTACTTTTCTTCTTCGTATCCTTACTCCCACACTAGTGCAAGGTCATCGCTTTCTTCGAATTCTATTATAATATACGAACAAATTAAATATACGAATTTCAATATAAAAAGTAAAAAGATATGCAACGTTGTTGAATTAAATATACTACATTGTTAAATAGAGCCAACGAAATTAAATTATGTACATTTCATAATTTAAATAATATAAAAATAATACTACTTAACATATTGTAATTTAAATAATTTAAAATAAATACTATATGTAAGTTAACAAAAATTGTCTATACATAAATGAACATATATAGTAAATATTGATGTATTTTACATAAGTTTACATATAAGCACATAAACTATTTTACATTTAAAAAATAGTTTTATCCATTTGAATAATATATCGAATATACTAATTTTCAAATATAGCATAAATAAATAAAGGGAATAAAAATTAATGATGAACTGGATTCTTCATAATTAAATTATAACACATTAAGATAGGGTTTACCATCCGGAACTTCGTGACTTCCAAATTGACGCCCATGGTCATTTGAAAAATTTTGACCCGGTGAACCCCAACCTCCTTGGTAGCGAAATGATCCTAATTCGTTAATTGCCTCAAGGTGTGGAGAATAAAATTTTGGACTATAACCGTTTGGATAGGAATTTTGAGATTGGGCGTTAGGATTTTGGGAATAGTGGTTCGGGTAAGGAGAGTTCGTGTCTGCATTTTGGAAAGAGTTATATTGATTTTGGAAATTCATGTACGAATGTTGGGAATTCATATAAAAATTGGGCGGGATGTTTGGCGAATTTTCATAAAATCCGAATTTAAAATTGGACGAATATTCGGATTTTGGGATGAATTTTTGGAATTAGAAAAATTTGGAATTACCTTATATTTCCCATTCGACGGTCTTCGTGAATCCATTTAAAAAACTGATAAGAAAGTGAATATTGGAGAAATATTTAGGAGATGAAAGATTGAGGTAGAAGTGTTAGAATTGAAAATGGTGTGGTATATTGGGTGAATTGGCTTTATTTATAAATAAAAGAAAGGTATCTGTTGGAAATTTTTGAAGATATTTAAACCTCTAAAATTTATTTTTTAAAACAAAATTTGCAATTTTTTTAAAATATAGCAATTGGGACACATATCACCTTACGGTTGGGACACGTGTTCCATTTAAAAATTGAAAGCAGATATAACCGTTGAATGGGACACGTGTCCCACTCACTATGTACCCAATATCGGTGCCATAGGGGGTGTCTGCGGTAGTAAGACCATGTGAACATCTGGAACAACCTTCGTGACTCTCTTGATACGGGCCAACGGTAAATAGTTTTCTAATGACAAGTGTCTGCATAATCTCTAGGTTTAGTTAGTTCAAAAATAATCCAAAGACTTGTAGATTTTGTGTTGCCATTGCCGCTTCCACTGCTTTTTGTTGTTGTAGTTGTTGTTGGAGGTGGTTATATATTGCTGCTTCCGCAGCTTGTTGCTGTTGTTGGAAGTTGTTGTCCATTAATTAAATTAAATGGCTTAGGAGGAAGAGAAAGGTAACTTGTGTTGTTAGGGATTAACCCTTTTAAAGGAAAATCACTAAACAATCCTCATGTTTTCCTTGTTTCAAAACGTTATTGTCTTTTTAGTCATTCATGATTTTCATGGATGTTGTCCGTTTTTCGATTTGTGAAAAAAAAACTTTACCTTTAACAGTCATCATAGTGTGTTAAAAAGTGACCAAAATTTTAAAAAGGTATATGTTGTAGTAAGTAAAAACCACGTAATAGCAAAGCCTAACTTTTCTTATTTTCATTTTATGCAATAATAATAGGTTTAGTTAATCTGAACACATATGTCAAGTGTATTTATTAATTATCACCCTTGTTTTTCAAATTAATGGAGGTAGTGTATATATCTTTATAACATCATCCCCTAATGTAGATATCAATAGACAGTAACTTAAGGAAAATCAGTTTTTCAGGAATGGAATAATTAGTTAGTTTCACATAAGTAATAGGAATAAAATGATTAAGTTATAATACTTTAGGGATTAACTTTGTTACTCCCTCCCTCCGTCTCAATTCAACATTCACATTTTGACTTTTAACAGTTGACTTGAAAAATATTTGAAAAATGTTTGATCGTTAACATCTTTCATTAAGGGTAACTAAAAGTTGTAAAAATTTGATATTTTGAAAATATATGTTAAAACGAATCTAATAATGTATCGCACACTAGTATTTATATTTATATACTAATTCAATTTTAGGGTAAACGTAAGTGTAGAGTCCTCGGGAGTTGGACTTATTTATGGCATATTGCGAATTCTGGTGATCTGGTGTTTTAACACCGATATACAGCATTTCCGAACAAATGTTTCTGACCACGAATTATGGAGCATATCATGGAGTATATTTATGCGATCAAATCAGAATATTGTGAAGAATATTATCTTATTTCGTGGCAGTCTAATTCTGGTAAACAAATATTCCTGTAATATTTAGGAATTGATTAAGTAGTTGATTTATGGTACAAGTCCTATTGATGAAGGATTGTTCATTTAAGTACCAGATTAGAATTAGATCTTTCCTTAGTTTAGAAGTCTATCTATGGTAGAGTTAGACAAGGAAAGAGGTTGACAGAAGGCAGGATTGCGTAGGATATAAATAGAGAAAGAAGAAACGCAATCGGGGACGTGACGAAGATATATTCTCTACGTGAGAACTTTGGAGCTATCTGCCTGTGGTGTTTTGAAGGAGTGCTTAATCATCCGTCCAAGTTTGTAAAGATCAGAAACAAGGAAGTCTTAATTCCTCGGGAGGAGGAGATCCAGGGAGACGTGTTGATCGTGAGGGTTCAACGACGTAGGATCGACAGTGAGGGGAGCTCACAACATTCACTCTGTAGGTTAGCAATGGATTAGTATTTAAGTTAAGCTTCTTGTACTAAAGACTGCTTTCTAGTGAATGGTTTCTGATCTGGGCAAGGCCCCGCAGATGTAGGTGTGTTTACACCGAACTGCGTAAACAAGTTGTGTGTGCACTGCGTACTTTATTTCGTGTTTTAACACCAAACGCTAAACAACTTGCTAAAGTATAAAAATAGGTGGAACGGAATTTCAATTGGTATCAGAGCAAGGCACTTGCTGACCCCTATACAGGGAGAGTGAGATCAGGTTTCACCATGGCACCAAAGGAGGGGGCGTCAGTCACGCGACCACCATTGCTGGAACAAGGAAATTATGCTTACTGGAAGGCACGTATGAAAGTGTTCATTGGAGCTCTAGATGATCAAGCTTGGAACTATGTCATAAATCAATACACTCCACCTACTAGTGACGCAACTGAAGGATCAAGCTCCACTGCCACTAAACCATTCTCTAGATATTCTACCGAGGAGCATAAAGCACACGTGTCCAACTCAAAAGCATTGAATGCCATCTTCACGGCTGTGGACGAAGATCAGTTTAAGATGATTTCAAACTGTGAGACTGCGAAGGAGGCGTGGGATGTGTTACAGACTTACCATGAGGGGACAAGCTCTGTAAGAGAATCAAAGCTGCAGTATTACACGTCAAAATTTGAAGAACTAAAGATGCGAGATGATGAAACCATTTCTGAGTTCAATGGACGAGTCCGAGATATTGCAAACAAAGCTTTTTAGTTTGGCAAGAAGTACAAAGGCCAAAAGCTTGTCATGAAAGTGCTAAGAATGGAAGGATAGGGACAATGACACTTGATGAACTGATGGGATCACTGGAATCTTATGAGATGGAGATGCTGCAAACAAAAGCAGGAAAGAAAGAGATGGCTTTCACGAGCAGAACCTCTGAGAAGTTGGAAGATCATTCAGATAATGAAGAGTCCGATGAAATTGCAAACCTAACCAGGAACTTCTCCAGATTTACGAAGAAGATGGGGAGGAAGCCACAAGAGAAGTCAGGTGGTAACAAATATCCAACTGCAAACTCCACTCCCAGATTTGGACAGGCAAGTGGTGTTGAAACACCAAAGTTCAAATCAACAAATCCAAACCTGAACAGAAAAGTCCAGTGTAGAGAGTGTAAAGGTTTTGGGCACATACAAGCTGAGTGTGCAAATACGCTTAAAAGGCAAGGAAAATCATATACCACAACCTGGAGTGACGATGACGTAGGAGACGAGTGTAAGGACAGAGAGGAGTACACCAATCATGTTGCTTTTGGCGTGTCAGTGGCGGAGTTAGAAGATTCTTTCGAGGGAGGTTTCAGTATGATGAATGATGATGGAAGTGGTTCCTCAGATGAAGAGACTAGGAGTATTAGTGATGACGACATTCGCAAGGAAAGCATGGAAATGTACAAGATGTGGTTAAAAGTAGCGGATGAAAACAAAGTGCTCAAGTCTGAGAACAAGAGACTGAGTGACGAAGCTAAAACAAAGGAAGTTGAAAAGGAAAAGGCAATTGGGGAACTGGAAAGCTTCAAAAAGGAATTTGCTGGAGTGGTGAAACGAGCAGAGGCAGCAGAACAAGCTATTCAACGACTCAATACTGGAAAGGCTAAGCTCGAAGATTGTCTAAGAATGGGACAGACGACCAAATATGGAATTGGTTATGAAGGATCTATACCGGCGAATCCATGGAAGAACAAGGCAGATCAAGGTGCATCATCCCTAAGAAAAACTGAGAGAAATTGCCCTATCAAAAGGATCAGATTATGCGGATACTGTGGAGTGCTAGGACATGTAAGAAATAGATGCTTTCAGCTGCTTCGGACATCATCTTTCAACCCAGCAGGTCGGAGTTCCAACACCGAGACAAGGTATGATAAACGGCACTGGTACAATACTGGTGGATACAAAACCAAATTTCTTAACACACGTGATAACCAAAGCCCACATCACATGGCTCGACCAACACGCCAGGTATGGATTCGAAAAACTCAGGATGTATGTTTTTCAAGTTTTGTTTGCTTTGGGGCACATACAGGGAACTCTTGGTATTTTGATAGCGCATGTTCAAGACATATGACTGGAGTACCTGAATTTCTGTGAAAATTTAAACCCGGATTTGGAGGACATGTGAGGTTTGGAGATGGGAAACGCAGTAGAATAATCGGCAAAGGTGAGCTATCCATCAAAGGGCTACCGGTGTTCCAAGATGTGTTACTCGTGGAAGGTCTGAAGGCAAACTTATTGAGCATCAGCCATCTCTGTGACAATGAAATGAGTGTGTTCTTTGACAAGGAGAAATGTGTAGTAAGTCATGGTACTGGTACATTCACTGGATCGAGATCAATGGATAATTGTTATCTACTTGACCAAGTCGTCACCTGTTTGAGTTCAAAGAAGGAAGTCAGTACTCTGTGGCACAGAAAATTGGGGCACATAAATTATAAATCCTTAGCACGAATTTCCAGACTAAAGGCAGTCAGAGGTATTCCCGAAATCAGTGACAACAGGGAGGTTGTGTGCGGGTCATGTAAAGAAGGTAAGCAGATCCGGATTCCACACCATGCTGTACACGATGTTTCAACGTCACGACTTTTGGAACTACTGCATATGGATTTAATGGGACCGGTAAACACTCCCAGTGTAGCAGGAAAGAAGTATATTTTCGTATGTGTAGACGATTTCTCGAGGTATACGTGGGTATCATTTCTAAAGGAGAAGTCAGAGGCTGCTGATGTATTCAAGAACTTGGCTCACAGACTACATGTAGAAAAAGGAACCAACCATGTACGAATCGCACGAATCAGGAGTGATCATGGAAAAGAATTCGAAAACTCAAAATTTCAGGATATTTGCGAGACACTTGGTATACACCATGAGTTCTCAGCTCCCATAACTCCCCAACAAAATGGCATAGTAGAAAGGAAGAATCGAACGTTGCAGGAAATGGCGAGAGCAATGTTAGCCGAGAAAAAGATTCATGCTAGATATTGGGCTGAGGCAGTACATACAGCATGTTACACTGTCAACAGAGTATATCTGCGCCCGTTTACAGAGAAGACACCATATGAGATATGGAAAGGGAAGAAACCGGATGTGTCATATTTCCATGTCTTTGGGAGTAAGTGCTATATTCTGAAAGACCGAGAACCCTTATCCAAATTTGAGTCCAGGAGTGACATGGGTACGTTCTTGGGGTACTCTCCCACAAGTCGAGCTTTTCGAGTTCTTAACCATCGATCTGGAGTTGTTATGGAGTCTATTAACGTGGTTGTTGACGACTCAGAAGAAGAGTGTTTGGGAGAAGGCGATAGTGGTATTGAAACACCAAATCTTGATTCAGGAAATTCTACTGGTGTTGAAACACCAACACCGTCAATCGGTGTTGAAACTCCGGAAACTGTAACACATGACTCTGAACAGAGTCCGGCCAGATACATGCGCTTGCGGGATCAACCGCGTGTAAATTATAGAGAATTGGCAGGACTATCATGTTTCATCTCTCTTACTGAACCAAAAAATTACAAAGAAGCGCTGCTCGATGAATTTTGGGTTTCGGCAATGCAAGAAGAATTACAACAATTCGAGAGAAACAATGTTTGGGATCTTACCCCACGGCCAGTGAATGTGAATGTGATTGGAACCAAGTGGATTTTTAAGAACAAATCTGATGCGGATGGAAATGTCACCAGGAATAAAGCGCGACTAGTTGCTCAAGGGTACACTCAAGTAGAAGGGGTTGATTTCGATGAAACTTTTGCACCAGTAGCCAGATTGGAGTCGATCAGACTAATGTTGGCAGTATCATGCATTCTGGACTTTACTCTTCATTAGATGGATGTCAAGAGCGCGTTTCTGAACGGGCTTGGTAAAGGAGGAAGTCTACGTGGAACAACCTAAGGGGTTTGAAGACCCACATTTTCCTGACCATGTATATCGGTTAAATAAAGCACTGTATGGTCTAAAGCAGGCACCTCGTGCATGGTATGAGCGACTGACAACCTTTCTGATTCAGAAGGGCTATCGTCGAGGGGGAGTGGACCGAACACTGTTTGTGCTCCAGAAGGGGACAAATATTCTAATCGCACAAATTTATGTGGATGATATTGTTTTTGGATCCACCTCTTCGGTATTGGTGAAGGAGTTTGTTGACTTAATGACTAAGGAGTTCGAAATGAGTATGGTAGGAAAATTGTCATATTTTCTGGGATTGCAGGTTACTCAGGAGCAGAATGGTATTTTCATCAATCAACAGAAATATGCTGAAAACTTGATCAAGAGATTCGGACTTACAAGTGCAAAAGCAGTACGCACTCCAATGGCTACCACCGACAAGCTTACAAAAGATGAACTGGGTCAAAGTGTGGATAAAAAATTGTACAGGAGCATGATTGGCAGTCTGCTGTACTTAACTGCAAGCAGACCAGACATCTGTCTGAGTGTTGGTATTTGTGCTCGCTATCAAGCTAATCCAAAGGAGTCACATCTGTCAGCTGTAAAAAGGATTATTCGGTATATAAGTGGAACAGTGGAGTATGGAGTATGGTTTTCTCGAAACAAGGATTCGCAGTTGGTAGGGTTCAGTGATTCTGACTGGGCCGGAAATGCTGATGATCGTAAGAGTACCACTGGTGGATGTTTCTTTGCTGGATCAAATCTTGTTAGTTGGTACAGTAAAAAGCAGAATTCTATATCATTATCTACGGCTGAAGCAGAATACTTAGCTGCCGGGAGTTGTTGTGCGCAGTTATTATGGATGAAGCAGATGATGAGAGATTATGGGTTCAATGATGTGAGTTTGACAGTCCTATGTGATAATAAAAGCGCCATTGATATTTCCAGGAATCCTGTGCAACACTCTAGAACAAAGCACATCGATATCCGACATCATTTTATCAGTGACTTGGTTGAAAAAGGAGAAGTCTCAGTCCAGTATGTACCCACAGCAGAACAACTGGCCGATATCTTTACAAAACCTCTGGATGGTGAGACATTTGAAGGCCTCAGACAACACTTAGGTGTCTGTCGAATGTAAGGTACTCTGATTTGTGCTTTCTATTGTATTATTTACTGTTGTGTTGTTTCTTTTATAATATGGTGAAAAAGAAAAACAAATAGAAAAATAAAAAATATCAAATATATGTGGAGTGGTGTTGAAACACCGAGGGAAATTAGAAAGAAGGGAATCAGATGGGCCAGAAAAATTATGCTGATGGGCCTAGGTGTACAAGTGCTGTACTCAGAAAGAAGGAAAAGTAATGTGGCTTTACGGTTTTTGAAAAAGGTAAGTGATAGTGACAAGTGGTTGGTTCCCACACAAATTCAACTTCCTCAACTGTTCATCTTCTCTAACCAAGCTCCCGCAAGTATCCAGTTCAGACTGATTTTGTTTTCCCACAAAACCGCACATTCCAAACAAAGCCCAGTGTACAATGGTGAATTTTACTCACAAAAGATGGTTTGGGGGTTTCTCAAGTGTGAAGATTCTGGAGAATCCTCGGGTCGAGGAACTTGACTCCGATACAGAAGTGGGAGAGCGTGCAGAAGGCCGAGAACAGACAATAGTTCAGTGGGATAAAAGATACCGCCGCAGCCCTAAGCCAAGGTTTGACCATTCATTTGTTCGTGATGGTGTTTATTTTTCTTCTGTTTTGGAATTTGTTACCTGGATGGTACAAAACAAAGGCTATATTGACCTTAGAAAGTATAAGAGTTTGCATGGAAAATTGAATGGGTTCAAGTTAGAAGATCTGTTAACCGGGGCAATTGGTGATATCCAAGAATTAGCAAATTTCATGCCTCACTTATTGGAGTCAACTTTGGTGAGCAGTATAAAGTGGGAGAAGATACAGATCAGTATTTTACAATTTACACTCGAATAGGATCCTTGCACAGGCCTGTCATTAGATACCTGGATGATGATGTCGTGATTCAGCCCTGGATAAAAGTGGTAAAATCCACTGATTCTGCTATGGCTGGTAACACAGAGATAGGCTGTTTTGATGAACCCCTGTTTCAGACTCAAGAAGCACTGAGACTATTACCTATTCCTGTTATAGACATTAGTGATAGTGAAGAGGAGGCAGGGTGTGCAGGTGGAACTGATGAGGCTGAGATATTTTCGAGGGTAAATGAACCAGAGAGTGCCTCTGTACTGAGTGAATCTACATTGAATGAAGCCATATCAGAGTTGTTTAGGTCTGAGTCTGTCCTATCAGAGTTTTTGAAGTCAGATTCTGAGAAGGAAGATGGTGAAAGAATTGCTGTGGAGAGAGCAGGTGGGGCTGATGTGCCAAGTACTAGTAATCCAACACCAGATGAGATTCCTGCAGAGAGGGAGCAAACTCCTGAGGGTCGGGGTATTGGTGTTGAAACACCACCAGAGACAAGTACAACCCAGGGTCTCAAAAGGAAAAGAAAGGAGGTTGGTGTTAAAACACCACCTGAGTCTGGAGACAAATCTGAGACTGCCAGGGAAAGATTGGTCTTTGACTCCAAGAGAGTTCGAAGATCAAAGAGGAGCAGACACATTAGTACAGCTGACAGTGAAGACAGTGATGAGCCTATTGTGCAGAAAATGAAGAAATTGCGTGCAGAACGGCTGAAGAAATCTGCTGAGCAAATGAAGTCCAAGTCACTACCTGCACCAGAGGTCAGTAAGGCTATTTGCAATGAATTTTATGATGATGCTAGCCAGGAAAGAATGGAGTTCATCAGTGGGAGAAGGATATTAGCAGAGAGGCCAGCAGATGCTGAGAAGTACCGAGAATGTGGCTTTACTGATTATTTACAGTACCTCAAAGTACTCAAAGCAGCCATTTGTTTTACCGAATACAATAAACAGATGGTAATTGAGTTTTACTCGAATCTTAAGGAGGACTGTGAAAATGAAGATTTCCAGTGGTTTCACCGAGTGTACGTGCGTGGGGAAGTATTTGAGTTCTCCCCTGAGGCTGTGAACAGATGTATGCAGCGTGGAAATTTCAGAGATGTCCAGACGGTGTTCCAACACCAGATGCCAGAGAATTTTGATGATGTGGCAGTACAGTTAACTGGTGGGGTGGAAAGAACGTGGCCACTGACGGGCAGACAGCAGATTCCTGCATCGAATCTTACATCCAGATACTATTGTCTGTATATGGTGGTTGTTCACAACTGGATTCCCTCGGTGAACAATACTTGTGTGACCAAAGAAATGGCGACTCTTCTCTATAGTCTGGGAGCAAGGCGTCGGGTTAATCTGGGAAGGCTTGTGTTCAATGATGTTTTGGACTGTGGTCGAAAGACTAGGAAGGAAGCCCTAGTACATCCTTGTGTCATCTCCATGGTCTTGCAAAAAGGAGGTGCAGCTGCAAGAGAATCTGATGAAGTGGTTGCTACTCAAGCATTACGGCCTACTCTCAGAACTTTAAGTGGACGCATTGTGAAGGATCTACCCTGGGTACCTCCAGCACAAGCATGCTCGGATGAAGGCGGAGCTCGATTGAGAGCCATTGAGGCGAGAGCAGCTGTCTGTCAAGAGCTTCTTGGACGTCATCAAGCTGCCATATTAAAGATTCAGGGGGAGTTAGCTGCTCTGGAGGCTGAGCGAGGAGACTTGTTGGCAGCAACTCAGACTGAAAATGGGAGTGCTTTGGACAGTGCTGGGTCAGATGACAGTTTGGAATAATTGGTTTTCTTGGTTGTTTCTTGGTTTCCTTGACATATTGCTAAATTCAGGGGGAGAATTTTGAATGATTTTGTGTTTGAATGATCCTGAGTTGGTTTTAATTGATTTTTGTTCGGTCTGAATTTATGGGCAATTGTGCCATCTGGATGTCTATGATTATTTGTGCTGTTGAATTCACCAATATGCCAAGGGGGAGATTGTAGAGTCCTCGGGAGTTGGACTTATTTATGGCATATTGCGAATTCTGGTGATCTGGTGTTTTAACACCGATATTCAGGATTTCCGAACAAATGTTTCTGACCACGAATTATGGAGCATATCATGGAGTATATTTATGCGATCAAATCAGAATATTGTGAAGAATATTATCTTATTTCGTGGCAGTCTAATTCTGGTAAACAAATATTCCTGTAATATTTAGGAATTGATTAAGTAGTTGATTTATGGTACAAGTCCTATTGATGAAGGATTGTTCATTTAAGTACCATATTAGAATTAGATCTTTCCTTAGTTTAGAAGTCTATCTATGGTAGAGTTAGACAAGGAAAGAGGTTGACAGAAGGCAGGATTGCGTAGGATATAAATAGAGAAAGAAGAAACGCAATCGGGGACGTGACGAAGATATATTCTCTACGTGAGAACTTTGGAGCTATCTGTCTGTGGTGTTTTGAAGGAGTGCTTAATCATCCGTCCAAGTTTGTAAAGATCAGAAACAAGGAAGTCTTAATTCCTCGGGAGGAGGAGATCCAGGGAGACGTGTTGATCGTGAGGGTTCAACGTCGTAGGATCGACAGTGAGGGGAGCTCACAACATTCACTCTGTAGGTTAGCAATGGATTAGTATTTAAGTTAAGCTTCTTGTACTAAAGACTGCTTTCTAGTGAATGGTTTCTGATCTGGGCAAGGCCCCGCAGATGTAGGTGTGTTTACACCGAACTGCGTAAACAAGTTGTGTGTGCACTGCGTACTTTATTTCGTGTTTTAACACCAAACGCTAAACAACTTGCTAAAGTATAAAAATAGGTGGAACGGAATTTCAGTAAGGAATTTAACTAAATGAATAGCTAAATTACATCTTGAATTGGGACAGAGGGAGTACATATACTATTCATTTTTACTTGCATAAAATGTGTAGCATAGAATAATAGGATTAAAGATTTAATTGTGCCTCGTGTTTCTCCAATCATATTGAAAGTAACCGGACCCTTTGTTCTTCCACTTTTTTTTCTCTCCTTTTCTCTTTCTTCTCTCGCAATCTCCCAAAATCCGCAACAAACATAATAGGTATGGACATCAACGACCAACTTAATAGGTATGGATACCTGGTTGAACCGTATGTGGATTAATAGGTTTAGATATTGGCAACTAAATGCTACACCAACTTAATTAAAGTGTAGTCTCAAATGCCAAATAGATTTTCTAAATTGAAATTTTCTTCTTTAGTGTGTTTGTGAAATAAGTATGTCCCCAAATTCAGTGTATTATGATCAATTTAATTGTAAATGGCTTCTATCCAATTAATTTGATCAAAAGGAAGAATTGATTACATATAAACATAACCAATTTAATTGTAATTGACTTTTAGCCAATATGTATCCTTGACGGTTTTAATTTAAAAATAACCTCTGAAAATTACATATAAACATTCTCAAGAAATTGAATGATATGAATTTCAATGTCCACAAAAAAAATTGTATTAAATATCTTCAGTTTCTAAAAAAAAAATCAACAATGTAATGTAGTATGCACAAAATAAATTAAGGTGCAAGTTGTAAGGATAACGATGGATCCTATGTCAAGAAATTGAATGATATGAATTTCAATGTCCCCAAAATAAATTATATACATATCTTCAAATTCTGAAAACAGTACCTCTAATGCAAACAGCAAACTGAAAGCTACTTGTAGCACTAATCAGTTTGAAATTTTGCAACAGGTTGATAATTCAGAAATTTTAGAAACCTTAGGAAAAACTGGTAATCAAAACAAAGTAAAAAACTCAAAACAATGGATGTTAGGATAAATCAGATTACTGATTAGATTCTTATTTATTATTATTAGAGTTATTTCCTTATTACACCTCTATTCTACTCTCTATATATTCCGTCATCAATAATACAATTCCTTACAGCAAATCATTCTATCATGGTACAAGAAAAAATTCTGATCCTAACCTAATATTTTATTTTATTTTATTTTCGTTTTCCGACAAAATTACTGACAGTTCCCGGCGAAATTCCGGTCAAGTTCCGGTCATATTCCGGCTAACTTCAAGCGGTCCCGATCAGTTCCTATAGCATATTCCGACAAGTGCAAACATAGCAGATTCTTGGCGTCCTCAACAGCAGCCATCTCCGGCATCTCTGGTCCGCGGCGTCCGATTCAGCTTTCTGCTCCCTTCAAATTCATCTCAGGCATCATCAATTTGTTTTCGACGCCTTCAAATTTGTGCACCGTCTCCGGTGTCTACGCCGTCAGGTCTTCCTCCGACTCGCAGAGGCTACTCAGGCGGTCTTCATCTCCGGCCAGCCCTGTTCTTCGCGTCCCGGTCCAACAATCACCATTGGCACGTGAGATCTCACGCGTTTAAGTCTATATCCGCGCGTTTCAGCATCCGCGTGTAAGGAACACGCATGCTAGCAATCACTGTACATGACGTCCACGCGCACTAGCTTTTCTTTTTTTGTGAAGTTCACGCATTTGGCAGCTTTTGGCAATTTGTTTGTCCTTTTGGCCTGGTTCCTTTACGCATTCTATTTCATATCCTCATATGCTTTATTTGGCGCCTTTATCTCGGGAAGATTGTTCCGCTAATTGAATTACGGAGAAAGCTTTGTTTCAGGCCAATTTGAATGGTTCCAACTGTCAACCTTCGTCGAATCAGTGGATCAATGATTCCGGTGCTACATCTCATATTACTGCTCATACCAGTTATCTTGATAAGGTACAATGTTATCGTGGTTCTGATGCTATTCTTGTTGGAAATGATGAATCATTATCTATTTCTCACATCGGTCAGTGTCATTTCTCTGGTTTTTCTGTTAATGATGTTCTTGTGGTTCCTAAGATTACTATAAGCTTATTTTCCATTAGTAAGCTTACTCATGATTTACGTGTCTGTGTTATATTTGATGTTGACGCATTTTCCACTGAGCACAAGCATATAAGGAAGATAATTGGTAAAAGTCGTCATAGTTTAGGTCTTTATTTTCTTGAGATTGGTGATTCCAGCTTTTTAGGCAAATTACGCTCTACGAAGCTTCATGTTTTTTTTGAGCAGTGGCACTCTCGCCTCGGTCATGTGTCTCATGATACTGTTTAGTTATTGAGGCAACAAAACCTTATTTCTGTCACTTCTGTTATGCCTGCATCTGTTAGTTGCTCTCCTTGTCAGATGGAAAAGAGTAGCCATTTGCCTTTTTCCACTAGTGACAAGCGCGCTACTGGTTTGTTGGATAAAGTGAATTGTGATTTGAGGGGGACCGGCTCCTATTTTATTTGCAGGTGGTTTCTCTTATTATGTGGTTTTGATCGATGATTTTTTAGGATTCACATGGTTTCTCCCGATGCGGTATAAGTCGGATTTCTATTACACATTTATCCAGTTTCAGAAATTCGTTGAGACCTAGTTTTCTGCTAGGGTTAAAAAAATTCAGACCGATGGTGGCACAGAATTTACTAATCACCGACTTCGGGCTCACTTCATATCATATGGCATTCATTATCAGATTTCCTCACCATATACACCTGCTCAGAATGGCCGAGCTGAGCGTAAGTATCGTCACATTGTTATCGTCACAGAGACTGGCCTAGCCATGTTTTTTCACTCTTCTATGCCACACTGTTATTGGGTAGAAGCTTTCTCCTCTGCGGTTTACATTATTAACCGTTTGCCTAATTCAGTTCTTTGTGGCAAATCACCCTTTTAGATTGTTTTTGGTCATGTGCCTGACTATACCCTCTTTCACGCATTTGGTTGCTGTGCATTTCCAAGTCTGCGTGCCACTTCTACTGATAAGTTTGCACTGTAATCTATTAGTGTGTTTTTATTGGCTACAGTCCGCGTCACAAGGGCTTCCAGTGTCTCAACCCGACTTTTGGGCGCATCTATGTCTCTCACAATGTTCATGTTGATGAAACTTTATTCCCTTATGTCTCATCTTCCACGGATAGTCATTCTATTTCAGATCTGGAGATTTCATCTTTTTTATAGAGCTATTATTTCATCGATTGAGGACACCATGCCTGTGCCCGTCCTAGCCGTACCTCCTTCACCACCATGCTCCATCTGGATAGCCAACTCGGACCCGGCTCCTTAGTCGCTGGCCACCATGCCTTAACCGCCGGTCACCATGCCTCAGCCAGTCTCGGATGTTCTTTCTCCAGCATCTTCTGAAGGCCACTCTCCTGTCACCTATGCTCAGCCTTTTTTTGGCATCCTCAACTGGTTCGACTCTTCCATCTTTATTATAGTAGCTTCCTACCCATCAGATGGCTACTCGGTCCTCTACTGGTGCCATTTAGCGCTAGGATTATTCAGATATTATTGCTCATGGTCTCACTGTTGCACTTTTTTCTCAAACAGAGCCCATTGATTATTGCTCTGCCCTTCAGGATCTAGCTTGGGTTTCAGCCATGGATAATGAGATGGCCGCTCTTCGTGGTCAGCACACTTGGGATTTGGTGTCTCGACCTTTGAATGTCAACCTTGTGGCTCCAAATGGGTCTATAAGCTCAAGTATCGACCAGATGGCACTACTGAGTGTCACAAAGCTAGACTTGTGGTGCATGGTTTCTCGCAGATTTTGGGTTTTGATTTTGACCACACTTTCACTCCTGTGGTCAAAGCCTCCACTGTTTGGGCAGTCATTATCATAGCCACCATGCGTTCTTGGACACTTCATCAGTTGGACGTCAAGAATGCTTTCCTTAATGGTGTTCTTGATGTTATGGTCTACATGAAGCAGCCCATTGGGTATCAGGATTCTGCTCATCTAGACTACGTTGGTCGCTTGCGAAAGGTCATTTATGGTCTTAAGCAGGCTCCGCGGACTTGGTTCTAGCGCTTCAGCAGTTATCTGACATAGCTTGGTTTTTAGTGCAGCTCAGTCGATACTTATTTATTTGTCCTCTCGAGAGGGCGGTGTTACTGTATCTACTTGTGTATGTGGACGATATCATTATTATAGGCAACGTCTCGACTCTTCTTTTCCAGTTCATTGATCGGACACACAAAGAGTTTACTATTAAGGATCTTAGTGCTCTTCATTACTTTCTTGGTCTTGAAGTTTCACTTACCTCCTCGGGTTTACTTCTTGGCCAAGCAAAGTATGCTCGTGATATTTTAACTCGGGCTGGTATGTCTGATGCGGCACCTGTTTCCATGCCATTTGTTGCTGGTTCTCAACTTCACAGCTCTAATAGCCCTCCGTTTCTGGATCCTACACGATATCGTTCTCTTGTTGGTGCTCTCCGATATCTCACCATCACTCATATGGATTTGGCATTCTCGATCAACACGGTGATCCAGTATCTTCAAGATCCCAAAGATGACCATTTCACTGCAGTGACACGGAATTTTCTATATGTTCGTGGCACTCTTCATTTTGGTCTTAGCTTTTGTTCTGCCAGTACTCCTGAGGTGTTAGGGTCTCTGATGTTGAATGGGTTGGCTTTCTGGAGACTCATCGGTTCACTTATGGTCATGCGGTTTATCTTGGTGGGAATCTGGTTTCTTTGAGTGCCAAGAAACAACCCACTATTTCTCGCTCCTGCACTGAGTCTGAATACCGTGCTCTCGCCAACACTGCTTCAGAGGTGGTTTGGCTTACTCATTTGCTTCGTGATCTTCGGGTTTCACTTTCTTGTTCTCCATTGTTGTTATGCAACAATAGCAGTACTATCTTTTTGGCTCGGAATCCGGTGGCGCACAGGCGGACGAAGCATATCGACATTGACTATCATTTTGTTCGTGACTTGGTGATATCTGGAAAGTTGCACTTTGCTCATATTCCTACTTCTCTTCATAATGCAGACATCTTCACCAAGGGGCTCTCTTGTCCGCTGTTCAAGTATTTTTGGTCCAAGTTGTGCGTCGACGAGCATCCGACGCTTCGCTTTAGGGGGGGTGTTAGGATAAATCCGATTACTGATTAGATAATGTTAAGGAATGTAGATATTACTTGTAATTGTAATTCTATTTCCTTTTCATACCTTGTATAGGTATTTTGTACTACTATATAATGTAGCCTGAGATCATGAATACCGACACACATTATTACTCTTATTTTCTAAATGGTATTAGAACCAGAAATCCTGAAACCTTATACCCTAAATTTTTCATCTTAAATTTTTTGCCGTTCGCTTGCCTTTTCTCCGTTAAAAAAAACAAAGAAGGAAGTTGGTGTCGCTGCCCGCCGTCGAAATCCGCTTAGCTTCTCTCTGACCGGCGCCAACCTGCCTGCTACTCCGACCAGCACTAGCCTTGCTTTAGTTTCTGTCAGGATTAACCATCTACTGAGCTCGTTTGCTCCAATTTCCATCGGCGTGAACCATGCGGCAAGAAAGTTTGCTCCAGTTTCCACTAGCATCAATCATCCCACAAGGTCATTTTCTGACGCCAACCTGCCTGCTACTCCTACAGGTGCCATTTGCTCAAGGCGATAAGGCACAAACGGTGTGCATGAGATTTATACGTGCGACTAACCTTCGAGAAGTGCGTCCATGTACTATTGCACAGACGTGCGCCACTTCCCACCTAGTTTCTGTTCCATGCACATATTTACTTTATTTTTATTTTTTTATTAAAAAAATAAATCAATTCTGTAATGGCTATTTTTGTTGGCACCGTTACCTCGCTGCCAAGATTTGCGGCTGCAGCCTCCAGCTTCCTTGCTCGATCTAATTTTGGCCCTTCTCTGTTTGATGACCGATGGAGTAAGACCCTTAATTTATTTAATCAGTTAAAATTTTCTTCTGACCATGGGCCAAGTAAGCCAATTTTACCCTAGATTCTCAATTTGAGAGCCTCGTATAATATTACTGGTGACAAAGGTTCTCTTATTGACATTACTGTTGCTACCTATTCTATTAACGTTCTACTGCCTGATGGATCTTTGTCATATGCTGCATAATATGGGTCTTTGCGTTTTGGAGATATTACTCTTACTCATATGCTTTATATACCTACACTATGATGCAACTTATTATCATGCTCTAGATTGTTGTCTGTCTTGAAATGTCTAGCTTTGCTTCTAGAAAATTATTGCATTTTACAGAAAATTAGTACGAGGACTGTGATTGGTGTGAGTGAGCAGCAAGGGTGGTTTATTGGCTTCATCTGCTTGATATGTGTGTTAAGTCTCATATCCCGCAGTCAGTTACAACAGTTGCTACAGTTTCTTCATCTAATTTATAGCATCAACGTCTTGTTCATCCATCATGTACGGTGTTGTCTTCTGTTCATACTCTTGATTTTAGCACAGAAAAATACTTATATACCTTGCTCTGTGTGTCATAGAACAAAACAGACTAGACATAGTTTCTCATTGAGTTTTTCGAATGCTAGTTCTTTGTTTGAATTGATACATTGTAATGTTTGGGGGCCTTATAGTACACCATCTTCTAGATGTGCATATTATTTTTTAACTATAGTTAATGATTATTCCCAAGCTGTTTGGGTTTATTTATTAGTGGTTAGGTCAGATGTAGCTTCTAGATTTATAGAATTTTGTGCTTTGATGAGCGGTCCATTCATCGTGTCTGTACTGATAATGGTACAGAATTCCTACCTTTGAGATCATACTTTACTGGATCCGGCATTATTTTTAAGACTTCTATGGTTGATACACCACATCTGAATGGTCATGTAGATCACAAGCACCATCATATATTAAATGTGGATCGTGTTTTGCTCTTTCAACCTGTTTTTCCTATTGATTTTTAGGGAGAATGCGTTCTCATTGCTGCATATTTGATAAACCAAACACCGATGAAGAAACTCAATGGTCGTAAAACCATTTGAGTTACTCTACGGAAGCACTCCCAACTACAAGCTTTTGAAGGTCTTTAGTTATTAGTGCTTTGCCTCATAATTCCTAGATACTGCGACAAGTTTGCACCAAGAAGTCAACGATGTTTGTTTCTTGGTTATCCTGCCTGAAAGAAAGGCTATCATCTTTATGACCTGGAATCCTGCACTTTCTTCAACAGTCGATATGCTGATTTTTTTGAAGACCAGTTCCCGTATGCAAATGCTCCAACATCGGCCTCATCAGTGGATCCCAACACCACCACCACCTCACCACTGGCATCACCTCCGCCGCCGGCAAAGTTGTACCAGCCGGTCACCGCGCCGCATTTTCAGCCGGATCCGACAATCACCTCTGATCACCGGTCTTCTCCATTGCCGGTCCGGTCTTATAATGCACAGCTTGAGTCGATGCCGCCCCACACGCTTCATCGGTCACCCCACGCACTTCATCGGCCGCTAGCATCCATAAGCCACACATCTCACGCACCGCTGTCTACCAACCTGATACCTTCACTTCCGCCTAACGCGGCGTCTCAGACTCTAGACTCTGCCTTCCACCGCCAGCTGATGCCTGCTCCGCCACCTGTATCACCAGTAATACCAGCGCCTCCTCCGATCGCCGAGATGCCTCCTACCCGATAGAGTGTTCGTAATTGTCGACCTCCTTCTTACATGGATGATTATGTCTGTGTTGTTCATACTGAAGACCCCCCCAACAGTGATACGATCGCTCCTATGCAATCACTATCCTCGGGTGTTCTCTATCCTCTTACTAATTACATAAATTGTGATAACTTTTCTATTACGCATTCTAGATTTTTGGGTACAGTAACTTCTAGTTGAGATCCCACCACTTATTCCGAGGTGTCAAAGCATGCTTATTGGAGAATTGATATGGATGAAGAAATTACTGCGCTTGAGCGCAAAAAAAACATAGATGTTGACTCCTCTCTCTCTGGATAAGCCTGGCATTGGTTGCAAATGGGTATACCGCACCAAGTTAAAGTGTGATGGCACCATCGAATGACATAAAGCTCGCTTGGTGGTTCTTGGGAATTGTTGGGTTGAAGGGATCGACTGTGCTGAGACATTTGCTCATGTTGCAAAGATGAGTTCGGTTCACCAGTTCCTATTTGTTGCAGTCATTCGTGGTTAGGAACTGCATCAAATGGATGTGCATAATGCTTTTCTCCATGGCGATCTGCATGAAGAGGTTTTTATGCGGCCTCCTCCCGGCTATCCTACTCCCCCCGAACAGGTATGTCACCTTTAGAAATATCTTTATAGTGTTCACCCCGCTCCTAGAAATTGGTTTGTTAAGTTAGCTCAGGCCTTGTGTGCATTTGGGTTTGTTCAAAGTAAAGCAGATTACTCTCTATTTGTGTTTTCCCATGGTTCGGTTTCTTTGCACGTATTGGTTTATGTGGATGAATTGGTTATTGCTGGATGCTCTTCTTCGCTTATCTCTGAATTCAAGAAATACTTGAGTTCTTGTTTACACATGAAAGATCTTGGTCCACTTAAGCATTTCTTGGGTATAGAGATTGCTAAAAGACCGGAGGGGATATTTTTTTCACAACGAAAAAATGCCCTAGACATTTTATCTGATACAGGTTTATCTGCTTCTAAACCAATTGATTTTTTTATGGAGCAACAACACGATTTGGCATGTGTTAAGGGTCCCTTTTACCATGATCCTGAGCAATACCGGTGTCTGGTTGGGCACCTGATATACCTCACTATCACATGTCCTGAACTTAGCTATTCTGTTCATACACTTTCTCGGTTCACGAAGTATCCATGTGTCCCTCACTGGCAAGCTACAGTTCACGTTTTGTACTATTTGAAGAGTCCTCATGGTCAAGTTTCATTTCTCTCTTCCCGTAGTGCGTTACAGTTGGCTGCTTACTATGATTCTGATTGGGATGCATGTCCTATTACCCGGCGTTCTCTTTTCAGATATTTTTTATGATTCGTGATTCTATGGTTTCTTGGAAGACTAAGAAGCAACCCACAATTTCTTGGTCTTCTGCTGAAGTGAAGTATCGTGCTCTGACTGCAACCTATTATGAGTTATTATGGCTTAAATATTTGCTTAAAGACTTGGGGTTTGCGCATACTACTCCTATGTGTTTATTTTGTGACAGTCAATCTGCTCTTCATATTGTGGAAACTATAGTATTCCATGAACGTACAAAGAATATTGAAGTTGATTGTCATTTTGTCCAGGATCTTGTGCAGTCTGATACTATTGTTACTTATTATATCCGCACAATTGATCAATCTGTAGACTTGTTTATCAAAGCTCTCAGACGTAACCAGTTTCATTCATTACTTAGCAAGTTGGGCTTTTCTGATCCCCATTCTCCAACTTGAGGAGGAGTGTTAAGGAAGGTAGATATTACTTGTAATTGTAATTTTTACCTAGCTTGTATAGATATTTTGTACCACTATATAATGTAGCTTGAGATCATGAATACAAATACACATTATTACTCTTATTTTCTACCAATAATAACTCAACTTACTTCATTGAGATGAGTGCAGGGGACTCTCCTCTCCTTACCTCATCTAAATCTAAAAGATTTGACTAGTTAAATACTGATCAAACTATGACAACTAACCATAACCTTACCACTAAAAAATATGCCTCCTTGAGGCAAATCAAAGAAAACCTTTTGGAATCCCAAAAAAGGCTTAATTCAATCTTAAAAGACACCAAAAAATTGGATAGCTCAATGCCTAACTCACAAGAGGAAGAAATCTTAGCTAACCAAGATCATCCTGAGATACCCCTTAAGCCCAGGTAGTATAATAAGAAAGATTATACTTCTACTCCAAAGACAATCTCTATGAGATCCACATTGAAATATAACAAAAAATTTAAATGATTAAGCTTAAAATTTTATCATAGAATGCAAGGGGAATTGGTAACAATCCCACACAAACAAGGATTAAGGATATTAAGAAATAATTCAAAACTGAAATCATAGCTATAATGGAACCAATGTTACAGAATGATGCCTTCCAAGAGATAGCTAAGAAGACAGACTTTAAATCCTATCATAACAGCCCCCTTAAAAAATTTGGATCTTCTGGCAAGAATCAGTGAATCTTAACATCATCCAAAGTGAAGATCAACTTACACTTTGTGAAATAAACCACAATTCTATATCCCAGAGTTGCCTCATAGGTTTTATATATGCTAAATACACAATTAAACAAGGAAAATTCTTATGGAATTAAATATTGAATGTAACTCAGAAGCCTTTATGTTTATTGGGACTTTAACATAATTCAAAAACAAGAGGAATACATGGGCTCCCTGAATCCCTAGCCAAAGAGGTATAATCAACTTCCAGAACTTTATATCTAAGACCAAGCTCACCACAGTCAACACCTCTAGTAACCTCTTCACTTGGATAGAATGAGGCCTAAGGGAGGTTTGAGAAAGGTTACATAGCGCCGTAACAAATAAACTATGAGATGCAGCCTTCCCTATATCTTATGCCCAAACCTTGGCAAGGATTCAATCTGATCATTCACCCTTAATTTTGACACTCTCTAACAATCTGATCCCAACAAAACCTAGGCCATTTAGGTTTCAAAATTGTTGGTTTTCCCACTCTGATTTCTTTAAACTGATTGAGAACTCATGGAATATCCAATCCTATTCTTCAAGAATGAAAATTTCAGTTTTAAATTGAAAAACACTAAACAGGCTTTAAAACTTTGGAACAAAAACATTTTTGGTAATATCATTGACAAGGTAAAGGTAGCAGAAGAACTTTTCTCTATTGCGGAGGCATATTTGCAATAAGCTGAAACTCCAGAAATCCTAACTCAGTATAATAGAGCTAAAGCTAAACTGATCTTGGCCCTAAAAAAACAATATACTTACTAGAAACAAAAGTCAAGGGTGAAATGACTAAAAGATGGTGATTTAAACACTAAATTTTACCACCATCATGTTAAATCAAAACACAAAAGATAAACCATCTCTTCAATCAAGAATGATGTTGGTGATTGGTTATATGATCACAGTTCTATTAGAACTGAAGCAGTAAGCTTTTATTAAAGACTTTTATCAGATGATCACAAAGATCCCTCTAGAATCAACACAGCAGTAATGCTGGAAAATTTTCCACAAGTAATCAATGAGGAAACTAATAAACTTCTAATTAAGCCTACAATCAGTGAAGAAATCTCAAACATTCTTAAAGACATGGACTCCTTTTAAGATTTTAGGCCTATAAGGTTATACAATTTCATAAATAAAATCTTATCTAAAATCATAGCTCAGATGCTAAAACCAATCTTAAATGATTTGATCTCCAAAGAACAAACAACTTTTGTGACTGACAGAGAATTAGCAGAAAATGTTCTCCTTATGCAAGGAATGGCTAATTATATTCATTCCAAAACCTGGAATCAATATAATTATAAAACTTTACATGATGAAAGCCTTTGAAAGGATTTCCTGGGATTTTCTATCAAGACTCTTAAAAAATTTTGGCTTCTCTAACCACCTTAACAACATCATAATAGGAAACCTGAGAGCCGCCTTTTTCTCCATCCTAATAAATGGAGAACCATTTGGTTTCTTCCAATCTTCTAGAGGTAAAAAGCAAGGAGACCCTTTGTGTCCCTTTCTCCTTATGGCAGAAGCTTTTTCAAGAAGCTTGAACTTTCTCTTCCAATATGCAAATGTTGGACTATATAAGCTGCCAGGATTAATGAAACATGTAACCCACCTTTCCTTTGCAGATGATACTGCAATTTTCTTAAGATATTCAAAACAAGGAATCAAAAAGTTAATGGTATTTCTAAAAATATAAGAATATGCATCTGGTCAGAAAATTAATTTTGAAAAATCATCTTTCTATATCTTAAAACATGCTCCACTAAGAATTACATCAGTATTCAAATCAGAGTTTAACATAATGGCTAGTTCCTTGACTTTCAAGTATCTGGGCTGCACAATCTTCACAGGCAGGAACAAAAACATATACTATTATGGCTTATTGGATTCCATCTACTCCGGAATCAACTCTTGGAAAAATAAAAGCCTTAACCATGCTGGAAGAGTAACTTTATTAAGACATGTTCTTGCAACTATACCCTTGCACATTCTAACAGTTTTAAAGCCTACTCAACATACCATTAACAAGCTTCATAAAATGTTTGCTAAGTTTTTTTGGTTAAATTAAGATCTGACTAATAACAAAAGTAAAATTTGGAGAAGTTACACAAAATTAACTCTTCCAAAAGAAGAAAATGTTCTTAATTTAAAAGACTTAAACACTATGACCAAAAGTTTTCCCTTGAAGCTATGGTGGAAGCTTCAACAGGAAAATCACTATTGTCCCAGTTCATGTGGTCAACTCCTGACAACAAGAAAAATTCTAAATCTTGGAAAAGAATTATAGAGGTCCAGGACATAGCCATTTGCAACTCATATGTTCAAATTGGTAATGGTGAGTCATCTATCTAGAATGCAAATTGGACTAATTTAGGTCCACTTACTAAGCTCTGGCCCTCAGATACTAATCCTTTTTAGCCAGAAATGTCTATATCATACTTTCTGAGCCAAAAGGACATTTCTATTCTCCAAAATTATTTTCCAAGTTGAATCATTTTCCATCTCCAAGCCGAACATATATTATATACGAATCACAAGGATGAACTGATCTAGACTAAAACTGAGAATGGAAATTTCACTCTGAGTTCTTCTTATGAGCTTTTAAGACATAGAAAACTTAAAGTTCCATTATTTAAGTTTCTATGGTCCTCTCTTGCCTCATAAAGTAAGCTTATGGAATTGCAAGCTTATGAATAAACTGATCCCAATGTCGGACATCTTGGAAGATTTTAATCTTCACCTACCATCCAAGTATTGTTTTTGTAACAACAACTAAGATGATTCTCATCATGTATTCAGCTCTTGTGATTTCTCATACAAAATCTAGCAACCAGTAGACAGAGTTTTTAACATTCAGCACTCTTTTCATGCCATTCTCTGGAACAAATTCTTATTATGCTGGACTCTAAATGTTAAACTAAAGCTGGCCTCTAATATCATCAGATCTATACCATGTATTGTTACTTAGGCTTTATGGTGTGCTAGAAACAGGTTCATCTTTAAGGGTATTGCTCAAAATTAGAAAACCATTTGTATAACCTTAATGAACCTAATAAATGACATGCTATTAGCTCATAAAATAGATGCTCAATGGAATCTGTCTGCATCAATCCCTACTCTCCAAATGTACAGAACTTTGAAAAAGAAAAAGGGACCAATGGCTATTTCCTAGTCCCCTTCAAATACTTTTAAGATCAATGTGGATGGTTCTGTCTTATTGAATGGTGTAACAAGCATTTGTCTAATTTTGAAGGATGATAAAGGAATGCATATAAGATCCTCTTCTATGTCTACCCCCACATTGTACAATTTTGGAAGCTGAAATGACAGCAATCCTCTAGGGACTCAAAATAGCAGAGGAGCTTAATATCAATTCTCTGATGATTGAATCTGATTCACTAATAGCAGTGAGATGTTAATCTATAGAAAGAAGTATTTGGTAGAGAATGGAAAAGATTGAATGCTCTTTCACACATATTATGAGAGAAGGCAAAAAAAGTTTTAGACTCATTAGCCAAACTGGCTTCTCTGAATTAGGTAAATCAGGTATTTGATCTTACTGATCTTCCACCTGACATTCAGGGTTTAATCAATCTTGATGTGATTAGTCTCCCTTATATCAGAAATGGATAAGTTGCATTTTAATAGAACTGTTAGGATTAAGGAATTGCTAATTTGGCTGATATTGTGTTTACCATACCTATCTCTATTCTGTTTCTATTTAGTAGAAACTTATACTACAGGTTTCTGGTTTATTATGATAGGCTAAGATGGGAAGGCTACATCACATTTGAATCTATCCATGTTGAAGAGACCAAGTGCTGATACATCAAAGAAAATGTTGTCCATGGAGAAGAGATCAAGAGTTGATACAACTAAGAAGATGTTACCCATGGAGAAGAATCCAGGAGCTGATACTTCAAAGAATATGCTGATCAAATGTCACATTGGAGCTGTTGTTCTTATGGAAGCTGATCGCTACACCATACATGCTTCTGAATTTTTCAGTTAGACAGTCCAGAGAGTAACTCTTTTCTGGGGAAGAGCGTTGCAAGGGGCTGTTGTAAAAAGCCGCCTCTTCCTATCGACACAAGGGTGTGGAGGCAAGAAAGCGGTAGGCCATAATAGACCTCGATATGGGTTTGGGGTCATACACTTCATTGACTTAGGGGTTTTAGATGAAGAATATGGAAATCAGCTATTTGTAATTAGCTTTCCCATGTTCGCTTTTCTAGCTGTATATTCAAAACTCTCAGTTAGTTTTTACCACTATTTACAAGGTCTGAGGAGCCTAATTTATACCCTCTCATTTAGGTGAGTATTTTAATTTAAAAAAACATATCTTCAAATTCTAAATAAATTTTAGCAATGTAATCTAGCAATCACTACTATAGGATAGGGGCAATGGCACTAGCAAAACACCTCATTCGCACAGGTATTTTGGCCCCCAAAAATACAGGTGCGTAAGTGTAGCGGTGTAAGAAGGCATGTCATATGTACCGATAAAATATACTGTTTTATGAATGCTTTATGCACCGGTAATCACAACTGGTGGATAAAGATAAAGAAACCTTATAAATTTAACATACCGGGAATTTAAATGCCGGTGTAGAAAATATGTAGTGTAGAATGTTCAAAATGATAGGGGGCACAAAATATTTGCACTGTACATTGATAGATCCCGATGTGAAATGTAGCATAACTTTACACCGGTAAAAATAAAAAACACATGTAACATATGCACCGGTATTAAATTTTACACTGGTATGAGAAACTACACCGGTATGTGATAAAATGTCAGCATTACCGGTGTAATTTATTTTTTAAAGGAAAAATATATTATTTAAATTTGATACGATTTTTACACCGGTATTTATAAGTTTTACCGGTGTATGAGTTGAATAATATTTGCAATGCTCAATTTTTTACGGTGGCCCCTTCCAGATCATTTCCGAGGCAATCACAGCCAGAAATACTTGCATCTGAACTATTGTAAATTTAAAACCTTGGATAATGTAAGAAACTTCAAACACGTATGATAATATTGATCGAAAAAACACACGAATTTATTGAAATGATGAATAGAAAATGTATCTTCACCATGAATGGAAATAAATTTAAATACCACACAAGTTTAGTATGACTAAACACCAACAACAAATAATTTATATGATCAACCACAAAAAATCAATTATCAACCTATTATATTGTTTTTATCATCGAGAAGTTGCAACGAAGTGTTTGCCTGATGTTGGTACTCATCGAGCCAAGCCTTGCAACATCTCTCTGCAACACCTTGAATTTCTTACACATGACCCTCTGAGAAGATCTGTCAATTTGAAACTTATGATGTTAATGAAGAATGTTATGTGTAATAAAAATTTTGAATAACTAATTTTGAGATGTAATTTTTACCTCTAGGATATTGTTTGTCTCTGAATGATTAACAAATTATTCCATGAAAAGCATGACGGAGTACCCCACATTGCCATGAATCATTATGGGTTCAGTACTGCACAGGAATGGTTAATTTCATTACCAATTTTTAACCTAATAAATAATGTTTATGAAATGACAGAATGACTAACCTTAATGTTCTTGATTCTCCAAGTGCATTCGGGTTCTGGCTCCATCTCTCTATTCTCTCTTTGGTATGTGAATGCAAGCCTATCATGAAAGTAAATGAAAATGGTAACTTCTTCTAGTATATTAAAATACTGTCTTATTATTTGATTGATCGTAATACCTGGAAATGACCCTGAGTTTGATCAAATTGGTTGGTTTGATACCCCCTGACAATGTGCCTAACGTGAAAGCCTCTTCCATTCTAGGACAGATGAGGATGAGGTACCAATAATCGCCGAGGGGAAATTTACGGGAATTAATTACTAAAATTGAAGAGGTTTGAAATGTAAATGTTAAATATGGAAAAAAAACCTTACATTCTAATGTATGGGACAGTGTAGAACTCACCCTATGTTTCCTTAATTGTTGTCCAGATAAGGATGAAATGCTTTTCGACCTCCTGATCGATGTTGGTCAAGGTTCTACAGTTTGTATGGCTGAATTGGATGCGGCCTGCATTATCTTCCCTGATTTTCTCCCTTTCTCCCAGAGGTTCCTATACTGGTAAGGATAGTTAAATAATTAAATCCTAATTGATTAAAAATACAAATAAGGATGTAAGGTTTTAAACTCACCCAATCCACGCATCGATCTATGCATTATCGATCCACGTCATCGATTTCATGTTCTCGGTCTTCTTCCCGAACTAGAACAGAACATCTATGCCCACACCATTGGTGTACTTGCATGGAAAGGTCGATGGTCAAAAGATAGGGAAGAACATGCATTCCTTATTCCTTATCATTTCCACGATAGATGCATTGCATTCCAGGATGAATCTCTCCATGATCAGCCAATCTCTCTGGTTTCGTCTATTAATAATCTGTGTAGGAAAAATTACACGAAATGCTAACTTGAAAATATATAAATTGATGGTTGTAAGCAATGAATAACAAATGTTTGCGGTTCATTGGAGGACCTGTTTTGGTAGCTTCTTGAATTTTTCTCTCATTGACAGCCGGTAATTAGTGCTTGAATGGGATCTCTTCCTCGTATTACCCTGTTACACAGATTCATAAATATGCACATGTCACTATAATTTGTGCAAAATGAAAGTTAAGTTGTTACAAAAATGTACCCCATCATCGGTGAGAATCATAACCTCCTCGTCTTCGTCAATCATTTCCATGTAGGCATCATCCTCATTGATGTCACTTGGTTGCTCGTCTCGCTTTCCTATTAAGGACACAGGCCAATCCACCATGCTATTCAAGGCCTCTCCAACGTTATCGAGTTGATGGCCAGCCGAGGGAAATCCCACCCTAAGATGGTAGACTAACTCGTATACTCTCACATAAGCCACGCTACCATGTTGGGCATCTTGATGATGAGGTATTTGTCACAACCCATGCAAGACCATTTTCTTCCTACCTATATGGCTTTCATGTACAAAGACAGTTGTTCTCCATCCAGTTCGTTAGAGAGTTAAGTAAAATGATAAGTTTCATAATTAAGAATTCAAGATGTGTAATTTATTGTAAAGAAAATGAATATAATTATGTAGGCGTATCTCCTCATCACCTTTTCTATCGTTGGGATCTTAACCCAACTTTGTAGCACCCGTAGCAAGGTCATCCATCGCCTTCTTAATATACTTTCTTGGGATCATCAAGGCATGTGGGGATCTCAACACCGTCCACAGATGTGATGCCCTTTACCAGCTACTCAAGATACAATACCATAACCTTCACGATGGGTTGATCATTAGATGGTCTCATCTGTGGGTATGCTTTCTTGAGGAACTGCTACCGCACTTGCTGTGGGAAAGATGAGGAACAACCACCGATGTAGGTAGACCCGTCTGAGTTCCCTTGTACCTTCCTGGGTGATCGTTCTTCTTTGTAGCCTTTATGAGAATGTCTTCACCCGACTGTAGTATAAATCTTCCTTTTTTCCTTCAGCTCATTCATTTTCAAATGTATTAATACTGGAAAGAAAATTTCTATAAGAAGAATGTATAAATGATGTACAGATTAATTTACGTTAGAGATATTTGTATAGCTTACAACGTCAGGTGCGATCTTTTGAACCACTGTCAATATGTATAACAATTTCTTCTCCTTGTTTGCCTCAAGGTAGACAAGAGATATTTCCAGTTTGAACTCTTTCTAACTGAGTTGTTGCTTAATCTCCTCTTCAGTGAAGCCCTCAGCGGTCAACCTATTTCTCTCTTTTTCCTTTAGCTCCTCACTTAGTTTGTCCAGGACGTATTGATTACCCTTTCTCCCAGTGTGGTGGGTGTAATCCTTGCCCACATTGTGCTCAATTGTTGTCTCTCGAATCGCTTGATATAGTTCAAATTGTTTTATATATACATTAACGGAAGTTATGAGAAACATAGTTACTAACATTAATTCAATGAAATAATACCTAAAAGTATGGGGTCCGACGCCTTCACTCAAACAAATGCCATTCTTCTTCATCCATCCACTTTTACTTCTCCCATGGTTTCACTTCAGATTTGTTGACTTTGTTGTCCAAACCGTGGAGGAATTTTCTTGCCACCTTTGTTTTCCAGTTTCGATGTTTGTCTTTTGCCTTGCACGTGCAACCCTTCTTTAGCATTTGAAGTTGAGCTTCAGTCAACTTGTTTTCAATTTTGAAGCTCACCTACAATGAAACATATGAAAAGGCATCCATTATTCATGTGTTCATTTTAAAATAATTAAACTAAAATTTTGCATTTCAAGTGTCGAATAGCTTACCAAAACATCCTTCCACGAATCTTCCTTTACATAAAACATCATTCCACAACTCTTCCTTTAAATCTTCCAGCACATTGCACCAATGTTTGCTGGTGTAAAATTTGACGCAGCGCCAGAATGCAAAATTGTCGTAAGTCATCCACGTTGTCCAGTTCTTAGTGAAAACTACCTCTTTCCCACGGAACTCAAACACCACAAGGACGGGCTTGTTCTCCTTTGCTAACATTATTGATGACATGTACTAGTTCTACGTCTCCTCATCCAACTTTTGATCTCAACCTTGTCGAATCTCTCTCATTCTTTGCCCCCCAGCCTTGGACAAGTTGTTGTCCTCTTTATTATCAGCCGCTCCTAATTTGCTGGTGCTCTTTCTCTTTCCCATACCAACTGGTGTTTTTGCTACCGACTTCCCCGCTTCATCTCCCTCAACATCCTCTTCATTCTATCTCCATGTGGGGCGGTTCATTTTTCTCTGCACTAGTTTATTCATGTTTTGGCGGTGCTTCTTCCTCAATGTGTATCTGCAATGGGATCTTTATTGGAGGTGGTTCTTGTTTAGCCACATCGGACTCTGTAGCGTTAACCTCCTCCTTCTTGTTTGCTACCGGTCACTTCCTCTTCATGTTTAACTTCCCTTTTGGCAGAATCTACGACAATAGAGTAGATAATTGTTAACTTTATAAGTCAACCAACCCATTGACCTCACAAAATGATACCCAATAATACGTATAGAAAAAAAACATTGATAGAACATGAACATACAACGTCATTGATAGAACATGGACAAACATGTGCACTTCATACTACTATAAGTTAGCCAATGATAAAACTTGAACAACAAAGAAGTGTCACACAGGCAACCCTTATGGCATAAAAATGGCATAGAACCAAGATGTACTATCTCCTCTTATGTACTACCAACATGATCACAAACCACCACATCGGATAACCAAATATATTTCCATGAATATCATATATCTCGAGATCCCCACATTTGTATAATCATACCACACAAGGCTCTCATTTCGGGTTTTCTTCAATAACATGTTTTATGTCATTGAGGCATTTTGTCGAACATGTGTTGGGCATATCAATATTAATGATTCTTTCCCAAAAGTTTGATATGGAAACCCATAGATAAGTAAACAAATATTGCTAACCTTCACCGATGCAACAAAAATGGGAAAACTTCCTCTACTTTGATGCCCAAACTGGCAAAATTGGTGATTGTGGTGAAGTTCTTCTTTCTCTTGTAGTTGGGCAAGGGTTGTGGGCTCTTCAACCTCTTATAGCAAAGATAGTGGGAAGTTACGGGAATTTATGATGATTGATGAGGATTTATGGTGGTTAATTGTAGTGGAAACTGAAGGGAGGAAGAGTGGAGGGCGATTTTGGTGAAAAACTGATGGGGTTTGATGAGGAGAGAGCGGTTATGCTCGTTTGAACTTCCCATATATATATATATATATATATCCTTTTTTCTTACACCAAAAATATGGATAATACTGGCTTGTAAGTATATACCATGTCAGAATTTGAGTTATAAATTTTCTAAGTATCCAGCACCGGCAGAACTACCGGTGCAAAAAGATGCGTACCATTGTAAAAATGAGATGAAAAGCAGCACGGCTGCTTTAACTCTTTTTTTGGATATCCGAGAGTAAAGGCAAGAAATGTTTTCTAAGTATCCAGCACCGATAGTAATACCGGTGTAAATGGTACGGGTACCGGTGTAAATAAATGATAAAAGCAGTTGCGCTCGGCTGTTTTTATTCATTTAATTGAAAAAATAGCACCTGAGAGCATATTGCCCAAAAGTTTTCCAAGTATCCAGCACCAGTACATATACCGGTGCTATTGAGACCAATGCCAATGTACAAAAATTCCCACCATCGACGAAATTGAAAATTCAAATTCTTTTCAGTTCGTGCCAAAACAATTTGAATCATACATCAGTATTGTCAAAAACAATACTGGTGTATATTGTACACAATGCCTTGAATAATATTTTTTAAATTTTTTTATTTACCTCCCACATATTTTTTGGGCCACTCTAATTAACCAAATTTATTCTTAATTTATTTAATTAGACATCCTATTATTTGTTTCAATGTAATTTTGACAAAGCAAGGGCCCCGTACGATGAAATCAATAAGCATTCTTATAATTTGTAAAATTTTCACTTTGACCCCGTCGACCACTATTCCATTAATCCGAATACGATTTTATAATGCACCATACTTAATAATTTGTGTTTGTGGACCTCCAAGGTAAATACGACTCTAAAACTTGTTGATATTCGTTTCTTGCAATTAGTTCCCCCAAATGTGACATAAGTATACCACACGTTCGGAAACTATATAAAGTACCAAATTTAATATACTGGGATTAAATCATAATTTCAATATAATTGTGCCCTGGTGGTGAATTGACCGAAAGTGTTAGTACATGTTCTAGAGTAACCGGTACAGATTTTCTCAAAGTTTCAATGTGTAATCCGATTATCTCCCAAACTCACTATAGGGTCCAAACCCATCAATTTCCCCAATTATGCAGCTTGGAAATACAATATGGATGTTTGGAGTACCATTTAGTTCAAGCGAATTTCAATTTCGATGTACGAGTAAACTTTTTACTTTTTGCACTTTAGTCCCCCTAAGAATCTTAGAAGCGTCAAAATAAAATTGGCAGCACTAAAATGTGATTCAATACATTACTATCGTGTTCATGTGTTTCTACCCCCAACTGGTGCACAGAAGGACTTGTAATACCAACATTGATTGTTTGCACTATATTACCAAAAATTGCACTATGGCCCAAAAATTTATATGAGGAACCTCCATAGCTCCGAATTGCACATTTTTTTGTATTCCAACCATCCGTGTAATATAATGAAGCTTTCATAACATTTTAGATATAATATGTGTGTAGTAGGTAATTTTACCCCAAAAAAACAAACCACAAAGATTATAAAATCTCTAATTCGGCCCATCATTGCCCAAGTTATTTATGCTAGAATGAATTAGATTCTAATAAATATGCAAGTGTTAGATAGTATAAGTGCAAAAAAGTACGGGGGTGGTACAAAATTAAAATTTTGGCTAATTAATATAGGTTTTCTCCTGTTCCATCCCCGTCACGGGTACTTGTACCAACATTCATGTCCTCTAAATTTCTTTTCCATAAGGTATGGAAATCTTCAACAGCTGTCACAGCATTAAGAAATTGATAATTCATAACCTTGGTCATGTGGTCGAACCAAGATCTCTGATACTTTGATTCTTCAAGCAAGTTCTGTACACCAACCTCCAAGGCTGCGACTCCGGATTCAATGGTAGGGATAGGCATGTCAGATGGTTGTTTTTAGAAAAATTCCACACAAATCTTACCCATTGGTTGCCCATAAATGTCATGTGGATGTGCATTAACTTCGCTCTTGAACAAAGGGGCAAGATAATACTGCAGAAACCATATGGCCCCCATTTTATCCCATTATGCCTTCAACATGATACAAATTCGATGACCAGCACTCCATCAAAGTTTCTTCTTTATTGTGTACAATAATAGGCGGATTTGGTGGACTTCCATGTTCATAGTCATTGGGTCTATTCTAGACGCCACAAAATGATACCACCCATTCATTTCTGGAGATAGAGTCATCTTCGAAATTTTGCTCCAACTTGGTTTGATCAGCTCATCTATATCACTAACTTGCCTAGTTACTGTCCCAGCGATCTCCTTCCCAATTGGATCTTGTAGATAATAGAAGTCACCACCATTAATATAGAGTGCGAGGAACTCGTTTTCATCGTTTTGAATATTGGGAAACAAATCATTTATAGATTCTGGCATGACAAGGACAATTTGCCTCTACAGTACACCTGACTGAGCTTTGGGTTGCACCTCAAAGTCTCATAAAACTCCCTTATGATGCTTAGGTTGAATGGTTGTGGAGTCCCACAAAATATTTTCCACCCGAGCGTGCAGATTGTTTGTTCGAATGGAGGAGAGGAATCTATTCCTCTCTCTAGGTGATGATGGTGTCATTTGTATGATTCATCTACCAACCTAGCATCCTCGGTCACAAAGTTACCATCCGGGTAAGTGTACAACGACGCATTTGGCAGAAAGGGAGAGGATAATTGACGTATCCTTTTCAAATTGGATTTATGTGTCATTTCCAAAAAAACACATTGAAGCATTTGATCAAACACCTTGCATGCAACTCAAGTTAGTCATGATATCAAATGCTATATTAATGTAGTTGAGATTCCAGGGTTAGTTGATCATATAGAAAAGGAATTTAAGTGATTTACTTGATTCTATCGGCATCGTTGTCATACTTCAATTGATATGCCTTCAAAGGTAATACTAGAGGGTGAGAGATGCCAAACTTGGTTTGTGAAAGTGTGTTGATGTTTAGTATTTATAGCACCCGGACTTTTTTTACACAGATAATTATGGCCACATACTAGTGTAGGTAAATGAAAAAAAAAGTTGTGTTTGCCTACTTTTAATAACCATTATTAAAAGACCCGAGAGCAAAGCCAAAAAAAATTTCTAAGTACCCAACACCGATACTATTACTGGTGCATATACATGGCGTACCATTGTATGTGCTGCTTCAAGATGCTTTGATTGGCCTTAATAATAAATTATAGGACCCAAGAACTAACTGTCTTTTTTTCTAAGTATCCATCATCGGTACATATACAGGTGTGTGTGTGTTAACAATACCGGTGTAAATATTGTCGAAAACCAGTTGCTTTAGGCCTCTTTAAATGTAAAAAAATACATTTTGTGACCCGAGACTAAATTTCATAAAGTTTGCCTAAGTATCTAGCACATGTGCGTATGTATGAAACATAGCATCTCCTCTATTTTTCTACACCGGTATTATACTATTTTACCGGTGCATATGAATATATATATATATATATAAACTATACCTACTAAGTTTTAATCCATTCAATACGAATACATTCCAATGGAAGTACGGATCATAACAAAGCTTTAGAAAACAAAGAGCGGTCCACATACATGTCACAATAATTCACATTATAAAAGGATGGGTATTATACAAAACATTGATAGGAAATCCAACTACGTGAAAATTACTATCTATCTCTTCCGCTTCAACACATTGTCACCACCCATTATTTCACCGCTCTCATCAGCCCATAACCCATCACCATGAGAACGCTGTTTCACCAAAGCTCACCCTACATCCTCTAAACCAGGAAATACTGATGGAAACTCTGGACAATCAACTATGACTGGGTGATCAGTTTCCTCTTCAAAGTAAAACTTCTTCCAATGAAGCACCACATGGAACTTCTCATTTGAAGGATCCTTGATATAAAAAACCTGTCGTGCCTGGGAAGCTAAGATGAATTTGTCATATTTGTATCCTACAGGATTCAAGTCGACCAACGTAAATCCCATGAGCTTTTCGAATACAACACTGGAACCATGTTCCACTCAATGGCACTTGAACACAAAAACTTCGAACTCTACATAATCCAACTCCCAAATTTCCTCAATCACCCCATAGAAAGGTATCACAGCAACAACAGGATATTTATCTCTCTTGCTTTCCTGCCACATAGATTCAGATCCAATATAAACACCAATGTGTTACGTCGCGCTCTTCTCATTCTTCTCCAATGTTGAGAAACTGAAGCCATCAACGTTATAACCATAATACCGTCTTACAGTGAAGTTTGGTGTCCTTGCAAACGCTCGTAGCTTATTGGGTATCCCTTCCACATTGTAACACCTGTAAAACCAGATAACTAACCTTGAAGAATGCTCTACATGTATTTTATTCGAGACCCGGTCTGGATAAATCTCTTCCAACATGGAAACATGCTCTTGAACATATATTGCAGTCTCGCTACTATTATATAAAACCTACAAGTGAACTGTCATTAAATCAGCGTTTAAGGGTGTATGAAGCGTACCATTAGACCGTGGAGTTCCATTCCACCTTCCACAGTGTGGTCTGCCGAGAACACCAACCACTCTTTTTCCAACCAAGTTCGATGTACAGCAGTCGATGGTCTCCTAAGTGACATACCTTTGAACAATCGAGGCATCAGGCTGACTACGATTATGAGCATAACCCTTGAAAACAGCCATGTGAAACTCAAATGGGTACGTACAATGCATTCCAACCGGCCCGCATATATGTATCTTCCTAACCAAGTGTACCACGAGGTGCACCATGATGTCAAAGAATGATGGGGAAAGGTACTTCTCCATATGCCATAAAACAACAGCCTCCCATCCAGTTCATCTAGATGTTGCCTGCTAAGATTTTCCTACATATCGAGTTTTAGAAGAAACACAAGCGCATAATAAAAAATCTAACTTCCTGTTCCAAACAACCTTGGATCGCGACGGGCAAAAGTTGTTCCATAAGGATATGACAATCATGGGATTTCAAAGCATTAAGACACAATTCATCATTCATAAACTAACTAACATTAGAGGAGTAACCGGACGGTACCTTCATTCCTTGAAGGCTCTAACACACCAATCTCTTCTCAGCAATTGACAGATTATAAGGAGCAGGCAACAGGTACGTTCTCTTCCGTCTAACCTCCGGTGCCAGATCCAACCCAATACCAAGGTCCACTAAATCTTTCCTCGCATTTAAGTTATCCTTAGTCTTCCCGGGAATGTTTAGTAGCATGCCAATTAAACTTTCACAAACATTATTTATGATATGAATGACATACAAACAACGGTGAACCTCTAAATTCTCCCAATACAGAAAAATAAAGAAAATGGAATTTTTCTTCCACGGTACTTCTACAGCCCCACCACCCTTTGATAACTTTTACCAAGAACAACATTCAATTTCCTCACCTTGTTGTGAATAGCTACACGAGTCAATGGTTTAGGTGTCTTTCTCCTCTCTTTCCCACCAACGAATGCAACCGTGTTATCTCACAACTCATGCTTCAATGGGAAGAATTTTTGGTGACCCAAATAAATAGTCTTACGCTTATTTTTCAATTGATGGTAATCTGTCTCATCCTCACAGATAGGACAATCCTTGTGACCCTTGACCACATAACCGGAAAGGTTACCATAGGTCGGGAAATCATTTATGGTTCAAAAAAGCATCGCCTTCAAGGTAAACTTTTCACCACAAAAACCATCAACCATTGAAGCGCCATCAAATCATAGCCCTTTCAAATATTCTATCAAAGGGGAAAGATAAGTGTCTATGTCATTTCTAGGCTATTTAGGCCCTGAAATCATGATGGGCATTAACATATATTTCCTCTTCATGCACAAGTACGGGGGTGAATTGTAAATGGCAAGCATAATCAGCCATAAACTATGTTTCGAGGACATATTACCAAACGGGTTCATACTATCACTACACAAAGCCATTATCAAATTTCTAGGCTTGGAAGCAAACTTTGGATACATCTTATCAAATTTCTTCCACTGGTCTGCATCAGTCGGGTGTCGAATCATATCATCATCTTTACAACCTCCCTTATCCATGTACCATGTCAGGTTCTTTGCATCCTTAGCATTCTTAAACAACCTTTTCAGCCTTGGAACAATTAGAAGGTACCATATACATTTCGCGGGCACCCGCCTCCTCACCGACACAACATACTCTCCACTAATAGCCACATTTCTCTCTTTCTTATAACGCGACAAATTACATACTAGACAAGCAATATTATCCTTTAACTCACCCATATATAAGACACAATCGTTTTAACAAGCATGTATCTTTTCATACTCCATTCCCATCGGACACAAAATTCTCTTAGCTTTATAAAGGTTGTCCAGCACCCCCTTACCGGATGGAAGCTTCTCATTCAAAATCTTAAGGAATTTATTCATGCTAGTATCACCCCATTAACCAAGACCTTTCAAATTAAAAAACTCCATCAAACATGCCATGACTGTGTCTTTCTTCTTCCAACCGGGATACAATAGTCTATCCTTGTCACCTAGAAAGTTAGCCAAACCTCTGGGCCTCCCTCTAATTCATTAACTACTTCCTCACACATGTCATCCAATTTAGCATCCACAAAACACTCTCCCTCACTACAAACTATCGCCTCCGGTGGTGATTTTCCCCTTGAAACGACCACACCACATAATCTTTCGCAAACTCCTGGCTATACAAATGGAGTTTCAGCATGTTCTTGTTGTCAGTACGATTTTGATTTCTACAATACTGACAAGGACATGATATTCTCTTCTCACGACTAAAAACATGGTCCAAAAACTCATCCACAAAGACAATGTATTCACCGCTCTCCCTACTAACGTTGGCATACACACGCTTATGCCTCTCGATGGCATGATACAACTCTACATATCAACAAATATCCAACAATCGAACTTCAACACATTTTTAACAATACAATTTCATGACCACATCCAAATCATGCATGCTCATTAATGTACCATATACACCAATATTCCACATTACAATTACCGCGTTATAATACGTCCTACAATAAAACAATCAATGGTCATAGCATTTACTACATCAACCTTGAGAACAAATAACGAACTAATATCAACAATTCTACCTCATTCACCATCAAATGATCAAACACACAAGATATTTATGTCTACAAACCAAAACCAACAATGAGATCATTAATATCCATAGATATATATTTTTAAATGGTACTTTCAAGAGTCTTCATAGTAGATCATTTAATACTTTCATCACACAAAAAAAACTATTAATGAACTAATTCTCCCAAAATCCACATTAACCCTCCAAAAAAGGTGGTACGTAGGAGCATTAAATGCACTTTATACACCGATATAGACATATACTGGTGAATATGTATTTTTTTTGAAAAAATAGCATCATATACACCAGTATTATGCGGTACCTGTGTAAACATTCTGCCATTTTCCCGCAATTTTTTTACACACCTATAAAATATATAGAATTCATCTCTTGAAAGACGGTCTTTCCCTAAATTATGGAAATATCAAGGTTTAAACCGCAAATTAGAAGAAATAAAGATAAATTTTTTGGATTGCATTAATCGGGTCATAAACTTTATAACTACTACTCTTTGCATAATAAAATTTTAATATTGCAACTAAAATCTTTTACCTTTTTATAATTCTAATTAAACTCTGTCTTTTCATAAGCCTATAAAAAGATGGTCTTTCCAAAGACTTTGCCGAATATATAACCGGTTTAAAAATAAATATTTTTGGCACCCAATTCAGACAACTTCACCATGTTCATACACTGGTTATTTTGTTACCGGTGCAATAATATACAATAGCATCAGTAGTTACCACCTATACATATTTAACCGGTGTGAAAATTACGAAAACCTACACTGGTAGGCCTTACACAGGTGTGTATGCATTCAAAGGCACCAGTAATATGGTAAACATGAGTTCTACAGGTACAATTGTGTACTCTTGTACACCGATATTTATACTCATAATTTTTTACAGATGCATATGTACCTATTTTCAAGAAGTTTATACACAAAATAATTAAGGTGCAAGTTGTAAGAATAACGATGGATCCTATGTGAAGAAATTGAATGATATGAATTTCAATGTCCACAAAATAAATTATACAGTATTACATACCTTGGTTTCTAAATAAATTTCAGCAATGTAATCTAGCAAACACAAAATAAAATAAGGTGCAAGTTGTAAGGATCGCGATGGATCCTATGTCAAGAAATTGAATGATATGGATTTCAATGTCCACAAAATAAATTATATTACATATCTTCAGTTTCTAAAAATAAATTTGAGTCCTTTTTTTTAAAAGATGGTATTTTTAATAAGTTATGAAAAAATTAAGGTTTAAACTGTAAATTAAATGAAATAATGATAAATTTTTGGGTTGTATGAGTCGGGTTATAAAATTGTAACTACTACACGCTGCATGATAAAATTTTTATATTGCATCTAAGACATCTTACCTTTTATTATTTTAATTAGAGAAAGTCTCAGGAAAGTCGATATTTCCATAAGCTTATGGACAATTCACAGGGATTTTACCTTAAATATTGTAACTTTTTTAAAAATTTAAAAATTGTATTTTATAAGTTTTAAAAAAATTAATAGTACGTATTTGAAGGTGAAAATATAAAAATATATGATACAAAATTTATTTTTTAAAATTCTAAATTTTGTATGTAATTTAACAAATACAGTGTATAATGTAAAAAATAAGTGGCATATCTATAAGCTTGTGGACAGACGGCCTATGAAAAAGCCCACCTTTTAATTAAACTCTATCTTGCCCAAATTTCTCACATTTGCTGTTGACTTTTCCATGGTATTGCACTATTTTTTATTAGCGTTTCTGAGTTAGTTTCGATTTCAATGTTGTTGATGTGGTTAGCTTGAACTAGTTTAATTCCATTCAACAAAGCTATGGTCTCTGCCTGCAAACTAGATTCAGCTGTGATAAATTTTGATAAAGCAACTATCACTTTACCTCTGTGATCTCTGATGATGCCATCTATACCTGCATTGCCACTACTTAGACAAGAACCATCAGTGTTTAGCTTATAATTTGAGGGTAAAGTCCACCTAATGACTCTTAATGATCTCAAGATTTTGGGTTTCTGGTATAAATTTTTTACAAATTTGATAGATCCCACCTGAAATCCAATTTGAATAGGGTGTCGTTAATGTGGTACAAATTTTTTTTTAATATGTTGTTTGACACTAGCTTTATACCCTCAAAGTTATAGGTACTTCTAGCACACCAAAGGTACCAGATCACAACACATGGTATGATTCTGACTAATTTTGCAAAGATTGCATCAGTGGTGGTAAAGTTCCAGTAATAATAAAATCTATCCCAGAGGAACTGAAATGTATTAGGAATCCGCCCGAATGTTCTATCTATTGAATTCCAAATCTGTTGCACCTGAGCGCATGTGTTAAATTGTGGCGTATAGATTCAGATTCATTAAAGGAAAAGCAACATCTTGATGGTAGATGGATTTCGGACTGCAGGTCTACCACAAAGAATTGCTGGACAAGTGAAGTTGGATGCAGAAGGTGTACCTCAGGTCCGGTTAGACTAGATTATAGTTTACAATTGTATTACTGAATTTCGGACTTTGTGTGGATAACAGTAGTACCGTTATTCTTTTCCTTATTCATCTGATGATCTTAGGATTAGTTATCAGGTCCTTGTATAGATAAAAGATCTTCGAATAAATTATCAGAGATAAGGTATCAAGTACCCCTACAATCAAAGGTGGATTTACTTTTTTTTTTAAACTCTATCTTTTCCATAAGTATATGGAAATATGGTATTTCCCAAAAATTTCCCAATAAATTTCAGCAATGTAATCTATTACTCCCTCTGTTTTTTTATTTATGGCACTATAAATTTAGTTGGTTGGATTTCAGTGATAAAAATAAGTTGATGAAATTGAATGTAGAAAGTAAAAAGTAGAATGAATCGATGAAATAGATGGAATCTTACCAACAATGAAAATAATATCAAATAAAAGAAAATATTTATTTATAATAAGTGTTTCTTAAATAATAGGCAAAGTCTTGGGAAAGACGGTCTTTCCATAGGCTTATGGAAATATGAGGTTTAATTCGAATAATAAAATGTAAAAGGTCTTAGTTGCAACATTAAAAATTTAGTATGCAACTTGTAGTAGTTATTAAATTTATAACCCAGTTCATGCAACCCAAAAATTTTATCTTAATTTCTTCTAATTTACCCTTTAAACCTTGATCTTTCCATGACTTATGAAAAGATCGTCTTTCAAGGGACACACTCTAAATAATAAAACAGAGGGTATGCACAAAATAAATTAAGGTGCAAGTTGTAAGGATAACGATGGGTCCTATATGAGGTATAGTGGATAACGCGTCTATAGAATGCGTTTTTTTTTTAAATTAAACCATCCTGAGATGGAGGAAAGTTATATTAGGCTTCCCAGACCCTTAATGAACAATAAAGAAGCCGAAGCTTAGTTTGTTTACAAAATGAGAGCATATTGCTCTTAAAGCAACACCTTGTTGCTTCCAAAATAGTTGAAAAAACCATAAGTAAAACTAGAGGATTACAAAAACTAATGGCTTGGTAGTTGGCGCTCGAACTTGTTAGTGAATCCGAAGAGACACAAGTCAGTGAGAGACAACCTTAACCAAAACCAGAAGCCTATCCTCTAAGTCTTCGTGGAAACTTTGCCAATGCTATACGATAGCTTTTACTTTGGAAAATCTTTTGAAGGTGGCTGCCCGTAATCTTCCTGAGTAAAAATCCTGCCATTTGTCGCCATTCTTCCTATGATCATATGCTGGTTAACCTCTTCCTCCTCAGTCTATAGAATGCGGTTGGACGTGCCCTCTCTGATTGTGATGTCCAACAAATTGCCCAACAAAGGCAATTGGTGGTGGCTCCTCCGTTTCACGAAAAAATTCCTACCTTACTTTTAGGGACATCCTATTATAAATTTCATATTTCTAATTTATTTTTATATTTAATCATAAATATATGATTATAATTCTTTCAATCTTGTAAAAAATAAGGGTAATAATGTGTGTTTGTATTCATGAATTCAGGACATATTATATAGTACAGGATACCTATATAAGCTAGGAAAAGGTAACATAATACAATTACATCTATAATTATGGTAAGAAGACAAATCCAATTCTAATTCCTTAATGCTAGCATGAGGATCGGAAATGCCCAACTTGCCAAGTAAAGAATGGAACTGGTTACGTCCGAGAGTTTTAGTGAAAAAATCCGCTGGTTGGTCTATCGTACGGATATGTTGAGTAACAATAGCGTCAGATTGGAAAAGATCTCGGACAAAACGACAATCAACTTCAATGTGCTTCATGCGTTCATGAAAAACTGGGTTGGCTGCTATGTGGAGAGCAGATTGACTGTGACAAAACAATTTCATAGGAAAAGAGTGAGAAACCCCTAAGTCCTTCAGTAAGGACCTAAGCCATAACAACTCACAGCAGGTAACTGCCATAGCACGATACTCTGCTTCAGCAGAAGATCGAGAAACAGTAGGTTGCTTCTTAGTCTTCCAGGAAACCGGAGAATCACCAATCATAACAAAATAACCAGATAATGAACGCCTAGTAATTGGACAGGCGGCCCAATCTGAATCACAATAAGCAGTCAATTGTAGAGTACTACGGGAAGAAAGAAATAAACCTTGATCATGATGACTCTTCAGATAGTGCAACACACGAACCGCAGCTTGCCAGTGAGGAACACAAGGAGACTTCATGAATTGTGCAAGAGTATGAACTGAATAACTAAGTTCAGGACGAGTAATAGTTAGATATATCAGACGCCCAACCAAACGGTGATACTGCTCCTGGTCATGGTAGGCTGGACCTTCAACACGTGCCAAATCATGTTGTTGCTCCATCGGAAAATCAATTGGTTTAGAAGCAGATAAACCTGTATCAAATAGGATGTCCAAAGCATATTTCCTTTGTGAGAGAAACATTCCCTCTGGTCTTCTAGCAATCTCTATGCCCAAAAAATACTTAAGTAAACCAAGATCCTTCATGTGAAAACAAGAACCCAAGTATTTCTTGAACTCAGAGATGAGCAAAGAAGAACTACCAGCAATAACCAAATTATCCACATAAACCAGAACATGTAAAGACTTTGATCCACGGGAAAAGACAAATAAAGAGTAATATGCCTTACTTTGAACAAAACCAAATGCCTATAAAGCCTGAGCCAGTTTAGAAAACCAATTTCGAGGAGCCTGGCAAAGACCATAAAGAGATTTCTGAAGGCAACAAACCTGACCAGGCGAGACTGCATAGCCAGACGGAGGATGCATGAACACCTCTTCATGTAAATCACCATGCATGAAGGCATTATGAACATCCATCTGATGCAGTTCCCAACCACATATAACAACAACAGACAGGAACAATCGAACAGAACTCATCTTCGCAACCAGAGCAAAAGTCTCAGTGTAATCAATTCCTTCTACCTGGCAATTTCCAAGAACCACTAGACTTGCCTTATGACGTTCAATAGTACCATCTGAACGAAACTTCGTCCGGTAAACCTATTTTCATCCAATAGCCTTCTTATGTGCAGGCAAAGGAGACAAAATCCATGTCTGATTTCGCTCCAGTGCAGTAAGTTCCTCAACCATAGCATCTCGCCAATGAGAATGACGGGAAGCCTCAAAGTAAGCAGTGAGATCTTCACTAGAAGTTACAGCACCCAAAAATCTAGAATGCATACTAGAAAAATTATCACAATTTACATAATTAGTAAGAGGATAGAGAACACCTGAGGAAAGTGACGACGCATGAGGGAACACAGTCGAAAGGGGGGGTCTTCAGTAGTAAGAGCACAGGCATAATCATCACAGTCGTAATCTGCTAAGTACGATGGAGGACGACGAGATCGAACACTCTATCTTATAGGTGGCAACTCAGCAGCGGAACTATCCAGTACCAGAGAAGCTGGTAAAGTAGACACCGAGGATGTAGCATCATTGGCAACTGGCGGAGAATGACCTGTAGCGGACGGCGAAGGTAGGCCGACGGCGGCCGGTAGATAATGGTTGGTGGATGCCGGTGATGACCGACTGGCGTTGTTCGATGTTGACTGGCTAGCGGTAACCGGTGTTGACTGGCCAGTATTGACTGGCATTGACTGGCCGGAGTTGACCGATGGTGAGTGGCCAGTGATGATCGGTGAGACAGCAGACAGCAGCAAATGGCCACCGACAGACGGCGGAAGGCCAACTGGCGGCGGTGGATTGGCAGCGGAAGGCGGAACCAAAATTCCATGCAGCTCCAACGAGAAGGAGTAGGAATCCGGTGGTGGTGTGGTGGTGCCGCCAGGTTCATCAGGTAAATCAGATGTCGGAGCTGCAGAGTATGGGAACTGGTCTTCAAAGAAATCAGCATCCCGACTGTTAAAGATCACTCGGGATTCCAAGTCAAAAAAGCGATAGCCTTTCTTTCCGGCAGGATAACCAAGGAACAGACACCGCCGACTTCGTGGACCAAACTTGTCACGGTATCTGGGAACATGAGCAGCAAAACACAAGCATCCAAAAACCCTTAATGATGAATAATTTGAAGCTTGCCCATAGAGCAACTCAAAGGGAGTACGACCATTGAGATGCTATGTCAGTGTTCGGTTAATCAAGTAAGCAGCAGTAAGAACACATTCACCCCAAAACTCAATAGGAAGACTGGCTTGGAATCGTAAAGCACGCGCCACATTGAGTAAATGGCGATGCTTTCTTTCAACCCGGCCATTCTGTTGTGGTGTGTCAACCATAGATGTCTCAAAAATGATCCCAGATGCAGCAAAATGAGATCGCAAAGGCAGAAATTCAGTCTCATTATCAGCCCGAACACGTTTTATGGTTCGGCCCCACTGGTTCTTCACTAAGGCACTAAATTCTATAAATCTAGAGGCTACTTCAGACTTAGCGACTAGTAAATAAGCCCACACAGCTCGGGAATAATCATCCACTATCGTCAAAAAATAAAATGCACCACTAGAGGATGGAGTTCTATAAGGTTCCCAAACATCACAATGTACTAATTCAAATAATGCAGTAGCATTTGTAGAACTCAATGGAAAACTATGCCTAGTCTGTTTTGCTCTATAACATACAGAGCAAGGTATAGTAGTATTATTGGTGCTAAAATCAGGAGTAGGAATAGAAGACAACACCGTAGATGATGGATGACCAAAACGTTGATGCCATAAATCAGATGAAGAAACTGAAGCAACTGTCGGAATAGACCGCAGGATATGAGGACGAATGCGAGTATCCAACAGACGAAGCCAATAATCCCCCCCTTTCTGTTCACCCAGGCCAATCATAATCCCCGTACTGATTTTCTGTAAAATGCAATAATTTTCAGTAAACAAGGCTAGACATTTTAAGGCAGATAACAATCTAGAGCATGATAATAAATTGCATCGCAAAGTAGGTATGTAGAGCACATGAGTAAAGGTGACATCACCAAAACAAATAGACCCATATTGTGTAGCAGACGACACAGGTCCATCAGGCAGTATAACATTCACAGTATTGGTAGTAGTAGTAATATCAGTAAGAGAACCTTTGTCACCAGTCATGTGATATGAAGCTCCCGAATCAAGAATCCAAGGTAAAGTAGACTTACCTGACCCATGGTCAGATACCGAATCAAACTGATTAAATAAATGTATGATCGTACTCCATTGATCGTCAGACAGAGCAGGACCAAAATCAGATCGTGTAGGTAAGCCAGAAGAGGCAGCCACCGCAAACCCTTGCGGTGACGTCACTACGCTGGCAAAAATAGCCATAACACAAATGGCAACCAAGGGTAGATGTATAATTAAAATAAGTAAATAAATTCATGCAATAATGCTGGAGAAATAAGTAACCAAACGTGAGCTGCGCGTGTAGACACGCGCTCTGAAAGGGGAGGAGCACACCTGAAGACAACCACGCGTGGGTTCACGCGCTGCTGGTATGCGCGTGCGTGAATCTCACGTGCGTCTCTATTGACTGAGCTGTAGGCATCGGCGGCGAGCAAGATTTGAACGGCGGCGACGTCTGCACAACTGTACGAGCAGAAAGATGGACCGGCGGGTGGACGTAGAGCAGAAGTGGACCGGTGGACAAGAAACAATTTGGATCGGCGAGGAAGCTTTGAACAATGTCAGCGGCGGCACAATCAAGCAAGCGGCGGCACAATCAAGCAAGCAGGAAGACGAACTGGCGGACAAGAAGGACGGATCGGCGAGCAAAATTGGACCGGCGAGGAAGCTTGGAACTCCGGCGGCAACAAATTGAACCGGAGAAAAAGGCTGTCCGTCGGCGGACAGAGGTAGAGGCTAGGTGTTTTTTTTGTAAAAGAAAGGTAGTCCGGATCGGCGGTGCGTGGAAGTCACGCACTGACGACGTGGAAAATTTAGGACAATATTTTAAGGTTTCAGGATTTTAGGCTCTGATACCATGTAGAAAATAAGGGTAATAATGTGTGTTTGCATTCATGAATTCAGGATACATTATATAGTACATGATACCTATATAAGCTAGGAAAAGGTAACAGAATACAATTACATCTATAATTATAGTAAGAAGACAAATCTAATTCAAATTCCTTAACAAATCTTTTTTTTATTTAATTTATATAGGTTCACTCTTATCGGCCACTAAAAATATGCTACATAGACTTATCTTAAAATTTGTACAAAAAATAATTCAAAACTTTAAAGTGAGATGGAGAGAGTAGTCTTTATTAGTGTATGCATTTTTTTAAAAAATGTTTAATTCAATTTTAAAATGTTATTTTGATTTCAGCAGCGGTTAATCTTATCTTACCAAGTTTAATTATTAAATCCAACAATTCATATATAATGTTCTTTGGACGCAATATTTACTATATCCTAACAATAACAATAACCCAAAGTCTTGGGTAAGACGATCTCATAGCGAGACCATAGATTAAACTGTGAAGAATTCAGCATCAGTTTTTAATTGAAGTTTTAAAAGTGGGCTAGTTCTATAATTTAGTAAATTTACATTTAAGTTCAGATATAAATATTATTATTTCATCTTCTTCTCTCACATCTCTCTCCCTTTTTTCTACAACCGCTCAGCTTCTCTCTCTTTTTCCTCTGAGCCCAAGATTTCAACCGCTCCACTCCTTTGATTCAAGCTCACCTTTTCTCCATTTTTCATCCATATATCTTGGGCACAGTGATTCGCAAGGAACGCAGGGAAGTTGTGCTTCATTCTCCGGAGATTTTTTTGATTTTAGCTTCAGTTTCCAACGATCTAACAAAATTTGACCTTCGTGTTTTGTGTTTATCTTCAAAGGAAATGTTTTCACTCTGATTTTTATGTATATTTTATTATTTTTTTCAATTTCTATTTACTTTTTTTGGTTCATGTGATTTTCTAGGGTTTTTGCATCTTATACTGAGTAATATTTGCGGATTTCTCTATTTTTTATATTTGGTGAATGAGTCTGTCTCATGCGAGACTGTCTCATGGTGATACCAGGGGCTATTGAAAATATAAGATGAAGGAAAATTAAATTTAGGGTAGTTTTTGCAATTACCTTAAATTCTTGGTATATTTTTTAAGAAACAAAAAACGTTAAGGACAAAACTGCAATCAAGCAAAAGACTAAATATGGTCACCGTCTTCTCTGGCAAACTAGCGCCGATCTCGCCAGCGTCTTTGCCGTTGTCGTGTTTCCAATCGATTGTCATTGCTGTTTGTTGCATTTCGTCACAGTTTATCACATTTTCCGGTTGGTCTCTTCACATTTTTTTGTTGAGTTTTAGTCCCCGTTGTCAATTTTTGGTTTTTTGCAAAATTTTGATTTCCGGCAATTTGAGTACATAATTGAAAGAAAATTGGGGGAATCGAATTGATGGTGATGTCGCGGAGCCTACCGGATTGGGAGCCTTGGTGGTCAATGGCGAAGACGGCAAGCAAAGTGCGTAGAACACAAGATGGGAGTGAGGGTAGAACTCCTCCGACAAATGCAACCCGGACTCTTCTTTGTTAGTTAGCATATTATTAGACTAGGTAGTTAGTATCCTAGACTTAGTCAGTCAAAGGTTGTTGGGTTTGTTAGCTATTCCCGCTCCTTAGACTTCTGATATATGGTTGTACATTTGGCTATTTATAGTGATGAATACACAGCAGATGGGGCATCCCAAACATTACCAAATTACATGGTATCAGAGCCTCTCCTTAATTCTTCTTAATTTTCTTTCTTCGATCCTCACTTGAAATGGCAGGGGCTCCTCCACCACCTCCACCACCTCCACCTTCTCCCCACAGAGAGGGCAGTTCTTCTTCTTCTACTACCAACATCTTCACACAACAAACTACACAGCAAAGTTCATCAACCTCGAGCTTTCATTCGGCTCAATCAGTTACAAATATTCGTAACCAGATCCCCCTCATACTGGATCTCCAAAAGGTACAATATCACACCTGGGCTGAACTCTTCCAAATTACAGCTCGGGCACACAATGTGTTGAACCATATCGACGGCTCACCTCGTCCAAGCGATGTCTCGGAAGCCAAATGGATGCAACTGGATGCTATCGTTCTCAGCTGGATATATGGCACCATCAGCGACGATCTTCTTCTCACTGTGATTCAAACGGGATCAACCGCTCGCGAGGCATGGCTCCGCGTTAAAGGCATCTTCCACGATAACAGTACTGCTAGGGCTGCTGACCTAGAGAGCCGTTTCATCAACGCCAGGCTAGATTCTTTTCCCTCTGTTTCTGCTTACTGTCAACATCTTAAAACCCTGGCAGATCAGCTCAAAGACGTCGACAGCAACGTCACAGACCAGTGCCTTGTTCTTCAGCTAATTAATGGCCTTTCTGCCACCTATGATACCGTCGGAAGTATCATAAGTCAAATGACTCCGCTGCCTTCTTTCTCAGTCGCCCGGAGTATGCTAACCCGGGAGGAGTCTCGCCGGACCTGCACCACCACCGAACCCATACACGCACTAATGGCTTCCGGATCGAATTACAACTCCGGGGTTCCCAACTCCGCCGGATCATATGGACAACAGCGCAGAGGACGTGGCCGTGGTCGGCGCCACCACGGCGGCCGTGGAGATCGTGGCGGTGAACGATTTGGGGGTGATCGTCGTTTCTCCAACACCGCCGCATTCCAGCCTGGGTACCACTTCTCACCACCGGCGATCAGCTATTCTCCGGCTGGGTGGACTCCTCCACCACCGCCGCCTTGTCCGTATCCAACCGTTGCATCGACGCCTCTGCCCAGAAACCTTCAGTCACCGATGGTCACTGCTCCAAATAATTTTGGGCGTAATAATGCTCCAGGTTTTTCTTTTATTGCCCAGGCAGAGCAGGGCCATCAGTTTGGGCCTCCTTCTATTCTTGGCCCAGGACCAGCATCTTATGGGCAGCAGCCCACTTTGGGAAACATGCCACCTAATTCACAATATTCTGGTGATTTCTCTACGACTTTCAACACAATGTCGCTGCCACAACCTTCAGATAATTGGTACATGGACAGCGGAGCATCCTCTCACATGACTGCGAACTCAGGTACCCTTCGTACCTATTTTAATTCGAGCACCTTTTCACCTATATATGTCGGAAATGGAAATCATATTCCTGTTGTTGGTAAAGGTTCTGCAACTCTAAATACTTCTCCACACTATTCCTTGAATAATGTTTTGCATACTCCAGATATTGTTAAAAATCTGATCTCTGTTCGAAAATTCACTAGAGATAATCAGGTTAGTGTGGAATTTTTTCTGTAAAGGACCTTATCACAAGGAAAATCAAAACGAGATGCAATAGTTATGATGAAGATCTTTACCCAGTTACCAACTCTCCAGCCATCGCTATGATCGCCTCTCAACCTCCACCCTGGCATGCTCGACTCGGTCACCCCGGTGATCACGTCTTGGATATTCTCAGGCGTAGGGACTTTGTGTTTCATAAAGCCACTTGTTCGGCCATTTGCAATTCTTGTCAACTTGCGAAACATAAGCGACTTCCTTTTTCCCATTCTCGTAGTGTCACATTTAAACCATTTGATATTATTCACAGTGATATTTGGACTTCTCCAATTTCTAGCGCATCTGGTTTTAAATATTACCTACTATTTCTAGATGATTTTTCACATTTTCTCTGGATCTTTCCCCTCAAACACAAATCTGATGCATATTCCAAATTCGTGATTTTCCATACCATGGTTCGGACACAATTTCACACTAACATCAAAACCTTTCAGTGTGATAATGGTGGTGAGTTTGCTAATCAGCATTTTCACAAGTTTTGTGAACAAACTGGCATGCTCATGCGATTTTCTTGTCCTCACACTTCCCCTCAGAATGGCAAAGCCGAACGAGCTCTTCGCACCCTCAATGATATTATCCGCACCCTACTCACTCATGCCTCTCTACCACCTCATTTCTGGGTTGAAGCCCTTAACATGGCCGCATATCTTCACAATATCCTACCTTCTACAGCCATACAAAACAACACTCCCACTTACATCTTATACCACAGACATCCAGCATACTCTCATCTCCGCATATTTGGTTGCCTTTGTTACCCAAACACTTCAGCCACAACTCCTCATAAATTAGCCCCTCGCTCAGTCAAATGTATCTATCTTGGCCCATCCTCTGATCATAGAGGTTCTCGGTGCTTGGTTCTTGGTTCCCACCAGATTATCACTTCTAGACATGTTGTGTTTGATGAAACAACATTCCCATTGGCCAAATCACACGAGTCCCACTCTTCAACTCCCAGTGATATCCCATCCACTGATCCATCACCTCTTTTACTTGACTTATTCCATCACATATCACCAACTCATGATCAGTCCATTTCTGTCCCACCAAACACTCATCCACCATCACCTCACTCTACTCTTACACCAACACCATCGCCACCGCCTCCGCCACCATCTCGTCATCCGATGGTCACTCGTCTTCGAGATGGCATTCAAAAACCAAAACCCCTATTCAATCTTCTAGCATCATCTCCGTCTGTTTCTCCTCTCCCAAAATCTCCAATCAGTGCCTTGCAGGACCCTAACTGGCAAGCCGCCATGAAAGATGAATATAGTGCTCTTATTAAAAATGGTACTTGGGACTTGGTTCCGAGGCCCCCTGGTGCTAATGTTATTCGCTGTATGTGGTTATTTAAGCATAAGTACAGGTCTGACGGAACACTGGAACGACACAAGGCTCGTTTGGTTGTTAATGGCAAGTCACAACAGGTGGGCATTGATTGTGATGAGACTTTCAGCCCTGTCGTGAAACCGGCTACCATCCGGTTGATTCTTAGTATTGCTCTGTCTCGGTCGTGGCCCATTCAGCAGTTTGATGTGAAGAATGCATTCCTCCACGGCCACTTGCAGGAAACCGTGTATATGCACCAACCCCCTGGTTTTTCAGACAAGCACCATCCTGATCATGTGTGCCTCCTGCGCAAGTCTCTCTATGGTTTGAAACAAGCACCACGTGCTTGGTACCAACGGTTTGCTAATTATCTTCACCAGCTTGGATTCACTAGCAGTCGGAGTGATCACTCCTTGTTCATTTTTCGTTCTGGAAGTGAGACTGGCTATCTACTCCTATATGTTGATGACATCATCCTCACAGCTTCATCGACAGCTCTTCTTCAACGCCTCACCACCATGCTTGGCGCAGAGTTTGCTATGACAGATCTTGGCCCTTTAAGCTACTTCCTTGGCATATCTGTTACGAAGAATCAGTCTGGACTATCACAACAGAAGTATGCACAGGAAATCATTGCTCGCGCCAAGATGACTACATGCAAGTCGGCCACTACACCTGTTGACACCAAGTCCAAGCTTGATGCCGGAGTTGGTCCACCATTACCTGATCCATCTGTCTACCGTTGTCTTGCTGGTGCCCTGCAGTATCTTACATTCACCAGACCGGACATTGCTTATGCTGTGCAGTAGATTTGCCTTTTCATGTATGATCCACGAGAGCCACACTTTCAGGCACTCAAAAGGATTATTCGTTACCTCCAAGGCACCACTGATTATGGTCTTCAACTTCAACCATCTTCCACCTCAGCTCTCACCGCCTACTCAGATGCCGACTGGGCTGGGTGTCCCAATACCCGTCGTTCGACATCTGGTTACTGCGTTTATTTTGGCGACAATTTGATCTCGTGGTCTTCCAAACGGCAACATACTATCTCCAGATCCAGCGCCGAGGCCGAGTATCGTGGTGTTGCCAATGCAGTGGCCGAGACATGTTGGTTACGAAACTTACTTTGCGAACTTCATGTTCCACTCCACCGTGCTACTCTTGTCTACTGCGACAACGTCTCTGCTATCTATCTCTCATGTAATCCAGTGCAGCACCAACGCACCAAACATGTTGAGATTGACTTGCACTTTGTTCGTGAAAAGGTAGCTCTTGGACAAATCCGAGTTCTCCATGTTCCATCTGCTCATCAATATGCTGACATCTTCACCAAGGGGCTCCCATCTCCTCTGTTTTTTGGATTTTCGATCTAGTCTATGCATCCGCCCTGCTCCCGCTTCGACTACGGGGGTGTGTTAGTTAGCATATTATTAGACTAGGTAGTTAGTATCCTAGACTTAGTCAGTCAAAGGTTGTTGGGTTTGTTAGCTATTCCCGCTCCTTAGACTTCTGATATATGGTTGTATATTTGGCTATTTATAGTGATGAATACACAGCAGAGGGGGCATCCCAAACATTACCAAATTACATTCTTGTCGGCTTCTGCTACAGTGGATTTTTTAAGCCGGCGATGGATTTCTGGAAACAATTGGGTAGGGTTTATAGGATTTTCGGTGACAATCGGTTGGGCAGAGTTGATAGAACTGTTTCCCGGTGAAATGCAACTGATTAGTTTTTCCGGCAACGGGTCAGGTAGGATTCTGAATCAGGTTGGAGGAGTGGATCCAATTTGATTGCTTTGGGCCAGGATATTTGGCCTTTATTTTGGATTTGGCCTAATTCTTAAAACTTCACATCTAAATAATAATTCATCAATTAAAATAGTTAAAAATTAATTCTAAAAATAAACTAAATTAAAATATATAAACACCACATTAAAAATACTAAAATTTACATCAAAATTAAATAGTTAAACATCAAATAAAAAGACTTAAAATACACTAATTTATAGTTAAACATCAAAATAAATTAGAATAGTTTAATATTAAGTAAAAATTAAAATACACATAAAATAGTTAAACATAAAATAGAATTAGTTAAAACTCCAAAGTAATAAAATAACATCCATTACAAAATTAAAATACACACAATGCTCAGTTCATCTAAAATAATCTTGTTGGGACTTGATTATTATTTACTGTCATACTGTGATATTGCACAGTTATGTTGTGATGGTTCAATTTTTTTGTTTGATGTTTTGCAAAAAATATCGATGAAGATGTTGATTTAAACAAGATTATCATATGTTCCACTGCACTTATACATCCCAATGTTGTTGCATTTGAAATAACTTGTTAAACATCATTCATTACAAAATGATTCAAATGCCTTAAAACATCGCTAACATAAAAACTAAAAACAATCCAATGTCTCAGCTCTAACAAATAAACTAATATTTTTAAAATATCATTCTCAAACAATACATCCCAAGTAATCAAATTCTATTTTCACCCCTAACTCATTTCCCTTTCTTGCTCGCTTATTTATAGACTTGCCTTCTCTCATGGTGGTTGTGAAGAGGATGGCACTCCACCAACGCCAAGATCATAGGTCGGCTCCAGTCCTCTGCTTAAGGGAACATCTTCAGGGGCATAATTCCTTATATCATTTTTTTATTATCTCATTAATGGCATCGTAGAGCTCTAGCTTAAAAAATATTCCTTTGAATAAACATAAAACATCATATACTATATTTAAAACATCATTATATGAAATTAAAACATCACAATAGCACACATAACATCACTAACAAGTACAATGAGAAACATCAAATACAATATTTAAACCATTAATATCAAAATTTAAAAACAACATCAGTACCAACTAAAATATCAAAAAAATAAAACTGAACAATAGTTACATACTTGAATATGAAAACACCACAAGCATCAAACAGTGAAATTATAACATCACACCAACACTGATAAAAATACTTAAAACCTAAAATATGAAACATCAAACAGAAAATAAGAAACATCAATAACAGTATCTAAAACATCACATCCAAGAAATGAAAAAACCTTACAGTTTCTACTTCATTCTCGATTGCAAAAATAGTAAGAAAGTGCTCTTAGACATCAAAGAAACAAAAACAACAATACAAAAATTAGCACAAATAGTAACAAAACCCAAGATATCACACACAATCAAAACAACAAAACTGAACATCAATTGCATACTTAAAACACTACCAGCATCAAATACTAAAATTTAAACACCACACCAACACAGATAATAGTACTTAAAACCTAAACAACAAACATCAAACATAAAACTAGAAACATCAACAATAGTATCTAAAACATCAGATCTAAAAAACAGCAAAATTTACAGATTTTCCTTCCTTCTCGATTGCAGCAAGAGTGGGCAAATGTTCTTAGACATATAAGGAATAGCAACAACAGTACAAAAATTAGCACAAATCGTAACAAATCGTAACAAAACCCTAAGATATCACACACAACAAAAAATGAACATCAATTACACACTTAAGCATGAAAACACCACAATCATCAAACGCTTAAATCAAAACATCACACCAACACATATAACGGTACTTAAAGCCTAAAACATGAATCATCAAACTAAAATGAGAAACATCAATAACTATATCTAAAAAATCGTTGCTAAAAATTAAGAAAACTTACAAATATTCCTTCCTTCTCGACTACAGCAGCAGTGCGGAAAATCTTCTTATACATCTAAGAAACAATAGCAGCAACACAAATATTAGTATAAATCCACAAGTACAACTCACAAAACACCAAAAAAAAAAGAGAAATCCTCAAAATATTACTCAGTATAACCTACACAAACCCTAGAATATCACATGAACCAAAGAAAGTAAATAAAAATAGAAAAAAACAACAAATTATGCACGAAAAGTTATAGTGAGGACGTTACCTGCAAAGAAAACCACAAAACGAATGTCGAATTGTGTTAGATCGCCGGAAATCGAAGCTAAACCATCAAAATTGCCTTAAAATGAAGCGAAACTTCTTCGTGTTCATCGCAAATCACTGCACGCTAGAAATATGGAAGAAAAGTGAAGAAAATGAGGGTAAAATAGAAGGAAACTGGAAGAGAAATGGAGAGGAAAGAGAAGAATGAGGCAGTTACGCAGAAGAAGAAAGGAGAGGAGAGAGAAGATGTCAGAAAAATGTGGGAGAAGAAGATGAAAGATTGATATTTATACCCAAACTTAAATGTAAATTAGCAAAATTACACACATGCCCCTGAACTTTTAAAACTTCAATTTGAAACCCTATACTGAATTCTTTAAAATTTAATCCCTGATCGCGCTGTAAGACTGTCTCGCACGAGACTTTGTCTCGGTGAATTATTCTTACCGATTTGTGATAATTTTTATGTTTTTGTTTTTTATTAGATGTCTACGAAGACATGCCTCACTGCTGTTGCAATTAAGAAAGAAGGAGGATTTGTAAGTTTTATTATTTTGTAGCTGTGATGCTTTAGATACTGTTGTTGATGTTTCTCATTTTCTGTTTTCTGTTTTCTGTTTGATGTTTAGATTTTAAGTGTTGTTATCTGTGTTGGTGTGATGTTTTAATATCATTTTTTAATGCTTGTGGTGTTTTCATGCTTATGTGTGCAATTGATGTTCAATTTTGATTGTGTGTAAAATCTTAAGATTTTGTTACGATTTCTGCTAATTTTTGTGTTGTTGTTGTTTCTTAGATGTCTAAGAATACTTTCCACTAGCTGCAATCAAGAAGGAAGGAGGATCTCTGAGTTTTATTATTTTTCAGATGTGATGTTTTACATACTGTTGTTGATGCTTCTGTTTTTCTGTTTATTGTTTCATGTTTAGATTCAAGTTTTACTATTTGTGTTGGTGTGATGTTTTAATTTCAGTGTTGGATGCTTGTGTTTCTTTCATGCTAAAGTGTGCAATTGATTTATAGTTTTGATTGTGTGTGATATCTAAGGGTTTTGTTACAATTTGTGCTAATTTTGTTATTGTTGTTTCTTAGATGTCTAAGAATACATGTCCAGTTATGTTGCAATCAAGAAGGACTTCTTTTTAGCTATGGTGTTTCAGATACCACGGTTGATGTTTTTGATTCTGTATTTAATCTTTCATGTTTAAGCTTTAAGTATTGTTATATATGTAGGTGCGATGTTTTAATTTTAGTGTTTGATATTTGTGGTGTTTTCATGTTCAAGTATGAAATAATTTTATTTCAAGTATGCAACTAAAATTATTTCATTTTTACTTGGATTTTTAGTGAAGAGCTCGACCAAGTGGGCTTTGAAGAGCTAATTTTCTAATCCATTCAAAAATATTTATTTTTATTCTGATTAGAATAATATTTGGCGAGATTAGATAAGACAATATTCATCCAAGGTGTGTCTTGGAAGAATTCGGCCATATAGCTATTTATTTTAGGAATTTTAGTTATATATGGTTTTAGTTTCTTAAAGCTGTCATAAGTTCATTCAAATTCTGTTTGTGATTGTGGTTTGTCATTAGGGTTTTGTGACACCCTGACCAAATAGTGTGGATACTTTTATTACCACATTTAGATAAGTAAATAAAATATACCTTCTTTGTAAAACTTTCTTTTGAAAGTTATTTTGTAGAAATTTAGAGACCCTCACCAGTATTTCATGTTTTTCTAACTGTTCAGTAAAACATATCAAAGATAAACAATGCAGTGAAACTCTCTTATAGAGATGCGTAGGTAATTTTATAATGAAATTCAATAATAGATATACAATGTAGTGTAGTGACATTTGTAAATACGCACCCTAACATATAATTTGCACAACATTCCATAAACCTTTTTGCATGCTATTGTATAATACACACCATAATACAATTTGTACGTCTATCTCACAATATATACCATGTTAATTTCCACCCCATATACCTCACAAATTAAAATATAACTTATACATCTGTTTCACAGTACCATGTTAATTACTACTTTATATACCTCATAAGTCATAATATAACCTATACGTCTAGGTCCCATTACCATATAATCATATGATAGCTATATAGTGTTCACATTTTAACAAGTTAATTTAGGAATATTTATCACTAATTACTTGAATGGAGATACTATACCTTGGGGATAGAATGAGCATCGTAGCCCTAGGATACAGTATAATTTACCTAAATCCAACCAAGAAAGGTCATATATTGTGGGATAAATTTAAAACTACAATAAATTTGAGTCGAATGTTATCGATGCCACTTTCCTTTTTTCTTTATATACCTACATCATTTTTTTATAAAATAAAATAATGTAAATTTAAAATTGAAATAGTTTGTTTGGACTATTATATTTTTCTTTATTAATTTCATTTTCTATAAAATCACATAATCCTCCGTGCAGAAATTCAAACTCAGCCACATGCACATTTCTCACCAAAGCTCAATCTCCGTGTTAGTCACATGTACCATTTTTGCCGCACAATCAGTGACCAAAACCACTCACACAATTTAATTGCACAATTTAGTTTACATATACAACCATGGTAGTAGAATGGAACATGGACTTAGTCCAGTAGTAGAATGGAACTTGGGCAGTAATAAGTGAAATTCGTTAAGGTTAAGTAAATCGACACTTGGATGCAGCATTTGAATTTGGATAACCACGAAATAAAAAGCTGCGGAGATTAACTAATAGGTTGACTCTTGATTTTACGAGCATCAGTTTATTTTGTACATTGTAAATATGAAATCCAATTTTCACTTATAGAGCTTTTCGTAAAAGCATTTCTACCCCCAGCAACACATTGTTTGATGGGAGAGAAGGCAGAACGCAGCAGCAGTGGGATAGGATCAAGGAAAGCCTGCCGAAGTAGATTGGGCGTAGGCGACAACCCTATGTTACTCGTAACCTTTATTGTTAGAAGGACTGACTTTCCATGAATTTATTAAAAGATGATTTAATTAAAATAATTAAAGATAAAAAAACTTAGTTGCAATATTAATATTTTATTATGCAACAGGTAGTAATTATAAAGTTTATAACCCGGTTCATGCAAACCAAAAATTTTATCTTATTTTCTTCTAATTTACACTTTAAACCTTGGTCTTTTTATTGCTTATCAAAAGACCATCTTTCAAGAGACGGACTATATATATATATATATATATATATATTAATAATCTTATTCTTCTTTTTATTATTTTTATATAATTTAAATTCATCTAAATTATATTAATATTAAATTAAACATAAATAAATTTATATTTTAGTAAACTGCTCCACCTTACATCTACCATCATCTTACTTATCAATTAGCATATTTTGCATTATTGTATTAATTAGTTAATTATACATGCATTTTCCACATACAAGTTCTAGAATTAGTATAGTAAATTAATATAATTAGTTATCTATTGAATCATAATGGTCATGGTGAAATGTATTGATTCATTTGTATAATCTTTATTAATAAAATAATCATAAAATTTAAATAAAATTTTTGAGGTGTCACAGGTTTGGCCGAAACATTCCCTATAAATTAAAGGGTTGGCCGAGATTTTTATACATCTTTAATCAATCAAATATACAACCTTTTGATTTCATACTCTTTGCTTGCGAGCATTCTTCATTGTTGCTTAATCCTGATGGTTAATTAAGTATCAATACCCCTGAGATCTAATCTTGCAGGCTAGTTAGAGAGCAAGTCGAGATTGAGAGCATCTCGAGAGCTAGTGTTCTTGAATTTCGTGTGGCCTAATTTAGGGTTTGCAAGTCCCTTAATTCCGCAATCTAGAGTCTTCGCAAGGAGATTCACATCAGTTAGTATCAGAGCAAAGAAAAAAAATCCCTCGGGCCAAAATATATCATTAGGGGTGTCGAGTTTTGTTTGAATTTATTTTCGAGATTTTTTTATTTATAAACCTTTTCATGTCATATTTTAATTGTGTTTGTTTGATCTTTCTTATCAGGAGGATTGAATCTAGAGTCGAAGGATGTTGAAGGGTTCGAGAGTTAGAATACTTCGTTATTACTATCAGCCTTCACCTTTATCAATCGAGTCAGGAGGACATCGAAGGATCAGAGTGTTAACAAGTATTATCAGCTTTCACCTCCCGACTAGTTTTGTAGCTTTTAGGCAGCTTATACAATTAATGTGCTTGTGATATTTTTCGTCCACTCTTTTGAAAAATTATTGCAAGCTCATAATCCTATTTGTTTTTTTTCGTTCTTTGCTTCCGTGATCTTGAATTGTTCTTTGATTCTCGATTACACCTTATTAAAAAAAGAGTCTTGTGTCATTTTCTAGATATAGTGTCATATTCTTGATCCTTAAGATCTTGAATACCTCGAAGTTCATTTAAATCGAGAGGAAGTTATCGCAGATTTCTTATTTCATGTTTTATATAGGCAAATTTGTTCCAAAAATTTTCCGAAAACAAAAAAAAAGCAGTAGCAGATTTTTGGGTTTTGAAATCGAGATCCGGGGTTTAAAATCAGAAATGTAGGGCTGATTTTTATTTTTGAATGTTTGGGGGCTGATTTGCAATTTTCAAAAGTTTGGGAATTGTAGTCGAAATTTTCTTGCTTGGGGAATAAGATTCTAATTGTGAGTGTTATAGAGTATGAAGATTTGAATTTGTGGCTAAAAAAAAAGTTTGTGGCTGATCGGAAATTTATGTTCCTCAATGTTCTATGAGTGAGTTACTTATCAGAGAAGCTCATTCTGGTGGTTTAATGGGACATTTTGGTGCATTGAAAACTTATAATTTGTTGCGAGAACACTTTTATTGGCCAAAAATGGCCTTATCCGTTGATAGAATTTCTAGGGATTGTATTGATTGCTTGAAGGCTAAGTCCAAAACTATGCCTCATGGTCTTTATACTCATTTACTTGTTCCTACACATCCTTGGGTCGATATTTCTATGGATTTTGTCCTCGCTTTACCATGATGTCAGTCAGGTAATGATTCTAACTTTGTGGTTGTGGATATATTTTCAAAAATGCCACACTTTATTCCTCGTAGGAAGACAGATGATGCAAAACATGTTGCAGATTTATTTCTAAAGGAAGTGGTTCGGCTACATGGGATTCCAGCATCCATTGTCTCTGATCACAGTGTTAAATTTTTATCCTACTTTTGGAATACGTTGTGGCACAAGTTAGGAACAAAATTATTGTTTCGACTGCAAGTCATCCTCAATCTGATGGACAAACGGAGGTTACAAATAGAAACCTAGAGGCTCTCCTACGTGCCCTTGTTCAGAAAAACTTGAATAATTTGGAAGCATGCATTTCGATAGCAGAGGTTTCTTATAATTGCATTGTTCATTTTAATACTTCTTTACCTCCATTTGAAGTTGTTTATGATTTTCTACCTACTACACCTCTTGATTTACTTCCTTTGAAATTTAAATAGGCTAGAAACCTTGATGGAGAAATGAAGGTTGATTTTCTGAAGCAAATACATGAAAAAGTGCGCATGGAGATTGAGCAGAATAATGCACAAAATGCTGACAGAGCTAATCATGGCAGAAAATTGATGAGATTCAAGAAGGTGATTGGGTCTGGGTGCATCTGCAGAAAGAGAGGTTTCCAGAAGCTCATAAATCTAAGTTGAGTCCACGTGAATGATAAAGTTTACAAGATTACTTTACCAGATGATTATGGTGTTAGTGTTACCTTTAATGTTGCTGATTTATCAACATTTACCTTTGAAGACGATTCAGTTTCGAGGGCAAAACCTTTTGAAAACGGAGGGAATGATTGAGATGGAAAGACTACTACCACTATAAATGAAGACATTCCACGACTTGATCAACACATTTAAAGATTATGTTCAGGATCCTCTAAGTGACATGACGGGACCTATGACTAGGTCAAGAACAAAGCTCAGAGATGATGCTTTAAATGCTTTGATTAATCGACCTTATGATGAAGAATTGAAGAATGAGTTATCATCGACATCTTGGATTTATTGTTCAAGAGTGCCAAAAAACTTAAGACACAATAAAGAACACTATACTCTTTTTTCCCACCGGGTTTTTAATGACGTAGTTTGATCACTCTAAACTATTGTACAATTATTCCATTTTGGATTTTTAGTGAAGAGCTCAACCACGTGGGCTTTGCAGAGCTAATTTTTTTAATCCAATCCAGTTGGGTTTTGAAATATTTTATTTCTATTATGATTTGAATTAGATTTGGTAATATTAGATAAGGCAATATTCATCCAAGGTGTGTCTTGGAAGAATTCAGCCATATAGCTATTCATTTTAGGAATTTTAATTAGATATGGTTTTAGCTTCTTAAAGCTAGCATAAGTTGATTCAAATTCTGTTTGTGATTGGGGTTTGTGATTAGAGTTTGGCCGAAACTCTCCCTATAAATTAAGGGGTTGGCCAAGATTTTTATGCAATTTTTATCAATCAAATATACAATCTTTTGAGTTCATACTCTTTGTTTCCGAACATTATTCATTGTTGATTAATCCCAAAGGTTAATTAAGTTCCAATACCCTTGTGATCAAATCCAACAGGCTAGTTAGAGAGAAAGTCGAGATTGAGAGCATCCCGATGGATAGTGTTCTTGAATTTTAGACGACCTAAGTAAGAGTTTGCGAGTCCCTTAATTCGGTCAAGGATTTTAATTCCACAATCTAAAGTCTTCGCAAGGTGATTCATATCAATAATTTTGGTTTACTCAGTTGGTAGTCCAGGCGCGCACTTCTTTTATATCAATATATTTACATTGAAAAATCCATGCTAACCTTTTACCCTAATACATTCCCTCAATCATTAAAGGGTGCAATAATGGTTAGGATGAAACAATGTTTACAAAAACTAACTCACTTGAAAGACCTTCAATAAATAATAGCAACTTATAAATTAACATGAAATATTTTTGCATTTCATCTCAAACTCTTTTGGACCCCTTTCTTGGTTGGATTTAGGCAAATTATACTGTATCTTAGGGTTACGATGCTCATTGTATCCCCTAAGTATTGTATCTCCATTCAAGTAATTAATGATAAATATTCCTAAATTAACTCCTTAAAATGTGAACACTAGATAACTATCTTGTGATTATTATTGTTACAGTCTGTCTCCAACGAGATCGTCTCATGGTAAGACCAAGGGCATAATAAAAAATAATAGTAATATTAAACAAGAGTTTTCAAAATTTGGGGGCTAAAACACAAATACTTTTTTCAGGGCCTTATTTTAAAATCCCACTGAAACTCAGGGAAGAATATGCAATTTATCAAAAAGAATTGAAACCCTCGGGTCTCCATCCTGAAACCGCTGTCGTTGATTGGTTCACTGCTGCATAGATGCCGTTTACCGGCATTTCCTCAACGAAGCGGCCATTTTTTGTCTCACCGGAGATTCGATGCACTGGCTTTCGATGTGCTAGGAAGAGTCTCGAGCTCAAGGCAATTCACGTTGGCGTCACTGATGGTCTATTTGAAAATGGTCGGGAAATCAAACGAGATACAACGGGAAACAAGAAATGAATGGTGAAACTTCTGAAATCGGATGCCTTTCCTTCTCTGCAATGTGAAACCTCTGAAATCGGATGCCCCGCCTCTCCACCATCACTGCCTCTGAAATTCGGCGGAGAAGGTTTCTGGCAAGCAAGGGAGATTTGATTGGATTTGTTGCACATCGAATTCGTGGCTACTGGAGAACCATATCGCGAGGGTTTTGCGTGCACCACTGTTGTCATCAGACAGAAGGTGGACATTATCAGAAATTTAGAGCGATGTTTTATGCACCATTCTGAAAAGGTTTACGGTCAATATTAATGCGGCTGTTACAAGAAATTTGAACCAGGGTTCCGATCAAAAGTTTGGGCTCAAATCAAGTAAAAATTTTAGACCTTAAACCTAAAATTCACATTTAACTAATAACACATCATGTTAAAAATAAATAACATCAAATAAAAACTCTAAACTATCAAATTAAATAATTATCATAAAATAGACATCAAACTAAAATAGTTAAACATCAAATAAAAACACTAAAAATACACTACATTATAGTTAAACATCAAAATAAATTCTAATTTACAGATGTAGAGTGATTCGAATAATTTTATGTATATTACCGATGAACAAGTAATTTTAATATTTTTATGAAAACATAAAACATCAACACTGATAACTCAAAATAGAATTAATTAAATGAACCATCACCGGAGCAACAAAAACATATAAAATTAGCGTATAAAAGTTGTAAACTTTAACTTGAAGTTTTACATTAGCATGTGAAAATATCAATCGCCAACTATCAAACATCATTCATTACAAAAGGGTTCAGATGCCCTAAAAAATTGCTAAAATAAAAACTGAAAAAATTTGGATCAAGCTAAATCATCAACAGCAATCAAGCTCCCTTCGCCGCTGGCTTTTTTACAAACTTGTCTTCTCCTACTGGTTTCGAAGAGGATGACTCTCATACTCCATCAATGCACAGTTCAAAGGTCCACTACGGTTCTCTATCCAAGGGAACATCTTCAGAGCATGGTTCCTCATGCCATTTTATTATTTACTCATTAATGATATCGTAGAGCTCTGACATGGAAAGTATTCCTGTAAATTAATATAGCTCACATATAGTAATGAAAACATCAATATCTAAAATTAAATCATCACAATAGCACACATAACATCATTGCCAACTACATTGAGAAACATCGCATACAGTATATAAAACATCAATTTCAAAATTTAAAAACATAAACATCACACACTAAAATATCAAAACAAGAAAATTGAACATCAGTTGCATACTTGATCACACTAAAAATGAAATACTTTTACAATAGTTTACAGTGATCACACTACCTCATTAAAAATCTGGTGGGAAAAAAGTGTATAGTATGACGTCTTCAGTTCTTCAACACCCTTGAACAATAAATCCATGATGTCGATGATGACTCCTTCTTCAATTCTTCATTATAAAAGTCGATCAATCAAAGCATTTAAAGCAGCATCTCTAAGCTTCGTTCTTGACCTAATTATAGGTCCCGCCATGTCAGTTAGAGGATCACGAACATAACCTTTAAATGTTTGATCAAGTCGTGAAATGTCTTCATTATAGTGGTAATAGTCTTGACATCTCCATCCATTATTCTCATTATTATATACTCCCTCCATCCCAGCTATTTCTGTAAATTTTTTTACTTTTTCAGATTGACCAGAACTATTTTTGGAGTCCGTCTCCTGCGAGACCGTCTTACCGTAAGACCAGGGACTTACAGTAATTTAAGGTAAAAGGCAAAAAAAATTCGGGGGTTCTAGCATAAATATTTTATTTTCGGTTCCCATTTAAAACGCGCAAAAAAATAGGGGGACTATCCTGCAAATACAGAAAAAATGAAAGAAATCTGAGAAGAAACACGGGTTCTGAAAACGGGTTCTGAGAAGAAACCTTCAAATTCCAAAACATTCTAACGATTTCAATCGATCTCAACCACTGCAATCCATCGATCTTCAAAGATCAAATCCCCAATTTCTGCGAATAACAATGAACAACGACGATCAACAAGAAATCAGGTTTGTTATTCAAAACTACATAATCAAATCAGTTTGTTGAACATTGTACAATCAGATTATGTAAAATTTCATTTATTTTGCAGATCGGAACATCAATTGATGTGCGAAGAAGATGATAGCAAAACCGAAGCTTCATCAACAAGCCTTTTGAACAATGAACAACAACTTACTGTGGTGAACGACACAATCAATGAAATCGAAAAAAATTCTGTAAAAGGTGAGTATGAAAAACTGGAATCATCATACAAAACCTGATTTAATCTGCTTGCGAATGTTTCAGCTCATGAAGCTTGTGAATATTTTGATGCAGACTGATCTTTCAGCTCAAAAACCTTCACAGTGTTTTAATGTTCAAAAATTGATGCTCTGTTCCAGTATGTGAAAATACTGTTGTATATCTGTATCAAGTTGACCACAATAAACTGTTATGTGATGTTACTGACATAGAGATTGATATGTTAATGAAAGTGACCGGTACTTGTGTATCTAATTTCAGTTGTTATTGAATATTGGCTGCTAGAACTAGTGTATCATGCTACAAACAGAATGAGTGATTTGATTATGCTCATTCATAAAACTGGATGCTCAGTTCTGGCATGGGTAACAAATCATAGAATTCTGATTCGAATACATACATGCATATACTGCTATGTGATGTTTCTATTATACAGATTGATGTTTTAAGAAAAATGTTTGATGCTTCTCCACCTAATTCAGAAACTGACCTGCATATACTGGTATGTGATGTTTCTATCATATATAATGATGTTTTAATAAAAGTGTTTGATGTTTCGGCAACTGATGTCAACTGTTACTGAAACTGATAGAATTAATATGTTATTTTATAATCAATCTGAGTGATGTTTGATTTAAATGACATATCTGCCAGATGATTTTCCTAATCTATTGGAGATAGATGCAAGGGAGTGTTTGCAAGGAGTGAGAGCAAGAACATGGGAAGAGCTTGAAAAACTGTATCGAGCACATGCAACTATGCTTGGATTTTGTGTAAGAAAGTCAACAACAAGGCAGTCAAACCAAGGAGTAATTAGAGAAAAATATTTCACATGCTCATGTGAAGGAAAGTCCATTTCAAGAACTAAAACCACGCCTACTCTACAGCCAGAATGGAAGAGAAAAAGAAAATCAAAAGATTTTCCAGTGATAAGAACAGGATGCAAAGCTCAGATCAGGATCAAGCTTGTTGATGAAAAGTTCTATGAAATCAAGCACCACTTTGTAGAGCATAACCATGAGTGCACAAGATCAGAATGGCAGTACCTGCAACGTAGTGAAAGAAGAATCGAAAATGAGAAAGCAAGAGCAATCGAAGCAATGGAAAAGGCAGGTCTCAAACCAGCAGCAAGTTACAAATATCTAGCATGTGCTTCCCAAGGAGAAGAAAATGTTGGGCACACTATGAGAGATCACATTAATTATGTGAATAGGTACAGAATGGACACTATAGAAGGAGGGGATGCTCAAAATGTCATAGATGATCTTTATCAGATTGCTGCTACCGAGAAAGACTACTTTTTTAGAGTCAAGCTGGATGATGAAGGAAAACTAACTGCACTCTTTTGGAGAGACTCGATGATGAAAGAAGATTACATGCTATATGGTGATGTTGTGATTTTTGACACCACTTATCGGACAAACAAGTATAATCTCATTTGTGCTCCGATTGTCGGGATAAACAATCACTGGAACAATGCAATGTTTGGGTGTGCTTTTATTGGAGATGAAAAGGCTGAAACTTTTGTATGGCTGCTGGAGGTATTTAAAAAATCAATGGGGGGAAAACAACCAGTGACTATATTCACTGACCAGGATTTGGCTATGGCAAAGGCAATTAAAGAGGTATTTCTAAACTCTATCTGACGATTGATGTTTCAAGCTATGGGTGTAACCTTTTAAATATTTATTATGATGTTTTAAATATTCCTTCAGTTGAAGTTTTGAACCAGTGTAACTTATTATATTATTTAGTTGATGTTTCATAAAAAAGGTCTAACATGTAATGTTATACAGTTGATGTTCTAAATATATATTTTAGAACCATGCTTCTAATTATCTTATTTGTGATGTCAATAATTTAATTTTTAAGTCATAACCATAACCAGTTTTAGAACATCTGAGAACTCATCATGGACATGTATTCAATTTCTTTTGGTTTGACACTGCAACATGAGCATCCTACATTTATAATTGATGATACATTAGTAGCATATGACCTTTTTAAGAAACAGTTTGATGATGCATTTTCTGAAATTGTTGTTTCGTAGGTATTCAAAGAAACAAAACATAGACTCTGTTTGTGGCATCTGAAACAGAATGCAATTAGTCATTACGGTAAAGTAAAAAGTGATAAAGAATTTGGAATGGCATTCGACCACTGTTTGAAAGGTTGTGCAAATGAAGAAGAATTTGAAAAGTGCTGGAATTCCATGATAGAAACCTACCAGCTGCAAGGAAAAGATTGGTTCAAGCGCTTGTACGAACTCCGAGATAAATGGTGCACTGCATTAAGCAAGGATTTCTTCTCAGCTGGAACTTTGTCATCACAACGTAGTGAAAGTACCAACAAGGCAATCAGCTTCAATGCTTCAAAAACAACCAACTTGACACAGTTTTTTTGCAATATTTGGAAAAACTGTCAAAAGTTGGAGAAGCACGGAGACAAGCAGGGAATACAGTGGTTCAATAGGAAAACCAAGAGCAGCTGTAGAAGGGCCTGGATTACTAAAGCAAGCTGGGCAGATATACACTCTTAAAATTTTCAAGGACTTCGAAACAGAGTGGAAGTTAGCAATGGCGAGTAAAGTGAAGAAAATATTCAACATTGGCTATGAAGATATTTACAAAGTCAGCCCAGAAACTAATGAAACAAAGGTAGAGAAGGTTTATTATACACTCAGGGATGGTAAAGTGGAGATCAAGTGTTCATGTAAATACTTTGAAGAAGTTGGGCTGTTGTGCTTCCACAGCCTTCGTGTGCTCCACTTGCGCAACATCACAACAATACCTGAAGATTATATACTAAAGAGATGGACAAAGATGGCAAAGAAGGAAATATGGAACCGAGTACTTGGAGGTGCATCAACACAAAATAGCGAAAACTACAATGAGATGAAAGGTAAGATACCATGGCGCCATGAGATGCTCAGAAAATACTACAATTTAGTGTTGAAATGTGAAGATGACAAAGATACTCGTAGAATACTAGAGGATGGTTTGAACAGGGATTCGACTACAGTAGGTCAGCTGCTTTCATTAAAAGATCAAGACAAAACTGAACATTCAGCGACCAACAATGCCAAAGACTCACCACCCGAAGTCCTAGATCCAAAAAGAGCAAAAACAAAGGGAAGAAGTAAGAGATTGAAAGGAAAGCTAGAAAGGAAGAAGCCACAAAAGAAGGAATTTGGGTCAAAGACTCCAAAAGCCCAAATCATCTGAATTAGGGAAGACCAAAGTTGATGAAGGGTGAATTCTGAAATTGCAGAACAAATTTGATGTTTCAATACTTTCATTTGACATTTTAAGACTTTCATTGGATGTTACATTTTTCAAAGGTGAGCACATTTTTCAAATGCAAGTGCGGATTGCTGACAATTGATTCCAGCCTGCAGAATATTACCATTTCGGGCAAATCTAATAAATGATGGTATGATAACACCCTTAAGTTAACCCATTGATTGGTAATTTGGTAATGGTTGGGGAAATCACATCTGGTGCAGAGAAGGCAATCATAAGCTGCATTGTTTGAGTTTGATGGATTGATTACGAGGCGGACAACTGTTTGTGTCTCCTCTCCCCCGTGTCTGAACATCCTATGATCTGCTGATTTGTTTTCAAACACTCCAGGCACACATGATGATTGAGTCCATTAGTTTAACATCTCTGATCTCATCATGATGATTGAACCCATTTTATGACGTCCCCACATGTTACCTGTTCTCTTCATTTGGCCTTCCTTCCTTTAACATCTCTAATCTCTCGCTTAAATAATCTCATCATGCTAATAAATAAGAGTTAAAGCATAAAAATAAGATTTACTATCAACACCATAAAACATCAAGACATACTCATGAAAATATCACTGCATTACTTTAAAATGTCAAATTCAAACAAGAATTATGAGAATCACCTAACCAACAATCCAAAATACTTGAAACATCATCCACAAACTTAAGTTCATCACATCCAAAAACCATCCAAACCCAGCAATGCTAAAAACCATCCAACAGTAGTACTTAAAAACATCATTCTCAAACACAAGTTCATCACATCATTATTTCTTCTTCAATCCCTTTGATGACTTTCCCACTTGTCCTCCCTTCTTCTGAGCAACTGTAGACCCCTTCTTTTGACGTACAACAATAGAAAAACCTGCAACTCGTCCAATATCTTCCAAGCTCTCAATCCCAAGACTAAAAGATGGTTCAGGTCCAGTCTTCAATATTGGAACTGCAAGAGTGCACTTCTTCACTGACTTCTTAATGATTTCTTCAATATGATCAAAAAAACCATCAGAAAAATAATCCTGTGAACAAACAGGAATCTGAACTGCAGGATCACTATCTTGCGCAGTAGCTGGAGCTTTTTCACCAAGCTTCATCATCTCAGCTACATAGGATCTGGTAACAATTTCAATATTCCTAGCAAATCGCATTGAGCGCTCAACAGCATCCTACAAAAAAATAAATTATTTCTCATAATTTGAAACATCATATAAAAAACAACAAACATAAGATAAATAAAAAAACTTACAGAAGGAGCTTCAGCAAGAATTTTCTCGTCAGTGGGTAAATCGTCAGGAATTTCCAACACTACAAAGCAAGAGGTACTGCGGGCAGTGCCATTACCTGGTCCTGAGCCTAACTTTAATTTTCCCATTGAAGTCAAAGGAAAACCATTGCTGCTCATCACGCAGGCATCAAACCCAGCACTCACTATAGACTTACAAATTACCTTAACCTTGCTCTCATTAAAATGTTGGACTAAGAGGAGGGAAGTAGGCAATGGGATTCCTTGGAATGGAAATCTATAAAGATAGCACATCAAAGGTAGAAATACACAACCATTTACAGCATCAAATGGACCTTTGTTGTACCTCTCAACAGCATCACAGAATTTTTTCAACACATACCCACACCAATCCATCTTCCTGATTTCATTCACACTTTCCACAACCCTCAAAAGCTTAAAATCAACAGTACTTCTAGATGTGGGAGCAAGGAAAGTATACAACACATACATCAGAAAATACTTCTTAAAAAGATCACCTCCCTCGGTCAATAATGACATCTTACATAGCAACCTATCACAAGGAATATTGTCATGTTTATCAACCCCTAAATCCATCTTCCAATTAAGCCTCAACTCCATATCCCTATTCTGCCCCTTACCCGAGTTATTAACCTCTACAACCTCAACATCACTTATAGGCAGACACATGCAATCATAAACATCATCCCTGGTTATATAATACTTATCACTACCTATTCGCTGCAAGTGACTAATTGGGTTGAAGTTAGATATCAGATATTGAATCACATTTTTGGGCAAGACACCAAAATTTATCTTCAACAATCCTTCAAATCCTATATCAATAACTGACCTGATCTGCCCATCAGTCAATGATTTCACAAGCTTTACAATCTTACCAGGGCTACACCTCGTAGAGTAGCCCCTTTTCGAGCTGCAAAAAAATTTTAAAAAATGATAAGCAACACCGAAATATGAAACATATCATAAAATTGTTAGTCATTAATGCATACCTGGATGGATCATTGACACCCTTTAGATTTTTCGCCTTCACAACTCCCCCACTCTTCTCTATAACATTCTTCTTCACAACAGATTTCCCTTTACCATCATTCTTCTTCTCTCTAACACCTTTGCCACCTTCCTCATCTGGATCATCAGACTTTTCACCAGCATCATCAAACACTTCATCAGAATCCTCCCCCTTGTCAGAGTCATCCCCCTTGTCATCAGAATCAGAGTCATCCCCCTTGTCATCAGAATCAGAGTCATCCCCCTTGTCAGAATCAGAGTCATCCCCCTTGTCAGAATCCTCCCCCTTGTCAGATTCCTCTTCATCCTCTCCTTCTTCCTCAACAGAATTTGGCTTCTCACCTTCATCGTCAGAACTCTCATCAGATTCTGACCCATTACTTTCCTCCATTTCATCATCATTGCCACTAGACGGATCTGCATGACCAGTTTCATCAATGGTAGCCTGAAGTCTTTGAGATTGAGAAGGAGCAGTACTGAAGATCTCCTCTGCAAACAAAAATAATAAATACAGTCAAACAATAGGTAACAAAAAAAATCATATGTATTGAAAATTTAAAACAGCAAGGTTAAAACATATGATTTACCAGATGGGATATCAGCAACTCCAGCACCTAGACTTACAGCATCACCTGAAACATATAAAACATCAAACCATATTAATAAAAGGTAAAAGGTAATAACTGAAACATAAAAAATCAGAAATATTGTACCTTTTGTAGCAGATTTTTTAACAGGCAGATCAGAAGCTGAAACATCAAAACATAGTCCTATTTGGTAAAAGATAATAAATAATAAAAACCAAAAGTATGAAAGTATTGGAAAGAAAAACTATCTTTACCCTTTTTAGGGGATTGTTTTTCAGGCAGAGCATAACCTTGAGTAACACCATCACCTGAATTACATAAAAACATCAAACCATACTGGTAAAAGGTAAAGAGTAATGGATTAAAAATCAAAATCAGAAAAAGAAGTATTAGAGAAAAATAATGTTTACCTTTTTCAGCAGAAATTTTTCCAGCCCTAGAAGATGCTAAACTATCACGCTCAGCAAGAGCCTTACCCTTACCGCTAACCAGTTTGACTCGTTTCACAGCGGCTTGTTTCACACACCTCTTCTGGACTGTAGGAATGAATGAAGATGGAACGGGAGATGATGGAATGGACACCTCGGCAACTTTCTTCTTTTTAACATTTCTAGGATTCAAATCTGGAGGAAAACTAAAATATTAATAAAAATTCAAAACATACAACAAAATTATACAGATAAACATATACCTGCAGTAAACGTAGGTGTTGTCAAGCCACGAATCCTATCTGATTTACGTACAGCAACACCACACTCTAAAAGAAAAAGAAAAAATATTTATAGCATAAATAACATATATAATGAAAACATCAACCGATATACTTCCAATCAGAACAGTAAAGTCAAATGGAATACTTGTATCATCAAATCAGAACTGTAAAGCATCAAATAAAAACATATATAATGAAAACATCAACCGATATACTTCCAATCAGAACAGTAAAGTCAAATGGAATACTTGTATCATCAAATCAGAACTGTAAAGCATCAAATAAAAACATATATAATGAAAGCATCAACCGATATACTTCAAATGAGAACTGTAAAGCATCATAACTGTAAAGTCAAATGCAATACTTGTATCATCAAACTAATAAACACCAGCATCATCATAACACATAAAACCAAACAGTAAAAAGAAACATCAGTACAAGAACAGTAAAGTCAAACGCAATACTTGTATCATCAAATCAGAACTGTAAAGCATCAAATAAAAACATATATAATGAAAACATCAACCGATATACTTCCAATCAGAACAGTAAAGTCAAATGGAATACGTGTATCATCAAATCAGAACTGTAAAGCATCAAATAAAAACATATATAATGAAAACATCAACCGATATACTTCCAATCAGAATTGTAAAGCATCAGAACAATAAAGTCAAATGGAATACTTGTATCATCAAACTAATAAACACAAGCATCATCATAACACATAAACCCAAACAGTACAAAGAAACATCAGTACAAGAACAGTAAAGTCAAATGCAATACTTGTATCATCAAATCAAAACTGTAAAGCATCAAATAAAAACATATATAATGAAAACATCAACCGATATACTTCCAATCAGAACTGTAAAGCATCAGAACAGTAAAGTCAAATGGAATACTTGTATCATCAAACTAATAAACACCAGCATCATCATAACACATAAACCCAAACAGTACAAAGAAACATCAGTACAAGAACAGTAAATTCAAATGCAATACTTGTATCATCAAATCAAAACTGTAAAGCATCAAATAAAAACATATATAATGAAAACATCAACCGATATACTTACATCATCACTCTTACTGAAAATTATGATAGAATCACTGTAATTTAAAAATCATACAATATTGACAGTAAAACACACATATAATAAGAACAACATACATAACACCTTTCCAATAGAAACATCTCATAAACAGAAAATAAAGTCAAATGAAAACCTTAAAACATCATAATCAAACATTAAAACATCATGTAAAACCCTAGACGACAAAAAATGAACAAATATAGTAATAAATTCAAATATTCCCGCCAAACAAATTAAAAAAGCAACAAACCTTGGGAAGAAGTCTTCCTCTTCTCCTTTACAGCAGCATTCGAAGAAACTGAAGGCTGCGAGTATGCCTTTGCAATTTTAATTGCAACATCGTATACACCAGCGGAATCAACAACATCTACTTTCTTTGACATCTACAAAACGATAAACATGAAAAATAATAGAGTTAAAAAAGATCGAAATCAATGAAAACCTAATAAACAACATGCATGTAAAAACATTCAGCTTCGCAATATCCTCTTCGTTTACGATAACAACCTCAACATAGAATAGAGTAATAATCGTAAAAAAGGTACAGAAACCTCAGAGCTCAACAACAAAAAGCTTACCATACAATAAAACGACTAAAAAACAAAGATTATCGGCTAGAAGAACAGATCTAAGTCGTCGGAGTTACCTGATGCAGAGCCGAACCGATTATCAAGCAAAATTGCAAGAAACTCCAAAAATCTGACCAGAACAACCGATTACACTCGCGTCAAAACACGATATAATGCGTAATAAGCAACAAAAACAGAAGAAAGTACAGAAATCGCGACGGAAGAAGAAAACCTAGGTCGCCAGAAAAGAGGGAAAACGCGAAGGACAGCAGAAAACAGAGCGGTTTTCGAGAGAGAAAAACAAAACGTAAATAATGAGGGGAAGAGGAAGAGATACAGGCTCACAGTAAATGTACGTTCATATTTACCATATTTACCATATTTACAATTTAACCCATAACAATATGAAAACTATAATTAATACCCCATCCCAAATTAAGTATATAAAATTTATAATTTAACCCCCGGTCTCGCTGTGAGACCGTCTCGCACAAGACTTTGTCTACTAGGTTTTTGACATTAATATCTTTAATTGTGCATATTTAAAAATGATGAAAAAATAATATTTTAAAAATAGATGTTAACACGATTCTAATGATATCACACATAATAATATATTATTTTATGCATTACTTGAAATTTACTTTTCTAAGTAACAATTTGACTAAATGAATAGTGACAAGTGCAAAAATAGTTGGAACGGGTGAGTACATTGCCAAAACATTAATAAAACAATTTCCTTCCACGAGCTCTAATAGAATCCCATGGATCTGCCAAAAAAGTTATTTCACGGCCTGCCAAAAACCAGTGATTGGGAACAAATGTTTCATTTGTTTCACTTAACTGTTGAAGAAAAATGTAAATACTGTTCCGTTTTAATGGAAATACATGAAATATCTATACTGGTACGTGTAGCGCCAATTATTTGGACGGGTGAACGTAGTTTGTTGCTCCGGTCATTGTTTAATTTGGCTTACTAACCTTTTAATTTAGTAACCATTATTGTTTTATGAGTGGATCTCTTGACAAGCGGTCTGTCCATAACCTTATGGACAGACCGCTTATTTCTTACCTTATACACTGCATTTCTTAAATTACATACAAAATTTAAAATTTTAGAAAATATTTTCTTACATCATATATTTTTATATTTTTACCTTCAAATACATATTAATATTTTTTTAACTTATAAAATGCAATATTTAAATTTTACAAAAAATTACAACATTTAAGTCAAATGCGCCTGAGGACTGTCCATAAGCTTATGGAAAGGCCGCCTTTCCTGAGACATTCCCTTTTTTTATTATCAAATTTAGTACTCCCTACACTTCACTTTTATAAAAAAAATAAAATAAATTACCTATTATAATGCAACACAGGGGAAGCAGGGATTGAACCAAGATTGAACCTTGGTTGTACCTGGGCGGGTACAAAGCCCCGGTCACTTGAGCTAGCCAAGTGGTTACTGAACACTTCACTTTATGTCAATATTAATTGTCCAACTATGACTACATATTTGAATAGATATATAAATAATAATATTATCATATATATGTTATATTGTTAGATTCGTCGTAACAAGTAGTGTTTGAAAAATAACTTTTTGTTTGCAGTTATTATACTTAGTTAAATATATTAACGGTTAGACAAATTTTTTAATGAGCGTGAAAAAGATTCTGTGCAATTTAACCTGAGATAGAGGGAGTACCAGTTTATAAGAAACCGGTGACATGTAATTGCATTTGTTCAACAACCCCAATAGATATCGATTTCTGGTGAAACGGTCCACCAAAGACCCTTTTTAATTACTGTAAAGTCAGAGAGATTTGCATTGAATATTTAGTTGGCAGTGTTTGTGAACATTTTTGGAAACGAAAAACTTTCTATGTCGGAACACTCAACAGGAGTATATTTACACCAATGCTTTTCGTGAAAAAGAAGACAGAATATTATGGTATTTGTGACTTATGGAAATTGTTATATTCTGTTATATAGTAGGCGTATGAAACATAGTTGATTTATGAAAAATCCCTAAATATATGGAGTTGATATTTGCGAATATATGAGATATATTGTGATAAGGAGAATCCCTTTAGATCACTTCCTAAGAAACGAAGTTGGTGAAAAAAACCTTGAGATCACTTCCTAAGAGATTTGCGATGAAAGTTGCGGCAATAGAAGAAGTAAGAGACTTATCCACTATGAGCCTAGATGAACTAATGGGATCATTACAGACATATGAGATGACTTTCCAACAAGCTGCAAAAAGAGACCCTAAGGAGTTGGCATTCAAAACATCTTCATCGAAAGACAATCACGAGTCTGACAGTGATGATGAATTTGAAAGACTTGCACTTATCACAAAGAACTTCTCAAGAATGCTGAAGAAAGTAGTGAGCAAGAAATCTCAGGAAAGATTTGGTGGAAATAGACCAAGACCACAAGATTCTGGAAATAATCGTGGAAAGAGGTTTGAGCAAGGAAATCAGCAGTTCTTTAGAAATTAAAGTAGTGAACCAAAACAGTCTGGATGAATTCAATGCAGAGAATGTGAAGGATATAGTCATATACAGGCTGAATGTGCAAATAACCGGAAGAAACAGGGAAAATCGTATGTCACCTCATGGAGTGAAGATGAAGAAGATGACAAGGACGAAGAGGAACTTACCAGTAACTACGTAGCATTCTGGGCAAAAATTCATGATACGACGGAGGATGAATGCTCCAACCTTCTGAACAAAGCCAAACCCGATGAAGACTATGTATGTTCCAACATAGATTCAAATGAAGCACTCAATGATGAAGACGATGGACTGTCTGTAAGTGATGAAGAAATCTACACTACTTATGAAAAGATGTACGCTATATGGGTTCAAGTAGTTGACACAAACAAAGAGCTGAAAGAAGAAAGAAAGGCTTTGATGGAAACAAAAAAAGATTTGCGAGTAAAAGTTGTTGAACTTGAAAAGAAGAATGAAGAAATAAATGGGAAACTGATACTAGCAATCAAGAGAGCTGAGACTTCTGAAGCAACAATCTCTAAGCTAAATGCTGGGAAAGCAAAGCTTGACGATGTTTTCGACATGGGAAGGAACTTTGGTGATCGATATGGAATTGGGTACGGCAACACCCACAAGACTGAAGCACACGAGAATCCAATAACCTTCAAAACCAAGATTCGAGAAGTGAGACGAAAGTTTGGCATACCCTATCAAAGAAAACAACTCATCTGTAGCTACTACACATACCAAGGTCATTCAGAGAAACAATGCAGGAAAATGATCAGAGACCAAATGTCAGGACGACTACTCTTGGTATGTTCCAACATAGGCGAAGTCCAGAAAATGAAATTCGTCAGAAAGGTATGGGTTGTCAAAAGATCTAGCACATGTCTGGTGGCACACACTTCGCTCATATCTTATTCCAAAGATTCGTGGTACTTTGATAGTGGGTGTTCTCGCCACATGACTGGAACTCCGAAAATTCTCGTGAATATCACTCCATACGATGGCGGATATGTGACTTTCGGTGATGGAAAGAAGAGCAGAGTGATTGGAAAAGGTGAATTGAGGATTGAAGGTTTTCCAGTGTTCACTAGTGTACTGTTTGTTGAAGATCCGAAGGCAAATTTGTTAAGCATAAGTCAGTTGTGTGATGACAATATGACAGTGGAATTTCAGAAGGATAAATGCATTGTGAAACACAGAGAAACCAAGGTTCTTTCAGGCATAAGATCATCAGATAATTTCTACTTGCTGGAGCAAGAAGTACGGCGTATGATCTTGAAGCAAGACGAAGGAGTTATGTGGCACAAGAAGCTTGGTAACATCAATTATAAAACACTGGTGAAAATCGCAAATGTGAAAGCTGTACGAGGTATGCCTACCTTAACCAGCAAGGATGGAATTGTATGTGGACCATGTCAACAAGGTAAACAAATTCGATCTCCTCATTCTTCAGTTCAGTATATTACCCTTCTAGAAATCTGGAATTATTGCATATGGATTTGATGGGTCCAGTTAATACGCCTAGTATAGGTGGAAAGAAATATATCTTTGTATGTGTTGATGATTTCTCTAGATTTACGTGGTAGCTTTTTTGAAAGATAAATCTGATACATTGGAAGTATTTAGAAGTCTAGTAGTAAAGTTACAAACTGAAAAGGGAAGTCCAGTTGGGAAGATGGTTTGAATTCGTAGTGATCATGGTAGAGAGTTTGAGACTTCTCAATTCAGTAATTTTTGTGACGAGCTCGGAATTCAACATGAATTTTCGGCACCTATCACCCCTCAGCAGAATGGTATTGTAGAATGAAATAACAGAACCTTGCAGGAGATGGCTCGAGTTATGTTAGCTGAGAAAGAAATTCACAAGAAATGGTGGGCAGAAGCAATTAATACAGCTTGTTATACAATTAATCAAGTGTATATGCGACCATTCACCAGCAAAACATCCTACGAGATTTGGAAGGGCAGGAAACCAAATGTTTCATATTTCCATGTGTTTGGAAGCAAGTGCTACATTCTCAGAGATAGAGAGCAGTTGGCAAAATTTGACAATCGGAGTGATACAGGAATTTTTCTTGGATATTCTATCAACGGTCGTGCCTATCGAGTTTTCAATCATCAAACCAACACTCTCATGGAGTTAATAAATGTTATTGTGGATGATTCAGAGGAAAAACAAAAGTATGATGTTGTAGAAGACGATCTCGGTAACACTCATGTTCCAACACAGCCGTGTCAACCTGACAAGGCAGATCCATTAGTAGAAGCCGAACCGCATCACCATGATGTAACAATTGAGCAGATTGGTGCTGAACCTGTCGAAGCTGAGTATGTTGGAACATCGTCCCCCACTACCGAACCATATGTTCCAACACAAGACCAACCTGAATCCACCATGAGAAGTACTCGATCGGTTCCTCGAGTAGATTATCGTAGGCTAGCTGGATTGCACTGTTTTGTGTCTCTCATTGAACCTAAGAACTACAACGAAGCCTTGCTGGATGAGTATTGGATTGCTGCTATGCAAGACGATCTAAGTCAATTTGCACTAAATGACGTCTGCTATTTTACTCCTCGACCCAAAGGCATTAATGTCATTGGCACGAAGTGGATTTTTAAGAATAAGTCTGATGCTGATGGTCTAGTTACTCGAAATAAGGCTAGACTAGTAGCTCAAGGATATACACAAGTGGAAGGGGTTGACTTTGATGAAACATTTGCTCCTGTTGCCAAGTTAGAGTCAATTCGAATATTACTTTATATTGCTTGCTCTATGAACTTTATGCTATATCAAATGCATGTCAAGAGTGCGTTTCTAAATGGAGTGGTGAATGAAGAGGTTTATGTTGAATAACCTAAAGGCTTTGAGGATCCTCATTATCCCCACCATGTTTATCGCCTTAAAAAGGCTCTATACGGTCTAAAGCAAGCACCCAGAGCGTGGTATGAACGACTTACTAACTTTCTTCTTCAGAAAGGATATTGTCGAAGGGGAGTAGATCGCACTTGATTTGTGCTTGAAAAGTATTCAAAATTTTTGATTGCTCAAATTTATGTTGATGATATTGTATTTGGCTCTACTTCGTCTTCTGTGGTACAGGATTTTGTAACTATTATGCAATCTAAATTTGAGATGAGTATGGTTGGAGAACTCACATACTTTCTGGGATTGCAAGTCAAGCAAGGAAGAAATGGTTTGTTCATTAATCAGAGTAAGTATGCCCTAAATCTGGTAAAGAGATTCGGTCTAAGCAGTGCTCGAGCTGTTAGAACTCCTATGGGTGTCTCTGACAAACTTATAAAAGATGAGAAAGGAGTGGCGGTTGATCATAAATTATACAGAGGCATGATTGGAAGTTTATTTTATTTAACGGCCAGTAGACCAGATATATGTTTCAGCGTTGGGATTTGTGCAAGATTTCAGGCTGATCAAAAGGAGTCTCATCTCACTGCAGTTAAACAAATTATTAGACTAGTTAGTGGAACCTCAGATTATGGTGTCAGGTACTCTAAAAGTCAAGATTCTAAATTGATTGGGTACAGTGATTCTGATTGGGCTAGTAATGCAGATGATCGAAAAAGTACCACTGGTGGATGCTTCTTTATCGGTACGAATTTGGTGTCGTGGTATAGTAAGAGATAGAATTCGATCTCCCTGTCTACTACAAAAGCTGAATATCTTGCAGGTGGAAGCTGTTGTGCACAATTATTATGGATGAAACAAATGTTGAAAGACTATGGAATTCATCAAGGCCCCTTGAAGATTTTGTGTGACAACACAAGAGCAATTAACATCTCAAAAAATCCAGTCCAGCACTCGAGAACTAAACATATTGATATAAGGCATCACATTATTAGAGATCTGGTTGAAAGGAAGGAAGTGGAGGTAGTCTATGTTCCAACACATGAACAATTTGCTGATATCTTTACCAAGCCGTTGGATTCTGCTACCTTTGAAAGCCTTCGACAACACTTAGGTGTTTGTCAAATTTGAGGTAATTCTTACCTATATTTTTATTGTAAATATTATGTTTATTTTTGTTTAGAAAATTTTAAAAAAACAAAAAATAGAAAGAAGAAATATGTACAAAAATAGATTGCTTGGTATGTTGGAAGTTATTTCTGATGGGACATCTCGAGTTGACAAGAAGGAAAATGCCATCATTATAAGCCTTGGAAATAAAAAAAGGAGTTTCCTGGGAAAAGAGAAGGTGAGTTGAAGAGTTGGTTTGGGTTTCTAGTTGTCCAAAATCCTTCCATATTCTCTCTTTTCGGCCGATTTCGAAAGTATCTCAAATCAAAGTCCTTACTCTCTGAATCCCTGCTAAAACAATGGCTTCCAGCCCTACCGTTCCCACACAAGAATTAGATCTTCAAGAATTATCTCTACCATTAGAAATAATGGAGGAAGATCAAAGTTCGATCAATTTGGAGTTGGTATTGGTCGAAGGGAATGGACAATGTGCCGACCAAGCTGGGGTCGTACCAGTACTGGAAGAAAATCAAGATTAATGTGGAGGAAACTCGGATCAAGTTGGGGTCGAAGAACTTTCTGGTGGAAAACTTGGTCAAGCTGAAGAACTTGGGGGTAGAGGAAGAGGCATCTGGTGAGGGTAAAAATGATGGCAGCTCTGGTGTTGAACTCAATGAACAGGAAAAGCTCACTGGTGCCAAGAGGAAGGACCAAAAGGTAACTGACCCTGACCCTTCTCCGTTGAAATTCATGGGCATGGAAGTTAAGAGTATAGATGAACTTTTCGAATGGCTAGAGGAAAACAGAGTTGCCGTAGATTTAACAAAGATTAAAAGCATAGAAGGTGAATACCTGACTGTTCAGGTCAAGGAGCTTGTGATGGGTAATATAGGTGAAATAAGGAAGGTTGATAATTTGAATGTGCAATTTCTGTTGGGAAAATATGCTGAATACAGAGAAAAGGATAAATTCCATGTGTTTTGTCGTATTCCCTTTCCAAGCTATGTAGTTTTAAAAGAGATTAGTGAGAGAGAGGTTGTTGGAATGGAAGTTGTGAAGTATGGAGACAAACTACAGGTTGGATTCTATGATTCAAATGCTTCTAAAAGGATGGAAGAACTAAGGAAGCCGGTAATCATTGAACTGTCAGACAGTGATGAGGAGGATAGTGTTCCAACACATAAGTGTGAACATGAGGATTATATGGATGTGGATTCTGATGTTGATCTGGGGGGTGAAGACCAGAATGACATGCATGATAATTTGTATGATGAGGCACCTGAAGAAGATTTGACTGACCCAAAGGACTTTGATCAAGATGAGCTATCTGGAAAAGAATCTGAGAAGGGGAATGAAGCTGGAGGTTCAGAGAAGGGGAATGAAGCTGAAGGTTCAGAGAATGTTCCAACACAGGACATTCCTGATTTGGCATACTCGAGTGATGAAGTCCTTGATGAGTTTTACCAGACAGCTAAAGGTAAGAGAAAGGCTGCTGATGCCAAGGTATCAAGCAAGAAAAGGCAGGAATGCAAGGAGAAGAAGATACTTCCTCCCCCCTCTGTAAGTAAAGCTTTTTCATTTTCCTATTTTTATTTAAAAGGGGAGGAAATGGGATAGGTCTTTTCCGAAAGGAAATTTATTCCTGAGAGACCAGTGGATTTAGTAGCGTACAAGGAGAGTGGATTTTCAGAATTTCTGACAGTAGTTGGGATGACAAAGGCAGCCACGGTACAACTGCAGTATAATCGGCAGATTGTGATTGAGGTATACTCTAACCTCATGACTGGAAATCTGGAGATTGATTCCCCTTGGTATGGGAGAGTTTATGTGAGGGGAAAGACAATTGACTTATCTGCTGCTAGAATTAACAGAATGTTTGGTCTTAAGACACCAGAGATAGATGGAGTTTTTCCTGAAGATTTGGGAGTTTCTGATGATCAGATGTTAGCTACTATCTCAGGTGGATATAAGGTTGAGTGGCCAGCAATGGGGTATTCACAAGCCTCTTGCTTGTTCTCGAGATTTTTTGGTTTATATCAGATTGTTTTTCATTGTTGGATGCCTTCAACTAATACCACTGTATTAACAAGAGACATGGCCAGATTGCTATACTGTGTTGGAACATAGAAGCCTGTCAACCTTGGGTTATTCATTCAGCAAAATTTTGTCAGACAAGCTACTGCCCCCAAGGTCAATGATGCAATTATCTATCCTGCACTGATATCAAAACTAGCCAAGAGTGCCAAAGTGAAAGGAAAGGCAACTGATATGGTGATTGACACAGAATTCTTGAGGCCAAATAAGAAGACTTTTTGGTTGAGGTACATTCACGATCTCCCATGGAAACCAGAAGGTTTTACATCAGCTGAAGCAGAAAAGAAGGCCAAGATAGTATCTCTGAATGCAAGATTGGGAGCCATTGCTATTCAAATGGCAGCACTGGAGGCAGAGAAGGCCAATCTGGCGAAAGAGAAAGCAAAATTGGAGGCTTGAACTCAGGGGGAGTTTACTGATGCTTGGTTATTGCCTTTGGCAATGATTTTTTTTTGTCTTTGGCATCGGTGTGATCCCAGTGGGAGATATTTTGGATATTCATTTTGTTATGGCTCTGTAATCTGAATGATTTTATCTTTTGTTGGTATTCTTGGATTTCTGGATTATTTGGTATTCGTGTCTTGTGGGAATTCTGGAATTCTGATATTAATTTGTTTTCAGATTTGGTAGTGTTCATGTTGTTGTGTGATTCCAACATAGGTGAAGATCTGGAAGACCTATGTGTGTGATAAGTTTTTTCGTTGCGAGATTCATGATCAAAATGGTATGGGTTCACAAAATGCCAAAGGGGGAGATTGTAAAGTCAGAGAAATTTGCATTGAATATTTAGTTGGCAGTGTTTGTGAACATATTTGGAAACGAAAAACTTCTATGTTGGAACACTCGACAGGAGTATATTTACGCCAATGCTTTTCATGAAAAAGAAGACAAAATATTATGGTATTTTGACTTATGGAAATTGTTATATTCTGTTATATAGTAGGCGTATGAAACATAGTTGATTTATGGAAAATCCCTAAATATATGGAGTTGATATTTGCGAATATATGGGATATATTGTGAAAGGAAAATCCCTTTATTTATGGGATTTGGATATGGTTCAAGAAGCAGATTTGTAATAGGAATATTGTGGAGATAATTATGAAGAACTCCAATCTGCTCGCGGATATAAATTGGGACCAACACGGCTGCATACTCACGGATTTAATAGAGCAAAAATCTGCACACAGATTTTTTAGACTTTCGAGAATTGCTAAGAGCCAGATTCCTGTGTTCCAACATACCTGACCTGCTGCACGAAGTTCAGAATCATATACCTTAATTCCTCGGGAGGAGGAGATCCAGCATCGACGAGTTTCGAGGTCAGAGGGAGTCTGATCAAGGTGGATCGGTAGCAAGGGGAGCTTGCAGAATTCACACGTTATAGTTATTAAAGATAAGTATTATGTATGATGTACTTTGTACTGTGTCTTTCTAATTAGTGAATTCATTCTGAATTGGGCCAGGCCTCGCAGATGTAGGTGGATTTCACCAAACTGTGTAACCAAGTCGTGTGTTGCCAATGCTTCAATCTATTACATACTTGGTTAGATAGGTCACATTGGAACTTACTAATAAGTTAAAATTCGGTAAAACCAAATTTCAATTACAATAAAATTATTCTACTAAAGGAATAGTTAAAATTCGGTAAAACCAAATTTCAATTACAATAAAATTATTCTACATGTATCGTACTTCGCTATTCATTAATAATAATTAATGTTGTTTGAATTGTAAAAAATTGTGAATATATAAATATGAAAATTTTCTTGTGATATATTTCTACATTAATCTTAACATATATTTTAGAATACGTGTTTTTTTATATTTTATTATAATACATAATTCAAGATATTAAAATTATAAAATTATCAATGAATAATGAAAAAAAAGAAAGTAGGACACAATTAAACGGGCGGGGGAGTATATGACTCTCAATTGATTTGAATGTGTAGATTTGAAACACCCAACCTTTCTCTCTCTAACTTCTTTTCTCTGCCTTCTCTCTAAATTTCTGGCTTTCTCTACATTGCTGATAACGGCTAGCTGCTACTCGAACTCCGATCTACTACATCTCACCAGCACCGATGACAATGTAAACCTTGCCGCTATGGCAGCCACTAAGCCAAGCACGAATACCTATATCCCTCCCCGAACCTTCACCCAAATTGTTAGCCAGATATCACCCCAATTGCTTCACCCCTCCCATCAAGCCTAACCTAACCCCTATTACTCATCAGAATGGTGAACTCTCATGTCTTTATTCTATTGAACAGATTGACAAGCTATCCAGTCCGTACAAGAGCGCGCTCATTGAAAACTTCCCCAAAGGTAGACCAAACATGAAGAGGATTGAAGCCGATTTCAAGACAACCGGCTTCTCTGGTAAGTTCTAGGTAGGTTCTCTAGATTTTAAAAACATTCTCAAAACATTGAAGACTTTCACAGATGTCGGATCAAAGGGGCTTGGTCATTGAATGGAAATTCTATGAGAATCCTTAGATGGAATCCTGATTTTAAACCCAACTCTGAGTCATCAATTGTCCTTGTGTGGGTTACCATTAGGAATGCTCCCCTCTACTACTATAATACTGAATCGGTTCAAGCAATTGGTAACTAGATTGGTGGTTTTATGAAAATGGACCTTACCACTGAGAAACTCACCAGACCATCAACCCTTAAAATATGTGTGGAACTTGACCTCTTAGCACCCATTCCCTCTACCATTAGACTTGGTTCAATTCAGGGAAATGAGAAATACAACCTTGAATTTGAAAACCTCCCAACATATTATAATCACTGTAAAAAAAAGGACATGGTCAAGACAGCTGTAAAATTCTCCACCCTAAACTCCTGTCCAAAACGATAACTAAACCTCTCAACGTGTCCAAGCCACTATCTGTGGCCAAGTCAAATCCCTCCACATGGATACTTGCAACCAAAAATTTATCCTCTTCTGGTATTTCCATCTCTCAGAAATAGAAAGATGTTATGAACCAAGATGCTAGTCATCTAGATAATGAAATATTTGAAAAATCATCTGATGTAGCCTTGATAGATGCTGCCCTTGCTATTCCTAAGGATAATACTATCCATAGGATTATATTACCTGAAAATGTTGAATCTACTTGATGTGTGTTATATTATGTTCATATTTTGTGGGATTATTATGATTTTATTAAGATATAATTTGCACTTTAAGGTGTTTTTGGTGCAGGAATTCATTGATTGCGGAGAATTGAGAGGGAGCTATACATTGTACTCTTTTTCCCTTAACCAACGGTTTTTTCCCACTGGGTTTTCCAGGTTAAGGTTTTTAATGAGGCGATGTGCTCCAATGGAAAATGTTCTTATTTTATAAGACATTTTTCCAGGAATGAAGGAAGAGAGGCAAAAGAAGAATTGCTGAAGTTATGGGGTGAAAAGTGAATTATTGAAGACATGTGGATTTGAAGGAAATAAATATATTCACTGCCCATATTGATAAGGATTGTATTATCTTCTTCCATTTGAAATTCCTTAATTGTAGGAATTAGTTATTTAGAATTAGAATAGATATTATTTTATGAGTCCGTCTCTTGAAAGACGGTCTTTCCATAAGTTATGGAAAGACCAAGGTTTAAAGTGTAAATTAGAAGAAATTAAGATAAAATTTTCGGGTTGCATGAACCGGGTTATAAATTTTATAACTACTACATGTTTCATACTAAAACTTTAATATTGCAACTAAGACCTTTTACCTTTTATTATTCTAATCAAACCCCGTCTTTCTATAAGCCTATGAAAAGACCGTCTTTCCCAAGACTTTGCCTTATTTTATTTCCTTATTTCTTCCATAAGAAGAAAAGTAATTAGAAGTTGATTTGGATTTGGCTTTGGTTTGGTGTATATAAATATATATACACGGCAAGACGGAACATTATTGAGGGAGGAGTTCTTGTAATTTTGGAAGCATACATACATATTAATACCGAGACGGAACATGCAGAGGAGGAGTTGAAGTTTTGTTTTCGTAGCTTTGGTTTCATCATTCCATAAGCTTAATTATTTAGTTAGTTAGTATTTTATTATTTTGATTATGATTTATTATTATATTATTTATTTGTTTAATTTAATTATTATGAGTAGCTAATTTATATATCGGCATGGAATAACAAGCATTAGTTTATGAATCATTAGTTTATGAATCGTGAGGCCTAATTGTTTTATAATTGATTCTTATGTGTTCTTGATTGTTCTTGGTTTATTTTATTCTTGATAGATTTAAGCCTGATCAACTTGAATATTATTGGGATAATGCTATCTAATTCTACCAATACGTAATCGTTGGAAGGGGTTAGTAAGTAGCGAGTTCTTGTGAAAAACAGCTAACTAGTTAAGACTGTAATAGCAAGATGGGGAACAATTAAGTGTGCATTACTACTTGCGAATACTTGGGTAATTGCTATATCAGGTTCTTTTCATTCTTAATGCTATCGAGGTGTGTATCTGGTTCAGCGAATACTTTCCGGAGGCATCTTGGTAAGAGAAACAATTAATTAATTATAATTGGTTAATTGTCGATAAAGTACGAAAGAATTGGGGAGGTTAAACGTACCTAGTTTCCTATAACTGATAGATGCATATGAATTGATTTATCTTTGCGCCTATGATCGATGTTTAACTAATGTGAGTTATTCCGAGCCGATTACCTTATTCATATATTTTATAGACAATTATATAATTTAGTTTGCATTCTTATTTTATATTTTATAGTTGCATTATTAGTTGTTAACTAAATCTGAAAATTAAGGCGTGGTTGCTAAACCAAACCCTGTTGGTAGTTTGAATTTGATAGAAATTATACCGTTCCTCGTGGGATCGACTCTGCTTACTACTGTGCTAATCTCATCTATAGAGTTTGCAGATTATTTTGGTGAGTGAAACGACGCCCACCAAATTGGCGCCATTGCCGGGGAACGGTAGTTAATTTCTATTTATTTTGCGACTAATTTTTTGTTCTTTAGTTATTGGTATATGACCAGGTCCCAGGAGCAGGAATTGATATTTGATTCTGAAGTTGAAAAGACAGCCAGGAAGAATTACAAACTCGCCAGGGAGAGGAAGTTGAAAGCTTCCGCAGACCCTCTGTTTGGCCAAACAGAGGCTATTTCCGAGACAGAGATTGAATCAGAGATTGAATCCGTTCCCGATACTGTAATGGGGGACAGAGGAGAGGCGGATCCCAATGCTGACAATCCGTACATGTGGGAATTAACAGGGCATAGTGAAGAAGACCCTCCCACTCCGATCTCATTGCCAGCAACTGCGACTCCTGTGGAGATTAAGTTGGCATTGCTGAACGTGCTTCCGAAGTTCTATGGGAAGAGTAATGAAGACCCTTACAATTTCTTGAACGAGTTCATCAAGATTTGTAAGGTTCAGAAAAGACCAGCTGGTGTCACAGAAGATCAGTTCAAGTTGGTGGCTTTTCCGTTCAGCATGTCAGGAGCAGCGAACCAGTGGTTTTCAAGCATGGCTCCTAACTCCGTCACTTCCTGGAATGCGCTCAAGAAGCTGTTTTTGGACTATTTCTTTCCAGCCACTAAGACGGATGCCCTGAGGAAAGAAATTTTGAGCATCAAGCAGGAGTATGATGAGCCGCTGAGTACATTTTGGCTGAGGTTCAGACGATTGGTGGATCATTGCCCTAACCATCGATACACCGAGGGGCAACTGCTACAGTATTTCTACCAAGGATCCACATCTGCGAACAAGGATTTGCTGAATACCGCAAGAAATGGTGGATTTTCAAAAATCAGAGTCAATGAAGCAAAGGAGATAGTGAAAAAGTTGATCAATTCCAAGAAGGAGTATGACACTGATGAGATCCGAATCCTGAAAAAGGTGGCACAAACAGAGCCCTCGAGCCAAGATGATTTTAGGGAGAGGATGGACAGGATGGAAAGGGTACTATCCAAGTTGGTGGAAAAGGTCACCGTTGCTAGCACGTCAGTTGGTCCTCCAGAAAAACCTTGTGACATCTGCTGCAGTCCAAACCATGTCACTTTACAATGCCCCCTTGAAATGGATGAACAAGCTAATACCATGGGGAATTGGAATGATAGGCAGCCAAGGAGGGACCCGTACTCAGCTACTTATAATCCGGGGTGGAGAGATTATCCCAACTTTCGATGGCGAGATCCGGGAAATCCAGTACAACAACCATATGTTCCACCCCATCGAGCTCTTCCCCCTCCATATGCTCAGAATCCACCACCTCCTCAAGGGAAGTCTATGGATGAAAAGCTAGACATGATGATGGGCATGCTTCAAAACCAGATCCAAAGTTCGAAAAAGACTGAGGCTACCTTGGAGAAGCACACACGTCAGATTTCACAGCTGTCAAACTCGATGAATGAGCTCCGAATGAAGCAACCTGGATTACCATCTCAAGTGCAACTCAACCCCAGAGAGACGGCCAATCAGATCACATTAAGAAGTGGAAAGGAGCTTGAGCCACTACCTCCGAAGATCGCAGCAAAAGGAGCTAAGAAGCAGTCGGAGCAGTCTGCAGGAGGCCTCGATTTGGCCAAACAGAGGCCCCCGACAGAAACAGAAAGTGAGGTACAAGGGCATTTTGATCAAACCAAGGAGTCAAATCCAAGGTTGGGTCAGAATGATCCTCCAATTAAAATTCTTCCTCCTTTTCCACGTAGTTTAGCTAGAAAGATAGAGGATTCTATTGATTTCCTATCTATCTTTGGAAAAATGGAGATTAACCTACCTTTCTTGCAGGCTATAAGGCTTCCACCTGTGAGCAAGTTTTTGAAAGATTTTATTGCAGGGAAACCTAAAGACTCAAGCAAGGTCATAATGAGTGAATCTGTGTCAGCTGTGATCCAAAAGAAAATGCCTCAAAAGTGCAAGGACCCAGGTATGTTTTCCTTACCTTGTTACATTGGAGATAAGAAGATTAATGCTGCCATGTGTGATTTAGGAGCTTCAATTAATGTCATGCCATTATCTGTGTATCAAACTTTGAATGGAGCTGAAATGGTAGACACTAGAATAATAATTCAATTGGCAGATAAATCTTGTGTATGTCCTGAAGGGTTGTTGGAAAATGTGCTTGTGCGAGTCAATAACTTTGTGTACCCCGCAGATTTTTATGTGGTAAAAATGAACCATACCAATGATAAGGGAACACAGGGGGTATTGTTAGGTCGTTCATTCTTGAAAACTGCAAACACCATTATTAATGTTGGGAATGGAACTATTTCACTTGATAATTTTGGTGATAAGTACACACTCAACATTGATAAACCCATGCAGAAATCTATAGATGCTGAGAATGTAAATGCAATTTATCATACTGACCCATTTGTCCAAGATTCTCTTGAGACTAAAGTTTTGCAGGACAAGTTGGGAAATCAAATGCCTACAAGTCCAGAAGAGGAAAATGTTCAAGTTTCAAGTGATTATCAAGAAGATGTTGATACTCTTCCAGTGAGTATGGAGTCGCTCAAGTGTGAGGAAGAAACAAAGTTCCAACTCCAAGAATTGAGAGATCTAAGATTGAATGGGTTTGATCAAGCTATGCGGTACAAGGAGCTCAATAAGTTGTGGCATGACAGAGATTTGAAGCCTAAGAAATTTGTGGTTGGGCAGATAGTTCTTATATCTGAGTCAAACTTTCGACATATGTCATGGAAATTCAAGTCTAAATGGACTAGACCATTCGAAGTGGCTTATGTTTGGCATGTTGGGATGGTAGAGATTATAAGCATGGACGCAAAAAGGGCATTCCTCATCGATAGTCATCGCCTTATGCCGTACTATGATACCTCTCAGGTGGCATTAATGGAAGAAATTCCATTGTGCCCAACAAATAGTCATTAAAGGCATCCAAAAGTCTAGCCAAAGACTATAAACAAAAGCGCTAGTTGGGAGGCAACCCAATTTTCTTAGTTTTTTTTTCTTTCTTCTTTTAAGTTTTTATTTTTTATCTTTTAGGAATTTCAATGTCTCATCTGATCTCATTTCTTGATCTACAGATTTGAAGTACTTGAATTTGCACCATGGAGAATTCACACATTTGGAAGGCTGGACTCGCAGGGCTCCATTTGGCCAAACGGAGGCCTGCGGCAGAACCTGATTATGACCCAACGCTCTCCTCTTGATCCGGAATTCCTCGAAACCCACCACTATAAGTTCCATCTTTCCCTTTTATTTTTTATGATGTTGAATATGTGTTAAACCTTTTCTCATAAGAGCTTTGCATTATTTGCTTGAGGGCAAGCAAAGTTTAAGTGTGAGGAGGTTTCTTGTGTGTTTTGTTTTGTATTTTTGGAAAATAAAAAAAAATTATTTCAGTTTTTTTTTACAGTCAAACATGTGTTTTTGTGTTGTTTGAGTCGATAATTTGACATGAGAAAATTCTAGTGGCTCTTGATAAAAGTACCCTGCCGGTTGTAAACTTCATTGTAACAAACTTGGTAAATCTAATATGCCTTAAAGTTATTGAATGAGATTTTCTATGATTTGTGAAATTTGATTGATATGATTTTTGGGATGACGAAAAAGGATGAGTTTAATTGAATATTTTAGCCTACTAAAGTGAGGTTTGAACTAGAGTAGAGCACTCTCTACATCAATCTTTGTTCAAAGAGATCACATTGTTATAATTGGAGTTGTTATGTGTGAAAGTGATGGAAGGCACTAGGATGAACCACACAGCTTAAATTGCCTACCAATTACATTAACCCCTAGTGAAACACTTTGAAGCTTTGACTATGTTCTTTGATATGAGTTACTATATATTTAGCCAAAGCCTTGTTTTATCCTTTCTCTTGGCCCTATTATGCATGTTCTTGGAGTTAATGTTGATGAATTCATCCATTGTGTTCTCTTGAGTTGATGACATTACTGAGTATGTGTCCAGTTTGCCCAGACTGAACGGTTTCAGAAAAATGAAGGCTGAATTTTATGATGAACAGTGACATTGGGGTTCCGTTTGGCCAAACTGAGGGGCGTAACAATGAAAAAAAGAGAGAAAAATATTTTTATGTTGCGATTTTTCTCTTAAAAAAAGTACCAGTTTTGGACTGTATTGAAGAAGAATGGTGCTGGAGAAAAAAGAAGAAAAAAAAAGAAAAAAAAGAAGAAAAAATAAAATAGCACTTACTTTGATGTGATCTTACTTGGCTTTCTCATAATAGCCATGAGATGAAGATTGTTAGTGAATGTCTACTATACATGGATGATGGTTGAAGAAGAAAACATGCATAATATTTTGATCGATATTGTTTGAGCTTAGAACCCTTAGGATCTCACCAATCTGAATGGTCCCTAGCCCCGTTACAACCCTTGAGAAAGACCTTCCTGATTTGCATATTAATTTCTCTATATTATAACTTGTGAATTATTTGAGTGATTGTCCTTCACATATTGAGAGTGATTGAGTGAAACCGTGAGAAATATTCATTGCTTGTCCGATTTTGACTGAATTGATGATTAGATTTTCTGATCTTGAACATTTTCATTCCAATTACTTTAAGGGTTGATGATTTTCAGGTGCGTTAACGTGATCCTTTACTCCTTGGCAGGGGAAAATTTATCGTTATAAGAGTAGAATCTAGAGTTTTTAAATGTTGAATTTTTATCTGTTTAGTTGTGTGATTTGTGTTTCTATCTTACCTTTTCTTTTTAGGGTCATTTTAGATAGAGTCATATGAGGGAATTAGAACTTATGAACACTGTGGATTATTGATTGTTTTTATATTCTTCACTTCATACTTGAGGGCAAGCATGATTCAAGTGTGAGGATATTTAATGTGTGTTATATTGTGTTCATATTTTGTGGGATTATTATGATTTTATTAAGATATAATTTGCACTTTAAGGTGTTTTAGGAGAATTGAGAGGGAGCTATACATTGTACTCTTTTTCCCTTAACCAACGGTTTTTTCCCACTGGGTTTTCCAGGTTAAGGTTTTTAATGAGGCGATGTGCTCCAATGGAAAATGTTCTTATTTTATAAGACATTTTTCCAGGAATGAAGGAAGAGAGGCAAAAGAAGAATTGCTGAAGTTATGGGGTGAAAAGTGAATTATTGAAGACATGTGGATTTGAAGGAAATAAATATATTCACTGCCCATATTGATAAGGATTGTATTATCTTCTTCCATTTGAAATTCCTTAATTGTAGGAATTAGTTATTTAGAATTAGAATAGATATTATTTTATTTCCTTATTTCTTCCATAAGAAGAAAAGTAATTAGAAGTTGATTTGGATTTGGTTTTGGTTTGGTGTATATAAATATATATACACGGCAAGACGGAACATTATTGAGGGTAATTTTGGAAGCATACATACATATTAATACCGAGACGGAACATGCAGAGGAGGAGTTGAAGTTTTGTTTTCGTAGCTTTGGTTTCATCATTCCGTAAGCTTAATTATTTAGTTAGTTAGTATTTTATTATTTTGATTATGATTTATTATTATATTATTTATTTGTTTAGTTTAATTATTATGAGTAGCTAATTTATATATCGGCATGGAATAACAAGCATTAGTTTATGAATCGTGAGGCCTAATTGTTTTATAATTGATTCTTATGTGTTCTTGATTGTTCTTGGTTTATTTTATTCTTGATAGATTTAAGCCTGATCAACTTGAATATTATTAGGATAATGCTATCTAATTCTACCAATACGTAATCGTTGGAAGGGGTTAGTAAGTAGCGAGTTCTTGTGAAAAACAGCTAACTAGCTAAGACTGTAATAGCAAGATGGGGAACAATTAAGTGTGCATTACTACTTGCGAATATTTGGGTAATTGCTATATCAGGTTCTTTTCATTCTTAATGCTATCGAGGTGTGTATCTGGTTCAGCGAATACTTTCCGGAGGCATCTTGGTAAGAGAAACAATTAATTAATTATAATTGGTTAATTGTCGATAAAGTACGAAAGAATTGGGGAGGTTAAACGTACCTACTTTCCTATAACTGATAGATGCATATGAATTGATTTATCTTTGCGCCTATGATCGATGTTTAACTAATGTGAGTTATTCCGAGCCGATTACCTTATTCATATATTTTATAGACAATTATATATTTTAGTTTGCATTATTATTTTATATTTTATAGTTGCATTATTAGTTGTTAAATAAATCTGAAAATTAAGGCGTGGTTGCTAAACCAAACCCTGTTGGTAGTTTGAATTTGATAGAAATTATACCGTTCCTCGTGGGATCGACTCTGCTTACTACTGTGCTAATCTCATCTATAGAGTTTGCAGATTATTTTGGTGAGTGAAACGACGCCCACCACTACTATTGTTCCTGAAATCCCAATGATCTCTGATATAATATCCCCTGTAGTTTTCGATCCTGAATATCCAGAGATTACACACTCCATAGTTTCAGAATTTGCAAAGTCTGGTAAATAACTAATTGATTTACTTAATGCTGATTGGATCATAGCAAGCCAATACAAGGATGATCTAACATGTACAGTTGCAGGCCACTCAGACATTCCTGAAACCGACAATCCTCAAAATATCTCTCTCTCTCATAAGTAGCTCCAATGCTGAGAATAGATTTGCAGCCCTAGCTGAACTAGATATTGGCATTAACTCAGAGGATGACATTGAAGAAATTCTCCAAGTCTACGTTAGTTCAGATCAGGTAAGTGAATAGAAACTTATGAAAAGTATAACCTCTCCACCATTTAGGAAAAGAACACTTTTTAATAAAGTGAACATGATGGAATTAAGATAATCTATAAAAAGAAGAAACCACAGTTTAGATGTCTAATAAGACACAAAACCTTAAATAGCTCATCTGGAATGTAAGAAAACTTGATACTTCTATGATTAGAGTGCAAAAACTGATGAAAATACATTACACATCTCTTCTCTGAGTCATTCAACCTAAACATGAAGCCATACAGGTTGAAACATATAGGATTAAACTAAACTTCCAATTTTTCCATTGCTCACTAGCAACAAACATTTAGCTATTTTGGAATTCAGACATTAACATGGACATTGTAAATGAATCAGAGCAACTCATCCATACAAAAATTAAGATCCCATCTTTTCAAAAGGAGATGAATGTTATTTTCTTACATGCCTTCACCTCCATTTCTAATAGAAAAGCTATATGGAATACTCTGATTCCTGATTCTAATGCTTGTAATATGTTCATTGGTGATTTTAATGCTATGACTTTTGTTACTAAGTATAAAGGTCCGAAATCTCCTAACAGAAATAGTATTAAGGCTTTTTCTAGTTTCATTAATAGGAATCAAGTTATAGAAGTTTTCATCGTAGGTAACACTTTCACTTGGTCTAACTTAAGGAATAAACCTACACTTGAAAGGTTGGACATAGGACTTAGCTGTAAAAATAGGCTCTCCAATTTCCCTAACAGCTCTATTCTTGAATAAACATACCTCAGACCACTGTCCTCTACTACTCACCATAAGAAGTTACATTGAGTTTTATCCCAAACCTTTTAGGTTCCTTAATGTCTGGTTAACTAGACCTGAGTTATGCAACATAATTAGGGATGACTGGGAAAGGACACTTAATGAATCATGCATGATTAGATTATTTCTAAAGTTAAAAAGACTTTAAAAAAAATTCTCAAAACTTGGAATAGGGAGGTTTTTGGTGACATTAATGGAAATATCAAAAAGGTTGAGGAAGAAAAAATGTCACAAGAATTGATATATGAAGCTTCTAATGCTACCTCTGACCTAATTGAATTAAACAAAAGAAAATCCTTGCTAACTAAAGCCCTACATGAAGATAATCTCTTTTGGAAACAGAAAGCAAACATCAAGTGGCTAAAAATGGTGATGAAAACTCCAAATTTTTCCATGCTTCTATTAAAGAAAGAAGATCCAAACCAAACATTACAAAGATTAAAGCTCGAATGGAATTTGGCTTGACAACTCATAGGAAATTGAAAATGAAGTTGTAAGTTTCTTTTCCAATTTACTTACAGATGACATAGGACCCTCTTCACAGCTCTTTAAGGATAACTTTTTAAATCAAATCCCTAAACAGATCTCAGATGATGATAACCTTATGCTACTAAAGACCCCTGAACTTGAGGAAATCAAGTCTATTGTCTTTTCACTAAACCTAAATTGATCCACAGGACCGGATGGTTATACAGTTGCTTTCTTTAGAAACGATTGGGAGATTGTGGGATATTTTAGATGCTGTTGACTCCATGAATGGTGGGAGGATTCCTCATGGTATCTTTAGCACTTGGATAGTTTTAATCCCCAAAAAAGAGATACCAAGCTCCTTTGCAGATTACAGACCAATTAGTTTATCTAATTTCATTAATAAGGTTTTCTCTAATCTGATTAATGAAAGACTTCTGACACTAATGTCTAAACTAATTTATGAAAATCAATCAGCATTCATGAAAGACAGAGAGATAGTTAATAATGTAATTTACCTAAAGGAGATGACCATATTTTTAAACACTAAACAAGCAAACTCTAATTGCACAATTAACCTAGACCAAGCTAAGGCCTTTGATAGGGTTAACTGGAATTTCCTAGCTTCTATCTTGGAAAATTTTGGTTTCAATCCTAACCTAATCCAAATAATTCTAACACTAGTGGAGGGTGGGGAAATTAAAGACAGGTTTTTCGGACTACCAAAGTCCCTGACTTTGATCGTCCATGATCAAAGATAGTTCTAAGAACCGCCTTTAAAAAGGACAATGGAAGGCAGTTATTTTGTGTTTTTTGCCAAGTTGAAGGAATCGGCTTTAAATGCGTTCTGAGCTCGGAACATGTTCCTCATTCGGAACCCATTCCCGGGGTCCCAAAAAATGTTGTTGGAAATCTAGGTTTCCAACAGCTCTTAAATGAAATAGATCAAAAAATTTACAGATCCAAAAATTACACATTACAGAACCAAACAATACACATTATTATAGATCTAAACATTAACCGAAACATTATTCCAAAACCAAAACATACTCTTTACATATCTAAAAAATTAAGAACTAAAACATACTTTCTAAAAATCTAAAAAATGAAGGACAAAAACATAGTTTTTACATATTAAAAAATGAAGACCTACAGGCGGCAGAGGAGAAGCGCGACTCTGGTGGAGGAACTCAATGCCAGTGAAGGAGTTGCGCGCTGGGCAGAGGAGATCAACGCTGGACGAAGGAGATCGACAACTCTCTCGGGCCAAGGGCGTCAAGAGGCGGTGCACGGTGGCCAGGAGCAACAAATCCTTGGCACATCGGAGGAACCCATGGCACGGCGGAGCCTTGACATGGCGGAGCCCTTGGCAGGACGGAGGAGCCCAGGTGCGGTGAAACCCTGGCACATCAAAGCTAGCCATGGCGGAGGAAGCAACGTGTGGAAACAGCAGCGCCGTGAGCAGGAGGCACCAACAGTGAGGTGATTTAGGGAAAATGAGAGAGAGGCTAGAGAGGGAAAAGGAGAGAGGGCAAGAGAGAGAGTGAAGATGGGAAAATAAACTAAGGCATAGACTTGGACTTGCATCAGATTTCTGGTTAAAAGGATTTTGGGAGTTCTGAGTTCGGGACTCATCTTTCTCATTCAGAGCTGGTTACGATTAAAGGCAGTTTGCCAGAGCCGCCTACTAAATGTGATCTATAGAAGGCGATTCTTGGAAAACTGCCTTCGTTTTTAGTTGAACCACCTCCCATCAATATTTCCTGCCAATATACATGAGTTCCGATTTCGGAACTTTCCAGGGAAGACGGTTCCATAACAAAAGGTGGAACCGCCTTTGTGGGATGTCTTTAATCAAGTTGTCTCCACTAGTGTAAATAACCTGTCTTCTGCATGTTTTTCAATACTTCTAAATGGCAAGCCAACTGGCTATTTCAAAGTTGCTAGAGGAATTAAATAAGGAGATCCTCTATCTCCTTATTTATTTAATATCTTCTCATAATATTTTTTTCAAGAAGCCTAAAGTGTATCTTTTCAAATGGTAAATTAACACATTTTAAACTACCCTTTGGACCTAACCCAGTCACTCATCTAACCTATGCTGATGACACTGTCAGCTTTCTACAAGTTAACAAGCAAACAATCACAAGAATTAAAGCCTTTCTATCAGTTTTTGAATCTACTTTAGGGCAGAAAATTAACTATGAGAAAAGTTGTTTTTACATCAGTCACAAAGCTAAGCCTTCTCATATTCACATGCTAAAAACTAAACTAGGTATAATTCAAGGGGACTTTCCTTTTACTTATCTAGGTTTCCCAATTTTCACAGGTAGAATTAAGTCATCACATTTAAGTCCACTAATTGAATTGTATGATAAAAAACTAGAAAAATAAATGGATTAGCATGGCAGGGAAAATGATACTCATCCAATCAGTAATGTTCTCCATTCCCCAACACCTTTCGACAGTTTTTAAACTCCTAGTCAGGTAATCAAAAACCTAATAAAGAACCTTAATTATTTCTTTTGGGGTAAGAAAATCAGGGGACAAAAAAGTGTGGAAACGCTGGGAAAAGGTCTGTTGTCCTAAACCTGAAAATAGCTTAGGAATAAAGAACTTCAGGAAAACCATCACAACATACTCCTTTAAACTCTGGTGGAAATGCCAACAGGGGAAAACACTGTAGTCTAAGTTTCTATGGTCCATTCCCCAATCAAAAAGAAACTTTGCAAATCGGAAGAGAATTGTTTTAGTTAATTGCATTGCTAAAGAGAATTCCAGAGTTATACATGGAAATGGTTCTCGTAATGCTTTCTCATCAAATTAGACTGGATTTGGACCACTCCAGGACTACTGTCAAGATCAGGACATTTCTATGGACACTTCCATAACCATTGCAGAGTTCATCCTACAGAAACAACAAATGATCTCTCAACTACATTTTTTACCCTCTCATATCATTCAATTTTTGCAGATGGCAAGGATAAATCCTATGAGAGAAGATATACAGATTTGGACACCCTCAAACAATGGATGCTTCAAACTCAAACTGCCTACACAGCAGTTGATGAGGAAAGAACCAAGCTGAGATCCTTCAAATAGGTTTGGCACCCTAAATTTCCCTAAGAAGATTGTTATTTTATGTGGAAGCTCTCAAATGCTATACTCCCTTTTGATGATATTGTGATCGTTTCGAACATTACTATTGCATCTAAATGTCCATAGAGTTTTAATTGTAACTCTATTTCACTTTTTTTTAATGACTGCATAGTGGCTATAGAGTTATGGAATCACTTTCAGGTTTTACTCAATCTGACCTGGCCTGTGTTTAACTCTATATGGGATAGACTGATTTTTATTTGGTCCTCATATGGTTTCACACACACACAGAGCTTATCAGAATGATTCCATCTGGTATAAGTTGGTATTTATGGAAAGTAAGAAACAAAGTCATGTTTGATAACCTAAATCTGCAGACAACTATCATGATTCAGTCGATCAAACATGACATCTTTCTTGATTTTCATAACAAACCGGTCAGGAGCTTTAATTTAGATCATTTGTATTGGTTCACAATAGGTTTAACTCCTAAACCTGGATCATCACCTAAATTGAAACTAATCACAGTAAGGTGGATAAAACCTTTATCTGGACTCAAAATAAACGTTGATGCATCATGGTCTAAACAACGTAATAGAGTTAGACTAGGAGTAATAGTCATAGATCAGAATGGCATCTTCATCTCATCCTTCATTAGGAATTCACTGGCATCATTTAGCCTGGATGAAGAATTATTAGCAATATACTATAGCTATATGTGTGCTAGATAGGAAGGCATTCAGGACTTTACCCTAGAATCAGATTGCAAAACTTTCAAAGATTGCATCAGAGACCACCTATGAAATCCCCCTGGTCTTTGTTCAAACTAGCAGATTCAATTCATGTACGAACTAGAAGCATTACACTTTCTCACACTTTGAGACAAGCAAACATGATTGCAGATCATCTATCCACAATGCTTTAGAGAACAACTGCAATCACCAATTTTCATGGGAGCTTCTTAACTCCACTGTAATTGGCCTTCTTAAACTTGAACAATGTGGAACATCGATGGTTTGGATCACTGTTTGAGTCAGATGCTACTCATCAATTTTCATGTCAAATTTGTAGGATACAACATGCCAGAAACATTGCAAATCAACAAGAGAGGAGACAAATTAACCAGAGTGGAAAAATGGACCAACTTTTGGGTGGAAGCTTTGCAAATCAGGATCATAATGCATTGGAACCCTCACAAACCTCGGTCGAGTGAGACTTCTAGTACCATGGGAGCCACATACGTACTGGAAACATCAAATTAGCTTTGTCTGTCAAGCTAAACCACTAATGAAATGTACCATTCTTTTAAATGATCTGGCCTCTAAACTATTCACATAAGGGGTGGAGATATTTTACGGGGAAACATCATTTAAAATAGCTACATTCCTAAGTACTCATATATCATACTACTTTTGTAATAGAATGTTCAAGTATACCTTGAACCCATATGTAATTTGGAAAACTCTTTTAACATGTTTGGGTATCCTTAAATAACCCCTTCCACTTTGAGTGGAACTTAGTTTAAAAAAAAGAATGTGTAGATTTGAGATGATAGACGGATGCAATTTTTGTAGAGAGTCTGAATAAATATAAGGGAGATAATTGATCTCGAAACTATTACTGTTACATTAATAATTTTTCTTATCATCCCTCTTGAATTCGTTTACAGAAATATTAAGTAAAAAAACATTCAATAACCATCAACCAAATTCTTGAGATCATTTCTCCAAACGGTATATAGGAGTGACAGTAAGATGTCGTGCTCTTACAGTAACAATTCCAAACACCTCTGACATATCTAAATCACGTGGGTGAACGTCATCGGGAAGTTTCCAATCAAAGCAGTGAACCAATTGTGCCACAACAAACCGATCAAACAGCAGCCCTTGCTCCAAACCGGGGCAAACTCTTCTCCCGGAGCCGAACGGAATAAGCCGAAAATCGTGTCCCCGGACGTCCACCTTGTCGTCGAGGAATCTCTCCGGAATGAAGCTTTCGGGATCATGCCAGATGCTTGGATCGCGGGATATTGCCCATATGTTGATCATGATCCGAGACTTTTTTGGGATGCGAAAGCCACCGACTTCACATTCTTTTACTGACTCGTGAGGGATTAGTAAAGGTCCCGGTGGGTGAAGTCTAAGAGATTCTTTAACGACCATGTCCAAGTACTCCAGGCCTTCTAGGTCTGATTCCTCCACCTTTCTGTGTGTTCCCACTTTCTGACCTAATTCTTTCTGGAGCTTCTTCATGGCCTCTGGATGCTTGATTAGATCAGAAATTGCCCATTCTACTGCTGCGGATGAGGTGTCCATTGAGGCAATTAGCAAATCCTGTAAGAATTCAATTCATGGAAACTATTTTAACACTGTAATTGTGGAGATGGCATAATGGACTACAGCTTCCTATCGGGGCGGAACTACAAGCTCCAATTCCCGCCAAGAGGAAAATTACAAAAATTTACCAAGAGGAAAAAATGTGAAATGTTTTGTTCCACTATATAAATTTTCTGCCTTTACCCAAATTTCAGACAGAAAAACTAAAGTTAGGATAATTTTTTTTTGAAAATTACCCATAATAATCCAACTCAGGGGGAATGAAGGATTAATCCCTGGTTGCACCTGGGCAGACACAAAGCCCTGCCCACTTGAGCTAACTCAAACGGTTACTAAAGCTAAGATATAAACAGTGAAATCTACTCGGTATATACACTGGCTGTTCATTTTTATTTACTTTTAGAACATGAAAAGCGAACCTAATTAAATCATGACATCCAAATAGGGTATAAGTGAAACTCAAAAAAAAAAGAGGGAATATGAAGCATACCAATAGGGTAGCTTTAATATGACGACGATCAAACTCAAATTCAGCTTCTCTAGACTCCATGAGTTCCAGCATTATGTCTACGAAGTCCTTGGTTTGTTTCTCCCCTCGTCGCGATTGAAGATGCTCATCAACAACTTTCTCCAGGAAACCATCGAGCACTTTACTTAGCTCCTTGAATCGCCGCCTAAGCCCTTGAATGTCAAGCACACCAAGCCAAGGGATAAATTCGCCAATATTCGGAACTGCTGCATAATGCAGGAGCTCTCTAAACACCTCCGTAATCCCCTTGTTACCAACATCCTTATCGGAATACTTTTTCCCGAAAATCATCATGAAACTTATGTCGGCGCTTAGTGACGATATGGCAGCTGTAAGATCAACAGCACGGCCTTCCAAAGAGGCCAGTTTGAGCGATTTCACCGAAGCCCCAACCTCGTCTTCTCTCATGGGCTGCAAGGACTGAATCTTGTGGCTGTTGAGCAGGTGTAAGACGCAGAGTTTCCTCATATATCTCCAAAAAGGACCATATTGGCCAAATACTAAGCCTCTTTGCTCGTAACTCACATGCCAAACGCCTTCGTTATACGGCCTGCTGGCGAAAACTTGGTCATTTTTCCTGAGGAACATCTCAGCTGCTTCAGGGGATGAGACTATGATGCCTGTCACACACCCCAGGCGCATATGCATAATTGGACCATGTTTTCTGGCCAACTTGCACAAATCCTTGTGCGGATTCTTCCCCAGAAGATGCAAATTCCCCAATATTGGAAGCCCTTTTGGTCCTGGAGGCAAAAATTTCCTCTTCTTATTCACAAAAAGAAAATTTTTAAGAAGGCAAACAGCAGCCAGAGCTAAGGCTATGCATATCCACTGAACGCTCAACATGATGTGCTGTGGAAATGTGGATGGATGAAGTTCAGTTAAATGACTTGTATTTGTAATAGGCTCTGTTATGGGCTTACAGTACAGTCACGTGGGTCGGAGCAGCCACCGTCAACTTTGATGCTTTCTCGGCTGAACCAAAATGATTGGACACAAATCAGGAGCAGTAAAGAGTACAGACCCAAGCGTAAAAATGTAATAAAGACACGTGATTATTTTCGTCACAAAATGATGGTGGCAATCGGGATGGTCGTGCCATTGGGCCATCGGGGCAGCGACGGTTCGAACCTGGCCCAATGTTAATATCCCTCTGGTCCACTATTTTTGTCCCACTTTCCTAAAATGGCTGATTTTTTTTTTGGCTCACTTACACAATTTTTATTTTTGGGGGGGGGAACCAATTTTCAGCTTTCCATGTTTGCCCCCTCAATTTCCATCATTTTACATCCTCTAATCCATCCATTATTGGGTGCATTTTGCTGATCCAGCATTAGTATTCTTGGGTCTCCAACCCAAGTCATTAATCACTCCCTCATTTTCTCGTGTTGGGCCTCCAAGCCCATTTTCAAATTCAAAGCTCTCCTTTTCCTGCACCCAATTCACAATTGAACCCAATCCAACGCAGATATAAAACGTGGAAACCCTAGTCACCCTTCATTCCTAATTCCTTCTACCATCGCCACTCCCATCTGAAACCCGTTTCCTCTGCCTCGTCTCAACCACGTCTTAGGGTTCACTCATGAACTCACCCTCACCTTCGACCGCAGATCCGTGTTGTGCCTCGTTTTCTCTACCACCTAAGTCCGATCCGGACCGGTTTCACCCAGCCTCTCCTGCCGACTACGATTCCTATGTGGAGGAGACTCCCGTAGAGCTGCCTCAAAGCAGCGAGGAAGATGGTCGCCCCTGGGAACCATCTCCGGCCAGCATAAATGGAGGCGATTACGTGGAGTCGCAGTGGCCATCTGTGCTTTTCGTCAGTTCAGACTCCCGGACGCCTTCCTCGACAGTAAGTGGTGAATGGTCGCCGTTGAGGTCAGGTGCGTTCTTCCATTTTTACGGCTTCCGTATCCCGCCTATTTAAACTGCTTGTTTATGCTTGTTAATGAACTCCCTTGGTGCTCCATTTCCGTAGGTGATTTGGCCCCCTCTTCGGGGAAGGGCAAATCACACTGCCGATTGACGGAGCAGCTGCTGGAATCCCGTGACGAGCAGCCGTGGATGGGGAAGAAGCAGAGGTCGTTCTCGATGTGGACGGAGGAGAAGAGACGGCTTCTTGAGAAGGTAAACCCGAAGTTCGTACCAATGCTACTTGGAAAATGTGGGAATGAAGCACCCACATTGTCCCGTATCAACAGTTGGATTTATTTATGTCCAAGACGTGAAAACGAATGAGGTTGAAATAGTACGTGTTGTAATAATAACTGTTATGGAACTCCTGTTGCTTTTAATTGTTCGTTGCTTTGTATTTATCGTGATTTGTTGGTCCGAAGGCTGGTACTTGTTACGAATTGTGCGCATACTGTATGTCGTACTACAGAATTTTAGCGGTGAACTATTTTCGGGAAACCTCTGGTCTTGTTTATTTTCAATTCGTAGGAAAAGAATGGCAAAATCCTGGTGACGTGTAAGCTGTGTAGGGGCAGTCGCCGATGACGTGAATGGCGTAATCTTGTATGTATCTATGGAAACCTAAGTTTATATACTCATGTGTGGTTTTCAATCCCTTCAATAAGCTGAGTGGAGTTTAAATGTGACCTCCTCATGCATATTAATGGAGTTTGCTGTGATGCAGGTGTCCAATCTGAATACTCCACTCCAATCTGAATACTTCACATGTGAAGCTTGTAGGCACTGACACTCCACTCCTGTTCAATGGTAACTCCAAAATGCCACATCTTTTTTGGTCTGGTTTATGGTATGCAGAAACATTAAATCCGCTGTTTTATCTCATGCATGTTCTGTCCGGTCACCTAGTCCAACCTCTGTTTTCGAATAGTACTTCACAGTAAGTGGGAAATTGATAGGCTCCTTATTTTGTTGGCAGATTAGCGAGCACCACCGGGAGCACCATCGGACGACATCTCGATTTGCATGAGCGGTACAATGACTTCATCAGTTGAGAAGGGTTCGAGAGCCAACGGAGTGCACCGCAGTCGAGTAAACTGCATGGTTTTAACCAACCGCATAAGCTTCCGCGAAAGTTTCAGTTCAAGAGGTACTGTTTCTGCATGCTTTCTTTGATAAGTTCTGGATGCCTTTTGTCCTGTGCAGTGCCCAGCAAGTTGTGTACTGTATGTCTCGAATAGGTTACTGACAGCTTCCATGTCACCTGTGGATACTTACGCTTGCCAGTCTTTCAGTTTTGATTCCATGCTATTTTTGACTAGTATGTACGTAATTGCATCGAATGCATTCAAACTAAGTCTCCATGATATGGTTGCATTCAATATTAGCTTTCATTCAATATGGTTGCATTTAAACAAGCTGCTGCAAAAATATAGCAGCATGTTTACATAATCCTACCCGTTTCCACAAAATAACTGCAACCAAACTAACGAAAATGGTAGAAAAATACATTGGTAGCATGTCTAGGGTACTTGAATGTCAGCTTCCTGTAGATCTTGAATCAGCCTGTGAAGCCCGCTCGTTACATTTCTTTGCTGCAAATATGCTACACAGGTTCTGACCAATGCATCATCCACCTCTAGGTCCATAGGCAATGCACCACTCTTCGCTAACCGTTCTTTGCTCATGTGTGGTAACTTGTACCTATTTGAAACACCACATTTCATTATCTCCACCATGCATCCTTGTAGAGTTAGGAACACGCTGTCGAGTGTCCTTGCATTCAATTCAAAAAATGCATGCTCAGTTGCTGAAATTAGGTCGTCCACAGTTTTTGACGTCGTTTGGTGTTGCAAAGATTGAATAGACCTAAAAAAACCTAGATCCAACACATTTAGATCAGGTGAAGTAGGTGGCTAGAAACCCAATCTGATGTCAAAACCATCCGCTCTAGCTACTTTTCTGAAATCAGCATCATCATCACAAATATGTGGTCGTGCATTGTCCTGTTGGATAAGAATGTTTGTGCTAGCAAGTAAGGGCCATTTTTGCTTGATTGCTGGAACTAATTTTTCCAACATGTACCTCTTAGTTACCTCTTGAGTGACTGAGTTTTTGGGGACTGTCACTAGTGTTCCAGCAGGGCGATTCCTGCTTCTGTTTTTTGCAGCCTCCTTTCTCACGATTGGCCAAATGCCAATTTTACCATCAAATAGTAGGTCACCATCTTCGCTGTACATAGGCCTAGAAATAGCACATAAGAACATAACTTTTGTAATGTACCTCTTATTTTGTACAGTCCGATGTGGCTCCATTTCTTCCGGCAGCAGATGATATCTTTCAGCAACCCTTGTCATGAAGAACCACTTCTCGTCAATGTGAATAATGTGATGCATGTCCTTGAAACTCGTTTTCTTACTCACACTGTTGTGCTTCAAATGACTAACACAAAATTGTACCCTTTTCAATTGATTGACTTCTGAGATTTGTGGTCTGATTGCATTCGAGTGGCTTCGCAATTGCTTTTCATGAATCCATCTATGCATTGTTGATTTACTTACACTCATGGCTATTGCAAATGATCTTTCTGTTGTTCTTTTGGAAAGAGGAGTGGCAAGAACCTGTTGTCGATTTATTTCAAGTGGTGGCCTCCCTTTCTTGCCTTTCATTTTTGTCTGCAAATCTACTTTCAGCCCTAATCTTTGTTGCTTTCTTTGCAGACCAGCAAGCCTTGTTACTGTTCTCTTGGAAATGTTCCAGCGAGATGCTGCCTCAATGCGCTTCTTCCACGAGAGCTTACCGTTTACCTGATTCTGCCCGAAGAACACACTGATGTGGGTGAGCTCCAGCTCCGACAGCCTTCGCCCTGCCGCCGGACGGAGTTCTGCTTCCTCCACACCATCCACGTCACCTACATCCCCAGCACCGTCCATGATCGTAGCTTCACAATTCATGAAATGCAAACCTGTATTTTCAGTGGGTTTTCAAGACTCTTTTAGTTTCAACAGTTTTAGTCTCAAAATGGGCAGGTTTGGAGTGTTCCAGGGCAAATGTATTTATAGGGAACCTGCCCATTTACAAAGTCTGTAGGATGGGGCTGTACCCCTCTGTGGTGAATTTTAATTTGTTCTTTCCCTCCAAACTGTGTTGGGATTGTAGATTTCTCCTCTAAAATGGTGAGATCAGCAGGTTTTCCCTCCAAAACCCTGCTCAGGTCCACATTTAGAGGGAAAGTTTAAGCTGAAATTTGAGGTGATTTTCGAGATTAATCAAGTGGGCATTACAGCCCTTGTCAATCACTTCAGTCTCCTTTTTCAGAAAAAATGTCAGTTTAAAAAAAAGAGTGTCAAAAAGATGCGGCCAAAAAAAGTGGACCAGAGGGAGTATGTAATTATCTGGACGATTAGTCTGCTTGACATAAAATTTAGAGTACCTTGCAATGTATAGATTACTTATTCCTGGAGAACTGTTGCATGAGAACTGGCAACATAGCAATAATTGTTTTCTGCAGAATTTATACGATTTTCACGGTGATCATTTGACTGTTAATATGTTTAATTACGTATAATATCGACAAATATAAAATTACTTTTTAAAAACTACTTGTTATGATAAATCCAACAATATAACATATGATAATATTATTGCTTATATACCTATTTAAATATACGGTCAAAGTTTGGCAGTGAATAGTGTCAAATAGTAAAGTGTGCAGTTTAATTTGGGACGAAGGGAGTAATGTAATTGATATTGGTGTTTTCCCCAAGAGTCCATCTCCTGCTGCAAGACTGTCTCATAGTTAGACCAGGGACATAAGAAAGAATATGAAATTATAAAAAGGTATGTTTTTAAATTCAGGGGTTAAATGGATAATATTTTAGATTCGGGGTTTGTTTTAAAAATCTAATGAAAGTTAAGGGGCTGATTTGCAAAAAGATAAGAAGAATAGAAATATTAAAACCCTCTCTTATGTCCCATTCGTCCACCGTCTTTGGCGCACGACACTATCGTCCCCATGCTTCTCATATTTACCCTGAGATTTGTTAGATTTGTGCCAGATTTTGTGGTCATTGAAGACGAAGTCAGCAACTCGACCACCAACTCGTTTAAAAAATTCTCGGAGCTCCTCGAATTAGTCAAGAAATTCAGACGATGACATCGTTAAATTCAAATGGCGTTGTAGCCAAATAGCTAGGGTTCGTCGTTGGTGGAATTAGAAGCGTCGTTGATGGTGTTAGAAGGGTTTTGTTGTCAAATAGGTAGGGTCCACCATCAATGGAGTTTCCATGTGAAAATCCAGCTCTTTCCTCAATATGGATAACAATGGGGGGATACAGATTATGGTAACTCCATACTCATGCCCATCTAAAATTTTTGCACCCATACCCACCCAATTACCCATGGCGGGTACAACTTAAAAATTCACCCCCGCCCAATCGGGTATTATAGAAAATTCATACCCGCCACATCACCCATTTGAGTCTCCCTACCCACTTCATACCCATTTTACTCATTCCACTTGTATCTCCAACAAAAGCTAAAATCCACGCTTTTATAGTAACTTTTATATTAAAATTAATAAATGTATTTACATGAAAATGTTATAGGTAAGATATGTGCAATATGGATAGATAATAATTTATATTTATATTAAATTAGCAGGTATATAATGGGTTTAGTGGGGCGGGGCGAGGGTGGGCGGGTGTGAACTAATATCCATGACTGACCAACTACCCATGGTGGGTATGATTTTCATACTCATACTCACCCACCCCCACCAAAACTACTTCCATACCCACCCCATTAGAATGGAGGCGAGGTAGACCTTCACGAAAACCCGCCCCACTGACATCCCTATTTGTCAAATAGGTAGGGATCGTCGTGGATTGATCCATTAGCGGCCAGTCGGTATTCTAGCATTTTCGGCTGGTTGCGCAATTTCTCTGTGGATAATGTCGTTTTACGGTGGATTTTTGGTCGAAAGCCAATCAATTTCTGGTGGGTTCGCTTTTCCTGTGGGGGTTCGGGGGTCTAGCTCGGATGATTCATGCTAAAAATTATGGGCAGATTATTTGGGTTGTTTTTTAATGGGCTAAATTGTATTTGGACTTGTCTAAAACTCAAATCAAAATAGAAATACATAATGTGAAAAATAGTTTAAAAAACAAATGCAAATAGTAGAAGATCAAATTAAAAAATTTAAATATCAAAATTAAAACTCACACAATAAAATTAAATTAATTAAACATCAAACTAAAAGAGTAAAAATTTGCATCAAAATATAACACTATAATAACATAGTATGTCTCTTGAAAGACGATATTTTCATAAGTTATGAAAAGATCGACCAGAGACTTAACTGCATTTACCACAAAAAGATAAAAAATTCATGGGTTAAACAATTAAAATTCGGGTAAAATTTGGGTTAAAAGTTATTTGGGTAAACTCACACGCCTATTTGAGTTTATTTAGGTACATTACATATTTAAAGTAAAACATATAATTCAAATGTTTTACTGTAATGTATCTAATCAAAACTCAAATGTTTCCCTTACAGTTACTGCAAAGTATAAACTCATAATATCATATTATTCTAATCAAACTCCAACTTTCATATGCCTATGGAAAGAAGGTCTTACCCAAAAACTTTGTCATAATAACATCAAATTAAGATAATAAAAATACACATTAAAATAGAAATTTAAAACATCAAATTAAACATATTTAAAATTCACATCAAAATGATATAATTAAACATTAAATTTAAACACTCAAATAAACATCAGATTAGAAATATTGAAGCATCAAATATATATATATTTTTTAAAACACATCAAGTTGAAATATATAAACATCAAATTAAATTGATGAAACAAATAGTAAAAGTACAAACATCAAAATTAACAAATGAAAACAAATAGTAAAAGTACACATCAAAATAAATAGTTTAAACATTAAATGGAAAACTAAAATACACCCAATTAAAATAGTTAAAAATCACATAAAAACATCAAATTTTAATATTTATACATCAAATAAAAACACACTTTAATTTAAAACAACAGAGTGTGCACCAAAGTGTGACTATATATCGGAAATAAATTAAACATCAAAATTTAAATTAAACAATTATTTCACACAATTGAAACACCAAGGCATACATTAAATAAGAATATGATATTCAAAAAAAGAAACATCAATATTAACTTTTTAAATGTCACGGAAAAAAACTAACATATCAATAAAAAATGAAAGTATAAATTAATAATTAATAATTAATAATTAAGATAATAAAATATCATTAATAGCTAGTGTCAACATGTATAAATAGCCAAAATTTCACTATCGGGATTGTGACCATCCTATGAGATTGGACGACAGGGATTTGTCCCAGTACTCTCAGGCCACTTTCCCAAGACAATAGGCTATGGAGCGGGCAGGCTCAAACGAGGAACCAGCCCAATCTATACGATCACTGATCGAATCGGGAATCGGGGCTTTCTCATACTCCTCCAAGTCAGCAACGGGCACTACGGGTACTAGTTTCATGGTGTTCACCTGTGTCGGTTTGGGGTACGGTCAGTCATTAAAAGATCATAATTAGCTTTAAAACACGTGATTTTAGCGTAAAATGAATTCTGAAAAAACATCACAAGGTTTGATTGAAACCTCAAGTACTGAAATGAAACATCAAGCCTAGTTGTAAAAACCCGCGCATTGCGTGAAAACGGAAAAAAAAATTAATCCACGAATTTCTCCAACCGGATTCATGACCCGCGAGATTCTTATTTGCACCCAAATTCCTCCTTACTCTCTCAATCTCTTTTCAATTATATTTGGATCCCCAACTCTAATTAAAGTTCATTATATTGCACATAATCTCTGGTTTCACTATAGAACACTTTCATACGAGACTTTGTCTTTTCCCAATGAACAATTTGATGAAATTAACGAAATTTAAATGCTCATTAACAGATTACCATAACTAATACTTCCTCCGTCCTATAATTATTTACTTATTTACTTTTTGAAAAAATCTCAGGAAAGACGGTCTTTCCATAAGCTTGAGAACAGTCCTCAGGGGCATTTGCCTTAAATTTTGTAATTTTTTATAAAATTTAAATATTGCATTTTATAAGTTAAAACAAGTAATATTATGTACTTGAAGGTGAAAATATAAAAATATATGATATATAAAAATATTTGAGAAAAGTGCATATATAACCCTATATAATTGATGAAAGTGCAGATATAACCCTGCGATAATGAAAGTGCAAATATAACCCTGTGATAATTGAAAGTGCAAATATAACCCTGGTAAGTCAATGCCGGAATAATGACTTTAGGGTTATATTTGCACATATGTATAATAGTTAGGATTATATTTGCACATATGTATAATAGTTAGGGTTATATTTGCACTAAAAAACAACTCAGGGTTATATTTGCACTTTCTCCAACATATAGGGTTATATTTGCATATTACCCAAAATATTTTCAAAAATTTTAAATTTTGTATGTAATTTAAGAAATGCAGTGTATAAGGTAAGAAATAAGTGGCCTGTCCATAAGCTTATGGATAGGCCGCCTGTCAGGAGACCCACTCTTACTTTTTTAATATTTTCAATGATCATATTTGACCGCTAAAATCTCTAGCTACGTATAATATTCTCGCATATAAAATTGACATTTAGAAAATAGATGTTGAGATGAATCTAACAATATCTTACATGATGTTTTTATTATACATATAATAATTTATATTTAAAGTCAAAATAAATTTAAAAATATATATATAGATCAATAATCTTGGAAGTGAGGGAGGATGCTTTTTCGGCCAAAGCCTATTATAAAAAGTTAACCTAGATTTGCTCTTCAGTAGTCAAGTAATTGTACAGTCTTCAGCTCTTTAATTTTGACCAGGTCTTTCACAAAGTTATGGAACCAATAATAATTCCCTCATGGATGGTTTAAAACAAAAATAAAATAATAGGACTATTTTTGGAAATTAGTCAGTACCTCCAAATGAACACGTTTATGTTATATTCATGAAAACAACAGCGCGCGTAATAGGAGAAGCCCATTTCAAGGGATAAGATTTACGAGTCGAGTGACTTGTGTGGCTTCATTTCTGACCCGAATTTCTAACCCGACTCGAATTAATTTGATTAAATTTAATTTAAATTTGATCTTGGTCAGCAAAATATTAACCCGAACCCGACCCAAATCAAACTCAATTCGAATCCAATCTTGATCCGCAAAATAAATTCAAACCAAACTTAAACCGAACCCGATCCTTACACGCAAAATGTTGACCCAAAACCGAACCAAACATAAACAAGGGTGATTCTGACCTGATAATTTGGGCCCAAACTCGAACCCAACTCGAGCCGAGCTCAACCTGAAACCCAATTCTGACCTGATAATTGGGACCCTGCAAAACCCAAACTTAACCTGAAATCCGATTCCAACCTGGTAAAGCATTTCATAATTTTTTTAAAAAATAAATGATATACTATGGCTAACTATTTTCCCACCACAATTTTATCGCCAAAATTACTATTTTGGACATAGGCACTAGTATTAGCACCGATATTGTCATTCATCCAAAATCGGTGGTGAAAATTATAAAATTCAAACTTTTTTTTCTTCAGTGAACCGTTGCTAGATTTATTTATAGGTACCACTTTTTTGGTTCATTTGCCTGATTATCGGCGGCTACAAAATTCCCAACACTAGTATTGCTTTTCCAGCACTGACATATCAGTGCCTATATACCTTTTTCCAGTAGTGTAACCCAACCCGATTTGACCCGAGAAACATTGTAAATCCGTCAGAACCTGACTTGACATTTACCCGATCTGACCCGACAAACAGACTTCAGCATTTTTCAACCCAACACGTTTTGACCCGACCCAACCCGACCCAACTAACATACTTTGACCTATTTCTACTCGAACATGTCTTGACCCGACCCGACCCACAAACAAACTTCGACCCATTTCAACTCGAACTCGTTTCGATCCGACCTGACCAATAGATTTTGACTTGTTTCAACTCAAACTCATTTTGACCCAATCCGACCCAACCTGACCCAACAAACATATTTAAACCTGTTTCAACCCGACCCGTTTCAACCTGAACCTATTTGACCCAAATTCAAAATCAACCCAAATAACCGAATTGACAGCTCTAGGGACTTCTATACTTGGAACATGAGTAAGATGACTCGTGCACGAGTCATGAAACTGTCCTTATCATTTCATTCCATTCAATTCCAACCACCAGTACTTCTTCCCCTCTTTTCATTTACTTTTCTTACTTGAAAAACTGAGATATCCTTTCAGAATGCTATGGGATTAATTGTGTTCTGCCGATAATTAAGTAATGTAGATCGATAGCCAGACTCCAAAATAATTAACGGAACAAGTCCATTAACATTGAAGCAACTTTTCTTTTTGAGATTTGGTTTTATTAAATTTTAACTAATTCTTATTAGTATGTTCCAACATGACCTATCTAACCAAGTATGCACTAAATTAAAGCATTACCGACACAAGACTTGGTTACGTTGTTCGGTGAAATCCACCTACATCTGCGGGGCCTGGCCCAGTTCAGAATGAATCCACTAATTAGAAAGACACAGTACAAAGTACATCATACAGAATACTTATCTTTACTAACTATAACATGTGAATTCTGCAAGCTCCCCTTGCTACCGATCCACCTAGATCAGACTCCCTCTGACCTCGAAACTCGTCGACGCTGGATCTCCTCCTCCCGAGGAATTAAGGCATATGATTCTGAACTTTGAACAGCATGTCAAGTATGTTGGAATATAGAAAGTCGGCTCTTTGCAATTCTCTCGAAAGTATAAAAAATCTGTGTGCAGATTTTTCTCTGTTAAAACCGTGTATTTTGCAGTCGTGATTTTTCCCCTTTTATATCTATGAACATATCTGAATACTCTTTGATTATCTCCACAATATTCTTATACCAAATCTGTTTCTTGAAGCATATCCAAATCCCATATATTCGCCAATCTCATCTCCTTATAAGTAGGAATTTTTCATAAATCAACTATGCTTCATACGCCTGATATATTTAGCAGAATATACATATTTAAATACCATAATATTCTGTCTCATTTTTCCGTAAAAATTCTTGGCGTAAATATGCTATTTTCGAATGTTCCAACATGGAAAGTTTTTCGTTTCCAAATATGTTCACAAAAACTGCCAATTAAATATTCAATGCAAATCTCCCGACTTTACAATCTCCCCCTTTGGCATTTTGTGGACCCATAACTTTTTGACCATTAATTACACATCGAAAAACTTGTCATCATATGAATAGATCTCCAAAACTCCATCTATGTTGGAACATATGCACAATATGCATACTACTGAATCTGAACAAAAATTTGAATACTATAATTCCCATAAAGCATGAAAACCGAAAACCGAATATTCGAAATCCAAGAATTCCATCAAAAGATAAACTTCAGATTACAGAGCCACATTATCAAACTTCACAAATAAACCTCAAAATTCTCCCCCTAGGAACACACATATGCCAAAGGAAAAAAAATCAATGAAAACAGAAACATCCAGTATTCTCCCCCTGACTTTGGCCTTTATGTTGGAACATAGAGAAGAAGTCCAGTTTAGGAACTGGCTTGCAACTACGCCTTCTCTGCCTCCAATTTTTCTTTCTCTGCCTCTAGAGCTGCCATTTGAATGACTATGGCTCCCAATCTTGCATCCAGAACCCCAAGTTTAGCCTTCTTTTCTGCTGCTGCTGATGCAGAGCATTCCGGATTCCAGGGTAAGTCATGAATGTGCCTCATTCCAATAGTTTTCTTATTCGGCCTCAAGAAATTTGTATCTATGATCAAGATTCTTGCCTTGCCCTTTACCTTTGTACTTTTTTCCATCGCTGAGATCAAGCAGCGATATACTATGGCATGTTTAGCCTTGGGAGCTGTAGCCTGCCTCACCAAGTTTTGCTGAATAAACAAGCCGAGATTTACTGGCTTCTGTGTTCCAACACAGAACAAAAGCTTAGCCATTTCCCTGGTAAGAGCAGTTGTGTTTGACGAAGGCATCCAATAATTAACAGCAATTTGATACAGGCAAAAAAATCTAGAAGACAAGCATGAAGCTTGTGAATACCCTGTTTCAAGGCACTTGACTTTGTATCCTCCAGAGATGGTTTCCAGCACTTGATCATCAGTTACTCCTAAATCATCAGGAAATACACCCTCAAAATCTGGTGTCTGCAACCCTAAGATTTTGTTTATCCTTTCAGCCGAGAAATCCACAATTTTCCCTCTCAAATAAACTCTTCCTAACCAAGGAGATTCAATTTCCAGATTCTCAGTCATCAAATTTGCATAGACCTCTATCACAACTTGTCTGTTATACTGAAGTTGTATGGTTGCAGCTCTCTTCATTCCAATTTTCTCCAGATAATCAGAAAAACCACTTTCCCTATAAGCTTCTAAGTCTATGGGTCTCTCTAAGATAAACCTCTTCTCAGCAAACAATTCACCCATCTCCTCACATTTCAAATCAAAATAAGTGAGTGACAAAGCATCACTTACAGCTAAAGGTGGCAGTGCTTTCTTCTTGGGATTTGCCTTGACCCTCTTTGCTGGTGGGGAAACATTTGAAGTAGTCACCTTCCTTTTGCCCTTTGCCACCTGGAAAAACTCATCAAGTACCTCATCACTCGAGTAGTTCAAATCAGGAAGTTCCTGTGTTGGAACATACTCAGGACTATCAACTTCATCTTCTTTCTCAGATTATGTCCCACAGTGCTGGTCTTGATCTGACTCATTTTGTCCAGACATTGGCTCTCCAGGGTGCTCAGCATCAATTTCCATTTGATCTTCTCCACCCATGTCCTCATCCATTTCTTCCATATTTTCTGATTCCTCCTGCTGTGTTGGAACATACACAGCCCTGTCTTCTTCATCACTATCAGACAACTCTATTATTACTGGCTTCCTGAGCTTTTCCATCCTCTGAGCAGCATTTGAGTCAAAGAACCCAACCTGTAATCTGTTTGTATACTTTATTACCTCCTTTCCTTCAGCTTCTTCATTACTTATTTTCCTAAAAAATACATAACTTGGATAGGGCATCCGACAATACACATGGAATTTATCCTTTTCTCTGTACTCCACATATTTACCTTTTAGAAATTTCACCTTCCGGTTCTCAATACTCTACATATCACCTATATCACCCGTCACTAGTTCTTTAACCTTAACAGACAAGTATTCACCCTCTATACTTTTGATTTTGGTTAAATCAACTGCGACTCTGTTTGCATCTAGCCATTCAAAATTCTATCTATGCTCTTAAACTCTATACCCATCAGTTTTAAAGAGGGGGGATCAGGACCAGTTACCTTTCCATACGGGCCCTTTCTTTTAGAACTAGTGAGTTCTTCTTGTCCATCACCATTGATGCCAGAACCACTGGGCTTTTCAGCACTATATGTTGTCTCTGCTTCAACAGCATTCTCTTCACATTGACCATTCCTTTCCTCGGGAAGTGCTTCGGCCCCAATTTGGTCCATTATTGATTCATCCTCCATGCCCTCTGACAGTTGAGAAGTTCCTCTTCTCGTGTGGGAGAGTTAGGGCGGGAAGCCATAATTCAGCAGGGATTCGAAGAGTAGTAGTTTGGTAGGTGATTTCCGAAGTGAGTTCTAGATGAATTCAAAGATAGCCGAAAAGAAGGGATTTGGAAGGATTTTGGACAACATAGAAACCAAAACCAACTCTTCACTTACTTCCTCGTTTACCGTGTAATACCTTTTTCCCTTTCCAAGATTTGCAATGATTATGACTTCAAGACTACCAACTTCCAACATACCATATTTTCCAACTTCTATTTTTGTAAGACTTTTCTTCTTTCAATTTTTTTGTTTTTTATTTTCTAAACAAAAATAAGAAGAATATTTACAGTAAAATTAAGGCAAGAATTACCTCAAATTTGACAAACACCTAAGTGTTGTTTGAGACTTTCAAAAGTATCAATGTCCAACGGCTTTGTAAAGATATCAGCAAATTGCTCGTATGTTGGAACATAGACTACCTCCACTTCCTTCCTCTCAACCAGATCTCTAATAAAGTGATGCCTTATGTCAATATGTTTGGTTCTCGAGTGCTGAATTGGATTTTTCGAGATATCAATAGCACTTGTGTTGTCACATAAAATCTTCAATGAACCATGATGAATTCCATAGTCTTTCAACATTTGTTTCATCCATAATAGTTGTGCACAACAGCTTCCTGCTGCAAGATACTCAGCTTCTGCAGTAGACAGAGAGATCGAGTTCTGTTTCTTACTATACCAAGACACTAAGTTCGTACCAATAAAGAAACATCCACCTGTGGTACTTTTACGATCATCAGCATTACCAGCCCAATAAAAATCATTGTACCCTATCAACTCAGAATCTTGATTCTTAGAATACCAGACACCATACTCAGAAGTCCCACCTACATATCAAATAACTCTTTTAACTGCGGTGAGATGCGACTCCTTCGGATCAGCCTGAAATCTTGCACAAATTCCAACACTAAAACATATATCTGGTCTACTAGCTGTTAAATACAATAAACTTCCAACCATGCATCTGTATAATTTTTGATCAAATGTGACTCCTTTCTCATCCTTTACCAGTTTTTCGGATACATCCACAGGAGTTCAAACTGCTCGTGCATTGCTTAGACCGAACCTCTTAACTAAATTCAAGGCATACTTACTCTGATTTATGAACAAACCATTCCTTCCTTGCTTGACTTGAAATCCCAAAAAGTATGTGAGCTCTCCAACCATGCTCATTTCAAATTCGGCTTGCATGATGGTGACAAAATCCCGTACCATCGAGGATGAAGTGGATCCAAAAACTATATCATCAACATAAATTTGAGCAATCAGAAATTTTGATAACTTTTCAAGCACAAATAAAGTGCGATCTACTCCCCCTCGACGATAGCCTTTCTGAAGAAGAAATTTAGTATGTCGTTCATACTATGCCCTAGGTGCTTGCTTTAGACCGTATAGAGCCTTCTTGAGGCAATACACATGGTGTGGATAGTGAGAATCCTCAAACCCTTTAGGTTGTTCAACATAAATATCTTCATTCACCACTCCATTTAGAAACGCACTCTTGACATCCATTTGATACAACATAAAGTTTATAGAGAAAGTAATAGCAAGTAATATTCGAATTGACTCTAACCTGGCAACTGGTGCGAATGTCTCATCAAAGTCGACCCCTTTCACTTGTGTATATCCTTGAGCTACTAGTCTAGCCTTATTTCGAGTAACTAGACCATCAGCATCTGACTTATTCTTGAAAATCCACTTCGTACCAATGACATTAATGCCTTTGGACGAGGAGTAAGATACCAGACGTCATTTAGTGCAAACTGACTTAGTTCTTCTTGCATAGCAGCAATCCAATACTTATCCAGCAATGCTTCTTTGTACTTCTTGGGTTCAATGAGAGAAACAAAGAAATGCAATCCGGCTAGCCTTCGGTAATCCACTCGAGGAACCAATAGAGCACTTCTCATGTTGGATTCAGGTTGGTCCTGTGTTGGAATATAGGGTTCGTTAGCCGGGGATGATGTTCCAACATACTCAGCTTCTACAGGTTCAACACCAATCTGCTCAGTTGTTCCAGCATGTTGATGAGGTTCAGCTTCAACTAATGGATCTACCTTGTCAGGTTGACGCGGCTGTGTTGGAACATGGGTGTTACCAGGTTCTTCTTCTACAACATCTGACCTTTTTTCTTCCTCTGAATCATCCACAATAACATTTATGGACTCCATGAGATTGTTGGTTTGATGATTAAAAACTCTATAGGCATGGCTGTCGATAGAATACCCAAGAAAAATTCCTGTATCACTCTAATTTTCAAATTTTGCCAACTGCTCTCTGTCTCTGAGAATATAGCACTTGCTTCCGAATACATGAAAGTATGAGACATTAGGTTTCCTGCCCTTCCAAATCTCATAGGATGTTTTGATGGTGAATGGCCACAGATATAGTCGATTAATTGTATAACAAGCTGTATTAATAGCTTCTGCCCACCATTTCTTGTCAATTTCTTTCTCAACTAACATGACTCAAGCCATCTCCTGCAAGGTTATGTTTTTCCGTTCTACAATACCATTCTGCTGAGGGGTGATAGGTTAGGAAAATTCAGGTTGAATTCCAAGCTCGTCACAAAAGTCACTAAATTGAGAATATTCAAACTCTCTCCCATAATCACTACGAATTCGAACAATCTTTCCAACTGGACTTCCCTTTTCAGTTTGTAACTTTACTACCAGACTTCTAAATACTTCCAACGTATCAGATTTTCTCTTTCAAAAAACGTAAATCTGGAGAAATCAACAACACATACAAAGATATATTTCTGTCCACCTATACTAGGTGTATTGACTGGACCCATCAAATCCATATGCAATAATTCCAAATTTCTAGAGGTGGTTATATACTGAACTGAAGAGTGAGGAGATCAAATTTGTTTACCTTGTTGGCATGGTCTACAAACAATTCCGTCATTGCTAGTTAAGATAGGCATACCTCGTATAGCTTTCACATTTGCAATTTTCACCAATGTTTTATAATTGATGTGACCGAGCTTCCTGTGCCACGGAACTCCTTCATCTTGCTTCGAGATCATACATCGTACTTCTTGCTCCAACAGATAGCAATTATCTGATGATCTTATACCTGAAAGAACCTTGGTTTCTCCGTGTCTCACAACACATTTATCCTTCTAAAATTGCACTGTCATTTTGTCATCACACAACTGACTTATGCTCAACAGATTTTCCTTCAGATCTTCAACAAACAGCACACTAGTGAATACTGGAAAACCTTCAATCTTTAATTCACTTTTCCCAATCACTCTATTCTTCTTTCCATCACCGAAAGTCACATACCCGCCATCGTATGGTGTGATATTTGTGAGAAATTATGGAGTGCCAGTCATATGGCGAGAACAACCACTATCAAAGTACCATGAATATCTGGAATATGATATAAGCGAAGTGTGTGCAACCAGACATGTGCCAGATCGTTTGACAACACATACCTTTCTGATCGATTTTATTTTCTGGACCTCGCCTATGTTGGAACATACCAAGAGTTGCCGTCCTGACATTTGGTCTCTGATCAATTTCCTGCATCGTTCCTCTGAATGACCTTGATATGTGCAGTAGCTGCAGATGAGAGGTTTTCTTTGGCGAGGCTTGCCAAACTTCCATTTTACTTCTCGAATCTTGGTCTTGAGGGTTACTGGATTCTCAAGTACTACAACCTTGTGTGTGTTGCAATAACCAATACCGTGTTGATCACCAAAGTTCCTTCCCATATCCAAAATATCATCAAGCTTTGCTTTTCCAGCGTTTAGCTTAGAAATTACTGCTTCATTGCAAGTTCAGCAACTTTCATACGCAATTCTCTTTCTATTTCCATCAACTTCATCTTTTCTTCTTTTAGCTCTTTGTTAGTGTCAACTACTTGAACCTACATAGCGTACATCTTCTCATAAGTGCTATAGATTTCTTCATCACTTACAGAAATTCCATCGTCTTCATCACTGGGTGCTTCATGCGGATCTATGTTGGAACATACAGCTTCGACTTTGTTCGGTGTGTTAGCACATCCAACCTTCGATACATCATGGATTTTTTCTCCAAATGCCACATAGTTGCTTGTAAGTTTCTTTTCGTCTTTCTCATATTCTTCATCTTCACTCCATGAGGTGACATATGATTTTCCCTATTTCTTCCGGATATTTGCACATTCAGCCTGAATATGTCCGTATCCTTCGCATTCTCTGTATTGAATTTGTCCAGGCTGTTTTGGTTCACTACTTTGATTTCTGAAGAACTGCTGATTTCCCTGCTCAAACCTCGTTTCACGATTATTTCCAGAATCTTGTGGCTTTTTTCTATTTCCATCAAACCTCTCCTGAGATTTCTTGTTAACTACCTTCTTCAGCATCCTTAAGAAGTTCTTCTTGATAAGTGAAAGTTTTTCAAATTCATCATCACTGTCAGACTCGTGATTGTTCTTTGATGACGATGTTTTGAATGCCAGTTCCTTAGGGACTATTTTTGTAGCTTGTTGAAATGTCATCTCATATGTTTGTTGTAATCCCATTAGATCATCTAGGCTCATGGTGGCTACATCTCTTGCTTCTTCTATTGCTGCAACCTTCATTGCAAATCTCTTAGGAAGTGATCTCAAGGTGTTTTTCACCAACTTCGTCACTTTGTAAACCTTTCCAAGTTGATATGCCATGTTGGAGATGTCCCTGAGTTTTTTGTTGAATATAGCAATAGTGTCATCCTCCTCCATCTTGAGTTCCTCAAAATTTGTAGGCAACATCTGTAGTTTAGACTCAAGAACTTGACTAGTTCCTTCATGAACAGTTTGCAGAATATTTCATGCTCTCTTGGCTTGATGATATGTAGAGATGAGTTTGAACTGGATTTCATCAACCGTTGGGAAGATTGCATTCAATGCCTTTGAATTTGCCAGAGATGCCTTGAGGTCATCAAGAGTCCAACTAGCTTTGTCTTTGAGTTTCTGCTCCCTTTGATTTGACTCTCCTTCTGTCGCTTTAGAGCTTGTATCTTCCGTAGGGTGATTCCAGTCATTCTGACATAGAACCACGCAAGTTCATCCAGTGAGTTGATGAAAACTCTCATGCGTGCCTTCTAACAGTTGTAGTTATTGCATTTTAGCAGAGGTGGCTGAGACACCGAAGCTCCTTCTTTAGTTACCATGGTAAAACCGGATCACACTTTCCTTGACAAAACCAAGGGAATAATAAGTGACCAAGCTCTGATACCAAATGAAATTTGGTTTTATCAAATTTTAACTAATCTTTATTAGTATGTTCCAACATGACCTATCTAACCAAGTATGCAATAAATTAAAGCATTAACGACACAAGACTTGGTTACGCAGTTCAGTGAATTCACCTACATCTGTGGGGCCTGAACCAGTTCAGAATGAATCCACTAATTAGAAAGACACAGTACAAAGTACATCATACAGAATACTTATCTTTACTAACTATAATATGTGAATTCTGCAAGCCCCCCTTGCTACCGATCCGCCTCGATCATACTCCCTCTGACATCGAAACTCGTCGACGCTGGATCTCCTCCTCCCGAGAAATTAAGGCATATGATTCTAAACTTTGAACAGCAGGTTAAGTATGTTGGAACATAGAAAGTCAGTTCTTTGCAATTCTCTTGAAAGTATAAAAAATCCGTGTGCAGATTTTTCTCTGTTAAAATCGTGTATTTTGCAGCCGTGATTTGTCCCATTTATATCTATGAACAGATCTGAATACTCCTTGATTATTTCTACAATATTCCTATTCCAAATCTGTTTCTTGAAGCATATCCAAATCCCACAAATAAAGGAATTTTCCTTATCACCATGTATCCCATGTATTCGCCAATTTCATCTCCATATAAGTCGGAATTTTTCATAAATTAACTATGCTTCATACGCCTGATATATTAGCAGAATATACATATTTAAATACCATAATATTTTGTCTTCTTTTTTCATAAAAATTTTTGGCGTAAATATGCTATTTTCTAATGTTCCAACATGGAAAGTTTTTCGTTTCTAAATATGTTCACAAAAACTGCCAATTAAATATTCAATGCAAATCTCCTGACTTTACACTTTTTATTCTTTATATATTTCCTTTTAATTTACTTTTAATCCATTGGTTTAGAGTGCGTCTTGTATCAAAACTGTTTCATAATATGATCAGATCTAACCATAAAGAGTGAAAACATAAGAAAGGAAGTTTTTAAATTAACGGTAATATTCCCAAGAGTTCACCAAAAAGAGGCGAGAAGAGCCCTCAAATTTTCCAAATTCTCTTATTTTCTCTCATTTTACCTAGAGTCCCTCTCAAGTTTTCATCCTAACCTCTCATTTTTTAATGTCACACCTCACCTTTACTTGAAGATTATGGCCTTTCATTTTTGTATAGGTCGCCTTTTTGGGTTTTCAACCTATAACGACCCCCAATTTTGCCTAAGTTTACTACAAAAAATGATCTTTTACTTCATCCCTTTTACCTCATTTTTTAATATAATGTTGAAAACCGAGGTAAAAAAATTACCACAAATTTTTAGAAATCTGTACTCAAAAATATCTTTCACCTCGGTTATTTGAAAACCAAGGTAGAAAGTTGGGTGTAAAAAAATTGTACAGACCAACATCGATAACGTTTCTTTTGCTGTCGTTTGTTTGAGAGCAACCGATTGATAGAATGATTTTTCGTTAGGAATTATATTATTGATGAATGAATACATAGAGAGTACAATAGAGGTGTGATAAGGAAAGAGCTCTAATAATAATAAATCAGAATCTAATCAGTAATATGATTTTATCCTAACACCCCCCTCAAGCGAAGTGTCAGATGCTCACCGACGCACAACTTGGACCTAAAATGCTTGAATAGCGGGCGAGAGAGCCCCTTGGCAAAGATGCCTGCAATCTGAAGAGAAGTCGGAATATGAGCAACGCGCAGCTTTCCAGATGTCACCAACTCACGAACAAAATGATAGTCGATGTCGATATGCCTTGCCCTCTTGTGTGCCACTGGATTCCGAGCAAAAAATATAGCATTGTTGTTGTCGCATAAAAGCAATGGAGAACCAGAAAGAAGAAACCGAAGATCACGAAGCAAATGAGTGAGCTAAACCACCTCTGAAGTAGTGTTAGCGAGAGCACGGTATTCAGACTCAGTGCTGGAGTGAGAAACTGTGGGTTATTTCTTGGCACTCCAAGAAACCAGATTCCAAACAAGATAAACCGCATAACCATAAGTGGACCGACGAGTCTTTAGACAGTGGGCCTAGCCAGCATCAGAGTACCCTAACACCTCAGAGCTGTGAAATTGAGAACCAGCAACAAATGGCGTGGAAATAGGTGTCGCATCAGACATACCAGCCCGAGTCAAAATATCACGAGCATACTTTGCCTGGCCAAGAAGTAATCCTGAGGAGGTAGGCAAAACTTCAAGACCAAGAAAGTAATGAAGAGCACCAAGATCCTTGATCGCAAACTCTCTGTGTGTCCGATCAATGAACTGGCAAAAACGAATCGAGTCATTGCCTGTAAGAATGATATCGTCCACATACACAAGTAGATACAGTAACGATAACCCTCTTGAGAGGACAAATAAAGAAGTATCGGCTAAGCTGCACTGAAAACCAAGCAGTGTCAGATAACTGCTGAAGCATTGGAACCAAGCCCGAGGAGCCTGATTAAGAATATAAAATAGCCTTTCGCAAGCGACAAACATAGTCTGGATGAGCAGAATCCTGATACTGAACATGTTGCTTCATGTAGAGCGAAACATCAAGAACATCATTAAGGAAAGCGTTCTTGACATCAGAGTGATGAAGTGACCAGGAACGCATGGTGGCTATGGCAAGGACTGTCTGAACAGTGGATGCTTTGACCACAAGACTGAAAGTGTGGTCAAAATTAAAACCCAAAATCTACGAGAAACCCTGTGCCACTAGTCTAGCTTTGTGATGCTCAATAGTGCCATCTGGCTGATACTTAAGCCTATAGACCCATTTAGAGCCAACAATGTTGACATTCAAAGGTCGAGGCACAAAATCCCAAGCGTGCTGACCACGATGAGTGGCCATCTCATTATGGCTGAAACCAGGCTGGATCCTGAAAGGCAGAGCGATAATCAGTGCGCTCTGTCTGAGAAAGAGTGCAGCAGTGAGACCATGAGCAATAGTATTCGAATAATCCAGGCACTAAATGGTACCAATGGAAGATTGAGTAGCCATCTGATGGGTACAAAGCTGCGATGGCGAAGCTAGAAGGGTTGAACCAGCTGACGACGCTAAAGAAGACCGAGCAAAGCTGCCGGAGAGTGGCCTTCGAAAGATGCCGGAGATATAACGTCTGAGACTGGTTGAGGCATGGTGATCGACGGTTAAGGCATGATGGCCGGCCACTGAGGAGCTGGGTCCGGGTCGGCCGTCCAGATAGAGCATGGTGATGAAGAAGGTGTGGCTGAAACATGCATAGGCATGGTATAGAACGACTGTCCACAGAAAATGAGACATAAGGGAATAAATTTTCATCAAAACGAATGTGGCGAGATACATAGATGCGCCTAGAAGTTGGGTCGAGACACTGGAAGCCCTTGTGATGAGGACTGTAGCCAATAAAAACACATGGAATAGATCATGGTGCAAACTTATCGGTAGCAGTAGCACGCAGATATGGAAATGCACGACAACCAAATGGGTGAAAGAGAGTATAGTCAGGCACATGACCAAAAACAACCTCAAAAGGTGATTTTCCACTAAGAACTAAACTAGGCAGACGGTTAATATTGTAAACCGTAGAGGAGAAAGCTTCTACCCAATAACAGTGTGGCACAAAAGAGTGAAAAACATGGAAAGACCAGTCTCTGTAACGTGACGATCCTTGCGCTCAGCTCGGCCATTCTGAGCAGGTGTATAGGGCGAGGACATCTGATGATGAATGCCATATGATACGAAGTGAACCCGAAGTCGGTGATTAGTAAACTCTGTGCCACTATTGGTCAAAATTTTTTTAACCCTAGCAGAAAACTGGGTCTTAACGAATTTCTGAAACTGGATAAATGTGTCATAGGAATCTGACTTATGCAGCATCGGGAGAAACCATGTGAATCACGAAAATTCATCGATGAAAATAGCATAATAAGAGAAACCACCTGCAGATAAAACAGGGGTCGGTCCCCAAAAATCACAATGCACTTTATCTAACAAACCAGTAATGCACTTGTCACTAGTGGAAAAAGGCAAATGGCTACTCTTGGCCATCTGACAAGGAGAGTAACTAACGGATGGAGCATAGCATAAGTGATAGAAATAAGGCCTTGTCGACTCAATAACTGAACAGTATTATTAGACACATGACCGAGGAGAGAGTGCCACAACTTAAAAGAAGCATGGAGCTTCCTAGAGCGTAATTCGCCTAAAAAGCTGGAATCACTAGTCTCAAGAAAATAAAGACCTGAACTATGACGACCTTTACCAATTATCTTCCCTGTATGCTTGTGCTCAATGGAAAATGCGTCAGCATCAAATATAACACGGACATGTAAATTATGAGTAAGCTTACTAATGGACAATAAGCTTCTAGTAATCTTAGGAACCACAAGAACATAATTAACAGAAAAACCAGAGGAATGACACTGGCCGATGTGAGAAATAGATAATGATTCACCATTTCCAACAAGAATAGCATCAGAACCATGATAACATTGTACCTTATCAAGATGAGTGGTACAAGCAGTAATATGAGATGTAGCACCGGAATCAACAATCCACTGATTCGACGAAGGTTGATGGTTGGAAACATTGAAACTGGCCTGAAATAAAGCTTTGTCCGTAATCCAATTAGCTGAACAATCTTCCTGAGATAAAGGCGCTAAATAAACCATAGGAGAAGATGAAAGAGAATGCGTAAAGGAATCTGGACAAAGGGACAAAAAATGCCAAAAGCTGCCGGGCGCATGAACTTCAAGCAGAGAGAAAAGTTAGAGCATGTGGACGTCACACACAGTGATTGCTAGCGTGCGCGTGCCTTATGCACAGATTCCGAAATGCGCGGATATGAACTTGTGCGCGTGGATCTCACACGCCAATGGTGATTACTGGATGGGAACGTGAAGAATAGAGCTGGCCGGAGATGGAGACCGCCTGAGTAGCCGCTGCGAGCTGGAGGAAGACTTGGCATCAGAGACACCGGAGACGATGCACAAATTTGCATCCAGAGAGGAGCCACGTGGAGCGGAAATGGTGCGATTCAGAGAGGAGTGCAGTGGAACCGCGTGGAGTGGAAGGGATCCGCGTGGAGCCCCACATTAGAGGGGAGAAGAGTGGAACCGCATGGAGCGGAAAGGAGCCGCTTGTATCCGGAGGGGAGCCGCGTTGAGCCGTACGTCAGAGGGGAGCGGAGTGGAGTCGCGTGGAGCAGAAAGAAGCTGTGTGCGCTAGGAGGGGAGCAGCGTGCGCTAGGAGGGGAGCAGCGTGCGCTAGGAGGGGAGCAGCGTGCGCTAGGAGGGGAGCAGCGTGGAGCCTCGCGTCGGAGGGGAGCAGAGCGGAGTAGAACGCGGAAGTGGAGCGCGTAACAGAGCCGCTGAGAGGAGCCAATGGCAACCGATGATGATAGGAACTTTAAGTTTTTAGGTTTTGGATCAGAAGATGCTCTGATACCATGATAGATCAATTTTTCGTTAGGAATTGTATTATTGATGACTAAATATATAGAGAGTACGATAGAGGTGTGATAAGGAAAGAACTCTAATCATAATAAATTAGAATCTAATCAGTAATCTGATTTATCCTAACACTGACATCGACAACTTTTCGTGTTTAATCAATGGTATGATGGGAATTCATTTGTCGCCATCGGTTATATGATTAATTGGGTTATTCGAAACCACAACAGACACGTTACCAATATCGGCTACCAGACACCCACGGGTGTACCCCAGCGGTTGGGACATGGGTGAGATTGCCATTACCTCAGGTTCGATCCTCGGCAGCGGCAGTGTGGGGAGTTCGTGCTTTGCAAGGCTCCCTTGTGCGCACCGAGGCAAGGCCGAGCCCATGGGTCCTGGCACTGGGCTACCATGATTTACCTCTCATACGATGGTTTGGGTGTGGGCTGGTATGGGCCCTGAGGGCGAGGGTATAGCCTTTTGCCAATATCGGCTACCAGCTGATTTTCGATGTCAGCCAGATGCTTTGATCCAATCAAAACCACAACGAACACGTCATCAATGTCGGCTTCTGACGGGTCAATTTTTTGTCCAATAAGTTGAAAATTTTTACCATATTTATTATAAGGCACCTAGATGTTTCTTTTGATGAGCCAACATTAGCGTCAAATCTCATTCTCCTAAATAGTGGGCAAATGATGTTGAAATACAAATTGGAGCTTGTTGGGAGAGTTTGAAAGGTAATTAATGCTCAATTTATTCTCATATTTCTAAATTAGATTCATGTTCATTTAATATGAATGACTATATTTTTACAAACCCATGATCTTTTAGTTGATTTTTGCGAAGGATTGTTGCATTTAGTTTGCTAGTTAATGAAATTTATGTTTGAATTTATATCGTGGCAAGGTTTAGGAAATATTATAGACATATATTAATTGGAACTATACTTTAATTGTAGGTTTTGTCATATGGATAGAACTCATTGTTTTGCCAACGATCACACAAGTGTTGGGTATAAGGAATTGTTAGCTAATTTTATTGAGTATGCATTTTCCAACACTGTTAGGGAGAATGTGAGGCATGTAAATTGTCCTTGCAAGAAGTGTTGGAACACTAAGGTATATGAAAACTCGAACAACTTGAGAGATGACTTGTATTTGTATGGTTTGATTCGACCTACTCTAATTGGATTTAGCATGGGGAGGATGTGGACAAGCCTAACGTTACCAATGCATATGGTGATAATGATAGATTAGATGAATTGGTAGAAGAAGTGGGGAAGAACTTTGGTGGAAACATCAGAGAGAATTTCCCGTTTACACACTTACAATGAATTCTTTTTGTATTTGAGGAAAACTAAAGGATGGTGTGAAAGCTAGGCAATATTTAGTTGAATTTGGTATTAGACCAAGTCTAGCTCCCGAGAAGAGGGGCAAGAAGACGTGCTTGCCTCCCGCATGCTCTTCGTTGTCGAAAGTGGAGAATGGTTTGATCTTGTATACTTTGAAATGTATCAAAGATACCGCTGGTTATAGTTCAAAGTTGAGCAATCTGGTAGACACTGGTAACAAATTACGATTTGGGAGTATGAAATCTCATGATTCACACAGCTTAATTCAGGATTTCCTACCGGTTGCAATAAGATCAATTCTTCCTAATAATGTTCAAAATTGAATTACACATTTATGCCTCTTTTTCAAAGCAGTATGGTGTGATCTGAGCTTTGCATCTTGTTCTTATCACTGGAAACTCATTTGATTTTATTTTTTCTTTCTGTCCCATTGTAGAGTTGGTGTGGTATTATTTCTTGAAACTGACTTTCCTTCACATGACCATGTGAAATATTTTTTCCATAATCACTCCCTTTTTTTAATGTCTTCTTGACATCCTTACACAAAATCCAAGTGCAGTTTCATGTGCTCGATACAATTTTTCAATATTTTCCCCTAATAACTCCCTGGTTTGACTATCTTGCTCTTACTCCCTGTAAACACTCCCTTACATCTATCTCAAACAGATTAGGAAAATCATCTGGTGGGTCTATTAGTAGAATAAATAATCTTTCATCATGCATTTAACATCAAATTGTATTTTATGAATTTCACATTTAAGTTACATTCAGCGCCATCGGACATGTAATACCTACTATAGTATTAGGGCAATTTACATTTAAGCATCACTTTGTCTGTTTATAAAATCACACACCGGTCCATTCATGTCATATTTAGTAACACTTGACATCACATATACACGCATTAAACATTTTTATTAATACATCAATCACTATATTAGCAACATCACATAACATTTTATACAGGTCACATTATGATACAGAACAAAAAATAGTGGATATTAAATACATACTAATACAGAACATCAACTATTTTCTTTTAAACATCAAAATCAAAACGATTGCAAGCAATATGAACTGAAAAATCACTCATCTCTATTGCTATGTGTTAGTAGTTTTCATTACTGATTTTGAACCAAAAAAAACTAATATAATTCTTATATGAAAGTTTCGACAGTGAAAACTGACCTTTTACAGAATTCTGTTTGATTTCATAGTTTGTATCATTCAAAACAGCAATTTGTTGTTCAATGTTCCAAATGTTTGTAGATGATCCTTTAGTTTTTCTTTCCTATTCTCTGCACATCATTTGATCTATAGATCTGTGAAGTTTATAAAATTCATTAAAATTGATTGAAGATTTTTTTTTTAAAAAATGTATCAATTATGCGGTGTTGAATCACGAATTCACGAATTCGATTGTTTGTTGATTGATGTTGGTCATCGTGTTTTTTGTTGATGCTGATCATAGATGTTGAGCATTAGATCTTTGAAGGCTTAGATTAGGTTTGATTGTGGACAATAGTTACATTTTAGTAAGAACACACTTTGAATGTGCGACGTCGGTCTCAGTAAATTAGCCCTTGTGACATGTTACCAAACAACGACCGGTGTTGCACATGTCTAGGAAATGCTTGAAAAACTATGAATGTTCAAAGCCAGTCTAGCTATATGTCGCCGGTGCGACATCAATGTCCCATGTATGCGACGTCGCACTAAAGCCGATGAGTTACATTTTTCCAGTTGAGATTATTATCATCTTCGTATGATTATATTTTGTTTAATTCATTTGGGGACTGCCCATTTCTAACATAAATTTTGTTTCCTATGGATTGGTTGTAATAGAACAAAGATAGTTATAGATGGACTTTCAGCATGTAGATGGATGGACTTGTCATTTCACCTGTCACCGTGACAGTGTTAATGTCGTACAACGTAGACAATAGAGGTTGAATACCAATAATGTTTCAATTTCATATCACCCTTATGTATTTTAATAGTTTGCAACATATATATGTGATAGTTTTGTTGATTTTATCATGTTATTCCATTCCGAATTAATGGAACAAGAATGGATTGTTGTATGGCATTTGACCATTTCATGAGTTATCGAATATTAAATAACATGTAACGGCTAGCGACGAACAATTGTTGTGTCATCGATTATAAAATATTATAATATTGTACGAGAATCAACCTCTACCCGATGAACAAGTGACGTCGCACACAATGTTATAGCTACAACACCTTACCAACATCGCCAAACCTGTTGTCAAAATGCAAATCATCATTTTTCAAAGAATTGTCAGAATTTGAATGCTGAAATCTCTAAAAGCAAAATGAAATGTTAGCCAATCCCTTTTGTTTATCTACCATAGAGAGAATAGGAATAAGATCATCCATACATCACACACAATACTCTTTCATGCCCATGAGAGAATCAATCAATAATGTACAAAATTCACAAGCTCTATACTCCAAATTCATCTCAAAAGCAACCTTTTTATGACCATCCATATCCTCATCACAAATGCTTTTCATCACCTCTAACTTTACAAGCTTGATGTCTTCTATAAGGGCTTCAAAGCAAGTTATACAATACCATTCAAAATGTGAAGAAATGTGGTTTTCACCCAATTGTCAATGAACATTCATTTCTTTGGAGGATAGCAAAGACAATCATTCAGAGCATTAAATTGTAACACTATTCACATCCCATGCTTAGCAAGTTGAAGCATTATTTCTTTGAATATTGGGGTTCAACTATCATGGTTTTTTGGCAAGAACTATTTGGAAGTAATGTTCACAACCCATGCTTGAAGCAAGAAGGAGGATTTCTTGGGATATTGGGAAAAGTTTTGTTTGAGAGCTCTTGGCCATTGGTGAACTTGGAGTAGTATAAATAGGGGATGAACTTAGTAGTTCAAACACACCTCAAGCATAGCATTCCTTTGCTACTTGCTTTCTCCCTTTAACTCTCCTTTGTAGTTGTAGAAGTCAAAGCCCTCATATTTATATTTTTCCACATAATTCATTCATAGGTGGTAGGAAAAACCTTGTAATACTTTCTCCACATATAGTGAAGCTTCCGGTCTCCTCCGGCCATGGATGTAGGTCAACTTGACTGAACCACGTAAATCCTTGTGTCCATTATTTCCTTTATTTTCTTTATGTTGTCTTTGTTATCCATCTTTTCGGGTTAACATATATCTCATGGGATTCATATTCCTAACAAATTGGTAGCAGAGCCATATCTCATTTTTGATCTATTAGCCATCATGACGGTAACAAGGACTTCTATTGAAAAGTTTGACCGGAGTGAAAACTTTGGTATGTGGAAAATAAAGATGGAAGCTATCCTAATCCAGAATGGATATGAGCTAGCCCTTGAAGAAGCAGAGGAAAGGCTAGTGGACATATCGCCGGAAGATTTTGGTGATCTAGACAAGAAGGCTAGATCCACCATTATTATAAAGCTCTGTAACGAGGTTTTGCAGGAAGTTTCTATTGAGAGAACTGCCAATGGTATGTGGGATCGGTTGAAATATACATGCATGAAGAAGACAATGGAGAATCGCCTCTATTTGAAACAAAAGTTGTACATGTTGAAATGGCGGAAAGTACATCTATACTCTCACATCTTGATAAATTTGATTTCATTATTTTGGATTTGGAGAATGTAGATTCTAAAGTTGATGAAGAAGATCAAACCATTTTATTGTTATGTTCCTCTCCCCTGTCCTTTAAGTATTTTTGAGATACTATGATTTATGGGAAAGAGTCGGTCTTATACAATAGTATAAAATCTGCATTAAAATCTAAAGAGCAGATTGATAGGGACATTATGGGGGGATCAAGTGGAACTCATGCTGAGGGTTTGTTTGTGAGGGGTAGATGTGAAAACAGAGATTCGGAAGGTAGTAGATCCAAAGGGAGGTCGAAGTCCATATACAAAAATAAAATGTGCAACTATTGCAAGAAAAAGGGGCACATTAAGGCTGATTGTTTTAAATTGAAAAATAAAGAAAAATATAAAATGAGCAGAATAGCAGTAATGCTGGTGAAGCTAGTGTAGTAGAAGATGAGAGTGATGGAATCATATTTGTGGCCATGGATAATAAGTCAAGGTCTTCTAGTTAGTGGCTCTTAGGTTCGGGTTGTTCTTACCACATTAATTATGATAGGGGGTATTTTTCCACTTATGAAGAATGAGATGGTGGAATTGTTTTAATGGGTAATAATGCTCCTTGTAAGGTTGTTGGTAGGGGAACAATTCAAATAAAAATGTACAATGACATTAATAGGACACTCTCTAATGTTAGTCAAGTTCCTGACTTAAAGAAAAATCTCATCTATCTTGGCACTCTTGATGCTCTCAGGTACAAATATTCCGGTGATGGTGGAATCCGGAAAATCTGTAAAGGTGCTTTTGTGCTAATGAAGGCTTGCAGAGTTGGCACTTTGTATGTTTTGCATGGATCTACAGTAACTGGGGCAGTGGCTGTCTCAACTTCCTCAGATGAAGACATCACCAAATTGTAGCATATGAGGTTGGGACATATGGGTGAGAAAGGCTTAACATTGTTAAGAAAGAGAGGTGTCAAAGTACTGGTAAGTTGGACTTTTGTGAACATTGTATTTTTGAAAAGCAGAAAAGAGTTAGCTTTCATTCACCTGCAATTCATAAAACAAAAGGTACTTTGGACTACATTTATTCTGATCTTTGGTGACCCTCTCGTGTTCCTTCTAAGGGTGGTACAAGATATATGCTTACTTTTATTGATGACTATTCAAGAAATGTTTTGGTGTATTTTTTGAAGCTTAAAAGTGATGTTTTCCTAACATTTAAACAATGGAAGACTTTGATTGAAAAACATATAGGAAAACAAATTAAGCGACTGAGGACTGGCAATGGGTTGGAATTTTGTAGAAATGAATTCGATGAGTTTTGCAAAAATGAAGGAATAGCTCGACATCGTACTGTTAGAATGATGCCTCAATAGAATGGTATGGCAGAGTGGATGATTCGTACTCTTTTGGAAAGAGCTCGGTGCTTGATCTCAAATGCCAAGTTGACATTAGACTTTTAGGCAGAAGCCATATCTACGGCTTGTCACATTGTCAACCGCTCTCCATGTGCTCCACTTGATTTCAAGACTCTGGAGGAAGTTTGGTCAGGTACTCCCGCTGAGTACTCTAATTTAAGAATATTTGGGTGTCCAGCTTATATGCATGTTAACGAGGGAAAGCTAGAGCCAAGGGCTAAGAAATGTATTTTCCTCGGTTATGCTTCAGGGGTGAAATGATATAGATTGTGGTATCCTGATCCCAAATCACCCAAATTTGTAATTAGTAGAGATGTTATATTTGATGAATCTTATATGTTACATCTTGGAAAAGAGTCTTGTAATCCCTGTGATTCAGAAAAAGAGGATAGTGCATAAAAGCTGGTGGAGTTAAAGATTGGTGGTTCTTCTGGGAGAAACCTAACCCAAGAAGTGGTTGAAGAATCTGATCATGAACGTGCTGAAGATCAACCGGGATATGAGTATTATTTCATTGCCAGAGATAGACCGAGACGTTACATTCGACCACCATTGAGGTATGCAAATTTGGTTGCATATGCTTTATCAGTGGCACAGGAAACAGGTGGAGACGAGGAACCTTCCACATACTCAGAGGTAGTTTCAGGTGCTAATTCAGACAAATGGTTGGTGGCTATGAACGAAGAGATGGAATCTCTACACAAGAATAGAACATGGGATCTTGTGGTGCCACCAAAAGGAAAGAAAATTGTTTGTTACAAATGTGTTTTCAAGGGAAAGGAAGATACTTCAGGTGTTGATAATGCAAGGTACAAAGCATGAGTGGTCGAAAAGGGCTACAGTCAGGTACAAGGTGTAGATTTCAATTATGTTTTCTCACCTGTTGTGAAACATAGCTCTATTCGTGTATTGCTTGCTTTTGTTGCCATGTATGATCTGGAGTTAGAATAGCTGGATTTCAATACAGCTTTCTTGCATGGTGAATTACATGAGAATATCTATATGAGTCAATGGGAGGTCGTCGCCGTACCTCTCAAAGTTAATATTTATAAATCCTAAATGCTCACTATCTACAACTAAGTAGATAGCGGCAAGTCGGGGTCGTCTACGAAGAAGAGGGATCTTCCTAAGCGTTTATGCACAAAAGGTTGATATTAGGCTAGGAGTAGATATATGTACACATATAAAACTGAGTAAAAAATGGGGGTTTGGATGGTTGGTGGTCCTAAGTTATGAAAGTTAAAAGACAAGATAACTAGCAAGGTTAAGTAGCTATGCTAATCATCAAACAAAACTAAGAAAAGGGGTTTTAAAACTACAAAGATAAAGCCTTGGGGGCAATGGATATCCACTTCCAAACCTAATGTAGATCATTGAACCATTCACTCATTCACTCATTCTATCACATTTGTTACTTGACTTAACATTAACATACTTATCTAGCAAGAATCACAACACATTATGCACAAGAAGTTCTAAGTTCATGTTCATAGATTTTCATGCAAAGGAGCTAAGGAATTCGTCACTTTCCTAACATCCTAACACTTCAATCATAAAAACACTTCCTATTCTCAAACAACCCATGGCATAAATGAAGTGAAACATAGCATCAAGAATACATAAATGTGGTGTGTCGTTTTACACAAAAAATAAATCAAGCTCTAAGCTGAATTTTCAGTTCAGGATTCTGTGGTCGGTATGGGCATACCGACTAGTATAGTTGCGAGCAGGTTCGTTTCCCAAGAGATTGGTGAGACTTTTTCTTTAATCTTTAATCTGCAAATTTGTAACCAAAAGAACCAGATGAGGGTTGTGAATAAGAGAAACTAAAAATCGAGTAAAAACAGGAATGAGAAATTGTTACAGATTGCGAAACAATTCAACTATAATGAGAAGATTCCGGTTTCGATCAATTCCATACTGGCTTTCTATCTCGATCCTTGATGCAAAGATGACTTTAAATGCATGCACACAAATTGGTTATAGTTGCAAGCAACCAATCTTTCCTTACCTCGTCGATAATCAGGAGGACGCCTCACCAACTATTTCTCTAACTAACATATAACCTAAGAGACGCTCTATAGATTTAATATGCTAGCAGCATTAAGAATGAGAAAGACCCAATTCATAACCAACAAACTCGGACGCCGGATTGTTAAATTAAGACTGTTGTTCCCTACCACTGATTGAACTGAAATCACAATTACGGATGATTGGTTCAATTGGCATTAAATTAACTAACATGCTATCAAATATTGCGCACTACTCAATAACATGAAAGTAATCATAAACATTATAATCAAGAACAGCAGATGCTAGCATGCAATCAAAGTATTACAACTAATTAGATCTCACGAGAATCGACGCCAGTACTTCCTTGATCTTTACCGGAAAAGAAGAATTTAGCTAGAATTCATAATTAAATTAACAATCAAAAGCATCAAAATAAATGATGAAAATTGTCTGAATAAAATACTGGAAAACCCAAATCGCAAAATACTGTCTGCGCAAAATGGACTGTCGTACGCAATTCTGTTCTCCCCTCCTGGCCGTACGTTCATGCGTGTAAAATAACCAAGTCTCCAAAATATTACTACAACCAAAAGATAGATAAGGAATAAAATATGTTTTTCCTTATCTAATTAGAACTCTAAAAGATAATCCCAATATTCTCTCCTAACAATTAGGAGTCTTCAAATCAATCTGATTCTTCTCCAACTACATTTGTAATTGCTATAATTCAGCACCAAATATCTCCATTATTATTTCCTCTTCCATCTCCAAGCACAAATGACCATAAACTGCAACAACTTGCCAATTCAGCATCTAAATCTTTAAACTGCAAGAACATTACGAATAACATAAATATCCAAGCATTTAATAAATCATTTAACTCAATAATCAGTCCAAAATATATGGTAAAATCAACCCCATCAAAATACCCCACACTTAGATAATGCTAGCCCTCGAGCATATGCAAATGCAAAACATAAATGTAAACGTGAGACTCAAATTAAAACACTACAGCAACCCTCAAATCAAAAACCGTCATAGTAGAGTCAAAACACAATCAGCCATCATACCACAAACCATTCCCCTTTGCTTATAAAATCACATCATCCTCACATTCTAGTCAAAACATGCAATAAAATCCATCCTCACCAAGATCACTCAATATCTCTCAAATTCATAATCAGGTCATTCACACAAATCATATTCAATACTCATCACAACATGTTTGTATATACCACTATCTCCACCGTAGTAATTGAACACTTGAGTACAAATCAATGAGGTCTTTATCAAGGTTGTAACGGGGCTAGGGTCAGAGAGGTAGGATAAAGGGAATACGAGGCTAAAAATCTGAGAATATGCAAGCAATCCATTATCACCTCATGCTCCTCTATTTTCATACTTCGAATGAATATGAAACATTAAAACACAACGAAGTATAATCACCACCACCAAGCACTAAACCATACCCTTATTGCTACCAAAAATTTTCAGCCCAATATGCTACTGACCAGATTTTTTTTCTTTTTTTTTCAGAACTGATTTTTTCTTTCTTCTTTTCTTTTTTTTTCTTTTTTTTTCTTTTTTTTTCTTTTTTTTTCTGGACAGCAGCACTTACAAGCATTTTCTGGGCATACAAGATCAATAATATCATGCAAAAACTATACATGCACCTTCCAAATGAATATAAGTCCAAAATACTCTATGCTCCACATGTATTAGCACAAAATCTCAACCATATCTAACCCACCATACAATTCTAATCCACATCACAAGCAATAATAAATCACTAACATATTCTCAGAGGGTTAAGAAAAGGCTAAGGCTCTTGGCTAAATATTTAGTGACTAAATACCAAAGAAAGAGTTTTCTGGCTTCAACGGGGCAAACTAGGGGATCAATGTAAGGAAGGAAGTATATAGTAGAAGCTAAGTAGGGCTCATTCCTAAGTGCCTCTATCATTTTCATACTCAAGTATCAAAAACAGTCTCGAAATCATGGCACAAACCAAGCAATGAATATCAAAATATGATCACTCAACAAAGAGATAAAGAGCTACTTAATATCATCATTTTTTTAATATGCCTATATTTTTTCTCGGTTTTTTGCTCTTTTAAGGCTCAAATCCTAACAATATATCTAGTTTTAGAGCAAAATGACTTATTGCACATTCATCATCCTAAAATGCATATAAGGAATCAATGATTTCCTTCACAAAGGGAAACAACATTCAATCTTACCACAAACCAAATTCCAACTCTAACCATTCAAATTTCCAATTCAAGGCTGCTGTTTTTTGTTTGACTCAAATGATGAAAAAAAAAATGAAAATCTTTTTGTATTTTTTCTCATAATTTTCTGATTTTTTTTATGAAAAACAACCTAATGATATTACACCCCCACCCCACACTTAGACGACACAATGTCCTCATTGTGTAAGAGAGAGGTAACATATGCAAATGATGTAGAAAATATGATGTCATGCACTTACTCTACAAATGTACTAAAGTTGAACAAACAATGAAAAATAAGACAGAAAAAAAAAGAAAATGCTCCCTGGGCGGCTAATTAGCCTTGAGGTCAACCAGTGCATCCCGGTCAGTGTGGGTGTGTTGGGTTACTTTGGGCTGAAACTTTCTGCACCAATCCTTGGATATTCTCATCAATGTTCTGTAGTTGCTCTTGAAGCTGTCTTTGCTGGTCGTGGAGGTCTTTGACTTGATTGGACAAGTTAACCGCCCATTGCGGTGCTGCTGCCCCAAGTCCACTATGGGTCCTTCCCGCAGATGAAGTACCTGCAACAGAAGTGGAGGCTCTGCTCGGGGGTAAAACCCCTGGCTCAAACAACTTATACTGCCCGGAAGCAGTGTCAAGATATACTAATCTCATTCTCTCTAAAGCAGGCATGTCAATCCGACTAGGTTGCAACCCATAGAGAAGACTAGACTCATTAAACACACCTAACCGCTTAGCAAGTTTGGTTATTAATGCTCCTAGGACCAATTTCCCTTTCATATGAGTACAATTAAACTTGAACTGTTTAAGGAGCCAATAACCAAAGTTCACTTTCCGCTCTCTCCACATCTTAAACAACAAAGACACTTCAGTTTGGGTGATAACATTCGCACCATCCACCCTACCAAACAAGTTATAAGCCAAATAACGATGACAAAGTCTTAAAGCACCATCTTTAATCGAAGTACTCTTTGACATGTTTTTAATATGGACGGTTTCAGAAGAAAGAATACTCCACTCATTGTTCACCGATTTAGCATACTTAGGGTCAGGTACAGTTGCATAAGAAAGATACTCATCAGAAGATATACTCTCAGGGGTTTCAAAACCCAATAAAACAACTAGATCAGAAATTGATTTTGTCCAAGTCTGTCCCCCCAAGATCAAAGGTAACAAAATTAGGGCTCATGACATCAACTGTTTTCGATAAGTCCTGGCAAACGAAAGAGCTATAAAATTCTAAACATAATTTCCGACACACAGGATCAGTAACGCACAACAATGCATTCCAACCAATATTAGAAAAAAATTGCTCAACTTCAAGTTTAACCTCTAACTTTCGCAACGTTCGCCAATCAAATTCATACCATTCCACGATAGGTCTATCTTGGAGAAGAGAGTACCTGCAACGCTTTTCATCATCGGATAATGGCTGGACTGCACCTCCGGGCTACGTAGTTTCAGCATCCTCTCCAATGCCTCCGTCAGACTCAGGTTCCGGGGTCGGAGATTTCTCGGGCTCTGGAATATTCTTTTTACGCTTGGAAGGTGGTGCTGTACTTTTCCGCCAGATTGGCTGCTCCGGCTCTGGAGGAGGTTGTCGGCGTTTCTTCGTTTCTTTTGGTGGAGAGGAAATCTTGCTCGGGCCTCTGGACTTCAAAACAAATTTTCTTCCCATGGCTGTGGCGATTGAAAAACTCACCGGAGCTGGTCGTCGGAGATAAGGTCACGGCGGCGACAGGTGGTTGACTAGCGGCAAAACCCGAACTCGCCGATGTATGGTGGCTCACAAACGGAGAGCGGCTTAGCGGCAGAAATCTGGGCTTCACTGGTGGTGCACGGCTGGAGGACGTCGGACGTACGACGCACGGCGGACACACGGCGGACGCACGGTGGACACACGGCAGACGCACGGTGGATGTCGGCACTGCTGTTGACGTCGCCGGCGAGTGGCTCAAGGTTCAGATCTCACGGCTGGGAGCCAAAGAAGAGAAGAAGAAAAAAAAATCTGATTTTTTTTTTCTTGGTAAGGAATACGGAGAACAGAGCTTTGGTTGTGTAAGGGCTTTGGTTGTGTAAAGCAGGAAGAAGAAAACAAATTATGAATTAGAATGTGGTTGGGGTAGGGTTTAGTAGTTTAGGAATTTGCACAAAAGTCCTCCATCCTTTATTCTTCATTGTAAATCACCTCCAAAGTCTGAAATTTAAGCTTTCAGAATCCTTCTTCCACTGAAACGTGTCTCTTTGCAAACCTGCAATATAGAATCATCACAATAGGTCAAAAATAGTTGGAAATTTTTTTTTTTTTTTTTAAAAATTTCGAAAATAATAATAAAATCACTTTTTTTTTTGAAAATAATAATAAAATCTTGGGTTGCCTCCCAAGCAGCGCCCTTATTTAACGTCTTAGGCTAGACTCAGCCGGCTTGCTAGATCAGGTAGATGTGGGTAATGCTAGTGTTATTCCCTCGACTGTGAGAGACTCCATCCCCTCGTGGTATGGCTTCAATAACTGTCTATTCACCTTGAATGTCTTCTGAGTGTCTACACTTCTAATTTCCACCATCCCATGAGAACTAACATTGATGACCACATAAGGACCCATCCATCTTGACTTCAACTTCCCGGGCATCAACTTAAGCCTAGCATTGAAAAGTAGCACCTTCTGGCCTACTTCGAAATGCTTCCTTCTAATATGTTTGTCATGGAGAAACTTAGTACGCTCTTTGTAGAAACAAGCACTATCATAGGATTCCAGTCGTGCTTCCTCTAACTCTTGCAGTTGATATTTTCTCTCTTGTCCCACAACATTCGGATCCATGCAAATTTGCTTGACAGCCCAATACGCCTTGTGAGCTAACTCCACTGGAAGGTGACACTGTTTACCAAATATAAGTCTGTACGGGGACATTCCAATTGGAGCCTTGTATGCTGTGCGATATGCCCATAGAGCATCATCCAGTCGTGAACTCCAGTCTTTCCTGTTTGGATTCACCATTTTCTCCAAAATGTTCTTTATCTCTCGATTTGAAACTTCGGCTTGTCCATTTACTGTGGGTGATAAACTGTGGCCACTCGATGATGTACCCCATACTTCTTGAGAAGAGCCTCAAGGGTCTTATTGATGAAATGAGATCCCTGGTCACTGATAATGGCTCGTGGTACACCAAATCTATGGAAGATGTTAGACTTAAGAAAGCCTACAACCACTTTAGAATCATTAGTCCGGGTAGCTTTTGCTTCTACCCATTTCGAGACATAATCAACAGCCAATATAATGTATAGGTTTCCGAAAGAGCTCGGGAAAGGTCCCATAAAATCTATTCCCCAAATATCAAAAATTTCACATACCAGAATAGGTGTTTGGGGCATTTCATTCCGGGAAGAAATATTACCTGTGCGTTGGCAACGATCACAATTCTTACAAAACTGAAAAGAATCCCTGAAAATGGTTTCCCAGTAGAAACCAGTATCAAGAACCTTTCTAGCTGTCCTTCTAGGTCCAAAATGGCCACCACAAGCAAGGGCATGACAGTACTCTAAGATGGAATGAACCTCCTCTTCAGGGATGCATCGTCTAATAATTTGATCAGAACAGATTTTCCATAGGTACGGATCATCCCATATAAAGTACTTGGCTTGACTCCTTAATTTGTTCTTCCGAGCTGTCTCCATGCCTTTGGGAAAAATTCCAGCGATTAAGAAATTTACCAAATCAGCATACCATGGGGTCTTACCTTTAAAAGTGAACAATTGCTCATCTGGAAATTCATCCAGTATGGGCATACCGACTGAGTTCGACTGCAGCCTACTCAAGTGATCCGCCACTTTATTTTCAGCGCCCTTTTTATCTTTGATCTCCAGGTCGAATTCTTGTAGTAGAAGGATCCATCGTATGAGTCTAGGCTTAGATTCCTTCTTCGAGAGTAAGTACTTGAGTGCTGCATGATCAGAATAAACAACAACTTTAGAACCAATCAAGTATGATCGAAATTTTTCACAAGCAAAAACCACAGCTAGAAGTTCTTTTTCAGTTGTTGTGTAGTTGCATTGGGCAGGGTTAAGAGTTTTCGAGGCATAATAGATGACATGACTCTCTTTCCCATTCTTTTGCCCAAGCACTGCTCCCACAGCAAAGTCGCTCGCATCACACATGATTTCAAATGGCTCTCCCCATTTTGGTGGTTGTATTATGGGGGCTGATGTCAACTTCTTCTTCAAGAGGTCGAAAGCTTCCTGGCACTTGTCATCAAATTTGAATGACACGTCTTGATGTAACAACCTTGTTAGGGGTTGAGAGACCTTTGAAAAATCTTTGATGAAACGCCTGTAGAAACCTGCATGCCCTAAGAAGGCACGAATCTCTTTCACATTAGTAGGGTAAGGTATTTTCGTAATTGAATCAAGTTTACCCTTATCAACCTCTATCCCCCTTTCGGAGATCACATGCCCAAGTACAATGCCTTCTTTGACCATAAAGTGACATTTCTCATGGTTCAAAACAAGGTTAGTATCAGTGCATCTTTGCAAAACTCTATCAAGATTATCAAGACATTGATCAAATGAGTCACCATGTACAGTAAAATCATCCATGAAAATTTCAATACAACTCTCAAGCATGTCAGAAAAAATACTCATCATACACCTTTGAAATGTTCCTGGAGCGTTACAAAGACCAAAAGGCACGCGACGATAAGCAAAAGTTCCAAATGGACATGTAAAAGTTGTTTTTTCCTGGTCTTCCTGAGCCACATAGATTTGAAAATAACCAGAATAGCCATCTAGGAAACAAAAATATAATTTCCCAGCTAATCTTTCAAGCATCTCATCGATAAAGGGCAAGGGAAAATGGTCTTTCCTAGTCGCGTTATTCAACTTTCGATAGTCTATACACATACGCCAACCAGTTTGAAGTCTCATGGGTATTAGCTCATTGTTATCATTTTTAACCAATTGAAACCCGGACTTCTTAGGTACCACATGCACTGGACTCACCCATGCATTATCAGATATAGGGTAGATAATCCCTAATTCTAACAATTTAAGGATTTCTTTATGCACAACTTCTTTCATAACTGGATTCAACTTTCGCTGAGGATCTCTAGAAGGTTTGTTATCATGCTCAAGTAATATGCGATGCATACAGATAGAAGGACTAATACCTTTTATGTCTGCCAGCGTCCATCCTATTGCAGATTTATGTGTCCTCAAAAGTCTTACCAGTTTATCTTCTTGCTCCATGCTCAGGTCCTTACTGATGATGACTGGGAAAGTCTCGTTCTCCCCTAAGAAAGCGTACTTGAGATGTTCAGGTAAAGTCTTCAGCTCCAGCTTTGGTGGTTTCTCAATCGAAGGAAGGGTGTGTTCAGGAATAGGTGGAATGATCATCCCGACTGATGTAGGTTGAGAGATATGGTGCACTTCTGGTCTGGATGTGGGCGGTATGGGCATACCGCCCGAAAGTGGCTGGGAGCTGTATTTCTGAATTTCTGAGCAGAAAACGGGCGGTATGGGCATATCGCCCGAAAGTGGCTGGGAGCTGTATTTCTGAATTTTTGAGCAGAAAACGGGCGGTATGGGCATACCGCTCGAAAGTGGCTGGGAGCTGTATTTCTGAATTTCTGAGCAGAAAACGGGCGGTATGGGCATACCGCCCGAAAGTGGCTGGGAGCTGTATTCTCTGGTGGAGTAAAGCTGCATGATGACTTCACAAAATGTTTCGTCTAAACCATTCATCATATTCTTGTCAACCCATCCATTGAAGATTACCTGTTCCAACTTGTCGTTCCTGGAGTATCTCTCTATATAATCATCAACCAACGGGTCAATTACATCAAGGGTAAACATGGATTCAGGATCATCTACATGTTTCATGGCATCAAAAATATTGAAAGAAACTACATCTCCATCAAATTCAAGACTAAGGATTCCCTTATCAACATCAATTTTGGCTTTCGCTGTTTTCATGAATGGTCTTCCTAAAAGAATTAAGGATCTATTTGCAGAGAATGAGTCATCCATATCAACAATGTAGAAATCCACAGGAAACATTAATTCATTTACTTTCACAAGTACATCCTCTATCATCCCCTCAGGGTATGCATTAGACCTATCAGCCAATTGGATTATCACACGAGTTTCTTTCAATGGTCCTAATTGTAAATCATTATACACAGATAAAGGCATGACATTAATTGATGCACCTAGATCTAACATGGCTTTTTCAACAGTTTTTGTGCCAATTATGCATGGAATAGAAAACATTCCTGGGTCCTTACATTTTTGTGGCAACTTACGTTGAATGACAGCAGAAACATTTTCCCCTACCCTGATTTTAGCATCTTTCCCATACTTCATCTTCTTTGAACAAAGCTCTTTAAGAAATTTTGCGTACCTGGGAACCTGCTTAACAGCTTCAATCAAGGGCAAATTTATCTCTACCTTCTTGAAAATCTCGAAAATCTCTTTCTCATCATCTTCCTTCTTGTTACGAGCTAATCTGGATGGGAAAGGTGGAGCGAAATTTGGGTTAGAAATAGATGTCATAGGTTCAGGGTTTACCTTTGAGGACTCATTTTTACTCTCTTTGGCTTCTTCATGATTGCCTTTTTCCTTATGAACTTCTTTTGGCACAGAATCATCCAATATCTTCCCATTTCTTAGTGTGACTGCACTTGCATTCTCCCTAGGGTTCGGTTCCGTCTGGGATGGTAACCTCCCAGAGTTGAACTTCAACTTGTTTACCTCCGCAGCCAGTTGAGTCATTTGTTGCTCAATGTTCCCTATAGCAGCCCTCGTCTCTTGCTGGAAAGCATTTGTGTTTTTGGCTAAATTTTGCACCACTTCGCTGCTTTGGGCCATTGTCTTAAGAACTTCATTCATGGTGACCCTCTGATCTTCTGTTGCTGGATTTGCTTCACGACCAACTTGTGCTTGTTTCGGAGCATACATTCCCGGGCCCTTTTGATTCCATCTGAAGTTTGGATGATTCCTCCATCCTGGATTGTATGTATCTGAAAATGGATCGTTTCGTATCGGCCTTTGTGGGTTATCTTCAAATCCAAAGAAAGCTTGTTCGGTCTGAGGATCTTGAAGAGTAGGGCAAGAATCAGTGTAGTGTCCCATGTGCGAGCAAATTTCGCACTTGGCTCCTCCAGCACTCTTCATGGCTAGATCTTTTACAATTGAAGTGAGAGCATCTAGCTTCTCATCCAAATTTGAGTTACCGGCTACCTTGACTGGTCTAGATCTATCATCATCTTCATCATACTCATGAGTGACCATATCAAGGATGATCTCTTTTGCTTCATCCATGGTTTTGTTCAGTACATTTCCTCCACAAGCTGCGTAAAAAATCTTCCTGTCAATAGAGGACATACCTCCATAAAAATAATTAGTGATGAGCTGATACTCAGTAAAACCATGGTTAGGACACTTGCGACACGATTGATTAAATCTATCCCAATAACTCGCAAGACTCTCTCCCTTCTTTTGTCTAATACCACTTATTGCAGATCTCAAATTAGCTGCTCTAGACTCGGGAAAAAACTTTTGTAAAAATTTCTCCTCCAAATCTTCCCAGGTTCGAATTGAACCGGGTGGGAGTTCAAAAAGCCATTCACGGGCTTTTCCCTGCAATGTGTGTGTAAAGGTGAGTAGTTTAATATGATCTTCCAAAAAACCTTGTGGTCTAAGAGTTGCACAGACGAGGTCAAATTCATCAAGATGGTTATGAGCACTCTCACCTGGCATATCACCAAATTTAGGTAATACTTGTATGAAACCTGGTTTAATCTCGGAGTTGCGGTTGATGTTGGGAAGGACAATGCACAGAGGACGATTGTGTCTGTAGCGTCCCATGTCTCTTATACGCTGGGCTGGTGGTTCCTCCTCACGTCTTTGTTCGTTAGCCATGTTGAAATGGGTTTCAGTGGCGGTTGATTCAGACGAGGAAGATCCTTTCAAGGCTTTTGTCTGCTTCGTTAGACTTCGTGCAAGTTTCTCAATCTCTGGAGTGAAGATCAATTCTCCTGTACGAGAAGAACGAGGCATAAACCAAGAAAAAGTGAAAACAAACTAAAGAACTAAAAGAAAAAATACTGCTTAAAACCAATCCCCGGCAACGGCGCCAAAATTTGGTGTGTCGTTTTACACCAAAAATAAATCAAGCTCTAAGCTGAATTTTCAGTTCAGGATTCTGTGGTCGGTATGGGCATACCGACTAGTATAGTTGCGAGCAGGTTCGTTTCCCAAGAGATTGGTGAGACTTTTTCTTTAATCTTTAATCTGCAAATTTGTAACCAAAAGAACCAGATGAGGGTTGTGAATAAGAGAAACTAAAAATCGAGTAAAAACAGGAATGAGAAATTGTTACAGATTGCGAAACAATTCAACTATGATGAGAAGATTCCGGTTTCGATCAATTCCATACTGGCTTTCTATCTCGATCCTTGATGCAAAGATGACTTTAAATGCATGCACACAAATTGGTTATAGTTGCAAGCAACCAATCTTTCCTTACCTTGTCGATAATCAGGAGGACGCCTCACCAACTATTTCTCTAACTAACATATAACCTAAGAGACGCTCTATAGATTTAATATGCTAGCAGCATTAAGAATGAGAAAGACCCAATTCATAACCAACAAACTCGGACGCCGGATTGTTAAATTAAGATTGTTGTTCCCTACCACTGATTGAACTGAAATCACAATTACGGATGATTGGTTCAATTGGCATTAAATTAACTAACATGCTATCAAATATTGCGCACTACTCAATAACATGAAAGTAATCATAAACATTATAATCAAGAACAGCAGATGCTAGCATGCAATCAAAGTATTACAACTAATTAGATCTCATGAGAATCGACGCCAGTACTTCCTTGATCTTTACCGGAAAAGAAGAATTTAGCTAGAATTCATAATTAAATTAACAATCAAAAGCATCAAAATAAATGATGAAAATTGTCTGAATAAAATACTGGAAAACCCAAATCGCAAAATACTGTCTGCGCAAAATGGACTGTCGTACGCAATTCTGTTCTCCCCTCCTGGCCGTACGTTCATGCGTGTAAAATAACCAAGTCTCCAAAATATTACTACAACCAAAAGATAGATAAGGAATAAAATATGTTTTTCCTTATCTAATTAGAACTCTAAAAGATAATCCCAATATTCTCTCCTAACAATTAGGAGTCTTCAAATCAATCTGATTCTTCTCCAACTACATTTGTAATTGCTATAATTCAGCACCAAATATCTCCATTATTATTTCCTCTTCCATCTCCAAGCACAAATGACCATAAACTGCAACAACTTGCCAATTCAGCATCTAAATCTTTAAACTGCAAGAACATTACGAATAACATAAATATCCAAGCATTTAATAAATCATTTAACTCAATAATCAGTCCAAAATATATGGTAAAATCAACCCCATCAAAATGCTAAATAATAAAGGCTTCAAGAAAGAGTGAAACAATCTATTCACTAATTCAACTACATGATGTGAAGATAAATCTTCCATCCTTCTTAGGTAGTAGTTTGCAAGAGTGAATTCGACATCCTTGTCAAACCTCACCAATGACTCCCTTTAGCACGAATAATCAACAAGCTTAGCAACACTTATAAACACTACACCGTGTCTAAGCATTTAACCAGTTCATGCATTTACACAAGATTAGTCAAGAACGATCGACATTTATAGACATCTCTCATTTGCTACCTAAAACAAACATGACAGCAAGTTCGACATCATCACATTCATCTAGCAATTATTAACACACCAACATCATTTAAGAAGCTCTAACTCATGCTCTTGGATTCCACATTAAAAGAGGGGAGAATTAGCTACTTTCTCCCAACCCTAACAAGTAATCATACAAGAAATTCATATACTCAACCTTCCAACAACATCAATTCCACTAACAATTAACATTCAAAGCTCAATAAATGCACAATAGAAAAAGCACCAAATAGATAGATATATGGTTCTTACTACATAGGAATGGAAGCTTCAATCCTTTGCTCCCAAGATAAAACTAAGCTAGATAATCAAAAACCATAACATAGAACAAAGATCTACAAAGAAAGAAGAAGAAATGGAAGAAAATGGTGAAAAACTAGGGTTTTAGAGCCCCCAAGTCGGGCTTAGAGAGTTGGGGAAGAAGGTGGTTAAAAGCTATTTATAGTACAAGAAAAAAGGGAGTAAAACGCAAGTTGCAGGGCAGTTATCGCGAGTCGCGATGCCTCCGTCGCGAGTCACGACCAGATCAGTAAAATTTTGAGCTCCCAGGTCAACATTTTGAGAGTCGCGACACACTTGTCGTGAGTCGCGATGGAAAAAGTCCTGTTTTGTTTTGCTTCCTCTGGGTGAACCGTTGATCCGTTTTGGGAGTTCTTGTAGTCGATTTTATAGTACTCGAGAAAAGGAATCCAATGGTACCACTCTTGGAGGCTGAATAATATCGGAAAATTCTCAAAACTCTGCTTCAAAACATAGATAATTCTTCACCCTTTGGTTTGCTCTCATTTCTTCACTTTATCTTCTACCACTTTGTGAGTGGCCTTCCATCTTCTACCATCCTTTCGAATGGCCTTAACTAAACCACTCCTAAGTGCTCATGAGAAATCTACAAATTAATCTTAAAAAAAGGAATTTAGATGCTCATAAGGACCAAAAGTCCATTAGACCAAACATAGGTTACAAAATGAAGGATTTATATATAAAAACCGAAAATGGTCATCTAAACCCCTTATCATGTAAACCTACTAAATCTAGAAATCTTACAACAAAAATATGATAAAAGAGATGTTAAAAGCTTTGTAAAATACATGCTTTTGACGTCTCATCAGTCAACCTGGAGGTTTTGAAGTTCAAGGTAAAGAAGACCGGGTTTTCTTGTTGATGAAATCCTTGTATGGATTAAAGCAGTCTCCAAGATAATGGTATAAGAGGTTTGATTCATTTATGTTGGGTCATGGTTTCTCCAGGAGCATGTATGATAGCTGTGTTTACTTCCGGAAGTTACAAGATAACTCATTCATTTATTTTCTATTATATGTTGATGACATGCTCATTGTGGCTAAGAATCTTGCAGAAATTCATGAGTTGAAGGCCTTGTTGAATAGTGATTTTGAGATGAAGAATTTGGGTGCAGCTAATAAGATTCTTGGTATGGAGATAAGAAGAGATCGATGAGTTGGATAGTTGTACCTGACCCAGGAGAGTTACCTTAAGAATGTTTTGGAGCTATTTGGCATGCATGATGCCAAATCAGTTAGCACTCCTCTTGATAGCCATTTCAGTTTATCTGCTGCCCAATCACCAAAAACAGAGGAAGAAGAAGATTATATGGCTAGAGTTCCTTATTCAAATGCAGTTGGGAGTATAATGTATGCAATGGTTTGTACTCGCCCTGATATCTCACAAGCTGTTAGTGTTGTTAGCAGGTATATAGCCAATCCGGGAAAATCACATTGGCAGGCTATGAAGTGGATTCTTAGATACTCAAAGGGTACTTTGAACATGTGTTTGGAGTTTGGTAGAACCAATAATACTCGGGTTGGTTTTGTAGATTCAGACTTTGCCGGTGATCTTGATAAGTGCAGGTCTCTTACAGGTTATGTATTTTGCATTGGAGGTTGTGCAATTAGCTGGAAAGCTACTCTACAACATGTAGTTGCTTTATCTACTACCGAGGCAGAATATATGGCAGTCACAGAGGCAATCAAAGAAGCTTTATGGTTGAGAGGTCTCTTCAGCGAATTAACTCTACAACAAAGGGTTACTACCATTCACTATGATAGTCAAAGTGCAATTTAGTGACTAAAATTAGATGTATCATAAGAGAACAAAGCATATTGATATTAAGTATCACTTCATTTGTGATACCATTGCACAGAAGAATTTCCTTGTTAAGAAAATCAATACAAAGAATAATCCCGCTGATATGTTCACGAAGGCTCTTCCCTATTTCAAGTTCAAGCAGTGCTTGGACTTGATTGGTGTTCATTGTTGGTGATTCGGCCCATTAGGGCCATGCCGGAGGAGGGTGAGTAAGATATTACTTTTGGGGTTCAGACCAAGATGGAGATTTGTGAAGAAATGTGATCTTCACCCAATTGTCCATGAACATTCACTTCTTTGGAGGATAGCAAAGACAATCATTCAAAGCATTAAATTGCAACACTATTCTCATCCCATGCTTAGCAAGTTGAAGCATTATTTCTTTGACTATTGAGGTTCAACTATCATGGTTTTTTGGCATTCTTAAATAAAGTTCAACCTCCATGTCCTAAATAAAGTTCTCCTTAATTATCGCCATTAATTACCCACGAATGAGGTAATTAAGTTAGAGTATTAAATGTTCCCCTAACTGGGCTGCCATACCTTCGGCCCAATGGCCATCTTGGGCTTAACCTTTGAGGACATTTGACGACATTACCTACCTTGATGACATTTGAGGACATTACCTACCTTGAAAGAACATTTGAGGAAAATACCTACCTTGATGAAACCAGACAAGGATGAGACGTTGTACTTGTATATTTCCGCGTCGCCGCTAGCAATCAGCACAACTCTGGTAAAAGAAAAAGAAAAGGCTCAGCATCCAATTTACTTTTTGTCGTGCCTTGCAGGGGCTAGAGACAAGGTATACGGTTCTCGAAAGGTTGATTCTATCCCTCGTACATGCAACCCGAAAGTTGAGACCCTACTTCCAGGAACATAAGATAGTGGTGCTCAAAAACCACCCCACTCTACAGATTCTGTTAAGGCCAGAGATTTCAAGAAGAATGATGAAGTGGATAGTAGAATTGGGAGAGCATAACATTCTGTATCAACCTTGAGTTGCGATTAAGGGGCAGGCGCTAGCAGACTTTATAGTGGAAACTACAAAGCCCCTCAAGGTGTGTTTGGATCCCATTCAGGATGAGGAAACAAGGCAAAGAGAGACATGGAAGTTGTATGTGGATGGTTCGTCACATTCAGGAGAAAGTGAAGTCGGGGTCCTGCTAACTAGCCCCAATGGCAGAGATTATCCTTATGCATTGAACTTTGTATTTAAAGCAACTAACAATGGAGCTGAGTATGAGACACTGATCACTAGATTGTACCTCGCAAAGGAGCTGCAGGTGGAGAAACTGGAGTTTTTCAGTGACTCTTAAACTGTGGTTCAGTAGGTGAATGAAGAGTACGAGGCCAGATAGTGTAACCTGCAGAGGTACCTCGAGGTAGTGAAGAACCTGTTAAATAATTTCAAATCTAATACTTTGACGCAGGTTCTGAGGGAAAGAATTTATAAAGCGGATGCTCTAAGTAAGCTCGCTTCTTCGGATTTGGGAACCCAATCCCAGTAGCAACTTCTCATGGAAACTTTGAGCAGGTAAAATTTTGAAGAATCTATAGTGATGTCGATTGAAGCGGAAGACTCCTGGATGACACCATTTATGGCATATCTTCGAGAGGGTGTCCTTCCAGAAAATGATGTGGATGCTAGAAAAATAATGTTGAAGGATCCAATGTATGTGTTATAAGAAGAAGGGGTCATTTGCAGCCATTACTTTGATGTGTTAACCCTCACAAGGCCGATTACTTCATAAGAGAGGTTCACGAAGGGGTATGCGGCAGCCACCAGGGAGCCAGGTCCATGGCGAAGAGGCTCATTTGAGCAGGATTTTACTGGCCAAAAATGTTCGAGGAAACGAACTGATATATTCAGCCTTGACGTCAATGTCAGAGACATGCACCTATAACACATGTTCCACAGGAAGAAATGAGAAGCATCTATAGTTCGTGGCCATTTGACAAATGGGGGATTGCTTGGTGGGCCCTTTTCTGGAAGCGCTAGGGAAATTCAGATACCTAATAGTAGCTATTGATTATTTCACAAAGTGGGTAGAGGCTGAGCCCTTAACAAACATTCATCTCATTTTCCTGGAAGAACATTGTGTGCCATTTTGGAATCCCAAGAACGATCATTACAGACAATGGAACACATTTTGCTCAGGATCCCTTCAAGAATTGGTGTGAGGAATATCAAATAGCAAAAGATGACATCTGTTTACCACCCCCAAGCTAACGAGCAAGTGGAAGTGACCAACAGAACAGTAGTATATGGAATACGAGCACGCCTCGAGGGGGCGGAAGGTAATTGGATATGGGAATTACCCAATGTGCTATGGGCATATCAGACAGCTGAGTCTTCCACTACTGGGGAAACACCTTATTGTCTTGTATATGGCTCAAAAGCAGTAATTCCTGCTGAAATAGGAGTTCCTAGCCCAAGGATAATGGTTGCTGCAGATGAGACAATCAATTAACAATATTAATGTCTGGATTTGGATATGGTAGAGGAAAAGAGAGAGTTACATTCTCTACACGAGGCTAAAGTCAAAGAACGGTTTTGAAGATACCATGACAGAAGGGTAAAGAATGTGTTGTTTAGCCCGGGAGACTTGGTAATGAGAAAAGCAGAAGCCCTCAAAGCAGGGTCAGGCACATCTGGAGGGGATTATTGAGTCCTTGAATCAAGCTTCCACTCCCCCTCGAACCTGGCTTCCCCTCTTGCAGTAGGCTGCAAAAAGCCTTCCTCAACTATTGGTGATGAGCAGCCCCCTCACGCCAGGAACGTCCACCAGAAAATGAGGGCAAACCAAAACACTATCGATTCCTCCTCACCAAGGCCATTGATAGGAACACATAGTGGTGAGGATGTTCATCAACAGTCTCCTTTTCCGGGTTAGCAATCCAATCGGGATAGAATACTTCCTCGATTACGTCTGCCCTCAATAATTTCTCCACCTCCTCTTTAACTGCCTCAGTCCTTTCGGGAGCGAATACTCTTCTCTTCTGCTTCACTGGCTTAATCGAAGGGTTGATGTTCAGTCTATATAGCACGAGACTCGGAGGGACCCCTATCAGGTCAGATTTATCCCACGAGAACACGTCTCTGTACTTTCCTAACATGTATTCCAGTCTTCCTTTCACATCCTTGGGAATTAGTTTCCCAACAGCTACTGACCTTTTATCCCGAATAGGCATCTGTATTGTATCAGCTAATTCTGCCTCTGCGTGCACTGCCGTTACATCCCTTTGTTTCCTTGCTTCCTGTACTGCTGTGAGGTTACATTTTTGGGCCACATTCTAATCCCCTTGAATGAATGCCACCCCCTTTTCAGTTGGGAACTTCATCATCAGGTGATAGGGTGACCAGACCGCCCGAGCCTGGAACATCCATAGCATTCCTAAAATCACATTATATGGGGAATGTGCATCCACGACAGCAAAATTACACCTGACGGCCACTCTCTTGTTGCCATCCGTTACTCGAACGGGCAATGTTATCTCTCCTATAGGAAATATCGGGTTTCCCATGAATCCTGAGAAAGGCGAAGCAGATTTTTTCAAGTTTTCAAGCCCTATGTCTAGCTAGTTAAAACACTCAGCAAACATTACTTCTACCACGCTTCCATCATCAAAGAACACCCTTCTGATCAGGGATGTTCCAATAATGGCTGAAATTACCATAGGATCCGCATGGGGCATTTGGTCTGGCACAACATCTGCTTCTGAGAAAGTGACCGTCTCATCCGGTCGAAACCTCTTATGACTGGGCTCTTCCGTGGGAACCCTTCGAGCTTCAGCTCTTATAACAGTGTTCGAAGATCTCTCTCCCACCATGCCAATAATGATGTTACATTACCACAGAGACCCCCCTCTAGCACCAATTTTTTTTGTTCTAGCATCATTTTTTTCGTAAAAAAAAACCGGTGCCTAAGTAACCGATGAAACAGTTTCACCGGTTGGAAAACAACCAGTGCTAAATCCCTACTTTTAGCACCAGTTTTTTTGTTAGCACCTATTTTTAAACTGGTGCTAATATGTACGGTGATTGCATCGGTTTTTCAACCGGTGCTAATTTAGCACCGGTTTTTCGTTAGCATCGGTTTTTCAACCGGTGCTAATTTTAGCACCGGTTGTTTTGTTATTTTAGCACCATTTTTTTCTTAGCACTGGTTTTTTAACCGGTGCTAAATTATTTACGACAACTTAAAAAATCCCTTCCTATGAAAGGGGCAACGCGCTGCCACTTTCAGAGGAAGGGAAAAAGACCCAAAATTAAAATTTTATTAGGACACTAATTTAATAATAAAATTAACTTCACAAAATTAATAATATAGAAACAAAACCGAAAAAGGTTATGATACAAAATTAATAATCTATGGGACTAAACATAACTATCCCAAACATAACCATCTACGGGACTAAACATAACTTTAGCTTGAACTAGCAATTGAATAATGTGGCGTATACACATCAAATCACCATGCTAAGCCACACAACTAATCTTGAATCTATGATCCTTAAAAATGCTCAGATGTACCGTTCCATATGTATCTACAAGACCATACAACTACAAACTTCAATTTAGATTGCAAAAATGGTAGGGGGGAAGGTAAATGTTACTAAATCAGTAAATCTTACCTTGGAAGGCTCATTGAATGTTCAGAAGCTAATTCCTGGAACATACTTAAGACAAATTGGAAATCATCTATGTATTCAAACATACAAAGGAATCAAATACACACACAAAGGGGCTACGTAGTTTACATCTTCCATTATTTATATGTTCCAAGTCCACGTTGAGGAAAGAAGAAAGCGGGAAGAGAGGGAGGGAGGCTAATTTGATTAGCTCATTATTAACGGTAGAGCTAGATCCACCTTCCCCATTTAACTCAGAGACTTGGCTCAAAGTGAAAAAGGCAAAAATAAGTTATCAACAAAAAATTAACTGGAAACCAACAAGCACTCGATGGATGCAATAACAGGAAGATGTACTTGGTTTTTTGGATCTTCACCAGCAAACCAAAATGTTTTGGAATATGGACTTGTTATTAAAAACCTTTTTTAAAGACCACAAGTCCATTTATTTGGAATTTTATCAACTTGCTAACATGCTTTTATTCTAAAAGCTTTGGAATGAACATCCGCTAGTAGATTTTTTATGAACTTCTTGATTCTACGTGTAAGACCATTAGTGTTGTATCGAATTTATTTATCTATCTATGGAAGATTTGAGGAGCCAATACAAGTCCTCCCACCTCCGGTGGTTTATTCCATGAAAAAACCCGATATACCCAGATTTTCAAACCTAGCTAGTCTGATTGTTCAAACATGCGATGAAACTAAACCTAAGACTGTCTAAAGCCTAAAAAAAAGCACAACTTTATTGCTTTATACACTATATGAGCATCATTAGAAAGCAAGGGAACATGACAAAAGTAATTTTAATTGGCCATAGCTATAGGAAACACTAAACAGTACTTATCACCGAGGCCAACTACAAATTATGGTCAGAACATGTCTCCCCTAACCCCAATAACTACAAAAAAGGGTTGAAGAGGATAGGAAGGATTGGTTGTGAAGTGAATTGCAATAACTTATCAGTACTTGTCTCAAAGATGAATACATAACTGAGAAGAATGTTAAACGAAGAAGCTGCAATTTGTGCAACCTTTATGTGCAGTCCTTGCCCCATTTCAACACCTCCTCGAGTGACTAAAACTGTTCCATCTAGACTTGAACAAGGTCACCAACATGTTTTCAGAGAGAGAGAGAGAGAAAGAAAGAAGCTTGCAATTAATTATTCTTCTTAGATACTGTAAAATTAGAATGAAAGAAACTTGTCATGCTAATTTAAGGTAACAAAAACTATACAACAGAATATACCAAAAGCATCAAAGTACAAGCGACACTCAGGTCACCAACATGTTCAATTTAGATGATAAGCAAATATCCATAAGAAAGCAGATGAATTATTCAAATAGAATCACCTGCGTTGAGAATTGTTTTTGGTCAATACCCTATATAAAGCTAGACCACTGTTATCTTTCCCCACTTCTGACATGCAAACCAGTTTTTAGTAGCACCTTATTTATAGTAAACTAAACGTGAAACATGTCTAAAATCCAAGAATCATGACAAGAGCTGATGAACCTACCTAATCGTAGATATCATGACATCTAAATATTGGAGTTCAATGCAGTAAAACGAGGAAGCCTACCCGATTCATAAACTTAGTCATAAAAGAAATTCCAAACTTTGTAGGGATTATAGCAATTCCATGTTTCTTCCATCTATTATGACTATGACAAGATGCCACATGACAATCACCATATCATGCAAAAAAGTGTCTCAATAATCCGAATATATCACAGAGCTCTCAAGTGGGAGCATAGAGGTAATGCAAGGTCACTAAAGCGTTGTACAACATCATCTTACAAAACTCAGCATTAATCAGCATACAGGAGCAGAATGAATTTTTAATTTGCAACATGAGCCGCTTGGACTAGTTTATCTCAACAATAAAGGATTAACTTCAACACCAAAGAATACCTCAGCATGCTTCATCTTTTCCTTCAAACCCGAGCACCGAGCCTGGAAAAGGAATCACCAAAGCTATAAAGATGCAGCAAATAAGTTACGATGAAAAATTATAACACGTATACAATAATCAGATGAACAAGAATCCCAGAAAAAAAACCTTAGCAGCAATTGCTCTAGCCTCATCCGCAGCCAGATCACGTAAAGCTTTACTCAGTGCTTCTTCAGCTTGTTTCAAGGCATTATTCATGCCTCCGCCCTAGCTCCTCCACCTCCTTGCTCTGCCCTAGCTCCGCCAGAAACCCACGCAACCAGTAACCAGAAAGAACCATGCCCCTACCTCCGCCCTAGCTCTACCACCTCCTAGCTCTGCCCTCGCTCCGCCAGAAACCCACACCACCAGCCTCCAGAAAGAACCATGCGCCACTGCTGCCCTAGCTCCGCCACCGCTGCCCTAGCTCTGCCACCGCTGCCCTAGCTCCACCACCGCTGCCCTAGCTCCGCCACCGCTGCCCTAGCTCCGCCACTACTGCCCTAGCTCCACCACCCCTTAGCTCCATCCTAGCTCTGCCAGAAAATCTATCCCCCACCGCACCACACCGCTTTGCTGCCGCTACTCCACAACTGCTCTAATCGAACCACCGTTGCTCCACCACTGACTCATCTCCAATCGAACCACCACACCCACACCAATCGAACCACCATTGATCGTCGATTAGTCGAGCAGTGGCAAGGAAAATGTAAAGGATGAATTTTGGGAAGAAAGAAAGAAAATGAAGAAATGAGGGCAGGGTTTCCTTTTTTATTTTTTAGCACAGGGGTATAATAGTCATTTCACTTATTTCAAGCCATTTTTTATTTGTATTTATATATACTAATTCAAATAAAGTTTGACCATGGATTAAATAAATTCAACTTAGTTATTAGTGTTTATATATAGAAAGTCGAGTAAAGTTTGACCGTTGATTAGTTAAAGTCAGTTTAGTCACTAGTCGAAGGTAATGATAAATAAAAAGAAACCGTGAGAGTGTACGGGAGTGGGACAATGTTCCCACTCCCGTGATACAATGAAACCTACTGAACTACCCCTGATCTAGATGATACAATCAGGTGGCCCAGAAGTAACTGGAAAAGTCTACGGGAATGGGAACCTTGTCCCACTCCGTGAATACATGATACCTACTAAGCTACCCCTGGACTAGATGATACAGCCAGGTGGCCCAAAAAAAATGCTTACCCCATCGTAATGACAGGGGCCTATAGAAAACCATCTGTGAAAATACCGAGAGGCCTAAGAACAAACTCACTAGCCCCTCACTCCATGCAACTTCCATACAATCGGTTGTGTGAACAGGCTCTTCAGCTGTGGTTTGTTCCCCACGTGTGTCTTCCGAACCGAGAATGGTCTCGGCCTTCAAGTGAAGTAGTATGACATCTTCTCTGGGGAGAGGTGGCACACCGCTTCTACCATGTACACCTCTAAGATGAAGATAAAGAGGTGTTATTGGTCTTCGATAACGATCTCTGGATGAGTGCCGAGGTTTTCTCATTGGGGTTAGGAGTAGATTGACCGTAGTCTGTGTTGCTCCCAAGTGTTCCCCGCAGATAGACCTAATAATGATGAAGAGACCGGGCATGACTTCTACCGCTCATGCCCCGCGTAATGGTTTTGTAACCATTCTTTTCATTTTAGGCAAATGGACAGCCTGATGCCATTTTACACTTTTCAGTGCAGCGCATGCAAATAGTGCAACCATCAATTCCAAGTAATACCTAGCCAATTAGCGTACGCAAAATTAATAGACCCCTTACCCGACCTGAGTGGCCGTGCAGCCAACTGAAGAAAGGCTGGTGATCCTTGATTGCGCAGCCAAGTGGAGAGAGATTTTTTTTAATCGCGGACCCCTTCGAGGACTCGAACGCCCCGAGGGGGTGAAACACCTTTATCACCTGAATGCCCCCTGGATCACTTGAACACCTCCAGGACTCGAAGGCCTCCTCGAGGACTCAAATCCCTTCTCGAGGACTCGGACACCTACATGACTCAAACGCCTCCAGGACTCGAATACCTCTGGGACTCGAAAGCCTCGAGGACTTGAAAGCCTCGTGGACTCGAATGCCTTGAGGACTCGAACGCGTCGAGGACTCAAATGCCTCCTCAAGCACTCAAAGACCTCCAGCACTCAAAATCTCCCCTCGAACCACCATATCCCTTGAACTGCCATGGCCCTCGAGTCATTTTACACCTCTAACCACCACCCTAACCCCTCGAACACTCTAACCACCCTACCCCCTCGAGCACTCCAATGGCTCCGGGAGTGGAATGCCCCCTCGAACCACCCCAGTCCTCGATGCCTCCAGGAGTCGAATACCTCGAGGACTCGAATGCCTTGAGTACTCGAATGCCTCCTCGAGCACTCAAAGACCTCCAGCACTCAAAAGCTCCCCTCGAACCACCATACCCCTCGAACCACCACCCGACCCCTCGAACCTCTACCATACCCCTTAAGGACTCGAATGCCTCCAGGACTCGAATGCCTCCTCGAGCACTCGGAAGCCTCCAGCACTCGAATGCCTCCAGCACTCGAATGCCTCCTCGAGCACTCGGAAGCCTCCAGCACTCGAATTCCTCCTCGAGCAGTCGGAAGCCTCCAGCACTCGAATGCCTCCTCGAGCACTCGGAAGCCTCCAGCACTAGAATACTCCCCTCGAACCACCACCCGAGTCCTTCGAGCAATCCTGCTTAGTCACTAGTCGAAGGTAATGGTAAATAAAAAGAAACCGTGAGAGTCTACGGGAGGGGGAACATTGTCCCACTCCCGTGATACAGTGAAACCTACCGAACTACCCCTGATCTAGATGGTACAATCAGGTGGCCCAAAGAAATGCCATGGGAGTGTACGGAGTGGGGGCATTAGCCCACTCCCTTAATACATGTTACCTAAAATACTACCCCCGATCTAAATGTTACAACCAGGTGACCAAAATAAACTAGTCCAGTCGTGATGACCGGGGCCTGTGGAAACCATCCATGGAAAATATTACAACCCATCGTGGTGACCGGGGCTTGTATGAGCCATCCCTTCAACAGAGTCCCATTGTGGTAACCGGGGCCTGTATAAGCCATCCGTGAAAAAATAGAGGGGTAGGAGAACAAACTCGCTAGCCTCTTCGCTCCGTGTTACATCCATGCTACCGGTGGTGTGAACCGGCTCTTTCGCATGAAACCATCTGAGCTACTTGTTCAGCATCTTGATTTGTGGTCCTCCTCCCCACGTTCTGATTTCCTTGACCATAGGCTTCCATATAAGAATCTCTCGAAACCTCCGTAAACCTTCCATCCCTTGAATTAGCCACCCTTTCGAGCGGGGAATCGGTGTTTCATGTCATTTGCTCTCCTAACACGTCCAGCGTCCTCAAGGGCCCTGACACATTGTTCTGGATTGGTTCCAGGGTATTTGCACCAACCGCTGATGAGGTTTTCCTCCCCCTCGTGGCCTACACTTGTATTAGGCTCCACTCACAAATCTGTTCCCGTCGTTTGTATGTTAGCCATTTTGCTGTCCTCGATGTGGGCATCATTTTCTCCTCCTGGATTCTCCAATGTTAGCCTTGGTGGAGATCCAGCCTCCGTACCTATTGACCTTAATCTTTCACTCCTTCGAACTACCGTGGACATAAACTCTCAAAACCCTTGATCCGGCTTAGTCGTCCCTACAGACGGTGCCACTTGATGCGTCTTTGACCACCGACCGGTTCGTGGGCTTGGGTTCTTCTTAAACTAACTTGCAATTAAATTATCCCTGGGGTTCCAGGGGTCAGCACTCCAATAACTAAGTCAGTCCAAGCATCCAAATATGATTAAGACTGAATGAATCATAAGTAAATATGTACCTTGTATTTATACTCCATGTCCTAAATAACGTTCTCCTTAATTATGGCCCTTAGTTACCCACAAATGCGGTAATTAAGTTAGAGTATTAAATATTCCCCTAACTGGGCTACCATACATTCGGCCCAATGGCCATCTTGGGCTTAACCTCTATCAGTGTACTAATTCGTTCAAGATGACTTACAATGAGTCGACGAACAGCTCCAAATTAACAAACCAATTCCTATCTTTTATCATCAAACATTAAAGAATGCATACCATTCATCAATAAGAACACACAAATACGCTTGAAATAAGAAGAATCAACAAACCAATTCCTATCTTTTATCATCAAACATTAACAAATGCATACCAACATCAACAAGAACACACAAATACACTTAAAATAAGAAGAATCCAATAAGCTACTCACTGAAAAATGTAGTCTGGGAGATGAACGGAGGGTAGCTCCGACAGCCGGAGGTGAGTCCCAGTCATGGCTCCTCCACGGCCTCAGACCGATTATCGTCGGAGGCAACGGTTAATGGCCACTGTCACCAATGTTGGGCCTTCATCATCCTCCGTAGTAGCCAATCAAATAAAAAACCCTAGGTAGAGTGGTCGTCACTCTCACCCAACAACCACAATCGCCACTGTGAAACCAATTGAAAAAGGGTTTTGTACAGGGAACTGTGAAAATTGTGAGGAAGAAGGAAAAATTATTGTGATATTTTTTGGGGAAGATTGATTTCATAAGTCAATGAAGATTGAATGACGAGGTCAGAGACTCGGAGGGAGAAAGATGTTAAGGAAATACTCTATCAATAAATTGTTCCAAAATTGAAACCTTATCAAGGATGAAAACATTAATTACGAAATCAGAACTAGCATAGAAAATGAATTATAAAGTAAAAAAACCAGTAAACAAAGACATTAAAGTCACAACCGGCTTTAAATTGAAATAACCGTCTTTAATCAGTTCGATTTAAAGGCGGTTCCTAACAGTATAAGACCACCTTTAAAAATTGGGATCCAAAGGAAGAAGGGAGGTTCCAAATTTGGAACTTCCATAGAAGGTGATTCCTCAAAAAATACTATGGAACCGCCTTCTAATGGTGTCTTTAATAGAGGGTTTCTACTAGTGGGTGTCATCAAGGTGGGGGAGAAGTCGGGTGAGGTAGGGTTTGAAAAATGAATACTTAAAAATAAGATTTGAATTTATATAGAGAAACAAAATGACGTCGTTTATATGCATTTTTGCAAGCCTATTGTAGTAACTAGGTTGGCTACATCGCGCGTTGCGCGGAAAGCTTGATAACAAATTATAGAAATTTTATAGTAATGTTAAAAGAGCTGTAATTTAAGCTATAAATTAAAATCAAGAGGTACCCATTCGAGATATGAAGTTTAAGGTGGAGGGGTTCCATTGGACATGTTCGAGAGGTACCCATTAGAGATAAGAAGTTTAAGGTGGAGGGGTTCCATTGGACGTGTTCGAGGGGTACCCATTCGAGAGGTGAAGTTTTTGGTGGCAGAGTTCCATTCGATCGATTCGAGAGGTACCTATTCGAGAGGTTCCGATTCGAGAGGTTCCGATTCGAGAGGTCCCATTCGAGAGGTGTAGTTTCAGGTGGAGGGGTTCCATTGGACGTGTTCGAGAGGTACCCATTTGAGAGGTCCCATTCGAGAGGTGTACTTTCAGGTGGAGGGTTTAAGGTTAGGAATTTAGGGTTTAGGGTTTAGATACCATCCAATGGAACCCCTCCACCTGAATGGGTACCTCTCGAGTGGATCCAATGGAACCCCTCCACCTGAAACTTAACCTCTCGAATAGTTACCTCTCAAATGATCCAATGGAACCCCTCCACCTGAAAGTTCACATCTAAAATGTGTACCGCTCGAACCCATCCAGTGGAACCCTTTAACCTGAACGTTCACATCTCGAATGTGTACCACTCAATCCAATCAAACCCCACCACCTGAAAGTTCACATCTCGAATGGGTACATCTCGAACCCATCCTATCGAACCCCTCCGCCTGAAAGCTCATATCTCGAATGGGTACCTCTCGAACCTATCCAGTCGAAACCATCCTATCAAACCCCTTCACCTGGATGTTCACATCTCCATGGGTATATCTAGAATGGCCACCTCAAGAATAGCCACCTCTCCAACCCATCCAGTCGAACCCCTCCACCTGAAAGTTCACATCTCGAATGGGTACCTCTCGAATTGGAACCTCTCAAACCCAGCCAATCGAACCCCTCCACCTAAAAGTTCACATCTCGAATAGATACATCTCGAACTCATCCTATTGAACCCCTCCACCTGGAAGCTCACATCTCGAATGGGTACCTCTCGAGTAGGTACCTCTCGAACCGATCCAGTTGAACCCCTCCACCTGGGACGATACCTCTCGAATGGCACCTCTCGAATCCATCCAATGGAACCCCTCCACCTGAAACTTCACCTCTCGAATGGGTACATCTCGAATGGCCACCTCTCGATCTCATCCAGCCACACCCCTCCACCTCAAAGTTTACATCTCGAATGGGTACCTCTCAAACCCCTTTACCTAGAATTTTATCGTGAATGGGTACCTCTCGAGTGTCCACCTCTCGAACCCATCCAGTCAAACCCCTCCACCTGGAAGTTCACATCTCGAATGGATACATCTCGAATGAATACTGCTCGAACCCATCCAATAGAACCCATCCACCTGAATGTTCACATCTCGAATGAGTACCTCTAGAATTGGTACCTCTAGAATTGGTACCTCTCGAACCTATCCAATCGAACCCTTCCATCTGAAACTTCACATCTCGAATGGGTATCTCTAGAGTGGGAACCTCTCGAATGACCACCTCTCGAATAGGTACCTCTCGAACCCATCCTATCGAATCCCTTCACCTGAAAGTTCACATCTCGAATGGTTACCTCTCAAAACTATCCTATCGAACCCCTCCACCTGGAAGTTCACATCTCAAATGGGTACCTCTAAAGTGGGTACCTCTCGTATGGCCACCTATCGAACCCATCCAGTCAAGCCCCTCCACCTGAAAGTTCACATCTTGAATGTGTACATCTCGAATGGGTACCGTTCGAACCCATCCAACTGAAAGTTCACATCTCGAATGGGTACCTCTTGAACCCCTCCACCTAAAAGTTCACCTCTCTAATGCATACCTCTCAAATTGGTACCTCTCGAACCGATCCAATCGAACCCCTCCAACAGAAAAGCTCACATCTCGAATGGGTACCTCTCGAATTGGTACCGCTCAAACCCATCCAATGGAACTCCTCCACCTGAAAGGTCACCTCTCGAATGTGTACCTCTCGAATTGGTACTGCTCGAACCCATCCAATCAAACTTCTCTAACTGAAATTTCACATCTCAAAAGGGTATGTCTCAAATTGGTACTTCTCGAACCCATCCAATCGAACCCCTCCACCAGAAAAGTTCACATCTCGGATGGGTACCTCTCGAATTTGGTACCACTCGAACCCATCCAATCAAACTTATCCATTTGAGAGTTCACATCTCGAATGGGAACGTCTCGAATTGGTACCACTTGAATCCTTACAATGGAACTCCTCCACCTGAAAGGTCACCTTTGGAATGCGTACCTCTCGAATTGGTACTGCTCGAACCCATCCAATCAAACTTCTCCAACTGAAAGTTCAAGTCTCGAATAGGGTACGTCTCAAATTGGTATGTCTCAAACCCATCCAATCGAACCCCTCCAACTGAAATTTCACATATCGAATGGGTACCTGTCGAATTGGTACCTTTCAAACCCATCCAATGGAACCTCTCCATCGTACATGGACGTCAGACAGACCCAGGATGTCAATTAAACTTCTTCAACTTCTCTACAGGTGAGAAGTTGATCTCTTCTCACCTGTAAGCTAATTTATGATATCCAAGTTTACAGATTAGGCATGTTCATATCACCCATATAGTCTACCTAAGTTCAGCAAGCATTTGAACTTACTTAATTTTGTTCATATATAGGTGAGCTGATCTTCCCTTCTTTTGGTACCACACAGGTGCACTATATCCTTTTACAAAAACTAGAAACTCCTTAAAATAAGTCGATATACCCATGCTAAAATGTAAACAAACAGTAATAGATGTATAATCACAGAGGCCTTTACTGCAAACTTAGAAAAAGTTTAGTTAGCCATGAATTACCTGAATATGTATAGATGTATGTATAGCTTTGATACTAGGTTGTGCCCCACAGAATGATGATCGAATAATAAAAGGAATGCCTAAAAGCATGAACGATTTATTCATAACTGCGGAAATGTTATAGGTGAGAAGTAAGACTTCAGAGTTTTTCTGTGTGTCTTGCAACTCTTAGTAGTTATGCTTTTATAGGCGAGTTTCAAGGCTCAATTACGATAGGCGGGTGCGCATTGGACCCCATAGCCTCTATCATTAACTTCCTTTACAGCTTCCCTTAAGCAATAATACACTTCGAGTGATCCTATCCGTAGACACCACTGGGAAAGACTCCATTATTGACAGACAAAAGCAACTGGGTTGTAACATCCCACCGAAAGACTCCAATATTGACAGACAAAAACAAGTGGGCTATCACATCCCACCGAAAGACTCAATTATTAGTAGAATCCATCGAGAGCTAGATCTGGTGACGATCCACATCCTCCACTAGGTCCCTGGTTAATCTTTCCAGCTGGTTTACTCATTCTGCATGCTCTATTATTGAGGGGAGCAGGTCCCCCCAATAATTATCCTTAGTTGCCAGCCTGCGAAATGACTCTAGTTTGAATTCCAGAATCCCTTGCAGGATGTTAAGCGCCTTCACCGCATCGTTCTCAGCTGTGTTAAATCTTATGGGCTTGACGGTGCAGTTTGAATACTTTATCCATGTTGATGCACGGCTTGCCAAGGTCTCGCTGGACATTAGAGTACTTGATTTGCAAATTTCCTCGATTTGATGCTCAATTTTCTCCAAGCTCGTCTTCAAAGTCATAGCGTGCTGGTCCTGATTTGCTACCTCTAGCATGGCTTCCTCTTCTATTCCTAGCTGCTCCTCTTGGGCTTGGTCCAGACATTCTGAAATGGAAAGAGCCTTAACCAATCTTGACAAAGAATCGGCCAACACATTTTCTTTTCCTTCAAAATGTTCGAAGCTAATTTTAACCCCAGTTCATGTAATAAAATCAGTGAAATTGATCCATCAGACACGAGATGGCTTGTTTTGTGCCATCTTATTTTAAAAGCTGATGATTGCCTAGAAATCAGTTCTCAGGGTAATCTCTCTCTTATCCAAATAATGGATTTTTAAAGCTTGCAATGTCTCCATGCAAGCATGGATTTCAGCATCGATTGAAGATTTTACCACTGGGAATTTTTCGCTTGCGTAAGCGCATATTTTTTCCGATGATCTTGGGTCGCTCTTTTTGTGCTTCCACTTGCACACACCTCCCCAGCCTTCCATGCAGCCATCTGTTTCCAGAACAATAAAGCTTCCTGGTGGCAGAAGCTCCATGTCTGGTATTTGTTGTACTGATTCCTCGATCTTTCTGACTAAGTCCCAGTCTAAGGGTTTAAACCTCTTGTCTCCATTTGGTCTACTCTTGGAGTATAGTAGGCTAACTAGGGTACCAAAATTGGGAATGTATGACCTAGCATAATTGAGTATACCAAGCTAGGATCACAATCCCTTCTTCTCCCTTAAGGATTCGTCCTTGAACTCCACAATTTTTTTGATGACATGGGGCTGCAGTTTAATCTTCTGATTGCCAATAACCACCCCAAGGACCTCAATTTATCAAACAACAACCTTCATCTTTGGCTTGGAAAGGATTAATCCATTCCTCTCACAGATACCTAGCATGACCTGGAGGTGATCAACATGCTCCTCCTCATTCTTTGAGAATACTAGGATATCGTTGGTGTACACCGCAATAAAAGCCTTGGTTCCATGGAAACATTCATCCATCTTCCTTTGAAATATTGCCGGTGCATTCTTTAATTCAAATGGCATTACCAATCATTCATATAATCCTCCTAGGACAACGAATGCTATCCATGGAATACTTTCTTCTTCCATAGCCACTTGGTGAAAAGCACTCATTAGGTCAAACTTGGAGTAGACCTTCCTGTTTCCCACACGTTTGATGATTGTGTTTATTCCGGGCAGCTAGTACTGATCCTTATGTGTGTTGTCATTTAAGGAGCGGTAGTTGAATACCATTCTTTCTTTCCCTTTCCTCTCTTCTCCGGTGACCGGATAAATGATGGTCCTGGAGTTAACCAATAACGCCATTGTCCTGTGCTTGCTTTTACTGGGCCTGATCACCCCAAGCTCAAGTAGGGCCTGGACATTCTTTCCGTAAGAATCCTCAGCTGCTGGTGTCACATGCTTTAGAGGCTTGTCCTGGATCGTTATATCTGGGTTGATAATATCCAGCTTACAAACCACTTTGTTTAGGGCCCAATGCTTCAATGGATCCTCGCCAATGAATCCTGCATCTTCCAGCCTTCCTAGGATTGGGCCAAACCTTTTCTGAAAATTTGAGCTGGTTTTGCCCAAGTTATAGTACACCAAGTCCTGAATTGCAATGTACTCTTCTTCTGTGGATTCGAGTATTGCTGCTCTCTGCATACCCCCGTGTCTAGACTTATGTTGATTATGGTCAAACTCTTGTAAAAGGTCACATTATTTCCTTTCATTCTTAATCCTCCATACATTGACCATATGAAATTGCATCCTATGAGCATTTGGATCCTATCTTTCATGCCCATGTCGAAGCTGTAAGTGAACGGGATTGTGAACCTATTTTCCCCAATCATCATCTGCCAGCCTTTTAGCTTAAGCTTCACCGCCTACCTGGAGTTGATACCATTGAAATAAACATTCTAATTGTTTTCCTCCAGTGCTTCTTTAGGAGCCGATGTGCTATCGATGCAGCAGGTAGTGGCTCTGGTGTCCAGTATTGCCCTTACCTCGAAAGGCTTTACTCCAGGGATTTACATTGACACCCAAATATTAAACAGTCGGTTGACTATCCTTTTTTAGTATTGGATGCCTGATGGAAGTTTGGGCAGTTCCTGTTTTTCCGCCGCCAATGCAACTCTGCTTTCCGTTAGGATTTTTTCTTCTTCAAAGAAGACCGCACCCCATCTACGCCTTCCTTGCTTTCCTTTGTGCTGCTTTGCTCGATTCACTCAGCATCTCTTTCTTCCAGCTCTTCTTGATCCCTCTTCAGGTTTTTCTCCAGCTCTGCCTCCAAGTTTTTCCTTAGCCTTTCATTTTCTGTTATGAGAAATTGGATGTACAATAACTCCTGAATTAACTTATCTTTGGACTCATACTCCTGGTTGGCAGGTGCTGGTACTAGTATGATTCTCTCCTTTAGGTAGTGGCTTGAACATAGTGGACATGCCGTCAACCTACGGGTGGTGTAGTGGATCCTCATCCTCTCCGTAGTTTGGTGCTTACAAAAGACACACTTAATCCATTTAACTTCTTCCACCTGGTCATTTCTCCTCCATTGGTGCCTACATTCTTCCTATTCCGTTGGGATTTTCACCTGGCACCTCTATCCTTTTTCTTCTCCCAAAACAAAGGCACTTTCTTCAAATGGAAATTCCTCCATAGCCGTTTTGATGTTCATTTGGGTCATTCCGGCTTCTCCTTCTGATACGCTGCAAATTGCATCGCTATCCGAGTCGTCGAGGTCGATCGAGACTACATTCTAGTCGCTTAGTAACTTTAGATTATCCATGACCACTGCCCTGGCAATATTGTCGGTTGTCTTCCTGCACTCCCGAGCGAAGTGGCCTTCATTGCCACAGATGTATCATTTACACTTCTTTGCTCTCTCTGGGTGCTTTTTCTTGAAGACTCTTACATGAGAATCATAAGGTTTGCCCTTGTATAACTTTGACTTTCTTAAGCCATATTTCTTTTGTGTTCGATAATACCCTGGGATTGGTATTTTGCTACAGAAGGACAGATCTTTCAGTCCCCTCTGTAATGCCACCTTCTTGCACATCTCGGCCAGGTATTGGTTAGAAAAGTGAATTCTTGGAAGTACACTGACGGTGCTACCAGGGTATTTTGCTTAGGAATTCCTTTTCCAATTCTCTGTCAATTAACGATGGCATCTTTCTGAAGAATTTTCCTGACAGCTCCGGGGAGATATACATGCATCCGGATTTCACTGCTAGGATTTTGAAATCATTCATGTAGCTAATTAGATCTTTCATGCTAGCGCATGACAGCCGCTCCAGGTCCTGGTAGGCTCTTTCCTGCTCCTTCGTAGATCTCTGGAATGGATCCTCTAATAGAATGATTCTCCGTATTTGCAAGGTTATATTTTGTGGGTCACCCGCAATGTTGGTCAGCTCTTCGTACTCCTGCTGGTAAGCCATTCTCCATTGGATCCATGTTTTCCATGTTTTCTTCTCTACTTCCCCAAGCAGATTTTCCATATATAAAAGCTTGGACCTGTTGTCGATCCAGGTTTTTTCATTTAACAGATTTATAGTAATGGATTTTCATCTGGAAATCACATCGCTATACAGGCCGATGTCGTCTGGTAGCACCAACATAGCTCCTTACACTGTCTGAGCATATGGTAAGTTCCAACTTCCATCGATGTGACCCCCTTTTAGCCTGATTTTCATGTCCCTGATTGCTCCTACATCAAATGGGGCAATCCTTAGGTCGTTCCCTCCAGTTGTCCTCGTCGGTGGATATGAAGTGGGACCCATAACTGGTTATGTTAGTGGTCTGTAAGAAGATTCTCCAGTTGAGTATGCCTTCTCTTCTAACTTTTGGGTTAGCTTTTGGAGCTTTGGGTATTCCAACTCCTCAAGCTCTGTTACAAGCGCCATTTCCTCCTTGCATGTGTCTAGTGCTATTTCCTTCTTGCATGTGTCTGGATTATCCTCTCCTCCCCATGCTAAGAAGAATGGGTTGACCCATTTTCCCTTAGCTTCATCGTTAGACGTACCATAAATGGGATAAGTCCCAAAGCTTTCCACTGGCTCCTCCCGAGCCATAAATGAATAAATACTTAGGATTTCCTCCTGCGTGTCTTCTTCCTCTTCCTCATCTTCTGGTAATTCTTGCTGCCACCTCAGTAAGAAGATGGCCTCATCACCAGTTTCATCTGTCTGATTACTACTTTCGTCATTAAGTACGAGAGCAAACTCCTCACCATCATCTGCCAGCAGGTCATCATCTTCCCTTACTGCTGACCTTTGCTCTTCAATGGTTCTGTAATCCCCAAACCCCATTGATAGGGATCCATCCAAATGACTTCGTATCGCCACCCCTTGTGGTGTCTTTGGTCTCCTTGTTGCTACCATTGGTTTGACTCGCCACCTTTGACCCTGTAGCTCCTTTGTTGAGTGTGGTTGCCCAGCGATGGCCCTAATACCACTGCTCGCCAGGTAATCTGCAACGTGCTGGACATAATACCGGAAACCGGCATAACTTGTGTTGGTTATCCTTCTGACCAAGGCCCTTGTTATCAGCAAGTTGCTTTCCCCTCCATTCCAGTTCTCATACCCATGCGTTTGGATTGCTAACTAGACATGGTTCCTGAAATCTTGTACTCACATCATTATGTCGGACGCAATGTACACCATTTGCGTGCCTTCTGTGATGTCCATTTCCATTGAGCCAATTATAGCTCTATCATCGGCCCACCTGGTGTCCCTTAAGATTACCAAAATTTTTACCCCGACCTCTCATCGGTGAAGTCCTTGGACCCGTACCATTATCATTCCTAGGTGGATGTGTTGCAACCCCTCTTGCCGCAATCTGCCGTAACTTGCCTCGTTAATTAGGGGCATTTCCACCTGGTGTCATTCTTTCACACAAAGGACTCTCTCCTCTATGTAGTGCTGGTATACCCGGTGATTAGGCATTAACCAGCCATCTTTATATAATACCTCTGCCGGCACCAAACTGGCTCTTCGACGTTGATTCAAGAGTTCTTAACTTAGAGATGGGTACCTCTTTCAACCCCTCGTAATTAGGTGGGTTATTGGATACCAATTGGAGATATTTGTTATCCCTCCACTTGTAGAACCAATTGGGTACCTCTCGAGAGGTACCAATTGAGTTCACATCTTGAATGGGTACTTCTCGAATAGGTACTCAATTGAACCCCCCCAGCTGAAAGTACACATCTCGAATGGGACCTCTCGAAGCGGTACCTCTCGAATAAGTACCTCTAAAATGGGTACCTCTCGAATACGTCCAATGGAACACACTCACGGATAAGGCGGCAGTTATTAGCAATCAAAAGATTAACTGCAGCCACATGTCATCAAAAAAATTTTTAGAGTTCAAGGATGAATCTTTAAGGGAGAAGAAGGGAGGAATGGATAGTTTCAAGAGGGGTTCACCTGTGTGTACCCACCTTCTCCACCTGGAAAAGTCACCTGGTTCGATTGGTTCGATGGCGTATACCCATCGAATTGGTGACTCTAGCCAACAGAAATCACCTGTGAACTTTGATTCATTTCAGCTGTTCTTGGTTATTGGTTGGTTCGAGAAAAGTCTGAACTACCGCTGACCTAAGAATTAGTTATTGGTTTCGAATAGTGAGGATCCACTGGTTGGTTTTGCCTTATTTTAAGTAAGCTCATTTGGATCATCCAATGGAACTTCTCCAACTGAAAGTTCACATCTCGAATGGGTACTTCTCGAATAGGTACCCAAAGATGAGTACACACTCTCGAAGCAGTACCTCTCGAATAGGTACCTCTGGAATGGGTACCTCTCGAACACGTCCAATGGAACCCCTCCACCTAAAACTACATATCTCGAATGGGACCTCTCGAATTGGAACCTCTCGAACATGTCCAATGGAGCCCTCCACCTAAAACTACATCTCTCGAATGGGACCTCTTGAATTGGAACCTCTCGAATAGGTACCTCTCGAATAGATCGAATGGAACCCCTCCAGCTCAAATTTCACCTCTCGAACACGTCCAGTGGAACCTCTCCAGCTTGAACTTCATATCTCCAATGAGTACCTCTCGAATGAATCCAATCGAACCTCTCCACCTAAAACTTAACCTCTCGAATAGGTACCTCTCGCACCCATCCAGTGAAACCCCTCCATCTGGAACTTCACCTCTCGAATGCGGACATCTTCAATGGATCCAGTGGAACCCCTCCACGCAAAACTTCACCTCTCGAATTGGTACCTCTCGAATAGGTCCCTGTCGAATAGATCGAATGGAACCCCTCCACCCCAAACTTCACCTCTCAAATGGGTACCTCTCAAACATGTCCAATGGACCCTCTCCACCTTAAACTTCATAACTCGAATAGGTACCTCTCGAATGGATCCAATGGAACCCCTCCACCTGAAACTTAACCTCTCGAATAGGTACCTCTCGCACCCATCCAGTGGAACCATCTGGAACTTCACCTCTCGAATGGGTACCTCTCAAACCCATCCAATGGAACCTCTTCACCTGAACATTCACCTCTCCAATCGGGACCTCTCCAATGTGGCCTCTCGAATGGGTACCTGTAGAACCCATCCAATGGAACCCATCCACCTAAATGGGTATCTCTTAAATCGGGACCTCTTGAAAGGGTACCTCGCGAATGGGGCCTATCAAATCGGTACCTGTAGAACCCATCCAGTAGAACCCCTCCAGTAGAACCCCTCCACCTGAATGGGTACCTCTCGGATGGGACCTCTCGAATGGATCCAATGGAACCCCTCTACCTGAAACTTAACCTCTCAAATAGGAACCTCTTAAATGGGACCTCTCGAATTGATCCAATGGAACCTCCACATGAAACTACACATCTTGTGGGCCTCTCAAATGGGTACCTCTCGAATGGGTACATCTCGAATGGATCCAGTGGAACCCCTTCACATGAAAGTATACCACTCGAATGGGACCTCTTAAATCGGTACCTATCGAATGGGTACCCCTCAAACACGTCCAATGGAACCCATCCACCTTTAAATTTTCCGCTCGAATGGGTACCCCTCGAAGCCCTCCACTGGAACCCTCACCTGTCGAAGCTTTCCATGTCCAAAACGACATCGTTTTGGGCAGCCACCTGACAGCACCTATACAAGCACATGGCGGTGCCACAATTTTTGAAAAATGGGATGTACAAAACGACAAAAGTGGTGGCCAAAACGACATCATTTTGGGCGGCCACTTGAGAGCACATACAAGGGCAAACATTCGGCTTACCTGCAAAATAACCAATATGCCCCTGACGACGGTTGACACAAGCGTGCGGTTTTGAAGTATTTCTTTTATATAGTATCCAGATGATCAATGCAAGTTACCCTCAGGTTACCCAAAACCAAGTAGAAATGTGGTTGATGTCAATCATGTAAACAAGATTATAATTAGTTACATATTCAATTAGTACGAGTAAACTAATTAGATAGTGGGAATTACCTTTTGTAAGTCCACTAAGTTTATATAATTGACTATTAGCTAACTTTTGAATGTCGACTTAGAAAGTCAACTGAGGTATGTTATTATGAGTCTGCTAGCATTATATATTTAATCATCTAATTATGGGTCTTTTGGTCCTTTCATATATTAGCTTTAGCATTATGTTTATGCATTCTACTCTTTGAAAACTAGATGAACATTCTTGTACTCTCTCAAGAATCTATAACCTTCTTTTCTCTCAATAATCTCAATCATATAGTTCCCTAAATCTTCATGGTATCAGAACTATGGATCGAGAGGGATCGAAGATAGAGTGAAAGAGGAATCAAGTGGTAGAACATAGAGTGAAAGAAGGATTTTCAAAGTTACAATTTCAGTTTTGGTAGGTTTGTGTTTTCACAAAATCTAACCGTTGTATTGAGCTGAAATTTTGGATGCGGGTTCCAAAGGCTTGTATGATAATTCTGAACGGTGGAGATCTAATTTTGATATCTGGAAGAGTTGCAGCTTGTCTCGGAAAGAAGCTCAGCATTTTTCGCATTTTCACATTCTCAGGTACCAGTTTTAGTAAATTTTCATTTTCTCCAAATTCGACCGTTGAATTGGGAGTTTAATTTTGCAAGAGTGTTTAAGAGTTTTATTTCTACATTATGAATGGTGGAGATTGAGTTTTGATGTCCGTAAGTTCATCAATTGATATTGGGCTGAAGCATATTTGTTTACTTATCTTGTTTTTTGGAAGAATTGGAGATTTGAGCATGCTTCTATATGTTATTTGATGATTTGAAATTTTGGGTATCGATTTGGGGCTTATGAATTTTCTTGTATTTGTAAGTTTTGGATTCATGAGTTTGGATTTGGGACAAGTAGTTTTTATTCTTGGATTATTTGCTACAAATTTTGAATCTTGTTTGAGCTGGTGAGTTTTGGTTTTTCCCCTTTTGGATTTGTGCTTGTGATTTCACTTGGGTCGCAACTGTCGTTTGAATTGTGTTTGGAAATCTTTGAGTGTTTGGAATTGCGCTTTTGTGATGGCGGGATGCAAGGATAATTCTCTACCGTCGATTAATGTTGAAATGGACTCGTACATGTTTGGGCAATTCCAACAGTTCCTTGCCTTGCAGCTTTCTGCCATGTCTTTCTCAAACTCAAAAGGTTTATCATTGTCGTCTATCTTAGGTATATCGTTGTCTATTTCAGGTATATCATCTTCCTTGCCTGCCTCGGGTATATCATCTTCTTTGTGGATTCTAAATTTGGGTGCCTCTCATCATGTGTCTCCTTATCTATCTTCTTTTGTTTCTTTATCTCTGAATGCACCTCTTTCCATCATGACTGTGGATGGCACTCCTATGTCATTGGAAGGTGTTGGTAGTGTTTTTACAGCTCATGTCTCTCTTAGTGATGTCTATTATATTCATAGTCTTGCACTCAACCTTTATTCAGTTGGTCAGTTATGTGAATCTAGTCTCAATCTAATTTTTTTCTTCTTCATCTTGTTTGATTCAGGACCCGCAATCTCAGAATGTGACGGGATGGGTCATAGGCAGGGGAGCCTTTATGTCTTGGATGAACTAAACGTATCAGGTGTTGTTGCTTCTAGTGTGGATTTATCTTCCTTTCGTTTGAGTTGTTCGTCATTAGATTTTTATTTGTGGCACTCACGTTTAGGTCATGTTTATGCACCTTGTTTGAAATTTTTGGTATCTACTGGAGCTTTAGGACAATTGAACTCTCATGATTTTTCTGATTGTAGTGTTTGTAAACTTGCAAAGTTTTCAGCATTACCCTTTCATAGAAGTGTTTCATCATCTTTTGCTCCCTTCGATCTTGTGCATTCTAATGTGTGGGGACCCTCTCCCGTGCCTACGAAAGGGGGTTCTAGATATTATGTTTCCTTCATTGATGATTTCACTCGTTATACGTGGATTTATCTTATGAAGCGTAGGTATGGATTTTTGGAAATTTATTGTGAATTTAGAGCTCTCATAAGAATATAACACTCTACTGTCATTAAGTGTTTTAGGTGTGATTTGGGTGGTGAGTATACTTAAAATGATTGTTATCAGTTACTTGCTTCTGATGGAACCATACGTCAAACCTCATGTACTGACACCCCTTAACAAAATTGTTGAAACAGCTCGCTCCTTCTTGTTGTCACCCGAGGTTCCTAAAGTCTTTGGGGGGGAGCCACTCTAACAGTTGTCCATATCATCAATAGAATCCCAACATCTCACAATTTAAGTTTGTCACCTTTTGAGAAATTGTATGGATATGCGTATGCTTATTTCTCTTTGCGTGTCTTTGGTTCCACTTGTTGTATTCTCCAAACACAAGTTGAGCGTACTAAATTATCTCCTTGTCTGCCTCGGGTATATCATCTTTTTTATGGATTCTAGTTTAGTATGACCACATGTTTGAGCGTACTAAACTATAAGTATACTAAATTATGCAGAATAGTTTCTACAAAGTCAACCTCTGTTACGCATTCAATTAGTACGTGTAAAGTAAATAGAGAGTCGAGATTATATATCACAAGTCAACTTAGTCTATATTATTGAATTTTAGCTAACTTATGATAGTCGACTTAGAAAGAAAATTGAGGTCCGTTATTACGGGTCTACTCAATGATAAGGGGTTTATCTATGTAATAGGCTCGTGAATAATCAGTTGTAATCCTTTTAGGGGAAGGTTCGTAGTAAGAATGATAATTTTTCCGTTATTCTTTGTTTTTGTATGGATCTAAGATTAATAAAGTTTCTTACTAGTCATGCGATGACTTCTATTATATTACCCTAGTAACGATGTTGTTTCGTGTACCTAATTTTTCTTCACTTTCTAAATTTGTTTCTTTATAGTGTTTCTAGTGTTTACTCTGGGATTTTTTTTGTTGCGCGGACTGAGTGCGTATATTCTAATCAAAGTTTGGGTGAACATTGCAACACCAATGTTATTTGTTATAAGGTTTTAATTATTTATCGTTGCTTCAGCGGTTCACACTCTTTTTAATCTAATTAGTTGACCCGAGCATGATCACGTCAGGTCTCCCTAACTCGATATTTTATTTTTCCGTTCTTAATTTAGCGGTGCAAATTCCGGGTATAGCGTGCTTTATCCCCCATTTGAAAAAACCTGAAAAACCTAACATAAAGTCAAATGGATCAAACCACCCATGGGCTGCTGTTAATTAAATGCAGATGCATCAAGGGATTCTAGCTCAGGTAATACATGTATAGGTGTCATAATAAGATCACATATTGCGTCTTTTCCATATGCTAAAGTTGTTTATACTCATACTTCTTCCCTACTAGAAGCTGAGATGCTAGTAATTCAATGTGGATTACAGGTGAATCAATATCTTGATAAACATATTGTGTTGGACTTATTTGTGGCATATTGTGTGAACTAGTAATGTGGTGTTTTAACACCATATCAATCCAGTTTTTCCAGACAGCAAGTTTCTAGCCATGATTTATGGAGCAAATTATGGAGTATAATCATGCGATCAGAACAGAATATTGTGAAGATCAGTGTGTGATTTCGTGGCAATCTAATTCTGATAAACGACTATTCCTTGTAATAGTTAGGAATTAATTAAGTAGTTTATTTATGGTACAAGTCCTATTAATAAAGGATTGTCCATTTAAATACCAGATTAGAATTAGATATTTCCTTAGTCTAGAAGTCTATTCTTGGTAGAGTTAGACAAGGAAATAGTTGTACGCACGAAGGGAGTACGACGGGATAAAAGAGAGAAGAGACATCGAATACGGGTGACCAAGTATTCATCTCTACGTTGAGATACTTTCTTGGAGCTGTCTGTCTGGAGTGTTTTTGGAGGTTTGGAAAATCAATCAATCAAGTCCGTAAAGATCAGAAACAAGGAAGCCTTAATTCCTCGGGAGGAGGAGATCCAGGAAGACGTGTTGATCGTGGGGGTTCAACGACGTAGGATCGGTAGTGAGGGGATCTCACAACATTCACTCAATAGGTTAGCAATGGATTAGTATTTAAGTTAAGCTTCTTGTACTAAAGACTGCTTTCTAGTGAATGGTTTCTGATCTGGGCAAGGCCCCGCAGACGTAGGTGTATTTGCACCGAACTGCGTAAACAAGTTGTGTGTGCACTGCTTATTTTACTTTGTGTTTTAACACCAAACAGTTAAACAACTTGTCATAAAAGTATAGACTTTAGGTGGAACTGAATTTCAATTGGTATCAGAGCACGACACTTGCTGACCCCTATACAGGGAGAGTGAGATCAGGTTTCACCATGGCACCAAAGGAGGGGGCTTCAGTCACGCGACCACCGTTGCTGGAACAAGGAAATTATGCTTATTGGAAGGCACGTATGAAGGTGTTCATTGAAGCATTAGATGATCAAGCTTGGAACTATGTCATAAATCAATACACTCCACCTACAAGTGACGAAGCAGGAGGATCAAGCTCACTGACAGCTAAACCATTTTCCAAATACTCTACCGAGGAGCACAAAGCACACGTGTCCAACTCAAAGGCATTGAATGCCATCTTTACGGCAGTGGATGAAGATCAGTTTAAGATGATTTCAAACTGTGAAACTACTAAGGAAGCGTGGGATGTGTTACAAACTTATCATGAGGGGACAAGCTCCGTCAGAGAATCAAAGCTGCAGTATTACACTTCAAAATTCGAAGAACTAAAGATGCGCGAAGATGAGACTATTTCTGAGTTCAATGGACGAGTCCGAGATATTGCAAACAAAGCTTTTCAGTTCGGCAAAAAGTATAAAGATCAAAAGCTTGTCAGGAAGGTGTTGAGAGCATTACCCCTATGTTTCAACATGAAGGTCACAACGATTAATAAAATGGAAGGATAGGGACAATGACACTTGATGAACTTATGGGATCACTGGAATCGTATGAGATGGAAATGTTGCAAACAAAAGCAGGAAAGAAAGAGATGGATTTTTCAAGCATAACCTCTGGAAAGTCAGAAGACCATTCAGATAATGAAGAGTCCGATAACATCGCAAACATAACCAGGAACTTCTCCAGATTTATGAAGAAGATGGGCAGGAAGCCACAAGAGAAGTCAAGTGGGAACAAAAATCCAAACGCAAACTCCACTCCAAGATTTGGCCAAGTAACTGGTGTCACTCCAAGATTTGGCCAAGTAACTGGTGTTGAAACACCAAAGTTTAAATCAACAAATCCAAACCTGAACAGGAAAATCCAGTGTAGAGAGTGTGAAGGTTTCGGGCACATACAAGCTGAGTGTGCCAATACAATTAAAAGGCAAGGGAAATCGTACACTACAACCTGGAGTGATGATGACATAGGAGATGATAGTAAGGATGGAGAGGATTATACCAATCATGTTGCTTTCGGTGTGACAGTGGTGGAGTTAAAAGACTCTTTTGAGGAAGGTCTCAGTGGGCTGAATAAAGATGAGAGTGATAGCTCAAATGAAGATACTAAGAGCATTAGTGATGATGACATTCGCAAGGAAAGCATGGAAATGTACAAGATGTGGTTTAAAGTGGCGGATGAAAACAAAGTGCTCAAGTTTGAAAACAAGAGATTGAGTGAAGAAGCTAAAATGAAGGAACTTGAAAAGGAAAAGGCAATTGGCGAATTGGAAATATTCAAGAAGGAATTTCCTGAAATGGTGCAACGAGCAGAGGCAGCAGAACAATCTATTAGATGACTCAATATAGGAAAAGCTAAGCTCGAAGATTGTCTAATAATGGGACAGACGACCAAGTACGGAATTGGCTATGAAGGATCCTCACCGGTAAATTCATGGAGTAACAAGGCAGATCACGGTGCGGCTTTTACAAGAATAATCGAGAGAAATTGCCCTACCAAAAGGATTAGACGATGTGGCTACTGTGGAACTCAAGGGCATGTAAGAAATAGATGTTTTAAGCTGCTTAGGACACTGTCTTTTAATTCGGCAGATCGAAGATTCAACACCGTGTTAGGATATGATACAAGGCAACGTTTCAACACTAGAGGATACACCACCGGATTCCTGAACACACGTGTCAACCAAAGTTTGCATCACATCACTCGACCAGTAAAACAGGTATGGGTTTGAAAATCTCAAGATGTTTGTTTTTCAAGTTTTGTATGTTTTGGGGCACATACAGGAAATTCTTGGTATTTCGACAGTGCGTGTTCAAGGCACATGACTGGAGTTCCTGACATCTGCGAGACACTTGGTATACACCACGAGTTCTAAGTTTCACGACATCTGCGAGACACTTGGTATACACCACGAGTTCTCTGCCCCCATAACTCCTCAACAAAATGGTATAGTAGAAAGGAAGAACCAGACACTGCAAGAAATGGCACGATCAATGCTAGCCAAGAAAACAATTCATGCTAGATATTGGGCTGAGGCGGTACACACAGCATGCTACACTATCAACAGAGTATATCTGCGTCCGTTCACTGAGAAGACACCATATGAGATCTGGAAAGGGAAGAAACCAGATGTGTCGTATTTTCATATCTTTGGGAGTAAGTGCTATATTCTGAAGGACCGAGAGCCCTTAGCTAAATTCGAGTCTAGAAGTGATATCGGTATATTCTTGGGCTATTCCCCTACTAGCCGAGCTTTCCGAGTTCTTAACCAACGCTCTGGAGCAGTCATGGAGTCTATTAATGTGGTTGTTGATGATTCAGAAGAAGAAACTATGGGTGAAAGTGATACTCTCGATCCAGTGAATCCTACTGGTGTTGAAACACCAACACAGTCAACCGGTGTTGAAACTCCGAAAACAGTAACACATGAATCTGAACAAAGTTCAACCAAACACATGCAGTTACGGGATCAGCCACGGGTAAATTACAGAGAATTGGCAAGATTATCATGTTTTATCTCTCTTACTGAGCCCAAGAATTACAAAGAAGCCTTGCTTGACGAGTATTGGATTTCGGCGATGCAAGAAGAGTTACAACAATTTGAAAGAAACAATGTTTGGTATCTCACCCCGCGGCCTGCTAATGTAAATGTGATCGGAACCAAGTGGATCTTTAAGAACAAATCAGATGCAGATGGCAACGTCACAAGAAATAAAGCTCGACTTGTCGCTCAAGGGTACACCCAAGTAGAAGGGGTTGATTTCGATGAAACTTTTGCACTCGTGGCCAGATTGGAGTCGATCCGACTAATGTTGGCCGTATCATGCATTCTGGACTTTACTCTTCATCAGATGGATGTCAAGAGTGCATTCCTAAATGGTCTAGTGAAGGAGGAAGTTTACGTGGAGCAGCCTAAGGGATTTGAAGACCCACATTTTCCTGACCATGTTTATCGATTGAACAAAGCATTGTATGGACTCAAGCAGGAACCCCGTGCATGGTATGAGCGACTGACAACCTTTCTGATTTAGAAGGGATATCGTCGAGGGGGAGTGGACCGTACACTGTTTGTGCTGCATAAGGGGACAAATATTCTAATTGCACAGATTTACGTTGATGACATTGTCTTTGGATCCACCTCTTCAGTTTTGGTGAAGGAGTTTGTTGACTTAATGACTAAGGAGTTCGAAATGAGTATGGTAGGAAAATTTTCATACTTTCTGGGGTTGCAGGTTACTCAGGAAAAGAATGGGCTTTTCATTAACGAACAGAAATATGCAGAGAACTTGATCAAGAGATTTGGACTTGCAAGTACAAAGGCAGTACGCACTCCAATGGCTAATACCGATAAACTTACAAAAGATGATAAGGGTCAAAGTGTTGATCAAACATTATACAGGAGTATGATTGGCAGCCTGTTATATTTAACTGCAAGTAGACCAGACATCTGTTTGAGTGTTGGGATTTGTGCCCGCTACCAGGCTAATCCAAAGGAATCACATATGTCAGCTATGAAAATAATCATTCGATATATAAGTGGAACAGTGGAGTATGGAGTATGGTTTTCTAGGAACAAGGATTCGCAGTTGGTAGGTTTTAGTTACTCTGACTGGGCCGGGAATGCTGATGATCGTAAAAGTACCACTGGAGGATGCTTCTTTGCTGGTTCAAATCTTGTCAGCTGGTACAGTAAAAGCAGAACTCTATATCATTGTCTACGGCTGAGGCAGAATATTTGGCTGCAGGAAGTTGTTGTGCGCAGCTATTATGGATGAAGCAGATGATGAGAGACTATGGATTCAATTATGTGAGTTTGACAGTCTTATGTGATAATAAAAGCGCCATTGATATCTCCAAGAATCCTGTGCAACACTCTAGGACAAAACACATCGATATCCGACATCACTTTATTAGAGATTTGGTCGAAAAAGGAGAAGTCACAGTTCATTATGTACCAACATCAGAACAACTTGCTGATATCTTTACAAAGCCTCTGGATGGTGAGATTTTTGAAGGTCTCAGACAGGACTTGGGTGTGTGTCGAATGTAAGGTACCCAGATTTGTTTATTCTGTTGTACTATTTACTGTCCTGTTATTTTTTATAGTCGAAAAAAATTGGAAAATCGAAAATACCAAAAATATGTGAAGCGGTGTTTAAACACCGAGGGCTAGGGTTACTGGAAAAATATCTTATTTGGGAAGTAGACCAAACGGGCTAACCTTGGGCCAGAAAGTTATGATGATGGGCTTAAATGTGCACATGATGGTATTCTGAAAGAAGAAAAAGTAGGGTGGCTTTTTGGTTTTCGAAAAAGGACCGTGAAAGCGACTGGTTTGTAATTCCCACACAAATTCAAGTTCTTCCCAACTGTTCATCTTCCCAGAATAGAACTCGCGCGAGTGCCTCACCAGAAATCAGAAATTTCTCAAAACCCTCAGATTTTGTAGCCCACACAAAAAACCCCTTGATAATGGTGGGTCCCACATTCCAGAAATTGGTTCGAGATTTTGTCACTGTGCGAGTGCATGAAAATCCGCAAATTGAAGAACTCGACTCCGATGTAGACTTGGGTGAGCTTTGTGGAGGTCGATAACAGAGGCTGACCACGTGGGGTGGAGTAAATCGTCGATGACCTAAGGCAAGGTTTGATCATTCCTTCATTTATGATGGAGTTTATTTTTGCTCTGTTCTCGAGTTCCTTGAATGGATGGTTCAAAACAGAGATTATGTTGACCTTCGGAAATTCAAGAATTTGCATGGAAAGGTTAATGGATTTAATTTGAAGGAACTGTTAACTGGTGGTATTGGAGAAATCTGTGAAATTAGTGATTTTCATGCCACGTTAGTTGGAGTAGATTTTGGTGAACAGTACAAAGTGGGGGATGAAATAGGTCAGTACTTTACTATCTATACGAGGATAGCCTCGCTGCACAGGCCTGCTATTAGGAGCTTAGGGGATGATGCTGTTGTGCAACCCTGGGTTACAGTGGTTAAATCCACTGATTTTTCTAGAGCAAGTGGCAAAGAGATAGAGTGCTTTAATGGTTCTATGTTCCTGATTCAAGAATTGCTGAGACGATTGCCCTTCCCAGTGGTGGAAATCAGTGATAGTGAAGAGTAGACAGGGTGTACAGGGGGAGCTGATGAAACTGAGACAGTTTCGATAATGAAGGAACCTGAGAGTACCTCCGTGCTAGGTGAGACTCTGTCAGAATTCTTGAAGTCAGATTCTGAGAATGAAGAAGCTGTGGAAAGTTTAGTGAGTGGTTCTGGTATTCAAACACCAGTTGTGAATCCGAATGAAGATGACCAGGTACCTGTGAGTCAAGCACAGGATGTGAACTTGGCAGCTGGTGTTGGTATTGTAATACCACCAGAGATCAGACAGACACGTGGATCAAAGAGGAAGTGCACAGAGGTGGGTGTTGAAACACCACCTGAATCTGGGGGAATTCCTGTTATTCAGAGGTCAAAGAAGGCCAAGGGCAGTGCGGCCTCATCTTCCAAAGGTGTTCGAAAATCTAAGCGGTGCAGAGATAAGAATATGGACACAAGTGAGGATAGTGATGAGCCGATTGGGTTGAAACTGAAGAAGTTACGTGCTGACCGGCAGCAGAGACCAGCTGAGACACTGGAGTCTCGTGCACAACCTGCACCTGAGGCTAGTGAAGTAATTAGCCCTGAATTTTTTGATGAGGCAAGCCGAGATAAATGGGAGTTTATCTGTGGCAGAAAGATACTGGCAGAAAGGCTAGCTGATTCCGTGAAATACAGGGATTGTGGATTCACATATTATTTACACTATCTAAAAGTGTTTAAGGCTGCTACATGTTTCGGTGATTATAACAAGCAGATTGTGCTGGAATTTTATTCAAATCTGAAAGTGGAGTGTGAAGATGAAGAATCCCCTTGGTTTCATAGGGTGTATGTGCGAGGGGAGGTTGTTGAGTTCTCACCAGAGGCAGTAAATAAATGTCTGAAGCGTGGCACTTCAAGGAATGACCAATCGGTGTTCAAACACCAGATGCCAGAATTATATGATGAGGTGGCAGTGGAGCTTACTGGTGGAGTGGAAAGTACATGGCATATGACTGGTCGTCAGCAGATAACTGCATCCAACCTCACTTCCAGGTATTATTGCTTGTATATGGTAGTCGTACACAATTGGATTCCCTCAGTTAATAACACAAGTGTCACCAAAGAGATGGCTACACTCCTATATAGTCTGGGAGCACGTCATATGGTCAATATGGGTAGACTGGTGTTTAATGATATTATGGACTGTGCGCGCAAGACCATGAAGGAAGCATTGGTACATCCGTGTGTTATCACCATGGTGCTGCAAAAAGGGGGAGCAGCTACAAGGGACACTGATGAGTGGATTTCTAGTCAAGCCTTAAGACTGACGCTCAGGACATTGAGTGGTCGGATTATCAAGGACTTACCCTGGACACCTCCGGAAAAAGGTTGCTTGAATGCTGGTGCGGCGAGGTTGAGTGCTATTGAGGCACGAGCTGTAGTATGTCAGGAACTGCTTCAACGACATCAGGCTGCTGTAGAAAAGATTCAGGGGACGTTGGCTGCATTGGACGCGGAGCGAGAAGAATTGTTAGCGGCAGCAACGCAGGAAGCTTCAGAGGAGCAGGATGCTGATGGTGGTTCGGATGATTCTGATGACAATTTGGAATAAACGGCATTCTTGACATATTAATGAATTCAGGGGGAGAAACTTGGAGATTTTGATTTTGACTGATTTTGATTAAGTTCGGATTTTGTTTGATTTTTGAATCAGTTTGGATATTTGGATAATTGTGTTATCTGGCTGTTTATGTTATCAGTGCTGATGAATTCACAAATATGCCAAGGGGGAGATTGTAGAGTCCTCGGGAGTTGGACTTATTTGTGGCATATTATGTGAACTAGTAATGTGGTGTTTTAACACCATATCAATCCAGTTTTTCCAGACAGCAAGTTTCTAGCCATGATTTATGGAGCAAATCATGGAGTATAATCATGCGATCAGAATAGAATATTGTGAAGATCAGTGTGTGATTTCGTGGCAATCTAATTCTGGTAAACAAATATTCCTTGTAATAGTTAGGAATTAATTAAGTAGTTTATTTATGGTACAAGTCCTATTAATAAAGGATTGTCCATTTAAATACCGGATTAGAATTAGATATTTCCTTAGTCTAGAAGTCTATTCTTGGTAGAGTTAGACAAGGAAATAGTTGTACGCACGAAGGGAGTACGACGGGATAAAAGAGAGAAGAGACATTGAATACGGGTGACCAAGTATTCATCTCTACGTTGAGATACTTTCTTGGAGCTGTCTGTCTGGAGTATTTTTGGAGGTTTGGAAAATCAATCAATCAAGTCCATAAAGATCAGAAACAAGGAAGCCTTAATTCCTCGGGAGGAGGAGATCCAGGAAGACGTGTTGATCGTGAGGGTTCAATGACGTAGGATCGGTAGTGAGGGGATCTCACAACATTCACTCAATAGGTTAGCAATGGATTAGTATTTAAGTTAAGCTTCTTGTACTGAAGACTGCTTTCTAGTGAATGGTTTCTGATCTGGGCAAGGCCCCGCAGACGTAGGTGTATTTGCACCGAACTGCGTAAACAAGTTGTGTGTGCACTGCGTATTTTACTTTGTGTTTTAACACCAAACAGTTAAACAACTTGTCATAAAAGTATAGACTTTAGGTGGAACTGAATTTCATAACTTACAGTCATTCATTACACGTATGGTCGATTTTAAGTCCGAGCAACATATGTGGACAAGGGGGTGGAGACACTATAGTTGGAACACTTAAAATCACTACCATTATCTCTACGAGTATTTTAACAATTCTTTTATTTATTCATGGCTTAGGGTGCCAATATATCCCCCCATCTCTATGAGATGGTTTTGATTTTTTTTTAAATGGTGTTTCTAGTGTTTATTCTAGGGTTTTTTGTTGCACGGGCTGAGCATGTTTATTCTAATCAAAGTTTGGGGTGCACTTTGCGAGTCGTGTCGTGATAACATATTGTGAGGCTATCCCTACACTGATGTTGTCCTTTATGAGGTTTAAATTTTTTATCATTGCTTCAGCGGTTCGTGCTCGCTTTAATCTAATTAGTTGACCCGAGCATGATCACGCCAGGTCTCTCTAACTCGATCTTTTAATTCTCTGTTCTTGATTTAGCGTGCCAAATTCTATGGCTAAATGATCCTCATGGCTATTATCTCTAGAAGGGTTTCATAGTTCCTTGGCTTATGTATTTTTTTCTTTTTGTATATCTATGAATTAGTTGCGATACAGAAGTGTAACTTTTTAATATATTTGCCTAGCCATGGAAAACTTATAATCGTGTGGTTATATCATTACTGCAAGCTTCCTTTGCTTGTTAAGCTACTTTTTTGATTTTCTATGCCACGAACCTGTCGAGTAGATCCCTAGAGCGGCATAGGAAAGTGGTGCAGCCGGTTGCGAGTTAGGGCGAGGCAACCGCGGAGGCAGTACATGCCACGTCGAGACCATGCAAACTCGAACCCTATCCATCAAGACTTTTTGAATCAAAAATATTAATGATGGGGTTGGTGCGAGCTAGACATTGAGAACAGAAACGACAAACTAACGATGCCAGACCCAGTCAAATGAATCTGAGTAGAAATAGAGGAGTGGGATTGATTGAGCACAGTGGAAACCAAAGATTGTGGTTGGACCGATGTCATTAACAACGTGGAAGGACCGACCATGATGTAGGAAAGACCAAGCGCCTCTAGGGGAGAGATTGATATCGCGGGGAAATGTTTTAAGAAAACCTACTAGGATTTTTTTTAAAAGAAAACCTATATTCTAATAACATATACAAAGAATGAATATGAATTGTAGCGTGCCAAAAGTGGTAGCCCTGGCACCCTTAATTAAACTATTCTAGCTCTGATAAGGATAAATGCCTTATCAGGCCTGGATAAAAATAAATACCCTAATAAATTTCTAAATTTGTTTATAATTACACATATATACTATCTAATCTAACATAAATTCATTCATTCAAGGTATATATGAATCTATACCATTTCAGAAAATTCATTCCACACAATTTCCTATTTGTAAATGGTACAGGCCTAATAGGTTCTTTGAAATATAGTCGGCAAGGAGGTTCATCTCTCTATTAATATAGAAAATTCATATGCGTGAATGTGTTATATGATAGATTTGAGAGCTTTCTTCGATGGTGCATGATCCACAAAGTTGGATGCAACTGTGGTCCTTTTGGAAAATGGACACCTTTGTGGATGACACATTCTCCACAAAGGTGTCCTCTTGAATTTATAAAAAATTTATTTCGCCATTTAGAGGATACATTCAGCGAACGCATCCTCAATATATGTGCTATTTAATTTACCGCCATTTAGAGGACGCATTCGTCGAATGAGTCCTCAATATACCAATTTTTTTTATTACCACCGGTGATGAGGATACATTCTTCAAATGCGTCCTCTTGATTATATATATATATATATATATATATATATATATATAATTTTATAACTCCATTTAGAGGATGCATTCAGCGAATGCATCCTTAATATATGTGTTTTTTTACCGCCATTTAGAGGACGCATTTGGTGAATGCATCCTCATTATACCTAAATTTTTTTTATTACCGCCAGTGATGAGGATGCATTCTCTGAATGCTCTCGATTTTATATTATTTTTTTAACCACATGTAACATATATATTTTTTAATCCAGTGCTGCAGACGAATGCGTTCTCCATTTGAATTTGTTTTCCACTTGAATTTGTTTTCCGTTTGAATTCTCTGAATGTGTCCTTAATTCAAAATGAATTTTTAATCATACTTCTATCTGATTGTCCAATTTTTGTTTTTTATATTTTTGTTGTCCCCAATAGCGCATTAGTAGACATGTGATTGTTTTGTATTTTATAAAAATTTTGGTAATGATAAATGCATCGGAAGAATTTGGAAGTCCGCTAAAACATGAACATCCCACTTACATGACTAATGATAATGAAAAAAATTTGATCGTGGGTATTGCAATTTTTTAAATAATCTTGAATATAGAGTATGAATGAATTATTAAAACATTCGGAAGTTACTACAGTATTTGTTCAGTATATTTGGAAAATTCTTTTTTTTGTTTGAATTTTACACTTTTCCACTATTAACTAATATAAATAAATAAAAAAGTATAATATTCGAAGAACACGTGTCAAACAGATAGATACAAACGTAATGAAATGAATGTCCAACGACATGTAATACACTAACGACTCCCTCTGCAAAGCTTTCCACCCGTTCCATATGGGGGAGGACGTATGTTGCAGGATGTGCGCTACGGAACAGCCATCCGAGTAGGAACAAGTACGTCGTCATGCGGAGCTCCCTCTGTAAAATCCTCCTCTATATCGTCTCTTACGTCCTCGTTAAAATCATAATGGCCTTGGGGAACACTACCTGTATCTAATGGAGCAGTAGCCGACATTTACACATGACTAGCAGTGGGAGTATAATATGCAGTGAAATCAGTTGTAGTAGTATCATAGTGTGTGGGTCCACCATGTGACAGTCTGGCTTTTGTTGGACTCGCATGTGAGGGTCCGGCTTCAGATGAACCAATATGTTCTGTAGGGCCCCGAGCACGCGGTCGCTGACCACCCTGTCGATCAGGTGTAGTTGGACGATGGCTTTTGATTTCATTATATCTCACACTAGGAGAAGGTTCCTCACAGTTCATGTATGGCTGATAAAACTGTAGTCTGGAGGGCTCATGCGCATATTGTAGAGTTCGTTTGGCAACACCATGTACCCCCCTGATACCGTCCGCGAAACATGGGGTAAATTCGTCCAAATTAATATCTGACATAAGGCGCATCTCGGACATTGCCTACAACTACATAAATGAGATAAATTTGGACATTGCCTACAACTAAAGTATTTTTTTTAATGCTGTTAGAAATTTAGGAAATACCATATACTTCATAGTAGCTCCGTCTCCATGAAAACCCTCCGTAACCGTTTTGGGCCGTCCTGCCTGATTAATTAGGGTCAGTGTCCTGCGAATATTCCACTTCATGTATTCTCGATCGGGTGTATATGGGTTCACTGACCCAATTGCATTAACTTGTTGATCTGCTTGATGTTCCCACGCATCGAGATATCTTCTCAGTTCAACACGCCAATCCATGCATGACCTCCCCTGATAGTTTCTAGTATGAAATAGTTTGTGTTCATCCCTAGTGACCAACTGCGTGGGTATTGGCTGGATAAGGCCAAACTGCCTCAGAACACAATGAACATGATGGTACTCCACGACGTGCTAGCAAATGAGGTCAACACACAGTAGCCAGTTGTTATTACCAGCTGTACAGTACTGTGGAAGTTGTTGCATGACATCCTCATTGTATGGCTGCCAAATAAACTGACATAACAGACAAGTATTGTGGTTAGGCGAGAAACACCCTTTTCCCATTAGTTCAAAAAAAGGAAATCCAAATTACAATATACCTGACTGTCACTGAGAGATGTCAGCTAATTGCGGTTCACTTTCAGTACATGCATGGGTGATTGTGATAAATCGTACCACCTGTGAGGAACTAAACAAATAATATTAGCTATTCCGAGTAATTTCAAAGGTTTAAAAATTGTGTCCTTACAAATTGAATACGAACCTAGACCCAAGAGCACTCATCGTGACGGTCACTGGAAGTTGTCCGGAAAGATGGATGGTTGGTATTCGCTCCCATGCCCACAATTGATAATAAATAAATTAAAATATAATATAATATAAGAGGTCATTATTGTGGTATGTATAACTAACAAGTTTCACCAACAATGTTACCTGCAGTAAAACTAGTGGCCTATATATGGATTTGACGTGTGGAATTGTAGCGTCACATAAGCACCTGTACAAGTGTGCCAAAATGGAACTCCCCCAACTGTACTGATGTGTTGCATCTAAGTCCATCAGTACCGATAAATAGGGCAGAGGGATCAGGTGCCCGAATGTGTCTGACATGAGCATTCCTCCGACCAGTAGTAGAATCAAAACCCTAGCCCGCTGTTGACAATCTACCTCAGTAGCATCAAGAGCCAATGGACTGCGCAACAAGTTTACCAACCAGCTGGCCCTTATGCGACCCCCTCTGATAGCACTCATGTCTAGTGTAACCCCCAGGTAGTCAGTGCACAATCTCTACCAGTCATCTGTGCGCCTTCTAGTGTCTACACTAGTGATTGCCATGTCATCGATCAGTAGACCCTACAGAATGCCTACATCCTGCAAAGTGACGATAGCCTTCCCCATCGGCAGGTGAAAGGTGTGTGTCTGGCCTCCAACACTCGACTAACGCAGTGATAAGGGAATGGTCAATGTGAATTGGGGCAGAATCCAACAGAACCTGGAATCTAGCTTCAGGCACATAACGCATCACTCGATCAGGGATCCCACCAATCTAACAAGCCCCATCGCACTGCCCCACCTGCAGTGACTCATCCCCCAAATTACCGTTGTACAGAGCACATGCACGATGCTCCCGGTGAAGGTAAAGAAAATCCTCATCAATGGGTCCTGGAAGTACCTCTAATTTGTGGCGTCCATTAGCCTTCGTGCTAACATTTCAACTGTTCGTTCAAAAGTTGCTTTGATACATGCTGTTATCAGGAGATGTCGTGCGCACCTTAAACAGTTGTTGTAACTCTCTGAAAATTAGTTGTAAGAGTTCCCCAACGATGATCACCCTCATCAAAGGCAAGGTACCACATACTGCTATCATGTTGTCTTAGCCAATCCCAAGCAGATGGTTCGATACTCTCCAACTCCTCCTTGTAGTCCCTCAACCTACTCTCTTGTCTGGCATGACCAAGCTGCCAAACCAGAGTCTTCAGATGCGCATTCTTGAACTTCCCACGCTCAGCACTAAGGAAGTTGGACTGAAAATGCTTCAAGCAAAACCAATGGTATCCTACTGGCTCCAACCATTCATCCATATATCTCATTGCATTCAAAATCCCATCATAACAATCCAATGTAATACATATTGGCTTACTATCATCACCTACCACGTGAAGTCGCAGTTTTTACCTGAATCAGTTCCAACTCTCATTAGTCTCAGCATCAACTATTGCATAAGCAATGAGAAGTATGTAATCGTTCGAGTCGCGTGTCACGGAAACTAGCACTGTGGCCTTGTATGCACCTCTTAAATGAGTCCCATCCATACTAATCATTAGCCTGCAGTGGCGAAATGCATCGATAGCCTGACCAAATGCCCAGAACACAAACTTAAATTTCCTACACCCATGACCGTGTATTCTATTAGGTACGTCTGTCCAATCAACAACGGTGCTCGGATTGGCCCTGATTAACTCATCCACATATGTTGGAAACATTTTAAAGGATTCCTCCCAAGTTCCAAATACCAAATCAATAGTTTTCTGGCGAGCATAACTCGCCTTCTTGTAGGAAAGGGTCACATTTAACTCCATCTTCACATGCGCTTAGACATCCTTCACCGTGTAAGAAGGGTTTGCGTCAATCTGGTGGTGAATAGAGCGGGTGATCATCAACGGTGTTAGGTTAGTGTTACCACTCGATTGACCAGCACCAATACAACCATGACTACTTGCCCATTTAGTGATCTCCCATATCCTTGAAGCTTTTTTACTGGCTCTAACAATCTCATGACAATACCACTTCCTTCAACAACGTCCTCACATTTTGCATACCATGTACGTGACCTGCTCTTCACGACCCAATGTTCCCTGTTCATCATGGAACTCCACCTGGAAATAGCTTCTACCAATTCTAGCTTACTCCAAAATTTCATACCCAATGCAACTTCACCAGTCGCTTAAACATAACTAGGAAGTCCTTCACCACAATTAGTTGGGCCATAGCCATCCTCATCAGGGCCCCCATAATCCCTAAAGTAGACCTCCGTATTAGGATTTGCCATAAGATGGAACGTCGTGGCTACATTGTTCGTGCACACCACTTGTTCATCATCGTCCCCTGGATTTGAATCAGTTGATAAGGAACGATCATCTTCACTTTCTTCTACAAGTTCCCTTTGCTCACCTTCATCATCGCTACCAACATGTTCACAATGACCAGTAACATGCTCGCCAATTTCACCCACATAATCATCATCGAAGACATTTAAATTCTCATAATGCACACGGTATATACCAACACTTGTGAATGGTTGAGCAAAATTGATGTGAATATACGCACAAGGTTGGCTGGACTCATTAAAGCCAAAAGGTTCTCTGAAATCTTGGCTATGTAAAAGGGGTGGTAATGTTGGCAAAGGTGTATAGTTCGGAATATTTCTCAACAAGACATGAATGGTGCTTGACATCTTCTAGATACTAATGTATAAAGAGGTTTTTATGCGACCCCCACCAGGCTATGTCGCGCCCCATGGTCAGGTATGTCACCTTCAGAAATCTCTTTATGGCCTTTTCCAGGCTCCTAGAAATTGGTTTGCTAAATTGGCTCAGGCTTTATGAGCATTTGGTTTTGTTCAAAGTAAGGCAAATTACTCTGTCTTTTCCCGTGGATCAGTTTCTTTGCATGTTCTTATTTATCTGGATGATTTGGTCATTGCTGGAAGCTTTTCTGCGCTTATCTCTGAGTTCAAGAAATACTTGAGTTCTTGTTTCCATATGAAAGATCTTGGTTTACTTAAGTATTTCTTGGGCATAGAGATTGCTAGAAGATCGGAAGGGATGTTTCTTTACCAAAGGAAATATGCCTTGGACATTTTATCTGATACAGGTTTGTCTGCCTCTAAACCGACTGACTTTTCGATGGAGCAGCAACACGATCTGGCACGTGTTGATGGCCCGCTTTACCATAATCCTGAGCAGTACAGGCAACTGGTATGGCACCTGATATACCTTACCATCACACGTCCTGAGCTTAGTTATTCGGTTCACACACTTGCTCAATTCATGAAGTCCCCTTGTGTTCCTCGCTGGCAAGCTGCAGTTCGTGTGTTGCACTACTTGAAGAGTCATCCTGGTCAGGGTTTATTTCTCTTTTCCTGTAGTGCGTTACAGTTGACTGCTTACTGTGATTCTTATCGGGCTGCTTGCCTATTACCCGGCTTTCTCTTTCCGGTTACTTTGTGACGATTGGTGATTCTTCGATTTCTTTGAAAACTAAGAAGCAACCTACAGTTTCTCGGTCTTCTACTGAAGTGGAGTATCGTGCTATGGTTGTTACCTGTTGTGAGTTGTTATGGCTTAGGTCTTTACTGAAAGACTTAGGGGTTGCACATGCTGCTCCTATGCATTTGTTTTGTGACAGTCAATCTGCTCTTCATATTGCAGCAAATCCAGTGTTCCATGAACGTACGAAGCATATTGAAGTTGATTGTCATTTTGTTCAGGATCTTGTGCAGTCTGGTACTATAGTTACTCATCATATTCGCACTACAGATCAACTTGCGAACTTGTTTACCAAAGCTCTTGGACGTAACCAGTTTCATTCATTACTTGGAAAGTTGGGCATTTCTGATCCCCATGCTCCAACTTAAGGGAGGGTGCTAAGAAATACAAATTTACTTGTAATTGTAATTAGATTCTATTTTCCTTTTCCTAGCTTGTATAGGTATTTTGTACTACTACATAATGGACCTTGAGGTCATGAATAAACATAGATCATTACCTTTATTTCCTTCACGGAGGATCTAAGTTTCATTATTTTGAAGGTGAGAGATTACATGAGATACTTTATGTGATTTTTGAAATTTTACTTCCCCCGTTGTCTCACCATAAGTTATGGTGAGACTATTTTATATGAGTCATTCACTGCTACAAACTAAGGCTAATATAGCATTTTGAAAGTGTTGCTTTGGGTGCTAATAATACCAAGTTGAACCTATTGCAACACTTTTACAAGCATTACCTTATGTGATGTTGCATTAGATTTAACGCAACACTTTTCAAGATTTAGATAACACTTTTTAAGTACTTAGAAATGCTTATGTAAACTGCTGGTAAAGAAGTAGAATGGTTACGAAATTTGGTACATGAAATTCTGTTGTGGCCTAAGCCGGTAGATGTCTAAGGTTTATAGTGAAGTGTATAATGAAAATTTATACACTTGGGTGCTCGGCATAGCATGAATCGTGAGTTAAATTACTCATTGTGTGATTTCAGTTGATTTTGTAAGATATCAACGCAATCTAGTGGAACACTTGATGAAGTGACTAGTTAGGGACTTGATAAATAAGTCGGTGATCGGGATGGATTTAAAGCCTATTAAAATCTTTGATAATGGGATACCCAATTTTTCTCTGATACGACGTTAGAGTAAAATTCAATGTTGAAGGTCTATTGTTTGAGATTGAAACATATGATTTCATATCCCGAATGTAATAAGTTTGGATCTGCATGGAAGTTAAGTTGAAGTTTTAACTTCTTAATGGATCCTTTGACAAAGTATAATTGCAGGTGTAGGATTAAAAAGATTCACCTATATGAAGTACGAAGTGTAGCCGCTTCAATAAGCCCAAGCTTAGCTTTGTATGCACTCATGAATGGATAGGGACACATGGCTTATATAGTGTCAAGCATAAACTTTTAAGTTGAATTTGAACTTCTGTGTGGATTATCTTCAAGTGTTAAAATAGGTTGAAGGGTTCAATCTCTATAAACACCCCGATTCTCGAATATTTGGAATGTGTAGTTCACTAAGGTGAAAATTCAATCTTCGAGACATTTTCACTATGCACTTGTTTGGTTTGGTTGTTGGATTATCCAAATCAAGGATAATACTTAAATGGGGGAAGATTTTTGGTGTTTTATGAAACACAAAGTTATTTAAGTATAATTGGATTTGAGTAATTGTAAACTCGGGACATTAAAACAAGTTTGGTGGTGTGGAGTGCATACTTGTATAAACTATCTACGAGTTTACAGTTGAAAGGATAAGGATTAATTGTGTTGATGATAACTAACATAGCTCGTCCCGGAGTGTGAAAAGATGTATCACTTCAGAGTTTTTTGTAATTCTAATGGTGGTGGTGTGTAGTGTCTAATTCCTTGACTGAAAGAATGAAGATGGATTAAGGATTGTCTACAGGATGCAGTGTTGGTAGCATGCCTAACTCCTCTTACAAGTAAACGGGTTACTGCATTATCCTGGGATGTGGAAAGATACATCGGCATAGTTCTAATAACTACGCATGAACTGTTGCATCCATAAATAACACTTATTCTCTATATATACATGTGTGGTACGTATGCATGGCGGGGAGATATAGTCAAACAATCTGCAAACTCACCAAAATAATCTGCAAACTCTATAGATGAGATTAGTACAGTAGCAAGCAGAGTCGATCCCACGAGGAACGGTATAATTTCTATCAAATTCAAACTACCAACAGGGTTTGGTTTAGCAACCACGCCTTAATTTTCAGATTTATTTAAAAACTAATAATGCAACTATAAAATATAAAATAATAATGCAACTAACAGATATAAATGTCTATAAAATATATGAATAAGGTAATCGGCTCAGAATAACTCACATTAGTTAAACATCGATCATAGGCGCAAAGATAAATCAATTCATATGCATCTATCAGTTATAGAAAAGTAGGTACGCTTAACCTCCCCAATTCTTTCGTACTTTATCGACAATTAACCAATTATAATTAATTAATTGTTTCTCTTACCAAGATGGTCCCGGAAAGTATTCGCTGAACCAGATACACCCCTCGATAGCATTAAGAATGAAAAGAACCTGATATAGCAATTACCCAAGTATTCGCAAGTAGTAACACACACTTAATTGTTCCCCATCTTGCTATTACAGTCTTAGCTAGTTAGCTGTTTTTCACAAGATCTCGCTACTTACTAACCCTTTCCAACGATTACGTATTGGTAGAATTAGATAGCATTATCCCAATAATATTCAAGTTGATCAGGCTCAAATATATCAAGAATAAAATAAACCAAGATCAATCAAGAACACATAAGAATCAATTATAAAACCATTAGGCCTCACGATTCATAAACTAATGATTGTTATTCCATGCCGATATATAAATTAGCTACTCATAATAATTAAACCAAACAAATAAATAATATAATTAATAAACATAATTAAAATAAACTGAAGAGGAATGGAAACAATAAACTGAATAATGGCGGAAACAGTAAAATCAAACCAAGAAATTTAGATGTCCTCACGAGGAACAGAGCTAATGTCTCCCCTTATTACCAATCTCCTCTCGGCCGTGTATATTTTTATACACCAAACCAAAACCAAATCCAAATTAACTTCTAATTACTTTTCTTCTTATGGAAGAAATAAGGAAATAAGATAATATCTATTATAATTCTAAATAACTAATTCCTACAATTAAGGAATTTTAAATGGAAGGAGATAATACAATCCTTATCAATATGAGCAGTGAATATATTAATTTCCTTCAAATCCACATCTCTTCAATAATTCACTTTTCACCCCATAACTTCAGCAATTCTGCTTTTGCCTCTCTTCCTTCATCCCTGGAAAAATGTCTTATAAAATAAGAACATTTTCCATTGGAGCACATCGCCTCATTAAAAACCTTAACCTGGAAAACCCAGTGGGAAAAAATCGTTGGTTAAGGGAAAAAGAGTACAATGTATAGCTCCCTCTCAATTATCCGCAATCAATGAATTCCTGCACCAAAAACACCTTAAAGTGCAAATTATATCTCAATAAAATCATAATAATCCCACAAAATATGAACACAATATAACACACATCAAATATCCTCACACTTGAATCATGCTTGCCCTCAAGTATGAAGTGAAGAATATAAGAGTAATCAACAATCCACAATATTCATAAGTTCTAATTCCCTCATATGACTCTATCTAAAATGACCCTAAAAAGAAAAGGTAAGATAGAAACACAAATCACACAACTAAACAGATAAAAATTCAACATTTAAAAACTCTAGCTTCTACTCTTATAACGATAAATTTTCCCCTGCCAAGGAGTAAAGGATCACGTTAACGCACCTGGAAATCATCAACCCTTAAAGTAATTTAAATGAAAATGTTTAAAATCAGGAAATCTAATCATCAATTCAGTCAAAATCGGACAAGCAATGAATATTTCTCACGGTTTCACTCAATCACTCTCAATATACGAAGGACAATCACTCAAATATTTCACAAGTTATATCATAGAGAAGTTAATATGCAAATCAGGAAGGTCTTTCTCAAGGGTTGTAACGGGGCTAGGGACCATTCAGATTGGTGAGATCCTAAGGGTTCTAAGCTCAAACAATATCGATCAAAATATTATGCATGTTTTTTTCTTCTTCAACCATCATCCATGTATAGTAGACATTCACTAACAAGCTTCATCTCATGGCTATTATGAGAAAGCCAAGTAAGATCACATCAAAGTAGGTGCTATATTTTTTTTCTTTTCTTTTTCTTTTCTTTTTTTTTCTTTTCTTCTATTTTTTTTTCAGCACCATTCTTCTTCAATACAATCCAAAACTGGTACTTTTTTTTTAGAGGAAAATCGCAACATAAAAATATGATTTTTTTCTCTTTTTTTTCACAGTTACGCCCCTCCAGTTTGGCCAAACGGAACCCCAGTGTCACTGTTCATAGGAAAATTCAACCTTCAATTTTTGAAACCGTTCAGTCTGGGAAAACTGGACACATACTCAGTAATGTCATCAACTCAAGAGAACACAATGGATGAATTCATCACTAACTCCAAGAACATGCATAATAGGGCCAAGAGAAAGGATAAAACAAGGCTTTGGCTAAATATATAGTAACTCATATCAAAGAACATAGTCAAACCTTCAAAGTGTTTCACTAGGGGTTAATGTAATTGGTAGGCAATTTAAGCTATGTGGTTCATCCTAGTGCCTTCCATCACTTTCACACATAACAACTCCAATTATAACAATGTGATCTCTCAGAACAAAGATTGATGTAGAGAGTGCTCTACTCTAGCTCAAACCTCACTTTAGTAGGCTAAAATATTCAATTAAACTCATCCTTTTTCGTCATCCCAAAAATCATATCAATCAAATTTCACAAATCATAGAAAATCTCATTCAATAACTTCAAGGCATATTAGATTTACCAAGTTTGTTACAATGAAGTTTACAAATGGCAGGGTACTTTTATCAAGAGTCACTAGAATTTCATCATGTCAAATTATCGACTCAAACAACACAAAAAACACATGTTTGACTGTTAAAAAAAACTGAAATAAATTTTTTTATTTTCCAAAAATATAAAATAAAACACACAAGAAACCTCCTCACACTTAAATTTTGCTTGCCCTCAAGCAAATAATGCAAAGCTCTTATGAGAAAAGGTTTAACACATAGTCAACATCATAAAAAAAATAAAAGGGAAAGAGGGAACTTATAGTGGTGGGTTTCGGAAAAATTCCCAATCAAGAGGAAAACGTTTGATCATAATCAGGTTCTGCCGCAGGCCCCCCATTTGGCCAAACGGAACCCTGCGAGTCCAGCTTTCCAAATGTGTGAATTCTCCATGGTGCAAATTCAAGTACTTCAAATCTGTAGATCAAGAACTGAGATCAGATGAAAATTTGAAATTCCTAAAAATAAATAAAAAACTTAAAAGAAAAAAAACTAAGAAAATTGGGTTGCCTCCCAATTAGCATTTTTGTTTATAGTCTTTGGCTAGACTTTCAGATGCCGTTAATTATCCATCGTATGGCACAATGGAATTTCTTCCATTATGCTATTTGTCGGACAAAATTTAGCTTCTGTTGTTGTAACAGGTCCCGTTTGGCCAAACTGAAGGCCTACGACAGAACCATGTTCCAACACCGCCTTGTTACACTTGGTTGTCTTTTCCATCTTCAGATCAAATATCGAATCCGGCTGCTCTAATCTGGTCTTTTAACAATAACTAAAGAACAAAAAATTAGTAGCAAAATAAATAGAAATTAACTACCGTTCCCCGGCAACGGCGCCAATTTGGTGAACGTCATTTAACTCACCAAAATAATCTGCAAACTCTATAGATGAGATTAGTACAGTAGCAAGCAGAGTTGATCCCACGAGGAACGGTATAATTTCTATCAAATTCAAACTACCAACAGGGTTTGGTTTAGCAACCACGCCTTAATTTTCAGATTTATTTAACAACTAATAATGCAACTATAAAATATAAAATAATAATGCAACTAACAGATATAAATGTCTATAAAATATATGAATAAGGTAATCGGCTCGGAATAACTCACATTAGTTAAACATCGATCATAGGCGCAAAGATAAATCAATTCATTCGCAAGTAGTAACATACACTTAATTAACGGCATGATATAGCAATTACCATGCACTTAATTGTTCGCAAGTAGTAACATACACTTAATTGTTCCCCATCTTGCTATTACAGTCTTAGCTAGTTAGCTGTTTTTCACAAGATCTCGCTACTTACTAACCCTTTCCAACGATTACGTATTGGTAGAATTAGATAGCATTATCCCAATAATATTCAAGTTGATCAGGCTCAAATATATCAAGAATAAAATAAACCAAGATCAATCAAGAACACATAAGAATCAATTATAAAACAATTAGGCCTCACGATTCATAAACTAATGATTGTTATTCCATGCCGATATATAAATTAGCTACTTATAATAATTAAACCAAACAAATAAATAATATAATTAATAAACATAATTAAAACAAACTGAAGAGGAATGAAAACAATAAACTGAATAATGGCGGAAACAGTAAAATCAAACCAAGAAATTTAGATGTCCTCACGAGGAACAGAGCTAATGTCTCCCCTTATTACCAATCTCCTCTCGACCGTGTATATTTATATACACCAAACCAAAACCAAATCCAAATTAACTTCTAATTATTTTTTTCTTATAGAAGAAATAAGGAAATAAGATAATATCTATTCTAATTCTAAATAACTAATTCCTACAATTAAGGAATTTTAAATGGAAGGAGATAATACAATCCTTATCAATATGGGCAGTGAATATATTTATTTCCTTCAAATCCACATCTCTTCAATAATTCACTTTTCACCCCACCTCTCTTCCTTCATCCCTGGAAAAATGTCTTATAAAATAAGAACAATTTCCATTGGAGCACATCGCCTCATTAAAAACCTTAACCTGGAAAACCCAGTGGGAAAAAACCGTTGGTTAAGGGAAAAAGAGTACAATGTATAGCTCCCTCTCAATTATCCGCAATCAATGAATTCCTGCACCAAAAACACCTTAAAGTGCAAATTATATCTCAATAAAATCATAATAATCCCACAAAATATTAACACAATATAACACACATCATGTTGCATCCATAAATAACACTTATTCTCTATATATACATGTGTGGTACGTATGCATGGCGGGGAGATATAGTCAAACAAGAAAATACAAATATGACCAGGGAAAAAGACAATATTTTCCCAGTTATACATAGCAACAAAAAATACAGGTACTCAAAAGTATTATGCCGATTTAAGCCTAGAACAGGAGGGATTCTCGATTGTATTATCCTCGAAGGGAACTCGTGTAACCCAAGGCTGTAATAAGGTCGAATTACTCTTTAAGCAAAGCGTATGTAACGCGACTTACATCGATATCCATAAAAACTTTTACCACAATCATTCAAGCATGATTTTGTTATTCCATTGGAATACATTATTACATCACCTATCCTATGTGAGAGAAATAATATCAACATTTAAGGAAGATGATGCATTAGATTGATGATGTTAATTAACTTTAACTAAGTCCCCCCTTTCATTTTTTTATTATAATGCACATGCCAATGAGATTATTTGTAGGATAAAAGGATGCGTCAACTAACTTTAAAATCAACCTGATTTCGGTTTTTTCCAAGTTGAGTTGCTTATTCTTTTTTGGGTCTTTTTTCTATATAAAAAAAAAAGTAGTAGCCCATTTTAACTAAAAATCCATCATTTTTATGGCAATCAATTATTGTATTTGCTGCTAGAGAAGGAAAACACACGTTTCTAAGGTGATACATAGCTCCTTTTACTGAAGTACTTGTATTTTCAAATAAGAACTTCTTGTTAATTTCTGAGATATTAATTTTCAAATAAAAGCTTTTGATGATGGTAATTGGTGTCAAACTCATGGAATCATTCATCAACGTAGTTGTGTTGGAACACCCCAACAAAATGGGATCGTTGAACGTAAGCATCGTCATCTTCTGGATGTTGCTCGAGCCTTACGTTTTCAAAGTCATTTACCTCTTTCATTTTGGGGTGAATGCATTCTTACTGCTGCCTTCTTGATTAATAAATTACCCACAAAGATTCTTCACTTTAAATCTCCTCATGAAGTATTGTTTGGCACATCTCCATCGCATTCATCACTACGAGTATTCGGTTGTTTATGTTTTGCCAAAAATATGTATATACGACATAAATTTGACCAGCATGCTAAGCCTGGTATATTCATTGGCTATCCTTTTGGTCAAAAAGGATATAAAGTTTATGATATTTCTACTCGTCGAATTTATGTCTCTCGCGATGTCATTTTTCATGAATCCATATTTCCTTATAGCAATGTTTCTACTACATCCTCATCTAGTTCTTCACCTCCTATTCCAATTAGTATCACCCCTTTAAATGATGATTTTACTGATACTATTTTGGAACCTATTTCAAGTCCGTCGCCATCTCCTGCGACTAATGTTGACTCCATTCCAGCTCCGGGTCCACCATCTTCTCCTGCGCCTATCACTTCTGATTCTACTCCTTCCAGGCCTGACCGTCCTGTGCGAGATCGTCGTCGTCCGTCTCGTTATAATGATTTTATTTGCACCAATGTCTCTTTGTCTACTCCACATCCTCTCGCCAAACACTTCTCTTTAAGCACTTTAAGTTCTACTCATCGTGATTTTATATCCAAAATAATTGATCACACAGAACCAAAAACTTATTCCCAGGAAGTTAAATCTCCTCATTGGCGAGATGCTATGTCCTCTGAAATTCATGCTCTCGAAACTAATCGTATTTGGTCTTTATGCCATTTACCTCCTGGAAAATCATCCATTGGATGTAAATGGGTCTACAAAATAAAATACCATTCTGATGGCTCAATCGAGCGTTATAAAGCCCGTCTTGTTGCAAAGGGTTATAATAAAATTGAAGGAATTGATTATCACGACACGTTTGCACCTGTTGCCAAACTCGTCACTGTACGTCTTCTTCTCTCAATTGCTGCAATTCGCGGTTGGACCCTTCATCAACTTGATGTCAATAATGCCTTTCTCCAAGGTGACCTTCATGAAGAAGTCTATATGAAGCTCCCTCCCGGTTTTCATCATAAGAATAGTAACCTGGTTTGTAAATTACATAAATCCATTTATGGCCTTAAACAAGCCTCTCGACAATGATTTTATAAATTTTCTTCTACTCTTAAATCACGTGGTTTCCATCAATCGACTGCAGATTATAGACTATTCACATATATCAAAGAAAATATCTCTGTATTTGTTCTTGTTTACGTTGATGATATCATCGTTACTGGTAATAATTTGTCCATCATTAATGAGACTAAACAATTTCTTGCTAGTTCCTTTTTTATTAAAGATCTTGGCACTCTTCGTTACTTCCTTGGTATTGAAGTCTCACGTTCCAAACAAGGTATTTTTTTTTATGTCAACGTAAATACGCTCTCGATATTCTTTCTGATTCCGGACAGCTGGGTTCTCGCTCTTCTCCTTTTCCTATGGAACAAAATCTTCATTTACTTCCCAATGAAGGTACACCCCTTCCTGATCCATCTATTTATCGACGCCTCGTGGGTTGTCTTCTCTATCTGACGGTCACACGTCCTGACATTCAATATGCCGTTAATACTCTAAGACAATTCATGCAAAATCCATATTCTACCCATCTTGATGCGGCAAATCGTGTTCTCCGCTACCTTAAAGGGTCTGTTGGTAAGGGAATACTACTTTCATCAAATAGTTCTCTTTCTCTCGTTGGTTTTGCTGATTCTGATTGGGCTGGTTGCCCCACTACTCGTCGCTCTACCACGGGATACATCACCATGCTTGGTTCTAGTCCTATTTCATGGAAAACAAGGAAGCAACCTACAGTTTCCCGCTCTTCCGCTGAAGCTGAATATCGCTCTCTTGCTACTCTCACTACTGAAATACAATGGCTTTATTATCTTCTCTCTGACCTTGGATTTCCTCCTCGACAACCTATACGAGTTTACTGTGACAACCAAGCTGCTCTTCACATTGCTAGTAACCCTGTTTTCCACGAACGTACGAAGCATATTGAACTTGATTGTCACTTCGTCCGCGAAAAGATGATATTCGGCCTCATCTTCACCAGCTACTTACGTTCATCTGATCAACTTGCTGATATTTTTACCAAGCCTCTTGGTGCAGATATCTTTCGAAACATTATTTCCAAGTTGGGTGTGCTCGACATTTCTCCCCCGACTTCAACTTGAGGGGGGTGTAGAATAAATATTAGTTTTAAATATTAGTTTTGTATATTTAGTAAACTTAGTCAGCTATACGACCTATTCAATAGGATTAGTTAGTCAGACGCAATCCATGATCCCAGAGAGTTAGGATCAATTAGTTGAAGTACAACTTGTATAAATAGATACGTTTTTATCAATAGAATTCTACACACCTAATTCCGGATATTATAATTAGTTAATTAGTTTTTACCAAATTCTATATTGGTGTCCAGATCAGGGAAAATTGTTTGTGTGCCTTGTTCCCAAAAACCATATGCATTAAAAGATAATAAAGTACACATAAAAAAACATTGATGGATCATTTCCATTTCTAACAACAGTTGCAGATCATGAATCCAACACGATTCATCATCATTCATTATTCAAACATTCATAAAATTAGAAAAACATACTAAATGCATTACTCTTGGCCATTGTTAGCCTGGCCACCGGAACCTCCAGTAGCACTAGAAGGTCCATCCCCAGCCGAGAGCCCGGAAATAAAACCACCAAAGAACTGAAAATTTTCATTGTTCTGAAGAATGGTTGCAAGGATGTCATCCTTCTGAATGGTGTTGCGGCCTTGGTTCAGAGAATTGAGCCATGAGCGGAGCGTCATATCGAGAATGAAGAGTTCACAGGCCTTGGATAACATGACGGGTGCCTCTGCAGAGACCATGTGGACATCTGGAACAGCCTCCACGACTCTCTTGATTGGGGCCAACGGTAGCTGGGGTTTTTTTATGTCAGGTTTCTCTAGAATCTCTAGGTTTAGTTTGTTCCAAAATAATTCAAGCAGTTGTTGATTTTGTGCCGCCATTGCCACTTCCGCTGCTTGTTCCTGTTGCTGTTGTTGGAAGTTGTTTTCCATTGCTTCTTCTATTGCTTGCTGTTGTTGCTGTTGTTGGAGGTTGTTCATTGATGGATATTACTAAAGTAAATGACTCGGGAGGAAGAGGAATGTGACTAATGTTGTTGGGAATGAACCCTTTTATAGGAAACTCACTAAACAATCCTCATTTTTCCTTGTTTCAAAAAGTTATTTTCTTTTTAGTCATGCATGATTTTCATGAATAGTTTTGGCCTTTTCGATTTGTGAAAAAAGCTTTACCTGTAACGGTCATTTAAGTGTGTTATATCACAAAACAATTCTCATGTTTCCTTGTTTCAAAAAGTTATTTTCTTTTTAATCATGCATGATTTTCATGGACGGTTTTGGTTTTTTCGATTTGTGAAAAAAACTTTACCTTCAACAGTCATTGTAGTGTGTTAGAAAATGTGGCCTGAATTCTAAAAAGATATATTTTGTGGTAAATGAAAACCACGTGATAGTAGAACCCAACTTTTTTTCAATTTTAATTTTCACTGGAGATAATAGATCTAACTTTAACATATGTGTACAAGCGTATTTATAATCAATCTGGTTTTTCAAATTAATGGAGGGCAGTATATTTATCTTTATAACATCATGCTCTCATACAGATATCAATTAATAGGCAGTAACTGGAGGAAAATCAAATTTTTAGGAATAGATTGATTAGTTTGTTTCCACATAAGTAATAGGAATAAAACGATTCTGCTATAATGCTTTAAGGATTAACTGTGTTACATATATTATTCATTTTTACTTATATTAAATGTGTAGCAGTGAATAATAGAATTAAATATTAATTGTGGCTCGTGTTTCTACGATCATACTGAAACTAATCAGGCGCGTTGTTCATCCATTTTTAACAATTTGATTTGTCCAAATAATGGAATAGACAAAGTAAAAAAAATCAAAACTATTATAACATTCAAAAGTGTTGTATATATGGAAATGGTGATCGAAACACGGATATAAGGGAGATAATGTGTAGTTCTCGGCACCAAAGGCTTTTTCCTGGCCTTCAGCATTACGAACTTATGTTGTGCCACTACTTGGTCCAGAATCAAGGTCATGATTTGAACAGTATGAATCTTAGGTTCGTGCACTTGATTTAAAAAAATTTAAAAGTCACATAAGTTACATACCTCTTTCTTGTTGTCATGAATATTGTTCTCTTGCTTAGTAGACATGGTGGTGGATTACAGGTGGATAATAAATGAATATCCAAATTTCACATATGTGGACATTAAAATAATATTAGCTAAAGAAATTCATAGTTGATTATCTCTAATAACATATGTTGGTGTTCGATCTAGATACCCTGGATTAGTTCTTGTTAGTGTAATTAATTACCAACAACATAATCAAACAAACAAAGAGCCAACTTGAATCGACTAATATTTCAAATACTCGTATCTATTTTTAACATAATAAGGACACAAAATTTAAACTAAAATTTTCTTTATTTTAACTGAAACTTAATATACCGGTAGTCAAGAGCAGAGGGGCGACGTCGGATCGCAATCGAAGTTGTTGGAACTGATATCTATTAGCACTCGACTATTGTCTTGTTGTTGTTCTTCATGGCGGTTATCTCGCTGGGAGTTTGTCGCGGCAGCCATGGAGGTTGGAGTTTGTCGCGGCAGCCATGGAGGTTGACGGAGGGGGGGGGGGGGCAAGTTGTGATGTGGGGTTTTGTACTAGTTAGAGGAAACAAGGCCAAGGGTTTCTCACCACAGACTTTGAATTGGTTACAAGGGCGATGGAAGGGACTTAGCAGCAACATCAACGACAAGTGGTGGTGCCTTCGGGTGAGGGAGAGGTCGAGTGAGGTACGGTTCGAAAAGTAAATATTTTAAGAGCAATAATTTTAATTTGTATTCAAAAACATAATGACGTCATCTAAATATATTTTTGCAAGCCTATTTCAGTAGTGATCAAAGTTAGTTGCCATTACAGGTCTCCCTTCTTGGATTAGGAGAACAGTGAAAAGTTCAATGGTAAAACACAAAAACTCTGCCTATAGGCTCCACGGACATCGCAATCAGCAAGTAGCTGGATAGCACACCATGCCTTTAGAGCTAGGGACATGGAGCTCAAGGCCTCAAGGGATGCCAACATCAAATACTGGAATAGAGTGTTTGCATTGTTGTTACTCAGGACACAATAAAAATAGAAACCAACGACTTGGTGGAGTGAAAACTCAATCTAGCTTATATTGCAAAAGAGGTAACCGAGTGTGAAGTTCATTACTCCACATATATGTTGTACGGAAGTAATTCCAAGTGCCAACTATAAGAACAAAAGGAGGTAAAAGAAAATAGGGCTAGTAGGCTGGATATATGTGTGTGTGTGTGCCTCTCTACTGGCTTGCACTACAACTAGGAAAGCAATAAGTATTTACAAGCACTGAAAGACTATCTGTTACAGAGAGCTTGGGACAAGAGTCTTCTCAGGACTACGTTCAGTGGGTTAGCCCGTGGTGTGAGGTAGGGAGTTTGGACCAAAGCCGCCCCGTAACATCTTCCCCAACCTATTGTAACATTTTAATAAGTGTTACAAGAAAGGTGTCATGATAGCTCTAATTTGTAGCAGTGTATATTGTTCTAGTCCTTTGAATACAACGTTCTATCTAGTTTTTTTTTATAAATTAGATCTTTACACTTGTGAGGGAATGGGCTACGAAGGCGGTTCTTTTTTATTTTTTAAGAACTGCCTTACAAAGAGGGTTCCAAAGACGAAACAATATTTAAAGGCGCTTCAATCATCTTTAGGGGGTTCATGGTTAATATGAAATAAAAATTGATTTCAAAAGGCAGTCCAATATTCTTTTATAGCAGTTCAGAATGAACCACATTAACTGGCTTTTCATTCAAAATTATTAAAGCTCAAGTTGTAATAAATCATACTTTCAGCCGCGGTGGCAGATTTAGAAAATAGATTTATTGGGGCCACATTAATAATGGTTAATGTATATTAGAAAATAAAATATATGGTTAAAATATATTAATGAAACGTTAATCATAGTATAAATAACATAGTTTTACAATGTTTCTTTCAAAAATTTAATATTTCGATAACGTTTGATAACTATTTCTTCAGGAACTCAATAAGACGTACTTTTTTCGAGCAATTAGACAATCATGGATTGAACTAGGAATATTTCATTCCATTGCACATGATTATTACATCATTAAGTTGTATATAATGTATATTTAGATTTCTCCTATCAATAATTTTCTTGCAAATTCTCCAAAAAAAATTGATTAAAACAAGAAGGGTGCAAACAGACTCTTAAGGCTCTTAAGGCAATTATCATGTGAGTATTTTGTTTTATGATGATAAATGAATTGAATGATAACTTGCCAAATTTTTATATTCATAAACATAAAAAAAATCGTTAGGAAATGTAATAGAAGATAAAGAGAAAAGTTTTAAATGATAATACTTATGTCAAATATATATTTATTTAATATTATTGAAAATTTATTTATAAATATTAGTAACACATGTGCAGTTAAAATTTTAAAAATATATAAAAATTAGAGACTATTAAGCATTAAATGTGGGGGCACGTGCCCCCACCCTGGACCCGCCAGTTCGTTTAGACCACGGGTTAACTTGAAATTGATATCCCCATTCTCTTCTTTTTTGCTTACTATGTGCTCGTCTCATCCTGTTTTCCCTCACGATGGGTGTGGATCAGGGAAACTTTTGATGGTAACCACTAAGAGTTTTTGCAGATCTAGAGTTTTTGGCTATGGTAACTGCTGTCCAAATTTAGGAAGATTGTTCTTAAATATACTTGTATTAATCGAATAGGAAAGTTCATTTTGTTTAGTTGTTGCTTCTAATTTGTAAATTAATTTTACTATATCATGCTTCTTCTTAGACTGTGGTGGAGTATGCAGTTGGTGTGAAATTTTATGTCTGTTTGTTAATTTTGTTAAAGTTCAAAGCTTCAGGGAACCGTACATACTGCAAACTGATTTTTTAAGCCCCTCTGTAACAACTCCTAAATCGGAACTGATTTGAAGAAATTTTTTATTTATCGTCCCTTGTCCCACATGGAAAAAAGGCAAAGTCTTGGGAAAGACGGTCTTTCCATATGCTTATGGAAAGACGGGTCTTAATTAGAATAATAAAAGGTAAAAGGTCTTAGTTGCAATATTAAAGTTTTAGTATGAAACATGTAGTAGTTATAAAATTTATAACCCGGTTCATGCAACCCGAAAATTTTATCTTAATTTATTCTAATTTACACTTTAAACCTTGGTCTTTCCATAACTTATGGAAAGACCGTCTTTCAAGAGACGGACTCTGGAAAAAATGTATAAAACTCTATATCTAAAAACTCAAAAATTGATTCGTGTAAATGTAATATTAAATAAGCCAAAGAGAGGTAGTTGTAATATAAATTGGACAGTGTGATCTATATAGCTGATGCGGGGTGGATGGTCTTCGACCTAGCCATCAACAGTAGCACGCAACAATCTGGCAAATCTAATTTAAAATCGTATAATAGTTTGAAGGAAATTGTATGCTTTTATTTATATATTCTTATCTCCATTTTTGTGCATGAATATTCAGGCATCTGTGAGATACAATGAAAAAGATTGGAAAATACTTGCATTTTTGTTAGCATACACAAAGAATGCATGCAATAATAGAAAATCAATACCACATGATTCTCAACACACTGATGCATTAATTAATAATAGAGCACATATAGAAGAAGATTGAAGGACCATCTTCATTTCTAAGAGCAGATGAAAATCATGAATCCAACACATGTGATTCATTATTATTAAAACATTCTTAACATTAGGAACACTAATTAAAAGAATCAATACTGGACTTTTCTAGCCTGACCGCCGGAACCTCCTGTAGCACCAAAAGGCCCATCCCCAACCAAGAGCCCGGAAATGACCCCACCCAAGAACTAAAAAAATATCATTCTGCTTAAGAATTGTTGCAAGGATTTTATCCTTTTTAATAGTGATGTGGTTTTGGTCCAGAGAACTGAGCTATGACGAATGCCATATCGAGAATGAAGAGTTCACAGGCCTTGGAAAGCAAGGCATGTGCCTCTACGGAGACCATGTGGACATCTGTAACGGCCTTCTTGACTCTCTTTTGATACAGGGCAACGGTAGCTTAGGTTTTAATCTCTAGGTTTAGTTTGTTCCAAAATAATTCAAAACAAATGTTGATTTTGTGCCGCCATTGCCATTTTCGCTGCTTGCTATTGCTGCTGTTGTTAGAGGTTGTTATCCAATGATGCTTACGCTGCTTGCTGCTATTGCTGTTGTTGGAAGTTTTTGTCCATTTATTGAATTAAACTGCCCGGGAGGAAGAGGAAGGTAACTAGTGTTGTTGGGGATGAACCCTTTTATAGGAAAATCACTAAACAATCCTCATGTTTTCCTTGTTTCAACTTGTTATTGTCTTTTTAGTCACTCATGATTTTCATGGATGCTGTCCATTTTTTCGATTGTGAAAAAAAGCTTTAACATTAACAGTCATCATAGTGTGTTAAAAATGTGACCAAAATTCAAAAAGGTGTATGTTGTGATAAGTGAAAACCCCGTGATAGCAGAGCCCAACTTTTCTAATTTTAATTTTCTCTAATAATAATAGGTTTAGTTAATTTGAACACATATTTCAAGTGTATTTCTTAATTATCGCCCTTGTTTTTCAAATTAATGGGGTTAATGTAATGTATATATCTTTATAACATCGCCCCCTCATAGAAATCAATAGGCGGGAACTTGAGGAAAATTAGTTTTTCAAGATGGATTAATTAGTTTGTTTCACATAAGTAATAGGAATAAAATGGTTAAGTTATAATGCTTTAAGGATCAACTTTGTTACATATACTATTCACTTTTACTTATATAAAACGTGTAGCATTGAATAAAAGGATTAAAGATTTATTGTGGCCCGTGTTTCTTCGACATCATACTGAAAGCAATCAGACCCTCTGTCCATCCATTTTTGAGCAATTTTGTCCAAATAATGGAATGGAAATAGTAAAAAATAAAAACTTTAGGAACTTTCAAAAAGTTTTGTATATATGGAAAGGGTGATAGAAACACATAATGTGTAGTGCTCGACACCGAAGGCTTTTTACCGGCCTTCAATTTTACAATCTTATGTTGTGGCACTACCTAATTTAGAATCAAGCTCCTGATTTGAACCAATTGAATCTTAGTTTCGTGCACTTGATTAAAATTATTTTTTTTAAAGTGATATAAGTTACATACCTCTTTCTTCTTGTTGTGAATATTGTTCTCTTGCTCAGTAGACATCACTAGTGGAGGTGCCTTTAATGTAGTTCCATTGGACATTACAAGTTACGTTGGGGGTGACTTCTCTGGACATGCCTTTCATTGATGACGTTAGAAGACAGATCCTAGAGATACCTTCTGACGCACCAATGGAAGGCGGTTCAAAACCGTCTTCTAACGTTGGGGCGGAACCACTTTCTAAAAGTTCTGACCTTGTAATAGCATATTGTCCCTCAGACCAGGTCTCTGGTTACGAGCTCGTAATGTAAATCACACAGTCGGATCTTTGGGTCGTTACGAGCTCGGAACAAGCACGAATCCATCAGATGTAATGGTTGGTTCCGGACTCAGAATGGGAGTAATTTTGTCTGATCTATATACTTGTTAAGAGCTCGGAACTTGCGTGCATTCCGAGCTCAGATATGTTTTCTGTTCCTAATCCGTGCTTTTTAGGCTTTGGATCATTGAATTCTAGATATTATGTTCCGAACTCGGAATAAATTTTGGATAGTATGTTCCAAGTCTGAAACACTGGATCCGTTCTTCGATAATTTTACAATGAAGCAATGAATTATATTCTGAGGTCGGAACACTAATCGGAAAGTATGGTAAAAATAGTGCAATTTTGATACAATCTGGCTAAATGGAAGCCTCCCATACCAAGTCAAGATACACCAAAATAACTTGTCATTTCCACACTATCTATCAAAAATCTATAGACTATGCTTGGGCAGCAACAATCTATAGATAGGAATAGAAATCTAAGAAAATCTATTCCAATGACAATGTCATCAAATATACTAGCTACTTAAACCACTCCTACGTTGGGATTTCCAATGGAATTGGAATTAGCATTGACAATATACCTTGCCAAGAAATTTCTTGCCATGTTGACATTAGTTTGCAAATATGGCTTCTCATCCTTTTTAAAAATCTGTGAATTTGGGAATGTTATTAATATGTGTAGTAAACCTATAGCATTGAAACAATGGAAGAAGATCTTATTCAAATCTTACATCTTTGATTTTAAGAAAATCCATACGGATTTGTTGAAGACACTCTGCTGCGTATAGCATTATGTAAAACCTGCACTCTCAATCTGTCACTTGTTTCTTGTATTATTTATTAGAAAAGAATAAAACCATCATATCAAAACTTTAGAATTCTAGAATCTAATTGAATTGTAAACATGAAAAAAAAAACTTCACCTTGCTCTCGATTATATCCAAACTCTTTGTACTAGATTCGGTGGGGAAATTGACGGAAGCATCCAAAATTTTAATAAATGACCCGGAAGGTTGATAATGTAGATGATCCATCCAATAGACGAGGTTATTCTCCAGGACAATAAATATTAATCTCCAATGGTCTCTACAAGAATGTGATACATTAAAATGATCCAAAATAAAAGTATGTTCAAAGTAGATTTGATATGTGACCATTACCTCTCAATGTATCGGGAGACAAATATTTTCTTATTTGTTCATCCAAGACTTTTGCGGATGTATTCGACCCGCCCTTTGACCATGTTTCCAATTTCTTGTGTCATCACGGGGCACAAATACTCTATCCACCCTTTCTCCCTTTAGTTGGAAAAATAATACATTTACCTTTGAAATAGAATGAGAAAACCTTAATTGTAAAAATAGTAAAACTAATAAATTATTCCTTTGAACTATGAAAGTATATAGTACTTACAATACGTATAAGGACATTATGGTTTGATTAACTTGGTCATACCTCCACAAGTCTTCGAAGTCACTCCCTGCGGCAATTATTTCCCTCTTTTGACCAAATACGCATTCATTGCCCAAAAATGTGTAAGTTAAGATTACTTGGTGTCCGCCAATCAAATCATACAAGACTCTAACAAAGTGTGGCGAATCCTTCAAAACTTATGCCCTTGTGAGTGTGAGCTTAGCCTTCTTCGGTGTTTTGTGAACTATTCCTCATTCTGTTTTAGGCTTGACCTTCAAATGACCATACTTTGTAGGGTTCACATAGATTAGGCGACGAGGTCATAGGAGAAAAAGTCCTTCGGCAGTTCCCACATGCTTGTAGTGGCCGTTTGCAATTGGCAATAGGACGTTGAGGACTAGTGGCTTCTCCAGTGAGACTTTACATATCTCAACTCGAATTGGTACGGAGTGATGATGTCTCATTGACTTTTGAAAAATACCATCGTCAACGTGGATCGGCCTACCATTCTCCATTTGATCAATGTACAATTAGCACAAATGTGATGTCTACAACGGAAAAATAAATAAGTCAAACAAATGAAGTTAAATGAAAATCAATATTATTATAAGTATAAAATTTTGACCTGTTTATCGGCGGACATGATAATGAGGTCTACATTATTAACTACATGTCCTTGTGGAGGTAGAATAGGCTTGTGGTTAACCTCAACATCTCCCGGTTAGTGATGCGATCCTCTAGAAGGTGGAGTCCAACTCGGTGTTAAATCAGCTAAATTTTTGGGTATTGGGAGACCGGTGTGTTCAATTAACTTGCTGATCAATATATCTTGTTGCTCAATCTTTTTGTCTCGTGCAAGCGCTTCCTTTTGCAAGACGTGAACTCAGGATGGTTTAGCCTTCTTGTACAACCGTAGAATTCCGAATGCATTTCTTTGTGATAAGAATGATCCAACACCTCTTGCACAGCCCGGGTGATCTGGTTTTTCTGTAGCCTCGCGGAGAATGCCGTGCTTACCCTTGGCAATGAAATGCCCTTCCAATTACTTGATCTTTAATTTAGCCTAAGAAACATTTTTAAATAAAACATTTTAGTTTGTTTTGTTTTTTACATATATTCTTAAATGCAAACGAGATTAACGATGCTTACCACTCATCTGCAATTTCACGCTCTAGTTGCTTATCATATTCACCATTACTTTTTTGATGGCTAATCAGGAATAGATTGCACTGATCAATCTCTTCCTCATCCATGGGTATCACCAATGATCTTGCCTCCTCCTCGGTCTTTCCCCTGCAGATTTCTATTTGGACACCCCTTAATTAACTACAGGGCCACTAATCCATATCCACCACCACTCTTATGATGAGGTGTTTTTTTCCTTTGAAAACCATTGTTTTTCACTCCTCGTACCCTACATTTGTAGGCAACAATGTTTTTTCAAAAAAAAAAATCAAATATATTCTGTCAAAATAAAATTAGCAACATTTATTTGGGCTCGGATTTTCATCATTCTCCAAAGCTCGCCTCTTGTGGATCTCCCAACTTTAGGGTTGAATATGTGTATAAATAAACCATGGATAATCTCCTTTCCTAGTATAGAAAATGTAATCTCGCGATAAGGTATATTTGTGCTCCCTCCAATTCTTCGCCATTATGGTCGCTGCCCTCTTTTTTAAATTATCCATATTCAGGGCATCGAACTCAAATGGTCTGTACATGGATTGAAATCAAAGTTAATAATTAAACATTAATGTAGGATATTATTTAATTATATTTGTAGTTAAATAATTTCAAATACCATAGTTACACTGCACTCCGTCCAAAGATCATCTTTATATTCTTTTGGAACCTTGTGCCAACTATCGTACTTGATGTCTATCCTTGTTCTACCAACCTTCCCTACCCAACTAGACCATTTAGCTCGTTCTTCTGATATACACTTTCCACATTTGTTGAAAATTAACAAAGTTAATTCTTTTCTATCCATTCTCCTTTCTAATGTTCTACAATGGGTTCTAGCAAAACATCCCACCTCCGACCCCTTCTCATCATCATCACAACCTAGGTTTTTTGAATCTCCACCTATTGGACCCACATGTCCATCACGAGTCCTCTTCCGTGACATTGAACTACCTAACAACATACATCACAATAAAAAAAACTAGGGTTTCATTTTTACAAATGGAAATCTAAATTTTATGCTTGTATTTACATATATCAAAACTTACAAAAAAATACATAGACATTTCAAGATATAATAACCCTAGCTAGAATTCATATAGTATAAGAAAGAATATGGTGACATGTATACCTTTTTATCCAAACAATTCAAAGATTGATGTGAAATTTTCTTTGACTACTTAAGAACATTCATGAACTTGGAAACCCTAACCCATGGATTGCCTTTGCTTTTGTAAAACCCTAACCCATGGACTTTGGATGTGATTATCACAAATTTAGTAGGGTTTTATGTAGTTAGGAGCATAGATGAAGATTGGGGGAAGATTTTTTGAAGGGATCAAAGATAGAAGAATGGAGGAGGGTTTTTGAGGGGAAAATTGGAGGGAATTTGTGGTTTTTAGAATGGGTATTAAATGCCCATTTCAAAAGCAGCTTTAATGCAATTTAGAAGTTGTGAACGATAAGGTGTTCCGAACTCAGAACTGAGTTACACATTCGGAAGAGGGTCGGTTCTTCAATAACTCAAAAAGAACAAGTTCCACACTCGGAACTCATTCTGAGTATATAAAAAAATCCAACGGGCAAATCATTTCAATCGTGCCCAAGTGAAAGAACCCAACTTCTCAAGTTCCATATCCTAGAATTCCAATCAACCCAAAATCCGATCTCGAGCATGGCTAGGTACAGAGGTGGACATTCCAGCGGTGGATATGGGGATGCTAATACACATAGTCAGAATCCAAATGAAGAATTGGGGCAATTGTACCTATTCTTCAATACCGATGCGGGGGCGAGGTATGTTCAATTCCAAATTAGGAAATATGGCAATCCTAGAATTATTGCTAGTGTGGATATTGAAGATCTAGTGCTTGGTTATTTGATTGATTATTTGAAGCCCTCTTGTTTCACTAAATTAGTGAACTTGGAAGAACCTGTCCATTATGACAAGGTATTCCAATTCTACGCTAATCTAGGGAAGAGTAGAAACAATAGAGATCTCACTATGGTAAATGGCGTAACGATTCCCGTTACGAAATTTAGCACAAATGATGTCTTAGGTTGTGAGTACATTAACCCTAGCAAACTTATTCCGGGCGATGGGAGTAAGGTTCCAATAGAGATATTTTACCAACAAAGTTGGCCTGTTGTTAGTGAACTCACCCCTCTATGCCCAGTTGAAATGGCTCGCAAATATTTTGGTCATATGGGAGAAGTTGCAGGGTGTGCTGATGAGTATAATGTGGAGGGTTTTGAGTGTTAGGAATAGGTTATTATTTGAGTGGATCTGCCAGAATATCCTCCCATCGGGTGGTCATGCGTGTGAGCCGACCATAGGGAACTTGATGTTGTTCTACTATGTCTTAGAAGGGATGAATTTAAATCCTTGGTATACAATTTGGATGTACATGCTTAAGGCGGCTGCAGGGAAGAAGAAGGATCTCCCGTATGGTGATTTGATAACCACTTTGATTAAGAAATGGAAAGTGATCCATGTCAACAAGTCACTCCGTTTGATATACTACGATGAGACTTGGTTTGATCACAAGCATCTTGTGTTGGATGCGGACAAAAAGTGGTGAGTTCGTAACATTCCCAGGAAAGCCACCAAATCCACTAAGCAAGCAAGGGAAGCATCAGTGGATAAGGCCAAAGGATCTTCCTCACGTAAGTACATTGAAAATAAATCCCTAGGTTATTAGAGTGCTTGTACACCTTCTCTTCATTATATGGTTATAAAATTATTGTTTTTGTACTCATAGATATAATGGTGCTGGTGAGAATGGGGGTTGGATGGAAACATTCAAAAAATATTTGGCCTGCATCAAGAAGGATGTCAGTTCGGCTAAAAATGAAGTTGCAGTAGCGGAAGCACGTCGCTCAAAAATTGTTGATTCCACAAGCCTCCCCATAAAATTCAGCGATGATGAGTCCATGCTGAATTTCATACTAGAGTACTCAAGCGGTGATAGTGATGATGATATGGAGGATGAGGAGTTCGAGGATGGTGGAAATGGTGATGAGACTTCAAGTTCGCCAGTTGGTGGAATGGACTACGACAATGAAGAAGATGAAGACTAGTTTTAATGTGATTGCAAAAAGTATTTGATATGTAATTATTGAAATGCTGATGTGAATTTGTTGAATTTGTACTAGTTTAACCTGACTGATTTAAACTAAGTTTTTAATTTGTCGAGTTTGTTATGTGGATCGTGTTTCTATGTATCATATTTGGCAAAGCAATTATTGGTGTCAGGGAGTCAAATGTTGTTTTTGTGTGAATTAGAACTGCATGTAATGGCAAACCATGTTATCTTACCAAAGTTTCCGAGCATGTTCCGAATCTAGAACGTAGTCTTTTCTTTACAAATGATGTCCAAAGACACAGTTTAGAGCTCGCAACTATGTTTTCCAATTTGGTACACTTTTTAACTGAACAAGTTTTGGACTTGGAACCGACGTTCAGAAATCATTTATCGTTTCTGATCCAACGCTGGAATTTAAAGCTTGGTAAGTCATATACCTTTTTTTAGTCACAGAGGGTCTTATGAGGTCGGAACATAGGTTCCAAAATCTTTTTTTCTGTACTGAAACTGCAATGCTGACCTTTATGGCCAATTTTAATTTTTTGGGTCACAAACATACTTCTGAGCTTGGAACACAAGTTCCAGAAATGTTTGTGATATCTGATCCTAAACTGCAAGCCTAGCCTTTATGGGCCAATAAATTTTTTGGACACATAGAAAATCTTCCGAGCTTAGAACAGCGGTTCTGAAATCTTACTATTTTTTTGGATTTCAAACTGTGAGAATGACTCTCAGTTAACCTTTTTAAAATTTTGATTAACAGAGGGTGTTACGATCTTGGAACTAATGTTATGAATTATGCAATCTTTTCTAATCTCCTTTTTCAAATTATTTCACAAAGGTATAACAGAGTTTCGAGCTCGGAAGCCTGCACATAAGTAAAAAAAATGCGATTAAAAATTTTCAAAACACAAATTCCAAACCCTAACACATTTCCGGTGGCGAAAGAAGAAAATTAAGGCTTTTAAATTCACAATTTGGTGGGTGACAATGTCAACATCAAATGCTGGTGCTCCGATTCATGGAAGGAGGTCGAAATCAACAAGAGGCAGATGTGAACATGGCACCAACCCAGGCTATGACACTGGAAAGTTCGTATCTCTTCAATCGGAAAATAGGTACAATGCTTTAAGAAGTAGTGAAAAATTGATGAATTGTTATGTACTAGACCTAAATGTTCACCATAGCATAGGGTTAGCCGACCCCTTACAAAAATTGGAAGGCAAACATGTTTTAAAACTACTGACACTGAATTAACCGTCTTACTTTGATGAATTTTGTCAATTTTATAGCAACTTGTATGAGATTGAGGGGGGCAGTGCGTATTGAACTAAGGTCAATGGTTTCAATGTGGAGCTTAGCTCGTGGATAATAAATAAAATAATAGATTGTCCCCATAAGGGTCCCGAGGATTATTATCCACAATGAGAGAATGGTCTATTAGATGATGTTTACGATAGGGGTGAGTGGACTTTGATTGATGAGTATCCTAGGATAGATCCCGTAGAATGTAGTGTGTGGTATTTTCACCGTAATACGCATGATCTAGGATGGCCAGAGTCTTTTAGTTTGGAACACCTAGTACCCGACGATCATATTGTGTGGGACTTCATAGCTAGGTCAATCATTCCCAAATCTGGCCACATCACCAAGCCTACATATGCCACACTTATGTTATTCTACTACATAATGGAGGACCATAGAACTAATCCTCGGTTGGCTATTATGTCACATATGTTGTCGGTTGGTACCTCGAAGAAGGTAATTAAGAGTTTTCCGTATGGGAACTTGATTACCTCTATTTTGAAGAAAGTGGAGGGGTTTGAGTTAAGTGGGGAATAAAAATATTGCAATTTCTACGACAAACAATATTTTTTGAAGAAAAAATAGGTATTAGTGGAGAACAAGTGGCATCACAAGACACCGGTATCTGCTGAACCGAGCAAGAGGCGCAGATTCGAAGAAGGTAATATAATTGCACTACAATCATAAAAATAGCTCACTACATCATTCAATTGTTATGTTATTCTAACAGCTTATCAATCAATCTTTTGTAGATGATTCCGTTCTTCAATTTATGAAGGCCATGAAGAGGGTTTAGAAATGGGTTCATGATGAGGTGTCCCAATTGAAAGAGCTTGTGTGGACACTTGAGCCGAAGCAGAGAGCATATGAAAGAGACCTCAAAGAATCCAAGAAACCACCACTTAAGAGAACTTATTCCTTGTAATGTCCATTTGATTTATTTCTACTCTAGGACCTCTAAATTTGGTTGTTAAATTTTATAATACTCTATCTTCTTGATTTGGATGTTGATTTTTTTTACTCTTATGTTTTGAATCCTAAACATGTTAACTTTCTGAGCTATTTTGATTATTATTTACCATGTATGAACATGCATTTTTAGTGTATTTAGAATCCTATATATGCGGTTGGAATGGAAATGTAATGAAAATGTTAGCTGGCTATGAATGATGGATAAAATTACACTGACCATAGCTCCAGAAGTAGTTCCGAGCTTGGAAGTGAATCTTTGCGAATGGTCAAATTCAAAATAAATTGTAAAATGGCGCTAAAAGTTTACCTTACACATCTTCTTCTTCTTTTTTCAACTTCCTGTTTGGCGCTGTTTGGTCATCTTTCTGTGGTTGTCGACCCATACAACTTCATTGTAGTCTATGTGATCCACAAACTCGTGCAAACTAGCATCATCCTCTTGGAGTAGAAAATCTTCTTCATCTGGCCCAATTCCAGTATTTGTACCAAAACCAATCAAATCCTCCTTTTCAAAATCCTCCACAAAAGCCCTCTTGTCCTCAACTACAATCTCCCACTGGGAATTAATAGGATCTTTTACATAGAAAACTTGATGAGCTTGTCCGGCCAATATGAATGGATCTTCTTTCCAACCTATCTAGCTACGATCCACAAGTATGAAACCCAGATCTTCCATTCTTTGACCATTGTTGAAATCAACCCATTCACATATTAAAACCGGCACTTTCATTGTAATATAATCAAGCTCCCAAACTTCCGTAATCGTACCAAAGTAGCTAGTATTGGCGTACATCGGATTGTTGTCGGCCATGCTACCAACATGCAAAGCTTAAAAAAAATGAAACTCCGCTATTCATAGAGACTCCTTTATCATTCATTGATTTTGTACCAAACATAAAACCGTTGACATCATAATCCCCGAAAGATAGAACGGTACCCAACGGTCTCCGAGACAACCATTTGGCTGTTTCTGGATGCAGACTAGTGGATTCGTGAGATCGTAGCCAAGAAGAAAAAGTTCTAGTGTGTTGTTGAAGAACTCGTGCTTCATTGAAAGTGGGATTCAACAATAAAATTTCATCCATGTGAATCTCAATGTATGGGACAACATCCTCATGATTCCGAAAAACATACAAAAAAATGCTCTGAGGCGAAAATAGGGGCGCAACCTCACCACTGTTCATCATGGTCAATTATCCCCAGGTTTCTCTCCCGCTGCTCTTCTCCTCCGGCGAGGAGTCCGACATAAATGTTGGGCTCCTCGCCGGGAATCTTTTGATGTATGGTTTGCCTTCGTCCTCGAAGTAAGCAATCCCAGATCTGTGTTTCCCATTTTGCAGAATAAAGTTCGTATCTTCAACTTTTGGAAGAAAATCCACGTTTTGATCATGGATGCTTAAAACCCATAGCTTCTTTATGGGTTTTCTGGGAAGAAGGCCTGATTTTCGGTCTCCAAGTGGGAGATTATGGGTTCTAGAAGTTCGAATTTTGAACTTTTGGAACTCGGATTTGAAGACCCATAGCTTCACAATGGGTTTTCTAGGAAGAGGACATGACCACCGGTCTTCAACGGTGAAGATTTATGGCGGAGGAGGAACATTTATCCCGGAGGAAATCCCAACCGTACAGTGGAGGAAGATGGTGATGGATATGGCAACCTCTGGAGGAGGCCGCTCTTCTTCGAACATGGAGGAGGACGACTTCCGACTGGGAACCCTATCCAGCCCCGAATCTGATGCAAATTAGGGTTGAATACCCCAGTCCTCAATCTGGGTCACTCATGAGGAGAGCCTGGCGAACACCCACGTAAGTCTTGCTCTCCAAACTTATGTGGCTTTTGTCGTGTGGATGGGTGAGAATGGTGTGGATTTGTATACTGAATTTTGTATGGCTTCTCTTGTGCAATTTGTGCGGATGAATTTCTTGTGTGAATTTGTGCAAATTTGTTGTGCGAATTTGGGGGGGATGAACTTGTTCTACGGATTTACTCTGTGATTTTGTACTGAGCCTATGTAGATTCTGGTGGAATTCTAGGAATTGGTGGAAGTACTAGGTTTCATGTAGTACTCTGTTCCTTTGTCCTTGGTGTGGGAATGGTTTTTTCTGAATTTCTGTGGATTTGGGAGTGGATGGATGTTGGGGAAGGTTGTTTTTGTTTTATTTGGCGGTAATTGTACATAACTCTATTTTGCGTGCTGTGAAAATGAATGGATTTTGATGCTAAAACCGTGTGGATTGCTTTGCAACTTGGGTTTGTGTAGGTCTAAATTACGTGGACTCGTTTGGTAGCAGGACAGTGACGAATCTTAGGCTTAAAAATCATAGTGTTTGGGTGCTCTCATTCCAGCAAACATGTGTTCAAAACTCGGCTAACCTCTCACCGGCCTTGTTTGTTGTTCTTGATTGCACACCACGGCCGAATGCTATTCTTTTATGGGACTAAATTTCTGATCTGCTTTGCTACCTCATTAACACCCATGTATGGAATTGATGGAGTTCTTAAATGGAAAATATGGACTGATTCGTGAGGGGATGTTAACGAAGAATCTGTTAACGAAGAATCTATGCAGTTTATAACTCACATTATGTGGATAGTGGAAAGAATATGAAGTCCATGGGGGATTAGGATTAATGATGAATTCAAGGAATGTAGAATGCTAGTACTTGGGTGAACTCCTAATTGAGTCAGGGAAATTTGTGTTCAAACTCCGGGCACCCGATGGGCCTAGCTTGTTTCCATGCCAAGCTAGTGCACAGCTAACTCGTCGGACTTTCGGCCTTGCTTGTGTTCAGAACCTGGGCAACTTTCCTAGCCTCGCTCGTGCTCAGATCCCAGACACGGCCCGGCCTTATTTTCCTCATTTAATTGGGTTTTACACCCGTAGGCTATGTTCTCAACTAAGAATGCAGATTTATCCAACCCTATCATGAACATTCATTCGGAGGTCTTTTTTTCGGTGTGGGAATGTCATTGCTGGAAGAAGTACATACTTTGGGGCAAACCAGATTCAAGATTGATGTTAGGAGGTGTTCTGCGGTGCGTTGGTTGAATCTAGCCGAATTGGTGCATCGGCGGCCGGCCACGGTGGATTGATTTATTCGGAATCAACAATGATGGTTTACCCAAAGAGTAACACTTGTTCTTCAATTCATGAGAATATCGGGAAGAAGACGAATGGAAGAGCAGATTCTCGTAATTGGTGGTTTCTCAATTTTTGACCCAGTTTCCGGTGATTCACCGGTACCGAAAATACGCGTTCCAGGTGAGGAAGCGAATCTGGGTGCAAAGCCCGTTTCACAGTACTACCGGGTCGGAATAACCGGAAGAAAATAAAAGAGACGAAGGGCGGTTTGAGGGGTAGGCTGTTTGAGAGGAGAACGGCAGTTCAAGGGGTTAGTGGTCTAAGGACTGCCGGGTAACTCGAGGGGTTAGTGGTTTGAGGGATAAAGGTTAGTTCGAGGGGTAGGTGGTTTTGGGGAAGGTGGTTCGAGGGCTGACAGGGAGTTCGAGGACTGATGGGTGGTGCGAGGGTTATAGAGTTCGAGGGTTAGGTGGTTTGACAGATGGGTGGTTTGAGGAATGGGTTATTCGAAGGATGGGTGGTTCAAGGGTCGAAGGGTAGTTCGAGGGGTCCCGAGGGCCAGAGGTTCGAGGGGTCTCGAAGGCCAGTGGTTCGAGGGGTCTCGAGGGCCATTGGTTTAAGGGGTCTCGAGGACCAGTGGTTTAAGGGGTCTCGAAGGCCATTGGTTCGAGGGGTCTCGAGGGCCATTGGTTCGAGGGGTCTCGAGGGCCATTGGTTCAAGGGGTCTCGAGGGCCATTGGTTCGAGGGGTCTCGAGGGCCATTAGTTCGAGGGGTCTCGAGGGCCATCAGTTCGAGGGGTCTCGAGGGCCATCGGTTTGAGGAATCTCGAGGACCAGTAGTTCGAGGGGTCTCTAAGGCCATTGATTCGAGGGGTATCAAGGGCCAGTGGTTTGAGGGGTCTCCAGGGCTAGTGGTTCGAGGGGTCTCGAGGACCATTAGTACGAGGGGTCTCGAGAGCCATTGGTTCGAGGGGTCTCGAGGGCCATTGGTTCGAGGGGTCTCGAGGACCATTGGTTTGAGGGGTCTCCAGGGCTATGGGTTTGAGGGGTCTTGAGGAACAGTGGTTCGAGGGGTCTCGGGTGCCAGTGTTTCGAGGGTTAGATGGAATGATCCTCAAGGGTTAGTTTGAGGGGTCTCAAAAAAAACAAAAAAAACAACCTTTCCCAGGCAGCAACAAATTTCAGCCCTACCTTTTGGGCTGAAATTGTACTTGGTTTTCATTAAGTCACACTCGGTCCACACTCGTTAGAAGTCTGAGTCCACACTCGGTTTAGAAGGCCGTCGCCGCAACTCAGCGATGGATGGGATGAAGCCTGTGGGGAACAAACCACGGTTCGGAAGCCGGTTCACATCTCTGGTTATATGATTTTGGTACGAAGTAGGGGCTAGTGAGTTTGTTCTCATGCCTCTGCTGTTCTTTATATCCCTGTCACTAGGAAGGGGTGAGCATGTTCGACACCTAGTCGTAGCACGTAGACTAGGAGTTCTGTATTAGGATCTTTGTTGTAGTAGCGAGAGTGGGACATTGTGCCCATTCCCGTGGGAACTTCATTCACACGCCCTATGCTAGTGCTACACTTTTATGTGTTAAAATGGCATAGAGCTGTCCATTTGCTTAAAATGGAGTGGGCGATTCCAGAATCGCCGGGTTTGACACACGCCATACAAGCTGTGTCCGTTCTCTTCATCATTCGGTGGGATATTTTCGAGGGGATCACAAGGGTTATTGGCACTGCCTACGGACACCCTTCCTCTCCAACAATAGCCCCGGTCCACAACACGGGAATGCTGAAGGCCAACAACACCCCTCTTTCTTCATCTTAGGGGTGTATATGGTAGAAGCTACTCCACCCTCGGGGGTCCTGGCTTCACACGGATTGCGCATCACCAGCACACCTTTTCTTTAAGACCCGAGATCCATATCTCGGCTACGAGGAGGTCACCAGTTGAAGAGCCAGTACACATTACTGGTTGCATTTAGAGGTCCACATTCTCACCGTGGACTTGCATTTACAGCCCTAGGCTTAGCACCATCTAGCTTAGGGTTAGCAGTATTTTGGTATTTTACTACTCCCTAGGCCTATCACCATCTAGCTTAAGGTTCGCATTTTGGGGGGGGTGTCCATTGGATACCCCCCTTCCCCTCCCCCTGCCATCTGAGTTCCCCCTAGGCTTTTCATTATTTAGCGTAGGGTTTGCATTTCTCATGTATAACTTTTGTATTAGACGGGGTCTCCTGTTCCCTCAGGGGGGACCCGTCGGATGTTCTATCGTCTATACTATTTACCATATTATCGAAAAACATACAAATGAGCAGTGCACAAATACTCAGCACTAGAGCTAAATAGCTTACCCCATCAAACCCCTACACCATCCAACCAGCTTTCATGCCTGGATCTAGGAACCCCCACAGATTCAACCTTATTAATATATTTGGAACAAAATTCAATAGCTTCCTCATCACAATAAAGTTTGCACAATACTTGCATCAGGCCTATACCTATTCTTCAAAAAAATGCTTGAATATTTTCATGTACCACTCAAAAGGATACATCCATCTTAAAAATTCAGAACCACGGAGCTTAATATCCCTAAGCAAGTGAGTTATCAAATGAAACATGATGTCGAAGAACAAAGGTGGAAAGTACATCTCCATTCAGCACAATACTTTTACAATCATAGTTTGCAACCGATCAAGCTTTGTAACACTGATGTTTTTGAACATATATACTTGAAGAACAAACATAACCTAGTAATACAAAATCGTACATGGGACGACATCGATGATCGAATCGCAGTGGCATTCAATTCTTGCATCAAGTTATGGCAGTCGAGGGATTTCAATCCACCCAAATTCAACTCTGTTAGTGATACACAAGTGTTGATATTTGAAGAATAAGCTCCAGGCACTTTCACATAACTCAGCGTCTCACAGTACGACTTCTTCTCCATATGAGACATTGAATAACAAGCGGGAAGGAGATAACAACTATCTCCATCAGTAATGGGTTCAAGATTTTCCCTAATACCCATCTTAACCAAATCAAGTCGATACTTCAATCCATCTATGGTTTTACCAAGAATATTCAAAAGTGTGCCAATTAAAGCATCACAGACATTTTTCTATTTGAGCATTACATCGAGACAATGTCTGACATTCATATCCTGCCAATAAGGGAGTTGAAATAAGATTGAGCATTTCTTCAAACTTCCTTCGATTGCCAACTTCTACTTCCCCGTACCAAAATCCTCTAAATTTGTCAAATATCTCTGCATCAGTGAGTGGCATAGGCGCACCTCGTAACTCTGTCTTGTCATTGAACCACTTCTTTGTGAAACACCACAGAAGCCCCTTGGGGAGAAATCGTCGACGTCCATGGTAAATGGTTTTAGAACCATACTTAAGTTGACAAAAGGAGGTTTCTTTCTCACAAATCGAACATGCATAATGTCCTTTCACAGAATGGCCCAACAAATTTCCATAAGTGGGAAAATCATTTATAGTGAAAAACATAAGGGACTTCATCGTGAAAATATCATCAACCACAACATCGTAAGTACGAACTCCATGATTGAACAACGTCAACAAATCTTCCACTAAGGGCTCAAGAAATACATCAATGTCATTACCCACTTGCTTGGGGCCTAAATTCATCATGAACAAGAGAATGTATTTTCTTTTTATTATCAGCCACAACGGTAGATTGTAGATCACCAACATTACGGGCCAAGAACTATATGCACTGTTCATGTTTCCAAATGGATTAATTTCATCGGTTGACAATCCTAACCTTAAATGTCGCAAATCTGATTGAAACTCCTTGTATATGTCATCAAGATTTTTCCATTTCTCACCATAGGACATATGCCTTATGATATCATCCGTCAGAAGATCTCTTTCCACATGTCATTGTAGTAAATTTGCATCTTGTTTAGAAGCAAACAACTTCTGCAACCGTGGAATTATCAGAAGATACCATAAGGCCTTTGCAGGCTTCTTCTTCTTCGAAATGATCCCCATCTCAGCACACACTCCAATGTCACCATGCTTTAACTTGTACCAAGATTTACAGCATACCCGGTATGTTTCAAGCTTCTCATCCTCCTTTCCCCTAAACAACATGCAATCATTCGAACATGCATGGATTTTTTCTAATTCTAAACCCATAGGACAAAGAACTCTTTTCACAGCATAGGATTTCTCAGGCATGCAATTTCCTTCGGGAAATAATTCTCGAACCAATTGCAGAGTTTCTATCATCCTTTTTTTCAGTCAAACCAAATTTGGCCTTCAAAGTCATGATTTCCAACGTCTTGCTCAAAATTGAATGTTTTGATCCCACGTACAATGGGCAATTCTTATCATTAAGCAACGACTCTAGAACCTCCGGTTTACCATGGAATTCTCTGGAAACATCCTCCACAATCTCATCAAATCTATCATCACAATCTGATTCGACCCCTTCCTTCATTCCACCATTTCCACTGATATATGTCGGTACCTCACCGTGCCATATCCCACGTGTGTAACTTTTTTGGAAATCTCAAAAAATAATGTGTTCACGCAACTTTTTCCTCCCTAAATATGCATCATTCCTGCAATCCTTACAGGGGCAATGTGCATGCACGACCCCATTTTTTGCCACATGTTCAAAAGCCACCATAATAAATGAATCTACTAAACGAATGTCATCAGGTGATGTCCTAATATCGCTTTCTATTACTCTGATTCTATCCATTAACTACATGAAAATAACATCAAGACACATTCAATCATATATGCAACAAAATTCCAATGAGCAACATATCAAATCAAAAGCCTATTTTTCAAAGCATTACAAAACTTATTTCAATAGGAGAATAATTAGTTTGATGGGGTAATAATATTTGTATAAGTACAATTACCTTAGTCATTTACTCCCAAGGAGTGCCCTAAATTTTGCAACTTATTTCTCCAAATGAAAATGAAGTTGGCCGTCCGTATTTATTGCTATCTTCACAGTGTTTCGAGTTTGGAAATACAATCGTACCTTGCAAAATTTTTGGTACTTAAAGTCAGACAACGTTTCAGATTCGGAACAACTGAACAACATACATTAAGAACTCAGATCATATATTGTTCTTTCAATTACACAACATACATACATGTTATGAGTGTGGAACATAAATTGGATCCATGTTCCGAGTGCGGAACGTCAGTCGGATCCATGTTCCGACTTCGTAACTGGAGCGTTGAAAGTCACACCGACAGAACCATCTTCCATCCCCATCTTTCAAAGGAGGTTATAAATAAACCACCTTTGAACGCTCTACAACCGCCTCTAAAAATTTAGAGGGTCCATTTGAACGAGGTTCCGAGCTCGGAACATCCCAAGGAAGGTGGTTTTACAAAATTCTGGCGGAACCGCCTTTCATTGGTGACTTTAATGAGGCCTCCTCCACTAGTGCATGGTGGTGGATTATAGGTGGATAATGAATGAATATACAAATTCAATATATGTGGACATCAAAATAATACTCCCTCCGTCCCATTACTTTTGGCCACTCTACTTTTTTACAATCTTCAATGATCATATTTGACCGTTAATATCTCTAGCTATGCATACCAATTCCGCATAAAAACTTGATATGTAGAAAATAGATGTTAAGATGGATCTAACAATATCTCACATGATTTTATATCTTTTATATATTAACTTATATTAATGGTCAAAGTTTACTAAATTTGATTTTGAGAAAGTAGAGTGGCCAAAACTGGTGGGACGGAGGGAGTATTATTTAATAACATATGTTGGTGTTTGATCTAGATACCCTAGATTAGTTCTTGTTAGTGTAATTAATTACCGACATCACAATCAAAAAAACAAAGAGTCAACTTGAATAGACTAATATTTCAAATATTCATATTTATATTTAAAATAATAAATACGCAAAAATAAACTAAAATTTAATATTTTTAACCAAAACTTAACATACTGGTAGTCGGGAGTAGAGGGCATACATATGATTGCACTCGAGATTGTTGGAACCGATATCTATTAGAACTCGGCTGAATCCGACATTGTCTTGCTGTTGGTCTTCACGGCGGGTATCTCACTAGGAGTTTGTCGCGGCAGCCTTGGAGGGTGACGGAGGGGGCGGCGAAAGGTGAGGTAGGATTTTGTACTAGTTAGCGGAAACAAGACTAGGGGTTCTCACCGCAGACCTAGAATAGGTTACGAGGGCGATGGAGGGGACTTAGAGGCAACATCATCAACAAGTGGTTGTGCCATTGGGTGGGAGAGAGGTTGGGCGTGGTACGGTTTGAAAAATATATAATTTAGGAACAATATATGTAATTTGTATATAAAAAAAATAGCGACATCAATTATATGTATTTTTCAAGCCTATTTCAGTAGTAATCGATGTGAGTTGCCCTCACAGGTCTCCCTTCTTGGATCAGGAGAACTGTGAAAATTTCAATGCTAAAATGCAAAGACTCCGCCTATAGGCTCCACGGATGTCGCACTCAGCAGGTGGGTGGATTGCACACCAGGACTTTAGAGGGACGTGGAGCTCAAGGCCCTCAGGGGCGAGAGCGGAAAACACAAACACTCGAATAAAGTGTTCCATTGTTGTTACTTAGGACACAATACAAGTAGAAACCAACGACTTGGTGGAGCCAAAACTCAATCTAGCTTATATTGCAAAAGAGGTAATAGGGTGGGAAGTTCATTCCTCCACATATGTGTTGTACGGATGTAATAGAAAATACCAGCTATAAGAACAAAAAGAGGTCAAAGAAAATAGGTCTCGCAGGCCCCATATATGTCTCTCTACTCGCTAGCAAACTAGGAAAGAAGCACTGAAAGACTATCTATTACAAAGAGATTGAAACAAGAGTCTTCTCAACACGGTGTTGAGCAGGTCTGCCTGTGGTGTGAGGTAGGGAGCTAGGAAGAAGGCCACCTCATAACGTCCTCCCCCACCTATTATAACATTTTAATAACTGTTTCAAGAAAAGTATTACGATAGCTCTAATTTGTAGTAGTGTACATTGTTCTAGTCCTGTGAACACAATGCTCTATGTAGTCTTTTATAAATTAGGTCTTTACACTAGTGGGGGAATGGACTACGAAGGCGGTTTTATTTTTATGTTTGAAGAATTGCTTCACAAAGAGGGTTCCAATATTTAAAGGCGCTTCAATCATCTTTAACAGTCCCCTAAAAAATTGATTTTAAAAGGCTGTCCAATATTCTTTTACAACATTTCAGAATGAACCACATTAATTTGCTATTCAATCAAAATTAATATTAAAGGTCAAGCTGTAATAAATCGCGTTCAGGCCATGAGTTCACTTGAAATTGATATCCCCTCTCTTTCTTTTCTCACTGCGCGCACGTCTGGTCCCCTTTTCCCTCACGGTGGATGTGGATCCAGGAAACTTTTGATGGTAACCACTGGGATTTTTCCATAGATCTGGAGCTTTTGGTTATGGTAATTGTTGTCCAGATTTGGGAAGATTGTTCTTTTGCTTCTTGCTATTATATATACTTTTATTAATCGAATAGGAAAGTTCATTTTCTTTAGTCATTGCTTCTAATTATTAAATTAAATTTACCATATTGCGCTTCATCTTAGATTGTGGTGAAGTATGTAGTTGATGTGAAATTTTATGCTTGTTTTTTTAATTTTGTTACAGTTCAAGACTTTTGGGAACCGAAGATATTGTAGACTGATATTTTAAGCCCCTCTATAAAAATTTCTTATTTGGAACTGATTAGAAGAAACTTTTTAACTATCGTCCCTCATCCCACACAGGCTAAAGAAGGTATAAAACACTATACCTAAAGACTCAGAAAATGATTCGTGTAAATATAATATTAAATAAGCCAAAGAGAGGTACTTGTAATATAAATTAGACAGTGTCCTTTATATAGTTGATACGGGGTGGATGGGCTTCGACCTAACCACCATCATTCATCAGTAGCACGTAATAATCTGATGGAAAATCTTATTTCTTTTTAATGAAACCATCAAAATCATAGAATAGTTTTGAAGGAAACTGTATCGTTTTATTTATATTGTTTGATCTCCTGTTTTGTGAATGAATATTCAGGCATATGTGAGATGCAATGAAAATATCGAAAAATACATGTTTTTTGTTAACTTACACATAGAATGCATGCAATAATAAAATAATCAACACCATATGCTTAAAAAACTTTTGCATTAATTGATAATAAAGCACATATAGAAAAATATTGAATGATCCTCTTCATTTCTAACAGCAGCTGAAGATAATGAATACAACACGATTCATTATTATTCAAACATTCATACTTTTGAATGGTGCTATTTCTTTGGTACAGACGAGAATGAAGAGTTCACAGGCCTTAGAAAACAGGGTAGGTGCCTCCGCGGAGACCATGTGGACATCTGTAACGGCCTTCATGATTCTCTTCATACGGGCCAACGGTAGCTGGGGTTTGTTAATGTCAGGTGTCTTCATAATCTCTTAGTTTTGAATTTTCAAAAATAATTCAAGCAATTCTTTATTTTGTGCCGCTATTGCCGCTTCCGCTGCTTGATGTTGTAGTTGTTGTTGGAGGTTGTTCTCCATTGCTACTTCCGCTGCTTGGTGTTGTTGCTGCTGTTGGAAGTTGATGTCCATTGATTAAAGTAAATGGCTCGTGAGGAAGAGGAAGGTAACTAGTGTTGTTGAGGAGAACCCTTTATGGGAAAATGAAAAACAATCCTCATGCTTTCCTTGTTTCACACTACCACAGAGACCCACCTCTAGCACCGGTTTTTTTTGTTTAGCACCGGTTTTTTCGTAAAAAAAACCGGTGCCTAAGTAACCGGTGCTAAATTAGCACCGATTTTTTTTCAACCGGTGCTAGATTAGCATCGGGTTTTTTTGTTAGCACCGGGTTTTTTTATTAGCATCAATTTTTCAACCGGTGCTAATTTAGCACTGGTTTTTTTTTGTTAGCAAAAACTGGTGCTAAATTAACACCGCTGCAGCGCGCTGCCGCTTTCATAGAAAAGGAAAAAAGACTCAAAATTAACAATTTTATTCCACGTTAATTTAATAATAAAATCAACTTCACAAAATTAATAATTTATTTCCACATTAATGTATACAAACACCTTGTCTCGCACGACTATGACAAGAATAATAGTCCTAATTATACAATAATAAAACTACTGCAGCACAATTTATGGTGCACTGCCTTCACTTACAGCTCTAGAATCTCAGTTTCTTCTCTACTCTTGCAAAAACAAAGATGAAATGAGTACATAGTTGGGAGAACCGAACCTATCAACAGTAATTATAATTCCCAGATTCCAAATTGGAGGTAAAGAAAGGTACAAGTGGTTAGTGAAACAATCTAATGATTCTGGAAAAATGATCGACAAGAACAAGATGGATAATAAGAATGATTACTCATTGTGGTTAAAGAGATATTCGTTTGAAGCAGAACTGTTGCCAGGATGTGGCTAAAATCCTTGGAATGAGAATGAAAGAATCTTGAACAATCCATCGGGGTTGCATGTGCCTGCACGTTGCAAAAATATCAGTGTATTCAACGTCTCCACCATGGATAACCTAGCATATTCATGGTTTAATTCACCCTTAACTATATAAAATATTTCATCATCCATCCTTATAAAAAGGGTGTACTATTTCTGTAATAGTTCGAGAAATATGATTCATTTTGTTTTAGGCTAAGGTGACGCTACTAGTACCTCCAAGAATGTGTTGGAACCCAATACAAGATTCTCATAGAAGAAGCTCTCTTTGGCTTACCCAATGACCAGCATCTTCCAGCACATGTATTTCAACTCCACCTCCCTCTTCAACTGCTTACTCCTCAGCAACATGAAGTCTCTGAAGATTTTCAAGTGCCCACCTGTGCAAACTCCATTCTGCTTTCAAAAAGTTTACATGTACACCTCGAGGGACATCTTCCACTACCTTCCTGCAATGCATGATGAACATCAGATCACACAAGGGATCACAATTCAACTAACTCAAACAACGTGTTCATGTTCGCTTAAATGTAGCACCTTGTTGATTGTTTATATATCTAAGCCAAGTCAATTCACCCTATGCTACATCAGTTCTCAAAGACAAAGTCGATAGGTGCAATAGTGAATCAAATAATGCATAACAGATCTAGTACTGGAGCAAATTTACATCCATCAAAATTAAATCACAGAAATTAAACATGCAAACCTGTCGAACATAGGGTTCTCATCATTGTAGGCCTCCACCTATAACACTGCAAAACAAAACAGAGAGAAGAGAACGTTTAATTATGTGCAGCAACGTCCCCACCTTGATTATGGTTAATGCAATCAAATCTCCACCATCATATCCCAAAATCAAGGCTATCTATAACCATATAAATAAGAAAACACCATATGTTTAAAGCCAAACTAACGATGGCAAACTTGCAACATAATAATTTCCATCTTTAGTTTCCAAACTCCATTCTTTGAAGCAGTGACAACAAAGCACGGGTAAAACAAAGAATCAAACATTAATATGGAGAAATCACAAAGTTCAACTTTGTTTTTATTTGTCCACATTCAAAACTTTATAAGTTTAAAACCATCCTCAAATTTAGACCAAATAAAAGTTCCACTTAAACATTACACATATAATGAACTGAAAAGGGATCTTCAAGACAAAAGCTCACACAAAATGTATAAATAAACTCTTCAACTTCCAAACAGCACAAGACGAGCACACCATTTGAAAGCATAGCTGGAAAAAAACATTGCCCATGTCTTTCATAATACTGAAATTCATGCAAGAATTTGATTTTACGAGACTACAAGGATATTTCTGGCACGCAGATCAGACAACATCACTTTAGAGTCTATGAAGGATAGGAGTATATGACTAATAGTACTACACTAATGCACAAGTCTGCTGCTAAAGATAGAATATACCCATATCTTGGTTGCAAAATTCAAAAGATAGGCATGACAAAAGCTTCACCACATTGATAGTTTACCAAAAAAAACTAATTGGTTCTTTAATGTAAAGGACTTGAGCTTAGAAAACAAAAAGAACAGCGGACAAGGAGAACCAGCTCGAAATAATGAAACCACACAATCCTAGTTTGCAAAAAAAATTAAAGATACAAACTTTTAGCAACCAGAAGGAAGAAAAACAGAAAACATATCCAAAACCAAGCATAATCAATAACTAACCTAACAACATGTGCTTCAAAAAATTATCATAGCAATATGTGTATTGACATCGGCTCAAACGAACTAGAATGGAACTTCATCAAAGATTCACCTGTGCATTGGTAAGCTCGGCCGGTGATGGGAGCTCCGGCAGAGGGAAGCGGTGCGGAGGTGGTGGAGAGGATCATCATCGGTGGTGGGAAACGAAGAGGTGACATGCTATGGTTAGCATAGCGGTAATGGGACCGAGATTGAGAAGTATAATTGCGACCCAAAATTGGGCTTCCTTGAATCGCAACCGAGATTGGGAACTAGAATTGCGACATAAATGGTGAAGGGATGAACAATATCTTTGGGGAAAATCGGTAGAGGGTTATGGTGGAAAGAGGGAAAACTTGGGGTTAAGGTTATGGAGGGAAGAGGGAAATCGGTAGTGGTGTTGGGGTGGGAGAGGTACAAAAATTTGGGGTTAAGGTTATGGAGGGAATAGGGAAAATTTGGGAGGGAAGGAAAATGATGCTTTGTTGGGCCATTTTAGTGTTTTATACTTTCAAATATTTTTTGAAAAAAAAAACATTAACCCATATAAATGCTTCCCCAGAACATGAAATCGTAAAAAAATACTTTTATTATGTGTTGGTTGAAAATTGATTTTGGAGACTTTGTACAAAAAGGTCTACATATAGCTGGCTACTTGTAGAAAAAAGGTAATTTGCGGCGGTCCAATTTGGCTGAGCAGAAGTCTACACATAGAAAATTTGGTCAACATCTGATCAGAAATATGATTTACTCTAACAATAGTATAACAATATTAGAAAATGATCTGTTGCTGACAGAAGTATAACAATATTAGATCTGACCATTATTAGTTTAGTAATTATGACTTGTCCAGAATCAATCAAGATCTTATCAGAAATATGATTTACTCTAACAATAGTATAACAATATTAGAAAATGATCTATTACTGACAGGAAGTATATATAACAATATTAGTGGTGAGCGTCGTTTTACTCGCCAAATAACCTGCAAATTCAGATTAATATTAATTAGTACAATGATAAGCAGGGTCGATCCCACAGGGAGCAAAAGCAATAATCATTAATTATTTTTCCTACTAATTTTTTTTGAAAACTTTTTTTTTTGGTGATGCCACCACGCCTTAAATGTAATGATTTTTACTAACTCTAAAAAATGCAAAGAAAGACTTAAACTTATGAGAAATAAATATATGAATGAATGATATCGGCTAAGAATAACTCATGCTAGTTATTATCGATCATAGGCGCAATAATGAATCAATTCCTGCACATCTATCGGTTATAGGGAAGTAGATACGCTTAACCCCCCAATTCTTTCTTACTTTATCGACAGTCAACTAATTACGATTAATTAACTGTTTCCCTTACCAAAATGTTCCCAGAAAGTATTCGCTAAACTAGAACACATTTTGATAGCATTACGTATTAAAAGAACCCGATACAGCAATTACCAAAGTAAAAGCAAATAGTAACGCACACTCGATTATTCCCTATCTTGCTATTACAGTCTTAGCTAGTTAGCTGTTTTTCGCAAAACTGTGCTACTTACTAATCCCATCCAACAATTACGTATTGGCGGAAATTAGATAGCAGTATTCTAAAAACATTGAAGTTGATCAGGCTTAAACATATTAGAAATAAAATTCAACCAAGAACAATCAAGAACATGCAAGAATCAATTATAATGCAATTAGGCCTCACGATTTATAAACTAGCATTTGTTATTCTCTGCCGATATATAAATTAGCTACTCATGATATCTAAACAAAAAAAATATATATAATAATATATAAACATGCTTACTGAAATTGAATGAAAAGGAGACAAGTAATTAAAGAAAACAAAACCAATGCTTCCACTAAGTCTGTATCCACGTCTGGGAAAATAGCAACACAGAGAGAAGAAAACCAATGTTAAAGCTGCTCCTGTTGACTCTTTCGTCCAAGCCAATAAGGAAAAAGAGAAGAATGTTTGTCTTCTTCCTCCTAAAGCTACTTCCGCCCAAATTACAAAAACAGAGCAAAGCAAATAATTCGTTGACTTTTTCTTTCCCTCAAACTACTAGCATTCTAAAAATAATACCCAAAACAGCACACCTTTTGTCCTCCTCCGCAGCAATTTTATAGACTGCCATTACAAAATAATGTCCATATTGGACTCTTCCAAATAAAATAAAATCTTCCCAAAATTAAATTCTGATCCAATCTTCACATTATCTTCAAGAATATTTCCAAAATTATCAATCCAATCTGCTCCAAATAACTTGCTACGATTCTGATCTTCATTTGATTGCTCCATTTGCGATAATTGCCCGATTCTCCCTGCTCTCCTTCAAATTTCTCTCGAGCCCAAAAACTGTGATCTGCTACAAATAAAACATTTAAAGTGCACATTAATCACGTAAAATCACAGTTAATCCCAATAAAATAAACAACATAATTATCACACATCAAATATCCTCACACTTGAGTCATGCTTGCCCTCAAGTATGAAATGAGAATCCAATCATGTTGTTTACTACAAGGTTCCAAGTATCCCCCAACTGACTCTAAGAAAGACTCAAAAGAAAAATAACAAAAAAAACACTACCTACAACCCAACAAACAGTCAAACTCAGCATACCAATCCTTAATTTCTTGATTCATAGACAAACTTTACCTTACTAATAAGAAATGCTCATGTATAACACACTTCACACTCTCACACCTTTCAAATGACATTGGTAAATTTATCCTCAAATTAATGCAAACCAACCCTCAACTTAGTCAAAATCGGACAAGCATCCAACATTTCTCACGTTTCACACATTCGCTCTAGATGTAAGGAACAATCACTCAATATATAATTTTCACATGGCAATACTCAAATCATTCAATGCAAATCAGAAAGGTCTTTATTCAAGGTTGTAACGGGGCTAGGGGGAATAAAAACGAGGTAAGGTCCTAAGGGTTCTAAGCTTAAGAATATAAATATACATGCATGCTCTTTTCAGCCCAACAATTCCTCAATCAAATAGATAATTTTCAGCCTCCAATAAGTGAAAAAAACTGCTCTGAACTGGCTGTAATTACCAAGTGTTGGTGCTGGATTTTTTTTTTTCATTTCTTTTTTTTTTATTTTTCCTGAATTTTTTCTGGGCACATCAGCCCTATTTTTTTCTGAATTTCCAGCACCAAATCACTCATTTTACTGCACTTTAAACTCAGTACCACATGGTCACTTCATAAATCAAATTCAAGGTACTCATTGATATTTCTTTAAGCACAGCAGCAGCAAATAAACTGAGAAACCTCTCATAATCACAAGCATGCATATATAAGGGACACAAAAGAGGGAATAAAAATAGGCTTTGGCTTCATTTTTCTGTGGTTTAAACAAAGAAACAGGTCAAGGCTTCAAAGGGTTTACTAAGGGTGATGTATGGTAGGCAATATAAGCTGTGTGCTTAAATCCTAATGCCTTTCATCATTTTCACACCAAATAATTCAAGTAATGCCATGACTCTCAGAAAAAAGATTGATGTAGAGACTGCTCTACTCTAGCTCAAACCTCACATTTAATGGGCTAAAATGTTCAATTACTTGTCTTTTTTCGTCATCCCAAGTATCATCTAGGCCAATTTACACCAATTATATTAGACTCATTTACCAAGTAATTTTAGAGGTGTATCAAGTAATCAAATATGTCACACAAGAGCTTTCTCACAGGCAAGTTCAGTCCGTCAAGAACAATAATATCAAGGATAGTATGCTGAATTTGACTCGACTCAAAAAAATCAAAAATATTTTTGTATTTTTTTATAAATGACACTAACACATAAACATATAATCCTCCTCACACTTAAACCTTGCTTGCCCTCAAGCAAGTTTAGTAAAAATGTAAAAAGGAACAGAATCACCTAAAAACTAGACTCAACTAAGATAACAATAAAAAAAATGGAAATAAAAATAAAATCAGGGATAGGGGAACTCATTGGGAGGGGCCAGCCACATTTCGGAGGGCTAGCAGGATCAGCTCATTCTGCTCCATGAGTCGATCCACCTTCTGTTGGAGGCTTTTGAGGTCCTCATTGATGGAGACAAGAGAGATGTGACCTGCAGGAGTAGAAGAGCTCAGGGTAGGATTTCCCGGCGGAGGAAACTGGGGGCATTTGTTAGCATCCAAATAGATCAAATTAGATTCAACCATAGCATTCAAATTGAGAAGAGAAGGAGCTTTCACTAATTCCAACTGAGGTAAACCATCAAAAATCACATTGTTATCAAGAAACATAGCAAGAATATGGCACAACGTGACATGGCGAGTAGTGTGTGTAGCAATGTCAAGCAAGGCCTCAGCCAACTAGTACCCTAAGTTCAGTTTTTTGTTGGTGTGCATACACCACAAAACGAAAAGGGTTGGTTGGCTCACCTTAGCCCAAGAAGTGGTACGACCAAACACATTTCTCACAAGTATAAGATGGCACAGACGCAAAGCAGGATCAGAAATCCAATGCACAGTAGACATAGTGGGATCATAAATATCAGGGCATGAGGGAGCAAGTAATTTCCAGGCAGCATTGGGATTAAATCCCGGATAAGTCACGTAAGGACCACAAAAAGCAGACTCATACTCTTCTGAAAATAATTGCTCCCTGGATGCTAAACCCAAGGATAAATTCCACTCATCTACAGATAAATGAACCATATTCAGACCAATACGAAAAAATATGCTAGGCTCAGATGATGTCATATCATTGGACTTCTCAAAATGAAAACTCGTAATAAATTCTTCGGCAAGCTCCTCATACATAGGCAGAACATGACAAGTTAGAAAAGTAGCCCAACCAATCGCAGCGAAATAATGAGAAACTCTATCAGCAATATTTGCGACTCGTAAGGCTGGAATACTCACCTCCCAACCAGCTTCGTATTTTTTACCTTTTCGCTTCTGTAAGGCCTCCCTGAGCTTTGGTTCCTCGAATTCCCCAAATATGGATGGATCATCGACTCGCACATGCAAGGGAAAATCACCGTAGGTGTGGACTCTGGGCCGTGGAGTGGAAGTATTATCAACCCCAGAACTGGCAGCAGCGGATTTAGCCCTCTTGGTGGTTGAAGGTGGGCAGTCCGAATCTGGTGCACTCCTTTTTGCATGAGTGTTTTTCTGGTTGCCTCGCTTTTGTGGTTGTCGCTTCGTCGCTTTAAGTGGAACCTCAGAAGGAACCCCATCAGCCGGAATAGGAGAGGGCAAAGGCTTATGCACGCGCTTCTTGGCCACTGATTTTCGGCGCATCGGATGACCGGAGGTTGATGATGCCGGAGCTGGAACGGGAGTTGGGGAAGGCTCGGTTGAATGGCTATCTGCAGGAGCAGCGGCTGGTGCTGGCGGCGCGTGGGCGGCGCGTGGAGGCGCGTGGGCGGCGCGTGGAAGCGCGTGGAAGCGCGTGGGCGGTGCGTGGAAGCGCGTGGAGGTGAGTCAGCCTCTGCTGACGATGGATCTGTAACTGCAACTCTTGTGGACTTCGATTCCGGCGTCGGCAATGGCGGGCGAGCGGGCTCCATTGGAGAGGACGCGACCGGAGGTGGTGGACGACCACGGTTACTCCGGCGAGGCTTCCCGGTGGGCAAGGAGGCGGCGAGTGGAGGCGGAAACTCGGCTGGTGTCGGTGAAGCGGCGGAAGAATGAGGCTCCGCCACGGCCACGACGTCTGTAGGAGGTGGTGAGTTCGGCGGAAGCTCGGCTGGTGTCGCTCTCCGTCGTTGGCGGCCCATGGCGGATCCGGTGAAGATGGAGGTGGTGTGAAGGTGGCTTGGAGGAGGAGGCGAGAGAAAGTTAGGGTGGTGCTAAGGCGGCGAGAGGAGGTAGTTATAAGGTGAAGGAGAAAGAGAAAAATGGTAAGTGGAAAGGTAAGGAAGAAGGAAGGGAGAAGAAAAAGAATGCAGCCAATTCCTAATTATCACTTAAGCCCCTAAAACTTTGGTTATCTTCTTTTAGTCCCCATGACTCCTCAAACTTCCTTAGCCGAAAATGGGCCTATTCCAAAGCCCAAAAAGCCTTTTATTCAACCCATTTGCCTTCCTTCATGAAGATGTTGCTCATATTTTTCCTCCATCTACAAGAAAACATGAAAAACTTAGAAGAAAAGAAAAAAAATGCACACAAAGAACCTTCATAATATTTATTTTTTTTATTTTTGAAAATATATATTTTTTTTTTAAAATTTTTTTTTCTTTTTTATAAAATAAAATTAACCAAAATCAAATCAAATAAAGACAAAGAAACAACTGGGCTGCCTCCCAGTAGCGCTGTCATTTATAGTCTTGGGCCAGACTGTAGAATCCCTCAATTTTGCTGGGTGGTATTTAGTGGAATTTCGTCCACCATTTCCACCTGAGAGGAATCATGATACGGCTTTAGGCGATGACCGTTGACCAGAAAAACCTTATCTGTCTCCAAACTTTTGATCTCAACCGTTCCGTTTGGCCAAACCGAAGACACTACGAACGGGCCTATCCATTTTGATTTAAGCTTTTCGGGCATTAACCGGAGCTTGGACTGAAAAAGTAGTACTCTTTGCCCAACCACGAACTCCTTGGTTCTCAGATTCTTGTCATGCCACATTTTTTGTTCGATCCTTGTACCACATAGCATGATCAAATGCCTCTAAACGGAGTTCCTCTAGTTCCTGAAGTTGAAATCTTCTCTCCTCCTCACACTTAAGGGATTCCATATTCGCTTGCTTTACAGCCCAAAATGCCCTATGCTCAAGCTCGACAGGTAGGTGGCACATTTTTCCCAACACAAGGCGATATGGCGACGTCCCTATAGGTGTCTTGAATGCAGTACGGTATGCCCAAAGCGCATCCTCCAATCGCTTGCTCCAATCCTTCCTGGAAGGATTTACTGTCTTCTCTAGGATTTGCTTAATTTCTCTATTTGACACCTCTGCTTGGCCATTTGATTGAGGGTGGTAGGTAGTGGCGAATCGATGGTGCACTCCATACTTTTTCATAAGAGCTTCAATGGTCCGATTCTTGAAGTGAGTTCCCTGATCACTAATGATTGCTCGTGGTACTCCAAACCTGCAGAATATAGTTGATTTTAAGAACCCTGCAACAACTTGAGCATCATTAGTACGGGTGGCTTTAGCTTCCACCCATTTCGACACATAATCAACTGCTAATAAGATGTAAATATTGCCGAAAGAACTCGGCAAATTACCCAGCTATCAAATTCTCTGAATGAACTCAGGATGAAGCAACCCGGAGGATTGCCCTCGCAGGTCCAAGTGAACCCCCATGAGACGGCAAATCAGGTCACACTCAGAAGTGGGAAGATAATTGGTGCGCCGCCGTCGAAATCCGTGAACAAAGAAGCAGACCAGTTCACTGATGAAGGGTTCCGTTTGGCCAAACGGAACCCTGCGGCAGAAATTCAGAATCAAGTGACGGAGGAAAAAGGCGACAAAACCATCACGAACTCCGAGAATCCTGAGCATGCTGAGGTCCAAGATAAAGGTAAATCCAAGGTAACACCTGAGGTAGGTAAGAGGTTGAGTTTACATGATCCTTCACTTAAAATTTTGCCTCCTTTCCCTCGTAGATTAGAAAAGAAAAAGGAAGAACCTTTGGATTTTATATCAATTTTTGGAAAAATGGATATTAATCTTCCTTTCTTGCAGGCCATAAAGTTACCACCAATTAGCAAATTCTTGAAAGATTTCATTGCAGGGAAGCCAAAGGATTCGAGCAAAATAATAATGGGTGAATCGGTGTCTGCTGTAATTCAAAAGAAATTGCCACCCAAGTGCAAGGACCCAGGTATGTTTTCCTTACCTTGTTATATTGGAGATAAAAAGATTGATGCTGCAATGTGTGATTTAGGAGCCTCTATAAATGTGATGCCATTGTCTGTATATCAAACTTTAAATGGAGCGGAAATGGTTAACACTAGAGTAGTGATTCAGTTGGCCGATCGATCTTGTGTTTTTCCAGAAGGATTGTTGGAGAATGTACTTGTGAGAGTCAATAATTTTGTGTATCCCGCAGATTTTTATGTGGTAAAAATGAATCATTCTAGTGGTCAGGGAACAACAGGAGTTTTGTTGGGTCGTCCTTTCTTGAGAACTGCTAATACTATCATTAATGTGGGAAATGGTACAATTTGTCTGGATTATTATGGTGAAAAGTATACTTTTAGTATTGATGAGGCCATGAAAAAGCCAATTGATGCTGAGAATGTATTTTCCATTGACCTCATTGAACCTCTTGTCCAAGAACATCTTGAGACTGAAATTTTGCAGGAAAGAGATGGAATTCAATCGCCATCGGGATCAAAAGAGATAAATATTCAAGGATTGAGTGACAAGGAGATCAGTGAGTTGCTGTACTCAATATACTCTCAGGAAGGGGTGTTTAGTACTGATATAGACCCCAGGAAAATCAACTCATCCGGGTCAAGTTTGGAAGTTCGAGAAAATTCTGAAGTGCAGGGAGGGTCCCGTTTGGCCAAACCGGACCCGTCCGGCAGACCAGTACCATCAGACGTAAAAGCCCTAATTTTGGAGTTAAAGCCCTTGCCCCCGAATCTGAAATATATATATCTCGGTGACAATGATACCCTTCCAGTAATAGTGAGCACGGAGTTATCCACATCTCAAGAGGAGAGATTACTTGCCTTGCTAAAAAGATACAAGAAGGCCATAGGATGGACCCTAGCGGACATTACGGGAATCAGCCCGGACATTTGTATGCACCACATCTTGTTGGAGGACAATGCCAAACCAACTAGGGAAGTTCAGAGGAAGCTCAATCCCAACATGAGAGAGGCGGTCTTCAAGGAAATATTGAAATTACTCTCACTTGGAATCATATACCCTATTTCTGACAGCAAGTGGGTGAGTCCTGTTCATGTGGTACCTAAGAAGTCGGGGTTGCAAGTAGTGAAAAATGACAAGGGAGACATGGTGACTACAAGGCTGGTTACTGGATGGAGAATGTGCATCGACTACAGGAAGTTAAATGCCGCCACTCGCAAGGATCATTTTCCGCTTCCTTTCATCGATCAGATGTTGGAAAGACTTGCGGGAAATAGTTTCTTCTATTTTTTGGATGGGTACAGCGGCTATTTTCATATTTGTGTGAACCCCGAGGACCAGGAGAAGACCACATTTACTTGTCCCTTCGGCACTTATGCTTACAGAAGAATGCCCTTTGGTTTATGCAACGCCCCAGGCACATTCCAGCGTTGTATGATGAGTATTTTCTCTGATTTGATTGAGACAAGCATCGAGGTGTTTATGGATGATTTCAGCATCTATGGTGACTCATATGATGTGTGTTTAAGTCGTCTAGAACAAGTCTTAATTCGTTGTGTGAAGAGGAACCTTGTTCTTAACTTTGAAAAATGTCACTTCATGGTAAAGGATGGCATAGTCTTGGGACACGTGATCTCAGAGAAAGGAATTCAAGTGGATAAGGCCAAGGTGGAGACCATAGAATAGCTTCCATACCCTTCTAATGTTCGTGAGGTTCATGGTTTTTTGGGTCATGCGGGATTTTATCGGAGATTCATCAAAGATTTTGCAAAGATTGCTCAACCTTTGACGAAACTTCTCCAAGATGATGTCCCTTTTGAGATGAATGAAGAGCGCAAGACTTCTTATGATTTATTGAAGAACAAGTTGATCTCAGCACCAATCATGCAACCACCCAATTGGGATCTTCCATTTGAGTTGATGTGCGATGCAAGCGATTATGCGGTTGGTGCAGTCTTGGGACAGAAAGCAGGGAAGGAGAGCCATGTGATTCATTACGCATCAAAAACTTTGAATCCTGCACAAAGCAATTACACCACCACAGAGAAGGAGTTGCTCGCCATTATCTTTGCTTTGGATAAATTCAGATCTTATTTACTTGGCTCTAAAATTATTATCTATACTGATCATTCTGCACTAAAATACTTGTTTACTAAGAAGGATTCTAAACCTCGATTAATCCGTTGGGTTTTGTTGTTGCAGGAATTTGACTTTGAGATCAGAGACAAGAAGGGTGCAGAAAATCATGTTGCTGATCATTTGAGCCGTTTACTCAGACCTGAAGATGATATTCCCATTCCCGAGGCATTTCCCGAAGAACATTTGTACACTGCGACTGGGTTCCGTTTGGCCAAACGGAACCCCCTGCCAGAACTGAATTCAGGTAAGTCAGACTCGGATCCTTGGTATGCGGACATCGTAAATTTTATGACCACTGGAGATATTCCACATACACTGAGTCGTGCCCAAAAATTAAAATTAAAAAGTGATTGCAAGCATTACATTTGGGATGAACCGTATCTTTGGAGGATTGGTTCTGACCAGATTATTCGACGCTGCATCCCTGATGACGAGCAAGGTAGTATTCTTTTGCACTGTCACTCATATGCATGTGGTGGACATTTTGGACCTAAACGTACTGCTCGTAAAGTGCTTGATTGTGGTTTTTTCTGGCTGACATTGCATAAGGATGCTTATACATTTTGTAAGAATTGTGATAGATGCCAAATGACTGGAAATATTTCTCAACGTGATGAAATGCCACAAATGCCTGTACTTGTTTGTGAAATATTTGATGTGTGGGGCATGGACTTTATGGGTCCTTTTCCGAGTTCTTTCGGCAATATTTACATCTTATTAGCAGTTGATTATGTGTCGAAATGGGTGGAAGCTAAAGCCACCCGTACTAATGATGCTCAAGTTGTTGCAGGGTTCTTGAAATCAACTATATTCTGCAGGTTTGGAGTACCACGAGCAATCATTAGTGATCAGGGAACTCACTTCAAGAATCGGACCATTGAAGCTCTTATGAAAAAGTATGGAGTGCACCATCGATTCGCCACTACCTACCACCCTCATTTTTTTTTGGCTCTTATTAGCAATTTGCCGAGTATGCTCTTCCAACGTTGATTCAGTCTTCTTTGATTGCTTCACCATCATGTCCATCAACATGTCCATCTTTTCATTCAGAGATTTATCGTGACCTCCTTGTTGGGGCTGGGGAAAAACTGGAGCTTCTCGTTGCATTGGTGGAACATAGGGTCGTTGGTAATGCTGAGGCTGCTGTAGCGGGGGACCTTGTTCTCTCCACTGGAAGTTAGGGTGATCCCTATACCTTGGATTGAAATTTTATGGATATGGTCCTTTTTGCTGTCTCTCATTGAAATTTCCCATAGCATTTGCTTAAACAGGTATTTCTCCCATAGTAAGAATGCATTGCGACGTCGTATGGTTGACTGCTCCACACGTATCGCAAGGCCCTTCTTGTACAGACGCCACCTTGTCAACGACCTTAGAAAGCATCTTCTCCATTCTTTCCATCCTTTCCTTGATCTCATCTTTTTCGGAAGTGGATGTCTGGGCCACCTTCTTCAAGATTCGTACCTCCTGTTGATCATATTCCTTTTTAGAATTGACCAACCGCTTGATGATCTCTCTAGCTTCATTCACTCGAAGGTGAGAAAATCCACCATATAAATGCTTCCCCAGAACATGAAATCGTAAAAAAATACTTTTATTATGTGTTGGTTGAAAATTGATTTTGGAGACTTTGTACAAAAAGGTCTACATATAGCTGGCTACTTGTAGAAAAAAGGTAATTTGCGGCGGTCCAATTTGGCTGAGCAGAAGTCTACACATAGAAAATTTGGTCAACATCTGATCAGAAATATGATTTACTCTAACAATAGTATAACAATATTAGAAAATGATCTGTTGCTGACAGAAGTATAACAATATTAGATCTGACCATTATTAGTTTAGTAATTATGACTTGTCCAGAATCAATCAAGATCTTATCAGAAATATGATTTACTCTAACAATAGTATAACAATATTAGAAAATGATCTATTGCTGACAGGAAGTATATATAACAATATTAGTGGTGAGCGTCGTTTTACTCGCCAAATAACCTGCAAATTCAGATTAATATTAATTAGTACAATGATAAGCAGGGTCGATCCCACAGGGAGCAAAAGCAATAATCATTAATTATTTTTCCTACTAATTTTTTTTGAAAACTTTTTTTTTGGTGATGCCACCACGCCTTAAATGTAATGATTTTTACTAACTCTAAAAAATGCAAAGAAAGACTTAAACTTATGAGAAATAAATATATGAATGAATGATATCGGCTAAGAATAACTCATGCTAGTTATTATCGATCATAGGCGCAATAATGAATCAATTCCTGCACATCTATCGGTTATAGGGAAGTAGATACGCTTAACCCCCCAATTCTTTCTTACTTTATCGACAGTCAACTAATTACGATTAATTAACTGTTTCCCTTACCAAAATGTTCCCAGAAAGTATTCGCTAAACTAGAACACATTTTGATAGCATTACGTATTAAAAGAACCCGATACAGCAATTACCAAAGTAAAAGCAAATAGTAACGCACACTCGATTATTCCCTATCTTGCTATTACAGTCTTAGCTAGTTAGCTGTTTTTCGCAAAACTGTGCTACTTACTAATCCCATCCAACAATTACGTATTGGCGGAAATTAGATAGCAGTATTCTAAAAACATTTAAGTTGATCAGGCTTAAACATATTAGAAATAAAATTCAACCAAGAACAATCAAGAACATGCAAGAATCAATTATAATGCAATTAGGCCTCACGATTTATAAACTAGCATTTGTTATTCTCTGCCGATATATAAATTAGCTACTCATGATATCTAAACAAAACAAATATATATATAATAATATATAAACATGCTTACTGAAATTGAATGAAAAGGAGACAAGTAATTAAAGAAAACAAAACCAATGCTTCCACTAAGTCTGTATCCACGTCTGGGAAAATAGCAACACAGAGAGAAGAAAACCAATGTTAAAGCTGCTCCTGTTGACTCTTTCGTCCAAGCCAAAAAGGAAAAAGAGAAGAATGTTTGTCTTCTTCCTCCTAAAGCTACTTCCGCCCAAATTACAAAAACAGAGCAAAGCAAATAATTCGTTGACTTTTTCTTTCCCTCAAACTACTAGCATTCTAAAAATAATACCCAAAACAGCACACCTTTTGTCTTCCTCCGCAGCAATTTTATAGACGGCCATTACAAAATAATGTCCATATTGGACTCTTCCAAATAAAATAAAATCTTCCCAAAATTAAATTCTGATCCAATCTTCACATTATCTTCAAGAATATTTCCAAAATTATCAATCCAATCTGCTCCAAATAACTTGCTACGATTCTGATCTTCATTTGATTGCTCCATTTGCGATAATTGCCCGATTCTCCCTGCTCTCCTTCAAATTTCTCTCGAGCCCAAAAACTGTGATCTGCTACAAATAAAACATTTAAAGTGCACATTAATCACGTAAAATCACAGTTAATCCCAATAAAATAAACAACATAATTATCACACATCAATTAGATCTGACCATGACTAGCTTAGTAATCATGACTTGTCCAGAATCAATCAAAATCTGATGAGAAACATGATTTACTCTAACAATAGTATAACAATATTAGAAAATGATCTATTGCTGACAGGAAGTATAACAATATTATATTTGAAAATGACTAGCTTAGTAATCATGACTTGTCCAGAATCAATCAAGATCTGATCAGAAACATGATTTAATCTAACAATATTAGAAAATGATCTATTGCTGACAGGAAGTGTAACAATATTAGATCTGACCATGACTAGCTTAGTAATCATGACTTGTCCAGAATCGATCTGATCAGAAACATGATTTACTATAACACCCAATATTTAAAATCAATCTTGATTACTATAACACCCTCGAGCTCTCGAGACCCTCGAGCCCTCGAACTCCTCGAACCCCTCGAACCCCTCGAATCCCTCGAGCCCCTTGAACCCCTCGAGCCCCTTGACCCCTCGAACCCCTCGAATTGTTCGAACCTCTCAAGCCCTCGAACCCCTCAAACCCCTCGATCCCTCGAACCTCTCGAACCCCCTCGAACCCCTCGAGCCCCTTTCGCCCCTCGAGCCCTCGTACCCCTCAAACCCTCGTACCCCTATAGCCCTCGAGCCCCTCAAACCCTTTGAGCCCTCAAACTCTCAAACCCCTTAACCCCTCGTACCTCTCGAGCCCCTCGCCCCTCGAACTATCGACACCCTCAAGCCCCTCGACCCTTCGTACCCCCCCAACCCCTCGAGCCCCTCAAACCCCTCGAGCCCTTGAACTCTTGAACCCCTCGAGCCCCTCGAGCCCCTCGACCTCTTGACCTCTCGATCCCCTCGAACACCTCGAGCCCCTTTTTCAATTCACCGGTTATGCCAATTTTTAGCACCGATTTTCAAACCAGTGCTATTTTTTACTAAAACCAGTGCTATTTTAAATTTGTTAGCGGGAAGATAGAATTTTACAAATATTAGCAACATTTTTAAAAACCGGTGCTATTTTTTACAAACAACCGGTGCTAAGTTTTAATTTTCAGCACCGGTTTTAAAAAACGGTGCTATTTTTTTGCAAAAACCAGTGCTATTATTTAATTTTTAGCACTAGTTTTTAAAACCGGTGCTATTTTTTACTAAAACCAATGCTATTTTGAATTTTTTGCGGTAAGATAGAATTTTACAAATATTTAGCACCGGTTTTTAAGACCGGTGCTAATATTTTCAAAACCGGTGCTATTTTACAATTTTTGGCTATTTCTTTGGTGGGAAAAATAAAATTTTCAAATTTTTAGCATCGGTTTTTAAAAACCGGTGCTATTGTAAAATTTAGCACCGGTTTTTAAAAAGCCGGTGTTAAAATTAAAAAACCGGTGTTAATTTAACAACGGTTTTTAAAATCGATGTTAAAAATTTAAAAATCGGTGCTATTATATTTTTAGTACTGGTTTTTAACCGGTGCTAAAAAACCGGTGCTAGAGGGGGTTCTTTGTGGTAGTGTGAAAACGTTATTTTCTTTGTAGTCATGCATGATTTTCATGGATGGTATTGGTTTTTTTTATTTGTGATAAAAACTTTACCATTAACAGTCATAATGGTGTGTTAGACTGTACAGGGACTGATTGGACTTGATCAGATTGGTGTACCTACTATCAGAATTGCAACTTGAACGAATGCTACTGATATTACTTGTTTTCTGACAGGTTCACACCTCTGACTAAGAAGATCCTTTCAAGTTCACCATGACTGAGAAGATCTATTCAAGCTGAGAGGATCCAGGATGCTGACCATGATGAGCTTCTGCTGGGACTACATTCCAAAGATCAATCTCCGGCTCAGGAGTTTCTCCTTTCCAGCTCACTTTTTAATTCTACCTCCACCTTTTGACTAAATTGTGCTTCGTTTTATACGATCCCTAATTTTTTCGAGGGTACAGAGCTAAAATTATTGGGTGAACACAGAAACATACTGCATAGATTTTGGCTGATCAGATGGTTCGAGACCTCGAAGGGGTTCGTGACCTTGAGGGGTGGTTCGAGACCTCGAGGGGGGTTGTCGAGTCCTCGAGGGGTGGTTAGAGGCCTAGAGGGGTGTTTCGAGACCCCGAGGGATGGTTCGACACCTCGAAGGGGTTCGTGACCTCGAGGGGTGAACACAGAAACCTACTGCATAGATTTTGGCTGATCAGATGGTTCGAGACCTCAAAGGGATTCATCACCTCGAGGGGTGGTTTTGAGGCCTCGAGGGGTGTTCCAAGACCTCGAGGGGTGGTTCGATACCTCGAGGGGTGTTTTGAGACTCCGAGGGATGGTTCGAGACCTCGAAGGGGTTCGTGACCTCGAGAGGTGAACACAGAAACCTACTACATAGATTTTGGATGATCAGATGGTTCGAGACCTCGAGGGGTGTTTCGAGGCCTCGAGGGGTGTTTCGCGACCTCGACGGGTGGTTCGAGACCTCGAGGGGTGTTTCGAGACCCCGAGGGATGATTTCAGCTGATCAGGAGGTTCGTGACCTCGAAGGGTATTTCGGCACCTCAAGGAGTGGTTTGAGGTACCTCGAGGGGTGGTTCAGGGATCTCCAGGGGAGCTTCGAGTCCTCGCAAATGGTGGTTCGTGTCCTCGAGGAGTTTCTCCTTTCCAGCTCACTTTTTAATTCTAGCTCCACCTTTTGACTAAATTGTGCTTCGTTTTATACGATCACTAATTTGTTCGAGGGTACGGAGATAAAATTATTGGGTGAACACAGAAACATACTACATAGATTTTGGCTGATCAGATGGATTTTGGCTGATCAGATGGTTCGAGACCTCGAAGGATTTCACGACCTCGAGGGGTGAACACAGAAGCCTACTGCATAGATTTTGGCTGATCAGATGGTTCGAGACCTTGAGGGGTGTTTCGAGGCCTCGAGAGGAAAATCTGTGGCAGATTACAGCTGATCAAGTTTTTCGAGACCTCGACGGGTGGTTCGAGCCCTCGAGGCTTTTCCTCGCAGTTCGAGACCTCGAGGGGTGTTTCCGACCCCTTGAAATAGTAGGTTTTTCAGGACAGTATAGATTTTCAATTTTTAGCAAGTCTACTCTACTCCTTTTTCCTGCACACTAACATAGGTTAGTACTATTCTTTTGGAATCAACTAGGGTTGGTTCGAAGGTGTTTCAACTCTCATATGGATCTCATATGATCCTAACTTAGCGATGCCTACTTGTATTTTGTGAATGTTTCTTTTCAATGGTTTAGGGGGGCCAAATAAAATTCCCCTCCATCTCCGGATGGTTTCATTCAAAAAATAATAATAATAATGGTGTGTTAGAATATGTGACCTGAATTCTGAAAAGATATATGTTGTGGTAAGTGAAAACCACATGATAGTAGAACCCAATTTTTTTTAAATTTTAATTTTCACTAAACATAATAGGTTTACTTTTAACATATGTGTACAAGCGTATTTGTAATCAATCTATTATTTCAAATTAATGGAGAGTAGTATATTTATCTTTATAACATCATTACCTCATATATATCAACTAATAGGCAGTAAATTGAGAAAAATCAGTTTTTTTAGGAATGGGTTGATTAGTTTGTTTCCACATAAGTAATAGGAATAAAATGATTTAGTTATAATGCTTTAAGGATTAAATTTGTTACATATACTATTCATTTTTACTTATACTAGTGGGTTGCGCGATATCATTAATTAAAATATTGAAATTAAGTTTTATTCAAAATTTTAGTCATTTAAGGAAAATTATATGAGTTATGAAGTGAAATAGTTAATTTAGTTGGAAAAAATTAAATATTGAATACAATAAAAATTGATTAATTTATAATATTCCATTCAAATTATTTAAAAAGTAATTATTTATATGTTGACATTCATTTTAAAAGGCTATCATAATTATATGTATATATCTCATTTCAATGAATAAAAATAAATATCAAATGGCCTTATTAGTCTCACTAATTATAAAATGTCCTCATTTACCAGTTAGTCAGTCTAAAATAAGATTTTGTCGTATATAAATAAATATGATATTTCTACCAAAAGTACTCTATCATTGTATAAAAAATATGAATATTTTGTTATTTTAGATTATGTGTTTCTTTGGATTTTCTTCAAATATATATATATATATATTATAATGAAATATTTATGGTTTTAAATATATCTTTTGAAGTTATATATATTAACAAGTTATAATTGATTATATATAGTAAATAATTAAAATTAGTAACATATTATAATATATGCATGTTAATAAGTTATGACCGATTATATATAGTAGAGAATTAAAACCAGTACCATATTATAATGTTGGTACATATGTTATTTTTAGACAATTTTTTGGGCTAAGGGAAGTCAAAGTGACTCAAATACCCCAGGTTGACAGACATAACGCAAACAATATCTATTGTAAAGTGTTTGGGATCAAATGTGTAGCATTGAATAATAGGATGAAAAAAGTGCTTTTATAACCCTACCTAATTGACATAAGTGCCAATATAACCTTTCAATATTCGAAAGTGCCAATATAATCCTATATATTTAGTGAAAGTGCCAATATAACCCTATAAGTTTTAAGAATGTGCTGATATAACCCAACAAACATTATAAATGTGCTGATATAACCTTACAAACATTAGGAAGGTGCTGATATAACCCAATAAGATTGCATAATGTGCTGATATAACCCTACCTAATTTCAACGAACTATGGCGTTCCTACTAACTATGAGGGTAAAATTGTCCACCCAATTTCAGAGTTAGCCCAAAGGGTATTTTGGTCAATTTACATTGAGTCAACGCTGAAAAATTGAGGTCAATGCCGGAAATGGGGTCTGAGGGTTATATTGGCACTTTTATTAACTAGTTAGGGTTATATTTGCCTAAAAATTATCATAGGGTTATATTGACACTTACTCAATTAGATGGAGTTTATTACTTTTCCCTAATAGGATTAAAGATTTATTGTGGCGCGTGTTTCTCCGATCATACTAAAAGTAATCAGACCCTCTGTTCATCCATTTTTGAGCAATTTTATCCAAATAATGGAATGGACGTAGTAAAAAAAATCAAAACTATAGGAACTTTTAAAAAGTGTTGTATGTATGGAAAGGGTGATAGAAACAAATATTTATGGGAGAGAATGTGTAGTGCTCGACACCGAAGGCTTTTACCCGGCCTTCAGTATTACGAACATATGTTGTGGCACTACCTGATCCAGAATCAAGGTCCTAGTTTGAATAGTATGAATTTTAGGTTCGTTCACTTGATTAAATTATTTTTTAATGGGATATAAGTTACATACCTATTTATTATTGTTATGAATATTGTTCTTTTAGCTTAGCAGACATGGTGGTGGATTATATAGGTGGATAATGAATGGATATCCAAATTCAATATATGTGGACAATAAAATAATATTATTAGCTTAAAAATCGGGAGTAGATAATCTTTAATAACATACGTTGGTGGTTGATGTAGATACCTGAGATTAGTTCTTGTTAGTGTATTTAATTATAAACAAAATAATCAAACAAACAAAGAGTAAACTTGAATTGAATAATATTTCAAATAATCTTATTTATTTTTAACATAATAAATACACTAAAATTAAAATTAAATTTTATATTTTTAAACAAAACTTAATATACCTGTAGTCAGGAGCAAAGGGGTGATGTAGGATCATAATCGAGGTTGTTGGAACCGATATCCATTAGCATTTGGCTGAATCCGTCATCGGCTTGCCGTCGTGATACGGGGTGGGGATTAACGCCCGACCCTAACGCAACCCCATGCCCGCATCGGTGCCAAAACGATGCCAAAACCGCGGTACCGTGCCACTCAACGCGTCACTGCGAACCGGTCTCCTTTGATTGCACCGCACACGCCAACGGGTCATCTCGTGCCGCACGCTTAACCGCTCACAGCCTGTGATGTCCCGTCTCTGTGCCCGTGCCGCGCTGTGCCCAACGCCCGAGCTGTTTGTGCCCAACGCCCGTTTGCACAGCGCCCGTGCGGGAAGCGCCCGGTGGCCCTGCCGGCCAGCAGCCTAGTCATCCTGCCACTAGCCCGGTCGTCCTGCCTGCAGCCCGATCGTCCTGCCTGCAGCCCGGTCGTCCTGCCTGTAGCTCGGTCGTCCTGCCAGCAGCCCGTTATTGCTGCGCCCGGTCCGAGAAGACATGTCCTAAGCTCCTTGTCCCAGAAGTCTTCTCTTTTGCTTGTAAATACTTGTAATAGCTTAGTTATTAGTTTAGCGAAGCTCTTTTGAACAAGGTCCAAGCCTACGTGCTGTTTTAGCCTTTGACCTTATTTTATCTATGTAGCTAGCACTCGTGATAACGTTTGCACAACATATATGTAGAGTAGTGAGCTCTCTACATCCGGTTACCATTTTGTGATATATTGAATATAAGCATTTGCTTCCCAGTTGTTGGGCCTTATATTACATCGTTGGCTTGTGTGTGTGAGCCATGCTCTCTCGGGTGTGTAAATTCCGCTGCATACCCGACCACGTCCCAAACGGCCCCGGTCTGCTGCGAGCAACCGGGTGGTGCGTCGATGCACGTGGGATCAAGGCGGTAGTCGTGGCACGGTTGGCCACGGCTAGGCCGCACGGCTCAGCACCCTCAGGGGGCGACCCATGACACGTCGGTCTTCATGGCGGGTATCTCACTAGGAGTTTGCTGCGGTAGCCATGGAGGGTGACGGAGGGGGCGGCGAGTGGTGAGGTAGGGTTGTGTACTAGTTGGCGGGGTTTCTCACTGCAAACCTGGAATTGGTTACAAGGGCGGTGGAGGGGATTTAGCGGCAACATCAAAGACAAGTGGTGGTGGTGTTGGTTGAGGGAGAGGTTGGGTGAGGTACGTTTCAAAAAATAAATATTTTAGGAACGATATTTTAAATTTGTATACAAAAACATAACAACATCATTTATATATATATATATTTTTTCAAGTCTATTTATGTAGTGATCGGCGTAAATTCCCCTCACAGCTCTCCCTTCTTGGATCTAGAGATATATGAAAAGTTCAATGCAAAAATGTAAAGACTCCGCCTATAGGATCTACGGACGTCTCACTCAGCGGGTTGCTGGATAGCACACCAGGCCTTTAGAGAGACGTGGAGCTCAAGGTCGTAAGGGACAATAGCACCAAACACAAACACTCGAATAGAGTGTTCGAATCGTTGTTACTTAATTAGGATGTAATACAAGTAGAAACCAATGACTTGGTGGAGCGAAAACTCAATCTAGTTTATATTGCAAAAGAGATAACTGGGTGTGAAGTTCATTACTCCACAAATATGTTGTACGAAATTAATTCCAAGAGCCAGCTATAAGAACAAAAAGAGGTCAAAGAAAATAGGACTCGTAGGCCCTATATATGCCTCTATACCGGCAAGCATTACAACTAGGAAAGCAACAAGTATTTACAAGCAAAAGACAATCAATTACAAAGAGCTTGGGAAAAGACTCTTCTCAACATTACAAGTGGGTCGGCCCGCGGTGTGATTAGATAGGGAGCTTGGACCAAGGCCATCCCGTAACATCCTCCCCCATCTATTGTAACATTTTAATAAGTGTTCTTAGAAAAGTGTTTTGATAACTCTAATTTGTAGTAGTTTATATTGTCTAGTCTTGTGAGCGCAACGTTCTATCCAGTCTTTTATAGATTAGATCTTTACATTAGTGCGGGAATGGGCAATGAAGGAGGTTCCATTTTTATTTTTGAAGAACTGCCTTACAAAGAGGGTTCCAAGGTTGAAACAATATTTAAAGGCACTTCAATCATCTTTAACGGGAGTTCATGGTTGATCCCCTAAAAATTTGATTTTAAAAGGCGGTCCAATAATCTTTTACAGCATTTCAGAATGAACCACATTAATTGGTTATTCGGTCAAAATTATTAAAACTCAAGCTGTAATAATTTGTACTTTCAAGCCACGGGTCACCTGAAATTTATATCCCCTTTAAATTTTTTTTGCTTACTGCGCGCTCGTCTCATCCTCTTTTCCCTCACAATTATATAGATCAGGGAAAACTTGTTGGTAACCACTGGGATTTTTCGCAGATCTAGAGCTTTTAGTTATGGTAATTGTTGTCCAGATTTGGAAGATATTTTTCTCTTGTTCTTATGTATACTTATGTATACTTGTATTAATCATTTTCTTTAGTTGTTGCTACTAATTTTTAAATTAATTTTTTCATATTATGCTTCTTCTTAGATTGTGGTGGAGTATGTAGTTCATGTGAAATTTTATGTTTGTTTATTAATTTTTGTAAAGTTCAAGGCTTCTGGGAACCGAGCATACTCTAGACTGATTTTTTTAAGCCCCTCTGTAACAACTCCTTATTCTTTTTTTTTTTAATAAAAACACCCGAGGGTGGGTATTAAATTAAGGTTTCCCAAGCCTTAGTCAAAGGTCAATAAAATGTACATGAAGTTTAGTTTGGACATAAAGGATCATTGAGGCAACCTAGTTGCCTCCAAAAGCACTATCTATCTACGAAATAGGATGAGTAACAACTATCCAAACCGGTAGAGGATAGTTATTGAAGTTGCGATTCCAAAACGGAAGAATCCCCACCCCTTGTGTTAATTCTTTCCTTTGGCCAGGCAACTTCAATCCAAAATTACGAAGATTAATCTGAAGATCTCAGAACGTAGAGATAGGTTTCTGAGTAGTCTCAGTCGGAGTAAAAAAATAACTTGAGTGATCTCCTTATCAGTCGCCGAGTAATTATTTGCAGAGAAATGAGTTGGAAGTCCATGAGGTATCTGGAGCACTCGACCTCGATCCCAGTTCAGTCGCCTTCGTGCACACGAGGTCGGAACTGACTCCTTATTCGGAACTCCTTATTCGGAACTCCTTATTCGGAACTGATTTGAAGAAATTTTTAACTGTCGTCCCTCATCCCACAAAGAAAAAAGAAGATATAAAAATACATGCTTTTTGTTTACATTCACAAATAATACATGCAATAATAAAAAAATCAACACCATATGCTTCTCAAAAAAACTGAAGCATTAATTGATAATAAAGCACATATAGAAAAACATTAAAGGATCTTCATTTCTAACAACACTTGAAGATCGAATCCAACACGATTTATTATTATTAAAAAATAATTAAACTAGAAAAATTATTAAATGAATCACTCCTGGACACTGTCAGTCTGACCACCGGAACATCCAGCAGCACCAGAAGGCCCATCCCCAGCCTAGAGCCCAAAAATGACACCACCTAAGAACTGGAAAAAAAACATTCTGCTTAAGAATTGTTGCAATGATGCCATCCTTTTGAATGGTGATGCATCTTTGGTCCAGAGAATTTAGCCATGACCTGAATGTTCGAGAGAAGAGTTCACGGGCCTTGCAAAACAGGGCAGGTGCCTCTGCGGAGACCATGTGGACATCTGGAACATCCTCTATGGCTCTCTTGATACGGGCCAACGGTAGCTAGGGTTTTTTAATGTTGGGTGTCAGCATAATCACTAGTTTTAGTGTTTTCCAAAATAATTCAAACGGTTGTTGATTTTGTGCCGCCATTGTCGTGCCCGTTGCTTGCTCATGTTGCTCCTATTGGAGGTTGTTATCCATTGTTGCTTTCGCTGCTTGCTGCTGTTTCTGTTGTTGGAAGTTGTTGTCTGTTGATTAAATTAAATGGCTCGGGAGGAAGAGGAGGGTAACTAGTGTTGTCGGGGATGAACCCTTTTATAGGAAAATCACGAAACAATCCTCATGTTTTCCATGTTGTAAAACGTTATTTTATTTGTAGTCATGCATGATTTTCATGGATTGTTTCGGTTTTTTTGATTTGTGAAATAAAATTTACCTTTAACATCATTATAGTGTGTTAGAAGAGTCCGTCTCTTGAAAGACGGTCTTTCCATAAGTTATGGAAAGACCAATGTTTAAAGTGTAAATTAGAAGAAATGGAGATAAAATTTTCGGGTTGCATGAACCGGGTTATAAATTTTATAACTACTACATGTTGCATACTAAAAGTTTAATATTGCAACTAAGACCTTTTACCTTTTATTATTCTAGTTAAACCCCGTCTTTCCATAAGCCTATGGAAAGACCGTCTTTCCCAAGACTTTGCCGTGTTAGAAAATGTAACCTGGATTCTAAAAAGATATATATATATATATATATATATATATATTGTTGTAAGTGAAAACCACGTGAGTAGAACCCAACTTTTTTTAAAAAAAATAAGTTTTACTGAACATAATAGGTTTTATTTTAACATATGTGTACATGCGTATTTATAATCAATCTGGTTTTCAAAATTAATGGAGGGTAGTATATTTATCTTTAGAGCAAGTCCATCATGTTCTCTAAAATAGAGAATGTGATTAATTTTAGAGATCTTAGGTAGTACTTGAGCTCCAATGGGCTCTCCATCTCATTTTCCAAAATAGAAATTTTGATGAAAGAGAATGTTTGGTTCTCTATAATGGTCGAGTGGAAAAAATAATTTGGAGACTGAAATATTTATACAAAATCTAAATACAGGTTGAGAATTTCTAAATGCATGTAAACTTAATGAATGATTACTATATTACCCTTAATTAGTTGTATTAGTATTAATCATATTCAAATCTTGAGTATTTAACTTCAGTGCTCATCAACAACCATTATTCAAGATCAATCCAAAATAAAAATGATAATTATATAAACATCTTAAATTAGATTATCTTAAGAATTCATGATCAAATTAAGTGCAGCAAACATGGCGAAGCACTTAGAGTATAAATTAGAGCATTATTAAATGTCGGCATGGTTTATGTGTTTCTAGGAAATGTTTGGTATTTGAGCAGAGAAATTAGAACAAAGGCAGGCAGCACTTAGAGTAGATGAGAGAAGAGGGGTTCAGGCCAGGATGCAAAGATCATGTTCCCAAGTGCAAGATGTGATTCTTCACCACCGAAGGTGTTGGTATGCCTTCAATACTGTAATAGCCGTTTCTGCGACCCTGGCCTGAAATACAACTACATCTACAATTATGATAAGAATATAATTCCAATTCCAATTTGGACTGATGTTGATTTGGGCCGAATTGTGTTTTGTTCCAATCCCAGTTTGTTAGGGTTTAGTGGAGACAATATATAAAGTGTCTCTCTTCTCTCTGTAAACAATTAATTCTGTTCTGCACTTAGATAGGTAGAAATCTGGCCAATTTCTTGGCGTCTGTAACCTGCTACCTATTATAGTGAATCTGTCTCCCGTGGATGTAGCCAAATTGGTGAACCACGTAAATCTTGTGTCTTGTTATTTTTGTTCATAATTTCTGTTATTTCTCCATTCCGCACAACAAACTGGTATCAGAGCGGTTTCTTTTTCCGGCGATATCCGTAGTGGGTATATCGGATTCTAGGCTCATCAGATCGGGGAGAAAGATGTCTGGGTTGAACGTGAAGATCGACAAGTTTACTGGGAGAAACAGTTTCAGTTTATGGCAGATCAAGATGCGAGCTTTGCTGAAACAGCAAGGTTTGTGGACTCCGCTGACGAAGGATTTCGCGAGCAGTTCTGGCGATGTTGTGAGTCTGGAAGAAAAGGCACACTCGACGATTATGCTGTGTCTCGCGGACGAAATCATCACTGAGGTCTCAGATCAGGAGACTGCTGCACAACTGTGGCTGAAGTTGGAGAGTTTGTATATGACGAAATCTCTAACCAACAAGCTGCTTCTGAAACAACGCCTCTTCGGTCTCCGAATGCAGGAAGGTACACAACTCAGAGACCATCTAGAGCAATTGAATACTTTGTTATTAGAATTGCGAAATATAGATGTGAAAATTGAAGATGAAGATGCTGCTTTGATTTTGCTAGTTTCTTTACCACTTTCGTATGAGAATTTTGTTCAGTCATTTATTGTTGGTAAAGATTCTGTGTCTCTGGAGGAAGTAAGATCCTCTCTCCATAGTAGAGAGTTGCGACATAAGGCAAACAGTACAGGTACAGAAAGTCAGGCCACTGGCTTGTTTGCTAGTGATGGAAACACAAAAGGCAAGGAAACCGGTAATAAGAAGAAGGGCAAGAAGTCATCTTCAAAGGGTCCCAAGGCCAATGATGTTTGTAACTACTGTAAGGAGAAGGGGCATTGGAAAAAGGAGTGTCCGAAGAAGGCTAGTAAATCTGGGAGTACATCTGGTACTGCTGCTGTGGCTGAAGGGGATTTCAGTTCTGAAGATGATTTTGCTCTAGCTGTTACTGGGCAAAATAATCATTCTAATGCGTGGTTTCTTGATTCTGGGGCATCCTACCATATATGCCCAAGGAGAGATTATTTCTCAACTTATGAGCAAGCTGAGGCCATCATTACTATGGCAAATGGTGTTGCGTGCAAGGTAGTTGGGATTGGTTCAATCAAGATCAGGACGCATGATGGTAGTTTCTGTACTTTGAACGATGTCAGGCATGTTCCATCGATGACAAAGAATCTGATTTCTCTTCCTACGTTGGATAGAAAGGGTTTCGTCTACTCAGGGAGTGATGGAATTCTGTGTGTCTGCAAAGGTTCTAGGATGGTTCTGAAAGGTGTTCTGCATGGTACTTTGTATTTTCTACAAGGTTCCACGGTTATGGATTCTGTTAATGTTGCATCTTCGGAGGTTCACCAGGATGATATGACTAAGTTATGGCATATGAGGCTTGGTCACATGGGTGAAAGAGGGATGCAGATTCTGTCGAAGTATGATCTTCTTGGTGGCCACAAGATCAAGAGCTTGGACTTCTGTGAGCATTGCGTCTTTGGGAAGCATCACCGCAGCAAGTTTCCTAAGGCGATTCATAGAACAAAGGGCACATTGGATTACATCCATTCTGATTGTTGGGGACCTTCCCGAGTTGAGTCACTGGGAGGTCACAGGTACTTTGTTTCTCTGATTGATGATTACTCAAGGATGACTTGGGTTATCATGATGAAACATAAGAGTGAAGCTTTCTCGAAGTTCAAGGAGTGGAAAGCTTTGGTGGAGAATCAGACCGGGAAGAAGATCAAGAGGCTTCGAACTGATAATGGGCTGGAATTCTGCTCGTCTGAGTTTGATCAGTTTTGTAGGGATGAAGGGATTGCTCGTCATCATACAGTCAGGAATACGCCACAGCAGAATGGCGTAGCTGAGCGGATGAATCCGACATTGCTGGCGAGAGCGAGGTGCATGCTCTCTAATGCTGGTTTGGAAACGAGATTCTGGGCAGAGGCGGTGAGTACAGCTTGTTACCTGATCAACCGCGGGCCTCACACAGGTATAGAGTGCAAAATACCTATGGAGTTGTGGTCAGGTAAAGTTGTTGATTACTCCAAGTTAAAAGTTTTTGGTTGTACATCTTATTATCATGTTAGTGATGGTAAGTTAGAGCCCCGAGCCAAGAAGGGTGTCTTTGTGGGTTATGGAGATGGAGTTAAAGGCTCCAGGATATGGTCTCCATCTGAGAAGAGGGTTATTCTGAGCAGGGACGTTGTCTTTGATGAAAATTATTTTCTTAGATCTATGGTGAAGCCCACAGTTGTGCCAGAAACTAGTGGAGTTGATAAACAGGTGGAGCTTGAAGTCACTCAAGGTGAAAATAGATTGGAACAATTTGAGGTGAATCAAGAGCCACAGACAGAATCTGAGATACCGGAATCTCCACCACCAGATCCCCAACCATCAGGAGCTACAGTCCGTAGTTTAGCTCAGGACCAACCCAGGAGGGTTGGAGTTGGGGCGCCTAAGAGATATGGGTTTGAGGATATGGTGGGTTATGCACTACAGGTTGCTGAGGAGGTGGATACTCATGAGCCATCCACCTACAGAGAAGTTGTTTCAGGTACTGATGCTGACAAATGGCTTGCTGCAATGGGAGACGAGATGCTCTCCAGAAGAATCAGACATGGGATTTGGTTCAACAGCCTCAAGGGAGAAAGGTTATCACTTGCAAATGGGTTTTCAAGAAAAAGGAAGGGATATCACCTACAGAGGGAGTCAAGTACAAGGCTAGAGTTGTTGCTAGAGGTTTCAGTCAGAGAGAGGGAGTAGATTACAATGAGATTTTCTCACCAGTGGTCAGACACACTTCCATCAGGGTGTTGCTAGTTATAGTGACACATCGGGATTTGGAGCTTGAACAACTTGATGTGAAGACCGCTTTTCTACATGGAGAGTTGGAGGAAGAGTTGTACATGACTCAGCCAGATGGTTTCCAGGTTCCTGGAAAGGAAAAATATGTTTGCAAGTTGAAGAAGTCCTTATATGGGCTTAAGCAGTCTCCGAGGCAGTGGTACAAGAAGTTTGACAGTTACATGCTTCAGCTGGGATATACGAGGTGTGCTTATGACTGTTGTGTCTACTACAGCAGGTTGAGAGATGGGTCATTCATCTATCTGGTGCTTTATGTAGATGACATGCTGGTAGCCGCAACGAGTAAGCACGAGGTTCAGAAGTTGAAAGGACTTCTTAATGCTGAGTTTGAGATGAAGGATCTGGGTGCAGCTCGGAAGATACTAGGAATGGAGATTCTTAGGGATCGAAGTCACCGGAAGCTTTTCTTGTCACAGAAAGGCTACATTCAGAAAGTGTTGTCTAGGTTTGGCATGTCTACAGCCAAGCCTATAGACACTCCTAGTGCTGCAAATATTCATCTCACCACTATGTTTGCTTCTCAGTCAGACGAGGAGAAGGAGTATATGTCTCGGGTTCCTTATGCCAGCGCGGTGGAGAGCTTGATGTATGCTATGGTTTGCACGAGGCCAGATTTAGCACAGGCAGTCAGTGTTGTGAGCAGGTTCATGGGGCAACCGGGAAAGGAACATTGGCAAGCAGTGAAGAGGATCTTCAGGTATCTTAGAGGTACGTCTGATGTGGGTCTCATTTATGGAGGTGATACCGAGTGCTTAGTTACAGGCTACTCGGATTCTGATTATGCTGGTGATGTTGACACGAGGAGATCGATGACTGGTTATGTATTCACTTTGGGAGGTTCTGTGGTTAGTTGGAAGGCGACTTTGCAACCTACAGTGACGTTGTCTACTACGGAAGCAGAGTACATGGCTCTGACAGAGGCTGCAAAGGAGGGAATATGGTTGAAAGGGCTGGTTAGTGATCTTGGTCTACATCATGATCAGGCTACTGTGTATTGTGACAGTTTGAGTGCAATCTGCATAGCCAAGGATCAGGTCCATCATGAGAGGACCAAGCATATTGATGTCAGATATCATTTCCTGAGGAGTGAGAGGAGAATCAGGGTGAAGAAAGTGGGAACTGCTGACAACCCCGCTGATATGTTCACCAAACCTGTTCCACATAGCAAGTTTCAACATTGTTTGGACTTGCTGAACATCAGAGCTGATTAGGTGCTCTATGGGCAGTCCCGGGAGTGGAGGGCGAAGTCCACTCATCTGGCACTGTAATGGTGCATCTGGAGTTTTCTACTTTGAGGTTTCAAGTCAAGGTATTCAAGGTATTACAGTATTCAAGGTATACCAACAAATCTCCACCTTGACTTGAATCCTCAAAGTAGAAAACTCCAGATGCACCATTACAGTGCCAGATGAGTAGACTTCGCCCTCCACTCCCGGGACTGCCCATAGAGCACCTAATCAGCTCTGATGTTCAGCAAGTCCAAACAATGTTGAAACTTGCTATATGGAACAGATTTGGTGAACATATCAGCGGGGTTATCTACAGTTCCCACTTTCTTCACCCTGATTCTCCTCTCACTCCTCAAGAAATGATATCTGACATCAATATGCTTGGTCCTCTCATGATGGACCTGATCCTTGGCTAGGCAGATTGCACTCAAGTTGTCACAGTACACAGTAGCCTGATCATGATGTAGATCAAGATCACTAACTAGCCCTTTCATCCATATTCCTTCCTTTGCAGCCTCTGTCAGAGCCATGTACTCTGCTTCCGTAGTAGACAATGTCACTGTAGGTTGCAAAGTCGCCTTCCAGCTAACCACAGAACCTCCCAAAGTGAATACATAACCAGTCATCGATCTCCTCGTGTCAACATCACCAGCATAATCAGAATCAGAGTAGCCTATAACTAAGCACTCCGTATCACCTCCATAAATGAGACCCATATTAGACGTACCTCTAAGATACCTGAAGATCCTCTTCACAGCTTGCCAATGTTCCTTTCCCGGTTGCCCCATGAACCTGCTCACAACACTGACTGCCTGTGCTAAATCTGGCCTCGTGCAAACCATAGCATACATCAAGCTCCCCACCGCACTGGCATAAGGAACCCGAGACATATACTCCTTCTCCTCGTCTGACTGAGGAGCAAACATAGTGGTAAGATGAATATTTGCAGCACCAGGAGTGTCTATAGGCTTGGCTGTAGACATGCCAAACCTAGCCAACACTTTCTGAATGTAGCCATTCTGTGACAAGAAAAGCTTCCGCTGACTTCGATCCCTAAGAATCTCCATTCCTAGTATCTTTCGAGCTGCACCCAGATCCTTCATCTCAAACTCAGCACTAAGAAGTCCTTTCAACTTCTGAACCTCGTGCTTACTCTTTGCGGCTACCAGCATGTCATCTACATAAAGCACCAGATAGATGAATGGCCCATCTCTCAACCTGCTGTAGTAGACACAACAGTCATAAGCACACCTCGTATATCCCAGTTGAAGCATGTAACTGTCAAACTTCTTGTACCACTGCCTCGGAGACTGCTTAAGTCCATACAAAGACTTCTTCAACTTGCAAACATACTTTTCCTTGCCAAGAACCTGGAAACCATCTGGCTGAGTCATGTACAACTCTTCCTCCAACTCTCCATGTAGAAAAGCGGTCTTCACATCAAGTTGCTCGAGCTCCAAATCCTGATGTGTCACCAAGGCTAGCAACACTCTGATGGAAGTGTGTCTGACCACTGGTGAGAAAATCTCATTATAGTCTACCCCCTCCCTTTGACTGAAACCTCTTGCAACAACTCTTGCCTTGTACTTGACTCCCTCTGTAGGTGATATTCCTTCCTTCTTCTTGAAAACCCATTTGCAACTGATTACCTTTCTCCCTTGAGGCTGTTTGACCAATTCCCATGTCTGATTCTTCTGAAGAGACTCCATCTCATCTCCCATTACAACAAGCCATTTATCAGCATCAGTACATGAAGTAGCCTCTCTGAAGGTTGATGGCTCTTGAGTATCCACTTCCTCGGCAACTGACAGTGCATAACCCACCATATCCTCAAACCCATATCTCTTTGGCGCCCCAACTCCAACCCTCCTGGGTCGGTCCTGAGCTAAACTGCGGACTGTAGCTCCTGATGGTTGAGGATCTGGTGGTGGAGATTCCGGTATCTCAGATTCTGTCTGTGGCTCTTGATCCACCTCAAATTGTTCCAAACTATTTTCACCTTGAGTGACTTCAAGCTCCACCTGTTTATCAACTCCACTAGTTTCTGGCGCAACTGTGAGCTTCACCATAGATCTAAGCAAAGAATTTTCATCAAAGACAACGTCCCTGCTCAGAATAACCCTATTCTCAGATGGAGACCATATCCTGGAGCCTTTAACTCCATCTCCATAACCCACAAAGACACCCTTCTTGGCTCGGGGCTCCAACTTACCATCACTAACATGATAATAAGATGTACAACCAAAAACTTTTAACTTGGAGTAATCAACAACTTTACCTGACCACAACTCCATAGGTATTTTGCACTCTATACCCGTGTGAGGCCCGCGGTTGATCAGGTAACAAGCTGTACTCACCGCCTCTGCCCAGAATCTCGTTTCCAAACCAGCATTAGAGAGCATGCACCTTGCTCTCGCCAGCAATGTCTGATTCATCCGCTCAGCTACGCCATTTTTCTATGGCGTATTCCTGACTGTATGATGACGAGCAATCCCTTCATCCCTACAAAACTGATCAAACTCAGACGAGCAGAATTCCAGCCCATTATCAGCTCGAAGCCTCTTGATCTTCTTCCCGGTCTGATTCTCCACCAAAGCTTTCCACTCCTTGAACTTCGAGAAAGCTTCACTCTTATGTTTCATCATGATAACCCAAGTCATCCCTGAGTAATCATCAATCAGAGAAACAAAGTACCTGTGACCTCCCAGTGACTCAACTCGGGAAGGTCCCCAACAATCAGAATGGATGTAATCCAATGTGCCCTTTGTTCTATGAATCGCCTTAGGAAACTTGCTGCGGTGATGCTTCCCAAAAATGCAATGCTCACAGAAGTCCAAGCTCTTGACCTTGTGGCCACCAAGAAGATCATATTTCAACAGAATCTGCATCCCTCTTTCACCCATGTGACCAAGCCTCATATGCCATAACTTAGTCATATCATCCTGGTGAACCTCCGAAGATGCAACATTAACAGAATCCATAACCGTGGAACCTTGTAGAAAATACAAAGTACCATGCAGAACACCTTTCAGAACCAGCCTAGAACCTTTGCAGACACACAGAAATCCATCACTCCCTGAGTAGACGAAACCCTTTCTATCCAACGTAGGAAGAGAAATCAGATTCTTTGTCATCGATGGAACATGCCTGACATCGTTCAAAGTACAGAAACTACCATCATGCGTCCTGATCTTGATTGAACCAATCCCAACTACCTTGCACGCAACACCATTTGCCGTAGTAATGATGCCCTCAGCTTGCTCATAAGTTGAGAAATAATCTCTCCTTGGGCATATATGGTAGGATGCCCCAGAATCAAGAAACCACGCATTAGAATGATTATTTTGCCCAGTAACAGCTAGAGCAAAATCATCTTTAGAACTGAAATCCCCTTCAGCCACAGCAGCAGTACCAGATGTACTCCCAGATTTACTAGCCTTCTTCAGACACTCCTTTTTCCAATGCCCCTTCTCCTTACAGTAGTTACAAACATCATTGGCCTTGGGACCCTTTGAAGATGACTTCTTGCCCTTCTTCTTATTGCCGGTTTCCTTGCCTTTTGTGTTTCCGTCACTAGCAAACAAGCCAGTGGCCTGACTTTCTGTACCTGTACTGTTTGCCTTATGTCGCAACTCTCTACTATGGAGAGAGGATCTTACTTCTTCCAGAGACACAGAATCTTTACCAACAATAAATGACTGAACAAAATTCTCATACGAAAGTGGTAAAGAAACTAGCAAAATCAAAGCAGCATCTTCATCTTCAAATTTCACATCTATATTTCGCAATTCTAATAACAAAGTATTCAATTGATCTAGATGGTCTCTGAGTTGCGTACTTTCATGCATTCGGAGACCGAAGAGGCGTTGTTTCAGAAGCAACTTGTTGGTTAGAGATTTCGTCATATACAAACTCTCCAACTTCAGCCACAGTTGTGCACTAGTCTCCTGATCTGAGACCTCAGTGATGATTTCGTCCGCGAGACACAGCATAATCGTCGAGTGTGCCTTTTCTTCCAGACTCACAACATCACCAGAACTGCTCGCGAAATCCTTCGTCAGCGGAGTCCACAAACCTTGCTGTTTCAGCAAAGCTCGCATCTTGATCTGCCATAAATTGAAACTGTTTCTCCCAGTAAACTTGTCGATCTTCACGTTCAACCCAGACATCTTTCTCCCCGATCAGCCCTGATCTGATGAGCCCAGAATCCGATACACCCACTACGGATCTCACCGGGAAAAAAACCCGCTCTGATACCAGTTTGTTGTGCGGAATGGAGAAAGAACAGAAAATATGAACGAAAATAACAAGACACAAGATTTACGTGGTTCACCAATTTGGCTACATCCACAAAAGACGAATTCACTAATCTTGTGCGGAACAGAATTAGAGTTAGTTTACAGAGAGAAGAGTGACACTTTATATGCTGTCTCCACTAAACCCTAACAAACTGGGCCAAAAACACAATTCGGCCCAAATCAACAGCAGTCCAATAAAGAGACAAGCTATACCGTCGGACCGGAGGCGACTCCGCCCCCCCGGACCCCCAGGCCAGGGTGCGCTCCGCCCCCCTGACCCCCGTTTGTTTCCCGGGGGCGACTGCCTCCCCCCTGGACCCCCAGGCCACGGTCACAGAAGCGGCTATTACAGTATTCAAGGCATACTAACAGTTTTCATGGATGGTTTTAGTTTTTTTAATTTTAAAAGTGATTATGGTGTGTTAGAAAGTGTGACAAGAATTCTAAAAAGATATACTACCTCCGTCCCAGCCGAATCTGCACACTTTTTTGTCAACTTTCTCAAGGCATGTTTGACCATAATTTTCAACTAGCATAAAGACACCAATATCATCATGTGAGATATTGCTGGATACCCTGCATGATGTATTTTCTAAATATCAAATTTTAACATACCGTTAATACACGTAACTAAAGCTATCGTTGGTCAAACATGACCTGAAAAACTTGACCAAAAAGTGTGCACATTCAGTTGAGACAGAGTAATATATTGTGGTAAATGAAAAACACGTGATAGTAGAACCCAACTTTTTTAAAATTTTAATTTTCAATGAACATAATAGGTTTAACTTTAATATATGTGTACAAGCATAATTATAATCAATCTGGTTTTTCAAATTAATGGAGGGTAGTATATTTTTCTTTATAAAATCATTCCCTCATATAAATATCAATTAATAGGAAGTAACACGAGGAAAATCAGTTTTTCAGGAACGGAATGATTAGTTTGTTTCCACATAAGTAATAGGAATAAAATGATTTAGTTATAATGATTTAAGGATTAACTTTGTTATATATACTATCCATTTTTACTTATATAAAATGTGTAGCATTGAATAATAAGATTTAATATTTTTTGTGGCTCATGTTTCTCCGATCATACTGAAAGTAGTTGGACCCTCTGTTCATCCATTTTGGAGCAATTTTGTCCAAATAATGGAAGGGAAATACTTAAAAAAGATCAAAACTATAGGAACTTTCAAAAAGTGTTGTATATATGGAAAGGGTGATACAAACACAGATTTAAGGGAGAGAATGTGTAGTGCTCGACCCCGAAGGCTTTTACCCGACTTCCAGTATAACTAACTTATGTTGGGGTACTATCTGATCTAGAATCAAGGTCTTAATATGAACAATATGAATCTTAGGTTCGTGCACTAGATTAAAATTATTTTTTTAAGTGATATAAGTTACATACCTCTTTCTTCTTGTTATGAATATTGTTCTCTTGCTTAGTAGACATTGTGGTTGATTATATAGGTGGATAATGAATGAATATCCAAATTCAATATATGTGGAAATTAAATAATACTACTAGCATAAAAAATTCAGAGTGGATAATCTCTAATAACATATGTTGGTGCCTGATCTAGCTACCCGAGATTAGTTCTTGTTAGTGTAATTAATTACAAACAACATAACCAAACAAACAAAGAGTCAACTTGAGTCGATTTCAAATATTCGTATTTATTTTTAACATAATAAATACACTAAAATTTTATAGTTTGGGCGAACGAATTCATCTATTGTCATTTGACCTTTTTGGCCCCTCATTTTTTTCCGATCACTTTTATCCCTGAACTAACAAAAGTGTTGAATCGTAACCCTTTCGTCTGGCCAAACCGTTAACTTTGGTCAAAATGTTAGTTTTAAGGGCAAATTAGTAATTTCTCATTTTTCTTTTTATTTTCCCTTTTCTTTATTTTTTTCTTTTCTACTTTCCTCCTTTTCTTTTCTTCTTTTCTCCTTTTTCTCCTCTTTCTCCTTTTCTCCCTTTCTCTGTCTATTCCGGAGCATAGCAGCCACCACCACCTATTGAATAAATGTGATTTTCCGGCGAAAGGATGTGGAGAACTAGCCACTAGAGGTGGCCCTCGAGCTCACCGTCGCGGTCTTCTGATGCCACTCCAAAACCTTCTCTTCTAAACTGAAGCTAGTCTTCAACTGAACAGTTTGAGTGGGCTATTTTTCCTTCAGGTATTTCCTCTTATCCTCACCCGGTAGCTCGAAAAATAGATGCGCAGCTTCCATCACATCCTCAAGAACTTGAACTGGGACACCATGATTGATGATCAGGAAGAAACCCCACTTCCCGGAAGCATCGCAGATTGAGGCCGCGACTTTTGAATCATCCCAGTTGGATATATCAATGACTGGAATCGAGTATTCTTGTACCACTAGGCTCTAGTCCAGCTTTTCTTGTGGAGGCTGTAACTTTATCAATTGCTTTTATTGATATTTTGATGATGTTGAGTTCTTGTATCAGTGAAAATTACAGCTTTTGGAAATCAGGGGATGGAAAAACGATATAGGTTTGGTGGTTGCAGGTCAAGGGGAACGTCATGGAAGTCGAGGTGACGAGTGGCAGGGCTTGAAGCTGAAGGAAAGGGTGGGCTGAATTGCAAATAAAAATGATAGTGCCAAATTGTAAATAAGAATGATAGGGATTGGATTGTAATAAAAAGGATGAAGGGGGGCTGGAATTGTAAATAAAATGATGAAAAGTCACTTTTATCCTCAATTTTATTAAAAATTCAGCAGTTAACGGTCAAAATATCAAAGTTAACAGTTTGACCGGACGGAAGGGTTACGATTCAACACTTTTGTTAGTTCAGGAACACAAGTGATAAAAAAATGAGGGGCCAACAGGGTCAAATAGCAATAGTTGGAGGGTCTGCCAAGTCATTTGCCTTATATTTTTAACCAAAATCTTCATATACCTGTAGTGAGGAGCAAAGGGGTGATGTAAGATTGCAATTGAGGTTGTTGAAACCAATATCTATTAGCACTCGGCTAAATTCGACATCAACTCTGTTAATCTACATGGTGGATATCTCACTGGGAGTTTGTTGCGGCAGCCATGAAGGGTAACGGATGGGGCGGCGAGTAGTGAAGTAGGGTTTTGTATCAGTTTGTAGAAACAAGACTAGTGGTTTCTCACTATAGACGTGGAATTGTTTATGAGGGCGATGAAGAGGACTTGCAGCAACATCAGCAAAAAGTGGTGGTGTCGTCGAGTGGGGGAGAGGTCGAGTGATGTATGGTTCGATAAAATAAATTTAGGAAAACTATTTTTAATTTGTATACAAAAATATAATGACATCGTTTATATGTATTTTTGCAAGACTATTTTAGTAGTGATCGACGTCCGTTTCCCTCACAGCTCTCCCTTCTTGGATCAGGAGATGCGTTAAAAGTTCAATGCTAAAACGAAAAGACTCCGCCTATAGGATCCACAGATGTCTCACTCAGCGGGTGGCCGGATAGCACATCGGGCCCTTAGAGGGATGTGAAGTTCAATGCCCTAAGAGATAAGAGCAGCAAACACAAACACTCGAATAGAGTGTTTGCATCATTGTTACTTAATTCGGACGTAATAAAAGTAGAAACCAAAGACTTGGTGGAGCGAAAACTCAATCTAAAGTACTTGTTTCTCTTCACTTCGGAGGCCCTCTCGAGGTTAAATGTGGTGATAGAGAACCTAATTCTCGCCTGCCAGAAAATGTGATGGCATAAGATGGTGCTGTTTCTACCACTCAATTTAGACAGTGAGTCCTAGTCTCCAAGATTTTTTAATTTTAAGCTTGTAACTTGATGGGATTATTATTATGTTTTTATTCTACAAGTTATAATGACTCTGAATACCTAGTATCTATGGCGTGGTTTCAAATTATACGTTGTTGAAGTTATTTTACTCGGTGTGATTAAGAGGTGAATATGTTTGATTCTGTTTGGCTCCTTTAAAATGTTGTCTGTGTTATGCTTCAAAAGATAGGTTGTCATTTTATATGACAAGTGATTGTTAATCTTTTAACGATTAGTGATCATTCTAGCCGCTATTAATCTAAGTTGAGTGGTGTGATTTATATAAGTCGATCATGTTTCCCTGGTTGATATACTTTTTAGAGCATTTCTATACTATTAGTGGTTTATTGGACCCCATAATGCTTCTTGGTTAACTAGGTTCTGTTTAAGTGATGAGTTAGCTTTCATTGGTGTTGCCATTCCTAATATGAACTTTGTTCATTAAAAGTTAACTTGAGAATTGCATGTGATTGTGTTTATGAATAGTTATGTAGTAGGTATGTTCTACCCCATTGCATGATGCTCAATGATTCCCATTTCTTCTAGATTAATACTATTAATCTTACATTGTGATAATAGTCTGATTATATGTCATGCATTACTGCCCAATGTTTTGTAGGGATCATACCACCAATAATTCTGGAGGACCTTCTTGGAGTTGGTATATACATAGTGGATGGAGAAAAATGGCGGTATCGGAGAAAGATGTCGAGCCCGATGATTTTACAGCAGAGTTTAGGTAAATTTAGTGGAACCTGATAAGCTTGTAGTATATATTTTGGAGTCATAACATAAATTTTTTGTTAATTAATATAATTTGAACTATTTCTTTTGCTATTAATATGATTGTTAAATTAATGCTCTACTAAATTATTAATGTTAGGCTTTTTTACCTTCCTCTAAAAGCAGTTGAACGCGGCCTCTTACAGAGGTTTTCCTTCTTTTGAAAGCAGTTGCGCGTGTCTGCTTACCGAGGAAGGACATTTTTTTAATCCCCTTAAAAATGTAAGCACCAATTTTTTAAAATGAGTGCCAAATATAACCGGTGCTAATGGGTCACAAAATTGACACTGATTTTTAAAAATCGGTGCCAAATAAAATTGGTTATAAAGGACCACAAATTAACACCTGTTTTTAAAATTGGCGCTAACAAAAAATTGGTGCTAAATTAATACCGATTATTAAAAAATTGGTGAAATTGTTTCACCACTACATATGCATTGGTTTTTAGACCCTAAAAAATCGGTGCTAGGACACAAAAATTGCGGTGCTAAAGTGGGATTCCTGTGATAGTGATAATATTGCAAACCCATTTAAAATTACGGAAGAGAAAATAATAATAATAGTAGTAAATAAATTTTATAATTAATAAATTGAAAAAGAAAAAAGGTAAATGTATATACAGAATCTTGAAAGACGGTATTTTCATAAGTCATGAAAAGACCAAGGTTTAAAGTGCAAATTCAAAAAAAATAAAGATAAAATTTTTGGGTTATATGAATTGAGCTATAAACTTTATAACTACCACACGTCGTATAATAAATTTTTAATATTGCAACTAAGACCTTTTACCTTTTTTTATTTCAATTAAACCCCTTTTATGGAAAGATTGTTTTTCCCAATATTTTGCCCCATATATATGTAAATTCTTGTAATTATTATATTAAGGCAAAGTCTTGAAAAAAATCATCTTTCCATAGGTTCGTGGAAAGATGAGATTTAATTAGAATAATAAAAAGGTAAAGATTTTGGTTACAATATTAAAAATTTATTATGCAATATTTAATAATTATAAAGTTTATAACCCGACCGGAAATGTTTATTATGCAACCGAAAATGTTACAAAAAAAAGTAGAATACAAAATTTTATGACCATTTCTTATGATTTAGAGTTTAAACATTAATTTTTTCATAACTTATGAAAATATCGTATTTTAATAAACGAACTCTTATATTAAAAGAAATAGAAAAGGAAAAAAGAAAAGAAAACAACAGAAAGAGGAAAATTAATTTTTTTTTTAAAAAAACATATATAGGTTAGGCCGGCGGCAGGGGATTAACCCCTGCTAGGCCCCTGCCAGCCTAACCCTTTGAGAGGCGCGTACATGGTGAGAACAAAGCACTTGTGCTTAATTTATATGCATGTCCCGTCTTCATTTCACTATTATAAATTAAAGCTCACATAACATTTTTTAATATTTATTAAAAAGATTACAATAGCTTCTAAATTGTTGTTTAAAATTTTAAAAGCATTATATAAATATTGAAAAATATTACTTAAATTTTAAAAAGTGTTCGATAAATCTAATGTAATCTTATCTAAGGTAATACTTGTAAAAGTGTTACAATAGGTTCAAAGTGTTACAATAACACCTAAAGTGGCCCTTTTCCACGTATTACCTTAGGTGCTAACGTAATACTTTTTAAAATTTAGGTAACACTTTTAAATATTTATGTAACACTTTTTAAAAGTTTAAGTAACACTTTATAAGATATTATAATATTTTTAATAAGTATTGACAGAAAGGTGTTATAATTTATAGTAGTGTTTAGAAAACAATAGCTATAGTTGATAGTAGTGTTTAGAAAACAAAGACATTGGCCATATATAGACACCCGGGGATAAATAGCATGTTCAGCAATAACAGAAACTGCAGATTAGCAAATTAGTAGAATTCAGGGCTGTGACGGCTGTCCAACGAAAGTCTTCATAGTTGGTAATCATAATGCAAGTATTTTCATCGTTTTAGCACGAATTAAATTTAAAAGTCAATATTGCATGATATATTATGCTTATAATTGTTTTAAATGTGTTAATTAAAAATTTTAGATTAGGCATAAAATGTTATCCTAATAATATGATTATATTGTTAATTATTTTAATTTCATAATAATTAAGTATGATGTATACTTTATCACTTTATACTTAATTATTATGATATTATGTGAATTTAATTACCGTGATATTATATGTGGATGACCGAATTGTTTTTATCTTGCCGTGTCAAATATGGATTATGTGCTACCTGATTACTTGTATGTGTTTCACTAGTAGAGGGAGGGACCATTAAAGGCGGTTCCAAGAACCGCCTTTAAAAATAACGATTAAAGGCGGTTATGAACCGCCTTTAAAAGGCCGGTGGAACCGCCTTTAATAGGTTTCGAACTCGGAACATAGACCCTCTCCCTTGGCCCTGGTGTCCATTCTGAACTCGAAACCATAATTAAAAACGGGTTATAACCGCCTTTAATTTCAGGTTCGCACATCCTTTATGTGGTTCCTCACTTAGAACTGGGTGACTTCCAGCGGACCTGGTTAGGCTTTCTGACTTTGGAACGTAAATATGTTCCTCACTCGGAAGCCATAATCACTTTCCATTGTATGCATGGTTCCTTAATTGTGTGCACTTTTTTTTGTTGGTATTTCTCAGTTTCGAGTTTGCGAACCCAGTTTGTCCCAATGCTTACGACTTTGGAACTCTACTCGGCCCCAATGGTAAAAAAAAATTTCATTGAATTCACGGCTCAAAATAGGCCTCAATCAACGGCCCCAAATGTAATCAAATACAAGCAATTGTTCTACTTGGTAACAAAAATCTATAGAAAATGCTAAGTAAGCAATAATCTATAGATTGGAATAGAAATCAATCAAATTCTATTCTAAACCTTTACATCACACTAGTTTACCAAGTTAGGGTTCCCAAAAGGATGTGAGCGGTTGAAAATGAGATGCCTAGCCAAACAATTCCTAGCAGTGTTGATGTTTTGTTTCGAATAGGGCCATATTGCCTTTGGAATAACCTATTTGTATCGCGAGTTAGTCGGAAATATAATTATTTTCATTGAGACACTACTAATGTCTATTACAACCAAATGTACAATTACCTTGTCAATCTCAAGTAAATCTAAGTTCACGCCTTCTATGCACTCTATTGCATACAACATTACATAACAGCAGCACTCCCAATTTTGCGTTTGTGTCTCGTACTGTTTTAAACAACATGAATATGGTAACGTATACAAACCCATAAATAAATCTTGTTGGAAAAAATGAAACAATTTATGCATATTGTACCTTATTTTCGACCACCTGAAAATATCTCTCACCATCTTCGCTAGTGTCCTTCATAGCGGATTCCAAAATCTTGATAAATGCGCCCGATAGTTGTAAGTGCAATGGATCCATCCAATACACACACTTATTTTCCGGAACAATGATGATCAATCGCCAATGATCACAATACAAAAATAGAATGTATGTGTATTAAAATGTGTAAATTATGTTTGCAAAGATAATGAAGATGGTAACTATAACCTTTCAATGTAGAGCGTAATGAACAATTTCTTATCATTTCTCCCAAGGTTTTTGCAAATGTAGTCGATTCTCTCATGGTTTGTTTAACCTATCTCTTGAGTCATCACCGGGCACAGCATCTGACCCACTCCTTTTTCGAAAGTTTTTGTCATTAGTTGTAAAATATTAGAGAAAATTAAATGGTAAACATGAATTTAATATGTGAATATAAATTTGACTCACAAGATGTATATGGACATTATCGTCTGATTAACTTGCTCACATTTTCACAGGTCCTCAAAATTGCGATGATGTCTCTCTTGGCACCTAATACGCAATTATTTCCCATGAATGAGTAAGTTGAGTTGCGTTGATGCAATTGAAGCCAATTGCATAGCACTTTTACGTAGTGAGGTGCGTCATTCGAGACTTGTGTCATTGGAACCGGTTGTCTAATCTTTTTCGGTGTGTGAACCAGTTTTGGTGTCTTTTGGACCGGTTTGGGTGTAGTGTTGACCAGTTTAGATGAAGTTTTGACTACCTTCAGTGTACTTTGGTCTGTTTTGGGTGTTGACGGCCGTTTGACTTTCAAATGGAAATCCTTTATAGGATTGGTATATACTAGTCGACGCAGCCACAAAAGAAATATGCCTCTAGCGGGACCAACATTTTTGTATTCTCCGTTTGGAAATGGCAACGGGGCACCCCTCACCAATTCATTCTCCAAAGAGACTCTTGACAAACCTTCTGGAATTGGTACTCTATGATGCTCTTTCATTAACTCATGCAAAATTCCATCGGCTACATGGAGTTGTCTATCACCTATACCTTGATCTTTGTATAGCTCGTACATACGTGAACCCTAATCGACACCAACTACATTTCTTAAATTTGACAAAAACTTTAAATTAGTGATTTGATAAATGTTTACCTTTTTATCATAAGAGAGGATGGACTTGTCATGGCTGTCGGCTTCATTTGTCGGAGTTTCAATGATTGCCTCCTGATTGACCTCAACATCTTTTGGTGAATGGTACAATCCTCTTGATGGCGGTGTCCAATTAGGTGTCAAATCATCTAAATTCTTGGGAAGCACATGGTCGGTGTGTTGGATCAACTTTCGAATGAGAATGTCTTGTTGCTCTATTTGTTTCTCTTGTTCAAGGGCGTGTTTTTGCAAAGTGTGGACACACGATAGTTGTGCATGACCATAGTACCAAGTAATTCCAAACGCCTCACGTTGGTTCAAGTACCCACCGACTCCCTTAACACATCCCGTATTGCCGGGTTTCTTGGTAGCCGCAGAAAGGATGTCGTTCTTAAACGTGGGTATGAATTTCCCTTCTAGTGCATCATTCTTAAATTTCTCCTAAGTATTGAAAATAATTGAATTTTAGAACATAAATCTATGGTAATATGTACAATATATGAAGGAAGTCAAAAAATAGTTGTAGGGTGGTCGGGTTTACCACTTGTTCCGCAAGTTCTTTTTCTTCAGGCTTCTCGTATATACCCTTGTTGTTTTGTCGGCCTTTGAGGAATAAATCACACCTCTCTATGTCATCCACATCCATTGGTTGTATCGTAGCCATTGCCTTCTCTTCGTTCATCCCCACATCGATTGCATTTTGAACATTCATCTTAAGACGTTCCTCAACGTACTTGAGAGCCGCCAATCCATACCCCTACGGCTCAAACGATGGGGAATCACATTCAAATTGGTATTGCATTGTTTTTCTTGCCTTATACCCTACACACGCTTGTTAGAGGCATGACATGAATAAAGACAAGTAAATCTAAATAATTGTCAAACTCAATTTCTTTTTACTAACGTTGGAATCATTCTCCAAAGGCCTTCTTTTGTGGATCCCCCAACTATCCGGTTGAATGTGCATGTAAGTTATCCACGGCATATCACCCTTCTCCAAAGAAAATGTGTAGTCTCGTGACAAAGTGTATTTGTGCTCTCGCCAACTCTTGCACATCATGGTCATCACCTTCTTTTTTAGAAATGTCATATCCGGTGCATCGATTTCGAATGGTCTCTATGGGGACTTAAAATGATGGAAGTTACAATTAGTTATAGTTAATTTTTTCAACAAGGGTATGGGAAATTTAGGTGGGGAATTTAAAAATAGTTAATTTTTCTAATTACGGTACCTTGCACTCCATCCATAGGGTCTCCTTATAGTCTTGGGGAACCTCGTGCCAACTATCGTACTTTATGTCCACCATCGTTCTACCAATTTTTGCTACCTAACTAGACTATTTTGCAAGCTCTTTGGACAAACATTTGCCCGACTTATTAAAAACTAATGGAGTGAACTCTTTTCTAGCTATCTTACGTTCTAATGTTATACAGTGGGTTTTTCTTATTCCTACCTTGTGAGATCCATCATGGTCCTCATCACAACTAAATTCTCAAGTTGTGTGGGGGGGGGGGGGACTATTTTGTGAACGTGACGTATTGTCACGAGTCATTTTTCTAGACATTATTGAACCGACATCCAAACAATTGGCACTAAATCATGACTCTAACTACAAAATAGATACTATAATAATAAAATACCACATTAATAACAATTTAAAACATCTAATACATTTTTTCCATGGAAATGAACCATCATTAGATTTACACTCTAAGAAATGAAACAAAACTGACAATCACAATGTTATCACTAAGTAACATTATTAAACATTCGAAATAACTAAAACCCTCAAAATTTTCCCACCATTGAAGAACCATTTGTATAACTACTAAATATACCAAGGTTCTAAAACACCAACCTTTACATCAAAGAAGTGAAAACTTGAATTCCATAAGACCTTTTGTACCATCAAGTCTTAACACTAGTTTTGATAATCCCTTTCAAACAATGAAGAAATAAAATGAGAACAAAATAGGAGTAGAGATGAGGATTGTAGGGTTTGGATGCTTGAAATCTTACCTCAAATCACATCTTGATGAAACAATGGATTGAAGATGGAGAGAAATGGAAGAAATGGGAGAAGAAAGGTTTTTTTGAGGGAAATGTGTTGAAAAATGCTGGCACAATATGGTATTTAATACCCTTTGAAAAAAATGCATTTTTTGTTTTTTCCCGTCTAAGTAGGCTTCCGAACATGGAACCCGATCATGTCTTCCAAAAAGACACACGATTAGGTTTCGAACACGAACTATTATAATGTATAAATAAAGGCTGGACCAAATCGATATAACACAACCCCCAAATTCAAAATCAAGAGACCTAGCAGCAAAACCCAACTAGCCAATTTCACATTTTCCAATCCACCCACAATGTCGAGGCCAAGATACACTAAGAAGAATACCAAGGTAGCGAGCGACCGAAGCCATGAACCCTACACAAAGCTTTCGGCATCCCAGAAATTGTTCAACGGAAGGGCCGAGGAGAGGCATGTGGAATTCTCAAAATGTAATGTTATTAATTCAAAAGTTATCCTTAAAGCGTCGATCAACGATTTGTGCCTAGGATATTTGTTAAGGCATTTCAAGGACCAATATTTGGAAAATTTATTATGTTTAGAGGATCCGGTTTACGTAGATGAAGTTATTCAATTCTATGCTAATTTGGGACAAAGCATGAACAATCGTGATTGTACTAGGGTTAATGGAAAAGAAATAGCGGTAAATAAGTACACTATATATGAGGCCCTAGGTAGCAAATACTCTTCCCCCGATAAATTGAACCCGAAAGATGGTCATTGCCTCGTAGAGATCTATCACCAACAAAGTTGGCCTTCCGTCACCGAAGCCACCCCAATTGACCTCGTAGAAATGGCTATGAAATACTTCTATAGGGTTGGAGTCGCAGGTCCGGCGGATAGCTATGATATAGGTGAGTTGACGGTAGAGCAAAGACTCATTTATGAGTGGGTATGTTTGAATGTTTTGCCCATGGGGGACACATGTGTGAACCGACCATTGGCAATCTCATGATTTTCTAATATGTGATAGAGGGCGTCAAAATTAACCCCGGTTATACCATCTTGATGAGTATGCTAAAGCAGCAAATGCCAAGAAAAAAGATATCCCATACGGTGGCTTGATCACCATGATGATAAAGAAGACCGATGCCCAACCAAAAGAACGCCCACTCTGCTTAGAGTATTATGACAAGGCATGGTTTCATCACAAGGGCCTAAAGCTCGGTGCTGACAATCCTGGGAAACAAAGCGAAGAATGCCAGAAGGGCAAGGGAGGCAGAAGTTGAAAGAGTCGAGGGATTGGGATCTAGTAAGCATTTGACTAAAATTTTATTTTAAGTTATATGAAATTTTATTTTTGTCGCTGTTTATTGCTAATTGTACATTGTTCATTTCTCCTTGTTGAGTAGGTTCCCAAAGCAATTGGAAGACTACACTTGTTCGGTACTTCAACTCCATTCGTGGCGATGCTGAAGAGACCTTGTCAATGTTGGCTTGAGCGGAGGCACAGCAAGAACCCTTCTTGGAAGCTCAGTGAATCCACCTCGAACTAAGTGAGGAGGAAGAGCCTCAAAACTTCAATCCTGAGTTGATGGATAGTGATGCAGATGGTGGCAACGAAGACATGGAATTGAGTGGATGGATAGTGATGCAGATAGTGATGCACATGTTCGGCTCACGCTAGATTGTTACATGGAATTGAAACAATGTTTTTTTATTAGTATGTGTTTTAAGACGGTTAGATGGTTCGGGGGAGGTTTTTTAACACTTATTTACTATTTTATGGATCCATGTCATTTATTTTGTTTTTAAAAAGGGTTGATGACTTATCGAATCAGTTGGGCATTTTTATAAATTAGAATATTTTTATTCCAATTACTTGGGAATTTACACTACATTAGAATATTTTCCAGTCATTTGAATCCAACTTATGCAAAAATTATTAATTCTAATTTAGTTATATATAAATCACAATTGGAAAAGTTTTAATTGTGAATTTAGAATCCCCCAAATAGCAAAATTTTGACCATTGTGCAGGAATGTCTTCTGAGCTCAGAAACCATTTGTTCCTTTAGATTTAAAGGACGGGTCAATTTTCGAGCTCATAACCTGGGGGGATATGAACAGAGTAAAAGGAAGAATTAGCTTCCGAGCTTCGAAAGAAAAGGGTAGTTGAACAGAGTAAAGGGCTGAATAAAGTTCATGGCTCGGAACACATGGTTTCGAGCTCAGGTGACAAATCCGGGTCACTTCTATTTGAAAAAAGCATGTATTTTTTGAATGCTTATTTTGGTTTTGAGCTCAGAAGCTAATCGGCCCTTACCTATAAAAGGCTGAATCACCTGCTTCGAACTCATAACGGACATGCTATATAAAAAACCCCCCAAAAATCAGAACGTCGTTTCTATTTTCACGATTTCAAACACTGGAGGCAAATTTTGAGTTCGGAGACCAGACCGGTGCCTTCATTTATTCAAGCAACAACAAAGGGATTCAAATTCCAATGGCAAGAGGTGGTTCACGTTGCATCCCCTGATCTCAATTGACTGGCAATAACCCCGGGTATGATACCGTAAAATTCATCTCTTTGCCTGCACAAGCTAGGTACAACATTTTACGTGATAAGGGGAAATTGATTGATGCCTACATTGTTTATTTTAAGGAGTATTTGAGAATTGGTTTATCCAATTCGTTAGGCAAGTTTAAGGACCAATACATTGTAACATTGTTAGGGCTCGATGAAGCTTTATATATTGATTTATGTTGTCAATTCTATAGCATTTAAGAGAGGTGAACAGTGACTATTTAACTAGGGTTGGGGGAAATTGACATTCCAATTAGTGAGTGGATTTTAATGAAGGCCTAGATTGCCCGTATAAGATCCCCGAAGATGTATATCTGGAAGACTACAGTGGTCCATGATGATTGTTAGTTTAGGGGAAAATGGCCATTAGTAGTAGATCCCCCATACATTGATCCTATCCAATGTAGTGTTAAGTACTTCTCCCGTGATGCAAGGGATTTAGGTAAGCCGGAGACATTTAGCTTCAAAGTTCTACCTGTAGATTCCTGCTTTATCTACAAGATTATTGCTCAATGCTTAGTTCCCACGTTTGGACATGTCACTGAGCCCAACTATAGTGCCTTGATGTTGTTTTATCTCATTAAGGTGGGTAGGAGAATAAACCCGGGGCGGCGATATTTAGGCACATACTTTATGTTGGCATATTGACTAGGGTAGTGAGGAGCCTCCCTTATGGGAATTTGATCACTAAAATATTGAGAAATGTTGAGGGGTTGACAATCGCCGGTGAGGACAAAGCACCGAAGTACTTCGACAAGACCTATTTCAAAAATAGGGGGGGGTAGTGTTGGTCGATGGAAAATGGTACTACCGGGATGTAGAAAAAAGGGAGCCAAGCAAAAGGCCTAGAGTTGATGATGGTAAGTGAATTCGTTTGTTTGATTGTAGTTTCTACATGTTATGAATAATTTATTAAACATATTTGTTTCTATGTGTTTAGAAGTTGTAGACTCGGAGAAGGCCTACCTCAGGGGGTGTGCGAGATTGTTACAAGTGTGCGCGTAAAGAGTTTGCGAAAATGAAGGCCAAGATATTTTAAAAATGGAGAAAAGACAACGGGTGTACGAACGCTATCTCGCTTCCACCCATCATCCTCATTTTGACTGGTCAACGTCTACGGGTGATCTTGAAGATGACTTGGAGTTGCAATTACCATAGAGGTGAGATTTGTGATTTTGATGGTTTCTGTTTTATGAACAATTTGAGAATGTTGAATTTTATTTGGGGATTTGTTATGCAGACTTCATTGTTATGACATATCTATTCAGAGTAGGCTGTGATTTCATTGTATGGATTTTATTTCGAGATCATTGTAAGGATTATGATTTCATCTTATATTTTGTTACTGGTTGAACCTAAATAGGTTCCATATGTTAATCGAATCCTTAGTCACACTAATTTGAAACAAACAATGATTAAAAAAATACAATTACAAAGTATTTGTCTACTTCTTCTGTTTTCTTTTCATGATAACCTTTTTAGCCTTCTTGCGTTTACGGCTAACCTTACCATGGATGTCCACCCAAATTCCCTCATCTTGATCATTGCGGCCGACAGAACAATTCAATATTTGTTCGTCCTCCTCAAGTAGGATAGCATCATCTATTCTAACACCCGTCACATTGTGACCAAATCTGACTATTTCTTTAGCTTCATATTCTTCAATGAAAGCGTGTTTCCCTTCCACAACAATCTCCCACCAAGGATCAGATGGATCCCTTACATAAAAAATTTGATGCTCTTGTGATGCCAATATGAATGGATCTTCTTGCCAATCAATTTGACTCCAATCGACAAGGGTGAAACCAAATCCTCGGTCCGCTGCCCACTGTTGAAATCAACCCACTGGCATTTAAAAACTGTGACTCGCATGGTAACATAGTCAAGCTCCCAGATATCTGAAATTGTTCCAAAGTAACACTGATGAATGTACATATGATTATTACCACTTATACTATCGACAAGCAAAGCTTCAGACACAAGCAAAACTCCACTATTTTGAGACACACCCTTATCATCCACGCGCTTCAGACACAAGCGAAACTCTATTGTTACCATGCGAGTCGCATATGGTAACGTAGTCAAGCTCCCAGATATATGAAATTGTTCCAAAGTAAAACTGATGAGCATATATAAGATTATTACCACTTCTACTATCGACATGCAAAGCTTCAGACACAAGCGAAACACCACTATTCTGAGACACGCCCTTATCATCCATTAATTTTGTGGAAAAAGTAAAACCATTGATGTTGTACCCTCCATAAGAAAGTACGGTACCGAGTGGTCTATAAGCCAACCATTTAAATATCAATGGATGATCCCCCACATATACACGATCAAACAACCACGATGCAAAAGTCCTACTGTGTAATTGTAGGACTTGCACTTCATTAAAATTGGGGTTAGCCACTCTGATGGCATCTATGTGAATATCCATATATGGGACAACATCTTTGTGATTGTGAAGAACATATAGATGGGCATTACATAATTATTCAGCACCCGGACTCAAAAGTTTCCCCTGCCAAACCCCCTGACCTTCCAACCGTCTCTCATGTGTATTAGTTGGAACCCCAACCAAATCAACTTCATTCATATAATTAGTAAAAAACTAGATGGCCTCCTCTGCTACATACCGTTGTACAATACTTGTATCGGGGCTGTACCGATTCTTCACAAAATGGTTGAATATTTTCATGTACATCTTGAATGGGTACATCCACCTAAGAAACACTAGACCACAAAACTTTATCTCACGCACAAGATGAACACACAAGTGGACCATTATGTCGAAGAATGATTGGGGAAAATACATTGCCATCCGGCATAATACTTCAACAATCATTGTCTGCAAACTGTCCAACTTGGACAGGCTAATGTTTTTACTACAAATGGACTTGAAAAAAAACATAGCTTTGTAATGCACAGTCTTACATGGGATGTCAATGACCCTCGAATTGCAATCACATTCAATTCCTGCATCAGATTGTGACAATCATGAGACTTTAACCCAGCCAACCTCAACTCCTCAACTCCTCCACTGAAACACAAGAACTAATGTTAGAAGAATATGTGGCTGGGACCTTAACACTACTAAGGGTTTCACAATATGATTTCTTCTCACTTTGTGACATAGAATAGCAAGCAGGAGGCAAGTAACAATTGTCAAACTCACTAGCCCCAAGTTCTTCTTAATTCCCATCTCAACCAAATCTAACCTAGCCTTAAGCCCATCCTTTGTTTTCCCTGGGGTATTCAACAATGTCCCGATCAAAGAATCACACACCTTATTTTAAATGTGCATGACATCTAGACAATGTCTAACATCTAAATGCTCCCAAAAAGGCAATCTAAAGAAAATTGAGCATTTCTTCCAACTCCCATCCACTGGCTCTTTACGCTTCTTCTTCTCAAAGTCATTGGGAAAATTATTCACAGTTTCAATTATCTGAGTGCCCGTTCGTACAACCCAGTGTTCGTCTACCCTCTACCTCCCCATTGAACCATTTTTTAGCCAATCACTATGGATGATCCTCTGGAAGAAACCTACGATGACCTAAGTAAACATTTTTACAACCATGCTTCGGTTGGTGGTAATATGTCTCCTTCTCTCACACGGTAATCAGCCGGACAAATTACCGTAAGTAGGAAAATCATTAACGGTGCAAAATAACATTGCTTTCAATGTATGTAATCATCAAACTTCAGTCATATGTACAGAAACCCTCATTGAATAGGATTAACAAATCCTCGACAAGAGGAGCAAGATACACATCTATGTCATTACCCGTTTACTTAGGACCGGAAATCATCGTAGATAACAACACATACTTACATTTCATTATCGGCCATGATGGAAGATTGTAGATAACCAATATAACTGGCCAAGAGCTATATGTACTACTCATATTACCAAATGGATTCATTCCATCGGTACATAGGTCGAACCTCAAATGTTGGGGTTCTTCTCCGAACTCGAGATAAATGGCATCAATTTTTTCCATTGCTCACCATCTAACGTATGTCTAATGACATCATCAGTTGGTCGATCCCTCTTTGCATGCCAACACATCAATTTTTCATCTTCCTTACACGCAGACAACTTCTGTAAGCGTGGTACAATAGGGAGGTACCACATCACTTTTGCCGGTGTCTTTTTCATTGTTTTAGTTACCACTTCTGCACCCACCCGAATTGCACCCCTCTTCAATTTGTAGCGAGACTCACCACATACCCGACATATTTCTTAATTTTCAATTCCCCCCGGCACAATATACAATCATTTGGGAAAATATGGATTTTTTTTCCAATTCCAATCCCATCGAACAAAGAACTTTCTTCGCCGCATACAACCTATTTGGCATTATGTTACATGTGGCAAGAAAATCCCAAAGAAATTATATAGTTTGTTCATCGACTTATCAGTCCACCCGAATTTGGCTTTCAAATTCATCATCCTCAGAGTCGTACTAAGCACCAGATGTTTAGAACCGTTGTACAATGGTGTCTCTTTGTCGTCAAGTAACGCTTGTAATACTTCGGGTTTACCTTTAAACTCTCTTGCAATATCCTCCACCATTTCGTCAAATTCCACATTCCCATCTAATTCATCTTCCACATTCGTGTTACTCAAATCATTGTCCCAGCCATTTCTCCAACTTCCCTATGCCAGGCCCTACGAGTGTAGCTAGTTTGAACACATTGTTTTTACAATCTTTACACAGACACCGAGCTTGCACAACACCATTCTTAGAAGCATCCTCAAACAAAAAAGTGACAAATGTTTCAATCAATGACATTTAATAGGGTGATTTTCTAAGATCATTACCAATGAGTTCAATGCGATCCATTATCCTACAAGTCAATTACAATGAAACCCATTAGCATTATTACAACATTGATCATAACCCACCCCCATTTAACCTAAATACAAACCTTAATTGTAGATGTGTAAAATCCTAATTTCAAGATAATTTTCAACAATATATTTGAAAACAATTCCTACATTCTTTAATGGAAATGTTGCTCTTCTATGTATATATTGACTTTACTTCTTCATCAATGGATTATGAAAGGGAGTAAAACCCTATGAATGTGTTTGTTTTCAGAATTCAAATAAATGCTGATTTTTTATATATACGCAATGCGGTTCCGAGCTCGGAACCTACATTCATAATATTATTTTCCCAGCAACGTCATTTTGAGTTTAGAAATGGGCCCCTGATTAAATCCCAAGTTCGAAAAGGCGATCATCTTTTCATAAACGGGTGATGATGTCTCTTCCGGACTTGGAAGAGTAATTGGACCCTGTTACGAACTCAGAACCAGTTCATTTTCAAGGCAGTTAGCCACAACCACCTTTAATTAATATAAATTAAAGGCAGTTATTTGAAAACCGCCTTAATATACAAAAAATGCCTTTAAAACATTGGTGCTGGTCCTAAAAGAAGGTTCGGAGTTCGAAACCGCTTGACCAAGGCAGTTCCGCATTTTTACCCCTGAACCACCTTTTTAATAGGCTTGCTTCTACTAGTGTTTTTGAGGTCCCCGACGTAATTTTATTTTGATGAAAATTGACGAGGAACGATATTTATCGAATCGTACATCGATCGTGTACACGTGGAGTTTTGGTATTCTAGAATAACCAACTGGTTCCTGATACAAGCTCGTAATTGAATATCTTGGACATGGTTGAAGAGTATGGATTTATGGATCTGATAGCCTTCGGGTACCACTCAAGGGTTTATTCCCTCATGTCAGTCACAGTGGCCATATAGGAACTTGAATGCGTCTTGGCATATACCACCCGTATCTTTTACTATGTGTTAGGATTAATGTGAATATTTATTTTATTTGATCACTAAAACTCCACTTTGTAAATACTAGCAATAAAACCTCACTAAGCAAGGAGTTTGCCCTAGTTCAAAAAACCTAATAGGTGTAGCTGAGCATATAGAGTGAGAGCTCGTACATGATGCCTTTACTTCATTTGGCATAGGATCATAGATGATCTTTTGAATATAGAAACCAATCTAGATCTTTTACTGTTAAACCATGTTAAACACTTATTATAAGCCTTTCATTTTAATAGTAAGGTTTTTTAACTCTAAAATCACTTTCACATAATTTGTATTGCTTGTTACTGCATGTAAGTAATTCGATAATTTGGATTCTTAGTAACATGCTCAGGTTTGACCTAGCACTTACGACAAACAAGGGGTTCAAGTTCTGGGGTGTTACAATGGTAATTGCTGTCCAGATTTGGGAAGATTTTTCTTTTGCTTGTTCTTATATATACTTGTATTAATCGAATAGGAAATTTTATTTTTCTTTAGTTGTTACTTCTAATATTTAAATTAATTTGACCATATTATGCTTCTTCTTAGACTGTGGTTTTTTTTTAAATGAAAGCACCCTAAGGTGGGGGTTGATATATTGGCACCCCAAACCATAAATAAAAGCCATATGATAATGACAGTAGTTTTTACAAAAGGCAACATCGTTGCCTCAAAATCAATGAAAGGTAGTAGGAGTCGAATCTATACAGGTTAGTGGTAATATCCAGGAGGAGTTGCGATTCCAAAGTAAACGAATCTCCACACCCCGTGTTAATTCGTATTTTGGCCAGGCAACTCCTTGGATATAACCAGTAAGTAAATAGGCTGTTAGCTAAGAGTAATAGAGCTAAGTACAGCAGTATACAGTCAATCTTCCATGAAGATTCCATGAGCGTCAGTGGTGTAGATCAGGAATCAGCAAGCAGTAAGTGTTAACAGATGCCGGATAGAATATAGGCCTTCAAACCGAGTGAAAGTAGCAGCAGTGGTACGTCTGGACCGAATTATCATGTTTTGCTCATACCTGCATATCAACAATTCCATTAGCAGTATCAAGTCCTAACATGGCCGTGTTTCTGAATTCTAATATGAGGAAATTGCTCCAAATCTAAGGCAATGAGACCTTTTATATGTACTGGCAAATTATTCAGGTTGAGTGGCTGGTTATGTGAAGAATGATATTTAGCAATTGCATTAGCCACTGAGTTGCATTCCCTATAAACATGTTTAAGCACTGCTCCATTTAATAAGCCTTTAACCTTATATGCCAAGTTAAAAAGATTCCAGTTAGCAAAATATGAATCTTCAATCATGTTAATGGCTAGAAGGGAATCTGATTCAATAATTAAGGAGATATCCTGGTGTTGGAAAGATTGACAAGCAGCTAGTATGGCTAATATTTCAGCATGAAGAGGAGATTCAGCCTCGATAGTGGTTGAGTTAATGAAAAGAGGAATGTCTGAGCTATCCCTCACAATAATCCCAACAGCAGCCGTATGAGAGAACCATGAGGCATCAGTGTTAATTTTAATAGAATTTAAACCAGGCTTTTCCCAGCAGACAGACCGAATAATTGGCTTAAGAGGTGGCCTAAGAAGAGGTAGTAAATGCCTAAGTGGTTGTGGAAAAACAGAAGTAGAGCTCATATATAGGGCAGGAATATAAAGATAATTTAATGAGGTCAAGGACTTCCTTACAGATAAGGTCAGCAGAATAGGGGATCTGATAATAGATATTCCTAGTTCGGGCTTTCCAGAGACACCAGCAAATGAGGGACGAAAGTATTTTACATATTAGCTGGCAACTTTTAGTTAAGTCTGAACAGTTCCAGAAAGAAAAGAATCTCTGGGAGATGGATTGATATTCAGGAAGGTTGAAATAAATCAGAGATGCCATTTTGTTCCAAATCAATTTGTCCAATGTACACGATATGAAAAAGTGTTCTATTGAATCAGAGTGATAACACACAGGGCATTTCGAAGCCAGACTATATCCACAGGTTATAAGTACATCATCAAATGGGAGGAAAGCATGAAGCAATTTCCATGTAAAAATTGATATCTTTTTTTGCAACAATGTATTCCACACATTTTTAGTGGCCGGGAAGTTACCTGGGGAGTTTGTGATAGCACGATATGCAGATTTGAATGAAAATGTGCCCGAGGTGTCCGGTTTCCATATGATCCTATCTTCTCTGTCTTCCACCACTTCAGCATTCTGTAAGAACAACAAAGTATCATTTTCCAGGAAAGGTGATATCTGAGATAAAATATCAGATTTTTTACTGATGAAATCTGATACAGAGTACAGCTGTAATGCCTCATAGATATTACTTGGGATCTTATTAATCAGGGGACCATTTGGACACCAATTAGCAGTCCAAACATTACAGCTACCTTTACCATGGATAATAAGAGAATTTTCTTCAGCTAAGGAATTGACATAACAAATTCTTTTCCATGTAACAGAGTTCCTAGAGGAGTGTGGTAGAGTCCAAAGTAATTTAGACCATAGGGAGATACCTAACTGGCTTTTCCACCACAGTTTGAGGGAATATGCATCTACAATTCCTTTAATGGATCGAAAACGTAAGCCTTTTTGAGATATTGGTTTTGCCAAGTCTGCCCATTTTTTCCATATCTTATTCCTTTTCCCTTCAGTTTCTCCCCAAAAAAATCTGGCAAGCTTTTTCTCAAAAGATTTGATTATATATTTTAGGGGATTAGTTACAGCCCATAAATGTTGTAGCTGAGAGTGCAAGCAACTTTTAATCAAAACTAATTTCCCCCCAGAACTCAACCACTTATTTTTCCAATTTTGCAACTTTTTATCAAGCTTTTCCATAAGAGGTTGATAATATCTATTCAAAGTTCGACCCTTGAAAATAGGGCAGCCTAGGTATTGAAAAGGGAAAGGTCCCTGTTTCATTTTCAAAATCAACCTCATCTGATTTAGTTTTATATTTGAAGCCCTTTTACTAATGTAGAAATCAGATTTATGGAAATTAAACTTTTGGCCCGAAGTGTATTCAAATATGTCTAGAAAAGCCTTAATTCTGATTAAATTAGATTTTGAGGCTTGCATCAGGATAATGGTATCATCAGCATACATAAGATGAGAGATTGCTGAAATTGAAGATGGCATCTGAAAGTATGAGAATTTACTATTGTGGAAAATGAATGATAAACTCCTTGAAAAAGCTTCCGAAAAAATGTTAAAGAGAAAAGGAGAGAGGGGATCACCTTGTTTAATTCCTCTAGTGGCTTTGAAAAAGCCCACATGGTTTCCATTAATTAGGACAGAAAAGTAGGCTTGTGAGAGGTTAGACATTACAACATTTTTAAAAAGACCCTCAAAACCAAACTTCATAAGAACACTTTTTAAAAAATTCCAGTTTACTCTATCAAATGCCTTTTGTAAGTCTAGTTTTAGAATACAATTAGGAACTCTAGCTTTTCTATCCAGAAATCTCACCATTTCCTGAAGGTAGAGAATATTATCTGAAATATCTCTATTTTTCATAAAAGCTGATTGATTTTGGGAGATCAGTTTGTCCATGTAGGGTCTTAATCTCTCCATTAATACTTTAGAGCAGATTTTATTAAGAGCATTAGATAGACTAGTAGGCCTAAAATCATCAAATGAGCATGGAGTAGATTTTTTAGGTATTAAAGTAATTCAAGTGCTGGATATGCCTTTTGGTAAGGTGGAGCCCCTAATAAAATCATTTACTGCCTCAACTAAATCTTTTTTAACTATGGACCAGCATTTAGAATAAAATTTATTGGTAAATCCATCTGGACCGGGGCTACTGTTCTTACTTAAACCCTTTATTACTGCCTCAATCTCAGATTCAGAGGCTGGCTTTGCTAATTCTATGTTCTCCTGAGCAGTAATAGTAGTAGGGATTTGACTCAGAAAATGAGAATAGTAAGTATCATTAGGACCCTGATTAGGTTCGGATAACAGATCCGAGTAATATGATATGGCCTCATTCTGGATATCTGATTGAGAACTAAGCCATTGACCATTTCTATTTTTGATTTTTGAGATCTGTAACCTACAATTTTTCTCTTGTACTACCTTATGGAAAAATTGTGTATTATTATCTCCCATCCTATGCCATTTCAACCTTGCCTTTTGTTTCCAAAACTTTTCTTTTTCTTTCTGAGCTCTCAGTAATAAATCCTTTTTCTGATTTAATTTAATGAGCTCAGGGTCAGAAGGATTTAAATCATAAACCGACTCCTGAATTCTTAGGGATTCTTTTGCATTGATAACATTGGTGTCAATATTCCCAAAGCATTCCCTATTCCAAACTTTTATCTCCTTCTTTAACCTAACCAATTTTAGGGAAAAGCCTAGTAAACCCGTCTCTCTCATTCTTTTTTCCCAGTTCCTCTGAATTAGAGTGGTGAAATCCGGACGATTAAACCAAACATTAAGAAACCTGAATGGACTTGGGTTAAGAGTAGATAAATTAGAAATATTTAGGAGGAGAGGAGAGTGGTCTGAAGTCTGTCTATTCAGAATTTGGATAGAAGAGGAAGGAAATTTATAATTCCAAGAGATGGTACTTAGTCCTCTATCTAGCCTTTTTGAGGTAGGGTTCCTAAGTCTAGAGTTACACCAGGTAAATAGGTTACCAACGGTGCTAATTTCCTGAATTCCGGATGTGTTTATCCAAGTATTAAAATCTCTAATACTTCCTAAAGAGGGAGAGCTAGGGCCTCTATATTCTGTGAGGGAGGTAATAGTATTGAAATCACCTATGAAAATAGTATCCCCCGGGTTAATAGCTGATAAGTCTTTCCATAATGTCTTCCTACCTTCCCTATTTCTAAGAGCATATATGAAAACAGCATCCATATGTAAATTAATAGATCCATGGGATATATGCACATGTAGATATTGCTCATGAGAGGAGAGTAGGGTAACTGAAAACAAATTAGACCACATTAGCCATATTTTACCATTATGCAAGGTCAGGCCATTGGAGAAATTAAGTGTATCCACATAGGATTAAAGTTTAGAGTTATCATGCATTGGTTCAATAATGCATAGGAATTGAATCTTTTTAAGCCTAACTAAGTTAATTAGTCTCAGCATTGATGTTTCCATACCCCTGATGTTCCATACCAAGAAATTTATTGAAAGGGAACCTATCATTGTTCACTTGACTTATGACTTTTAGTTGATGATCTAAGCATCATTCTATTTAGTTGGCTGAAGTAGTTAGAATTTTTACCTTTTGCCTTACCTGACAGAAGGTTCTGCCCCTGTGTTGGTGATGAGCTCGAACTAGCATGAAGATTTGAGGTAGCCTCCTAATCAGGAGCAGGCTCATCCAAGTCCACCTGCAAAACAGAGAACCTGTTCCCCAATCTATCTTGTAGAGAAGGAGTTGTGTTATTATTTCTATTCAGCTTAGAAAGGGTAGTCCCAACCTGGATATCATCTGTGGCATAAGCCATTGGAGTAAAATTTTTTAAAGCTATTCCATCCAGCAGCTTGAAGATAGAGTTATCTCGTGTAACCTGGGTTGTAGGACTAGAACGACTGATTGGTGGATTGTCTTTAACAATTACAGGGGTTTCAGTATTCTCTAAGGTAGTGTTAGTCTTCAGGTTAAGAAGGGGTGTAGTTATGAATCTAGGGTTAAGTTCCATAGCATTCACAGAATCTGTTAAGTCTATCTGATCATATGAGGAGATCAGTGGAGGTATTTCAAATTTTTTTCTATTAGCCTGCCACAGAGGTTGTCCCTGAATTATAATGTGATCAGCAGTTTTGACATTGAGGTTGGGGGGAAAGGCTCTGCACTGGGTATTGGAATGCCCTAATTTGGCACAATGATCACAGTAAAGGGGAATATCCTCATATTCTATGTGATACTTCCTATTGTTAGTTACAGATCCCAGTCTGATGTGGTTACTAATAGGTTTTTGAAGATCAACTTCTACACATAATTTAATGGCTGAGGGTCTTGTTAGCATATCAGTAGCAAGATCAGTTTTAATAAAGCTACCAATGCTATTGCCAATGGATTCAATTGCAGCAGAGTAATAGTAATACAACGGGACTTCCCTAATTGTACACCAAACAGGGACAATGGGTGATTCTTTATGAGTTGAAAAATCAGGAGTCCATTTTAACATTTTGAGAAGTATCCCATTAAAGTTCCAAACTCCCTTCATCCATGCTCGTTGATAATCATTTAGCAATTAAAACCTAATGAGCACATGTTTGTAATCAAGGGAACCGAGTTGGTACTTACCTGTGAAGCCAACTGTTTTGAAATATTGCTCCAATTGCTCCATTGAGCATCTGGCCTTGGTGAATTTGCCGACTAGGGCATTTGCATAGTGCGACGATAGCTTTGCAATTTGATCTTCTGAATATAAACAAGCCGCCTCACCAAGGTGTTGTGATTTGGGAATAAGTTCAGGGTTACTCGGTAGTAGTTTTGATAATGGTGGAGCTTTGTTTTTTAGGATAGCAGCGAAGGAGATAGGAGGGGGAGTAGGTTGGGTATCTTGGTTGGTATCCTGAACGACCGGAAAAGTTGGTCCCGACATCGCTAGAAGCCGTTAACGGCTAAATTAGTCGTTACCGGCGTCCGAATTCCGGCACAGACCAAGAGTATAGAGCTTGATCTGATGGGGAAAGAAGAAATAGGGTTAAGAGGGGAAAAGGAGAAAGACGAAGGATCGCACACACTTTCGTACACTCAGTCGCACCCACAAACAGTCGCTTTCGATCAGAACGGTGAGGACGATATCATTTTTTCCGACCCTTAGACTGTGGTGGAGTATGAAGTTGATGTGAAATTTTATGTTTGTTTGTTAAGTTTTGTAATATTAAAGGCTTCTGGAATTGAATATATCGTCGACTGATTTTTTAAGCCCCTCTGTAAGGGCAAGTGCAATGGGTTTCTTAAAAATTTAAAAACCGCTCTAAAAACCGAAAACATCCACAGTAGTGGTTTTTAGGCCGGTTTCTCGTTAAGAAACCGGCCCATAGTTTCCAACTAGGGAACCGGTTAAAAAACCGGATGTGCCCAGCTTTGTTAGGGCGTGCACATGGCCTTCTGCGGCCAAAATTTTTTTGGGTTAGTTGGACACGTGTCGCCCATACATTGGGCCACGTGTCCCACTCAAATGCTGAATATTATTTTTTGGTAATTAGAGGGACACGTGGCAGCCTCTGGTTGGACCACGTGTCCCTATCTTTGTTTTTAATTTTTTTTATAAAAAAAACTGAATTTTTTTTTATTTTTAAAATTAAATTTTAAAATATTTTTAAATTAAAAATATTGAATGATTTTGTATTAAAATTTGGAATGATTTGGAATAAAAATTTGGAATAATTTTTTGAGAAAATTATTGAAGAAAAAATATTGAAAAAATCTGGAATAATTATTGAAAAAAATGAAATGAAATTTTAAAAATTATAATGTATTATTAAATTTTACATTCAACTCATTTTGGGTAGACAAATTTATTTAAATTAAATATAAAACATAAAATTAATGAGTAGGATAGAGAAAATCAAGTGGGGTACATAAATAGTAAAAAGTGGTTTCTTACCATTGTGGAGGAGAAAATGTGTGGTTTCTTAAGTGGTTTTTTAAAGTGAGGTGGAAGAGAGAGAATGAGAAAAATAATATATTTAATTGGTAAGAAACCGATAGCGGTTTCTTCCATTGCATGTGCTCTAACAACTCCTTTTTCGGAACGGATATCAAGAAACTTTTTAACTGCATCCCCTCATCTGACACAGGAAAAAGAAGATATAAAAATACATGGTTTTTTTTACCATACACAAAGAATGCATGCAACAATAGAAAATCAACACCATATGCTTATCAAAAAAACTAACGCATTAATTCATAATAAATAACATACAGAAAAAGATGAAAGGATCATCTTCATTTCTAACAGCACTTGAAGATCGAAACCAACCCGATTCATTATTATTAAAAAAATCACTAAACTAGAAAAATTATTAAATGAATCACTCCTGGCCCTTGTTAGTATGACCCCCGGAACATCCAGTACCACTAGAAGGCCCATCCCCAGTTGAGAGACCAAAAATGACACCACTCAAGAACTGAAAAAAATACCATTTTGCTTAAGAAATCTTGTAAGGATGTCATCCTTTTGAATGTTGTTGCGGCTTTGGTCCAGAGAATTGAGACATGACCGGAACATTAGATCGAGAATGAAGAGTTTACAGGCCTTGGAAAACATGATAGGTGCCTCCGAGGAGACCATGTGGACATTTGGAACAGCCTTCATGACTCTCTTGCTACGGGCCAACGGTAGATGGGGTTTTTTTTAATGTCGGGTTCTGCATAATATCTAGGTTTGATTTGATCCAAAATAATTCTAACGGTTGTTGATTTTGTGCTGCCATTGCCGCTTCCGCTGCTTGCTGATGCTGTTGCTGTTAGAGGTTGTTATCCATTGCTACTTCCGCTGCTTGCAGCTGTTACTGATGTTAGAAGTTGTTGTCCATTGATTAAATTAAATGGCCCAGAGGAAGAGGAAGGTAATTAGTGATGTTGGGGATGAACCCTTTTATAGGAAAATGACTAAACAATCCTCATGTTTTCCTTGTTTCAAAACGTTATTTCTTTGTAGTCATGCATGATTTTCATGGATGGTTTCTATTTTTTCGATTTGTTAAATAAAGTTTACCTTTAACATTAACTATAGTGTGTTAGAAAATGTGACCTGAATTCAAAAAAGATACATGTTGTGGTAAGTGAAAACCACGTGCTAGTAGAACCCAACTATTTTTCAATTTTAATTTTCACTGAACATAATATGTTTAATTTTAACATATGTATACAAACATATTTATAATCAATCTAGTTTTTCAAACTAATGGAGGGTAGTATATTTATCCTTAGAGCAAGTCCAACACGTTCTTTAAAATGGAGAATGTGGTTGATTTTAGGTAGTATTTGAGCTCAAATAGGTTCTCTATCTCATATTCCAGACTAGAGATTTTGATGAAACAGAAGGTTTGGTTCTCTATATTGGTAGAGTGTTAAAAATAATTTGGAGAGTGAAATATTTGATGTAATCATTAATTTGACACTTGAACTTCAAGACTTATTTTCCATTTAAACCAAAAGTATTTAGGTCTAAACCATTGCAACAAATTTTTTTGTACAACATATAAATTGAACCTTGAATAATGGGATTTTTATTTCTTTCCTTTTATTTTTGTCATTTGAGTGCTTAATTTTCAAATTCTCATGGTATTTTACACTTACAAAGCGTCTACTGTTTGACTGCCTAACCGGTTGATCAGTCATGACAAAACTCATTTTTATAACTTTTAGTGTTAGACTACAATTGTTTACATTTTGAAATACATTATCAATGAAATTATTTAAATCATATCACAGATTTGAAGGAAATTGTATGGTTTTATTTTTATATTCTGATCTCCTGTTTTGTGAATGAAAATCCAGGCGTCTGTGAGATACAAAGAAAAAGATCGGAATATACATGCTTTTGTTAACATCCACAAAGAATACATGACACCCACGGGTGTACCCCAGTGGTTGGGACATGGGTGGGTAAGCCAATAATCCCAGGTTCGATCCTCGGCAGCAGCAGTGTGGGGAGTTCTTGCTTTGCAAGGCTCCCTTGTGCGCACTGAGGCAATGCCAAGCCCATGGGTCCTGGTGCTGGGCTACCGTGATTTACCTCTCATACGATGGCATGGGTGTGGCTGGTATAGGCCGCTGAGGGCGAGCCGCCTTTTGCCACAAAGAATACATGCAATAATAGAAAATCAATGCTATATGCTTAAAAAACCGGTGCATTAATTGAGAATAAAGCACATATAGAAAAGGATTGAAGGATTATCTTTATTTCTAACAACATTTGAAGATCATGAATCCAACACGATTCATTATTATTCAAACATTCATTTAAATGAATCACTCATGGCCACTGTCAGCCTCACCACCGGAACATTCGATAGCAACAGAAGGTCTATCCTTAGCCGAGAGCCCGGAAATGACACCACCCAAGAGCTGAAAAATATCATTCCTCAAATATCATCCTTTTGAATGGTTTTGCGGCTTTGGTCCAGAGAATTGAGGCGTGACTGGAGCGTTAGATCGAGAATGAAGAGTTCACATACCTTGAAAATAGGGCGGGTGCCTCTGCCGAGACCATGTGGACATTTGGAACAATCTTCATGACTCTCTTGATACGGGCCATTGGTAGCTGGGGTTTGTTAATATCAGGTGTCTTTATAATCTCTTGGTTTTGAATGTTCCAAAATAATTCAAGCAATTCTTGATTTTGTGCCGCCATTGCCGCTTCCTCTCCTTGGTATTGTAGCTACTGTTGGAGGTTTTTCTCAATTGTTGCTTTCGCTGCATGCTGTTGTTGCTGCTGATGAAGTTGTTGTCCATTGATTAAAGTAAATGGATGGTGAGGAAGAGGAAAGTAACTAGTGTTGTTGTGGATGGACCCCTTTTTATAGAAAAATCACCAAACAATCCCCATGTTTTCCTTGTCTCAAAATTTTATTTTCTTTGTAGTCATGCATGATTTTCATGGATGGTTTCAGGGTTTTTTATTTGTGAAAAAAACTTTAACTTTAACAGTCATTACGGTGTGTTAGAAAAAGTGACATGAATTCTAAAAAGATATATGTTGTGGTAAGTGAAAATCATGTGATAGTAGAACCCAACTTTTTAAAATTTTAATTTCCACTAATCATAATAGGTTTATTTTTAACATATGTGTACAAGCGTATTTATAATCAATCTGGTTTTTCAAATTAATGGAGGGTAATATAACTTGAGGAAAATAAGTATTTCGGGAATGGATTGATTAGTTTGCTTCCACATAAGTAATAGGAATAAAATGATTTAGTTATAATACTTTACAGATTAACTTTGTTACATATACTATTCATTTTTACTTATATTAAATGTGTAGCATTGAATAATAGGATTAAAGATTTATTGCGGCTCATGTTTCTCCGATCATACTGAAATTGTCAGGAATACAAATCCCGCGAGATATCTATTAGCCCAAAAAGATGGATAACAAAGACAACGTAAAGAAAATAAAGGAAATAATGAACACAAGGATTTACGTGGTTTGGTCAAATTAACCTACATCCACTGCCGGAGGAGACCGGAAGCTTCACTATATGTGGAGAAGGCATTGCAAGGCTTTGCCTACCACATATGAAGGAATAATGAGGAAAAATATATAGAAGAGGGGTTTGGCTTCTACAACTACAAAAGGAGAGCTAAAGGGAGAAGAAAGCAAGTAACAAAGGAATGCTATGCTTGAGGTGTGTTTGAACTACTAAGTTCATCCCCTATTTATACTACTCCAAGTTCACCAATGGCTATGAGCTCTCAAACAAAACTTATCCCAATATCCCTTGAAATCCTCCTTCTTGCTTCAAGCATGGGTTGTGAACATTACTTCCAAATGGTTCTTGCCAAAATACCATGATAGTTGAACCCCAATAGTTAAAGAAATAATGCTTCAACTTGCTAAGCATGAGATGAGAATAGTGTTGCAATTTAATGCTTTGAATGATTGTCTTTGCTATTCTCCAAAGAAGTGAATGTTCATGGACAATTGGGTGAAGACCACATTTTTTCACAAATCTCCACCTTGGTCTGAACCCCAAAAGTAATAGCTTACTCACCCTCCTCCGGAATGGCCTTAATGGGCCAAATCACCAACAATGAAAACCAATCAAGTCCAAGAACTGCTTGAACTCGAAATAGGGAAGAGCCTTCGTGAACATATCAGCGGGATTATCCTTTGTATTGCTTTTCTGAACAAAGACCTTCTATTGTGCAATGATATCACGAATGAAGTGGTAATTAATATCAATATGCTTTGTCCGCTCATGATACATCTAATCTTTAGTCAAGTAAATTGTACTTTGACTATCACAGTGAATGGTAGTAACTCTTTGTTGTAGAGTTAATTTGCTGAAGAGACCTCTCAACTGTGAAGCTTCTTTGATTGCCTCTGTGACTACCATATATTCTGCCTCAGTAGTAGATAAAGCAACTACATGTTGTAGAGTAGCTTTCCAGCTAATTATACAACCTCCAATGAAAAATACATAACCTGTAACTTGCGCTTATCAAGATCACCGATAAAGTCTGAATCTACAAAACTAACCAGAGTGTTATTGGTTCTACCAAACTCCAAACACATGTTCGAAGTACCCTTTAAGTATCTAAGAATCCACTTCACAACCTGCCAATGTGATTTGCCTGGATTGGCCATATACCTGCTAACAACACTAACATCTTGTGAGATATCAGGGCGAGTACAAACCATTGCATACATTATACTCCCAACTGCATTTGAATAAGGAACTCTAGCCATATAATCTTCTTCTTCCTTTGTTTTTTTTATAATTGGGCAGCAGATAGACTGAAATGGCTACCAAGAGGAGTGCTAACTGGTTTGGCATCATGCATGCCAAATCGCTCCAAAACTTTCTTAAGGAAACTCTCCGGTGTCAGGTACAACTTTCCAACTCCTCAATCTCTTCTTATCTCCATACAAAGAATCTTCTTAGTTGCACCCAAATATTTCATCTCAAATTCACTATTCAACAAGGCCTTCAACTCATGAATTTCTGCAAGATTCTTAGCTGCAATGAGCATGTCATCAACATATAATAGCAAATAAATGAATGAGTTAATCTTGTAACTTCTGAAAGTAAACACAAATATCATACATGCTCCTGGAGAAACCACCTGTTCTTCGTCTCCACCTGTTTCCTGTTCGATGGCTATGGCTTTTAATTCCTATAGTGTTGGACATGTTAAGAATGTTGTAATTGTAATGTTGAATATTGGTGTATATTGTGCATTTATGATGTTGCATGATTAGGAAGTCATCATATACAATTTTATTGTATTAAATGTGTTGAAGTTTGATTATTGGACATTTATTGATATGTAGAGTTGTATCGTGTCATCGAGAGGCGTAAGTATGTGTATGCCAACGTTAGTATAGTGAACGATGAATATATTAAGTTCGTGGATGAGTTTTTGGAGCATGCTTTTAGTCGACATAAGCGAATATTATGTCCCTGTCGTGATTGTTGAAATCGAATTCGTACTGATAAGAAGGACATCCTGAAATCCATTTGTATAGCCAGGGGTTTGCGAAAGATTATGTTGTGTGGACCTTTCATGGGGAAAAATCACCACCGGAAGTGAGAGTTAGTAGTGAAAGAGAGTGTTTTGGGGATTCAATGTTGGATGACATGTGTGAGGAGGTTGTTAGTGAGTTTAGAGGGAGGCCCGAGGCTTTGGTTAACTTCCTTGGTGAGAAGGATACACCATTGTATCTCGGTTGCAAGAAAAAAAATACGGTCATGTCGGGTTTGATGGAGTTGTTTAATTTGAAAGGTGTAGGGTTATGGAGTGATACTAGCATGAATAAATTACTTAGGTTTTTCAATGAAAAGCTTCCACCCTGTAACGGGGTTCCTAGTAACCTTTATGAAGCTAAGAGAATTTTGAGTCCGATAGGATTAAAGTATGAAAAGATACATGCTTACCTGAACAATTGTGTCCTATATAGGGGTAAACTTAAGGATAATATTGTTTGTCCACTATGTAATGTGTTGCGTTATAAGAAGAAGAGAAATGTGGTTGTTGGTGGAGAGCATGTTGTGCCGGTGAGAAGGCGGGTGCCCGCCAAATGTATGTGGTATCTTCCCATTATCTGAGGCTGAGAAGGTTGTTTAAGAATGAAAATGATGCAAAGAAATTAACATGGTACGTTGATAGGGGAGGTTGTAAAGATGATGATATAATTCGACACCCGGCTGACGCTGACCAGTGGAAGAAATTTGACAGGATGTATCCACACTTTGCATCCGAACCTAGGAATTTGAGATTTTCTTTGTGTACTGATGGTATGAACCCATTTGGGAATATGTCCTCGAAACACAGTTTGTGGCTGGTTATGCTTGCCATTTACAATCTTCCCCCATACTTGTGCATGAAGAGAAAATATGTGTTGATGCCCATCATGATTTTAGGCCCGAAACAATGTGGAAATGATATAGACACTTATCTTTCCACTTTGATAGAAGATTTGAAGGTGCTTTGGTCAGTTGGCTCCTTAATGTTTGTGGTTGTAGTGGTGAAGAGTTTACATTGAGGGCAATGCTTTTTTGTACCATAAATGATTTCCCGGCATATGGTAATCTTTCCGGGTATGAGGTTAAGGGTCACAAGGCTTGCCCAGTTTGTGAGGATGAGACAGATTACCATCAGTTAAGGAATGGGCGGAAGACTTCTTATTTGGCTCACCGTAAATTCTTGCTTGCAGGTCACAAGTTGTGGGAGAACGTGGTTGCATTCATTGGTGGCAAGGAGAGGAGAAAGGCACCCAAACCTTTGACCGGTGTAGCTATTCACAACAAGGTGAAGAAATTGAATGTTTTTCTCGGTAAGAAGTTATCAAAGGGTGGTGGGGCTGTAGACGGACCGTGGAAGAAATAGTCCATTTTCTTTGATTTGACGTACTGGGAAAATTGGGAGGTTCGCCATTGTTTAGATGTAATGCATATCGAAAAGAACATTTGTGAGAGTCTAGTTTAGACGCTTCTGAACATTTCTGGGAAGACTAAAGATAGCTTGAACGCGAGGAAAGATTTAGTGGACCTTGGTATACGATTGGATCTGGCACCGGAGGTAAGAGGGAAGCGAACTTACCTGCCCCCTCACTCCTTACAATCTGTCAGCTGCTGAGAAAAGGTTAGTGTGTGAGAGCATCCAAGGAATGAAGGTACCTCCCGGTTACTCCTCTAATGTTAGTAGGTTTGTGAATGATGAGTTGCGTCTTAATGCTTTGAAATCACACGATTGTCATATCCTTATGCAACAACTTTTTCTCGTAGCAATACATGGGTGTTTGGAAGAGGAAGTTAGATTTTCTGTTATGCGCTTTTGTTTCTTCTTCAACTCGATTTGCAGGAAAAATATTAGCAGGCAACAGCTAGATGAACTGGATCAGGAACCTGCTGTTGGTCTATGCCATTTGGAGAAGTATTTTCCCCCGTCATTCTTTGATGTCATGGTGCACCTAGTGGTACACTTGGTTAGGGATATACATATGAGCAGGCCTATTGGAATGCATTGGATGTACCCCTTTGAGCGTCACATGGCTGTTTTCAAGGGTTATACTTATAATCGTAGTCGGCCTGATGCCTTCATTGTTTAGAGGTACGTCACTGAAGAGATCATCGAATATTATACAACAAACTTAGTTGGAAGAAGAGTAGTTTGTGTTCCAGGTGAACCCCACTGCATAAGGCGGAATGGGATTCCACATTCCAAGGGTACACTTCATACACCCTATCACGCTAAGTTGATGACTGTTCACCTATATGTATTGCGTAATAGTAGTGATACTCCAACGTATGTTGAAGAGCATGCTTCCCCGTTGGAAGAGATTCATCCAAACTGGCCCCCGAATAAAATTTAGGTCGAGCATTCTTCAAGGTTTGTTAACTGGTTTTACCATTGTTGTAATGTCGAAGGGATGCCCAGTTACCTATTGGCGTTTGCAAGGAAGTCGAACTGCACTTTAGACGATACCTTGGTTATGAAATTAATGGCTTTAGTTTCTCAAGATTGGCAAAGTATGAGAAGAGCACCACTCAAAATGGTGGTGTATATATTGAATCTGAATCCATGTGGAAGGCAAGTAAGAGAGACAAGCATCCGGTTGTTGCTGTGATGCCTTTCTTTGGGGTGGTTGAGGAAATTTGGGAGTCAGATTATGTAGATTTCAAGATTCTTATCTTCAAGTGTCGTTGGGTGGAACATGGTTCCAGTGTTGTTTTTGAGAAGCCCTTGGGGTTCATGTTGGTCGACTTGAATCATGTGTGATATGAAGATGACAAGTTCATCTTAGCTACCCAGGCATGACATGTTTTTTACATCAAGGACCCTTCGAATGAGAAGTATCTTGTGGTGTTTTGACATGCATGTAAGGTGTTTGATGAAATGTTTCAATGTATTTTTTAGAAAATGCCTCCCAAATCCAATTCGAAAAGGATACACTATTCACCATCACCATCATTGCAGAAAGTATCACCGCACGCTTTCCCGGATGGTACCTTCATGTTCGAGAAGGCTTGGTTGGTCCATGAATCTTACAAAAGATGCTTTCATCACATAGATAGAGGAATTGAAGCATCTCCCCCATTCGAACAAACTACCCGAAAGCTTGGGTGGGAAAAATTCTGCGAGACTCTGCAACTATTCAACCTGACCATTGTAAGTGAGTTCTCTGAAAACTTGAAGTTTGCCTCACCTTCTTGTATGCAATAAAGAGGGAGCTTTGATGGAATGTTGGTCGTTGAATTTGTCCTATGTTGCAGAGGGAACGAGATCAGATGGGATCTTATGAAAATTAAAGTATCATCTCTGCGCTTTGTTCAAGAGCGGGAGTTAGTGCTCGTGCACATGACATTTATGGCCAACCAATGGGAAAGATTTGTGTGGACCCTTTCTATTGACAGACATCTGACACGTCTGTCGCTACTATTGAATTCAAATTTGCTGTATTAGAGGTCGATGTAGCAAACTTACTTGAAGAATCCAAATATCAAAGATCCTGGCAGGAAAATATGGCTAAGGTTATGACGTATCACTTTCCTAACACCGTGGAAAAATTCGAAAATTTCCTAACCTTCTGCGAAGGCGATGTCGAGAGCATGAATGTTGGCACAAGTACCCATGATGGTGATGCAACATGACCAACTGATGGGGTAGAATTATTTTCTCGTTATTATTCGTAGAAAACTTGTATTAGCGGTTAGGAGATTCCGTATTCAACTTTGATTCTGTTGCACTTAGACAGTTTGACATTCATACTTTTGACAAAGATGCACGAAAATGAATCGAATAAAATATTTGTACTTCTGTCGGACAAATACATTCATGAAGACAAAAAAGATAGGCCGAACATAGTTGGCCTAAGTGGTTAGTTCATGACCGCCAAATTTGGTGCATTATATTCCAAGAATGGTTAGAATAGAAAAATATTTTAGCATTGGGAGCTATGGAGGTTCCCTAAGCAAATTTGTGGGCAATAGTATAATTTTTGAAAATATAGTGCAAACATTCACTGTTGGTTTTACAGGGCCTTTCGTCCACCAGTAGGGTCTACAAATGCATTAACACGATCGTTGTGTATTGAATTACATATATGTGGAGCCAATTTTATATTCTGACCCTTCCAAGATTCTTGGAGGGACTAAATTGCAAAAAAGTAAAAAGTTTATTCGTAAATCAAAATTGCAATCCGATTGAACCGGATGGTCCACAAAACAACCCTTTTGTATTTCCAAGTCAAACATGCGGGGAAACAAACGGGTCCGGACTCCGTATTTAGTTTTGAAGATGTTCGGATTACATATAGAAACATTGAATTAAACACTTACCGTTTACTCTACAACACCTACTAGAACTTCAGGACGAATCACCACCCGGGTACAAATATGTTTCAATTATGATTTAAGCCCCGAATATTCAATTTGGTAATTTATGTAGTTTCCTAACACGTCATAATCACATGTGATGTGCCCATTTTATATGGTCATATTAGGACTTTTGGGATTAACTTTTGTACACTTTTGTGCTCTAAATGTGACATTTTTCCTTGAAATTATCTAAAGAGGGTTAAAAGCGACTTCTACGTTTTTACCGCTTTTTAGAGAATTTTGTGTGACAAGGTAATTTGTTTGAAGACTTTGAAAACTTTGAAGACAATGAAGAATATCTTTGAAGATTTGAAGACTTGGATTTGAGCTTTTTGAAGATATGAAGAATTGAAGAAGTGAAGAGAAGAGAAGGATATGAGATATAAAAGAGAAAGAAGAAATAATGCTGGAATCTGTGTCCGTCGCGAGACCGTCGCGACACGCGATGGTTCGTCGCGAGCACGTCGCGACTCGCGACGGATGAGTGGTCTGAATTTCTTCTTGATTTTTGTGCTATAAACACTCCCCTTATCCTCTCCTCTTCAACAACTTTTGCCCATTTCTTTCTTCTGCATTTTTGGGTGTTAAAACCCTAGGTTTTCTCTTCTTTCTTTTCTTAGTTTTTGTAGATTAATTATGTCTTTTAGTTCTTTATCTTAGTTTTATCTTGGGAGAAAAGGATTGAATCTTCCATTTCTATGTAGTAAGAACCATTATATCTATCTATTTGGTGCTTTTGCTATTGTGCATTTATTGAGCTTTGAATGTGAATTGTTAATTGCATTGATGTTGTTGGAAGCTTGAGTATATGAATTGCTTGTATGATTACTTGTTAGGGTTGGGAGAAAGTAGCTAATTCTCCCCTCTTTTAATGTGGAATCCAAGAGCATGAGTTAGAGCTTCTTAAATGATGTTGGTGTGTTGATAATTGCTAGATGAATGTGATGATGTAGAACTCGTTGTCATGTTTTTTTTAGGTAGCAAATGAGAGAGGTCTATGAATGTCGATCGTTCTTGACTAATCTTGTGTAAATGCATGAATTGGTTAAATGATTAGACACGGTGTAGTGTTCATAATGGTTGTCAAGATTGTTGATTCTTCGTGCTAAATGCCATCAATGGGATACTCTTAGTCCTAAGGGAGTCATTGGTGAGGTTTGACAAGAGATGTCGAATTCACTCTTGCAAACTACTATCTAAGAAGGATAGAAGATTTATCTTCACAACAAGTAGTTGAAGTAGTGAATAGATTGTTTCACTCGTTCTTGAAGCCTTTATTATTTATCATTTATGTATTCTTGATGCTATGTTTCACTTCATTTATATCATGGGTTGTTTGAGAATAGGAAGTATTTTTATGATTGAAGTGTTCGGGTGTTAGGAAAGTGACGAATTCCTTAGCTCATTTGCATGAAATCTATGAACATGAACTTAGAACTCCTTGTGCATAATGTGTTGTGATTCTTGCTAGATACGTATGTTAATGTTAAGCCAAGTAATGAATGTGATAGAAAGAGTGAATGATTCAATGATCTATATTAGGTTTGGAAGTGGATATCAATTGCCCCCAAGACTTTATCTTTGTAGTTTTAAACCCTTTTTTTCTTAGTTTTGTTTGATGATTAGCCTAGTTACTTGACTTTGCTAGTTATCTTGTCCTTTTAATTTCATAACTTAGGACCACCAAACAACTAACCCCCCCCCCCCCCCATTTACATGCTTTTATATGTATGTATATATGTCTACTCCTAGCCTAATATCAACCTTTTGTGCCTAAATGCTTAGGAAGATCCCTTTTCTTCGTGGACGACCCCGACTTACCGCTATCTACTTAGTTGTAGACATTAAGCATTTAGGGTTTATAAATATTAACTTTGAGAGGTACGGCGACGACCTCCCAACATGTCACAATTTGGGAGACCTAATTGCAATAAATGCATACAATTAATTTTGTGGGTTCCTCAGTACCCTTGTGGTACAGAAACTTTACTTATTCAATCTGGAGCATCCTAAAATTCCATTTGGACCGGTGGAAAAGTGGTTGAAAGGGTCAAATGAAATGTTTGGGGGCAATATGCAAATTTTATGAAATTAAACAATGCTTAGAAGCATCACCGTACGGGGGCCCATGTGTGGTCGATATTTGCATGAAACAACTAGTACAATGTCTATTCACAATAATTGAACATCAATTTGATTAATTGAAGTTGTTTGAAAAATGTACGGGAGGCAAATGAAATAAGTTGGAATTTAAACAACTAACAATCTTTTTTTACACCGGTAATATTGAAGAAGTACCGGTGTATATGTTCAATTTTTTGGCACACATTTCAAAATTTTCAATTTCTTTGATTTTTTATAAGGTGCAAAAAAATTTTACACCTGTAGTTTATGATTTTGCACCGGTAAATATACCGGTGCTGAACAGTTAGTCTAAAATTTTAGAAGTTTCTCTCGGGTTGAACATTTTTTTTCCAAAACAATATTTATAGTAGCCGCAAGCAGCTACTTTGTGTGCATTATTACACCGGTATTTGCATTTTATACATCAGTACTAGTTACCGGTGTATAACAGTTAGACTAAATTTTCATGTGTTCCTCTCGGGTCAAAGGAAAATTCATTTAAAGCAGCTGCACACAGCTATTTTTTTCATTTCTACACCAGTATATGTACCGGTGCTGAACAATTAGCCAAAATTCATTCCCATTTTCACTTATTTTACACCGGTACTGTACATATTACCGGTGTAAAAAATGTTTCTTATGAATCCAAAACCGTTTGAAACGGCCATAGTTCCCACAACTCCTCCTATTCTCATCAAACACCTTCAAATTCTCTTTCAAAACCGCCATCCACCACTCCAAACATTCAATCCACACTTAATTGAACCACCACAACTCCTCATCAACCATTGTAACTTCTTATATCCCATTGTATCCCTATAAAGTGTGGTGCAACACAAGAGAAGCAACAAAAATGAGAGTGGAACTTGGTGAGAGAAGAAAGTACTTGGTGATCCGTTCTTGGCGAGTTCGACGAAATGGAATAGCAACAAAAATGCTCCATTGGTGAAGATAAGTGTTGGGGTTTACGTTACCATGGGTTACCATGTCAATTTCTTTTCAAAAAACCAATCCATCCCTCATGCACAATACATGTTCCATCAATTGCCTTTATGAACAAAAACATGTAAATTGACAAAAAGTTGAAAGGGTAACTTGAATGGTATGTTTATACAACTGTGGGAAGTAAATATTTGCATTTTTTTGTGGATGGGTGATGTAGTTCTATAGTTTTTTGGTTGGTGATAATGTTGATATTCACGTTAGGGGGGAGTGAGAATTGCCTATTTTATGAATGCAAAGACATTGGTGTGGTATTTTATCAACTTCTATAATGTTTCATTTCATTCTATATCAAGTTCCATGCCTTAATTGTTCAAATTCTATGCCATGTTATATAAACTTTTATTCCTTACATAATGTAGTTTCATGTATGAATTGTTCAATTTCTATGCCATGTTTTGCTCAAAATTTTATGAACTTGTTTATCAAGTTCTACGCCACGTTCCATCTATGTTGATCTTTAAGTACCGTTATTGTGTGTACCGTTATGGATTGAGAATTTTCAATTTTACTATTGTAGATGCTGTCGAAGAAGGGGAAATTCAACACGAAGAGGAAGCGACCGGTTACGAAGAAGGAGGAGGTGAAAGATGTGGTCGATGAGAAGGTGGATGTGGCGGACCAAGAACCACAGCCAAAAGGATCCCGTTGAAGATAAAATTTAGGAAAGATGCAATGCAAACAAATGACCCATATAGTGAAGAGAAAGAAGAAACCGCGGAAAAGGGTGATGTTATTTTAGGGGATGTTGAAGGAGTGGATGTCGGTAAATAGTTTGCCAAAATACCAATTCGCAAGGGAAAGGGAAAGTGCACCATCAAAGGAAGGCCAACTGTTAATGAAGCGAACGACGACTTGACAAAAGCTGGAGGGAAAAATAGAGAAGGATGGGACAAGTTTGAGGTAAAAAGTTATTTGAGGAGGCGAGGAACTAGCACGTGCCAGTATGTGATGTTGGCAAAGCATAACACTCCAACTTCTGTTGCGTTTAAGTTCTGTGGGAATCAAGCGATATGCATTAAGAATTGGTCAGTGTGACATGCTTATAGCAATTACGCTTTCCAGTGCCGCATCAGATTTGGCGCATGCAAACACTGGAGTGGTGTCCCTGAAGATGTTAAGGAAGAGGCATGGAAAGATGTTCTAGTAATAATATTGACAATTGTAATTTAAAAATTTTATTCATAATGACATGTTTTTTCATACGATTCGTTCCAGGAGAGCTTCAAAATTAAAAAACATGTGATAGACGGGCAACTAGAAATACTGAAGAAGGAGGTTACAGAGAGGGAAAAAAACCAATATAGGAATTGGATGACAAAGGTGGAAAATAGGTTTATTCACGACGTGGACAAAGGTATCAATAAAACAGGAATACCGGCATGGAAAAAGTACAAGTGGATGGATGAAGATGAATGACACTTGTTTGAAAAGAGGCGCACGCATCTGGATTTTCAGATATGATGAAAAAAATTAATACTTGTTAAGAGCTATGTTTCCCAAAAATTCTATTCAACTAAAGTTTCATTTATAACAATAACAGAGGCTCAGAGTGACAAATATTGAACGCAGCAAGGGAGGGGATTACACGCTCCACACAGGAAGAAGGGGTAATCGATACGCCCATGAAAAATTGACTAAGGAGCTGAAGGAGAAAGAGAGAATAAGGTTAAACACCAAGGGATTCACTGACGAGGAGATTGAGCAACAACTCATTAAAAAGGATTTCACACATGATGGATCTCTTGGCTACCTTAAGGCAAACAAAGATAAGAAAGGGTTATACGCATCGAAATAGGTTGAGAAGATTGCACCGGACGCTGTAAGTTACACCAAAATCGACCATTTAAATTAATTTTTCAGTGAATTTCACATTATTAATATACACAATTGCGTTCCTATGTGATTCTCAGTTGAAATTGAACGAGCTTAAGGAAAAAAGAGCATTGGAACTGCAGCTGGGGGAAGACATCCTCATAAAAGTCACAAACAAGAAGGATCACCCGGGTAGGTATAGGGGAACTCAGAAGGGTCTCCCCATAGTGGTGGCTGTTTCTCATCGTTCCTGCAGCAAGTGCGGTAGTAGTTCTTAAGCCAAGGAGACAGCCCAGAGGTGACCATCTAACGATCAACCGATTGTGAAAGCCATGGTATCGTACCTGGAGCAATTGGTGAAGGGCTTAGCACCTGTAAGCAGTGTTTAGATTCCTCTAGGCCTTGAAAATCCCAAGAAGTTTAAAGAGAAGGCGATGGATGACATTGCTGCAGGTGCTACAAATTCTAGTGAAAAGCCCAACGACGGAGAAGGAGATGAAGAGGTACACCTTCAATAATCTATGCATGTCCTATACATTAATTTACACATCTGAAATATCTCCATATCCATTTTATCTATTCACTTAAATATTATATGAACATGATGGAGAATACGTAACTCTTTCCATTAAGACATAGTCGGGAAGAAGAATATAGTCGCCCATGGGCTACGACATGTATCTCGTCGTCGGGATGCCCAACAAGGAAGTGTTGCTCATGTGAGAATATGTGAGCCAGTCCTCCGTCCTAGGGCAGGATGGCCCTCGGTGAACTACCACTTTGATAATTTTGGAGAGGCGCTCAATAGTGTCGTGGATTGGCCAGTGTCTTTAATAGGAAAGATAAGTGAGCAACCGAGTGACATCGATGATGTCAATGCCGGAGGTGATATAGATGACGATGACGAGGAGGTTATGATTCTCATTAGCGACGATGAGGTACATTCTTGTAAAACATTATTTTTCAAATCCCCAAGTACTTTTGTGTATCCGTATTTATTAATCCCTGTAACAGGATACCGACGAGCAAAAATCTCAGTCGACGGCTAATTTCCTGCCATGTACAAGACCAAGATTAAATAGGCTACCTAAACAGGTAATGCACTAAAAAGAGTACCGTTATTATTCATTAGCAACAATTGTTCTACGACATACTCAAATGATCATTTCTTATCCTTTCACATTCCCAGATTGTCAACAAATGAGACCTAACAGATTGGCCGATCATGGGGCAATTCATAAAGGAAGCAAATGCCGCTATCCAGGAAATGATAAAGAATAAGGACTGCATGTTCTTCCCATTGTTCCAACCATCTACATTCGTACGCCATTACACCTACAGTGTTGGAATAGAAGTTCTGGTCGAGTTCGGGAAGAAAATGGGGAACATGTATTCGATGACCTGGATCCATAATGCGCAGGTCGATGTGTGGATGGGGTGAGTTTCAAAACTTACCACCTTAATGTTTTTTAATTTATGAAGAATTCATTTTCATGTATGATTAACGTGTGGGAGAAAATATGGGAAACTAATTCAGGTCGCGACCAATTCTGCCGATCCATCTGTGGCAACCTGAACAACTTTGAGCAGGAGGTCGAACTTCGTTTCAAACAAATTTGGGAAACAATGAAGGCAACAGATGCTAAGTTCTACATCGTACCCTACAAGAATGTAAGTATTTCTTCCTGATATTTACATTCACATTTCAAACCACTTCCGTTTCATTAATTTGTTAACATAATTTTCCGACAGTGATCATTGGTACCTCATTATTATCCGTCTCCAAATGGAGGAGATTTTTACTCTGGCCACATTGTCAGGGGGTATCAAACTAACAAACTTGGTCGAACTCAGGGTTATTTCAAGGTATTTCAATCAATCAAATCAAAAATCCTAGTTTTGTAATATACGGGAAGAAGTAACCATTTTAATTTAGTTTCTTGACAGGCTTGCTTGTGCATACCAAAGGGAGAAGAGAAAGACGGAGCCAGAACCGGACTACACTTGGAAAATCAACAACATCATGGTAAGTAATACTGTCATTTCATCGCTCAAATTTTATGTTTAGGGTTACTAATTACATTTACCTTTCCCATGCAGTACCGAACCCAGAATGGTTAGTGGCAATGCGGGTACTCCATCTTGCTTTTCATAGAAGAAGTTTCTAATCACCCAGAGACAAACAATGTCTTGGAGGTAAACCTTGCATCTCAAATTTGATATTATTAATCTCTAGTAAACGCAACATTATTGACTAACAGTGTAAGTTTGAAATTAAAAGATTTTCCCGGAGAGCAAAGGGCCGTACCATGTGTACAAAATTCAAGGTGTAGCAGAGAGATGGTGTGGGACTTGGCTCAGAGACTACCAGCAGCAGGTGAACACTACGTTGCAACTTCTAGATGATAAGAATGACATAATAGGTTGATGGTTTATTTTGAATGGCTGATGATATTAGAATTCTATGGATGGTGTTTGGTTATACTAAACTTGTGTGATTTTTTACTTTATTTCATTCCATGCTTAAGATACTTCATATATTTCATAGTTACAATAATGTTTGCGTGTTTTGCGAGCGATATTTTCGTAATAGAATGTTTCAAATTTCTTACTTATTCAAAAGTTTCCAATTTATAATAGTTCACAAGTATCTCTGGCTATCGTTGCCCCAGAAATGATCTGAAGGGAGCATCAGAAAAAAAAGGCATTGCAAAATTTAGCCAAATAATACACCAGTATAAAGTGCATGTATCGGTGTAAACAAATTTCACATTATAAATAATTTATTTCTACCGGTGCATAAAGTATAGTAATACCGGTGTAAAAAATACCGGTGCAATAAGTACAGTAATACCGGTGTAAAAAATACCGGTGCAATCTATTCCGGTGCAAAAAAACTATATTCCATCTACAAAACAAAGACCGGTGTTATATTTAATACCGGTGTACAAATCACAGTTTTACACCGGTTCACAGGTTAAATACCAGTGCAACATATCTACACCAGTGTTCCAAATAATACCGGTTCAGATATATTGTGATTCCAAAATTTATACACCGGCCTAAGATGCCGGTGCAAATAATGTTATACACCGGTTCATTTTACCGGTGCAAATTTGTGGCATTTTTTCACCCTTATACATACGCACCGATATTTTAGGGGGCCAAATACGGGTGCTATTGCCCTAAGTTACCGGTGCAATTACCCTTGTCTTGCAGTAATGCCTTTTATAGAAAAATCACTAAACAATACTCATGTTTTCCTTGTTTTAAAATGTTATTTCTTTGTAGTCATGCATGATTTTCATGGATGGTTTCTGTATTTTTGATTTTTGAACTAAACTTTACCGTTAACATTCATTATAGTGTATTAGAAAATGTGACCTGAATTATAAAAAGATATATATTGTAGTAAGTGAAAACCACGTGATAATGGAACACTACTTTTTAAAATTTTTGATTTTCACTGAACATAATAGGTTTAAGGGCGAACGACTACAGGGACCCTTGAATTATCACCATCGTTCACCTTTTACCTCTCTTTTTTTTTTGGAATACTTTTGACCCTTCAAACTAAAAAAATGACTCAGTTGTGGTCATTCCATCTGGTCAAAACGTTAACTTTGGTAAAAAAATGTCAATTTTGAGGGTAAATTAGTAATTTCACATTTTTTTTCTTTTTTCTTTTGCCCTTTAACAATTTGTCTTTTTCATTTTTCATTTTTTCTTATTTCTTATTTTCCTTTTTTCCATTTTTCCATTTTTCTTTCCCCTACCCCATCCCCTTCCCCTCTCCCGACTTCATCCCTCCACCACCGCAATAAAGGGGATGGAGAATGAGTTCCTCACCATACTCACTACGCATAATGCCACCGTCCTCTCCCCAGCGTCGGTTTCTGGAAGATCTTCCACCCAGTTGAGATTCTCCGATGTGGATCCAGATACTGAAAACTCCGACGAGAGCGAGCATTTTGATTCGCAGCGGATGATAATAACTTGCCGGAGTTCTTCATAAAGAACCTTGACAACATCGCCGATGTCATGACTGGTGTTGGCTGCGGCAAGGAATGCATCAACATTTACAAGATCATCTGCTTTTCCATCATCGACAAGGAACTTTACAGCCTCGGGGTAGTGAACTCGGGTTGCTCCGTGACCCAGATGCAGAAAGCGGGCTGGGAAGCTTTGGAAGAGAAAATCAAGAAATTGGTCGGGTTGGTTCAGACGGCGGTGAAGATCATTTTCCACGGCGAAAGGGTGTTAAGCGACGTCATTTTCGCCAATGCCGGGAACATCAAGGACTCCCTTTTGGCAGAGATTTCGAAGGATAATTCTTTAGCTCTCTTTACCTTTACGGAGAATGCAGCCAAGTGTAAGGAACTTTTCTCGACGGAGAAACTGTTCATGTGAATATAAATAATACTTGTGATTTTAATTAGATTGTAATTAGATTGTAATTAGACTCTATTTTTTTTTCCTAGTTTGTATTGGTATTTTGTACTACTATATAATGTACCTGAGGCCATGAATAAACACACATCATTACCCATATTTTCAACATGGTAATAGAGCCAATAAAATCCTAAATTCTAAATTTTCCGCTACCATCGTCGGTGCGTAACTTTCATGCGCCGCCAATTAAAGCTGCCTCTCAAACATTAAAAAAAAGAAAAAAAAGAATTAGGCGTCGCTAGTTCACCACCTTTCTGCCGCCTCCAGTCTCCGATCAGTCCTTCCGCCACCGACGAGCTGCTTCTTCGACCGACTCAGTTTCCACTGTCGACAAGTTGCTTCTCCAGCGCTAGCTTTGCTTCAGTTTCCGCTGCCTATGAGCCTCGGTCTTTGCGCCTCCAGGTTCTTCGCCACGATCAGATCATCGTCGACATGAACCTTCCGATACTTCGCTGCTAATCTCTCCTTTACGTCAAGCTCGTTCAATGCGACTTGCGCCCAGACGACTTTTCGGCAAGCTCGTTCGACAGAGGACAGAGCGCACATAAGATTCATGTGGCGGTTGACTAGATACACCCACTACCTCTAGGAGCACATGTTTCCATGCGCAGTGCTAAGCTAATACCGTTCTCGTTGCTGTTTGACTGCTCCATTTTGTGCAGAATTTTTTTAATAATTATTTATTACACAAAATATTATGGCTATCTTTGCCGGTGTAGTGACGTCATCGCAAGGGTTTGCAGAGGCCGCCTCCTCTGGCACCCCTACTTAATCCGATTTCGGCCCTACTTAGTCTGATATCCAATGGAGTACGACCATACAATTATTTAATCAGTTTCGACATAGTTTTCCATCGAGTTCTACAAATGCTACTGCATTATTTGAATTAATACACTGTGATGTTTGGGGTCCTTATAAAACAATATCTTCTACTGGTGTGTTTTTTTTTACAATAGTTGATGATTATTCCCGAGCTGTTTGGGTTTATTTATTAGTGCCGAAGTTTGAAGTAGCTTCCAGATTTTTGGAATGTTGTGCTCTGGTCTAGAATCAATGTGGCCAAACTATACTGCGTGTCCGGGCTGACAACGGGGCTGAATTTTTGCCCTTGAGAATTTATTTTGCTGCATTTGGGATCATTTTTTAGACATCTATGGTTGATACACCACAGCAGAATGATTGAGTTGAACAAAAGCATCTCCATTTATTCAACGTGGTGCATGGCTTACAGTTTCAAGCCAGTCTTCCAAATGAGTTTTGGGGAGAATGTGTTCTTACTGCTGCTTATCTAATTAACCAGACACCGACGAAACATCTCAATTGTCACACTCCCTTTGAGATGCTATATGGACAAACACCAAATTACGCATCTTTAAAGGTAATTAGATGCTTGTGTTTTGCAGCTCACGTTCCCAGATACTGCGACAAGTTTTCACCAAGAAGTCGGTGATGTTTGTTTCTTAGTTATCCTTCTCGAAAGAGAGGCTATCGCCTTTTTGACCTAGAATCCCGCATCATCTTTAACAGTCGAGATGCTAATGTTTTTGAAGACCAGTTCTTGTATGCGGCAACTCCGACATCGGCCTCTTCCGTAGATCCCAGATCACCGACAACCCTTGTCGATTCGGCCTGAAGATGCACCACCCAGGACCCCACCACCTCATGCGCTTCATGCGCCACCAGTGAACGGTGATCAGGCACCTCACGCGCCGCTTGCTCCAGTGACTCCTTTTGCTCCACCGCCCGATGTGGTGTCTCTGGCCCCCACCTGATTTCGTTCGCCGTATGCTTCTATCAGCTCCACCGCCTGTTTTGCTTGTTGTTTCGATGTCTCCTGTTACAGTTGAGCTGCCTCCTATAAGACAAAGTGTTTGCGCTTGCCGTCCTCCTCCTTATTTGGAAGACTATGATTGTGATAATTATGCCCATGCTTTTACTACTGAAGACCCCCCTACTGTTACATTCACTCATGCACCGTCACTATCCTTAGATGTTCTCTATCCTCTTACTGATTAAGTAAATTGTAATAATTTTTCTAGTATGCATTCTAGATTTTTGGGTGCAGTAACATCTAGTGCAGATCCCACTAGTTATTCCGAGGCATCACATCATGCTCATTGGCAAGATGCTATGATTGAAGAGCTTACTACGCTTGAGCGCAATCAGACTTGGACTTTGGCCCCTCTGTCTTTAGAGAAGAAGGCGATTGGTTGCAAATGGGTTTACTGAACAAATTTTAAGTCAGATGGTACTATTGAACGTCATAAGGCACGCCTAGTGGTTCTTAGGAATTTCCAGATTGAAGGGATTGATTATACTGAGACATTTGCTCTAGTTACGAAGATGAGTTCTATTTACCTATTCTTATTTGTTGCAGTCATTCGTGGTTGGGAACTGCATCAGAAAGATGTCCATAATGCTCTTCTGCATGGTGATTTGCATGAAGAGGTTTTTATGCGACTCCCACCAGGCTATACCGCACCCCATGATCAGGTATGTCGCCTTCAGAAATCTCATTATGGTATTTGCTAGGCTACCAGAAATTGGCTTGCCAAATTGGCTCAGGCCTTACGAGCATTTGGTTTTGTTCAGAGTAAGGAAGATTACTCTTTGTTTGTCTTTTCCCGTGGATTGGTTTCCTTGCATGTTCTGGTTTATGTGGATGATTTGATCATTTTTGGTAGCTCTTCTGCACTCATCTCTGAGTTCAAGAAATACTTGAGTTCTTGTTTCCGTATGAAATATCTTGGTTTACTTAAGTATTTCTTGGGCACAGAAATTGCTAGAAGATTGGAGATGATGTTTCTTTCGCAAAGGAATATGCCTTGGACATTTTATCGGATGCCATCGGAGGGACTCTAGTCCTCGAAGGGGTCCACTCACAGCCCTCGAGGGACTCTTGGTCCTCGAAGGGGTCTACTGACAGCCTCCGGGAGGACTCTTAATCCTCGAAGGGGTCTAACTGTCAGCCATCGAGGGGTCGCCTGTGTCAACCGTCATCAGGGGTATAGTGGTCATTTCCTAGCAAGACTGAATGTGTGCCCTTCTATGTGCTCTCAAGTAGCCGCCTAAAATGACGTCGTTTCAGTCCTCGAAGGGGTGGAGCCTTCAGCCCTCGAAGGGGTGATGCTTAAGCCCTCGAAGGGGTGGAGCCTTCAGTCCTCAAAGGGGTGATTCTTCAGCCCTTGAAGGGGTGGAGCCTTCAGCCCTCGAAGGGGTGGAGCCTTCAGCCCTCAAAGGGGTGGAGCCTTCAGCCCTCAAAGGGGTGGAGCCTTCAGCCCTCAAAGGGGTGGAGCCTTTAGCCCTCAAAGGGGTGGAGCTTTCAGCCCTCGAAGGGGTGGAACATTCAACCCTTGAAGGGGTGGAGCCTTCAGCTCTCGAAGGGGTGGATCTTCAGCCCTCAAAGGGGTGAATTCTTAGTCCTCAAAGGGGTCAACCTCTAAGCCCTAAAGGGGTGCCCAGCTTTCACCCCTCGAAGGGGTGGACTCACAGGCCTTGAGGGACTCTTATTCCTCGAAGGGGTCTAGCTTTCAGGCCTCGAGGGGTGCCCAGCTTTGACTCCCGAGGCTTCAAGCTCTCAGACCTTGAGGGGGTGGCCTCTCAGCCCTTCGATGGGCCATGTGGGCTAGCATGTGCTACCAGGTGGTCGACGAAAATGCCGTCGTTCTGGGCACCCGTTCGAGGGGCCAAGCTTTCATCCCTCGTAGGGGTCCACTCACAGCCCTCGAGGGACTCTTAGTCCTCAAAGGGGTCTACCTTTCAGTCCTCGAGGGGTACCCAGCTTCCACCCCAGAACGATGTCGTTCTGGGAACACCTTCGAGGGGTCCAGGTTTCAGTCCTCGAAGGGATGGACTCTTAGTCCTCGATGGGGTCTACCCCTAAGCTCTCGAGGGGTGCCCAGCTTTCACCCTTCGAAGGGGTCGACTGACAGCCCTTGAGGGACTTTTAGTTCTCGAAGGTGTCTAGCTTTCAGGCCTTGAGGGGTGCCTAGCTTTGACTCCAGAGGCTTCAAGCACTCATACCTCGATGGGGTGGTCTCTCAGACCTTCGAGGGGTCATGTGGGCCTGCATGTGCTGCCAGGTGGCTGATGAAAACACCGTTATTCTGGGTACTCCTTCGATGGGTCCAGCTCTCAGCCCTCGAAGGGATGGACTGTTAGTCCTCGAAGGGGTCTACCTCTGAGTTCTCGAGGGGTGCCCAGCTTTCACCCCTCGAAGGGGTCCACTCTCAGCCCTTTTTTTTCTCTGATCCAAACCTTTTTTTACTATATAAAAAAGTAATATTCCTCTCAACTAATAAATAATAAATAAACTATACAAAAAGAAAATATTATAGACATTGTTTTCGCCTAATCCAAACTCTTTCGTCTACTTTGTTCTTCTCCTGGTAAATGCTTGTGGGTTTTTGAATTTCGGGTCTTTGGCTAAGTTTGTATAACATTATGATTTTTTTGGTAATCAAACTTTCGAAATATATCGATGGAGGCCATTGATCGATTAGACAAAAATGCTAAGAAGAGGAAGGCTTATGCTGAATTATCACCTGAGGCAAAGAGACAATTGTTGTAGCGGAGAAGGGAGCAGGATGCTTTAAAGTGTTATATTAAGTCGGTGGAGGGTTCAATGGTGAATCATATTGGTATGTGTTTTTGGTCCTAAATTGTTTCCCCCGGTTTAAACGCCAGTGTCATGATTACTGCTGATATCGTCATTGCCTGCATTTCTTGTGAGATCCATTTTCTGTTATTTTATTTGACCGACTGGTCATCGTGCAGAGGTTTTTTTGGTTTACCATTGCCACATATATGAACCAATGGTATTATGAACATTCATATTAGAATCTTTTTTAGTAAATTCTTTTCTACAGGGGCTGGAATTCAACAGGTTTCAGGAGATCCATCAACTATCAACTATGAAATTTCTAAGATAAAGAAAGGCTTATGGTCAGATTCCTGCTGAAGAGAAATTGCAAATGCTCCAATGAAAAAGAGACCAAGTCGCACTAAAAAGTTCATCTCAAACATCGTATGAACAGCCGGTGACAGGTTTGTGTGTACAATTTGAAACTGTATTTATTTATCTTCTTCAGTTATATATAATCGGCTGTTGTAACGGAGGGATAGGTTTGTGTGTAACGGAGGGATAGGAAAAGAACTAAGCTGGATCATACATTCATTGCGAGTTGGATTATACAAGTTTACTGCATTGGCCTCACTGCAGATTCTAAATATTGAAACTTAGGGACATCTTCTTCTTGAGTTAACTCTTGGTAGGCATACTGTTGACTAATAGGCGTCTCAAAATTTTGATTCGTCGACCGGTTTGCGGTATGTCAACTAAGTTACATAGATGAATTACAATCTTTCCTCTAGCTTAGAAAAGGTACTACCACTTTTGAAAGCAAGCACTTGCTTCAAGATTTTAGGCTTTATGATCTTCGAATGATCCTTGTGTATCTAGAACAGTTCTCAGACATTACGAGCCAATTCTGGCTTATTAAGATTGGCTAGGGGAGCCTAATAAAGTCCCCCCATCCCAGGATGGTTTTAAATTAAAAAAAAAATCGGCTGTTTAAATTTATTGGTTTCAGTTTATGGAATGCGGGTTCAAAGAGGAAACCACAAACATCTTCCTCTGGCCATTTATCCACTGATGATGCACTCCCATCGAGGAATTTGATGGATAACAGTAGTTATGGCAATGCAGAGCCAGCAGGATTTCCATATTCTCATGATGATTTATTAATCATTGAGTCAAGTGGTTTGAATGTCCAGCAAATTTGGAATCTACGAGCTCGCTGCACGGGTCAGTTCGTCTTTATATGTTCATTGTGTTCTTTTGTACCTACCTTTGCAGCATTATATTTTCTGAGAGATTTTGATTTGTATCTGTGGAATTATATGGTCAATATCAAACTTGCTTGACTGTTATATATAGTTCAATTGATTCACAGTGATTGGTATATCCATTTCTTTATGTTTTTGTTGCAGATACTTACTGTGCATTTTTGTTTGCAGCATATGGTTCATTTCGCAATTCCGTTACGTCTTCGCGGAAAAATATTTCGGCTAATATTTATGTTGATGGTCACCTCATAGTATCTTCTTCTTCGTATGTTCATTTCGTCAACCCCAGCTCTGCAGGTATATATATATTTGTGTATGATTCACTGTTCTTTCTTGACACATATAACATTTTCTTTACTGTATATTTCAACCTGCAACATATGTTTCTTTTTCTTCTCGTGATGGTTTGTTACAAGGAAATTCTCCAGTTGATATTTCTAGCCTTGTACACCAAGCAGACTGTTTCTCTTCTCATAGTTATTTTCCAATAATCAGTTATATTATTCTTCATAGTGCAAGGGGTGGAAATTTACCTTCTACTTCTGTAGGTTTGTTTTTCTTTCTTTAACATCACTGTTATTTTTATCTTTATCAAATATTTGTTTTGCCCGTACGTCAAAATTTACATGTATTTAAATGGCTGATATCCAAATGTGATACTCTTGAGTAAAGTAATGACATTAAATCAAGTTTAACTGGCTGATGGTTATTTGTGGTATATTTAATTTTTTTCCCCTCTTCAGGTCCACTGAAAAAGAGAAAGTATAAAAATTTTGCTCTTGGAGATGATATTCCCACCTTGGCACGAACATTAATTGTAATGACTGATTGTGTTCATTGCAAGGCAAAGAGATTTAAGGGAGAATAAAATCTATTCTATTGTTTTGGAGGGAAAATTTACTTGCCATCTGTGCCAATGCCAGACCAATTAAGGGCTCTTTTTCTTGGCATCACACGCAGTCTATCCATTTTAGGAAGAATGTTCGGACCTATAACAATAAACTAGCATTTACAACTTTGAGTGCAGGTTATGATCGTAACTTAACTACTAATGGCGGTGGAATTTATACCTTCAAAGTTCATGGTAAAATGTATCACCATCTAAAACCTTTGAAAGGTTCTGAGGAAGCTGAACCTGCTGGTGTTCAGTTGTATTTTTTTGACACGGACTTTGAGTTGGAAAAGAGAATGGGGTCTGACTGTGCTGGCAAATTCGATCAGGCAACAATGAAATTGTTGATGGATATATTGAGAGATAATCCATATTGTCAGTTCTTTAAGCACTTGAAAGATATTGACACCATCGAGACGAAGACTATTGCTCTAAGTGCAGATAAAAAACTTGATCAACGGCGATACAACATTCCAACAGTGTCACTGGTTGGCAATATATTTGTTGAGCCGTTGGAAGAAGATGCAGTAAGGACTGTCCCTGTTTAAGTCTACAGCGCTGATGGTAAAACTTATAATATTAAAAATTATTATGGATGTTATGATCCAATGCAATATCTTGTAATTTTTCCGCGGGGCCAATCTGGTTGGAATTTGAATGTTAAAAGGATTAGGAAGAGGCATGTAGTCTGTGAAGAGTCTGGAGGTGAAATGATGATGTTTAATTCTCCTCGATCACTAATAGATTATGAGAGTAAAGGTATATAATCAAATTTTAAATTCAATAGTTGCGTTCTTTTGATTTTTGGACAATTTACACTATTACATGTATATGTTTTAATTTCTTTACAGTTGTTAGGGATGGGAAAAAAACAAGGATGCAGTTACTGCAAGGGAGTACTACTGCTATAGATTACAAATGAGATCAGATAATGAATCGATGTTTCTACATGTTGGACGCCTATTACAACAGTTTGTTGTTAATGCTTACATTAAAATAGAAACCAGCCGGTTGGAATTCTTGAGGGACAAACAGGGACAATTCTGAACTGAAATGGAGCAGGGTCTCATGGATGGTATGAATGATGGTTTAGCAGAGGGATCCACAGTTGGGCATCGGGTGGTACTTCCAGCTTCATTTATAGGTGGTCCTAGAGATATGCATCATAGGAATCTTGATGCCATGGCCATCGTGCAAAAATTTGGTAAGCCTGATATATTTCTAACCATCACTTGTAATCCTTATTGGGCAGAGATTCACGAAAACCTTCGTTTTGGTGAGGCTGCAAATGATAGGCTAGATTTACTTGCAAGAATTTTTCGTGCTAAAGTTTATGAGCTGAAGGATGACATTATTCAGAAGGAAATTTTTGGTACTTTGCAATCTTTGGTATACGTTATTGAGTATAAAAAAAGAGGTCTGCCTCATTGACATATGTTAATTATTCTAAAACCTGGTTGTAAACCTTTGGGACCAGATGCATATGATAAAATTATTTGTGCTGAGCTGCCGGATGCAGACAAGGAATCATATCTTTTTGGTATTGTGAGCAAAAATATGATGCATGGACCATGTGGTAGACTGAATCCTAAAAGCCCCTGCATGAGGAACGGTAAGTGTAAATTTGGATTCCCTAAACCATTTACACAGTCAACATGTCATACAGAGGATGGTTATCCATTATATAGAAGGAGAGACGATGGTAGAACTGTTACCATAAAAAAAATCCTCTGCAAAATAACTGGGTAGTTGGCTATAATAAATACTTATCCATAACATATGAGGGTCATATAAATGTGGAGATTTGCTCAACTATTCGGCTCATCAAGTATGTTCACAAGTATAGCTTCAAGGGCAGTGACCGAATTGGCTTTGCATTGCAGGCTGGTGGATATGATACAATTATTGATGAAATAAAATTGTATCAAGATGGCCGTTGGATTGGTCCATATGAAGCAACTTGGAGAATATACAGGTTTAAATTAAACCATATGCAACCTGCTGTTTACTCTCTGCAAGTCCACTTACTAGGTAAACAATATATTACATTTCACAAGAATGCCGCTCTTGAGTCGATTACTGCAAATGAGTTCCTTACTATAACTACGCTTACATATTTCTTTAAAATGAATGCATGTGACGCTGATGCAAAAGAACTAAAGCTTTTATATAAAGAATTTCCAGAATACTTTGTGTGGTCAACATCAAATAGGACTTGGGCAAAAAGAAAATCCAGGAATGTTATCGGTATGCTGGTTGCAGTGAGTCCCACAGAAGGTGAACGCTATTACCTAAGGCTTCTTTTATCTCATGTTAGATCATCAACATCGTTTGAAAACTTGAAGAGTGTACAAGAAAGTCAATACAATACTTATAGAGAGGCCGCAATTGCATATGGTTTGTTGACTTCAGATACTTATATTGAATAGGCCCAACAAGAAGCTTGTTCATTCGAGATGCCATCAACTTTGAGATCTTTATTTGATGTTCTGCTAGTATTTTGCTCGCCACATGATCCGAAAGAATGATGGCTTAGGTTCAGAGATAAACTATGTTCAGATTTCCGTAAAAAATCATCAACACAGCCCTATCTCACTGAAGCCTTTATAAATAGAAAGGTTTTGAATATTATAAATGGATTTTTGTTTGAAATGGGTAGGGATATTAAAAATTATGGTTTGATGGATATTATTACTGATGCATAAACTGATCAGGTTTTAACACGTGAATTAATCTGTGAGAGGAGTATTCAAATTTCTGATGAAGAATTACTACTGCCTGGTCTATTAAATGTTGAGCAAAGGTTGATATACGATCGGATCATGCAAAGTGTTATGGCCAATATTGGAAAATATTTCTTTATTGACGGGCCTGGTGGTACAGGAAAAACTTTTTTGTATAGAGCTTTACTTGTGACAATGCAGTCTGAAGGTTATATTGCACTGGCTGTTGCATCCTCTGGAATAGCTGCCTCTGTGTTTCCTGGAGGAAGGAATGTACATAACCATTTAAAGTTGCCATTTGATTGTTCGAACACCGAAGTTTGTCAATTGAGGAAACAGTGTGGTTTAGAAAAGTTAATAATAGAAGCTAAGTTGATTGTTTGGGACGAGGCGACAATGGCAAAACATCAATCGTTAGAAGCTTTGGATACGTTACTGAAAGATCTCATGGATACCGATACTCCATTTGGTGGTAAGGTTGTTCTCCTAGGAGGATATTTTAAGCAAACTTTACCTGTTATACCGGGTGCATCAAGAGATGGAACAGTTCAAGCATCCATTGTACATTCTTATTTATGGCCGAAATTGGAAAAGCTCCATCTTCAACAAAACATAAGGGCCTTACATGATCCTCAATTTTGCTCTTTTTTATTACGTATTGGTGAGGGGACAGAATATATTGATCACAATGAGAAGATCGAATTACCAGCTCACATTATTATTCCATATATTGGGAAAGAAGCATCCATCCAAAAGTAAGACATTTTTATCCTTTTTGCACAGGTATTTTGCATGATGAATTGATTATTAATGGAGACATTGACAATATTTGAATTTTTTATAGGTTGATTCAATGTGTGTTCACAGATCTAGCTGCATATGCAGTAAATCCAATTGATATGATAGGAAGGTTTGTTTTGGTTACAACAAATGCTGCTGTTGACAACATAAATAACGTTTTGATTGATGCTTTTCCTGGCAGTCCGAGATTATATATTAGTACAGATAGAACTTTGGCTGAACACAATAAGAGTGATCATGAGGATTTTCTTAACACACTTCATCCAAAAGGTCTCCCCCCATAAATTAGTGTTAAAACCAAATTGTCCTAACATGCTGATTCGTAATTTAAATCCAACCGAGGGACTGTGTAACGGAACCCGATTAATTTTTTGTGAGTTATATCAATCAACCATTATGGCTGAGATAGCTTTTGGGCTTTATAAGGGAAAACAAGTCTTTATTCCTAGAATACCAACTATTTGTGACCAAAGTAGTAACACCTCCATCCCATTTAAAAGATTTCAATTCCCAGTGAGACTTTGTTTTGCTATGACAATCAATAAGTCCCAATGCCAGACATTAGATTTTGTTGGACTATATTTAGAACAGCCTTTCTTTTCCCACGGTCAGTTGTATGTTACTTTATCCCGAGTAAAAACACCTGAATCTGTCAAGGTCCTTTTGACACCTTCGACATTTGATGGCGCACGACTAAATAATAAAACTAAAAAATATAGTTTACAAGGAGATTTTTGAAGAGCAGTAGTTATTCTATTTTTGTTGATCCCGTGCTCCCCGTTTTGGATCTGCAACATTTTGCCATTTTCTGTTGCATATATTTGCAATGTATGGGTTCATTTTGTCTAGCCCTTTTAGATTTCGTAGATTCTTTGAAGCATCCTCGTTTTCCAACTTGCAGGTACTTCCTTATTTCATTTTCTATGCATGCCTTTACGAACATTCTTCAGGTTTAAATTATTTATACATCTTGCTTCTGTGTGGTTAATGTTTGTGCAGATTTTAGATTCAGAGACTATTGTCCAATATAATGCAATGAAGATCTGGTTATATATATCTCATTGGACCAATATTAAAGGTACGTGTTTAATAATTTTTTGGATAATCAATTGTAGTAATACAATATTCAAATTCTTTCACCTCTAGCGGAGAGGGTTTTACTGGATTAAGTCAAATATGTCAGAGGAACTGAACATTCAAGTGTTAAAGGTTACATTACAGGGGTTCCACCAGAGGGGTTCACCAGGTAATGATTTGACAGTTGAGGATTAAATTAGAGAAGGTTTAGGTGCAAAGGTTTCAATTGAGAACTTCAAGACTTACTTATCCGAGGAGTTAATTCCAAATGCATTCTCTCTTTGAGGACTGACACCCCTTCGAGGCCTGAACACTCCATCCCTTCGAGGGCTGATAGGTCGAAAACTTCGAGGGCTGAGAGTCTATCCCTTCGAAGGCTGAGAGCTGGACCCCTTCCAGGACTGAGGGACTCTTAGTCCTCGAAAGAGTGGACTCACAGCCCTCGAAGGGATGGAGAGTTGGATCCCTTCGAGGGCTGACAGGTAGACTCTTTCCAGGCCTAAAGGCTCCATCCCTTCGAGGACTGAGAGCTGGAACCCTTCGAGGATAGAAGAGTCCATCTCTTTGAGGGCTGAAACCTGGAGAAGATTTGACTCGAGACAGTGAAAGACGTTAGCAACGGTTGAGTCAACATATCAGTGTAATCAGGTATAGTATATTATTCTTCCACCATCTGTTAAAACTGGTTGTTGACCGGAATGTTTCATCGGATACGGTGTTGTCATGTTCCAGCTTCTCCTTATCACTTGCACTATTTCTTATACCCTTCCTTCTTATCTTCTTATTTTATATATTTTTATTTCATATATATACATAACCACAACCTATTGATGTTCCTCCTTGTCTTACAACTGTGCGTTTACCAAAATATTTTCTCAAGTTCAGTGCATTATTATTCCGCCTTCTCCTCATCATTAGCACAATTTCCTATACTCTTCCTTCTTATCCCCTTGTCGTATTATTATATAAGAATCTTTCTTCAAATACTGTTCCACCTTCTTCTCATCATTTCCACCTTTTGTAGTCAGTATACTACTTTATTTTCAGATACAGTGTATTACTCTACCGCCATCTCTTAAAACTGGTTGTTGACCGGAATGTTTCATCGGATACCGTGTTGTCGTGTTCCACCTTCTTCTCATCATTTTCACCATTTCCTAACTCCTCCTTCTTATCTCTTTATTTTATATTTCTTTATTTTACATATATATACATAAGCACAACATATTACTGTTCCTCCTTGTCTTAAAACTGTTTCTTCACCATAATTTTTTCTCGACTTCAGTGTACTATTGTTCTGCCTTCTCCTCATCATTAGCACAATTTCCTATAAATTATTCCATCTTGTCTCCTTGTCTTATTATTATATATGAATCTTTTTTCGAATACTGTTCCACTTTCTTCTCATCATTTTCACTTTCTGTAATCAGTATGCTACCTTCTCCTCATTATACTTCTACTCCACCTTCTACTCATCATTTGCACAATTTCATATGCTCTTCTTTCTTACCTCCTTATTTTCTTATTATATTTTATAATATAATAATAATAATATAAGAATATATATATATATGTATATGTATTCGAAAGTATTTTTTCCCTTATAATACATTTACGTACATATATTTACCTTTCTTCCCTACCTTCGTCGCCATCATAATCATCATCTTGTCATCTCATCTTCTCATCTCAGTTTACAACAAAAGAAGAAAGAAAAGACTCAGAAACTGTTCTAAACATAGCATTCTGGTAACTTCCTTGAATCTCCTTTCCCTATTTGTTTTTTATTTTTAAATGTTATTATAAAATTTCAAAACATTATGCTAATGCTGTTCTCCTTTGGTGATTTCTAATAACATATAATTATACCAGTAACGTAAATATTCCGCAAGTATCGAATCTGAAAAGTAAATACAACTATACATGTATTATACTCTGAATTTCCATACTTCAAATCCTTACTAAAATATTGAATCACCTAGAAATGTCATTATATGTGATGCAGGAACTACGGCATCAGAAAAAACCATTGATAAATTGCGCAATACTGATTGTTCTTGGATCAGAGTCGTTACAGTGGATGAAAAATTCTCTGTGCTTCAAAGCCAAAGGAGCCCTACAAAAGTTCAAAAATTTATTTTTTCTTATGAAAAAGGTAATCAATTCTTTTTTTATATAATAGTTTATAATATCATCATTTCTTATACTGATAGATTTACTGATAATATAGGGAGCCAAAGTGGAAGGGATAATGTTTAACAAAGCATGCGAGACTATGAGCCAAAGAATTCAGGTTTATAACAAGTACAAGATATCCAATGCAAACATAAGAGAAATTGATCCCAGATATAAGAAGGGCGATATAGCAATGCAGTGGATCATCGACACGAGTACGGTTATCGAAAAAATGCCTAATTTCGATGATCTAATTCCAGCTCAACATTCCTATATACCATTTGAAAGAATCCATGAACATATCAATAAACCTCAAGAAATGATAGGTAATCATTTCTCAATACATCTCTTCACTTTAAATCTGAACATATTTTTGGTCTTTAGTAATCGTATAAAATTACAGATGTTATAGGGATTGTTGCTCAATGCCTCCCAATTTACATTGTCCACACACCGAGTGGGTCTAAGAAAATTCAAAAGTTTGTTCTTCTTGATGAGAAGCAAGAAAAAATAGTATCCGTTCGAAAATTATTATATAATTATCTATTACATCTAAATTTCCCTTAATATTTCTCATCCATGTTTAGATTACAAGCTCTGACTTTCACTATGTGTCAAGAATTTATTGAAAATGAAGGCAAACAATTACAAGCCACTGTGGATGACCTGCCTGTACTAATTTGTCGTCGCCTCAAGGTTGACTCCTTTCAAGGTATTATATATTTATAAAACCAATGTGCCATCGCTCTCTAACTTCCATTTCGTTATCAAACAACTTCTATTAACATTTTCGCTTATGATTTGTTCAGGGATAGAGGTATCAACACATTACAGATCATCCCTTTTAATTAGTGGCACTGACAGTCAATCTTTGGAATTGAGGAAATGGTACTATTTTTTCCCATTCATTTGATATGGTAATAGGAATATTTAAAAAAATGTTTACATTTATTACTATACTAATTTTCCAGGGCAAAAGAGCACCACAAGGAGATCACAAATACCATCACTAACTTCAACCAATCCTTGGGGAAAATGCCACCACCAACTGTGGATACCGTCTACACTTCAGTTGGTTATATTCTACCAACTCAAAAGGTAAAAATAATGTCCCATTTTTCCCCGGCACTATGTTTCCCTCTTTGGTCTGGGCGTTATTTGTGACAGAACAATTTTCTTCATAAATAGATGGTGACTTCAGAGGTGAACATATCTTTTAAGGACATCTCTCAGAATTATTACTATATGGCCTGCGTCAAATGTTTTCGTTGAACGAGTGCCTCCTTACATTATGAATTCACCTGCAATTTATGCCAAGAGAAACAGCTTGCTCAACCAAAGTTATAAACCAACCAACTTCTTTCTTTATTTATTGTTAATGTCTTCAAAATATGTATTTATTTAAATATCACATAGTTACTAGATTACTCCTATTCTTATTCTAAATGTGTTATTTGTGTAGATGTCGCTTCGAAGCATATCTTATCGATGATAGTGGTGTTATCACTGCTACCTTCTTCGGTGAACCTACTGAGAGATTATTGGGGTTGACAGCAATGGAAGCTACTGGTGGAGTTACACAGGTTAGTGCTCTCTATTTTGACATACCATTCAGGACTTTGAATTTATCACATGACAACCCATGCATTAAGTCTAAACATAAGATAATTTTTATCATAGGAATACATTGAAGATAGCCATTCTATCATTGACAATGTTGGCTACGTTGTCCAAATTCAAATGTCCAAAATAAAGGGTGGCCAGCTTACCCCAAGATATACTGTGTTCAATTTTGCTGAAAAACAATGCTTACAAGACCAGGTTTCAACTCTTCAATTCCCCAAAAAAGATGGTGACCAATTACATTTGGAGATTCAAACTCCACCTACTGCAACACAAGTTACTATTCAAGGTATAACTGCATTTAATCTGATATAATACCTCTACCTTATGATTACATTTCCTTAATTTCTAATAAAAATATAATCCATGCTCCTTCAATCACAGACTCTGCAGATTGTGACCCACCTTCACCAAAGGCAAGAAAAAACCTTTTTCCTGAATTCAAAAGTGAAGACTTTCAGCTATCAAAAGCAGAAGGGAAGAAACCTAAATTAAGCTGACTGAAACAAAAAAAATTCTTGCGGTTTAAAACCGGTGCTAAAAATTAAAAAATAGGACCGGTTTTGGAAGAAAATAGCACAGGTTTAAATCGGTGCTAAAAGTTTTTAAATATTTCCCGCCAAAGAAATTGCCAAAAAAAATTTCCGCCAAAAAAGTTTAAAATTCAATATTCCCACCAAAAACTTCTAAATATTCGTCGAAATTTTTTAATGTTCAATTTTTCCGCCAAAGAATTAAAAAAATTGCCAAAAATTTCAAATAATCTTCCCAGAAATTTCATGAGCTGGGAGCAGCTGCGCAACCGCTTTAAGCTATTTTTTAAAACTTTCAAAGTCGTTCACTTCTTTTGTTGACCTTAACTAATAACTAAGTTAAGTTAAATTAATCAACGAATAACCGTTACAGACCTAATATATACAAATAAGAATAAAATTTTTTTACATTAACTAATTAATGTTCAACCCTTAATTTATTTAGTATACATAAATGCAACTTTAATTAGTTAACGGTCAAATTTTACTTGACTTTCAATATATAAATACTAATAACTAAGCAAACTTTGACTAATCAACGGTCAAACTATACTTGACTTTCAATATATAAACACTAATAACTAAGCTGAATTTGACTAATCAACGGTCAAACTATACTTGACATTCCATATATAAACACTAATAGCAAAGTTGACTTTAACTAATTAACGGTCAAACTTTATTTGAATTAGTATATAATAAATACTAATAAAAATGTTTGACTTTGTCTAATCAACGGTCAAACCTTAGTTGACTTTCTATATATAAATATTAGTGACTAAGTCAACTTTAACTAATCAATGGTCAAACTTTACTTGACTCTTTCTATATAGAAACACTAGTGGCATTTCCCTCGAAGAGGACGAAAAAAAAATAGCAGCCTCCCTTCTTCTGGACCCAAGGATTCAAGGATTCCCTATGTTAGCTACATGACCATGAAGGTCGGGTAGGGGGTTAATTAATTGTGCATACGCAATTTAATTAACCCCTTGCTAGGTATTACTTGGATTTAACGGCTACGCTACTTGCTTGTGTTACACAGAAAAGTGTTAAATGGCATCAGACTGTCCATTTGCCTAAAATGGAAAGGACAGTTACAAAACCGTTACGCGGGGAGTGCACGGAAGAAGTCATGCCCGGTCTCTTATCACTAGGAGATCTATCTGCGGGGAACATCTGGGAGCACAACAGACTACGGTCAATCTGCTCCCAACCCCGAAGAAAAACCTCGGCCCGCATCCAAAGAACATTATCGAAGGCCAATAACACCTCTTTATCCTCATCTTAGAGGTGTACATGGTAGAAGTGGTGTGCCAGGTCTTCCCGAAGGAGGGGACATACTATTTCATTTGAAGGCCGAGACCACTCTCGGTTTGGAAGACACCCATGGGGAGCAAACCACGGCACAAGAGCCGGTTCACATTACCGGTTGGTTGGATTCATGTTCTATAGAGCGAGTGGGCTAGTGAGTTTGTTCTCATGCCCCCTCTGATTCTAGGGATTGAGAGAGCTACTGAGTTTGTTCTCATGCCCCTCTGTTTTCAGGGGTGTTTTTCACAGGCCTCGGTCACCACGACGAGGTTAGCATCTTTTGGCCACCTGGTTGTAACATCTAGATCAGGGGTAATTTTATTAGGTTTCATGTATTAAGGGAGTGGGAATATGTTTCCCACTCCCGTACACTCTCACGGTTTCTTTTTATTTACCATTACCTTCGACTAGTGACTAAGCTGACTTTAACTAATCAACGGTCAAACATTACTCGACTTTCAATATATAAACACTAATAACTAAGTTGAATTTGACTAATTAACGGTCAAACCTTACTTGAATTAGTATATAATAAATTCAAATGAAAATGTTTAACTTTGTCTAATCAATGGTCAAACTTTACTTGACTTTCAATAAATAAACACTAATAACAAAGTTGACTTTAACTAATTAAAGGTCAAACTTTATTTGAATTAGTATATAATAAATACTAATAACTAGGTTGACTTTGTCTAATCAACTGTAAAACCTTACTTGACGTTCAATATATAAACACTAATAACAAAGTTGACTTTAACTAATTAACCATCAAACTTTACTCGACTTTCAATATATAAACACTAATAACAAGGTTGGCTTTAACTAATTAACAGTTAAACTTTACTTGACTCTCTCTATATATAAACACTAATAACAAAGTTGACTTTAACTAATTAACTGTCAAACTTTACCTGACTTTCAATATATAATCACTAATAACTAGGTTGACTTTAACTAATTAACGGTCAAACTTTACTTGACTCTCTCTATATAGAAACACTAGTGACTAAGCTGACTTTAACTAATCAACGGTCAAACTTTACTCAACTTTCAATATATAAACACTAATAACTAGGTTGACTTTGTCTAATCAACGGCCAAACTTTACTTGACTCTCTCTCTCTATAGAAACACTAGTAACTAAGCTGAGGAGGAAGCTGAGGCGAAAATAGGGTGCAGCTCTGCACTGTTCATCGTGTTAGGTTTTCGCCGGGTCTCTCTTCCACGGCTCCCCTTCTCCAGCGAGGAGCTTGACATTAATGTTAGGCTCCTCGCTGGGAGTGTTTCCATGTATGGTTTTCCTTGGTTTTGGATGATTTGAATTCGGGATCTGGGTCCCCGTTTTGCAAAACAAAGCTTGATTCTTGAACTTTTGGAGGAAGATCTGCAGTCCGAACATGGATATGGAAAACCCATATCCTCTTTATGGGTTTTCTAGGATGAAGACTTGCTTTTCGGTCTTCAAGCTAGGAGCTTTTGGGTTCTTGAAGTTCGAATATCGGACTTTTCGAACTGGAATTTGAAGACCCATGGATCCACGGTGGGTTTTACTGGAGAAAGACCTGCCCACCGGTCTTGATGAGTGGAATTTTCTGCAGGAAGAGTAAGACGAAGTTCTAGCGGAGGAGAAAGACCCGTACCCGATGCAAACATGGAGAGCTTGGCGAACACCCATGTAAGTCTGGCACTATATAAATTTTGTGCGGACTTTAATGGATGAATTTCTTGTGCGGATTTTCTGGGAATTTGTTGTGCAAATTTTTGAAGAGGAACTTATCGTCTGGGAAGCTGTCTTCGGTTTCATTTAGTGCTATTTGTATAGAATCTATTTTTGGTGAGGCCTCCTGTGGAAAGAAGTAATTCGTACGCTAAACCCGTGTGGATTACTGTGGTACTCTGTTATGAGTAGTTTTGCTGGGAATAGGAGAAGCTTTGCATATCTAATTTTGTAGAATGTGTGGATTGCCGATGCATGCTGGGAAGGTTTGGTAGGAAGAGATGGGCTATTGATGAGAATCTGTGCGGGTTAGTGCGCCACTCCTACTGAAAGTGGCCTGTAAATATGATGTTCATAGGAGATTAATATTAATGAAGGGTCTCAGGCATGGAAATTGTTAGCACTAGGGTCAGTTGAAATCGATTCGGGTAAACTTATGCTCAAACCTCGAGCCCGACTGGCCTAGCTTGTGTCCAAACCCCGACCTTGTCCCCCGGCCTTGCTAGTGCCAAGATCCCAGTCACATTCCGGCCTTGCTTGTGTTTAAAACCTGGGCAACCTCCAGCCTTGCAAGTGATCAAAACCCACCGGCCTTGCTCCTGGTAACCCACCCAGCCTTGCTCGTGCTTAGAACCCAAAAAATGCTCGACCTTGTTTACTCAAATTTAAATTGGAGCTTAGACCAATAGGCTACCCAAACTGATTCAGGGGACCTTGTGTTCAAACCCTGGGCACCCGACCGACCTAGCTTGTGTTCAAAACCCGGACTGATCATTCGGCCTCGCTAGTGTTCATCATCCAGCCTCGCTTTCTAGTACACTCCCACGGCATTTTTTTGGGCCACCTGATTGTACCGTCTAGATCAGGGGTAGTTCAGTAGGTTTCACTGTATCATGGGAGTGGGACAATGTTCCCACTCCCGTAGACTCTCACGGTTTCTTTTTATTTACCATTACCTTCGACTAGTGACTAAGCTGACTTTAACTAATAATGGTCAAACTTTACTCGACTTTCAATATATAAACACTAACAACTAGGTTGACTTTGTCTAATTAACGGTCAAGCTTTACATGACTTTCAATAAATAAACACTAATAACAAAGTTGACTTTAACTAATTAATAGTCAAACTTTATTTGAATTAGTATATAATAAATACTAATAAAACATTTTGACTTTATCTAATCAATGGTCAAACCTTACTTGACTTTCTACATATAAATAATAGTGACTAAGTTGACTTTAACTAATTAACGGTCAAACTTTACTTGACTTTCAATATATAAACACTATTAACTAAGTTGACATTAACTAATCCATGGTCAAACTTTATTTGAATTAGTATATATAAATAAAAATAAAAAATGGCTAGAAATAAATGAAATGTTTATTATACCCCTGTGATAAAAAATCAAAAAGGAAACCCTTCCCCCATTTCTTCATTTTCTTTCTTTCTTCCCAAAATTCATCCTTTGCATTTTCCTTACCGATGTTCGACTAATCAACGATCAATGGTGGTTCGAATGGTGTGGGCGTGGTGGTTCCATTGGAGATGAGTCAGTGGCGGTGCAACGGTGGTTCGATTGGAGCAGTTGTGGAGCAGCGGTAGCAAAGCAGTGCGCAGCGGTGGCAAAGCGGTGCGCAGCGGTGGAAAAGCGGTGTGCTGCAGTGGGGGATAGAGTTTCTGGTGGATTTAGGAGGTGGCAGAGCTAGGGCGGAGGTAGAGGGTGGTGGAGCTAGGGCAGCGGTGGCGGAGCTAGGGTAGCGCTGGGGCACAGTTCTTTCTGGTGGCTGGTGGTGTGGGTTTCTGGCGGAGCTAGGGCATAGCTAGGAGGTGACAGAGCTAGGGCGAAGGTAGGGGCACGGTTATTTCTGATGACTGGTTGCATGGGTTTCTAGCTGAGCTAGGACAAGGAGGTGACGAAGCTAGGGCGGAGGCATGAATAATGCCTTGAAACAAGCTGAAGAATCACGACATCTTACATTTGAGCGCAAGAATGACATTAATAATGCCTTGAAACAAGCTGAAGAAGCACTAAGTAAAGATTTGTGTGATCTGTCTGCGGCTGAGGCTAGAGCAATTGTTGCTGAGGTTTTTGTTTATGGGATTCTTGTTCATCTGCTTATTGTATACGTGCTCTAATTTTTCATCGTAACTTATTTGATAAATCTTTACTGCTTTGGCGATTCCTTTTCTAGGCTCGGTGCTCTAGTTTGGAGGAAAAGATGAAGCATGCTGAGGTAATTTTCTTTAGTGTTGAAGTTAATCCTTTATTGTTGAGATAAACTAGTCCAAGAGGCTCATGTTGCAAATTAAAAGTTCATTCTTCTCCTGTATGCTGATTAATGCTGAGTTTTGTAAGATGATGTTGTACAACGCTTTTGTGAACTTGCATTACGTCTATGCTCCCACTTGATAGCTCTGTGATATATTCGGATTATTGAGACATTTTTTTGCATAATGTGGTGATTGTCATGTGCCATCTTGTCATAGTCATAATAGATGGAAGAAACATGGAATTTCTATAATCCCTACAAAGTTTGGAATTTCTTTTATGACTAAGTTTATGAATCAGGTTGGCTTTCTCGTTTTACTGCATTGAACTCCAATATTTGGATGTCATGATATCTACGGTTAGTTAGGTTCATCAGCTCTTGTCATGATTCTTGGATTTTAGACATGTTTCACGTTTAGTTTACTGTAAATATGGTGCTACTAAAAACTGGTTTTGCATGTCAGAAGTGGGGAAAGATAACAGTGGTCTAGCTTTGTATAGAGTATTGACCAAAAACAATTCTCCACGCTGGTGATTCTATTTGAATAATTCATCTTCTTTCTTATGGATATTTGCTTATCACTAAATTGAACATGTTGGTGACCTGAGGGTCACTTGCACTCGGATGCTTTTGGTATATTCTATTTTATAATTTTTGTTACTCTTAAAATTAGCATAACATGTTGCTTTCATTCTAATTTTACAGAATAATTAATTGCAAGCTTCTTTCTTTCTCTCTCTCTCTGAAAATAGGCTGGTGCCCTTGTTCAAGTCTACACAGATGGAACAGTTTTAGTCACTCAAGGAGGTGTTGAAATGGGACAAGGATTGCACACAAAGGTTGCGCAAATTGCAGCTTCTTCGTTTAACATTCCTTTCAGTTCTGTATTCATCTTTGAGACAAGTACTTATAAGGTATTGCAATTCACTTCACTGCCAATCCTTCCTATCCTCTTCAACCCTTTTTTTTAGTTGTTGGGGTTGGGGGCGACATGTTCTGACCCTAATTTGTAGTTGGCCCCGGTGATATGTACTGTTTAGTGTTTCCTATAGCTATGACCAATTAAAATTACTTTTTGCCTGTTCCCTTGCTTTCTAATGATGATCATATAGTGTATAAAACAATAAATATGTGATATTTTTTGAGGCTTTAGATAGTCTTAGGTTTAGTTTCATCGCATGTTTGAACAATCAAAGCAGCTAGGTTTGAGAATCTGGGTATATTGGGGTTTTTCATGGAATAAGCCACCGGAGGTGGGAATACTTGTATTGGCTCTTCAAATCTTCCATAGATAGATGAATAAATTAGATACTACACTAATGGTCTTACATATAGAATCAAGAAGTTCCTAAAAATTCTAATAGCAGATGTTCATTCCAAAGCTTTTAGAATAAAAGCATGTTAGCAAGTTGACAAAAACATGTTAGCAAGTTGATAAAATTCCAAATAAATGGACTTGTGATCTTAAAAAAAGTTTTTAATAACAAGTCCATATTCCAAAACATTTTGGTTTGCTGGTGACGATCCAAAAAACCAAGTACATCTTCCAGTTATTGCATCCATCGAGTGATTGTTGGTTTCCTGTTAATTTTTTGTTGATGACTTATTTTTGCCTTTTTCACTTTGAGCCAGGTCTCTGAGTTAAATGGGGAAGGTGGATCTAGTTCTACAGTTAATAAGGAGGTAATCAAATTAGCCTCTTTCCCTCTGTTCATGCTTTCTTCTCTCCTCAACGTGGACTTGGAACATATAAATAATGGAAGATGTAAACTACGTAGCCCCTTTGTGTGTATATTTGATTCCTTTGTCTGTGTGAATATACAGAGGATTTCCAGTTTGTCTTAATTATGTTCCAGGCATTAGCTTCTGAACATTCAATGAGCCTTCCAAGGTAAGATTTACTGATTTAGTTACATTTACCTTCCCCCCTACCATTTTGCAAACTAAATTGAAGTTTGTAGTTGTAAGGTCTTGTAGATGCATATGGAATGGTACATCTGAGCATTTTTAAGGATCATAGATTCAAGATTAGTTGTGTGGCTTAGCCTAGTGATTTGATGTGTATACGCCACATGATTCAATTGCTAGTTCAAGCTAAAGTTGTGTTTAGTCCCATAGATAGTTATGTTTGGGATAGTTATGTTTAGTCCCATAGATTATTAATTTTGTATCAAAACTTTTTTTTGGTTTTATTTCTATATTATCAATTTTTTGAAGTTGTTTTTATTATTAAATTAATGTCCTAATAAATTGTTAATTTTTGGTCTTTTTCCCTTCCTCTGAAAGCGGCAGCGCGCTGTCCCTTTCAGAGGAAGGGATTTTTTCAGTCATCATAAATAATTTAGCACCAGTTAAAAAACCGGTGCTAAGAAAAAAATGTTGCTAAAATTAAAAAACAACATGTGCTAAAATTAGCACCGGTTGAAAAACTGATGCTAACAAAAAAACCGGTGCTAAATTAGCACTGGTTGAAAAACCGGTGCAATCACGGTACATATTAGCACCAGTTCAAAAATAGGTACTAACAAAAAAATTGGTGCTAAAAGTAGGGATTTAGCACCGGTTTTTTCCAACCGGTGAAACCGTTTCATCGGTTACTTAGGCACCGGTATTATTTTATGAAAACAATGGTGCTAAAACAAAAAAAAACTGGTGCTAGAGGGGGGTCTATGTGGTAGTGTAACGTCATCAATGGCATGGTGAGAGAGAGAGATCTTTGAACGCTATTATAAGAGCTGAAGCTCGAAGGGTTCCCGCGGAAGAGCCCAGTCATAAGAGGTTTCGACAGGATAAGACGATCACTTTCTCAGAAGCGGATGTTGTGCCAGACCAAATGCCCCATGCGGATCCTATTGTAATTTCAGCCTTTATTGGAACATCCTTGATCAGAAGGGTGTTCTTTGATGATGGAAGCGGGGTAGAAGTAATGTTTGTTGAGTGTTTTGACCAGCTAGACATAGGGTGTGAAAACTTGAAAAAATCTGCTTCGCCTTTATCAGGATTCATGGGAAACGCAATATTTCCTATAGGTGAGATAAAATTTCCCGATCGAGTAGCGGATGGCGACAAGAGAGTGACCATCAGGTGTAATTTTGTAGTCGTGGATGCACCTTCCCCATATAATGTGATTTTAGGAAGGCCATGGATGTGCCAGGCTCGGGCGGTCTGGTCACCCTATCACCTAATGATGAAGTTCCCAACTGAAAAGGGGGTGGCATCCATTCAAGGGGATCAGACTGTGGCCCAAAAATGTAACCTCACGGCAGTATGTGAAGCAAGGAAACAAAGGGATGTAACGACAGTGCAAGTAGAGGCAGGATTAGTTGATACAATACAGATGCCTATTCGGGATAAAGGGTCAGTAGCTGTTGGGAAACTAATTCCCAAGGATGTGAAATGAAGACTGAAAGACATGTTAGGAAAGTACGGAGATGTGTTCTCGTGGGATACATCTGACCTGACAGGGGTCCCTCCGAGGCTCGCACAACATAGGAAAAACATTAACCCTTCGATTAAGCCAGTGAAGCAGAAGAGAAGAGTATTCGCTCCTGAAAGAACTGAGTCTGTTAAAGAGGAGGTGGAGAAATTATTAAGGGCAGACGTAATCGAGGAGGTATTCTATCCCGATTAGATTGCTAACCCAGAAAAGGAGACTGTTGATAAACATCCTCACCACCATTTGTTTCTATCAATGGCCTTGGTGAGGAGGAATCAATAGTGTTGCGGTTCGTCCTCATTTCCAGGCAAAAGTTCCTGGCGTGAGGTGGCTGCTCAACACTAATAGTTAAGGAAGGCTTTTAGTAGCCTACTGCAAGAGGGGAAGCCACGTTCAAGGGGGAGAAATGCCGGATTTAGGGGAGTGGAAACCTGATTCAAGGACTCAATAATCCCCTCCAGAGGTGCCTGACCCTGCTTCGAGGGCTTATGCTTTTCTCATTTTTTTTGTCATTACGAAGTCTCCTGGGCTAAACAAAACATTCTTTAACCTTCTGTCATGGTATCTTCTGACTCGTTCCTTGACGTTAGCCTCGTGTAGAGAATCTAACTCTCTCTTTTCCTCTACCATATCCAAATCCAGACATTGATATTTTTAATTGATTGTTTCATCTGCAGCAGCCATCATCCTTGGGCTAGGAACTCCTATTTCAGCAGGAATTACTGCTTCCGAGCCATATACGAGACTATAAGGTGTTTCCCCAGTAGTGGAAGACTCAACTATCCGATATGCCCATAGAACATTGGGTAATTCCCATATCCAATTACCTTCCGCCCCCTCGAGGCGTGCTCGTATTCCATTTACTATTATTCTGTTGGTCACTTCCACTTGCCCGTTAGCTTAGGGGTGGTAAACATATGTCATCTTTTGCTTAATTTGATATTCCTCACACCACTTCTTGAAGGAGTCCTGAGCAAAATGTGTTCTGTTGTCCGTAATGATCGTTCTTGGGATTCCAAAATGGCACACAATGTTCTTCCAGCAAAAGGAGATGACTATTTTTCCTCTTATGTTTGTCAAGGGCTCAGCCTCTACCCACTTTGTGAAATAATCAATAGCTACTATTAGGTATCCGAATTTCCCTGGTGCTTCCGGAAAAGGGCCCACCAAAGCAATCCCCCATTTGTCAAATGGCCACGAACTATAGATGCTTCTCATTTCTTCCTGTGGAACATGTGTTATAGGTGCATGTCTCTGACATTGATGGCAAGGCTGTATATATATCAGTTCACATCCACGAACACTGTCGGCCAGTAAAATCCCGCTCAAATGAGCCTACTCACCACGGACCTGGCTTCCTGGTCGCTGCCGCATACCCCTTTGTGAACCTCTCTTATGAGGTAATCAGCCTTGTGAGGGTTAACGCATCGAAGTCATGGCTGCAAATGACCCATTCTATACAACCCTTCTTCTTACAACACATACATTGGAGCCTTTAACCTTATTTTTCTAGCATCCACTTTATTTTCTGTAAGGACACCCTCTCGAATATATGCCATGAACGGTGTCATCCAGGAGTCTTCCGCTTCAATCGCCATCACTACAAGCTCTTCAAAACTTTGCCTGCTCAAAGTTTCCATGAGGAGTTGCTGCTGGGATTGGGTTCCCAAATCCGAAGAAGCGAGCTTACTTAGAGCGTCCTCTTTATGATTTCTTTCCCTCGGAACCTGCATCAAAGTATAAGATTTGAAATTTTTTTACAGGTTCTTCACTACCTCGAGGTACCTCTGCAGGTTACGCTATCTGGCCTCGTACTCTCCATTCATCTGCTGAACCACAATTTGAGAGTCACTGAAAACCTCCAGTTCCTCCACCTACAGCTCCTTTGAGAGGCATAATCCAGTAATCAGTGCCTCATACTCAGCTTCATTGTTAGTTGCTTTAAATGCAAAGTTCAATGCATAAGGATAATCACTGCCATTGGGGCTAGTTAGTAGGACCCCGACTCCACTTTCTCCTGAATGTGACGAACCATTCACACATAACTTCCATGTCTCTCTTTGCCTTATTTCCTCATCCTGAATGGGATCCAAACACACCTTGAGGGGCTTTGTAGTTTCCACTATAAATTCTGCCAGTGCCTGCCCCTTAATCGCAACTCAAGGTTGATACTGGATGTCATGCTCTCCCAATTCTACTGCCCACTTCATCATTCTTCCTGAAATCTCTAGCCTTAACGAAATCTGTCGAATGGGGTGGTTTGTGAGCACCACTATCTTATGTTCCTGGAAGTAGGGTCTCAACCTTCGGGTTGCATGTACGAGGGCTAGAATCAACCTTTCGAGAACTTTATACCTTGTCTCCGGCCCCTGCAAGGCACTACTAACAAAGTAAATTGGATGTTGAGCCTTTTCTTTTTCTTTTACCAAAGCTGCGCTGATTGCTAGCGGCGATGCAGAAATATGCAAGTACAACGTCTCATCCTTGTCTGGTTTCATCAAGGTAGGCAATGTCCTCAAATGTTCTTTCAAGGTAGGTAATGTCCACAAATGTTCTCAAAGGTTAAGCCCAAGATGGCCATTGGACTGAAGGTATGGTAGCCCAGTTAGGGAAATATTTAATACTCTAACTTAATTACCTCATTCGTGGGTAATTAAAGGCGATAATTAAGGAGAACTTTATTTAGCACATGGAGTATAAATACAAGGTACGTGTTTGCTTATGATTCATTCTATCTTAATCATTCCATCGGTGGTTGAAGACTGGTCCTATACCTTGGAAAGATAATTTTGTAATTATTCATGATGGATTAGTATGCTTATTATCATTCGCTATGGATAATTATCTTGAAGATGACAATGAGGTAAAGAGATTGTTATTGGCATAAATTAATGGTATCATCCCATCTTTCTTTAGTATTCATGAGATTGAGTTGTCTGGTTTCATACATAAGATGATAGAATTAAAGCACAAGTAGGTAATTTATATGTTGTTAGGCCATTGTCAATGGAATTCCATTCCCTGGAAACTGGTTTGGTAGGATTTGTGCATTCGTTGCTAGAAAACTTAGAGAAGATGTTGGAACGCTATCCATAAAGGATCAGGTGAGAATAATCCATGAAGAGTTGGAATCCCTTTAGTTTTTTTCTCCAAGATATATTTGAGATAGAATATGATCACATGGAGATTAAAAATGGAGTAGCAGATGTGGTGTACTTTTCAGCATATTTTATAAACTTCTGTTTAGTTACAGGTTCTTTTATGTTAGGAATACGAATCTCATGAGATATCTGTTAGCCCGAAAAGGTGGATAACAAAGTCAATGAAAAGAAATTAAAGGAAATAATAGACACAAGGATTTACGTGGTTCAGTCAAGTTGACCTACATCCACGGCCGGAGGAGACCAGAAGCTTCACTCTATCTGGAGAAAGTATTACAAGGCTTTGCCTACCACCTATGAAGGAATTATGTGGCAAAATATAAATATGAGGGCTTTGGCTTCTACAACTACAAATGAGAGTTAAAGGGAGAGGAAAACAAGTAGCAAAGGAATGCTATGCTTGAGGTGTGTTTGAACTACTAAGTTCATCCCTTATTTATACTACTCCAAGTTCACCAATATATCCCAAGAAATCCTCCTTCTTACTTCAAGCATGGGTTGTGAACATTACTTCAAAATAGTTCTTGCCAAAAAACCATGGTAGTTGAACCCCAATAGTCAAAGAAATAATGCTTCAACTTGCTAAGCATAGGATGAGAATAGTGTTGCAATTTAATGCTTTGAATGATTGTCTTTGCTATCCTCCAAAGAAGTGAATGTTCATGGACAATTGGGTGAAGACCACATTTCTTCAAAACTATCCACCTTGATCTGAACCCCAAAAGTAATAGCTTACTCATCCTCCTCCGGCATTGCCCTAATGGGCTGAATCACCAACAATGAACACCAATCAAGTCCAAGCATTGCTTGAACTTGCAATAGGGAAGAGCCTTCGTGAACATATCAGCAGGATTATCCTTTGTATTGATTTTCTTAACAAAGAAATTCTTCTGTGCAATGGTATCACGAATAAAGTGATACTTAATATCAATATGCTTCGTTCTCTTATGATACATCTGATCTTTAGTCAACTAATGACTATCACAGTGAATGGTAGTAACCCTTTGTTGTATAGTTAATTCACCGAAGAGACCTGTCAACCATAAAGATTCTTTGATTGCCTCTGTGACTGCCATATATTCTGCCTCAGTAGTAGATAAAGAAACTACATGTTGTAGAGTAGCTTTCCAGCTAATTGCACAACCTCCAATGCAAAATACATAACCTGTAAAAGACCTGCGCTTATCAAGATCACCGGAAAAGTCTGAATCTACAAAACCAACCAGAGTGTTATTGGTTCTACAAAACTCCAAACACATGTTCAAAGTACCCTTTAAGTATCTAAGAATCCACTTCATAGCCTGCCAATGTGATTTTCCCGGATTGGCCATATACCTACTAACAACACTAACAGCTTGTGAGATATCAGGGCAAGTACAAACCATTGCATACATTATACTCCCAACTGCATTTGAATAAGGAACTCTAGCCATATAATCTTCTTCTTCCTCTGTTTTTGGTGTTTGGGCAGCAGATAGCCTGAAATGGCTACCAAGAGGAGTGCTAACTGGTTTGGCATCATGCATGCTAAATAGCTCCAAAACTTTCTTAAGGTAACTCTCCTAGGTCAGGTACAAATTTCCAACTCCTCGATCTCTTCTTACTTCTATACCAAGAATCTTCTTAGCTGCACCAAAATCTTTCATCTCAAATTCACTATTCAACAATTCAACTCATGAATTTCTGCAACATTCTTAGCCGCAATGAGCATGTCATCAACATATAATAGCAAATAAATGAATGAGTTATCTTGTAACTTCCGAAAGTAAACACAACTATCATGCATGCTCCTGGAGAAACCATAACCCAACATAAATGAATCAAACCTCTTATACCATTGTCTTGGAGACTGCTTTAATCCATACAAGGATTTCTTCAACAAGCAAACCCGATCTTCTTTACCTTGAACTTTAAAACCTTCAGGTTGACTCATATAGATATGTTCATCTAATTCACCATGCAAGAAAGCTGTCTTGACATCCAACTGTTCTAACTCCAGATCATACATGGCAACCAAAGCAAGCAATACACGGATAGAGCTATGTTTGAAATCTACACCTTGTACCTGAGTGTAGCCCTTTGCGACCAATCATTCTTTGTATATTGCATTATTAACACCTGAAGTATCTTCCTTTCTCTTGAAAACCCATTTGCAGCAAACAATTTTCTTTCCTTTTGGTGGCACCACAAGATCCCATGTTCTATTCTCGTGTAGAGATTCCATCTCTTCATTCATAGCCACCAACTATTTGTCTAAATTAGCACCTGAAACTGCCTCTGAATATGTGGAAGGTTCCTCGTCTCCACCTGTTTCCTGTGCCACTGATAAAGCATATGAAACCAAATTTGCATACCTCAATGGTGGTCGAATGTCACATCTCGGTCTATCTCTAGAAATGGAAGAATACTCATCTCCCGATTGATATTCAACACATTCATGATCAGATTCTTCAACCACTTCTTGGGTTGGGTTTCTCCCACAAGAACCACCAATCTCTAACTCCACATGCTTTTGTGCACTATCCTCTTTTTCTGAATCACAAGGATTACAAGATTTGTTTCCAGGATGTAACATATAAGATTCATCAAATGTAACATCTTTACTAATTACAAATTTAAGTGATTTGGGATCAAGATACCACAATCTATATCATTTCACCCCTGAAGCATAACCGGGGAAAATACATTTCTTAGCCCTAGGCTTTAGCTTTCCCTCGTTAACATGCATATAAGCTGGACACCCAAATATTCTTAAATTAGAGTAATTAGCAGGAGTACCTGACCAAACTTCCTCTGGAGTCTTGAAATCAAGAGGTGCACATGGAGAGCGGTAGATAATGTGACAAGCCATAGATATGGCTTCTGCCCAAAAGTCTAATGACAACTTGGCATTTGAGATCATGCACCGAGCTCTTTCCAAAAGAGTACGATTCATCCACTCTGCCACACCATTCTGTTGAGGCGTCATTCTAATAGTACAATGTCATGCTATTCCTTCATTTTTATAGAATTCATCGAATTCATTTCCAAAAAAATTCAACCCATTGTCAGTCCTCAGTCGCTTAATTTATTTTCCTGTCTGTTTGTCAATCAAACTCTTCCATTGTTTAAATGTTAGGAAAACATCACTTTTAAGCTTCAAAAAATATACCCAAAATTTTCTTAAATAGTCGTCAATAAAAGTAAGCATATATCTTGCACCACTCTTAGAAGGAACACGAGAGGGTTTCCAAAGATCGGAATGTATGTAGTCCAAAGTACCTTTTGTTTTATGAACTGCAGGTGAATGAAAGCTAACTCTTTTCTGCTTTCCAAAAATACAGTGTTCACAAAAGTCCAACTTACCAGTACTTTGACCACAAAGTACACCTCTTTTGCTTAACAATGTTAAGCCTTTCTCACCCGTATGTCCCAGCCTTATGTGCCACAATTTGGTGATGTCTTCATCTGAGGCAGTTGAGACAGCCACTGCCCCAGTTACTGTAGATCCCTGCAAAACATACAAAGTGCCATCTCTGCAAGCCTTTATTAGCTCAAGAGCACCTTTATAGATTTTTAGGGTTCCACCATCACCTGAATATCTGTACCCGAGAGCATCAAGAGTGCCAAGATAGATGGGATTTTTCTTTAAGTCAGGAACATGCCTAACATTAGTGAGTGTCCTATTAATGCCATTGTACATTTTTATTTGAATTGTTCTCCTACGAACAACCTTACAAGGAGAATTATTACCCATTAAAAAAATTCCACCATCCCATTCTTCATAAGTGGAAAAACACCCCCTATCATAACTAATGTAGTAAGAACAACCTGAATCTAAGAGACACTCACTAGAAGACCTTGACTTATTATCCATGGCCACAAATATGATTCCATCACTCTCATCTTCTGCTACACTAGCTTCACCAACATTGCTGCTATTCTGCTCATTTTATGTTTTTCTTTATTTTCAATTTAAAACAATCAGCCTTAATGTGCCCCTTTTTCTTGCAATAGTTGCACACTTTATTTCCGTATCTACACTTTAACCTCCCTTTGGATCTACTACCTTCAGAATCTCTATTTTCACCTCTACCCCTCATAAACAAACTCTCAGCATGAGTTCCACTTGATTCCCCCGTAATGTCCCTATCAATTTGTCTATAGATTTTAATGCAGATTTTATACTATTGTATGAGACCGACTCTTTCCCATAAATTATAGTATCTCCAAAATACTTAAAGGACGGGGGAAGGGAACATAACAATAAAATGGTTTGATCTTCTTCATCAAGTTTAGCATCTACATTCTCCAAATCCAAAATAATGGAATCAAATTTATCAAGATGTGAGAGTATAGATGTACCCTCCGCCATTTTCAACATGTACAACTTTTGTTTCAAATAGAGGCGATTCTCCATTGTCTTCTTCATGCATGTAGATTTAAACTGATCCCACGTACCTTTGGCAGTTCTCTCACTAGCAACTTCCTGCAAAACCTCATTAGAGAGATTTAAAATAATGACGGATCTATCCTTCTTGTCTAGATCACCAAAATCTTCTGGCGATATGTCCACTGGCCTTTCCTCCACTCCTTCAAGGGCTAGCTCACATCCATCCTGGATTAGGATGGCTTCTATCTTGAGTTGCCACATAAAGAAGTTTACACTCCGGTCAAACTTTTCAATAGAAGTCCTTGTTACCGTCATGATGGCTAATAGATAAAAAATGAGATATGGCTCGGATACCAATTTGTTAGGAATATGAATCCCATGAGATATCTGTTAGCCCAAAAAGATGGATAACAAAGACAATGTAAGAAAATAAAGGAAATAATGGACACAAGGATTTACCTGGTCGGTCAAGTTAACCTACATCCACGGCTGGAGGAGACCGGAAGCTTCACTATATGTGGAGAAAGTATTACAAGGTTTTGCCTACCACCTATGAAGGAATTATGTAGCAAAATATAAATATGAGGGCTTTGGCTTCTACAACTACAAATGAGAGTTAAAGGGAGAAGAAAGCAAGTAGCAAAGGAATGTTATGCTTGAGGTGTGTTTGAACCAGGGGCGGAACCAGAAAAAAAATTTAGGGGAGGCTGAAAAATTTTGGCGTCCGGCGTGCAGAGGCGGCGGGACGAGGCAGCTTCTGGCGGCGGGGCGGAGACCTAGTGGCGGACGGCTCTCGGCTGAGGGAAATGACAGAGGGAGAGGGAGAGCTCTTCTGCTGCTCTCGCCTTTGTTCCAAAGTTTTGTTTGTGTTTGGATTATTGGATTGGGCTCCGTTTTTGGCCCAATCCATTTCACATTCCATTTTTATTTTTTTTTCATTTCACTAAATGAAATAACGTCGTTTTAGTACTTAGGGATTAAAAAATTTGCAGCCTTCTTCTCCGAGCAAACCTCGGACAGTCACCGGAGATGCGCTCGACTCGCCGGAAGATGCGCTCGACGAACCGGACCGCCTCCTGCTACCTCCGGCCAGCGATCGAGGTAGGGCTAGAGCCCTACCTCGCGTCCCATTGGTTCCGCCCTTGGTTTGAACTACTAAGTTCATCCCCTATTTATGCTACTCCAAGTTCACCAATGGCCAAGAGCTCTCAAACAAAACTTATCCCAATATCCCAAGAAATCCTCCTTCTTGCTTCAAGCATGGGCTGTGAACATTACTTCCAAATAGTTCTTGCCAAAAAACCATGATAGTTGAACCCCAATAGTCAAAGAAATAATGCTTCAACTTGCTAAGCATGTGATGAGAATAGTGTTGCAATTTAATGCTTTGAATGATTGTCTTTGCTATCCTCCAAAGAAGTGAATGTTCATGGACAATTAGGTGAAGACCACATTTCTTCACATTTTAAATGGTATTGTACAACTTTCTTTGAAGGCCTTATAGAAGACATCAAGCTTGAGAAGTTCGAGGTGATGAAAAGCTTGTGAATTTTGTACATTATTGATTGATTCTCTCATGGGCATGAAAGAGTGTTGTGTGTGCTGTATGGAATGATCTTATTGCTATTCTCTCTATGGTAGATAAACAAAAGGGATTGGCTAACATTTCGTTTTGCTTTTAGAGATTTCAGCATTCAAATTCTGACAATTCTTTGAAAAACGATGATTTGCATTTTGAGAACAGGTTTGGCTGATATTAAAGAGTTTGAATCCCGGATAGTTCACATGTTTTCGCTGCTCTATCCCATCAGACTTGCAGTATGCGAGGAGGAAGTGAATGGGGAAGGTGCGATGAAGAAGCTGTTGGTCGTGTACCGGAAAGACTCCGATGAAGAAGAGTTCATAGTGGATCAGGATTTAAGAGTTTATAGTTGAGATGAAAGAGTGTATAATTGAGTCACATGAAGTATCTAGATTTTTAGTTAATCATGTGGCTTTTTTTTTTTTAAATTTAAAGCCATCCGAGGATGGAGGGAATATATTAGGCTCCCCAAACCGAAAGAAAATAAAAATAAAACTGGCCTCGAAGGCATAGTTCGATACACAAAAGATCATCCAAATTTATGATCCAAGAAACGTAATAAGCTCTTGAGGCAAAGTAGCACTTGCTTCCAAAAGTGGTGTTTCCACCTAAAACACGACTAAACCATGTAAATGTACATCAATGATCCAGCAGGGGACTTTGTTTATATACCATCTGGCTGTAATACCCCGAACAGATCGGCGAATCGAAAAAATGAAACCCCTGTTTGTCAATGGCATGTTAACCGGATGGTATTTGATGGTAAGTCCCAAGGAACAAGTAAAGCTCCAAAATCCATTGTTCAGTATGTCATCTTGGTGCTGTTGAGTGGCTGTTTGAAAATACTCGAGGACTCGAAACCACCTCGAGGACTCGAAGCCCTCTTAGGGACTCGAAGCCCCCTCTGGGACTGGAAGCCCCCTCGAGGACTGGAAGCCCCCTCGGGGACCCAAACCCTCCTCGAGGACTCGAAAGCCCCATCGAGGACTCGAAGCCCCCTCGATGACTCGAAGCCCCCTCGAGGACACGACACCCCCTCGAGGAGTTTATGTGATTGTGGCTCAACTAAGTTATAGTTAATGTGATTGTGAGTTTTATAGTTTATATGAATTATTTTTATAGGTATTCTAGTTATAAGATTTTTCCCGATCTGAAATAAGAGCAGGCTTTGAGCTATGAAATAATATGATTTTCATTACAAATTCTTCGTGTAAACTGTAGTAACTCACGGGTTCTGGGTTCCGACTTAAAGGACTCACTTGCCTATACATACTTCCGAAGTCAGAAGTGATTAAAGGCGGTTCCTCATGGCCGATTAAAGACGATTTAGAACCGCCTTTAATGTTTTATTTTAGAGGCGGTTCTCGGAACTACCTTTGATCGAAGAGGATGAAAGGCACAGCCAAAGTGACTTCTCTGGTCCGAAGGAACCACCTTTAATAGGCCTGATTTCGACTAGTGACCATTGCTTGTCACCGAATTTGCCCCCAAATCCCCTCTGCTCTCTCATCACCGTTGCTACCAATTCCATGTATGGAGTGAGAAACCTCTAGTCTTCATTTCACCCAACTAGTACAAAACCCTACTTCACCATTCGTTTCCCCCTTTGTCACTTTCCATCACTGACGCGGCAAACTCCCTGATATGAATCTCCTGACGAAGAGCTTGGATGCTGAATGATTTAAAGAACTTGCCAATAGGTTGATCGAAACACCTTCTTGAAATCAAGAAGACACGTTCAAAGTCACTTGAAGAACACTATTTCGACTTCACTAACACAAGACCTATTCCACGAGCCTAGCACTACTTGCACGAATTAACACAAAGAAATCGTAGTTCTAAGCACTAATTTCGAAATCACAAACCTAAAGGTTTAAATGCTTGAATAAGCAACGAGTTAAAAATTAAAATATGATATAGTTTATTGATAAAAGTGTATTAAATTCGTGGAATCCACACTACTGGAAAACCCCTATAGGCATCAGCATTTTGTCGCATAGGCACTGGGGCACTAGTATTTAGAGCCCTTGAAATCCGGTGCCTAAGTGACCCGGTATGCACTAGTGATGCTACAAATCTATATTCCTGCCCTACTTAGGCATCGGTATGTCAAGGGATTGAAATACCAGTTCCTATGCTCGTTTGAGCCAGTGCTAGTAAATAGGTGATCAATTGAAGAATGAGCACCGGTTTTACCGGTGCTCATTTTTTATTAAAAAATAGAAATTAAAATATTTATTATAACACAAAAAATGCACTAAAATATAGAATAAAGCATGAATTGAATTCAATGAACACTCAAAAGTAATATTCAACTAAAATAGCTAAAACTAACTCGTATCAATCTACAATAATATAAAGTCAAGCAACCAACCGTAGAGACTAACAAAATCCTCTCTCTGAAAAGCGATTCCAGTGAATAGTAACATGCGTCTGTTATCTCCTCTTCCCCTTTCCGCCGGTAACGGCTCCTCCGCCGGCAACGCCAATTGATAGTTTCGGTACAGCTACGGTGTACCAATTGGTAACACCAACTGAGATGGCGCTCCCACCGGCCACTCAATTTCCCACCAAAACGTTCGCCACAGTTCTTCAAGCCAAAGCTCCGCCGCTTTCGAAATCCTTACCTAACAACCCGGAGCTCATTCCCAAATCACAGCACCTGGGAGAGCCCTCTTGCCTGTATTCAGATGATCAGATAGCAACTCTCTCTGCCCACTATGCGAATGCACTGGTTGGAAAGTTCACAAGAGGCAGGCTTACAATGGAACAATTGGAACTGGCATTTAAAACGGTGGGATTCGAAGGTAAGTACCAACTTGGTTCCCTTGATTACAAACATGTTTTGATTCGGTTTGAACATATAAATGACTATCAAAGATGTTGGATGAAATGTGTTTGGAACTTCAATGGGATCTCTCTGAAAATCCTAAAATGGACACCTGAGTTCTCTACTCATAAAGAATAACCAATAGTTCCTATCTGGTGTACTATTAAGGAGCCCCCTCTTTACTACTATAACACAGCTTCGATTGAAGCTATTGGGAATAGCATAGGCAGTTTCATTAAAAACGATCAAGCAACTGAGATGCTAACAAGACCATCTGCAATTAAATTTTGCGTCGAAATTGATCTCCAAAAACCCCTGAGTAGTTTCATAAGGCTGGGCTCTGTGACCAACAATAAGAAATACCCGATTGAATATGAGGATATCCCTCTTTACTGTGGTCATTGTTCAAAAATAGGCCATTCTCTGGTTCAGTGTAAAGCTAACTTACAGAATGAGAATGTCACTCAAGATCCTAATTTGAAACATAATTTACCTCAGTACCTATGGCAGGCAACAGGTAAGAAATTTGATAAACCACCACTTCTGGAAGACCAAGCTTTTCTTGACAATGAGTATGAGGTTATGATAGAATCTCCAAAAAATTTGAATAATACAGCTTTCCCTGTGATGGTAAATCAGGAAAAATTAGAGTCCTCTACTAAAAACACTCAACCCCCAGATATTTCTGATAACTCTATTTTAAGGTTGATTGAGGACACTTCACTTACTAAGCCAACAATTTCTGCTTATGCTAAAGATGATATACAAGTTGGTTCTGGCTCATTATCTATGTACAGTCCTTTCCACAAGAACTCTTTCTCCCAACCTGGGAAAATGGGGAAAATGGGGAATAGATTTTCAATATAGCAGATTGCTGATAGCTTCAAGGAAAAGGAACTGCAAACTGAGACATCGGAGGTGCTAGAGGAGAACACATCTATACAGCAAGAAACCTCCTGTTCTGCTCTACCAGGTAATATCCAAGGTAAGACTAAGTAAAAAAAAATAACTATCTAAGTCAGTTAAATAAGATGATGCTTAGGTCATCTACAAAAAGTTCTAAATCAAGTGAACAATGATGACACACCTTAATGTCAATTTTCTAGTGTGGAATCTAAGAGGAATGGACACTTCAATGCTTAGGCTAACTAATTTGTGCAGGATCAAAAAAATTCATTTGTTGTGTATTATTGAACCTATGCATGATAATTCCCAATGTGAAGATTACATGAAAAAACTGTCATTCACTCATAACTTGACACTGCCTAATGGGAAAATCTGGATTATGTGGTCTAATTTGTTAACTATCTCTTTGAATTCCTTTCATGATCAGTTTATGCATGTAAATATTTTGCATCATACTGTTAATCTGTACATGGAGGCAGTTTTCGTATATGCCTCAAGAACTAGAGATGGTAGGAAGGTTCTTTGGTCTGACCTTCAATCAATTCCAAAGGGTGACACTATCTTCATAGGTGATTTCAATTCAATAACTTCATTAGATGAATATAGAGGGCCCTGTTCTCCTGCCTTAGGTAGTATAAGAGACTTTAACTCCTGGATCTCTTCCAATGGAATCCAAGAAATTAATACGGTAGGTAACATGTTTACTTGGTGTAATTCTAGGCTTCGGAACCCTACTTCGAAAAGACTAGATAGAGGCCTATGCTCAATCTCTTGGATCACTAAGTTTCCATCTTCATCAGTTCAGATTTTAAATAGACAAACATCGGATCATGCACCTCTTCTCCTACAGGTTTCAAATCTTACCTCTTCTAACCCTAAGCCATTCAGATTCATAGATGCCTGGTTTCTAAGAGAAGATTTTATGACTGTGATAAGAGACAGCTGGGATTCTCCACTGTCAGAAACTGGAATGCTGAAGTTTTACCTTATGCTTATCAGACTTAAAAGAGTTCTAAAATCATGGAATAGGGATAAATTTGGAAACATTGATCTAAATGTGACAAAAGCTGAAGAAGATTTAAGAACTCAGGAAGCTATATATGATTTGAACCCTTCAACTTTTGAGAGAATTAAACTCAATGAAAAAAATGCTTTGCTGCTAAAAGTCTTAAAAGAAAAAGAGAAATACTGGAAGCAAAAAGCTAGATTAAAGTGGCATAAGCTAGGTGATAATAACACTTCTTTTTTCCATAAGGTTGTGCAAGAAAGAAATTGTAAACTCCACATAACCAAACTAAAAACTAGATCAGGTCAATGGATTAATTCTCAGATAGACATACAAAAGGAAGCAGTTGAATACTTTACTGATTTGTTGACTGAACCTGATTTAATCTTGGATGATACTTTTGACACTCATTTTCTAAGCCAGATTCCTGGTATCATAACTGATAGTGATAATCTTGAGTTAGCAAGGCCTGTGACTGAGGGTGAACTGGAAAAGATAATTAAAAGCTTAAACAAGAACAGCAGTCCTGGGCCAGATGGATACTCTCCAAAATTTTACACCAAATGCTGGCAGATTATTAAGCAAGATTTGGTAGAAGTGGTAAATGAGTTCATTTCTGGTGTTGAAATTCCAAGGGGGATTTCTAGCACCTGGATTACTCTAATACCAGAAAAACCAACCCCAACTTCATTTGATGACTTTAGACCTATTAGTCTATCTAATGTTTTGAATAAGATTTGTTCTAAAGTTCTTCTGGAGAGAATGAAGCCACATATGGAGAATCTGATATCCTTGAACCAAACAGCATTTATGAAACATAGGGATATATCCGATAACATTCTGTATTTACAAGAGATGATTAGATTTTTGGATAAGAAACATAGAATTCCTAACTGCATCCTTAAGCTTGATCTGAGGAAAGCTTTTGATAGAGTTAGATGGAGTTTTCTCAAACAGATTCTATCTAAGTTTGGTTTCAATGGGAATTTTTTAACAGCTTTAATGAACAATTTGTCTCAAGCCTATTTTTCAGTCATTATCAATGGTAATCCAGTTGGATTTTTCAGTGCAACAAGAGGAATCAAACAAGGTGACCCTCTATCCCCCTATCTTTTTAATCTATTCTCAGAGGCTTTCTCTAGGAGTTTAACCTTTATCTTTGTGAATAAATGTTTGTCCTCATACCAGATTCCTGGTTCAATTCCTGTGGTTTCTCACTTGATGTATGCGGATGATACCATAATATTTATGCAAGCTTCTAAACCTAACTTAATTAAGATTAAGGCCTTTCTTGAAGTCTTTGAACATTGCTCAGGTCAAAAGTTTAATTTTGAGAAATCTGACTTTTATTTAAGTAGAAAGGCTACTGATGCAAGAAAGGTTCAGGTGAAAGCAATTTTAAAAATGAAAAAAGGGACTTTTCCATTCAAATACTTAGGATGCCCTATTTTCAGAGGAAGAACTTTGAACAGATATTTCTTTCCACTGCTGGCCAATGTAGATGCTAAGCTACAAAATTGGAAAAACTGCTGGTTAAGCTCTGGGGGGAAAATGATCCTCATTAAATCAGTTTTATATTCTATTCCTCAGCATACATGGATGGTTACAAATCCCCCAAAAGCTGTAATTAAAACATTTGAAAAAAAATTGGCTCAATTTTTCTGGGGTAAGACTGAAGGTAAACAGAATAAGATTTGGAAGAAATGGGCAAACATTGCCATACCTACTAACAGGGATGGTTTGGGATTTAGATCGGTAAAAGCCATTATTGATTCTTGTTCGGCCAAACTATGGTGGAAGAGCCAATTGGGAACTTCATTGTGGTCTAAACTTCTTTGGTCTCTACCACCATCATACAGGAATTCAGTTACTTGGAGGAGAATTTGCTACATCAATGAATTTGCTGTTAATAATTCCTCAATTATACATGGGAATGGGAGATGTCATTTTCTAAATGCCAACTGGTGCCCGCATGGACCTCTCCTCTCTAAAATCCCTGATAACATTACCTTGACAATGGATGGCATATCTGTGGCTGATTTCATTAACAACAGAAATGCTATTCTGAATCAAATTGCATCCTTTCTTGAACATGACACTGTGCTTTTTCTTCAGGAGGCAGTACTTACTGAGGATAGGGAGGATAGAATCATCTAGAAGCCAGAACCATCGGGTAAATTTACATTTAAGTCGGCCTATAGAGCTCTAGTTCTACCATCAGGTAATTCTCCTGTCTCTAAGTTCTTATGGAATCCACTGTTATTAAAAAAGATCTCAATCTTTATCTGGAAACTCCTACATGCTTTTCTTCCCTTTGATGATGTTCTTATTGCATGCGGTTACAGCCTAGCTTCAAAGTGTCCTGCTTGTTGTCAATCTGATTCTATCCAACATTACTTTATCTCCTGTCCCTTGGCCCACTCAGTTTGGTTGAAACTGACACCTTCAATACCTTTTACTCTTAATACATCACATTCCATTCCTCAAAGATTCTATTTGTTCTGGGACTGTCAAGACTTAACTAAGTTCTATCAAATATATTGCATGTTTCTTCCACCTGTGATATGTTGGAGTCTTTGGAAAGCTAGAAACAACTATCTATATGATCACAAGCCTTTATCCATGAATGCTATCTGTACTGAGGTGGAGAATTTGATTAAATTGACAGTTAGTGGTTGTCCTCCAACAATTTTATCCACAGTATCAGTACCACCATATTTTCAGCATCTCATTCCATTGCTAAGGCCTCCCCCTAAACCAAATTTAAGGACTGTTTGCTGGGAAAGACCTAAACATGGATCCATAAAAATCAATGTAGATGCAGCCTGGTGCCCTAACAAAGCCTCTGTGGGTCTTATAGCTAGGAACAGTCTTGGCTTACCTGTTGGAATTAGTTCGGCAACAATTACATCTTCATCCCCCCTACATGCCGAAATTGAAGCAATATTATATGCTTCAGAATCTTTTCAACATCTGGAGAGTAACATTATTGTGGAATCAGATTGTAAGCTTGTTGTTGATATGATACAGAATCCCTATGAGGCACAGTGGCAAGTTTTTGATAAGGTATACAAAGTGAAATCTTTACTTGGTAATGCTGAACTGATCCACACTTTCAGGGAATGCAACTCTGTAGCTCATGCCATAGCTAAACATCACTTTGATTTGAACCAAGGGCTGGATATGACTAATGTTACACCTCGAATTCAGGGTCTTATAGATATGGATAGAGGCTGTGTTCCTCATATTCGAGTTGCTAAAACTCCCAGGTTTTAGAATATGATGCTGCTGAATGCCTTTTTGTCTTGTCTTTGTAGAACAAGGGAACTCTAGCACTACTATGAGGAGGAGAATGCTCAAGCTCAGATTGCTGTTACTAATCTTAGCCTGGATGCTCCCTTGCTATTTTTCTGCTTCTGGATGCGGCTATGGAAGCTTCAAGGGAATTTTGCACACATCAGGGAGTGGGAATCCTTCCCAGATAGGCTCAACTTCAAAGCTACAAAGCTCAGCATACTTGTGATTATTTTGTCTCGTGATTAAAGTTGCCTGGCCATTACAGAGGATTCACACGAGGGGTGGAGATCCTCTTGTTTTGGATCGCAACTTCGATACCTATCCTTTCACTTAGGATAGTTGTATTTCACTATATTAGCAAACACTGTTAGGTCTTTTGGAAACAACCATGTTGTTTCACAATCCAACTCTAATTGTATATTCGATCATTTGAAAATCAAGGCTTGGGGTACCTATAATAAAATAACCCTCACCCTCGGGTGTTCTCATTAAAAAAAAAATCTACAATAATATAAAAAGTGCTTCTAATTAACAAAGGTAGCTAAATCTTGAGCTAATGCTATTTCTTGATCTCTAAGCACGAAGTATTGATATGTCTCTCTAGCATTCATATTATGCTCTTTAAGCCTTCATTATCAATCGAGCATATATAAGCATAAAATCAATCACAAATGAAACAACCCATCATTTTTAACATTGAAGGAAAGAAGCAAGATTCACACTAACCTCTGTGTTGACCTCATCACTCCTCCCCTCGAATCAATCTGGATTGGTGTGTGGAAATTCGAGGTTGCGTCTGTATGAACTTCCTTGAACTCGTCCTAATCCCAGTACTCGATGGAGCTAGAGAGTTTCTTGACATCATTGACTAGGGGCGGAACGACGTCAGATTGAGGAGACCTGTGGTGGGACTTGGTGGGGTTGGTGAGGGTGATGGGGGGCGGGGAGTGGAGGGGGAGATTGGCAGGGAGGGCGGAGAGGGGATCGTTGTTTTTGGTGACAAAGCCTTCAAAGTGGGGGCTAGGCGGTGGTGGCGGAGTGGGAGAGGTGGTGGAGGAAAAGGGAGATAATGCAGAGGATGGAGAAAAGGTAGAGGCAAGATAATGGGAGGGGAATTATGGAGAGTTAGATTTAGGGTTTCAGATTTAGTTTATATAGACAAAGTTTTAATGGTTGAAATTCAATTAACAAAAGAAATTAACAGTTAAGATGAAATCAAGTATGGATCATCAGTACAGGTACCCAAAAGGCTCATATCGGTGCCTATGTATATGAAAAGCAGCTGCTTAGGCACTACAAGAATAGATACTTTTACCTCGATTCTAAAGAACTTTTTATTTTAGTTTTTAGTCCCAAAAAAATCAAGGTAACTACTGGCGCAGTAAAATTGATGCAAGGCAAATGGCGGCGAAGATTGATAAAGCGAAATATCGCCGCAAAGGTCCGATACGGTTTTGAGCATAACGTTTGCGTCCAGACTCGGAATCAGGTGATTTTAGATGCGTTGGAACTCTATCGACAAGAACTACAAGATTCCAGCCAAAGGCGGTGATAGTTGTTCCATTTCCCGATTTAAGGTAGTTTAAGGCCTCAAAACGACAATTTACTATTTTTGAGTGTTTTCCGATTTTCGTTTTATTTCAGAATTTATTCTGAATTTCCTTTTTTATTTTTTCCAAATTCATTACAGTATTTAAGGACCTCTTTTAATTTTGGAGATTTCATCTTTTTCATAATAATATTTTTGAGAATTGTTTTCTCTATGGTGGATTCCAGAACCAAACCCTAGGATTCGTGCTTGCGAATCTTTTTCGATTATTCCAACTGCTTAAAAAATGTACACTTTTAACCTTAGTTTTGGAACAAATTCGTCAGGGATTGTAACCAACGTCGATTATAGGAAGAAGGCAGGTGATGGGAGACCATTGCTGCGACTTCGTTTAGGCTGGCGTCGGCAGGTAATGTGACTTACGTCGGTCATAGCAAAAAGTCAGACGATAGGATACCATTGCTGTGACTTCGTTTAGGCCGATGTTGGTCTAAAAGAGAGAGACATCGCAGAAGCTTGTAACCAAATTGGGCGTTGTGGGAAAGTCATTTCGTGTGCATGCTGACATGGAACTATGAGCAATACGATGTCATTTTGAAAGGCCAATGTCACACACAATGTACCGATGCTGGTTAGTGCGATGTTGGTAAGGTGTTGTAGCTATAACATTGTGTGCGACGTCGCTTGTTCATCGGGAAGAGGTTGGTTCTCGTACAATATTATAATATTTTATAATCGATGACACAACAATCGTTTGTCGCTAGCCGTTACATGTTATTTAATATTCGATAACTCATGAAATGGACAAATGCCATACAACAACTAATTGTTGTTCGATTAATTTGGAATGGAATAACATGATAAAATCCACACAACTATCACATATATATGTTACAAACTATTAAAATACATAAGGGTGATATGAAATTGAAATATTATTGGTATTCAACCTCCATTGTCTACGTTGTACGACATTAACACTGTCACGGTGACTAGTGAAATGACGAGTCCATCCATCTACATGCTGAAAGTCCATCGATAACTATTTTTGTTCTATTACAACCAATCCATAGGAAACAAAATTTATGTTAGAAATGGGCAGTCCCCAAATGAAATAAACATAATATAATCATACGTAGATGATAATAATCTCAAATGGAAATACCGTGCTCTCATTTGGTTTGGCTCACTCCTAGAATCTGGTTTCTTGGAGTGCCAAGAAACAACCCACTGTTTCTTGCTCCAGCACTGAGTCTGAATACCGTGCTCTCGCCAACACTATTTCAGAGGTGGTTTGGCTCACTAATTTGCTTCGTGATGTTTGGGTCCCACTTTCTGGTTCTCCATTGCTGTTATGCGACAATAACAGTGCTTTATTTTTGGCTCAGAATCCGGTGACACACAAGAGGGCGAAGCATATCGACATTGACTATCATTTTGTTTATGAGTTGGTGACATCTGGAAAGCTGCGCGTTGCTCATGTTTCGACTTCTCTTCAAATTGCGGGCATCTTTGCCAAGTGGCTCTCTCGTCCGCTGTTTAAGCATTATAGGTCCAAGCTGTGCGTCGGTGAGCATCCGATGCTTCGCTTGAGGGGGGTGTAGGATAAATCAGATTACTGATTAGATTCTGATTTATTATTATTAAAGTTCTTTCCTTATCACACTTCTATTGTACTCTCTATATATTCAATCATCCATAATACAATTTCTAATTGCAAATCATTCTATCAGTCGGTTGCTGTCAAACAAACGACAGCAAAAGAAACGTTACCGATGTTAGTCTGTACAATTTTTTTACGCCCAACTTTTTACCTTGGTTTTCAAATAACCGAGGTGAAAGATATTTTTGACTACAGATTTCTAAAAATTTGGGGTAATTTTTTTACCTCGGTTTTCAACATTATATTAAAAAAATGAGTAAAATGGATGAAGTAAAAGATCATTTTTTGTAGTAAACTTAGGCAAAATTGGGGGGTCGTCATAGGTTGAAAACCCAAAAGGGCGACCTATACAAAAATGAAAGGTCATAATCTTCAAGTAAAGGTGAGGTGTGAGATTAAAAAATGAGAGGTTGGGATGAAAACTTGAGAGGGACTCTGGGCAAAATGAGAGAAAATGAGATAATTTGGAAAATCTGAGGGCTCTTCTCGCCTCTTTTTGGTGAACTCTTGGGAATATTACCGTTAATTTAAAAACCTCCTTTCTTATGTTTTCACTCTTTATAGTTTCATCTGATCTTATTATGAAACAGTTTAATACGAGACGCACTCTAAACCAATGGATTAAAAGCAAATTAAAAGGAAATATATAAAGAATAAAAGGAAAAGCTGCTTCAATGTTAATGGACTTGTTCCGTTAATTATTTTGGAGTCTGGCTATCGATCTACATTACTTAATAGATCTGCAGAACAAAATTAATCCCATAGCATTCTGAAAGGATATCAGTTTTTCAAGTAAGAAAAGTTAGTGAAAAGAGGGGAAGAAGTACTGGTCGTTGGAATGGAATGGAATGAAATGGCAAGGACAGTTTCATGACTCGTGCACGAGTCATCTTACTCGTGTTCCAAGTGTAGAAGCCCCTAGAGCTGTCAATTCGGTTATTCGAGTTGATTTTGAGTTTAGGTCAAACAGATTCAGGTTGAAACGGGTCGGGTTGAAACAGGTTGAAACATGTTGGTTGGGTTGGATTGGGTCGGGTCGGATCAAAACGAGTTCAAGTTGAAACAAGTCAAAATCCGTTGGTCAGGTCGGATCGAAACGAGTTTGAGTTGAAACGGGTCAAAGTCTGTTAGTTGGGTTGGGTCGGGTCGAGTCGGGTCAAAACGTGTTTGGGTTGAAAAATGCTGAAGTCTGCTTGTCGGGTCGGATCGGGTAAATGTCAAGTCAGATTCTGACGGGTTTGCAATGTTTCTTGGGTCAGGCCGGGTTGGGTTACACTACTGGAAAAAGGTATATATGCACCGATATGTCAGTGGTGGAAGAGCAATACCAGTGTTAGGAATTTCGTAGCCACCGATAATCATGCAAGTGAACCAAAAAAGCGGTATCTATAAATAAATCTAGCAACAGTTCACTGAAGAAAAAAAAATGTTTGAATTTTATAATTTTCACCACCGATTTTGGCTGAATGACATATATCGGTGCTAATACTAGTGCCTATGTCCAAAATAGTAATTTTGGCGATAAAATTGTGGTGGAAAAATAGTTAGCCACAGTATAAGTTATAATATACCGGTGCTAGGACTGTATTTAATTTTATTAAAATTAAGAAATGATTTACCATGTTGGAATCTGGTTTCGGGTTAAGTTTAGGTTCTACCGAGTCCTAATTATCAGGTCAGAATTAGGTTTCAGGTTTAGCTCAGCTCGAGTTTGGATCGGGTTTGGGCCCAAATTATCAAGTCAGAATCAGGCTTTGGATTTAGTGCATTTCGGTTTGGTTCAGATTCGGGTCAACATTTTGCATGTAAGGATCGGGTTCGGATTGAGTTTGGTTTGGATTTATTTTGCGGATCAAGATCGGATTCAAATTGAGTTTGATTTGGGTCGGGTTCAGGTTAATATACTGTAGGTCAAAATCGTTTGAATTAAATTTGATCAAATTAATTCGAGTCGGGTTAGAAATTCGGGTTAGAAATTAAGCCACACCAAGTCACTCGACTCGTAAATCTTACTCTTGAAATGGGCTTCTCCTATTACGCGCGCTGTTGTTTTCATGAATAACATAAACGTGTTCATTTGGAGGTACTGACTAATTTCCAAAAATAGTCCTATTATTTTATTTTTGTTTCAAACCGTCCATGAGGGAATTATTATTGGTTCCCTAACTTTGTGAAAGACCTGATCAAAATTAAAGAGCATAAGACTGTACAATTACTTGACTACTGAAGAGTAAATCTAGGTTAACTTTTTATAATAGGCTTTGGCCGAAAAAGCATACTCCCTCATTTCCAAGATTATTGGTTTATTTACTTTTTTTTAAATGATAAACTTTGACTTTAAATATAAATTACTATATGTATAATAAAAATATCATGTAAGATATTGTTATATTTACCTTAACATCTATTTTTTAAATATCAATTTTCTATGCAAGAATATTATACGTAGCTAGAGATTTTAGCGGTCAAACATGATCATTGAAAATATTGAAAAAGTAAATAAGTAAATAATTATGGGACGGAGGAAGTATTTGTTATGGTAATCTGTTAATGAGTATTTTAATTTCGTTAATTTCATCAAATTGTTCATTGGGAAAAGACAAAGTCTCGTATGAAAGTGTTCTATAGTGAAACCAAGGATTATGTGCAATATAATGAACTTTAATTAGAGTTGGGGATCCAAATATAATTAAAAAGAGATTGAGAGAGTAAGGAGGAATTTGGGTGCAAATAAGAATCTCACGGGTCATGGATCCGGGTTGGAGAAATTCGTGGATTATTTTTTTTTTTCCATTTTCACACAATGTGCGGGTTTTTACAACTAGACTTGATGTTTCATTTCAGTACTTGAAGTTTCAATCAAACCTTGTGATGTTTTTTCTGAATTCATTTTTCGCTAAAATCACGTGTTTTAAAGTTAATTTTGATCTTTTAATGTGAATCTTGTGTTTATCTTAAATTTTTGGCTATTTATACATGTTGACACTAGATATTGATAGTTTATTATCTTAATTATTAATTTATACTTTCATTTTTTATTGATATGTTAGTTTTTTGCCATGACATTTAAAAAGTTAATATTGATGTTTGTTTTTTTGAATATCATATTCTTATTTAATGTATGCCTTGGTGTTTCAATTGTGTGAAATAATATTTTTAATTTAAATTTTGATGTTTAATTTGTTTCCGATATAGTGTCACACTTTGGTGCACACTCTGTTGTTTTAAATTAAAGTTTGTTTTTATTTGATGTATCAATATTAAAATTTGATGTTTTTATGTGATTTTTTAACTATTTTAATTGGATGTATTTTATTTTTTCATTTAATGTTTAAACTATTTATTTTGATGTGTACTTTTACTATTTATTTTCATTTATTAATTTTGATGTTTGTACTTTTACTAGTTGTTTCATCAATTTAATTTGATGTTTATATATTTCAACTTGATGTGTTTTTTCAAAAAAATTTAATTTGATGGTTCAATATTTCTAATCTGATGTTTATTTGAGTGTTTAAATTTAATGTTTAATTATATCATTTTGATGTGAATTTTAAATATGTTTAATTTGATGTTTAAAATTTCTAATTTAATGTTTATTTTTATTATCTTAATTTGATGTTGTTATGACAAAGTTTTTGGGTAAGACCTTATTTCCGTAGGCATATGAAAAGTTTGAGTTTGATTAGAATAATATGATATTATGAGTTTATACTTTGCAGATGCGTAGTTCGTACATGAGGATCATTGAAGCAAAATAGTTGCCGCCAAAAGAATACCTAGCATCTATTAAGGAAGGTGATTTTTTTTTCCGGATCTAGTGGATAGAAGACAAAAGATAGGAATGATAGTTGCGATTCCAAAAGAATGAATCTCCACCCCATGTGTTAATTCTTTCCTTTGGCCAGGCAACTTCATTCTAGCACGTAAATATGAAGAGCCTAAAACAAAGCAAAAATTTGCAGCAAAGTTTCAAAGAAGCTGTAGATTTGAGCACTCCATTACGAGGTTGGCTGCAGCCTGCTTGCAGTAGCCCAAAATCCAAATATACAGAGATGTTGCATCTGAGGGGGGGTCCGTATGCCATCCGTGTTGCAACTGAGGGGAGCTTGAGTTTATGCCAATTTCTTCTGATAGGATCTGAGGAGCCAAAAACAGAGAGGACAGTAGTCTCTATTCTAATTTACTGCATGCATATTGTTTGTATGATATGAGTACTCAGGAAATTGTTCAAGGATGATAACATTTGTATCAGAAATTCACACACCAACTCTAATCACAGGAAGACCACTTTTGTCAAGTGTTAAAAGGCCCCTAAGGAAAGGAGGGGCTGACTGTATGTCTATATCACCATTAAGGTTTTTTTCTAGAGCATATTTTGCCAGAAAATCAGCTGCACTATTTACCTCCCTATGGATGTGTTGGATTGGGTATTTTTGATGTTTTGAGTTGAGGGAACTGCAGATGGAAAAGGTTCTCCAAGGGGAACTTTTTGGATTTTGAATACCCTGAACAGCTATTAAACAATCTGATTCCACCACACAAGTAGATAGGTCCATTTCTGAGCATATTTCATATCCACATTGAATGGAGACTAGTTCAGCATGTAAAGGGGATGGAGATTGGAATGTTTTAGCTCTCATGATAACCACATTCCCAATCCAGTTTCTAACTATCACAGCCAAAGAAGAATAACCACCTCTATTCCATGTGGCATCAGTATTAATTTTATATCCTGTTTGTGGCTTCTTCCAATTTACAGTAGTTAAAGATCTTTTCCTCTTTTGAAAGATTTGAGGGATTATATTTGGCTGAGTCCAATACTTATGCTTATCTACATTGCCAATTAGGTGGTGGACAGTGAAAATGTGATATATCATGCCTTTGATCTCATTAAAGCAAGCTACTTGGGAGAAAGATTCATTTTCGTAAATAATTTTATTCCTTTTAATCCAAAGAAACCAAAGTGTGACTAGGAGGGCAGCAGTGGTAATGTTAGACTGAATCTTGGATTCAGCCTTAAAACAAAGATAATATTCAACTCTGCCCTTCAAGTTTGCAAAAACTGAACGTTGAAGATGTAAAAGGTCACTGACACAATCCCACACACCAATAGAGGAGGAGCATGAATTGAAAAAATGATCCGAAGTATCTGTGTGGTTCAAACAGAGGGGGCATTTGGAGACTAAAACGAAACCTAACCTACATAATATGTTATCAAAAGGAAGAATTCCATTCATGGCTCTCCACAAGAGAACAGACATTTTCTTTGGGATGAAAGGAGATCAAACCTTATTAAAGTGTCTGATTTTTGCCTTTCTCTGTCTGAAAATGTTATGTGCAGACTGTATGGAAAATAATCCGACTGTGGCTGGAGTCCAAACAAGCTTATCCTCATGAGAATGTTCCAGCTTAGCATCCTGCAAAAGGGAATATAAATTGGTAGCCAGATATGGCTCCAGCTTTGGAAGGAGGGAAGCTTTGTTGTTTATTAAAAACCTGAGTGAAATATCCTCAAAGGGAATGTTCATCTCATGTGGCCACTTATAATACAGAGCTCCTTCTCCTGTCCAATTAGAGTTCCAGAAAGAGCATTCACCCAATCCATAGAGTACTCTAGAATAGCTGTTTGCCTTAGCTGTGATTTTGCATATTCTAGACCATGTATGTGATTTTTTATAGGAGATAGGAAGAGACCATAACAAAGAAGTCCATTGGGTAGTGTTTTGTTGCAGTTTCCACCACAATTTACACGAAAATGCATCAACAATAGCTTTTAAATCCCTAAAACCTATGCCATTTTCATCTATAGGTAGACTCATATTCTTCCAAGACCTCCATTGTTTCCTATCAGTGTTGTCATAATTACCCCAAAAAAAAACTGGATGCTATTTTCTCCATTTTTTTCAAAAAAATATTTGGTGGACTCAAGACAGCGAATATATGTGTTGGAATTGAAATAAAACAGTGATTAATCAGTACAATCTTACCAGCAGTAGTGAGCCATCTATTCTTCCAATTATTGATTGATTTCTCCATTCTTTCCAGCAGAGGTTGATAGTGTACCTGAAGATTTCGACCCGAAAAAATAGGGACTCCCAGATATTTGAATGGAAAAGAACCTTTTTTCATTCCCAGTAACCTCTTTACAGATAGAACTGTTGTTAATGGTGTTCTATGGGATACAAAAAATTCAGATTTTGCAAAATTGACCTTTTGTCCTGTGGTTTGCTCATATGCTTGCGGGAACTTTTTAAACTTCTTCAAGTTTGTAGGTTTAGTATTAAGAAAAACTGTTGTGTCATCAGCATACATTAAGTGTGAAACAGGAGAACAAGAGGGAGGGAGACCAAAATGTTGGAGGTATCCTATGTTGAAAATTTTCTTTAAACTTCTAGAGAAGGCTTCGGATAGTAAATTATACAAAAAAGGTGAAAGAGGATCTCCTTGTTTTATGCCTCTAGAGGATGCAAAGAAGCCTGAGGTTACTCCATTGATTAGAACAGAAAAGTGAGCAGCAGCTATGTTATGCATGATAATTTTAACAAAATTTCCATGAAAATCGAATTGGAGAAGTATAGAGTTCAGGAAAGACCAAGAGACTCTATCAAAGGCCTTTTGCATATCAAGTTTTACTATCAAATTTTGAACCTTTGTTTTTCTAGACAAAATTCTGGTCATCTCCTGCATTTGGATAACATTATCACTGATATCCCTACCCTTGATGAATGCACTCTGCTCAGGAGAAATACTTTGCAGTAACCATAAGTGAAACATTTGAGTTTTGATTAGATACATTACAGTAAAACATTTGAATTATATGTTTTACTTTAAATATGTAATGTTCCTAAATAAAACTCAAATAGGCGTGTGAGTTTACCCAAATAACTTTTAACCCGAATTTTACCCGGATTTTAATTGCTTAACCCATGATTTTTTTTAATCTTTTTGTGGTAATTGCACTTAAGTCTCTGGTCGATCTTTTCATAACTTATGAAAATATCGTCTTTCAAGAGACAGACTATGTTATTATAGTGTTATATTTTGATGTGAATTTTTACTCTTTTAGTTTGATGTTTACTTATTAAATTTTATTGTGTGAGTTTTAATTTTGATATTTACATTTTTTTAAATTTGATCTTCTACTATTTGCATTTGTTTTTTAAACTATTTTTCACATTATGTATTTCTATTTTGATTTGAGTTTTAGACAAGTCCAAATACAATTTAGCCCATTAAAAAACAACCCAAATAATCTGCCCACTATTTTTAGCATGAATCATCCAAGCTAGACCCCCGATCCTCACAAGAAAAGCGAACCCACCAGAAATTGATTGGCTTTCGACCAAAAATACACCGTAAAATGACATTATTCACCGAGAAATTGCGCAACCAGCCGAAAATGTTAGAATACCGACTGGCCGCTAACGAATCAATCCACGGTGATCCCTACCTATTTGACGAATAGGGATGTTAGTGGGACGGGTTTTTGTGAAAGTCTACCTCGCCTCCGTTCTAATGGGGTGGGTATGGAAGTAGTTTTGGTGGGGGTGGGGTTATGAAAATCATACCCACCATGAGTAGTTGGTCAGTCGTGGATATTAGTTCACATCCGCCCACCCTCGCCCCGCCCAACTAAACCCATTATATACCTGCTAATTTAATATACACATAAATTATTATTTATCCATATTGCACATATCTTACCTATAATATTTTCATGTAAATAAATTTATTAATTTTAATATAAAAGTTACTATAAAAACGTGGATTTTAGCTTTTGTTGGAGATACAGGTGGGATGAGTAAAATGGATATGAAGTGGGTAGGGAGACTCAAATGGGTGATGATGCAGGTATGGATTTTGTATAATACCCGATGGGGCGGGGGTGAATTTTAAAGTTGTACCCGCCATGGGTAATTGGGTGGGTATGGGTGCAAAAATTTTAGATGGGCATGGGTATGGAGGTACCATAATCCGTACCCACCCGCCCCATTGCTATCCATATTGACGAAAGAGCTAGATTTTCACATGGAAACTCCATTGATGGTGGACCCTACCTATTTGATGACAAAACCCTTCTAACACCATCAACTCCGTGCTAGGTGAAACACATTCAGGAATGCACTCTTGACATCCATCTGATGAAGAGTAAAGTCCAGAATGCATGATACGCCCAACATTAGTCTAATCGACTCCAATCTGGCCACGGGTGCAAAAGTTTCATCAAAATCAACCCCTTCTACTTGGGTGTACCCTTGAGCGACAGTCGAGCTTTATTTCTTGTGATGTTACCATCTGCATCTGATTTGTTCTTAAAGATCCACTTGGTTCCGATCACATTTACATCAGCAGGCCGTGGGGTGAGATACCAAACATTGTTTCTTTCAAATTGTTGTAACTCTTCTTGCATCGTCGAAATCCAATACTCATCAAGCAAGGCTTCTTTGTAATTCTTGGGCTCAGTAAGAGAGATAAAGCATGATAATCCTGCCAATTCTCTGTAATTTACCCGTGGCTGATCCCGTAACTGAATGTGTTTGGTTGAACTTTGTTCAGAATCATGTGTTACTGTTTCCGGAGTTTCAACACCGGTTGACTGTGTTGGTGTTTCAACACCAGTAGGATTCACTGGCTCGAGAGTATCACTTTCACCCATAGTTTCTTCTTCTGAATCATCAACAACCACGTTAATAGACTCCATGACTGCTCCAGAGCGTTGGTTATGAACTCGGAAAGCTCGGCCAGTAGGGGAGTAACCCAAGAATATACCGATATCACTTCTAGACTCGAATTTAGCTAAGGGCTCTCGGTCCTTCAGAATATAGCCCTTACTTCCAAAGACATGAAAATACGACACATCTGGTTTCTTCCCTTTCCAGATCTCATATAGTGTCTTCTCAGTGAACGGACGCAGATATACTCTGTTGATAGTGTAGCATGCTGTGTGTACCGCCTCAGCCCAATATCTAACACGAATTTTTTTCTCGGCTAACATTGATCGTGCCATTTCCTGCAGCGTCCGGTTCTTCCTTTCTACTATACCATTTTGTTGAGGAGTTATGGGGGCAGAGAACTCGTGGTGTATACCAAGCGTCTCGCAGATGTCATGAAACTTAGAATTTTTGAATTCTTTTCCATGATCACTCCTGATACGTGCAATTCTTACTTGAGCGGTTCCTTTTTCTACATGTAGCCTGTGCGCCAGGTTCTTGAAAACATCAGCAGCCTCTGACTTCTCTTTGAGAAATGATACCCACGTATATCTCGAGAAATCGTCTACACATACGAAAATATACTTCTACCCCGCCACACTAGGGGTGTTAACCGGCCCCATTAAATCCATATGCAGGAGCTCCAAAAGTCTTGACGTTGAAACATCATGTACGGCATGATGTGGTATCCGAATTTGCTTTCCTTCTTTACACGACCCGCACACAATCTCCTTGTTGTCACTGATTTCAGGAATACCTCTGACTGCATTCAGTCTGGAAATACGTGCTAAGGATTTATACTTCATGTGACCCAATTTTCTGTGCCACAGAGTACTGACTTCCTTCTTTGAACTCAAGCAGGTGACAGCTTGATCGAGTAGATAACAATTATCCATTGATCTTGATCCAGTGAATACTCCAGTACCATGGTTTACTACACATTTCTCTTTGTCGAAAAACACTGTCATTTCATTGTCACATATATGGCTGATGCTCAACAAGCTTGCCTTCAGATCTTCCACTAGCAACACATCTTAAAACACTGGAAGCCCTTTGATGGCTAACTCACCCTTGCCGATTATTCTGCTACGTTTCCCATCACCAAATCTAACATGTCCACCAAATCCAGGTTTGAATTTTTGCAGAAATTCAGGAACTCCAGTCATGTGCCTTGAACACGCACTATCGAAATACCAAGAATTTCCCGTATGTGCCCCAAAACATACAAAACTTGAAAAACACACATCTTGAGATTTTCGAACCTATACCTGGCTCACTGGTCGAGTGATGTGATGCGGACTTTGGTTGACACGTGTGTTCAGAAATCCGGTTCTGTATCCTCCAGTGTTGAAATGGTGCCTTGTATCATATCCTGACACGGTGTTGAATCTTCGATCTGCTGAGTTAAGAGACAGTGTCCTAAGCAGCTTAAAACATCTATTTCTTACATGCCCTTGAGCTCCACAGTATCCGCATCGTCTAATCCTTTTGGTAGGGCAGTTTCTTTCGATTGTTCCTGGAGATGCCGCACCGTGATCGACCTTGTTACTCCATGAATTTATCGGTGAGGATCCTTCATAACCAATTCCGTACTTGGTCGTCTATCCCATTCTTAGACAATCTTCGAGCTTAGCTTTTCCTGTATTGAGTCCTCTAATAGATTGTTCTGCTGCCTCTGCTCGTTGCACCATTTCAGCAAATTCCTTCTTGAATATTTCCAGTTCGCCGATTGCCTTTTCCTTTTCAAGTTCCTTCATTTTAGCTTCTTCACTCAATCTCTTGTTCTCAGATTTGAGTACTTTGTTTTCATCTGCCACTTTTAACCACATCTTGTACATTTCCATGCTTTCCTTGCGAATGTCATCATCACTTATGCTCCTAGTCTCTTCATCTGAGCTACCACTCTCATCTTGATTCAGCCCACTGAGACTTTCCTCGAAAGAGTCTTCTAACTCCACCACTGACACACCGAAAGCAACATGATTGGTATACTCCTCTCCATCCTTACAATCATCTCCTATGTCATCATCACTCCAGGTTGTGGCATACGATTTTCCTTGCCTTTTAAGAGTATTGGCACACTCAGCTTGTATGTGCCCGAAACCTTCACATTCTCTACACTGGATTTTCCTGTTCAGGTTTGGATTTGTTGACTTAAACTTTGGTGTTTCAACACCAATTGCTTGGCCAAACCTTGGAGTGAAGTTTGCGTTTGGATTTTTGTTCCCACTTGACTTCTCTTGTGGCTTCCTGCCCATCTTCTTCATAAATCTGGAGAAGTTCCTGGTTATGTTTGCAATTTCATCGGACTCTTCATTATTTGAATGGTCTTCTGACTTTCTCGAGGTTATGCTTGAAAAAGCCATTTCTTTCTTTCCTGCTTTTGTTTGCAGCATTTCCATCTCATAAGATTCCAGTGATCCCATAAGTTCATCCAGTGTCATTGTCCCTATCCTTCCATTTTCATTAATCGCTGTGACCTTCATGTTGAAACGTGGAGGTAATGCTCTCAACACCTTCCTGACAAGCTTTTGATCTTTGTACTTTTTGCCGAACTGAAAAGCTTTGTTTGCAATATCTCGGACCCGTCCATTGAACTCAGAAATAGTCTCATCTTCGCGCATCTTTAGTTCTTCAAATTTTGACGTGTAATACTGCAGCTTTGATTCTCTGACGGAGCTTGTCCCCTCATGATAAGTTTGTAACACATCCCACGCTTCCTTAGCAGTCTCACAATTTGAAATCATCTTAAACTGATCTTCATCCACTGCCGTAATGATGGCATTCAATGCCTTTGAGTTGGACACGTGTGCTTTGTGCTCCTCGGTAGAGTATTTGGAAATGGTTTAGCCGTCAGTGAGCTTGATCCTCCAGCTTCGTCACTTGTAGGTGGAGTGTATTGATTTATGACATAGTTCCAAGCTTGATCATCTAGTGCTCCAATGAACACCTTCATACGTGCCTTCCAATAGGCATAATTTCCTGGTTCCAGCAACGGTGGTCGCGTGACTGAAGCCCCCTCCTTTGGTGCCATGGTGAAATCTGATCTCACTCTCCCTGTATAGGGGTCAGCAAGTGCCGTGCTCTGATACCAATTGAAATTCAGTTCCACCTAAAGTCTATACTTTTATGACAAGTTGTTTAACATTTTGGTGTTAAAACACAAAGTAAAATACGCAGTGCAAACACAACTTGTTTGCGCAGTTCGGTGCAAATACACCTACGTCTGCGGGGCCTTGCCCAGATCAGAAACCATTCACTAGAAAGCAGTCTTTAGTACAAGAAGCTTAACTTAAATACTAATCCATTGCTAACCTATTGAGTGAATGTTGTAAGATCCCCTCAGTACCGATCCTACGTTGTTGAACCCCCACGATCAACACGTCTTCCTGGATCTCCTCTTCCCGAGGAATTAAGGCTTCCTTGTTTCTGATCTTTACGGACTTGATTGATTAATTTTCCAGACCTCCAAAACTCCAGACAAACAGCTTCCAGAATGTATCTCAACGTACAGATGAAAACCTGGTTACCTCTGTTTTCGTTGTATCTTCTTTCTTTTTATCCCCTTCGTACTCCTTCCTTGTGCACGACTCTTTCCTTGTCTAACTCTACCAAGAATAGACTTCTAGACTAAGGAAAGATCTAATTCTAATCTGATATTTAAATGGACAATTCTTTATCAATAGGACTTGTACCATAAATAAACTACTTAATTAATTCCTAACTATTACAAGGAATATTTGTTTACCAGAAATAGATTGCCACGAAATCACACATTGATCTTCACAATATTCTGTTCTGATCGCATAATTCTACTCCATAATTTGCTCCATAAATCGTGGCTAGAACCTTGCTGTCTGGAAAAAACTGGATAGCGATGGTGATAAAACACCACATCACTAGTTCACACAATATGTCACAACTAAGTCCAACTCCCGAGGACTTTACAAATAAGAAGAGGAAATTTTTGCCTCCAGGACCAAAAGGGCTTCCAATATTGGGGAATTTGCATCTTCTGGGGAAGAATCCGCACAAGGATTTGTGCAAGTTGGCCAGAAAACATGGTCCAATTATGCATATGCGCCTGGGGTGTGTGACAGGCATCATAGTCTCATCCCCTGAAGCAGCTGAGATGTTCCTCAGGAAAAATGACCAAGTTTTCGCCAGCAGGCCGTATAACGAAGGCGTTTGGCATGTGAGTTACGAGCAAAGAAGCTTAATATTTGGCCAATATGGTCCTTTTTGGAGAAATATGAGGAAACTCTGCGTCTTACACCTGCTCAACAGCCACAAGATTCAGTCCTTGCAGCCCATGAGAGAAGACGAGGTTGGAGCTTCGGTGAAATCGCTCAAACTGGCCTCTTTGGAAGGCCGTGCTGTTGATCTTACAGCTGCCATATCGTCACTAAGCGCCGACATAAGTTTCATGATGATTTTCGGGAAAAAGTATTCCGATAAGGATGTTGGTAACAAGGGGATTACGGAGGTGTTTAGAGAGCTCCTGCATTATGCAGCAGTTCCGAATATTGGCGAATTTATCCCTTGGCTTGGTGTGCTTGACATTCAAGGGCTTAGGCGGCGATTCAAGGAGCTAAGTAAAGTGCTCGATGGTTTCCTGGAGAAAGTTATTGATGAGCATCTTCAATCGCGACGAGGGGAGAAACAAACCAAGGACTTCGTAGACATAATGCTGGAACTCATGGAGTCTAGAGAAGCTGAATTTGAGTTTGATCGTCGTCATATTAAAGCTACCCTATTGGTATGCTTCATATTCCCTCTTTTTTTTTTGAGTTTCATTCGTACCCTATTTGGATGTCATGATTTAATTAGGTTCGCTTTTCATGTTCTAAAAGTAAATAAAAATGAACAGCCAGTGTATATACCGAGTGGATTTCACTGTTTATATCTTGGCTTTAGTAACCGTTTGAAGCTCAAGTGGGCAGGGCTTTGTGTCTGCCCAGGTGCAACCAGGGCTTAATCCTTCATTCCCCCTGAGTTGGATTATTATGGGTAATTTTCAAAAAAAATTTATCTTAACTTTAGTTTTTCTGTCTGAAATTTGGGTAAAGGCAGAAAATTTATATAGTGGAACAAAACATTTCACATTTTTTACTCTTGGTAAATTTTTGTAATTTTCTTCTTGGCGGGAATTGGAGCTTGTAGCTCCGCCCCGATAGGAAGCTGTAGTCCATTATGCCATCTCCACAATTACAATGTTAAAATAGTTTCCATGAATTGAATTCTTACACGATTTGCTAATTGCCTCAATGGACACCTCATCCGCAGCAGTAGAATGGGCAATTTCTGATCTAATCAAGCATCCAGAGGCCATGAAGAAGCTCCAGAAAGAATTAGGTCAGAAAGTGGGAACACACAGAAAGGTGGAGGAATCAGACCTAGAAGGCCTGGAGTACTTGGACATGGTCGTTAAAGAATCTCTTAGACTTCACCCACCGGGACCTTTACTACTCCCTCACGAGTCAGTAAAAGAATGTGAAGTCGGTGGCTTTCGCATCCCGAAAAAGTCTCGGATCATGATCAACATATGGGCAATATCTCGCGATCCAAGCGTCTGGCATGATCCCGAAAGCTTCATTCCTGAGAGATTCCTCGACGACAAGGTGGATGTCCGGGGACACGATTTTTGGCTTATTCCGTTCGGCTCCGGGAGAAGAGTTTGCCCCGGTTTGGAGCAAGGACTGCTGTTTGATCGGTTTGTTGTGGCACAATTGGTTCACAGCTTTGATTGGAAACTTCCCGATGACGTTCACCCACATGATTTAGATATGTCAGAGGTGTTTGGAATTGTTACTGTAAGAGCACGACATCTTACTGTCACTCCTATATACCGTTTGGAGAAATGATCTCAAGAATTTGGTTGATGGTTATTGAATGTTTTTTTACTTAATATTTCTGTAAACGAATTCAAGAGGGATGATAAGAAAAATTATTAATGTAACAGTAATAGTTTCGAGATCAATTATCTCCCTTATATTTATTCAGACTCTCTACAAAAATTGCATCCGTCTATCATCTCAAATCTACACATTCTTTTTTTTAAAACTAAGTTCCACTCAAAGTGGAGGGGGTTATTTAAGGATCCCCAAACGTGTTAAAAGAGTTTTCCAAATTACATATGGGTTCAAGGTATACTTGAACATTCTATTACAAAAGTAGTATGATATATGAGTACCTAGGAATGTAGCTATTTTAAAAGATGTTTCCCCTTAAAATATCTCCACCCCTTGTGTGAATAGTTTAGAGGCCAGATCATTTAAAAGAATGATACATTTCATCAGTGGTTTAGCTTGAAAGACAAAGCTAATTTGATGGTTCCAGTACGTATGTGGCTCCTATGGTACTAGAAATCTCACTCGACCGAGGTTTGTGAGAGTTCCAGTGCATTATGATCTTGATTTTCAAAGCTTCCAACCAAAAGTTGGTCCATTTTTCCACTCTGGAAACTTTGTCTCCTCTCTTGTTGATTTGCAATATTTCTGGCATATTGTATCCTACAAATTTGACATGAAAATAGCTGAGTATCATCTGACTCAAACAGTGATCTAAACCATCGGTGTTCCACATTGTTCAAGTTTAAGAAGGCCAATTACAGTGGAGTTAAGAAGCTCCCATGAAAATTGGTAATTGCAGTTGTTCTCTAAAATAATTCTGGATAGATTATATGCAATCATGTTTGCTTGTCTCAAAGTGTGGGAAAGTGTAATACTTCTAGTTCGTACATGAATTGTGGTGAACGTCGTTTCACTCACCAAAATAATCTGCAAACTCTAATGATGAAATTAGTACAGTAGCAAGCAGAGTCGATCCCACGAGGAACGGAGCAAAATCTATAATAAAATACATACTAATATAGAACACTTTTGGTGTAGCCACCACGCCTTAATTTTCAGATTTATTTAACAACTAATAATGCAACTATAAAATATGAAATAATAATGCAAACTAAAATATATAATTGTCTATAAAATATATGAATAAGGTAATCGGCTCGGAATAACTCACATTAGTTAAACATCGATCATAGGCGCAAAGATAAATCAATTCATATGCATCTATCAGTTATAGGGAAGTAAGTACGCTTAACCCCCTCAATTCTTTCGTACTTTATCGACAATTAACCAATTATAATTAATTAATTGTTTCTCTTACCAAGATGCCTCCGGAAAGTATTCGCTGAACCAGATACACACCTCGATAGCATTAAGAATGAAAAGAACCCGACATAGCAGTTACCAAGTATTCGCAAATAGTAACGCACACTTAATTGTTCCCCATCTTGCTATTACAGTCTTAGCTAGTTAGCTGTTTTTCACAAGAACTCGCTACTTACTAACCCTTTCCAACGATTACGTGTTGGTAGAATTAGATAGCATTATCCCAATAATATTCAAGTTGATCAGGCTTAAATCTATCAAGAATAAAATAAACCAAGAACAATCAAGAACACACAAGAATCAATTATAAAACAATTAGGCCTCACGATTCATAAACTAATGCTTGTTATTCCATGCCGATATATAAATTAGCTACTCATAATAATTATACTAAACAAATAAATAATATAAAAACAATACATATTTAATGAAATTCGATAAATAAGAGACAAATCAATCGAGCAAACCGTGTGTGGAATGCTTGACTCGTAAATTGATGAAAACAAATAATCTAATGACAGATTAATTATGCGCAGGAACCAAAGACTAGCACGGAAATCAATGCTAATGTCTCCGTCTCCCCCCAAGATTACAAGTCTGCCTCCCTCCAAAATTCGGCCGTGTATATATATTTATATACACCAAACCAAAACCAAATCCAAATCAACTTCTAATTACTTTTCTTCTTATGTAAGAAATAAGGAAATAAGATAATATCTATTCTAATCCTAAATAACTAATTCCTACAATTAAGAAATTTCAAATGGAAGGAGATAATACAATCTTTATCAATATGGGCAGTGAATATCTTTAATTCTTCAAATCCAAATCTCTTCGATAATTCACTTTTCACCCCATAACTTCAGCAATTCTGCTTTTGCCTCTCTTCCTTCATCCCTGGAAAAATGTCTTATAAAATAAGAACATTTTCCATTGGAGCACATCGCCTCATTAAAAACCTTAACCTGGAAAACCCAGTGGAAAAAAACCGTTGGTTAAGGGAAAAAGAGTACAATGTATAGCTCCCTCTCAATTCTCCGCAATCAATGAATTCTTGCACCAAAACACCTTAAAGTGCAAATTATATCTTAATAAAATCATAATAATCCCACCAAATATGAACACAATATAACACACATCAAATATCCTCACACTTGAATCATGCTTGTCCTCAAGTATGAAGTGAAGAATATAAGAGTAATCAACAATCCACAACGTTCATAAATTCTCATTTCCTCATATAACTCTATCTAAAATGACCCTAAAAAGAAAAGGTAAGATAGAAACACAAATCACACAACTAGACAGGCAAAAATTCAACATTTAAAAACTCTAGCTTCTACTCTTATAATGATAAATTTTCCCCTGCCAAGGAGTAAAGGATCACGTTAACGCACCTGGAAATCATCAACCCTTAAAGTAATTGGAATGAAAATGTTCAAGATCAGGAAATCTAATCATCAATTCAGTTAAAATCGAATAAGCAATGAATATTTTCTCACAGTTTCACTCAATCACTCTCAATATATGAAGGACATTCACTCAGTTAATTCACAAGTTATAATATAGAGAAGTTAATATGCAAATCAGGAAGGTCTTTCTCAAGGGTTGTAATGGGGCTAGGGACCATTCAGATTGGTGAGATCCTAAGGGTTCTAAGCTCAAACAATATCGATCAAAATATTATGCATATTTTTTTCCAACCATCATCCATGTATAGTAGACATTCACCCACAATCTTCATCTCATGGCTATTAAGAGAAAGCCAAGATCACATCAAAGTAAGTGCTATATTTTTTTCCTTTTTTTTTCTCTTTTTTTTTCAGCACCATTCTTCTTCAATACAGTCCAAAACTGGTACTTTTTTTAGAGGAAAATCGCAACAAAAAAAATAAGATTTTTTTTCTCTTTTTTTTTCACAGTTACGCCCCTCCAGTTTGGCCAAACGAAACCCCAGTGTCACTGTTCATAATAAAATTCAACCTTCAATTTTTGAAACCGTTCAGTCTGGGCAAACTGGACACATACTCAGTAATGTCATCAACTCAAGAGAGCACAATGGATGAATTCATCAACATTAACTCCAAGAACATGCATAATAGGGCCAAGAGAAAGGATAAAACAAGGCTTTGGCTAAATATATAGTAACTCATATCAAAGAACATAGTCAAAGCTTCAAAGTGTTTCACTAGGGGTTAATGTAATTGGTAGTCAATTTAAGCTGTGTGGTTCATCCTAGTGCCTTCCATCACTTTCACACATAACAACTCCAATTATAACAATGTGATCTCTCAGAACAAAGATTGATGTAGAGAGTGCTCTACTCTAACTCAAACCTCACTTTAGTAGGCTAAAATATTCAATTAAACTTGTCCTTTTTCGTCATCCCAAAAATCATATCAATCAAATTTCACAAATCATAGAAAATCTCATTCAATAACTTCAAGGCATATTAGATTTACCAAGTTTGTTACAATGAAGTTTACAACCGGCAGGGTACTTTTATCAAGAGCCACTAGAATTTAATCATGTCAAATTATCGACTCAAACAACACAAAAACACATGTTTGACTGTAAAAAAACCTGAAATAAATAAAAATATATTTTTAAATTTTTTTTCAAAAATACAAAACAAAACACACAAGAAACCTCCTCACACTTAAACTTTGCTTGCCCTCAAGCAAATAATGCAAAGCTCTTATGAGAAAAAGTTTAACACAGAGTCAACATCATAAAAAAATGACAAAGGAAGAGGGAACTTATAGTGGTGGGTCTCGGAAAAATTCCCAATCAAGAGGAAAGCGTTTGATCATAGTCAGAGTCTGCCACAGGCCTCCCGTTTGGCCAAATGGAACCCTGCGAGTCCAGCCTTCCAAATGTGTGAATTCTCCATGGTGCAAATTCAAGTGCTTCAAATCTGTAGATCAAGAATTGAGATCAGATGAGAAATTGAAATTCCTAAAAATAAATATAAAAAAAACTTAAAAGAAGAAAAGAAAATTGGGTTGCCTCCCAACTAGCGCTTTTGTTTATAGTTTTTGGCTAGACTTTTGGATGCCTTTAATGAATATTTGTTGGGCACAATGGAATTTCTTCCATTAATGCCACCTGAGAAGTATCATAGTATGGCATAAGGCGATGACTATCGACGAGGAATGCCCTTTTTGCGTCCATGCTTATAATCTCTACCATCCTATCAGGCCAAACATAAGCCACTTCGAATGGTCTAATCCATTTAGACTTGAATTTCCATGATATATGTCGAAAGTTTGACTCAGATATAATAACTATCTGCCCAACCACAAATTTCTTAGGCTTCAAATCTCTGTCATGCCACAACTTATTGCGCTCCTTGTACCGCATAGCTTGATCAAACCCTTTCAATTTTAGATCTCTCAATTCTTTGAGTTGGAACTTTGTTTCTTCCTCACACTTGAGCGACTCCATACTCACTGGAAGAGTATCATCATCTCCTTGATAATCACTTGAAATTTGAACATTTTCCTCTTCTGGACTTGTAGGCATTTGAATTCCCAACTTGTCCTGCAAAACTTTAGTCTCAAGAGAATCTTGGACAAATGGGTCAGTATGATAAATTGCATTTGCATTCTCAGCATCTATAGATTTCTGCATGGGTTTATCAATGTTGAGTGTGTACTTATCACCAAAATAATCAAGTGAAATAGTTCCATTCCCAACATTAATAATGGTGTTTGCAGTTTTCAAGAATGGACGACCCAACAATACCCCTTGTGTTCCCTTATCATTGGTATGATTCATTTTTACCACATAAAAATCTGCTGGGTACACAAAGTTATTGACTCGCACAAGCACATTTTCCAACAACCCTTCAGGACATACACAAGATTTATCTGCCAATTGAATTACCACTCTAGTGTCTACCATTTCAGCTCCATTCAAAGTTTGATACACAGATAATGGCATAACATTAATTGAAGCTCCTAAATCACACATGGCAGCATTGATCTTCTTATCTCCTATATAACAAGGTAAGGAAAACATACCTGGGTTCTTGCACTTTTGAGGCATTTTCTTTTGGATCACAGCTGACACAAATTCACTCATTATGACCTTGCTTGAATCCTTTGGATTTCCTGCAATAAAATCTTTCAAAAATTTGCTCACAGGCGGGAGCCTTATAGCTTGCAAGAAAGGTAGGTTAATCTCCATTTTTCCAAAGATAGATAGGAAATCAACAGAATCCTCTTTCTTTCTAGCTAAACTACGTGGAAAAGGAGGAAGAATTTTAATTGGAGGATCATTCTGATCCAACCTTGGATTTGACTCCTTGGTTTGATCAAAATGCCCTTGTACCTCACTTTCTGTTTCTGTCGTCAGCCCCTGTTTGGCCAAATCGGGGTCTGCGACAGACTGCTCCGGCCGCTTCTTAGCTCCTTTTGCTGCGGTCTTAGGAGGTAGTGGCTCAAGCTCCTTTCCACTTCTTAACGTGATATAATTGGCCGTCTCTCTGGGGTTGAGTTGCACTTGAGATGGTAAACCAGGTTGCTTCATTCGGAGCTCATTCATCGAGTTTGACAGCTGTGACATCTGTTGTGTGTGCTCCTCGAAGGTGGCCTCAGTCTTTTTCGAATTTTGGATCTGGTTTTGAAGCATGCCCATCATCATGTCTAGGTTTTCATCCATAGACTTCCCTTGAGGAGGTGGTGGATTCTAAGCATATGGAGGGGGAGGAGCTCTATGGGGTGGAACATATGGTTGTTGTACTGGATTTCCCGGATCTCGCCATCGAAAGTTGGGATTATATCTCCATCCCGGATTATAGGTAGCTGAGTACGGATCCCTCCTTGGCTGCCTTTCATTCCAATTCCCCATGGCATTAGCTTGTTCATCCATTGCAAAAGGGCATTGTAAAGTGACGTGGCTTGGACTGCAGCAGATGTCACAAGGTTTTTCTTGAGGGCCAACTGAGGTGCTAGCAACGGTGACCTTATCCAACAACTTGGATAGTACCCTCTCCATCATGTCCATCCTCTCCTTAAAATCATCTTGGCATGAGGGCTTTGTTTGTGCCACTCTTTTCAGGATTCGGATCTCATCAGTGTCATACCCCTTCTTGGAATTGATCAACTTCTTCACTATCTCCTTTGCTTCATTTACTCTGATTTCCGAAAATCCACCATTGCTTGCGGTATTCAGCAAATCCTTGTTCGCAGATGTGGATCCTTGGTAGAAATACTGTAGCAGTTGCCCCTCCGTGTATCGATGGTTAGGGCAACGATCTACCAATCGTCTGAACCTCAGCCAAAATGTACTCAGCAGCTCATCATACTCCTGCTTGATTCTCGAAATTTCTTTCCTCAGTACATCCGTCTTAGTGGCTAGAAAGAAATAGTCCAAAAACAGCCTCTTGAGAGCACTCCATGAAGTGACAGAGTTAGGAGCCAAGCTTGAAAACCACTGGTTCGCTGCTCCTGACATGCTGAATGGAAAAGCCACCAACTTGAACTGATCTTCTGTGACACCAGCTGGTCTTTTCTGAACCTTACAAATCTTGATGAAATCGTTCAAGAAATTGTAAGGGTCTTCGTTACTCTTCCCATAGAACTTCGGAAGAACATTCAGTAGTGCAAGCTTTATCTCCACAGGGGTCGCAGCTTCTGGCAAAGAAATTGGTGTGGGAGGGTCTTCTTCACTATGCCCCGTTAATTCCCACATGTACGGATTGTCAGCATTGGGATCCGCCTCTCCTCTGTCCCCCATTACAGTATCGGGAATGGATTCAATCTCAGATTTGGATTCTGTCTCGGAAACAACCTCTGTTTGGCCAAACAGAGGGTCTGCGGCAGCTTTCAGCTTTCTCTCCCTGGCGAGTTTGTAATTCTTCCTAGCTGTCTTTTCAACTTCAGAATCAAATATCAATTCCTGCTCCGGAGACCTGGTCATATACCAATAACTAAAGAACAAAAAATTAGTAGCAAAATAAATAGAAATTAACTACCGTTCCCCGGCAGCGGCGCCAATTTGGTGAACGTCGTTTCACTCACAAATAATCTGCAAACTCTAATGATGAAATTAGTACAGTAGCAAGCAGAGTCGATCCCACGAGGAACGGAGAAAAATCTATAATAAAATACCTACTAATATAGAACACTTTTGGTGTAGCCACCACGCCTTAATTTTCAAATTTATTTAACAACTAATAATGCAACTATAAAATATGAAATAATAATGCAAACTAAAATATATAATTGTCTATAAAATATATGAATAAGGTAATCGGCTCGGAATAACTCACATTAGTTAAACATCGATCATAGGCGCAAAGATAAATCAATTCATATGCATCTATCAGTTATAGGAAAGTAAGTACGCTTAACCTCCCCAATTCTTTCGTACTTTATTGACAATTAACCAATTATAATTAATTAATTATTTCTCTTACCAAGATGCCTTCGGAAAGTATTCGCTGAACCAGATACACACCTCGATAACATTAAGAATGAAAAGAACCCGACATAGCAATTACCCAAGTATTCGCAAATAGTAACACACACTTAATTGTTCCCCATCTTGCTATTACAGTCTTAGCTAGTTAGCTGTTTTTCACAAGAACTCGCTACTTACTAACCCTTTCCAACAATTACATATTGGTAGAATTAGATAGCATTATCCAAATAATATTCAAGTGGATCAGGCTTAAATCTATCAAGAATAAAATAAACCAAGAACAATCAAGAACACATAAGAATAAATTATAAAACAATTAGGCCTCGCGATTCATAAACTAATGCTTGTTATTCCATGCCAATATATAAATTAGCTACTCATAATAATTATACTAAACAAATAAATAATATAAAAACAATACATATTTAATGAAATTCGATAAATAAGAGACAAATCAATCGAGCAAACCGTGTGTGGAATGCTTGACTCGTAAATTGATGAAAACAAATAATCTAATGACAGATTAATTATGCGCAGGAACCAAAGACTAGCATGGAAATCAATGCTAATGTCTCCATCTCCCCCCAAGATTACAAGTCTGCCTCCTTCCAAAATTCGGCCGTGTATATATATTTATATACACCAAATCAAAACCAAATCCAAATCAACTTCTAATTACTTTTCTTCTTATGGAAGAAATAAGAAAATAAGATAATATCTATTCTAATCCTAAATAACTAATTCCTACAATTAAGAAATTTCAAATGGAAGGAGATAATACAATCTTTATCAATATGGGCAGTGAATATCTTTAATTCTTCAAATCCAAATCTCTTCGATAATTCAGTTTTCACCCCATAACTTCAGCAATTCTGCTTTTGCCTCTCTTCCTCCATCCCTGGAAAAATGTCTTATAAAATAAGAACATTTTCCATTGGAGCACATCGCCTCATTAAAAACCTTAACCTGGAAAATCCAGTGGGAAAAAACCGTTGGTTAAGGGAAAAAGAGTACAATGTATAGCTCACTCTCAATTCTCCGCAATCAATGAATTCCTGCACCAAAAACACCTTAAAGTGCAAATTATATCTTAATAAAATCATAATAATCCCATCAAATATGAACACAATATAACACACATCAAATTGAATTAGCTAGTTTGAACAAAGACCAGGCGGATTTCATGGGTTCTCTGATGCAATCTATGGCAGTTTTGCAATCTGACTCTAGGGTAAAGTCCTAAATGCATTTCTGTCTAGCAAACATATAGCCATAGTATATTGCTAATAATTCTTCATCCAGGCTAGATGATGCCATTGAAGTCCTAATAAAGGATGAGATGAAGATGCCATTCTGATCTATGACTATTACTCCTAGTCCAACTCTATTACGTTGTTTAGACCATGATGCATCAACATTTATTTTGAGTCTAGATAAAGGTTTTATCCACCTTACTATGATCAGTTTCAGTTTAGGAGATGGTCCAGGTTTAGGAGTTAAAACCTATTGTGAACCAATACAAATCATCTAGATTAAAGCTCCTGACCGGTTTGTTATGAAAAGCAAGAAAGATGTCATGTTTGATCGACAGAATCATGACAGTTGTCTGCGGATTCAGGTTATAAAACAGGAATTTGTTTCTTACTTTCCATAAATACCAACATATACCAGATGGAATCATTATGATAAGCTCTCTGTGTGTGTGAAACCATATGAGTACCAAATAAAATCAGTCTATCCCATATAGAGTTAAAAACAGGCCAAGTCAGATTGAGTAAAACCTGAAAGTGATTCCATAACTCTATAGCCACTAGGCAGTCATTAAAAAAAGTGAAATAGAGTCACAATTGAAACACCATGGACATTTAGATGCAATAGTAATGCTTGAAACAATCACAATATCATCAAAATGGAGTATAGCATTTGAGAGCTTCCACATAAAATAGCAATCTTCTTAGGGAAATTCGAGTGCTAAACCTATTTGAAGGATCTCAGCTCGGTTCTTTCCTCATCAACTGTTGTGTAGGCAGTTTGAGTGTGAAGCATCCATTGTTTAAGGGTGTCCAAATCTGCATATCTTCTCTCATAGGATTTATCCTTGCCATCTGCAAAAATTGAATGGTATTAGAGGGTAAAAAATGCAGTTGAGAGATCATTTGTTGTTTCTGTAGAATGAACTCTGCAATGGTTATGGAAGAGTCCATACAAATGTCCTGATCTTGACAGTAGTCCTGGAGTGGTCCAAATCCAGTCCAATTTGAGGAGAAAACATTACGAGAACCATTTCCATGTATAACTTTGGAATTCTCTTCAGCAATGCAATTAATTAAAACAATCCTCTTCCGATTGCAGAGTTTCTTTTTTATTAGAGTTTCTTTTTGATTGGGAAATTGACCATAGGAACTTAGACTACAATGTTTTCCCCTGTTGGCATTTCCAACAGAGTTTAAGGGAGTATGTTGTGATGGTTTTCCTAAAGTCCTTTATTCCTAAGCCATTTTCAGATTTAGGACAGCAGACCTTTTCCCAGTTTTTCCACACTTTTTTGTCCCCTCATTTTTTACCCCAAAAGAAATAATTAAGTTTCTTTATTAGGGTTTTGATTACCTGACCAGGAGGTTTAAAAAATGTCAAGGTGTTGGGGAATGGAGAACATTACTGATTGGATGAGTATCATTTTCCCTGCCATGCGAATCCATTTATTTTTCCAGTTTTTTATCATACAATTAAATTAGTGGACTTAAATGTGATGACTTAAGTTTACCTGTGAAAATTGGGAAACCTAAATAAGTAAAAGGAAAGCCTCATTGAATTATACCTAGTTTAGCTTTTAGCATGTGAATATGAGAAGGCTTAGCTTTGCGACTGATGTTAAAACAACTTTTCTCATAGTTAATTTTCTTACCGGAAGTAGTTTAAAAAACTGACAGAAAGGCTTTAATTATTGTGAGTGTTTGCTTGTTAACTTGTAGAAAGCTGGCAGTGTTATCAACATAGGTTATATGAGAGACTGGGTTAGGTCCAAAGGGTAGTTTAAAATGTGTTAATTTACCATTTGAAAAGATGCACTTTAGGCTTCTTGAGAAAGATTATGAGAATATATTAAATAAATAAGAGATAGAGGATCTTCTTATTTAATTCCTCTAGCAGATTTAAAAAAGCCAGCTGGCATCCCATTTATAAGTATAGAAAAACATGCATAAGATAGGTTATTTACACTAGTGGAGACAACTTGATTAAAGACAGCCCACAAAGGTGATTCCCCGGCAAGTTTCGAAGTTGGAACTTATGTATATCGGCAGGAAATATTGATGGAAGGATGTTCAACAAAAAAAAAGGCAGTTTTCCAAGAACCGCCTTCTATAGATAACATTTAGAAGGCGGCTCTTCCAAACCGCCTTTAATCATTACCAGTTCTGAATGAGGAACATGAGTCCCGAACTCGGAACTCCTGAACTCCTTTTAACCAGAAATCTGATGTTTATTTTCCATTTTCACTCCCTCTCTAGCCCTCTCTCCCTTTCCCTCTCCAGCCTCTCTCTCTCTTTCCCTAAATCACCTCACCACCAGTGCCTCCTCCTCACGGTGCCACTGCCTCCACACGTTGCTTCCTTCGCCATGGCTAGCTTCATTGCGCCAGGGTTCGACTGTGCCTGGGCTCCTCTACCCTGCCAAGGGCTCTGCTGCTCCAAGGCTTCTCCACCCTTCTAAGGCTCCATCGCGCCATGGGCTCTTCTGCCGTGCCAAGGATCTGTCGCTCCTGGCCACCGCACACAGCCTCCTAATGCCCTTGGCCCGAGAGAGTTGTCGATCTCCTTTGTCCAGCATCGATCTCCTCTGCTCAGCATCGTGACTCCTCCACCGGCATCGAGTTCCTCCACCAGAGTCGTGCTTCTCCTCTGTCGACCGTAGGACTTCATTTTTTAATCTGTAAAAACTATGTTTTTGTTCTTCATTTCTTAGATTTGTAGAAAGTATGTTTTAGTTCTTAATTTTTTTAGATATGTAAAGAGTATGTTTTGGTTCTGTAATAATGTTTCGGCTAATGTTTAGATCTATAAAAATGTGTATTATTTTGTTATGTAATGAGTATTGTTTGGTTCTTTAAATTTTCCGATCTATTTCATTTGCGAGCTGCTGGAAACCTAGATTTCCAGTAGCCTTTTTTTTGGAATCTCAGGACTAGGTTCCGAATGAGGAACCTATTCCGAGCTCGGAACGCATTGAAAGGCGGTTCCTTCAACTTGGAAAAAACACAAAATAACATCCTTCCATTGTCCATTTTAAAGGCGGTTCTTAGAACCATCTTTGATCATGGACGATCAAAGTCAGGGACTTTGGTAGTCTGATAAAACCGTCTTTAATTGCCACACCCTCCACTAGTGTTAGAATCATTTGGATCAGGTTAGGATTGAAACCAAAATTTTCCAAGATAGAAGCTAGGAAATTCCAGTTAACCCTATCAAAGGCCGTTGCTTGTGTCTAACTTAATTGTGCAATTAGAGTTTGCTTGTTTAGTGTTCAAAATCTGGTCATCTATTGTAGGCAAATTACATTATCAGCTATCTCTCTATGTTTCATGAATGCAGATTGATTTTCAGAATTTAGTTTAGGCATTAGTGTTAGAAGTCTTTCAAACCTTATTAATGAAATTAGATAGACTAATTGATCTATAATCTGCAAAGGAGCTTGGTATCTCTTTTTTGGGGATTAAAACTATCAAAGTGCTAGAGATACCAGGAGGAATCCTCCTACCATTCATGAAGTTTTTAACATCTAAAATATCCAGTCCCACAATCTCCCAATTGTTTCTAAAGAAAGCAATTGTATAACCATCCGGACCTGGGAATCCATTTAGGTTTAGTGAAACGACAATGGACTTGATTTCCTCAAGTTCATGGGTCTTTAGTAGCATGGGGTTATCATCATCGGAGATGATAACCATCCGGACCTAGGAATCCATTTAGGTTTAGGAGCATGAGCAACAAACTACGTTCACTCGTCCAAATAATTGCCGCTATACGTACCAGTATAGATATTTCATGTATTTCCTTTAAAACGGAAGAGTATTTTCATTTTTCTTCAACGGTTAAATGAAACAAATGAAACATTTGTTCCCAATCATTGGTTTCAGGCAGGCCGTGAAATAACTTTTTTGGCAGATCCATGGGATTCTATTAGAGCTCGTGGAAGGAAACTGTTGTATTAATGTTTTGGCAATGAACTCACCGTCCTAACTATTTTTGCACTTGTCACTATTTATTTAGTCAAACTTTGTTATTTAGAAAAGTAAATTTCATGTAATGCATATAATAATATATTATTATATGTGATATTATTATAATCGTGTTAACATCTATTTTATAATATTATTTTTTCATCATTTTTATATATGCCTAATTAAAGATATTAATGGTCAAAATTAGTTCTGGTCAATCTGAAAAAGTTAAAATTTACAGAAATAGCTGGGACAGAGGGAATATATAATAATGAGAATAATGGATGGAGATGTCAAGACTATTACCACTGTAAATGAAAACATTCCACGACTTGATCAAACATTAAAGTGTTATGTTCGGGATCGGACCTATAATTAGGTCAATAACGAAGCTTAGAGATGCTGCTTTAAAAGCTTTGATTGATCGACTTTTATAATGAAGAATTGAAGAAGGACCCATCATCAACATCATGGGTTTATTGTTCAAGAGTGTCGAAGAACTGAAGATGTCATACTATACTCTTTTTTTCCACCAGTTTTTAATGAGGTAGTGTGATCACGGTGAACTATTGTAAAATTATTTCATTTTGAATTTTTAGTGAAGAGCTCGGCCATGTGGGCTTTGAAGAACTAATTTTTGAATCCAGTCCATTAGGGTTTCAAAAATATTTACTTTTATTCGGATTATAATAATATTTGGCAAGATTAGATAAGACAATATTTATCCAAGGTGTGTCTTGGAAGAATTTGGCCATATAGCTATTTATTTTAGGAATTTTCGTTATACATGGTTTTAGCTTTTTAAAGCTGTCATAAGTTCATTCAAATTCAATTCTGTTTGTGATTGGGGTTTGACACCTCGACCAAATAGTGTGGATACTTTTATTACAACATTTAGATATGTTGGTATGCCTTGAATCTGGCACTGTAATGGTGCATCTGGAGTTTTCTACTTTGAGGATTCAAGTCAAGGTGGAGATTTGTTGGTATGTCTTGAATCTGGCACTGTAATGGTGCATCTGGAGTTTTCTACTTTGAGGATTCAAGTCAAGGTGGAGATTTGTTGGTATGCCTTGAATCTGGCACTGTAATGGTGCATCTGGAGTTTTCTACTTTGAGGATTCAAGTCAAGGTGGAGATTTGTTGGTATGCCTTGAATCTGGCACTGTAATGGTGCATCTGGAGTTTTCTACTTTGAGGATTCAAGTCAAGGTGGAGATTTGTTGGTATGCCTTGAATCTGGCACTGTAATGGTGCATCTGGAGTTTTCTACTTTGAGGATTCAAGTCAAGGTGGAGATTTGTTGGTATGCCTTGAATCTGGCACTGTAATGGTGCATCTGGAGTTTTCTACTTTGAGGATTCAAGTCAAGGTGGAGATTTGTTGGTATGCCTTGAATCTGGCACTGTAATGGTGCATCTGGAGTTTTCTACTTTGAGGATTCAAGTCAAGGTGGAGATTTGTTGGTATGCCTTGAATACTGTAATAAGCCGCTTCTGCGACACTGGCCTGGGGGTCCGGGGGAAAATAACGGGGGTCTCGCTGCCCGGTCAGAATAGGAATCCTATTCCTATTAGGAATGGTAGTTCCTATTCCTATTAGGAATGGTAGTCCCTATTCCTATTAGGAATGGTAGTTCCTATTCCTATTAGGAATGGTAGTTATTTTCCTATTCCCAGTTTGTTAGGGTTTAGTAGAGACAATATATAAAGGGTCTCTCTTCTCTCTGTAAATCATGAATTCATGAATTCTGTTCCGCACTTAGATAGGTAGAAATCTGGCCAATTTCTTGGCGTCTGTAACCTGCTACCTATTATAGTGAATCTGTCTCCCGTGGAGGTAGCCAATCTTGGTGAACCACGTAAATCTTGTGTCTTGTTATTTTCGTTCATACTTTCTGTCCTTGAATCTGGCACTGTAATGGTGCATCTGGAGTTTTCTACTTTGAGGATTCAAGTCAAGGTGGAGATTTGTTGGTATGCCTTGAATCTGGCACTGTAATGGTGCATCTGGAGTTTTCTACTTTGAGGATTCAAGTCAAGGTGGAGATTTGTTGGTATGCCTTGAATCTGGCACTGTAATGGTGCATCTGGAGTTTTCTACTTTGAGGATTCAAGTCAAGGTGGAGATTTGTTGGTATGCCTTGAATCTGACACTGTAATGGTGCATCTGGAGTTTTCTATAATGGTGCATCTAGAGTTTTCTACTTTGAGGATTCAAGTCAAGGTGGAGATTTGTTGGTATGCCTTGAATCTGGCACTGTAATCGTGCATCTGGAGATCGATGACCATTACAGTGCCAGATTCAAGGCATACCAACAAATCTCCACCTTGACTTGAATCCTCAAAGTAGAAAACTCCAGATGCACCATTACAGTGCCAGATTCAAGGCATACCAACAAATCTCCACCTTGACTTGAATCCTCAAAGTAGAAAACTCCAGATGCACCATTACAGTGCCAGATGAGTAGACTTCGCCCTCCACTCCCGGGACTGCCCATAGAGCACCTAATCAGCTCTGATGTTCAGCAAGTCCAAACAATGTTGAAACTTGCTATGTGGAACAGGTTTGGTGAACATATCAGCGGGGTTGTCAGCAGTTCCCACTTTCTTCACCCTGATTCTCCTCTCACTCCTCAGGAAATGATATCTGACATCAATATGCTTGGTCCTCTCATGATGGACCTGATCCTTGGCTATGCAGATTGCACTCAAACTGTCACAATACACAGTAGCCTGATCATGATGTAGACCAAGATCACTAACCAGTCCTTTCAGCCATATTCCCTCCTTTGCAGCCTCTGTCAAAGCCATGTACTCTGCTTCCGTAGTAGACAACGTCACTGTAGGTTGCAAAGTCGCCTTCCAACTAACCACAGAACCTCCCAAAGTGAATACATAACCAGTCATCGATCTCCTCGTGTCAACATCACCAGCATAATCAGAATCCGAGTAACCTGTAACTAAGCACTCGGTATCACTTCCATAAATGAGACCCACATCAGACGTACCTCTAAGATACCTGAAGATCCTCTTCACAGCTTCAGCAGCAGTACCAGATATACTCCCAGTAAACTTGTCGATCTTCACGTTCAACCCAGACATCTTTCTCCCCGATCAGCCCCGATCTGATGAGCCCAGAATCCGATATACCCACTACGGATATCGCCAGAAAAAGAAACCGCTCTGATACCAGTTTGTTGTGCGGAATGGAGAAAGAACAGAAAGTATGAACGAAAATAACAAGACACAAGATTTACGTGGTTCACTAAGATTGGCTACCTCCACGGGAGACAGATTCACTATAATAGGTAGCAGGTTACAGACGCCAAGAAATTGGCCAGATTTCTACCTATCTAAGTGCGGAATAGAATTCATAAATTCTGTTCTGCACTTAGATAGGTAGAAAACTCCAGATGCACCATTACAGTGCCAGATTCAAGGCATACCAACAAATCTCCACCTTGACTTGAATCCTCAAAGTAGAAAACTCCAGATGCACCATTACAGTGCCAGATTCAAGGCATACCAACAAATCTCCACCTTGACTTGAATCCTCAAAGTAGAAAACTCCAGATGTACCATTACAGTGCCAGATTCAAGGCATACCAACAAATCTCCACCTTGACTTGAATCCTCAAAGTAGAAAACTCCAGATGCACCATTACAGTGCCAGATTCAAGGCATACCAACAAATCTCCACCTTGACTTGAATCCTCAAAGTAGAAAACTCCAGATGCACCATTACAGTGCCAGATTCAAGGCATACCAACAAATCTCCACCTTGACTTGAATCCTCAAAGTAGAAAACTCCAGATGCACCATTACAGTCACAATACACAGTAGCCTGATCATGATGTAGACCAAGATCACTAACCAGTCCTTTCAGCCATATTCCCTCCTTTGCAGCCTCTGTCAAAGCCATGTACTCTGCTTCCGTAGTAGACAACGTCACTGTAGGTTGCAAAGTCGCCTTCCAACTAACCACAGAACCTCCCAAAGTGAATACATAACCAGTCATCGATCTCCTCTTGTCAACATCACCAGCATAATAAGAATCCGAGTAACCTGTAACTAAGCACTCGGTATCACTTCCATAAATGAGACCCACATCAGACGTACCTCTAAGATACCTGAAGATCCTCTTCACAGCTTCAGCAGCAGTACCAGATGTACTCCCAGTAAACTTGTCGATCTTCACGTTCAACCCAGACATCTTTCTCCCCGATCAGCCCCGATCTGATGAGCCCAGAATCCGATATACCCACTACGGATATCGCCGGAAAAAGAAACCGCTCTGATACCAGTTTGTTGTGCGGAATGGAGAAAGAACAGAAAGTATGAACGAAAATAACAAGACACAAGATTTACGTGGTTCACCAAGATTGGCTACCTCCACGGGAGACAGATTCACTATAATAGGTAGCAGGTTACAGACGCCAAGAAATTGGCCAGATTTCTACCTATCTAAGTGCGGAACAGAATTCATGAATTCATGATTTACAGAGAGAAGAGAGACCCTTTATATATTGTCTCTACTAAACCCTAACAAACTGGGAATAGGAAAATAACTACCATTCCTAATAGGAATAGGAACTACCATTCCTAATAGGAATAGGATTCCTATTCTGACCGGGCAGCGAGACCCCCGTTATTTTCCCCCGGACCCCCAGGCCAGTGTCGCAGAAGCGGCTTATTACAGTATTCAAGGCATACCAACAAATCTCCACCTTGACTTGAATCCTCAAAGTAGAAAACTCCAGATGCACCATTACAGTGCCAGATTCAAGGCATACCAACAAATCTCCACCTTGACTTGAATCCTCAAAGTAGAAAACTCCAGATGCACCATTACAGTGCCAGATTCAAGGCATACCAACAAATCTCCACCTTGACTTGAATCCTCAAAGTAGAAAACTCTAGATGCACCATTACAGTGCCAGATTCAAGGCATACCAACAAATCTCCACCTTGACTTGAATCCTCAAAGTAGAAAACTCCAGATGCACCATTACAGTCACAATACACAGTAGCCTGATCATGATGTAGACCAAGATCACTAACCAGTCCTTTCAGCCATATTCCCTCCTTTGCAGCCTCTGTTAAAGCTATGTACTCTGCTTCCGTAGTAGACAACGTCACTGTAGGTTGCAAAGTCGCCTTCCAACTAACCACAGAACCTCCCAAAGTGAATACATAACCAGTCATCGATCTCCTCGTGTCAACATCACCAGCATAATCAGAATCCGAGTAACCTGTAACTAAGCACTCGGTATCACTTCCATAAATGAGACCCACATCAGACGTACCTCTAAGATACCTGAAGATCCTCTTCACAGCTTCAGCAGCAGTACCAGATGTACTCCCAGTAAACTTGTCGATCTTCACGTTCAACCCAGACATCTTTCTCCCCGATCAGCCCCGATCTGATGAGCCCAGAATCCGATATACCCACTACGAATATCGCCGGAAAAAGAAACCGCTCTGATACCAGTTTGTTGTGCGGAATGGAGAAAGAACAGAAAGTATGAACGAAAATAACAAGACACAAGATTTACGTGGTTCACCAAGATTGGCTACCTCCACGGGAGACAGATTCACTATAATAGGTAGCAGGTTACAGACGCCAAGAAATTGGCCAGATTTCTACCTATCTAAGTGCGGAACAGAATTCATGAATTCATGATTTACAGAGAGAAGAGAGACCCTTTATATATTGTCTCTACTAAACCCTAACAAACTGGGAATAGGAAAATAACTACCATTCCTAATAGGAATAGGAACTACCATTCCTAATAGGAATAGGAACTACCATTCCTAATAGGAATAGGATTCCTATTCTGACCGGGCAGCGAGACCCCCGTTATTTTCCCCCGGACCCCCAGGCCAGTGTTGCAGAAGCGGCTTTTTACAGTATTCAAGGCATACCAACAAATCTCCACCTTGACTTGAATCTTCAAAGTAGAAAACTCCAGATGCACCATTACAGTGCCAGATTCAAGGCATACCAACAAATCTCCACCTTGACTTGAATCCTCAAAGTAGAAAACTCCAGATGCACCATTACAGTGCCAGATTCAAGGCATACCAACAAATCTCCACCTTGACTTGAATCCTCAAAGTAGAAAACTCCAGATGCACCATTACAGTGCCAGATTCAAGGCATACCAACAAATCTCCACCTTGACTTGAATCCTCAAAGTAGAAAACTCCAGATGCACCATTACAGTGCCAGATTCAAGGCATACCAACAAATCTCCACCTTGACTTGAATCCTCAAAGTAGAAAACTCCAGATGCACCATTACAGTGCCAGATTCAAGGCATACCAACAAATCTCCACCTTGACTTGAATCCTCAAAGTAGAAAACTCCAGATGCACCATTACAGTGCCAGATTCAAGGCATACCAACAAATCTCCACCTTGACTTGAATCCTCAAAGTAGAAAACTCCAGATGCACCATTACAGTGCCAGATTCAAGGCATACCAACAAATCTCCACCTTGACTTGAATCCTCAAAGTAGAAAACTCCAGATGCACCATTACAGTGCCAGATTCAAGGCATACCAACAAATCTCCACCTTGACTTGAATCCTCAAAGTAGAAAACTCCAGATGCACCATTACAGTGCCAGATTCAAGGCATACCAACAAATCTCCACCTTGACTTGAATCCTCAAAGTAGAAAACTCCAGATGCACCATTACAGTGCCAGATTCAAGGCATACCAACAAATCTCCACCTTGACTTGAATCCTCAAAGTAGAAAACTCCAGATGCACCATTACAGTGCCAGATTCAAGGCATACCAACAAATCTCCACCTTGACTTGAATCCTCAAAGTAGAAAACTCCAGATGCACCATTACAGTGCCAGATTCAAGGCATACCAACAAATCTCCACCTTGACCTGAATCCTCAAAGTAGAAAACTCCAGATGCACCATTACAGTGCCAAATTCAAGGCATACCAACAAATCTCCACCTTGACTTGAATCCTCAAAGTAGAAAACTCCAGATGCACCATTACAGTGCCAGATGAGTAGACTTCGCCCTCCACTCCCGGGACTGCCCATAGAGCACCTAATCAGCTCTGATGTTCAGCAAGTCCAAACAATGTTGAAACTTGCTATGTGGAACCGGTTTGGTGAACATATCAGCGGGGTTGTCAGCAGTTCCCACTTTCTTCACCCTGATTCTCCTCTCACTCCTCAGGAAATGATATCTGACATCAATATGCTTGGTCCTCTCATGATGGACCTGATCCTTGGCTATGCAGATTGCACTCAAACTGTCACAATACACAGTAGCCTGATCATGATGTAGACCAAGATCACTAACCAGTCCTTTCAGCCATATTCCCTCCTTTGCAGCCTCTGTCAAAGCCATGTACTCTGCTTCCGTAGTAGACAACGTCACTGTAGGTTGCAAAGTCGCCTTCCAACTAACCACAGAACCTCCCAAAGTGAATACATAACCAGTCATCGATCTCCTCGTGTCAACATCACCAGCATAATCAGAATCCGAGTAACCTGTAACTAAGCACTCGGTATCACTTCCATAAATGAGACCCACATCAGACGTACCTCTAAGATACCTGAAGATCCTCTTCACGGCTTCAGCAGCAGTACCAGATGTACTCCCAGTAAACTTGTCGATCTTCACGTTCAACCCAGACATCTTTCTCCCCGATCAGCCCCGATCTGATGAGCCCAGAATCCGATATACCCACTACGGATATCGCCGGAAAAAGAAACCGCTCTGATACCAGTTTGTTGTGCGGAATGGAGAAAGAACAGAAAGTATGAACGAAAATAACAAGACACAAGATTTACGTGGTTCACCAAGATTGGCTACCTCCACGGGAGACAGATTCACTATAATAGGTAGCAGGTTACAGACGCCAAGAAATTGGCCAGATTTCTACCTATCTAAGTGCGGAACAGAATTCATGAATTCTGTTCTGCACTTAGATAGGTAGAAAACTCCAGATGCACCATTACAGTGCCAGATTCAAGGCATACCAACAAATCTCCACCTTGACTTGAATCCTCAAAGTAGAAAACTCCAGATGCACCATTACAGTGCCAGATTCAAGGCATACCAACAAATCTCCACCTTGACTTGAATCCTCAAAGTAGAAAACTCCAGATGCACCATTACAGTGCCAGATTCAAGGCATACCAACAAATCTCCACCTTGACTTGAATCCTCAAAGTAGAAAACTCCAGATGCACCATTACAGTGCCAGATTCAAGGCATACCAACAAATCTCCACCTTGACTTGAATCCTCAAAGTAGAAAACTCCAGATGCACCATTACAGTGCCAGATTCAAGGCATACCAACAAATCTCCACCTTGACTTGAATCCTCAAAGTAGAAAACTCCAGATGCACCATTACAGTGCCAGATTCAAGGCATACCAACAAATCTCCACCTTGACTTGAATCCTCAAAGTAGAAAACTCCAGATGCACCATTACAGTGCCAGATTCAAGGCATACCAACAAGATAAGTAAGTAAAATAAATCCTCTTTGTAAGACTTTCTTTTGAAAGTTATTTTGTAAAAATTTAGAGACCCTCAACAGATTTTCATTTTCTCCTAAAAGTTCAGTAAAGCATATCAAAGATAAACCATGCAGTGAAACTCTCTTATAAAGATAAAGATGCGTAGGTAATTTTTGAATGAAATTCAATAGTAGATATACAAGGTACTGAAGTGGCTTTTGTAAATACGCACCCTAACTTATAATTTGCACGGCATTGCATAAACCTTTCTTGCATGCTATTGCATAATACACACCATAATATAACATGCACCATAATAAAATCTATACGTCTATCTCACAATATATATAATGTTAATTACCACCCTATATAACTCACAAATTTAAATATAACTTATACGTCCATTTCACAATACCATGTTAATTACTACTTTACATACCTCATAAATCATAATATAACCTATACGTCTAGGTGCCATTACCATATTAGTTACATCCACAAGTTTGCAAATTACTCAAGGCAGATTTACACTGATAAATTTAATATTATAATATATTTATATATATTAAATAAATTATAAATTTAAAATTACAATAAATTTGAGTCGAGTGTTATCGATGCAACTTTCTTTTTTTCTTTATATACCTACATTATTTTTTATATAAAATAAAATAATGTAAATTTAAAATTGAAATAAGTTTGGTTGGACTATTATATTACTTTTCTTTATTAATGTCATTTTCTATAAAACCACAAAAACCTCCATACATAAATTCAAACTCAGTCACATGCACATTTCTCACCAAAGCTTTTTCTCCGTGTGTAGAAATAAGGGTAATCATTGACCCGCGGCGATTGACTGGCGGAGCCCGTATTGTCACTGTTTATATTAATATTCCATAAATTGCATTGAAACACTGCAACATTATTTTCCCCTAAAAGGCACTATTCCTCGCCCGCTGGGCCCCGATCGCAACGACACCACACCCATAACCGAGGAGGTAAATCACAGCACTCCCAGCGGTTAAGTACATGGTGCTCGAACGTTCTCGGTGGGTACAAGGAGTCCCCCCACTGGGAAAACCTCCACACTGTGCCTGCCAAGGTTCGAACCCCTCCCCATAAAAATGGAATTACATACCCAACCACTTGGACAATCGCATGGACGTGCAACATTATTTTCTAGATTTCCCAAATGCGGCGCTGCGATTCTGGCCAGAAATATATGATATTCAATGTTTTCTTTGGTTTTTCGGAAATAGCCAATTTATTTTTTATAATATAAAAGGTCTGTAACAACACGAAAGCCAACTTATAAGAAAAGAAGAACACATGCTGTGGCTTCTGAGGTCGGAGAAGGGTGGCTATGTACCAGGAAATGTGTGCCTACGTTCTTCAACTGGTCCCTCTCCCTCCTGCATGCGCATCTATAACCTTTCTTATAAGAAAAGTGTTTCTATTTCCTTAACAGCATGCCTCAATTTAATTGGGATAACTGTTTGAGAATCTTGTATTCACAGTTGATAAAGTATTTATTTAGTATATAATATTGTGGATCATTTTTACGTATTTTAAATTGATTTGATTTTATGATAGAAGTATGTGAACATTACAAAAATTTAAAAATATACTCCTTCCATTTTGTTATAAATTATTTTTTTTAGAGTCAAATTTTATAAACTTTGGCCCTAAATATATATCAATCAATATATCATGTGATATCTTGTTAGATTCATTTTAACATTTATTTTCTGACTATCAATTTTTTATGTAACACTATTATAGGTAACTAGAGATATTTACTGTCAAACATGCTTATTGAACACGATAAAAGAGGGAGTCGTACAATAACGGATCTACAATTATAATAGGGGGATGCTTAGTTAATAGTATATAGAGATATGCATGAATATTGTTGAGTTGATTTTCACAAACCTAATGCATAAATTAAATTGATATTTCTGGTTAGTATATAATAGTTCTTAGAGTAAACTTCTTTTATGGCCCCTTATTTATATGTCACGATCTTCCATCTTTGGCCCTTTATTTCTTTCTTTTTTTTAAATATTTTTAGTCTCTCAACTTATATAGGGCTGGATTTTGAGGGGATAAAAGTGTTCAAAAAATGACCACAACTCAGCAACTATGTGAGTTGAGGAGTCAAATGTGTTCATCAAAATAATAGGGGACCGAATGTGGAAGATCGTTATAGTTAAGAGGTCACTAAAATAGTTTACTCTAGTTTTAAAGTTAAACTTCAATACTTGAAATGTGGAAAGCATGGAACTTGTGTACTTGTATATTTGTCACACCCTACAGTTGAGTGTGAGGAGATCATAAATTACATTGCATCATTAGTCAAGTGGTTGAGTGACAAATTAAGTACTGTAATAATTATGTGTTCGAGTCCTAATAGTCGTGTGGTGAAAAACAATTTATAAGAGGGTTATTTGTGAATGCCAGGCCTTGAATACCAGGTGGTCGGATCTCTTACTAATTGATCACATGACCTTATCACTCTTTTATTACTTTAATCAGAGGATCTAACCATCAGGTGATCGGATCTTTTACTCCCTAAACTATCCTTAGAATGAGAAATCCTTTTCCTCCAAGAATTACATATTCACGAGAGTGCAAGGTTTTTTAATACAAGCGTGTAGTGTTTGTAAATTGTAAAAGTCGTTGGTTTAGTACTCGTGACTTTTCTCAACAAGCATTACCAATACTCTGGCTTTGTAGATTAGAGTGTTGAAAGATCTATCTCACATCGATTTTTTACAAAGATAATGACTTAATTATAAGGTGTTGGGTCACCTCCATTTAGTACCAATTGATTTTAAGATGGAAGTTGTAGAAAATAAGGGTAATAATTGTGTGTTGTATTCATGAATTCATGTTACATTATATAGTAGTACATGATACCTATACAAGCTAGGAAAGGTAATAGAATACAATTACATCTACAATTATGGTAAGAATACAATTCTAATTCCTTAACACTTCTCCTCAAGTTGGAGCATGGGGATCGGAAATGCCCAACTTGCCAAGTAAAGAATGGAACTGGTTACATCCAAGAGCTTTAGTGAACAAATCCGCAGGTTGGTCTATCGTACGGATATGTTGAGTAACAATTGTGCCCGATTGAACAAGATCCCAGATAAAATGACAATCAACTTCAATGTGCTTTGTGCGTTAATGAAAAATTGGATTGGCCGCTATGTGAAGAGCGGATTGACTGTCACAAAACAATTGCATAGAAGAGGAGTGCAAAACCCCTAAGTCCTTCAGTAAAGACTTAAGCCATAACAACTCACAGCAGGTAACTGCCATAGCACGATACTCCGCTTCAGCAGAAAACTGAGAAACAGTAGGTTGCTTCTTAGTTTTCCAAGAAACTGGAGAGCCACCAATCATAACAAAATAACCAGAAAGAGAACGCCTAGTAATCGGGCATGCAGCCCAATCCGAATCACAATAAGCAGTCAATTGTAAAGTACTACGAGAAGAGAGAAATAAACCTTGACCAAGATGACTCTTCAGGTAGTGCAACACACGAACAACAACTTTCCAGTGAGGAACACAAGGAGACTTCATGAATTGCGCAAGAGTATGAACTGAATAACTAAGTCCAGGATGAGTAATAGTCAGGTATATCAGACCCAAGCATCGATACTGCTCTGGGTCATGGTAGGTTGGACCTTCAACACGTGCCAAATCATGCTGTTGCTCCATCGGAAAAATCAATTGGTTTAGAAGCAGATAAACCTGTATCGGATAAGATGTCCAAAGCATATTTCCTTTGCGAAAGAAACATCCCCTCCGGTCTTCTAGCAATCTACATGCCGAAAAAATAATTAAGGAGACCAAGATCTTTCATATGGAAACAAGAACTCAAGTATTTTTTGAGCTCAGAGATGAGAGAAGAAGAGCTACCAGCTATAACCAAATCATCCACGTAAACTAGAACATGTAAAGAAACTGATCCACGAGAAAAGACAAATAGAGAGTAACCGGCCTTACTCTAAACAAAACCAAATGCTCGTAAAGCCTAAGCCAATTTAGCAAACCAATTCCTGGGAGCTTGATGAAGACCATAAAGAGATTTTTGAAAGTGACAAACTTGTCCATGTGGCATCACATAGCCAGGCGGGGGCCGCATAAACACTTCCTCATGCAAATCACCATGCAAGAAAGCATTGTGGACATCCATCTGATGGAGTTCCTAACCACGAATGACTGCAAAAGACAGGAACAAATGAACAGAACTCATCTTCGCAATCGGAGCAAAGGTCTCAGTATAATCAATTCCTTCCACCTGGCGATTCCCAAGAACCTCTAGGCACGCCTTATGATGTTCAATAGTACCATCAGAACGAAACTTTGTCTGGTAGACCCATTTACACCCAATGACTTTTTTATTCAAAGGCAGAGAAGCCAAAGTCCATGTCTGATTTCTCTCTAGCACAGTAAGTTCCTCTGTCATAGCAGCTCGCCAATGAGCATGCTGGGAAGCCTCAGAATAAGTAGTGGGATCTGTACTAGATGTTACGGCACCCAAAAATCTAGAATGCATACTAGAAAAATTATCACAGTTTACATAATCAGTAAGAGGGTAGAGAACACCTGAGGAAAGTTATGATGCATGAGGGAACAAAGTTAAGGGGGGGGGGGGGGTCTTCAGTAGTAAGGGCACATGCATAATCATCACAATCATAATCTGCCAAGTAAGATGGCGGTCGGCGAGAATTAGATTTGGTAAGATTAGAAAAGACAATATTCATTCAAGATTTATCTTGAAGAATATAGTCATTTATTTTAGGTAGTGTAGTTAAATATGGTTTTAGCTTATTAAAGTTACCATAATCCTTTTCAGTTTCTTGTTTGTATTTTTGAAGACCATACCTATGTACTATAAATAATGGTGGCTTTCAACATTAATTTTTACCTGACCATTTTTATCAATCCAAATACAACCTTTTGAGTTCATACTCTTTGCTTGCGAGCTATTCCATTGTTGCTTAACCCCGAGAGCTAGTTAAGTATCAATAAACCTTGTAATCTGATCCTGAGGGATAATTAGAGAGCAAGTCGAAGTTAAGCGTACCCCAAGGGCTAGACTCCTAAATTTCACGCGGCATTCAAGGGTTTACGAGTTCCTTTGTTTTGTCAAAGATCTTAATTCCGCAATCCAGATTCTTCGCTTTGATACCAACTGATATGAATCCCCTTGCAAAGAATCTGGATTGCGGAATTAAGATCTTTAACAAAACAAGGGAACTCGCAAACCCTTCAATGCCACACGAAATTCAAGAGTCTAGCCCTCAGGGTACCCTAACTTCGACTTTCTCTCTAACTAGCCCTCATGATCAGATTACAAGGTTTATTGATACTTAACTAGCCCTAGGGGTTAAGCAAAAATGGAATAGCTCGCAAGAAAAGAGTATAAACTCAAAAGGTTGTATTTTGATTGATAAAAATGGTCAGGTAAAAATTAATGTTGAAAGCCACCCCTATTTATAGTACATAGGTATGGTCTTCAAAAATACAAACAAGAAACTGAAAAGGATTATGACAGCTTTAATAAGCTAAAATCATATTTAACTACACTACCTAAAATAAATGACTATATTCTTCAAGATAAATATTGAATGAATATTGCCTTTTCTAATCTTACCAAATATAATTCTAATCAAATCAGAACTGAATATTCTAACACCTAAAATAAATGCATGACCGAAACATTAATTTTTCCAAGGCCAACATGGCTGAATTAATGAGCCTTATTCTAAAATAAAATAAATGATCACACTACCTCATTAAAAAATCCAATGGGAAAAAGAGTATAGTGTTATCTTCTAAAAATTCTAATAAATAAAAAAAATAACTAAAGAAACCTAATTTGTATCATTCCCTCCGAGGTCGAAAATTTTAATCCTTGAAACGTGAACAATCTTCAAAAGTAACTGTAGATCAACGTCCCAAGCCATCCCTGTGAAGAACTGCTAATAAAGAGGTGACGAAACGCTGACTAGGCAGTGACTGGATGCTAATGTGGCAATAACTCGTGAGATTAAGAGAACTGGAGAGGAACTTGAGATGAATTCAATAAATCAGGATAAAATGACCAACTCATGAGTTATTGAACAGCTCACGAGTTAAAGAGGTGGATTGACTGTTTCGCACGTGAAGGACACGCGCTTCAAAAGTGTTCTGTGCGTAGGCCTCACGCTCTCTGTTGTGAGTTCGCGCGTGAAGACCACGCGCTGTCTTCTTCTTCGCGTAGTTTTCTGTGGCGGTGCTTGACCGGAATCAAAAGATTGTCATTGGTGACAAAGAGAACAAATAGAGCAGGTCCGATAGGTGTCGACACGAATATGTGGAGATGAAGACTTGAAGACCGGCGGTGATGGATCTGAGGCTGACGGAACGCTGAACGACAATGGTGATTCAGTCGGAGAAACATCGCGATTGGAGCTGCAATTGATGGCGAGAAGAACGGCGGTAGGTTAGATCTGTGGAGGTCGACGAGCAGACTTGGTGGCTGAAGACGGTTGGTCGGAGACGATCGACGTTGCAGCGGACGGAGAGAAACGGCGGTGCGGAGGCAGGTTTTCAGAGCTGATGAAGATGAACGGAGTTGCCAGAGATGTGGTTTACCGATGGTGGTGAAGATGACTGGCGGCGGAAGCGATATGAATTTTTTTTATTTTAAAAAAAATAAACTCAAACAAAACTTGAAATCCCTGTTGATGAACTTGTCCAAGGATCTTTTTCTTTACTCTGATACCAACTGATATGAATCCCCTTACGAAGAATCTGGATTGCGGAATTAAGATCTTTGACAAAACAAGGGAACTAGCAAACCCTTCAATGCCGCATGAAATTCACGAGTCTAGCCCTCGAGGCACGCCTAACTTCGACTAGCTCTCTAACTGGCCCTCAGGATTAGATTACAAGGTTTATTGATACTTAACTAGCCCTTGGGGTTGAGCAACAATGGAATAGCTCGCAAGCAAAGAGTATGAACTCAAAAGGTTGTATTTTGATTGATAAAAATGGTCAGGTAAAAATTAATGTTGAAAGCCACCCCTAATTATAATACATAGGTATGGTCTTCAAAAATACGGACAAGAAACTGAAAAGGATTATGGCAGCTTTAATAAGTTAAAACCATAATTAACTATACTACCTAAAATAAATTACTATATTCTTCAAGATAAATCTTGAATGAATATTTCCTTATCTAATCTTACCAAATCTAATTCTAATCAAATCAGAACTGAATATTCTAACACATAAAATAAATGCATGACCGAAACATTAATTCTTCCAAGGCCAACATGACTGAATTAATGGGCCTTATTCGAAAATAAAATAAATGATCACACTACCTCATTAAAAAACACAATGGGGAAAAAGTATAGTGTTATCTTCTAAAAATCCTAATGAATAAAGTAATGCGGCTATTACAAGAAATTTGAACCAGGGTTCCAATCAAAAGTTTGGGCTCAAATCAAGTTAAACATTTGGGCCTTAAACCTACAATTCACATTTAACTAATAACACATCAAGTTAAAAATAAATAACATCAAATAAAAACTCCAAACTATCAAATTAAATAATTATCCAAAAATAGACATCAAACTAAAATAGTTAAACATCAAATAAAAACGCTAAAAATACACTAAATTATAGTTAAACATCAAAGTAAATTCTAATTTACAGATGTAAAGTGATTCGTATCATTTTATGTATATTACCGATGAACAAGTAACTTTAATATTTTTTTATGAAAGACATGAAACATCAAACATTGATAACTCAAAATAGAATTAATTAAATGAACCATCATCGGCGCGACAAAAACATATAAAATTAGCATATATAAGTGGTAAAATTTAACTTGAAGTTTTACGTTAGCATGTGAAAATGTCAATCGCCAACCATCAAACATCATTCATTACAAAAGGGTTCAAATGCCCTAAAAAATTGCTAACATAAAAACTGAAAAAATTCAGATCAAGCTAAATCATCAACACCAATCAAGCTCCCTTCGCCGCTGGCTTTTTTACAAACTTTTCTTCTCGTACTGGTTTAGAAGAGGATAACTCTCATACTCCATCAACACAAAGTTCAAAGGTCGACTACCGTTCTCTATCCAAGGGAACATGTTCAGAGCATGGTTCCTCATACCATTTTATTATTTACTCATTAATGGTATCGTAGAGCTGTGACATGGAAAATATTCATGCAAAATAATATAGATCACATAAAGTAATAAAAACTTTAATATCTAAAATTAAAACATCACAATAGCACACATAACATCACTGCCAACTACGTTGAGAAACATCGCATACAATATATAAAGCATCAATTTAATATTTTAAAAACATAAACAACACACACTAAAATATCAAAACAAGAAAATTGAACATCAGTTGCATACTTGAACATAAAAACACCACAAGTATCAAACACTGAAATTAAAACATTACACCTACAGAGATAACAATACTTGAAGCTTAAACATAAAAGATCAAATACAAAATCAAAAACATCAACCGCGGTATCTAAAACACCATAGCTGAAAAAGAAGAAAACTTATGATCCTGCTTCCTTCTTGATTGCAGCATAGCAGGACATTTAGCCTGAAGTAGCTACTTTAGTACAACACATACAACGGTACTCCATGTATATGCACCGGTAATAGTACCGTTGTTGGGTACTTAGAAAAAAATCTAACTTTGCTCTTGGGTCTTTTAATAATGGTTATTAAAAGTAGGCAAACGCAACTATTTTTTTCATTTACCTACACTAGTATGTGGCCGTAATTACCAGTGTAAAAAAATCCTGAGTGCCATAAATACTAAACAGCAACACACTTTCACAAACCAAGTTTGGTATCTCTCACCCTCTAGCATTGCCTTTGAAGGCATATCAATTGAAATATGACAACGGTACCGATAGAATCAAGTAAAACACTTAAATTCCTTTTCTACATGATCAACTGACCCTGGAATCTCAACTACATTCATATAACATTTGATATCATGACTAACTTGAATTGCATGCAAGGTGTTTGATAAAATGCTTCAAAGTGTTTTTTTTTAAATAACACATAAATCCAATTTGAAAAGGATACGCCAATCATCATCTCCCTCTCTGCCAAATGCATCGTTGCACACTTACCCGGATGGTAACTTTGTGTCCAAGAAGGCTAGGTTGGTATATGAATCATACAAAGGATGCCATCATCACCTAGAGAGAGGAATAGAGGCATCTTCACCATTCGAACAAACAGTCTGCACGCTTAGGTGGGAAAATTCTGTGAGACTCCACAACCATTCAACCTAAGCATCGTAAGTGAGTTTTATGCGAACTTGAGGTGCAGCCAAAAGCTCAGTCAAGTGTACAGTAGATGAAAAATTGTCCCTGTCATGCTAGAATCTATAAAAGATTAGTTTCTCAATGTTCCAAACGATGAGAACAAGTTTCTCGCACTCTATATTGACAGTGGCGACTGCTATTATCTAAAAGATCCAATTGGGAAGGAGATCGTTGGGAATGTAACTAGGAAAGGTATCGACATAGATGAGCTGATCAAACCAGGTTGGAGAAAAATACCGAAGAAGACTCTATCTCCAGAAATGAATGGGTGGTATCATTTCGCGATGTGTAGAATAGACCCGGTAACTGTGAACGCGGAAGTTCACAAAATTCACCTAACCTTATTGTATACAATAAAGAAGAAACTTTGATGGAGTGTTGGTCATCGAATTTGTATCATGTTGAAGGCAGAATGGGATAAGATGGGGCCATATGGTTTCTGCAGTATTATCTCGCCCCTTTGTTCAAGAGGGGGAGTTAATGCCCATCCACATGACGTTTATGGGTAACCAATGGGTAAGATTTGTGTGGAATTTTTTCTAAAAACAACCATTTGACATGCCTGTCCCTACCATTGAATCCGGAGTCGCAGCCTTGGAGGTCGGTGTACAGAACTTTCTTAAAGAATCAAAGTATCAGAGAACCTAGTTCGACCACATGACCAAGGTTATGAATTATCAATTTCTTGATGTCGTGACAGCTGCTGGAGATTTCCATACCTTATGTATATACAATTCAGAGGACATGGATGTGTGTACAAGTACCTGTGATGGGGATGGAATAGGAGAAGATGATGATGTGGAACCATTTTCTCGGTACTATATGAAGAAAACCTGTATTAATTTACCAAAATTTTAATTTCGTACCACCCCCATACTTTGTTGCAGTTAGATTATCTAACACTTGCATATTTATTAGAATCTAATTCATTCTAGCATAAATAACTTGGGCAATGATGGGTCGAATTAGTGATTTTATAATCTTTGTGGTTTACTTTTTTCAGGTAAAATTACCTACTAACAAAAAAGTTATGTCTAAAATGTTATGAAAGCTTAATTATACTACATGGATGGTTAGAATACAAAAAATTGTACAATTCAGAGCTATGGAGGTTCCCCATATAAATTTTGGGGCCATAGTGTAATTTGGGTAATATAGTGCAAACAATCAATGTTAGTTTTACAGGTCCTTCCGTGCACTCGTTGGGGGTAGAAACGTATGAACATAATAGTAATGTATTGAATTACATTTTATTACTGCCAATTTTTATTTTGACGCTTCCAAGATTCTTAGAGGGACAAAAGTGCAAAAAATAAAAGGTTTACTCGTACATCGAAATTGAAATTCGCTTGAACTGGATGGTACTCCAAACATCCATATTGTATTTCCAAGCTACACAATTGGGGAAATTGATGGGTTGGACCCTATAGTGAGTTTGGGAGATAATCGGTTACACATTGAAACGTTGAAGAAAATCTTTACCGGTTACTCTAGAACATGTACAAGCTCTTTCGGTCAATTCACCACCAGGACACAATTATGTTGCAATTATGATTTAAGCATAGAATATTGAATTTGGTACTATATATAGTTTCCGAACATGTGGTATACATATGTCACATTCGGGGGACCTAATTGCAAGAAACAAATATTAACAAGTTTTAGAGTCGTATTTACCTTGGAGGTCCACAAACAAGACTTATTAAGTATGGTGCATTATAAAATCGTATTCGGATCCATGGAATAGTGGTCGACGGGGTCAAAGTGAAAATTTTACAAAATGTAAGAATGCTAATTGATTTCATCGTACGGGGCCCATGCTTTGTCAAAATTACATTGAAACAACTAATAGGATGTCTAATTAAGAATCAATTTTCTTAATTAGAGTGGGTAAAAAATATGTGGGGGGGGGGGAATACAAAAAAATGTATTCAAGGCATTGTGTACAATATACACCGGTATTTTTTTGACAATACCAATGTATGATTCAAATTGTTTTGGTGTGAACTGAAAAAAAATTTGAACTTTCAATTTCGTCAATGGTGGGAATTTTTGTACACCGGCATTGGTCTCAATAGCACCAGTATATGTACCGGTGCTGGATACATAGAAAACCTTTGGGCAATATGCTCTCAGGTAGTATTTTTTTCAATTAAATGAATAAAAGTAGCCGAGCCCAATTGCTTTTATCATTTATTTACACCGATACCCTTACCATTTACACCGGTATTACTACTGGTGCTAGATACTTAGGAAAAACTTCTTGCCTTTACTCTCAGATTCCAAAAAAAGAGTTAAAGCAGTTGCGGGAAGCTGCTTTTCATCTCATTTTTACACCGGTACGCATTTTTTTTGCACTGGTAGTTTTGCCGGTCCTGGATACGTAGAAATTCTGACATGGTATATACTTATGAGCCGGTATTATCCATATTTTTGGTGTAATAAAAGCGGATATATATAAAAAAAATGGGACATTTAAACGAGCATAAACGCCCTCTCCTCATCAAATCCCATCAGTTTTTCACCAAAACTGCCCTTCACTCTTCCTCCCTTCAATTTCCACTACAATTAACCACCATAAATCCTCATCAATCATCATAACTTCCCATAACTTCCAACTATCTTTGCTATAAGAAGTTGAAGAGCCCACAACCCTTGCCCAACTACAAGAGAAAGAAGAACTTCACCACAATCACCAATTTCGCCTATTTGGGCATTCAAGTAGAGGAAGTTTGTCCATTTTTGTTGCATCGGTGAAGGTTAGCAATCTTTGTTTACTTATCTACAGGCTTCCATATCAAACTTTTGTGAAAGAATCATTAATATTGATATGCCCAACTCATGTTTGACAAAATGCCTCAATAACATAAAACATGTTATTGAAGAAAACCCAAAATGAAGGCCTTGTGTGGTATGATTATACAAATTTGGGGATCTCGAGATATATGATTTTTGTTGAAATATATTTGGTTATCTGATGTGGTGGTTTGTGATCATGTTGGTAGTACATAAGAGAAGATTGTACATCTTGGTTCTATGCCATAAGGGTTGCCTGTGTGACACTTTTTTTGTTGTTCAAGTTTTATTATTGGCTAACTTATAGTAGTATGAAGCGCGCTTGTTTGTCCATGTTCTATCAATGACGTTGTATGTTCATGTTTTATCAATGTTGTTTTTCAGTACGTATTATTGGGTATCATTTTGTGAGGTCAATAGGTTAGTTGACTTATAAAGTTAACAATTATCTACTCTATTGTCGTAGATACCACCAAAAATGGTGAAGTTAAACACGAAGAGGAAGAGACCGGTAGCAAACAAGAAGGAGGAGGTTAATGCTACAGAGGTCGATGTGGCTGAACAAGAACCACCTCAAAAAAAATCCCATTGTAAATACACATTGAGGAAGAAGCACCATCAAAACATGAATAAACTAGTGCAGAGATAAATGAACCCGCTCCACATTGAGATAGAATGAAAGGGATGTTGAGGGAGATGATGTGGGGGAGTCGGTTGCCAAAACACCAGTTGGCAAGGGAAAGAGAAAAAGCACCAGAAAATCATGAGCGACTATTAATAAAGAGGATAATGACTTGTCCAAGGAAGGGGGAAAACAATGAGAGGGATTCGACAAGTTTGAGATTAAATGTTGGATGGGGAGATATGGAACTAGTACGTGTCAATCAGTAATGTTGGAAAAGAAGAACAAGCCCATCCCTGTGGCGTTTGAGTTCCGTAGGAAAGAGGTAGTTTGCACTAAGAACTAGACAATGTGGATGACTTATGACAATTTTGCATTTTGATGCCGTGTCAAATTTGGCAGTAGCGAACACTGGTGCAATGTGTTGGAAGATTTAAAGGAAGAGTTGTGGAAGGATGTTTGGTAAGATACTTGACACTGGAAGTGCAAAATTTTAGCTTAATTATTTTAAAATGAACACATGAATAATGTCTGCCTTTTCATATGTTTCATTGCAGGTGAGCTTCACAATTGAAAACAAGTTGAATGTAGCTCAACTTCAAATGCTGAAGAAGGATTGCACGGGCAAGGCAAGAGTCCAACATCGGAACTGGAATACAAAGGTGGCAATAAAATTCATCCACATCGTGGACAACAGAGTCAACAAATCTGGAGTGAAACCATGGGAGAAGTACAAGTAGATGGATAAAGAAGAATTGCATTTGTTTGAGCGAAAGCGGCGGACCCCAAAATTTTAGGTATGATTTCATTGAATTAATGTTAGTAACTATGTTTCTTATAACTTTCGTTAATGTGTATATAAAATAATTTGAATTATATCAGGTGATTCGAGATACAACAATTAAGCACAATGTGGGCAAGGATTACACCCACCATAATGGGAGAAAGGGTAATCGATACTTCCTGGACAAACTAAGTGAGGAGCAAAAGGAAAAGGGGAGAAATAGGTTAACTGCTGAGGGCTTCACTGAAGAGGAGATTAAGCAACAACTCAGTTAGAAGGAGTTCAAACCGGAAAGATCTCTCGTCTACCTTGAGGCCAACAAGGACAAGAAAGGGTTGTACACATCAAAAGAGGTTCAGAAGATTGCACCTGAAGTTGTAAGTTATACAAATATCTCTCACGTAAATTAATTTGTACATCATTTCTAAATTTTTCTTATAGAAATTTGCTTTCCAGTATCAATACAATTGAAAGTGAATGAGCTTAAGGAAAAAGGAAGATTTATACTACATCAGGGTGAAGACATTCTCATAAAGGCTACAAAGAAGAAGGATCAACCAGGAAGGTACAGGGGAACTCAGACGGGTCTACCCATATCGGTGGTTGTTCCTTATCTTTCCCGCAGCAAGTGTGGTAGCAGTTCCTAAAGCAAGCATACCCACAAAGGATATCATCTAATGATCAACCCCTCGTGAAGGCCATGGTATTATATCTTAAGCAGCTGGTAAAAGGCATTGCATTTGCAGGCGGTGTTGAGATCCCACAGGCCTTGATGATCCCAAGAAGTTTATTAAGAAGGCGATGAATGACCTTGTTCCGGAGGCTACAAAGTTGGGTTAAGATCCCAGCGATGGAAATGTCATGAGGAGGTACACCTACATAATTATATTCATTTTCTTTACAATAAATTACATATTTTGAATTCTTCATTATGAAAGTTATCATTTTACTTAACTCTCTAATGAGCAGGATGGAGAACAAGTGACTTTGTACATGAAAGACATATAGGTAGGAAGAAAATGGTCTCGCATGGGTTGCGACAAATACCGCATCGTCAGGATGCCCAACATGGTAGTGTGGCTTATGTGAGAATATGTGATCTAGTATACCATCCTAGGGTGAGATTTTCCTTGGCCGACCTCCAACTCGATAATGTTAGAGAGGCCTTGAATTTCGTGGTGGATTGGTACGTGTCTTTGATAGGAAAGGGAGATGAGTAACCAAGTGACATCAATGAGGATGATGCCTACATGGAAATGAACAATGAGGACAAGGAGGTTCTGAATCTCACCGACGATGAGGTACATTCTCGTAACACCTTAAATTTCAGTTTGCGCAAATTATTGGGACATATGCATGTTTATGAATCTGTGTAATAGGGTAATACTGGGAAGAGATCCCACTCAAGCACTAATTACCGGCTGTCAGCGAGAGAAAATTTCAAGAAGCTACCAAAACAGGTCCTTCACTTAACCGTAAACCTTTTTTATTCATTGCTTACAACAATAAATTTCTAAATTATTAAGTTAGAATTTCATGTAATTTTTCCTACACAAATTATCAACAGACGAAACCAGAGAGATTGGCCGATTATAGAGAGATTCATCCTAGAATGCAATGTAGCTATCCTAGAAATGATAAGGAATAAGTAATGCATGTTCTTCCCTGTCTTTTGACCATCGACCTTTGCATGCAAGTACACCAACAGTGTGGGCATAGATGTTCTGGTCTAGTTCGGGAAGAAGCTCGAAAACATGAAATTGATGACGTGGATCGATAATGCACAGATCGATGCATAGATGGGGTGAGTTTCAAACCTTACATCCTTATTTGTATTTTTAATCAGTTAGGATTTAATTATTTAACTATCCTTATAGGTACATGCACCTCTAGGTGAAAGGGAGAAAATATGGGAACATAATACAGGCCGCATCCAATTCTGCCCTACAAACTGTGGAAACTTGACCAACATCAATCAGAAGGTCCAAAAGCCTTTCAGCCTTATCTAGACAACAATGAAGGAAACGGAGGGTGAGTTCTACATTGTCCCATACATTAGATTCTAAGGCTTTTTTCCAGATTTAACATTTACATTTCAACCCTCTTCCATTTTATTAATTAATTCCCATAATTTTCCCCTCAGTAATCATTGGTACCTCATCATTATCTGTCCTAGAACGGAAGAGGTTTTCATGCTGGACACATTTTCGGGGGGTATCAAACCATCCAACTTGATCAAACTCAGGGTCATTTTCAGGTATTACGATCAATCAAATAATAAGTCAGTATTTTAATATATTAGAAGAAGTTACCATTTTCATTTACTTTCATGATAGGCTTGCATGCACATACCAAAGGGAGAATAGAGAATCAAGAGCATTAAGGTAAGCCATTCTGTCATTTCATCCACATTATTTATTAGGTTAAGAATTGGTAATGAAATTAACCATTCCTGTGCAGCACCAAACCCAGAATGGTTCATGTCAATGCGGGTACTCCGTCATGCTTTTCATGGAAGAATTTGTTAATCATTCATAGACAAATAATATCCTAAAGGTAAATATTACATCTCAAAATTAGTTATTCAAAATTTCTATTACACATAACATTCTTCACTAACATTGTAAGTTTCAAATTGTCAGATCTTCTCAGAGGGCCATGTGTAAGAAATTCACGGTGTTGCAGAGAGATGATGCGGGGCTTGGCTCGATGAGTACCAACATCAGTAAAACACTTCATTGCAACTTCTTGATGATAAAAACAACATAATAGGTTGATAATTGATTTTCTGTGGTTAACCATATTAAAATTTTGTTGTTGGTGTTTAGTCATACTAAACTTGTGTGGTATTTTAATTTATTTCCATTCATGGTGAAGATACATTTTCTATTCCCAATTTCAATAAATTCGTGTGTTTTCCAATCAATATTATCATATGTGTTTGACGTTTCTTACATTTTCCAAGGTTTTAAATTTACAATAGTTCGGATGCAAGTATTTCCGGCTGTTATTGCCTCGGAAATGATTCGGAAGGGGCCACCGAAAAACAAATTGAGCATTGCAAATACTATTAGTCTCATACACCGGTAAAACTTATAAATACCAGTGTAAAAATTGTATCAAATTTACATAATATATTTTTCCTTTTAAAAATAAATTACACCGGTAATGTTGACAATTTATCACATACCGGTGTAGTTTCTCATACTAATGTAAAATTTAATACTTGTGCATATGTTACAGGTGTTTTTGATTTATACTGGTGTAAAGTTATGCTATATTTCACACCGGGATCTATCAACATACCGGTGCAATTTTTTTTCTGCCCCATATCCTTTTAAGCATTCTACACCGGTACATATTTTCTACACTGACATTTAAATTCCCGGTGTGTTATATCTATTAGGTTTCTTTATTTTTATCCACCGGTTGTGATTACCGGTGCATAAAGCATTTATACACTGGTCTATTTTATCGGTACAAATGACATGCCTTCTTACACCGCTATAATTATGCACCAGTATTTTTGGGGGCCAAAATACCGGTACGAATGAGGTGTTTTGCCGGTGCTATTGCCCCCATCCTGCAGTAGTGATACTAGATTACATTGCTGAAATTTATTTAGAATTTGAAGATATGTTTTTTTTAATTAAAATACTTACCTAAGTGAGGGGGTATATATTAGGCTCCCAAGACCCTCTAAATAGTGGTAAAAACCAACTGAGAGTTTTGAATATACAACTAGAAAAGCGAACATGGGAAAGCTAATTACAAATAGCTTATTTCCATATCCTTCATCTAAAACCCCTAACTCAATGAAGAGTATGACCTAAAACCCGCATCGATGTCTGTTATGGCCTACCGCTCTCTTGCCTTCACACCCTTGTGTCGAAAGGAAGATGTGCCCTCCCATAACAGCCCCTTGCAACTGTCTTCCCCAGAAGAGAGTTACTCTCTGGACTGTCTGACTGAAAACTTCAGAAGCCTATATGGTGTAGCGGTCAACTTCCATATGAACAACAACTCCAATGTGACATTTGATCAGCATCTTCTTTGAAGTATCAACTCCTGGCTTCTTCTCCATGGGCAACATCTTCTTAGTTGTATCAGCTCATGGCCTCTTCTCAATGGACAACATTTTCTTTGATGTATCAGCACCTGATCTTTTCACCATGGATAGATTCAAATGTGATGAAGCCTTCCCATCTGCACCTGTCATAATAAACCAAAAGCCTGCAGTAAATGTTTCTACTAAATAGAAACTGAATAGAGATAGGCAAACACAATATCAGCCAAATTAGCAGTGCCTTAATCCTAGTAGTTCTATTAAAATGAAACTTATCCATTTCTGATATAAGGGAGACTAATAACATCAAGATTTATTAAACCCCGAATGTCAGGTGGAAGATCAGTAAGATCAAAGACCCCATTTACCTAATTCAGAGAAGCCTGTTTGGCTAATGAGTATGCAACTTTGTTGCCTTCTCTCAGAATATGTGTGAATGAGCATTCAATATTTTCCAATTTCTGCCAAATACTTCTTGCTGTAGATTAACATCTCACTGCTATTAATGAATCAGATTCAATTATCAGAGAATTGATATTAAGATCCTCTGCTATTTTGAGTCCCTAGAGGATTGTTATAATTTGAGCTTCCAAAGTTGTACATTGTGGGGTAGACATAGAAGAGGATCTGATATGCACTCCTTTATCATACCTTGGAATCCGACCAATGCCTGTTACATCATTCAATAAGATAGAACCATCCACATTGATCTTAAAAGTATTTGAAGAGGACCAGGAAATAGCCACTGGTCCCTTTTTCTTTTTCAAAGTTCTGCTTATTTGGGGATTAGGGATTAATGCAGATAGATCCCATTGAGCATCTATTTTATGAGCCAATAGCATGTAATTTATTAGGTTCATTAAGGTTATACAGATGGTTTTCTGATTTGGAGCAATACCCTCAAAGATAAACCTGTTTCTAGCACACCATAAAGCCCAAGTAACAATACATGGTATAGATATGATGATACCAGAGGCCAGCTTTAGTATAACATTTAGAGTCCAGTATAAGAAGAATTTGTTCCAGAAATGGCATGAAAAGAGTGCTGAATGTTAAAAACTCTGTTTACTGGTTGCCAGATTTTGTCTGAGAAATCACAAGAGCTAAATACATGATGCAAATCATTTTAGTTGTTGTTACAAAAACAACACTTGTTTTGTGATAGTGTGTTGAGTAGTATCTGAGGGCCAGAAGTTAGTAAGTGAACCTTAGTCCAATTTGTATTCTAGATAGATGACTCACCATTACCAATTTGAACATATGAGTTGCAAATGGCTATGTCATGGACCTCTATAATTCTTTTCCAAAATTTAGAATTTTTCTTGTTGTCAGGAGTTGACCACATGACCTAGGACCCTAGTGATTTTCCTTGTTGAAGCTTCCACCATAGCTTCAAGGAAAAACTTTTGGTCATAGTGTTTAAGTCTTTTAAATTAAGACCATTTTCTTCTTTTGGAAGAGTTAATTTTGTGTAACTTCTCCAAATTTTACTTTCGTTATTAGTCAGATCTTGATTATACCAAAGAAACTTAGCAAATATTTTATGAAGCTTGTCAATGGTATGTTGAGTAGGCTTTAAAACTGTTAGAATATGTGAGGGTATAGTGGCAAGAACATGTCTTATTAAAGTTACTCTTCTAGATTGGTTAAGGCTTTTATTTTTCCAAGAGTTGATTCCGAAGTAGATGGAATCCAATAAGCCATGATAGTACATGTTTTTGTAGCTGCCTATGAAGATTGTTTAGCCCAGATACTTGAAAGGCAGGGAATCAACCATCATGTTAAACTCTGATTTGATTACTGATGTAAATCTTAGTGGAGCATGTTTTGAGATATAGAAAGGTAATTTTTCAAAAGTAATTTTCTGACCAGATACATTTTCATAGATTTTTAGAAATACCATTAACTTTTTGATTCCTTGTTTAGAATATCTTAAGAAAATTGCAGTATCATCTGCAAAGGATAGGAGGGTTACAGGTTTCATTAATACTGGTAGCTTATATAGCCCAACATTTGCATATTGGAAGAGAAAGTTCAAGCTTCTTGAAAAAGCTTCTGCCATAAGGATGAATAGCAAGGGAGACAGAGGGTCTCCTTGCTTTAAACCTCTAGAAGATTGGAAGAAACCAAACGGTTCTCCATTTATTAGGATGGAGAAGAAGGCGGCTCTCAGGTTTCCTATTATGATGTTGTTAAGGTGGTTATAGAAGCCACACTTTTTTTAGAGTCTTGATAGAAAATCCCAGGAAACCCTTTTAAAAGCTTTCATAATGTCAAGTTTTATAATTATATTGATTTCAGGTTTTGGAATGAATATAATTAGCCATTTCTTGCATAAGGAAAACATTTTCTGCTAATTCTCTATCAGTCACAAAAGTTGTTTGTTCTTTGGAGATCAAACCATTTAAGATAGGTTTTAGCCTATGAGCTATGAGTTTAGATAAGATTTTATTTATGAAATTGCATAAGGTTAAAGGCCTAAAATCTTTAAATGAGGCACACATTTCCTTTTTTTTTGGAATCAGAGTTATTAGAGTAGTAGAAATAGTTGTTGGAATAGGTGTTAGATTGAGAAAGTCATTAATGGCTTCAATTAAGTCATCTTTTTTCATGGACCAGAAATGTTTGTAGAATGTACCTTGGAATCCATCAAGTTCTGGTGTAGAATCTATGTCCCTATCTTTAAGAATGTTTGAGATTTCTTCACTGGATGTAGGCTTAATTAGAAGTTTATTAGTTTCCTCATTGATTACTTGTGGAACATTTTCCAGCATTACTGCTGTGTTGATTCTAAAGGGGTCTTTATGATCATCTGGTAGAAGTCTTAAATAAAAGCTTACTGCTTTAGTTCTAATAGAACTATGATCACATAACCAATCACCAACATCATTCTTGATTAAAGAGATTGTTTGTCTTTTGTGTTTTGATTTAACATGATGGTGGTAAACTTTAGTGTTTAAATCACCATCTTTTAGTCATTTCACTCTTGACTTTTGTTTCTAGTAAGTATCTTGGTTTTTTAGGGCCAAGGCCAGTTCAAATTTAGCTCTATTATAATAAGTTAGGGTTTCTAGAGTTTCAGCTTATTGCAGATTTGCCTCTGCAATAGAGAAAAGTTCTTCTGCTGCCTTTACCCTGTCAATGATATTACCAAAAGCATTTTTGTTCCAAAGTTTTAAAGCCTGTTTAGTGTTTTTCAATTTAAAACTGAAATTTTCATTCCTGAAGAATAGAGTGGATATTCCATGAGTCCTCAATCAGTTTAAAGAAATGAGAGTGGGAAAGTCAACAATTTTGAAACCTGAATGGCTTAGGTTTTGTTGGGATCAGATTGTTAGAGAGTGTCTGAATTTAGGGAGAATGATCAGATTGAATCCTTGCCAAGGTTTGGGTATAAGATATAGGGAAGGCTGCATCCCATAGTTTATTTGTTACGACTCTATCTAACCTTTCTGAAACCCTTCCCTTAGGCCTTATTTCGTCCAGGTGAAAAGGTTACTAGAGGTGCTGAGTGTGGTGAGCTTGGCCTTAGATTAAAGTTTTGAAAGTTGATTATACCTGTTTGGCTAGGGATTGAGGGGCCAATGTATTCCTCTTATTTTTCAATTATGTTAAAGTCTCCAATAAACATAAAGGCTTGTGAATTGCATTCAATGTTTAATTCCACAAGACTTTTCTTTGTTTAATTGTGTATTTAGCATATATAAAACTTATAAGGCTACTTTTGGATATAGAATTGTGGTTTATTTCCCAAAGTGTGAGTTGATCTTCACTTTGGATGATGTTAAGATTCACTGATTCTTGCCAGAGGATCCACATTTTGTTAAGGGGGTTGTTATGATAGGATTTAAAGCCTATTTTCTTAGCTATCTCTCGGATGGCATCATTCTGTAACATTGGTTCCATTATAGCTATGATTTCATTTTTAATTTTTTTCTTAATATCCTTAATCCTTGTTTGTGTGAGATTGTTACCAATTCCCCTTGCATTCCATGAAAAAATATGAAGTTTTATCGTTTAAATTTGTTTGTTATATTTCAATGTGGATCCCGTGGAGATTGTCTTTGGAGTAGAATTATAATATTTCTTATTATACTTCTTGGGCTTAATGGGTACCTCAAGATAATCTTGGTTAGGTAAGATTTCTTCCTCCTGTGAGTTAGGTATTGAACTTTCCAAATTTTTGGTGTCTTTTAAGATTGAATTAAGCCTATTTTGGGATTCCAAAAGGTTTTCTTTGATTTACCCCAAGGAGGCAGATTTTTTAGTGGTAAGGTTATGGTTAGTTGTAATAGTTCGATAATTATTTAACTAGTAAAGTCTTTTAGATTTGGATTTAGATGAGGTAAGGAGAGGAGAGTCCACTGCACTTATCTCAATAAAGGAAGTTGAGTTATTATTTGTAGAAAATAAGAGTAATAATGTGTGTCTGTATTCATGATCTCGGGATAGATTATATAGTGGTACAAAATACTTATACAAGCTAGGAAAAATAAATAGAATTTCAATTACAATTAATATCAACATTCCTTAACACTCCTCCTCAAGTTGGAGCATGGGGATCAGAAAAGCCTGACTTGCCATGTAATGAATGAAACTGGTTACGTCCAAGAGCTTTGGTAAACAAGTCCGCAGGTTGATCAATTGTGCGGATAGGATGAGTAACAATGGTACTAAACTGCACAAGATCCCAGACAAAGTGACAATCAAATTCAATATTCTTTGTACGTTCATGGAATACTATATTTGCCGCAATATGAAGAGCAGATTGACTGTCACAAAATAAATGTATAGGAGTAGTATACGCAAACCCCAAGCCTTTAATCAAAGTCTTAAGCCATAACAAATCATAATAGGTTACAACCATAGCACGATACGTCGCTTCAGCAAAAGACCGAGAAACCATGGGTTGCTTCTTAGTCTTCCAAGAAACCGGAGAATTGCCAATCATCTCAAATTATCCGAAAAGAGAACGTCGAGTAATAGGACATGCATCCCAATCAGAACCACAGTTTGTGACCAACTGTAGCGCATTACGGGAAGAGAGAAATAAACCTTGACCATGATGACTCTTCAAATAGTGTAACACGTGAATTACAGCTTGCCACTAAGGGACACAGGGAGACTTCATGAAGTGGGAAAGTGTATGAATAGAATAGCTAAGCTCAGGACAGGTGATAGTGTGGTATATCAGGCGCCCAACCAGACACCGGTATTACTCAGGATCATGGTAAAGGGGACCCTCAACACGTGCCAGATCGTGTTGTTGCTCCATCAGAAAATTATTCGATTTAGAAGAAAATAATATTGTATTAGATAAAATGTCCAGGGCATACTTTCGTTGTGAAAGAAACATCCCCTCCGGTCTTTTAGCAATCTCTATACCCAAGAAATACTTAAACGGACCAATATCTTTCATTGGAAACAAGAACTCAAGTATTTCTTGTATTTAGAGATAAGCGAAGAAGAGTTTCCAGCAACAATCAAATCATTCATATAAACCAATACGTGCAAAGAAACCAAACCACGGGAAAACACAAATAGAGAGCAATCTGCTTTACTTTGAACAAACCCAAATGCACACAAGACCTGAGCTAACTTGGGAAACCAATTTCTAGGAGTCTGGAAAAGACCATAAAGAGATTTCTAAAGGCGACATACCTGTTCGGGGGGGGTAGGATAGCCCGGAGGAGGCATCATAAAAACCTCTTCATCCAGATCGCCATGGAGAAAAGCTTTATGCATATCCATTTGATGTTGTTCCTAAACGAATGACTGCAACAGATAGGAACAGGCGAACCAAACTCATCTTTGCAACAGGAACAAATTTCTCAGCATAGTTGATCCCTTCTATTTGACGGTTCCCTAGAACCACCAAGCGAGCTTTATGCCATTCAATAGTGCCATCAGACTTAAACTTGGTACGGTATACCCATTTGCAACCAATGACAGGCTTATCCAGAGGGAGATGAGCCAACATCCATGTTTTATTGCGCTCAAGTGCAGTAGTTTTTTCATCCATAGAAACTCTCCAATGAGCATGCTTTGACGCCTCAGAATAAGTGGTGGGATCTCAACCAGAAGTTATTGCACCTAAAAATCTAGAATGCGTACTAGAAAGGTTATCACAATTTACATAATCAGTAAGAGGATAGAGAACACCTGAGAATAGTGATGGCACAGGAGTGAACGTAGCAGTGTGGGGGGGGGGGGTTTCTTCAGTATGAACAACACAGACATAATCATCCAAGTAAGAAAGGGGTCGACAATTATGGACACTCGGTTGGGTAGGAGGCAGCTCAGCGACAGGAGGCGGTGCCAGCTTGACTGGCGATGTGGCAGAGCAGGCAGCAATTGGCGATGAAAGGCAGAGTCTAGAGCTAGAGATGCCACGTCAGGCAGCGGTGAAGACATAGGGTTGGGAGACAGTGGTGCATGAGGTGCATGGCAGACGGATGCTGGCGGCGGAAGAAGCGCGTGGGGTGGAACTGACTCGAGCTGCGTATTATCGGACCAGACTAGCAATGGAGGAGGCCAGTGTTCGAAGGCGATCATTGGATCTGGCTGAAAATACGGCGCGGTGACCGGCCGGTACGACCCCGGCGGCAGTGGAGGTGATTCCGGCGGTAAGGTGGTGGCGATACTGGGATCCACTGATGAGGCTAATGTCAAATCATTTTCATACGGGAACTGGTCTTAAAAAATCAGCATCTCGACTGTTGAAGAAAGTACGGGATTCCAGGTATAAAGGCGATAGCCTTTCTTTCAGGAAGGATAACCATGATACAAACATCACCAACTTCTTGGTGCAAACTTGTCACAATATCTAGGAATGTATGAGGCAAAGCACAAACAACTAAAGACCTTCAAAAGCTTGTATTTGGGAGTGCATCCGTAGAGTAACTCGAATGGAGTACAACCATTGAGTTGCTTCATCGGTGTCCGGTTAATCAAATATGCAGCAGTGAGAACACATTCTCCCTAAAAATCAATAGGCAAAGTAGGTTGATAGAGCAAAGCGTGAGCCACATTTAATATATGATGGTGCTTGTGCTCTACACGGCCATTCTGTCGTGGTGTATCAACTATAGAAGTCTCAAAAATAATGTCGAATCCAGTAAAGTATGATCTCAAAGGTAGGAATTTTGTACCATTATCAGTACAGATGCGATGAATGGAGTGCCCAAACTGATTCTTGATCAGAGCACAAAATTCTATAAATCTAGAAGCTACATCTGACTTAGCCACTAATAAATAAACACAAACAGATCGGGAATAATCATCAATTATTGTTAAAAAATAATATGCACCACTAGAAGATGGTGTGCTATAAGGCCCCACAAACATTACTATGTATCAATTAAAACAAAGAACTAGCATTTGAAGAACTTAATGAGAAACTATGTCTAGTCTGTTCTGCTCATGAGAACTCACTGAGAACTCAACGAGAATCCAGGGTAAAATAGGCTTGACTCATAGTTAGAAGGGAACTTTAATTGATTAAATAAATTAAGGGCCATACATCATTGGTCTTCAGATAGAGATGGGACAAAATCAGATCGAGCAAGGGAGCTGGAGGCTACAGTTGCAAATCCTTGCAGCGAGTTAACAGTGCTAGCAAAAATAGCCATAGCAGAATTTATTTATTTTGTTTAATAAATAAATAAAGTAAATACGTGCACGGAACATCAACCAGGTGGGAAGTGCCACGGGTCTATGCAATAACACGTGGACACACGCGCTTCAATAAAGAATGGGGTGTGTCCTCTTCAAATGGGCGTGACTGCATGGGCTTCTGGAAGGTTAGTCGCGCGTGTGAATCTCACGCGCGCCATTTGCGCCTCGTCGTTCTAAAAAAATGGAACCGGTAGGAGTAGCAGCCAGGTTGACGCCGAAAAATGACCTCGCCGGATGGTTGGCGCTTGCATAAACTGGAGCAAACGAGCTTGCCGGATGGTTGACGCTGATGGAAACTGGAGCAAACGAGCTCACTAGATGGTTAATGCTGGCGGAAACTAGAGCAAGGCTAGCGGCAGTCGGAGTAGCAAGCAGGTTGATGCCGGTCGGAGAGCAGCTAAGCGGATATCGACGGTGGGTAGCAACACCAACTTCCTTCTTAATCTTTTTTTTAACGGAGAAAAGGCAAGCGAACGATTGAAAATTTAAGATGAAAAATTTAGGGTATAAGGTTTCAAGATTTCTGGCTCTTATACCATGTAGAAAATAAGAGTAACCATGTGTATCAGTATTCATGATATCAAGCTACATTATATAGTGGTACAGAATACTTAAACAAGATAAGAAAAGAAAATAGAATTACAATTACAAGTAATATATACATTCCTTAACATTATCCATTGTTTTGAGAATTTGAAGATATGTATATAATTTATTTTGTGGACATTGAAATTCATATCATTCAATTTCTTGACATAGGATCCATCGTTATCCTTACAACTTGCACCTTAATTTATTTTGTGTATACTAGATTACATTGCTGAATTATTTTTTAGAAACTGAAGATGTGTAATATAATTTATCTTGTGGACATTGAAATTCATATCATTCAATTTCTTGAGAATGTTTATATGGAATTTTCAGAGGCTATTTTTAAATTAAAACCGTCAAGGATACATATTGGCTAAAAGTCAATTACAACTAAATTGGTTATGTTTATATGTAATCAATCCTTCATTTTGATCAAATTAATTGGATAGAAGCCCTTTACAATTGAATTGATCATAATACACTGATTTATGGGACATGCCCATTTCACAAACACACTAAAGAAGAAAATTTCAATTTAGACAATCTATCTGGCATTTGAGACTACACTTAAATTAAGTTGGTGTAGCATTTAGTCGTTAATATCTAAACCTATTAATCCACATGCGGTTCAACCAGGTATTGCCTATTAAGTTGGTCGTTGATGTCCATACCGATTTAGTCGGTCGTTGATGTCCATACCTATTATGTTTGTTGCGGATTTTGGGAGATTGCGAGAGAAGAAAGATTAAAGGAGAGAAAAAAAGTGGATGAACAAAGGGTCTGGTTACTTTCAGTATGATTGGAGAAACATGCACAATTAAATCTCTAATCCTACTATTCAATGCTACACATTTTATGTAAGTAAAAATGAATAGTATATTTACTCTCCCTGTCCCAATTTAAGATGTAATTTAACTATTCATTTAATTAAAATTTCTTACACTCTATAATTGACTTAGTATATAAATATAAATACTAGTGTGTCATATATTATTAGATTCGTTATACCATATATTTTCAAAATATTAAATTTTCACAACTTTTAGTTACCCTTAATGAAAGATATTAAAGATCAAATGTTTTTCAAGTCAACTGTTAAGAGTCAAAAGGTGAAGGTTGAATTGGGATGGAGGGAGTAACAAAGTTAATCCTTAAAGTATTATAACTTAATCATTTGATTCCTATTACTTATGTGAAACTAACTAATTAATCCATTCCTGAAAAACTATTTTTCCCTAAGTTACTGCCTATTGATATCTACATTTGGGGATGATGTTATAAAGATATATACACTACCCCCATTAATTTTAAAAACAAAGGTGATAATTAATAAATACACTTGACATATATGTTCAGATTAATTAAACCTATTATTATTGCATAAAATAAAATAAAAAGAAAAGTTAGGCTCTGCTATCACGTGGTTTTTTACTCACCACAACATATACCTTTTTAAAATTTTGGTCACTTATTAACGCACTATGATGACCGTTATAGGTAAAGCTTTTTTTCACAAATTGAAAAATGGACAACCATGAAAACCATGAATGACTAAAAAGACAATAACTTTTTGAAACAAGGAAAACATGAGGATTGCATAGTGATTTTCCTTTAAAAGGGTTAATCCCTAACAATACTAGTTACCTTACTCAACCTAAGCCATTTAATTTAATCAATGGACAACAACTTCCAACAACAGCAACAAGCAGCAGAAGCAGCAATATATAGCAATCTCCAACAACAAGAACAACAAAAAGCAATGGAAACGGCAATGGCGGCACAAAATCTACAAGTGTTTGAATTAGTTTTGAACTAACTAAACCTAGAGATTATGCAGACACTTGTCATTAAAAAACCAGCTACCGTTGGCCCGTATCAAGAGAGTCATGAAGGTTGTTCCAGATGTCCACATAGTTTTACTACTGCAGACACCCTATGGAATCGGGTACATATGCATCGGTATTTTAGGTCCCCAGATTACCGGTGCCTAAGTATGAGGGTGCTAAAACGTAGTACAAAGGCATTGGTATCCAAAACCGGTGCTAATTATTGATATTCATCACCGGTTCTTAATACCGCCATCGACAATACTGTAGCGGTGCTTGTCCCCCATAACTAGCACCCGTAGAATGCCACCGCTTCTTATAGATAAATACTAGCACTTGTTTAATGTTACCAGTGCTGATTGTAAAATGATGTCCATTGCCCTTATTTTTTAGCACCGGTTCCAGTTAAGCACTACCTGTGCTAGCGCTTAGACCAAGTGCAATGGTAGAAACCGCTAGCGGTTTCTTACCAATTAAATATATTATTTCTCTCATTCTCTCTCTTCCACCTCACCCTAAGAAACCAATTAAGAAACCACCCCATTTTTACTCCACAATGATAAGAAACCACTCTCTCTACTATTCATGCACTTCACTTGAATTTCTCTATAATACTCATTAATTTTAACATTAATATTTAATTTAAATAAATTTTCAATCCAAAATAAATTGAATGTGAAATTTAATAATACATTTTTTAAATTTTATTTCGTTTTTTTTCAAAAAAATTATTAAATATTTCATTTTTTTTTGTTTTTGAATATATCTTTTTTTTATCAAAATAATTTTTTGAAATTTATTTTGAACTTCCAAATGATATTGTAGCTAGAAAATTAAGAAAATAGAAGCATATTATGAAATTAGTGTGTCAAGAGGTTATAATGCCACCACAAATAGAATCCATCGACTGCCAATACCATTTCTCTCTCTTCTCTCTCCTAACTTCTGAACTGTTCCCACTTCTGAACTCCATGGTACCTGCCGAAAATGGCTTCCTTTCACCAATAACGGCCTTCCCCTCACCGGTAACGACTCTCCTCTCGTCGGTAACGGCTCATCCTCCGCCGGACACTATGGCGGACAACAATCCTTTGGGTAATTTAAAATCCTTCCTCGCTGCCCTTCAATCGAAATCCTCTCCCCTCTGTTCATCCCTACCAAATAACCCCGAGGTTACCCCAAAATCCGAACACCTAGGGGAACCTGCATGCCTCTACTCAGAGGGTTTGCTGGGAAGTATCAGCTGGGCTCCCTGGATTACAAGCATGTACTGATAAGGTTTGACCAGATCAACGATTATCAATGTTGTTGGATCAAGGGCCTATGGAGCTTCAATGGTATCCACATGAAGGTGCTTAAGTGGTTATATAACTTCTCCACACATAGGGAATCGCCAATCGTCCCAATCTGGTGCACAATCAGGGAAGTTCCACTTTACTATTACAATACTTGTTCGATTGAGGCTATTGGTAATAGTATAGGAAACTTCATTAAGAAAGATCTAGCTACTGAAATGTTAACTAGACCCTCTGCCATTAAACTATGTGTGGAAATTGACCTTTAGAAATGAAGGTATGCCTTGAATACTGTAATAGCCGCTTCTGCGACCCTGGCCTGGGGTCCGGGGGGCGGCAGACGCCCCCGGCTAAACAGGGGGTCCAGGGGGGCGGAGCGCACCCTGGCCTGGGGGTCCGGGGGGCGGAGACGCCCCCGGTCCGACGGTATAGCTTGTCTCTTCATTGGACTGCTGTTGATTTAGACCGAACTGCATTTTGGCCCAGTTTGTTAGGGTTTAGTGGAGACAGCATATAAAGTGTCTCTCTCCTCCCTGTAAACACTAATTCTATTCTGCACTTAGATAGGTGGAAATCTGGCCAATTTCTTGGTGTCTGTAACTTGCTACCTACTATAGTGAATCCGTCTCCCGTGGATGTAACCAAAATTGGTGAACCACGTAAATATTTTGTCTTGTTATTTTCATTCATATTTTCTGTTCTTTCTCCATTTCGCACAACAAACTGGTATCAGAGCGGTTTCTTTTTCCGGTGAGATCCGTAGTGGGTGTATCGGATTCTGGGCTCATCAGATCGGGGCTGATAGGGGATAAAGATGTCTGGGTTGAACGTGAAGATCGATAAGTTTACTGGGAGAAACAGTTTCAGTTTGTGGCAGATCAAGATGCGAGCTTTACTGAAACAACAAAGTTTGTGGGCTCCGCTGACGGAGGATTTCACGAGCAGTTCTGGCGATGTGGCGGGTCTGGAAGAAAGGCACACTCGACGATTATGCTGTGTCTTGCGGACGAAATCATCACTGAGGTCTCAGATCAGGAGACTGCTGCACAACTGTGGCTGAAGTTGGAGAGTTTGTACATGACGAAATCTCTAACCAACAAGCTGCTTCTGAAACAACGCCTCTTCGGTCTCTGAATGCAGGAAGGTACGCAACTCAGAGAACATCTAGAGCAATTGAATACTTTGTTATTAGAATTGCAAAATATAGATGTGAAAATTGAAGATGGAGATGCTGCTTTGATTTTGCAAATGTCTTTACCGCTTTCGTATGAGAATTTGGTTCTGTCATTTATTGTTGGTAAAGATTCCGTGTCTCTGGAGGAAGTTAGATCCTCTCTCCATAGTAGAGAGTTGCGACATAAGGCAAACAGTACAGGTACAGAAAGTCAAGCCTCTGGCTTGTTTTCTAGTGGCGAACACAAAGGGCAAGGGAACCGGCAGTAAGAAGAATGGCAAGAAGTCATCTTCAAAGGGTCCCAAGGCCAATGATGTTTGTAACTACTCTAAGGAGAAGGGGCATTGGAAAAAGGAGTGTCCGAAGAAGGCTAGTAAATCTGGGAGTACATCTGGTACTGCTGCTGTGGCTGAAGGGGATTTCAGTTCTGAAGATGATTTTGCTCTAGCTGCCACTGGGAAAAATAATCATCCTAATGCGTGGTTTCTTGATTCTGGGGCAGCTTACCATATATTCCCAAGGAGAGATTATTTCCCAACTTATGAGCAAGCTGAGGGCATCATTACTACAGTAAATGGTGTTACGTGCAAGGTAGTTGGGATTGGTTCAATCAAGATCAGGACGCATGATGGTAGTTTCTATACTTTGAACAATGTCAGGCATGTTCCATCAATGACAAAGAATCCGATTTCTCTTCCTACGTTGGATAGAAAGGGTTTTCGTCTATTCAGGGAATGATGGAGTTCTGTGTGTCTGCAAAGGTTCTAGGCTGGTTCTGAAAGGTGTTCTGCATGGTACTTCGTATTTTCTACAAGGTTCCACGGTTATGGATTCTGTTAATGTTGCACCTTCGGAGGTTCTCCAGGATGATATGACTAAGTTATGGCATATGAGGCTTGGTCACATGGGTGAAAGAGGGATGCAGATTCTGTCGAAGAATGATCTTCTTGGTGGCCACAAGGTCAAGAGCTTGGACTTCTGTGAGCATTGTGTTTTTGGGAAGCATCACCACAACAAGTTTCCTAAGGCGATTCATAGAACAAAGGGCACATTAGATTACATCCATTCTTATTGTTGGGGACCTTCCCGAGTTGAGTCACTGGGAGGTCACAGGTACTTTGTTTCTATGATTGATGATTACTCAAGGATGACTTGGGTTATCATGATGAAACATAAGAGTGAAGCTTTCTCGAAGTTCAAGGAGTGGAAAGCTTTGGTGGAGAATTAGACCGGGAAGAAGATCAAGAGGCTTTGAACTGATAATGGGCTGGAATTCTGCTCGTCTGAGTTTGATCAGTTTTGTAGGGATGAAGGGATTGCTCGTCATCATACAGTCAGGAATACGCCACAGCAGAATGGCGTAGCTGAGCGGATGAATCCGACATTGCTGGCGAGAGCGAGGTGCATGCTCTCTAATGCTGGTTTGGAAAGGAGATTCTGGGCAGAGGCGGTGAGTACAGCTTGTTACTTGATCAACTGCGGGCCTCACACGGGTATAGAGTGCAAAATACCTATGGAGTTGTGGTCAGGTAAAGTTGTTGATTACTCCAAGTTAAAAGTTTTTGGTTGTACATCTTATTATCATGTTAGTGATGGTAAGTTATAGCCCCGAGCCAAGAAGGGTGTCTTTGTGGGTTATGGAGATGGAGTTAAAGGCTCCAGGATATGGTCTCCATCTGAGAAGAGGGTTATTCTGAGCAGGGACGTTGTCTTTGACGAAAATTCTTTGCTTAGATATATGGTGAAGCTCACAGTTGTGCCAGAAACTAGTGGAGTTGATAAACAGGTGGAGCTTGAAGTCACTCAAGGTGAAAATAGATTGGAACAATTTGAGGTGGATCAAGAGCCACAGACAGAATCTGAGATACCGGAATCTCCACCACCAGATCCTCAACCATCAGGAGCTACAGTCAACGGTTTAGCTCAGGACCGACCCAGGAAGGTTTGAGTTGGGGCGCTCAAGAGATATGAGTTTGATGATATGGTAGGTTATGCACTGTCAGTTGTCGAGGAAGTGGATACTCAAGAGCCATCAACCTTCAAAGAGGCTACTTCATGTACTGATGTTGATAAATGGCTTGCTGCAATGGGAGACGAGATGGAGTCTCTTCAGAAGAATCAGACATGGGAATTGGTCAAACAGCCTTAAGGGAGAAAGCTAATCAGTTGCAAATGGGTTTTCAAGAAGAAGGAAGGAATATCACCTGCAGAGGGAGTCAAGTACAAGGCAAGAGTTGTTGCAAGAGGTTTCAGTCAAAGGGAGGGGGTAGACTATAATGAGATCTTCTCACCAGTGGTCAGACACACTTCCATCAGAGTGTTGCTAGCCTTGGTGACACATCAGGATTTGGAGCTCGAGCAACTTGATGTGAAGACCGCTTTTCTACATGGAGAGTTGGAGGAGGAGTTGTACATGACTCAGCCAGATGGTTTCCAGGTTCCTGGCAAGGAAAAGTATGTTTGCAAGTTGAAGAAGTCTTTGTATGGACTTAAGCAGTGTCCGAGGCAGTGGTACAAGAAGTTTGACAATTACATGCTTCAGTTGGGATACACGAGGTGTGCTTATGACTGTTGTGTCTACTACAGCAGGTTGAAAGATGGGTCATTCATCTATCTGGTGCTTTATGTAGATGACATGTTGATAGCCGCAAAGAGTAAGTATGAGGTTTAGAAGTTGAAGGGACTTCTTAGTGTTGAGTTTGAGATGAAGGATCTGGGTGCAGCTCGGAAGATACTAGGAATGGAGCTTCTTAGGGATCAAAGTCAGCGGAAGCTTTTCTTGTCACAGAAAGGCTACATTCAGAAAGTGTTGGCTAGGTCTGGCATGTCTACAGCTAAGCCTATAGACACTTCTAGTGCTGCAAATATTCATCTCACCACCATGTTTGCTCCTCAGTCAGACAAGGAGAAGGAGTATATGTCTTGGGTTCCTTATGCCAGCGCGGTGGGGAGCTTGAAGTATGCTATGGTTTGCACGAGGCCAGATTTAGCACAGGCAGTCAGTGTTGTGAGCAGGTTCATAGGGCAACCGGGAAAGGAACATTGGCAAGCTGTGAAGAGGATCTTCAGGTATCTTAGAGGTACGTCTGATGTGGGTCTCATTTATGGAGGTGATACCGAGTGCTTAGTTACAGGCTACTCTGATTCTGATTATGATGGTGATGTTGACACAAGGAGATCGATGACTGGTTATGTATTCACTTTGGGAGGTTCTGTAGTTAGCTGGAAGGCGACTTTGCAACCTACAGTGACGTTGTCTACTACGGAGGCAGAGTACATGGCTCTGACAGAGGCTGCAAAGGAGGGAATATGGCTGAAAGGGCTAGTTAGTGATCTTGGTCTACATCATAATCAGGCTACTGTGTACTGTGACAGCTTGAGTGCAATCTGCCTAGCCAAGGACCAGGTCCATCATGAGAGGACCAAGAATATTGATGTCAGATATCATTTCCTGAGGAGTGAGAGGAGAATCAGGGTGAAGAAAGTGGGAACTGCTGATAACCCCGCTGCTGATATGTTCACCAAACCTGTTCCACATAGCAAGTTTCAACATTGTTTGGACTTGTTGAACATCAGAGTTGATTAGGTGCTCTATGGGTAGTCCCGGGAGTGGAGGGCGAAGTCTACTCATCTGGCACTGTAATGGTGCATCTGAAGTTTTCTACTTTGAGGATTCAAGTCAAGGTGGAGATTTGTTGGTATGCCTTGAATACTGTAATAGCCGCTTCTGCGACCCTGGCCTAGGGGTTCGGGGGGTGGAAGATGCCCCCGGCTAAACGGGGGGTCCAGGGGGGCGGAGCGCTCCCTGGCCTGGGGGTCCGGGGGGGGCGGAGATGCCCCTGGTCCGACGGTATAGCTTGTCTCTTCATTGGACTGTTGTTGATTTGGGCCGAATTGCATTTTGGCCCAGTTTGTTAGGGTTTAGTGGAGACAGCATATAAAGTGTCTCCCTTCTCCCTGTAAACACTAATTCTGTTATGCACTTAGATAGGTAGAAATCTGGCCAATTTCTTGGCGTCTGTAACTTGCTACCTACTACAGTGAATCCATCTCCCATAGATGTAGCCAAAATTGGTGAACCACGTAAACTTGTGTCTTGTTATTTTCGTTCATATTTTCTGTTCTTTCTCCATTCCGCACAACAAGAAACCACTAAACAACTTCATCAGATTATGTTCGGTATCTAATAATAGGAAATACATCATTGAATATGAGGATATTCCTCTGCACTATGACCATTGTGCTAAACTAGGCCATTCACTCAGCCAGTGTAGAGCCATCCCCCAGAACCACACTCTGTCATAGTGGCAAGCCACTGGAAACAAGTTCAATAAGGCACCAAATATGACTACAGAATTTCAATCCCCTAATAATTCCCATAATAAAGGCCAACTAGATCACCATCTCGGCACAGCAAACCCTACCCTAAATCCATCCTCCTATCTACCCAAGTTTTTAGAAGTAGAGTCTGATAAAAATACCCCTACAACCATTACAATCTCCTCCAACACTGGACCTAACAAACTCACCCCCTGCAGACCCTCAATCACCACTCACAAAACTGTTAAATGCAACAGCTCTAACTACCCCAAGCAAGGCTCATATGATCTATGCAAAGGATGATATACAGATAGGTTCCCACAAGCTTACTCTTCATCAGTTTTCATCTACTAACCTCTCACTTTCTCAACAAAGAAAGATGGAAAATAGATTCTCTGTATTGCAGGATATGGAACCCCTACCACAAACAGCCTGGATTAAGAATTGCAGGATAAGGAGGAAGAAGATGGATTATACACAGATAATCCCCACCCCCACTCAGCACTAGTGTCTAATCAATCATAATCATCAGGTAACAAAGACTCCCAAGGCAAGTCTAAACACAAAAAGAACAATTATCTAAGCCAGTTGAATAAGATGATGTTAAGGTCAGCTACTAAAACTCATAAATCACGTGAACAATGATACACACCATTACCATTAATTTTTTAGTTTGGAACCAAAGAGGCATGGAATCTTCAATGCTCATATTGAAACATCTAATCAAACAAAATAAAATTCAACTCTTATGTATCATTGAACCAATGCATGATAACAGCCAATGCCATACCTATATGGAAAAGCTTAATTACTCACATTTTCTTCCTCTACACAATGGAAAATTTTGGCTTATATGGAATGACTCTCTATCTGTCTCTCTAATTTCCCACCATGACCTGTTTCTATAAGTTAAAGTCTCTCACCCTTGTTCAAATACTGACATGGATGTTGTTTTTGTTTATGGCCTTAGAACAGGGAAGGGAGGAAAACATTATGGAATGACCTTAGTCTCCTACCAAACAATGATACTATGTACATAGGAGATTTTAACACAATCACTTCACTTACAGAGTATAAAGGTCCTACCTCCCCTAATTTAGGTAGTATCAGGGATTTCAACAACTGGATTAACTCTAAAGGAATTCAGGAAATTAACACAGTGGGGAATTTATTCACATGGATACACTATAGGCTAAGAAAACCCACCTCTAAGAGATTAGATAGAGGACTATGCAATATATAGTGGAGCACTAAATTTCCAGCATTCTCTATCCAAATCCTCAACAGGCAATCCTCAGACCACTGCCCTCTCTTCCTACAAGTTTCAACCTCCATCCCCTCTCACCCTAAGCCTTTTAGGTTTATAAACACCTGGTTTAATAGACCAGAGTTCATAAAACTAATAAAAGACAGCTGGTCCAACCCTATTTCCCACTCAGGAATGCTAGGACTTTATCTGAAATTGATTAGACTTAAGAAAACAATTAAGATTTGGAACAAGGAATGTTTTGGTAATATTGACTCTAATGTACTCACTGCTGAAGAAAATCTGAGATTACAGGAAATTACCTATGGTTCCACCCACTCAGAATCAGACCTAATCAAACTTAATGAGAAAAAAGGCACTATTAATTAGAGCATTAAAGGAAAAAGAAAAATTCTGGAAACAAAAATCAAGGACTAACTGGATTAAACTTGGAGATAATAACACACAGTATTTCCACAGAACTGTAAAGGAAAAAAACTGCAAGCTACATGTCTCAAAAATTAAAAACAGACAGGAATAATGGCTAGATAACTACTCAGAAATCCAAAAAGAAGCCATTTCCTATTTTTCTGATTTCCTATCTGAGTCTAACCTACCATATAATAACACCTACTACCCTCATTTTCTCAGCCAAATACCTACCATAATCTCTGATCAGATAATCTCTCCCTGTCTAAACCAGTTTCAGAAGAAGAGCTTAGATTAGCAGTTATGAGCTTGAATAAAAATAGTAGCCCGGGGCCTGATGGTTTCTCATGTAAATTCTATGCCAAATGCTGGGATTTCATTAAAGAGGATCTAAAATCTGCAGTTAATGATTTCCTCCTAGGCTCAGCAATGCCAAGAGGCATCACCAGCACTTGGATAGCTTTAATCCCAAAAAAACAAACCCCCTTCTCTTTTGATGATTATAGGCCAATTAGTCTTTCAAATGTAGAAAATAAGATATGCTCCAAGGTGCTAATGGGAAGGTTGAAACCTTATATGGAAAAACTAATTTCACCAAATTAGACTGCTTTCATGAAAAACAGGGACATTTCTGACAATATACTCTATCTTCAGGAAATGATAAGGTTTTTAGATTAAAAAAAATAGAGTTCCTAGCTGCATACTTAAACTGGACCTTAGGAAAGCTTTTGATAGAGTCAATTGGAACTTCTTAAAAAGCATACTGTGTAGATTTGGTTTTACAGGTAACTTTTTGAATGCTATGTTGAATAATCTCTCTCAGGCACATTTCTCAGTGCTCATGAATGGTAATCCGGTTGGCTTTTTTAAAGCTACTCGAGGCATTAAACAAGGTGATCCCTTATCCCCCTTTCTCTTTAACATTTTTTCTGAAGCTTTCTCTAGAAGTCTGTCTTTCATCTTTATGAACAATAGACTTCAATACTATCAGCTCCCCTCTACTATTACACCAGCCTCACACTTAAGTTATGTTGATGACACCATCATTTTATGCAGGCCTCAAAATCTAACCTAATAAGGATCAAAGCTTTTTTAGAAACTTTTGAATTCACCTCTGGCCAAAAAATTAATTATGAAAAATCTGATTTCTATATTAGTAAAAGAGCTACACCTGCAAGTATTAATTAGATTAGGACAATCCTATGAATGAAAAAGGGTCTTTTCCATTTAAATACCTAGGTTGCCCAATTTTTAAAGCAAGAACACTCAACACATATTTTCAACCATTGCTGGAACTTATAGATAAGAAGCTCTTGAGTTGGAAAAACAAGTGGTTAAGTCCAGGAGGTAAACTGGTTCTCATTCAATCATGCATATACTACCTTCCACAACATATATGGTCTGTTCTAAGCCCCCTAAACAGATAATTAAGACACTGGAAAGGAAAATGGCCAGATTCTTTTGGGGAGAAAAGGAAGGAAAAATTAATAAAATTTGGAGAAAGTGGTCTGACCTAAGTGCATATAGATTTCAGAATGGTTTAGGTTTCAGATCAATACAGGCAATAATTGACTCATGTTCCCTCAAACTATGGTGGAAAAGCCAACAGGGCACCACCATGTGGGCTAAACTGATATGGTCATTACATCAAACACACAAAAAATCCCAAACTTGGAAGAGAATATGTACTGTTAACTCTTTTGCAGAAAATAACTCTCTGATTATCCATGGCCAAGGTAACTGTAACTTTTGGGCTGCTAATTGGTGCCCTAATGGACAAATCATTAACTGTGTCCCCTCCTCTGCCCTTTCTTTACTTTCCTCTTGCACAATAGCTGATTTCATCAAGAATAAAAGACATATTCTAACTCAGATCTCTCCTTATTTAGAACATGATACTCTGATTTTCTTGCATGAAGCAAATATAAATATGGAAAGAGAGGACATAATGATCTGGAAACCGGAGGAGACTGGAGTTTTTACCTTCAGATCAGCATACAAGGCACTCACACATTTACCAGGTACCTTTCCTGCTACTAAACGGATATGGAACCCTAGATTGCAGAAAAAAATCTCAATTTTCACTTAGAAAATGCTAAACTCCTTTTTGCCTTTTGATGATGTTTTAATCAAATGTGGATTTAGCCTAGCTTCTAAATGCCCAGCATGTAACCAAGCCGATTCCCTTGAACATTTTTTTTCATTTCTTGTCACCTAGCCCAAACTATATGGACTGATACTTCTGCTATAATGGGACATAACTTACATACTCTAGACAAATTAACTGATAGATTCTTTGACAATGATCTGTCTAGAGTACATAGAGTTATCAGTAGATTGCTGCCCTCTTTGATTTGTTAGTCTCTATGGAAAGCTAGAAATGCTTTCTATTTTGACAACAAGAATTTCTCATCTGCTCATATCTGTAAAGAAGTAAGAGAGCTAATCTTTCTATCACTTTCAGCTAAGTCTTGCTTCTCAAACAAACACCTTAATATAAGTTTTCCCATTTCCTCACTGATCCCACCCCTTAGACCACCTCCAAAACCTTCCATCTCCATTGTCTACTGGAAAAGGCCAGGACCTAATACCATAATAATCAATGTGGATGCTTCCTGGTCTTCCACAGACTCAACACTTAGCCTTATAGCCAGAGACAGTAATGGAAGTCCATGCCTAATCCAATCCACAAACACCTCTGCTAAATCACCACTAGAAGCAGAAATGAAAGCCATCCAATTTGCATGTCAGGTATTCCCATCTCTAGATTGCAACTGCAATTTCATAATTGAATCAGATTCAATGCTTGTTGTGAATATGATTAACAATAAAAAAAAGAGCTAAATGGTCCCTCTATACTCTAGCTTTTCAAGTCCACTCCATATTAAAATATGCCACCCTCAAACATGTTTTCAGAGAGTGCAAATCGGTTGTTGATGCAATTGTGAAACACAGATCCACTCACCTTGAGGAGTCCAATTTGAACCTTTCTAACATCCATGCAAACATCAGATGCCTTATTAATCTAGATAGGGATCATACACCCTACATTAGAACTCATAGGCATGCAACTAAGGACGATTGATACTGCTGATTTCATTCTTATTATCTCAGGAACCTCTGTGGATCTACACTACTAAGATGAAAATTTGGCATGTTGTGTGATGCTGTGCTCCAGATCCAGTGCTCCAGTGCTACAGTTCTGAGCTCTAGTCCCGAACTCCAGTGCTCTAGCCTACCTTACTGACTTAAACAAAAAGCCGTCCGGTTTACTTACAATGCTTCACAACTTGATTATGACTACAAAACTCCTCACTCAGTATCATCCATTAGACTACCTCCTTGTTTCTCCTACATTTTGAGATTATTTTGATATGTCAAAATGATAGTTGCTTGGCTAAATTAAGGAATTAACACATGGGGTGGAGATTACTTACTTTGGATATGCAACTACCATCGCTACTCTTTATCACACATGTATTTCTTATTACAAACTATAGGATATAGATGCTAGCTATTCTTTTAGAGGCAACGATGTTACCTCAGTAGAAAGTCCGCAAAACTATCTCTCTGTAATTATCTTGTTTTTTCAAAGGTTTGGGGATCCTTATATATAATCCTCCACCTGAGGGTGTATTAAAAAAAGTGTGTCAAGAGGTCCCACTAGATGAGAAAAAGTGGTTTCTTAAGTGGTTTCTTGGTAAGAAACCAATGAGTGGTTTCTTAGTAAGAAACCACTTAAGAAACTACGACTGTGGGCTTGTGTGGTTTCTTAAGTGGTTTCTTAACATTAAGAAACCACCATTGTCTATGCTCTTAGAAGGATCTTTATCTTCCAGCACCGACATGGGAAAAATTTCCGGTGCTTGTTCTTGGTATGAGGTAAATTTTCAAGCACTAGTATTAAAAAGATTAGGCGGTGTTCATTTTTCCAGTATTGGTTATTAATTCGAAAAACCGGTGCTGGTTTTGATATTTATTTGTAATGCCCTATATTAATTTTTTCTGGCTTATCCTGGATCGAAACCTGAGGAAATGTCACACAAGAAACTCATAACAGCCAACAAGATATAATTTTAAAACAATATTAATGTCAAGAAAGAAGAAATTAATAAATTAAAAATTGAACAGGTCTAAAATACATAATCCATCCACAAGAAAGTTGTAGAAAACAAGTTAATTTGTATGAAATCCATTTTCTATCCTCCATTTTATTGCATGAAACCCAAGCCTGACACTATCTCTCTGTTACAGCTGCTACCTCCTTGCCATTGTATGCTCCTTTTTTCTAAGGAAATATCTGTTGTGTATAAGGCAACCCGATGATTAATTACATGAAAGTATTTAGTAAGTAAGAAGAACACAGTTTAATGTGTAATTTATTAAGTCAACCCGATGATTAATTACATGAAGTATTTAGTAAGTAAGAAGAACACTTTTTAATTTGTAATTTATCGACCTACCTCTAGAATATCTGTAGAGGTAGTCTTGAGCACAAGCTCTTCCATGAAGAGGAAGATATATGGGAGGTCTTCGCCGTACCTCTCAAAGTTAATATTTATAAGCCCTAATTCCATGAAGAAACAGGATTTTCTTAAGCGTTTAAACATATAAATGCTAGAAGTAAATATATATATATATATATGTAAAAAATAGTAAATAAGGGGGGGGGGGGGTGTTTGGTTGGTTGTAGTCTTAAGTTCTAAAATTAAAAGACAAGATAACTAGAAAAGTCAAGTAACTATGCTAATTATCAAGCAAGCTAAGAAAAAGGGTAAAAACTACAAAAGACAAAGCCTTGGGGGCAATTAATATCCACTTCCAAACCTAATGTAGATCATTGAATAACTCACTCATTCTATCACATTCGTTACCTTTGGGGAATGCTAAAACTTCTCATTCAAAGATCAACATTAATTCCTTCTTAACAGTAATTTTCAAAGACAGACAACGACCATTTGCAAACCTCATTGATAATCAATTTAGGCAAACCACACCAAAAAGGCATTTCATCAACGACATTATACATGAAGAACCATAAATTTGATAACAAAAAGCCTTCTACCAAACACATAGCCATTTAACCAAACATAGCATTCATTAGGCTAAACCTAGAACAAACCACATTCGAGGTTCAACCTTTCATTGCATCTATAGGATAAATATGAGAAAAATCCAAATTAACATACTTATCAAGCAAGAATTACAACATGTTATACAATAGAAGTTCTAAGTCCATGTTCTTGGATTTTCATGCCAAATGAGTTAAGAAATTTGCAACTTTCCTAATGCCCTAACACTTCAATCATACAAACACTTCCTATTCTCAAACAACCCATGATATAAATGAAGTAAAACATCACATTAAAATACATGAATGCTAAATAACAAATGCTTCAAGATAGAGTGAAATAGAGGTTCTTACACATAGATATGGAATCTTCAATCAATTGCTCCCAAGATTAAACTAACCTAGATAATAAAAAGACATAATTAAACTACAAAAAAAAAGAAAAGAAAGAAGGGAAAAACTAGGGTTTTGAACCTATAAAATTGCAGGAAGAAGAAGAGCTGAAGAGGAGAGGATAGGATTCGGTATTTATAGTACAAAAAAGTAAGAAAGCTTCTGGCCACCCGTCTGTCGTGACTCGTGACCAAACCACCGCGAGTCGCGACTGAGCCAAGTTTAAGCATCTTGATTTCTTTCTTCTTCTTTTTTCAAGTCATCCTCTTCGCTTCACTTATCTTCAATTCTTCAATTCTTCAAAAGCTCAAATGCAAGTCTTCACATCTTCAAAGGTAATCTTCAAAGTCTTCAACAATTTGCCTTGTCATACAAAATCCTCTAGAAAAGTAATAAAAGCATAAAACTCGCTTTTAACTCTCCTTAGAGACTTTCAAGATAAAATGCCACATCTAGAGCACAAAAGTGTACAAAAGTGAATCCTAAAAGTCCTAATGTGACCATATAACATGGGCACATCAAACCTCCCCACACTTAAACCTTACTCGCTCTCGAGTAAGAAAATATTCAAGCACACAAAGGAATTCATTTATCCACATTCTAAACTAATATCCCCCCAATCAAAACCTCACAAAAACTCTCAATATCGTAAATCCCAATATCAAAGCTCAAATGAGAATTTTTCACACACAAAACCCCAATTCCCAAATCTCACTAAACCTACCACTTATCATTTCACTACCCATAAAAACCATTCAAATTCTTGAATTGATTATCCCAAAGTCCAATGACACAAAATAAAGTAAAAAACATATGAAAGGTTCAAACACATACTTTACTTCATACCAATATATCAATCAAAATTCAATGACACAAAATGAAGTCAAAGCCATATAGGAGGTTCAAACACATACTTCACCCAATACCAATATATCAACCAAAACGAGGTATAAAAGAATCAAGAATTTCATAACCATACTTCATTTTTCAACCCGTTAAGTTACCCAATCCAAAGAGGTCTCAAGATGTTGAGCTACCCGATCCATCCATATGACAACTACAACCTTATGACTCCAACTCTGGCAAATGAGTGAAATTATAGCATTTCCTTTTTTCTCTCTTTCCTCATTTTGCCTTAGAGCCCTTTTGGGTTTTCATCCTAGCCACACATCATGTTTCTTTGGCTCACATCTCACATTTTTCCGCACATTTAGCCTCTCATTTTTTCCTAGGTTGCCCTTATGGGTTTTTGACCTATTCGAGCCCCCAATGTTGCCTAAGTTGCCCTCTCAGGTTTTCAACTTAGCGAATTTTATTTTTAATTTTCTATTTTTTCAAAATTTTCAATTATTTTCTTCCTTTTTCTCATGTTTTTCCAATCAAAAGTAGCAAAAAACATTCCAAATCAAGCTAGCATGCATGTGACTCCTCTAACCCCTCCCCGCACTTAAAACATTGCATTTCCCTCAATGTAAACATGTAAGGCAAGAACAATAAAACTCAAGGTAAGAGGTAGAGTTAAATCCATTTCTCTGGATAGTCATCAGTGATACGGCACAATCCCATGTATTTGTATAGAATCGGCCCCAAAGTTGGTTTCAGAGCCGGGAGGGGGAACAAAAGTGCCATAGAAGAACTCACCCCTCAAGCAAAATGTTATCTCCTTAGCGCCGTTTGATCAAGACTAACACCACAGAGACAACATCAAACTAACATGTACATAGGATTTGTAATACTAGGTTTAGAATCAAAAGTTAATAACCATAGTATTCTCAAAGAAAAACCAATCCATCATGCAATCATCACTATCAGATTTTCCAATAAAAATATCCAACATATATCGACATATATCTAAGCATCATTATAGAATATAGCAATTACAGTCACAATGTTGTAGTCGGCATACTAAAATCTACAAAGGTACTATAAAGATGCAAGAATCTTCATATGTCAATATATGTAAGATGGTGGAGGAATAAGTGGAGGTATGGTGGTTCTTGGGAGTATTTGGTGGAGAAGAAGAAATGATTATGCAGTGTTTAAGTACAATTGAAAAGATGGTTTCTTTGTTGCGACTCACGATGCATTGTCACGACTCGCGACCAAGCCATCGTGACTCTCAATATCTTGGGTCTGTGATCTCAATTCTTCCAAAAATTTTCTGATTCAGTCGCAACTCGCGATGGCCATTTTTTGACTCGCGAAAAACTATTGCTGGGAGTTCATTTTTGCTCCCCTATCCGTAGTATTTCGCGACGACAGGGTTTCCTAGCACTTGGAAGGAATTTAATTTTTTTCTTACCAACTTTCCAAGCTTTCTTCCCTTTATCATGGATCTCATCCCTTCATCTCCTCCAATGCAATACACTTCACTTTACTACAAAATCACAGAAAAACACACCGTAAAAAGAACAAGACAAAATAACAAAAACTAAAAAACAAAAACCAAAATAAAGGCCAAATTTATTTATGTCATCGGTATAACAAAGCTCCGTATATTTAAGGTCATCGGCACGACCCTAATGTTATCCATATGGTGAAGGCTTGAACCCCTTCACCATGAGCATCCAAAAGTAGAGAGGTGGGGGTACAAAACTTTCAAGAGGAAAGTCTTGTTAAGGTGGATATGGGTTAAAGGAAGTTGGGTCGTTAGGAGGCTTGGGGTAGTCTTTTGGCTCCTCTCTTGTCTCCCTCAAAACTTCCAAAAATGGTGGAGTTGATTCACTAGGTGGGGGTAGGGGTGACAATGCTAATGAATTTAGCACAATCACCTCTTTCTCCCCTTTTTCATCCTCAACAACCAACTCCTCATCCCCTTCAAACTCAAGCTCATTTACCATGTTGACCTCACTCACAGAATCCTCGAGTTCGACTTGGGATGGTGTATTTTTGGAATCACAAGCTTCCATTTGGGCCAGTGCTTCTAATATACTCCTCGCATGCCCCTCAATAGCCTCAACACTAGAGGAGATCCAAGTGTCCAATTCTTCACTAGTCAAGTTGTTCAAGTTTTCGATTGCATTCATGAATTCCTCACGTGTTAAAATTGAACTTCCTTGTTGGGCTTGGTTTTGAGGTATGGCATAAGATGGTGATGGCCAACTATTTTGCTCGTATTGGTGGTTTTCTGGCTCATTCTCATACCACCAATCCGGATTACCACTCCACTTTGGATTGTAAGAATTTTGGTATGGATACCATTCTTGAGCTTCTTGCCCTTGAAAACTAATATCTCCTACCTCTTGGTAACACTCTTCATAATACCCTTGGTTTTGGAAACCAAGGGTTCTTTCCCCCTTATAGTGTTCCTCCCTCAACAAATAGCAAAACTCGATAGGATGGTCAGAATGACACATCCTATGAAACCTTGCTTATGGAGCCTCTATTCTCATCGTGAGTTCCCTCAAGGTGAGACGTTTTTTTTTTAAAAAAAATTCTTTTCAAAAGTCCAAAATCATATTGCAAGGACTCTCGATAAAAATTCACCAAGAACTCAAACAATAGCTACTTCGAACAAAAAAAAACCACCAAGGAGTGGAAAATAAAACAACTAGCTAATATGCAACCAAATATACCTAAACACTTAAAAATAAATGCCTCTTCCCCGGCAGCGGTGCCAAAATTTGGGAGGTCGTCGCCGTACCTCTCAAAGTTAATATTTATAAGTCTTAAATGCTTACTAACTACAATTGAGTAGATAGTGGCAAATCGCAGTCGTCCACAAAGAAGAGCGATTTTCTTAAGCGTTTAAACATATAAGGTTTATATTATGCTAGAAGTAAATATATATTGATATATAAAAGCAAGTAAATGGGGGGATGTTATGGTCCTAAGTTATGAAATTAAAAGACAAGATAACTAGCAAAGTCAAATAACTATGCTAATTATGAAAGAAATTAAGAAAAAGGGTAAAAACTACAAAAGACAAAGCCTCGGGGGAAATTAATATCCACTTCCAAACCTAATATAGATCATTGAACCATTCACTCATTCTATCACATTCTTTGCCTATGAGGAATGCTAAAACTTCCCATTCGAAGATCAACATTCATTCCTTCTTAATAGTAACTTGCAAAGAAAATCAACGACCATTTGCAAACCTCATTGATAATCAATTTAGGCAAACCACATCACAAAGGTATTTTATCAATGGCATTATACACGAAGAACCGTGGATTTGATAACAACAAGCTTTCTACCAAACACATAGCCATGTAACCAAGCATAGCATTCATTAGGCTAAACCTAGAACAAACATCATTCAAGGTTCAACCTTTCATTGCATCTATAGGATAAATATGAGAACAATCCACATTAACATACTTATCTAGCAAGAATTACAACACATTATACACTAGAAGTTCTAAGTCCATGTTCTTGGATTTTTCATGCCAAATGAGTTATGAAATTTGAAACTTTCCTAACACCCTAATACTTCAATCATACAAACAATTCCTATTCTCAAACAACCCATGATATAAATGAAGTAAAACATCACATTAAAACACATGAATGCTAAATAACAAATGCTTCAAGATAGAATGAAATAGAGGTTCTTACACATAGATATGAAATCTTCAATCAATTTCTCCCAAGATTAAACTAACCTAGATAATAAAAAGACATGATTAAACTACAAAAACTAAGAAAATAAAGAAAGGAAAAATTGGGGTTTTGAACCCATAAAATTGCAGGAAGAATAAGAAGAGCCAAAGAGGAGAGGATAGGATTTAGTATTCATAGTATAAAAAAAGTAAGAAAGCTTCTGGCCACCTGTCCGTCGCAAGTAGCAACCAAACCATTGCGAGTCGCGACCGAGCCAAGTTTAAGCATCTTGATTTCTTTCTTCTTTTTGTTTCAAGTCCTCCTCTTCACTGCACTTATCTTCAATTCTTCAATTCTTCAAAAGCTCAAATGCAAGTCTTCAAATCTTCAAAGGTAATCTTCATAGTCTTCAAAGTTTTCAACAATTTTCCTTGTCACACAAAATCCTCTGGAAAAGTAATAAAAGCATAAAAGTCGCTTTTAACTCTCCTTAGGGAATTTCAAGTCAAAATTCCACATCTAGAGCACAAAAGTGTACAAAAGTGAATCCTAAATATTTTAATATAACCATATAAAATGGGCACATCAAACCTCCCCGCACTTAAACTTTACTCGCTCTCGAGTAAGAAAATATATTCAAACACACAAAGAAATTCATCTGTCCACATTCTAAACTAATATTCCCCAAACAAAACCTCACAAAACCTCTCAATATCGTAAATCCCAAAATCAAAGCTCAAATGAGAATTTTTTACACACAAAACCCCAATTCCTAAATCTCACTAAATCTACCACTTATCAATTCACTACCCATAAAAACTGTTCAAAGTCCTGAATTGATAATACCAAACTCCAATGACACAAAATGAAGTTAAAAACAAATGAAAGGTTCAAGCACATACTTCACTTCATACCAATATATCAACCGAAATCCAATGACACAAAATAAAGTCAAAACCATTTAGGAGGTTCAAACACATACTTCACCCAATGCTAATATATCCTAAAAGCCCTAATATAACCATATAAAATGGGCACATTAATGTTGTACCCGTATTTCAAACCACTCTCTGGAATTTGGTACTGCCAATGAAAAAATCGAGTTAAATGTAATTGTGCTAAATAATGTTGGATATGAAAGGACTCTTGAATCAAATGACTTACATCAATGTTTGTCATTTTCCATTTGTAATCCGGAGACGTTTCTATCTTCCTCTTCTCCCTTTGATATTCGCATGTAATCCTGGTAATGTTAAAATTGTAGTGGTTAGATGACTGATACTTGTAGATGTTAAAATAAGTTCAATGACAGGAATGAAAGTACCTTGACATGATTTTGGTTTCATTAATGTTGTGTGGTTTAATTCCTCTAGTCATCAAATCAAGGGTTAAAACTTCCTTCATACTAGGATGGAGAAGTACTAAGTAGCAATGATCGCTGTGTTGAAAAGAAAGTAGCACATGAATGAAATTGTAAGTGATGAATAATTTTTCATAATTGAGGAAATTTGAATGTGTCACTTACATTTTAATATATGGCACCACAAAGATCTCGGCGTCAGTAACAAGCATGGTTTCCAGAATGGGTTTAGCACGACCATCGACTTCTGCAACCTTGATTTCCGCAGCATAGCCTCTTGTACAACATGGAACAAACTGAATGCGGCCATTGTTGGTTTCAAAGATTTGGTGCCAAAGGTGCCTTGAAAAATAGCCTTTTAAAATATTTTAAACAAATTAGGATATAAATAAATACATTCAATGTGAAAAAGTAAATCTTACCCCATTCACACATCTATCTGTGAGTTCGATAGCCAAACCATTGCTCTAAAGTTGCCAAGCTTGTTCCCAAACTCCACCATCCCATCAATAAAACATGTGCTATGATGTTTTTTTCCCAAAGTTGACGATCAACACTATAGAAACACCACCACCTTTACCAACTCTTGCATGCTCTTCACAAGCTCGTTGTAGTATTTGATGTACTTCCCCATATTGGAATATGTTTTGAATGGGTTCTTGTTGTTAATATGAAATTAAGTAATGGCACAAAAATTAGGCAAATAGAAAAATAACTAAATAAGGTACAAGATGGATATTATTGAGAAGTACCAGTTCCAGTGGCCTTTCATGTGGAAATTGTTACTTCAATAGAATGGATGGAGCTGCTTGATCCAAACTATTTATGAGTTGACTATTGCACACAAAAATATTTCAATTAGAACAATTCATAATAATAAAAAAATACATGTAACAATTGTAGTAATTAGTTGTACTTATTACCTCATTGTCGCTAACATTGATGCAATAAAATTCATCGGTCCAGGGCAGGCCGTCTTCAAAGTTCTCGGTCTTGGTATCATCTCCAAATCCGACCAAAGTCATCAGCCAGTCTACGACACTCTCTAAAGCCTTTCTCACATCATTGAAATGGTGGTTGGCATACAACAATCCAGCTTTTGGATGGTAGACTGGCTCGTACACACAGACTCGAGCAACTAGACCATGTGACTTATCAGGAGGCCTAGATTTTCGGAGCCATGCTTTAGCAACATTTACCCTTTGTCCCTTTAGGCCCTTGATAAAGAGGGTGACTAACTCATCATACTGTTACACATAGTGATAATTTAGCTAGTCTAAAAGATTTTTGCATGTAAACGAAAAAGAGAAATAACAGTATAAAATTGATAAATGTAATACATATTTACCTCCTCATCTTCTTCTCCGTCGCTGGAGGGATCTTGTCCCGAGTTGCTAAGACCAGTGGATACACCTACCAATGCATTCTCAATGAAGCTCTTCCGGTCTGCAAGGCCTTCGTGAATATTTAATCCACCTGCTCCAGCTATTCCCTTAACCAACTGGTCAAGGTAAGCGACCATCGCCTTGACAATCGGCTGATTAGCAAAGGGTTTCTTGGTCTCCTTCTTTTGGGAAGAGGAGCTGCTACTACACTTGGTTCTTGCTATGCATGGGATAGGAACAACTGCTAGCAGTTAGGACTAGGTGCCTTTGTAGCGACCCATGTGATCCCTTTTCCCGGTGGCTCTTACTAGAATGTTCTCACCCGGTCCCAACTCTAGGGTTCCCTTATCTCTTTCCTCGTTCATCCTTAACTGTGGTTCATATTATCGTGTTCATAATGAACATAACAGTTTACTTAAATATAAAACTATAAATGAATTGGATACTTACAATTTCCTTCACTTTGGCCTTGACTTCCGGGGCTGCATACTCTTTAACTTTTCTCTTGTTCAACTCCAAGTATACTAGCGATCTTTCCAGCTTGAAATTCTTAGAATTGATCTCCTCTTTGATTTCTTCTTCCGTGTATCCCTAGTCCCTTAGCTTCTTTCTCTCCTTCTCTTTTAGTTGCACTATCAGTTTCTATTTTTTAGCCCCATTGCCCTTTGGTCCAGTGTGGTGGGTGTATTTCTTTTCCTTGGACTAGGTACTTGCCTTCTGTATTTCTTTTAAACCCAAAAAAAGAAGTTATTAACACAACGAATTAGTTGATAAATATTGAAATATTATTTATGAAATAATGTAAGAACCTTACTTACCATCATTTCCTCGGTCTTTCTAAGTTCCTCGAATTTCTTCCACTCCTCCTCCTCCATCCACATGTACTTTTCCCATGGCTTGTACTTTGGAACTTTTTCGCTCAGCATGAAATGTACGTACTTGTTCGCCTCCTTGGAATTCTAGTTACGATGTGCTTTGGCAGCCTTGCCCACCACATTCTTTCTCAACCTCCTCCATTGCTCTTCAGTCATTTTTGGTTCAAACCCGAAACTTGTCTGCAATGGGTTATTACACAATATATAGGTTAATATCAAGAATAAATAGCTTAATAGTAAGAAAAAGGCATTTATGTACTAAGTAGTATGATTTTTTTAACCTTTATGTCTCTCTAAGCCTATCCCTTCACATTTAACGGGACATTAGGATAGTGTATCCATGTACCAGATTTTACCAGCTTCCAAAATGCGTAGTTGAAATATGCTGTCCACGTGCTCCAATTTTTTACACATACCATCTCACCATCAACTACCTCAAAAGAGACGGGGACATGATCCCTCTCCTTGGCTAATATGACTGACTAGTACGTAGCCATCCCTCGTTCCATACACCAAGTGGCATTCTTGAACTTGTCGAACACCTTCCACTGACGCTTTCCTGCCTTTGTATGGTAATAATTCCTCGTATCACGAAGGGGGTTGTTCTCATTATCTTCCTTGTTCTCTTCCAGATCACCCTCTTGGGGAGCACATGTTTCCCCCGTTACCTCTTCCTCTAATTGAATCTTGAAGGGTACCACCATTGGAACCTCCTCGTGTTCTCCTTTGGTAGGAACTTCTTGATTCTCTACAGGTGGTTTTTTAGGTGGAGGGCCAGTCCTCTTTCTTTTTCCTCCCAACTTTTTGGATTTATGAGGCATCTACATGTAGATATTTTTATAAATAACCAACATAAAAATTTCATAAAAACCAACAAACCAACATCAATTTATACAAGATCATAACAAACACTTTAACTCACACAACATATTAACATTACAACTGTGACATGAAATTTATGACAATTGCACACTAACCAAAGAAATTAGTTCCATTTGAGGACCAAACCCTTTCCATGATAAACCATATTGATTCTATTAATGTGATTACGGTTAACAAATATCACACAATGAACTATATCTCATACACTTTAGAACAAACACTTCAAACATCACAATGAACTATATCTCACACATTTTATAACAAACACTTCAACATCACACAATAAACTATATCACACTTTAACATCACACAATGAACAACCCAAAAAAAATTAACATTAAAAAATCTTTATTCATAAATTTCATCGAATATATGATTTCATACAAATTTCATTCAATTGAAAGGAAGTTAGGGTTTGTACACAACAAAAAATGTTGGATTAGTGAAGTACCTTAGAGGAAATTGCCTAGTTATCGGGAGGAAGGTGACTTCGGCGGTGCCGAGTGGAGAAAGTGGAGGAATGGGGTTCCGAGATACAAAAATGTGGGTGTTGGGGTTGTTATATAAGGTGATTTGAGGAAGTGGAGTAATGGAGGTTGAATGAGGAGTTAAATGGTGGAGAACGTGGGTTTAAAGCGGATTGAAGGAGGAGAAATTTGTTGGAATGTTTTTGAAAGAGAAAAATGCAACCGTTATGTGAGGAAGACGATAAGCTGCATTTTAGATACGCAGAGCCAGCACTGGTACTTAATCTGACATACCGGTGCTGACTCTAATTCTACTACATTTTAGCAGCCTAAAAAATATTCTAAGTGCACATCATCGGTATTATGCTGGTGCTTTTATGAAAAAACTGGTGCCTAAAATCTTTGAAGCAACTGCTCAGGGCTGCTTTAAATGATTTTGTTTACAAAATGTCATAGGTGTAAAAACCTTTCCAAGTACATAGCACCAATACAAAATACCGGTGCCATATATAAGAATACCAGTGCCAGTTTCTTTTATTTGGGCTGAATATTTTTTCAGCCCAATAACTTTTGGGCGGGACAAATCTTTTTCAATACAACACCGGTATATAAACCAGTGCCCCGTTGAAATTCATGAAAATTTAACTTTCCCTCCCAAATATTAACCAAAATTTGTAATTTTTCAATACCTACACAAGTTAGCACATGTTCTTTCTAATAAAATACCAATGCCTATATCATCATTTTCAGTATTTAGCAATATTTGATTTACTGCCCACAAAAGGGGGAAATTTTTGTTGTTGTGGTTATGCAATTGGATTGAAAAATATTCAATTAAAGATTCCATATGTCCCTTGTTCCGAAATTGTGTCAAAAGGCTCCCCGAAAAGGCTATGTATATAACTTTGCTAAAATTACATTGTTGCCCAAAACTAAGCTACACCTTCTTTGTTGTATCAAAATAACTTGACATTGGGTATTCTTGGCTTAATATAAGTTTTTTAGTCGAAAATTATTTTTTCATGAGATTTAATAAAGCACTAGTACTCTAGATTACTTGGAAGCTAGGAAGTCCAACCGGAAGGATTATTGTTAAGTTTTTCCCACTGAATATTAATAAAAATCTTTATTCGATCTTGGAATATACACGAGGGTTTCATAATGTAGCATTGCATCCAATCAGATTTGAATTTGGACCTCCGAGTGAAGTTTTTGCCTTTTGCACTTAGGTCCCTCCAAGATTCTTGGAATTGTTAAAACATAAAATTGGCTATTCCATAGTGAAATTAAGTAATGTATGATCATAACTATGCAATTTGGACATGGTTGGATAAATGGAACTTCCTCAAAACTGAAAACTGAAACGTTGTACAACATTTTGTGAAATTTCACTATTGCCCAAAAGTGTGTGAACACCTCATCCATTATTTTGAAATACTTGAATTTTGTTATTATAGCCTAAATACAATAATTTAAAATAATATAAATTTTCATAATATAAATTATAAAGTGGTGGTACATGTTCTAGACTAAATTATAGAAGATAGTTTTGATTTAATCACTACAAGAAACAACACCTTTTACCTCGGTTATGCAGGGGTTTTTACCTTAATTTTTAGCCTAAAAACCCAAGGTATACTTTTTACCTCGGTTCATAACCGAGGTCAAAAGTATTTTTAACTCAGTTTTTTTAAAAAAAGAACCGAAGTAAAAAGTGTAACAGTGCAAATGTGGTGTGATGTCGCACACAAAAACCGCAGTAAAATAATACATGACCGACACTAGTGCAAAGTCGCTCGTAACACTTTTGGAACAAAAAAATTGGATGACCGACACTAGTGCAATGTTGCACGTATCAATTTTGGAATGAAAAATACTGAAAGAAGAATCGATATTGATTCTACTCTCAGTAGTTCATACACCGGAACCATACGGAAATCATACAGGAGCCATGGAACTATACACTAATCAGTAATCATATACCACAAAATACATGTAATTACTGAATAATATACACAACAAAATACAATGAACAAAAAAAACACAGGACAAAATAAAAGATGCTGGTGAAAACAATGGCGTGGCTGGAGATGAGAGTAGTGTGGTCGTAGAAGCTGGTGGCACGGCCAGAGTTGTGGGTGGCGGTGGCAAAGGTGCTGGTGGCGATCGAACATGATGGAGCGTACATAGATCTGATAGCGACACACTGGTGGAAATTGAAGCTCCTGGTGGTGCGTCTTTTAGAGCAGTGAAGCAGGAAAAAGCGGCAGACACAGTCGGAGATGGAAGGACGCGGCGGTGATGGCGGGACGCGATTGGAGATTGTAGGATACGGTTGGAGGTGGCGGGACACGGTAAAAAATGTCAGGAAGTGGTCAGAGATGGAAAGACGTGGTCAAATATGGCAAGACATGGCGGAGGCCGGCGAGACAGCGGCGGAGGTGGGTGGACGAAGACAGAGTTGGGATATCGGTGGATCTGAAGGGAAGAGATGAGAGGGAGGCTTTCTAAAAAGTAATGGAATTATATATTTATACTACTAGGGTTTAGGTCAGATTTTGGGATTGACTTAAAATGGGCTTAACTACACACACTAGTGGTACGATTCCTCACTTTTGAAATTTTGAATTGTGAATTGCGTGTAGTTTAATTTTGGTGAAAATTGTGCATTTTGTGAATGATGATATTGTGTATGCTATGGTAGTTCTTCACAATTTGTGCCTTGAATTGCAAATATCTTGTATATATCATTATTTTGGATATTTTGCAATGGTATATGTGGGTGATGTTTTGTTATTTAACATTGACTGGGACTTGTGCATATTTTGCTTATGATTTGGTTGGATGTGGGATAACATTATGCTCAATTTGATTGTGTTGATTTGCTCATATTGGATGTTGAGAATTTGGTTGTGGCTTGTACTAGAAATTAGGCATGTTTTCTTGATTAAACATAGTTGATATTTGGATGCAATGTTATTATGCTTAGGATAGTTTGGCCATGGCACTTGAATGTTAATGTTATGAACATACTAATGGTAGCCAAACTAGTTAGGCATGACTATGATTATGGGATAGCATATTAGATGTTTAACTATGTGAGAACCTAATGGACTTGAGAATATGGGCATATTGAATATGACATGGATTGTATATGCGTTTGTGGTTAGGACTTGAACTAGTTGGCTTGGATTTGATTTGGTTTGGGATGTTAGCAAAACTAGTTTAAGGTTGAGTATGATTCTTTGATATTGCATGTATGTATATTCCTCTGCGTTTGACGTGTTTGTTGTGGTTGTTAGATATGGCCCCGACCAAGAGACCTAGGGAACCTCCACTAGGTGAGCGCACTGCCGCTCCACCTCCACCTCCGCCACTAGCTCAGGAGTCGAGCCTTGTACCTCCTCCTTCTGATAGTTAAATGGGTTTGACACAGATCACCGGGCCCTATGCAGAGAGGTGGGAAGCCTTGGTCAACCGCCACCTCAAGGAGACGAGTTTTGTTAACGTGCCCACATTGGATGCTCTTGGGCTCACCCAACTAGTCCGACGCCTCCTCGCCAAGGGGGGTTGAAAGGTTTCATATGCAAGAGTGCCCCCTCCTACCGGAAATATACACTGGAGTTCCTATCTATGGTCAGGGTATGCAGTATGGGGGATGATCAACCATGTGAGAGGTACATCATTTTTCACCTAGTTAATATACCACAAGAGATGACCGTCTCGCAGGTTGAGGAAGCATTTAGATAGGACACTGCTGAGATACGGGCGAGGCTGGACCCATAGGCTCAGGACCGATCGATTGAAGACAACATGCACTTCTGGAGTGTCATCAATATGAGGGCGAAGAACTCCCATGACAAGAGTAGTGTAATCATCCATCCCGCACTCCATTATGTGCCTAGTTTTTTGGCCGGAAAAGTGCTTTGCTCGACGGAGCCGACGAATTTTCCGGACGATGACATTAACTTCTTATGGCACTTGACGAGTAAGGGATTGGGATATGGGTTATAGGAAAAGCTATGGATGAAGAGGATTGCAGAGGTGGAAGGGAAACCAAAGGGGAAGATTATGGTTGGAGGCATGATAGGCCTCTTGGCGGAGTACCTAGGATTGGTCTCACCGGCTGGTTTTCCGCACTTAGGGAGGTGTACTTCCTACCTCATCACTTCAGAGAGATTGATGTGATTCATGATGCTTAGCGCCACGTGGACCACGAGGGTATTTAATTTGTTGTATGGCACCAGGAAGGTCACATTCATGGAACTTCCTCAACCCAACAAGACGAAGTTGGTATTTGATACACCCCTAGCGTACTTGGCAATTTCACCAGAATCCTTGTGCAAAGAAAACTTTCAGCGCGAGCTCCATGACCTTGGTCTAGCCCCTGTCCAGCGCGATGATAACAGCTTTCCTTTCTCTGAGCGAAAGCAGCAACACTCCCCACAGCCTCTACCACAGATCGAGCCTATGCAAGAAGATTATGTGCCATTCACTACTCCCAGCCTCTACCTGATTTCTATGAGTGTATGATGCAGACCATGCAGGATGGTTTTTGCCGCAAAAACAGACTGATATCGAAGCACAAAGTGTTTGTCTCCCAAAGCTTGATCGACTTGGATGAGAAGATTGACCACCTATCGGCTCGCATTCATGAGATGTAGTCCCAGGCAGGTGGTGTCTGAGGCCCTGATCCTGGAGTAGAGAGGCGTAAAGTTAGGAGGCAGAGGAGCATGGATTGGCTAGCTCATTATCAGTATCGTTATTTTGCTGGTGGTCTCTCTTCCTCACAGCGTTGATTTGTGAGCATTATATTCTCACCCTTTTCCATACTTCGATGTGTATGCTTTTGCCCTATTTGTCTACATTGAGGGCAATGTAGCATTCTAAGTGTGGGGAGGGGTATTTACTGATCTCACTGATGGGTTTGATGTCATGCACAATGACAAGAACATGTGTGAAAGTTTTGTAGGTACTCTGCTTAATATTTTGTGGAAGACGAAAGACATTTTGAATGCAAGACTTGATATGGTCTATTTGGATATTAGGAAGGAAATCTTGCTCTGGAGCGCTAAAATAGAAGGACTTACTTTCCCCCAGCTCCGTACTCCCTTTTGAAGGAGGAGAAGAATAGTGTTGCAAATGATTGAAAGATACCAAAGTCCCTACCAGTTACACTTCCAATATTAGCAGATTCATGACTAAGGATTCAAAACTGTATGGTTTGAAATCCCATAATTGTCATGTACTAATGTAGCATCTACTTTCTGTTGCAATACATGGATTTTGGGAGCCCGATGTCAGGTACAATTACTAGATTGTGTTTAGTATTCAATGGAAAGGTTACATTCAGCATGATCGGGGAAACATGTACGACTATAAATCATTAATTATAATCTTAATATTCAATATTGTACATTTTATTTAAGTGAAAAATTAATGGTTACAAACTTTAATTCTTAAAACATCATAGCTAAATTATTTTATTGCTATCGTTATGTGAAAACAAATTAAAAAAACAATCCCGGAAAAACTAATTTTCCTGAAGTACCTGCCTATAGATATCAATCTATACGAGGTGGTGATCTTATGAAAATAAATATTTTACCCCCTTTAATGTGAAAACCCAGGGAGATAAAATCTTGAAATATGTCTAAACTAAACCTATTATCTTTTGTCCTTTAAAAAAACCTATTATCTTCGGTGAAAATAAAAATTGAAAACTTTAGGCTCAACTATCGTGTGGTTTTCACTTACCACAACTTATATCTTTTTAAAATTTAGGTAACATTTTTAACACACTAAAACGGCTGTTAAAGATAATGGTTTTTTTTCCACAAATAGAAAAAAATGACACCATCCATGAAAATCATAAATGGCTAAAAAAAACAATAACTTTTTGAAACAAGGAAAACGTGAGGATTGATAAGTGATTTTCCTGTTAAAGGGTTCATCCCCAACAACACTAGTTACCATCCTCTTCCTCCCGAGCCATTTACTTAATCAAATCCATCAATGGATGACAACCTCGAACAATAGCAGCAATAAGCAATGAAAACGGCAATGGTGGCTCAAAATCAACAATTGTTTGAATTATTTTGGAAGAATCTAAGCCCAGATATTATGCAGACACGTGATATCAAAAAACCCCAGCTACTGTTGACCTGTATCAAGAGAGCCATGAAAGATGTTCCATGTGTCCAAATTGAGATGAATCTTTTTGCGAACACTCTCGATTGCAGAATTTTGAGAGGCACTCTTAACGAATATTGATCAAAGCACCTTTCTGAGATAAAGAAGACACGGACAAAGTCTAGTCATTAACACAACTTTATGAACTTCACTAACACAAGGGACTAATTTGCATGAACCCAAGCACTAGTTGCACCAAAATTAACACAAAGAATTAATCCTAACAGTTCTAAGCACTACTCCTAAATGGACAAATCTAACGGTTTAAGAAAAATGTAAAAATTCAAAATCTAAATATATGGTGTATAAAAATGGTGAATAAATTCGTCCAAGGCCTCCCCTATTTATAGGTAGGAGTTCATCCGGTACAAATAAGAAAGAAGACAGGATTCGGTAATTCCTGTCAGAGTGGAATGACTTATTGTAGTTTTAAGAAGCTAAAACCATATTAAACTAAAATAACGCATTTAACCTAAATGATGACCGAATACATCCAAGTAAATCATTCAAATTTTGGATGAATTCTTGAAGAAATCTGCCATATCAAAACTTACCAAATCTAATCCAATCGAATCAAAATGAAATATTCTAAATCCTAAAATAAAGGCATGACCAAAATTAAACTCTTCCAACGCCAACCTGGCCGAGTTTAATGGGTTTTATTCTAAAATGAAATATATTTCAATGATCTCACTACCTCAATAAAAAAAATCCATTGGGAAAAAGAGTATAGTGTTATCCTCCAAAAACCCTAATTTAATAAATAATTTAGGAAACCCTAATTCATATCATTCCCTTTGTGATCGAAAACTCTAGATTGCGGAATTTTGAGATACAAGAATGATACGAGTTAGGGTTTCTTAAATTGATAAACTTAAATTCGAAAATAATATAAAGCAAACTCGAAAATCCCTGCCAAGGATTATTTTCTTTGCTGTGATACCAACTAATATGAATCTCCTTGCGAATACTCTGGATTGCTAAATTTTTAGAAGCACTCTTAATGACGGTTGATCAAAGCAACCTCTTGAAATCAAGAAGACACAAATCAAGTCTAGTCAAGAACACAAATTTATGAACTTCACTAACACAGGTGACTAATTCTCATGAACCCAAGCACTAGTTGCACCAAAATTAACACAAAGCATCCTAGAGTTTTAAGGACTAATCTTAAATGGGAAAACCTAATGGTTTGAGCAACGAGTTAAACTCAGAATCTAAATAAATGATGTATAAAAATGGTGAATAAATTCGTCCAAGTCCTCCCCTATTTATAGGCAGGAGTTCGGCCAGTACAAATTAGAAAGAAAACAGGATTTGGTAGTTTTTGTTAGAAACCGGAATGACTTATGACAGTTTTAAGAAGATAAAACCATATTAAACTAAAATATCTTATTTAATCTAAAACATGAAAAAAATTCATTATAGTAAATCAATCCAGATATTGGATGAATTCTTGAAAGAATATGCCTTATCAAAATTTACCGGATCTAATCCAATCAAATCAAAACTAAATGTTCTAAACCCTAAAATAAAGGCATGGCGGAAATTAAACTCTTCCAACGCCAACATGGCCGAGCTTAATGGGTATTATTCTAAAATGAAAAAAAAATTCAATGATCAAACTACCTCATTAAAAAACCTCGTGGGAAAAAAAGTATAGTGTTATCATCCAAAAACCCTAATCTAATAAATAATTTAAGAAACCCTAACTCGTATCACACATGTTCTCCGCACAGGCACCCACCTTGTTTCCCAAGGCCTGTGAACTGTTCATTCTCAAGCTGACATTCCGATCATGGCTCAATGCTCTGGACCAAAACTGCAGCACCGTTTAGAAGGATGACATCCTTGCAATAATAGTTAAGAGGAATCATATTTTTGAGTTCTTGGTTGGTGTCATTTCCCGCTCTCGATTGGGGATGGGCCTTCTAGTGCTACTGGAGATTCTGGTGGTCATACTAACAGTGGCCAGGAGTAATTCATTTAATAAGGTTTTATAATTTTATGAATGTTTGAATATGAATGGTAATGAATCGTGTTGGATTCATGATCTTCTAGTGTTAGAAATAAAAATGATCCTTCAATCTTTTTCTATATGTAATTAATTGCATATGTTTTTTGAGAACAAGGAAAAAGAACATTTTTTCCTGATCTGGACAGCAATTACCATCACCAAAAGCTTTAGATCTTCCAAATACCCCAGCAATTACCAACAAAAGTTTCCCTGATCTGTGGCCTGTACGTTTGAGTTAATACAGCCTGAGCTTTAATAATTAGACCGGATAACCATTTTAAGGTGGTTGTGTTTATTGTTGAACAACTTTTAAAAGCCCATTTTTAATTCGGTTGAACCATGAAAATCTTTTAAAAATTTTGTACCACCTTAAGAAGATTGGACGACCTTTTAAAATCAATTTTTATAGGAAGATCAACCAAGAACCGCCTTTGAAAACACTCAACCGCAGTAAAATGTTATTGAAGTGCCTCCAAATATTATTCGACTTTGGAACCCTTTTTAAAAAAGCGGTTCTTCAAAAACCAAAATAGAACCACCTTCGTAGCTCATTTCCGCACTAGTGTGAAGATCTAATTCAAAAAAGACTAGATAGAACATTGTGCTCACTGGACTAGATCAATATGTACTGATGTGTCCATTTTATGTGCATAGTTTAGTACCTTTTAGGATCACTTTTGTTCTCTTTTATTATCAAGAGATTTTGCTTTACCTTGAAATTCTCTTAGGAGAGGTAAGAGCGACTTTACACTCTTTTACCTCTTCTAAGTTGATTTCGCGTGACAAAGGAAGAACATGGACTCTTGAAAATCGGAGGCCGTTGAAAATCACCTTTCGAAGACTTTGAAGATTTGCTTCAAAGATTTGAATATTTGAAGACCGGAGGCCGTTGAAGATCATCTTTTGATGACTTTGAAGACTTGCTTCAAGGATTTTAAGACTTGAAGAATGAGAGGGAATTATGTGAAGAAGAGTGCCTTCCAAAAGAAGAAGAAAAGAAGACAAGGGTAAGTTCCGGAGCCTGTCGCGATGAACCCATCGCGAGTCGCGACACACGGGTGGTCAGAACCTTTTTGTACTATAAATAACATTCTCTTTCCTCTCATTCATAACTTCTTCTCCACCCAATTTTGGTACTATTCTAACCCTATTTTCCCACTATTTTCATCTTTGATTTCTCTTGTATTTGATGTGTGTTAATTATGTTGTTTATTTTATTGGGATTAGTTGTGATTTTACGTGATTAATGTGCACTTTAAATGTTTTATTTGTAACAAATCACAATTTTTGGGTTCAAGAGGAATTTGAAGGAGAGTAAGGAGTATTGGACAATTATTACAAATGAAGCAGTCAAATTGAGAGCAGAAATCGTAACAGATATTTTGGAGCTGATTTGGGATGATTTTTATGGAGATGTCTTTGAAGATAATTTGAAGATTTAATCTTATCTCTTCAAATTAGAATTTGGAAATAATTCTATTGTATATGGAAGATTCCAATATGGATAAGATTTGATGCATGCGTATATATATGCAAGACGCAAGGCTTAGGTCCAGGGGGAGAGAGTCTGAGTTTAACTAGTTTCGTATTTCATTCCATACAGAGACAAAAACATATTTTCTTCTTTTGGTTTTAATAGTTTCCACCGCAGACGCTGAAAGGGTGGAATTTCTTGTTGAATCATAAGTCTTGCATTGATTTTTGTGCTTAAGTAATCAACTGTCATTGTTTCCCTTATTTTAGTTTTACTCCTGCGCATAGATTAGTTATTGTGGAGCACTGCAATTGTTTGGTTGAATTTGTCACTTCCAGCGAATTTCTTGCGCACAAGGGTGTGCCACGGTCTGATTAAATTATTAATTTCGTACGTCAACTCATGTTTATTATTTGCATCGATAGTTTGTTTAATTTAATTAGTATGAGTAGCTAATTCATATATCGACAAAGAATAACAAATGCTAGTTTATAAATCGTGAGGCCTAATTGCATTATAATTGATTCTTGCATGTTCTTGATTGAATTTTAATTCTAATATGTTTAAGCTTGATCAACTTAAGTGTTTTTAGAATACTGCTATCTAATTTCCGCCAATACGTAATTGTTGGATGTGATTAGTAAGTAGCACAGTCTTGTGAAAAAACAACTAACTAGCTAAGACTATAATAGCAATATAGGGAATAATTGAGCGTGTGTTACTATTTGCTTTTACTTTGGTAATTGCTATATCGGGTTCTTTTAATACTTAATGCTATCAAAATGTGTTCTGGTTTAGCGAATACTTTCTGGGAACATTTTGGTAAGGGAAACAGTTAAGTAATCATAATTAGTTGACTGTCGATAAAGTAAGAAAGAATTGGGGGGTTAAGCGTACATACTTTCCTATAACTGGTAGATGTGTAGGAATTGATTCATTATTGCGCATATGATCGATATTAACTAGCATGAGTTATTCTTAGCCGATAGCATTCGTTTATATATTTATTTCTCATATTTTTAGAGTTGTCATTTGCATTTTTAGAGTTAGTAAAATCACTATATGTAAGGTGTGGTGGCATCACCAAAAAGGTTTTCAAAATTAGTAGGAAAAAGATAATTATTGCTTATTGTTTTTGCTCCCTGTGGGATCAACCATGCTTATCATTGTACTAATTAGTATTAATCTGAATTTTCAGGTTATTTGGCCAGTGAAACGACGCTCACCAGTATTATGTTTGGTTTTTTAGCATTAATTAGTATGAACTCTAGTAGCTAAATCTAGTTCTTGGGAATAATTGATTGAATCATCCAAACTTATGTATTGAGATTCTCTATTTGCTCATTTATGAACATTTATTGGAGATAATTTATTATGCCATTAATGTTGTGTTTTGCCTCATTTATATCGTGGGTTGTTTGAGTATATGAAATGTTTGTATGATTGAAATGTTAGGGTGTTAGGAAAATTGCAAATTTCGTAGCTCATTTGACATGAAATCCAAAAGCATGGATTTAGAACTTCTTGTGTATAATGTGTGGTGATTCTTGCTAGATGAGTATCTTAATGTGGATTGTTCTCATATTAATCCCATAGATGAAAAAAAATGTTGAACCTTGAATGTGGTTTGTTCTAGGGTTAACTTAGTTAATGCTTTCTTTGGTTAAATGCTTTCTTTGGTTATAGGCTCAAGTATCGACCAGATGGCACTATTGAGCGTCACAAAGCTAGACTTGTGGCGCAGGATTTCTCGCAGATTCCAGGTTTTGATTTTGACCACACTTTCAGTCCTGTGGTCAAAGCCTCCACTGTTAGAACGGTTCTCGCCATAGCCACCATGCGTTCCTGGCCACTTCATCAGTTGGATGTCCAGAACGCTTTCCTTGATGGTGTTCTTGATGTTCCAGTCTACATGAAGCAACCCGTTGGCTATCAGGATTCTATCAATCCAGACTATGTTTGTCGTTTGCGAAAGGTCATTTATGGTCTTAAGCAGGCTCCCCGGGATTGGTTCCAGTGTTTCAGCAGTTATCTAACACAGCTTGGTTTTTGGTGCAGCTCAGCTGATACTTCTTTGTTTGTCCTTTCGAAAGGGTCATCGTTACTGTACCTACTTGTGTATGTGGACGATATCATTCTTACAGGCAATGACTCTTCTTCGCCAGTTCATTGATCGGACGATCAAGGATCTTGGTGCTCTTCATTACTTTCTTGATCTTGAAGTTTCGCCTACCTCCTCTGGATTACTGCTTGGCCAAGCAAAGTATGCTCGGGATATTTTGAATCGGGCCGATTGTCTGACGCGGCACCAGTTTCTACTCCATTTGTTGCTGGTTCTCAGCTTCACAGCTCTACCAGTCCTCCATTTCGGGATCCTACACTTTATCGTTCTCTTGTTGGTGCCATCCAGTATCTCACCATCTCTCGCCCGAATTTGGTATTCTCGGTCAACATGGTGAGTCAGTATCTTCAGGATCCCAGAGATGACCATTTTGCTGCTGTGACTCGAATTTTGCGGTATGTTCGTGGCACTCTTCATTTTGGTCTCTGGTTTTGCTCTGCTAGTACTTCTGATGTGTTAGGATACTCTGATGCTGATTGGGCTCGCTATCTGGAGACTCGCCAGTCCACTTATGGTTATGCGGTTTTTCTTGGTGGAAATCTGGTTTCTTGGAGTGCCAAGAAACAGCCCACTGTTTCTCGCTCTAGCACTGAGTCTGAATACCGTGTTCTCGCCAACACTGCCTCAGAAGTGGTTTGGCTCACTCATTTGCTTCGTGATCTTTGGGTTCCACTTTCTGGTTCTCCACTGTTGTTATGCGACAATAGTAGTGCTATCTTCTTGGCTCAGAATCCAGTGGCGCACAAGCGGGCGAAGCACATCGGCATCGACTATCATTTTGTTCATGAGTTGGTGACATCCGGAAAGCTACGCGTTGCTCATGTTCCGACTTCTCTTCAGATTGCGGACATTTTCACCAAGGGGCTCTCTTGTCCGCTGTTCGAGTTCTTCAGGTCCAAGCTGTGCGTCGGCGAGCATCCGACGCTTTACTTGAGGGGGGTGTTAGACTAAATTAGACTCCTGATTAGATTATGATTTATTCTGATTAGAGTTCTTTCCTTATTACAACTCTATTGTACTCTCTATATATTCAGATATCTATAATACAATTTATTACGGAAAATCATTCTGTCATATATATATATATATATATATATAGATATATTTGTATGTCTGTATATAAGGAGAGAGAATACCAAGGGCTAGTGAAAGAAAGCGGGAACATTACTCATGAGACACGAATCTCTGAAATTTGCAAGGAAATTAAAGCAATTAAATGATGCGATTAGGATCTGGAATAGAGATCAATTTTGAAAGCATCGGGACGATATCAAAAAGAAAGAACATAAAGTGCTTTATTGTAAAAACAAATAACTGATTTCGGGCTATGATGCAGATCTGATATGACAAAACAAAAAAAAACACTTTTAAAGAGATCTTTAAAAGAGGAAAGCCTTTTGTGGATACAGAAGGCTAGAGTTAAGTGACTCAATAAAGGAGACACAAATACATACAAAATAATTTCATTACTTGTGATCAAAGAAAGAGGATCCAAGTTGGGAATCACTGAAAGTAGGAGATGTCATATTTTTGTAACCGATCGGGCAAAGTTTTTGTTAGAGTAAATCAGACTCCTGATTAGTTTATGATTTATTCTAATTAGACCTGATTAGATTATGATTTATTCTGATTAGAGTTCTTTCCTTATTACACATCTATTGTACTTTCTATATATTCATATATCAATAATACAATTCATTACGGAAAATCATTCAGTCATGGTATCAGAGCAAGTTCTGATCCTAAGCCCTAAATTTAAATTTATTGTTCAGTGCCTCCCTCCAGCGTACTCCGGCGTCCTCTCGGCAAAGTTTCTTCCAGCGGCGAAGTTTCCGGCTTCGTTGGCATCTCTTCCAGAAGTCCAAACTCTGCTCTGACGTCTTCATCAGCAACATCCAGCTCCAAAATCTTTGATCAAACCGACGCTTCCAACCTATTCTCCATCTCCGTCCGCCCTAAAGAAGGTCGCCGTACGTGGCATAGAACGCTGCCAGCGCCGCCGAGCCCGATGCCGAGAACGTGTACGCAAGCTTCCAGGGCCTGCTCGCTCTGGCGAAGATCACGAACTCGAATTCCGACGTAGATCCGATCACCAGTTCCAGCGCGTCTTGCTTTCCAGCTCCAGCGCTAGATCCACGCGCCGTCTTCCAGCGCATGAAGGTCACGCACCAGCTCGGCAGAAGAAGAAACATCTAGTGCGTGAAGGACACGCGCGAGTTGACTCGCGCATCAAGTGAATTTCCCGCGTCATTCAATTTCTCGCGAGTTGAACTTGTTTCTCGCGAGTTGAACCTGTTTCTCACGAGTTGAACCTATTTCTCGTGAGCTGAATCTGTTTCTCGCGAGTTAAACCCGTTTCTCACAAATTGCTCAAATTCTCGTCAGCACCCAGTCAATTTCTGTGCAATTTTGGTCTTTTGCTATGGTTTATTTGGGCCCTATATCTCGGGAAGATTGCTCCACTAATTGGATTGCTGACAAGGTGTTGTTTCAGGCCAGTTTGAATGGTCCCAACCATCATTTTTCGTCGAATCAGTGGATCGTTGAATCAGATGCTACATCTCATATCACTACTCACACCAGTCATCTTGATCAGGTACAACGTTATCGTGGTTATGATTCTATTCTTGTTAGAAATGGTGAATCATTATCTGTTTCTCACATCGGCTAATGTCATTTATCTGGTTTCTCTTTTAATGATGTCCTTGTGGTCCCTAAGATTACTAGAAGTTTATTATCCATTAGTAAGCTTACTCGTGATTTACCTGTCCGTGTTATATTTGATGCCAACGCCTTTTCCATTGAGCACAAGCATACAGGGAAGATAATTGATAAAGGCAGTCATAGATCAGGTCTTTATTTTCTTGAGACTGGTGATTCCAGCTTTTTAGGCAAATTACGCTCGGGAAAGCTCCAGGCTTCTTTTGAGCAGTGGCACTCTCGCCTCGGTTATATTTCTCATGATATTGTTCAGTTGTTAAGTCGACGTGCCTATATTACTGTCACTTCCGCTATGCCGACATCTGTTAGTTGCTCTCCTTGTCAGATGGCCAAGAGTAGCCATTTACCCTTTTCCACTAGTGACAGGTGCGCTAATGGGTTGTTGGACAATGTGCATTGTGATTTGTGGGAACCAGCCCCTGTCTTCTTGGCGGGTGGTTTTTCTTATTATGCCATTTTCATCGATGAATTTTCGCGATTCACATGGTTTCTCCCGATGTGGTATAAGTCGGACTTCTATGACATATTTATCCAGTTTCAGAAATTCATTGAGACCCAGTTTTCTACTAGGGTTAAAAATTTTCAAACCAATGGTGGCACAGAGTTTACTAATCATCGACTTCAGGCTCACTTCATATCATGTGGCATTCATCATAAGATGTTATCACCCTATACACCAGCTCAGAATGGCTGAGCTGAGCGGAAGCATCGTCACATCACAGAGATCAGTTTTGCCATGCTTTTTCACTCTTCCGTGCCACATTGTTATTGGGTGGAAGCTTTCTCCTCTGCGGTTTACATCATTAACCGTCTGCCAAGTTCAGTTCTTGGTGGAAAATCACCTTTTGAGGTTATTTTTGGTCATGTGCCGGATTATACCCTCTTTCACCCATTTGGCTGTCGTGCTTTTCCATGTCTGCATGCCACTGCTACTGATAAGTTTGCACTGCGATCCATTCCGTGTGTTTTTATTGGCTACAGCCCTCGTCACAAGGGCTTCCAGTCCCTCGACCCCACTTCTAGGTGTATCTATATTTCTCGTCACGTTCGCTTTGATGAAACCTTATTCCCTTATGTCTCATCTTTCGCGGACAGTCGCTCTATTTCAGATCAGGAGATTTTATCATTTTTTGATAGAGCTGTTACTTCATCGATTGGCATGTGCCTATTCCAGCCGCCTCTCCTTCACCGCCATCTTCCATCTGGATGGCTGACCCAGACCCAGCTCCTTGGCCAGCAGCCACCACACTTCAGCTACCGGTCATCACTCCTCAGCCACCGTCTCAGCCACCAGCCACCACGTCTCAGCCAGTATCAGTCATCCTTTCTCTGGCAACTTCCGATGGCCACTCTCCGGTCAACGCAGCTTGATCTTCCTCGGTGTCGTCAGCTGGATCGACTCCTCCAGCTTTTCCACCTCAGCTTCGTACCCATCGGATGGCTACTCAGTCTTCTACTGGTGCCATTCAGCGCCGGGATTATTCAGAAATTATTTCTCATGGTCTCACTGCCGCACTTCTTTCTCAGACAGAGCCTACTGATTATCGCTCTGCCCTTCAGGATCCAGCCTAGGTTTCAGCCATGGATGATGAGATGGCCGCTCTTCGTGGTCAGCACACTTGGGATTTGGTGCCTCGACCTTCGAATGCCAACATTGTTGGCTCCAAATCGGTCTATAGGCTCAAGTATCGACCAGATGGCACTATTGAGCATCACAAAGCTAGACTTGTGGTGCAGGGTTTCTCACAGATTCTGGGTTTTGATTTTGACCACACTTTTAGTCATGTGGTAAAAGCCTCCACTATTAGGATGGTTCTCGCCATAGCCACCATGCGTTCCTGGCCACTTCATCAGTTGGATGTCAAGAACGCTTTCCTTAATGGTGTTCCTGATGTTCCAGTCTACATGAAGTAGCCCGTTGGTTATCAGGATTCTGCCCATCCATACTATGTTTTTCACTTGCGAAATGCCATTTATGGTCTTAAGCAGGCTCCCCGGGCTTGGTTCCAGCGTTTCAGCAGTTATCTGACACAGCTTGGTTTTCGGTGCAGCTCAGCTGATACTTCCTTATTTGTTCTTTCGAGAGGGTCTTCGTTGATGTATCTACTTGTGTATGTGGATGACATCATTCTTAAAGGCAATGACTCAACTCTTCTTCGCCAGTTCATTAATCGGACACACAGAGAGTTTGCGATCAAGAATCTTGGTGCTCTTCATTACTTTCTTGGTCTTGAAGTTTCACCTACCTCCTCAGGGCTACTGCTTGGCCAAGCAAAGTATGCTCGTGATATTTTGAATCGGGCCGGTATGTCTGACGCGGCACCTGTTTCTACTCCATTTGTCGCTGGTTCTCAGCTTCACAGCTCTACCAGTCCTTCATTTCGAGATCCTGCACTTTATAGTTCTCTTGTTGGTGCTCTGCAGTATCTCACCATCTCTCGCTCGGATTTGACATTCTCGGTCAACACGGTGAGTCAGTATCTTCAGGATCCCAGAGATGACCATTTTGCTGTTGTGACTCGGATTTTGCGGTATGTTCGTGGCACTCTTCATTTTGGTCTCAGGTTTTGTTCTGCTAGTACTCCTGATGTGTTAGGGTACTCCGATGCTGATTGGGCTCTCTGTCTGGAGACTCGTCGGTCCACTTATGGTTATGCGGTTTTTCTTGGTGGGAATCTGGTTTCTTGGAGTGCTAAGAAACAGCCCACTGTTTCTCGCTCTGGCACTGAGTCTGAATACCGTGCTCTCGCCAACACTGCCTTAGAAGTGGTATGGCTCACTCATTTGCTCCGTGATCTTCGGGTTCCACTTTCTGGTTCGCCACTATTGTTATGTGACAATAGTAGTGCTATCTTCTTGGCTCAGAATCCGGTAGTGCACAAGCGGGCGAAGCACATCGACATCGACTACCATTTTGTTCGTGAGTTGGTGACATCCAAAAAGCTGCGCGTTGCTCATGTTCCAACTTCTCTTCATATTGCAGACATTTTCACCAAGGGGCTCTCTCGTCCGCTGTTCGAGTTCTTCAGGTCCAAGCTATGCATCAGCGAGCATCCGACGCTTCGCTTGAGGGGGGTGTTAGAGTAAATCAGACTCCTGATTAGATTATAATTTATTTTGATTAGACCTGATTAGATTATGATTTATTCTGATTAGAGTTTTTTCCTTATTACACCTTTATTATACTTTCTATATATTCAGATATCAATAATACAATTCATTGCGGCAAATCATTCTGTCAGTTTTGAACCCAAAGGATTGGGAAAAAATTATGGACGACAATGAACTAAAGATTGGAGACATTTTCTTCTTCGGGCTTCTGATGTAGACCAATGACATGATCGTGTTCAAATTCGTCAATTAAGGTGCGTATCATCTCCGTCTCCCACTCCGCAACGAACTTGATTTCCATCTCCATCTCTTGAAGGTAGCACTCCTGAGGCACTGATTGACATCAAGACCATTTTTTGTTATAATTGCAAATTAGTTATTGATGGTTTATTTTGTTTTTAGTTGATTTAGTTAAGTTTCCTTGGTGTTTTTTATTGGTAACCACTCCTGTTTTGGAATTTTGTTTATTTGGAGTCAAGAAATTTTTGGATGATAAGAATATATATGGTTTCCATATAGAATATATGGTTTTGGGATGAAATGCATCATTCAAGTCATAACATTCATTATCAAAACGCATGCTTCTTTAAAAAGAGTTATGTTTTGTTATTTTGGTTGATTGACTTAGTATAAATGTTACCATGCTCTTTGAATATCCATTGATTGGCTAAAAGGCGAAGATCCGCTCGCCCTCGGCGGCCCATACCAACCGACACCCCGGCCAACGTATGAGAGGTAAATCACGATAGCCCAGCGCCAGGACCAATGGGCTTGGTGTGGACTCGATGCGCACAAGGGAGTCTTGCAAAGCAAGAGCTCCCCACACTGCCGCTGCCGAGTATCGAACCTGGGATCATTGGCTTACCCACCCATCTCCCAACCGCTGAGGTACACCCGTGGGTGTCTTTGAATATCCATTGATAGTTTTACTAATCCCTGCCATAGTCAAACCATTCATAGTATAGTGCATGAATTTGTCCAGAACGGCCTTAATTGATTTGTCTTAAGTTTTCTCCAGTGCAAATTTATTGAATTCGTTTAAAGCGACAGTGTATTAGAGAAATCTCTATCGGAAAATTGTTTACGGTTACTGATATTGGCTATTCATCGGTAAACCATTGGCTATTCATCGGTAAACTAATCTGACACCTAATTGTGTTTACTTTCAAACGTTCGTCAAAATTTGGCTACCAATCGGATGAACCAATTTCAGGACATAATATTCGACGTCATCAATTTGAAAACATTATCAAGTCAACCACGATGTCGATGTCGATGTCGGTACAATAAAGGCATTTCAACAGATGGACAATAGACAAGAAACCGATGTCGGCTTTAATACAAAATCATCAAAATCGGGGTTGCAGTCGTATCAGATTCGTCTGAAACAACATGATGGAGACATTGGTTGCACCTTTTAGGTTCTCTGCAGTTTGTTAATGAAACTAACTAACATCGATTGCACTCATTGAGTTCTCTCTTGTTGTTCAAGACACGGAGTGACGACGGCTATATGTTGGTTGTGTTTTCGTCTGAGCAGATGATAGGCTGACGTTTGAGACCATGATTCCTTAACAGCATTGAACATTAACGACTGTGGTTCAATATCAGTTGCGTCCCAGGTCAACTAGACTGTGAGTAATACCAAACCGATGTCGCTCAGTTTGGAATTTTTACCTCAGCTCAAGGAAACTGAGGTAAAAGCAGAACTTTAAACCTTGTTTTTAACAAACCAAGGTAAAAATTGTTTTTAATGAGTTTTTCAAAAAAACATTGAGGTAAAAGAACATTTTTACTTGTATTTTTACCATTTTCCCCAAAACATTGATGTAAAAATTGTGAAGTTAGAAGTGTGTTTTCTTGTAGTGCATTTACAATTAAATTAATCATATATAGTGGTGTGAATTCGAGTAATCATGCTGGATTCATGTTGGGTTGGAAACGGTTCCGGTTGAAACGTGTCAATTTTTATTTGTCGGGTCGAGTTGGGTTGAAATGTGTCAATTTCTGTGTTTGGGGTTGGGTAGGTCAAGTCGGGTTGTTGTCATGTGAGGTTGAAACGGGTAATTTTTTTCCTTGAGTCGGGTCGTGTCGGGTTACTGTCGTAAAATTTATTTACTAGGGTTGAATCAAGTCGGGTCATATTTATGTCGGGTTGGATCAGGTCGGGTTCTTTTCAAGTCAAGTTCCTTTTGAGTCGGGTTACTTTTGTTTCGGTTTGCTATTGGGTCAGATCATATTATTTTTTTATTATTATTATGTATCATATTGGATTCATGTATACATCGGGTTCGTTCATTCTAGATTTGGTTATTATGCGACTTTATTTAATTCATGTTGATTCGGGTTATATTTAAGAATATTATTCTTATAACTGCATTATCATCGTGTTTTTTTCCGGAGTAACTTGTAACTTTTGATTATAAATAAATTTAAAAAAATTGCAAATTAATTATGTAATTACTTAATCCGGATCATAATTCTAATTAAACATCTCTTTAGTTGATTATTATTCATTAGATGTATAGACTTGCCCGTATTTATGCTTCTTTAATTTAATATTGTGTGTTCAAATCTGTTATGAGTTGACTATACGTTCTAGAAACATCAATAAAATCCTATTTTCGTACGTAAGTGATAGTTGATTACATTTACGTATAATAAATAATGTGAGATTTTATGATCACAATTGTCTTAATTAGTGGAAAAAATGCTTTTAAAGGTAACATGCATAGTGATTAGGAGTTTGAGTATATATAAAAATTATAGAGCTCGTGAATAATTTATAGATTGGTTGGCTGAAGGTTCACTCTTCATTATTACTATATCATTAGATATATAGATTATCAACCTTTGAACTAGATGTTACGATTGTAATGGGTGAATAGGTCACTAGTGGGGGAAGGGGCCATCAAAGGCGGTTTTATTGGACAAGAGAGCACTTCCAAAGTGCCTTATCTGGTCGTGCCTTTAATCATCTTCAATTAAAGGCGGTTCCATGAACTGTCTTAAAAATGCCAATTAAAGGCGATTCTTAACCGCTTTTGAAAGCTCGATGAAACTGCCTTTAATATCTTCTGAACTCGGAAGAACGCTTGATCCTTTTGGCTCTGGGTTTTTTCTGAACTCGAAACCCTTATTCAAGGTGGTTCAAAAACACCTACAATTGGCCGATTGACCACTTTTAGCAGCTGCCGAGCTCTGAAAGCGTAGAGATCAATCGGCCCTATACCAGGTGTTACGAACTCAGAACCAAATATAGTTCCAAGCTCGGGAACCAAATTATAGCCAAATTTTGGCCCATATAAGGTGGGAACTTCCCCGGTCGGCCCTCAATTCTGTCCTTCTTTGTATTTTTTTTGTGGAAGAATTTTCATTGGGCAATTGCTTTCGAGTTCGGAATTTGTTTTTTAGCTGCAAAATTATTATAGGGACGAAAAATCATCACGAACTTGGAACTCAACACAACTCCAAATTTGGAAATAATTATTTCATTCATGTCCCAGGCTCAAAACAGGCCTCATTCGAAGGTAAACTTGTAACATAATACACGAATATATTCTACTTGGTCACAAAAATCTATAGAACATGCTAACTAAGCAATATAATATAGATAGGAATAGAAATGAACATAGTTCTATTCCGGACTATCACTACATACTAATGTAGCTAAATTGTGTTACTATACCAAGTTGGGGTTTCCAAGAGATGAGGAGCGGTTGATAATGAGATGCCTTGCCATGCAATTCCTTGTGTTGTTGATTTCTTCTTTTGAATAAGGTCTCGTTGCCTTCTGAAGAACCTTTCAAGATATTAGCAAATATAAATTGGACATTGAGAAACTATTAATATTTTGGAGAAGCTAATGTATAATTACCTTGTCAATTTCAAGCAAATCCACATTCACACCTTCAATGTACTCTATTGCGTACAACATTACATAATAGCTGCATTCCCATGTTCGGGCTTGTTACTTGTACTGAGTTAAAACCACATTAAACTTGTAACGTATGATAAACACCTAAATAAATCACTTTGGAAAAAAAAGAAATTGTACTAATTTATACCGTAGTTCTGACCACTTCAAATTTCACTATGTCAACTTCACAAGTGTCCTTCCTAGCGGACTCCAAAATCTTGACAAATGCTTCCAATGGTTGGGTGTGCAATGGGTCCATCCAATACACCCCTTTCTTTTTTGGAACAATCATGATCAATCGCCAATGATCTCTAATCAAAAATATTACAACAATGTAAATAAAATTGTGTAAATGATGTTTGTAAATGTAATTTGGATTGTAACTATAACTTTTCAATGTATGGTACAATGACAAATTTCTTATCCTTCCTCCCAAGATTTTGTGAATGTGGTTGATTCTCTCTTGCTTCGTACATCCAATTTCTAAGTCATCACCGGGCACATGTATCCGACCCATGCCTTCTTTTGATTGTACATAAAATACAAGTACCTTGAAACTAAGAAAATTTTCACATCAGTTGTAAACAGTTTGAAATTAATCAATAGTGAACAAGAAATAAATGTTACTTAAAAGATGTATATGGACATTACTTACTAATTAACTTGCTCACATTTCCATAAGTCCTCAAAATCACTCCATAGCACGATGATACCTCGTGTCGCACCAAACACGCAATCTTTACCCAAAAATGAGTGAGTCGAGTTCCGGTCATGTGGTTGAAGCCAATTTTTTAGCACTCGTACGAAATGAAGTTAGTTTTTCGAGCCTTGTACCCTTAGAACCGGTTTTCTAATATTGTCCGATGTTGTTTGGACCAGTTTGGGTGTTTTGTGTGCTGGTTTTGGTATAGCATGAACCGCTTTAGATGTTGTTGGACGTGCGACTTTTAAATGTTGATCCTTTATAGGTTGGCATAAATAAGTCAACGGGTCCACAAAAGAAACATTCACTACAAGAAACAACACCTATTACTTCGGCCTTTTTACCTTGGTTTTTTGCCTTGGCCCAAACAAATGAGGTAAAAATTTCTTTTACCTCGGTTACTTTTTTTTCCAAAGTAAAAGATATTATTTACCTCGATTATAAAAAAAACCAAAGTAAATAATTGATTTTTTACATCGGTTATTATTTGAACCAAAATAAATGGTTAAAAAACAAAGTAAATAATGTTTATGAATAACGTACGACATCGCATATATTCTTTGAAAAGGTTAGCCGACTTCACTAGATATGTCGTTCATGCCGAGAGGTATTGTGAACGATTAGCGAAATCGCATGTATGTAATAGACAGGTTTAGTAAAGAATTTAACAGTGACAAAAGAAAATAAAATACAATCAAATGGAGGTCGTGCGCTTTTCCCCATTATCTTTGGTGTCTCTCTCCTCGTAATATCCCGTCACAATTAAGGTTATAAGTTAGGCATAATAGTTGCTAGCAATCACTGTGCTACTAGCACCCTACAAATACTGCCCTAATTTAAACACAATCATTACCCCCATTTGTTCAATGTTCAAATAAGATAGTCAAATAATTAGAATAATAGTAGTCATGAAAATATCCTTACAATTATATAGTACATAATTTAATTCAAATAAGCATTGCCTTATTTCCAACATAACAGAAATTAGCATACACTCAATCCGCTCGGACAATGATGACCTTGAAGATGATTGGCCCACTAGCTTGTATCACCTTGAAGAACAAGGTGTCCCCAATGCATAGGTTGTTACCCTAAGGAACTTGTCGAAACCCTTTGGGGATAGGGCCTTAACCCTCCCACCCCCGAGTAGTTCATATGTCACTCTGTCGCGTAGCTCCTATGAACTACGGGGGTCTTCTCAGTCGGTAGGACTGGTACAATCTCCCAAGGGATGTACTACATCTCCGTAACAAATATTGATTAGAATATATATATATATGTATACATGTATATATGTATGTACATATGCAATTGTCAACAAATATATATATATGCATATATGTATGTATGTATGTATCTATATATGTATGTACATATGCAATTGTCAACAAAAAAAATTTATTTAAAAAGCTTTACCAAAGTAGGTATTTTCCCAAAATTCAGCTGCTTCAAAGTGTAGTCGAAACATGGGCTATCAATAGCCATCGAATGATGTTCAATGTCAAAGAAAAAAGGCTATGGGTGCCTCCGTTGTGCGGTGAACTGTACGAAAACTAGAATGTATTAGTTGTTACAAATTAAAGTGCGGAGTTTAGTTGTTACAAATGTATATGTACATAGGTGAAATAATGGCTAAAAAAAGGGCGGATTAGACGATCCTTGACCGTCTATTAGTCCTGCATTAGAAGTGAAAATGTGAAGTGATAAACCACACTATGAAAAGCCATGTGCAACTTCGCAAGTAGCGTCGAATGTGCATCTCGGTATGAAGCAGTGATTTGGTCACCCATTCAATGCAATTTCGGTTATGTGTCTGATAAATTGATTAGTATACTAACACAATACCGATGTCTCCTGGGGAAATCCAATGTAAACTTAGAGGTCATAATACGAAGTCGGTAACATTTCGGGCAAACAGAATGTTATACCGAGATACATCCAATGACATAAAATGAACAATTATCAACTTGAAATAATAATTAAGCAAGGTCGTAAATATGCCGGACGAATTAAACTATATCAGATAGAAAACCGTCTTCGTAGATACTACACGTTGCTAAGTGAAGAGACATACCAAACTGGAAAAAATGAAGCCTCTTCTACATGAAATAAAACAAAAACCCCTTGGGAGACATACCAAAACATAGTACCAATGCTCAAAGTTAAGGAAAGTTCACACTCTCATAAATTTGAAACAAATGCTAGAAAGCAAGTTAAACTAAACAAATTCAAAGACCACGAATCTAACATTGTGAAGTAAGGATTACAAAACTTATGTGTTAGGAGATTAAAAAACCATACCTTTTTTCAAATACACAAGAGAAGGGTGGAAGGAGGAGACCGTTGAAATTTGTGGGACATTTGTGGAGAAGAGCTTGAACTGTCTGTTAGTGTTACCATATTTATAACCTATTTTGGGAACAACATCGATAACCAGGTTTTGAAGTCTTCTTGTTAAGTGTGATGTCGTAGGTATGTCGGTTGATGCGAAAACATACCGACCTGAAACCGACGTCACATCTATATGGACCTTGCACCCATAATACAACAATTCCAGTTTATAAATATATTTCTAAATAGCATTGATTAACATGTTATGTTAAATATTAAACATTGAATAACATTAAAAAAAGAAATTTGAAGATATATAATACAAAATATGTCGCAATTCAAATTCAACAAAATACAAGAAAATAATTTTTTTGCATCATTGTCATATGAAGTCTTAGACAACCCTCCAATGTTCGCGGGAAGAACAACAACACGAAAAACTATAGGCCCAGCACCATATCTGAGCTCGAAGTAAAGTGGATCCCCAATATCAAGTTCCTCTTCGTCAAGGAACTAGCCGAACCCCTTCGGGGTCAAAGTCTTGAGCATCTTGTTCCCCGAGTAGTGCATTTTTTACTCCCTTCATTTGTACCTAATCACAGCATCTAACTTGTATGGCTATAGGTACTCAGCAATTTTGTCTGGGATGTACTGAATCACATACAAAAAACATTAGTTAGTACTTATGAAAGTAATCTATAGAAAAAGTTTACTGAATATTCATTTTTTAACAGGGAGAAATTACCATTATTGGAATTTACCCGAAGTTCGTCTGGGTCAGAGTATGTACAAAATGGGGATATCTGCCTGAGAATGTGCGACGCGAACTGTCATCATCCGAATCGCTCACCTCAATTGGTTGACGGCTTGAACCACCATTGTTAGCCATAATTGTTGTAATTCATATTGTCATGAAGGTGAGATTTTATGATAGTCAGACAATTGGAAATGAAGACATGAAATATGTTTTTTGACCTACTCAAAGCGACGTCGCAAAAGCATTGGTATAACCGATTGGTTGACCAATAAATGTGTGAGTTTGCATTGATCGGACCATCTACAGAAAAACATGATTGTGATGTCTCATACCAATCAGTATAACAGAAGCAAGACCAACTTGTCAGCAACATTGTATTACAGCAAATAACGACATTAACAGATAATAACAGCACGCTTATAGCATATTCTACAATGCCAATCCATATTCCAACCTCCAAAAACCAAATTCTAACACTCTGAAACCATATTTTAGCATACCAAACCGTAGAAATCTCGAAAATGAAAAAAATTATCACATGCACACCCTAATGCAGACAACAATTTCAAGGATAAATACAAAAACAAAAACAAAAACAAACATAGGTGGAAACCATACCTTTTAGAAGATTGGCCAGTGAGGAGGGTTGAAATTTGAGAGAATACTAGAAAGTTTGAAAGGATGTATGTGATATGGGCTCTATTTATACACTCGTTATGAAGCGTTGTGACTTCAGCCTAGGGCAAGCTGACTTCGTATGTCTGTTGAAAAAAAAACTCTTACTGACTCTTTGGAGACATCAGCTATTCCAAATGTGGACCTAACCATAACAACCCACAAGCATAGAAATTGGCCTGTGTTTGACCAACCTTTGTCGAGGTCGCACCTATTTTTTGGTTTTGCGACATGAACCCAACATAGGATCACCTTGGTGCCTATTAAATTGGACCTCACCATTTCAGCCCACTAAGATGAAAACTGGACCCGCATTTGACCTAGACGAACGTAATTGACCTTCAAATCGCGTAATTTTACATTGGATAATTTATATTTATATTTATAATTGTCCATGACCGATAATAAGGTTTGGTTTGATCGGAATAAATTTTCACATAGCTGGTGAACTGTTTAGGAGTATTCCATTAGTACCCTTACTGTAAGGATTAGGAGAGAAACATCACTTCCACCACATAGAATGAGTTGAAATTTAATAATTTAGGTTTTTTATGAAATTAAAAGCTAATAAAATTCAGTTCGTCAAATTTTAAAAAGCGCTAGCACATCGTGCAGAGTAAATTGTAGATGATTACTTATAATTATATAGAGTTCATTCATGATGAACCTTTGTGAAATTCTTTGTGGGATCATCCTAATTTCTTTGTCATGAATAATGGTGATCATGAGTTTGACTGGGGGATGGATCCGTCTCCGAACTGGGGTAATTGTCCTTCATTTTTGGGGTTTTCTTTTAATTAGCTTACTATAAGCGTTATGAGAAAGATCACTTCGACCACGTAGAACTACATGAAATTTAATATTCTAGGTTTTGTATGAAATTAAAAACTAATAAAATTCCGTTCGTCAAAATTTAAAAAGTGCTAGTACATCGCGTGGATTAAATTGCATATGATTACTTATAAGTATAAAGGGTTCATTCATGATGAACCTGTGGAATTCTTTGTGGAATCATGCTAGTTTCTTTGTCATTCATAATGGTGAACATGAGTTAGACCGGGGGATAGTCCATTCCCCGAACAGGGATAATCGTGCATCATATTTGGAGTATGTCATTAGTACCTTTCTGTAAGCGTTAGGAGAGAAAGATCACTTCCACCACGTAGAATCAGATAAAATTTATCATCCTAGGTTTTTTATGAAATTAAAAACTAATAAAATTCCATCCATTAAATTTTAAAAAGCGCTAGTACATCCTGTAGAGTAAATTGTAGATGATTACTTATAAGTATACAGGATTCATTCAGGTTGAACCTATGGAATTCTTTGTGGGATCATGGCGGTTTCTTTGTCATGAATAACGGTGAACATGCATTTGACTGGGGGATGGTCCCATCCCCGAACAGGGGTACTCGTGCGTCATTTTTGGAGCATTCCATTAGTACCCCTACTGTAAGCGTTAGGAGAGAAAGATCACTTCCACCACATAGAACCAGATGAAATTTAATATTCCAGGTTTTTTGTGAAAATAAAAGCTAATAAAATTCCATCCGTCAAATTTTTAAAAGCGCTAGTACATCTTGTAGAGTAAATTGTAGATTATTACTTATAAGTATAAAGGATTCATTCAGGATGAACCTGTGGAATTCTTTGTGGGATCATGCCAGTTTCTTTGTCAAGAATAACGGTGAACATGAGTTTGACTGGGGGATGGTCCCATCCCCAAACAGGGCTAATCGTGCATCATTTTGGAGTATTCAATTATTACCCTTACTGTAAGCGTTAGGAGAGAAAGATCACTTCCACCACGTAGAATCAGATGGAATTTAATATTCTAGGTTTTTATGAAATTAAAAGCTAATAAAATTCCCTCCGTTAAATTTTAAAAGGCAATAGTACATCGTGTGGAGTGAATTGTATATGATTACTTCGATGACAATTACCAAAAAATTATACTATGGCCCCGCTTGTCTTATTTTCCAAATTCTATTCGCATTAAAGGAATCTCGGATTGACATCCATGCGATTTCGCTACGAATGAAAATTTCCAGTGGGTTACTGAAATTTTGAACCTAAATTCCCCCCCAAACCCATCTCATTACAATAATATCCAGCATGAACACAATCATTCCATCTCACGTTCGACTTTGCAATAATGTTCGACTTCGCACGTTCATCAATATAATCAACATTTCATTATCAACCAAGTGTAATCGCAGGAGGACAATAAAGGACGAAAGGGGCGAAAATAGCGACTCTGAGGCAAAAATAGGAGAAAAAAGGCAAAGCCTTTCTTCCACTTGTTGGAGGCCAATTTCTTCGATTTCACTAACTATTCTCCGATAGATTATGGACGATCGGTTTCCCCACTGGATTCCGCACACATCCATATGATATTTGTGATGGGTTTTTGATCTCATTCGGCCTTGGAGCTAGGTTTTCCTTCCCAATTGGAGTTCTACGGCGGATCGATTGGGGTTATCTTCTTAGTAGCTTCGGATTCAGATTCAGATTTGGATTCAAAACCAGTTTTTCTTCTTGCTCGAGATTCACGCCTGAGTTGGGGATTTCGCATATAAGCACGAACTTTGTTGGGTCTTCGTTTCTGAGAAAGGTACTCTCTGCCTCTACTTAGATCCCTCGACCTATATAGAAAGTGCTTGAAGGATTTGGCGGATTGGAGCAAGCCAATCAAATGGCCTAACTCTTTTGACTAAGATCAGAGGTGCTACGATATCTAGGTTAAGATACCTTATCTCAATCCGGATTGTTTACTCTTGTTTCCACATTCTGCATGAATGGCTTGCCACCTCCTATTGGTCAATTTTCTGTTTGTACGGTGATAACTAATTGGTACTCTGTTCTTGGCGTTCCGTTTCGTTGATTTGTTCTGTTCTTTGTTCTGTTATCTGACTCGGCAATCCCAAACTATTTTTCTTTGAAACCCATGCTTGTGGCGGACTGATACTGTGGGCATAATGATGGCAAAAGAAGGTTCCTCCTCTGGCATCAACAAAAAGACCAATCCCAAAAATCAGGGATTTGGGGATAGAGCTAACCAACCTCGGCAGCTACAAAGAGTCCTTCCGAGGGAATGGAATGACCCTATGCTTGAAAGGAGAAGGTCATGGGATGATCCGGACATCCTCATGAGCAAGACAAATATAGAGATTCCTGAAGATAATGCTGATTTGATTGATTTCGTGCTCACAGAAGACGAGGTTCACAAGGACCTCTATAAGCCATTCTATGGATTCCTGGGTATCTTCCCGGGATTCTTCCCCGGAATGTTCGCCATCCACTCTCTCTTGGTAGCAAAGTGAAAGGTTCCATGTACTGTGCAGAGAAAACAGAATGGATATGTCATGTTCAAATTCACAAGTGCTGAGGACAGGGATATGGTGATGAACGGACCGGACCGCTTTCTCCATGGGAAAAAATTGTTCATGTTGAAGATTGAGGAATCAGGGCAATACGATTCGGAGATTCAAGCAACCAAACCAGTTTGGGTTAGGATGGAGCATCTACCAAAGTCCTATTGGCACAAAAAGTCCTTAGATAAGATTGCCACATCCATAGGTGAGCCGATTCTTATAGATAATGGAACCTTGGAGCTTAGGGGATTCTATGCACGCCTCCTGGTTTGGATAGACACTTCCAAGGAGCTAAAGGAAAAGGTGTCTTTCCGTGCTCCAAATGGAGAGGTACATGTGCAAAAAATTATCTACGATTATCATCACCCGTGGTGTGTTCATTGTGGCCACAACAATCACTTGAATGAAGGCTGCGTGGAATTCTGGAAGAATAAAGAAGAGAGGCTGGATATTGCTAAAGGAATGAGGGAAAATGGGGTCAAATGGCAAGGGGAGAGGCACCTACAAAAAATTGGAGCAGAGACCAACTATGGGTAAAAAAGATGCATGCCATTAATATTGGAGAATCTCCAAGTGTAGTCTCAGCTCCAAGGACGACAATGTGACTATTGAAGATGTCTCTTCGGACAATGAAACTTCAGAGAGACTCAGGAAAGGAAAGGACAAAGCAGTGGACCAGCCGGAAAGGAATAAAGTGGATGCCATAACTGTAAATCGGGGAAAATGGATCATTATCAGTACTGGGCGAAACAATACCAATCAACTGATAATGGCCTTGCCAGAAAGCTCCCCAATGTCAGCTACAAGGCCTAAGAAAGCGATCCCAACTCCTGGAACCTGTAGGGACAGAGATGAGATTGGAAAACTCGATGCAACAGAAGATTTGGGCCGTGGCAGGAGTGCAGACAGAACTGAGTCCAGGAGAATCTGGATCTCGAAATCGGCAAACTCAGCCATGGATCTTCCACCCGATGGCCGGCTCTTGGCGTTTGGTACTGATGACCAGCCAATTCCAGGAGTTGGAAAACTACCAAAGCAAATGACTCATCCTGAAATCCGTGGATCAAAGGTCCCAAGGCTGAACAGAGGAAAAAGCGAAAGCAGGCCCCTACTGCTACAGGAGCACAAACTAGAGCACGGAACAAAAGTAAAACACGTACTCAGGAACAAGTGAAGGCAATTCACAAGCCTTTCCAACGTATGCTACATGCTGCAAGATCTAACTCTGACACCTCGGGTAGCAAGAACTCTGAAGGCAGCGGTCCGAAGCCAAAAGGGACCTCCGGTCCCCAATGAATGCCGCAGCAATGAATGTAAGGGGTCTATCGGCCCCTGTACGGAGGAGATGGGTGAAAAAGATCATCTCCGCTAATAGGGTGGGACTGTGTGGCTTATTGGAAACAAAGCTAGAAGACAAGGCATTAAATATTTTCTTGAAGGGATTCAAAGGGTGGAGACACACGTACAATTTCAAACTATGGCAGAACTCGAGAATACTCATTATATGGGATCCGAAGGGGTTCTTGGTGGATGTCCTCGGAAAGTCTCCACAATGCATCCATCTCTAGGTGCGCAAACTATCTTCCGAATTTGAATTCTTTTGTACATATGTGTATGGTCATAGTGTTGGTAGGGTGGCGCGTTTGCCACTCTGGGTGGAGTTGAAAGCTTTTGGTGCTAATCTTAATTTCCCTTGGATGGTCCTTGGTGATTTCAATGCTATACTAAGCATTGATGATCACTATGGAGCCACGATACCCAGCTTATATCCAATGAAGGAGTTCCAGGATGTCTGCTTGAAGTGCGGTTTGAAAGATGCACCTTCCATTGGAGAGCACCTCACGTGGCACAATGTCGACTGGAAGATTTGGAGGAAACTGGATAGAGTCCTGTTGAATCATGGATAGGATGGCGATGCTTGCCGCACCACTTTCCTCCCAATCTCGGCTCAATCTGATCACGCTCCAATGGTGGTTGATATGGCGCAAGAAATTGATGGAAAGAAGAGGCCCTTCCGCTTTTAAAACATGTGGTTGAGCCACCCAAACTGTAAGCAACTAGTGGAAGATTAGTGGTCACCAACGGTGGAAGGGTCCAGTCAATATTCGGTGGCTCGTAAGTTGAAAAGGATGAAACACCCACTGAAAGATTTGGGTAATGTCGACCTACAGCACGTTTCGGAGAAGGCTAGAAATGCGGATATGGAGTACAGCAAGGCATTTGACCAATTCGATGCCATGACCGCCTCGCCCGAGGAAATTGAGGCACTCAGATTGTCCAAAAAGAAAGCTATTCTTTACTATAATGCGGAATCATCATTCCTCGCACAGAAGGGCAGGATCAATCACATCTCTTTGGCAGATAAGGGATTTAAGTATTTCCACACTATGGTCTTGGAGAGAAAAGGTGGGAGCATGCCAGCAATCATAGATGGTCAAAATCGAATAGTGACATCGAACAGCCGCAAAGGAGAATTGTTTGCAAATTTTTACAAGGGTTTATTTGGTTTGAAAAGAGACAGGGTCCCCATAGATCCGACTATTATCAACTCAGGGAACACCCTCTCGGATATTGATAGGGCCTTCTTGGATCAGGAAGTGGAGAGAATTGAAGTTAAAAGGGCCTTATTTGCAATGACGGATGACAAATCTCCGGGTCCGGATGGTTATACGGCTGGCTTCTTCAAGAAGCAATGGGATACGGTGGGAGATGAAGTTACAGAGGCGGTACTGGAGTTCTTCCGGACAGGCGAATTATTGGCACAATTAAATCATACGTCGGTAGCTCTAATACCAAAGAAGCCTGACAATTTAAAAGTGAGTGACTTCAGACCAATTGCGTGTTGCAATGTGGTTTACAAGACTATCACCAAGATCATCGCAAACAGGTTAGAAGGACTTCTTCCAGAGATTATAAACCCGTGCCAGGGAGCCTTCGTGAAGGGTAGAAATACCTCTGATAATGTCATGTTAGCTCAAGAATTCGTTCGGGGCTATGGAAGGGCTTGGAACTCCCCACGGTGCATGATCATGGTTGATCTCCAGAAAGCCTTTGATACGGTCTCTTGGGAGTTCTTAGAGGAAGTTCTAACCGGACTCGGCTTCCCGGAAAGACTCAAGGAGCGAATCATGACATGTGTCTGCACCTCTTCATTCTCGATTGCGGTCAATGGCAAGCTTTGCGACCACTTCCAAGGGCAACGGGGGATTCATCAAGGGGATCCATTGTCGCCTCTCATGTTCGTCATTTGCATGGAGTATTTCTCGAGATTGTTGATCAAGAGAACGGAGACTAACCACTTTACGTATCACCCGAGGTGTGAAGTACTCAAGATCACCCATCTAGTTTTTGTGGATGATCTTATGCTTTTCTCCAAGGCGAATACTGATTCGGTACACATTCTAATGAGTGCTCTGAATGAATTTGAATGCACTTCGGGACTGGCTATCAATGCGACAAAATCCAAATTTTTTGGAGTCGGTATAAAAGAGGATCTAAGCTTCATGGGAATCCCTTGTGCTACCTTTCCAGTACGATATCTGGGGGTGCCACTGGACTCTAGTAAGCAGAAAGTTACTCAATTTGGAGCCCTGTTAGGGAAGGTCGATTCGGAAATTGCCAAATGGAAGGGCCCCACCCTTTTGTATGCCGGAAAGCTAGAACTTGTTCGCTCGATTGTGGGAGGTATAGCTGGATTTTGGATTCAAAACTTCATCATACAGACTGCAGTCATAGACGCTCTCGAACAAAAGTGTAAACGCTTCCTATGGGGAGGCAAGCACAAAGGTAAGGTGGCATGGAAAAATTATACTGCCCGGAATCTTTTGGGGGTCTCGGTCTGAGGGATTTCATCACATGGAATCGTGCCTCGATGGCCCAGATGCTATGGGATATCCACACAAGGAAGGAAAGCCTGTGGGTCAAATGGATCCACTCATTCCATCTTCAAGATGGGGAATTCTGGTCCCTAAATCTGAGGATATCAAATGGTAGGCTTGAGGAGAGATTCTCGAGTTACTTTGGTGATCTGTGTAAGCTAAGAGATGAAATGATAGGAATGTTTCATGGGAATATACAGGAGCTAGAAGATCACTTGTGCTCATGGGCTACCTCAAACAAGTTCACAAGTAAGGCTTACTTCTTCATGCATCGGCATCGTTATCCAAATGTTTATGTCCAAGGTCATTCGGAGGAAAAAGTCTTCAATACAATCTGGCGTGGTTTTATACCGCCCAAGTTCGCTTTTATTGCATGGCTAGCTGCAATCAAGAGACTCTACACGAACGACAAGTATCAATCGGAGGAGGAGGAGGATAACTCGGACAAAATATGTTCACTATGCCATCTTGAGGTGGAAACTAATGAGCACTTGTTCTTCAAATGTGAATTCTCAGAAGCCGTATGGGTGCGTATCAGGACTTGGATTGGGCTCAGGAGGCGTACAGACACAATTGCAAGCTCCATGACCTGGGTTAAGAGGCAAATAAAGGGCTCAAACGCTCGTAAAAAGCTTGGAATCCTAGCTTTGATCACAATGATTTATTGCCTTTGGATGGAGAGAAATACTGTTGTTATGAATCGTGCTCAACCCAGCGCCGACCGAGTGGTAAGAATCATCATGAAGGATTGTTTCATGGTGATCAACCGCTTGTACCCAGAAGAGAATCTATACTAGAGGGCGCGAAGGGTCTTATAGTGCTCGAAAGGCGGTAATAGCCCGAGACCTCGAGGCATTGAACTGCTCCAAGGGTTCATGTACTCGAGGGGCGGGAAAGGGTCGAGACATCGAGGGGCTATACCGGCTTGGTTCGAGATATGGAGGCAATATACCGGTTCGAGACCTCGAAGGGAGAGGCGTTCAACGCTCGAAGGGTTGGACTGGTTAAAGTGTTCTAAGGGTTCGTGTGCTCGAAGGTGTGCTCCGAGACCTCGAGGGGATTGTGGTTCGAGATCTCGAAGGGTCATCGTGCTCGAAGGGTCATTGTGGTTCGAGAGCTCGAAGGGTTATCGTGCTCGAGGGGTTATTCTACTCGAAGGGCTACTGTGGTCGAAGGGTGGGAATGGCTCGACACATCGAGGGCCTCTAATGCTCGAGACCTCGAGGAGGTTCCCGATACCTCGAGGAGGTTTTCTAGTCTTGGCTTTACTCGAGAGTGCGGTTTCCAAGGCTTCCACGGTGATGGTAGCTCGAGAGCTCGAGAGGCGGTCGTGGCTTGAAGGTTTGGACTGGTTAAAGTGATCTAAGTGTTCGTGTGCTCGAAGGTGTGCTCCAAGACCTTGAGGGCATGTTGTGGTTCGAGTCCTCGAATGGTTATGGTGCTCGAAGGGTTATTGTGGTTCGAAGTACTCGAAGGGTTATTCTGCTCGAAGGGTGACTGTGCTAGAAGGGTGGGAATGGCTTGACACATCGAGGGCCTCTCAGACCTCGAAGCTGTTCCCGAGCCCTCGAGGAGGTTAGCTAGCCTCGGCTTCATTTGGGAGCGCAGTTTCCATGGTTTCCATGGTGAGGCAAGAGGTTTAAGAGTAGGGATTTTGCTATCGGTACTCTTTCTCCAAAGCCTAGTTTTTACTTATGATTTGACGGTTACTTTTGCACCCTATGCTCGTGCTGTACTCTGTGCTAAATTGGCATATAGCTGTCCATTTTCTCAAAATGGAGAGGGCGATTACATAATCGCTACGCCTGATGCACGCGGTAAAAGTGTATCCATTCTCTCATCTTCAGGAGGTTGATTTGGCTGGGACTTACAAGGGAAAGAGGCACGGCCTCACCACTCCCTTTCCCACTCAACCACCCATAAAACCACCAAGAGAATGATTGAAGGCCAATAACATCCCTCTATCTCCAACTTAGGGATGTACATGGTAGAAGCAGATTCCCACTCGTACCCACATGGTACAACAAGGACCATCGGCTTCAAACTATTTGTGATACCCAGGACCCGAGAGCTCTCGGCTGCATTAGGAATTCCATTGATCAAGACCCGAGTCTCACATCTCTCGGCTGCATTAAGGAACTCAAATGAAGAAGGCCCCAAGTGTTAGGGGTAGAAGCAGTTTTTATGACAATGGGTAGTGACTCTGTCCTTACCCCATCTGTCTAGTCTTCCTTAAGCCTGTGCTCTCAGGTTGTTTTTTATTACTCTGCTGGTTCATCCTGCTTTGGGTTGGTACTTAGCTTACTTTGGAAGGGGAGGGGGGAGGACGGGGGAGTGCTATCCTTTTGGCATGCACTCCCCCATCCACCCCTCTCCCACTCCATCCCTCTTGGACTTGCTCCTTAGGTTTAACACATAACCTAAGGTTGGATTATGCTTTGTATTTGGTAGGGTTCTTTCCGGGCTCTACCGTGGGTTCCACCGTATATACTATTCACCAGTTTACAGGAGGACAATAAAGGTACTTTTCCCGTGTTTAGAATATTGTCACCTACACTTGACAATATTATCTTTACATCATTCTGGGACTACCGAATTGTGACATAAATATTTTTCCACGTGTATTTTTTTAATAGGAAAAAGAGATTACAATGGACTCTTAGCGTCGATGCCATACGACGTAGGCAATGGATGTTAAATACAATTTAATCATTCATTTTTACATCAATCATATGTATTTGAATATTTCTGACATTTATTGGTAATTTATGTTCAGTAGTTTTTTTGTTTCATCATAAAGTAAATACTATATTATTGTAGGATTCTCCATGATTCATACCACGACATCGCACAAATCAGTCATGTTTCGACACCTATGCAACGCTGCATATCACAAAACATTTTGACAACAAACAGATGTTGCTTAAGATGGCTTTTTTTTTGCGAGGTCACATATTCAAAACGATGTCGTATTGGTTAGCCACCCACGTCAGTATGCAATCTCGCATACAATCATGAGCAACGTGACTATAACTACTAACATCATCGATATTGATGTCATAGTTGTTCTAGTGGCATCGTCAGCATCCATTTGATATCAACTTTGCTTTTTAAGGACGCCGACATCGACTTGAACGATGTCGCAGCTACGTAGTACTACTGTCGGCCTTCATAGTTAATGCGATATTTTTCTAAGAACATACCGACCTCGGTCTAAAATCGAGGTAAAAAAATTATTTTTACCTCAGTTCCAAGTCGAGGTAAAAGTTATATTTTTTACTGCACCCACAATTACTTTGGTTTTCTGGGGGGAAAACACTGAGGTTAAAAGGTCTGAAAAACTAAGGTAATAGCTGTTGTTTGTTGTAGTGATTCCACATGCGGGGACAATATTTTTGTATTCTTCATCTCGAATTGGCAACGGAGCGCCCTTCACCTACGCCTTGTCTAGAGAAACTCTTTATAAACCTTCCACAATATGTACTGTGTGATAATGTCTCATCAACTTATGCAAAACTCCATCAGCTACGTGGAGTGGTCTACCTCTATGTCTCGATCAATGTATAAATCACACACATGAGAACCCTACATCGCACCAATTACATTTGTCAACAATTTCAACAAAATTGGTATGAACGATTTAGAAAAGTTAAATGTGTACCTTTTTATCACTTGCGAGGATGGCTTTGTTGAGGTTGTCGACCTCATCATTAGAAGTTTGATTGATTGCCTACCGATCAACCTCAACATCTTTGGGAGAATGGAGGGATCTCTTGATGGCTGTGTCCAATCAGGTGCCAAATCACCTAAGTTCTCGGGAATAGCAAGGCACATGTGTTGGATCAACTTTTGAATGAAGATGTCTTGTTGCTCAATCTGTTTCTCTTATTGAAGGGATTGTTTTTCAATGTGTGGATATGTGATGGTTGTGCACGACCATAGTACCGAGTAACCCAAAACACTTCTTTGGGTTTTGAACCCTCCCACTCCCCAACACGCCCCATGTGGTTGGGTTTTTTTGTTGCCTCAATAAGTATGTCTTTCTTAAACGTGGGTATGAATTTCCCCTCCAATTCATCATTCTTTAATTTTTCCCAACAATTTTAATTATTGGAATTGATTAGCTAATGTAAACAAAAAATAGGATAGTGAAGAAAAAATAAAGGAAGTGAAGGTTTACCACTTTTTCCGCAATTTCTTTTTCCTCCTCCTTCTCATACATACCCACCTTGTTTTGTCGGCCTTTGAGGAATATATCACACCAATCAATCTCATCAACATTCATTGGTCTTACACTTGGCCTCGCCTCTTCTTCGATCATCCAAACCTTGCATCTCTTTTAAGATGTTCTTCCACTAATTGCGTTACCACCATTCCATACCCCCCACGGCTTAAACGATAAGGAACTAGATTCAAACCGGCTAAGAATTTTTTTTCTTTCCACGTACCCTATGTTAGAGACATGTCAACACTAAATACACCTTAATCTAAATACTTTGTAAATTAAACTTTTGATCACTAACATTAGAATCATTCTCCAGAGAAATTCTCTCGTGGATCTCCCAACTCTCCAGTTGAATGTGTGTGTACGTTATCCATGGCCTATCACCTTTCTTCAAAGAAATAATGTAGTCCCTAGACAAAGTATATTTGTGTTCCCGCCAACTTTTGCACATCATAGTTGTTGCCTTGTTTCTTAAAAATGCCATATCTAGGCCATCGATTTTGAAAGGTCTCTAAGAGGGTTTAGAATGATAGGAGTTTAAAAAGGGGAAAGGTAATATGTACAATAGGAGAAGCAAAGAACACTATGGAAATTAAGGGTGTCTTGCATTCCATCCATATAGTGTCCTTATAGTCTTTTGGCACCTCATGCCAACTATCGTACTTGATGTTGACCCTTGTTCTTCCTATCTTCGCGACCCAACTAGCCCACTTTGTACATTCTTTAGAAAAACACTTCGCCAGCTTGTTGAAAACCAATGTAGTCAACTCTTTCCTAGACATCTATGTTCTAGTGCTCTACAATGAGTTTGGATATTCCTCTCTCCGCAAACACATCATCGTCATCGCCACTAATACCCAATTATGAGGGTTGGGTATTCAGTGGACGTGACAGATCATCACGAGTCAGCTGCTTAGACATTCTTAACCCCTACATTAACAAATTTCTCAACAATTTATGTAACTTATTTCATAAAACATAGTTAGTGAATATCTAATCCCTAAATTTTTCACTAGGTCAAAAAAAAACCATCACTATATAAAAATAAATATCATAACTCCTAGTACTACCTAAATCACATTCATTAGGTATTCACTCTATATAGAAGATTAAACTAGAAATATGATAGTAGCCCTAAAAAACCCAACATTGAAATAAACCATCTCTCCCTTTCTGGAAATCTAGGGTTTAGAAGTACTAACATTTACATCAAACAAGTGTCAGCTTCATTATGATCAAAGATTTCAACCTACAAGTAGAGTAGTAAGTGAGATCATACCCCATAAAAAAGAGAAAATGAAGTGAAAATTTAGCAAAATGAAGTGAAAAATTAGCAAAACAAAGAGGAAAGTAGGTGTATTAATCATGAATACATAACTTTTTTTTGAAGATGAGGAGATATGGAGAAGAAAAGATGGAAGAAATGGAGTAGAAGGATGGAGAGGTTTTGGTGTAGGGGAAAATGATGGAAATGGCGGGTTTCATAAGGGTATTTAATACCCTTTTTGAAAAACCACCTTTAATGCTATTTTTTTTTGCGTCACACAGAGCTTATGAACTCAAAAGAAATTTGGCCCTATATCCTAACCCTAAGGACAAGTTCCAAACTCGACACCTGTTTAAGTATAAAAAAACCCAAAACAGAGGGTTCAATCATTTTTCTAAGTTGGAACCCCAAATTGAGCTCTTCTCAAACCCTAACCCCTACATTCCACATCATTTCTCCAATCCCGCAATAATGTCGAGACCAAGGCACACTAAGAAAAGCACCGGGGCAACGAGTGACAGTAGCCATCAACCGTTCACCGATATTTGGGTATTGGAATGATTTTTCAACACGAAGGAGGAGGAGAGCTATATGTAATTTCTAAAGCGTAAAGTCATTAATTCCAAGGTTATTAAGCCATCAATTGAAGAATTTTGTTTGCATTATTTGTTAGATAGATTCAAAGTTCAACACCTAGAAAATTTGTTGTGCTTAGAGGAAAAGGTCAAGGTGATTCAATTTGATGTCAATTTAGCTCAAAGCTTTAGTAATAGGGATAGTAAGAAGGTGAATGGGAAAATAATAACTGTTAACCAGTTTACAATCAACGAAGCCCTAGGATCGAGCTATACCTCCCCTGGGAAATTTATAACCAAAAATGATCCCCATGGCCCCCCTAGACATCTATCACCAACAAAGTTGGCAATCGATAAACAAATCCACCCCAATAGAACCCGTAGAAATTGCTAGGAAATATTTTGGGCAAAGGGGAGTTACGGCAGGACCGGTGGAAAGTTATGAAGTTGGGGTTCTAACAGTTGAGCAATGCCTAATTTAAGAGTAGGTGTGCTTGAATGTGTTGACCACAGGTGGGCACACATGTGAGCTAGCAATCGGTAGTTTGATGCTCTTTTACTACGTGATGGAGGATGTGAGGATAAACCGTGGGTACACTATAATTATGAGCATGCTTAAGGTCATGAATACGAAGAAAAATGATCTACCCTATAGTGGATTGATTACGGCTATGATTAACAAAGCCGGAGGCATAACCCAAGATCGTCTTCTCCGACTTGAGTACTATGATAAGGCGTGATTCCAACACAAGAACTTGTAGCTCAGATTTGATAGTAGATGGGAGCAACGAGTGATTACGGGTCAAGCCGTAAAGAATGTAAAAAGGGCTAGGGATGAGGATATTGATAGAGCCTAGGGTTCATCTTCTCATAAGTTTTTAATCTTTATTTTTACGTATTTTTGAAACTATATCCAAAAATTATTTGTTTTGATTTTGGAAGAATGTGTGCGTAATTTTCTTGTGTTAATAGGTTCGCAAAAGAATTGGAAGAGTCAAATTTCCCGGTACTTTAATCTCATTCGTGGCGACATGAAGCAAACCCATGGGATGTTGGCTAGAGCAGGGGTGCAACAACAACGTTTCATGGAATCCCATGGCATCACTGTTGTGCTAAGCAAGGATGAAGAGTCACCTACCTTCAAGCCGGTTTTTTCCGAGAGCAAGGAAGTGGCGGAGGAAGATCCAAACCAAGAGGAGGTCAATCTTGATGAAGACGTTGATAACATGTTCCAGTTTGTTAGGGAGAAGGAGAGAAAAAAACACTTTTAAGATCTATGTTATGTTGCTAAACTTAATTAGTACGATTGAATTTCTTTTTTATCATGTGTAGGGAATTTTATGTAATATTAATTTTCTTAAGATTCAATAATTCTAAATCATTTTGGAAATTTGAGAACATATTGAATGTGATAACGTTGATCATCTTGATTTAGAAGAACATGTATTGACACTTTCAAAAATGACCATTGGAGCTGAATCATTTCCAAGTTTGGAAATGATTCTTGTGTTAAAAAAAAGGTCATCTCAAGGTTACGAGCCCGGAAGTCGATCGGCTCCAATTGACCATTGGAGCCAAAAAAATTGAGTTTGGAAACTATGGTTCCGAGCTTGTCCCTCATTTTTGGGCCTTCTCGGGCTGGAAAAAGACGTAGCCTTTTTGGCAATAAATTGGTTCCGAGTTCGGAACCGATTTGGCCCCTTTTAACAAAGAGTATAATACCTATTTTTGAGTTCGGAAATTGAAATTTGGCCCTTTCATAAAAGGGGTTGAATCAGTTCTAGACTCAAAACATACTCTATATTTTTTTTAAAATCCCCAAATCAAGCTATAGCCCTCATTTGACTGATTTCACAAAACCCTCTGCCTTTTTCTGACCTCAGAGACACAATTTCCTTCTACCACTCATCAACTTAGTCAACTTTGATTGTCTAATGGCAAGGGGAGGTTTATCACGCAATGCTCACGCTAGATCGAGCGGCAATAATCCTAGGTATGACAATGTGAAATTTGTTTCATTTGGTGCTCAAAAGAGATATGAACATTTACGTTCGAAGGGGAAATTGATTGATTGTAATGTCATTGACTTCAATGAGGTTTTGAGAATAGTTTTAGCCAATCCTTAAGACAACTTTAGGGACAAATATGTTGACAATGGCTTGCTTGCACCGAAACCTCACATTTTGATCTTGTTTCTCAATTCTATAGTAATCTACATGAGCTCCTGAATGAGGCTTACTCCACTAGGGTTGGTGGATTTGATATTGTAATTGATCAATGTATTTTGAACAAAACCCTAGAGTACCCGTATAGGAACCCGGAGAGTGTTTATCCGGAAGACCCCGAGGGTTCGTTGGATAATTGTTATCATAGGGGAAAATGGCCACTACTTGGTGATCCCCCATACATAGACCCTATCCAACTTAGTTTTATATATTTCCAACAGCATGCGGTAGATTTGGGGAAGCCCAGGACATTTTATCTTCCATATTTTTCAAACGACGATTGTATTGTTCATTAAATGATTGCAAAATGTTTAGTTCCATCCTCCGGACACGGCACCGAGCCTAACTTTTTGCTTGCTTGATGATGTTCTATTTCATAATAGAGGGCAGGAAGATCAACCCCTCGGCCGCGATATTTAAGCACATGCTCTATTTTTGCAACATCGACAAGGGTGGTATGGAGCCTTCCATACGAGAGTTTGATCACTCTCATATTGAATAAGGTTGAAGGGCTGGAAATTACCAGTGAAGAGAAACAACCAAATTGTTTTGACAAAACTTACTTCCAAAATAGGGGGTGGATCTTTGTTGATGGTAAGTGGTGCAATAAGCCCAAGCAAGGAGGGGATCCGAGCAAGAGGCTGAGAGTTGAAAAAGGTGAGTGAAATTAACTTTTAATATTTGACTTACATGTATTGTTGATACTTATTAATATTTGTATGTTTAACTTTTGTAGATTTCAAGAAGGCCTATCTCAAAGTTATAAGAGATTTCTATAAATGGTTTCACAAGGATTTCACTGCGATGAAGGGGAGAATGTTGAAGATGGAGAAAAAACAAAGAGCCTATGAACGCCATTGCACAGCAATGCACAAACCTCATCTTGAACAATCCACATCGATGGGCAATGTAACAGATGACTTGGAGTTGCAAATTCCATAGATCAAGCTTTATTTTATCCTCTTATTTGATCCTTGAACTACTTTGGATGTTGATTTGTGGTTAACTTTAGCACCTCGTGAAAAGTTTGAACTATGGATTCATATTTTGATTATCATGTTAGATGCCATTCAAGCTACTTCTTTCTAGGGCATCAAATGTTTAGGACTTCATTTAATTTCAACACATATACAATTACAATCATTGAAGCTACTTCTTATGTTTTATTTTCTTTGGAACCTTCTTGGCTATCCTCTTTTTAAGTGTGACCTTTCAACGAACATCAACCGAAATTCCCTCATCATGATCACTACATCCCACAAAAATTTTTAAACTCATGTCATCCTCCTCCAACAAGCTATAGAATCATCGATAGCATCAATGGTGATATTTTAACCGAAACCAATAATTTCTTCGACTTCATAATCTTCTACAAATGCATGTTTCCCTTCCACCACAATCTCCCACCTATGATCGTAAGGGTCCCTTACATAGAAAACCTGGTGCGCTTGGGAGGCTACGATGAAATGATCTTCCCGCTAACCGATCCTACTCATGTTGACAAGTGTGACACCAAAATCCTTAGTACATTATCCATTGTTGAAATTCACCCACTGACATTTAAAAGCAGCAACTTGCATAGTGACATAGTCAAGCTTCCAGATATCTAAAATTGTGCCAAAGTAACACTGATGAGCATACATTGGATTATTATCACTTTCATTACCAACATGCAAAACTTTAGAAACTAGAGAGACTCCACTATTCTGAGACACGCCCTTATCATCCACCGATTTTGATGCAAAATAAAACCATTGACATCATGTCCTGCATAAGAGAGAACAGTACCAAGTGGTCTATGAGCCAACCATTTCACTGTCATAGGATGGTCGCCAACGGCTACGTGTTCACGCAACCATGACAAAAAAAAGTACCACTATGTAATTACAGGATATGGGTTTCATTAAAATTAGGGTTTGAGACTATAATGGCATCCATGTAAATCTCTATGTATGGGACAACATCTTCATGATTGCGAAGAACATAAAGATGGGAAGCACTTAAATCTTCCGACCTAGGGCTTCACAGTTTCCCCTGCCTAACCCTATGGCCTTCCAATTGTCCCTCACGTTTATGAGTTGGAACCCCAACCGAATAAACCTCCTTCATACACTACAAGAAAGTTAACCTATTGCAACAAATATGTGTGACAAATGTGTAAATGTCGTGTATTTTCCACTCTTATGTCAATGAGTTGTTTATTTGCGACATTTTTATGTCATTTGTTTTTGCTATGTCACTTTTCTTGTGACACACACGCGACACACTATTTAGTGTCTCGAATATATGACATATTGTTTACAAAAATTAACTTTTAATGTCGTAATTATACGTCACAATTATAAAGTTGTTGCAAATTTGTGGCACAATTGTGTCATTTCTTTAACTTGTTGTATTTCTTGTGACATATATGCGACACTTTCTATAATGTCCTAAAATTATGACAATTATATACAAATATTTATTAAAATGTGAAATTTACACGGAAAATATGAAATTTGTTGTAAAACTGTGGCACAATTGTATCGTTTCTTTCATTTGTCACTTGTCTTGTGACATGTATGCAACACATTCTAAATGTTTATAAAAAAAATTATATTACTTTGATACGAACATCAAATGCTTTAATGTGCTTTAAATTCTTTGGTGGATCAACTTTATGATGAAGAATTAAAGGAGTCACCATCAACATCTTGGATTCATTATTCAAGATTGTCGACGAACTGAAGACATCATGAAGAATACTATACTCTTTTTCCCACTGGGTTTTTTAATGAGGTAGTGTGATCACTGTAAAATATTGTAAAATTGTTTCATTTTGGGTTTATAGACTGACAATTCAGCCATGTGGGCTTTAAAGAGCTGAATTTTGAAAATACAGTCTATTAAGGTTTAGTATATTCAGTTTTATTCTAATTAGAATTAGATTTCGTAATATTAAATAAGGTAATATTTTTCAAGGCTACTTCTTGAAGAATTCGACCAGATTACCTTAGATTACCATTTATTTTAGGTATTTTAGTTAGATATGGTTTTAACTTCTTAAAGCTGCCATAAGTCAATTCAATTTCCCGTTGTGATTAGGGTTTATAGCCGAAATCTACCCTATAAATAGGGGAGGCCTTTGGACAAATTTCACACCATTTTTATCAATCAAAATACAACCTTTGAGTTCATACTCTTTGCTTCAGAGCTATTCCATTGTTGCTTTTAACCCCCGAGGGCTTGTTAAGTATTAATAAATCTTGTAATCTGATCCTGAGGGCTAGTTATAGAGTGAGTCAAAATTGAGTGTACCCCGAGGGCAAGACCTTGATTTTGTGCGGCATCGAAGGGTTTGTGAGTTCCCTTGTTTTGTCAAAGATCTTAATTCCACAATCCAGATTCTTCGCAAGGGGATTCATATCAGTTGGTATCAGAGCAAAGCAAAAGATCTATTAAGGCCGAGAAAAAACAAAAAAAAAGGGGTTTCGAGTTTTGTATTAATTTATTTTCAAAATTTTCTTATATATATATACTCTTTCATGTCGTGTTTTAACTATGCTTGTTTGATCTTTCTTACCAGGAGGATTGAATCTAGAGTCAAAGGACGTCAAAGGGTCCGAGAGTTAGAATACTTTGGTATTACTATCCGCCTTCACCTCCCGGTCAGTTTTGTTATTTTAGGTAGCTTAAACAGTTTATGTGCTTGTGATATTTTTCGTCAACTCTTCTTAAAATTATTGCATGCTCATAATCCTATTTGTTTTCTTATCGTTCTTTGATTCCATGATCTGGAATTGTTCTTTTATTCTTGATTACACTTTATTCAAAAAAAATGTCTTGTGTCATTTTTCATATATATAGTGCCATATTCTTGATCCTTACGATCTTGAATACCTCGAAGTCGAAGTTCATTTGAATCAAGAGAAAGTTGTCGCAGTTTTCTTATTCCAAGTTTTGTATAGGTGATTTTTGTTCCAAAAATTTTTGAAAATAAAATTTTAAAAAAGGTAGCATATTTTTGGGTTTCAAAATCAGAATTTAGGATTTCAAATCTTAAATTTGGGGTAGATTTACAATTTTCAAAAGTTTGGGAGCAGATTTGCAATTTCTAAATATATTTTGGGAATTGTGACCAAACATTTTCTTGGGGAATAAGATTCTGGTTGTGAGTGTTTCATAGTACAAAAAAAAGAATTTTGGCTGAAAAAAAGAAGGAATGAACAAGGGAATCCGATTTGAAAAAGGAAAAGAAAAGTCAAAATCCTAATCTGAAGAGGAAAGGGAGGAGATAAAAGCCAATTGAGAGAGGGGTTTTGATCTGAATTTTAGGCTTGGGGAAAAGGTAAGTCATTAAAATCCTTTACCACAAGGGATTTGGATTTGAGTTCCTATTCCAATTTGTTTTCGGAAAAGTTTCTTGAATTTTCGGAACCTATTTGTCACCTATATAAAGTCTTCTTGTTTTGATCTTAATTCATTCAATACAGCTCCGATTCATGCCATTCAAATTGTGTTTTGTTCTTTATTCTTTTTATAATTTTTAATTCCGGATCTTAGAGCCTAGTTTTGAGTTTTATATATTTTAAATTTTCGAAATAAGTTCTACAGTACTGATCTCCATAGTTTGCTTTGAATTGCAGTGAATTGATCAATTGCCCTTGCATTAGCCTTCGCCTTATGAGTTGTGAGTGTTATACACTTGGTGAGTGACCTTAATAAACAAGGGGAAGGGGGGACATTTATTGCTGACGGTTTGTTTCTTCTTAACAGAGATGGCAGACGATCCATTTATCCCGCCATTTATTGGCAAACCCTAACAATAAACCTAAAATGAATTCCATGAATGTCATAAATTCCATAATGAGCGAGGTTCAAAGATTGTCTAGGAAGGTAGATGAGTTATCAAACCCAACGACACCTCGTTCTGCAAGACAAGTTGAATCTGCGCTTGACATCCAAGGTTTGAAGTATGATATTCCTAGATTTAATGGTCGACACAATCCTGCAAAATACTTGGATTGGGAGAGGTAGATCGAGGGCTTATTTGATCTTTAAAACTATCATGAGAAAGAGAAAGTCAAGATCACACAGTATTCTTTCACCCATTATGCCATAGAATGGTGGGAGGATTTGAAAGAATCAAGACAGCTTCCTGGTAAAATGCCTATCTCCACCTGGGAGAGATTGAGAGCCAAGTTTCGATTACATCATGTTCCACAAACATATTTGATGGAGCAACATTTGTATCGTAGCAATATGAAGCAAGGAAACCACATCTTAGATGAATACTGGCAAGATCTTGAATTAGATATGAGAAGAGTTGGCATGAGAGAAAATGATGCATTTATAAAGAATCGGTTTATTGAAGGTCTAAGAGAAAATATCCAAGTTACAGTTAAGCTCCAGCATTATGTTTCCATGCAAGATTTATTGTTCAAGGCCAGGTTGGTTGAATCAACATTAAGGCCCGGAGAAAGCTCTAATTTTGGATATGATAGTCAAAGGCAAGTCTCTGATTTCATAAGTCCAAATTCAACCGAAGGTGGTAGCAATTTGAACGTGGGTGGCAGATGAAACCCTAATTTGACAAAAACCTACTCAAATCTACCATTTGAACCCATTGATCGAAGAATGATTGCAACCAATCAGTCTCCTAGCTAAAATATAGGTAAATCAATTTCTACTTCGTCAAATACAGTTTCTTCTAACACTCTTACATGTTTTCATTGTAATGAACGAGGACATATTCACAATAATTGTCTCCATGAACGAATTATAACACCATTGGAGGAGGAAGAAGATGATGATATACCTGCACAATAGGACACCGAAAAAGAACAAATAGATGATGAAATCGACATTGTTGACATATGTGAGAAAGGTCCTGAAACACAAGATGTTTTTTGAGGCGCATTCCACAGATGTTTCTGAAATTACTCCCCCACAAGGAGCAAGTAATTTCGATCAAAATAGTGTCAATTCCACAAAAATGACAGTAAATGTCGCCATAGACAAGTTCTAGGTCGATCATAAGGTAGGTAAGACAGGTAAGTTGCAGAATGATTTTGAAAATTTGCATAAAGTCTTGTCTTCACATCTTAGCCCTTTACTTTCTATTTATATGATGAGGCATGAACTATCTGCTGACTTTGGTAAATCGTTTTATGCTTCAATAGGATATGTGAATCGATCTTTGACTAATTATTCTTTTGTTCTTAAAATGTCCTTTAAAGAAATTTACCATTCCAAATAATATATTCCCGTAGATATGTTTTTACGGTTTGTTAAATTGTTACAGGAATTCAAGGATGTCTTTATAGGTTATATGCTTCCCGTTTCAAGGAAGAAAAATTTCAATCTGGGAGGGTATGATACAAACATCAAATGCTTTGATGTGCTTTAAATTCTTTGATGGATCAACTTTATGATGAAGAATTGAAGGAGTCACCATCGACATCTTGGATTCATTATTCAAGATTGTCGACGAACAGAAGACATCATGAAGAACTCTATACTCTTTTTCCCACTGGATTTTTAAATGAGGTGGTGTGATCACTGTAAAATATTGTAAAATTATTTCATTTTGGGTTTATGGACTGACAATTCGGCCATGTGGGTTTTGAAGAGCTGAATTTTGAAAATACAGTCCATTAAGGTTTAGTATATTCAGTTTTATTCTGATAGGAATAAGATTTGGTAAGATTAGGTAAGGTGATACGAATTAGGTTTATTTATTTATATTTATTTATTAGGATTTTTAGAAGATAACACTATACTCTTTTTCCCATTGGGTTTTTTAATGAGGTAGTGTGATCATTTATTTTATTTTAGAATATGGCTCATTAATTCTGCCATGTTGGCCTTTGAAGAATTAATGTTTCGGTCATGCATTTATTTTAGTGTTTAGAATATTTAGTTATGATTTGATTAGAATTAGATTTGGTAAGATTAGATAAGCCAATATTCATTCAAGATTTATCTTGAAGAATATAGTCATTTATTTTAGGTAGTCTAGTTAAATATGGTTTTAGCTTCTTAAAGCTGTCATAATCCTTTTCATTTTCTTATTTGTAATTTTTGAAGACCATACCTATGTACTATAAATAGGGGTGGTATTCAACATTATTTTTACCTTACAACCTTTCATCAATCAAATATACAACCTTTTGAGTTCATACTCTTTGCTTGCGAGCTATTCCATTGTTGCTTAACCCCGAGGGCTAGTTAAGTATCAATAAACCTTGTAATCTGATCCTGAGGGCTAGTTAGAGAGCAAGTCGAAGTTAGGCGTACCCCGAGGAGGGCTAGACTCCTGAATTTCGTGCGAGATAGTGCGGGTTTGCAGATCCCTTCACTAGATCAAAGTTATCAATTCCGCAAATCGTGAGTCTTCGCAAGGAGATTCATATCATAAGGTAATATTCTTTAAGGTTACTTCTTGAAGAATTCGACCAGATTACCTTAGATTACTATTTATTTTAGGTATTTTAGTTTGATATGTTTTAGCTTCTTAAAGTTGTCATAAGTCAATTCAGTTTCCAGTTGTGATTAGGGTGTATGGCCGAAATCTACCCTATAAATAGGGAAGGCCTTTGGACGAATTTCACACCATTTTTATCAATCAAAATACAACCTTTTGAGTTCATACTCTTTGCTTGCGAGCTATTCCATTGTTACTTAACCCCGAGGGCTAGTTAAGTATCAATAAACCTTGTAATCTGATCTTGGGGGCTAGTTAGAGAGCGAGTTGAAATTGAGTGTACCCCGAGGGCTAGACCTTGAATTTGGTGCGGCATTGAAGGGTTTGCGAGTTCCCTTATATTCCCAAAGATCTTAATACCGCAATCCAAATTCTTGGCAAGGGGATTTATATCATACTTACTTAAATGTCTTATTATAACTACCAATATTATATTCATTGAAAAAAGTTGAATCACAAATTCGTACCAAGAAAGAATCCTTGTTATGTAAGAGTTGAAGGGAAAGTTGTAAGTCAATTATTGGAGGGAAACTTAAAACATGTAAAACATGGTCGGAGCGAAAAAAAAATTGTAGAAAGAAAGAATCCTCATTATTATCTCCAATACTACTAGTTTCTTCTGTATTAATCGTTTTCATATGTCAAAATTATGATATGGGTTTAGTGTTAAGATGCAGAAAATTTTATATTTCAGCAAATGTTGTACGTTAAGGTGTTGGACAAATTAGATTCTGTCATATATTATATAAATTCTAATTAGTAGAGTGAGGGTTTTTCAGGAAGTAAGGAGTGATTTGTGGAACACGTGGCAGATTCTGATTTGCACAACACTTTAACATACAATATTTGTTAACATATAAATTTTTTTGGTTAAGATGTAGTCATTAACATTTTTACAATGAGAGAAAATTTTTATTTTTCTTTAAATTTTGAGGATCGAAAAAAAAAACGTTATATTTTTTCTAGCGAAACATAATATTAATAGTGTGAGTATATTTTGTTTTCCAATCACCATTAGCATGCATTCTAATCAGTTATTGTTTGTACAAAAATTAATGACATAATGCACCAGTAATATTGTATTTTCTTGAATCAACTAATTTAATTATAATTATTATGAGTTGACTTTTTTTATATAAAAAAACTTTTGTAAAACTATTAATAGCTAGGCCCTGTTATTGGTTATGTCAAAGAAACATAATAAAATTAATTGGTGTCAAACTGCAATATGATACTAGTCGTTAAGAAAAATATATTATATTCATAGGTGATGGCATTTTGAATAATTTTACACTTTGAAATATAAAGTGATTATTATCTTGTTATAAGAGTGAAATTAAAAAAAATTAGGGATCACAAAAAATATTATATTAATTTATTGCAAACACCTAATTTAATCACCAAGTCTGGTTATAAATCATCTAACTGTTAGACTAGGTTACTTTATATTTAATAGAAAGTCTCAGGGAAGACGTCAATTCCATAAATTTATGGACAATTCACAATGGCTTTTACCATAAATGTTGATTTTTTTCTTAATAAAATTTAAATGGTGTATATAAAGTTAAAACAAGTAATAATATATATTTGAATGTGAAAATATAAAAATAAAAAAAATATTTAACATATGTAGTGTATGAGGTAAAAAATAAGTGGCATGTACATAACCTTATGAACAGACCGCCTATCAGGAGCCCGACTCTGTAATTAATATGTTGATTTGATGTATGTTTTCAATAATTGTAACAAAATTTTCATAATATTGAGAACCTTGTAAATTACACAAAGTCTTGTTTGTACCGAATAACCATTAGACTGAAGCATTTTATAATTAGTATGATTAATAGGGTTATTTGATATTTATTTTATTTATTGTACTAAGAAACTTATAATTATTAAATTATTTTAAATGAAAACCTCATTTCTATAATTTTTCAAGACTTTCTTATAATTATTTTTATTCCAAAATACATTTTAAAATAATTTTTAAATTATAATAATCTCATTGCAATAAATAGAAAAAAAAAATCTCCTATTAATTATGAAATATCACACCTACCCATCAATCTAAAACAAAACATTAGTATAACTATTAAAAAACCCAAAATTTTTTTATTAATTTAACTATGAAAAAAATCAATATACTATATTTTAAAATAAATTAAATTTACTGTTGACTTACCATCCAACAGTTAGATCAATTATCAAAAACCTAATTTCTATAATTTTTAAGATTTTCTTATAATTATTTTTATTTTAAGATACATTTTAAATTTTTTAAACTATAATGAACTCAATATCTCATTTGCAACGAATAAAAAAGAACACCAAATCATCCAATTGATTATGAAATGACCACATCTAACGATTAGGTGGTTTAAAACAAAACATTAGTATAACTATTTTAAAAAAATTAAAAACTAATAGTAATAGAAGAGTTCGTCTCTTGAAAGATGGACTTTCTATCTTTCCCAAGATTTTTCCGTAATATAACATTGAAAAAAAAAATACTATTTTAAAAAATTAATTAATTTTACTTTATCTACTCGTAGTTGACTTAAAAATATTTTCCAACAATTAATAAGACAAATACCTATAATATAATTCAACTGTACATGTATGTGAAAATATTTCAAGATATAAATAAAAGTTATTTATATCATTAATACTACAATATTAAGAGAATAATGTAATATTGGTCTACAAGGAGCACGATATATGACCTATTTTAAAATTATGAATAATTCATCGCGATTTTTCTTCTACACATTGCATTTTTTTGAGCTTCCTCCTAAGCCGAAAATACTGAAAATTGCTTGGTCTAAACCATTTAGGGGGTACAAACTAAATGTCGATGCAGCATGGAATTGTCATCTGAACTTGACTGGAATTGGTATGATCTTAAGAGATAGTAGAGGCAGTTTTATTGCTGCTCATACTAACTTTACAATTGCTAATTCCCCTCAAGAAGCGGAAATGAAGGCAATAATGTTTGCTATACTCAAATACACTGATTCCCTTGATAATGTTTGCATTGAATCTGACTGCATGAATGCTGTCTCTTCAGTCCTAGATCCATTACATGCTCCCTGGCAGTTGTTCCAACTTGCGGATGACATTAAGCAATCTCTGATAAACTTCAAACTTACTCATATTCAGAGGCAAGCTAACCTTGTAGCGGATGCTCTAGCAAAGAAATGTCTCAAAGATGAGACAAGTGTATCCATGCTTTCTTTCCATATGTTACCTAATCATATTCAGGGGCTAATTAGGCTTGATCAATTAGGGACTCCCTCCTTAAGATTTACATATTGAATGGATGCTACTGATCAAATGATATTTGTAGGCACACGGATGCACAATGGGAGATACATGGAGGCACACGGATGCACATATGGAGACACATGGAGGCACACGGATGCTCATATGGTCTTACATGGTTTGGGAGATGCTGCCTGGATGAATGGATGAAAGGTTGAGTGGATGATCGAGATGAACCAGATGCTGTTTGGAGATTACATTTTGTTTCTACTCTACTCTTTTGATTCTCTTACTTAGAGGATGGATTCTATGCAACTTTAGGGATATCTGACTGACTTGTGTTTCGAACTCTCGATTCACTAACAAGTTTGATATCTTCCTAAATCTGCAAAAAATCTTGGTTGCCTTTCTTTAATTTTAGCTACTACTCATTTTGGAAGTAATAATGGTTGCTTCATCAACTTAGGCTCCCCTTTGTAAATCAAACTAAGCCAAGGCTTCTTTATTTTTCGGTTTTTGCTCATTTACACGGCTTGGGAAGGCATAATATAATTTCCCCCATCCTCGGATGGTTTTAATGGGGAAAAAAAAAACATTGCATTTTTTTAAAAATTACACACTAAATTTTAAAAATATAAAAATTTAAATGTGTACATTTTTAATTTATAATTTTAAAAATATATAATTTAGATAGTCGGTAATTGAATATTTTATAAAATATGAAATTTAAATTTAAAATATATTATTTCTAAGCTAAAAATTGTATAAAATATAATATTTAGTTTTTTAAAAATATATATTTTTAAAGGTAAAAAGTAAAATGATATATCCATAAAATGAGTCAAAACTGGTGTTCAAACCACCCATCCCGACCCAACTCATTTGACCCAGTTTATTCAGATCATGTCAATGTCCCATTTGAGTTTGGGCAGATTTCGATCCGTATCGACCCATTTATAATTTTGTCCCATTGTTTTGAAAAAATATCAACCGTTAAAATATGAAAAAAGTCTTGGGACCATGGGTAGATCAGGAGGAAGAAAGCAGGTGAAAAATACACTAACCAGGTTGTGGTTAGAGGGGAATAGGTTGAAAATAGAGGAAGCGAAGAAGGAGAAATTGGGGGAAGGTCTGAAAGGTGTTTTACAGGTTGAGGGCAGCACCCCTAAATTGATTGTGGAGATACATGGGATAACACAAAGGGCTAGAGAGGATTTAGAAATGTTGGGATTAAGTTTGCCAACCAAGATAAAAGCAGAGAATGGAGAGAGTGTTCAAACCGTAAGCTGGAAGGTAAACGTTTATCCTGGGGTGAACAAATGGAGCAGGAAGAGGGGAAAGTGGAGTACACGTTTTACTAAAAGTGAAGAGGAGGTTCGATTTTATGAGTCTGTAAGCTTTGAAGGTTTGGTTATAGGAGATATCACAGCCAATGAAGTAGAGGAGAGCTCAAGACAATGGATGAAGCGGTGATGTGCTAGGTGGTTGGCAGCAATCCGCCATTCAAGATAATGGAGGGGTTCTTCATCAGAATTTGGGGAAAATGGCTGAAAAAGGTATGGATGCTGAAAAGGGTATTTTCATTGTGCAATTTAGCAGTAAAACTTATAGAGATGATATTCTGGAACAGGGTAGTCTATTTTTTTTATGGAAAGCCAGTTATAATCAAGGTCTAGTTGCTAAATATTGATTTTAATGAATTGGATGTTGTGCTTGTATGGATTCAGCTTCCTGCTCCTCTTATGTACTGGCATCCCCGAATTATCTCTAAAATTGCAAACCCCTTAGGTAATCCTATTTTTCTTGATAGAGCAACAAAGGAGAAAGAGTGATTGTCCTATGCTAGGGTTAAGGTGGAAATGAGAATAAGAGATTTTGTGCCTGATCATATTCTGTTTCTAAATGAGAACAAGGTTATAGTGTAGCAAAAAATAGCCTTGAATAGTGCCCTGTGAGATGCAAGGAGTGTGATTTGTTTGGCCACACTAAAAACATATGCAGAACGAAGCTAGATAATGAGAGAAAAATCTTAAGTAAGAAGGTTTATATTCCAGTCAGTAGGGAAAAGGTGAAAAACCCTGAGGAAGGATGTACTATAGTGAAAACAGATGTTGTTAAGCTGACCAGAATGAGGAAACAAAAAGTAGTCACTGAGGTTATCAATCTGCTAGGCATGAAAGAGGAAATGGTGAAGGACAAATTGTGCTTCAAGCTATAATGTCATCAAACTATATGCTAAAAAGGGATCCCCCTGATGGCTATTAACTGGTCTTCATGGAATGTTCATGGCCTAAATAAAATGAGCAAACATCTACTGGTGAGAAGGTTCTGTATGCAGAACAGAATTTGTTTGATAGGATTGCTCGAGACAAAAATTAAAAGAGAAAGAAGAAGAAATATGGAAGAATATTGGACTGAATTGGAGGTTAGTTACAAATGGAGATTTGACACCTGGGGGGAGAATTTCGCTTGCATTTGAAGATAGATTGGGTGGACTGACTGTAGGTGACAGAGATAGAGGACTTCCAATAGGCTTTGGAACTGACAGAATTGACAAAAATAAGAAGTTAGGGCTAATTTTACCTGGAGCAACAGGCGAGTTGAAGGTGACAAGATTTGAAGTAAGATAGATAGAGTCCTGATCAACGCAGACTGGATGGAGAAATGGAAGGAGGTATTCTGTTTGATCAATAATGATGCCACATCAGATCACCTGCCTTTGATTATCAGATTTGATAACAAAGACAAGAAGAAGAAGAAAAAGAAGAAGAGGCCTTTCAAGTTCTTTAACCACTGTACTCTTTCCCAGAATTTTGAAGGAACTGTAAAACAGATTTGGACTTGCAGGGAGGTGCATAACCTACAGGATATAGCTGCTCTTTTGAAGGCACTGGAAATGTCACTTGCACAGATTAATGGAATGAAGTTAGGCCTGATTGGAGAAAAGGTGGAAATGTGCAACAAAAAAAATGTGGGAAGATGCTCAACAGCACCTCAATGATAACCCTCTATCAGTGACTTCTCCGGAAAATGAATGTGTAGCAAGGAACGAAATGGAGAAAATGCAGGATGCTGAATATCAGTTTCTGCAACAAAAGGCAAAGATTGAATGGCTAAATTGGGGTGATCAACCTACAACTCTATATTATGTAGCTCTCCGATCAAGGCAGTACAAGAACCAACTGGTAACTCTGAGAATTGGAGACAAATGGGAGACAGATGAAGTGATTATAGAGAAGCATCTCATAAAACACTTTTCCAACCAGTTGGGGCAGGAGACCAGGACCAAAGGATTAGACCAGTTAATAGCTTATTAGGGCACAACACTGAATGTTCAACAACAGGTTTCACTTACGACACCTATTTCTGAAGCAGAGATTGTAAAAGCACAGAAAGGTATTCATTCGACAAAAGCCCAGGCAAAGACAAGCACTCAAGTTTGTTCTTCAAAATAACTTGGAGTATCATTGGGAGAGATGTGATAAAAGAAGATGGGATTTTTTACTGGGGATGAACTACCTGAAATCTTTGGCAGTGTTGTAATAATGCTCATTCCTAAGATTAGCCACCCCCAGGTAGCTTCTGATTTCCGTCCAATTGCATGTTGCTCTGCCATTTATAAACTAATTACTAAAGTGATAAGTGACCGAATTAGTACTCATCTGCCATGCTTAATCAGGGCAAACCAGACAGCTTTTGTGAGAGGCTGGCATATAGCTCATAATATGCTACTTGCCCTGGAGTTGTTGCATCGATATAAGAATGGTAGTATGAGGGATAGCTGTGTGCTACAATTAGACATTAGCAAAGCATTTGACAGTGTCAGCTGGAGTTTTATGTGGGCTTGGCTCCGAGAATTGAAGATTCCTAACATGGTGATTAACTGGATAAGAAAGTGCACCGAGAGTTCCAATCTCTGTCTATCAGTTAATGGTCCATATTCAGAATCTTTCAAGGCCAGGAAGGGGGTTAAACAAGGAGACCCAATGTCACCTTTGCTTTTCGTGATTTGTATGGAGTATCTTACAAGCATGCTGAAAAGGGCTTTCAAAGAAAAATATTGGATTTCCACCAGAGATGTGGGAAAATTGGAGTTCACACATTACTCCCCGCAGACGACTTGCTACTATTCTGTGCAGCTAATCAAAAAACTGTTGAAGGAGTTCGAGATATCCTGTATCAGTTCAAGGAGACCACAGAGATCAACATTTCCAAGTCTAAGAATATTTTTCTCAAAAATGGAGGGTATAGAGGCAGATATACTTGCTTCAATTTTGCAGGTAGCCAAAAGGGGATTTGCCTATAACGTATCTTGGCCTTCCATTGTCATCTGTGGATGGAATAAGGCTGATTGTGAAGAATTGGAGGAGTGTAGAGTCCTTGGGAGTTGGACTTATTTATGGCATATTGTGAATACTGGTAATATGGTGTTTTAACACCATTGCGATCAGGTTTTTTCTAAACAGCAGGTTTTAGCCACGAATTATGGAGCGAATTATGGAGTATAATTATGCGACCAGATCAGAATATTGTGCAGATTATTATGTGATTTCGTGGCAATCTATTTCTGGTAAACAGATATTCCTGTAATAGTTAGGAATTGATTAAGTGGTTTATTTATGGTACAAGTCCTATTAATAAAGGATTGTCCATTTAAATACCAGATTAGAATTAGATCTTTCCTTAGTCTAGAAGTCTATGCTTGGCAGAGTTATACAAGGAAAGAGTTTCGTACAAGGTAGGATTGCGAAGATGATAAAAAGCAAGAAGATAGAATGCAATCAGTGAGCGACGAAGAATCTATCTCTGCGTGAGAAGTGTTGGAGCAATCTGCCTTTGGTGTTTGGAGGAGTGTTAAATCATCCGACCAAGTTCATAAAGATCAGAAACAAGGAAGCCTTAATTCCTCGGGAGGAGGAGATCCAGGGAGACGTGTTGTTCGTGAGGGTTCAACGACGTAGGATCGGCAGTGAGGGGATCTCACAACATTCACTCAATAGGTTAGCAATAGATTAGTATTTAAGTTAAGCTTCTTGTACTAAAGACTGCTTTCTAGTGAATGGTTTCTGATCTGGGAAAGGCCCCGCAGATGTAGGTGTATTTGCATCGAACTGCGTAAACAAGTTATGTGTGCACTGTGTCTTTTGTTTTGTGTTTTAACACCAAACTTTTAAACAACTGGGCACAAAAGTATAGACTTTAGGTGGAACAGAATTTCAATTGGTATCAGAGCAAGGCACTTGCTGACCCCTATACAGGGAGAGTGAGATCAGGTTTCACCATGGCACCAAAGGAGGGGGCTTCAGTCACACGACCACCATTGCTGGAACAAGGTAATTATGCCTATTGGAAGGCACGTATGAAGGTATTCATCGGAGCACTAGATGATCAAGCTTGGAACTATGTCATAAATCAATACACCCCACCTACAACTGACGAAGCAGAGGGATCAAACTCATTGACGACTAAACCATTTTCTGAATATTCTACCGAGGAGCACAAAGCACACGTGTCCAAATCAAAGTCATTGAATACCATCTTTACAGCAGTGGATGAAGATCAATTTAAGATGATTTCAAATTGTGAGACTGCTAAGAAAGCATGGGATGTGTTACAAATTTATCATGAGGGGACAAGCTCCGTCAGAGAATCAAAGTTGCAGTATTATACGTCAAAATTCGAAGAACTAAAGATGCGTGAAGATGAGACTATTTCTGAGTTCAATGGACGAGTTAGAGATATTGCAAACAAAGCTTTTCAGTTCGGCAAAAATTACAAAGATCAAAATCTTGTCAGAAAGGTGTTGAGAGCATTACCTCCACATTTCAACATGAAGGTCACAGCGATTAATGAAAATGGAAGGATAGGGACTATGACACTTGGTGAACTTATGGGATCCCTGGAATCTTATGAGATGGAAATGTTACAAACTAAAGCAGGAAAGAAAGAGATGGTTTTTTCAAGCATAACCTCTGGAAGGTCAGAAGATCATTCAGACAATGAAGAGTCCGATGAAATTGCAAACATAACCAGGAACTTCTCCAGATTTATGAAGAAGATGGGCAGGAAGCCACAAGTGAAATTTAGTGGGAACAAAAATCCAAACGCAAACCCCACTCCAAGATTTGGCCAAGCAATTGGTGTTGAAACACCAAAGTTTAAATCAACGAATCCAACCCTGAACAGGAAAATCCAGTGTAGAGAATGTGAAGGTTTTGGACACATACAAGCTGAGTGTGCCAATACACTTAAAAGGCAAGGAAAATCGTATGTCACAACCTGGAGTGATGATGACGTAGGGGATGATTGTAAGGATGGAGAAGATTATACCAATCATGTTGCTTTCGGTGTGTCAGTGGAGTTAGAAGACTCTCTCAAGGAAGGTCTCAGTGGGCTGAATGAAGACGAGAGTGGTAGCTCAGATGAAGAGGATAGAAGCATTAGTAATGATGACATTCGCAAGGAAAGCATGAAAATGTACAAGATGTGGTTAAAAGTGGCAGATGAAAACAAAGAGCTCAAGTCTGAGAATAAGAGATTGCATGAAGAAGCCAAAATGAAGGAACTTGAAAAGGAAAAGGCAATTGGCAAACTGGAAGAAATCAAGAAGGATTTTGCTGAAATTATGCAACGAGCAGAGGCAACAGAACAATCTATCAGACGTCTTAATACAGGAAAAGCTAAACTCGAAGACTGTCTAAGAATGGGACAGACGACTAAGTACAGAATTGGTTATGAAAGATCCACACCGGTAAATTCATGGAGTAACACAGAAGGTCAAGGTGCACTAGCTCCCAGGATAATCGAGAGAAGTTTTCCTACCAAAAGGATTCGACGATGCGGATACTGTGGAATGCAAGGACATGTAAGAAATAGATGTTTTAAGCTGCTTAGGACCCTGCCTTTCAACTCAGCAAATCGAAGTTTCAACACCGTGTCAAGATATGATACAAGGCATTGTTTCAACACTGGTGGATACAGAACCAGATTTTTGAACACGCGTGATAACCCAAGTCCGCAACGCACCGTTCGACCAACACGCCAGGTATGGATTCGAAAATCTCAAGATGTTTGTTTTTCAAGTTTTGTATGTTTTGGGGCACATACAGGAAATTCTTGGTATTTCGATAGTGCATGTTCAAGGCATATGACTGGAGTTCCTGAATTTCTGCGAAAATTTAAACCTGGATTTGGAGGACATGTTAGATTTGGTGATGGGAAACGCAGTAGAATAATCGGCAAGGGTGAGTTAGCCATCAAAGGGCTTCCGGTGTTTCAAGATGTGTTACTAGTGGAAGGTCTGAAGGCAAACTTGTTGAGCATCAGCCATCTATGTGACAATGAAATGACAGTGGTTTTCGATAAGGAGAAATGTGTAGTAAACCATGAGAAAGGATTATTCACTGGATCAAGATCAATGGATAACTGTTACCTGCTCGATCAAGTTGTCACCTGCCTGAGTTCAAAGAAAGAAGTTAGTACTCTGTGGCACAGAAAATTGGGGCACCTAAATTATAAATCCCTAGCACGTATTTCCAGACTGAATGCAGTTAGAGGTATTCCTGAAATCAGTGACAACAAGGAGGTTGTTTGTGGGTCATGTAAAGAAGGAAAACAAATCCGGACACCACACCATGCAGTACATGATGTTACAACATCAAGACTCTTGGAACTCCTGCATATGGACTTAATGGGGCCGGTGAACACCCCCAGTGTGGCAGGAAAGAAGTATATTTTCGTCTGTGTAGATGACTTCTCGAGGTATACGTGGGTATCATTTCTCAAAGAGAAGTCAGAGACTGCTGATGTTTTCAAGAACCTGGCACACAGGTTATTTGTAGAAAAAGGAACCGATCAAGTAAGAATTGCACGAATCAGGAGTGACCATGGAAAAGAATTTGAAAATTCAAAATTTCATGATATTTGCGAGACACTCGGAATACACCACGAGTTCTCTGCCCCCATAACTCCACAACAAAATGGCATAGTAGAGAGGAAGAACAGGACGTTGCAGGAAATGGCACGAGCAATGCTAGCCGAGAAAAAAATTCATGCTAGATATTGGGCTGAGGCAGTACACACGGCATGTTACACTATCAACAGAGTATATCTGCGTCCGTTTACTGAGAAGACACCATATGAGATATGGAAAGGGAAAAAACCAGATGTGTCGTATTTTCATGTTTTTGGGAGTCGGTGCTACATTCTAAAGGATCGAGAACCCTTAGCTAAATTCGAGTCTAGAAGTGATATCGGTATATTCTTGGGTTATTCCCCCACGAGTCGAGCCAGATATATGCTATTGAGGGATCAACCGCAGGTAAATTACAGAGAATTGGTAGGACTATCATGTTTCATCTCTCTTACTGAGCCAAAAAATTACAAAGAAGCTCTGCTCAATGAATTTTGGGTTTCGGCAATGCAGGAAGAATTGCAGCAATTCGAAAGAAACAATGTTTGGTATCTTACCCCACGGCCTGCGAATGTGAATGTGATTGGAACCAAGTGGATTTTTAAGAACAAATCTGATGCGGATGGTAACGTCACCAGGAATAAAGCGCGACTAGTTGCTCAAGGGTACACCCAAGTAGAAGGGGTTGACTTCGATGAAACTTTTGCACCGGTAGCCAGATTGGAGTCGATCAGACTGATGTTGGTAGTATCATGCATTCTGGACTTTACTCTTCATCAGATGGATGTCAAGAGTGCGTTCCTGAATGGGCTAGTAAAAGAGGAAGTTTACGTGGAATAGCCTAAGGGGTTTGAAGACCCACATTTTCCTGATCATGTATATCGGTTGAATAAAGCACTGTATGGACTAAAGCAGGCACCTCGTGCATGGTATGAGCGACTGACAACCTTTCTGATTCAGAAAGGCTATCGTCGAGGGGGAGTGGACCGTGCACTGTTTGTGCTGCAGAAGGGGACAAATATTCTAATCGCACAAATTTATGTGGATGATATTGTTTTTGGATCCACCTCTTCGGTATTGGTGAAGGAGTTTGTTGACTTAATGACTAAGGAGTTCGAAATGAGTATGGTAGGAAAATTGTCATATTTTCTGGGATTGCAGGTTACTCAGGAGAAGAATGGTCTTTTCATCAATCAACAGAAATATGCTGAAAATTTGATCAAGAGATTCGGTCTGACTAGTGCAAAGGCAGTACGCACTCCAATGGCTACCACTGATAAGCTTACAAAAGATGAACTGGGTCAAAGTGTTGACCAAAAGTTGTACAGGAGTATGATTGGCAGCCTGTTGTATTTAACTGCAAGTAGACCAGACATCTATGTTGGTATTTGTGCCCGCTACCAAGCCAATCCAAAGGAATCACAAATGTCAGCCGTGAAAAGGATTATTCGATATATAAGTGGAACAATGGAGTATGGAGTATGGTTTTCTAGGAACAAGGATTCGCAGTTGGTAGGATTCAGTGACTCTGACTGGGCAGGGAATGCTGATGATCGTAAAAGCACCACTGGTGGATGCTTCTTTGTTGGATCAAATATTATCAGCTGGTACAGTAAAAAACAAAACTCTATATCATTGTCTACGGCTGAAGCAGAATACTTAGCTGCTGGGAGTTGTTATGCACAGCTATTATGGATGAAACAGATGATGAGAGACTATGGGTTCAATGATGTGAGTTTGACAGTCCTATGTGATAATAAAAGCGCCATTGATATTTCCAGGAATCCTGTGCAACATTCTAGGACGAAACACATCGATATCCGACGTCACTTTATAAGAGATTTGGTCGAAAAAGGAGAAGTCACTGTTCATTATGTACCAACATCAGAACAACTTGCTGATATCTTTACAAAGCCTCTGGATGGTGAGACTTTTGAAGGCCTAAGACAGCACTTGGGTGTGTGTCGAATGTAAGGTACCCAGATTTGATCATTCTGTTGTAGTTTTATTGTTTTGTTTTTTTATATATAGTCAAAAACAAAAAAAATAGAAATATCAAAAATACCAAAAATATGTGAATTGGTGTTTAAACACCGAGGAATATGGTGGAAGAAGACCAGGAGGGCTAATTATTGGGCCAGAAAGTCATAATGGGCCGAAATGTTCGCAAGATGGTATTCTGAAAAGGGGGGGGGGAAAGTAGAGTAGTTTTTTGGTTTCCGAAAAAGGAAAGTGAAAGTGACAAGTGGTAGACTCCCACACAAATTCAAGTTCCTCAACTATTCATCTTCCCAAACAGAGCTCCCGCAACTAGTTTTCGAGCAAACTGCAACTTTCAAAATCCTAGAAGCCGCATATCCAACTTAAAACCTCGTCGACAATGGTAAATTTTACCCACAAGAAATGGTTTGGGGGTTTCACGAGTGTGCAAGTTCCGGAGAATCCTCGGTTCGAAGAACTGGACCCCGATGTAGACACGAGAGAATGCCATGGAGATCGGGAACAGAGGGTAATAAATTGGGATGGAGTTAATCGCCGCCGTCCGAAGGCCAGGTTTGACCATTCGTTCGTTTATGACGGTGTTTATTTTGCCTCTGTTCTGGAGTTTATTGCTTGGATGGTCCAAAACAGGGATTATGTTGATCTTAGAAAATTCAAGACCTTGCATGGTAAGGTGAATGGTTTTAATTTGAAAGATTTGTTGACTGGTGGTATTGGAGAAATTAGTGAGATTAGTAAATTTTATGCCACATTAGTTGGAGTCGATTTTGGTGAAAAGTATAAGGTAGGGGAGGACATAGATCAGTACTTCACAATCTACACTAGAATAGGTTCTCTGCACAGGCCTGTTATTAGAAGCCTAGGTGATGATGTTGTGGTACAACCCTGGGTAACAGTGGTTAAATCCACTGACTTTGCCAAAGCTAGTGACAAAGAGGTAGAGTGTTTTGATGAATCTATGTTCTTGATTCAAGAATCGTTGAGAAAACTGCCCATTCCAGTGGTGGAGATTAGTGACAGTGAAGAAGAGGAAGTATATGCAGGGGGAGTTATTGAAAGTGGGACAGGTTATGAGGATGCTCCTGTGAGCAGTGAGAATATTGCTGTGGAAGGGTTAGAGGGCTCTCATATGCTTGATACTGGTGTTCAAACACCAGATGTGAGCCTAGTTGAGAGGGAGCAAACTACTGAGGGGCTTGGCATTGGTGTTGAAACACCGCCAGAAGCTAGACAAACCCGTAGACTTAAAAGAAAAAGTAAGGAGGTGGGTGTTGAAACACCACCTGAGTCTGGGAAAATACCTATCCCTCAGATGTCCAAAAAGGCCAGGGAATGTGTGGCCTCTACGCCCAAGAAGGTTTGACGATCAAAGCGGTGCAGAGACAAGAGTATGACAGTAAGTGATGATAGTGATGAGCCAATTGGGCAGAAATTGAAGAAGTTGAGAGCAGATCGGCAGAAGAGATCAGCTGAGCAAATGGAGTCTCAGACACTACCTGCTCCCGTGGCTAGTGAGGCTATATGTACTGAATTTTATGATGAAGCGAGCCAAGAAAAATGGGAGGTCATTTGTGCAAGAAAAATACTGGCAGAAAGGCCAGCAGATGCTGAGAAATATCGAGAGTGTGGATTTACAGATTTCCTACAATATCTCAAAGTATTTAAAGCTGCTACATGCTTTAGCAATTACAACAAGCAGTTGGTGATGGAGTTTTACTCAAATCTGAAAGAGGCTTGTGAAGATGAAAATTCTCCCTGGTTTCATAGAGTGTACGTGAGAGGGGCAGTTATTGAGTTCTCTCCTGCAGCAGTGAACAAAATTCTATAGTGTGGCCTCTCCAGGAATGTCCAGTCGGTGTTTCAACACCAGATGCCAGACAGCTTTGATGAAGTGGCAGTAGAGCTTACAGGTGGTGTGGAAAATACTTGGCCACTGACTGGCAGACAGCAGATACCTGCATCAAATCTCACCTCAAGGTATTATTGCTTGTACATGGTAGCAGTCCATAATTGGATCCCTTCGGTTAATAACACAAGTGTTACCAAAGAAATGGCTACACTTCTATACAGTCTGGGAGCCAGGCACAAGGTATATATGGGAAAATTGGTGTTTAATGATATCATGGATTGTGCCCGGAAGACTAGGAAGGAAGCCTTGGTTCATCCCTGTGTCATCACAATGGTGCTAATCAAGGGGGGAGCTGTTGCAAGAGAGTCTGATGAAGTGGTTTCTACTCAAGCCTTACGGCCGACTCTCCGAACCTTGAGTGGTCGAATTGTGAAGGATTTACCCTGGACACCTCCGGCAACAGCGATTTCGGATGCTGGTACAGCAAGGATGAGAGCTATTGAGGCCAGAGTAGCAGTGTGTCAGCAACTGCTTGAGCGCCATCAGGCTGCTGTAATAAAGATTCAGGGGGAGTTAGCTGCATTGGAGGCCGAGAGAGGAGATTTGCTGGCAGCAACTCAGGATGAGGATGGTTCAGATGCTGATGATTCAGAGGATTTCGATGATATTTTGGAATAAATGTTTTTCTGACATATTACTGAATTCAGGGGGAGAAACTTGAGAGCACAGATTCACATATTTTGGTTTTGAATGCTTTTTGATGTAGATGTTTGGGTTTCGTGAATTTGGTTGTTTAATCGGTTTGGATATTTGGAAAATTGTGCTATCTGGTTGTCTATATTATTTGTGCTGATGAATTCACCAATATGCCAAGGGGGAGATTGTAGAGTCCTTGGGAGTTGGACTTATTTATGGCATATTGTGAATACTAGTAATATGGTGTTTTAACACCATTGCGATCAGGTTTTTTCTAAACAGCAGGTTTTAGCCACGAATTATGGAGCGAATTATGGAGTATAATTATGCGACCAGATCAGAATATTGTGCAGATTATTATGTGATTTCGTGGCAATCTATTTCTGGTAAACGAATATTCCTGTAATAGTTAGGAATTGATTAAGTAGTTTATTTATGGTACAAGTCCTATTAATAAAGGATTGTCCATTTAAACACCAGATTAGAATTAGATCTTTCCTTAGTCTAGAAGTCTATGCTTGGTAGAGTTATACAAGGAAAGAGTTTCGTACAAGGTAGGATTGCGAAGATGATAAAAAGCAAGAAGATAGAATGCAATCAGTGAGCGACGAAGAATCTATCTCTGCGTGAGAAGTGTTGGAGCAATCTGCCTTTGGTGTTTGGAGGAGTGTTAAATCATCCGACCAAGTTCATAAAGATCAGAAACAAGGAAGCCTTAATTCCTATGGAGGAGGAGATCCAGGGAGACGTGTTGTTCGTGAGGGTTCAACGATGTAGGATCGGCAGTGAGGGGATCTCACAACATTCACTCAATAGGTTAGCAATGGATTAGTATTTAAGTTAAGCTTCTTGTACTAAAGACTGCTTTCTAGTGAATGGTTTCTGATCTGGGCAAGGCCCCGCAGACGTAGGTGTATTTGCACCGAACTGCGTAAACAAGTTGTGTGTGCACTGTGTCTTTTGTTTTGTGTTTTAACACCAAACTTTTAAACAACTGGGCACAAAAGTATAGACTTTAGGTGGAACAGAATTTCAAGGAGAAAATTAGAATTCAAATCAGTGGTTGGGGATCGAAGAATCTGTCTCACGCAGGAAAGCTACAACTCATCAACACGGTTCTTCTAAGCATCTCAGGATACTGGTGTAGCATCATGAAGTTGCCTGAAAGCATCCACAACAAGATCGTCAAAATTTTCACCTGCTACCTGTGAGAAAGAGAGGAAAACCAGAGGGGTTACAATGCAGTGGCATGGAGTTCTATCTGCCTGAGAAAACAAAAAGGGGGAATGGGAATCAGAGATCCCTCCATTTAGAATCAGGCGGCATTATTTAAGCACCTATGGGATGTCAGCAGGAAAAAAGATATTCTGTGGTTGAAATAGATTCAGGCGTATTACTTGAAATGGAATGGAGTTCAGGATTGTGAACACGCTATTGCTCATAGCTGGCCATGGAAGACCTTACTCAAGCTACGAGACAAAGTTTTTGATGAACTTCAATACTGCACTGGTAGAAAGGGAAAGCTTTTAATCACAGAAGTTTATAATAGACTGAAAGGAGGGCTCCCAACAAAAGCAAAGAGTGGACTCATATGGCATAAAATGGTACATCTGAAACACCAATTCTTCCTCTGGTTGTTACTAAATGGAAAAATAGCTACAGTGGATCGGCTCCAAAGTTTTGGGATACTAAGGAATCAGCCATCACGTTGTCTATGCAAGAATGATCAGGAAACGGCTAAACATCTTTTTGTAAAATGTCAGTGTACAAAAAAATTGTTGATGGAGTTGGGGGGTCTGAACTGTTCAAACCCGAGAAATTTGAAGAAACATTTTTATCAGTTATCAAAAAGGAGAAAAGGGGGGAAGCTTAATTTGTTCAGGGCTGTAAAACTTATGGTTGGAACGGAACAGAAAGGTCTTCAAGCTTATGGAATTGAAAGTCAAAACACTTATTTTTCAGACAAAGACTGATGGAAACATAAGCTAAAGACCAGATGCTCGGAAACAGTAGAAGAAGGAGAAAATAGTTACTCACAATGGGCCATTAGATTGGGCTGAAACCAATAGTTAGCTTCTTGGTTTTTTATGGGTTAGAGCAACGGCCCAAAAGTCTGCTTGGTTTGATTTAATATATCATATATTCCGATCAAAATCAAAAAAAGTCTTGGAAAAGATCATCTTTCTATAGGCTTATGAAAAAATGGGGTATCATTAGAATAATAAAAGGTAAAATGTCTAATAGCAACATTTAAAATTTATTATACAACGTTTAGTAGCTATAAAGTTTATAATATGATTTATGCAACCTGGAAATTTTGTCTTCATTTCTTCTAATTTGCACTTAAACCTTGGTCTTTCCATGGCTTATGGAAAAACAGTCTTTCAAGAGACGGACTCTAAAAAATTCATTAAAAAAAGATTTTAACACAACTTATTTTACATTAAAATCCTCCACTAGCAAGTTTAACATTCTTGAATAATAAGACAAACTAGATTAACACACATGCGATTCACGATTTTATATAAGTGAACATAGTTATTAATATTTTATTTTATTTACAAACAAAAAGTAAAATATATGTATTTAACTAACTATTGATGAATAACAAAAAAACATTACATTTATATGAAAACACACAAGTAATAATGTGTATTTTAATGTGAAAATATAAAAAGTACGACATAAAAGTTACAATATTTACCTTTTTAAAATTTACTGTTTTAGTTAATAAATACAACCTATAAGTGAAAAAATATAGTGAACTACCAATACTTTAAGGATATACCATGTGTAAGGAGGCTTCCCCAAACTTCAATCCACCTCTAAACTTTAATGTGTAAGGAGGCTTCCCAAGCCATACAATCAAGAAACCCGCCAATTACCACATCTCTACCATCCATCCCTAACCTTACACCCACACTTCAATTTAAGGGAGAAACATTGGTACTCTTATCACCAGAACAAGTGGCTAAATTATCCAGTCACTATGTAAACGCTCTCATAGGGAATTTCCCAAAAGAAAGGCCAGCGGTGGAAAAGATCGAATCGGATTTCAAAGCAGTGGGGTTTAATGGCGGATATCAATTGGGGGCTTTGGATTTCAAGAACATTCTCATTGGGTTTCAAGAAAAAGAAGACTTTCAAAGATGCTGGATAAAGGGAGTATGGTCTCTAAATGGCACTACAATGAGGGTAGTCTGGTGGACGGCTAATTTCAAACCCAACTCAGAATCCTCCATCGTTCCAGTTTGGATAACTATCTACAGTGTTTCCATCTACTATGATAACACTTTGGTGATTGAAGCAATTGGAAATCAGATTGGAAAATCTATCAAGATGGATCAAGTCACTGAAAAGCTCACAAGGAACTCAGCGCTCAAAATATGCATCGAAGTGGATCTCCAGTCTCAATTAATGAGCCATATCAGTTTAGGTACCATACTGGACAATGACAAGTATAATATTGAGTATGAAAATATGTCTTCATGCTGCTTCTTTTGTAAGAAAATTAGTTATGATAAGTCTAAATGTAGAATTGCTAACCCTGGGCTAAAATATGTTACTAAACCAGTTATGAGACCCGTGGAAAACATGTTGGAAAAAAGGTGATAATCTGATAGAGATAGGAGTTTGTCCCACTAGACCATAGGAAGAACTACTGAAAATCTTAGTATGCCACCTTTGGCTTTGAAAAACCCTGTTGGAACAGTTAGGATTATGCCCCTAAATGTGAAAAAATCTCATACTGTTAGGATATCTCCTCTGCCCCTAGAAAAAATGGTAACTGGCAGGCGGTAAAAAAGAATAAACAACAAAACACATCTGGCATAACTGTGTCACAGAAAGAAAGGGATGTGAATATCCAGCTTTTGAGCTCTGAAATAAACACAAACATTGGTAACTTGGATGACCAACAAAGCTCAGACAAAGCTACCACAAATAAGGGAATAGAATGCCCCCTAACTGATCTGGGGAATACATATCCATAACAAGAACCACAGCCAGAGCAGAACCCTTCTACCACTCTTACTAGCTCACAGCACCAGGTGAACTATCAAAAAATTTTAGATGACGTAAAGGATGCTGAGGAGCATGAGAAGAAATCAGCTGAGGAAGAAGATATACACAACCAGGACCTAATTTCCATGTCTTCACAAGACATCAATAGACCAGAATTTGAGGCTAAAGTTGATCTTGTAGGTATTAATCCTAACTCACCAAACTCAAAACACAGTGCTAACCCATCTGAATCTACATCTTGTAGATCAAGTCCACAAAGTTCAAACAGGTACATGATCCTAAGAAAAGAAGAGGACTCTGACACCGGGAACAATTATTATTCAAGTACTCAAGAGCTTCAGCTAGAACATGTAAGTATCTCTAACTCTCAATCAATAAGGATACCTGAAAATTCCAAAAGGAAGAAAACCCTTTTTTAATAAACTTAACAGTATGAATATAATATCCTCTTCAAAAAGAAAATCTAACCTGATCCCATGAATAATACACTAATTACAAAACATTTAGTGTGGAACTTAAGGGGGTTAGATACATCTATTGATAGATTGGAAAGACTGGTCAAAACACATAGTATTCAGGTTCAATGTATTTTAGAACCTAAATATAGCCATGTTTTGTGTGATAATTTCAGGGCTAAGATAAATTTTGAATTCCACCACAACTCAAATACTAACAATATTTGGCTGATGTGGAGCTCATACTGTACTATGAATATTAGTTATGAAACTGATCAGTACACTAAAGCTACAATTAGCACAACTCTTCGCAATACTGTCATGTGCACATACTTTATACATGCATCTACCGACAGGAAAAATAGGAAAACCTATGGGATGAAATATCCATGCATCAGGAGGTAAATAAACTACTAATAGGGGAATTTAATGCCATGAACACTATTTTGGAATATAAGGGACCTGGAAAACCTAGTCTGAAGAGTATTAGGGAATACTTAGGTTTTTTATCCCATAATCAGTTAACACACCTTTTCACAGTTGGAAACACCTTTACTTGGTCTAACATGAGGAGAAACCCAACACTAGAGAGATTAGATAGGTCCTGAGTGGACTATGAATAGAATGAAATTCTCCACAATAGCTCTATGCATACCTTAAACAAACATACATCAAACCTGCCAACTACTTCTAACAGTTGGAAGTAGAATCCCATCAACACTAGAGCTCTTCAAGTTTTTGGATGTGTGGATTACAAGATCTGACTTAAGAAATGTAATCTCTCAGAACTGGGCTTTACCCTTACTGAAACTAGCATGTTAGGTTTTTTCTTGAAACTGAAAAGACAGAAAACATACATTAAGAGATAGAACAAAGATACATTTGGTGACATTAATGATAATGTTAAAACACCAGAAGAGGAACTCATAATAGAGGAGATAACATATGAGAGTAGCAATTCATTACAGAATTACATTGAGCTTAATAAAATAAATGCCTTGCTATTGAGAGCTTTAAAGGAAGAAAATCTTTTTTGGAAGCAAAAAAGATAACCTAAATGGCTTAAGGAAGAGGATGAAAATACCAAGTATTTTCATGCCCCAGTCAAACAAAAAAAGGCAAAAACAGAATATTTAAAAAATAAAGACCTCTCAGGGTACTTGGACAAAATTGCCAAAAGAAATAGAACAAGATGCCATTTCTTTCTTCCAAAACCTGTTGACTGATGACTCTCAACCTGAAGATAGCTATTTCCAATCCCAATTGAGATCTCCAATGAGGATAACCAAATGCTTCTGCAAAGGCCATCACTCACAGAGTTAAAAGAAATAGTGCTTTCTTTAAACCAAAATGGATCTCCAGGGCATGTGGTTTTACATCAGGTTTTTTGTACTACCATTTGGGATATCATTGGACATGTAGGAGGTTATCGTCGTACCTCTCAAAGCTATAATGTATAAGCCCTTTATGCTAACTAAATAAAATTAAGTAGATAGTGGCAAATCGGGGTCGTCCACGAAGAAGAGGGATTTTCTTAAGCGTTTAAGCATATAAGGCTCATATTAGGCTAGAAGTAGATATATATACATATATAAAAGAAATTAAATAGGGGGGGGGTGTTGGATGGTTGGTTTTCCTAAGTAATGAAATTAAAAGACAAACTAACTAGCAAAGCTAAGTAACTATGTTAATCATCAAACAAACTAAGAAAAATGGGTAAAAAGTACAAAAGACAGCCTTGGGGGCAATTGACATCCACTTCCAAACCAAATTTTTATCATTGAACCATTTACTCATTCTATCACATTTGTTACCTATGGGAATGTTATCACTTCCCATTCGAAGATCAACATTCATTCCTTCTTAATAGTAATTTGCAAGGACAAACAACGACCATTTGCAAACCTCGTTGACAATCACTCTAGGAAAACCACACCATAGAGGTATTTCATCAATGGCATTTCACATGAAGGACAATAGATTTGATAGCAACAAGCCTTCTACCAAAGGCATAGTCATTTAACCAAACATAACATTCATTAGGCTAAACCTAGAACAAACCACATTCAAGATTCAACCTTTCATTGTATCTATAGGATAAATATGAGAAAAATCTACATTAACATACTTATCTAGCAAGAATCACAACACATTATGAACAAGAAGTTCTAAGTTCATGTACTTGGATTTTCATGCCAAAGAGCTAAGGAATTCGTCACTTTCCTAACACCCTAACACTTAAATCATGCAAACACATCCTATTTTCAAACAACCCATGGCATAAATGAAGTAAAACATAGCATTAAGAACACATGAATGCTAAATAACAAAGGCTTCACGAATGAGTGAAACAATCTATTCACTACTTTAACTACTTGTTGTGAAGATAAATCTTCTGTCCTTCTTCGATAGTAGTTTGCAAGAGTGAATTCGACATCTCTTGTCAAACCTCACCAATGACTCCCTTAGTCAAAACACGACTAAAAGTATCCCATCGATGGCATTGAGCATGAAGAATCAACAAGCTTGGCAACATTTATAAACACTACACTGTGTCTAAGCATTTAACCAATTCATGCATTACACAAGATTAGTCAAGAATGATCGACATTCATAGACTTCTCTCATTTTCTACAAGCAACAAACATGACAACGAGTTCAACATCATCACATCTATCTAGCAATTATCAACACATCAACATCATTAAGAAGCTCTAACTCATGCTCTTGGATTCCATATTAAAAGAGGGGAGAATTAGCTACTTTCTCCCAACGCTAACAAGTAATCAGACAAGTAATTCATATACTCAAACTTCCAACAACATTAATGCCATTAACAATTCACATTCATAGCTCAATAAATGCACAATAGAAAAAGCAATAAATAGATGGATATGATTCTCAAGACATGGATATGGAAGTTTTAATCAAGTGCTCCCAAGATAAAACTAACCTAGATAATTAAAAGACATTATTAGCCTACAAAAACTAAGAAAAGAAAAGAAAACTAGGGTTTTGAACCCAGAAAAATCGCAGGAAGAAGAAGGAATCATGTTCTTGAAGAGGAGATGATAAGGTGAGTATTTATAGTACAAAAAAGTAAGAAAGTTTCTGGCCATACGTCCATCGCGAGTCGCGACAGGTTTGTCCCGAGCCACGACCGAGCCCAGTTTCAGCATCTTGATTTTCTTCTTCTTTTTGTTTCAAGTTGTCCTTTTCACTTCACTTATCTTCAATTCTTCAAGCCTTCAAAAGCTCAAATACAAGTCTTCAAGTCTCTAAATCTTCAAAGGTATTCTTTAAAGTCTTCAAAGTCTTCAAACAAATTGCCTTGTCACACAAAATCCTCTAGAAAAGTAATAAAAGCGTAAAAGTTGCTTTTAACTTTTCTTAGAGAATTTCAAGGCAAAATGCCACATCTAGAGCACAAAAGTGTACAAAAGTGAATCCTAAAAGTCCTAATATAACCATATAAAATGGGCACATAAAACCTCCTCGCACTTAGACCTTACTCGCCCTCGAGTAAGAAAAGATTCAAGCACACAAAGGAATTCATATGTCCATATCCTAAACTAATATTCCCCCAATCAAAACCTCACAAAAACTCTCAATATCGTAAATCCCATAATCAAAGCTGAAATGAGAATTTTTCACACACGCAACCCCAATTCCTAAATCTAACCAAACCTACCACTTATCAACTCACTACCCATGAAAACGTTTCAAAGTCCTAAATTGATAATTCCAAAGTCCAATGACATAAAATAAAGTCAAAACCATATGAAAGGTTCAAGCACATACTTCACTTCATACCAATATATCAACCAAATCCAATGACACAAAATGAAGTCAAAACCATATAGGAGGTTCAAACACATACTTCACCCAATGCCAATATATCAACCAAAACGAAGTATAAAAGAATCAAGAATTTCATTACCATACTTCATTTTTCAACCCGCTAAGTTACCCAATCCCAAGAGGTCTCAAGATGTTGAGCTACCCGATCCATCCATATGATACCCGCAACCTTATGACTCTAACACCGGAAAATGAGTGAAATTATAGCATTTTCCTTTTCTCCCTCTTTCTCTCATTTTACCTAGGAGCCCTTCTGGATTTTTATTCTAGCCACACATCATGTTTCTTTGGCTCACATCTCACCTTTTTTCACACATTTTAGCCTCTCATTTTTGCCTAGGTTGCCCTTTCGGATTTTTGACCTATCCGAGCCCCCAATGTTGCCTAAGTTTCCCTCTCGGGTTTTTAACTTAGCGGGTTTTCTTTTTAAATAATTTTTTTTCTTTATCTTTTTCAATTTTTTTTCAATTTTTTAATTTTTTCTTCCTTTTTCTCATGTTTTTCCAATAAAAAGTAGCAAAAAGCATTCCAAATCAAGCTAGCATGCATTGAGTCCTCTAACCTCTCCCCGCACTTAAAACATTACATTGCCCTCAATGTAAACATGTAAGGCAAGAACAATAAAACTCAAGGTAAGAGGTAGAGTGAAAACTGTTCCTCCGCATAGTCACTTGTGATAGGGTGCAATCCCATGTATTTGTATAGAATCAGTCCCAAAATTGGTTTCAGAGCCGGAGGGGGAAGAAAAAGTGCCATAGAAGAACTCACCCCTCGAGCAAAATGTTGTCTCCTTGGCGCCGTTTAATCAAGACTAACACCAGAGAGAACAACATCAAACTCACAAGTACATAAGGATTTGTAATACTAGATTTAGCATCAAATGTTAATAACCATAGTATTCTCAAAGAACAACCAATCCATCATGCAATCACCACTATAAGATTGTCCAATAAAAATATCCAACATATATCTACACATATCCAAGCATCATTATAGAATATAGCAATTACAGTCACAATGATGTAGTCGGCATACTACAATATATGTAGGATGGTGGAGGAATGAGTGAAGGTGTGGTGGTTCTTGGGAGTATTTGGTGGAGAAAATGATTATTCAGTGTTTAAACACAGTTGAAAAGTCGGTTTCTCCATTGCGACTCGCGATGCATTGTCGCGACTCGCGATGCATTATCGCGACTCGCGACCTAGCCATCGCGACTCGCGATATCTTGGGTCTGTGAGCTCAATTCTTTCATAAATTTTTTGATTTGTTCACAACTCGAGATGGCCATGTCGCGACTCCCAATGACCATGCACGACTCGCGAAAAGCTGGTGCTGGGAGTTAATTTTTTCTCCCCTGTTCGTCTCGACTCGAGATGTATCCGTCGTGACTTGCGACGATAGGGTTTCCCAGCACTTAGAAAGAATTTATTTTTTTCTTACCAACTGTCCAAGCTTTCTTCCCTTTCTCATGGATATCCTTCCTTTATCACTTCCAATGCAATTCACTTCACTTTGCTACAAAATCACAGAAAAACACACCGCAAAAAGAACAAGGTAAAATAACAAAAACTAAACAACAAAAACCAAAATAAAGGCTGAATTTATTTACGTCGTCGGCACGACAAAACTCCGTATATTTAAAGTCGTTGGCACGACCCTAATGTTATCCATATGGTGAAGGCTTGAAACCTTTCACCATGAGTATCCAAAAGTGGAGAGGTGGGGGTACACAACTTTCAAGAGGAAAGTCTTGTGGAGGCAGAAATGGTTTAAAGGCAGTTGGGTGCTTAAGAGGCTTTGGATAGTCTTTTGACTCCTCTCTTGTCTCCCTCAAAACTTCCGAAAATGGTGGAGTTGGTTCAATAGGTAGGGGAAAGGGTGACGATGCTAATGAATGTAGCACAATCACCTTTTCCTCCATTTTTTCATCCTCAATAACCAACTCCTCATCCCCTTCAAACTCAAGCTCATTTCCCATGGTGACCTCACTCGCCGAATCTTTGAGTTCGACTTGGGATGGTGTATTTTTGGAATCATGAGCTTCCGTTTGGGCCAACATTTCTAATATACTCCTCGCATGCCCCTCAATAGCCTCAACACTAGAGGAGAGCCGAGTGTCTGGTTCCTCACTAGTCAAGTTGTTCAAGTTTGCTACCTTCTTGACAGTGCCTCCCACAACCACCATTGCTCAATTTGTAGAAAATAGAGCTGACTAGATTCATCTTTTTCAAAATATTCCTCACTCATTATTTTCCATGTTGCGGGATCTAGATATTTTCCCATATAGGGAGGACAAAATGATTGGGATGGCATCCACCACCGGGGAGTTTACTTTCAAATCTGCCTATATGATGATATCCCATTCTAAGCCAACCATCAGAGTCCTGAAAATTTTGGAACCCACTGATTTCAAAGAAATTTTCTATCTTCATGTGGAAGGTTGCAAAGGCTATCCTACCTTTTGATGACATTCTCATTTTCTCAAATATAGCACTTGCCTTTAAATGTCCAATGTGCTCCAACCTTGATACCATGTCTCATTGGTTTAATGATTGTGTTCTGGCAGTTTATTTGGAATTCTTTTGATGATATTATAGGAATCGGAACACCATATTTTGAAACCATTTTTGAGAGACTCACCTTTTACTGGAATTTAACTCAGTTATACATGACAGTCTAATCGCCATCCCGCCTTCTATTATCTTATGGAATCTTTGGAAAGCAAGAAACTCATTTATACATGAAAACATTAAACCTCGTGCTCAAACCATATTTCAAAATATCAAAAAATAGGTGCTTAATGCTTTCTACTTAAAAACTCTAGTTTCCAAATCCCAATCTAACATGGTTTGGGTGCAGTTGGATCTTATACCTTCTCTAAAAAGTCACACAAACCTGGGATTAGATGTTTTCACTGGTCTAAACCTATGACAGAGCTTAAAATAAATGTAGATGCTACTTCACAGAGTTCTAATGGAAAATGTGGTACTGGCATAATAATTAGAGACAGGGAGGGCATTTTCATTAAGGCACTCTTAAAATCAGTTTTCACATACAACAGTTTCCATGGAGAGCTATTAGCTTTGAAAGAAGGCTTATTATATGATATATTTGAGAATCTGATAGCATGTTTGCCATCCCAGCCGTTTCAGGCCCAAACAAATGCCCATGGAAATCTTTTTCTTTAGCTATTGAACTTAATCACAGAATGAAAACATTTGAATTACACACACATATAGGAAGGCTAACATGGTAGCAGATCACCTCAGTAAGATGGCCCCTAGTTCTGCTAAAACAATCCTTAACTTCTATGACTTGGATGCCAAAACCAAGGGAATCATCTCATTAGATAGGGCCCAAACTCCAACAATTAGAATAGATTGCCAGAATGAATACTACTGATGAATTTTTCTTCTTGCGGGTTATCCAGGTGAGGATCAGTCTTGGACACACACAAAGTTGTTGCAATCGAGCTCATCATGACTTTAATCAATCGATCCAACCTTCTATCGCAACTGAGCATGAAGAGTTAGGAGACTATAACCCTAAGATCCGGAATGGGAGTGTTGAAGAGGATCATCTTTCAGTGGATACACAACTTACCAATCAAAATGTGAAATGTGGTCTCAAGAAACTCACAACACTACGTTTAGCTTTTGTCAGTTTCAATTTTTGCCTCATTTACCTAGGGGTTTGTTGGATGTCCGGCTGATTCGTCCGCATTAACACAGAGGGTGGAGGTGTGGCAATGGAAAACACTTCCAAATAACCTCTAGGTAAATCTTGTCTTAGAAATCTGCTATCTTAGTAGATACTCTAAGCTTTTATGTACAAAGTTCAAGTTTCTACTTGACCAACTACCTTGGAAAGTTGAACAAACCTTCCAAGAAGTTGGGGAACCTTATATGCATCCCCCCATTAATATGGGTTCTTAATTTTTTTTAAAAAATACTCTCTCTATTTTCTTAAGTTTGGCACACTTGCCATACTTATATGTTTTTCTAAGTTTGTCACATTTCATTTTTTGGAAAAAAGTACAATTCGCAATCACTCATTAAAATTTTTACTCTCCTCACTCAATTTCCTCCACACATTTTGACTTACAAAAAAATAACACTTAAACATATGGTGACAAACATAGTGAAATGGAGAGAGTATAATATTGAGAAAGTCTCAGGAAAGACAACATGTTCATAAGCTTATGGAATGTCCACTGTATTTTTTTACTTAGATGTTGTAATTTTTAATAAAATTTGAATATTATATTTTAAAATATAAAACAAATAATAATGTGTATTTCAATGTGAATATATAAAAATATATAACATAAAAAATTTTCTTGAATTTCAAATTTAGTATGTAATTTAACAAATGCATTATATAAGTAAAAAAAAATTACAATAAACTATCCAAAAACATATGGACAGACAGCTTATCAAGAGACACTCACAATATTTATTTGAGCTAATAAGCTGCATAATATGTGGTTGAAAACCATTTCTTTACAAACATGCATATTTGTGAAAAAGTGGTCTTCCGACAGGCGGCTTGTCCATAAGCTTATTGACAGATCCGTTATTTTTTATCTTATACACTGTATTTGTTAAGTTACATATTCAATTTAGACATTTATAAAATATTTTAATATCATATAATTTTTATATTTTTACATTCAAATACATATTATTACTTATTTTATCTTTTAAAACACAATATTTAAATTTTATAAAATTACAATATTCAATGTAAAATCCACTGTGGACTTTCCATAAGTTTATGAAAATACTGTATTTCCTGAAACTTTCTCTTTGTGAAAATAGAATTCTTGCGCACAATTATCAAAAAAAGAGTAGGTATCCTGACAGACGGTCTGTCCATAAGGTTATGGACAAGCCACTTATTTCTTACCTTAGACAATGTATTTGTTAAATTACATAAAAAAATTAGATTTTTTTTTTAAAAAATTTACATCATATATTTTTATATTTTTACTTTCAAATACATATTATTACTTATTTTAACTTATAAAATACAATATTTAAATTTTATAAAAAAAATTATAACATTTAAGGCAAAAGCCCCTGTGGACTGTCCATAAGATTATGGAAAGACCGCCTTTCATGAGACTTTCTCTCAAAACAAATCTCCCGAATATTTTTCAATTAAATTTCAAAGTGACAAATAAAGAAAAGAAAAAAGAGAGGGTCAAAAGTAGACAAAGCTTATATCAGTTTGGGCTGGATTCCACCTTCATATCGGGCCTTAAAAAACCAAGCCCAAATGAAATTACTTAACAAAGCAGAGAATTCCATTCTCATGCAGTTCATAACAACATTTTGCCTTTTCCTTTCCCCCGTCCGAATCGTCTTTATCTCTACTCTGCAAATCCTAGCCTCTAATTAGGGTATTCCCCCTACTACAAAATAAATTGGTAACAGATCGATATCTTAGGGATTTCAAATCAGCAGTATCTCATCTTTTCCATCTATAAGAAGACTCGTGCTGTAAGTTTTGCTGCTGGGAATGTCAATGGAATTAAAAAATGCTCGGAACAGAGGAAGGCCTGGAGGTCTAAGCCACCAACAGCAATGCCGGTGAATCCACAATTCCTCATCAACTTCAGAATAATAAAAGTATACAATTGACGGCAACATAAAATCTACCCACAACACCACTGGAGTAATACTTTGAAGTTTCAAACTCACACTTGCTATGAAGCTCACCATCGAGTTCTTGGATCTCGATAATTGCAACGACAATCTGGTTCGTCCAGGATTACACACTCTATTTAATTCAACTTTGTTTTCCAATTAATTCTATTGGATTGAGATTGATGTCAGGCGTTTTTTCCTAGTTTTTAACTATTGTATATAGTAAAAAAATTGATGCTGTTTAAGTTGAACCGGCTCCACCAAAATGTTAATTTTAAGCTCACTGTTTAGCCTCATTATCAACACAAATGTATTGGCTGAGTCTATCTCCAAGTAAAAATACAGGTTTTTAGTTTATGCATAATGATCCTCTGCATTGGCATCCATATAGAGTTGCTTGATTTTTTTTAGGTATAAGTGCCAATATAACTCTATCTACTTGAGTAAGTATCACTATAACTCTATGATATTTTTAGTGCAAATATAACCCTAACTAGTTAATGAAAGTGTCAATATAACCCATAGACCCCATTTCCGGCATTGACCTCAATTTTTCAGCGTTAACTCTATGTAAATTAACCAAAATACCCTTTGGGCTAACTCTGAAATTGGGTGGACAATTTTACCCTCATAGTTCGCCGGACCCCCATAGTTCGCTAAAATTATGTAGGGTTATATCAGCACATTATGCAATCTTATTGGGTTATATCAGCACATTCCTAGTGTTTGTAGGGTTATATAAGCACATTTCTAATATTTTTTGGGTTATATCAGCACATCCTTAAAACTTATAGGGTTATATTGGCACTTTCACTAACTATATAGGATTATATTAGCACTTTCACATATTGAAAGGTTATATTGGCACTTATGTCAATTAGGTAGGGTTATAAAAGTATTTTTTTTATCTAAAATATTGTGGTAAGGAATTATGAATTGTGCTTCACCTTTCCCCTGCCATTTTCTTAATATGGTTGTTTGTGATCCGGTACATGACACCAAGTTTTCTCTGCTGCCTTCTAAGTATCCCACAATTCTCAATTCCGTCAAAAGGCGAAGATCCGCTCGCCCTGAGCGGCCCATACCAACCGACACCTCGTATGAGAGGTAAATCATGGTAGCCCAGCACCAGGACCAATGGGCTTAGTATGGACTCGGTGCGCACAAGGAAGCCTTGCAAAGCAAGAACTTCCCACACTGCCGCTGCCGAGTATCGAACCTGGGATCATTGGCTTACCCACCCATATCCCAACCACTGGGTTACACCCGTGGGTGTTCTCAATTCCGTCAAAGATTTGGTGGATGATGCCTTTACTTTTAAAAAATTATTTCAGTGAGGATGCTCCTACTCCCTCCAACGAGTAATGTTCTACTTCACTCCTATTGTTTTTTGTTTTCTGCTGTTAACTTTTCATGTGATTTCGTTTTTTTTGTTTAGGCGAGTATCCGAGATTGTGAAATTGATGCCTTGAATAACTTTGAGGATCTTACCAAGGTATGCTGAGTTTCAGTTTGGAGTCCGTCTCCTGCAAGACCGTCTTATGGTAAGACCAATAATGACAAAGGGAAAATAGAAAAAGAGCAAACCAAATTCAATGGTGAAATTATAAATTATTTGGGCTTGGGTCTACAATGAAAATCACAAAAACATACAGGAACCAAACAGCAAATTAACCAAAAAAAAAAAAAAATCAGAAACAGACTCGCCTCCTTCTTCTCGCCTTCTTTGCCGTCACTGCCTCACCTCTCCGCCGCCGCCGCCTCGTCTTCTCCTCCATCGCCTTGCCTTCTCCGCCATCCCCTCGCCTTCTCTAGCGTCGATCCGGCGTCAATCCGGTTTGTGTTAGCTACGTTCATCTTCGATTACTGGAAACCTACCTCTGAAATCGGTCTCCAAAAATCGATTGTTGGAAAATCTACCTTTGTTTGCTGAAATCAGTCGCCGGATTCCTACACTTCGTTCTTTATTTGCAAGCAAGGCGATTGTCTAAGCCGAAAGAACTGACATTGTCTATTAGGTGATGTGTATTCTTCAAGGGTGAATCTTGGATGCTAGACATCTCTTGAGCTATTTCATAGGTTGAGGAATTCGAGAATGGATGAAAGGTTGAGAATTTTGGCTGGCGCCTCCCACCCGGGGAACTTGAATCGGTTGCTTGCAATTATTGGGATGCTTTCTCGTGCTGGCTGAATCAGATGAAGGAGACACATGAGGTTTTTTTTTAATTTTCCACATAGAAGCATAAGAAATTAGGAAATGTCAAAAAGCATGTTTTGAAATGTTCTACATCATCCATCACATAATCTATAATGCATTAATGTTTGTCGGCGCTCACACTCAAGTTTTGAATAGGTTCAAAACGTCTGAGTGTGTTATGAAAACCACAAGAGGCATGTATCTTTTCTAAAATTAAATATCATCAAATTCAAAAAAAATATCATCAAATTAAAAATTGAAATCATCAAATTTAATAATATACTAAAATAGGTATCAAACTAAAATTATCAAACATCAAAACACAAATAACTATAAATCAAATAAAAACACTAAAGACACGCGTCAAAATAGCCAAACATCAAATAAAAATGCTAAAAATATACATCAAATTTTTAATAATTATACATTAAATATATATCATCAAACATCTAATGAAAAAAATAAAACATCAATATTAAAATTTAAAAATCAATTCACATGCTAAAAAATCTGATATTCAAAAATGGAAACATCATTATCAATTTTTTGAAATGACATGATGAAAAACTAACACATCAATAAAAAAATAAAATATAAATTTAAACTTCAAAATTAAGATGATAAAATATTCTATACATTCCCTTGTTGCATTCGAAAAAACTATTTTGACACTCCACTTCTATCTACTAATGTTATTAGTTTTTGACATGGCAATTCATAGATGTAAGATGATATGTATCACTTATGTATATTACAGATGAACATGAAATGAAAAATCAAACACCAATAACTCAAAATTGATAATTAAATGAATCTTCACTGTCACAACAACAAGATATAAATTTAGCATATGTAAGTGGCAAACTTTAATTTGAAATTTTACATCTGCATGTGAAAATGTCAATCGCCGTAAATATCGAATCATCACACATTCATTACAAAAAAAAAGTTCAAATGGCCTAATAAATCGCTAACATAAAACTCAAGAAATTCAAATCAAGCTAAAACATCAATAACAATCAAGTGCCTCAACACTAACAATCAACAATCATAACTGAAAAATCAATGTCAAATAATACATCCTAAACAATCAAATTCTATTTTTTCCAACTTGTTTCCCTTTGCCGCTGACTTTTTCACAGACTTGCCTTCTCATGCTGGTTTTGAAGAGGATGACTCTCTTACTGCATTAACACACAGATCAAAGGTCGACTACGATTCTCTGTTCAAGGGAACACCTTCAAAGCATGGTTCCTGATACCCCTTTTTAGTAACTCATCAATGGCATCTTAGAGCTCCGACATGAACAGTATTCCTGTGGAATAATATAAAACATCATATACAGTAATTAAAACATCAATATCTGTAACTAAAACATCAATCTCAAAAATTTAAAAATATTAAACAATACACACTAAAATATCAAAAGAAAAAAATTGAACATCAGTTGCATACTTAAATATGAAAACACCACAAGCATAAAAAATGAAATTAAAAACATTACACCAACACACAAAACAATAGATAGAGCTTAAACATGAAAGCTTAAAGATAGAACCTGAAATATCAACAACGGTATCTAAAACATCACAGGTAGAAAAAGAAAGAAAATTCACAGTTACTACTTCATTTTCAAATGTTAGACATCTAAGATATAGCGACAACAACACAAAAATTAGCACAATTAGTAACAAAACTCTAAGATATCACACACACAATCAAAACTACAAAATTGATCAATTGCACACTTGAAACACAACAAGTATCAAATAATGATATTGAATCATCACACCAACACAGATAAACAGTACTTATAGCCTTTAACATGAAAGATGAAACATAAAACCTAAAGCATCAACAACAATATTTAAAAAGTCACATCTGCAAAATAACAAAATTTACAGATCCTCTTTCCTTTTCAATTGTAGCAAAAGTGGACAAGCATTCTTACACATCTATGAAACAACAACAACAACACAAAAATTAGAACAAATCGTAATAAAACCTTAAAATATCACACACACACAATAAAAGTAACAAAATTGAACATCAAATGCACACTTAAAACACTACAAGCATCAAATGCTGATATTAAATCATCACACCAACACACATAAATAGTACTTTAAACCAAAACATGAAAGATGAAACATAAAACCTGAAACATCAACAACAGTATTTAAAAAGTCACGTTTGCAAAATAACAAAATTTACAGATCCTCTTTCCTTCACGATTGCAGCAATAGTGGCAAAAGCATTCTTAGATGCCTAAGGAGCATTGACAACAACAACAAAAAAACTAGCAAATACTGTAACAAAACCCTAAGATATCACACACACAATCAAAATTGAACATCAATTGGATACTTAAGCATGAAAATACCACATGTATCAAGCGCTAAAACTAAAACATCATAACAACACTGATAATAGTACTTAAAGCCTAAAACCTAAAACACCAAACTGAAAATGAGAAACATCAATACCTGTACATAAAGCATCACAGCCGAAAATTCGGAAAACATACGAACGATTCTTCCTTATCAATTGCAGCAATAGTGATGCAAACCTCCTTAGAAATCTAACAAACAGCAGCAGCAGTAACACAAATATTAGCACAAATCCATAAGAACAACTCACAAAACACAAAAAATAGAGAAATCCCCAAATATTAACACATTGAATAACATAAACCCTAGAAAATCACATGAACCAAAAAAAGAAAACAAAAATAGAAAAAACAACAAAATAGGTATAAAAACTCTAAGCAAAAACATTAGCTTCGAAGATTAACACAAAACGAAGCTCTATTGTGTTCGGCTACCAAAATATTTGCCAGAAAACTCCAAAAATATGACGAATCTTTGCGCGCGCGAAAGTGGAAGAAAAATGGAGATGATAAGCAGTTGAATGGAAGAAAACGAGTTGAAATTGAAGATGTTGGAAGAGAAATGGAGAAGAAAGAGAAGAATGGGATTTGAGTTGGACATGAGAGAGAATATGAAGGTTTTATGCGCAGGAGAGAGGAAAGGAGAGGAGAGAGAAAAGTTTCAGAAAATATGAGAGAATAATGAGGAAATCTTGATATTTATACATGGACTTAAATGTAAAAATAGTAAAATTTCACAGTAGCCCCTAGACTTTTAAAAACATTAATTAGAAACTCCATACTGCGTTCTTAACAATTTAATCGCTGTTCTCGCTGCGAGACCGTCTCGCACAAGACTTTGTCATCTTGGAATCCTAAAAATAAAAAATGCAGAATAGGTATTGTAATAAGAGATCAAACGGGTTTTGCACTCCATGCTTTTTTAAGAAACCTATCTACAAACAAGACTTTTCACTCTGAAATTCTTGCACTATCACAAGATTTCATGTTTGCTTCTTCTCTGAATTTTACATCATTTACTTTAGAGACTGACTGAATGTTTGTAATAAATGTGATTAATAACCCTCTAAAAGCTCCATGGAACATCTATAATCTAGTTTTTGACACCCACCATCTCTTGAAGCATACCACTATCACACACACACTCTCTGAGAAGGAAATCATGTTGTTGATGCTTTGTTAAAATTGGCAGCTACCAATTTGCCAACCTCTCTGTCATTTTCTTATCTCAACCAAAAAATCAAGGGCTTAATTTCACTTGATAGATATCATTTAGATGATATCAGAATAGAAAAGGTGAATGGATACTACTAATTCCAACTCTATCATGAAGGGAAGAAGGATTATGAAGATAACATCTCAAGAAAGACAGATCAGACACCTTTTTTTTCCACGGATAACACTGTCAAGCATGGCAAAACATATTATGGAGCCTTCTAGAACTAAACCACATATTGTGGTCTGCCTCAGCTAGTTCCATATGGAACTATCAAAATAGAAGACAAAATTTGGGACTCTTTGAACCTTTTTTACCTCTTTTTGTACAAATTCATCTGCTGAATTTTGTATAGTTTTTCATCTCACAAAAATCAATATTTAGAAAAGCTTTGGAAGTTTGTCTGAATATTTAACATTGACATAGGGAGTGGAGGTGTTTCATTCGGGAACACTACCAACATTTTCCTAAATATCCTTTTTGCTTGCATTAGGCAACCATATTTTCCTTTTCAAGGCTTTTGTACAAACTCTAAAGTTTCATCTCAAATCATGTAACAAGTGTTACAAAAAGGCTTGGAGAACCTAATAAACATCTCCCCCACTAAGGTGGGTTTTATTTTATTTTTAAAAAAGTCAGCAAACCAATTTGACACCTTGTTGTGTGTACTTTCAAAGTATTCCTACCATTTTTTAGTTAACAATAAACGACATCGATTAAAATTAGGCAACCCATTGGTAAAACCAAATTTAGTTCGCCACATGATTGACATCCTCAATTTAAAGACATTACTTTGTCGACAAATTTGTCAGTGTCACTACAATGAAGTCGTTCCAATCGGTGGACAATAGGGATACTATTAAAGTGACACAAGACCCTACAATGACATGCCAGCTTCCTACTAATTCTCGGCACACTTGATGGGTAAAGAAGGGAAAAGATGAAATTCCTTGAACACCCCCGGCGTGGTTTGCACGTCTACTCCTCTACAATCCTTGAAAAGTATTCTTCCATTCCTTTTGCCTACCCCATAATTGGTTCCTTGCTACCCTACCGATGTGATCCTCTCTGAATTTACCTAGCTCCGGTTGCACAGTTATTCTTCTCTATCATAGGGTGGCACCATTCCTCACCGTGATTGTTGCCGTTGTGAGCAGAACTTCTCATTGGCACTTTCTAGATTTTCATCAGTGCTCTACTACTGGTTGGGTTTGGCTTGTTATCACTGGTTATGTTCCTACTCTTCCTCTCTGGACTGTAAGTATAATATAGTATTGATTAATTCAGTAAAACTATCTGGAATATATAGTACTTATTCAGTTTCATTGGATTCATTGGCACACCTGCGGTGGTGCATTGGCACAGCTGCACTCTTGTGAATTTGTGATTTGCAGTGGTGTTAGGTTCGGTGATAGTTAGCCTTATCGGAAGCACAGTAATGGTATATTGTCTTAAGGTATGTACGCCGCTAGCTTATTGTTATTTCTTCAGTGTCGAGTGTCTTATAAAGATGAACCTTGATGCAGTTGGGGACTCAAATTCTAATATATGTGTCTTAGGGATTATTGTTAGAGACCGGAGTAGTAATATAATTAAAGCTATTGCCTTAATCTGCCCTAAGTTGTGAATTAATGGTGGCATGAGCCCCATGGAAATAATATAATCTATCCTTCTATGTAACCAATGAGGTTAGTGGTTTGAAAATTCTACATGTCAAAAGAGAAGGCAATAGATTAATTATCTTGTAAGATGCCAAACCCTTCTCTAATTCATGCTCATATCCATTTTGATTTGCAATCTTGAAGACCTGATACTAAGGCTTGTTATCTCTTGACCCTAAGATTAGGTATCCCATGTCTTAAAATATAGTAGGATTATGCTCCTAAAATTTATGCTTGATTTTTAGCTTCTAGACCTATACATTGCTGTGTGAAGTTCACCCTTGCATGACCTAGCCATCGAAAGTGAAAGACAGCCTCTCATTTGAGTGCTCACCCCCGCCCTAGCAATGATTGTGCAGATTTGGAACCTTGAACACATTTCAGCTTTTTCCTAGCACATTGAAGAGGAAGTGAAAGAAACAAATGTTTAAAATCCACAAGTGAAGAAAATTATCGTTCGATATTAACTCTCATAGGCACCTGGGTAGTTAATGTATTTCCCTCTAAAAGCATTTAGTCGAGAGATGTCCAACCAGTGTTTGCAATTCACACATGGGGTGGAGATTGCCAACATTGGAAACACATCTCCTAACATATTATTTTACATTATGTACAACAGTATTAACTAGATTAGACCAGGTTCATTTTTGGAGGAAACCATATGCTACCCTGGTCTACTTGGATCTCAAACCTATATAAATTCATCGGTCTATGGTTGGAGACCCTAATGAATATCCCCCACCCTAGGGTGGTTTTAGTTTTATTAGAAAAAGGAAACAAACTAGGCAGTATGCACACAATTTTGGAGTTTGGTTCTAAAACTTGAAACTGCCAAACATAAGTATTATTGATACGGGTACCGCAAGTCTTGGTATTCTGTGATAAGGATTAGTACAAGATAGTGGTTGTTTTTCCAATTTCTTTTCGAAATACACAGTAGTTTTTTTAAATACACAGTAGTGGTGATTGCAATAGCGCAATGAATCCTTCTGCTCTCAGATTTCATGAGTGTCAAAGGGCTTTGTAGTTCGTCGAGAGGTGCGGTAAGCAGGCATTCCTTCAAGCACAACAATATACCACTTCTCATGATTCCTAGCAAAGAAGATGGTGATGTGTGGGATTTTTATTCCTTGACCATGATGAATGTTTGTATGAAGTTACGTCTCCCTCAGGTCAAAGGAATGAAAATCATTGAGGTTTGGTTAAGGTGGCTGCTAGTCTTCAATATATCAAGTGATGTTTTTCTACTCAACCCCATGTCAGGGAAGACCATAGATCTTCCTGGCTATGGACAAAATCTAACTGATTTGCATGGTCAAATTAGAACATTTGTTATGTCCGTTAATCCAGAATCCAGTTCATCATTTGTTATCATGGTCATTTTTAATGACGGTATGTTGGGAGTTTGGAAGTTCGGGAAAGGGACTTGGACATTTCTTAAACTTAAACTTAAATTTACAGAAATAAGTTTTTATGAGGGTATGCTTTATGCTAGTTGTGTTAATGGTCTGACTTGTGAAATATGGTGCTATGATGCATCCAGATCTGATTGTAGATGGGCAAATATCTTAATTAGTGATATTCCTATTGATGATGACCAATTCTGGTTTGGGTGTGAGAATCATCTCGTTGAAGCATCGGATGGGAGATTTCTTTTAGTAAAAGGGTGTCTTCGCTTTCAATCATATTTTGAATATTTTGAATTGGATGTAGAAAAAGGCCAGTTTAAAGAAATTCAAGATTTGGAAAGAGACTCATTGTTTCTAGGGAACAATGCGTCTTTCATGATTGCTCCATCTTCAATCCAAAATTCAATATTGAAGCCGAACTGTGTTTATCTTAAGGGGGAAGCCATGCACAATCATTTTCTAGGTGGAGATGGCTTACAGGCGGTGGAGACTTTTCATATTGATGGTACCAGGAAAGATTACTAAGATGACAGTCATCCTGACCATTTCATATCCGGGCTAGAATCATTGTGGATTGTGATGTGCAGTTGGAATTAGGATATTGTATTGGAATATTATTGATGTAATCAGTAATCCTAATTATTTTACAATGGATAAATTTCTATTGGGTATTGTAAGGTTTATCTATTTCTGAAAGAGGTATACCTAAACTTCTTGGAATTTCCTGATTTTCAACCTAATCGATCCGTTTTGACCCATCCGAGCTTTATTCCCAAAATTGAATTTTTTGCACCAAATGGAATCATGTACACCCACTCATTTTGGATTCTCTTACAACTATTCCATCATGACCTCACAAAGACTTCATACACAATGGTCCCTATTGGAGATATAGTAATAATTAGAAGAAAATACAACACTAGTACTTGTTCATGATAATTATAAAAATGAAAAAGAAATCAACAAAAAAACTAGCACACGCACTGGTTAACAACATAATAACAGAAGTCAAATATGTCCAATTACACACATTCCTTAAATTAAATTAGGTTCATAATAGCGACAATCAAGAGGAGAGAAGTAAAGCCTGGGAAATGAAGGTCACTAACATTAAAAAACATGGACATAAGAACATACTTCAGTACTATTCATCACTGCCTGATGCATTCCCAAGCCTGACATTCCTCGCGTGCTCCATAGCCAATTGAGTTTCCGCTGCCTTATCCCCTTCAACATACAAACTACCTACACGGTATTCCATCTAATGGTTTTCGAACGTTGAAACAACAAACGTACTAATATCATGTACATAATCTATATGAAATATAGAAATTTAACAATCACACAAACTACTCACATTTTGAATTTAAGCCATCTCCTTGATGCCCTTCATCTTGTTGAGGCATTCACTATATTTTCTCACCTTCTTACTCGTAGTAAAAAAAAGCTCACATTAATGGTGAATATGTACAACATGATAAAGAAATAATTTGTTGCAGTTAATGGAGGATTCATTACTTCCCAATCTTGAGCATCATCAGTGCCATCTTGTACCTACGGTGCACCTTCCTCTCAGTCAACAACGTGCGGTCAAGTTCATCTTTCAGTTCATCTGGGTTCAATAATTAGTCGTTAGAACTGTAGTTGAAGTCACAAATTATAAAAACAAAGTACGGGCACCTATGAATATTAATCATAATGTTTATTGAAAGATCAACTTTACACCATACCTTGTTTAATCTGCCTCTCCACCCTATCAGTTTTTTCCATAACTTGTTTTATGGTTTCCACAATGTGGTAAATGAAGAAAAGATGGTTTTCTTCCTTTGGTACAGTGAGGAAGATAAAACATACAAGAGTGTGGTTACACAGAAGAAGATGTAATCTAGTATATAACGTAATTAATTTTTTATTGGTCTCTGAAAGGATGTGGGGTGGTGGAATGAAGGGGATTGACTTGTTCTATGTGAAAGAGTTAATGAATACCTACTTTCTGAAAGAGTTAACCTTCTTTGAATTTATTTAATTTACTGTTTACTTATTTTATTACCAATGGTTAAGAATTTGTACTGGTAATATCTATCTATAAATATAAGGGTAATTGCAACTATTTTGACAAGTGGTACTCTCAATATTTGCCACATCAGCCTTTCAAAATAGTAATTTAAATAAAATATATATTCAGAAAGTACAATATTTTATTTCCAAAGCATTTCTTCATAAATGATCATACAAATATTACCTCAACCAATACGTTAATATTGGTATGAATAGTCATTCACTATACTGCTACATAACCTAAGTAAATAGTAAATTAATTTTTTCACGTTGAACCAATTGTTTAATATATGAAAACTTTTAATAATCATCGACGGAAACAAAATCAACCTATTCAAATTCATCGGTGCTCCTGTATTTTTAAATTTTTTTAAAAAAAATTACCCTTAATAATGCAACTCAGGGGAGAAGGGGGGATTGAACCCTGGTTGCACCTGCGCGGGTACAAAGCTCTGGCCATGTGAGCTAGCCCAAGTAAATGAAGTAATCTAGTAATAATTGACCGGGTTGACTGTTTACAATAATCTGGCTGCGGTTTTTTTCCTCCGTGGGTGGTTATCGTTAATAAAAATGAAGGAGGCATATCTACAATTGGACAACCATGGCCACAAAACTTGAACCATAATCTGTACATGATGTTAATTGTATGTCTACATGTTAATTGTATGTCTACGATAATCACACAAACAAACTTTACAAATGGCCAGAACATCAATTAGCAATAGTGGGTTATTATTTACAATTTAAACTATTCAATAAAATTCCACATGGTCAATAATTATTATGCGATAACATCAAATAGCAAGAATTGAACCACAAATTGTTATCACACATTAGACGTTGATCATATTTCCATAATTGTGTGTCATAGTTTATGGAACCATGTTAATGTTCATAAAAATCCAAAGGAACGATGACAAGTGATAATCAATTGTAATTAAATAAACTCCATCTTGCGATGCTAATAACTATCTTACAAGGTCTCAATTATGAATTTACGATGTCTCAATTACTAGGACACCAGTAACATCAAATTCCACATCTTCAGATCATTCTTTTAAATATAAATGTACCAAAATTTAATACGGAGTACTCTATTTACATTACACCACCTTATTCTAAGTTCATTTATGATGAAATAGAGTTCACTCGGATGATTGATGAAAAAAGTTCAAATTTAACATCTCCTTTTTACATTATCTCATTGTAGTAAAGAGTACTTAGGTGCCAGCTATCCATGCCCTTTTATCAACGAACGAGAATCAGAGTGGATTGTTTTATCTTCTTAAGATTAGGATGATGCAATTTAGTTTCTATGATGTAATCTGCATGCTTTTAATGATGAAGAATTTTCTATTGGATATTGTGAATCAACTTCATGGACAATCAGGTAATCACATGAACTTAAATAATTCGCAACGATCTCGTTAAAAAACTTACTGTAATGTTGACTAGAGAACTAGTTACGACCATGAAATTATATTAAATATTTCGATTTAGCAATCTTCAATTGAAGGAAAACCAAAAAAATTTGATCATACAAAAACAGGTAATCACTAGACCATTACAAATCCAAAAACTAGGTGACGCTAAAGCTACACATTCAAGTTAGCATTTTGACTGTCAACCGAGAATCTGATAAGGTCAGCATCCCCTGCCTTATTGTGAAACACTTCTTTGATCATTGCGTCAATTTGAGCACGTTTTTTAGGGCTACAAAATTATATCCTTCCATCACGGGAGGAGTTGTAGCGACCTCATTCACATTAACTTTTCTACCTTTTTCAGCTTTTTCGCTATCTTTGTCATTGGCATTCTCACTGATCTTAGAAAAAGATTCAGCAAACTGATTGATTGCAATTAAAATGAGCCTCTTGAATTTCCTCATTGTTACTTTTGAAGGCTATAAAAATATGAAGGGAAAATACAGAAGATCATAAACCTCAGATGGTGTAGCAACACAATAATAACCGCAAACCTCATTAAAAAATGGCATCCCTCAACAAAAATAACCTTAAACTCACCAAAATAAGCCTAAGAAACCTCCTCGAATTCATAGTCACAATATAACAAAATATTAACCGAGGAAAAAAACATAACCTGAGAACCATCATGATTTGAAACTAAACCTCAATATATCTAGAAGTCTGCGAAATAAAATCATAACCTATAGGAAAAAGTCAAACCCACCTAGAATCACACATTAAAAGAAACCTCATTGTAAAAACGTGAACCTCATTATACAGAATTTATACCTCAACGTACATAAAAAAGAAAGCTGATAAAAATAAACTTAAACCCGATGGGGAGCAGAAAACTTACACATTTCGCATTGCGCTCGATTTCGTTGTCATCCTTCACGCCATCAGGAAACTACAATTTAATGATACAAAGCTTTCCGCTATTCAAATGTGATGGTCCAGTAGAAGAAGAAGGAATCTTCCTGAATGGAATATCACCAACCAACACTTCATTATCACTCTAAGGAAAGTGATGGCTGCTTCTAAGAAAACCAACAAAACCTCTACGTTGATATAAGTAACACCGCTTCCTCACTAATTGGTATCCCCATGTTGGTGTAATGGAAGGTCGATCAGGTCAATAATGCCCAAAATTGAATAGCGGTAGAAGAATGCCAAAAGTGGAATGATCGAACATGCATTGACATAATTGAATTTCTGTGAACGCCTAACCCTAGAAACACTGGCACAAAACCTCTTCAACACAAATCCACACCAATCAAAACTAGAGATCTGATCAACATCTTCTAACGAAGTCACTATATGCAAATATGCAGTGTTACGGGTAACAGAAGATAAAAAAATGTGCCATGGAAGACATCATGAAAACACACTTGAACTCAGCCATTTGATCATCACTCAACAGCTTTGAGATTGCACCACATAAATCCTTCACATATATAAGCCCATCCATAATTGCATATTTTCCAATCCACCCATTTCTTATTGAATTATCATTAGCAACATCACCCTTACCCACACCCTTATAACTCACTTCAACAACAACCTTGTCAGATATATGAAGTTGGAACATGTCAAATATGTCATTCTTATGAATCAGATATCTCTCACTACCAACTTCCTGAACTAGAGCAGTGGAACTGAAGTTCTTTATCAAAATGTGAACCTAATATTTAGGCACATGTCTAATCCTAAACCTCAATGAACCACGAAATCCAATCTGCTCAACAGCTTTAATTTAAGTTGGTTTCAACTGATCCAAAACCTCAACAAATTTGGTAACCATGCAAGTGGTCTTCAATTTAGATATGGAAATAAAAGAATGAAAAGGGCATAACCTCGATCAGTGAAACATAAACCTCAAAAAAGTACGATAAATCATCATAACAAACAATTACTACTTTCACTACTTGTTGTGAAACTTCTATCATTCTTAGATAGTAGTTTGCATGAGTGAGTTCGACATCTCTTGTCAAACCTCACCAATGACTCCCTTAGTCGAAACACAACTAAAAGTATCCCATTAATGGCATTAAACACGAAGAATCAACAAGTTTGGCAACACTTATAAACACAATATTAGTCAAGATCGTTCAACGTTCATAAACTTCTCTCATTTGCTACAAGAAACAAACATGACAAAGAGTTCAACATTATCATATTCATCTAGAAATTATCAACCCATCTACACAAAAAAAGCTCTAAATCATACTCTTAGATTTCCTATCAAGAAAAGGGGAAATCAACCCATTTCCCCAAACCCTACCAAGCATATCATACAAGTACTTCATATACTCAAGCTTTCAAGAACATTAATGACATTAACAAACACATTCAATGCTCCATAAATGCATAATAGTAAGAGTATTAAATAGGCTACAAATTTTTTTAAGACATGGGATTGGAAGCCTTGGTCAATTGTTCCCAAGAACTAGATTTAGCTACTAGAGTTAGCTACTAGAGTTCATACTAATTAATGCTAACAAACCAAACATAAAACAAGAGAAATCAAAGATGAAAATGGTGGAAAACTAGGGTTGGAATAGTAACAAAATCGGGCTGGAAGAAGAGATATGAAAGAGAGGAAAGAGAATGCTATTTATAGTACAAAGGGATAAGGTTGTGTCCTGGCCCGTGCATCGCGACTTGCGACTCGCGACAGGTGCCAAAACAAGACATTGTCTTCTTTTCTTCTTCCTGTAGCAAGCACTCTTCTTTACAATAATTCCTCTTATTCTTTAAGTCTTCAAATCTTTGAAGCAAGTCTTCAAAAGATGATCTTCAAGGCCTCCGGTTCTCAAGTATTCAAATCATTGAAACAAGTCATCATAGTCTTCAAAAGGTGATCTTCAATGGCATCCACTCTTCAAGTCTCCATGTTCTTCCTTTGTCATGCAAAATCCACTTTGAAAAGGTAAAAAAGCATAAAGTTGCTCTTACCTCTTCTAAGAGAATTTCAAGGTAAAACACAAGCTCTTGATAACAAAAGAGCACAAAAGCAATCCCGAAAAGTACTAAATTATGCACATGAAATGGACACATCAAACCTCCCCGCACTTAAACCTTACTCGCCCTCAAGTAAGAAACTATCTAAGCCCACGAAGGAATTGACGTATCCATATCCTAACTACTATTCCCCCAAGTCAATACCTCACAAAACTCTCAATATCACACATCCCAATGTTAAGATCAAATGAGAAGTTTTCCACAACCCTCATTTCTAAGTCTACCCAAACCATATCAACCTATCAATTCATTGATATCCCTAAACATCTCCAAATCCCGAATTGACAATCCCAAATTCAATGGTACAAGGTGAAGCTAAAAGCATGCATAAAGTTCAAACACATACTCCACTTTATACCAGTATATCATCCTAAAAATGAAGTATATCAACAATCAAGAATTTTAAAACTTACATCATTTTCCCCGCTAAATTTCCCAATGCCAAGAGGTCTCAATATGTCAAGCTACCCGATCCATCCATATGGCTACCGCAACCTTATGACTCCAGTGCCGGAATATGAGTGAACACATAACATTCTTTTACTTTTTCTCTCTTTTTCTCATTTTTCCTGAGGCCCTTTCGGGTTTTCATCCTAGCCACACATCATGTTTATTTGGCTCACATCTCACCTTTTTTCGCACTTTTAACCTCTCATTTTTACCTAGGTCGCCCTTTCAGGTTTTTGACCTATCCACACCGCCAATGTTGCCTAAGATGCCCTCTCGGGTTTTCAACTTAGCGGGATTGTTTTTATTTTTTTGGTCTTTTTTTCTAATTTCTTTTCAAAATTTTCATGTTTTTTTCAATAAAAAAGTAGCAAAGTGCTTTCCAAATGTTAAGGCTAAGAAAAATATCAAAGCTAACATCATCCAATTACATCAAAAGGAAAGCATCCACAAAACAAAAGGGGGAAAATATCCAAAACAAAGCGGAAAAAATATCCCAAAAGTAGCAAGTCTAGAAAAAAAAAATCCCCAAACCAAGCAGTGAAATCAGTAAATACGCCTCCCCACACTTAAAATACTACATTGCCCTCATTGTAGATAAAATAGGGCAAAATCGTACAAAGAGAAGTATGGAAAGGGTAATAATATAATGCTCATAATCACTGCTGTAAGAAAGAAGGACCACCACCAAAATAACACTGCTGATAACGAGCCAGCCAATCCGTGTTCCGCTGCCTCCTAGCTCTATGCCTCTCTACCCCAGGATCAGGGCCTAAGGCACTAGCTACTTCTCTTTATCCATGTCGTGCTGAACATGGGCTGGATAAGAGCCATTGAGCTCACGATGAAATTTCTTTATGCAAGAGGAGTCTAGTGGAATCGCTAAGTCTGCCAAGGATATAGCAAACTCCAACTTTGTCTTGTTAGACTGAGGAAGTGCCATGAAAGTGACCTTCCTGGCGCCATATAACCAATGAAACACCCCTGTGGTCTGCGTGGTGCCAAGCATCTCAAATTGCACCAACCTCTCTGCAGTGATAAGGTAGGAAGTGCACCTTTCCAAGCGTAGAAAATCAGCTGGTGGGACCAATCCTAGGTACTCCGTTAAGAGGCCGATCATGCCTTCAACAATAATCTTCCCAGCCACCTCTACGACCCTCTTCATCTATAGCTCAGCCCATAACATGTATCCCAACCCCTCACTTGTAAAATGTCATAAGAAGTGAATGTCATTTTTCAGAACATTCATCAGCTCTGCCGAGCAAAGCACTGCTCCGGCCAAAAGTCTGTGCATATAATAGAGTGTTGGATGGATGATTACACTGCTCTTTCCATGGGAGTTCTTCGCTCTCATGTTGATGACACTCTAGAAATTCATTTCGTCCTCAATTGGTCGGTCATGGGCCTATTGGTCCAGACTCTCCCGAATCTCAGTTATGTCTCATCCAAAGGCTTCCTCAACCTGCATGACGGTCATCTCTCAGGGTATATCATCTAAGTGGAAAGTGATATACCTCTTGCATTGTTGATCATCCCTCTTGCTGCATATCCTGATCGTGGATAGGTACAGTGTGTATCACCGGTAGGAGGGGGAACTCTTACCAATGAAAGCCTCCAACCCTCCTTTGGCGAGGGTGCATTGGACTAGCTGGGTTAGCCCAAGAGCGTCCAATGTGGGCACATCAACAAAAATTGTCTCCTTCAGCTAGCGGTTGACCAAGGCATCCCTTCTCTCCGCATTGGGTTTGGTAATCTGGGTCAAACCAATGTACCTATCAGGAGGAGGAGGTATAGGGCTCTACTCCGGAGCCAGCAAAGGAGGTGGAAGTGGAGGTTGGGCAGCGGTGCACCCACCTCATGGAGGAGCCCTAGGTCTCTTGGTAGGGGTCATATCTAACAACCACTGCAAACAAGTCAAACACAAAAGAATATACATACATGCAATGTCACAAAATCACACCCAATCTCAAACTAGTGTAGCCAATCATCACAAACCAAGTCAAATCCAAGCCAACTAGTTCAAGTCCTAACCACAATTGCATATACAATCCATGTCACATTTAACATGCCTATAATTTCAAGTCCATTAGGTTGTCACATAGTTAAACATCCAGTAGGCTATATCATATAATCACAGTCATGCCTAACTAGTTTACTACCATTAGTACGTTCATAACGTTAACATTCAAGTGCTATGGCTAAACTACCTTAAGAATGATAACATTGCATACAAGTTCATAACGTTAACATTCAAGTGCTATGGCTAAACTACCTTAAGCATGTTTAATCAAGCCAATACGCCAAATCTCTAGTACAAGCCATAACCAAATTGTTAACCAAAGAAACAATGTAAACACAATGCAAGCACAACACCAACATGAGAAAATGAACACAATAAAAATGAGCGTAATACTATCCCACATCCAACCAAATCATAAGCACAATATATTCATGAGATTTCCATCAAACCAAATCATAAGCACAGTATATTCACAAGAATCTACAATGTTCCAACAATCTAAATCCCTAAGGCATCACACACAATCCACACAATACCAATAGAATAGATTATACAACATAATCACAATTCAAGCTTAAGAAAGTGAGGGAATGTACCACTTAGATGCTTAGGATGAAGAAGGAACTAAGCCCACAAACAACTGAAATCTGGATTGTTAAAAATCAAACCCCCCCAAATTCTAGGGTTTTGTGTTCTTCAATGAACTAGGCCAATTTGTGGGTAGATTTCGGATATGAAGGATTGGGGAGTGGTGTAGGATGGATTTAGGGTGGAGCGCCGGTGATTGGTGGCTGAAATGTGGTGAAAATAGGTGAAGTGGCAGGGGAGATGAAGGGAAGAAGATGGAAATGGCAATTTGATGGGGTTCTGCTTGCTTTTTAAAACAGGCTTGTATGCTCGTCATGACTCACGACGTGTTTGTTGCGGCTCACGGTGGGACTATCGTGACTCACGATGGAACTGTCACGAGTCGCAAAAAGTGGACCTGGGAGTTCATATTTTTGCAAAATCTTTCTGATTTGGTCGCGATCGGGACCAAATTGTCGTGACTCACGATGGTCCGTCGGGTTCACGAAAAGTTGAGCTTAAGGGATCCAAAATTGGCTAAATTTTTAGATCCCGTTGCGACTCACAATGAGGTGGTTGCAACTTGCGACAGGCAGCCTACCTGGTACTTAGAAAAATTTTCAATCTCATCCCATGCCCAAGATTTTCCTTCTTGACTCCAAGCATTTCTCCCATCATCCATCCAATGGTGTGGGTTCAAATTTCTACAAATTCATGGAAAAACAAACCATGAGAAACACAAAGAAAAATAATGAAACTAACGATAACAACTCAAAAACAAACAACATCAACAGAAAGTCACGAATGACGATCCTGATGATCAAAACTAATTTTATTTAACGTTGTCGGCACAACTCACTCCCCTTCTTGGATCTTACTCAGAAAATGAACCGAGATAATTTGTCCTCTTTCCCTAATCCAGGTCAAACACAATCGGGATTCTCAAGCTCGTGAGCATTCGATCCACCAAGGGAGTGAGTCGCATGGTGATCCCAAGCACATGAGCATTCAGGAGTTTCTCTCCTTCTCCAATGGATGAATACTTAAGAGCTTTTGGTGTTGGTTTGTACTCTTCCAGTGAAGTCTTCTCAAGAGAATGAGGGAAAAAACCCTTAATGGCTTACCCGTTGACACACGAAACGTGTTGGATGTTTCTTTCCCAGGAGTGTATTCACCATTGTTGTTCCTTCAATTAGTATTAACAACATTTGAAATCAAAGCATCATTTAAAAGATCATCTATGGACACATTTAAGGAACTACCATCTTTGGGCTCCATTACATCTTGTTCCTTATCATCAATAACATGAATAGCTTGGCAAGAATGGTATCTACTAGGATGTCAATAGAATTATTAGTGTCAAATTCTACCTTCTGCCCATTAAATTCCACTATCAATGTTTCTTTATTCACGTCAACTATGGTCCTTGAAGTCTTTAGAAATGGACTTCCTAAAAGAATAGGTTTAGAAATGGACTTCACCCGCACATCCTTCATAATACCATTTGGGTATGTGATAGAGTGATAGGCTAGTTGGATAACAATCTCAGTTTTGTGCAAAGTGCCTAGATTTAGATATTCATACAAGGAATATGGGATCACATTGATAGACGCACCTAAGTCTAACATGGTCTTGTTAACACATTTTCCTCCTATCTCAAAAGGGATTGTGAACATTCCTGGATCATCACATTTAGGGGGTATTTCATCATCGAACATGGAAGAGATATATTCACTCTTCACACTCTTTTTCTTACTTTTCAATTGTTGTTTCATATTGACAGTACACAATTCCTTAAGAAATTCAGCATACCTAGGAACTTGATTTAGAGCATTTAAGAGTGGAATATTCACCTCACATCTACGAAAGACTTCGTAGATATCCTTGGTGTCCTCCTATCCTTTAATGCCTTCGGAAACAGTGGTTCCGGTACATAGACAGGGATCTCTACCCCTATTGACTTCTTGTGCGGTAGGGATGAGATTTCAAGATTTGATCCCGGTATAGGTACAAATGTCTCCACCTCAATCTCTTTTTCTTTGCTCCCTTTGGCCAACTCCTCGACCTTCTTTTCAAGGTATTCTTCTTTTTCAACCATTGTCTCAATTATAACCCTTGCTTGGGGATCCATTACTTCCCTTAAACTTCACAATGAGGCACTCACATTTTTTTGAGGGTTGATCTCCAGTTGAGAGGGAAGTTTTCCTTTTTCTTGGGACTCCATCTGATTCACCACTTGATCTATTTGGCTCACTTGAGTTTAGAAGTTCTTAATGCTTTCCTTGGCCTCATCTTGGAATTTTTCACCTTTCTCTGTGCACATGCTCAACCAGTGAAGTGTGTGCATCGCCTCATCTTTTGTTAACCCCAAACTCTCCCTTAGTCTTGGGGCTTGTCTTAAAGCCTTTGATATTGTTGTTGAGATGGCCTATCTTATTGTTGAGGGGCTGATACGGTTAAGGGTTTTGACCTCCTTGAGGGTTTCCATACCCGAGATTTGGGTTATTATGATTACCTGAATTGTACAGCCAATTTTGGTACCTTTGATAACCTTGGTAGCCTTGGTTGACTTGATAGCCTTTCCCACCTTGATACCCCATAGCACTCACCTCCTCGACATAACCATCTTACAAAGTAGGGCAAGTGTGCGTAGGATGCAACGATAAACAAATTTCATAAGATTTCACATGTGGCACATTTGTGGGCTTGGTCACCAAGGATTTGACCATAGAAGCAAGGGCCGAGACTTGGTCCTCAAGCTTTCCACTATTTGAGGGGTCACTTATGGGTATTGTATTTTTCTATGTCAAATCGGTCCTCGAGCTAAAGTTCCTTCATTTCTCCGCTAGTTTCTTGTATAATTGCATAACCTCCGATGAGGTTTTATTCCCAAGGGTAACAACACAAGAACTCCTCAATAATCTTTGGTCCTCATTAAGAAGACCATTGTAGAAATACTAGACCAAATCTCCCTCTGAATAGCCATGGTAAGGACAACTCGCAAGAAGCTTCTTGAACCTCTCCCAATAGTCAAACAGAGAATCTTCATGCCATTGAAGGATGTTGTTTATGTCTTTCTTCAAAGCCGCAGATTTCGAGCCCAGGAAGTACTTGGCTAGAAATTTTGTCTTCATGTCAATCTAACTTTTGATACTCTTGGGTGGTAGGTTGTGGAGCCAATCTCTTGCATCATCCCTAAATGTGAATCAGAATTCCTTCAACTTGTAAATTTTTTCATCTACTCTGTGGGGGATCGTACCACCACACAAAAAATGGAACTCGGTGAGATGTTTGTTAGCATTCTCCCCTTGCCTACCAAGGAAGATAGGTAGCATGTTTATAAACCCATTCTTGAGCTCGAAGTGCTCATTCTGTCCAATGAAAGGATACTCAATGCATATCGGATGTTGATAAAGGTTGGGAGCTATAATGTCCCTCAACAAGGCTTGCCCTAAAGGAATCTCCCTTCCTTGGAGAGGAAGAGCTCTCCCTTGGAGAGGAGGATGTTGAGGCCCTCCTCCTGGATGCTCTTCTTCTTGCTTGTGTTGATGCTCCATAGAAGTACAAGTATCCACAAAATTATCACTAGGAGGGGTGTTATTCACATTTTCCAAAGAAAGCATCCTAGCATGTCTCAAATTCAACTCTAACTCGGGGTCATAGTGTAGGTTCTTGTGAAGAGGATCACGTATGAACCATACACCAAACAGTCGAACAATATGTCTTAAAGCCAAGAAAAAATGGAAAGTCAACCAAGAAATCAAAACAAAAGAAAACTAACAAATATTTTTTAAAAATAGCACACATAATAGGCCCAAACACTTAAAAATAAATATCTCTTTCCTGGCCTAAGGCACCACCCGCCTGGGACTGCATCTCATGGATGCGAGCTGACAGATGGTCAATCTCCTCATCCATGTCGACCAAGCTCTAGAAGACAAAAATATTGTGCTCCAATATCATGTTGTCCTGGTGGCGGAATCCATCCTGCATAGTCTTCATCATACGCTTATAGAAATGAGGTGGAGGCTGGGAGTAGTAAGGTGGCACATAATCATCCTGCATAGGCTCGGTCTCTGGTGGAGGCTATGAAGAGTGCTACTGATGTCGCTCAATGAAAGGAAATCTACTATCGTCGTGTTGAATAGGGGCTGGATCATGTTCATTGAGCTCATGCTGAAATTCCTCTATATACGAGGAGTCGAGTGGACTCGCCAAGTCTGCCAAGGGTATATCAAACTCCAACTTTGTCTTGTTGGGCTAAGGAAGTGCCATGAAGGCGACCTTCTTGGAGCCATATAACCAATGAAACACACATGTGGTTCGTGTGGTTCGTGTGGTGCCAATGAAACACACATGTGTAGGTTCTTGTGCAGTGATTAGGTAGGAAGTGCATCTTCCCAAGCATGGAAAATCAGCTAGTGAGACCAATCCTAGGTACTCCGCTAAGATGCCAATCATGCCATCATCAATAATCTTCCCAGCCACCACTACGACCCTCTTCATCCATAGCTCGGCCCATAACCTGTATCCCAACCCCTCATTCATCAAGTGCCATAAGAAGTGAATGTTTTTGTCCGGCACATTCTTCGGCTCCGTCCAACAAAGCACTGAGCCGGCCAAAAGTCTTTGCACATAACAGAGTGCTGGATGGATAGTGACAAGCATATCATACAAGTACTTCATATACTTAATTTTTCAAGAACATTAATGACATTAACAAACACATTCAATGCTCCATAAATGCATAATAGTAAGAGTATTAAATAGGCTACAAATTGTTCTTAAGACATGGGCTTGGAAGCCTTGGTCAATTGCTCCTAAGAACTAGATTTAGCTACCAGAGTTCATACTAATTAATGCTAACAAACCAAACATAAAATAAGAGAAATCAAAGATGAAAATGGTGGAAAACTAGGGTTGGAATAGTATCAAAATTGGGCTGGAAGAACATATATGAAATAGAGGAAAGAGAATGTTATTTATAGTACAGATGGATAAGGTTGTGTTCTGGCCACCCGTGCATCATGACTCGCAATGGGGGCCAGAACCGGACCTTGTCTTCTTTTCTTCTTCCTGTAGCATGCACTCTTCTTCACAATAATTCCTCTCATTCTTCAAGTCTTAAAATCTTTGAAGCAAGTCTTTAAAGAATGATCTTCAATGGCCTCCGGTCTTCAAGTCTTCAAATCTTTGAAGCAAGTCTTCAAAGTCTTAAAAAAGTGATCTTCAATGGCCTTCGGTATTCAAATCTCCATGTTCTTACTTTGTCACGCAAAATCCATTTAAAAAAGGTAAAAGAGCATAAAGTTGCTTTTACATCTCCTAAGAGAATTTCAAGGTAATACACAAGCTCTTGATAATAAAAATGATCCCAAAAAGTACTAAATTATGCACATAAAATGGACACATCAGTCTGCATCAAGGGTATCCAAATACTTTTTCTTATCAAACTTCTTCTCCAGAACTGGATACCTCTCATGCCTTTGTTTCCTATCGCCCTTCCTTCCCATACTCTTCTTCTTAGGAGAACAATTTTCCTCATCAAATTTTGGGGGAAATTTTCCCAAACAAGCATCAACACTTTCATGGTCTTGGTCTTTCAAAATTGTGAACCTCCTACTCTTTCCTCCCTTCAAATTCATTGACTCATTCACCTTTGCATTGCAAGAATTTGTGTTCTTAAACTGTTTACCACTCACAGTAATGGAAGCAACTACTGTTTCTTTCCCCTTGCCAGTCTAAGAAGATATAGCCTCTGACTCCTTCGCTGCTTGTGTAGCCTTCACAATAGGATCAGCATTCTTTTTTTGACATTGAGGGCAAGGGGAATGGAAGACGGGTTGAATCTGAATATCACAATCATTAGCGGTGGCAGCATCATCATCTATTTCAGGTCCCCCAACTTCACCATTCTTCCTAGATTCTGGCAAGTCATTGTTAAGTGAAACAATATCATTTGCCAAATTCATCGCACCTACAAACCAAACAACATTCACGTTACCAAGTATTTTATTAGCAATATCAACATCACCAGCAAAACAGCATAGTTTAAAAAACTAATCTAGCAAAAAAATGTCATAAAATACCATTAACATCTCTATGTGGAAACATGTTCGATTGCTTGGGGTTAACTTCATCCGTTCTCTCATTAGCCTCTTTCAAATCCTTGGCAACCTCATCATCATTACCACATCTCCAATGGTACTTATAGTCATTCCATCATAAGCATAACCTTCATTCACCACTAAATGACTACCAGAACCTGTATAACATACAAAGTAAAGAACCAATGGATTGCAAGTATATAACATTGAAAAATTAGTAACATCACTTCCTAATTCATATTGCACTAAAAAAAACTTACAGCCCCTAACATCGGCCTCATCTAGAACCCTATGGGCTACCATCTTCTGCCTCATATACACAGGGGGTACCTTTTTAACTGCTCTACGTTTATAAAGAAAATTTACGAGGAGGAGCACCCACGGGCTCCACTGGATTTACCATCAGCAGTTGGAGATGGAGCACAAATAGAAGGTTGCTAAAATTGTTTGGCATGGTCTTGGGAAAGACTGTCTTTGCATAGGCTTATGGAAAGATAGAGTTTAAATATAATAATAAAAGGTAAAAGGACTTTGTTACAATATTAAAAATGTATTATGCAACACATAGTAGTTATAAAGATGGAAGTGTATCATCATCTCCTTGATAATCACTTGAAATTTGAACATTTTCCTCTTCTGGACTTGTAGGCATTTGAATACCCAACTTGTCCTGCAAAACTTTAGTATCAAGAGAATCTTGGACAAATGGGTCAGTATGATAAATTACATTTACATTCTCAGCATCTATAGATTTCTGCATGGGTTTATCAATGTTGAGTGTGTACTTATCAACAAAATAATCAAGTGAAATAGTTCCATTCCCAACATTAATAATGGTGTTTGCAGTTTTCAAGAATGGACGACCCAACAATACCCCTTGTGTTCCCTTATCATTGGTATGATTCATTTTTACCACATAAAAATCTGCTGGGTACACAAAGTTACTGACTCGCACAAGCACATTTTCGAACAACCCTTCAGGACATACACAAGATTTATCTGCCAATTGAATTACCACTCTAGTGTCTACCATTTCAGCTCTATTCAAAGTTTGATACATAGATAATGGCATGACATTAATTGAAGCTCCTAAATCACACATGGCAGCATTGATCTTCTTATCTCCTATATAACAAGGTAAGGAAAACATACCTGGGTCCTTGCACTTTTGAGGCATTTTCTTTTGGATCACAGCTGACACATATTCACTCATTATGACCTTGCTTGAATCCTTTGGCTTTCCTGCAATAAAATCTTTCAAAAACTTGCTCACAGGCGGGTGCCTTATAGCCTACAAGAAAGGTAGGTTAATCTCCATTTTTCCAAAGATAGATAGGAAATCAACATAATCCTCTTTCTTTCTAGCTAAACTACGTGGAAAAGGAGGAAGAATTTTAATTGGAGGATCATTCTGACCCAACCTTGGATTTGACTCCTTGGTTTGATCAAAATGCCCTTGTACCTCACTTTATCTTTCTGTCGTCAACCCCTGTTTGGCCAAATCGGGGTCTGCGACAGACTGCTCCGGCCGCTTCTTAGCTCATTTTGCTGCGGTCTTAGGAGGTAGTGGCTCAAGCTCCTTTCCACTTCTTAACGTGATCTGATTGGCCGTCTCTCTGGGGTTGAGTTGCACTTTAGATGGTAATCTAGGTTGCTTCATTCGGAGCTCATTCATCGAGTTTGACAGCTGTGAAATCTGTCGTGTGTGCTCCTCCAAGGTGGCCTCAGTCTTTTTCGAATTTTGGATCTGGATTTGAAGCATTCCCATCATCATGTCTAGCTTTTCATCCATAGACTTCCCTTGAGGAGGTGGTGGATTCTGAGCATATGGAGGGGGAGGAGCTCGATGGGGTGGAACATATGGTTGTTGTACTGGATTTCCCGGATCTCGCCATCGAAAATTGGGATGATCTCTCCATCCCGAATTATAGGTAGCTGAGTACGGGTCCCTCATTGGCTGCCTATCATTCCAATTCCCCATGGCATTAGCTTGTTCATCCATTGCAAGAGGGCATTGTAAAGTGACGTGGTTTAGACTGCAGCAAATGTCACAAGGTTTTTCTTGAGGACCAACTGAGGTGCTAGCAACGGTGACCTTATCCACCAACTTGGATAGTACCCTCTCCATCCTGTCCATCCTCTCCTTAAAATCATCTTGGCTTGAGGGCTCTGTTTGTGCCACTCTTTTCCGGATTCGGATCTCATCAGTGTCATACTCCTTCTTGGAATTGATCAACTTCTTCACTATCTTCTTTGCTTCATTTACTCTGATTTCCGAAAATCCACCATTGCTTGCGGTATTCAGAAAATCCTTGTTCGCAGATGTGGATCCTTGGTAGAAATACTGTAGCAGTTGCCCCTCGGTGTATCGATGGTTAGGGCAACGATCTACCAATCGTCTGAACCTCAGCCAAAATGTACTCAGCGGCTCATCATACTCCTGCTTGATGCTCAAAATTTCTTTCCTCAGTGCATCCGTCTTAGTGGCTGGAAAGAAATAGTCCAAAAACAGCTTCTTGAGCGCATTCCAGGAAGTGACGGAGTTAGGAGCTAAGCTTGAAAACCACTGGTTCGCTGCTCCTGACATGCTGAACGGAAAAGCCACCAACTTGAACTGATCTTCTGTGACACCAGCTGGTCTTTTCTGAACCTTATAAATCTTGATGAACTCGTTCAAGAAATTGTAAGGGTCTTCATTACTCTACCCATAGAACTTTGGAAGCACGTTCAGCAATGCCAACTTAATCTCCACAGGGGTCGCAGCATCTGGCAAAGAAATTGGTGTGGGAGGGTCTTCTTCACTATGCCCCGTTAATTCCCACATGTACGGATTGTCAGCATTGGGATCCGCCTCTTCTCTGTCCCCTATTACAGTATCGGGAATGGATTCAGTCTCAGATTTGGATTCTGTCTCGGAAACAACCTCTGTTTGGCCAAACAGAGGGTCTGCGGCAGCTTTCAGCTTTCTCTCCCTGGCGAGTTTGTAATTCTTCCTAGCTGTCTTTTCAACTTCAGAATCAAATATCAATTCCTGCTCCTGGGACCTGGTCATATACCAATAACTAAAGAACAAAAAATTAGTAGCAAAATAAATAGAAATTAACTACCGTTCCCCGACAACGGCGCCAATTTGGTGAACGTCGTTTCACTCACCAAAATAATCTGCAAACTCTAATGATGAAATTAGTACAGTAGCAATCAGAGTCGATCCCACGAGGAACGGAGCAAAATCTATAATAAAATACCTACTAATATAGAACACTTTTGGTGTAGCCACCACGCCTTAATTTTCAGATTTATTTAACAACTAATAATGCAACTATAAGATATGAAATAATAATGCAAACTAAAATATATAATTGTCTATAAAATATATGAATAAGGTAATCGGCTCGGAATAACTCACATTAGTTAAACATCGATCATAGGCGCAAAGATAAATCAATTCATATGCATCTATCTGTTATAGGAAAGTAGGTACGCTTAACCTCCCCAATTCTTTCGTACTTTATCGACAATTAACCAATAATAATTAATTAATTGTTTCTCTTACCAAGATGCCCCCGGAAAGTATTTGCTGAACCAGATACACACCTCGATAGCACTAAGAATGAAAAGAACCCGACATAGCAATTACCCAAGTATTCGCAAGTAGTAACACACACTTAATTGTTCCCCATCTTTCTATTACAGTCTTAGCTAGTTAGCTGTTTTTCATAAGAACTCGCTACTTACTAACCCTTTCCAACGATTACGTATTGGTAGAATTAGATAGCATTATCCCAATAATATTCAAGTTGATCAGGCTTAAACACATCAGAAATAAATTTAACCAAGAACAATCAAGAACACATAAGAATCAATTATAAAACAATTAGGCCTCATGATTCATAAACTAATGCTTGTTATTCCATGCCGATATATAAATTAGCTACTCATTATAATCATGCTAAATAAATAAATAATATAAAATAAAAACAAAATTAAAATAAACTGAATAGTGACGGAAACAGTAAAATCAAACCAAGAAATGGATATCATGCAAAACAATGTGAGTTGGCGTGAAAAATTATTCAAACCAAGCACTGCTCCTCCTCTGGTTTGTCTCCTGGAACTAGAAATTGAAATACTAAGTAATTTAGTAACTAATGTCTTCTCCCTTACAAATCTGCCTTCGGCCATGTATTTATATACCCAAACCAAAACCAAATCAACTTCTAATTACTTTTCTTCTTATGGAAGAAATAAGGAAATAAGATAATATCTATTATAATTCTAAATAACTAATTCCTACAATTAAGGAATTTTAAATGGAAGGAGATAATACAATCCTTATCAATATGGGTAGTGAATATATTTATTTCCTTCAAATCCAAATCTCTTCAATAATTCACTTTTCACCCCATAACTTCAGCAATTATTCTTTTTCCTCTCTTCCTTCATCCCTGGAAAAATGTCTTATAAGATAAGAACATTTTCCATTGGAGCACATCGCCTCATTAAAAACCTTAACCTGGAAAACCCAGTGGGAAAAACCGTTGGTTAAGGGAAAAAGAGTACAATGTATAGCTCCCTCTCAATTCTCCGCAATCAATGAATTCCTGCACCAAAAACACCTTAAAGTGCAAATTATATCTCAATAAAGTCATAATAATCCCACAAAATATGAACACAATATAACACACATCAAATATCCTCACACTTGAATCATGCTTGTCCTCAAGTATGAAGTGAAGAATATAAGAGTAATCAACAATCCAAAATTCTCATAAGTTCTCATTCCCTCATAATACTCTATCTAAAATGACCCTATAAAAAGAAGAAGTAAGATAGAAACACAAATCACACAACGAGATAGGTAAAAATTCAACATTTAAAAACTCTAGCTTCTACTCTTATAACGATAAATTTTCCCCTGCCAAGGAGTAAAGGATCACGTTAACACACCTGGAAATCATCAACCCTTAAAGTAATTGGAATGAAAATGTTCAAGATCAGGAAATCTAATCATCAATTTAGTCAAAATCGGACAAGCAATGAATATTTTCTCACAGTTTCACTCAATCACTCTCAATATATGAAGGACAATCACTCAAATAATTCACAAGTTATAACATAGAGAAGTTAATATGCAAATCAGGAAGGTCTTTCTCAAGGGCCGGGGCTAGGGACCATTTAGATTGGTGAGATCCTAAGGGTTCTAAGCTCAAACAATATCGATCAAAATATTATGCATGTTTTTTTTTTCCTTCAACCATCATCCATGTATAGTAGACATTCACCAACAATCTTCATCTCATGGCTATTATGAGAAAGCCAAGTAATATCACATCAAAGTAGGTGCTATTTATTTTTTCTTTTCTTTTTTTTTCTTCTTTTTTTCTTTCTTTTTTTTTCCAGCACCATTCTTCAATACAGTCTAAAACTGGTACTTTTTTTAGAGAAAAATTGCAACATAAAAATATGATTTTTCTCTCTCTCTTTTTTCACTGTTACGCCCCTCCAGTTTGGCCAAACGGAACCCCAGTGTCACTGTTCATCATAAAATTCAGCCTTCATTTTTCGAAACCGTTCAGTCTGGGCAAACTGGACACATACTCAGTAATATCATCCACTCAAGAGAATACAATGGATGAATTCATCAACATTAACTCTAAGAACATGCATAATAGGGCCAAGAGAAAGGATAAAACAAGGCTTTGGCTAAATATATAGTAACTCATATCAAAGAACATAGTCAAAGCTTCAAAGTATTTCACTAGGGGTTATTGTAATTGGTAGGCAATTTAAGCTGTGTGGTTCATCCTAGTGCCTTCCATCACTTTCACACATAACAACTCCAATTATAACAATGTGATCTCTCAGAACAAAGATTGATGTAGAGAGTGCTCTACTCTAACTCAAACCTCACTTTAGTAGGCTAAAATATTCAATTAAACTTGTCCTTTTTCGTCATCCCAAAAATCATATCAATCAAATTTCACAAATCATAGAAATCTCATTCAAAAACTTCAAGGCATATTAGATTTACCAAGTTTGGTACAATGAAATTTACAACCGGCAGGGTATTTTTATCAAGAGCCACTAGAATTTTCTCATGTCAAATTATCGACTCAAACAACACAAAAACACATGTTTGACTGTAAAAAAAACTGAAATAAATAAAAATATATTTTTAAAATTGTTTTTTTCAAAAATACAAAACAAAACACACAAGAAACCTCCTCACACTTAAAATTTGCTTGCCCTCAAGCAAATAATGCAAAGCTCTTATGAGAAAAGGTTTATCACATATTCAACATCATAAAAACAAATAAAAGGGAAAGAGGAAACTTATAGTGGTGGGTTTCGGAGAAATTCCCAATCAAGAGGAAAGCATTTTATCATAGTCAGATTCTGCCACAGGCCTCCCGTTTGGCCAAATGGAACCCTGCGAGTCCAGCCTTCCAAATGTGTAAATTATCCATGGTGTAAATTCAAGTGCTTCAAATCTGTAGATCAAGAATTGAGATCAGATGAGAAATTAAAATTCCTAAAAATAAATTTTAAAAAAAAACTTAAAAAAGAAAAGAAAATTGGGTTGCCTCCCAACTAGCGCTTTTGTTTATAGTCTTTGGCTAGACTCTTGGATGCCTTTAATGAATATTTGTTGGGCAAAATGGAATTTCTTCCATTAATGCCACCTGAGAAGTATCATAGTATGGCATAAGGCGATGACTATCGACGAGGAATGCCCTTTTTGCGTCCATGCTTATAATCTCTACCATCCCATCAGGCCAAACATAAGCCACTTCGAATGGTCTAGTCCATTTAGACTTGAATTTCCATGACATATGTTGAAAGTTTGACTCAGATATAAGAACTATCTGCCCAACCACAAATTTCTTAGGCTTCAAATCTCTGTCATGCCACAACTTATTGCGCTCCTTGTACCGCATAGCTTAATCAAACCCATTCAATCTTAGATCTCTCAATTCTTGGAGTTGGAACTTTGTTTCTTCCTCACACTTGAGCGACTCCATACTCACTGGAAGAGTATCATCATCTCCTTGATAATCACTTGAAATTTGAACATTTTCCTCTTCTGGACTTGTAGGCATTTGAATTCCCAACTTGTCCTGCAAAACTTTAGTCTCAAGAGAATCTTGGACAAAGGGGTCAGTATGATAAATTGCATTTACATTCTCAGCATCTATAGATTTCTGCATGGGTTTATCAATGTTGAGTGTGTACTTATCACCAAAATAATCAAGTGAAATAGTTCCATTCCCAACATTAATAATGGTGTTTGCAGTTTTCAAGAATGGACGACCCAACAATACCCCTTGTGTTCCCTTATCATTGGTATGATTCATTTTTACCACATAAAAATCTGCTGGGTACACAAAGTTACTGACTCGCACAAGCACATTTTCCAACAACCCTTCAGGACATACCCAAGATTTATCTGCCAATTGAATTACCACTCTAGTGTCTACCATTTCAGCTCCATTCAAAGTTTGATACACAGATAATGGGGAAGTAAATACTGGATTTAACTTGTTGCTTTTGACTAGAAGGATGAGAAAAAAAAGCCAGTAAGATTATTGGAGAAGCGATAACGACCCGTAATGCTATACAATGAGCGAATGTACTTGTTTTTCTTGGATTTCATGGATGTTTTGATGTGCATTGTGTACTACATATGTTCAACGTTAGGAAGAAAAGTGGTTGTTTACAACTTTGTATCAACTCTGATATATATGAGTTGGCTTTAGTTCTAACACAATCTTTCTCTCTTTGGCATTCCTATATGCATATCGATGTCGATTCAGGATAAAAACTTGTTTGGCTAATTCCTATATGCTACTACTCTTTTTTACCTCTTGTAATTTTCTTCACTTCACATATTAACTTGTTTCGCTGATTACTTTGTTGCACGAATTTCCAGTTTGTGTACAATATGGAATTCTACACCTTTCCTCAGAAGGATATACAGACATTTGTACAATAATATTTAATTTTGCTCTGATTTTGAAGACCTAACTTATCTTTCACACCTCTCTCAGATATGTGGATACCTTCAGGTGCATCTCGATCACTTTGGAGAAACCATGTGATATTCGCCAGAGCTTTCTGCGTCACAGCGAGCATGTTGTTGTATGTTATGGTGAGTGTTGGTGTTCTTCATTGTGTTTGTGGTGATGACTTGGTTTTGGACGTGTTTTGTTGAGTTTTTTGTGGTGCAGAAAATGAAAATGTCGTATTTTTTGATATATGCTGCATGGTTTCTTAATGGAGTTATCTGGACGATTTACGGCCTCATCGTGTCTAATATAATTATCTGGGTAATTTTCTTGGACTCCTAATCTTCACCTCCTTTGATGTTTCTCTGAACATTTTCTTGAACCATTTGTCTTCTTGATCTTGAAAATGTACTGATCTGAATTGTTTATGTTTGCTTTAAGTGATTACAATTCTCTTGTCTAGGCTTAGCGTTATATGAATGTTCTTGATCTAGAAATGCACCAAATGGTTCTAGAAAATTGTGTATCATTATCACTTTCAATTAAAAAATAATCTTATGTTTGCTTTAGATCATTGCAGTTCTCTTGTCTATTATGTGAATATGTCTAGGTTTAGCATTATATAAGTGTTCTTGAGCTGGGAAATACACCAAAGTTTAAGTAGTAGTCCAATCTAAATTCATTTTTAATGTTGTCTTTAGAAAGTAGCTTGTACTTTTTTTTGTTGCTATCTCAAGAAGATGATTTTCAATTGAAAATTGAGAACCTTTTTGTGCTATTTTGATTGAAAATTATACACATATCTTGTTGAAAGACACATTTTCATTACATAGATTCATCTCCTATCTATTCAGTTTTTTTTGTTAATATGGTACTACTTTCTCAGGTTTTTTTGGAGCACTCTGATGTTTTTGGGGGGTGAATTATAATTTACAGATGTGGGAGGATCACATAAGGAAAGCTAAAGATGGAGGCTTGGATGTTATTGAGACTTATGTCTTTTGGAATGTTTATGAGCCTACTCAGGGAAAGGTATGATGCATTGTGTTGAAGAGTTTGTACATTTCCTAAGAAATGGGAAGGTTTTAGTTAAATTTTTTTTGCTTCCTCAGTATGACTCTAAATGAAGGTATATTTTGGAAAGGTTCAGTAAGACCATACAGAAAGTTGGGCTTCATGCTCATATCAGAATTGGCCCTTATGTTTGTGCTGAGTGGAGTTTTGATTACTCATTTTTTTCTTCGTGTTTATTTAGATCTAAACTACGTAGCCCCTTTGTGTGTATGTTTTATTTCTTTGTCTGTTTGAATATACAGATAATTTCCAATTTCTCTTAAGTATGTTCCAGGTATTAGCTTCTGAACATACAATGAGCCTTCCAAGGTAAGACTTACTGATTTAGTTACATTTACCTTTTCCCCCTACCATTTTTGCAAACTAAATTGAAGTTTGTAGTTGTATGGTTTTGTAGATGCATATGGAACGGTACATCGGAGCATTTTTAAGGATCATAGATTCAAGATTAGTTGTGCGGCTTAGCCTTGTGATTTGATGTATATACGCCACATAATTCAATTGCTAGTTCAAGCTAAAGTTATGTTTACTCCCGTAGATAGTTTTGTTTGGGATAGTTATGTTTAGTCTTATAGATTATTAATTTTCTATCATAACTTTTTTTGGTTTTATTTCTATATTATCAATTTTGTGAAGTTGATTTTATTATTAAAATAATGTCCTAATAAAATTTTAATTTTGGGTCTTTTTCCAAAGACTTTTTTTAGTCATTGTAAATAATTTAGCACCAGTTAAAACCCAGTGCTAACTAAAAAACTGGTGCTAATTTTGAAAAAATGGTGCTAAAAAAAAATCCGTGCTATCGCGGTACATATTATCACCGGTTTAAAAATAGGTGCTAACAAAAAAACTGGTGATAAAATTAGGGATTTAGCACCGATATTTTTCCAATCATGAAACCGTTTCATCGGTTACTTAGACAGTGATTTTTTTTAACGAAAAAACTGGTGCTAGAAAAAAAACCGGTGTTAAAGGGGGGTTCCTAAGATAGTGAGATTAGGGACCTAAGTTAAAAAATATCAAACTTGACCTGTACTTTGAAAAATTGAGAACATCGATTTTAAACGTCTCAGAATGGACCTTATTTGCCTTCCTCAGTCAAACTTATAATCCTCGACAAATGAATATATAACAGGCATGATCCCATGGAGAATTCTCCCTGTCGTCATCTACCAAGTAACCTCTACCTACATACAAGTAACCATCTATAATTTACTCTAGACCACGTACTAGCGCTTTCTAAAATTGGATGAACGCGATTTTATTATATTTAATTTTCATAAAAACCCCAGAATAAGGAATTTCATTTTATTCTATGTGGTGATAATCATTGTTCAGATAAAGCTTATCCTAAGGGTATAAATGGAAATACTAATACAAATGAGGGACGAATACCCTGTTCCATTGATCTGGTCATGCCTAAATCGAAACATCATGGTCATGACATTGTGAATTAGATTAGGGTATCTCTAAATTTTAGTCTCCCATCTCCCACATTCGCGGAGAGACCTAAGTTAAAAAATTTAAAACTTGACCCGTACTTAGAAAAATCGAGAAGCATGGAGGTAAACTCAATTCAAAACATCCGGAAGAAACTTAATTTTCCATCCTCAGTTAAACTTATGATTCTTGACAGATGAATATATAATAGGCATGATCCCATGGAGATTTCTCCTAGTTAACATCTACCAAATAACCTTTGCCTACTTATAATTAACCATCTATAATTAACTCTAGACAACGTATTAGCACTTTCTAAAATTTGATGGATGCAACTTTATTATATTTTCTTTTCATAAAAACCCTAGAATAAGGAATTTCATTTGATTCTATGTTGTGGAAATCATTGTTCCGATAACGCTTTTCCTAGGAGTATAAATGCAAATACTAATACAAATGACGGCTGAATACCCCATTACATTCATCCGGCCAGGCCTAAATCGAATCATCTTGGTCGTGACATAGTGAAGTAGATTATAGTATCTTAAAATTTTCATTTCCACATCTCCCACATTTGCGGAAGGACACAAGTTCAAAAATTTAAAACTTGCCATGTACTTAGAAAAATCAGAACAGTGTTGGTAAAATCGAATCGAAACGTCCCGGAAGGGATCTAATTTTCCTTTCTAAGAGAAACTTATAATCCTAAACAAATTAATATATAGCAGGCATGATCCCATGGACACTTCTCCCAGTCAACATCTAACAAATAACCTTTGCCTACTTATAAGTAACCATCTATAATTTACTCTCGACCACGTTCTAGCGCTTTCTAAAATTTGAAGGAAGCAATTTTATTACATATTATTTTTATAAAAACCCTATAATAATGATTTTCATTTGATTCTATGTGGTGGAAATCATCTTTCCGATAAAGCTTATCCTAAGGGAATAAATGGAGGAACAAATAAAAAAGGACAGACGAATACCTGGTTTCATTCATCTGGTCATGCCTAAATTGTAACATCTCGGTAATGACATTTTGAATTGGATTAGGGGATTTCTTAATTTGCATTTCCATATCCCCCACATTCGCGGAGGGACCTATGTTAAAAAATTTAAAACTTTACCCGTACGTAGAAAAATCGAGAACCGTGGAGGTAAAATCGATTCAAAACGTCCAGAAGGGACTTAATTTTCCATCCTCAGCAAACTAATAATTCTTGACAACTGAATATATAACAGGCATGATCCTATGGAGATTTCTCCCAGTTAGCGTCTACCAAATAACCTTTGCCTACTTATAAGTAATCATCTATAATTTCCTTTAGACTACGTACTAGCGCTTTCTAAAATTTGATGGAAGCAATTTTATTATATTTTATTTTCATAAAACCCTAGAATTAAGAATTTCATTTGATTCTATGTGGTTGAAATCATCGTTCCGATAACGCTTATCCTAAGGGTATAAATGGAACTACTAATACAAATGACGGATGAATACCTAGTTCCATTGATCTGGTTATGCCTAAATCGAAACATCTTGGTTATTAAATTTTGAAATAGATTAGGGTATCTTTAAACTTTCATTTCCACATCTCCCACATTCGCAGTGGGACCTAAGTTAAAATATTAGAAACTTGACCCGTACTTAGAAAAATCGAGGACCGTGGAGGTTAAATCAATTCAAAATGTCCGGAAGGGATTTAATTTGCATCCTCAGTCAAATTTATAATCCTCGACAAATGATTATATAAAAGGCATGATCCCATGGAGACTTCTCCCAATCAATATCTACCAAATAACCTCTGCCTACTTATGAGTAACCATCTATAAAATTACTTTAGACCACGTACTTGTGGTTTCTAAAATTTGATGGAAATGATTTTATAACATTTTATTTTCATAAAAATCCTAGACTAAAGAACTTCATTCGATTCTATGTGGTTGAAACTATCGTTCCGATAACGCTTATCCTAAGGGTATAATTGGAACTACTAATACAAATGACAGATGAATACCCAATTCCATTGATCCAATCATGACTAAAAGGATATTTCTAAATTTGCATTTCTATTCACCCACATTCACAGAGGGACCTAAGTTAAAAAAATAATAACTTGACCCGTACTTAGAAAAATTGAGAACCGGGGAGGTAAAATCAATTCCAAACGTCCGGAAGGGACTTAATTTTCCATCATCAGTCAAACTTATAATCCTTGAAAAATGAATATATAACAGGCATGATCCTATGGAGAATTATCCCAGTTAACATCTACCAAATAACGTTTGCCTACTTATAATTAACCTTCTATAATCTACTCTAGACCACATACTTGCGCTTTCTAAAATTTGAAGGAAGCAACTTTATTATAGTTTATTGTCATAAAAAACTAGATTAAGAAATTTCATTTGATTCTATGTGGTGGAAATCATCGTTCCGATAATGCTTATACTAAGGGTATAATTGGAAATACTAATACAAATGATGGACGAATACCCCATTCATTCCATCGGCCATGCCTAAATTGAAACATCTTGGTCATGACATTGTGAAGTAGATTAGGGTATCTTAAATTTTCATTTCCACATCTCCCACATTCACAGAGGGACACAAGTTCAAAAATTAAAAACTTGACCCGTGCATAGAAAAATTGAGAACCGTGTTGGTAAAATCGATTCGAAACATCCCGAAAGGGACCTGATTTTCCATCCTCAGTCAAACTAATAATCCTCAACAAATGAATATGTAACAAGCATGATCCCATGGACACTTCTCCCAGTCAACATCTACCAAAAAATCTTTGCCTACTTATAAGTAACCCTCTATAATTTACTCTAGACCACGTACTAGCGCTCTCTAAAATTTGATGGACGCGATTGTATTATATTTTATTTTCATGAAACCCTAGAATAATAAATTTCATTTGATTATATGTGGTGGAAATCATCTTTCCGATAAAGCTTATCCTAAAGGAATAAATGGAGGAACTAATAAAAAATGACAGACGAATACTCCGTTCCATTCATCCGCTAATGCCTAAATTGTAACATCTCGGGAATGACACTGTGAATTAGATCAGGGTATCTCTAAATTTGAATTTCCACATCTCCCACAATCACAGAGGGAACTAAGTTAAAAAATTAAAAACTTGACCCGTATTTAAAAAAAATCGAGAACCATGGAGGTAAAATAGATTCCAAATGTCCGGGAGAGACTTAATTTTCCATCCTAAGTCAAACTTATAATTCTTTACAAATGAATAAATAACAGGCATGATCCTATGAAGATTTTTCCCAGTTAACATCTACCAAATAACCTCTCCATCCTTATAAGTAACCATCTACAATTTACTCTAAACCATGTACTAGTGCTTTCTAAAATTTGATGGATGCAATTTTATTATATTTTATTTTTATACAAACCCTAGAATAAGGAATTTAATTTGATTCTATGCTGTGGAAATTATCATTCCGATAACGCTTATCATGAGGGTATAAATGGAAATACTAAAAGAATGATGACCGAATACCCCGTTCCATTAATCCAGTCATGCCTAAACCAAAACATCTGGGTCATTACATAGTGAAGTAGATTAGGGCATTTTTAAATTTTCATTTCCACATCTCCCACATTCGCGGAGGAGCCTAAGTTAAAAAATGAAAAACTTGACCTGTACTTAGAAAAATGGAGAACCGTGGAGGTAAAATTGATTTGTAACGTCCCGAAAGGGACCTAATTTTCCTTCCTCAGTAAAACTTATAATACTTGAAAAATTAATATATAACAGGCATGATCCCATGGAGAATTCTCACTGTCTACGTCTACCAAATAACCGCTGCCTACATATAAGTAACCATCTATAATTTAGTCTAGACCACGTACTAGCGCTTTCTAAAATTTGATGGACCCAAATTTATTGTATTTTATTTTCATAAAAGCCCTAGAATAAGGAATTTCATTTGATTCTATGTGGTGGAAATCATCGTTCCGATAACGCTTATCCTAAGGGTATAAATGGAACTACTAACAGAAATGATGGATGAATACCTAGTTCCATTGATTCGTTCATGCCTAAATTGAAATATATTGGTCATTAAATTTTGAATTAGATTAGGGTATCTCAAAATTTTCATTTCCACATCTCCCACATTTGCAGAGGGACCTAAGTTAAAATTTTTAAAACTTGACCTGTACTTAGAAAAATAGAGAACCGTGGAGGTAAAATCGATTCAAAATCTGGAAAGGAATTAATTTTCCATCCTCAGTCAAAATTATAATCCTCGACAAATGAATATATAACAAGCATAATTCCATGGAGACTTCTCCCAGTCAACATCTACCAAATAACCTATGCCTACTTATAAGTAACCATCTATAATTTACTTTAGACCACGTAATAGCGCTTTCTAAAATTTGATGGAAGCAATTTTATTATATTTTATTTTCATAATAGCCCTAGAATAAAAAATTTCATTTGATTCTATTTGGTTGAAATCATCGTTCCGATAACACTTATCCTAAGGGTATAAATTGAACTACTAATACAAATGAAGGATGAATACCTAGTTCTATTGATACGGTCATGCCTAAATCGAAACATCTTGGTCATGATCTTCTGAATTAGATTAGGGTATCCCTAAATTTTCATTTCCAAATCACCCACATTCGCGGAGGGACCTAAGTTAAAAAATTAAAAACTTAACCCGTACTTAGAAAAATCAAGAACTGTGGAGGTAAAATCAAATAAACGTCCGGAAGGGACATAATTTGCCATCCTCAGCCAAACTCACAATTCTTGAAAAATGAATATATAATAGCCATGATCCTATGGAGATTTCTCCCCATTAAAATCTACCAAATAACCTTTTCCTACTTATAAGTAACAATCAATAATTTACCCTAGACCACGTATTAGCACTTTCTAAAGTTTAACTGATGCAATTTTATTATATTTTCTTTTCATAAAAAATCAAGAATAAGGAATTTATTTGATTCTATGTGGTGGAAATCATCATTCTGATAATGCTTATCCTAAGAGTATAAATGTAAATACTAATACAAATGATGACCGAATACCCCGTCCCATTCATCCAGTCATGCCTAAATTGAATCATCTTGGTCATGAAATAGTGAAGTAGATAAGGGTATCTCTAAATTTTCATTTCCACATCTCCTACATTCGCGGAGGGACACAAGTTCAAAAATTAAAAACTTGACCGGTACATACAAAAATTGAGAACCATGTTGGTAAAATCGATTCGAAACATCCCGGAAGGAACATGATTTGATGTCCTTAGTCAAACTTATAATCCTCGACAAATGAATATATAACATGCAAAATCCCATGGACACTTCTCCCAGTCAACATCTACCAAATAACCTTTTCCCACTTATAAGTAGCCATCTATAATTTACTCTAGACCACGTACTATCGCTCTTAATAATTTGATGGACGCAAATTTTTTATATTTTTTATTTTCATGAAAACCATAGAATAATGAATTTCATTTGATTATATGTGGTGGAAATAATCTTTCCAATAAAGCTTATCCTAAAGGAATCAATGGAGGAACTAATAAAAAATGACAGACGAATACCCCGTTCCATTCATCCGGTCATGCCTAAATCGTAACATCACGGGAATGACACTGTGAATTAGATTAGGGTATCTCTAAATTTTAATTTCCACATCTCCCACATTCACAGAGGGACCTAAGTTAAAAAATTAAAAACTTGACCCGTACTTAGAAAAAAAGAGAACCGGGAGGTAAATAGATTCCAAACGTCTGGAAGAGACTTAATTTTCCATCCTCAGTAAAACTTATAATTCTTGACAAATGAATGTATAATATGCATGATCCTGGAGATTTCTCCCTTTTAACATCTACCAAATAACCTTTGCCTACTTATAAGTAACCATCTATAATTTACTCTAAACATCGTACTAGCACTTTCAATATTTGATGGATGCAATTTTATTATATTTTATTTTCATACAAACCCTAAAATAAGGAATTTCATTTGATTCTATGTTGTGGCAATCATCGTTCCGATAACGCTTATCCTAAGGGTATAAATGGAAATACTAAAAAAATGATGGCCGAATACCCCATTCCATTAATCCGGTCAAGCCTAAATCAAAACATCTGGGTCATTACATAGTTAAATAGATTAGGGTATCTCTAAATTTTCATTTCCACATCTCCCACATTTGAGGGGGAACCTAAGTTAAAAAAAATTAAAAACTTGACCTGTACTTAGAAAAATTGAGAAACGTGGAGGTAAAATCGATTTGTAACGTCCCTGAAGGGACCTTATTTTCCTTCCTCAGTAAAACTTAGAATCCTTGACAAATGAATATTTATTAGACATGATCCCATGGAGTATTATCCATGTCTACATCAAACAAATAACCTCTATCTACATACAAGTAACCATCTATAATTTAGTCTAGACCACGTACTATCGCTCTTAATAATTTGATGGACGCAATTTTTTTATATTTTTTATTTTCATGAAAACCCTAGAATAATGAATTTCATTTGATTATATGTGGTGGAAATCATCTTTCCAATTAAGCTTATCCTAAAGGAATCAATGGAGGAACTAATAAAAAATGACAGACGAATACCCCATTCCATTCATCCGGTCATGCCTAAATCGTAACATCACGGGAATGACACTGTGAATTAGATTAGGGTATCTCTAAATTTTAATTTCCACATCTCCCACATTCACAGAGGGACCTAAGTTAAAAAATTAAAAACTTGACCCGTACTTAGAAAAAACGAGAACCGTGGAGGTAAATAGATTCCAAACGTCTGGAAGAGACTTAATTTTCCATCCTCAGTAAAACTTATAATTCTTGACAAATGAATGTATAATATGCATGATCCTGGAGATTTCTCCCTTTTAACATCTACCAAATAACCTTTGCCTACTTATAAGTAACCATCTATAATTTACTCTAAACATCGTACTAGCACTTTCAATATTTGATGGATGCAATTTTATTATATTTTATTTTCATACAAACCCTAAAATAAGGAATTTCATTTGATTCTATGTTGTGGCAATCATCGTTCCGATAACGCTTATCCTAAGGGTATAAATGGAAATACTAAAAAAATGATGGCCGAATACCCCGTTCCATTAATCCGGTAAAGCCTAAATCAAAACATCTGGGTCATTACATAGTTAAATAGATTAGGGTATCTCTAAATTTTCATTTCCACATCTCCCACATTTGAGGGGGAACCTAAGTTTAAAAAAATTAAGAACTTGACCTGTACTTAGAAAAATTGAGAACCGTGGAGGTAAAATTGATTTGTAACGTCCCTGAAGGGACCTTATTTTCCTTCCTCAGTAAAACTTAGAATCCTTGACAAATGAATATTTATTAGACATGATCCCATAGAGTATTATCCATGTCTACATCAAACAAATAACCTCTATCTACATACAAGTAACCATCTATAATTTAGTCTAGACCACTTACTAGCGCTTTAAAATTTGATGGACGCGAGTTTATTGTATTTTATTTTCATAAGAACCCTAGAATAAGGAATTTCATATGATTCTATGGGGTATCGTTCTAATAATGCTTGTCCTAAGAGTATAAATGGAACTAATGATACAAATGATGGATGAATACCCAGTTCCATTGATCTAGTTATGCTTAAATCGAAACATCTTGGTGATGACATATTTAATTATATTAGGGTATCTCTAAGTTTTCATTTCCACTTCTCCCACATTCGCGGAGGGACCTAAGTAAAAAATAAAAAACTTAACCCGTACTTAGAAAAATTGAGAACCGTGGAGGTAAAATCGATTTAAAACGTCCCGGAAGGGACTTAATTTACCATCCTCAGTCGAACATATAATTCTTGACAAATGAATATATAATAGACAGGATCCCATGGAGATTTCTCCCTGTTAACATCTAACAAATAACATTTGCCTACTTATAAGTAACCATATATAATTTACTTTGGACCACGTACTAGCGCTTTCGAAAATTTGATGGAGGTGATTTTATAACATTATATTTTCATAAAAACCCTAGAATATATAATTTCATTTGATTCTGTGTGGTGGAAATCATTGTTCCGATAACGCTTATCCTAAGGGTATAAACGGAAATACTAATACAAATGACGGACGAATACCCCGTTCCATTGATCCGGCCATGCCTAAATCAAAACATGTTGGTCATGACAATCTGAATTAATTTAGGGTATCTCTAAATTTTCATTTCCACATATCCCACATTCGCAGAGGGTCTCAAGTTCAAAAATTAAAAACTTGACCTGTACTTAGAAAAATCGAGAACTGTGTTGGTAAAATCGATTCAAAACGTTTCGGTAGGGACCAAATTTTCCATCCTCAGCCAAACTTATAAGTAACCATTTACAATTTACTCTAGAACACGTACTAGCGCTTTCTAAAATTTGATGGAGACAATTTTATTATATCTTATTTTCATAAAAACCATTGAATAAGGAATTTAATTTGATTCTTTGTGGTGGTATCTTTGTTCTGATAACGCTTATCCTAAGGGTATAAATGGAAATACTAATACAAATGGCGGACTAATACCCCGTTTCATTCTTCCGGTCATGCCTAAATAGAAACATCTTTGTCATGACATTGCGTATTGGATTAGGGCATCTCTATTAATTAATTTCCACATCTCCCACATTCACAGAGGGACCTAAGCAAAAAATTAAAAACTTTGCCCGTACTTAGAAAAATCGAGAACCGTGTTGGTAAAATTGATTCAAAACATCCTGGAAGGGACCTAATTTTCCGTCCTCATTCAAACTTATAATCCTCGACAGATGAATATATAACATGCATGATCACATGGAGACTTCTCCTAGTCAACATCTACCAAATAACCTTTGCCTACTTTTAAATAACCATCTATAATTTACTCTAGACCACGTACTAGCGCTTTCTAAAATTTGATGGATGCTATTTTATTATATTTTATTTTCATAAAAACCCTAGAATAAGGAATTTCATTTGATTCGTGTGGTTAAAATTTTCATTCCGATAACGCTTGTCCTAAGGATACACATGGAACTACTGATACAAATGACGGATGAATACCCAGTTCCATTGATCCGGTCAGGCCTAAATTGAAACATATTGGTCATGACATTTGTTGTGCGGAATGGAGAAAGAACAGAAAGTATGAACGAAAATAACAAGACACAAGATTTACGTGGTTCACCAAGATTGGCTACCTGCACGGGAGACGGATTCACTATAATAGGTAGCAGGTTACAGACGCCAAGAAATTGGCCAGATTTCTACCTATCTAAGTGCAGAACAGAATTCATGAATTCATAATTTACAGAGAGAAGAGAGACCCTTTATATATTGTCTCTACTAAACCCTAACAAACTGGGAATAGGAAAATAACTACCATTCCTAATAGGAATAGGAAACTACCATTCCTAATAGGAATAGGAACTATCATTCCTAATAGGAATAGGAACTACCATTCCTAATAGGAATAGGATTCCTATTCTGACCGGGCAGCGAGACCCCCGTTATTTTCCCCCGGACCCCCAGGCTAGTGTCGCAGAAGCGGCTTATTACAGTATTCAAGGCATACCAACAAATCTCCACCTTGACTTGAATCCTCAAAGTAGAAAACTCCAGATGCACCATTACAGTGCCAGATGAGTAGACTTATCCCTCCACTCCCGGGACTGCCCATAGAGCACCTAATCAGCTCTGATGTTCAGCAAGTCCAAACAATGTTGAAACTTGCTATGTGGAACAGGTTTGGTGAACATATCAGCGGGGTTGTCAGCAGTTCCCACTTTCTTCACCCTGATTCTCCTCTCACTCCTCAGGAAATGATATCTGACATCAATATGCTTGGTCCTCTCATGATGGACCTGATCCTTGGCTATGCAGATTGCACTCAAGCTGTCACAATACACAGTAGCCTGATCATGATGTAGACCAAGATCACTAACCAGCCCTTTCAGCCATATTCCCTCCTTTGCGGCCTCTGTCAAAGCCATGTACTCTGCTTCCGTAGTAGACAACGTCACTATAGGTTGCAAAGTCGCCTTCCAACTAACCACAGAACCTCCCAAAGTGAATACATAACCAGTCATCGATCTCCTCGTGTCAACATCACCAGCATAATCAGAATCCGAGTAGCCTGTAACTAAGCACTCGGTATCACCTCCATAAATGAGACCCACATCAGACGTACCTCTAAGATACCTGAAAATCCTCTTCACAGCTTGCCAATGTTCCTTTCCTGGTTGCCCCATGAACCTGCTCACAACACTGACTGCCTGTGCTAAATCTGGCCTCGTGCAAACCATAGCATACATCAAGCTCCCTACCGCGCTGGCATAAGGAACCCGAGACATATACTCCTTCTCCTCGTCTGACTGAGGAGCAAACATAGTGGTGAGATGAATATTTGCAGCACTAGGAGTGTCTATAGGCTTGGCTGTAGACATGCCAAACCTAGCCAACACTTTCTGAATGTAGCCTTTCTGTGACAAGAAAAGCTTCCGCTGACTTCGATCCCTAAGAATCTCCATTCCTAGTATCTTCCGAGCTGCACCCAGATCCTTCATCTCAAACTCAGCACTAAGAAGTCCTTTCAACTTCTGAACCTCGTGCTTACTCTTTGCAGCTACCAGCATGTCATCTACATAAAGCACTAGATAGATGAATGACCCATCTCTCAACCTGCTGTAGTAGACACAACAGTCATAAGCACACCTCGTATATCCCAGCTGAAGCATATAACTGTCAAACTTCTTGTACCACTGCCTCGGAGACTGCTTAAGTCCATACAAAGACTTCTTCAACTTGCAAACATACGTTTCCTTGCCAGGAACCTGGAAACCATCTGGCTGGGTCATGTACAACTCTTCCTTCAACTCTCCATGTAGAAAAGCGGTCTTCACATCAAGTTGCTCGAGCTCCAAATCCTGATGTGTTACCAAGGCTAGCAACACTCTGATGGAAGTGTGTCTGACCACTGGTGAGAAAATCTCATTATAGTCTACCCCCTCCCTTTGACTGAAACCTCTTGCAACAACTCTTGCCTTGTACTTGACTCCTTCTGCAGGTGATATTCCTTCCTTCTTCTTGAAAACCCATTTGCAACTGATTACCTTTCTCCCTTGAGGCTGTTGAACCAAATCCCATGTCTGATTCTTCTGGAGAGACTCCATCTCATCTCCCATTGCAGCAAGCCATTTATCAGCATCAATACCTGAAACAGCTTCTCTGTAAGTGGATGGCTCATGAGTATCCACCTCCTCAGCAACCTGTAGTGCATAACCCACCATATCTTCAAACCCATATCTCTTGGGCGCCCCAATTCCAACCCTCCTGGGTCGATCCTGAGCTAAACTGCGGACTGTAGCTCCTGATGGTTGAGAATCTGGTGGTGGAGATTCCGGTATCTCAGATTCTGTCTGTGGCTCTTGATTCACCTCAAATTGTTCCAATCTATTTTCACCTTGAGTGACTTCAAGCTCCACCTGTTTATCAACTCCACTAGTTTCTGGCACAACTGTGGGCTTCACATAGATCTAAGCAAAGAATTTTCATCAAAGACAACATCCCTGCTCAGAATAACCCTCTTCTCAGATGGAGACCATATCCTGGAGCCTTTAACTCCATCTCCATAACCCACAAAGACACCCTTCTTGGCTCGGGGCTCTAACTTACCATCACTAACATGATAATAAGATGTACAACCAAAAACTTTTAACTTGGAGTAATCAACAACTTTACCTGACCACAACTCCATAGGTATTTTGCACTCTATACCCGTGTGAGGCCCGCGGTTGATCAGGTAACAAGCTGTACTCACCGCATCTGCCCAGAATCTCATTTCCAAACCAGCATTAGAGAGCATGCACCTCGCTCTCGCCAACAATGTCTGATTCATCCGCTCAGCTACGCCATTCTGCTGTGGCGTATTCCTGACTGTATGATGACGAGCAATCCCTTCATCTCTACAAAACTGATCAAACTCAGACGAGCAGAATTCTAGCCCATTATCAGTTTGAAGCCTCTTGATCTTCTTCCCGGTCTGATTCTCCACCAAAGCTTTCCACTCCTTGAACTTCGAGAAAGCTTCACTCTTATGTTTCATCATGATAACCCAAGTCATCCTTGAGTAATCATCAATCAGAGAAACAAAGTACCCGTGACCTCCCAGCGACTCAACTCGGGAAGGTCCCCAACAATCAGAATGGATGTAATCCAATGTGCCCTTTGTTCTATGAATTGCCTTAGGGAACTTGCTGCGGTGATGCTTCCCAAAAACGCAATGCTCACAGAAGTCCAAGCTCTTGACCTTGTGGCCACCAAGAAGATCATACTTCGACAGAATCTGCATCCCTTTTTCACCCATATGACCAAGCCTCATATGCCATAACTTAGTCATATCATCCTGGTGAACCTCCGAAGATGCAACATTAACAGAATCCATAACCGTGGAACCTTGTAGAAAATACAAAGTACCATGCAGAACACCTTTCAGAACTAGCCTAGAACCTTTGCAGACACACAGAACTCCATCAGTCCCTGAGTAGACGAAACCCTTTCTATCCAACGTGGGAAGAGAAATTAGATTCTTTGTCATCGATGGAACATGCCTGACATCGTTCAAAGTACAGAAACTACCATCATGCATTCTGATCTTGATTGAACCAATCCCAACTACCTTGCACGCAACACCATTTGCCGTAGTAATGATGCCCTCTGCTTGCTCATAAGTTGAGAAATAATCTCTCCTTGGGCATATAAGGTAAGATGCCCCAGAATCAAGAAACCACACATTAGGATGATTATTTTGCCCAGTAGCAGCTAGAGCAAAATCATCTTCAGAACTGAAATCCCCTTCAGCCACAGCAGCAGTACCAGATGTACTCCCAGTAAACTTGTCGATCTTCACGTTCAACCCAGACATCTTTCTCCCCGATCAGCCCCGATCTGATGAGCCCAGAATCCGATATACCCACTACGGATATTGCCGAAAAAAGAAACCGCTCTGATACCAGTTTGTTGTGCGGAATGGAGAAAGAACAGAAAGTATGAACGAAAATAACAAGACACAAGATTTACGTGGTTCACCAAGATTGGCTACCTCCACGGGAGACGGATTCACTATAATAGGTAGCAGGTTACAGACGCCAAGAAATCGGCCAGATTTCTACCTATCTAAGTGCAGAACAGAATTCATGAATTCATAATTTACAGAGAGAAGAGAGACCCTTTATATATTGTCTCTACTAAACCCTAACAAACTGGGAATAGGAAAATAACTACCATTCCTAATAGGAATAGGAACTACCATTCCTAATAGGAATAGGAACTACCATTCCTAATAGGAATAGGGTTCCTATTCTGACCGGGCAGCGAGACCCCCGTTATTTTCCCCCGGACCCCCAGGCCAGTGTCGCAGAAGCGGCTTATTACAGTATTCAAAGCATACCAACAACATTGTTAATTAGATTAGGGTATTTCTAAATTTTCATTTCCAAATCTCCCACATTCGCGATGGGGCCTAAGTTCAAAAATAAAAACTTGACATGCACATAGAAAAATTGAGAACCGTGGAGATAAAATCGATTCGAAACGTCTCGGAAGGGACCGAATTTTCCATCCTCGGCCAAACTTATAATCCTTGACCAATGAAGATATAACAGGCATGATCCCATGGAGACTTCTCCCAGTCAACATCTACCAAATAACCTTTGCCTACTTATAAGTAACTGTCTATAATTTACGCTAGACCACGTACTAGTGCTTTCTAATATTCAAAGGAAGCAATTTCATTATATTTTAATTTCATAAAAACCCTAGAATAATGAATTTCATTTGATTCTATGTAGTGATAGCCGTCGTTCAGATAATGCTTATACTAAAGGTATAAATAGAACTACAAATAATGAAGGACGAATACCCCGTTCCATTGTTCGATCATGCCTAATCGAAACATCTTGGCCATGACATTGTGAAGTAGATTAGGGTATCTCTAAATTTTCATTTCCACATCTCTCACATTCTCGGAGGGACCTATGTTAAAAAATTGAAAACTTGACCCGTACATAGAAAAATTGAGAACCGTGGAGGTAAAATCAATTCGAAACATCTCAGAAAGGACCTAATGTTCTATCCCTAGTCAAACATATAATCCTTGCCAAATGAATATATAACAGGCATGATCCCATGGAGACTTCTTCTAGTCAACATCTACCAAATAACCCTTGCATACTTATAAGAAACCGTCTATAATTTACGCTAGGCCACGTACTAGCGATTTCTAAAATTTGAAGGAAGAAATTTTATTATATTATATTTTCATAAAAACCCTTAAATAATGAATTTCATTTTATTCTATGTAGTGATAGTCATCGGTCAGATAACGCTTATCCTAAGGGTATAAATGGGACTACTAATAATGAAGGACGAATACCCCATTCCGTTGATCTGGTCATGCATAAATCAAAACAACTTGGTCATGACATTGTGAATTAGATTAGGGTATCTCATAACTTGCATGTCCACATCTCCCATATTCGCAGAATGACCTAAATTAAAAAAATTTAAAACTTGACTCGTACTTAAAAAAACCGAGAACCGTGAGGGTAAAATCAATTTAAAACGTCTGGAAGGGACTTAATTTTCCATCCTCAGTCACACTTATAATCCTCAACAAATGAATATATAACAGGCATGGTCCCATGGAGACTTCTCCTTGTCAACATCTACCAAATAACCTTTGCCTACTTATAAATAACCATCTATTATTTACTCTAGACCACATACTAGCACTTTCTAAAATTTGATGGACGCCATTTTATTATATTTTATTTTCATAAAAACCCTAAAATTAGGAATTTCATATGATTCTATGTGGTGGAAATCATCATTCTGATAACGCTTATCCTGAGGTTATAAATGGAAATACTGATACAAAAAAGGTACGAATACCATGTTCCATTAATTCGATCATTCCTAAATTGAAACATCTTGGTCATTACATTGTGAATTAGATTAGGGTATCTCTAAAATTTTATTTTCAAATCTCCCACATTCGCGGAGGGACCTGAGTTTAAAAATAAAAAACTTGACCCGTATATAGAAAAATGAGAACTGTAGAGGTAAAATCAATTTTAAATGTCCTGGAAGGGACCTAATTTGCCATCCTCAATCAAACTTATAATCCTAAAAAAATGAATATATAACAGGCATGGTCCCATGGAGACTTCTCCCAGTCAACATCTACCAAATAACCCTTGCCTATTTATAAGTAACATAGTATAATTTACGGTAGACCACGTACTAGCACTTTCTAAAATTTGAATGAAGCAATTTTATTATATTTTATTTTCATAAAATCCCAGAATAATGAATCTCATTTGATTCTATGTAGTGATACTCATCATTCAGATAACGCTTATCCTAAGGGTATAAATGGAACTACTAATAATGAAGGACGAACACCCCGTTCCGTTGATTCAGTGATGCCTAAATTGAAACATCTTGGTTATGACATTGTGAATTAGATTAAGGTATCTCTTAGATTGCTTATCCACATCTCCCACATCGCGAAAGGACCTAAGTTAAAAAAATTAAAAACTTGACCCATACTTAGAAAAATTGAGAACCATAGAGGTAAAATAGATTCAAAACGTCCGGAAGGGACTTAATTTTCCATCCTCCGTCAAACTTATAATCCACAAAAAATGAATATATAACAGGCATGATCCTACAGGGACTTCTCTTAGTCAACATCTAACAAATAACCTATGCCTACTTATAAATAACAATCTATTATTTACTCTAGACCACGTACTAGCGCTTCTAAAATTTGATGGACGCCATTTTATTATATTTAATTTTCCTAAAAACCATAGAATAAGGAATTTCATTTGATTCTATGTGGTGGAAATCATTGTTCCGATAACACTTATCCTAAGGGTATAAATGGAAATACTACGACAAATGACGGATGAATACTCCGTTCCATTGATCCAGCCATGTCTAAATCGAAACATCTTGGTCATGACAATCTGAATTAATTTAGGGTATCTCTAAATTTTCATTTCCAAATCTTCTACATTAAAAGAGGGTCCCAAGTTCAAAAATTAAAAACTTGACCCGTACTTAGAAAAATCGAGAATCATGTTGGTAAAATTGATTCGAAACATCTCGGAAGTGACCTAATTTTCCATCCTCAGTCAAACTTATAATCCTCAAAAAATGAATATATAACAGACATGTTCCCATGGAGACTTCTCCCAGTCAACATCTTCCAAATGACTTTTTCCTACTTATAAGTAAGCACTATAATTTACACTAGACCACGTACTAGTGCTTTCTAAAATTTGATGGACGCAATTTTATTATATTTTATTTTCATAAAAACCCTTGAATAAGGAAATTAATTTGATTCTCTGTGGTGGAATCTTTGTTCCGATAACACTTGTCCTAAGGGTATAAACGAAAATACTTATACAAATGGCGGACTAATACCCCGTTCCATTCTTCCGGTTATGCCTAAATAGAAACATCTTGGGTATGACATTGCGTATTAGATTAGGGTATCTCTATATTTGAATTTCCACATCTCCAACATTCGCGGAGGAACCTAAGTAAAAAATTAAAAACTTGACCTGTACTTAGAAAAAATGAGAACCATGTTGGTAACATCGATTCAGAACATCCCGGAAGGGACCTGATTTTCCATCCTAAGTCAAACATATAATCCTAGACAAATGAATATACATGCATGATCCCATGGAGACTTCTCCTAGTCAACATCTACCAAATAACCTCTACCTACTTGTAAGTAACCATCTATAATTTACTCTAGACCACATACTAGCGCTTTCTAAAATTTGATGGATGCTATTTTATTATATTTTATTTTCATAAAAACCCTAGAATAAGGAATTTCATTTGATTCTATGTGGTCAAAATCATTGTTCCAATAACGCTTGTCCTAAGGATACAAATGGAACTACTGATACAAATGACAAAAGGATACCCATTTCCATTGATCCGATCATGCCTAAATCGAAACATCTTGGTCATGAAATTGTTAATTAGATTAGGGTTTTTCTAAATCTGCATTTCCAAATATCCCACATTTGCGAAGGGACTTAATTTCAAAATTTTAAAACTTGACCCGTACATAGAAAAATTGAGAACCGTGGAGGTAAAATCGATTCGAAACATCCCGGAAGGGACCTAATTTTCCATCCTCAGCCAAAATTATAATCCTTAACCAATGAATATATAATAGGCATGATCCTATGGAGACTTCTCGCAGTCAACATCTACCAAATAACCTTTGCCTACTTATAAGTATCTGTCTATAATTTATGCAAGACCATGTACTAGCGCTTTCTAATATTTGAAGGAAGAAAATTTCATAAAAACCCTACAATAATGAATTTCATTTGATTCTATGTAGTGATAGTCATCGTTCAGATAACGCTTATCCTAAGGGTGTAAATGGAACTACAAATAATGAAGGACGAATACCCTGTTCCATTGATCCGATCATGCCTAATCAAAACATCTTGGTTATGACATTGTGAATTAGAATAGGGTATCTCTAAATTTTCATTTCCAAATCACCCACATTCTCGGAGGGACCTAAGTTATAAAATTGAAATCTTGGTACATAGAAAAATCGAGAACTGTGGAGGTAAAATCGATTCGAAATGTCTCAGAAAGGACCTAATTTTCTATCCTCAGTCAAACTTACAATCCTTGACAAATTAATATATAACAGGCATGATCCCATGGAGACTTCTACCAGTCAACATTTACCAAATAACCCTTGCAAACTTATAAAAAAACCGTTTAAAATTTACGCTACACCACGTACTAGCGCTTTCTAAAATTTGAAGGAAGAAATTTTTTTACATTTTATTTTCATAAAAACCCTAGAATAATGAATTTCATTTGATTCCATGCAGTGATAGTCATCGGTCAGATAACGCTTATCCTAAGGGTATAAATGGAACTAATAATAATGAAGGACGAATACCCCGTTCCATTGATCTGGTCATGCCTAAGTTGAAACATCTTGGTCATGAATTGTGAATTAGATTAGGGTATCATCTCTTAAATCGCATATCCACATCTCCCACATTCGCAGAGGGACCTAAGTTTAAATTTTTTTAAAACTTGACCCATACTTAGAATAATCGAAAACCTTGGGGGTAAAATCGATTCAAAATGTCTGGAAGGGACTTAATTTTCCATCCTCAATCACACTTATAATTCTCAACAAATGAATATATAACAGGCATGATCCCATGGAGACTTCTCCTAGTCAAAATCTACCAAATAACCTTTGCCTACTTATAAATAACCATATATTATTTACTCTAGACCATGCACTAGCACTTTCTAAAATTTGATGGATGCCATTTTATTACATTTTATTTTCATAAAAACCCAAGAATAAGGAATTTCATTTGATTCTATGTGGTGGAAATCATCATTCTGATAATGCTTATCCTGAGGGTATAAATGGAAATACTGATACAAATAAGGGACAAATACCCCGTTCCATTAATCCGGTCATTCCTAAATAAAAAAATCTTGGTCATGATATTTTGAATTAGATTAGGGTTTCTCTAAATTTTTATTTACACATATCCCACATTCACGGAGGAATATGAGTTTATAATATTATATTTTCACAAAGACCCCAAAATAATGAATTTCATTTGACTCTATGTAGTGATAGTCTTCATTCATATAATGCTTATCCTAAGGGTATAAATGGAACCACTAATAACGAAGGACGAATACCCCGTTCCATTGATTTGGTGATGCCTATATTGAAACATCTTGGTCATGACATTGTGAATTAGTTTAGGGTATCTCTTAAATTGCATATCCACATCTTCCACATTCGCGAAGGGACCTAAGTTAAAAAATTAAAAACTGAATCCGTACTTAGAAAAATAGAGAACCGTGGAGGTCAAATAGATTCAAAACGTCTGGAAGGGACTTTCTTTTCCATCCTCAGTAAAATTTATAATCCTCAACAAATGAATATATAACAGGCATAATCCCACAGGGACTTCTCCTAGTCAACATCTAATAAATAACCTATGCCTACTTATAAATAACCATCTATTATTTACTCTAGACCAGGTCTTAGCGTTTTCTAAAATTTGATGGACGCCATTTTATTATATTTAATTTTCCTAAAAACCCTAGAATAAGGAATTTCATTTGATTCTATGTAGTGATAGTCATCGTTTAGATAGCGCTTATCCTAAGGTTATAAATGGAACTACTAGTATGAAGGACGAATACCCCTTTCCATTGATCCGGTCATGCCTAAATTGAAACAGCTTGGTCAGGACATTGTGAAATAGAATAGGGTATTTCCTAACTTGCATATCCACATCTCCCACATTCGCGGAGGGACCTAAGATAAAAAATTAAAAACTTGGCCCGTACTTAGAAAAATTGAGAACCGTGGAGGTAAAAATGATTCAAAACATCCGAAAGGGATTTAATTTTCCATTCGCAATCAAAATTATAATCCTCAAAAAATGAATATATAACACGCATGATCCCTTGGAGACTTCTCCCAGTCAACATCTACCAGATAAACTCTGCCTAATTATAAGCAACCAGCTATAGTTTACTCTAGGCCACGTACTAGCACTTTCTAAAATTTGAAGGAAGCAATTTTATTATATTTTATTTTCATAAAAAATCTAGATTAAGAAATTTCATTTGATTCTATGTGGTCATCGTTTTGATAACACTTATACTAAGGGTATAAATGGAAATATTAATACAAATGACGGACAAATACCCCATTCCATTCAACCGGCCATGCCTAAATCGAAGCATCTTGGTCATGACATTGTGAAGTAGATTAGGGTATTTCTAAATTTTCATTTCCACATCTCCCACATTCGCGGACAGACCCAAGTTCAAAATTAAACACTTTACGGTACTTAGAAAAAGCGAGAACCGTGGAGGTAAAATCGATTCGAAACACCCCGGAAGGGACCTGATTTGCCATCCTCACTCAAACTTATAACGCTCGACAAATGGATATATAATAGACATGATCCCATGAAGACTTTTCCCTGTCAACATCTACAAAATAACCTCTGCCTACTTATAAGCAACCATCTATAATTTACTCTAGACCACTATAAAATTTGAAGGAAAAGATTTTATTATATTTTATTTTCATAAAAAATACTAGAGTAAGACATTTCATTTGATTCTATGTGGTGGAAATCATCGTTCCGATAATGCTTATACTAAGGGTATAAATGGAAATACTAATACAAATGACGGATGAACACCCAGTTCCATTCAATCTTTCATGCCTAAATCAAAACACCTTTCTCATGACATTGTGAAGTAAATTAGGGTATCTCTAAATTTGCATTTCCACATCTCCAACTTTCACAGAAGGACCTAAGTTTAAAAATTAAAAACTTGACTCGTACTTAGAAAAATCGAGAACTGTGGAGGTAAAAGAGATTCCAAACGTCCGAAAGAGACTTAATTTTCCATCCTCAGTCAAACTAATAATTCTTGACAAATGAATATATAACAGGCATGATCCTATGGATATTTCTCCCAGTTAACATCAACCAAATAACCTTTGTCTACTTATAAGTAAAATTTACTCTAAACCACGTACTAACGCTTTCTAAAATTTGATGGATGTGATTTTATTATATTTTATTTTCATACAAACCCTAGAATAAGGAATTTCATTTGATTCTATGTTGTGGAAATCATCGTTCCGATAACGCTTATCCTGAGGGAACCTAAGTTAAAAATTAAAAACTTGACCCGTACTTAGAAAAATTGAGAACCGTGGAGGTAAAATCAATTTGTAACGTCCCGGAAGGGACCTAATTTTCCTTCCTCAGTAAAACTTATAATCCTTGACAAAACAATATATAACAGACATGATCCCATGGAGAATTATCCCTGTCTACATCTACCAAATAACCTCTATTTACATATAAGTAACCATCTATAATTCAGTCTAGACCACGTACTAGCGCTTTCTAAAATTTGATGGACCCAAGTTTATTGTAATTTATTTTCATAAAAGCCCTAGAATAAGGAATTTCATTTGATTCTATGTGGTGGAAATCATCGTTCCGATAATGCTTATCCTAAGGGTATAAATTGAACTACTAATACAAATGATGATTGAATACACAGTTCCATTGATCCGGTCATGCCTAAATCAAAATATCTTGGTAATTAAATTTTGAATTAGATTAGGGTATATAAAAATTTTCATTTCCACATCTCCCTCATTTGTGGAGGGACCTAAGTTAAAAAATTAAAAACTTGACCCGTACTTAGAAAAATTGAGAACCGTGGGCGTAAAATCAATTCAAAACATCTGGAAAGGACTTAATTTTCCATCCTCTGTCAAACTTATAATCCTCGACAAAGGAATATATAACAGGCACAATCCCTTGGAGACTTCTCCCAGTCAACATCTACCAAATAACCTCTGCCCACTTATAAGTAACCATCTATAATTTACTTTAGACCACGTACTAGTGCTTTCTAAAATTTGATGGAAGTGATTTTATTATATTTTATTTTCATAAATTCCCTAGAATAAGAAATTTCATTAGAATCTATGGGGAATTCTTCGTTATGATAACGCTTATCCTAAGGGTATAAATGGAACTACTAATATAAATGAAGGAATAATACCCAGTTTCATTGACACGGTCATGCCTAAATTGAAAAATATTGGTCATGGCATTTTGAATTAGATTAGGGTATCTCTAAATTTTCATTTCCAAATCACCAACATTCGCAGAGTTACATAAGTTAAAAAATTAAAAACTTGACCCGTACTTAGAAAAACCAAGAACCGTGGAGGTAAAATCGATTCAAAATGTCCGGATGGGACATAATTTGCCATCCTCGGCCAAATTTACAATTCTTGACAAATGAATATGTAATAAGCATGATCCCATGGAGATTTCTCCAAGTTAACATCTAACAAATAAACTTTGCCTACTTATAAGTAACCATCTACAGTTTACCCTAGACCATGTATTAGCACTTTCTAAAATTTGACGGATGAAATTTTATTATATTTTCTTTTCGTACAAACCCTATAATAAGGTATTTCATTTGATTCTACGTGGTGGAAATCATCGTTCCGATAACGCTAATCTTAATGGTATAAATGGAACTACTAATACAAATGATGGATGAATATCCAGTTCCATTGATCTGACCATGCCTAAATTGAAAGCATCTTGGTCATGACTATTTGAATTAGATTAGGGTATATCTAAATTTGCATTTCCACATATCCCACATTTTTGGAGGGACCTAATTTAAAAAATAAAAAACATGACCCGTACTTAGAAAAATTGAGAACCGTGGAGGTAAAATTGATTCAAAATGTCCCAGAAGGGACCTAATTTACTATCTTCAGTCAAACTTATAATCCTCGACAAATGAACATATAATAGGCATGATCCCATGGAGATTTCTCCCAGTGAACATCCTCCAAATAGCCTCTGCCCACTTATAAGTAACCATATATAATTTACTCTAGACCACGTACTGGCACTTTCTAAAATTTGATGGACGCAATTTTAAAATATTTTATTTTCATAAAAACCCTAGAATAAGGAATTTTATTTGATTCTTTGTGGTGGAAATCATCGTTCTGATTACGCTTATCCTAAGGGTATAAATGGAACTACAAATAAAAATGACACATGAATATCTAATTTCATTGATCTGGTCATGCCTAAATCGTAACATCTTGGTAATGACATTGTGAATTAGATTAGGGTAAATCTAAATTTGCATTTCCACATCTCCCACATTAGCGGGGGGAACTAAGTCCAAAAATTTAAAACTTGACCCTTACTTCAAAAAATTTGTGAGCTAGTTAGAGATCAAGTCGAGATTGAGAGCATCCCGGGGGCTAGGTTCTTGAATTTCGTGCAACTTGGTGAGGGTTTACAGATCCCTTCATTCAGTCAAAGATTTTAATTACGCAATCCAGAGTCTTCGTAAGGAGATTCATATCAGTATTTGATCATACACAGAATTAAATCTGTAAAGTTTATGAGAGCAACAAAAAAGGTTCGGTAGAAAAACTGCACACAACACTAAATTCTTAGGAGTAGGATCGCTAGTCAATCGCCGCAATAACAGTTTGGTAGGCAGTTCCAAAAATTCAATGATCGAAGAAGAAGGAAGGGAGGAATTGATCGAAGAAGAAGGAATTAATAGATCAAAGAAGTAGGAATGTTCGAAGAAGAGGATGAAGGAAGTTTGTAGATCAAAGAAAAAGTAATTGATCAATCGAAGAAGGAAGAATGTTTGAAGAAGAAGAAGAAGAAGAAGGAAGTTTGCAGATAGAAGAAGAAGGAATTGATCCATCGAAGAAGGAAGAATGTTTGAAGAAGAAGAAAGAAACTATCTCTTGGAGAAATGGCTTCCATGAATATCAACAAGATGAAGAACAAGTCAACTGGTCAAACCTTTGGCCTAATACCCATAAAGGCAATCAAGATTTGCCTAAATTTTGAGACAGCCCATGATCCCCAAAATATTCTTAGATGCCAGGCCAATGAAGATAATTCAACCAAAACTCCCAACGAGAGCGTTGTACATTTCTGTAACTAATGATGGGGCTGACAGCCACCCTCGCACTAGCAAAAACTACCATCGTTGAGTTTCAAGCTGGCTTGTGGGTTGTCTTGTGGTTTAGCAAGTTTTGTGTGTGTCTTGTCATTCTTACTATGTTTCTCCATTTCTAAATTCCTTTATGTATTTAGCAATGTTTAACTTTATTATCAAATATTGTTCGCGTGATCTAAAAATGTATGGCAATCTTATATTTGATTATAATCTGATCAAATTCATGTCTATGTATTATTAAGAAATACCATAATAATTGACCATTCCAGATCAGCCGCAATAACAGTGAATTCACATTTAAAACCACAAAAGAAGGTTAGAAATAAGAATAATTTAAGTGTTGGTATGCCTTGAATACTGTAATAGCCGCTTCTGCGACCCTGGCCTGGGGGTCCGGGGGCGGCAGACACCCCCGGCCGAATGGGGGTCTCGCTGGACTGCTGTTGATTTGGATCGAATTGCATTTTGGCCAAGTTTGTTAGGGTTTAGTGGAGACAGCATATAAAGTGTCTCTCTTCTCTCTGTGAACAATAATTCTGTTCTGCACTTAGATAGGTAGAAATCTGGCCAATTTCTTGGCGTCTGTAACTTGCTACCTACTATAGTGAATCCGTCTCCCGTGGATGTAGCCAAAATTGGTGAACCACGTAAATCTCGTGTCTTGTTATTTTCGTTCATATTTTCTGTTCTTTCTCCATTCCGTACAAAAAACTGGTATCAGAGCTAGGTTTTTTTTTTCGGTGAGATCCGTAGTGGGTGTATCAGATTCTGGGCTCATCAGATCGGGGTTGATCGGGGAGAAAGATGTCTGGGTTGAACGTGAAGATCAACAAGTTTACTGGGAGAAATAGTTTCAGTTTATGGTATATCAAGATGCGAGCTTTGCTGAAACAGCAAGGTTTGTGGACTCCGCTGACGAAGGATTTCGCGAGCAGTTCTGGCGATGTGGTGGGTTTGGAAGAAAAGGCACACTCGACGATTATGCTGTGTCTCGCTGACGAAATCATCACTGAGGTCTCAGACCAGGAGACTGCTGCACAACTGTGGCTGAAGTTGGAGAGTTTGTATATGATGAAATCTCTAGCCAACAAGCTGCTTCTGAAACAACGCCTCTTCGGTCTCCGAATGCAGGAAGGTACGCAACTCAGAGATCATCTAGAGCAATTGAATACTTTGTTATTAGAATTGAGAAATATAGATGTGAAAATTGATGATGAAGATGCTGCTTTGATTTTGCTAGTGTCTTTACCGCTTTCGTATGAGAATTTTGTTCAGTCATTTATTGTTGGTAAAGATTCTGTGTCTCTGGAGGAAGTTAGATCCTCTCTCCATAGTAGAGAGTTGCGACATAAGGCAAACAGTACAGGTACAGAAAGTCAGGCCTCTGGCTTATTTGCTAGTGGCGGAGACACAAAGGGCAAGGGAACCGGTGGTAAGAAGAAGGACAAGATGTCATCTTCAAAGGGTCCCAAGGAAAATGATGTTTGTAACTACTGTAAGGAGAAGGGGCATTGGAAAAAGGAGTGTCCGAAGAAGGCTTGTAAATCTGGGAGTACATCTGGTATTACTGCTATGGCTGAAGGGGATTTCAGTTCTGAAGATGATTTTGCTCTAGCTGCTACTGGGCAAAATAATCATCCTAATGCGTGGTTTCTTGATTCTGGGGCATCTTACCATATATGCCCAAGGAGAGATTATTTCTCAACTAATGAGCAAGCAGAGGGCATCATTACTACGGCAAATGGTGTTGCGTGCAAGGTAGTTGGGATTGGTTCAATCAAGATCAGGACGCATGATGGTAGTTTCTGTACTCTGAACGATGTCAGGCATGTTCCATCGATGACAAAGAATCTGATATCTCTTCCTACGTTGGATAGAAATGGTTTCGTCTACTCAGGGAGTGATGGAGTTCTGTGTGTCTGCAAAGGTTCTAGGCTAGCTCTGAAAGGTGTTCTGCATGGTACTTTGTATTTTCTACAAGGTTCCACGGTTATTGATTCTGTTAATGTTGCATCTTCGGAGGTTCACCAGGATGATATGACCAAGTTATGGCATATGAGGCTTGGTCACATGGGTGAAAAAGGGATGCAGATTCTGTCGAAGAATGATCTTCTTGGTGGCCACAAGGTCAAGAGCTTGGAATTCTGTGAGCATTGTGTTTTTGGGAAGCATCACCGCAGCAAGTTTCCTAAGGCGATTCATAGAACAAAGGGTACATTGGATTACATCCATTCTGATTGTTGGGGACCTTCCCGAGTTGAGTCACTGGGAGATCACAGGTACTTTGTTTCTCTGATTGATGATTACTCAAGGATGACTTGGGTTATCATGATGAAACATAAGAGTGAAGCTTTCTCGAAGTTCAAGGAGTGGAAAGCTTTGGTGGAGAATCAGACCGGGAAGAAGATCAAGAGGCTTCAAACTGATAATGGGCTGGAATTCTGCTCGTCTGAGTTTGATCAGTTTTGTAGGGATGGAGGGATTGCTCGTCATCATACAGTCAGGAATACGCCACAGCAGAATGGCGTAGCTGAGCGGATGAATCAGACATTGCTGGCGAGAGCGAGGTGCATGCTCTCTAATGCTGGTTTGGAAAGGAGATTCTGGGCAAAGGCGGTGAGTACAGCTTGTTACTTGATCAACCGCGGGCCTCACACGGGTATAGAGTGCAAAATACCTATGGAGTTGTGGTCAGGTAAAGTTGTTGATTACTCTAAGTTAAAAGTTTTTGGTTGTACATCTTATTATCATGTTAGTGATGGTAAGTTAGAGCCCCGAGCCAAGAAGGGCGTCTTTGTGGGTTATGGAGATGGAGTTAAAGGCTCCAGGATATGGTCTCCATCTGAGAAGAGGGTTATTCTGAGCAGGGACGTTGTCTTTGATGAAAATTCTTTGCTTAGATCTATGGTGAAGCCCACAGTTGTGCCAGAAACTAGTGGAGTTGATAAACAGGTGGAGTTTGAAGTCACTCAAGGTGAAAATAGATTGGAAAAATTTGAGGTGGATCAAGAGCCACAGACAGAATCCGAAATACCAGAATCTCCACCACCAGATCCTCAACCATCAGGAGCTATAGTCCACAGTTTAGCTCGGCACCGACCCACAAGGGTTGGAGTTGGGGCGTCCAAGTGATATGGGTTTGAGGATATGGTGGGTTATATACTACAGGTTGCTGAGGAGGTGGATACTCATGAGCCATCCACCTACAGAGAAGCTGTTTCAGGTACTGATGCTGATAAATGGTTTGTAGCAATGGGAGATGAGATGGAGTCCCTCCAGACGAATCAGACATGGGATTTGGTTCAACAGCCTCAAGGGAGAAAGGTTATCACTTGCAAATGGGTTTTCAAGAAAAAGGAAGGGGTATCACCTACAGAGGGAGTCAAGTACTAGGCTAGAGGTTTCAGTCAGAGAGAGGGAGTAGATTACAATGAGATTTTCTCACCGGTGGTCAGGCACACTTCCATCAGGGTGTTGCTAGTTATAGTGACACATCAGGATTTGGAACTTGAACAACTTGATGTGAAGACCGCTTTTCTACATGGAGAGTTGGTGGAAGAGATATACATGACTCAGCCAGATGGTTTCCAAGTTCCTAGCAAGGAAAAATATGTTTGCAAGTTGAAGAAGTCCTTATATGGGCTTAAGCAGTCTCCGAGGCAGTGGTACAAGAGATTTGACAGCTACATGCTTGAGTTGGGCTACACAAGGAGTTCATATGATTGTTGTGTCTACTACAGCAAGTTGAGAGATGAGTCATTCATTTATCTGGTGCTTTATGTAGATGACATATTGATAGCCTCAAAGAGTAAGCATGAGGTTCAGAAGTTGAAAGGACTTCTTAGTGCTGAGTTTGAGATGAAGGATCTGGGTGCTGAAGGATCTAGGTGCAGCTCGGAAGATACTAGGAATGGAGATTCTTAGGGATCGAAGTCAGCGGAAGCTTTTCTTGTCACAGAAAGGCTACATTCAGAAAGTGTTGGCTAGGTTTGGCATGTCTACAGCCAAGCCTATAGACACTCCTAGTGCTGCAAATATTCATCTCACCACCATGTTTGCTCCTCAGTCAGACGAGGAGAAGGAGTATATGTCTCGGGTTCCTTATGCCAGCGTGGTGGGGAGTTTGATGTATGCTATGGTTTGCACGAGGCCAGATTTAGCACAGGCAGTCAGTGTTGTGAGCAGGTTCATGGGGCAACCGGGATAGGAACATTGGCAAGCTGTGAAGAGGATCTTCAGGTATCTTAGAGGTACATCTGATGTGGGTCTCATTTATGGAGGTGATACCGAGTGCTTAGTTACAGGCTACTCTGATTCTGATTATGCTGGTGATGTTGACACGAGGAGATCGATGAATGGTTATGTATTCTCTTTGGGAGGTTTTGTGGTTAGCTGGAGGGCGACTTTGCAATCTACAGTGACATTGTCTACTACGGAAGCAGAGTACATGGCTCTGACAGAGGCTGCAAAGGAGGGAATATGGCTGAAAGGGCTGGTTAGTGATCTTGGTCTACATCATGATCAGGCTACTGTGATAGCTTGAGTGCAATCTGCCTAGCCAAGGATCAGGTCCATCATGAGAGGACCAAGCATATTGATGTTAGATATCATTTCCTGAGGAGTGAGAGGAGAATCAGGGTGAAGAAAGTGGGAACTGCTGATAACCCCACTGATATGTTCACCAAACCTGTTCCACATAGCAAGTTTCAACATTGTTTGGACTTACTGAACATCAGAGCTGATTAGGTGCTCTATGGTCAGTCCCGGGAGTGGAGGGCGAAGTCTACTCATCTAGCACTGTAATGGTGCATCTGGAGTTTTCTACTTTGAGGATTCAAGTCAAGGTGGAGATTTGTTGGTATGCCTTGAATACTGTAATAGCCGCTTCTGCGACCCTGGCCTGGGGGTCCGGGGGGCGGCAGACGCCCCCGGTCGAACGGGGGTCTCGCTGCCCGGTTAGCGAGTCCGACGGTATAGCTTGTCTCTTCATTGGATTGCTGTTGATTTGGACCGAATTGCATTTTGGCCCAGTTTGTTAGGGTTTAGTGGAGACAGCATATAAAGTGTCTCTCTTCTCTCTGTAAACAATAATTCTGTTCTGCACTTAGATATGTAGAAATCTGGCCAATTTCTTGGCGTCTGTAACTTGCTACCTACTATAGTGAATCCGTCTCCCGTGGATGTAGCCAAAATTGGTGAACCACGTAAATCCTGTGTCTTGTTATTTTCGTTCATATTTTCTGTTCTTTCTCTATTCCGCACAACATTAAGTACTTGGGATGCAAAATTATTTTTGTTGCAAAAATTAATAGAGTAAAGTAATCATGCAATTTATCACCGGTGTAAGATTAATGAACTTCTATCATAAAACCAACTTAATTATGTCGAGGTGACCCATGGTCATATACTAAACAAATAGTTTGTCAATCACCAATGTGGGACTCTCAAACAACGAGGATGTTAATGCAACATTAACAAAATTAGATTGTCATGGTTGTTGAGTAGTTTCTGGACAAATTACTGTTCTATCTTCACACTCTAATACTCATTTCCATTCTTTGCATGAACTTATTCTGCCCAAGTAATTAAAGATATATCTGTTTTAATTACGAATCCAACTATCCACAAACTACCCAACCATCCTAATAAATGAATCTGAGATCATTATAAATTTGACCTTAATTTTACCTTATACTTCAATCGTGAAACATTTTGCAATGAAATGAAGTAGTCCAAACAAATACATATAAAGAATGAGATAAAAAAGAATGCATTCATAGAATTAACCTAAACAAATCTTACATTTTTAGAAAATTTCACAGCTTAGTTATAAAAGCGAGAAAAAAAAATACGAAGTTTGCTCATGTACCGGCGCATCACCACATAAATTTTGCATAATTTTATGGTACATGGTTCTAATTAATTACTTTTACTTCCCTTTATGTGAACATAAGCTAAATCATACTCTTTCTAAAGTGAAATTAATTTAGTTCCATTAAGAATGTTGATTTAAGTAAATACTTTGTTAATGGAAGAAACATGCTGTTAGTAATACCAATCCCACGAGATATCTATTAGTCCGAAAAGATGGATAACAAAGACAACGTAAAGAAAATAAAGGAAATAATGGACACAAGAATTTACGTGGTTCGATCAAGTTGACCTACATCCACGGCCGGAGGGGACCGGAAGCTTCATTATATGTGGAGAAAGTATTACAAGGCTTTGCCTACCACCCATGAAGGAATTATGTGGCAAAATATAAATATGAGGGCTTTGGTTTCTACAACTACAAAGGATAATTAAAGGGAGAAGAAAGCAAGTAGCAAATGAATGCTAAGTTTGAGGTGTGTTTGAACTACTAAGTTCATCCCCTATTTATACTACTCCAAGTTCACCAATGGGCAAGAGCTCTCAAACAAAACTTATCCCAATATCCCAAGAAATCCTCCTTCTTGTTTCAAGCATGGGTTGCAAACATTACTTCCAAATGGTTCTTTTAAAAAAAATCATGATAGTTGAACCCCAATAGTCAAAGAAATAATGCTTCAACATACTAAGCATGTGATGAGAATAGTGTTGCAATTTAATGTTTTGAATGATTGTCTTTGCTATCCTCCAAAGAAGTGAATGTTCATGGACAATTGGGTGAAGACCACATTTCTTCACACATGTATTAAAAAAAAAGATGGAACTAGACCCAAAGTGAAGGGATGTGCATGATCTTGAATCAAAGGGTTCATAGTTCTGGCTAGCAGTGATATATGTTCTCTAGCAGTGACATGAATGACAGCAGTTTCCCAAGTTTCATCCAACTAAATTATGTCCGTAATGTTGGACATATATTGATTATATCATGCAAAAAATTAAACAACAAAGTTGAACGAGCAATTAACATATGTAAGAATAATAAACTTTTATTAATTATTCAAGCATACAATCGAAACGCTTAAATTACAAATAATCAAAGCATAAATCACGTTTCAAGTAATGATGGAGTCACGAGTAACACTCGCTGCCCTTGAAACGAATGAGTCCCGTCCTGGACATCGTTCCCTAGGATAAAACCATCGAAAGTAACAATTAACACTAAGAGTTACCTCGGATTCACGCAAGGCCCGAAGGACTATCACCTTGACAGAGCACCAAATGGAAACTTCGAGAAAGACAGAAGACTCAAGTTTAGAATATGGATGGACTTGAGAAATGGTGTGTCTTTTCTGACCGACTTAGAGGCTCTATTTATACTACTCTAAGATACCCTAATCATGGAAACATGATTTTCTGATTTTCTGTAATTAGAGAAGAATATTCTCCAATCACCAACTCACCAAATCCGAGACATTCCATGAATACTCGAATCAAATCTGCTGGAAAAGGAAGAAATATTTGTACAAATATTATTCATCATATTAAACATGGTAAACTGCATATTTATTTAAGACAAGATATCTCACAAAATATGGAAGTATTTTGTTCTTATCTCTTAAGAATTACACACAAGAAATTCCATATATACTATGCGGTTGGGCCTTCCAGAGACTTCCATGCGGTCCATACTCATTTTGGACAGTCCAGAGCAAAACTAATTTGGGTCAATTTCCGCCTAATTGTTTCTCTTTCAAGAGTGACTTTTCAAACATCCATATCTCATTCACCCTTGATCCGTTTTGAGAGTTTAAATAGTCAATTTTATAGTACTCGCGGAGGAGAACTCAAAAATGACATCCACCGACCCAAAATCCATTTGGGTCTAACTCAAACGAAGCCCAAAAAGTTGACAAATTTCAACCTTTTAACCATCATTTTTCCAACACGTAATATGATGATTCTTAATTAAGGAAAATGTATCATAAATTTGATGAATACCACATTTGAGTTAGAAATCTGCATTCATTGGGAAATTAGAAATGGGAATTTTTATGTAGCGTAAGGATATATAGTGACAATACTGTCTATGGAAAGTCAAAAGAGATGTTCTGAAGTTTTTCATGATTTTAAGGGATTAAGTTTAATTGCAACCAGCAGAGCCACATTATAACTTGGGGTTAATTAGTATACTAAATTTTTATATTCATTTTTGCACCCCCTTACAATTTCTCTTGCATTATATAAGTGTACCCCCCTGCAGTATCTGATGTGTTGATTTTAAAGTACTTGTATTAATGATTAATGCTATTTCTAATTGAAGAATAACTTTGATTTAATTAACATACTGATTGTGTTGAATGTTTATTTTAACCTGCATTTCATGTGCTGATTGAAATAGATGGTTATAATTTACTGATTAGTAGCATTTTAACCAAAATAATTGAATGCAAGTTTCTTTTAGATTCGAGAAGGTCTCCTGAACGACTGTCCTTTTTTGAAGTTATGAAGTAATCATTGTACTTTTTAACTTAAACATTGTACTTTTAGTTTAAATAATGTTTTTTTCAACTTAAATATCTTACCTTTGATACAACATTTCTTGGATTTTAACATTCAAACACGTCTTATTAGATAGTAACTCATAATGTACAATATTCAAAATAAAATTTACGAAGACTTAAAAATTACAGTGGTTGTTCCATAAGTTTAAATGACCGCCTTTCCTAAAACATAACTTTCGAATTCTGTTCATAATTTATGTTTTTCTGGATTTCTCATGAATATACATACTAGCTACAACACAAAAGCCCTATTAGGATGTCAAAAAGTGTCTCAATAGTCTCTATTGGGACTCTTCCATTCATAGGATGCTTTATAGAAGCGTCTTATAAACGTCCCGTTATCACGTATCCCTATAGATTCTTGGTCTCTGTATAGATCCTTGGTCTTTGTATTAAGTGACTCTATAGACAAGATATATTGTTGTTTTTATGCGTTTATTAAATTCTATTGGGTCTGTCTAATGTGACCATATTTAAAATATATTGGGATACTCTAAAGTGTCCCTAAACACAGCATATTGTGACACTTCAAAGTGTTCCCAAATACAACATATTAGAACACTTTAAAGTAACCCTAATCATCATAATGGGAACCTGGTTGCTCCTTCCTATAGGCAACATCTGAGGGACATAAAATGGAAAACGCTAACCTGAGCCAATATCTCTATACCTTTCAAATATCTAAATTTGTTTTATTGTGGCTTAAATTGCTATAATTTCATCCAGTTTCTGTTGTGCCTAAAAAAACTGTTATTAGCATTACAATTAGGTATTCATGTTAATTAACAGGGAAGATGACCGTAAGACATACATGAAACTAAGAAGACATAGTGTACAACAATATTGAACTATTTTTAGGCATAGTAATTACTTTCAGCTAGCTGCAGTAAATACATCCCAAATCCGATGATATAGCTTCTAATGTTCCCACTTGATTTTTTATATTACAAGCCCAATCCAGATTCCTCATCAGAAGAGCCAAAAATAATAAACGGGAAAAATCAAACATAAAGAAACGGAACTCATCAAATGAAGCATGTACCAAACAGATCAGAGTGTCTCCAAGAGTTGGTTAAGATGGAACACAATAACTAGCCCAAAACACTGAATTGCCTAAATGGGTTTCCTTATTAAATATATTTTCTAATTCTTCCGCCGGTAAGGAAAAGAAATTATAAAATCAGTCAGCTAAATTTTCTTCATCAACCTAAAATTTGAGTTTAGGAGGGCGGTATCGTTTGAGTTGCTATAGTTCATCAATATTATTTAAAACCAGTACCATTACATATAGAAAATTTGACTCCACATTTTGACAAACAAATTGAAAATTGGACATATGCTGTCGAAACCTTATATTTTGAATGGTTGTTAAGTAAAGATAAACATACGCCATTTTAAGAAAATATCCAAGAGTCTTATCATATTCAGTCGAGCGAAATCGGGTTCTAACGAATTCTGAAGGTCAATTGTGTGGTTCATTTTTTTTTCCAGTTTCATAGATTAGATCAAGTTTTAGTATCTCATTCAACACTTTCCACCCTGAAAACTCATATTCATCAAAAAGAGATAAGTTACAGAGTTTTTTGGACATTGGAAAAATATATAAATATATCAAATACAGAGTTAAAAGGGAAAATAAAGGGAAAAATTAAATACATGGAGACATTTTTAACGGTTGAGGTAATATTTTGATTTACAATGAATGTGTATAAAAGAATAACAAGGTTAATATTAATTAGACCAAATATAATAAAATTAGACCTAAATTATATAGTAAAGCATACTATCATAGTAAATTGTTTCTCATATTTTGATCATATATATATATATATATATATATATATATATATATATATATTACGCAAGGAAATAAAAATATGGAAAACATATTATGAGTAATTTGTCCTTTTAATTGTCAAAGTTAAAGCACTCGTTTGATAAATTAAATTATAACTTGAGTTATTCTTTAAACCATTTCTTTTGCATTTGTTTTTTAAGAATATTGATATTTCCACTCACAATCTCATTTTGTAGCCGTCCCTCCTATAAATAAATAAATTTCCTCACTGCTTCCCCGACCCCTTAAGGTTCTTTCTCTTCTGCTTCCCCTCCCATATTTCTTCGATACCAATGGCTTCCAAGAAGCAGCCAAAGGCCCCTGAAGAAACCCCCGACACCACTCACACTGAAAAAAATCAGAAATATCGTTATTACCTTCGGTAAGCTGTGGTGCGAGTGTGATGGAAACTACCCTTCCGACCCTGTAGAGAGCAAAAGGCAACATGAATAGTGATGATGAGGATGAGAGCCAGCCGCGAAGAATCACCAGAAGCAGCAGGCACCGCAACAAGAAATAACCTTGAGTTTATTTAATTGTCATCATCGGGATGCCCTTGTGAAGAAAATAAGGGTAATGATCTATCTTTATTTTATGACCTCAAGGTCCATTATACAGTAGTCCATTATATTTTATGACCTCAAGGTCCCTGGTGGTGCCGCGATCTGGACATGTGACTCCGGCGGTAGTGGAAGTGATGCCGGCGGTGAGGTGGTGGTGCCGCCGGGATCTACGGAAGAGGGTAATGTATGGGTTGCTACATACGGAAACTGGTCTTCAAAAAAATCAGCATCCCGACTGTTAAAGATGACGCGTGATTCCAGGTAAAAAAGGCGATAGCCTCTCTTTACACCAGGATAACCAATAAACAAACATCACCGACTTGGTGCAAACTTGTCGCGGTGTCTGGGAACGTGAGCAGTAAAACACAAGCATCCAAATACCTTTAAAGATGAGTAATTTGGAGCATGTCCATATAGCATCTCAAAAGAAGTGCTACCATTGAGATGTTTCGTCGGTGTCCGGTTAATCAGATAAGCAACAGTAAGAACACATTCTCCCCAAAACTCAATCGAAATACTGGCTTGAAACCGTCAGGCACGTGCTACGTTGAGTAAATGACGATGCTTTCACTCAACTCTACTATTCAGTTGTGGTGTATCAACCATAGAAGTCTCAAAAATGATCCTAGATGCAGCAAAATGAGATCTCAAAGGCAAAAATTCAGTCCCATTGTCAGCCCGGACACACAGTATAGTTCGGCCCCATTGATTCTTGACCAGAGCACAAAATTCCAAAAATCTAGAAGCTACCTCTGACTTAGCCACTAAGAAATGAACCCAAACAGCTCGGGAATAATCATCAGCTTTTGTAAAAAAATAAAATGCACCACTAGAAGATGGTGTTCTATAAGGACCCCAAACATCACAATGTACTAATTCAAATAATGCAGTAGCATTTGTAGAACTCAATGGAAAACTTTGTTTAGTCTGTTTTGCTCTATAACATACAGAGCAAGGTATAGTAGTATTGTTTGTGATAAAATCAAGTGTACGAATAGAAGACAACACCATAGATGATAGATGACCAAAACGTTGATGCCATAAATCAAATGAAGAAACCGAAGCAACTGTCGGAATAGACTGCAGGATATGAGGATGAACGCGAGTATCCAACAGACGAAGCCAATAAACCCCCCCTTGCTGTTCACCCACGCCAATCACAGTCCTCGTACTGGTTTTCTGTAAAATGCAATAATTTTCAGTAAATAAAGCTAAACATTTTAAGGCAGATAACAATCTATAGCATGATAATAAATTGCATCGCAAAGTAGGTATGTAGAACACATGAGTGACTGTGACATCACCAAAACAAATAGAACCATATTGTGTGGCAGACGACACAGTATCATCAGGCAGTATGACGTTCACAAAGTTGGTAGCAGCAATAATATCAGTAAGAAAACCCTTATCACCAGTCATGTGATAAGAGGCTCCCGAATCAAGAATTCAGGTAAAGTAGACTTACCTGACCCATTGTCAGATAACGAATCAAACTGATTAAATAAATGTATGGTCGTACTCCATTGGTCGTCAGACAAAGCAGGACCGACATAAGATCGGGTAGGGGCACCAGAGGAGGCGGCCGCCACAAACCCTTGCTGCGACGTCACTACACCGACAAAAATAGCCATAATACAATTTATTTTATTTAATAAAAAAATAAAAGAAATAAATTCCAATACGGGAGGACACTAAATTGCAAGCTGCAGAAAATCAGCAATCGACAATCGGCACGCGTCCCTGACTGGTGCGTGGAAACACGCGCTGTTGGAGGGAAGGCCGCGTGTGGCTCAACCACGCGTGACTTCACGCGCATGTGATGGCCGCATGCGTGAATCTCACACGCGACTTCCTTCCTGAGCGAAACGGCAATTGCAACGGCCGTCGGTCTGGAACGAGGCTCCCAAAACGGCAACCGGTGATATCGACGGACAGTGGTTGATGGCTAGCTCATCGGCCTGACAGAGATCGACGACTGGTGACAAATCTAGGCGGCGGAGAAAGAGGCGACGAGGTGGGGGGCATAGACCGATGGCGGAGACAAACTCGGCTTGTCGGAGACGTCGGCGAAGACAGAGGATGGCGCCACCGGATACGGAGGCGGCCACAAAGGATGGCGCCATCGAAGACGGAGGCGGCGGCGTCAATTGATGGCGGCGGCGAGAACACGGATTGGCGACAGATTTTTTTTATTTTTTTTAAACAACTCAGATCGGCAGCGCATCACGCACAGACGATGGCGGCAGTGTTTACGGGAAATTTAATATGGAAAATTTTAGGTTCTCAGGCTCAAGATTTTAGGCTCTAATACTATGAAGAAAATAAGGGTAATGATATGTCTTTATTTTATGACCTTAAGGCCCATTATATAATAGTACAAAATGCCTATATAAGCTAGGAAAAGGAAATATAATCTAATTACAATTACAAGTAATATTTTTATTCCTTAACACCTTGTGTTCTCTTCTAAATTACTTGTTTTTCATTTTTTTTTTGGTTTCAGATCTTGTACTGTAAAATAAAAACTGAAACCTTTATGCCCTTGCGATCCTTCTAAGTTTCTTCTTTTTTTGTATCAATTTTTCTGTTGCAGATCTTGTTCTGTGAAATAAATAATGTAACCTTTTTGCCTTCCAATTTTATGTCAAACTATAATGACATGGAGATGATTAAGGTATCAGTTGGCCGTCAAATATATTAAATTGCAAAAGGAAAATGGAATGAACAATAAAAATGATGAAATCTTCTCACAGAGCTCTACGAGTTTGCAACCTAAGTAAAATTAAAGCATGGATTCAAAAATCAGAATTAATTACTGTCATTAAAACCTAAAAAGCATCTTCTATCAGAAATTGATTGTCAACTTTGAATCTCTTTTTCTATTTCAGATCTTATTTGGTTAAAAAATATTTGCAACCCTTTTGGCTTCAGATTTTGTGTACAAAAATGATTCTGAAACTATTTATAAGCGTCTCCATAGACTGTCCGTATTAAAATTCCCAAGGGACAATAGAATGAAAGAGATTCAACCAAAGTGAAATTAAGCAAGCTGTATATACAGAGCTCTTCGCAAACTAAGTGAAATGCAAGCAAGAACTCAGAAAGCAGAAATTATTAGTGTAATTTTAAAATCGAAATTCATTGGAGAAGACCCTAAAACACATCTTCGATTTCAACCGATTGCCAGCTGGTTCTGGACAAGCATCATCCTCAGGATCCCATCTAGAAGCGAAACGGTTTTAAAATGAATTTGATCCCCACAGTATATGATGATTAATCTTTTGTAGAAAGAACATTGAGGCCCGAATAAAGAAAGGATCAACTGCTGGCTCACCTATCAGACCTACCATCTCGTATTTTTATCTTTTTGCAGGAAGCTCAAATCATCAACACAAGGCAAGACGGACTCATCTAGAAGCCTTCTCAGAATGGGATGTTCACATTCAAGGCAGCCTATGAAGCCATCTCTGGGAGAAGAAACAAGATCAGAATTCTCAAAAAGGTATGGCACACATACAAACCAAAAAAGATAAACATTGTTATATGGAAACTGTCAAATGCCATATTGCCTTTTGATGATAGTGGAGAGCTTTCTTTGAAGGTGCAGGATAAATCCAAGTTCGATGCAACTATTGTGGATTTGAAAAATGGCCACCTTTGTGGAGGATGCATTCAGTGAGGACGCATTTCATGGCCACATCTGAATGCATCCTCTCAAAAAATAATTTCCGCCATTTAGAGGACGCATTCAGCGAATGCATCCTCATTATATGCAATTTTTTATATTACCGTCAGTGATGAGGACGCATGCTCTGAATGCGTCATCTCGATTTTATATATTATTTTTTACCTGCATTTAGAGGACGCATTCAACGAATTCGTCCTTGATATAACAAATTAATTTTTGTTTTAATCCAGTGCTGCGAATCCTCAATTAATTTTTTTATAACCAAATGAATTTTTTTCCATTTTCATTATCTGAATGCGTCCTCAATTTAAAATAAATTTTTTAATCAGTCTTCTATTTGATTTTCCAATTTTTATTTTTTATATTTTCGTTGTCCCCACTAGCGCATCAGTAGACATATGATGATAAAACATGAACATCTCACTTACATGACTAAAGATAATGGAAAATTTTGATCGTGTGTATTGCAATTTTTTAAAATATTTTTGAATATAGAGTATGAATGCATTATTAAAAAATTTGGAAGTTACTACAATATTTGAATCATAATTTGGATAATTATTTTTTTTGGTTTGAATTTTACACCTTTTGCACTATTAACTAATATAAATAAACAAAAATGTAAATGGAGATGCATTTAAATTTTAGGAAATTAGAGATGAAAATGAAAACCAAATAAACATGAATTGATTCAGAGATACAATATTCGAAAAACACGTGTGAAACAGATAGGTACAAACGTAATGAAATGAATGCCCAACGATATGTAATGTAGTAATGACGCCTTCTGCAAAGCTTTCCAACCGTTCTACATGGAGGAGGATGCATGGTGCGGGATGTGCGCTGTGGAATAAACATCTGAGTAGAAACATGTACGTCGTCATGCAGAACTCTCTCTGTAAAATCCTCCTCCTTATCATCTCATGTGTCCTCATTCAAATCATATTGGACATGGGGAACACTACCTGTATCTAATGGAGCAGTAGACGACATGTACACATGACTAGCAGTGGGAGTAAGATATTGGTGAACATCGTTTCACTCACCAAAATAATCTGCAAACTCTATAGATTAGATTAGCACAGTAGTAAGCAGAGTCGATCCCACGAGGAACGGAGCAAAGACTATAATAAAATACCTACTAACATAAAACACTTTTGGTGTAGCCACCACGCCTTAATTTTCAGATTTATTATTTTTTTTAATTAAATCCATCTGTGATGGTTGGGGGTTTGACAGACCCCTACCCGTTTATTAATTAAAATAAAAGGTACAGAAAAAGAGGGGGACGTAATACCTTACCTCTGAGAGTTCATCTGATGATCTTTAAAAAACTATTGATTAACCTGATACTAACCTAAAGATCAACAGATACAACCGTGGAACAATAAGTACAATGTTTCCAACTAATAATGCAACTAACTAATATAAAATAATAATGCAACTAACAAATATAAAAATCTATAAAATATATGAATAAGGTAATCGGCTCGGAATAACTCACATTAGTTAAACATCGATCATAGGCGCAAAGATAAATCAATTCATATATATCTATCGGTTATAGGAAAGTAGGTACGCTTAACCTCCCCAATTCTTTCGTACTTTATCGACAATGAACCAATTATAATTAACTAATTGTTTCTCTTACCAAGATGCCCCGGGAAAGTATTTGCTGAACTACATACACACCTTGATAGCATTAAGAATGAAAAGAACCCGATATAGCAATTACCAAAGTAAAAGAAAATAGTAACGCACACTTAATTGTTCCCCATCTTGCTAGTACAGTCTTAGCTAGTTAGCTATTTTTCACAAGAACTTGCTACTTACTAACCATCTCCAATGATTACGTATTGGTGGAATTAGATAGCATTATCCCAATAATATTCAAGCTGGCTAGACTTAAACACATTAAGAATAAATTAAACCAAGAACAATGAAGAACACATAAGAATCAATTATAAAACAATTAGGCCTCACGATTCATAAACTAATGTTTGTTATTCCATGCCGATGTATAAATTAGCTACTCATGATAATTAAACTAAATAAATAATATAATATAATATTTAAACATAACTAACTACGTAATATAATAATAACAAAAATTAAACCAACCCGTGATAACGATGCAATTACGGTTGCGCAGTCCAATAATAATGATAATATTGAATCGGAAAGAACAATGGCATGCGCAGCCCTCCTCTGTAGCCTTAGAAACCAAACTGACTAATGTATATAATTAACTCCAAAACCAAAACCTAAACTGCTGCGTAAATAATGTATCAATGTCTCCGACGCCTTTTACGCCGGTGTATATATATACACACGTATTACGAGACTTAAACCCAATTACAATAAGATTCTTCTTCACCGGAATGGTATTTCTTTCCATTATTTCAAATACTTCGTACAGTACCTGATAAATTGTTGGGTGTATTTTTAGTTTTTTTGAATCAATAAATGAAATTGAAAGTTTTTGAGATTTTCGAAAATAAATCAAAATCTATTCCAACTCTAATTAACTAATTCTAAAATTAAGGAATTTCAATTGGAAGGAGATAATAAAATCCTTATCACTATGGGAAGTGAATATTTTTATTTCCTTCAAATCCACATCTCTTCAATAATTCACCTTTCACCCATAACTTCAGCAATTCTGCTTTTGTCTCTCTTCTTTCATCCCTGGAAAAATGTCTTATAAAATAAGAACATTTTCCATTGGAGCATATCGCCTCATTAAAAACCTTAACCTGGAAAACCCAGTGGGAAAAAACCGTTGGTTAAGGGAAAAAGATTACAATGTATAGCTCCATCTCAATTATTTGTAATCCATGAATTCCTGCACCAAAAACACCTAGAAGTGCAAATTATATATCAATAAAATCATAATAATCCCACAAAATATGAACACAATATAACACACATCAGATGTGTAGTGAATTCAGCTGTAGTAGTGTTATAGAGGGTCCACCGTATAATGGTCCGGCATTCGTTAGACTCGCGTGTGAGGGTCCGGCTTCTGATGAACCAATGTGTTCTATAGGGCCCTAAGCACGTGGTCGCCGACCACCCTTTTGACCAGGTGGAGCTGGACGGTAGCTTGTGATTTCATTATATCTCACACCAGGGGAAGGTTCCTCGCAGTGCACATATGGCTGATAAAACTGCAGTATAGAGGGCTCATGCACATAGTGTACAGTACGTGTGGCAACACTATATACCCTCCTGATAACGTCTGCGAAACATGGGGGACATTCGTCCAAATTAATATCTGACATAAGGCACAACTCGGACAATGCCTGCAAATACATAAATGAGATAAATATGTTAAATATTAAAAACTGAGGGAATCTGAAGTATGATTTTTTAATACTATTAGAAATTTAGGAAATACCATATACTCCATAGTAGCTCTATCTCCATGGAAACCCTCTATAACCATTTGGGGCCGTCCTGGCTGATAAATTAGGTCACTGTCCTGCAAAAATACCACTCCATGTATTCTCGACCGGGTGTATATGGATCCGCTAACCCAAGTGCCTTAGCTTGTTGCTCTACTCAATGTTACCATGCATCGAGATATCTTCTCATTTTAACATGCCAATCCATGTCTGACCTCTTCCGACGATTTCTAGTATGAAGCAGTTTGTGTTCATCCCTAGTGACCAACTGCGTGGGTATTGGCTGGATAAGGCCAAACTGCCTGATAATATGATGAACATGATAGTACTCCATGCCGTGCCAGGAAATGAGGTCAACACACAATAGTCAGTTGTTGCTACCAGTTGTACAATACTGTATAAGTTGTTGCATGACATCCTCAGTGTATGGCTTCCAAATAAACTGACATAACAGACAAGTGTTGTGGTTATGAGAGAAACTTTTTTTTCCCATTCGTTCAAAAAAAGGAAATCCAAATTTTATTATACTTGACGTCATAGAGAGATGTCAGCTGATCGCGGTACACTTTCAGTACATGCATAGGTGATTGTGATAAATCGTACCAGGATCTCCACTTGTGGGGAACAGAATGAATAATATTAGTTATTCCTAGTAATTTCAAAGGTTTAAAAATTATGCCATTACTAATTGAATACGAACCTAGACCCAATAGCACTCATGGTGACGGTCACTAGAAGTCGTTCGATAGGATGGAAGGTTGGTATTCGCTCCCTTGCCCATAGCTGACAATAAATAAATTAAAATATAATATAATGTAAGAGGTCATTATGGATAATGTGTACAACTAACAAGTTTAACCAACAATGTTACTTGTAGTAAGACCAGTGGCCTCGATATGGATTTGACTTGTGGGATTGCAGCATCACATAAGCACCTGTACAAATGTGCCAAAATGGCACTCTCCTAACTGTACTGATGTGCTGCATCTAAGTCCATCGGTATTGACAAATAGAGTAGGGGGATTAGGTGCCCGAATGTGTCTTACATGAGCATTCCTCTGACCAGTAGTATAATGAAAACCCTAGGCTGATGTTGACAATCTACCTCAGTAGCATCAAGAGGCAACAAACTGCGCAACTAGTTTCCCAACCAGCTGGCCCTTATGCGACCCCCTCTGATAGCACTCGTGTCTGGTAAAGCCCCCAGGTAGTAAGTGCACAATATCTGCCAGTCATCTGTGCGCCTGCTAGTGTCTACACAAGTGATTACCATGCCATCGATCGGTATACCTCATAGGATGCCCACATCGTGTAAAGTGACGGTTGCCTCCCTCATCAGCGGGTGAAATGTGTGTGTCTCTTGTCTCCAATGCTTGACTAATGCTGTTATGAGGTAATGGTCAATGTGAATTGGTGCGGAATCCAACAGTCCCAGGAATCCAGCTTCACGCACATAGCGCGTTACTTAATCAAGGATCCAACAAATCCAACAAGCTCCATCGTACTGCCTCACCTACAGTGCCTCATCCTCCATATTAACATTGTACAGAGCATGTGCACAATGCTCCCGTGTAAAGGTAAAGAAAATCCTTATCAATAGATCTTGAATGATACATAGCATATCCCTAGTGACAATCAGAATCACATGGAGAAATGATTGGTCCATATTTCCACAAAAATGAATATTATTACATGTAATAAATATTATAAACAAATCGTACATTAGCTTTAATTTAAAAAAAATACACATAATGAAAATCCACACAATCAATTACACTACAAAAATGAAAGAATTTTGCATAGCATGCTTACTGGCTACATAATATAATGTTATACATATTGGTCTAACTCTAGAAACACCATATTATAAGCATGACTCTAAGCATGCCCTCGCCTATAGATGCCTTTGCAATCACTGGGCACTCTTTCATCCATTTGATTCCTTATCCTTCTCTCCACAAACTGACCACGCCTCCTATTACAAAACTTTTCAATATCGTGAATCAACCTCAAACTGGCATGTTGCCATAGTGATAGATCTCGTAGAGGCACGAAACCCTCACTATATTGTTGTACATAGGTGGTTGTGTGATATACCCTGTCACATAGAGTAGATGGATTTTAACGCCTATACCTACAGAGAGCCAATGCATGAGAACAAGGGAAATCGAAAATTTTCCATGTCCCCAAGTTTCCTACTTCTGAAACGTTTTTCAAAACTTACTACGGAACTCCAACCTACACAATTCTACATCAATTTAGAATACATAAACTAGTCCATGAACACATAATGAACTGTAATGAATCATGAAAGTACCTCCAATTTGTGGCGTTCATTAGCCTCCATGCAAACATTTCAACTATTCGTTTATAAGTGGCTTTGACACACACTGTTATCGGGAGATGTCGTACGTGCCTTAAACAATTATGTAACTCTCGGAAAATTAGGTTTAAGAATTCCCCAGCGACAATTACCCTCATCAAAGGCAACGCACCACTTACTGCTATCATGTTGTCTTAGCCAATCCCAAGTAGATGGTTCGATACTCTCCAACTCCTCCTTGTACTCCCTCCACCTACTCTCTTATCTGGCATGACCAAGCTAGAAAACCAGAGTCTTTAGATGTGCATTCTTGGACTTCCCATGCTCAGTACTAAGGAAGTTGGTCTGAAAATGCCTCAAGCAGAACCAGTGATATCCTGCTGGCTCCATCCATTCATTCATATGTCTCATTGCATTCAAAATCCTATCATGATGATCCGATATAATACAGATTGGTCTACTATCACCACCTACCACGTGGAGGCACAGTTTTTGCATGAACCAGTTCCAACTCTCATTAGTCCCAGCATCAACTATTGCATAAGCTATGTGGAGTATGTAATCATTAGTGTCGTGCGTCATCACAACTAGCATTGTGTCCTTGTATGCGCCTCTCAAATGAGTCCCGTCCACCTTAATCATCGACCTGCAGTAGCAAAATGCATCGATAGCCTGACCAAATGCCAAGAACATAAACTTAAATTTCCTACACTCAAGACCGTGTATTCTATCAAGTACGTCTTCCCAATCAACAACGGTGCTCGGATTGGCCCTGATAAGGTCATCCATAAATGTTGGCAATATTTCAAAGGATTCCTCCCAATTTTCGAATACCAAATCAATAGCCTTTTGGCGAGCATACCATGCCTTCTTGTAGGAAAGGGTCACATTTAACTCCGTTTTCACATGCGCTTAGACATCCTTCATCATGTAAGAAGGATTCAAGTAAATCTAGTAGCGAATGGAATGGGCAATCATCAACGATGTCAGGTTACTGTTACCACTTGATCGACTAGCACCAACACAACCATGACTACTTGCCCATTTGGTGATCTCTCACATCCCATGGGAAGCCTTTTTGCTGCCTCTAACAATCCAATGACAATTACCATTTCCTTCAACAACGTCCTTACATTTCGCATACCATGTACGTGACCTGCTCTCCATGACCTAGCGTTCCCTGTTCATTATCGAACTCCACCTGGAAATAGCTTCCACCAATTCTGGCTTACTCCAAAATTGCATACCCAATGCAACTTCACCAGTTGCTTGAACATAACTTGGAAGTATTTCACCACAAACAGTGCCCCTAAAATCCCTAAAGTAGGCCTCCGTATTAGTATTTTCCATAAGTTGGAACTTCATGGCTACATTGTTCGTGAACACCCCTTGTTCATCATCGTCTCCAGGATTTGAATTAGTTGATAAGGAATGATCATCTTCACTTTATTCTTCAAGTTCTCTTTCCTCACCTTCATCATCGCTACCAACATGTTCACCATGACTAACAACGTGCTCGCCAATTTCACCCACATAATCATCATCGAAGACATTTAGCTCCTCATGATGCACACCATGTATACCACCACTTATCAATGGTTGAGTGCAATAAACATGAACATACGCACTGGGTTGGCTCAACTCACCAATGACAAAAGGTTGTAAAAAACCTTTGCAATGTACACGGGGTGGTAATGTTGGCAAAAGTGTATAGTTCTGAATATTTCTCAACAATGACATGAACGTGCCCAAACTAACATCACCCACATGGTCAATGGTGCTTGACATCTTCTCATTAATAATGTATATATCAGCTGAGGACAAGGACATTGGATCAACAATGTTGAAGACGGTCGCGGCACACTCATCATCTTCCACATTATAACACCGATAGTATACAGACGAACCAATCAGCTCAGGACAACGATAATATATTTTCAACAGAAACCCATCACTTGCAATGCCAAGCCTTCTGAATATTAAATCAACTAACTTGGGGTGGCTTAACCTCCATTCGAAAGTCACATTTTTCTCTGGTATAAGAGGATGATAATACACACCCACAATCAAATCAAACTTAATCTGACCCCCTTTGTACCAGTACATCGTCAAAACATCGTACAACTGCATTATACAAATATACACAATATAATTCGATATTCGAAAAGATGGTATTATTCAGCAACTCATATTCAACTACTAAAACCCTACACCATACACTGTTCCATTATCATCAGGAAACCAAATCATACACTATTATCAATTTTCTAAGTAATTGGCATAAAACATTTCAACTTAAATTGTTAGTCCCACGAAAAAAAATTGACAACCAATAACACATAATCATTTCCAACCTCATTCAACGTATTCATATAATCAAACCACACAAAACCATTCCAACCACACATATTCCTTCAAACCACACATAATCATTCAACACATTCATATGTTCCACATTTTTTCACGTACCTCTTGCATATGCAGTAGAGCTTGCAGTGGAGCTTATCCCAGAGAGTTTGGTGGCGCATGACTCCGAAGCACTGGAAGTCTGGTGGCGCGTGAGTCCACGTGCGGAGCTTGAGCGGTGCGTGCATTTCAATCCGGAGTCCAGCAGCAGAAAATTGTGTGTCCCCGACCGGAAGCTATCTTCAGTTGCAAAGCAAGCAATAATTTGAACAAAAACAATGGAAGAAAACGACGAATCTAACAAAAGAGAAAAAAACCAAAGAATATTTGAAAGAAGATTTTCTCGGCGGTCACAATGGAAGAAAAATGAGAGCCGGGAGGGAGACACAAGGCGTGCGCACGCGTAAGACGACGAAGGGCAGCTGAGCATAACGACGACGATGGAGGAATTCGACGGCGAAGAAAACAACATGTTTCCTTTTCTGGGAAACATATACCCGTTTTAAAGTGACGTTGGAGGAAGAATTCATTGAATGCATCCTCGTCTTCAGGGCATTTAAAAAAATGAAATTTGAGGATGCCCAGTGTCCAAAAAAAGGGAAAAATTGAGGACGCATTTTAAAAATGCGTCCTCCTCCATCCGTAAAAGAAATAAAATTAAGAGGATTCATTTGGAAAATGCATCCACATATTTTTGGAAATTTAAAAAAAAATGAAAAGCTTGAAGAACACATGTAGCAAATGTGTTCTTCATATTTGCATCTACTGTAGGCTACTGTAGTCACAGTTCTAGAATTTTCTATGATATAGTGATCTTTTCAAACATTAGCCTTGCATCTAAATGTCCTTTCTATAATAACTATGATTCTCTATCACATATTTTCCAATGATTGTGCGGGAAATGGACTAACAAACACAACTCATTGCTTTACTATGATCTATGGGTTTTCTTCGGCTATCCAAGATCGTTTCACACCTCAATCCAACATTTGAATATTTTCCATTTTCATATTTTAGTTGTGTTCAGAAGTTCCATTTTTTATCCTCTTTTTTTTCCATCCAAATTAGTAGAATATTTTGTTTCCTATTTATATTTTAAAATAATTCTCAATAGAATAACTCTTATTTCAATATATATTTTAGGTAGAGATTCTGTGATTGCGAGAATATATTTCTTATGTTATTCTTGGAATAATTAGATTTAGATTAGAAGACTACTTTTATTCTTTTTCTTATTAGTTGTCTATTTGGTACGATATCAAAACTTCAATTTATTATTTAGTTTAATATTTTTAGGAGGATAACACTATACTCTTTTTCCCATTGGGGTTTTTAATGAGGTAGTGTGATCATTTGTAATTTATTTTATTTTATTTTAGAATAAGGCTCATTAACTCAGCCATGTTGGCTTAGAAGAGTTTTGGTATATTTTAATTAGGATTTAGAATATTTAGTTCTGATTTGATTAGAATTAGATTTGGTAAGATTAGATAAGACTATATTTATTTATTTTAGGTATTCTAGTTAGATATGGTTTTAACTTCTTAAAGTTGCTATAAGCTTTTCCAGTTTTTATTTGTACTGGCCGAATTGTACCCTATAAATAGGAGAGGTCATTCATGATTTTATCACACTTTTTATCAATAAAATATACAACATTTTGAGTTCATACTCTTTGCTTACGATCTATTCCATTGTTCATACTAGTTGAGTACCAATAAACCTTGTGATTTGATCCTGAGTGCTAGTTAGAGAGCAAGTCGAGATTAGGCGTACCCCGAGGGCTAGACACCTGAATTTTGTGCGAGATAGTGAGGGTTTGCAGATCCCTTCACTAGATCAAAGATATTAATTTTGCAATCGTGAGTCTTACCAAGGAGATTCATATCACTATTAGTATAAATAAGATAAAGATTTTCTAGACAAATTTAATCTTTTGATTTAGTAAGATTTCAGAGATTTTATCTTCTATCCTAGATTCCTGAATTAAATTCAGGGTTTGATGATTGTCAACTCTTATCATTACTCATATTTGTGCTTACCAGTATTAACATTTTATAACGGCATAAAGTGGTATAAGAGTAGGCCTTCTCCTATTCATTTTCGCTTCATACACGATGGGAGATAAACCAACATAGGCAGATTTAGATGGGGTGATTCTGGTTTTTTTACTGCTCCGACTACTTTAACAACACAAATGAACATTTATATAGGAGAGAATCTGGGGCCGAGTTCTCTGGATGTACGCACAAAAAATCCAGGAAGAAATTGATGGTAGCAAAGGATAAGGAATTTCAGCATAGATTTGGTGTTCGGTGTCATAACAACTATTATGATGCCTATTTAGAAAGGGAAACATGCCAAGAATTGCAACTCACTCCTTTGGAGTTAACTAAGGGGTTTTTTCTTTTTTTGGAAATCCAAGATCATTTGAGGACTCAAAATAGCCTTTGAATCCTTTCCATTTTTATTTGAGTTGTTTTTAGAAATTCCACTCTTAATCAAATCATATTTCTTTTCCTCATTAGGAAAATATTTTATTACCTACTTATTTTATAATAATTATTATTAAAATAACTCTTATTTAAAAAGCAAAGGAGATAGTAAGAAAACATTTAGATACTATTGTGTATAGGGCATGGATATGAATCAAAAGCTTAGAGACATATGTGTACAATATATGCTTGTAGAGTGGGAAGAGAAGTATGAAAGTTTGATATTGTTCCAAAAAATTAAAAAAATCTCTTTTTACCTTTCTACGTTGGGCAGAATTTCTGCCTTTGTAGGAATATATTCTTTTCTTATTCTTAGAATAGTTAGATATGGATTGGAAGAATACTTTTATTCATTTTATGTTAGTTGTTAGGATAGAAATTTTCAGGAAGAATTTAATCTTTGACAAAGTCCTGTGTGAGACGGTCTTGCAGCAAGACATGGGATCTAATTGTTAAGGGTGTAGCATGGGATTTCAAATTAAAGTTTTAAAAGTTCAGGGGCTGGATGTGAAATTTTGTTAATTTACATTTAAGTCCAAGCATAAATATCAATCTTTCATCTTTTTCTCCCACATTTTTCTGACATATTCTCTCTCCTCTCCATTCCTTCTTCTGTACAACTGCTCTTCTTCTTCTCTCTCCTCTTCATTTCTCTTCCAGATTCCTTAAAATTTTACTCTCATTTTCTCCATTTTCTTCCACATTTCTTGTGCGCAGTGATTCATGATGAACGCAGGGAAGTTGCACTTCATTTTCCAGTAATTTTGCCGGTTTTAGCTTCGATTTCTGGCTATCTAACACAATTTACCTTCCTTTTGTGTTTATCTTCAAAGGTAATGTCTTCGCTCTGATTTTTTATGCATATTTTGTTGTTTATTTTTTAAAAAAATTATTTTTTTTATGGAGATGCGAAGACAACTTTCACCATATATGAATATATATCACGTCTTGATCAAACATTTAAAGGTTATGTTCGGGATCGTCTAAGTGACATGGCGGGAACTATGACTAGGTCAAGGGCTAAGCTTAGGGATGTTGCTTTAAATGCTTTGATTGATTGCCTTTATGATGAAGAATTGAAGAAGGAGTCATCATCGACCTCTTTGATTTATTGTTCAAGAATGTCGAAGAACTGAAGTCATCACGAAGAACACTATGCTCTTTTTTCCCACTAGGTTTTTAATGAGGTAATGTGATCTTTGTAAAATATTGTAAAACTATTTCATTTTAGGTTTATTGGACTGAAGAGCTAGGCCATGTGGGCTTTGAAGAGCTAATTTTGAAATTACAGTACAATAGGGTTTAGTATATTCAATTTTATTCTTATTAGAATTAGATTTGGTAAGATTAGATAAGGCAATATTCATCCAAGGTGTTCCTTGGAAGGATACGGCCAACTGTGTCTATTATACGGCCATTTGTGTCTATTTTAGGTAGGTAGGTATGGTTTTAGCATCTTAAAGCTGCCATAATTTTATTCAGTTTCTTACAGAAATTACCAAATCCCATTATGATTAGGGATTAGGGTTTGGATGAATTTAGCCCTATAAATAGGGATGCATTCTCGAGTTTTAGACACCATCCTTGTCAATCAAATATTCAAACATTTGAGTTCATGATCTTGTTGCTTAGTAGTTTTTTCCATTGTTGCTTGACCCCGAGGGCCAATTAAGTATCAATAAACCTTGTAATCCGATCCTGAGGGCTAGTTAGAGTTAAAGTCGAAATTGAGTGTACCCTGGGGGTACACCTTGAATTTCGTGCGGAACTAAAAAGTTTTAGCGAGTTCCCTTTTTTTGTTAAAGATCTTAATTTCACAAACCAGCTTCTTTGCAACAGGACTCGAAGTTCATTTGAATTAAGAGGAAGTTGTCGCATTTTTCTTATTCCAAGTTTTTTATAGGAAATTTTTGTTCCAAAACTTTTTGAAAATTTTAAAAAAGGTAGAATATTTCTGGGTTTCAAAATCGGAATTAGGATTTGAAATCGGAAATTTGGGTGCAGATTTGCAATTTTCAAAAGTTTGGGGACAGATTTGCAATTTCTAAATATTTTGGGAATTGTGATTGAAAATATTTCCTGGGGAAAAAATTATGGTTGTGATTATTTTATAGTAAAAAATGAATGTTGGCTGAAAGAAAGAAAGCAAAAGGAAAAGAAAAGTCAAAATTCTAATTGGAAAAGGAAAAGGAAATAAAAGCCAATTGAGAGAGGGGTTTTGATATGAATTTTTGACTTGGGGGACAAGTAAATCATTAAAATTATTTACCACAAGGGATTTGGATTTTAGTTCCTACTCCAATTTGTTTTCGGCAAAGTTTCTTGAATTTTCGGAACCTATTTGTCGCCTATATAAAGCCTTCTTATTTTGATCATAGCTCCTTCAGTACAGCTCCGATTTGTGCCATTGAAATTGAATTTTTTTTCTTTATTCCTTTTAGAATTTGGAATTCATGATCGTAGAGCCCAATTTTGAGTTTATATATTTTTTAATTTCAAAATAAGTTCTGCAGTACTCATCTCCATATTTGCTTTGAATTGCGCTGAATTGATCAATTGCCCTCCCATTAGCCTTGGTCTTGTGAGCTATGAGTGTTATACACTTGGTGAGTGAACTTAATAAAAAAAGGGAAGGGGGGAACAATTTTAAGACTAACCGTTTGTTTTTCTTAGCAGTTTAGCGAAGATGGAGGATAAAAATCCATTTGTCCCGCCTTTTGTTAGCAATCCTAACGATTTTCCATTGACGAACAACTCTGATGGATGGCATGGTAATCATCCATGAGAAGAGGCTCTAGATAGTTGGGAGCGATATCGAATCAATCCTAATGAAGCCAATGATCCTGATCAGTTTGTTGTCGCAATAAATGCACTCATGAGTGAGGTGCAGAGATTGGCAAGAAAAGATGACTGCATGGCTTTGCCTACACCTACATCATCAGGTAAGAGGGAAGAAACCCAGAAATATGTTCGCCAATTCAATGGTTCTGGCATTTCAGATGACTATTCTGATGATGGTTCGAAAAGGCGATCATACTGCGGATCTTCTTGGAGGCGACATCGCCATAGTAAACGTGATTCCCAAACAAGAGTGAAGAGTAACTCAGGTTCTGGGTTGGGTTCTGATGATGCTCGAGACATCAAGGGATTGAAGTATGACATCTATTAGAATCATGGGCTTCTATCATAAAACCAATTGGTACTATTTAGAGGTGACCCATGATCTTATATACTGAGTTATATGACTATCAACCACCAATGTGGGACTAACTCTAACACACCCCCTCACGTGAAGCAGCATGAATCATTGTGCAAACATGACAGAATGGGGGTAACGAGCCAACCTTGAGCTCTGATACCATATTAGAATCATGAGCTTCTATCATAAAACCAATTGGTACTATGTAGAGGTGACCCATGATCTTATATACTGAGTTATATGACTGTCAACAACCAATGTGGGACTAACTCTAACAACATCCCTCGATTTGATGGTCAACACAATCCAGTAAAGTATTTTGATTGGGAGCGACAGATTGAGAATCTGTTTGATCTCAACAATTATTAGGAGAAAGAAAAAGTTAAGGTGGCGCAGTATTCTTTCACTCACTATGTGGCTGGATGGTGGAAAAATAAAAAAGATTCGCAATATCTTGTCGGAAAGAAACCTATCTCCACCTGGGAGATATCGAGATTCGGGCTTTGCCAATATCATGTTGTTCCTACTTACTTGATGGAAAAACATTCTTATCTATCCAACATGAAGCAAGGAAATAGCACAGTTGATGAATATTGGCAAGATCTTGAGTTGACCATGAGAAGGGTTGGAATGAAAGAAGACCAATCATTCATTAAAAATTGATTCATTGAAGGCTTCCGTGAAAACCTTCAAATGAAAGTCAAGCTTCAACATCACATATATGGGAATGATTTATTGGTGAAGCAAGGTTGGTGGAGAGTGTCCTGCAACGAAGGAGGCCACCGCCCGGATAAACGACTAGGGTTTAAATCCAGAAACCCTAATTATGGACGCTTTAGGGGCACACCATGGGAAGATAAGGATTGGTTTAGACTTATTCAAATCCAACTTATAATCCTACTAGGAGTAGGGTGGCACAACCAACCCAACAGGCTTAAAAAATTCCAGGTAAAACCACTACGTCTTCATCAAATTCAATTTATGTTAACTCTCCTACTTGTTTTCATTGTAAAGAAAGAGGACATGTCCACAATAACTGTCCTCATGCACGAGTGTTAACAATAATTGAGGAAGAGGATCATAAAGAAGATGAATATGCTGATATGCCACCATTGTATGAAACTGGTGAAGAACAAGTATACGAACATATCATTATAAATGATCATGGTGAAAAAAGGTCTAGAAACACAAGGTAACTTTGTATCATTGAGACTCCTAAAAGATAAGAATTTTTTACTAATGATTGATGGTGGCTCTTGTGCTAATACTGTGTCTATTCTTCTTGTTAAATCATTGTCGTTGCATGTGACTACCCATCCATCACCATATAACTTATTTCGTTAAATGATACTGATGAAATTAGGGTTAAAAAAACAATGCATGATTAACTTTAAGATTGGAAAATACCATGATTCAATGTTATGTAATGTTATACCTATTAAAGCTGGTCATATTTTGTTAGGGAGGCCTTGGCAGTTTGATCGTAAATCTATGCATGATAGTTACACTAAAAAATATTACTGCGATTAAGGATAGAACAAGATATATTTTGGTTCCATTATCTCCAGTAGAAGTCTTAGAAGCACAGAGACGCATGAAAGTAAAAAAAGAGAAGTTTACGACTAAGGAGAAAGTGGTCGAACAAAACCCTATCCAGGCTTGAAGGAGATCGGCCACAAGGTCCAAAATGAAGGCAAAAACCTTGATAATTTCGACCAAATATCAAGGGAGGTTGTTCCAAGTAAGCCAGGCAAGTCTAAAAATGATTCTGATAAGTCGCATAAAATCATAGCTTCATATCTTAGTCCTTTGCCATCGATTCACATGATGAGACATGAACTTCCTATTGGTTCTGGTAGATCGTTTTATGCATCGATTAGGGATGTTAATCATTCCTTTTCTAACCATTCTTATGTTCTTATCATACATTTTAAAGAGAGCTACTTTGCCAGTGATGATATTTATATGCATATTCCTCCACAGTTTTCACAGATGTTACAGGAATTTGAGAATGTCTTTCTGGAGGTCTTACCTGCAGGTTTACGAGAGCGAAACCTTTCAACAATGGAGGGAATAATGGAGAATCCAAGATGACCACCACCATAAATGATCAAACATTTAAAGGTTATGTTCGGGATACTCTAAGTGACATAGCGGAACCTATGACTAGGTCAATGGCTAATATTAGGGATGCTACTTTAAATTATATGATTGATCGTCTTTATGATGAAGAATTGAAGAAGGAGCCATCATTGACATCTTTGATTTATTGTTCAAGACTGTCGAAGACTGAAGTCATCATGAAGAATTGAAGTCATCATGAAGAACACTATGTTTTTTTTCCCACTGGGTTTTGAATGAGGCAGCTCGATCACTGTAAAATATTGTAAAATTATTTCATTTTGGGTTTATTGGACTGAAGAGCTCGCCTATGTAGGCTTTGAAGAGCTAATTTTGAAATTACAATCCATTAGGGTTTAGTATATTCAATTTTATTCTGATTGGAATTAGATTTTGTATGATTAGATAAGGAAATATTAATCCAAGGTGTGTCTTGGAAGGATACGGCCAACTGTGTCTATTATACGACTAGTTGTGTCTATTTTAGGTAGGTATGGTTTTACCTTCTTAAAGCAGCTATAATTCTATTCAGTTTCTGACAGAAATTACCAAATCCCATTATGATTAAGGATTAGGGTTTGGAAAAATTCATCCCTATAAATAGGGGTTGTATTCTCGAGTTTTAGACACCATTCTTATCAATCAAATATATATAAACCTTTGAGTTCATACTCTTGTTTCTTACGAGCTTTTTCCATTGTTGCTTAACCCCTAGGGCTAGTTAAGTATTAATAAACCATGTAATCTGATCCTGAGGGCTAGTTAGAGAGCAAGTCGAAATTGAGTGTACCCCGAGGGCTAGACTATGAATTTCGTGCAGCATTAGAAGGGTTTGGCGAGTTCCCTTATTTTGTCAAAGATCTTAATTTTGCAAATCAGCTTCTTTGCAAGGGGATTCATGTCTTTTTTTTGTTCATGTGATTTTCTAGGGTTTTTGTAGGTTATAATGAGTAATATTTGGGGATTGTTCTTTTTTTGTGTTTGATTAATTACTCTTGCTGAATTGTGCTAATTTTTGTGTTGTTGTAGTTGTTATTTCTTAGATGCCTAAGAATACCTACCTCACTGTTGCTGCAATCAAGAAGGAAGGAAGATCAACAACTACAAAGGAGAGTTGAAGGAAGATCTACAACTACAATGGAGAGTTAAAGGAAGACGAAAGCAAGTAGCAAAGGAATGCTATGCTCGGGATGTGTTTGAACTACTAAGTTCACCCCCTATTCATACTACTCCAAGTTCACTAATGGCCAAGAGCTCTAAAAAAAAACTTATCCCAATGTCCCAAGAAATCCTTCAACTTGCTAAACATGTGATGAGAATAGTGTTGCAATTTAATGCTTTAAATGATTGTCTTTACTATCCTCCAAAGAAGTGAATGTTCATGGATAATTGGGTGAAGACCACATTTGTTCACAAATCTCCACCTTGGTCTGAACCCCAAAAGTAATAGCTTACTCACCCTCCTTCAACATGGCCCTAATGGGCCGAATTACCAACAATGGACACCAATCAAGTCCAAGATCTGCATGAATTTTAAATAGGGAAGAGCCTTTGTGAACATATTAGTATGATTATCCTTTGTATTAATTTTCTTAACAAGGACCTTCTTCTGTGCAATGGTATCACGAATGAAGTGATACTTAATATCAATATGCTTCGTCCGCTCATGATACATATGATCTTTAGTCAAGTAAATTGCACTTTGACTATCACAGTGAATAGTAGTAACTCTTTGTTGTAGACTTAATTCGCTGAAGAGACCTCTTAACCATAAAGCTTCTTTGATTGCCTCTGTGGCTGCCATATATTCTACCTCAGTAGTAGATCAAGTAACTACATGTTGTAGAGTAGCTTTCCAGCTAATTGCACAACTTCCAATGCAAAATATATAACCTGTAAGAGACCTGCGCTTATCAAGATCGCCGAAAAAGTCTGAATCTACAAAACCAACTAGAGTGTTATTGGTTCTACCAAGCTCCAAAAATATGTTCGAAGTACCCTTTAAGTATCTAAGAATCCACTTCACAGCCTACCAATGTGATTTGCCCAGATTTGCATATACCTGCTAACAACACTAACGGCTTGTGAGATATCATGGAGAGTACAAACCATTGCATACGTTTTACTCCCAACTGCATTTGAATAAGGAACTCTAGCCATATAATATTCTTCTTCCTCTGTTTTTGGTGATTGGGTAGTAGATAGCCTAAAATGGTTACTTAGAGGAGTGCTAACGGGTTTGGCATCATGCATGCCAAATCGCTCCAAAACTTTCTTACAGTAACTCTCCTGGGTCAGGTACAACTTTCCAAATCCTCGATATTTTCTTATCTCCATACCAAGATCTTCTTAGCTGCATCCAAATCCTTCATCTCAAATTCACTATTCAACAAGGCCTTCAACTCATGAAATCTGCAAGATTCTTAGCCGCAATGAGCATGCCATTAACATATAATGGCAAATAAATGAATGAGTTATCTTGTAACTTCCGAAAGTAAACACAACTATCATACATGCTCTTGGAGAAACCATGACCCAACATAAATGAATCAAACCTCTAATACCATTGTCTTGGAGACTGCTTTAATCCATACAAGGATTTCTTCAACAAGCAAACCTGGTCTTCTTTACCTTGAACTTCAAAACCTTCATGTTAACTCATATAGATATGTTCATCTAATTCACTATGCAAGAAAGTTGTCTTGACAGCCAGCTGTTCTAACTCCAGATCATACATGGAAATTAAAGCAAGAAATACACAAATAGAGAGAAAACTTCATTGAAACATACACCTTGTACCTGACTGTAGCCCTTTGCGGCCAATCGTGCTTTGTACCTTTCATTATCAACACTAGATTTTATCTTCTTTCCTATTGGATTCTAGAATTTGTTCTTAGGAATTGATGTCAGCCAACTTACATCGTGAATCAGTTTGCGCTTGCGAATCTTAGTTTTCCAACCGCGTCATTTGGTATCAGATCGTGTTTTCTCCTATTCCTTTTCACTTGATTCACGATAAGAGATCAACCATCATCCAAGGGAGATTTAGATGGGATGATCGCAGATTTTTCTGTCGCTCTAACCACTTTGATGTTACATATGAGCATTTGTCCATAAGAGACTTACGGTTGAGTTCTTTGGTAATTGAGGTGATGTAGGCAAAGAAATTGATCGTTGCAAAGGTTTAACAATTTCATCACATATTTGGTGTTTAGGATACATTTTCTGAAAGGGAAATGGGCACACAAATGCCACTTATTGCTTTCTTTTGAGCAATGGGCTTTTTATTGGCAATCAGAGGTGTTTTGAGGACTCAAAACACCCTTTGAATATTTTCTATTTTTATGGGCAAACAAATGCAACTTACTGCTTTGGTGTTAACTTAATGAGTTTTTTGGGCAATCCAAATCGTTTCAAGCCTCAAAAAAGACTTTCAACATTTCTCGTTCATATTTTTCGTGTGTTCCAAAATTCCATTCTAGATAGATTATTTTTTCTATCATCACGAGGAGAATGCATTATCAAGGGTCTTTGAAGCTTGTCAACTTATATTGTTACTAGGATTTGTGTTTGCCAATCCTTGTATTTTCCAACTACGTGAGGTGGTATCAGATCATGGTTCATCATGTTCTTTGTCACTTGATGCATGATAGGAGATCCACCTACAACCAAGGATGATTTAGATAGGCAATTTTCTCATATTTTGATCATATATATATAGTGCAAGGAAATAACTTCATATATTCAAATTTTGAGTTTATAATCTTTGCTTATTTTAAACCATTAGGTTTGTTTCCATTATAAATTAGTGCTTAGAACCATTGGATTCTTTGTGATGATTTTTGCAACTAGTGCTTGAGTTTCAGAGGAATTCGTCCCTTGTGTTGGTGAAGACCATAAAGTTGTGTTCTTGGCTAGACTTCGTCTGTGTCTTTTTTATTTCAAAAGGGTGATAGGATCAACCTTCGTTAAGAGTGCTTCTCAAAATTCTGCAATCTAGGTCTTCGCAAGGAGATTCATATCATATATATTATGCAAGGAAATAACAATTGTTTTAAAAAATATGGAAATATATTATGATTAATTTGTCTTTTCAATTTTCAAAAGTAAAGCACTATTTTGATAAATGAAAACATAACTTAATTATTTTATTTGTAGTTGTTTCTAAAAAATATTGATATTTCCACTCACCATATCATTTTGTAGCCATGCCTCTCTATAAATAAATCACTATTCTCGTTACTTCCCTGACCCCCTAAGGTTCTTTCTCTTCTGCTTTAATACCTATGGCTTCCAAGAAGCAGACTAAGGCCCCCGAAGAAACCCAAGACACCACTCCCATCAACACAATCGTTGTTCCCTTCAGCAAGCTGCGGTGCGAGTGTGATGGAAACTACCCTTCCGGCCCTGCAGAGAGCGTTGGGAGTTCGCTGACTTCATCAGCAAAAGTCACCAAGAATAGTGATGATGAGGCTGAGAGCCAGCCGCGAAGAATCACCAAAAGCAGCAGCCGACGGAACAAGTAATGACCCTGAGCTTATTTGTCATGATCGGGATGCCCTTGTGATCTCTATTCTCTTCTAAATTGCTTGTTTATTTTATCTGTTGCAGATCTTGTACTGTGAAATAAAAACTACAACCTCTTTGCCCTTGCGATCTCTTCTAAATTTTTTGTTTTTTGTATGCTTTCTTTCTGTTGCAGATCTTGTACTGGTAAATAAATAAAGTAAACTTTTTGCCTTCCAATTTATGTGAAATTATGATTACTTGGAGATAATTAAGGTAATAATTGGCCGTCCATATAAATTAAAATTGCAGGAGGAAAAAGGAGTGAACAAGAAAAATGATGAAATCTTCACACAGAGAGCATTGTGAGTTTGCAAAATTTAAGCATGAATTCAGAAATCAGAATTAATTAATGTAATTAAAACCTAAAAAGCATCTTATAATATCAGGAAATGATAGTTAACTATTTGGGTCTCCCTTGTATCTCTTTTTCTATTTCAAATCCTGTTTGGTTAAAAAACATTTGTAACCCTTTTGGCTTTAATTTTGTGTACAAAAATGATTCAGAAACTATTAAGGGTCTCCATAGACTATCCATAATAAAATTGGCAAAGGACAACAGAATGAAAGAGATTCAACCAGAGTGAAATTAAGCAAGCTGTATAAACAGAGCTCTTCGCAAATTAAGTGTAATCGAAAAATTGAAATTCATTGAAGAACGGATGAAGACCCTTAAACACATCTTCAATCAGAAAGTGACTGTCAGCAATTTCGAGCTGGTTCCAGAAAAGCATCTTCCTCAGGATGTCATCTAGAAGAGAAACGGTTGTCTCGGTCTTTCATTTTTTAAAGAATTTTTTATTGCACCGAACCCATACAAAAAGATAATTTTTTTATGTTTTTGTCATTGATTCCAGGTGTCTTCATGCCTAACATGCATAAAGCCATTTGTACATTCATGCAGTTTTTATTTGTACATTCATGCGTCGAAAAAAAGAGAGTAATTTCTGCTGGTTCCCCACACATCCAGAAGTCACGAAATCACCTTCAGAAAATTCAAATTCCAACTGTCTGTTCAGAGGAAATAAATACACACAGAATCAACTGATGGATAAAAACTATAAAACATATTTTCGTGCTGATTAAAACAAGCAAAATTCACAATTCACAAGCAATGAATATGATTAGAAATTTAATTTTAACCCCCCAAATATATGATAATTTATTTTTTGTATAAAGAACAATGGTGAAGTCGTGTTTAGCAAACAAGACTTTGCTTTTATTTTAATTTTTTTGTGATTCAGCAAATGTGGCTGATGATGTGGCCGTCGACGGGGAAAAACTGTTAAAGGCGGAGAACAAATCCATTAAAGGCATGGCATGCCACACACTAGTGGAGAACAATCCATTAAAGACGGTTATATCAGACCAAATAAGTCATTTTTGGGGTGAATTCTCTGGTTGCGCTTTTGATTGATTAAATGGCCATGATTAATGGCCATTATTAACCACCTTTGGTAGGTAGAAGTAACCGCCTTTGATAGGTTCTGAAATTGAATTCTATTCATGCCATGTCGGCACCTAAAACTGGCTCTAAAATTGAAACATTATCATAGTTTTCGGTTCCAAAACCCATCTCAGGGAGCAAATTTTGATTTATCTTTAAATTTTTGGTGTTGAATTCGCAAATTGGATGTTTGTATTTATAGCCTCAGGGAAAATTTTTGCTCCTATTCTATTTTTCGACGCATTTTATTTGATTTGAGATTTTGACACTTCTAACCCTAACTTTAGGCTGGAAGTGCCAATAAAACTTTGCAAAATTAGAAAGTACCAAAATAACCCTAACTTTATGACAAAATGTGCAGTTATAACCTTTTGTCACTATTCCGGCGTTGACTCATCAGTTTGGGTGTTGACCGGACCTGAAATTATAGTAATAACCTTTCCCCATAAGATGAATTCCCATTTTTCCCATTTAATACAAGGGTAAAATTGTCATTTCCATACATTTCATTCAAATCTCCCATTGAAAATTGAAGTCAACGGCGCCCAAGGCTAGATTGACACATACATCATAAAGTTAGGGTTATTTTGGCACTTTCTTGCTTTGAAGGGTTACATTTCACTTTAAACCTAAAGTTAAGGTCATTTGTGCACTTGACTCATTTGATTGTATGCATTATATAGGTTTCAAAGTCGAAAGTTCATCGGAACTTAGGTTCCAAATTTGGAACATGAACGGGCCTTAGGTTTCAATTTTGGAACATCATCGGGAGAATAGGGTCACAATAATCTGAAAAAGTGAGAATCTATTTCGAACTCAGAACTTGTTCAGGTGATATAGTCAAGTGCTTATTTCATTCAATAATCAGGCTAAAAGTAGCCTTGAATCATAGAATAGGTATATTACATTGCATGACACGTTGTGTACACAAAAAAAACCTATAGAAGAATTTATACTAGAAAATATCTATAGATTGGAATAGAGATCACATTACAATTATTCCACATAATACATGTCATGCAAAAGGATTTTTGCATTTTACCCCTTTGTTAGGAGTTCCAAGAGCCGCAGAGTGGATGTGTAGAAGATGCATATCCAAGCCATTTCTTTCCATAGTGATATCCTCTTGTGAGTATGGCTTGAATTATTTGAGGAAAATCTTAAGGCAATAAAAAAAAAGAAATTATTGTTACAAACTGACAAACCTTACTTTTATAAAACATTCAATTAAAAACAGAGTATTCACTAGTTCAATTTGAATGTAATCAAACCGTACATCGTTGACGCACTCTGCCACGTATAACATAATGAAATATTCACATTCCATCGATTTTGATTGTTTCTTGTACTGTAATTAAGAACAATTGAAATTACGGTGAATCGAAGAAGAAGGAATTGATCGATCGAAGAAGGAAATGTGTTGGAAGAAGAAGAACAAAGTTTGCAGATCGAAGAAGAAGGAATGTTTGAAGAAGGAAGGAGGCTGCCTTGAAGAAAAAGAAGGATTGAGTTTATTTGTTATGACCCAGCCCATATTCTAATGACCCGGCCCGCAAGTTATTAACATTCTTTGTTAATTGCAGATGGGTCCCTGACATGTCTATAACCTCATCGATAGACCACCTATCAGGAGATTCCCATCTATGCATAATATCTCAATATTTAGGAGTATGTTCATCCAAACTTGTATATTTACCAACTAATATATGTTTTAAAACTAATTAAGATCCTTTTCACAAAGGCAGCAAAAATATTCACTAGTAAAAGGACCGCCCCTATAATATGGTTATCGCTCACAACAAGAGATGGTGATTCCGGGAAATGTTTCCTGCTGCGTCGCCCATCACAAGGATGGATGGAATTTTTAAGGAAGATCCATTAAAGCAAATTTGATGGAGCTGTTTTCGAAGTATATAAAATACATTTAACCTCTAAATTATGAAATTAATATGCATATATAATTTAATATCCAACTAAAGTATTATAGTTTAAGTAAAAGGAAGAAGAAAAAGAAAAGGAATACGATAGCAATGCATCATCCATGCATCACATTTATACATTTTATGAAAACTTTTTGCAAACTATTCACATCCTTCAACAGGTGTCCTCTACGTGTCAAATCAAGGAATGGACGCGTGTTGAAGGAAAGGGCACGTGCCAAAACATGATAGTAAACATATTTATTGTTATATTGGTAACGGTTGTGGGAATTCATCAATTGTTTAGTATTATTTCTTCCAAGTTTCTTTCTCTTTATCTATAAATATGTATCTTGGTTGTTCAATGCTGCATACTCCCAACCAGTCTTCTCTATTTTTTCTTCTAGTCCCTCCCATTTTTGCTTAAACTATCTCTTGGAGAAATGGCTTCGAAGAATATCAACGAGATGAAGAACAAGTCAACCGGAGAAACCTTTGGCCCAATACCCATAAAGGCAATCGAGATTTGCCTAAACTTCGAGACAGTCCATGATCCCGAAAACAATCTTAGACGCCAGGCCAATGAACATAATTCCACCATAGTTCCTCCTGCTCCCAGTGAGAGTGTTGGAAGTACTGTCACTTCTGTGGGCAAGGACATTTCTGTGACCGAGGATGGGGCTGACAGCCGCCCTCGCACCCGCAAAAACTTCCGTTGTTGAGTTTCATGATGGCTTGTGGGTTGTCTTCTAATTTAGACGGTTTTGTGTGTCTCTTGTCATTCTATGTTTTGCTCTGTTTATAAATTCCTTTATGCATCCAGAAACATTTAACTTTATTATCAAATTAATATAGTTCGTGTGATCTAAAAATGTATGGCAATCTTATACTTGATTATAATCTGATCAAATTCGTGTGTTTTATTATTAGGAAATACCGGAACAATTGACCATTCCAGATCAGCCGCAATAACAGTGAAATTACATTCAAAGCAACAAAAGAAAGTAAGAAATAAGAATAATTCAAGTACTTGGGATGCAAAATATATTATTTTCCAAATATTAATAGAATAAAGTAATTATGTGATTTATCACCGGGATGTTAATGCAACATTAACAAAATTAGTGCGTCATGGTTGTTGAGTAGTTTCTGGACAAATTACTGTTCTGTCTTCACACTTAATGCTCATCTCCATTCTTTGCATGAGCTTATCCATCCCAAGTAAAGATATATCTGTTTTAATTAGGAATCCAACCATCCTGAGGAAACTACCAAACCATCCTAATAAATGAATCTGAGATCATTATTTGACCTTAATTTTTGCTTGTACTTCAATCTTGAAGCATGTTGCAGTGCAATTAAGTAGCCCAAACAAATAATATAAAGAATGAGATTATTAAGAATGCGATTCATAGAATTAACCTAAAAAAATGTTAATTTTTAAGAAAAGTTCACAGCTTAGTTATAAAATCAAAAACAAAAACTAAATTTTTTTATGTACCGGCATATCCCCCCATATTTTTTGCATCATTTTATGGCACAAGGTGCTAAATACTTTTACTTCACTTTATGTTCACATAAGCTAAATCATACTCTTTCTGAAGTGAAATTAATTAAGTTCCATTAAGAATATAGATTTAAGTATATAAGTACTTTCAATCTTAATGGAACAAACAGGTTTTTTTTTTTAAAGATGGAATTAAACCAAAAGGGAAGTGAATGATTTTGAATCGAAGGTTTTATAGTTCTGAATGCCAATTATGTTTGATTCTTGAACCAGCAGTGATATCCATTCTCTAGCAGTGATATCCGTGATATCCTTTCTCTAGCAGTGATATGAATGACAGCATCCGGCTAAATTACTTGTTTTCCGATTTCCATCCAACTAAATTACATTGATGTGATTAATTCCAAAATTTTATTAATCCTAACACTATACCATATCGCACCGCCATATATACCTCAATCTTTCAGAATATAAATGATATTCATGATATGGAAATAAAAACTAAACTAATTTAACTAACTAAATTTATTTATTTTATTTGTATCTATTATATATGTGTGTGTGTGTTTATCTGTTGACTCTCACTCAATTCCTAATAAACAATTCTGGTTTTAAATAATGTATTTTCAACTTAAATATCTTAACTTTTATACGATATTTCTGGGATTCTAACATTCAAACATGTCCTCTTTTTTTTTCCTTAAATGAGGGGGTGATTTATTAGGATCCCCATTCCTTCAAAATGAAATTATAAGTATGAGTAGATACATATAGTACAAGCTAAGTTAAAAACCAAAAAGCTTAGAATACGAAGGCAAAACTAGTTGCCATTAAAACCAAAAGTATGTTAGGTATTTTCGGAAGTGATTCCATAATCAAAAGCCTCCACCCCTCGTGTTAGCCTTTGATATATGGCCAGACTTCTGAAATTTCCTAACACTACTGTCTAAAAATTTGGTTTAGTGGGAGAAGAAACTCATATATGTGGTTGTCCCCATTAAAACTTTCTTTCCTTTGGAGATGTCAGTGGAAAACTCATTTCTAAATCCCTAATGAAATTGGTTGAGTATCCCTGTTGCCATGATTGTTAATTTTTTCTTTAAATCCATCGGTAGCATTGAAGTTTCTCTCAAAAAACATCAGCTGTAGGTCAGAACTTCCTCCAAAAAAAATTAGCAGAACTATCACCCATTCGTCACAGTCGATGTGGAACCTGTACAAATGACAAAACCATTCAGCAGTATATGTTCTAAACATTTGCTCTAATAGCTGGCACTGTAAGCTTATCAAGCAACAAAAGTCCTTTGGCCTTGTTATCAAGTTGATCATATGTCATGAGTGTACCAGTTTGAGAAAAATCATTGGCCAACTTGGCAACCTAATCTGCAACTAAGTTACCTTCTCTGAAAGTATGAATGAGCTGAATATGGGTACTTGTTTCCTTAATCTGACATGCTAATTCATATACGATCCATGGAACTTTTAAGGGAAACTTTATGCATTCAAGAGCAACTAGGCAGTCACATTCCAAAATGTACTAAAAAATGTCAAGTGATGCTGCAACTTCAATTGCTATTTGAATGACTTTTAATTCAGCATGCAAACTTGGAAGAGCATTAACATTTTTCATGTAAGCATTGGACATGTTTCCATTAGGATCCCTAATAATCATGCTAACACTTGCTGTATTAGAATTTTTTATCCATGATGCATCAACATTAATTTTCAGAGAATTTATAGGCTTAATCCATCTCACCAATCTGATATTAGGCCTAGGTGGGGGTTTAAGGCTTGGGATTAGACCTATGTTCATCCACTCAGTATCACTAGGCCTGCTACTGTAGCATGGGTGGGCATAAAAGGCAAGAAAAATATCATGTTTGATATTCTGAGTCACAAATTCTAGGTTTGGATTCAGATTTTCAAACAAGGTATTGTTTCTTGCTTTCCAAAGGTGCCAGCAAATCAAGGATGGAGCTAATCTAATGAGGGTCGTGTGTAACTTTGATTCTCCATTAACAGCCCAGAAATATGTCAATCTTTCCCAAATAGATTCAAAAAATAAAATAGGTAACCTGAGAGGCAAAGTGATGGATTCCCAAATTTTAGATGCAAAATCACATTCATTAAAATAGTTAGATAGACTGTCAGAGTTCAGGCAATAAATGCATTTAGATGCAATACTAATATTGGAGAAAATTATGATATCATCAAAGGGTAGTATAGCATTGACTAGTTTCCACATAAAAATTGAGACCTTTTTCTGGAGTTTAGGATGCCAAACCTATGATAACGATCTCAATGGCCTTCTGGACTTTGCCTACACCTACATCTTCAGGTAAGAGGGAAGAAACCTAGAAATATGTTCGCCAATTCAATGGTTCTGGCATTTCAGATGACTATTCTGATGATGGTTCGAAAAGGCGATCATACTGCGGATCTTCTTGGAGGCGACATCGCCATAGTAAACGTGATTCCCAAACAAGAGTGAAGAGTAACTCGGGGTCTGGGTTGGGTTCTGATGATGCTCGAGACATCAAGGGATTGAAGTATGACATCTATTAGAATCATGGGCTTCTATCATAAAACCAATTGGTACTATTTAGAGGTGACCCATGATCTTATATACTGAGTTATATGACTATCAACCACCAATGTGGGACTAACTCTAACACACCCCCTCACGTGAAGCGGCATGAATCATTGTGCAAACGTGACAGAATGGGGGTAACGAGCCAACCTTGAGCTCTGATACCATATTAGAATCATGAGCTTCTATCATAAAACCAATTGGTACTATGTAGAGGTGACCCATGATCTTATATACTGAGTTATATGACTGTCAACAACCAATGTGGGACTAACTCTAACAACATCCCTCGATTTGATGGTCAACACAATCCAGTAAAGTATTTTGATTGGGAGCGACAGATTGAGAATCTGTTTGATCTCAGCAATTATTAGGAGAAAGAAAAAGTTAAGGTGGTGCAGTATTCTTTCACTCACTATGTGGCTGGATGGTGGAAAAATAAAAAAGATTCGCAATATCTTGTCGGAAAGAAACCTATCTCCACCTGGGAGATATCGAGATTCGGGCTTTGCCAATATCATGTTGTTCCTACTTACTTGATGGAAAAACATTCTTATCTATCCAACATGAAGCAAGGAAATTGCACAGTTGATGAATATTGGCAAGATCTTGAGTTGACCATGAGAAGGGTTGGAATGAAAGAAGACCAATCATTCATTAAAAATTGATTCATTGAAGGCTTCCGTGAAAACCTTCAAATGAAAGTCAAGCTTCAACATCACATATCTGGGAATGATTTATTGGTGAAGCAAGGTTGGTGGAGAGTGTCCTGCAACGAAGGAGGCCACCGCCCAGATAAACGACTAGGGTTTAAATCCAGAAACCCTAATTATGGACGCTTTAGGGGCACACCATGGGAAGATAAGGATTGGTTTAGACTTATTCAAATCCAACTTATAATCCTACTAGGAGTAGGGTGGCACAACCAACCCAACAGGCTTAAAAAATTCCAGGTAAAACCACTACTTCTTCATCAAATTCAATTTATGTTAACTATCCTACTTCTTTTCATTGTAAAGAAAGAGGACATGTCCACAATAACTGTCCTCATGCACGAGTGTTAACAATAATTGAGGAAGAGGATCATAAAGAAGATGAATATGCTGATATGCCACCATTGTATGAAAGTGGTGAAGAACGGGTATACGAACATATCATTATAAATGATTATGGTGAAAAAAGGTCTAGAAACACAAGGTAACTTTGTATCATTGAGACTCCTAAAAGATAAGAATTGTTTACTAATGATTGATGGTGGCTCTTGTGCTAATACTGTGTCTATTCTTCTTGTTAAATCATTGTCTTTGCATGTGACTACCCATCCATCACCATATAACTTATTTTGTTAAATGATACTGATGAAATTAGGGTTAAAAAACAATGCATGATTAACTTTAAGATTGGAAAATACCATGATTCCATGTTATGTAATGTTATACCTGGTCATATTTTGTTAGGGAGGCCTTGGCAGTTTGATCGTAAATCTATGCATGATGGTTACACTAAAAAAAATTACTGCGATTAAGGATAGAACAAGATATATTTTGGTTCCATTATCTCCAGTAGAAGTCTTAGAAGCACAGAGACGCATGAAATTCAAAAAAGAGAAGTTTGCGACTAAGGAGAAAGTGGTCGAACAAAACCCTATCTAGGGCTTGAAGGAGATCGGCCACAAGGTCCAAAATGAAGGCAAAAACCTTGATAATTTCGACCAAATATCAATGGAGGTTGTTCCAAGTAAGCCAGGCAAGTCTAAAAATGATTCTGATAAGTCGCATAAAATCATAGCTTCATATCTTAGTCCTTTGCCATTGATTCACATGATGAGACATGAACTTCCTATTGGTTCTGGTAGATCATTTTATGCATCGATTAGGGATGTTAATCATTCCTTTTCTAACCATTCTTATGTTCTTATCATACATTTTAAAGAGAGCTACTTTGCCAGTGATGATATTTATATGCATATTCCTCCACAGTTTTCACAGATGTTACAGGAATTTGAGAATGTCTTTCTGGAGGTTTTACCTGCAGGTTTACGAGAGCGAAACCTTTCAACAATGGAGGGAATAATGGAGAAGCCAAGATGACCACCACCATAAATGATCAAACATTTAAAGGTTATGTTCGGGATACTCTAAGTGACATAGCGGAACCTATGACTAGGTCAATGGCTAATATTAGGGATGCTACTTTAAATTATATGATTGATCGTCTTTATGATGAAGAATTGAAGAAGGAGCCATCATTGACATCTTTGATTTATTGTTCAAGACTGTCGAAGACTGAAGTCATCATGAAGAATTGAAGTCATCATGAAGAACACTATGTTTTTTTTCCCACTGGGTTTTGAATGAGGCAGCTCGATCACTGTAAAATATTGTAAAATTATTTCATTTTGGGTTTATTGGACTGAAGAGCTCGCCTATGTAGGCTTTGAAGAGCTAATTTTGAAATTACAATCCATTAGGGTTTAATATATTCAATTTTATTCTGATTGGAATTAGATTTTGTATGATTAGATAAGGAAATATTAATCCAAGGTGTGTCTTGGAAGGATACGGCCAACTGTGTCTATTATACGACTAGTTGTGTCTATTTTAGGTAGGTATGGTTTTACCTTCTTAAAGCTGCTATAATTCTATTCAGTTTCTGACAGAAATTACCAAATCCCATTATGATTAAGGATTAGGGTTTGGAAAAATTCATCCCTATAAATAGGGGTTGTATTCTCGAGTTTTAGACACCATTCTTATCAATCAAATATATATAAACCTTTGAGTTCATACTCTTGTTTCTTACGAGCTTTTTCCATTGTTGCTTAACCCCTAGGGCTAGTTAAGTATTAATAAACCATGTAATCTGATCCTGAGGGCTAGTTAGAGAGCAAGTCGAAATTGAGTGTACCCCGAGGGCTAGACTATGAATTTCGTGCAGCATTAGAAGGGTTTGGCGAGTTCCCTTATTTTGTCAAAGATCTTAATTTTGCAAATCAGCTTCTTTGCAAGGGGATTCATGTCTTTTTTTTGTTCATGTGATTTTCTAGGGTTTTTGTAGGTTATAATGAGTAATATTTGGGGATTGTTCTTTTTTTGTGTTTGATTAATTACTCTTGCTGAATTGTGCTAATTTTTGTGTTGTTGTAGTTGTTATTTCTTAGATGCCTAAGAATACCTACCTCACTGTTGCTGCAATCAAGAAGGAAGGAAGATCAACAACTACAAAGGAGAGTTGAAGGAAGATCTACAACTACAATGGAGAGTTAAAGGAAGACGAAAGCAAGTAGCAAAGGAATGCTATGCTCGGGATGTGTTTGAACTACTAAGTTCACCCCCTATTCATACTACTCCAAGTTCACTAATGGCCAAGAGCTCTAAAAAAAAACTTATCCCAATGTCCCAAGAAATCCTTCAACTTGCTAAACATGTGATGAGAATAGTGTTGCAATTTAATGCTTTAAATGATTGTCTTTACTATCCTCCAAAGAAGTGAATGTTCATGGATAATTGGGTGAAGACCACATTTGTTCACAAATCTCCACCTTGGTCTGAACCCCAAAAGTAATAGCTTACTCACCCTCCTTCAACATGGCCCTAATGGGCCGAATTACCAACAATGGACACCAATCAAGTCCAAGATCTGCATGAATTTTAAATAGGGAAGAGCCTTTGTGAACATATTAGTATGATTATCCTTTGTATTAATTTTCTTAACAAGGACCTTCTTCTGTGCAATGGTATCACGAATGAAGTGATACTTAATATCAATATGCTTCGTCCGCTCATGATACATATGATCTTTAGTCAAGTAAATTGCACTTTGACTATCACAGTGAATAGTAGTAACTCTTTGTTGTAGACTTAATTCGCTGAAGAGACCTCTTAACCATAAAGCTTCTTTGATTGCCTCTGTGGCTGCCATATATTCTACCTCAGTAGTAGATCAAGTAACTACATGTTGTAGAGTAGCTTTCCAGCTAATTGCACAACTTCCAATGCAAAATATATAACCTGTAAGAGACCTGCGCTTATCAAGATCGCCGAAAAAGTCTGAATCTACAAAACCAACTAGAGTGTTATTGGTTCTACCAAGCTCCAAAAATATGTTCGAAGTACCCTTTAAGTATCTAAGAATCCACTTCACAGCCTACCAATGTGATTTGCCCAGATTTGCATATACCTGCTAACAACACTAACGGCTTGTGAGATATCATGGAGAGTACAAACCATTGCATACGTTTTACTCCCAACTACATTTGAATAAGGAACTCTAGCCATATAATATTCTTCTTCCTCTGTTTTTGGTGATTGGGTAGTAGATAGCCTAAAATGGTTACTTAGAGGAGTGCTAACGGGTTTGGCATCATGCATGCCAAATCGCTCCAAAACTTTCTTACAGTAACTCTCCTGGGTCAGGTACAACTTTCCAAATCCTCGATATTTTCTTATCTCCATACCAAGATCTTCTTAGCTGCATCCAAATCCTTCATCTCAAATTCACTATTCAACAAGGCCTTCAACTCATGAAATCTGCAAGATTCTTAGCCGCAATGAGCATGCCATTAACATATAATAGCAAATAAATGAATGAGTTATCTTGTAACTTCCGAAAGTAAACACAACTATCATACATGCTCTTGGAGAAACCATGACCCAACATAAATGAATCAAACCTCTAATACCATTGTCTTGGAGACTGCTTTAATCCATACAAGGATTTCTTCAACAAGCAAACCTGGTCTTCTTTACCTTGAACTTCAAAACCTTCATGTTAACTCATATAGATATGTTCATCTAATTTACTATGCAAGAAAGTTGTCTTGACAGCCAGCTGTTCTAACTCCAGATCATACATGGAAATTAAAGCAAGAAATACACAAATAGAGAGAAAACTTCATTGAAACATACACCTTGTACCTGACTGTAGCCCTTTGCGGCCAATCGTGCTTTGTACCTTTCATTATCAACACTAGATTTTATCTTCTTTCCTATTGGATTCTAGAATTTGTTCTTAGGAATTGATGTCAGCCAACTTACATCGTGAATCAGTTTGCGCTTGCGAATCTTAGTTTTCCAACCGCGTCATTTGGTATCAGATCGTGTTTTCTCCTATTCCTTTTCACTTGATTCACGATAAGAGATCAACCATCATCCAAGGGAGATTTAGATGGGATGATCGCAGATTTTTCTGTCGCTCTAACCACTTTGATGTTACATATGAGCATTTGTCCATAAGAGACTTACGGTTGAGTTCTTTGGTAATTGAGGTGATGTAGGCAAAGAAATTGATCGTTGCAAAGGTTTAACAATTTCATCACATATTTGGTGTTTAGGATACATTTTCTGAAAGGGAAATGGGCACACAAATGCCACTTATTGCTTTCTTTTGAGCAATGGGCTTTTTATTGGCAATCAGAGGTGTTTTGAGGACTCAAAACACCCTTTGAATATTTTCTATTTTTATGGGCAAACAAATGCAACTTACTGCTTTGGTGTTAACTTAATGAGTTTTTTGGGCAATCCAAATCGTTTCAAGCCTCAAAAAAGACTTTCAACATTTCTCGTTCATATTTTTCGTGTGTTCCAAAATTCCATTCTAGATAGATTATTTTTTCTATCATCACGAGGAGAATGCATTATCAAGGGTCTTTGAAGCTTGTCAACTTATATTGTTACTAGGATTTGTGTTTGCCAATCCTTGTATTTTCCAACTACGTGAGGTGGTATCAGATCATGGTTCATCATGTTCTTTGTCACTTGATGCATGATAGGAGATCCACCTACAACCAAGGATGATTTAGATAGGCAATTTTCTCATATTTTGATCATATATATATAGTGCAAGGAAATAACTTCATATATTCAAATTTTGAGTTTATAATCTTTGCTTATTTTAAACCATTAGGTTTGTTTCCATTATAAATTAGTGCTTAGAACCATTGGATTCTTTGTGATGATTTTTGCAACTAGTGCTTGAGTTTCAGAGGAATTCGTCCCTTGTGTTGGTGAAGACCATAAAGTTGTGTTCTTGGCTAGACTTCGTCTGTGTCTTTTTTATTTCAAAAGGGTGATAGGATCAACCTTCGTTAAGAGTGCTTCTCAAAATTCTGCAATCTAGGTCTTCGCAAGGAGATTCATATCATATATATTATGCAAGGAAATAACAATTGTTTTAAAAAATATGGAAATATATTATGATTAATTTGTCTTTTCAATTTTCAAAAGTAAAGCACTATTTTGATAAATGAAAACATAACTTAATTATTTTATTTGTAGTTGTTTCTAAAAAATATTGATATTTCCACTCACCATATCATTTTGTAGCCATGCCTCTCTATAAATAAATCACTATTCTCGTTACTTCCCTGACCCCCTAAGGTTCTTTCTCTTCTGCTTTAATACCTATGGCTTCCAAGAAGCAGACTAAGGCCCCCGAAGAAACCCAAGACACCACTCCCATCAACACAATCGTTGTTCCCTTCAGCAAGCTGCGGTGCGAGTGTGATGGAAACTACCCTTCCGGCCCTGCAGAGAGCGTTGGGAGTTCGCTGACTTCATCAGCAAAAGTCACCAAGAATAGTGATGATGAGGCTGAGAGCCAGCCGCGAAGAATCACCAAAAGCAGCAGCCGACGGAACAAGTAATGACCCTGAGCTTATTTGTCATGATCGGGATGCCCTTGTGATCTCTATTCTCTTCTAAATTGCTTGTTTATTTTATCTGTTGCAGATCTTGTACTGTGAAATAAAAACTACAACCTCTTTGCCCTTGCGATCTCTTCTAAATTTTTTGTTTTTTGTATGCTTTCTTTCTGTTGCAGATCTTGTACTGGTAAATAAATAAAGTAAACTTTTTGCCTTCCAATTTATGTGAAATTATGATTACTTGGAGATAATTAAGGTAATAATTGGCCGTCCATATAAATTAAAATTGCAGGAGGAAAAAGGAGTGAACAAGAAAAATGATGAAATCTTCACACAGAGAGCATTGTGAGTTTGCAACGAAGTAAAATTTAAGCATGAATTCAGAAATCAGAATTAATTAATGTAATTAAAACCTAAAAAGCATCTTATAATATCAGGAAATGATAGTTAACTATTTGGGTCTCCCTTGTATCTCTTTTTCTATTTCAGATCCTGTTTGGTTAAAAAACATTTGTAACCCTTTTGGCTTTAATTTTGTGTACAAAAATGATTCAGAAACTATTAAGGGTCTCCATAGACTATCCATAATAAAATTGGCAAAGGACAACAGAATGAAAGAGATTCAACCAGAGTGAAATTAAGCAAGCTGTATAAACAGAGCTCTTCGCAAATTAAGTGTAATCGAAAAATTGAAATTCATTGAAGAACGGATGAAGACCCTTAAACACATCTTCAATCAGAAAGTGACTGTCAGCAATTTCGAGCTGGTTCCAGAAAAGCATCTTCCTCAGGATGTCATCTAGAAGAGAAACGGTTGTCTCGGTCTTTCATTTTTTAAAGAATTTTTTATTGCACCGAACCCATACAAAAGATAATTTTTTTATGTTTTTGTCATTGATTCCAGGTGTCTTCATGCCTAACATGCATAAAGCCATTTGTACATTCATGCAGTTTTTATTTGTACATTCATGCGTCGAAAAAAAGAGAGTAATTTCTGCTGGTTCCCCACACATCCAGAAGTCACGAAATCACCTTCAGAAAATTCAAATTCCAACTGTCTGTTCAGAGGAAATAAATACACACAGAATCAACTGATGGATAAAAACTATAAAACATATTTTCGTGCTGATTAAAACAAGCAAAATTCACAATTCACAAGCAATGAATATGATTAGAAATTTAATTTTAACCCCCCAAATATATGATAATTTATTTTTTGTATAAAGAACAATGGTGAAGTCGTGTTTAGCAAACGAGACTTTGCTTTTATTTTAATTTTTTTGTGATTCAGCAAATGTGGCTGACGATGTGGCCGTCGACGGGGAAAAACTGTTAAAGGCGGAGAACAAATCCATTAAAGGCATGGCATGCCACACACTAGTGGAGAACAATCCATTAAAGACGGTTATATCAGACCAAATAAGTCATTTTTGGGGTGAATTCTCTGGTTGCGCTTTTGATTGATTAAATGGCCATGATTAATGGCCATTATTAACCACCTTTGGTAGGTAGAAGTAACCGCCTTTGATAGGTTCTGAAATTGAATTCTATTCATGCCATGTCGGCACCTAAAACTGGCTCTAAAATTGAAACATTATCATAGTTTTCGGTTCCAAAACCCATCTCAGGGAGCAAATTTTGATTTATTTTTAAATTTTTGGTGTTGAATTCGCAAATTGGATGTTTGTATTTATAGCCTCAGGGAAAATTTTTGCTCCTATTCTATTTTTCGACGCATTTTATTTGATTTGAGATTTTGACACTTCTAACCCTAACTTTAGGCTGGAAGTGCCAATAAAACTTTGTAAAATTAGAAAGTACCAAAATAACCCTAACTTTATGACAAAATGTGCAGTTATAACCTTTTGTCACTATTCCGGCGTTGACTCATCAGTTTGGGTGTTGACCGGACCTGAAATTATAGTAATAACCTTTCCCCATAAGATGAATTCCCATTTTTCCCATTTAATACAAGGGTAAAATTGTCATTTCCATACATTTCATTCAAATCTCCCATTGAAAATTGAAGTCAACGGCGCCCAAGGCTAGATTGACACATACATCATAAAGTTAGGGTTATTTTGGCACTTTCTTGCTTTGAAGGGTTACATTTCACTTTAAACCTAAAGTTAAGGTCATTTGTGCACTTGACTCATTTGATTGTATGCATTATATAGGTTTCAAAGTCGAAAGTTCATCGGAACTTAGGTTCCAAATTTGGAACATGAACGGGCCTTAGGTTTCAATTTTGGAACATCATCGGGAGAATAGGGTCACAATAATCTGAAAAAGTGAGAATCTATTTCGAACTCAGAACTTGTTCAGGTGATATAGTCAAGTGCTTATTTCATTCAATAATCAGGCTAAAAGTAGCCTTGAATCATAGAATAGGTATATTACATTGCATGACACGTTGTGTACACAACAAAAACCTATAGAAGAATTTATACTAGAAAATATCTATAGATTGGAATAGAGATCACATTACAATTATTCCACATAATACATGTCATGCAAAAGGATTTTTGCATTTTACCCCTTTGTTAGGAGTTCCAAGAGCCGCAGAGTGGATGTGTAGAAGATGCATATCCAAGCCATTTCTTTCCATAGTGATATCCTCTTGTGAGTATGGCTTGAATTATTTGAGGAAAATCTTAAGGCAATGAAAAAAAGAAATTATTGTTACAAACTGACAAACCTTACTTTTATAAAACATTCAATTAAAAACAGAGTATTCACTAGTTCAATTTGAATGTAATCAAACCGTACATCGTTGACGCACTCCGCCACGTATAACATAATGAAATATTCACATTCCATCGATTTTGATTGTTTCTTGTACTGTAATTAAGAACAATTGAAATTACGGTGAATCGAAGAAGAAGGAATTGATCGATCGAAGAAGGAAATGTGTTGGAAGAAGAAGAACAAAGTTTGCAGATCGAAGAAGAAGGAATGTTTGAAGAAGGAAGGAGGCTGCCTTGAAGAAAAAGAAGGATTGAGTTTATTTGTTATGACCCAGCCCATATTCTAATGACCCGGCCCGCAAGTTATTAACATTCTTTGTTAATTGCAGATGGGTCCCTGACATGTCTATAACCTCATCGATAGACCACCTATCAGGAGATTCCCATCTATGCATAATATCTCAATATTTAGGAGTATGTTCATCCAAACTTGTATATTTACCAACTAATATATGTTTTAAAACTAATTAAGATCCTTTTCACAAAGGCAGCAAAAATATTCACTAGTAAAAGGACCGCCCCTATAATATGGTTATCGCTCACAACAAGAGATGGTGATTCCGGGAAATGTTTCCTGCTGCGTCGCCCATCACAAGGATGGATGGAATTTTTAAGGAAGATCCATTAAAGCAAATTTGATGGAGCTGTTTTCGAAGTATATAAAATACATTTAACCTCTAAATTATGAAATTAATATGCATATATAATTTAATATCCAACTAAAGTATTATAGTTTAAGTAAAAGGAAGAAGAAAAAGAAAAGGAATACGATAGCAATGCATCATCCATGCATCACATTTATACATTTTATGAAAACTTTTTGCAAACTATTCACATCCTTCAACAGGTGTCCTCTACGTGTCAAATCAAGGAATGGACGCGTGTTGAAGGAAAGGGCACGTGCCAAAACATGATAGTAAACATATTTATTGTTATATTGGTAACGGTTGTGGGAATTCATCAATTGTTTAGTATTATTTCTTCCAAGTTTCTTTCTCTTTATCTATAAATATGTATCTTGGTTGTTCAATGCTGCATACTCCCAACCAGTCTTCTCTATTTTTTCTTCTAGTCCCTCCCATTTTTGCTTAAACTATCTCTTGGAGAAATGGCTTCGAAGAATATCAACGAGATGAAGAACAAGTCAACCGGAGAAACCTTTGGCCCAATACCCATAAAGGCAATCGAGATTTGCCTAAACTTCGAGACAGTCCATGATCCCGAAAACAATCTTAGACGCCAGGCCAATGAACATAATTCCACCATAGTTCCTCCTGCTCCCAGTGAGAGTGTTGGAAGTACTGTCACTTCTGTGGGCAAGGACATTTCTGTGACCGAGGATGGGGCTGACAGCCGCCCTCGCACCCGCAAAAACTTCCGTTGTTGAGTTTCATGATGGCTTGTGGGTTGTCTTCTAATTTAGACGGTTTTGTGTGTCTCTTGTCATTCTATGTTTTGCTCTGTTTATAAATTCCTTTATGCATCCAGAAACATTTAACTTTATTATCAAATTAATATAGTTCGTGTGATCTAAAAATGTATGGCAATCTTATACTTGATTATAATCTGATCAAATTCGTGTGTTTTATTATTAGGAAATACCGGAACAATTGACCATTCCAGATCAGCCGCAATAACAGTGAAATTACATTCAAAGCAACAAAAGAAAGTAAGAAATAAGAATAATTCAAGTACTTGGGATGCAAAATATATTATTTTCCAAATATTAATAGAATAAAGTAATTATGTGATTTATCACCGGGATGTTAATGCAACATTAACAAAATTAGTGCGTCATGGTTGTTGAGTAGTTTCTGGACAAATTACTGTTCTGTCTTCACACTTAATGCTCATCTCCATTCTTTGCATGAGCTTATCCATCCCAAGTAAAGATATATCTGTTTTAATTAGGAATCCAACCATCCTGAGGAAACTACCAAACCATCCTAATAAATGAATCTGAGATCATTATTTGACCTTAATTTTTGCTTGTACTTCAATCTTGAAGCATGTTGCAGTGCAATTAAGTAGCCCAAACAAATAATATAAAGAATGAGATTATTAAGAATGCGATTCATAGAATTAACCTAAAAAAATGTTAATTTTTAAGAAAAGTTCACAGCTTAGTTATAAAATCAAAAACAAAAACTAAATTTTTTTATGTACCGGCATATCCCCCCATATTTTTTGCATCATTTTATGGCACAAGGTGCTAAATACTTTTACTTCACTTTATGTTCACATAAGCTAAATCATACTCTTTCTGAAGTGAAATTAATTAAGTTCCATTAAGAATATAGATTTAAGTATATAAGTACTTTCAATCTTAATGGAACAAACAGGTTTTTTTTTTTAAAGATGGAATTAAACCAAAAGGGAAGTGAATGATTTTGAATCGAAGGTTTTATAGTTCTGAATGCCAATTATGTTTGATTCTTGAACCAGCAGTGATATCCATTCTCTAGCAGTGATATCCGTGATATCCTTTCTCTAGCAGTGATATGAATGACAGCATCCGGCTAAATTACTTGTTTTCCGATTTCCATCCAACTAAATTACATTGATGTGATTAATTCCAAAATTTTATTAATCCTAACACTATACCATATCGCACCGCCATATATACCTCAATCTTTCAGAATATAAATGAGATTCATGATATGGAAATAAAAACTAAACTAATTTAACTAACTAAATTTATTTATTTTATTTGTATCTATTATATATGTGTGTGTGTGTTTATCTGTTGACTCTCACTCAATTCCTAATAAACAATTCTGGTTTTAAATAATGTATTTTCAACTTAAATATCTTAACTTTTATACGATATTTCTGGGATTCTAACATTTAAACATGTCCTCTCTTTTTTTCCTTAAATGAGGGGGTGATTTATTAGGATCCCCATTCCTTCAAAATGAAATTATAAGTATGAGTAGATACATATAGTACAAGCTAAGTTAAAAACCAAAAAGCTTAGAATACGAAGGCAAAACTAGTTGCCATTAAAACCAAAAGTATGTTAGGTATTTTCGGAAGTGATTCCATAATCAAAAGCCTCCACCCCTCGTGTTAGCCTTTGATATATGGCCAGATTTCTGAAATTTCCTAACACTACTGTCTAAAAATTTGGTTTAGTGGGAGAAGAAACTCATATATGTGGTTGTCCCCATTAAAACTTTCTTTCCTTTGGAGATGTCAGTGGAAAACTCATTTCTAAATCCCTAATGAAATTGGTTGAGTATCCCTGTTGCCATGATTGTTAATTTTTTCTTTAAATCCATCGGTAGCATTGAAGTTTCTCTCAAAAAACATCAGTTGTAGGTCAGAACTTCCTCCAAAAAAAATTAGCAGAACTATCACCCATTCGTCACAGTCGATGTGGAACCTGTACAAATGACAAAACCATTCAGCAGTATATGTTCTAAACATTTGCTCTAATAGCTGGCATTGTAAGCTTATCAAGCAACAAAAGTCCTTTGGCCTTGTTATCAAGTTGATCATATGTCATGAGTGTACCAGTTTGAGAAAAATCATTGGCCAACTTGGCAACCTAATCTGCAACTAAGTTACCTTCTCTGAAAGTATGAATGAGCTGAATATGGGTACTTGTTTCCTTAATCTAACATGCTAATTCATATACGATCCATGGAACTTTTAAGGGAAACTTTATGCATTCAAGAGCAACTAGGCAGTCACATTCCAAAATGTACTAAAAAATGTCAAGTGATGCTGCAACTTCAATTGCTATTTGAATGACTTTTAATTCAGCATGCAAACTTGGAAGAGCATTAACATTTTTCATGTAAGCATTGGACATGTTTCCATTAGGATCCCTAATAATCATGCTAACACTTGCTGTATTAGAATTTTTTATCCATGATGCATCAACATTAATTTTCAGAGAATTTATAGGCTTAATCCATCTCACCAATCTGATATTAGGCCTAGGTGGGGGTTTAAGGCTTGGGATTAGACCTATGTTCATCCACTCAGTATCACTAGGCCTGCTACTGTAGCATGGGTGGGCATAAAAGGCAAGAAAAATATCATGTTTGATATTCTGAGTCACAAATTCTAGGTTTGGATAAAGATTTTCAAACAAGGTATTGTTTCTTGCTTTCCAAAGGTGCCAGCAAATCAAGGATGGAGCTAATCTAATGAGGGTCGTGTGTAACTTTGATTCTCCATTAACAGCCCAGAAATATGTCAATCTTTCCCAAATAGATTCAAAAAATAAAATAGGTAACCTGAGAGGCAAAGTGATGGATTCCCAAATTTTAGATGCAAAATCACATTCATTAAAATAGTTAGATAGACTGTCAGAGTTCAGGCAATAAATGCATTTAGATGCAATACTAATATTGGAGAAAATTATGATATCATCAAAGGGTAGTATAGCATTGACTAGTTTCCACATAAAAACGTAGACTTTTTTCTGGAGTTTAGGATGCCAAACCTATGATAACGATCTCAATGGCCTTCTGGACTTTGCCTACACCTACATCATCAGGTAAGAGGGAAGAAACCCAGAAATATGTTCGCCAATTCAATGGTTCTGGCATTTCAGATGACTATTCTGATGATGGTTCGAAAAGGCGATCATACTGCGGATCTTCTTGGAGGCGACATCGCCATAGTAAACATGATTCCCAAACAAGAGTGAAGAGTAACTCGGGGTCTGGGTTGGGTTCTGATGATGCTCAAGACATCAAGGGATTGAAGTATAACATCTATTAGAATCACGGGCTTCTATCATAAAACCAATTGGTACTATTTAGAGGTGACCCATGATCTTATATACTGAGTTATATGACTATCAACCACCAATTTGGGACTAACTCAAACACACCTCCTCACGTGAAGCGGCATGAATCATTGTGCAAACGTGACAGAATGGGTGTAACGAGCCAACCTTGAGCTCTGATATCATATTAGAATCATGAGCTTCTATCATAAAACCAATTGGTACTATGTAGAGGTGACCCATGATCTTATATGCTGAGTTATATGACTGTCAACAACCAATGTGGGACTAACTCTAACAACATCCCTCGATTTGATGGTCAACACAATCCAGTAAAGTATTTTGATTGGGAGCGACAGATTGAGAATCTGTTTGATCTCAACAATTATTAGGAGAAAGAAAAAGTTAAGGTGGCGCAGTATTCTTTCACTCACTATGTGGCTGGATGGTGGAAAAATAAAAAAGATTCGCAATATCTTGTCGGAAAGAAACCTATCTCCACCTGGGAGATATCGAGATTCGGGCTTTGCCAATATCATGTTGTTCCTACTTACTTGATGGAAAAACATTCTTATCTATCCAACATGAAGCAAGGAAATTGCACAGTTGATGAATATTGGCAAGATCTTGAGTTGACCATGAGAAGGGTTGGAATGAAAGAAGACCAATCATTCATTAAAAATTGATTCATTGAAGGCTTCCGTGAAAACCTTCAAATGAAAGTCAAGCTTCAACATCACATATCTAGGAATGATTTATTGGTGAAGCAAGGTTGGTGGAGAGTGTCCTGCAACGAAGGAGGCCACCGCCCGTATAAACGACTAGGGTTTAAATCCAGAAACCCTAATTATGGATGCTTTAGGGGCACACCATGGGAAGATAAGGATTGGTTTAGACTTATTCAAATCCAACTTATAATCCTACTAGGAGTAGGGTGGCACAACCATTCCAACAGGCTTTAGAAATTCCAGGTAAAACCACTACTTCTTCATCAAATTCAATTTATGTTAACTCTCCTACTTGTTTTCATTGTAAAGAAAGAGGACATGTCCACAATAACTGTCCTCATGCACGAGTGTTAACAATAATTGAGGAAGAGGATCATAAAGAAGATGAATATGCTGATATGCCACCATTGTATGAAAGTGGTGAAGAACGGGTATACGAACATATCATTATAAATGATCATGGTGAAAAAAGGTCTAGAAACACAAGGTAACTTTGTATCATTGAGACTCCTAAAAGATAAGAATTGTTTACTAATGATTGATGGTGGCTCTTGTGCTAATACTGTGTCTATTCTTCTTGTTAAATCATTGTCTTTGCATGTGACTACCCATCTATCACCATATAAATTATTTCGTTAAATGATACTGATGAAATTAGGGTTAAAAAACAATGCATGATTAACTTTAAGATTGGAAAATGCCATGATTCCATGTTATGTAATGTTATACCTGGTCATATTTTGTTAGGGAGGCCTTGGCAGTTTGATCGTAAATCTATGCATGATGGTTACACTAAAAGAAATTACTGCGATTAAGGATAGAACAAGATATATTTTGGTTCCATTATCTCCAGTAGAAGTCTTAGAAGCACAGAGACGCATGAAAGTCAAAAAAGAGAAGTTTGCGACTAAGGAGAAAGTGGTCGAACAAAACCCTATCTAGGGCTTGAAGGAGATCGGCCACAAGGTCCAAAATGAAGGCAAAAACCTTGATAATTTCGACCAAATATCAATGGAGGTTGTTCCAAGTAAGCCAGGCAAGTCTAAAAATGATTCTGATAAGTCGCATAAAATCATCGCTTCACAGATGTTACAGGAATTTGAGAATGTCTTTCTGGAGGTCTTACCTGCAGGTTTACGAGAGCGAAACCTTTCAACAATGGAGGGAATAATGGAGAAGCCAAGATGACTACCACCATAAATGATCAAACATTTAAAGGTTATGTTCGGGATCCTCTAAGTGACATAGCGGAACCTATGACTAGGTCAATGGTTAATATTAGGGATGCTACTTTAAATTATATGATTGATCGTCTTTATGATGAAGAATTGAAGAAGGAGACATCATTGACATCTTCGATTTATTGTTCAAGACTGTCAAAGACTGAAGTAATCATGAAGAATTGAAGTCATCATGAAGAACACTATGTTTTTTTTTCCCACTGGGTTTTGAATGAGGCAGCTCGATCACTGTAAAATATTGTAAAATTATTTCATTTTGGGTTTATTGGACTGAAGAGCTCGCCTATGTAGGCTTTGAAGAGCTAATTTTGAAATTACAATCCATTAGGGTTTAGTATATTCAATTTTATTCTGATTGGAATTAGATTTTGTATGATTAGATAAGGAAATATTAATCCAAGGTGTGTCTTGGAAGGATACGGCCAACTGTGTCTATTATACAGCTAGTTGTGTCTATTTTAGGTAGGTATGGTTTTACCTTCTTAAAGCTGTTATAATTCTATTCAGTTTCTGACAGAAATTACCAAATCCCATTATGATTAAGAATTAGGGTTTGGAAAAATTCATCCCTATAAATAGGGGTTGTATTCTCGAGTTTTAGACACCATTCTTATCAATCAAATATATATAAACCTTTGAGTTCATACTCTTGTTTCTTACGAGCTTTTTCCATTGTTGCTTAACCCCTAGGGCTAGTTAAGTATTAATAAACCATGTAATCTGATCCTGAGGGCTAGTTAGAGAGCAAGTCGAAATTGAGTGTACCCCGAGGGCTAGACTATGAATTTCGTGCAGCATTAGAAGGGTTTGGCGAGTTCCCTTATTTTGTCAAAGATCTTAATTTTGCAAATCAGCTTCTTTGCAAGGGGATTCATGTATTTTTTTTGTTCATGTGATTTTCTAGGGTTTTTGTAGGTTATACTGAGTAATATTTGGGGATTGTTTTTTTTGTGTTTGTTTAATTATTCCTGCTGATTTGTGCTAATTTTTGTGTTGTTGTTGTTGTTATTTCTTAGATGCCTAAGAATACCTACCTCACTGTTGCTGCAATCAAGAAGGAAGGAAGATCAACAACTACAAAGGAGAGTTAAAGGAAGATCTACAACTACAATGGAGAGTTAAAGGAAGAAGAAAGCAAGTAGCAAAGGAATGCTATGCTCGGGATGTGTTTGAACTATTAAGTTCATCCCCTATTCATACTACTCCAAGTTCACTAATGGCCAAGAGCTCTAAAAAAAAACTTATCCCAATATCCCAAGAAATCCTTCAACTTGCTAAACATGTGATGAGAATAGTGTTGCAATTTAATGCTTTAAATGATTGTCTTTAATATCCTCCAAAGAAGTGAATGTTCATGGATAATTGGGTGAAGACCACATTTCTTCACAAATCTCCACCTTGGTCTGAAACCCAAAAGTAATAGCTTACTCACCCTCCTCCAACATGGCCTTAATGGGCCGAATTACCAACAATGAACACCAATCAAGTCCAAGATCTGCATGAATTTTAAATAGGGAAGAGCCTTTGTGAACATATCAGTAGGATTATCCTTTGTATTAATTTTCTTAACAAGGACCTTCTTCTGTGCAATGGTATCACGAATGAAGTGATACTTAATATCAATATGCTTCGTCCGCTCATGATACATATGATCTTTAGTCAAGTAAATTGGACTTTGACTATCACAGTGAATAGTAGTAACTCTTTGTTGTAGACTTAATTCGCTGAAGAGACCTCTTAACCATAAAGCTTCTTTGATTGCCTCTGTGGCTTCCATATATTCTACCTCAGTAGTAGATCAAGTAACTACATGTTGTAGAGTAGCTTTCCAGCTAATTGCACAACTTCCAATGCAAAATATATAACCTGTAAGAGACCTGCGCTTATCAAGATCGCCGAAAAAGTCTGAATCTACAAAACCAAATAGAGTGTTATTGGTTCTACCTAGCTCCAAAAACATGTTCGAAATACCCTTTAAGTATCTAAGAATCCACTTCACAGCCTACCAATGTGATTTGCCCAGATTTGCATATACCTGCTAACAACACTAACGGTTTGTGAGATATCATGGAGATTACAAACCATTGCATACGTTTTACTCCCAACTGCATTTGAATAAGGAACTCTAGCCATATAATATTCTTCTTCCTCTGTTTTTGGTGATTGGGTAGTAGATAGCCTAAAATGGTTACTTAGAGGAGTGCTAACGGGTTTGGCATCATGCATGCCAAATCGCTCCAAAACTTTCTTACAGTAACTCTCCTGGGTCAGGTACAACTTTCCAAATCCTCGATATTTTCTTATCTCCATACCAAGATCTTCTTAGCTGCATCCAAATCCTTCATCTCAAATTCACTATTCAACAAGGCCTTCAACTCATGAAATCTGCAAGATTCTTAGCCGCAATGAGCATGCCATTAACATATAATAGCAAATAAATGAATGAGTTATCTTGTAACTTCCGAAAGTAAACACAACTATCATACATGCTCTTGGAGAAACCATGACCCAACATAAATGAATCAAACCTCTAATACCATTGTCTTGGAGACTGCTTTAATCCATACAAGGATTTCTTCAACAAGCAAACCTGGTCTTCTTTACCTTGAACTTCAAAACCTTCATGTTAACTCATATAGATATGTTCATCTAATTCACTATGCGAGAAAGTTGTCTTGACAGCCAGCTGTTCTAACTCCAGATCATACATGGAAATTAAAGCAAGAAATACACAAATAGAGAGAAAACTTCATTGAAACATACACCTTGTACCTGACTGTAGCCCTTTGCGGCCAATCGTGCTTTGTACCTTTCATTATCAACACTAGATTTTATCTTCTTTCCTATTGGATTCTAGAATTTGTTCTTAGGAATTGATGCCAGCCAACTTACATCGTGAATCAGTTTGCGCTTGCGAATCTTAGTTTTCCAACCGCGTCATTTGGTATCAGATCGTGCTTTCTCCAATTCCTTTTCACTTGATTCACGATAAGAGATCAACCATCATCCAAGGGAGATTTAGATGGGATGATCGCAGATTTTTCTGTCGCTCTAACCACTTTGATGTTACATATGAGCATTTGTCCATAAGAGACTTACGGTTGAGTTCTTTGGTAATTGAGGTGATGTAGGCAAAGAAATTGATGCAAAGGTTTAACAATTTCATCACATATTTGGTGTTTAGGATACATTTTCTGAAAGGGAAATGGGCACACAAATGCCACTTATTGCTTTGTTTTGAGCAATGGGCTTTTTATTGGCAATCAGAGGTGTTTTGAGGACTCAAAACACCCTTTGAATATTTTCTATTTTTATGGTCAAACAAATGCAACTTACAGCTTTACTGTTAACTTAATGAGTTTTTTGGGCAATCCAAATCGTTTCAAGCCTCAAAAAAGACTTTCAACATTTCTCGTTCATATTTTTCGTGTGTTCCAAAATTCCATTCTAGATAGATTATTTTTTCTATCATCACGAGGAGAATGCATTATCAAGGGTCTTTGAAGCTTGTCAACTTATATTGTTACTAGGATTTGTGTTTGCCAATCCTTGTATTTTCCAACTACGTGAGGTGGTATCAGATCATGGTTCATCATGTTCTTTGTCACTTGATGCATGATAGGAGATCCACCTACAACCAAGGATGATTTAGATAGGCAATTTTCTCATATTTTGATCATATATATATAGTGCAAGGAAATAACTTCATATATTCAAATTTTGAGTTTATAATCTTTGCTTATTTTAAACCATTAGGTTTGTTTCCATTATAAATTAGTGCTTAGAACCATTGGATTCTTTGTGATGATTTTTGCAACTAGTGCTTGAGTTTCAGAGGAATTCGTCCCTTGTGTTGGTGAAGACCATAAAGTTGTGTTCTTGGCTAGACTTCGTCTGTGTCTTTTTTATTTCAAAAGGGTGATAGGATCAACCTTCGTTAAGAGTGCTTCTCAAAATTCTGCAATCTAGGTCTTCGCAAGGAGATTCATATCATATATATTATGCAAGGAAATAACAATTGTTTTAAAAAATATGGAAATATATTATGATTAATTTGTCTTTTCAATTTTCAAAAGTAAAGCACTATTTTGATAAATGAAAACATAACTTAATTATTTTATTTGTAGTTGTTTCTAAAAAATATTGATATTTCCACTCACCATATCATTTTGTAGCCATGCCTCTCTATAAATAAATCACTATTCTCGTTACTTCCCTGACCCCCTAAGGTTCTTTCTCTTCTGCTTTAATACCTATGGCTTCCAAGAAGCAGACTAAGGCCCCCGAAGAAACCCAAGACACCACTCCCATCAACACAATCGTTGTTCCCTTCAGCAAGCTGCGGTGCGAGTGTGATGGAAACTACCCTTCCGGCCCTGCAGAGAGCGTTGGGAGTTCGCTGACTTCATCAGCAAAAGTCACCAAGAATAGTGATGATGAGGCTGAGAGCCAGCCGCGAAGAATCACCAAAAGCAGCAGCCGACGGAACAAGTAATGACCCTGAGCTTATTTGTCATGATCGGGATGCCCTTGTGATCTCTATTCTCTTCTAAATTGCTTGTTTATTTTATCTGTTGCAGATCTTGTACTGTGAAATAAAAACTACAACCTCTTTGCCCTTGCGATCTCTTCTAAATTTTTTGTTTTTTGTATGCTTTCTTTCTGTTGCAGATCTTGTACTGGTAAATAAATAAAGTAAACTTTTTGCCTTCCAATTTATGTGAAATTATGATTACTTGGAGATAATTAAGGTAATAATTGGCCGTCCATATAAATTAAAATTGCAGGAGGAAAAAGGAGTGAACAAGAAAAATGATGAAATCTTCACACAGAGAGCATTGTGAGTTTGCAACGAAGTAAAATTTAAGCATGAATTCAGAAATCAGAATTAATTAATGTAATTAAAACCTAAAAAGCATCTTATAATATCAGGAAATGATAGTTAACTATTTGGGTCTCCCTTGTATCTCTTTTTCTATTTCAGATCCTGTTTGGTTAAAAAACATTTGTAACCCTTTTGGCTTTAATTTTGTGTACAAAAATGATTCAGAAACTATTAAGGGTCTCCATAGACTATCCATAATAAAATTGGCAAAGGACAACAGAATGAAAGAGATTCAACCAGAGTGAAATTAAGCAAGCTGTATAAACAGAGCTCTTCGCAAATTAAGTGTAATCGAAAAATTGAAATTCATTGAAGAACGGATGAAGACCCTTAAACACATCTTCAATCAGAAAGTGACTGTCAGCAATTTCGAGCTGGTTCCAGAAAAGCATCTTCCTCAGGATGTCATCTAGAAGAGAAACGGTTGTCTCGGTCTTTCATTTTTTAAAGAATTTTTTATTGCACCGAACCCATACAAAAAGATAATTTTTTTATGTTTTTGTCATTGATTCCAGGTGTCTTCATGCCTAACATGCATAAAGCCATTTGTACATTCATGCAGTTTTTATTTGTACATTCATGCGTCGAAAAAAAGAGAGTAATTTCTGCTGGTTCCCCACACATCCAGAAGTCACGAAATCACCTTCAGAAAATTCAAATTCCAACTGTCTGTTCAGAGGAAATAAATACACACAGAATCAACTGATGGATAAAAACTATAAAACATATTTTCGTGCTGATTAAAACAAGCAAAATTCACAATTCACAAGCAATGAATATGATTAGAAATTTAATTTTAACCCCCCAAATATATGATAATTTATTTTTTGTATAAAGAACAATGGTGAAGTCGTGTTTAGCAAACGAGACTTTGCTTTTATTTTAATTTTTTTGTGATTCAGCAAATGTGGCTGACGATGTGGCCGTTGATGGGGAAAAACTGTTAAAGGCGGAGAACAAATCCATTAAAGGCATGGCATGCCACACACTAGTGGAGAACAATCCATTAAAGACGGTTATATCAGACCAAATAAGTCATTTTTGGGGTGAATTCTCTGGTTGCGCTTTTGATTGATTAAATGGCCATGATTAATGGCCATTATTAACCACCTTTGGTAGGTAGAAGTAACCGCCTTTGATAGGTTCTGAAATTGAATTCTATTCATGCCATGTCGGCACCTAAAACTGGCTCTAAAATTGAAACATTATCATAGTTTTCGGTTCCAAAACCCATCTCAGGGAGCAAATTTTGATTTATTTTTAAATTTTTGGTGTTGAATTCGCAAATTGGATGTTTGTATTTATAGCCTCAGGGAAAATTTTTGCTCCTATTCTATTTTTCGACGCATTTTATTTGATTTGGGATTTTGACACTTCTAACCCTAACTTTAGGCTGGAAGTGCCAATAAAACTTTGCAAAATTAGAAAGTACCAAAATAACCCTTACTTTATGACAAAATGTGCAGTTATAACCTTTTGTCACTATTCCGGCGTTGACTCATCAGTTTGGGTGTTGACCGGACCTGAAATTACAGTAATAACCTTTCCCCATAAGATGAATTCCCATTTTTCCCATTTAATACAAGGGTAAAATTGTCATTTCCATACATTTCATTCAAATCTCCCATTGAAAATTGAAGTCAACGGCACCCAAGGCTAGATTGACACATACATCATAAAGTTAGGGTTATTTTGGCACTTTCTTGCTTTGAAGGGTTACATTTCACTTTAAACCTAAAGTTAAGGTCATTTGTGCACTTGACTCATTTGATTGTATGCATTATATAGGTTTCAAAGTCGAAAGTTCATCGGAACTTAGGTTCCAAATTTGGAACATGAACGGGCCTTAGGTTTCAATTTTGGAACATCATCGGGAGAATAGGGTCACAATAATCTGAAAAAGTGAGAATCTATTTCGAACTTAGAACTTGTTCAGGTGATATAGTCAAGTGCTTATTTCATTCAATAATCAGGCTAAAAGTAGCCTTGAATCATAGAATAGGTATATTACATTGCATGACAAGTTGTGTACACAACAAAAACCTATAGAAGAATTTATACTAGAAAATATCTATAGATTGGAATAGAGATCACATTACAATTATTCCACATAATACATGTCATGCAAAAGGATTTTTGCATTTTACCCCTTTGTTAGGAGTTCCAAGAGCCGCAGAGTGGATGTGTAGAAGATGCATATCCAAGCCATTTCTTTCCATAGTGATATCCTCTTGTGAGTATGGCTTGAATTATTTGAGGAAAATCTTAAGGCAATAAAAAAAAAGAAATTATTGTTACAAACTGACAAACCTTACTTTTATAAAACATTCAATTAAAAACAGAGTATTCACTAGTTCAATTTGAATGTAATCAAACCGTACATCGTTGACGCACTCCGCCACGTATAACATAATGAAATATTCACATTCCATCGATTTTGATTGTTTCTTGTACTGATTAATTAAGAACAATTGAAATTACAGTGAATCGAAGAAGAAGGAATTGATCGATCGAAGAAGGAAATGTGTTGGAAGAAGAAGAACAAAGTTTGCAGATCGAAGAAGAAGGAATGTTTGAAGAAGGAAGGAGGCTGCCTTTGAAGAAAAAGAAGGATTGAGTTTATTTGTTATGACCCAGCCCATATTCTAATGACCCGGCCCGCAAGTTATTAACATTCTTTGTTAATTGCAGATAGGTCCCTGACATGTCTATAACCTCATCGATAGACCACCTATCAGGAGATTCCCATCTATGCATAATATCTCAATATTTAGGAGTATGTTCATCCAAACTTGTATATTTACCAACTAATATATGTTTTAAAACTAATTAAGATCCTTTTCACAAAGGCAGCAAAAATATTCACTAGTAAAAGGACCGCCCCTATAATATGGTTATCGCTCACAACAAGAGATGGTGATTCCGGGAAATGTTTCCTGCTGCGTCGCCCATCACAAGGATGGATGGAATTTTTAAGGAAGATCCATTAAAGCAAATTTGATGGAGCTGTTTTCGAAGTATATAAAGTACATTTAACCTCTAAATTATGAAATTAATATGCATATATAATTTAATATCCAACTAAAATATTATAGTTTAAGTAAAAGGAAGAAGAAAAAGAAAAGGAATACGATAGCAATGCATCATTCATGCATCACATTTATACATTTTATGAAAACTTTTTGCAAACTATTCACATCCTTCAACAGGTGTCCTCTACGTGTCAAATCAAGGAATGGACGCGTGTTGAAGGAAAGGACACGTGCCAAAACATGATACTAAACATATTTATTGTTATATTGGTAACGGTTGTGGGAATTCATCAATTGTTTAGTATTATTTCTTCCAAGTTTCTTTCTCTTTATCTATAAATATGTATCTTGGTTGTTCAATGCTGCATACTCCCAACCAGTCTTCTCTATTTTTTCTTCTAGTCCCTCCCATTTTTGCTTAAACTATCTCTAGGAGAAATGGCTTCCAAGAATATCAACGAGATGAAGAACAAGTCAACCGGAGAAACCTTTGGCCCAATACCCATAAAGGCAATCGAGATTTGCCTAAACTTCGAGACAGTCCATGATCCCGAAAACAATCTTAGACGTCAGGCCAATGAACATAATTCCACCATAGTTCCTCCTGCTCCCAGTGAGAGTGTTGGAAGTACTGTCACTTCTGTGGGCAAGGACATTTCTGTGACCAAGGATGGGGCTGACAGCCGCCCTCGCACCCGCAAAAACTTCCGTTGTTGAGTTTCATGATGGCTTGTGGGTTTTCTTCTAATTTTGACGGTTTTGTGTGTCTCTTGTCATTCTATGTTTTGCTCTGTTTATAAATTCCTTTATGCATCCAGAAACATTTAACTTTATTATCAAATTAATATAGTTCGTGTGATCTAAAAATGTATGGCAATCTTATACTTGATTATAATCTGATCAAATTCGTGTGTTTTATTATTAGGAAATACCGGAACAATTGACCATTCCAGATCAGCCGCAATAACAGTGAAATTACATTCAAAGCAACAAAAGAAAGTAAGAAATAAGAATAATTCGAGTACTTGGGATGCAAAATATATTATTTTCCAAATATTAATAGAATAAAGTAATTATGTGATTTATCACCGGGATGTTAATGCAACATTAACAAAATTAGTGCGTCATGGTTGTTGAGTAGTTTCTGGACAAATTACTGTTCTGTCTTCACACTTAATGCTCATCTCCATTCTTTGCATGAGCTTATCCATCCCAAGTAAAGATATATCTGTTTTAATTAGGAATCCAACCATCCTGAGGAAACTACCAAACCATCCTAATAAATGAATCTGAGATCATTATTTGACCTTAATTTTTGCTTGTACTTCAATCTTGAAGCATGTTGCAGTGCAATTAAGTAGCCCAAACAAATAATATAAAGAATGAGATTATTAAGAATGCGATTCATAGAATTAACCTAAAAAAATGTTAATTTTTTAGAAAAGTTCACAGCTTAGTTATAAAATCAAAAACAAAAACTAAATTTGTTTATGTACCGGCATATCACCCCATATTTTTTGCATCATTTTATGGCACAAGGTGCTAAATACTTTTACTTCACTTTATGTTCACATAAGCTAAATCATACTCTTTCTGAAGTGAAATTAATTAAGTTCCATTAAGAATATAGATTTAAGTATATAAGTACTTTCAATCTTAATGGAACAAACAGGTTTTTTTTTTTTAAAGATGGAATTAAACCAAAAGGGAAGTGAATGATTTTGAATCGAAGGTTTTATAGTTCTGAATGCCAATTATGTTTGATTCTTGAACCAGCAGTGATATCCATTCTCTAGCAGTGATATGAATGACAGCATCTTGCTAAATTACTTGTTTTCCGATTTCCATCCAACTAAATTACATTGATGTGATTAATTCCAAAATTTTATTAATCCTAACACTATACCATATCGCACCGCCATATATACCTCAATCTTTCAGAATATAAATGAGATTCATGATATGGAAATAAAAACTAAACTAATTTAACTAACTAAATTTATTTATTTTATTTGTATCTATTATATATGTGTGTGTGTGTGTGTTTATCTGTTGACTCTCACTCAATTCCTAATAAACAATTCTGGTTTTAAATAATGTATTTTCAACTTAAATATCTTAACTTTTATACGATATTTCTGGGATTCTAACATTCAAACATGTCCTCTTTTTTTTTCCTTAAATGAGGGGGTGATTTATTAGGTCCCCATTCCTTCAAAATGAAATTATAAGTATGAGTAGATACATATAGTACAAGCTAAGTTAAAAACCAAAAAGCTTAGAATACGAAGGCAAAACTAGTTGCCATTAAAACCAAAAGTATGTTAGGTATTTTCGGAAGTGATTCCATAATCAAAAGCCTCCACCCCTCGTGTTAGCCTTTGATATATGGCCAGACTTCTGAAATTTCCCAACACTACTGTCTAAAAATTGGGTCTAGTGGGAGAAAAAACTCATGTATGTGGTTGTCCCCATTAAAACTTTCTTTCCTTTGGAGATGTCAGTGGAAAACTCATTTCTAAATCCCTAATGAAATTGGTTGAGTATCCCTGTTGCCATGATTGTTAATTTTTTCTTTAAATCCATCGGTAGCATTGAAGTTTCTCTCAAAAAACATCAGCTGTAGGTCAGAACTTCCTCCAAAAAAAATTTAGCAGAACTATCACCCATTCGTCGCAGTCGATGTGGAACCTGTACAAATGATAAAACCATTCAGCAGTATATGTTCTAAACATTTGCTCTAATAGCTGGCACTGTAAGCTTATCAAGCAACAAAAGTCCTTTGGCCTTGTTATCAAGTTGATCATATGTCATGAGTGTACCAGTTTGAGAAAAATCATTGGCCAACTTGGCAACCTAATCTGCAACTAAGTTACCTTCTCTGAAAGTATGAATGAGCTAAATATGGGTACTTCTTTCCTTAATCTGACATGCTAATTCATATACGATCCATGGAGCTTTTAAGGGAAACTTTATGTATTCAAGAGCAACTAGGCAGTCACATTCCAAAATGTACTCAAAATGTCAAGTGATGCTGCAACTTCAATTGCTATTTGAATGACTTTTAATTCAGCATGCAAACTTGGAAGAGCATTAACATTTTTCATGTAAGCATTGGACATGTTTCCATTAGAATCCCTAATAATCATGCTAACACTTGCTGTATTAGAAATTTTTATCCATGATGCATCAACATTAATTTTCAGAGAATTTATAGGCTTAATCCATCTCACCAATCTGATATTAGGCCTAGGTGGGGGTTTAAGGCTTGGGATTAGACCTATGTTCATCCACTCAGTATCACTAGGACTGCTACTGTAGCATGGGTGGGCATAAAAGGCAAGAAAAATATCATGTTTGATATTCTGAATCACAAATTCTAGGTTTGGATTCAGATTTTCAAACAAGGTATTGTTTCTTGCTTTCCAAAGGTGCCAGCAAATCAAGGATGGAGCTAATCTAATGAGGGTCGTGTGTAACTTTGATTCTCCATTAACAGCCCAGAAATATGTCAATCTTTCCCAAATAGAATCAAAAAATAAAATAGGTAACCTGAGAGTCAAAGTGATGGATTCCCAAATTTTAGATGCAAAATCAAATTCAGTAAAATAGTTAGATAGACTGTCAAAGTTCAGGCAATAAATGCATTTAGATGCAATACTAATATTGGAGAAAATTATGATATCATCAAAGGGTAGTATAGCATTGACTAGTTTCCACATAAAAACTGAGACCTTTTTCTGGAGTTTAGGATGCCAAACCTGTGATAACGATCTCAATGACCTGTAAGTAAAAGGAAATTTACCTTGTGCCATACCTAGTTGACTCTTAAGCAGTTGTACATGTTTTGTTTTGGCTGATTTGCCAATAAAAAATTACTCTTTCAGCAATTGATTTTCTGCCCAGTACACTTTTCAAAAAATTCCAAAATGGCCTTTAATCTAATAATAGAAAGCTTGTTAACTTCAAGGAATAATACAGTATCATCAGCGTAGCTCAATTGAGATATAGGAATAGCCCCTTTTTGGTAAATGAAAATAGCTGAGTTTACCGTTTTGAAAAATGTATGTTAGACATCTACTGAAAGCTTCCGGAAAAATGTTAAATAAGCAAGGAGATAGAGGGTCCCCTTGCTTTATCCCTCTAGATGATTTGAAAAAATCTAAAGGTTTTCCATTGATAATAATTGAAAACCATGTAGATGCTAGGTTATTCATTATTATGTTTGTAAATTCTGGATGAAATCCAAACTTTTTGAGGATATCATCCAAGAAATTCCAATAAACTATATCAAATTCCTTTGCTAAATCAAGCTTAATGATACAATTTGGATTATCCTGTTTATTATTAAAAAATCTGATCATCTCTTGTAAATTAACAATGTTATCAGACATTTCTCTGTCTTTCATGAATGCAGACTGATTAGGAGATATTAGTTTAGGCATGAAACCAGCTATTCTTTCCATGACAAGTTTATAAAAAACCTTGTTAATGAAATTGGAAAGGCTTATAGGTCTATAGTTAGCAAAGGAATTGGGGATTTCATTTTTTGGAATCAAAGATATCCAGGTACTGGCTATCCCTGAAGGTATTACGCTACCTTTCATAAATTCAGTTGTAGCTTTTAACATATCTAGCCCAATTAAGTTCCAGAAATGTATATAAAAAGCTGCTGAGAATCCATCGGGTCCTGGTGTACTATTTTGATTAAGGGAAAAAACCACAGCTTTGAGTTCATCTAAGGTGGGGACTGCCAGTAATAAAAGGTTATCTTGTTCATCAATTAACTTTGGAATTTAATTCAGGAAATGAGCTTTAAAATTAGAGCAACTAGATTCAGTTTCTTCAGTTAGTAACTGTGTGAAGAAACTGATGGCTTCATTTTCAATTTCAAGAGCAGAGTCAATCCAATTACCACTAGAGGTTTTAATTCTAGTGATGTTCTATTTTAGCCTTCTCTCTCTTACATATGCATGAAAGTATTTAGTGTTCTCATCACCCTCTTTTAACCATTTAGTTTTATCCTTTTGCTTCCAAAATAGCTTTTCCTCATTTAGGGCTTTAAGAAGTAACACGCACTTACGCTTAAACTCTATAAGGTCAGAGATTGAGTTGCTGTTTTTATAAATCAGTTCCTGCAATCTCAAATCCTCTTCTGCCTTTTTTTTTGTTTGCATTAATGTCTCCAAACTTCTCTTTGTTCCATAGTTTTAAAACCAGTTTTAGTATCTTCAGTTTTAGGAAGAATTTTAACATTTCTACTTCCGTAGAGGCTGTTTCCAGTTTTCAGAAACTATGTGATCTAAGTCAGGCCTAGTTAACCACACATCCATGAATCTAAATGGTTTGGGGGAATGTGACAATGTTGCTACCAATGGTCAGCAATAATGAGGAGTGGTCCGAGGTTAGTTTATTAAGGGTATGGATAGAGCTATTAGGAAAATTCAGTAACCAATCATTAGTGGCCAAGGTTCTGTCTAACCTTTCTAAGGTTGGTGGTTTTCTACCATTCGTCCATGTAAAGGTATTTCCTACAGTAAACACATGGGATAGATGGTTTAGGTTAATAAAATCCGAGAAGTCTCTAATACTATTAGCATTAGGTCTGTGGGGGCCTTTATATTCATTTACTGAACACATCGCATTAAAGTCCCCTATAATTAATCTGTTAGCAACAGAACTAGATTTCAGATCAGTCTATAAGGTTTTCCTAATACTAGGTACTATAGATGCATGTATAAAAACTGCTTCCATTTCCTTATTTAAAGGAGACATTTTTATTTTAGCGTGTAAAACATGTTGTGAGTCATCAGTGATATCTATCAATACATCAAAGTTCTAAAATAGCCAAATATCACTGTTACTGGAGCAAAAACATTTATCAAACTGAAGTTTAACCCTATATATTTCACCTTGAGTATGATTATGCTTAGGTTAAAAAATGCATAGCATACTGATAGCATGAATCTTGATTAGTTTTTAAGCTTATCAATAGATGTCTCAATACCCATTAGATTCCATACCAGAGCCTTAAGATTACAAGTTGTATCAATCATTAATAACCTGATTCTTGCTGCTTGATGAATTTCTAAAAAGGCTAATCTGATTTAGCTTGTTAAAAAGGGTTCTTTTTCTGCTTTTTTATGGTTTCAAGTTGAAAGTTGAAGCTTTTAAATTACATACCTGTTCCAGCTGGAGCTCTTTCGTACTCTTTTTCTCGGAAAAACCTTATTCCAGTTTCTCGCAATCATTTAGCACCAAGAATCTGTTTGAAGAGTCTGGACTACTCCTAAGAGACTGAGTACAAAGATTGTTAGTATCATAATCAGCATGTGATAATTCTATAGGAATACATGTAAGGTCATCCAAGGAGTAGAGCTGTTCTTTCTGTTTTCCCGCCATAGAGTTCTTCAATGTTTTACTCCCCTCGCTGTTATGAGGGGGTAAATACCGGGGGCTAGTGATCAGTATAGGTGAGTCCTTCTTTTCACCAGTTTTGGGGGGGCTATTTGGCTTAGTTACTAATGGATTCCAGTTTCCCTTCCATACATTAGTAGGAGCCTATGATTGTTGTACCCTTTGATCTTGCAACTGGTGTGGAGTGTGGCTGCTATTTAGAGGGACTTCGCAGTTGATATTATCTGCTGAGAGACTCTTGTGGAGCTTGTTAATAGGTGTGGCTTGTTTCTCCTGGTTGATTTTTGTTTGTTTGTCAATGTTCACCTGCTGATATGTGAATTCCTTTTGATTTTGTGACACTGGGAGGCCTGATGAGGATCTAGGGATATGTTGTGTCATCGGTTTTCCACTGGTTTTAGTGGTTTTATCGCTGCTTGTGTGATATGGCTTAGGGTGAGATTTGGGCATGAGGTTAGGATTGAGTGCTCTACAAATAGACTTATCATGGCCTATGTTTTTACAATGAGAGCAGTAGGCAGGCAGGTTTTCATATTCAAGCGAATACTTCTCATTTTTAGATATCGAACCTAACCTTATTGTTGCCGGGAGCTGAGACTGAAGGTCGACCTCAGCACAAATATTTAAAGCTGAGGGTCTCGTTAGCTTCTCTGTGGCACTGTCCATCTTGATTAAGACTCTGATCTGGTTCCCAATAACGTCAATTGATTCTCTGTTATAATAATATAGGGGAGCATTTTTTTATCGTAATCCATGCCAGGATGATTGATGATTCTGCGTTTGGCTTAAAATCAGATGTCCATCTTAGCACTCTCATATGAATTCCATTGAATGACCAAACTGCCTTGATCCAACATCTCTGAAAATTAGCCTTTTCTCGGAACCTAATGAGCATATTCTTGTAATCGATCGCACCAATCTGATATTTGCCGACGAAGCCAATTATTTTGAAATCCGCTTCGATTCGCTCCATTGCAGGACTACCTTTGAGGAAATTCCCAATAAGAGAATTGTTGTAAGGGGTTGATAGAACTTGAATCTGTTCCTGCAAATACAGAAAAGAAAGCTCTCCCTTGAATTGGATGATTGGGTTTAGGTTAGGTATCGACGGTAGCGATTTAGAGATTGAGATGTTTCTCGTTTGGAGTATTTGTGCAAAGGATTTCTGGGTATCAATGGCAGGGATTCTAGTTTGATGAGCTGCCATAGCGGTGGTGGGGGAGACCATGGTCAGGCGGAGTTACCGTGGTGGATTGTCGGAGAAGGAGGCCGTACAAAATTTGTCCATAATCAGTTTGGAAGGTAAAGTAGGAGAGAGAAGAGAGAATTCGAGTGAAACTTTTTAGCACGTCAAACATGTCTTATTATATATTAACTAATAATTACAACATTCAAAATAAAAATTACGACTTCAAAATTACAGTGCGTGTTCCATAAGTTTAAAAATGACCGCCTTTCCTAAAACTTATTTTTCGGATTTTTTTAATAATTTATATTTTTTTGGTTTTCTTGATTATACATACTAGCTACAATACAAAAGCCCTATTAGGATGCCAAAAAGTGTCCCAACAAGTATTTATAGGGACTCTCCCATTCAGGGTATTCTTTAAAGAAGTGTCTCATAAACGTCCTGTTATTGCAAGTCTCTATAGATCTTAGGTCGCTATATCAAGCGACTCTATAGACAAGCTATAGGTAATACAGATATAATTGATTTAGAATTAGGATAAGAAAGGAATACACTTTCAAAATTTTTTGTATATATCATGTTCATATTTGTATCTACTTTGTATACCATTTATACTTACTATATATGTGAATACACACAACCACAATTATTTGTGGGTTTTACATTTCATTATGGTATCAGTTAGGTGTCTCTAAATATTCCTAGCTTTACCCAAAAATTACCGAATATTTTCTCCAGATTTTTTATCTCGCTCGCCGCCCACCCATTGTTGTTTTTCCTAATCGCCGCTGCTACCCAACCGCTATCAATCGCCGATCGAAAACAGGATGTCGCCAGCTTCACGCGTCGTCCAAGTGGCGTCGAACCACCGACCACGTGTGGCTGCCGTACACCACACACATCGCTGATCCACTCAGCCAATGCCTCTAATGTTCTCTGTTGCTTTTAAATCCAGGCATGAAAGTTAGATCAAGCGTCCACTGCTAATCACAAGCTTGCTGTGTAGTTTTTGCGATTTTATTTTTCTTTTGTGTTTGGTTCTGTTCCTACTCGCTCCCCACTTGCTTCGTTGACTAGCTGCATCACCATTAAATAGCACTGGTTTTTAAAAATCGGTGCTAAAAATTTTAAAATTCATTTTTCCCGCCAAAGAAATCACCAAAAATTTTAAAAATTCAATCTTCCCACCAAAAATATCAAAATATTCGTCGAAATTTTTTTAAGTTCAAACTTTCCGCCAAAGAATTTTTAAAAAAATTGCCAAAAATTTCAAATAATTTTGCCAGAAATTTCATGGGCTGAGAGTAGCTGCGCACAACCGCTCTAAGCTAAAAACTTTTACTTTCAAAATTGTTCATTTCTTTTGTTGACTTAATTAATAACTAAGTTAAGTTAAATTAATCAACGATCAACCTTTATTGACCTAACATATATAAATAAGAATAAAATTTGCTTACATTGACTAATTAACGTCCCCTTAATTAATTTAGTATACATAAATACAACTATAACTAGTTATCGGTTAATCCTTATTTGAATTTCAATATATAAACACTAAAAACTAGGCTGACTTTAACTAATCAACGATTAAAATGTACTTAACTTTCAATAAATAAACACTAATAAGTTGACATTAACTAATAAACGTTCAACCCTTACTTTACTTTCTATATATGAACACTAATAACTAGGTTGACTTTGACGAAGGTCAAACTTTACTTGGCTTTCAATTAAACACTAATAACAAAGACAACTTTAGCTAATTAACGGTCAAATTGTACTTAGCTTTCTATTTGTAAACACTAGTGACTAAGCTGACTTTAACTAATCAATGGCCAACCATTACTCGACTTTCAATATATAAACACTAATAACTAGGTTGACTTTGACTAATCAACGGTCAAACCTTACTTGACTTTCTATATATAAATGCTAGCGACTAAGTTGACTTAAACTAATCAACGGTCAAACTTTACTTAACTCTCTCTATATAGAATCACTAGTGACTAAGCTGACTTTAACTAATCAACGGTCAAACTTTACTTGACTTTCAATATATAAACACTAATAACTAGGTTGACTTTGTCTAATCAACGGTCAAACTTTACTTGACTTTCAATATTAAAACATTAATAACTAAGTTGACTGTAACTAATCCACGGTCAACCCTTACTTGGTTTTATACATAAAAATACTAATAACAAAGTTGACTTTAACTAATCAACGGTCAACCCTTACTTGGCTTTCTACATATAAATACTAATAACAAAGCCGACTTTAACTAATCGACGGTCAACCCTTACTTGACTTTCAATATATAAACACTAATAACTAAGTTGACTTTAACTAATGCACAATCAACCCTTACTTGACTTTCAATATATAAACACTAATAACAAAGTTGACTTTAACTAACTAACGGTCAAACTTTATTTGAATTAGTATATAATAAATACAAATAAAAATGTTTGACTTTGTCTAATCTACGATCAAACTTTACTTGACTTTCAACATATAAACACTAATAACTAAGTTGACTTTAACTAATTAACGGTAAAACTTTATTTGAATTTGTATATATAAATACAAATAAAAATGTTTGACTTTGACTAATCAACACGTAACCCTTACTTGACTTTCTATATACAAACATTAATAACTAGGTTGGCTTTGACTAATCAACGGTCAAACCTTACTTGACTTTCTACATGAAAATACTAATAAAAAAGTTGTCTTTAAGTAATCCATGGTCAACCCTTACTTAGATTTCTACATACAAATACTAATAACAAAGTTGACTTAAAATAATCGACGGTCAACCCTTACTTGACTTTCAATATATAAATACTAGTAACGAAGTTGACTTTAACTAATCCACGATCAACCCTTACTTGACTTTCAATATATAAACACTAATAACTAGGTTGACTTTGTCTAATCAACGGTCAAACCTTACTTGACTTTCTATATATAAATGCTAGTGACTAAGTTGACTCTAACTAATCAACGACCAAACTTTACTTGACTCTCTCTATATAGAAACACTAGTGACTAAGCTGACTTTAACTAATCAACGGTCAAACTTTACTCAACTTTCAATGTATAAACACTAATAGCTAGGTTGACTTTGTCTAATCAACGGTCAAACTTTACTTGACTTTCAATATATAAACACTAATAACTAAGTTGACTTTAACTAATCCATAGTCAACCCTTACTTTGATTTCTACATAAATATATTAATAACAAAGTTGACTTTAACTAATCAACGGTCAACCCTTACTTGGCTTTCTACATACAAATACTTATGACAAAGTTGACGTTAACTAATCGACTATCAACCCTTACATGACTTTCAATATATAAACACTAATAACAAAGTTGACTTTAACTGATTAATGGTCAAACTTTATTTGAATTAGTATATAATAAAACAAACAAAAATGTTTTACATTACTAATCAACGGTCAAACCTTACTCGACTTTCAATATATAAACACTAATAACTAAGTTGACTTTTAACTAATTAACGGTCAAACTTTGTTTGAATAAGTATATATTACTACAAATAAAAAATGGCCAAAAAACGTGAAATAACTACTATACCCCTATGTAAAAAAATTAAAAAGGACACCCAGACCCTCATTTATTCATTTTGTTTCTTCCCAGATTTTTTTCTTCATTTTCCTCGCCACTGCTCAATGTTGCTCACGGAAGCGGATGTTGGCAGATGCGGGGAGCGATGGAGCTAGTTTTGGGCGATGGTGTTTTTTAGGTTCAGGCGGAGGTGGTTGGCAGAGGCAGATGAGATCGGGGTATCGATTAGTTTGGGCGACGGTGGTTCCACCCATTGATGGACCGGAGATGAGTCAGTGGTGGCAGCGCGACAAACCGATGGAACGACTGCAAACTGGAGCATCGTCGGGGAAGCGGCATGGTGCAGCGGGGGGTAGGGTTTCTGGTGGAGCTAGGAGGTGGTGGAGCTAGGGCAGAGGTATGGGGTGGCAGAGCTAGGGCGGAGGTGGCTTACGGTTCTCTCTGGTAGCTGGTGGCATGGGTTTCTGGCGGAGCTAGGGCAGAGGTAGGAGGTTGCGGAGCTAGGGCGGAGGTAGGGGGTGGCGGAGCTAGAGCAGCAGCGGTAATTTTTATAGATTCGACATGGATTTGTAAGTCTTATACTACTTGATGTTCTTCATTTTGTATAGATTTTATTCCCTGGAATGTCCTGTTAACTGAAACTTTGAAGAGCATGTGTGTTGATGGAGATGTATATATTATCTAGCTATTTTTTCAAAGCTCTAGATAACCTTCTTTTATACTTTCAGTAGTTTGCCTGCCTTTTTTTTCTTGAAGGGTTGAGAAATTTTATTTCAGTGACATTTCACAAACATTTTCTTGCTTATCTCTTTAGTTTTGCATTTCATTTTTAGGTTTAAATGTTAGTAGTGTTTGTGCAAATATTAGTGGTTTCTGTTTCGGGATAGAAAAATCTATGCCTCCCCCATTCCATATGAAGAATCATGTTTCTAAAACATGAAAAGATAGATAGAAACATGGTTTATGTGGATCCGAGAAGATAATACTTAGCTAGGTTAGTTGTAGGACACTAACTGAGTTTTCCTGAATCAGTGGGTTGTGTTTTTGATCACTATATATGCCCTGTGTTCCTATAGTCCCATATACTGGCCTATTAAGTTCCACAAATACAGCATGTTTCTGGAATTATTATTAGTACTCAACTTGGATAGTTGCAGCAAATTGTGTAAAATTTCTTAAATTGTTCATGAATAGTGGTGTTTGAACCCTAATGGCAGAGTGGGGGTGGATTGGTTGAGTACTTCGTAACGAAGGAGGAGCTAACTGTTATAAGGCCACCTAAAGTATCAGCATTTGAAGGAGCATGTCTCCCAGCTGTTGCTTATGCTCTCTGTGCTCTTTTCTAGCTGAGTATGTTTGTATTTTAAACTAGGATAATGTTTTGTGAGTAAGGATGATTGGTGGCTGACTTCTTTTAGGTCTATGTTGTGTACCACATTCGTGTGAGACGTGGTGGAAGAAAGAGGCCAGTGCCGAAAGGTTTGTGTATGGGAAGCCCACAAACTAGGGTAAATAGTTATTTAGATCTAGTTTTTTCCACCTCATCCTTTTAGATTTAGCTTCTACATTTTTGAGTCCTTACTGCTTTTTTTGCCTTTCAGCAAGTGTCTGCCTGTCTGGACAACAAGCTAGATTTAGAGGAGGTTGCGGAAATTGACGCGACAGACGTGATCGGGGGCGCGACCATTGAAGGAGCCCCGCTGGCCAATCACAAGCTCCGGGCGGCTGTGGTTAAGTTTCACAGGGTGGCTGTGGCGATGACACTTATGTGTGCTAGTTGTTTTACCATCTTGGTCATCTTGAGGAATACAACTACAAGATCTCTCACGTATCTCGCGATGACATTGTGAATTTCACACATACAACTCAATCACACCAATTTCAGCAATACAATGCTTCTTCTGATTGGTACATGGGCTCTGGAGTTACCATTCGCATGACTGCTTCTGCATCCAACTTGGATAACTTTGCTCCTTATAACACTAATCGTCGTGTTTTTTTTTGCAACGGTTCTTATTTCCACACTAGCGACTTTATCTAATGTCTTGGTTATTCCAAATATTACCAATAATTTATTATCTATCGCCAAGTTAACTCGGGATCTGAATGCTGTTATTGGTTTTGATGACAATTGTTTTACTCTTTAGATAAGGTTACCATGGAGCTCATGGGCCGAGGAAACAGTGAGAGGGGTCTCTATATTTTAGACTATGGTGGTGATGCTTCAGTTTCTTTTGTTAATTCAAATAAAGCCAATGCCTCATTTCAGCTATGGTATTGTCATTTAAGGCATGTTCCTTTTTCTATTATTTTATCTTTAAGTATAACTGGTAATTTGTCTGTTACTAGTTTGCTGCCTAAGCCTCATCTATATTCTTCTTGTGAGATGGCTAAAGGCAATCATTTTTCTTTTAATGATTGTTTAAAACGCACACCAGACATACTTGATTTAGTTCATTGTGATCTTTGGGGACCCTCACATGCTGTCTCTAGCATCGAGTACCATTATTATGTCATTTTTGTTGATGATTTTTCTCGGTTTACATGGTTATATCCTTTAGGATGAAAGTCTGATTTTTTAAGAGGCCTATATGCATTTTGAGGATCTTATTGGGAACCATTTTTCTACCACCTTTAAAGTATTTCAGATTGATGGTGGAACCAAGTTTCTGAATCATCACATGCAATCTCATTTTGCATCTAAGGGCATTCATCACCAGTTTCTTCTCCTTACACTCCCGAGAAAAATGTTTGCACAGAGAGGAAGCATAATCATATTACTAAGACAGGTCTGTCAATGTTATTTCATTCTGGCCTTCATCATTCATTTGGTATGATGCTTTTTCCAAGCAGTCTACATCATCAATAGACTGCCTACTCCAATTTTATCTGGTCAGTATCTACTCCAACATTCATCCATTTGACGGTTGTGTTTTTCCGTATTTACGGTCCCATGTTGCCCATAAATTGGCGCTTCAGAGTATCTCTAGTATATTTTTGTGTTACAGTTCACCATACATGGGTTATCACTATTTTGATCCTCTTACGAAGAAGGAGTACATCACTCGTCATGCTCGGTTTGTTGAGATGCTTTTTCCAGCTACCCGTACTGGTACTGCCACTGATCCACCTTCACTTGATGTTTTTGCATTGTTGGAACCTTCGCCTGTGCCTTCAGAGGTGTTTGAGCCATCTTCTCCAGCCGAATTGCCCATTATTTTGGATAATTCTGATTTACATCTGTACCGGCAGCTTAGGGTATATCCGAAAATTGTATTTGTTTTCCGCACGCTTACCAGCAGCCTCTGCTGCCAGCAGATCTTCCGTACGCACGGCAAAAGCCATTAAGAATACTGATGATGAGGCTGAGAGGCAGCCGCGAAGAATCACCAGAAGCAGCAGCCACCACAACAAGAAATGACCATGAGCATCAGGATGCCCCTGTGATCTCTTCTAAATTGGTTGTTTTTCATTTTTTTTCTGTTGCAGATCTTGTATTGTGAAATACAAACTGCAACCTTTTTGCCCTTGTGATCTCTTCTAAATTTCTTGTTTTTTGCATCTTGTTTTCTGGTGCAGATCCTGTACCGTGGAATAAATAATATGAACTTTTTGCCATCCAATTTTTTGAGAAATTATAATGACTTGGAGATAATTGAGGTATCAGTTGGCCGTCCATATAAAGTAAAATTGCAAAAAGATAAATGATGAAATCTTCACACAGAGGGCATTGCGAGTTCGCAACCTAGGTAAAATTATAGCATGGATTCGGAAATCATAATCAATTTATGTAATTAAAACCTAAAAAGAATCGTCGATCAGAAATTGATCGTCAACTATCTGGGTCTCTCTTGTGTGGCTCTGCAAAGTTTCCATTTGTATCGCTTTTTTCTATTACAGATCTTTTGGCTTCAGATTTTGTGTACAATAATGATTCAGAAATTGTTAAGGGTCTCCATAGACTGTCCATATTACAATTGCCAAAGGACAACAAAATGAAAAGAGATTCAACCAGAGTGAAATTAAGCAAGCTGTATATACAGAGCTCTTCACAAACTAAGTAAAATGAAAGCAAGAATTGAGGAAGCAGAATTTATTAGTTTAATTTAAAAATTGAAATTCATTAAAGAACGCATGAAGACCCTAAAACACATTTTTGATCAGAAAGTGATTGTTGGCTATTTCAGTTTCGACCAACTGCTAGTTGGTTCCAGAAAAGCATTTTCCTCAGGATCCCATCTAGAAGAAAAACGGTTGTCTCAGTCTTTCTTTTAAAATTTTTTGTTTATTGCACCGCCGACCGACCCATACAAAACGATAAATGTTTGCTGATGGCTCATGTTTTTGTCATTGATTCCAGGTGTCTTGAAACCTAACATGCATAAAGCATCTGTACATACATGTAGTTTAACCTCAAACAAAGGGGGTAATTTCTGCTGATTCCTCACACATCCGGAAGTCACGAAATCGACTTCAGAAAATTCAAACTCCAACTATCCAATCAAAATAATCTACTGTTCAGAGCAAACAAATACACACACAAATAAGTGACCGAAAAAAAACTATAAAATATATTTGTGTGTTGATTAAAACAAACAAAATCCACAATTCACATTTCTCAAATCAAGTGACCTTTTCTTTTGCGGATGTCCCTTTTTGTGACATGTTTCAGATATCATGTGGTGCAAGTGACCTCTAAGGCTCATAAATTAAAGTTGTAGCACTGTGTTGTGATGAATTCAGCAACAATTCATTTGTTATGAGCTCTGCTGTACAAATTTTTTTCAATGTGTTAGTATTGCATGCCTAAGAAATGTCGGACTTATTACTATATCACTGTAAGAATTATACATTACTCGGTTGTATAGTTTTCAAAAAAAATTACAAGTTTTTCGCCAATGGCATTTTAAATTTTACACTGAAAGTTGAACTGGCATAAATATTGTACATTTCAAGTTTAACCGACATGAAATAATAGATATTAAATTTTAAACTAATCATATTTAAATTCAACAAATCCCTGTGGAACTTCAATAGATGAAAATACCCTCGGAGAAGTACCTATTCGGCCTTCGAAGGGATTATGTCTTCTGTCCTCGAAAAGGTTGAGTTGTCAACCCTGAAAGGGATGGAGTCTTCTGTCCGAGAAAGGAAGGGTTCTACTGGACATGTTTGAGAAGTACCCTTTGAGAGGTGATGTTTGAAGTAGAGGGATTTCATTCGACAAGTACCTATTCGAGACGTACCCATTCACAAAGTTAAGTTTCAGATGGAGGGGATCAATTGGTTGGGTTCGAGAAATACCCATTCGGCCTTAAGGGGTTGAATTCTTGGCTTTTGAAGGGATGGAATCTCCATTCCTCTAAGAGGTCTACCTCTCAACCCTTGAAGGGATAAAACCTTCAGTCCTCGAAGAGGTCAGACTCTCAGCCCTCGAAGGGTTGGAGTCTTCTATCCTCGGAGGGATGCCATCCTCTGTCCTTGAAGGGATGGAGTCTTTGATCCTCGAAGGGGTCTAGCTCTCAGCCCTTGAGGGATCCATCATTTAACCCTTGAAGGGGTGGACTCTTAGTCCTCGAAGGGTTCAAGCCTTCAGTCCTCGAAGGGGTGGACTCTCAACCCTCAAGGGGTCCAGCTCTTAGCCCTCGAGGGGATCCAGCTCTCAGCCCTCGAGAGCTCCAACTATCAGCCCTCGAAAGGGTCCAGCTCTTGGTCCTCGAGAATCTTCAGCCCTCAAAGGGGTGGAGCCTTCAGCCCTCGAAGGGGTGGACCTTCAGCCCTCAAAAGGGTGGACCTTCAGCCCTCGAAGGGGTGGACCTTCAGCCCTCGAAGGGGTGGACCTTCAGCCCTCGAAGGGGTGGACCTTCGGCCCTCGAACAGTTAGACCCTTCAGCCCTTGAATGGGTTGATCCTTCAGCCCTTAAAGGGGTTGAACCTTTAGCCCTCGAAGGGGTCGACCATCAGCCCTCAACGGGGTGGCGCCTTTAGGCCTCGAAGGGGTGGATTCTTGAGACATCGAAGGGGTGGATCTTCAGCCCCCAAAGGGGTGGTACTTCAGCCCTCGAAGGGGTGGATCTTCAACCCTCGAAGGGGTGGAACTTCAGCCCTCAAAGGGGTGGAGCCTTCAGCCCTCGAAGGGGTGGACCTTCGGCCCTTGACGGGATGGCGCCTTCAGCCCTCGATGGTGTGGATTCTTCAGCCCTCGAAAGGGTGGATTCTTCAGACCTCAAAGGGGTGAACTCTTCAGTCCCCGAAGGGGTGGATGTTTAGCCCTCAAAGGAGTAGAATTCAGCCCTCGAAGGGATGGATCTTCAGCCCTCGAAGGGGTGGAACTTTAGCCCTTGAAGGGGTGGAGCCTTCAACCCTCGAAGGGGTGGATCTTAAGCCCTTGAAGGGGTTGATCTTCAGCCCTCGAAGGGGTGAAGCCTTCAGCCCTCGAAGGGGTGCAGACTTCAGCCCTCGAAGGGGTGCAGCCTTCAGCTCTTGAAGGGGTGGATCTTCATCCCTTGAAGGTTTATATTCTTCAGCCCTCGAAGGTTTAGATTCTTCATCCCTCAAACGGGTGGTTCTTCAGCCCTCGAAGGGGTGGATCTTCAGCTCTTGAAGGGGTGGAGCCTTCAGCCCTCGAAGGGGTGCCCATTCAGCTCTCGAAGGGGTGTACCTTCAGCCTCTGAAGGGGTGGATCTTTAGCCTTCCAAGGGGTGGAGCCTTCAGTTTTTGAAGGGGTGGAACTTCAACCCTCGAAGATTTAGATTCTTCAGACTTCGAAGGGGTGGATCTTCATCCCTAGAAGGGGTGGAGCCTTCAGCCCTCGAAGGGGTGGACCTTCGACCTTAAGCCCTGGAAGGGGTAAACCTCCAGCCTTCGATGGGGTGGATCTTCAACCCTCTAACGGGTGGAATCTTCAGCCCTCGAAGGGGTGGAGCCTTTAGCACTCAAAGGGGTGGAGCCTTCAGCCCTCGAAGGGGTGGACCTTCAGCCCTCGAAGGGGTGAACCTTCAGCCCTCGAAGGGGTGGACCTTCAGCCCTCGAAGGGTTGGACTCTCAGCCCTCGATGGGTCCAACTCTCAACCCTCGAGGGCTCCAGCTCTCAGTCCTCGAAAGGTTCAAGCTTTCAACCTTTGAAGGGATAACTCTAAGCCTTCGAGGGGGTCTAGCTCTTAGCCCTGGAAGGGGTCCAGCTGTCAATCCTAGAAGCGAAGGACTCTTCTATCCTCGAAGGGATCTAACTCTCAACCCTCGAAAGGATGGACTCTTAGTCCTCGAAGGGGTCTAGCTCTTACCCCTCGAAGGGATCTAGCCCTCGAAAGGATGGACTCTCAGCCCTCGAGGGGTCCAACACTCAGCCCTCGAAGGGATCAACTTTTCTACCACCGAAGGGGTTCTACCTCTCAGACCTCGAAGGGATGAACTGTCAGTCCTAGAAAGGATGAACTCTCAACCCTCAAAAGGATAGACTTTTAGGCATCGATGGGGTCTAGCTCCTAACCCTCAAAGGTGTCCACCTCTCACCCCTCGAAGGGTTCCAGCGTTCAGCCCTTGAAAGGATGGACTCTCAGCCCTCGAAGGGTCCATCTCTCAGCCCTCGAAGAGCCCAACTCTCAGCCCTCAAAGGGGTGGGCTCTCAAACCTCGAGTAGTCCACCTCTCAACCCCCGAGGGGTCTAGCTCTCAGTCCTTGAAGATTCTAGTTGTTAGCCCCCGAAGGGTCCAGCTCTCAACCCTCAAGGGCCCCAGCTCTCAACTCTCGAAGGGTTCAAGCTCTCAGACCTCGAAGGGGATGGACTCTTAGGCCTCGAGGGATCCAGCTCTCAGCCCTCGAGGGGCCAGCTCTCAGTCCTCGAGGCCTCCAGCTCTTAGCCCTCGAGGTCTCCAGCTCTCAGCCCTCGAAGGGGTCCAGCGTTCAATTTACCAATACATTTATTGAAATAATATCTCAATCTCGTGAACTAACTCAGGTTACAGGTGTGGTTCTAGGTGTATTAACCACATCTTTTGGTGTAACTGATTATTCCTTACCTCGAGACCAAATTGGTTATTGGTCAGTGAAAATTGTAACAGTTGTACCTCACGCAAACTTATTTTTTTCTTCAATGAATTTATTCTGGTCTTTCACAATAAAGCGATCAATGGAACTAGCATGAAACAACTTATTAGCCGATTAATAGAGCCCTTTAGAATACCATATATATCCCACATCCTGGATCAAGTAAAAACCCTAGGTTTCCAACAATCTACTGCTACATCTATTTCATTAGGAATTGATGATCTTTTAACAGGGGGTCTAGCTCTCAAATCAGGGCTCCCTTCCTGAAGCAGGCCTCGAAAGGCCGATTACGGGAATTCAAACTGGTGGAGATGTTCAACCACAACCTCTGCCCTTTTCGAATGATGCACTACCTACATTAGAATTCGAGCATCACCTTTCAAGAATTGCCTCCAATCCTAAGGTTGTTTTCCATTCTCCTATCTCTTTCTCTCTCTCTTATGTTTTATCACTATCACAAGATCCCCCCTTTAGCACCGGATTTTTTATGTTCTAGCACCAGTTTTTTCGCAAAAAAAAAACAGGTGCCTAAGTAACCAATGAATCTTTAGCACCAGTTGGAAAAAAACCGGTGCTAAATCCCAACTTTTAGCACCGATTTTTAAACCAGTGCTAAAATATACCACTATAGCACCGGTTTTTCTTGTTAGCACTAGTTTTTTCATTTGTACCGGTTTAAAAAATGGTGCTAAATTAGCACCTATTAAACCGGTGCTAAAATATTTATGACGAATAAAAAAAATCCCTTCCTCTGAAAGCGGCAGCGCCCTGCAGCTTTCAGAGGAAGAGAAAAGACCTGAAACAGAGGAAGTGGCAGCACGCTGCAGCTTTCAGAGGAAGAGAAAAAGACCTGAAACTAACAATTTAATAGGACATGAATTTAATAATAAAATTAACTTCACAAAATTGATAATATAGAAATAAAACCAAAAAAATTATGATACAAAACTAATAAGCAATGAGACTAAACATTGCGGCGAAGACCTTGGAGAGGAATCAATCTCACCATGCCAGAAGCTTATTCAATAGATCACTGTAAACCATACCAGAAGCTTATTCAATAGATCACTATAAACCATGCCTGAACCTTATGCCAGAAGCTTATACCAGAATAAATACGTTAATATCAGTATATCAACCTTGAGTACTTAACGAGGCTACATAACTCAATTTGATTCAGTCACACATCAACATTCGGTAAAGTAAAGCACAAAATAATCCACCAAGATAAACACATATCTATCATATTCTTCCTATGCTGATTCATAAACATTAATGAAATGACTGTAAAAATCTTACTCACATAAATCATATGCTACAGAGCAAAAAAACGTTTAAAGTAAAATACAACATTAAAATGCCAAAGTGAAACATATCATCAAGCATGAACATAAACTTCATTTGAGTGGGACTCAAAATATGTTTGCTTTTCCCTCAAAAGTCATCATTTAACTTGTAGCATTCATAACAAACGGTGCAATTGCCCCTGGTGATCAATAAAGAAAATGAAAATGAGCAATAAAGAAAATGAGCAACAGGTTTATCAGTGCTCATTTTTAATAAAAAAAATTAGAAATCATAATGTTTATTAGAAAACAAAAATTGCACTAAAATATATTTTAAAAAATGTGAATTGAATTCAATGACTACTCAACACTACTCTTCAACTAAGGTAGCTAAAAATAACTCGTATCAATCTACACAAATATAAAAAAAATGCTTATAACCAAGGTAGCTACATCGATTACAAAAAGTGAATTGCTTCGTAGCAAGTAGCGTTCGAGAAAGTTGGAGAGTAGCGTTCAAGACAATTGTATAAGGAAACACCCATGGAAAGACTTGTTTATCTACCTTGCGCAAATAAGAGCAACAATGCAATAATTCTATTACAAGGAGTTTTCCTAATAACTAAATTAGAAGATCAAATCACACAACTGAAAAATACGAACTAATGATATTTTGAATTATCATCCGATGCTGCAGCTACTTAAACAATCATATTCTTCCAGATAAACTACACCAAACACAGCAGTTGCAAGTGCCACATTATTCTAAAGCTTCTCAGCTAAGTAATTAGAACAACAAACTAGTATAACAATTTCAACAAACACACAAAAAACATGAGTGCACACTTAGGAGTTAGGATACCTGAAGAGAAGACCAGACAAAATTGTGGAGAGCAGCGAACTAGAGGAGAACACAATGCGCAAGCATGACGTACAATGCACAATCAAGCTTCTTAAACTAACTATTTATTTGCTAGTCAACTTTCTTTTGTTGCCGAAAAAATTCCCCCATCACCTTTAACCATTGCATCATACCTCAACAAGGAAAAGAAACCCCTCTTGAGACTAATACTAGATGATTAGAAGGTATCATTCAAATTAACTAGAAACTAACATGCATGGCTTATAACTAGAGATACAGATCTCAGGTGATCAGCTATATATGCTCGATGAAAATGTGAAGTATTCCACATCTAGACACCCAATTCCTCCTGTAGACTAAGCAAATACAGTTTCATAGTTTCCAGTAAACAAGGTACAGACGTTTAATTCGTAAGACGAACAGGAATATTATTTAAACGAGATAGGACAATAGAAAATGTTAAGAGCTTGTCTCAGAATCAAGAATCATCATCTAATATCTAAAATAAATTTACAAGCACAATTCAGCAGTCAGATAATGCCTTAAAATCGCTAGTTCTCACACAAATTATATGAATTTAATCACTGCAAATTAATTGAATTTATTTAAAATTTGACCCACCTCCGCAAAACTAGAGGAGAACCAGAGCTGCGAGACCCAACATTGCAAGTTGCTCCGGTGAACCACAAACGCGAGCCACCACCACGAGCAGCTCCGGCGAATCCATAAATGCAAACTCTGCCTTCGTCTTTGGCTCCAAAAAATGATCGCATGACTACATTTCATCACAAAAATACCATCATATTAGAAGAAAAAAAGGCAGCCTATCAAAGCATTTTCACAAAAGCAACCCACTCGGCAAAGTTATGCACAGCACTAGCAGCATTACTTATTTCTCAGAAAACAAGACTATTTCATTAACTGCAAACAATACAGAGCTAATGCGGACGACAGATAAAAAGAAAATATGGCGCAGTGTTCATTCCACGGTTACATTTTTCATTTTTCGTTAGAAATTGTCACTTTTCCCTTAAATCCGGCTGGGTTTTTCGCATGAGAAAACTAAAATTGAGGACAACAAGAGAGGGGATAATCGAATACCTTGGTCAAAGAAACGAGGAACAATCCGAAGTGGTTATGCAAGCCCTTTCACCGCGGTGGTGAAGTCTTTGTAGCGGGGATATGGTGGTAGAGGAAGGAGGATTCCAAGCGCGGGTAGTGGTGGAGTTCAGGCGCGGGCGAAGGGGTCCATCACCGGGAATACGAGCGGGAAGATTGCCTCCCTCATCGATGTCGGTGCCCTTCCGTCAACTTCTTCAGATGATGCGTGACCGATAGCTGATTGGCGGAGAAAACCCGAAGAGGCGGAGGGACAGTGAGTGTGGGAGAGTTGCATCCAGGGTTTTATCGAATGAAATTGGGGCAAGGGAGAAGGAAGGCTAAGTGTATGAAATTAGGACGTGGGGTCTGGGCCAAAATTATGAGTTTGAGCCCATTATAGTTTTCATTAGCTAAAATCAAATAAAGTTTGACCGTTAATTAGTTAAAGTCAACTTAGTTATTAGTGTCTATATATTAATAGTCAAGTAAGGGTTAACCGTTGATTAGTCAAGTCAAACATTTTTATTAGTATTTATTATATACTAATTCAAATAAATTCTTACCATTAATTAGTTAAAGTCAACTTTGTTATTAGTGTTTATTTATTGAAACTACAGTAAAGTTTGACCGTTGTTTAGACAAAGTCAACATAGTTATTAGTGTTTATAAATTGAGAGTCGAGTAGAGTTTGACCGTTGATTAGTTAAAGTCAACTTTGTTATTAGTGTTTATATATTGAAAGTCAAGTAAAGTTTGACCGTTGATTAGACAAAGTCAACCTTGTTAGAGTGTTTATATATAGAAAGTCGAGTAAAGTTTGACCGTTGATTAGCCAAAGTCAACCTAGTTATAAGTGTTTATATATTGAAAGTCAAGTAAGGTTTGACTGTTGATTAGTGAAAGTCAACCTAGTTATTAGTGTTTATATATTGAAAGTCAAGTACAATTTGACCTTTAATTAATTAAAGTCAACCTAGTTATTAGTGTTTATTATATCAACCAAGTTATTAGTGTTTATTATATACTAATTCAAATAAAGTTTGACCATTAATTAGTTAAAGTCAACTTTGTTATTAGTGTTTATTTATTGAAAGTCAAGTAAGGTTCAACCGTTGATTAGACAAAGTCAACCTAGTTATTGGTATTTATTATATACTAATTCAAATAAAGTTTGACCATTAATTAGTTAAAGTCAACCTAGTTATTAGTGTTTATATATTGAACGTCAAGTAAGAGTTGACCGTTGATTAGTCAAAGTCAACCTAGTTATTAGTATTTATTATATATTAATTCAAATAAAGTTTGACCGTTAATTAGTTAAAGTCAAATTTGTTATTAGTGTTTATTTATTAAAAGTCAAGTAAGGTTGACAATTGATTAGACAAAGTCAACCTAGTTATTAATATTTATTATATACTAATTAAAATAAAGTTTGACCGTTAATTAGTTAAAGTCAACCTAGTTATTAGTGTTTATATATTGAAAGTCAAGTAAGAGTTGACCGTTGATTAGTCAAAGTCAACCTAGTTATTAGTATTTATTATATACTAATTCAAATAAAGTTTGACCGTTAATTAGTTAAAGTCAAATTTGTTATTAGTGTTTATTTATTGAAAGTCAAGTAAGGTTGACCGTTGATTAGACAAAGTCAACCTTGTTAGAGTGTTTATATATAGAAAGTCGAGTAATGTTTGACCGTTGATTAGCCAAAGTCAACCTAGTTATAAGTGTTTATATATTGAAAGTCAAGTAAGGTTTTACTGTTGATTAGTGAAAGTCAACCTAGTTATTAGTGTTTGTATATTGAAAGTCAAGTACAATTTGACCTTTAATTAATTAAAGTCAACCTAGTTATTAGTGTTTATTATATCAACCAAGTTATTAGTGTTTATTATATACTAATTCAAATAAAGTTTGACCGTTAATTAGTTAAAGTCAACTTTGTTATTAGTGTTTATTTATTGAAAGTCAAGTAAGGTTTGACCGTTATTAGACAAAGTCAACCTAGTTATTGGTATTTATTATACACTAATTCAAATAAAGTGTGGCCGTTAAGTAGTTAAAGTCAACCTAGTTATTAGTGTTTATATATTGAATGTCAAGTAAGAGTTGACCGTTGATTAGTCAAAGTCAACCTAGTTATTAGTATTTATTATATACTAATTCAAATAAAGTTTGACCCCTAATTAGTTAAAGTCAAATTTGTTATTAGTGTTTATTTATTGAAAGTCAAGTAAGGTTGACCGTTGATTAGACAAAGTCAACCTAGTTATTGGTATTTATTATATACTAATTCAAATAATGTTTGACCGTTAATTAGTTAAAATCAACCTAGTTATTAGTGTTTATATATTGAAAGTCAAGTAAGAGTTGACCGTTGATTAGTCAAAATCAACCTAGTTATTAGTATTTATTATATACTAATTCAAATAAAGTTTGACCGTTAATTAGTTAAAGTCAAATTTGTTAGTAGTGTTTATTTATTGAAAGTCAAGTAAGGTTGACCGTTGATTAGACAAAGTCAACCTAGTTATTAATATTTATTATATACTAATTCAAATAAAGTTTGACCGTTAATTAGTTAAAGTCATCCTAGTTATTAGTGTTTATATATTGAAAGTCAAGTAAGGGTTGACCGTTGATTAGTCAAAGTCTACCTAGTTATTAGTATTCATTATTTACTTATTCAAATAAAGTTTGACCGTTAATTAGTTAAAGTCAAATTTGTTATTAGTGTTTATTTATTGAAAGTCAAGTAAGGTTTAACCGTTAATTAGACAATGTTAACCTAGTTATTAGTATTTATTATATACTAATTCAAATAAAGTTTGACTGTTAATTAGTTAAAGTCAACCTAGTTATTAGTGTTTATATATTGAAAGTCAAGTAAGGGTTGACCATTGATTAGAAAAAGTCAAATATTTTTATTTGTATTTATTATATACTAATTCAAATAAAGTTTGACCGTTAATTAGTTAAAGTCAAATTTGTTATTAGTGTTTATTTATTAAAAGTCAAGTAAGGTTTGACCGTTGATTAGAAAAAGTCAAACATTTTTATTTGTATTTATTATATACTAATTAAAGTAAGGTTTGACCATTAATTAGTCAAAGTCAACTTAGTTAGTAGTGTTTATATATTGAAAGTCGAGTAAAGTTTGATCGTTGATTAGTTAAATTCAGCTTAGTCACTAGTCGAAGGTAATGGTAAATAAAAAGAAACCGTGAGAGTCTACGGGAGTGGGAACATTTTCCCACTCCTGTGATATAGTGAAACCTACTGAACTACCCCTGATCTAGACGGTACAATCAGGTGGCCCAAAAAAATATCGTGGGAGTGTACGGGAGGGGGGGGACATTAGCCCACTCCCTTAATACATGTTACGTAAAATACTACCCCTGATCTAAATAATACAATCAGGTGACCAAAAGAAGCTAGTCCCGTCGTGATGACCGGGGCCTGTGGAAACCATCCATGGAAAATATTACAACCCGTCGTGGTGACCGGGGCCTGTATGAGCCATCACTTCAACAGAGTCCCTTCGTGGTGACCGAGGCCTGTATAAGCCATCCCTGAAAAACAGAGGGGCGTGAGAACAAATTCACTTGCCTACTCGCTCCATTTTACATCCATGCTACCGGTGGTGTGAACCGGCTCTTGCGCCGTGGTTTGCTCCCCACGGGTGTCTTCAAATCCGAGAGTGGTCTCGGTCTTCCAATGAATGAAGTAGTATGACCTGTCCTCCTAAAAGGGCTTGCACTTCTCTTCTACCATGTACACCTCTAAGATGAAGATAAAGAGGTGTTATTGGCCTTCGATAACGGTCTCTTGATGAGGGCCAAGGCTTTCTATGTGGGGTTCGGAGCAGTTTGACCATAGTCTGTTGTGCTCCCAAGTGTTCCCCGCGGATAGACCTCCTAGGCATAAGAGACCGGGCATGACTTCTACCGCGCACGCCCCGCGTAACGGTTTTGTAACCGTTCTTTCCACTTTAGGCAAATGGACAGCCTGATGCCATTTTACACTTTTCAGTGCAACGCATGCAAATAGCGCAACCGTTAATTCCAAGTGATACCTAGCAAGGGGTTAATTAATATGCGTACGCAGAATTAATTTACCCCCTACCCTACCTACATGGCCATGCTGCTACCGTGGGAAATCCTTTCAGCCATATGGAGAGAAGCTGCTGCAATTTTTTTTAGCAGTAGCCATTCCTCGAGAGCCTTTCCACGAATGCACCCTCGAGCACTCGAAATCCTACTAAACTCGAAATGCCCCCCTCGAGCACTCGAGGACATTCGGTACTCAAATCAATCAGCCATCGAAGCACCCTTCCATCCTCGAACCATCCCTCAAACTCAAATACCTCAATTCGTCTATCCTCGAACCATCCTCGAATACTTGAGCATATCCAGCACTCGAATGCCTTCAGCACTCGAATCCATCGAAAACTCCTTCAGCCCTCAGACCATCCTTCCAACCTCGAACCATCCCTCTGCTTCCCTTCGAGTACTCAAACCTCCACTCCTCGAGGGGTTACTGTCCAGCATACCAATCGAGTTTCCACTGCTAGCTGATAGATGTGATTGCTGGACCATATTATCCGGCATTATTGAGTAGCCGGAATCTGGGTAAAATTTGAGAAAACCACCAATTACGAGAATCTGATCTTCCACTCCTCTTCTTCTGGGGATTCTTATGAAACTGAGAGACAAGGCTAACAAATTGGGAGTACTATTCTTTATGATTCTGATTAAAACAATCCACCATGGTCGGCAGCCAAATAGCTAGATCCAACCAACACACAGTGAAACATCTCATAACATCTATGATGAATCCGAATATCCCCAAAGTATGTGCCACCTCAATTATACCCAGAATGAAGATCACCGTATGAATGTTCATGAGTGAGAGAAAATTTTAAATATGTGTTTTCGGCATAGAGCGTCTAATTGCAGACTAGGTCAGGGAACACAAGGCCGGGGGGTGTCCGGATTCTTAACACAAGCGAGGCTGAGAGTTTACCAGGTTCTGAGCACAAGCAAGGCCGGGAAAGGAACCGGGTTCTGTTCACTTGCAAGGCCGGAGGTTCCCTAGGATTTGAACACACACTTGGCTGGAAAGTGGCTGGGCTCTGAGCACTAGCGAGGCCGGATGATCAGTCTGGGTTTTGAACACAAGCTAGGTCGGTCGGGTGCCCGGGGTTTGAACACAAGGTCCCCTGAATCAGTTTGGGTAGCCTATTGGTCTATGCTCCAATTTAAATTCGAGTAAACAAGGTCGAGCATTTTTCGAGTTCTGAGCACGAGCAAGGCTGGGTGGGTTACCGGGAGCAGGGTCGGGCGGGTAGGCTGGGTTTTGATCACTTGCAAGGCCGGAGGTTGCCCAGGTTTTGAACACAAACAAGGCCGGAAGGTGACTGGGATCTGGGCACTAGCAAGGCCGGGGGACAATGCTGGGATTTGGACACAAGCTAGGCCAGTCGGGCTCGAGGTTTGAGCACATGTTTACTCGAATCGATTAGAACTGACCCTAGTGCTAACAATTTCCATGCCTAAGACCCTTCATTAATATTAATCTCCTATGAACATCGTATTTACAGGCCACTTTCAGTAGGAGTGGTGCACTAACCCGCACAGATTTTCATAAACAGCCCATCTCATCCTACCAAACCTTCCTAGCATGCGTCGGCAATCCACACATTCTACAAAATTAGATATGCAAAGCTTCTCTTGTTCCCAGCAAAACTACTCAGAACATAGTACCACAGTAATCCACACAGGTTTAGCATACGAATTACTTCTTTCCACAGGAGGCCTCACCAAAAATATATTCTATACAAATAGCACTAAATGAAATCGAAGACAGCTTCCCAGACAACAAGTTCCTCTTCATAAATTTGCACAACAAATCCCCAGAAAATCCGCACAAGAAATTCATCCATTAAAGTCCGAAATTTATATTACATAGGTGTTTGCCAAGCTCTCTATGTTTGCATCGGGTACGGGTCTTCCTCCTCCGCCAGAACTTTGTCTTCCTCCTCCGGCATAAAATTCCACTCATCAAGATCGGTGGGCAGGTCTTCCTCCAGTAAAACCCATCGTGGATCCATCTTCAAATTCCAGTTCGAAAAGTCTGATATTATAACTTCAAGAACCCAAAAGCTCCTAGCTTGAAGACCGAAAAGCAAGTCTTCATCCCAGAAAACCCATAAAGAGGCTATGGGTTTTCCAAATCCACGTTCTGACTGCGGATCTTCCTCCAAAAGTTCAAGAATCAAGCTTTGTTTTGTAAAACAGGGACCCAGATCCCGAATTCAAATCATCCAAAACTAAGGGAAACCATACATGGAAACACTCCCAGTGAGGAGCCTAACATTAATGCCGGGCTCCTCGCTGGAGAAGGGAAGCTGTGGAAGAGAGACCCGGCGAAAACCAAACACGATAAATAGTGCAGGGCTGCACCCTATTTTCTCAGCTTAGTCACTAGTCGAAGGTAATGGTAAATAAAATGAAACCGTGAGAGTCTACGGGAGTGGGAACATTGTCCCACTCCCGTGATACAATGAAACCTACTAAACTACCCCTGATCTAGATGGTACAATCAGGTGGCCTCAAAAAAATGCCGCGGGAGTGTACGGGAGTGGGGACATTAGCACACTCCCACAATACATGTTACCTAAAATACTGCCCATTGTCTAAATGTTACATCCAGGTGACCCAAAAACAAAGAGAACAGAAGATCATGAGAAAAATCTCGCTAGCCCCTCCTCCATGGAACCTCCATCCAACCGGGAGTCTTAACCGGCTCTTGACCCATGGTTTGTTCCCCATAGGTGTAATCCCAACCATCGCTGAAGTGCGGCGACGGCCTTCGAAACTGAGAGAGATCTCAGCCTTCCAAGGAATGAAGCAATGCGTCCTCTCCTGGTGGAGTTGGTACACCGCTTCTACCATGTACACCCCTAAGATGAAGATAAAGGGTGTTATTGGCCTTCGGTAACGATCTCTGTGTGGGTGCCGAGGTTTTTCCTTTGGGGATGGGAGCTAGTTGACCGTAGTCGATGGTGCTCCCAGTTGTTCCCCACGGATAGACCTCATAATGATAAGAGACCGGGCATGAATTCTACTGCACACTTCCCGCGTAACAGTTTTGTAACCGTTCTCTCCATTTTAGGCAAACGGACAGCCGTATGCCATTTTACACTTTTCAGTGCAGCGCAGGCAAATCGCGCAACCGTCAAATCCAAGTATCTCAGCTAGTAGTGGGTTAATTAATTTCGCGTACGCTAATTAATTAATCCACTACCCAATTCAAGTTGTTGTGCATCCCAAGTGATGAAAGCTTTCACCCCAGTGGATGGGGAAACTGAGAACTCCCTTACCCGTGATCCACAGTTTCTGCCCAGGAAAAAGAAGGCGTAATATCTCAACATTTCCAAAAGGTGTTTTTTATTTTGACCTGTAGCCTTCGAGACCACTCGGACCATTGGCCTTCGAGGCCTCTTGGACATGTGGCCCTCGAGACCTCTCGAACCACTGGCCCTCAAGATCTCTCGAACCACTGGCCTTCGGGATATCACGAACCTCTGGACCTCTGTACCTCTCGAACCGCTGGCCCTCGAGACCTCTCGAGCTGGTGGCTTTTGAGACCTCTCGAACCAGTGGTCCTCGAGATCTCTCAAATTGTTTGCCCTCGAGACCTCTCAGAACACTGCCCCTCGCGACCTCTCGAACCACTGATCCTCTAGACCCGTCGAACTGGTGGCCAGCGAGACCTGTCGAACCGCTGGTCCTCGATACCTCCCAAACCGCTGGCCCTCGGGACTTCTCAAACCTCTGGCCCTCGAGACCACACGAACCTCTGGGTCTAGGGATCTCTCAAACCGGTGACCCTCGAGACCTCTCGAACCATTGGCCCTCGAGATCACTCTAGGTGGCCATCGAGACCTCTCGAACTAGTGGCTCTCGAGATTTCTTGGACCAGTTACCATCGAGGCCTCTCGAACCACTGGCCTGTGAGACCTCTCGAACTACTGGTCCTCGAGACCTCCCGAACCACTGGCCCTCGAGACCTCTCGAACAACTGGTCCTCGAGACCCCTCGATCAACTGGACCTTGAGACCTCTCGAACAACTAGCCCTTCGAGACCAAAAATATTTATCAAATTTTTTTTAAACTTTGCCCATGAATCCACTCAGACCACTGCCTTCAAGACCTCTCGGGCCAGTGGCCCTCGAGACCTCTCGAACCGCTGGCCCTCGAGACCTCGCGTACCTCTGGCCCTCGAGACCTCACGAACATAACCGGTCCTTGAGACCTCTCGAACAATTGGCCCTCGAGACCTAAAGTGTTTTGGGTTTTTTTCTTTTTGTTTCTTTTTTTTCCTTCTGCTTCTTCTGGCTGCCAGGTGGATGTCCGCATCTGTTACCTGCAAAAGAGATATTTAGCTCTCTGGTGTTTTTTCGATGGTGTCCCCTAAGCTTACATGCAGGAAACATTAGGAAAAAAGAAGGGACTTCCTCATTTTTTATGTCTGTTTGCGAAGGATCCCTGTTTAGAACAGCAGTTCGTGCGGGAATAATTTGTTGAGGATGAGGTAACAGTCCTTTTGGATAACAGCTTAGTCACTAGTATTTCTATACAGAGAGAGAGTCAAGTAAAGTTTGGCCGTTGATTAGTTAAAATCAACTTAATCACTAGTATTTATATATAGAGAGTCAAGTAAGCTTTGACCGTTGATTAGACAAAGTCAAACATTTTTATTAGTATTTATTATATACTAATTCAAATAAAGTGTGACCATTAATTAGTTAAAGTCAACTTTGTTATTATTGTTTATATATTGAAAGTCAAGTATGATTTGAACGATTGTTTATATATCTATTCAAATATTTAGTCAAAGTTTTCTTAGTTTGACTGAATCTTTGATCTTGTGCAATTTAATCCAGGATGGAGGGAGTATACTAAATCAATTGAGGGTTGAACGTTAATTAGTTAATGTAAACAAACTTAGTTCTTATTTGTACATATGAGGTAAGTAAAGGTTGATCGTAGATTAATTTAACTTAACTTAGTCACTAGTTAAAGTCAACAAAAGAAGTGGACGATTATGAAAGTTTTAAAAAATAGCTTAGAGCAGCTGCACAGCTGCTTCCAGCTCATGAAATTTCTGCGAAGATTATTTGAAATATTTTACGAATTTTTTGAATTCTTTGATGGAAATATTGAACATTAAAAAATTTCGACAAATATTTAAAAGTTTTTGGCAATTTCTTTTTGGGGGAAATTTTTTTGGCGGGAAAAACTTAAAATATTTTAGCACGGTTTAAACTGGTGCTATTTTGTTTCAAAACCGATGCTATTTTTCCATTTTTAGCACTGGTTTTTAAAACCGGTGCTAATATTTCCAAAACCGGTGATATTTTAAAATTTTTCTGGCGATTTCTTTTGCGGGAAATTGTTTTAGGCAATTTTTTGGCGGGAAAATTTAAAATATTTTAGCACCGGTTTACACCGGTGCTATTTTCTTCCAAAACTGGTGCTAATCTTTCCAAAACCGGTACTATTTTAAAATTTTGGGCTATTTCTTTGGCGGGAAAATGGGTATTGAAAATTTTTAGCACCAGTTGTACTATTTTTTGCAAAACCCCGCTATTTTAAATAAATTTGGTGATTTCTTTGGCGGGAATTTTTTTTGCCAATTTCTTTGGTTGGAAAATTTAAAAAATTTAAAATTTTTTAGCACCGGTTTAAACCGGTGCTATTTTATACCAAATCCGGTGCTATTTTTCATTTTTGGCACCGGTTTTTAAAATCGGTGCTATTTTTTCCAAAACCGGTGCTATTTTAAAATTTTGGGCTATTTCTTTGACGGGAAAATTAGTATTGAAAATTTTTAGCACCGGGTTTTAAAATCCGGTGCTATTTTTTAAAAAACCAGTGCTATTTTTTAATTTTAGCACCGGTTTTAAAAACCGGTGCTATATTTTACAAAAAACGGTGCTAAGTTATAATTTTTAACACCGGTTTATAAAATCGGTGCTAATTTTTGCAAAAGCCGATGCTATTTTTTAATTTTTAGCACCGGTGCTATATTTTACTAAAACTGGTGCTATTTTTATTTTTTTGGCTGGAAGATAGAATTATACAAATATTTAGCACCGGCTTTTAAAATTCAGTGCAAATATTTCCAAAACCGGTGCTATTTTAAAATTTTTGACTATTTCTCTGGCGGGAAAATGAAATTTTCAAATTTTTAGCACCGGTTTTTAAAAACCGGTGCTATTGTAAAATTTACCACCGGTTTTTAAAAAACTGGTGTTAAAATTTAAAAAACCGGTGTTAATTTAACACCGGTTTTTAAAACCAGTGTTAAAATTTAAAAAACCGGTGCTATTAGATTTTTAGCACCGATTTTAGAAATCGGTGCTTAAAAACCGGTGCTAGAGGAGGGTCTCTGTGGTAGTGTATTTTTACTTCAACTCAGCTAAATTGTTTGATCAAGTCTTGTAGAATTTACCATGAAGTGACAACCAGTATAACATCCCTCTTTTCCATTGGCGACGAAAACCTTCGTGAAGATCTCACCGAAAAAGATGCTGAAATTTTGCACCTGAGAGAATGTCTCGAGAGGAAGGAGAAAATGCTCGAAGAAAAACAAGAGTTGTGAGACAGTGAGAGGCATCAATGGTTGACAAAAAAGGATACCCTCACTAAGGAGGTTCAGGCTGCAGAAGATAAAATATAAGCTGCAGAGAAGAACCTTACAGAGGTTGTAAGCACCTCTCCTCAGCAAGACTAATCACTGATTTGGAAGAAATGATTGCTTCCACATCAAAGGAGGATAATTCTAAGGTAGGTCCCTGATAGTAAAATTTTCCTCTTCTATTTTACTTTCAATTTTTATTTTTTGGGAATGAATTGAAATATCCACTTATTAGATTTTACCTTTGTTTTCTTTCATAGTATAATTCAATGAAAATGGTACTAGAAGCCGCTTGCAAAGAGCTTTCAGGTGCCCAAAAAGAATTGGATGAAACAAATAAACAGTTACTGATTGCCCTACGAGATGTTTGTAAATGCAATGAAGAGAAAGATTCCTTGAAGTACAAGCTCCACAACCTTCAGGCAGAGATGAAGTTGTGGCAATCTAAAGATCATCCTCCCCTCAAGGGATCATCCTACCTTCTGGAAGAGGGCAACAGTTCTGATCATGCTGATAAAGAGCTAGAAGAAATGATGCAGCAAATTTATTTGAAATTTGGTTCTTTGAAGTCCTGCCTTGCCGTTGCAACCAGGCAATCATTAGTGGAAGGGCGTTTGATCGGTTACATGGGAGAAAATCAGAAACTGGTAGCCCAGAGAAATTTAGCTGTCGAACATCATCTGTTAGCTCAACAGAAAGTGGCTAGCCTTGAAGATGACTTACTGGCTTGGAAAATAGCAGCTAGCGAGGACCCCCCTTCAACAACTGAACCTGCTTTGGCCCCTCAAACCCCTCCAGAGAGCCCTCCAATAGAAGATACCTCTTTGGTGGAATCTCTCTTATCAGAAAACACCAAACTGTCTAGGGAAATCGAGGCTGGGAAGGTGCAATCAACGGAAATGGAACAGCGTTTTACTGAGTATGAAGAAGAAATTGCCACACACAAAGTAAGCCTTCATGCTCATTTGCTTTCTCACGGCATTCCTTCCTCCTCTTTGATTAGAAAAGACCATCGTCCAAAGTTTCTATTAAAAGCTGCACACCACTGGATGGAGGAGGTCAATGTTAATGAGAATGGGACTCCTCAACAGAAAAAGGCTTTTGACCTCATTCTCGATTGGCTAGTGGAACTAAAAGTAAAGGGATTTACCCCCTCGAGTGGAAGCTCTGCCGCTCAATCATAGAGGTCTGCCGTTAAAGAAGCTGAACGACACCTGGTACCATTAAGCAAAAATAACCTAGGGTCTTCCTCAAAACGCCACTGAAGCACTAGGTCATCCTCAAAGGCCTTCTTCAAACCTTATACAAAGAAACAGTGTTAGACCAACGTTGTTATTCCTACAAAATACCCTATAGAGGAGCAAACGAAGGATATTTGAAGGGCGACTGGCATAAAACTGGAAGAGGTTGAAGAGATAGAAGCAAATCCTAACAATCTAGGAACCTCTAAGTCCACTGAATATTTGCTTCAAACGGGATCCCCCCTCCCCCTAGATGGGATTAACTTGGATAATTATTAGTATCAAATATTGGAGGCTTACTGTATTTGTTGAAAGAGTCCCAAACTAATTATTATGGCTCTGACCGATCATTTTCAGCCATTGAGTGAGGGGAAATGACCAAAATTCCCTTCTAATCTAAAATAAATAAACAGCTTCAAGTCGATTGAAGCTAAAAAGATTCTCCTCATCAGAAGACCATCGGCCCTAAATTAGGTTTCCCAACTTAGTAATTGTTTCTGCTTATCGAGCAGTCTAACTTCATTTATGCATGGGCACAAACAAAACCCAATTAATGACTTTCCTTTAGTGGCCACTACTGTAAGACAAAAGAGTATAATTCATTCTTTAATCTTTGTCCTCTTGTGAATCCCATTTGTCAAAAGTTGCACCGCCTCCAGGTGGGCCACCATGTGCTGCCAGGGCGCCAACGAAAATGATGCAGTTTTGGCCATCCCTTCGAGAGGTCCAGCTCTTAGCCCTCAAAGGGATGAAATCTTAGTCCTTGAAGGGGTCTACCACTTACCCCTCGAAGGACGCCCAGCTTTCACCCCTCGAAGGGATTGACTCACAGCCCTCGAGGGAATCTTAGACCTCGAAGGGGTCTAGCTCTCAGCCTTCGAGGGGTGCACAGCTTTCACCCCTCGAAGAGATGGACTCCCAGCCCTCAAGGAACTCTTAGTCCTCGAAGGGGTCTAGCATCCAACCCTCGAGGGGTGCCCAGATTTCACCCCTCCAAGGGGTCGACTCACAGCTCTCGAATGACTCTTAGTCCTTGAAGGAATCTAGCAGTCAGCCCTCAAGGGTTCCAGTTTTAGCCCTCCAAGGGGTGGACAATCAGCCCTCGAGGGGTCAAGCTCTCATCCCTCGAATGGGTACAGCTCCCAGGCCTCGAAAGCTTCAAACTATCAGACCTCGACGGGGCCAGCTCTCAGACCTCGAGACGGTCCAGCTCTTAGGCCTCGAGGAATCCAACTCTCAGACCTCAAAGGAGTTAAATGTCAGCCCTCGAAGGGGTGGATCTTTAGCCCTCGAAGGGGTGGATCTTTAACCCTCGAAGGGGTGGATCTTCCACCCTCGAAGGGGTGGATCTTCAACCCTCGAAGGGGTGGATCTTCAACCCTTGAAGGGGTAGAACCTTCAGCCCTCGAAGGGGTGAATCTTCAGCCCTTGAAGGGGTGGATCTTCCGCCCTCGAAGGAGTTGATCTTCATCCCTCGAAGACCCTCAAAGGGGTCTAACTCTCAGCCCTCGAGGGGTCCAGCTCTCAGCCCTCGAGGGTTCTAGCTCTCAGTCCTCAAAGGGTTCAAGCTTTTAGCCCTCGAAGGGGTCTAGCTCTCAGCCATCGAAGAGATGGACTCTTAGTCCCCAAAGGGGTCTAGCTCTAAGCCCTTGAGGGGTCCAGCTCTCAGCCCTCGAAGGGGTGGACTCTCAGCCCTCGAGGGGTGGATCTTCAGCCCTCGAGGGGTGGATCTTCAGCCCTCAAAGGGGTGATTCTTCAGCCTTCAAAGGGGTGTATTTTCAGACCTCGAAGGGGTGGATCTTCAGCCCTCAAAGGGGTGGATCTTTAGCCCTCAAAGGGGTGATTCTTAAGCCCTCAAAGGGCTGGATCTTCAGCCCTCGAAGAGGCACTCAAAGGGGTAGACCTCTAGCCCTCGAAGGGGTGGACCTTCAACCCTCGAAGGGGTGGACCTTCATCCCCCGAAGGGGTAGATTCTTCATTCCTCGAAGGGATGGATTTCAGTCCTCGAAGGGGTGGATTGTTCAACCCTCGAAGGAATGGATCTTCAGCCCTCGAAGGGGTGGATTCTTCATCCCTCGAAGAGGTGGATCTTCAGCCCTCGAAGGGATGGAGCCTTCAGCCTCGAAGAGGTGGATCTTCAGTCTTCGAATGGGTGGATCTTCAGCTGTCAGACCCCGAAGGCTCCACCTATTAGCCCTAAAAAAACATCCAGCTCTCAGCCCTCGACGGGATCCAACTCTCACCCCTCAAAGTTGAGGGATGGACTCTTCTATTACATGTATACTTGGTACATTTATAGCTTCAATTACAACTCTTTTACCATTCCTACAAAGTTTCTATTATTTGTTATCAAGCTCACCGCACAACGTGCGGTGCAACCAATCTAGTTATACAAAAAAAACCTAAATCCTGGGAATTGAAGTCGTAATGGTGGTGATGTCTTAAATCTTAAGAAACCGGACTTCTTATACCTGTAAGAGAGAACAAAAGGAGTGTACATTCCAAACTAACATTGGGAAATTCGAATGGTAGGTAGTTCCATTTTATCAAGGGTGATTGTAGAAGAACAAGGGTAATAATTGTATGTGTTTTATTCATGACCTCATGGTACATTATATAGTATTACAAAATACTTATACAAGCTAGGAAAAGGAAATAGAACTTAATTACAATCACAAGTAATATTTATATTCCTTAACACCCTCCCTCAAGTTAACGCATGATGATAAAAATGCCCAATTTTCCAAGTAATGAATGAAACTGGTTACATCCGAGAGTTTTGGTAAACAAGTCTGCAGGTTGATCTGTAGTGCGGATACGATGAGTAACTATAGTACCAGACTGCACAAGATCCCGGATAAAATAACAATTAACTTCAATATGCTTTATACGTTCATGGAATACTGGATTTGCTATAATATGAAGAGCAGATTGACTGTCACAAATGAAACGCATAGGAGCAATATGCGCCACTCCTAAGTCTTTCTATAAAGACCTAAGCCATAACAACATACAACAGGTAACAACCATAGCACGATACTCCACTTCAGCGGAAGACCAAGAAACTGTAGGTTGCTTCTTGGTCTTCCAAGAAACTGGAGAATCGCCAATCATCACAAAGTAACCAGAAAGAGAACGTTGGGTAATAAGGCAAGCAGCCCAATCAGAATCACAGTAAGCAATCAACTATAACGCACTACGGGAAGAGAGAAATAAGCCTTGACCAAGATGGCTCTTCAAGTAATGCAACACATGAACTGTAGCTTGCCAGTGAGAAACACAGGGAGACTTCATGAATTGAGCCAGTGTATGAACCGAATAACTAAGCTCAGGATGTGTGCTGGTAAGGTATATCAGGCGCCCAACCAGCCGCCTGTACTGCTCAGGATCATGGTAAAGCGTGCCATCAACATGTGCCAGATCGTGTTGCTGCTCCATCGGAAAATCAGTCGGTTTAGAGGCAGATAACCCTGTATCAGATAAAATATCAAAGGTATATTTCCTTTGCGAAAGAAACATCCCCTCCGATCTTCTAGAAATCTCTATGCCCAAGAAATACTTATGTAAACCAAGATCTTTCATATGGAAAAAGGAACTCAAGTATTTCTTGAACTCATAGATGAGTGCAGAAGAGCTACCAGCAATGACCAAATCATCCACATAAACCAGAACATGCAAAGAAACCGGTCTAAGGGAAAAGACAAACAACGAGTAATCTGCCTTACTCTGAACAAAACCAAATGCTCGTAAAGTTTGAGCATATTTGGCAAACCAATTTCTAGGAGCCTGGCGAAGACCGTAAAGAGCTTTCTGAAGATGACATACCTGACCATGGGGCAGGTATAGCCTGGTGGGGGTCGCATAAAAACCTCTTCATGCAAATCACCATGCAAGAAAGCATTATGGAGATCGATCTGATGTAGTTCCCAACCACGAATAACCGCAACAGATAAGAATAGGTGAACATAACTCATCTTCGCAACCGGAGCAAATGTCTCAGTATAATCAATCCCTTCAACCTGGAAATTCTCAAGAACCACTAGGCGCACCTTATAACGTTCAATAGTACCATATGACTTGAACTTTTTCTGGTAAACCCATTTGCAACCAATCGCCTTCTTATCCAAAGGCAGAGGGGCCAAAGTCCAAATCTGATTGCACTCAAGCACAGTTAGCTTTTCAGTCATAGCATCTCGCCAATGAGCATGTTGTGATGCCTCAGAATAAGTGGGGATCAGCCCTAGATGTTAATGCACCAAAAAATATAGAATGCATACTAGAAAAATTATCACAATTTACATAATCAGTAAGAGAATAAAGAACACCTGAGGATAGTGACGGCGAAGGTGTGAACGTAGCAGTAGGGGGGAGGGGGTTCTTTAGTAATAAGAGCACATGCATAATCATCACAATCATAATCTTCCAAATAAGAAGGAGGTCGGTGAGTGCGAACACTCTTTCTTATTGGAACCAACTCAGCGGCGGGAGGAGATGTCAAAATAACTAGCAAAGCAGGCGGCAGAGCTGACAGAAGTAGATGGATAGTAGAATTATCTGCATGCAAAGACATCGCATTGGGTGGCGGTGCAGAAGAAGTCACCGGACCTGGCGGTGCGGGAGGCACCGGATGCTGCATCACCCGGGCGGTGCATCGTTAGGCCAGATCGGTAAGAGTTGTTGGTGATCATGGTCGGTCACAGGAGCAGCGGTGGCCGACTGGAAGGATGCGGTGGCAGCCGGTGGGATAGATGTTGCGGCGACTGGCTTCATAGGGTCGACGGTGGCCTGTGGTACCGTTGGTGCTGCGAACTGGCCATGCGACTCCAGTGGTGACGGAAGTGTTGCCGGTGGTGAGGTGGTGGCACCACCAGAATCTACTGATGAGGCTGCTGTCAGAGTTACTGCATACGGGAACTGGTCTTAAAAAATTGGCATCTCGACTGTTAAAGAGGTTGCAGGATTCCAGGTCAAAAAGGTGATAGCCTTTCTTTCCGACAAGATAACCAAGAAACAAACATCGCCGACTTCTTGGTGCAAACTTGTCACGGTATCTGGGAATGTAAAAGGCATAGCACAAACACCCAAAGACTCGCAAAAGATTATAGTTTGGAGTGCGTCCATAAAGTAACTTAAATGGTGTGCGTTCCTTCAGTTGCTTCGTCAGTGTCCGGTTATTAAAAAATGCAGCAGTAAGAACACATCTAACAAATGGCGATGCTTACGCTCCACACGTCCATTCTGCTGGGGTGTATCAACCATAGAAGTCTCAAAGATGATACCGGACTGAGCAAAATAAGATCGGAAGGGTAGAAATTATGTACCATTATCAGCATGAACACGACGAATGGTGTACCCAAACTGGTTCTTGATCAAAGCACAAAACTCCAAAAATGTAGAGGCTACCTCTGATTTAGCTAAATAAACCCAAACAACTCAGGAATAATCATCAACTATAGTTAAAAAATAAAATGCACCACTAGAAGATGGTGTAAAATAAGCCCCCAAAATATCACAATGTATCAGTTCAAACAAAGAACTAACATTTGAAGAGCTCAAAGTAAAACTATATCTAGTCTGTTTTGCTCTATAACACACAGAGCAAGGTATAGTAGTATTATTTTTGCTAAAATCAAGAGTAGGAATAGAGGACAACACCGTAGATGATGGTTGACCAAAGTGTTGATGCCATAAATTGGATGAAGAAACCGAAGCCAATTTCGGAATAGACTTCAGGATATGAGGAACATGAGTATCCAACAGACGAAGCCAATAAACCCCCCTTGATGTTCACCCATGCCAATCACAGTCCTCGTACTGATTTTCTGTAAAATGCAATAATTCTCAGTAAACAAAGCTAGACATTTGAAGTCACATAACAATCTAGAGCATGATAATAAATGACATCGTAAAGTAGGTATGTAGAGCACATGAGTAAGGGTGACATCACTAAAGATAATAGATCCATGTTGTGTAGCAGACGACACATAATCATCAGACAGCATAACGTTCACAGAGTGGGTAGCAGTAATAATATCAGTAAGAGAACCCTTGTCACCAGTCATGTGATATGAGGCTCTTGAATCAAGAGTCTGGGGTAAAGTAGATTTATATGACCCATGATCAGATAATGAATTAAACTGATTAAATAAATGTATGGTCGTACTCCATTAGTCATCAGACAGAGCAGGACCGAAATCAAATCAAGTAGTGGTGCCAGAGGAGGCTGCCGCCGCAAACCCTTGTGGCAACGTCACTGCATCAGCAGAAAATGGCATAACACAAATGGAAATAAAAACAAATTAATAAATAGTGGAGAATCAAACAAACACCAAATGAAGAAAAGCAACCAAACAGCTGCAGGCGCGTCTGAGGTGCTGGCCGCACGTGGCTACACGCGCTTCTAGGAAGAAGAGGCAAGTTTGGTCAACCGCATACAGCAACACACGATTCTAGAATGTGGCGCACGTGAATCTCACGTGCGCCTGTGTTATTCTGAGCGAGAGCCGGACGGACTTCGTTGGCAGTGTTGGCCAGAGTAGAACGCGAGGCTTCGTATACTGCGCTGGTCACCATGGACGGAGTAGCACACAAAGGAAATAAGGTCACCGTGAAGAGAAATATGGTCATTGGCAGCACAAACCGAGGCTCCATCGCCGGAGGTACAGAACTAAGGTGCAAAACCGAGGCTCGTGGTCGAATCTGAGCAGGTGGTCGACGACAGAATGGCACAGGCGTTCGGCGGCATAAAAAGTTGGGAGAAGTGGAGAAGAAAACGTGGATCCAATGGAGAATGGTGTATCAGCAAGAGTATGAGGAGCTGGTCAACATCACTTACGATCCACAAAATATCACCTCACAGATAAGAAGAATCATTCTACTTGAGAACCCTTTTCAAGGATCTACAGATGAATAGGAGCGAGCGTATTAGGACTTGGAGAGGTTGTCGTGTGACAACATGAAGGACCTGATCAACTATATGAATGATTTTAAAATCCTAGCAGCAAAATCCAGAAGAATGTACATTTCCCCGGAGCTTTTCGAAAAATTCTTTAGAAAGATGCCCCTATTGATCGGGAAGGAGCTTGAGAAGGAGTTCTTGAGAAAGTATCCGGGAAGTACTGTCAGTGTTATTCCCAGGATACACTTCTCATATCAGTACTTAGCTGAAATGTGCAAAAGGGTTGTGTTGCAGAGGGGGCTGAAGGATTTAAGTTTCTGTAATAAGATCCCAATTCCTGGGTACTACTGAACTCAGAAAAAGTACGGCCTGAGGAAGTCAAAATTGTATAAGGGCAAACCGCACGATTCCCATGTACGAGTATTCAAGAAGAAGCACCCGGAGGGGGCAAAGAAGTGCAAAAGCTATATTTGCGGGGACGAAGGTCACTTTGCTCGAGAGTGCGGGAAAAAAACTGGCAACATAGCCAGGGCAGCTGTTGTGGATAATCTGGAGTTACCAAGTGACTGGGACATTGTCTCAGTCGACATTAATGATTCAGATTGTGAGGCAATCTGTAGCGTATCGGAGGGAGAGGCCGGTACAACCCAGATGAATATAAAAGCAGTATTGGAGGAACTTCCATTTGAAGAAAGGGCTTTTGTTCTAGGAGAGATCGGAGGATGGAGGTGCCAGGTGGAACTTCCAATAGAACAGGAAGAATGCAGGCATGAATGGAGGAGGAATGGTCAGGTAGAGGACGTTAAGTGGATAAAGTGGGTTTTCTGTAAACATCAGACTACTGAAAGAATGAGGATCCACTTTACCTCTTGTAAGTTAACGTCATGCCCACTATGTTCAAGCCATTACTTACAAGAAAAGGTCAAACCTGCACCAACACCGGTCAACCAGGGTTACGAATCAAAGAATAAGCTAATTCAGGAATTGTAGGGGTACATCCAGTTCCTGATTATAGAGAATGAGAAGCTAAGAAATAACTTGGAGACGGAAATGGAGAAAAACTTAAGAAGGGATCAAGGGGAGCTGGCAAAAGGAGACGTTGAGCGAACGAAGCACAACAATAGAGGAAAGGGCAAGGTAGATGAAGAAGGAGACGAGGTAGTCTTTGAGGAGGCAAAAGTCCAAATGGAAGAAGGAAAGGCATTGGCAGCAACAAAGGAGGAGCTGCCAAAACTACCACAAAGTATCCAGTACTCAAAAAGAACAGTCAGCCGACTGTTCAACATACGGGTATCTATGGAAGTTCCAGGAATAAAGCCTTTCGACATAAGAGCAATACTGGACACATGGGCTACTACTTGTTGTATTGACAGCGAGGCAGTTCCCATGGAGGCATTGGAAGAAAATAGTTACACCGTTTATTTCAACGGAATTAACTCTAGGCAAGCAGCAAAGTTCAAGCTAAGGAATGGGCAAATAGTGATAGGAGAGAACATGTTCAGAATCCCGTTCACTTATAGCTTCAATATGGGCATGAAGGATGGCATCCAAATGCTCATAGGATGCAATTTCATACGGTCCATGTACGGAGGGGTGCGAATGGAGGGTAACATAGTAACCTTCTATAAAACCATGACTGTAATAAACACTAGCCCAGATACAGAGGTAGCAGGAGGAGCACTGGTGGAGCTAACGAAAGAAGAATACTTCTCCATATATGAGCTGGTATACTACAACATGGGCCGCACAAGCCTAGGGTTCCAAACAAGTTCGGCCAAATACTCAGGAGACTGGAGGATCTGGGGTTCATCGGGGAAAACCCTTTGAAACATTAGGCCAGAAACAGAATAAAATGCAGACTTGAAGTCATCAACCCTGACGTGGTCGTACAAGATAGGCCACTAAAGCATCATACACCCGCAGTAGAGGAGGTATATGCCAGGCATATTAAAGCATTACTAGGCCTTGGGGTAATAAGGCCTAGTAAAAGTCGGCACAGGATGATGGCATTGTTGGTCAACTCAGGAACCACGGCGGATCTAATCACAGGGAAAGAAGTGAAAGGCAAGGGGAGGATGGTGTTTAATTACCGGACCCTCAACGACAACACTCATAAGTACCAATATACTCTACCAGGAATTAATACCATCATGAAGAAGGTATCCAGTAGTAGGGTATATTCCAAATTTGATTTGAACAGTGGCTTTCATCAGGTCGCTATGGAGGAAGACAGCATACCCTGGACCGCGTTTGTGGTTCCAGGAAGATTGTATGGATGGCTAGTAATGCCGTTCGGATTAAAGAATGCACCAGCAGTATTCCAAAGGAAGATGGATGACTGCTTTAAAGTAGCCGAATCCTTTATAGCAGTATACATCGATGATATAATGGTGTTCTTAAGATCCGAGGAGGAACACACACAACATCTGCAAGTGATGCTAAAAATATGTGAAGAAAATGGCTTGATCTTATCAAAGCCAAAGATGAAGGTGGCTGTTGCAGAAATAGAGTTTTTGGGGGCTATAATAGGCAATCAAAGGATTAAACTACGACCACGTATCATAAAACAAATTTGTGGAATTCAAAGAAGAGTCCCTTAAGGAGAAGAAGGGACTAAGATCTTAGCTAGGAATCCTTAACTACGCAAGATCCTACATTCCTAACTTAGGAACCTTGGTTGGGCCCTTGTACTCTAAAACTAGCCCAAATGGAGATAAAAGGTTTAAGGCCTGTGACTGGGAGTTAGTCAGAAAAGTCAAAGAAAAGGTCCAAGCAACTACCAGATCTGGAGATACCACCAGCGGGGAGCTACATCATACTGGAGACAGATGGATGCATGGAAGGATGGGGTGGTGTGTGCAAATGGAGACTAAAGAAGGGGGGGCCCAAAGACTATGGAGAAGGTTGAAGCGTATGCAAGTAGAAAATTCTAAGTGATTAAATCCACGATTGATGCAGAAATCCATGTTTGCATGGAAACACTCGAGGCACTTAAGATCCATCACCTAGAAAGGGAAGAGATTACCCTGAATATTTATTGCCAAGCCATCACCAGTTTCTATAATAAGATGGCTCAAAACAAACCCTCTAGGATTCGGTGGATTAGTTTCACTAATTTTATAAAAGGGACCAGGGTTAAAATCAACTTTGAGCACATAGACGGGAAATAAAATATATTAGCTGACTCATTGTCTAGAATAGTAAATACCCTATCCATTTCAGGATGTCTAAATCCAACCCTGGAGGAACAGCTGCACCTGGCGAAGGAAGCTATCCTAGAAGCAGCAGGACAACACCCGCCAATTTTAAATTTGATGTCATGCCTGAGGAATACAGTCGAGAGGATCTAAAGAACTTGGAAATCAAGTACATCAGGATCCAGCGAAAATGCAGCAGGTCAGTCATGTCCTTGGATGAAGAGGACGAACTACGGAAGCATGCTCACCTAATCCAGCAGATAGCAACTCAGGAGATAGTAAAGACAATCACAGCCCTTGAAGTAGTACTAGATGCTAAACTAGAATTTTGCAAAATCCGGGCAACAAGAGATAACTACTTAGGGGACCACCTACCAATAGTCAAGCAGCATGTGGAGCAGGTGAACCAACTAAAGAAGCAAGTATTGAAGTTGGTATTAGATGTGGACAAAGTTCACATCTAACTTTATTTTGCTTTCGGTTGACTAGACAGCCCATTCACCGTTGTCTGTGAATAATAGAGTCGCATGTGACTCTTTAATTATTGTAATGTATTATTGCTTGTTGGAAAAAATTAAAGGAAATTTGATAGAGGCTATGGGGCCCAATGCGCACCCCCCTATCATAATTGAACCTTGAAACTTCGCCTATAAAAGCTTAAGTTTGAAGAGTTGCAAGACACGCAGAAAACAATCTGAAGTCTTACTTCTCTAGTTTGTATAAATTCCGCATTTTGAGAATAAATTGTTCGGGCTCTAAGGCCTTCCTTTTATTCTCCGATCCTTTTTGGGCAATAAATCTGGTATCAGAGCCATACCCATTCAGAGCTATAGAAATTCAGGTAATTCATGGCTAACTAAACTTCTCTTAGTTTGCAGTAAAGGCCTCTGTGATTATGCATCTATTACTGTTTGTTTAAGTTTTAGAAAAAGCATATCGACTTATTTTAAGAAGTTTCTAGGTCTTGTAAAAGGATATAGTGCACCTGTGTAGTACCAAAATAAGGGAAGATCAGCTCTCTTATATATGAACAAAATCAAGAAGCTATTTTAGTAAGTTTAAATAATTGCTAAGCTTTGGTAAACTACATGGGTGGTATAAGCATGCCTAAACTGTAAACTTGGATATCATAAATTAGCCTACACCTAAAAGCTTTAGTAACAAGGGTAGCAACAATTCTTTGCAAGTATTTAAAATTTAAGTTACAATTCCAACTTCATTTTTTTTAGAGTTAAGTGATAAAGCTAAAAACAATTCCGGAGTAGCCCATTGGAAGTTATCGTTTAATGAACTGGTCTCTTACCACTAAGAGAACAGTTTATAGGGAAATAGTAGAAGCTACCGAAGGATTGGAACCACCGGGCATAAGGTTCACAAGGCCAGTGGATATTAAAGGAGAACGGTCATCTATACAAGCTCCGATAATCAAGCAGAATAATACAATAATCCAGTTCGTAGTTAGCATCTTGAAGCAAATCCAGAACTGCAAAGAAAGGATCCGGTCGTTGGAAAAAGCTATCCAGCAGGTGAGCCTAGGAAAACAGGCAAAATCAGGGTTCAAGGAGGCAGTCTCTGACCTAACAAAGAGGTTAGAAAGCGTAAAGCTCTCGGAATAATCTTAAATCCCCAGGAAAAATAGGGGACCAATTTATGTATTTAAAGATCCAAAGAAATCTTTGAAGAGGAGAAAGCCAAAGTAAGAAAATGAGGAGGTACACGGGGTCCAGAATAGAAACTCTACTGCCTATCCAGGATCAAATAGGGTGGTAGAAGGTCCTTCTATTCTGGGTCCTTCAAACCAAGAGGACCAGTTGTAGGACTATCAGAGATCCAGCCGGATCCGGTATGAAATGGCAAGAAGAAACCCACGAAGCCTGAGAAGGGGGGTTCAGGAAGAGCCTAGAAAGTCAACTTGACCCAGAAGCTGAGGTAAAAATATCCCAACGCCGAAGGGCCAGTTTGGTGCGAGTTGAGGTACTATATGAGGATGGCTGGCTAATGCCCAATTATAGGGTATACCAGCAATACATAGAGGAAAGAATACTTTGTGTAGAAGAAGGGCACCAAGTTGAAATGCCTCTGATAAATGAAGCAAGCTACAGAAGGTTGCGGCAAGAAGGCTTACAGCACATCCACCTCAGGATGATAATGATAAGGGTTCAATGACTGCACCGACGGGAAGCAGGAGTAAACGTTCTGGTAGTCCTAAGGGATACCAGATGGAGTGATGATCAAGTAGTAATTGGCTCCATTGAGATGGACATTACAGAAGGAACCCAGATGGTGTACATTGCACCCAACATGATGATGTCAGTGCCAGACTTCAGAAACCATATCCAACTAGCGATCCAAATGCATGGGTACAAGAACTGGAGAGGAGGAGAAAGCAACCAGCTAATAACAAGAGCATTGGTAGGGAAATTATCCAACACAAGTTATGCCGGTTTTCAGTACAATGTTCAGCATGTTGCAGACTACCTAGTGAGCAGTGGTATAAGGGCCGTCGCCGGACAGTCACACTCAGCAATGGAGCTACAAGGTCGAAGGTGGTAGGTCAAACCACCAGTAGCAGCAAGAAGACCAGTAGCACTCAAGGAAGCGGTAATACAAAACCATTTGGATGGGTCCGTCCCATTAAGGTTTGGTGATTATAAAACTATTTAATAGCAGGAATCGGCAGTAAGAAAGCATGATGAGAAATTGGCAGAAGAAGATGAGGAATTAGCACTCGTATTTCTGGCTAACCCAAAACCGCAACATGTGCTGTAAACCATGCTACAATAGTAATAATTGGTTTTGGTTTAGCCTTAAGCGCTGGAGTAAGCCCTACTACATGCCATACCTTATCATGGAAATTATCGAAGTAAACTGGTTTAGAAATGAAGTAAATCATAATTTCATTTTTTATAGTCTTTGTTTTTTTATTCAACCAACGGTTTTTTACTACTTCCTCTGTCCCAGAGGAATCTCCACGCTTTCCTCTTTTGGACGTTCCAGGCAAATCTGCACACTTTTCTCTTTTAGTAAAGTTTAACATTTTAAATGATATATTTACCCTTAGAGATTTTAAAATTTACACAGTCCTACCCCATTCCCACAAATCCAGATCTAATTTCTACAACCTCTCTGCCTCCTACCCTTCAACAAAAAACCTCTCCCTCCACATCCACCTCTGCGCCACCACTCCCTCCACCTCTGCTTACCGCCATCACTCGCCTCCACCTCCGCTAGCGCCACCCGTTGCCTATATCTTTGCTAGTGCCACCCCTCGCCGATGCCTTCGCTTGCACCACCCATCGTCAACAACACCGATGGTGCCACCTATTGCAGACGCCTCTGCTAGCGTACCTATCGTCGACGCCTCTGTGTGCAAGAACAGTGGCAGCGAGTTCTCCCTAGTGATAGAAAAGTTAGGGGTTTCGCAATGGATTGAGGTTGAGTTCGACGCCTCCAAAACAGATCTAGGTTTTTGGTGGTGATAATGGTGGTGGCCGACGGGGACATAAAGAGGACAAGTAGCAGGGGGAGATAAGGAGAATGAGCGGCGGATGGATCGAGCAGAACGAGTGGCAGGGAGATTGAGAATGACGACGAGCGGTGGAGGGTTTGAGAAGGACGATTAGCAGCGGAAGGGTTGAGAAGGACGACGAGCGGCGGAGGGCTTGAGGACAAAAACCGGCGGAGGAATTGGGAAGGACAAGCGGCAGATTGCTTGAGGACGATGGGCGTTGGAGGGCTTAAGGACGATGAGCGACGGAGGGCTTAAGGATGATGAGCGACGGAGGGCTTAAGGACGACGACCAGCAGAGGGCTTGAGAATGATGACCGGCAGAGGAATTGATAAGGACGAGCGGTGGAGGGCTTGAGGACGACGACCGGCGGAGTGCTTGAGGACGATGACCGGCAGAGGAATTGAGAATAAGGTTAAATCTGCAAAGAGAATTTCTCTCTTTGCAGATTGCCCTGGGACGGAGGGAGTATAAAAATGAGTCTATTTCTTGCTTTTCAAATTTTCCAACATAAGATAGAAGGCAGGGTGTGGATTAGTTAGGTATGTATAGATGTGAGTCCTTTCATTGACAAAAAATTGGAGGGCCTATCCCATATAGAATTAAAATCAGTATGAGGCAAACCTAACTATGTATGAATTGTCTTCCAAAGGGCAACAAAGAAATCTCAGCAGTTAAAGAAATGATTCAAGGAAGCTAAATCTTTCTTACATGGCTGAAAAATAGATACCATGTTGAAATTCATAAAGCACATATTATCAATAAAAGGTAATGTTCTATTTATTAGTTTCCACATAAAAACATCCACCTTTTTAGGAAGTATGTGGTGCCATAACCTTATTTAATGATCTGATAATATTCTTTCTTCTCTTGAGAAGGTTATAGGCAGATTTAAAAGTGAAAACCCCCTTCCAGTTCGGCTTCCAAATCATCATGTCTTCCCTGGGATGTAGAGATGCATCCTGTAAGAAAGTTAGAGTATGAGGTGCTAGATTTTGTGCTATAGAGGCAATGAATCTATCTATTCTGAGATAAAGTCACTGATTGTAGTGGCTAAAGTAATGTTAGTATCACTTAGATTGATACTCTCCATCAGTGGTCCTGTATTATTGCTGAATCCATTCGAGCAATGGCATTAACATTCATGATTCTCTTACAAACCTGAGATTTTCTGGAGTTGTGTGTGATTTACCATAGAAATTGTGACCATGGGGTAATACCTTCTTGTAATTTCACCATAGTGTAAAGGAAAAAAAGCTTCAATAGTTGTATTCATGAAGTCCCTTATATATATCCCATTTTCATCAAATGGAAAAACTAAGTCCCTCAATGCCTTCCATGATTTTTTGTGATTTATATTTGTTAGTATGCCTTGAATACTGTAATAGCCGCTTCTGCAACCCTGGCCTGGGGGTCCGGGGGGCGGCAGACGCCCCCGTCTAAACGATATAGCTTGTCTCTTCATTGGACTGCTGTTGATTTGGGCCGAATTGCATTTTGGCCCATTTTGTTAGGGTTTAGTGGAGGCAGCATATAAAGTGTCTCTCTCCTCTCTGTAAACACTAATTCTGTTCTGCACTTAGATAGGTAGAAATCTGGCCAATTTCTTGGCGTCTGTAACTTGCTACCTACTATAGTGAATCCGTCTCCCGTGGATGTAGCCAAATTTGGTGAACCGCGTAAATCTTGTGTCTTGTTATTTTCGTTCATATTTTTTGTTCTTTCTCCATTCCGCAAAACAAACTGGTATCAGAGCAGTTTCTTTTTCCGGTATCTTCGTAGTGGGTGTATCAGATTCTGGGCTCATCAGATCGAGGCTGATCAGGGAGAAATATGTCTGGGTTGAACGTGAAGATCGATAAGTTTACTGGGAGAAACAGTTTTAGTTTATGGCAGATCAAGATGCGAGCTTTGCTGAAACAGCAAGGTTTGTGGTCTCCGCTGACGAAGGATTTCATGAGCAGTTCTAGCGATGTGGCGGGTCTGGAAGAAAAGGCACACTCGACGATTATGCTGTGTCTCGCGGACAAAATCATCACTGAGGTCTCAGATCAGGAGACTGCTGCACAACTGTAGCTAAAGTTGGAGAGTTTGTATATGATGAAATCTCTAACCAACAAGCTGCTTCTGAAACAATGCCTCTTCGGTCTCCGAATGCAGGAAGGTACGCAACTCAGAGACCATCTAGAGCAATTGAATACTTTGTTATTAGAATTGTGAAATATAGATGTGAAATTTGAAGATGAAGATGCTGCTTTGATTTTGCTAGTATCTTTACTGCTTTCGTATGAGAATTTTGTTCAGTCATTTATTGTTGGTAAAGATTCCGTGTATCTGGAGGAAGTTAGATCCTCTCTCCATAGTAGAGAGTTGCGACATAAGGCAAACAGTACAGGTACAGAAAGTCAGGCCTTTGGCTTGTTTGCTAGTGGCGGAAACACAAAGGCCAAGGGAACCGGCAGTAAGAAGAAGGGCAAGAAGTCATCTTCAAAGGGTCCCAAGGCCAATGATGTTTGTAACTACTGTAAGGAGAAGGGGCATTGGAAAAAGGAGTGTCCGAAGAAGGCTAGTAAATCTTGGAGTACATCTGGTACTGCTGCTGTGGCTGAAGGGGATTTCAGTTCTGAAGATGATTTTGCTCTAGCTGCTACTGGGCAAAATAATCATCCTAATGTGTGGTTTCTTGATTCTGGGGCATCTTACCATATATGCCCAAGGAGAGATTATTTCTCAACTTATGAGCAAGCTGAGGGCATCATTACTACGGCAAATGGTGTTGCGTGCAAGGTAGTTAGGATTGGTTCAATCAAGATCAGGACGCATGATGGTAGTTTCTGTACTTTGAACGATGTCAGGCATGTTTCATCGATGACAAAGAATCTGATTTCTCTTCCTACGTTGGATAGAAATGGTTTCGTCTACTCAGGGAGTGATGGAGTTCTGTGTGTCTGCAAAGGTTCTAGGCTAGCTCTGAAAGGTGTTCTGCATGGTACTTTGTATTTTCTACAAGGTTCCACGGTTATGGATTCTGTTAATGTTGCATCTTCGGAGGTTCACCGGGATGTATGAGTAAGTTATGGCATATGAGGCTTGGTCACATGGGTGAAAGAGGGATGCAGATTCTGTCGAAGAATGATCTTCTTGGTGGCCACAAGGTCAAGAGCTTGGACTTCTGTGAGCATTGTGTTTTTGGGAACCATCACCGCAGCAAGTTTCCTAAGATGATTCATAGAACAAAGGGCACATTAGATTACATCCATTCTGATTGTTGGGGACCTTCCCGAGTTGAGTCACTGGGAGGTCACATGTATTTTATTTCTCTTATTGATGATTACTCAAGGATGACTTGGGTCATCATGATGAAACATAAGAATAAAGCTTTCTCGAAGTTCAAGGAGTGGAAAGCATTGGTGGAGAATCAGACCGGGAAGAAGATCAAGAGGCTTCAAACTGATAATGGGCTGGAATTCTGCTCGTCTGAGTTTGATCAGTTTTGTAGGGATGAAGGGATTGCTCGTCATCATACAGTCAGGAATACAACACAGCAGAATGGCGTAGCTGAGCGGATGAATCAGACATTGCTAGAGAGAGCGAGGTGTATGCTCTGTAATGCTGGTTTAGAAAGGAGATTCTGGGCAGAGGCGGTGAGTATAGCTTGTTACTTGATCAACCGTGGGCCTCACACGGGTATAGAGTGCAAAATACATATGGAGTTGTGGTCAGGTAAAGTTGTTGATTACTCCAAGTTAAAAGTTTTTGGTTGTACATCTTATTATCATGTTAGTGATAGTAAGTTAGAGCCCCGAGCCAAGAAGGGTGTTTTTGTGGGTTATGGAGATGGAGTTAAAGGCTCCAGGATATGGTCTCCATCTGAGAAGAGGGTTATTCTGAGCAGGGATGTTGTCTTTGATGAAAATTCTTTGCTTAGATCTATGGTGAAGCCCACAGTTGTGCCAGAAACTAGTGGAGTTGATAAACAGGTGGAGCTTGAAGTCACTCAAGGTGAAAATAGATTGGAACAATTTGAGGTGCATCAAGAGCCACACACAGAATCTGAAATACCAAAATCTCCACCACCAGATCCTCAATCATCAGGAGCTACAGTTCGCAGTTTAGCTCGGGACCGACCCAGGAGGGTTGGAGTTGGGGCGCCCAAGAGATATGGGTTTGATGATATGGTAGGTTATGCACTGTCAGTTACCGAGGAAGTGGATACTCAAGAGCCATCAACCTTCAGATAGGCTACTTCATGTACTGATGCTGATAAATGGCTTGCTGCAATGGGAGACAATATGGAGTCTTTTTCAGAAGAATCAAACATGGGAATTGGTCAAACAGCCTCAAGGGAGAAAGGTAATCAGTTGCAAATGGGTTTTCAAGAAGAAGGAAGGAATATCACCTGCAGAGGGAGTCAAGTACAAGGCAAGAGTTGTTGCAAGAGGTTTCAGTCAAAGGGAGGGGGTAGACTATGGAGAGTTGATGTGAAGACCGCTTTTCTACATGGAGAGTTGGAGGAAAATTTGTACATGACTCAGCTAGATGGTTTCCAGGTTCCTGGCAAGGAAAAGTATGTTTGCAAGTTGAAGAAGTCTTTGTATGGACTTAAGCAGTCTCCGAGGCAGTGGTACAAGAAGTTTGACAGTTACATGCTTCAGTTGGGATACACGAGGTGTGCTTATGACTGTTGTGTCTACTACAGCAGGTTGAGAGATGGGTCATTCATCTATTTGGTGCTTTATGTAGATGACATGCTGATAGCCGCAAAGAGTAAGCATGAGGTTCAGAAGTTGAAAGGACTTCTTAGTGTTGAGTTTGAGATGAAGGATCTGGGTGCAGCTCGGAAGATACTAGGAATGGAGTTTCTTAGGGATCAAAGTCAGCGGAATCTTTTCTTGTCACAGAAAGGCTACATTCAGAAAGTGTTGGCTAGGTTTGGCATGTCTACAGCCAAGCCTATAGACACTCCTAGTGCTGCAAATATTCATCTCACCACCATGTTTTCTCCTCAGTCAGACGAGGAGAAGGAGTATATGTCTCGGGTTCCTTATGCCAGCGCGGTGGGGAGCTTGATGTATGCTATGGTTTGCACGAGGCCAGATTTAGCACAGGCAGTCAGTGTTGTGAGCAGGTTCATGGGGCAACCGGGAAAGGAACATTGGCAAGCTGTGAAGAGGATCTTCAGGTATCTTAGAGGTACATCAAATGTGGGTCTCATTTATGGAGGTGATACTGAGTGCTTAGTTACAGAACTCTTATTCTGATTATGCTGGTGATGTTGACACGAGGAGATCGATGACTGGTTATGTATTCACTTTGGGAGGTTCTGTGGATAGCTGGAAGGCGACTTTGCAACCTATAGTGACGTTGTCTATTACGGAAGCAAAGTACATGGCTCTGACAGAGGCTGCAAAGGAGGGAATATGGCTGAAAGGGCTGGTTAGTGATCTTGGTCTACATCATGATCTGGCTACTGTGTACTGCGACAGTTTGAGTGCAATCTGCCTAACCAAGGATCAGGTCCATCATGAGAGGACCAAGCATATTGATGTCAGATATCATTTCCTGAGGAGTGAGAGGAGAATCAGGGTGAAGAAAGTGAGAACTACTAATAACCTCGCTGATATGTTCACCAAACCTGTTCCACATAGCAAGTTTCAACATTGTTTTGACTTGCTGAACATCAAAGCTGATTAGGTGCTCTATGGGCAATCCTGGGAGTGGAGGGCGAAGTCTACTCATCTGGCACTGTAATGGTACATCTGGAGTTTTTTCTACTTTGAGGATTCAAGTCAAGGTGGAGATTTGATGGTATGCCTTGAATACTGTAATAGCCGCTTCTGCGACCCTGGCCTGGGGGTCCGGGGGGCGGCAGACGCCCCCGGCTAAACGGTATAGCTTGTCTCTTCATTGGACTGCTGTTGATTTGGGCCGAATTGCATTTTGGCCCAGTTTGTTAGGGTTTAGTGGAGACAGCATATAAAGTGTCTCTCTCCTCTCTGTAAACACTAATTCTGTTCTTCACTTAGATAGGTAGAAATCTGGCCAATTTCTTGGCGTCTGTAACTTGCTACCTACTATAGTGAATCTGTCTCCCGTGGATGTAGCCAAATTTGGTGAACCACGTAAATCTTGTGTCTTGTTATTTTCATTCATATTTTCTGTTCTTTCTCCATTCCGCACAACAATATTAGTGTTCCCCCAGGAAAAGTTGGAAATTTTCCTATCGAGCTGTTTGAGTATGATTTTTAGCAATTTTACAACTGCCAAGATGTGTTGCAGGAATGAAAATAATACTAATTTGATCATACCATTTTCTCGATCATACTCAACCATCTATTTTTCCAGTTGGATAGTCTGGCTTCATAGATTTATATCAAGTTTTGAAAATATATTTCCCTAGTTCGGCATTGTAACACTCGTATTCCAAGGTAAGTGAAGGATAAGATCCCACAGTCATTTTCAAAATATTTCTATCCACTTTGTGATACTGGTCAGTAGCTATCCTAGATAGGAAGTAATTGCTCTTTTGGTAGTTAACTTTTTGTCCATTGGCTACGTCAAATATCTCTAAGAAAGGCTTAATTCTATTTAAGTTCAATTTTGTAAGTTTTTGGAATGGGCAGCTGATCCTATCAAACGCCTTGGTTAAATCTAGCTTGAGTACACAGTTGGGCTGTTTTCTTTTGATGTTAAGGAACTTCATCATTTCATCAAGATGAATAAATTAATCAGCATTTTCTCTTCTCTCTTTTTTTGAAAGGCTATTTGTTAGGAGAAATAAGTACGGCCATGAGCGGTTTAATTCTCTCCATTAGGACTTTTGAAAAGATTTTGTTAACAAAGTTAGACAAGCTTATCGGTTCGTAATCACTAAAGTTGAGGGGGTAAGCTTTTTTGGAATGAGTGTTATCCAAGTTCTTGAGATACGCTTTGATATTTCTGCACCGTGGAGGAATTCATTAGTATGTCCCTATCACTTAACCATTGATAGGGAAAATACAGTTACCTTACACCGGTTTAAAGGATATACATGTAATATCTATACTGGTACGTATAGCACCAATTAATTAGATGGGTGAAAGTAGTTTGTTCCGGTCATTGGCTAATTAGGCTTACAATTTTTTTTAATTTAGCGTCGGTTTATAGGAAGCCGGTGAGACATAAATGCATCTGTTCAAATAATCCCCCATTCACCCAAGTGAGTGCCTTTCAATCCAAACAAAAAACATCCGTGGGCGTGGCGATGTCCTGGCAGTGATTTCTTTCCAGGGGGCTGAGTTCATGAAGCCCTTTTTAATTACAGTAAAATCATATGGCTCTCAATTTATTTGAATTTGTAGATTTGAGATAATAGACGGACGCAATTCTTTTGTAGAAAGACTGAATACACATAAGGGAAGTAATTGATCTCGAAATAGTTATTGTTAAAGTAAAAACAAAATACAATGACCATCAACCAAATTCTTGAGTAATTCTTCGAACCCCACATGTTTCATTTGAGATCATTTCTCCAAACGGTAGATAGGAGTGACCGTGAGATTCCGTGCTCTAGCAGTCACAAGTCCAAACGCATCCGACATATCTAAATCACCTAGATGAACGCCATCGGACAGTTTCCAATCAAAGTAGTGAACCAATTGTGCCACAACAAACGGATCAAACAGCAGCCCTAGCTCCAAACTGGGGCAAACTCTTCTGCCGGAGAAGAACGGTATAAGCTCGAAATTGCGCCCTCGGACGTCCACCTTGTCATTGAGAAATATCCCAGGAATGAAGCTTTCGGGATCATGCTAGACGCTAAGATCGCGAAAAATTGCCCATATGTTGATCATAAACCGGGACTTTTCGGGATACGAAAGCCATCGATTTCACATTCTTCTACTGACTCGTAAGGGAGTAGTAAATGTCCCAGTGGGTGAAGTCTAATGGATTCCTTAACCACCATGTCCAAGTACTCCTACCCTTCTAGGCCTGATTCCTCCACCTTTATGTGCATCACTTTCTGACCTAATTCTTTTTAGAGCTTCTTCATAGCCTCTGGATGCTTGATTAGATTGGAAAATGCCCATTTCACTGCTGCGGATGAGCTGTCCATTGAGGCAACTAGCAAATCCTGTAAAATGGTCTGAGTGGGTCTCCTGACAGGCGGCCTGTCCATAAGTTTATGGACAGGCCACTTATTTCTTACCTTATATACTGCATTTCTTAAATTACGTACAAAATTTAAAATTTTTGAAAATATTTTTTTATATGATATATTTTTATATTTTCACCTTCAAATACATATTATTACTTGTTTTAACTTATAAAATGTAATATTTAAATTTTATAAAAATATCACAACATTTAAGGCAAATGCCCCTGAGGACTGTCAATAAGCTTATGGAAAGACCGCCTTTCCTGAGACTTACTCAAATGGTCTAGTCAGAACTCAATTCATCCAACTATTTTTACTCTCTAATTGGTTTATTTGGAATTGATTTAGAAGATATTTTGGGCTGAGCCTCTTCTCTATATAAGAGGCATCAGTTTAGAATTTTGCAAACTTATTTTTCTAATTATATCCAGAATCTAGTTCACCGCAGAGGCTCCAGTTTTCCCAAACGGAACCCATTTTCTGGGAGTAAATTCTTTTTTTAGTTCAATTCAACATCATGTTTTCGAATATTTTATTTTGAGATTTTTATGTGCATATTATGAGTAGCTAATTCATTTATCGGCGGAGAATAACGAGTGTTAGTTTATAAATCGTGAGACCTAATTTTTTTATAATTGATTTTTGCATGTTCTTGGATTAATTCAATTCTAATATGTTAAAGTATGATGAACTTGAATGATGTTAGATTATTGCTATCTAATTCTGCTAATACGTAATTGTTGGAAGGAATTAGTAAGTGTCGCAATCTTGTGAAACACAGTTAACTAGCTAAGACTGTAATAACAAGATAGAGAAAAATTGAGTGTGGATTTCCATTTGCTTTTACTTTGGTAAATGCTATACCGGGTTCTTTTATTTCTTAATGCTATCAAAATGTATTTTTGGTTCAGCAAATACTTTTTGGGGGCATTTTAGTAAAGGAAACAGTTTGTTAATTATAATTGATTAATTGTCGATAAAATAAGAAAGAATTGGGTAGGTTAACCTACCTACTTTCATGTAACTAATAAATGTGCAAGGATTGATTCTTTATTGCACCTATGATCAATATTATCTAGCATCAGCTATTCTTAGCCGATATCATGTTATATATATATATATATATATATATCTTCTTCAGTAGTACCAATAAATATCACAGAGTAAATAAAAGCAATTCTTAAATTTAAATCAAATAGTATAACAGTAAAGATATGCATAAGAGTATAACAGTATTGATAAGAACAGGAAGAATTCAAATCAGATGTAAAACAATTGAGATATTCAGTTCTCAGATTTAATCGACTTAGTTGAGGTCGATTAGAGCTATTACAGTGATCTGGGATAGATTCTGATTGAACAGTATTACTATGTGATCGTAATAGTGTTCTGATTAACTGAATATGTAATAAGTAAACAAAAATAAGATCGTACAGATTAAATGCTGGAATAGAATCTTGTATTTGATTATATTAGGCTTACAATGGGTATGGAAATGATGTTTGTACGATCACTTCAGATTGAGGAGGTTGTACAAGAGTGTACTAGAAGGTGCGATAATTCAAACGTGATTTGCAATGAAATGAAATGAGCTTCTTATAGGAAGTTGAAGCTCCTAATCTATTACAATTGTTGAAGTCCGCATTTGAAATCCATTCATCTGGGCTGTTGAATCTTCCTTGTTGAATCCTGGCCTTCCTTTTGTAAAGTGAGTGGAGAGTAGGCCCCGCCACTTGTATTTGTTGTTGGCTGATTGAATGTAGTGGGATGTGGTCCCCACCATTATCTCTTGTCTGCTGCTGAATAAGTTGAAATCGGTGGAAGCTGGGATCCACCATATTGGCTGCTTTTGACTTGGAAGGTGGAAGCTGGGATCCACCACTATCCTCTTTGTTGAGTGGATATTCTGGAAATCGTCATTGCTTACGTCTGGTAATATTCCCTACATTTCATAGGGGTCTTGACTGTCTTCAAGATATAATTGGTCTTCTTGCTTAATTTCTTGCCTTCGTCTGACTAACTCCTGATAATATTCAAGAGTCTTCTGTAATTCATCATCTGGGATTGGACTTGGAACCTGTGTTATTGGAGTAGGCTGAGTTGGTACTGGATATATATTTCTTGGCTGTGGAACAAATTGGGTAGATGGCCCAATGGGCTTTGGTTTTGCAATAGGAGATGGTATTGTTTGTTGGATAATGGGCTTAGTATTGATTTTCATTTTCTGCCCTGTCTGGAAATAATAAGTTACTGCTTTAGAAGAGCAGAACTCAGGTTTGTAACTTGCCCACCATTTGACTTTAAATTGTCTGATTAGGGATAATGGAAAAGAATGGTGAAATGGTTTTATTTGAAAACTCCAGGCAAAAATCCAGGGTACCCTGAATATGGCATGGAATAATAATGGTCTTTCATGTGGTTTGGAATGGCTAAGTGTTTGCTGGCTAAATTTCTGAAATGTGTTGAATCCTTCTAAAATAGGTTCTGGATAGATATCAATAGAAGGGCCAAATTTGACCCACCAATCTCCGAACCAATTTGGTATTTGGTTATTAAATGTGGAATGAAAATTTATGAACCATGAATGGTCAAAGGATCTGAAATAGAATGTTTTATACCAGGCTTCAATATAGTCGTTGTAGTTGAAATCAGAGGGATAGTAATCAATGGAGAAAGGAATATTGGTATTAGCCATCTGTTGAGGGCTAAGAATTTGCTTAATGTATATTTTGGAATATTCTATTCTTGAGGAATCTTGTGCATTGTAAATATGCTGGATATCAATGGAGTGAGTGTCTACCAAAATCAATTCATAATATTGCTGGGTTTTATCTCTATTGGCTGTCATCCAAAGAGATGAAGGATGGAATAAATTGGAGGTAAATATCTTTAGTTGAGGAATATCAGGTTCTGCATTGAAATGGGTTAATATAATATGCTCTGGATTGGGCTTATCAAAATATGTAGAAATGGGTCTATTGGTACTGGAAGAGGCCTGTGTTGGTGGATTTGGAGTATGGGCTCTTTTGAGTGGAGTGTAGTTTGAAGAAACTGTTGGAGTTTGGGTTTGGACTAATCTGGAATGTGGAGTTTGGGCTATTGTGGAATAAGTTAAAGGTGGGAAACCTTCTAATGGAATCATTGGAGAAACTGATGGAGTAAGAGGTCTGGGATTAACATAGTCTTTACTGGTCCTTGACTGGGCTGATCCAGTGGATGTGGAATTACTCATGGTGACCTGTAAGGAATTCACGAGTCAGGAAATCTGGAATTGAATTGTCTTTTCCTTTTATGAATTGAATATCAAAATCAAAAACTGATAAAATAGCTTGCCATCTGGCAAAAATCTGTTTTGAAACCAAATTTTTAACATCCTTTTGTAAAATATCCTTAGCGGATTTGCAATCAATATTTAATAAAAACTTTTTGTTATATAAATCATCTTGAAATTTGGATATGCATAAAACAATGCTCAAAACTTCTTTTTTAACTGTTGAATAATTCTTTTGGGTTTTATTCCAAAATCCTGAATAATATCTTACTATGGATATTTTCTCCAAATGTTTTTGTTTTAATATTCCTCCATATCCTATATCTGATGCATCAGTTTCTATTATCATGAATGCATCTTGATGTGGAATTCCTAGGCATGGTAATGATTTTGCCTTTAACTTAATTTCTCTTACTAAATTTGTGTGTTCTTCTGTCCATACTGGAGGATTTGTTTTTAATCTTTCATATAATTTTTTGCAGATTATTTTAATGTTTGGAAAGAAATCCGATATGTAATTCACGCATCCTAAAAATCTTTGTAATTGATTTTTATCTTTAATTTCATCTGGAAATTTTTCTGCAAATTCTATAGACCTTTGTATAGGTCTAATTGTTCCTAAGTGTATGTTGAATCCAAGAAATCTAACTTTTGTTTGAAATAATTTCATCTTTGGTTCAGATATTACTAAACCATTTGTTGTCATTACTTTTAACAAAATATATAAATGTTTAAAATGATTATCTATTGTATTGGAATAAACTAATACATCATCGATGTAGACTATGACAAATGTTGAATAAGGATTAAAGATATCATTCATTATTTTTTGAAATTCTGATGGAGCATTCTTTAATCCAAATGGCATAACATTCCATTCATATTAACCAAATGGAACAACAAATGCTGTCTTGTACTTATCTTTTTCATCTATTTGAATTTGCCAATATCCTGATTTTAAATCAAATTTTGAAAATACCTTTGCATTGGATAATCTATTAATTAGATCTCTTTTATTTGGAATTGGATATCTAATCCATTGTAATACTTTATTTAATGGTTTATAATTAATAACTAACCTAGGAACACCTCGTTCCTTTTCTGCATTTTTATTAACATAAAAAGCTGAGCAACTCCATGGAGATTTGTTCTTTCTTATTAATTTTTTATCTAAATGATCTTGGATTTCTTGTTTACATAATTCTAAAAGTTCTGCATTCATTTGAATAGGCCTTGCCTTGGTTGGAATATTTTGTTCATTAAAATCCTTTTCATAAGGCAATGAAACTATGTGTTTCTTTCTATCCCAAAATGCATTGGGATGGTTTGAACAAATTTGTCTTTTGAAATTTGTTTCTAGTGCCTTTATTTTTTCTTTGATATTTTTATGTTCTAATTGTTCTTCAATTTGGGAATAGCTTAATTCTTCTTTTAAAAATGAAATATCTTTTTGTTTCCTATTGATCATACATATCCTTTTATATATTGAATTAGTTTGTAATAAGTTTAATTCAATTTGACTAGGTGGATTCATAAAAGAAAATAATAATTTTTTACCTAATATCTTGGTACTAATTCCTTTTTGAGTCTTTTTTAAAGGAGTTATTTGATATAAAAATGGGTTTCCTAATACTGCATCATATGATACATTTTCTAATATTAAGAATGAATGTTTGATACAATAATCATCATTTCTAATGTATCCATTTGATAATTTTTTCCTAATAATCATTGGAGTACCATTTGCTGCTGCTAATTGTTCATTTATTTTAACTAAATATTTACTTGGAATTAATCCTGACCTAATGCATGATTGATCTGCTCCACTGTCAATCAATGCAACTACAGTAGTACTAAAATCTTGGACTCCTATGGTAACTAAAGAATACCATTTTTCCATATTAATTTTATTAATAACACCAAAAAATTGTTGATCATTTGGGGTATCTTTTGAAATAATAATACCAGAACTACTAGGTGTGTCTAACGCTATTAGCTTTAATTCTAGTTCTAAATCTTTTTCTTTTAACTCGTTTAATTCTGCTTTGATATGTTTAATTTCATTTTTTAATAAAGAAATTTCTTTTCTTAAATCTTGATTATCTGTTGAAGTGATTATTGTTTTGTGCTTGTCTAATTCTGAAAACTTTTTAATAGTTTGTCCTAAACTGAATGCTTCTGTTATCCTTGGTTTATTTTCTTCTGTTACCAAATTCCTTAATTTCTGAATATATTCATTTTTATGTTCAGAATCTCCTAATTTTTCTATGATATCTAATAATTCTTTCTTCTTACTATGTGTATTATTAAGCATATTAATAGAAGAAATCTTACATGGACATTCACTATCATAATCACTAGAAGAATCTGAATCTGTTTCATATTCGGACTGTTCTTTATCTGAATCAATTAAAATAGCTAACAGTTTATTTCTTAATTCTATATCTTCTAATGCATTTATTTTAGTTTCTGTCTTACAGACATTTGCTGTATGACCAAATTTCTTACATTTGAAACATTGAATATTTTTGAAATCTTTTTTCTTTTTAGATCTATGTTTCTTATGTTCTTTTGTATGATAAGGTTGTTTATCTTTGTTTTTATTGTAATCATATGACCTATTTTTGTGATAATTTTTCTTTTTCCTATATTCAGTTTTATGTTTTCTATATTTTTTATATTCTTTTATTTGAGAAGAAGGTGGTTTGAGTCCTGTTATACCAAATTGTTGGCAAAAGGATCCCATTTCCTTTCTTTCTGATCCATACTTATGTTGAATTTTTAGATCCTGACATAATGCTAAAGCTTCTTTCTTTATGAAAGCAAATATTTGACCAAAAGTTAAATCATTATAATCTATCTTTTCTGTTCCTAATGCTTTGCTTAAATTTGTTATTATCCTTTGTGAAAATAAATTTGGTAATCCAGTTATGAATTTTTCTTTCCAAAATGGTGCACTAGAATCTGATCTTCTAAATATTTGAGTTAAAAATACATCTTTGTACCATTTGAAATCGGTTAAAGTTGGACATCTTAGATTTGTTAAACATATTTTTGAACTCTCTAATGCTTCTGCTGGATTTCCAACAAAATACATTGATATAGTATATAATAAAAATGTGGAACCATCTGGAATCATAACAAATTGAATATTAGGTTCTTCACCTTGTACTTCTTCTGTTTCATGATTTAAAATTGATTGCTTTTGTTCTAGGTTGAGGTGTTCATCCCACCAACCTTTTAATTGTCCTGTGAAGCCTGTTACTAATAACATTACTATTTGTTGTTCTGTGGAGGCCATGGAAGCTTTATAAGCTACTCTTGCCATTCCCATTTCTTGTAATAAATTTAAAATTTGATATTCTGATAATCCATCAATATTCCATTGATATATTGATGCACCATCATAACTTTTAAAAGAATGTAATTGTTCTTCATATTGAAGATCTGGTGGAGTTGGTTTTGAATAATAGGGTTTTGTGTTGCTATTTTTCCAATTATATTTTAATTTATTAATACTCATATCTGGTTTTTGTATTGGTTCTTGAAAATGTTGCTCTATAGTATTTATTTGTTTTTCAAAATTATCTTCATTTTCTGAATATTCATCTTCTGATTCTGTACCAGAATTTCCTGAATCAGAACTACTATTTGACTCTTCTATTGGATTTGTTCCTGACATTACTCCTATTTGTTTTGAACTACTAGGTTTATCATTTGGTCTTAAAGATAATGATTCTTCCATCTTTTTTGAAAAAGGTGATGCTTGAAAATGAGGTTTTGAAAATGGGTTTTGAAATAATTCTGTTTTACTATTTGTTTTATTATCTAATTTTGTTGAAATAAAATCAACTTGATTAGCCACAGTATGCAATAATTGATTGGAATAATTATTCTGTTGATAAATTTTTTTAATATCTGCTAAATTTACTAAATCTGTATCTTTATCTGGTCTTCCTGATTTAAATGGAGAAGCAATTATTGTAGTTTCTTCTGTAACAATATGTACTGATTGGAGTGGTGGATGAATAGAACTAATTACTGTATCATTTGGCAGTTTCCATTTTTTATATAGATTGGACTGTACATTTATAGCTGGAATTTCTGTAAAATCATCTTTTTTAATTATTTGTTTCTTTTTTAAATAATATCCTAACCACATAAAAAACTTCATTTGTCTAATCTTTTTATCTGTTAATTCATCATAAAATTCTTTTTTAATGTGTTCTCTAGTTTCTAAACTTAATTTTTCAAACCATATTCTGTTTTTTATATTTTCTGGACTATAGTAATCTTCATTTAAATATGCTTTGTTTATTTTAAATTCACTAACAGTATTCATCATATTAATTTCTGATGATCTCATTTGACTATATGTTGGTGAACCTATTGATGAATTTGAATCTGGTATAACTTCTGGTAATGAGGCAGAATATTTTAACCTTGTATCATTAAATTGGTTTGGGATATCTGATGTTGAATGTCTATGTCTATGAATTAAATTATTTTCCATATTTGCATATCTGGATGATTGTAAATTATATCTACCTGACATAGATTTATTAAATTTAATTAATATTTTTCCATCATTTTGCTCTTCTATCTCAGAAGGCTCAGTTATTCTTATATTTCTTTGAATTCCTGTTGGTCTTTCTGCTAATATTTCCATAGGAATAGTTATTTCATTCCATTTTAATAATTTAGGTGTTTCTATTGAAATATTATTAGAATTTGTGGTAACATATACTGATTCATCTTTTTCTGTTGGAATTAACTTTAATGCTGTTGGAATCATAGATTGCATAAGTTTAAAATAAACTCTATAAATTAATACAAAATGTTCTGTATCATTAACTATTCTATCTTGTTTTAATTGTATATCTAATTTTAAAGAATCCATTATATGAGGATCTGTTAGACTAACTGAATAGTTTGGAATACATTCAAATCTTATTGTTCCATTACATATATTAGTTTGAACCATTGCTAGAATTGAGTCTTTATATCTTATTAATCTATCATCTCTTAATGCCATAAATATTGGTGTATCAATTCCTAATCTTACTAAAGGATGTAAAGCTATTTGAACTAATCCAAAATGTAAAAACTTAAAATTTTGTTCTTTATATTTTCTAATGGCTTGTGATGATAATAATCTAATTGATTGTACTTCTTGATTCATTGGTAATATTTCTTCATGGATTTTGATTGAATATGACTTATTAAATTCTAATATTCCTTGTTGGTATATGGATTTTAATGTCTTATTTGGTAAAATTTGTTGAATTTCATGACTTTGTAAAACATTTGAAGAAGATAAAGATCCTGTACTTATAGTACTGGAGCTTCCGAACAAAAATCTTTTAATCCTTTCTCCCATGTTAAATGTATTATGTATTGATGAGTTTACTATATCACGCAAATCACGTTTATCTAACCAAATACCACTAGTATCATACCATACGTGGACCACCCTTAACGAGACTCCTTCTCTTAAACGGGCTAAACCAAAACGGATTATAGGTATGATCTAAAAGCTGAACAGCACAGTGGCACTGGACTAGACTCACAAGTCTGCAAGTATAGATTACAAATCAATGTATAATATATCTAACACTCAATGGGGATTAAAAAATTAAGGCACTTGGCTCTGATACCATAAACTGCAGGGAAGTACTATCTTCTTCAGTAGTACCAATAAATATCACAGAGTAAATAAAAGCAATTCTTAAATTTAAATCATTTACATTTTAGATAAATATATATATATATATATATACCTCATTTTTAGATAAATCATTTACATTTTAGTGTTAGAAAAAATTGTGATTTTCAAGCGTGGTGGCTACACAAAAAAAAATATTTTGAAATTAATCATATTTATTATTTTTGCTCTTCGTGGAATCGACTCTATTTACAGTATACTCATTAATATTTTTCTAAGTTTATGAGTTAAGGCGAGTAAAATGACGCTCACCCATCTGGTTTATAGGAAACCGGTGAGAAATAAATGCATCCGTTTAAATAATCCTCTGGCCAATCACCCAAATGAGTGACTTTCAATAAAAAAAAAGAAAAAATAAACATCCGTTCAACAACCCCTACAGATACCAATTTATGGTGAAACGATCTCCCAACGACCCGTGGGCCTGGTGGTGTCCTGATAGTGATTTCTTTCAAGGTGGCTGGGTTCATTAATCCCATTTTAATTACCGTAAGGAGTTCATCTCTCTCGTGAGATCGTCTCATGGTGAGATTAAAGATTAGAGGCAAAATAAGAAAGGACCAAACTAAATTTAGGGGAAAAAAACTAATAGAATTGAACTAAATTGTAAATTATCATAATTACACATTAAATTCCTGAACTTTTAAAATATCAATATGAAACCTCATCTTGAAATATTTTACAATTTAATCCATTGTCTCACCGTGAGACGGTCTTATACGAGACTTTGTCTCCAGTAAAATCATATGACTCAATTTATTTGAATATATAGATTTGAGATAACAGACGGATGCAATTTTTTTTGTAAAAAGATTGAATAAATATAAGGGAAGTAATTGATCTCGAAATTTTATTGTTAAAGTAAAAACAAAATACAATAACCACCAACCAAATTGTTGAGTAATTATTTGAACCCCACATGTTTCATTTGATATCATTTCCCCAAGCGGTACACATGAGTGAAAATAAAGTGTTTTCTTTCATTGTGCAGGTTGAATGCGTGGCTGCAACTATTCTAATTTTTAACACATATATGAAGGACGCATTTTTATGTAACTTCTCTTTTTTTAACCGCCTTCTTTTTTTTAACCGCATGAAAATTTAATTCCTTTTTTTGGAAGCACATGCGTCCTCTAACTGCTTTTTCTTTTTTAAAAAATATTTCCGTGGTCCCATATTTAATTTCTCTTTGTTTTTAGTTAGCGCAATAATAGAGGATGCATTCAGAGAATGCGTCCTCTAATTGTTTTATATTTTTTAAAAAAATTTCTATCGTGATAAATGCATTGAAAAAATTTGAAACTCCACTTTGAAATTTATGATAATAAAATTTGAACATCCTATTTACTTGAAGGGTGTTGCTATATCTCGCCCTGTATTTTACTATCCTCGCCCTAATACGTATAAATACACGTATTTTGAATTAAAAAAAAAGAATTTTGAATTTAAAAAAAAAAAGAAAAAAGAAAAAAAAATTTAAAAAACCCTATAAATACCCCCTCCCCCTCTCCATTTTTTCTCCCCCTTCCCTCTCTCCATTTCCCTCTCTCCTTCCCTCTCCCCCTTCCCTCTCCCCCTTGCCTCTCTCCATTTCCGGCCGCCGGAACCCGCCGCCCGCCGCCGGAAACCCGCCGGAAAATGTAAGTTTTTGAGGAATTTTTTTTTACTTTTCGTGCGAATCGTTGTCCGATCTATTCGAATTTTGTTGAACTTGTCGGAATTGTTAGAATTTTGTTGAACTTGTCGGAATTGTTAGGAATTTTTATTTAGTTATGTGACATAGTAGAAATGATTTAGAAATTATTTTTTAGAAATTGTGCTTTTTTGGAAATTATTTAGCTATGTGACATATGTGGAATTAAAACGAAGAAATTGTGTTTTGTAGAAATTATTTAGTTTAAATTTGGACATAATGACGTAATTGGAAGAAATTGTGTTTTTTTGTAATTATTTAGTTTAAATTTGGACATAATATTTTAGAAATTCTATTTTTTAGAAATAGTGTTTTTTAGAAATTATTTAGTTGTGTGACATAATAGAAATTACTTAGGAATTATTTTTTAGAATTTGTGTTGTTCTGGAAATTATTTAGGTATGTGACATAATTGGAATTAAAACGAAGAAATTGTGTTTTGTAGAAATTACTTAGTTTAAATTTGGACATAATATTTTAGAAATTGTATTTTTTAGAAATTGGGTTATTTAGAAATTATTTAGTTATGTGACATAATAGAAATTATTTAGAAATTATTTTTTAGAATTTGTGTTGTTCTGGAAATTATTTAGTTATGTGACATAATTGGAATTAAAACGAAGAAATTGTGTTTTGTAGAAATTACTTAGTTTAAATTCGGACATAATATTTTAGAAATTGTATTTTTTAGATATTGGGTTATTTAGAAATTATTTAGTTATGTAACATAATTGGAATTAAAACGAAGAAATTGTGTTTTGTAGAAATTACTTAGTTTAAATTCGGACATAATATTTTAGAAATTTTATTTTTTAGATATTGGGTTATTTAGAAATTATTTAGTTATGTGACATAATTGGAATTGAAACGAAGAAATTGTGTTTTGTAGAAATTACTTAGTTTAAATTTGGACATAATGTTTTAGAAATTGTATTTTGTAGAAATTGGGTAATTTAGAAATTATTTAGGTATGTGACATAATTGGAATTAAAATGAAGAAATTGTGTTTTGTAGAAATTACTTAGTTTAAATTTGGACATAATGTTTTAGAAATTGTATTTTTTAGAAATTGGGTAATTTAGAAATTATTTAGTTATGTGACGTAATAGAAATTATTCAGAAATTATTGTTTAGGAATTGTGTTTTTTGGAAATTATTTAGTTATGTGACATAATAGAATATAGTTCTATGTAAATAAACTTTAGTAATCCGATGTAAACAATTGTGTAGTAAACTGTTACGATATGTTTTAACTATTGTTTCCTTGAATGTTAATAATAGTGCGATGTGGTAAAAAAATAAGATTATTTAGTTATGTAATCTCCAATTTGTAACTAAAAAAAATGTTCCAGTTCGTTGATGCACTGTTCGAAAATATTAGTTCACACGTTGTTGAAATGTATGTTAATTTATCTTATCATATCAGTTTGATTCACTTGTTGTTATACTAATTACATATCTTGTGTCGTAGATGAGCACTGCTGGTCAACCTGACGGTCATGGTCGTTCCATACGACGAAGAGGTGTTAGTGCCTCGGCGAGACAGGCTAGAGGCCGCGTGGTCGAGGATGAACCGTCGCCTCGCCCGCGGGAGTGTGATGTAGGAGCGGAGCAGCCTTCTCCACCGAGCGTTCGTGCATTCGATCCCATGCCAACATGGGACGGTCCGGAGATTAACATTCTCGCGTCTGGTGGAATCCGTCGTGATAGTGTTTGGCAGATGAATTATGACCTGCCGGCAGATGTCCCCCCGATGGGCCAACCTGGCGCGAGTGTGCCATTGGATGCCGGGATCGAACGTTATGCTGCAGCTGGAGCCAGGCACACCGTGAGGAATAGAGCTGGTCAATTCGCACAGTCTTCTGGTGGATCGTGCAATGCCGGTGAGACTAGCACCGGAAGGGCACCGAGGAATAGCAGGAAGCGACCCGCCGCCGATGAGACGTGGCTAGTGCGGGGACCGGTGGCTGGTGGCCCGCAGGATGACCTCGTCATACCAAGCTTCGGAGGACACGTCGCTGTTGACGTTTGGAATGGTATAGAGCGAGGTGTGCTGAGATGCCATGCTCGGTCGCCGCTATGCAAGCAGCTAGTCGCCACGCTCCTCGAACTGAGCGATGTTGCACAGGCCCGGATACATGCGACCGGGTTGGCCCACCTGCCTGCGATTATGTTCCAGTTCCTTGACATGGCACTGATATCCGCTTTTGTCGAGAGGTGGCAGCCGGACACGAACACGTTTCACATGCCTTTTGGGGAGATGACCATCCTGATGCACGACGTTGAGATGATTCTTGGCATTCCCATCGATGGTGGCGCTGTTGCGAGTACCATTTCGGCGGAAACTATTGAGGAAGCGTGCGCTGAACTGTTTGGGAAAGACGTGGAGTCCTTTCTCGCGGAAGACTGGAACGGGGGTAACATAGATGCCCAATCGTTGATGGCGAGGTGTGTAGCGGCGGGGCAGAGCGAGAACTTCCAATTTATGTGCTACATGCTGACCCTGTTTTCATCCACGCTTTTTGTGGATAAAACTGGGAATAAGGTTAGAGCCAACCTTCTACCCCTGCTTGATTCGCAGTTGTCGTGGGGCTCGGCGACGTTGGCCAGTTTGTATCTGCAGTTGGGAATTGCGTCCCGGTCCAAGGCGCGCGGCCTGTGCGGATGTTGCACGCTGCTTCAAGCGTGGATATACGAGTACTTTCCGATGTTTCGGCCGAGACCGAGTACATTGCCAGCTCTTCCGGGCCGCGCCAGTCGGTGGCACACAGGGGATAAAACGGGGAGGGGTACGGGGAGGCTCGGTGCCATCAGGCGACAGTTGGATGCCTTACAGCCCGACCAGGTATGAATTCCATGCTTTTACTCTTATTCTGACAGTAGTAGATAGATCGGATTCCATAGAAACGTAACATGTCTGTGAAACTTTTTGCAGGTGGATTGGTTGCCATATGGAGTGGACGTGGTTAGGGCTGCGGGGGGGAGGACTCACTACCGCGGCGTGATTCGACACCTCGACGCAATGGAGGCGTACATGCCAGATCGCGTTGTGCGGCAGTTCGGTCTCCTACAGGGTATACCGCGGGGTCTTGCAATTGCGCCCGAGCCTTGTTCCCGCCCGGCTGATCCAGCCGGCTATTCAGTGACCTACCCAGGGAGGCTGCAGTTGACCCTATGGGAGATGGCACACAGTTGGCACAACGGTCAGCTTGCGGCGTTCCCGATAGCCACGAGCCAATCAGAGTGTACCATGGATTACGAGGACTGGTACGCGACTCATTCGCACCCATTGATCGCAAATCCTGAACATGCTGCCGCGAGTGGACCGGACAGGACACATCATCAGTTATCGGCAAGTTTTCCCGAACTGTTTGCTTCGAGTAATTATATTACATTGTACTGTCTCGTTATTGTAAAATTTGTTTCCTGTGCAACAGATGCTGAGTGACATGATGAGCGCCCTGGATCCGTTTGACTCGGCGACCGTTGGTGGACTCGCCGCCGACCCCAGCGTGAGGGAGGTGATGACGACTTTTGTCAGTCATCGCGATGAGTATCGCAGGCTCGGTTATGGACCCATTCCTTATACGACTGTTTGCTTATGTGTGACCCCACAGTTTTGCCATATTCTGCTCATTTATGTAATCGGTAACTGTTTGTGCATACCAAATTTATTTGTCATCGATTTTTGCAACAGTAACGCTTTCAAAATAATTACTCGACGCTTCGATAATAACTGTAACGGTTGCGTACATGCCGAAATGTTTCGCTGGGTTGCAACAGTTAATTACTCTCAGAGTATGCTCTTCTCCAAGCCCTTATCCTCCTACGAAAGGGTAACTCCCAACCTACGACATCAGGCTTCCTCAATGTGGTCCACATATTAGCCACGGGGGGCATGGGACAGTTTTCCTTCACGTGTACCCGGACAAAATGGCTTGCACTGCGAACGTATACAATGTGTAGCTCCCTACTTGTTCCATCCTCGCCCCCACCCGCCCTCAGTGGAAGGACTGTGCAGCAATAGTCCGCCGACCCATTCTCTAAAATGTAATATAAAACTACAACCGTGTTATAGTAGGTGGCGACAGGAAACATGTCTGCAATGACCGTAAACCAATGCTCTGGACCACATGGACCGCTAGTGTGGTGTATACGGGCTCTGGCGAGTTCAACGTCATTCTGCGAACCGTATATGGGAACATAGTCAGGCCAATGAGCTGATATCTCGTTAAATACTGCCCGACGCGCTGTAGACCATTCACCTTCACCGTCTACGTGGAACGCATCAGCAACGCATCTGAAACCACAGTTTCCATCACTCTCGACATCGTTCCAGCCTTCGATGTAACGCCCGACAATGTGGGGGACACTTTCGAGGAACGGGAATGTCACTGCAGGAGAAAACATTAAGATTAATATCTTGTTCAGACGGACTTCATTGGGAAGAATGGTGCTTGTACTTACCGTGCCGGCGACCGCTCCCTGAAGCACGCCCCGGGGATCTTGAACTACGCCCGTATCGCCTGTTCACGTGCTCGTGGTAGCTCGGTGAACGTCGGGTTGATCTTGATCGGGGGACCTGCTCGCTTGGTCTGCCACGTGCACTGGTACAATTGTCCGGCTCGCCAATGTCACTCTCCTCCGGCCGCAACTGCACATCTATGTAGGATGAAACTCGTTGGCGGACCGAAGGGTCGCTGCATGCCAGCTCCTCCAACAGAGTGTTGAACCGCGACTGATCTTGTTCGGCCCTCGCAATGTCTTCCGTGCTCCCCACGTGATCACCCAATGCCAGGCTCTTAAACAGCGGATGAATGTCGTCCAAGTACAAGGGGATTCCTTCAGCAACTGCCCCTGACGCATGCACACGGTATTCCGTGTGTCGAGCGCAGCACACAGGCACAGTAAGCATATACCTGTGCTCCAAGTGCATCAATCCTCCCGGACTCGACCGTCAATTTATCCAGACAGTATTTGGACACATTGTTGATCAAGTTGCTGAAAAGGGCCCTACGGTGCAATCTTCCAACGACAGTTCTTGATTTCTCCAGGCCGGTCTTGATCATAGTAATCTGCTGGGCTATCTGCAGGTCGACACGCCTCCATACCGTGTCCAGCGAACCAGTCGACGTTTGTAACCACCCTTTCAATGACGAGTGTGCACTTTCGACCCTGCATGTAGTTGTGTTCCCGAAATGCAGAAATCTGTTCGTCCATGCCCTCACAAATTTCTCCTTATGGGGGGTGAGCCACGTCGTCTCAGCGTAACTAACAACAGCCTCGCTCCAAGACCATCCAATCCTCATATCCACCAAGGCGGTTTCGTACTCTGGAACGGTGGACGCATTGCAAACTCGGAACCATGCACCATTCTTGAACGCTGCCCCGCTCCTCTTATTCCCTGTCAGCACAGTAACACGTGCCTCCACATCCTTGTTAATATGCCAGGTGCAGAGCAAATGGTTCGATTCTGGAAACACAGTCCGAAGTGGCCTAATCAGTCCCATCTCCCGATCGGTGACAACAACCTCAGGGAACGGTCCATCCACAAGCAAGTTCTTCAGCGCGTTCAGCACCCACTCATAGGTATCTGCCGTTTCGTCAACGACAATTGCGTAGGCAATCAGGAAGTTTGTGTTGCAAGGGAACATCCCAACCATCTCAATGAATGGCATGCCGTAGCGATTGGTCTTGTACGTTGAGTCGATGGCCACCACCCACGGAAACGTGCGAAATGCCACAACAGCATCGGGATTGGCCATGAATAAATGAGTCAAAGTACCATCACCTGCTGAGCGGTGACTAGTGACATACCCTTTCGCGGTGGCCAGATGCAAACAATTCTCCGCTGTGTTGCGCCCGCCTCGCCTTTCTGTTGCATATGCCGACCTCTCATTGTACACCTGCCTAATGTTCTGATGCAGGTCCGGAAACGAATTACTGAGGCTGGCATTGATATGCCTTGGGGTAGTTTCTGAATCTGTCAAGTCTCTGATCATTTGCTTCGCGTCCGCATGGAGCTTGCTGCCCTGTCTATGACCCTCGGGGTACACTGAGAAAGGGTGGTTGTGCATCCCTCGTCTAGGATCCTTGCACGGCACTACATTCCAACCATTCCCCGTGATGCTCTGTTTCAAGACAATCGCGAACGGGCAGCCACAACTGCTGGTCGAGCTGCTACTCCGTCGGACTACATCAGATTCGCTCGTATCTACATCCTTATCCTTTCGGCCCCAATTGCAAATGCAATATAACCTCAGGGGACCATTCCTATTCTGTTTGTAGGACCCCGTCACAAGTTCGAATCCCACCTGCAGAGCAATCCGTTGCAGGTAGGAGTAAGCCTCGGCAACATCTGGGAACACAGCTGAGGTGGCAAATGGAGAGTATCCGTTCCGCCCTGCAGCAGCTTCACATGACTGATTGTCATCCTTAAACAGCAATAAACATCAAGTAATTAGTTACACTCAACTGCTATACCAATTACAATATCAAAATTAACGTAAAAAAATGTAAATTAACGTTACAATAATTAACAAAATAACAAAATTAACAAAACAACAACATTAACGTCACAATAATTAACAAAATAACAAAATTAACAAAACAACAACATTAACGTTACAATAATTACAATTAACGTTACAATAAATAAAATTAACGTTACAATAATTTTTACGTTACGATTAATAAATTAAAATACTAAGATGAGCATAAATTAAAAAACTAAGATGAGCATAAATTTCTTTCTCATTAACAGCTAAAACATACATGTAGTGGGAAAAAAATGCAATAACATCGTGGCTAGAATTAATATAACATTCTTACAGTTCAACAAATTAAAATATCAAAATAACGTAAAAATACGTAACTTAACGGTACAATAATTAACAAAATCACAAAATTAACAAAACAACAAAAATAACTGCTTCAATAATTAATGGGACATACATTAACGTTACTGCTATTAACAGGAGATAAATTCATAGGAGATAAATGTGCAATAATTTCATCAAACAGTTAATAAATTAAAACACAAAGACGAGCATAAATTTGTACGGCAAAAATTATTAAATTTAACAACTACTTACGGACAGAAAGCTAATTAGTAAAATTACTTCCGAAGACATGGAATTTCTAACACCCTTTTCGGAGTAATTTTTGCTCGTCTTGGATAGCAATATTTTTCGAGTGCCCTTTGAATGAGTAAGAATTCGAGTGCCCTTTGAATGAGTAAGAATTCGAGCTCATTTATAGCAGTTCAATTTTTGGAAGCAGGCTGGCACGGCTCGCGCCCAGCCCACGGCGAGCCGAGGCGCGTCCGGCTCGCGCCCCAGGCCTGGCGAACGGACCGCGCGCGGCTCTCGCCCACCGCACGGCGAGCCACAGCTCGCGCCCACACGACGGCGAGCGGCCCGGCGATGGCTCGCGCCCACACGACGGCGAGCGGCCCGCCGGCGGCTCGCGGTCCACCGGTGGCGACCGGACCGGCGGCGGCGCGCGGCCTGTCGGTGGCGACCGGCCCGGCGGTGGCTCGCGGTCCGCCGGTGGCGACGGAACCGGCACCGGCTCGCGGCCAGGCCGCGGCGACCGGACCGGCGCCGGCTCGCGCCCAGGCCATGGCGAGCCGACCGGCGGTGCCTCGCGCCCAGGCCGTGGCGAGCCGGGTCCGCGGCGGCGGGCGGCGGTCCGGCGGCGGCGGGCGGCGGTCCGGCGGCGGCGGGCGGCGGTCCGGCGGCGGCGGGCGGCGGTCCGGCGGCGGCGGGCGGCGGTCCGGCGGCGGCGGGCGGCGGTCCGGCGGCGGCGGGCGGCGGTCCGGCGGCGGCGGGCGGCGGTCCGGCGGCGGCGGGCGGCGGTCCGCGGTCCGGCGGCGGCGGGCGGCGGGCGGCTATCGGCGGCGGCGGGCGGCGATCGGCGGCGGCGGTCCGGCGGCGCAATTTAGAATAATTAACTAATTTCGTTCCGTTAATATTAACTAACTACAATTATCTAAATTGATTTTAATTTACCTATTGACAATAAAAAAATAAAAAATACTGTATACGTATTAGGGCGAGAATAGTAAAATACAGGGCGAGATATAGCGATTAAAGATAATGGAAAAATTTGATCGTCCTATTTAAAATGTATGAGAATAAATTTTGAATGTCATATTTCCTCTAATTTTGAATGTATGTATTTCATTTTTTTTTAAAATATTCCAAAATGTAGAAAATGAATGAATTATAAAAAAGTTAGAAGTTAAAAATGAATTGAAATATTAATTTTAAAATTTAGGATATTTTGTAATTTAAAATACTGGAGTTGTATGCAATTCTTTTTTTTAAAAATTTTCTCTTTTTCCACTACTAACTAATTTAAATAAACAAAAATATAAGAGTAGACGCATTTAATGTTTATGCAATTAAAGGATGATAACGAAAACAAAATAAACATGAAATGGAGTAACAAAAATATGAATTGATTCAGTGATACAATATTCGAAAAACACGTGCCAAATAGATAGGTAGAAACCTAATGAAATGAATAGCCAATGACATGTAAGGTACTAATGACGGCCTCCGCAAAACTTTCCACCTGCTCCACATGGGGGCGGGTGTATGGGGCGGGCCGTGCGTCAAGGAACTACCATATAAGTAGAAACATGTACGTCATCATGCTGAAATCCCTCTGTAAAATCCTCCTTCATATCGTCTCCTACGTCCTAATTCAAATAATACTGGACATGGGGAACACTACCTGTATCAAATGGAGCAGTAGGCGATATATACGCATGACTAGCAGTGGGAGTACGGTATGCAGTAGAATCAGCTGGAGTAGTGTTGGAGTGTGAGGGTCCGGCTTGAGATGAACCAATGTGTGCAGTAGGTCCGGGAGCACGTGGTAGTCGACCACCCTGTCAACTAGGAGGAGATGTACGGTGGCTTCTGATTTCATTGTATCTTACACCAGGGAAAGGTCCCTCGGTGTTCACATGTGGCTGATAAGACTGTAGTCTGGAGTATTAGAGTACGTGTGACAACACCATGTACCCCTCTAATAATGTCCGCAAAACATGGGGGACATTCGTCCAAATTAATATCTAACATAAGACGTATCTCGGACATTTCCTGCAACTACATAAATGAGATAAATATGTTAGATATTAAAAAATGAGGAATCAGAAATATTATTTTTTGAAACTATGAGAAATTTAGTGAATACCATATACTCCAAAGTCGCTCCATCTCCATGAAACTCCTCTGTAAGCGTTTGGCGTCGTCTTGGCTAATCAATCAGGGTCACTATCCGGCAAAAATACCACTCAATGTATTCTCGATCGGGTGTAAATGGGTCTGCTAACTCAAGAGCATTCATTAGGTGCTCTTCTTGATGTTCCCACTTATTAAGATATCTTCTCAGTTCAACATGCCAATCCATGCCTGACCTCCCCCGAGAGTCTCTAGTATGAAGCAGTTTGTGTTCATCCTTAGTGACCAACTGTATGGGTATTGTTTGGATAAGGCCAAATTGCCTGAGAACACGATGATACTCCACGATGTGCCAACAAATGAGGTCAACACACAACAGCTAGTTGTTGCTACTAACTGTACAGTATTGTGGGAGATGTTGCATGACATCTTTAGTGTATGGGTGCCAAATAAACTGACATAACAGACAAGTTTTGTGGGTTGAAAAGAAACACCTTTTTTTTTCCTTTTAGTTCAAAAAAATAAATCCAAATTACTTTATACCTGACTATCATGGAGAGATGCCAATTGATCGCAGTACACTTTTAGTACATGCATGAGTGATTGTGATAAATCGTACTGGACTCTCCACGTGTGAGGTACTAAATGAATAATATTAGCTATTCCTAGTAATTAAAAGGGTTTAAAAATTGTGTCCTTACTAATCGAATACGAACCTAGACCCAAGAGCACTCATGGTGACGGTCATTGGAAGTCGTCTGGCATGACGAATGGTTGGTATTCGCTCCTATGCCCACAACTGACAATAAATATAAAAAATATAATATAACGTAAGAGATCATTATGGACACGTGTCCAGCTAACAAGTTTAACCAACAATGTTACTTGTAGTATGACTAGTGGCCCAGATATGGATTTTACTTGTGGAATTGCAGCGTCACATAAGCTCCTACAAGTGTGCAAAAATTGCACTCCCCCAACTGTAGTAACGTGCTACATCTAAGTCAATGAGTATCGACAGATAGAGCAGAGGGATCTGGTGCCCAGATGTATCAGACATGAGGAATCCTCCAACCAACAGTAGAATGAATACCCTTGCCCGCTGCTAACAATCTACCTCAAAAGCATCAATAGGAAATGGACTGCGCAACAAGTTTCCCAACCAGCTGGCCCTTATGCGACCCCCTTTGATGTCACTCGTGTCTGGTGTTAGTTGATGCATAATCTCTGCCACTCATTCATGTGCCTGCTTTAATCAACACAAGTGATTTCCATGCCATCGATTGGTAGACCCCAAAGGATGCCCACATCCTGCAATGTGACAGTAGCCTCCCCCATCGACAAGTGAAATGTGTGCATGTCTGGTCTCCAGTGCTCAACTAATGCACTGATAAGCGAATGGTCGATGTGAATTGGTGCAAAATCTAATAGTACCTAGAAGCCAGCCTCACGCACATAGTGTACCACTCAATCACATATCCCATAAATCCAACAAGCCCCATCACACCGTCTCACCTGTAATGCCTCAGCCTCCAATTGACCATTGTATAGAACACGTTCACGATGCTCTCAGTGGGAATAAAGAAATTCCTCATCAATGGGTTCCAGATGATACATGGTGCATCCCTGGTGAAAATCAAAATCACATTGAGAAATTATCAATCTATATTTCCACAAAAATTAATACTATTGCATGTAACAAATATTCAAACCAAATCAAACATTAGCTTTAATTTTAACAATACACATAATACAAATCCAAACAATCAATTACACTCCTTTAATGAGTGAATTTAACATAACAAGCTGGATAACTTCATAATATCATATAATACATAGTGGTCTAAACAAAACATATGGATCTCTAGAAACTACATATTACAAACAAGACACTAAGCACGTTCTCGCCCACAGATGCCTCTACAATCACCCAAAAGTCTCTCATCCATTTGATTCCTTATCCTTCTCCCCGCAAACTGAGTATGCCTCCTGTTAAGAAACTTTTCAATATCGGTAATCAATCTCCAGTTGGCGTGTTGCCATAGTGATGGGTCTCGGAGAGGCACGAAACCCTCACTATATTGTTGCACATAGGTTGTCGTGTGATATACCTTGTCACGTAGAGTAGAAGGATCGTCACGCCTATACCTACAAACATTTAATGCATGGAAAAAATTGAAATGGAAAATTTGCCATTCGCGACAACTACACTCCTTTCTTCGGTATTTCACATTGTATTGGCTCTCATCCATGCTACCAAGTGTCTTGCTTTTGAAACTTTTTCCAAATCCTACTCGGGAACTCAGACCTTCACAATTCTACATCAATTTAGAATACTTCACCTAATCCAAGTACACATAGTGAAATATAATGTATCAAAAAAGTACCTCCAATTTGTGGCATCCATTAGCCTCTGTGCAAACATTTCAACTGTTCGTTCAAAGGTGGCTTTACACATGCTATTGTCGGGAGATTTTTTGCGCACCTTAAACAATTGTTGTAACTCTCTGACAAATTAGTTGTAAGAAATCCCCAACGACGATCTCCCTCATCAAAAGTAAGGCACCACTTACTGCTATCATGGCGTTTCAACCAATCCCAAGCAGATGGTTCGAGACTCTCCAATTCCTCCCTGTACTCCCTCCGCCTACTTTCTTGTCTAGCATGACCAAGCTGCCAAACCAGAAACTTCAGATGAACATTTTTGAACTTCCCACACTCCGCACTAAGGAAGTTGGACTGAAAATGCCTTAAGAAAAACCGGCGGTATCCTGCTGGCTCCATCCATTCATCCATATGTCTCATAGCATTCAAAATCCCATCATGACGATATGATATGATACAGATTGGCCTAGTATCACCACCTACCACATGGAATCGCAATTTGAGTATGAACTAGTTCTAGCTCTCAATAGTCTCAGCATCAACTATTGCATAAGCAATAGGCAGTATGTTATCATTCGCGTCATGCATCACAGCAACAAGCAGTGTAGCCCTGTATGTGTCTCTCAAATGAGTCCCATCCACACTAATCACTGGCCTGCAGTGGTGAAAAGCTTCGATAGCTTAACCAAATGCCCAGAACACAAACTTAAATTTCCTACACCCATGGTCGTGTATTCTATCAGGTATGTCTACCCAATCAACAACGATGCTCGGATTGGCTCCGACTAGCTTATCCATGAATGTTGAAAAAATTGCAAAGGATTCCTCCCAAGTTCTGAATACCAAATCAATAGCCTTCTGTCGAGCATACCACACATTCTTGTAGGAAAAGGTCACATTTTACTCCTTCTTCACATGCGCTTGGACATCCTTCACCGTGAAGGAAGGGTTCACGTCAATCTGATGGCGAATGGAATGAGCGATCATCAACGATGTCAGGTTAGTGTTACCATTTGATCAACCATCACCAATACAACTATAACTAATTGCTAATTTGGTGATCTCACACATCCCATGGGAAACCATCTTGCTGGCTCTAACAATCCAATGACAATTGCCACTTCCTTCAACAACGTCCTTACATTTTTCATACCATGTATGTGACCTACACTCCACGACCCGATGTTCCCTGTTCATCATCGAATTGCACCTGGAAATAGTTTCTACCAATTCTAGTTTACTCCGGAATTGCATACCCAAGTCAACTTCATTGGTCGCTTGAACATAACTAGGAAGTCTTTCGTCACAATCAGTTAGTCATACCCATCCTTATCAGGCCCCCTATAATCCCTAAAGTAGGCCTCTGTATTAGGATTCACCATAAAGTGGAACATCGTGGCTATATTGTTCGTTTACACCACTTGTTCATCATTATCCCCTGGATTCGAATGAGTTGATAAGGATCGACCATCTTCACTTTCTTCTTAAATTTCCTTTTCCTCACCTTCATCATCGCTAGACAACATGCTCTCCAATTTCACCTACATAATCATTATCGAAGACATTCAATGCTTCATGATGCACACCATATATACTAGCACTTGTGGAGGCTGAGTGCAATTGAGATGGACATACACACTAGGTTGACTCGACTCACCAATGAGAGAATGTTCTCTTAAACCTTGGCAATATACAGGTTGGCAAAGCTGTATAGTTATAAACATTGCTCAACAGTGACATGAATGTGCCCGAGTTAACATCACCCGCACGGTCAATGGTGTTTGACATGTTTTCCATATTAATGTACATATTAGTTAAGAACAAGGACATTCGATCAATAATGTTGAAGAAGGTCGTGGTGGACTTGTCATCTTCCACATTATGACATCGACAATATATAGATAAACCAATCAGCTCAGGACAACGATAATAAATTTTCAACAGAAACCCCTTACTTACAATGCCAAGCCTTCTGAAAATTAATTTAACTAACTCGGAGTGGCTTAACCTCCATTCGAAAGTCACAATTTTTTTCAGGTATGGGAGGATTATAATACACATCCACATTCAAATCAAACTTATTCTGGCCCCCTTTGTACAAGTACACCGTCAAAAACATCGTACAACTGCATTATGCTATTATAGAACATATAATCCATATTCAGAAAGACGGTATTATTCAGAAACATATATTCAACTCCTCAAACCCCAAACCATACTAAGTTCAATTGTCATCGGTCAACCAAATCATACACTATTATCGATTATCTTACTAATTGACATACAACATTACAACTTCGGTAATGTCTCTTAACAATATAAAATTTGAACTTAATTACACCAAACAAGTTAAATTATACTACAACTTCAATAAAAAAAATTAGTGAACAAATCACACATAATCAACTCACACATCCTCATACAACACATTCATATAATCAAACCACAGATAATCATTCAAACTACACATAATCATTCAACACATTCATATAATCAAGATTTTTTGAAGTACTTCAAAAATTATATTATTACTACAACTTCAATAAAAAAAATTAGTGAACAAATAACACATGATCAATTGACGCATAATCACATATCCTAATTCAGCCTATTCATATAATCAAACCACACATAATCATTCAAACCACAAATAATCATTCAACACATTCATATAATCAAGATTTTTTCAAGTACCTCTAGGAGACTTGGAATTTTTTGCGGCAAGTGACTTCCAAGCGCCAAGCTTCTGACGGTGTGTGACTTCCACGAACGGAGCTTCTGGCGATGTGTGCGTCCCACACTCAGGTCCGGTGGGGGCGCAAAAGGCAGTAATGACCGGCTGATTGCTTCACCTAAAAACCCAGCAACAATTTACTACCAATCACTAAAGAAAAATAGTAAATCTAACAAAAACCAAAAGAAGATACGAACGAAGGCTGGGAGAGATACAAACCCGGGGAAGAAAATGGCGACAAATGAAGGCGTGAACCCGGCGAGGAACCAGGTGATGGCCTAAGCACGGCGAGGAAGGAAGAATTCGGCGGTGGAGGAAGCCAGGAGAAAGGATCCGTGTTTGGGAATTGGGGCTCTGTTCTGGGATTAAAAGGCACGGACGATATGCTTCCTCATTATTATAGAATTTTTTAAAAAGTTAAATATAGAGGGCGCATTTACCAAATTCGTCCTCTTCTTTCTAGACTTTAAAAAATTTAATATTATGAGGACGCATTTAGCAAATACGTCCCCATTTTTTGTATAATAAAAAAAATAAAAAATACAGAGAACGCAATCAGCAAATGCATTCTCCACATTTGCATCCATAGCCGTCTCCTGTAGCCAACGTTAAAGAATTTTCTCGTGACCATAAGATTCCGTGTTCTTGCAGTCACAAGTCCAAATGCCTCTGACATGTCCAAATCTTGTGGGTGAAAGCCATTGGAAAGCTTCCAATCAAAGCAGTGAACCAACTGTGCCACAACAAACCGATCAAATAGCAACCCTAGCTCCAAACCCGGGCAAACTCTTCTCCAGGAGCCTAACGAAATAAGCTTGAAATCGAGTCCCCGATTGTCCACCTTGTTGACGAGAAATCTCTCATGAATGAAGCTTTCGGGCTAATGCCAGATGCTTGGATCGCGAGAAATTACCCATATGTTGATCATAATCTGGGACTTTTTCAGGATGCAAAATCCGTCGAGGGAACCAAAGCCTCCAATGGAGTGTTCCTCAATTGTGATCAATATCACATTCTCTTTGGCATTCACTATGACACAGTCCCCATCCAATCCACGATGGCTGCAGCATCTCCTCTTTGCAATCCGAATTCCGACAAAATTCACCAATTTTGTGTTAAAACCTCCTTCTCTACGACTTCCACACGATGCTGAACTCCGAACATCACCGGATTTTCTCAACCCATCATTTTCAAACTGCTGTCGGAGGCTTCAATTCGTCGGACTCACCTCGAGTTCCAGAAGCCTCTCTGCTCGTAGTTACCAAACATATGGAGTCTTCTGCTCTTCGCTCTACGTTAAAAAATTGACGTTCTGCCACGACTTTCCTAAACACCAATATCACCAACGAGGAGGATCTCCACAATATAGCTCTAGTGCTCATCTCGAACCTCTGAACACAGTGTCAGAGCCTTGACCAAAATCTCTCCAATCTAGGGTATCTCCGGTTGAGATAAAAACCTTGACCAAAACCCCAGCCAATTGGTTGCTACTTTCCGCCGGTGATTGAGGACGACGTCGGCGATGACGAACCCTAGCGATTAAGTATTTCACTCTTGGCTTCGGCGCTCGTGAATCAGTGGCAATCAATGAATCTTTAAATCTAGGATTTCAATAGCGAAGAATTTGATCCATCGACAGAGAAGGCAAGGAGACGGCGGAGAAGGCGAGGAGGTGAGGCGGCGGTGACGGGGGAGAGCGAGGCGGTGCCGGTGGAGAAAGTTAATCGAAGGAGAAAGATGCGTTGTTTGGGTAAATTTTCTATATTTGTCATTTGGTCCCCCAAGTATTTCACGTTTTCGTCTATAACCCCAAGTTCAAAGTAATTCTGTTTTTGCCCCCAAATTTAGGTTGCTTTTTTCTTATTTTTCCTTTAGTCCCTGGTCTCACCATGAGATAGTCTCATAGGAGACGAACTCTTCTTCAATAGAAGGGAAGAAAAATAGGGTTTTGATACAATAAATATGCAGGGCCCTTTCTAAACTCGGAATGGGCATTCATATTTACAGTGATGTGTATGAATTATGTTATTTATTTTATTGAGGTTAACTATAATTTTATTGGATTAATGTGCACTTTAGTTGTTTTATTTGTCACAGGTCACAATTTTTGGGCTTAAGAGGAATTAAGAGGAAGTTGGGGATATTTGGGACTTTTATGATAAACAACATGATTTGATTCTCATTTCATACTTGAGGGAAAACATGACTCAAGTGTGAGGATATTTGATGTGTATGAATTATATTTTTTATTTTATTGGCGTTAACTGTGATTTTACTGGATTAATATGCACTTTAGGTGTTTTATTTGTCATAAATCACAGTTTTTGGGTTTAAGAGGAATTAGGAGGATGTTGGAGGAGAAGTATGACAATTACAGAAAGAAGAAACAGTCACTAAATGAATACCGTGGAGCAGATTTGGAATTAATTTAAAGCTAATTTAAAGAAATTTGTAGGCTAATTTGATGAGATGTGAAGAGATATCCAGTGAGATTTTTGGAGAATATAATCTTATCTCTTAAGATTAGATTTGAATTTGGAAAGAAGATATTTGGGAGAGTAATTGCGTGTGTAATATATATTGACGCAGACTTGGAGTTTGAGATGATTATGACTTCGGCTCCGAGGATATAGACGGAGATTTGGAGTTTGAGTTAGTCACTTATCATTATTTTCATATTGAGAGCATACATTATTTCTCTAGAGTACTGGATTTTGTCCTTTTGGTTCTGCTCAATAAACTTATTAGAACATGTACAGTGGTTCCAGAGTTGTTTCAGTTTTGGTTTGGAATTACTTTAGAATCGAAGTGAGACTTTGGAACTCCCTATTTTGAGTTTCACAAGGGTTCCAAATTATTGGAACCACCAAGCGATTCAAGGAAATGGGAACCACACCCAATTCTGACTTGTCAGCCAGCCCATGTGAACAATATGACCTTCTGACAAATTCTAGCGCATTTTCTCCTCCAGTGGGGACACGTGGCACCCAGTGATTAGCCCACGAGTCCTGCTTGTCCTATTTTATTTTATTTTTAAAATTTTCTTCATTTTCTAAATTTTTTAATATTTACTTTTTCCATTTAAAAAGTGAAATTAAATTAAATTATTAAATTATAAAAGCTGAAATTAAATTTAAAAATTAAAGGTGTCTTATTAAATATCACATTTCAATTTATTTTGGGTAGGCAAATTTATTTAAATTAAATATTGAAGATAAAATTAATGAGTAGGATAGAGAAAATTAAGTAGGATTCATGGAGTGGTTGCAAAGTGGTTCCAACCATTGTAGAGAGAAAAATGAAGTGAATCCTTTGTGGTTCCAATTGATGAGGTGGATGAGAGAGATTGAATATTTAATAAAGTGAAACCATAATAACAATTCAAGCAATTTTACCATTGTACATGATTTGAGTGGTTTTCATTGTTTTTCGTGCCTAGGTTTAATCACCTTTGGCTATTGTTATTTCACATTCTTTGCGCAGCCTTGCATGCAACTTTGATTTGGCATTTGTGTTATTAATTTCTTAGTTGAATTCGCAGTCATGTTTAATATCGAATGTGGTTATTTCACGCTATGTATTTTACTAGTTACATTCTAATATATATATATATATATATATATATATATATATATATTAATGTATTTATTTATAAATCTTTATTGTGTAAAATTTTATATCTATCAGTGTATGGGTTAAGATTTTTAGGTACTCCCTCTGTCCCACCCTTTTCTGCAGAGAGAGAAAGGGCGGGGTTTTATTTGATGTCAAAAAAATGTCTAAAACACCCCCAACTTCAACCTCTAGCCTCTGTTCAACCTAGCACCACCAACACTAACCTTCTTCAACCCAAAACCACTAACACTAGGCCACACTACCCATTTCACCTATCCACCACCACCATTTCTTCGACCCACCCTCCCGGTGCGAGCCCGAGCTGGTGAACCTCTTCCAAATTCAGGTTGAAGTTGGAGAATATGAATTTACAGAGCTTTTGGTTATTCCTTATTTTTCTTCAGCTCATCTGGAGTTTGCCATCGAGGTCTTCAGCTCATCTGGAGTCCATCTTTATTTTTCTTTAAGTATTTATTTCTTTACTTGTTTCTCCTCCCTTTTCCTTGGAGCTAGATCCGACATTTTCCATAGGATAACTCCACTATGTTTCAATGAAGTGCATGCAAGTTCATCAAGTGAGCTGATAAAGACTCTCATATGTGCCTTTCAATAGTTATAATTTGTTTCCTCTAGCAGTGGAGGCCGACACACCAAAGTTCCTTCTTTGGTCACCATGGTAAAACCGAATCAACACTTTCCTTGACATAACCAAGGTAAGAGTAAGTGACTCAGCTCTGATACCAATTGTAATTTGGTTTTACCTGATTAATTCAATTGAACGTGTTCCAACATAACCTAAATAACCAAGTACGTAATAAAGTAAGGGCTCAAAGACACACGACTTGGCTACGTAGTTCGATGGATATCACTTACATCCGCGGGGCTTGGCCCAGTTCAGATGAATTCACTAATCAGAAAGAAAAAACAAAGGACACCAAACAAAATACTTATCGTTTCTAATTAAACGTGTGAATTATACTAGCTCCCCTAGTTGTTGATCCACCTTGATCAAACTCCCTCAGACCTCGAAACTTGTCGATGTTGGATCTCCTCCTCTTGATGAATTAAGGCTTACATTCTGAACTTTGGATCAAAAGGCTTCGATCATGTTGGAACACAAGTGTACAGCTTCCGGCTACATCTAAATTCGTAAGCAGCAAAGCTAGAATGTCCATTATACATAGGCTCGGTTGCACGTCTTCTATTACTTGTGCGAATAGAATTCTATCTCCACAAAATATTCTGATAACAATCAAATCCCTTGTAGATAGGACTCATCAAATCTAATCCCTTTAAATAAGGAACTAGAATATCTCGTTCTTAGCCATACCATAGCTGAAACTCCATATCAATTCCAATCCCATAAATGTAATCCAATCCCATAAATATAGGAATTGATTTATTCACCAAATAAAATCATTTTGGACGAGATTACTTCTTCCCGGATTAAACTTTTACACTCTTATGTCACCAAAATTCCTTCTTTGATGTTGCAACATAATAATACCATATTTGCATATTTTCACAAATTGCCAATTTAACAAACCTGGACTTTATACCCTTGAAGCCTTGGCCATTTTTTCTTTGTTTGAGCCACAGTAAAATGAACTAAAAACCTGTTATTATCCCTCTTTTGTCCCATATATATACATGCCAGTGATTATGATATATTTCTCAGATTAATTTCTGGAGTTGGGCTTTAAAAAAATCATTAGAAACTTGATTTTGATGTATGAAGTGACCATGTGGTACTGGTGTATATGTGACCCAACCTTCAAGAGGCCGATGACCGATATGCCCAGCCCAATGGTACACCACAATGAAACGAACATGTCTCAGCCCAAGACAAATGTCAGCTACATGTGGAGCTCCCATTCGTTGTAGAATATGTGGGTCGAGATGTGTGGGATAAATAACAAACAAGAAGGCCACAAATGCAGAAGGTGGCAATCATGGTATGCCCACAATCGTAATCCCTAAAAGCAAGGAACTGCAACTAGGGTTAGCTTTAAATACAACAAGCTCTCGTAGAGCTAAGGTAAGTATAATTATTATAAGAAATTCCAGTTCTTGAGAGAGTGACTGACTTGATCGTCGGAGCATTTCTCCCGGAATCACTTCCAGGCTTGACTTTGCAGGATCGTAGGGTGAGCATCAAAGGTTTTACCTAACTAGACTACCACATCAGTTGGCGCCGACTGTGGGGATGAAATTTTTTTTCATTTTCAGTTCATCTAGGTAAACAATGGTGTTCACCGGGAGTGAAAAGAGCCATAATCATCAGTCATAGGAACAAGAACCGAGACATGATAGAGGAACACATCATATCCAAGATCATACTCAAAGTCGAGAAAAAACACAGTAAAGAAGAAACAAAAGAGGAATCAGAATCCCCAAACGGTGAAACATCAAACTTAACACACAAGACTTGGTTATGCAGTTCAATGAAATCACCTACATATGCGAGGCCTGACCCAGTTCAGAATAAATCCACTAATCAGAAAGACACAATACAAAGTACATCATACAATTATACATATCTTTTCTAATTACAACTTGTGGATTTTGCAGAGACATGTTCTCGCCGTGAATTGATTCCGGGCACTATCATCATTCAGAAGAAATTTCCCGCATTGGTGACACTATTTACCGGGACCCCTTTTTTTTCTTTTTGGGTTTTGATGGTTCCTAGGAAAATTCGGAGCCTATGTCGGAGCTTCTACCTGCCTCATAAACAAAACCGAAAAATCAGTTACCATGGTGAGTGAATTAGTGAAGGACTAAGACAACCTTGTAAAGAAAACTCTCAACAAAGGTACGTCCGCACAACAACAAAAATATTCTCGCTAAGGAAGACAAGGAACGAGGTATGTTCCCTTGTACTGTTTATTTCTCTTATTGAATAGATACACGATGCTAGCAAATGTGGAAAAGAAACGCATGTAGATGCCAATATTATATAGATAGCTTAGCTACAGCCGCTAAGAAAGAAGGATGTTGCTAAAATTAGCCAATCGACAAAGAGGATAAATGTGATACATAGTTCCTGGTAGAATGATTTTCCGTAATGAATTGTATTATTGATATCTAAATATATAGAGAGTACAATAGAGGTATAATAAGGAAAGAACTCTAATCAGAATAAATCATAATCTAATCAGGAGTCTGATTTAGCCCCAATCGATGTAGTAACAGTTCCATCAAAAAATGATGAAATCTCCAGATTTGAAATCGAACGACTGTCCGTGGAAGATGAGACATAAGGGAAGAAAGTTTCATCAAAACGAATGTGGCGAGAGATATATATGCGCCCAGAAGTCTGGTCGAGACATTGGAAGCCCTTGTGACGAGGGCTATAGCCAATAAAAACACAGGGAATGGATCGGGGTGAAAACTTATCAGTAGCAGTGGCACGCAGACATGGAAATGCACGGCAACCAAACGGGTGAAAGAGGGTATAGTCAGGCACATGGCCAAAAACAACCTCAAAAGGTGATTTTCCACTCAGAACTGAACTAGGCAGACGGTTAATGATGTAAACCGCAGAGGAAAAAGCTTCCACCCAATAACAGTGCGGCATAGAAGAGTGAAAAAGCATGGCAAGACCAGTCTCTGTGATGTGACGATGCTTTCGCTCAGCCCGGCCATTCTGAGCAGGTGTATAGGGCGAGGACATCTGATGATGAATGCCACATGATATGAGATTAGCCTGAAGTTGGTGATTAGTAAACTCGATGCCACCATCGGTCTGAAAATTTTTAACCCTAGAAGAAAACTGATTCTCAACGAATTTCTGAAACTGGATAAAAGTGTCATAGAAATCCGACTTATGCCGCATCGGAAGAAACCATGTGAATCGCGAAAAATCATCAATGAAAACGGCATAATAAGAGAAACCACCGACAGATAAAATAGGAGCTGGTCCCCATAAATCACAATATACTTTATCCAATAAACCAGTAGCGCGTTTGTCACTAGTGGAAAAGGGAAAACGGCTACTCTTGGCCATCTGACAAGGAGAGCAACTGACAGGTGCAGGCATAGCAGAAGTGACAAAAATAAGGCCCCATCGATTCAATAACTGAACAGTATCATGAGACACATGACCGAGGCGAGAGTGCCACTGCTCAAAAGAAGCATGAAGCTTTGTAGAGCGTAGTTCGCTTAAAAAGCTGGAATCACTAGTCTCAAGAAAATAAAGACCTGAACTATGACGGCCTTTACCAATTATCATCCCTGTATGCTTATGCTCAATGGAAAATGCATCGGCATCAAATATAATACGGACAGGTAAATCACGAGTAAGCTTACTGATGGATAATAAGCTTCTAGTAATCTTAGGAACTACCAGAACATCATTAACAGAGAAACCAGAGAAATGACATGGACCAATGTGAGAAATAGATAATGATTCACCATTTCCAACAAGGATAGAATCAGAACCACGATAACGTTGTACCTTATCAAGATGACTGGTGTGAGCAGTGATGTGAGATATAGCACCCGAATCAATAATCCACCGATTCGATGAAGGATGCTGGTTGGAACCATTCAAACTGGCCTAAAACAACACCTTGTCTGCAATCCAATCAGTGGAGCAATATTCCCGAGATATAGGGCCCAAATAAACCATAGAAAAAGACCGAAATTGCACAGAAATTGACTGGGTGCGGGCGAGAATTTGTTCAACTCGCGAGAAATAGGTTCAACTCACGAGAAATAGGTTCAACTCGCGAGAAGAGGTTCAACTAGCGAGAACAGGTTCAACTTGCGAGAAATAGGTTCAACTCGCGAGAAATAGGTTCAACTCGCGAGAAGGAGTTGATGCACGAGTCAAATCGCGCGTGCACTTCACGCACAGGTTAAAATCGCGCGTGCCCTTCACGCGCGGATCAAAATCGCGTGTGCACTTCACGCGCTGGATTTTTCCTCTTTGGTAAAGTTGGCGCGTGATTTTCACACGCTGGAGACGACGCGTGGATCTCACGCTGGAGCTGGTGATCGGATTTGCGTCGGAAGCTCGCGTCGCGCTGGTGGCTCTTCGACGTCGGGCTTGGCGGCGCTGGTGGCTTTCTGTGCCACGGACGGCGACCTTCTTGAGGTCGGACGAAGCTGTTGGAGAACCCGACTGACGAAGTTGTTGGAGAACCCGACCGACGAAGAGAACCAGGCCGACGAAGCTGTTGGAGAACCCGGCCGACGAAGCTGTTGGAGAACCCGGCCGACGAAGCTATTGAAGAAGGAACCCAGCCGGAGTCAACGAAGCTGGGGAGCCGAGAGAAGAGCCTGATGCCGGAGAACTTGGATGCCGAGAAGACTCTGATGCTGGAGAGGTTTACTTCCGGGAGAAGAGAGGCGCCGGCGGAGCCGGTAAGTGTTGGTCGGAATTTAACCGACCGGAAAAGAGAAGGGAAGATGAAGTCTGTAAAAATTAGGGTTTAAGGTTTTTGGATCAGAACTCGCTCTAATACCATGATAGAATGATTTGCCGTAATGAATTGTATTATTGATATCTAAATATATAGAGAGTACAACAGAGGTATAATAAGGAAAGAACTCTAATCAGAAGAAATCATAATCTAATCAGGAGTCTGATTTAGTCTAACAGTTCCAAACGCTATTACACATCGAACCTATAAAAATAGCCATTCTTACACGATCATAGCCCTAGTAGGATCATTGAATCAACCAATCACAATGATCTCCCGACATGCCTAGCCCTACATAGACATATACTCCCTCTATATTATTACTATTGATCACTCAACTTTTTCACAGTCATTAATGATCATCTTTAATCGTCAATATCTCTAGTTACATATATACCAATTCCACATAATATTTGATATTTAAAAAATAAATGTTAAGATGAATTACAATATCTCATATGGTATTTTTATTATATATATATATAATTATATTTATGGTCAAAGTTTATTAAATTTTCTTTGAAAAAGTATACTGGACAAAACTGGTGGGACGAAGGGAGTATTGCTTTTATTCATCCTGCAAGATTACCTTCAGCTTCCACTGCATGTGTAGGTACTCCTCATTGCGAGTGTCACCAATGAACTTCATTTGTCTCATATATTTCATGTATTACTATTTAAGATAAACAATATGACCAGACTACGTGCGACCAAGTTGCATACTCATAATATATATAATATACAAGTAAGATTCTTGACTTCGTTGCAAGTCCTCAACCTCTTGTTCAAAATGATGACAATGAGACATCACCGCTCATTAGAACCAACGAGTTCTCCCTTCATAGCCCTAGCAATCTCCTCGCAGAGGCTTGAATTTAACTCATGTTGTGCCTTGAACAAAGCCTCAAGAATATTGCATCGAGCATCCAGTCCATGACAATAGGCTTCTCTTATGTCGATTTTCCTCTCCACATATTCATTTTTTTGTCATTAGTTGAGCACCAAACTCCCACTCTTCCTCATATCGGATTTTCCAATCATTATAAATTATTTCCAAATAATGATACTCCACCCTAACACTTTAATACAATCAAATAAATTGTTTATACAATCATTCTGATTCGCTATAATATCTATTTTTTGATAAACCTCGCGGGTCTTCTCAACCAAAAATCTTCTCCATTCCTTTTCCTTTCACATAATATTCATAAACTCTTGTCGAAGCTTGTTGATTACAATATCCTGATCGTCGTAACCTTTCCCGTACTCACTCGCTTGAATTTCACATTCCTCCAACCCTTTCTTCCAATCAACTTCCATTCCTCTAAAATTGATCAACATCCCACTAATTCGATGTCTTAGCTCCATTTCCTACTGCTTCGACTTGGACGGTATATTTAAGGGCCAAACATAGGCTTTGATAGCTTTAAATCAATTAGACTCACCATCACTGCCTCGCCAAGTACTCCTTCAAAACAAGTGAGCGATGAAGTGTAAAATAAGAATGGATGACAACACCTTCCTTGGGAAATCAAATTATCAAGGCTATCTTTCGTACTCACAATACTTTCATTAACCTTTCAAAAACTGCAGTTACCTAAAACATCGATAACTCTATCCAAGATCAACCTCGTACCACTAAGTTCGTCTCTAGACTTCCTTGTGCCATAAGCATAGTTGCGGGCCAGGTCGACATACCTTTCACTTACATGCGTCACCACCTCGCTTACAAACCACCAACCCTTAAATATTTTCCTTGAAATCACAATCACAATCACATGGGATCTCCCATGCATACCGTGCAGTTACCGCTGCAAGAACAATTTATGACAAGCCAATTGTACCATTTTCTTAAAAGAATAATAATTCATCATATAAATATGCACAAAACATTAAAAAAAATCCACAAAAGTTATGTAATACATCCATTCCATTACATCTTAAGATATTAAAACAAAATTTACATTTCTAGCTTTTAACCTTGCTCATAGAGGTTCCAGCCCCACAGGCACCCCAATGAGGCGGCTTTTTAGGCGCATCCATGGGTATAAGCAACTTGCTAGTTGTCCCAAAATATGTCACTTTTCTTGAACTATCGCCCTTAGGTCTTGCGTCCATCGCTCCCTCCCTTTTTTTCACTTCACCTCCAGAGATTAGTTGGCCTCCTCCATATAGGTACAATGGTCCATCATCGAAGGTAGTATCTATTACCACCCCAGATACTTGGCCAAATACTACCACAGAGACCCCCCTCTAGCACAGGTTTTTTTGGTTAAAAAAATGGTGCCTAAGTAATCGAGGAAACGGTTTCACCGGTTGGAAAGAAAACCGGTGCTAAATCCCTACTTTTAGCACCGGTTGTTTTGTTAGCACCGGTTTTCAAACCATTTTTTTACTTAGTACCAGTTTTATAACCGGTGCTACATTATTTACGACGACTAAAAAAATTCCTTCCTCTGAAAGCGGCAGTGCGCTGCCGCTTTCAGAGGAAGGGAAAAAGACCCAAAATTAACAATTTATTAGGACATTAATTTAATAATAAAATCAACTTCACAAAATTGATAATATAGAAATAAAATCGAAAAAAGTTATGATACAAAATTTATAATCTATGGGACTAAACATAACGATCCCAAACATAACTATCGACGGGACTAAACATAACTTTAGCTTGAACTAGTAATTGAATCATGTGGCGTATACACATCAAATCACAAGGCTAAGCCACACAAATAATCTTGAATCTATGATCCTTAAAAATGCTCAGATGTACCGTTCCATATGCATCTACAAGACCATACAACTACAAACTTCAATTTAGTTTGCAAAAATGGTAGGAGGGAAAGGTAAATGTAACTAAATCAGTAAATCTTACCTTATAAGGCTCATTGTATGTTCAGAAGCTAATGCCTAGAACATACTTAAGACAAATTGTAAATCCTCTGTATATTCAAACAGACAAAGGAATCAAACATACACACAAAGGGGTTACGTAGTTTAAATCTTCCATTATTTATATGTTCCAAGTCCACGTTGAGGAGAGAAGAAAGCAGGAAAAGAATGAGGGAGGCTAATTTGATTACCTCGATATTACCTGTAGAGCTAGATCCGTCTTCCCCATTTAACTCAGAGACCTGGCTCATAGTGAAAAAGGCAAAAATAAGTTATCAACAAAAAATTAACAGGAAACCAACAATCACTTGATGGATGCAATAACCGGAAGATATACTTCATTTTTTGGATCTTCACCAGCAAACCAAAATGTTTTGGAATATGGACTTGTTACTAAAAACTGTTTTTAAGATCACAAGTCCATTTATTTGGAATTTTGTCAACTTGCTAACATGCTTTTATTCTAAACGCTTTGGAATGAACATATGCTAGTAGATTTTTTAGGAACTTCTTGATTCTACGTGTAAGACCATTAGTGTAGTATCTAATTTATTTATCTATCTATGGAAGATTTGAGGAGCCAATACAAGTCTTCCCACCTCCGGTGGTTTATTCCATGAAAAAACCGGATGTACCCTGATTCTCAAACCTAGCTGGTCTGATTGTTCAAACATGCGATGAAACTAAACCTAAGAGTGTCTAAAGCATAAAAAAAATAGCACAACTTTATTGTTTTATACACTATATGATCATCATTAGACAGCAAGGGAACATGACAAAAGTAATTTTAATTGGCTATAGCTATAGGAAACACTAAACAGTACTTATCATCGGTGCCAACTACAAATTATGATCAGAACATGTCTCCCCTAACCCCAACCACTACAAAAAAGGGTTGAAGATGATAGAAAGGATTGGCAGTGAAGTGAATTGCAATACCTTATCAGTACTTGTCTCAGATATGAATATAGAACTAAGAGGAATGTTAAACGTAGAAGCTGCAATTTGCGCAACCTTTGTGTGAAATCCTTGCCCCATTCCAACACCTCCTTGAGTGACTAAAACTGTTCCATCTGTGTAGGCTTGAACAAGGGCACCATCTTGTTTTCAGAGAGAGAGAGAGAGAAAGAAAGAAGCTTGCAATTAATTATTCTTATTAGATACTGTAAAATTAGAACGAAAGCAACATGTCATGCTAATTTTAAGAGTAACAAATACAATAGAATATACCAAAAGCATCCCAGTGCAAGCGACACTCAGGTCACCAACATGTTCAGTTTAGCTGATAAGCAAATATCCATAAGAAAGATGATGAATTCTTCAAACAGAATCATCAGTGTGGAGAATTGTTTTTGGTCAATACCCTATACAAAGCTAGACCACTGTTATCTTTCCCCACTTGTGACATGCAAAACCAGGTTTTAGTATATTTACAGTAAACTAAACGTGAAACATGTCTAAAATCCAAGAACCATGACATGAGCTGATGAACCTACCTAACCGTTGATATCATGACATCTAAAGATTGGAGTTCAATGTAGTAAAACATGGAAGCCTACCTAATTCATAGCAATTCCACGTTTCTTCCATCTATTGTGACTATGACTAGATGCCACATAACAATCACCACATCATGCAAAAAGGTTTCTCAATATATCACAGAGCTCTCAAGTAGGAGCATAGAGGTAATGCAAGTTCACCAAAGCATTGTACATCATCATCTTACAAAACACAGCATCAATCAGCATACAGGAGCAGAATGAACTTTTAATTTGCAATATGAGCTGCTTGGACTAGTTTATCTCAACAATAAAGGATTAACTTCAACACCAAAGAAAATTACCTCGGCATGCTTCATGTTTTCCTCCAAACTAGAGCACCGAGCCTGAAAAAGGAATCACCAAAGCAGTAAATATTTAGCAAATAAGTTACCATGAAAAATTAGAACACATATACAATAAGCAGATGAACAAGTATCCCAGAAACAAAAACCCCAGCAACAATTGCTCTAGCCTAAGCCGCAGCCAGATCACGAAATCTTTACTCAGTGTTTCTTCAGCTTGTTTCAAGGCATTATTCATGCCATTCTCGCGCTCAAATGTAAGATGTTGTGCTTCTTCAGTTTGTTTCAAGGCATTATTCATGCCTCCGCCCTAGCTCCGCCACATCCTAGCTCCACCAGAAACCCATGCCACCAGTCATCAAAAAGAACCGTGCCCCTACCTCCACCCTAGCTCCACCACCTCCTAGCTTCGCCACCTCCTAGCTCTGCCCTAGCTCCGCCAGAAACCCACACCACCAGCCACTAGAAAGAACCGTGTGCCACCGCTGCCCTAGCTCTGCCACCCCTGCCTCGGCCCTAGCCCTAGCTCTGCAACCTCCTAGCTCTTCCAAAAACTCTATCCCCAGTCGCACCGCACCACTTTGCCGTCGCTGCTCCAATCGAACCACCGTCGCACCGCCGCTGACTCATCTCCAATCAAACCACCGCGGCCACACCAATCGAACAACCATCAATCGTTGATTAGTCGAGCAGTGGAAAGGAAAACGCAAAGGATAAATTTTGGGAAAAAGAAATAAAATGAAGAAATAAGGGCAGGGTTTCCTTTTTGATTTTTTTAACATAGGGGTATAACATTCATTTCACTTATTTCCAGACATTTTTTTATTTGTATTTATATATATACTAATTCAAATAAAGTATGAACCTAGATTAATTAAAGTCAACTTAGTTATTAGTGTTTATATATTGAAAGTCGAGTAAAGTTTGGCCGTTGATTAATTAAAGTCAGCTTAGTCTCTAGTCGAAGGTAATGGTAAATAAAAAAAACCGTGAAAGTCTACGAGAGTGGGAACATTGTCCCACTCCCGTGATGCAATGAAACCTACTAAACTACCCCTGATCTAGATGGTATAATCAGGTGGCCCAAAAATATGCCGTGGGAATGTTCGGGAGTGGGGACATTAACCCACTCCCTTTATACATGTTACCTAAAATACTACCCCTGATCTAAATGTTACAACCAGGTGACCAACAGAAGCTAGTCCCATCGTGATGACCGGGGCCTTTGGAAACCATCCATGGAAAAATATTACAACCCGTCGTGGTGACCGGGGCCTGTATGAGCCCTCCCTGAAAAACAGAGGGGCAGGAGAACAAACTCACTATCCTTCTCGCTCCATGTTACATCCATGCTACCGGTGGTGTGAACCGGCTCTTGCGCCGTGGTTTTCTCCCCACGGGTGTCTTCAACTCTGAGATTGGTCTCGGTCTTCCAATGAATGAAGTAGTATGACCTGTCCTCCTAAAAGGGCTTTCACACCGCTTCTACCATGTACACCTCTAAGATGAAGATAAAGAGGTGTTATTGGCCTTCGATAAAGGTCTCTGGATGAGGGCCGAGGCTTTCTCTTTGGGGTTGGGGGCAGTTTGACCGTAGTCCGTTGTACTCCCAAGTGTTCCCCGCGGATAGACCTCCTAGGCTTAAGAGACCGGGCATGACTTCTACCGCGCACTCCCCGCGTAACGGTTTTGTAACCGTTCTTTCCATTTTAGGCAAATGGACAGCCTGATGCCATTTTACACTTTTCAGTGCAGCGCAGGCAAATAGCGCAACCGTTAATTCCAAGTGATACCTAGCAAGGGGTTAATTAATTTGCGTACGTAGAATTAATTTACCCCCTACCCGACCTACATGACCATGCTACTACCATGGGAAATCCTTTCAGCCATATGGAGAAAAACTGCTGCGATTTTTTTATTTTATTTTTTTAATTTTTTTGCTGACCCCTTCGAGGGTAATACCCTTTCGAGTGCAGAGCCCCTTCGAGGGTAATACCCCTTCGAGGGTAATACCCTTTCGAGTGCAGAGCCCCTTCGAGGGCAGAGCCCCTTTGAGGGTATGACCCCTTGGAGGGTATGACCCCTTTGAGGGTAATACCTTTTCGAGGGTATGGCCCTTTCGAGGGCAGAGCCCCTTCGAGGGTATAACCCCTGCGAGTGCAGAGCCCCTTGGAGGGTATTACACCTTCGAGGACAGTGCCCCTTCGAGGGTATAGCTCCTTCGATACCTCCAGCACTCAAATGCCCCCTTGGAGCACTCGAACACCTCCAGCACTCGAAAGCCTTCCTCGAGCACTAAAACACCTCCATCACTCGAATGCCTCCCTCGAGTACTCGAATACCTTGGACACTCGAATGCCTCCTCGAACCACCATTCTGACCACCCACCCTCGAGTTTCTCAAAATACCATTCGAGAGTCATTCTGGCCTTTCCTCTAACCATCCCTGAACCCTTGAACCATCCTTCAGCCGTTGACCATCCCTCAACCCTCAAACAACCCGTCAACTCTCGAACCACCTGCCTCTCCAACCACCCTTTGACTCTCGAACCATCCTTCAGCCCTCTAACCATCCCTCAGCCCTTGAACCAATCCTTAACTCTCGAACCACCTACCCCTCCCCAACCACCCTTCAACCCTCGAGACTGCCAGCTGTTAGCTGACTTGCCGGACTGCGTATTTCTGGCGTCGTTGAGTCACCGGAGTCTAGGAAAAGTATAAAAACCACCAATTACAATCACTTGAACTCCCACTTCCCTCGAATAATCCTTTCAGTGCTCAAGGACAAACTCAAGGACAAATGAAGCAAATTCCTCGAACTGTCCCTCGAGGGAAAACATACCACCCCTCGAATGGCCTCAGCACACGAACACTCCAACACTCGAATGCCCCCTTGGAGCACTCGAACACTTCCAGCTCTCGAATGCCCCCATCGAGCACTCAAATGCGTTCAGCACTCGAAAGCCTTCAGCACTCGAATACCTCAGTCCGTCTATCCTCAAACCCCGAACCCTCAAAGTATCCTTCGACTCTCGAAGCATCCTTCAACCCTCAAACCATCCTACCCCTAGAACCATCCTAACCCTCGAACCACCCACCCCGAGCGACTTCTTTCTTTTTTTTCTTTTTTTAGACTGGTCTGGCATTCCAAATGAAGTTGTAAAGGCCGGTTCTACCATATATACACCCATATTTAATATGGTGTTGTGGCCTTTAAAAAATGTTCTCCGGGCAGTCCAGGGGCCAAACGCATGGCCCTCGACCCCGCCATGTAGATGTCTACATCTGTTCTTACCTGCAAAGAAATGTTTACCTCTCGGTGTGGTTCCAATGCCCTCCATGTAGATGTTGTGCCAACTATTAGGGAAGGGTCCCTATCTAGAACAGCAAGTCGTGCGGGAATAATCTGTTGAGGATGAGGTAGTAGTCCTTTTGGATAAGCTTAAAAGCCCTAGCCGAATCCGAGTGAAGTCCTTTTTTGAGAACTCTGTTCCTTTCACTCCATATGTAGTACATTGTGGTTGTCAGCGCCAGTGGACCCATCTTTCTTTTCAATTTTGATCCTCTTACCTATCTTCTGATCCATTTGTCCGAGGCTGCAATGGAAGTAGTGGCTCGTCTCAATCCAATCTAGTTTCACACTCTATCTCATACCGGTTTGACGAAATCACATTGGAAGAACAAGTGATCGTGTGTCTCTACATCAGAGCGACATAGGTAGCAGATGTGGTCTGTGGGTTCGTCATCTCCTCTGTGGTACCTGTCCTTGGTTTGAAGACGACCAAGCGAGGCAAGCCATGTAATGAAGGAGAACCGGGGAGGCATCGATCCACGCCAAATGGATTTGAAGAATCTTAGCCTTGGGAGGGTGGGTATATCATACAAGTGAGGGTAAGTAAACCTTTGGAAATGATCATGAGCCATCACCGTGAATTTACAAGATCCTGACCAAACCGCCAACAAGTCAATGAGTGTTTCACTTGAGCCACCACACATGATTACTAGGTTGTCCCGAAGTTCACACAGATTCGTGAAGTACAGTGAAAAATTCTCTGAGATTCTGCCACAGGGAGCCCTTGGGTGTACACTCCATATATTGTTCGTGCTCGGGAACTGTGATTGGACCCATTTAATCCAGAGTGATTCCTTTTGTGAGTGTATATCCCATAGCTGATATGGAAGGACGACCATATTCCATATCTTGAAGTCACAAATTCCCAGACCCCCATTACTCCTCGGAGTACAAAGCCTTTTCCAGGAAACCTTTTTATATTTCTTGTCTCCCCACAGGAAATGTTTGCATTTTTGTTCTAGTGAATCCATGACATTACCCTGAATGATGAAGTGTTGTATCCAGAATCCAATAATTCCTTGGACCACAGATTTTATGAGTTCCATTTTCCCCACATAAGATAATGTATGACCTTTGAATCTTGCGATTTCCTTGTCGGCGCTGTCGAGAAGCGTATAAAACTGAGAGACCTTCAGTTTACTGGAATCCAACGGGATGCCCAAGTACCTGACCGAAAAGGTAGCCCACGGAATACTTGTGAAGCTTAAGTCCACCTTTATACTCACTCCAAAGAATTGCGACTTTGCGGCGTTGATGGCTAGGCATGAGGTCTGTTGGAAATCATTTAGAACAGATATGATGGTATGAACAGAATTCCGGTCTGCCTTCGAAAAAAGCATCAAGTCATCCACGAAAGCCAGATGGGTGATTTTTAGGTGTTCACATCTCGGGTGATAGGAGAACGAAGTGATTTCTGCCCTGTTTTTCAGTAGCCTGGAAAGGTATTCCATACAAATGACAAATCATAGGGGAGATAGGGGGTCACCTTGTCGAAGTCCCCTTTTGGCTTTGAAGAAGTCACATAATTTTCCATTTATCGAAATGGAGAAAGTCGATGTTGTTATGCATTCCATAATTCTATCAACCCATGCTTACGGGAAGCCTAGGCCATTTAGTACCTCCTGTATGAAATCCCAGGAAACCGCGTCGAATGCCTTTACGAGGTCTACCATAATCATACAGCGGGGAGAGGATCGTGAGAGTCCGTAGCCCCGCACCAGCTCTTGGGCCATCATGACATTATCAGAAAGTTTCCATCCCTTTACAAATGGTGCTTGGCAGGGGTCAATGAGGCTGGGGAGAAGAGGATCAATTCTGTTGGCGATGACTTTGGAGATAACCTTGTAAATGATATTGCAGCAGGAGATGGGTCTAAAGTCAGCCATCCTTAGGTTGTCTTCTTTCTTGGGTATAAGTGCAACAGCGGTATGATTTAGCCATTTTAGCAGTTCACCAGTGCGGAAGAATTCCAAGACCGATTCTGTGACATCCTGGCCCACAATCTCCCATTGACTCTTGAAAAAAGCCGCAGTGAAGCCATCAGGGCCCGGTGCTTTGTCATCGGACATGGAGAAGAGGGCAGACTTTATTTCATGTCTTTCGATATCTTGGCTCAGTGTTGCTCTCTCAATATCAGTAAGTAAGGGGACTGAACGGATTATATCTGGGTCGATTGGTGTATGTGGAACATCTGTACCAAATAAGCCCTTGTAAAGCTCTGCAAGTAATGCCCTTTTTTTCTCGCTGGATGTGACTATCCTTTCATCAGCATCCTGGATTGCCGGGACTACGCCCCCTTTCCTATTAGCCCCCAAGCCATGGAAAAAACTTGTGCCCTTATCCGCCAAAGTGACAAAGTTTATTCTTCCCTTTTGGGATAGGAATTTTGACTCCGCCGTGTAGAAGAGCAAAGCAGTTTGCTTGAGAATAGTCAGTTGGTGTACCAGTTCATGTGATGCATTCTCCAGTGTTAAACTTTTCAAAGCATTCGCGTACTCCATATCTGCTCTTTTTGCCTTTTTGGAAATGTGGTGGAAGTCAATTTTCCCTAGATCCTTAAGGGGTTTCTTCAATCTTTGTAGCTTGCGGCATAAAATATACTTGTATCGCTGGTGACCAGTGATCATGCACTACCTGTTTGCACCTCGGATGCGCGTTCCACATATTTTGATACCTGAAGGGTCTGTTTAGCTGCTCTATATCTTGCGCAAAAGCTATTACAAAAAGTAGGTGATCCGTGAGGGCGGATCCTGGAAGAAAGGTGGTACAGAAGGAGTCTTCGTCCCATTTTTTATTCAGGAGGATGCGGTCCAGTTTGCGCCTAATTGTGAAATCCGTATTGTGCCATGTTAAGTGATCCCCGATTGCTGGAGCGTCTCTCAGACCACAGGAAGTACAAGCTTCTTGAAATTCTCTCATTTGGTAGACCCCGGGGGATGTGCTACCCATATGATCATTAACACTGAGAATGGAGTTGAAATCGCCAAGAACCATCCATGGTGAGTCAAGGTTTGCACCATATCGCTTCAACTCTGCCCAAAGGGGCAGTCTGTGTAATCTTCCCTCACTGCTTCCATACGTATAAGTGCAAAAAAATTGCACATTCAATGATAGGTTTCGTACTCTAAGGTGGATCAGCTATGCCATTTTGTCCGTTATCTCAACAAAAAACTTTTTGGGGTCCCAAACAATAAGAATTCTGGAGTTGGGTGCCAATTCAAAATTGTGGGTGTATCTCCATCCTTTGAGACTCCTCATGAAGTTGTTCAGTGTTCGTTCACTTGCCTTTGTTTCCAGAATACCTAACTGACCGACATTGTTTTCAGAGATGATGTTCTTCGCCCATCTCCTTTTTTCTGGGGCGGGCCGCATTCATTGGGGATCGAAGGTCCCTTTAGGCCTCGGACCGGCGCCTTTACTGCTATCAGTTTAAGAGGAGCTCTTTGCTGCTTCAGCCAGTCTTTGGTAAGTCTTCTTCAATGGGTTGAGCAGCATGGAAGAAGATCTGGTTCTGCCGCTGCTCTTGAACAACTGTTTCTCAACTATGGTTTTTCCTTTTGGCGCAGGAGGTCTTCCTGCCCGAGGGGGATTGCTCCGTCTCACCTCCGGATGGAGCATATTGTCCGGTATGTTTCCTGCACCATTCATCGGTCTGTCTGCATCACCAAAAGCCAGTGGTACAACCGAGCCAGCATCACCACTGAAAATACTCTTGTTATGGACCTGAGAGCCCGGTGGTGTAGGATCCCCCTGTTACCCTGTCCCGGACCATCTCCATGACCACCTCTGTGTCGTCACACTTCTCCTTTTCCGAGTTTAGTTCTTGACACGTGGTGCTTGATCCTGAATTTTCTTATTTTGAACCCGAAACTGTGTTCCCATGGGTACGGGAGAGCACCCCATTTGGGTTTTCTTCTTCATTTACTCGTGTGGGCTGAACACCTTTGTCGAAGTTTTCATGTCGATTTCTTTTAGCCATGCGCTCCTAAAAAATCATATCCCTGGTCCGAAAGAATTCACCGCAAACTTCAAAGAGATGTGTATTTTCTCCACAGTTAGGGCACCACGGTTTGCAGTAGTCGTAAAGTATCCGTTGCGAGTGGGTAGCTCCATCAGGCATGCGAAATTTGACTATTTCTTTGAGCTGTTTAGAGGTATCGATAAGGACCAGAACCCTGGCGTAGTAGCCCACGAGGTCTCGAGTTCCATTGTCCATGAGAATGGGATCTCCTAAAGTGGAAGCTATCTTCTCGAGGGATTTTTTGTGCCAGCAAGACTTGGGTAGGTGGTTCATGCGAATCCAGATCGGTTTCTTGGCCATGATGCGCATATCATACTTCCCAGACTCAGGTAGAGGAACAATGAATAACTTTTTACCATGGAGGAAATGATCCGGACCCTGTAACACTTTATCCCTGTCCTCCGCTGTTTTGAATCCAAATTTTAGATACCCATTTGTCATTGTCTGAACCCAACACTGGACACCCCACTTTGCCATGAGCAATTTTCGGACAGCATGTGTACTTGGGAAGGAACCTAGGAAGATGCCTAGAAAACTGTAGAACACCCGGACTTGCTCCTTGATAACTTCTTCCTCTGAGAGGACAAAATCCACATCCTGGTCTGCAGTAATGTCTACTTTGTCCAAGGCAATTTCAGCATCATCCCAAGCCCTTTTTCTCTCTAATAGCAGATCATGCCATTCTCTAGACTTGAAAGTCATGTCAGCCTGTTCAGCCAAGCCCAGATGGTTTACAGATTTGGTGGCAGGGGGTGATGGAAGAATTTGGTCCGTACTTTCCCGGTCTCAGTGACAGTAAGAGAAGACAAGAGGGGGTTAGGCAAACAATCCAACTAACGTATCAGATGCACAAGCGAGACTAACTTATCTCCCACACAATAATCTACTCTGAAAAGACAATACAAAAAGTTCTAATACCTATCCCAACAACAGGGGATAAGTATATGTGCAGATGAAAATGGTACACAATCCAAGTAGTACTCAAACAGATACACAAACAGAGACACAAATAGGCATAGCACAGAGTGTACAAAACCACTATGAAACTGGATAATAATGAGAGCAGCGGAACTTTACCGAAGTCAAACAGCACAAAATAGGGCAAGCAGACACAGAGACTCTCAGATAGTACATAGAAAAGCTTCAGGAATCGAATGTTTCACACGATATGTACTTGGAACTAAATTCAAAACCAAAGTGACTTAGTAGAACATGTTGGCTAGCTTTGAATCTACGAGTCCGAGCTTTCCGAACTATTATTTTCAGAAACCCTCGCAGTGCCGGCGGAAGACATCAGAAAATCGCAACCTAGAGATGATTATGATCGGAATCCCATGGGGAATCTGAATAATTTGGTTACAGGTCTAGATTTACCGACTGATCGAACGAAAATGCTCCCGTAGATCGTGGGAGAAGGTTACACCTTTTTCGCCCAGAAATCGCCCAGCTTCAAACCCAGTTTCCAGCTTTCAGCTAGCCACTAGTGTTTCTATATAGAGAGAGTCAAGTAAAGTTTGACCATTAAATAGTTAAAGTCAACCTTGTTATTAGTGATTATATATTGAAAGTCGAGTAAAGTTTGACAGCTAATTAGTTAAAGTCAACTTTGTTATTAGTCGAAGGTAATGGTAAATAAAAAGAAACCGTGAGAGTCTACGGGAGTGGGAACATTGTCCCACTCCCGTGATACAATCAAACCTACTAAACTACCCCTGATCTAGATGGTACAATCAGGTGGCCCAAAAAAATGATGTGGGAATGTACGGGAGTGGGGACATTAGCCCACTTCCTTTATATATGTTACCCAACTTTGTTATTAGTGTTTATATACAGAGAGAGTCAAGTAAAGTTTGACCATTAATTAATTAAAGTCAACCTAGTTATTAGTGTTTATATATTGAAAGTTGAGTAAAAATTTGATCGTTAATCAGTTAAAGTCAAATTTGTTATCAATGTTTATATATTGAAAGTCAAGTAAGGTTTAACCGTTGATTAGACAAAGTCAACCTAGTTATTAGTATTTATTATATACTAACTCAAATAAAGTTTGACCATTAATTAGTTAAAGTCAACCTAGTTATTAGTGTTTATTTATTGAAAGTCGAGTAAAGTTTGAACGTTAATTTGTTAAAGTCAACCTAGTTATTAGTGTTTATATATTGAAAGACGAGTAAAGTTTGACCGTTAATTAGTTAAAGTTAACTTTGTTATTAGTGTTTATATATTGAAAGTCAAGTAAGGTTTGACCGTTATTAGACAAAGTCAACCAAGTTATTAGTATTTATTATATACTAATTCAAATAAAGTTTGATCGATTATTTGTTAAAGTTAACTTTGTTATTAGTGTTTATTTATTGAAAGTCAAGTAAGGTTTGACTGTTGATTAGACAGAGTCAACCATTTTTATTTGTATTTATTATATACTAATTTAAGTAAGGTTTGACCGTTAATTAGTCAAAGTCAACTTAGTTATTAGTGTTTATATATTGAAAGTCGAGTAAAGTTTGACCATTGATTAGTTAAAGTCAGCTTAGTCACTAGTGTTTCTATATAGAGAGAGTCAAGTAAAGTTTGACCGTTAATTAGTTAAAGTCAACTTTGTTCCTAGTGTTTATTTATTGAAAGTCAAGTAAGGTTTCACTGTTGATTAGACAAAGTCAAACATTTTTATTTGTATTTATTATATACTAATTCAAGTAAGGTTTGATCATTAATTAGTCAAAATCAACTTAGTTATTAGTATTTATCTATTAAAAGTTGAGTAAAGTTTGACCGTTGATTAGTTAAAGTCAGCTTAGTCACTAGTGTTTCTATACAGAGAGAGAGTCAAATAAAGTTTGACGGTTAATTAGTTAAAGTCAACAGTGTTATTAGTGTTTGTATATTGAAAGTCAAGTAAGGTTTGACCGTTGATTAGACAAAGTCAACCTAGTTATTAGTATTTAGGGTAATATGCAGATATAACCCTATATGTTGAGAAAAGTGCTCATTTGTTTTTAAGTGCAAATATAACCCTGAATGTTGAGCGAAAGTGCAAATGTAACCCTCCGGCCATGTTTCTGGCATTGACCATCAGAATCCGGCGGTTGACCAACTTGCAATGACCTCAATACCCTTATTTCGAAACTCCTGACCTAGAGTGACCAATTTGCCCTTATTATTGTAGGTCCCCTGAAAAAACCATTCTCCAATTCGTTGGTTTTGAAAAACCTGGCCGTTCGTTCTCCACTGAATGAAGCAGATAGTCTAGGAGGTTGCGCCACCACGTTCAGACTCCACTTCACCGCCGCGGTTGCCTAGGGCTTCTTCCCCCATCCTTTTCCCATCAATAGTTCAAGCATCCCTTCCCAGAGATTCAGGTCGTTCGTTCGCTGCTGAAGATAACTCATTTATTCCACTGAACCCTAGATTTTAATTTGGGTGTAGCGATTTCTTAATCTCCGTGGATAAAACTTCGGATATGATGATTAATTATGTTTAGAGTGCTTTGTTGAATGAAGTAGTTGTTTCTCTGTTCTTGGCGAGGGATTAGAATGGCTTTGTCCAGTTACAGTATGAGTGGTGTGCTTTGCGAGGGATTCGAATGCCGGGTTTGTCAGAAGGCAATGATCGTTTGTGTGTCCCGCTCGGCCAAGAATCCGGGGAGACCTTATTATCGGTGCCCTCGTAATCACGGATTTCAGGGTTGGGTTGTGTCCGACATGTTTGATTCGGGAAGAGGAAGTACTGGAAGTTGCCCCTGCACGAGTTTCGCAGTCGAGTTCCAAGAGGCAATACTGCTGGCCATGTTGAGGTCGAAGAAGTTGTGGTTGTGCCCAGAGAAGCATATGTTGCACCGCTGAATGGTTGCAACTGCTCGTTCATTCTGAAGGCTTTGATGGTGATGAACTTGGTTTTCCTTGGTGCGAACATGGCCATGTTCTTGTTGGGGTTGATTGGAAAGTGAATGTTGGCCACATCGCAGCATGGTTGCAACTTCTCACTGATTCCGAAGGCTATGATCGTAATGAATTTTGTTTTCCTAAGGTGCGAACATGCTATACTGTTGTTGGGGTTGCGAACATCCTCGGTGCGAACATTTGGCCATTGTAGGATCCAGTGCAGCAAGGTGGGAACATAGCTTCATTCAGTTTTTTGCTTACACAAGAACTTCCAGGCATAACTTAAGTTCAAAAAGTTTCGGACATTAAACTCGGATGTTGTAGTTGTTGCTTCGGTTTGCATTCTGTTTATGCCTATGTAGCTTTTAGACTTCTCGAATGTTTGTCTTCAATTTATTCGAGGTGCACAAGCACTTTGAAGTGATCATTTGTTGTAGTAGTACTGATTTATGAATGTGATCATTTTCTGGTGATTTAGGAATGTGATCATTTGTTGGCTGACTTATGAGTGTGATCATGAGTTGCAGTAGTACTGATTTAACCTTACTTAAGTCAGAAAATGTGCAGATATTCTGTTGGTGTAGGTATTCCGTAGAACTATTCATTGTATAACCTTAGGTTCAGGTAAGCTGTCCGTGCATAGAAACCACTTATCCCTACACATGCGATAATTACGAACACATGACATTGCATGATCACAGATTCAAATATATGATATTCGAAGTGAACGACACCCAACGTATAGTGTGCTACGTAGTTCCTATGAACGTATTTTTAACCCAGCATTGCTTGCAAAATAACCAGAAACAAGTAACCTACAACAGTCGTAGGACTACAGAAGCTGCTACTATTGAAACAGTACGTTGTCAAGTGTGTTCATTTGTTCAAGCGCGGTCACTGGCGGTGGTTGTGACGCACTTCTTCCTGGACTTAATCTATCTTTCTCTGGGTCGAGCGGGACAGAAGGAGGTGGCTGTGAGCTGGAGTGTGGGACATCCGCACTGGGGGTCGTGCTCACCGACGGAGCCAAAGTTGTGCTGAGCAAACGTGCTGTCCTCGGACTGTATAGAAAATTCCTTCCCCAAATGTTGTTGCGGGTAGCTGCCACATTAGTACCAAATTTGGGAAGCTCTGTTGTTGGGGGGGGGGGGGCTGGTAGCTACGAATAGAAGAAGATGCCGATATATTCAGTTTTATGGGATCCGGATATAACAGTACACGTTATCAACATGTGCAAATACGACCCTGTATAATTTCAATATATGCATATCTAACCCTAAGTAATGTCAATATGTTCAGAAGTAACCCTACATAATATGAATATATGCAGAAGTAACCCTGAATAATACTAATATGTGCAGAAGTAACCATATGTTATGGAATGTCAGTGCAATGATGACCCTGTATATATAAATTACCTGTGGGTTAGATGGATCGAGATGGTTGACGGTTTCAATCATAGTGTTACCCGGTATTGTGTGAAATACGGCTGGAAGGGGGAAGTCCTGAGCATCATAAAAATGATGGAATTATTTGTAATGTTGTAACTGTGATCTGTGAACATTGTTTGGTGAAGAAATGTGAACATGGAAAATTGGAATACCTCAGCACTGAATTGGCGCGGTAAACATGCCCGAGTCCCAGCACTTGGTTTTATGCCCCCATTCGTGCCGGTGTCCGCATCCTCTTCTGTCTGAACGTCCTCCACAACAGTCTCCCCCGGAACTTGCTCCCCCAGCGATGGCTACCCTTCCAACGATGCCTGCCCTTCCATCACCACTGGTGTTTCCTCCATGAGAATTTGCACTGGAATGCCCTTCCTGTCGTGGACATTGCATGTGGCAGTCGCATCTTGGATGCTGAACTCCTGCTCGATGGCATCTAGTATTGCTTGCATCATCCTTTCACCCCCTTCCTTACATTGAAACTCATCTTCCTCCTGACGAAGATGTCAAGTTAGGATTTCACATAATTCATCATAATTATTTGATTTTGATTTAATGCCTTACCTCATAGTCAGAAGCGTCCTCTGATATGTTACGCTTAACCTTCTGCTTCGTCCTCCTGTATTTCTGCACATTCTCTGACAGTGGCTCTGGCAGAGCGATTTCCCTCTCCACTTGTTGAATGATAAGAATCACATCCATTATCTGCAAGGCAGTATGACCATGTCAATAGAAAATTTCCATTTGAGGAAGACATGTTTGGTTGTGGACGCAAGAAAAAACTATGAATTCTCATAAGACAGTGAACTGTACTTCTGTGTCGATCAAACATGGTGGTGGGAATTGCATCTCCGTATCAAATTGCAACCATGTATCAGCATCTGCTTTATCCTACAGTCCGTAAAACCAAAATTTTCTGCATGTCATAAATCTGTAATATAACTCGACAAAATTTTAGAAAGTTCAATTAAGTGTAGACATAACTTAAGTGAGTTCAGATGTACCTCGGCAGCCTGGTTACCATCCGTTTGAGCCTCGTCCTCCGATATGTTACGCCTAACCTTCTGCTGGGTCCTCCTGTATTTCTGCACATTCGTTGGCTGTGCCTCTGGCAGAGTGGTATAACTCTCCACCTGTTGAATGATAGGCATCGCATCCGTCGTCTGGAAGACAATATTACCATGTCAGCAGAATATTTCCGTACCAGTAAGACATGTTTAATCCAGAACGCACAAAAAATATCTGGAACATTCATAAGACATGTACCTCTCCGGTCTGGTTGCCATCCGCTGGAGCCTCGTCCCTATTTTGAATTCGCACTTCTGCATCAAATTGGACCTCTGTTTGTTCCGTGGAACTAGCCATTTTTTCCCTCGCTTAGATGCCCGGCTTGCCACAGGCATACCTCGAATTGGTTGTTTCTTAGAAGCTTTCTTGGCCACCGGTCTACCTCTCTTAATTTCAGCATGTTGTGTGGCTTGTGAAGTACCCTCGGCAGTGCGTACAGTAGTGGCCTGTGATGTGCTTTCCGTAGTGGCCTATGACGTGCGTTCCGTAGTGGCCTTTCTTTCTTTGGCCGTAGGTCCACCTTGACATCCCCTTATATTGTGATCAAATTCCCCACATTTTCTACACTTCCTTTTCTTCTCACTTCCCTCTCCCTCCCAATCCTCTTTCTTCCAGTTTGCCCTTGGTCTCCCAATTCGACGATGTAATTCTGGAGGTTGGCACGGTTGTGCAGTGGAGCTTTTCGGCTAGAACGCCCTGTGAGGCAAGGGCTCGATCATGTGGGAATAGGCTCTCAAAAAAGTGTCTTTAGATAGCATGGGATCACATGCTTCGTGGAGGGGGTGTCTTTTGTGCAGCAGTATCGCTGCTGCATATCTACATGGTACACCCGTGTGATCCCAAACAGCACAGTCGCATGACCGCTTATCTAACCGCACCCTGAAATGAAGATCACCGTGTACGACTTCATAATTTGTATCCGAACATGGAGTGAAGGTAACTCGGCGAGATTGTCTTGAAACAAGCTTCAACATTTCTTCAGTCCGTGGACACATTATAGTATCCCAGGATACACACTTCTTGTAACGCTCTTCCAACCTTGCCATTACCTTCTTCCGCAACCCCTCCATTAAAGTCAGTACAGGCTGGTTTCTCAACCCTCCAACCCAATTATTGAAAGACTCTGCTGGATTGTTAGTGACGTTGTCACACTTCAAGGCCGTCGAGAAGGTGTATCTAGCCCACAAATCATCACCGATGTCATTCAAGTAAACATAAGCTTCGTCATTCAATTCCTTCATCTGATCCATTGCTTTGGTGAAATCCATTTTATTGTAGGACATTGCCGCTCTCCATAACAACTTCTTGAAAATATCCACAGGGTGCTTTCTACGGAAATTGGCATAGATGTGACGGCAGCATCTCCTCTGCGTAACGTGCGTCACGATCTCAGCAATTGCCTTATCCAGACCCTAGTTCACAACAACAAAGGGTGGGATCGGAGAAGATAAGAAAAAGAGAAAACATAATATAATCAATCGGAGAGGGTTATATATGGACATAAGTTAATCATACAGGGTTGCATATACACATCAGTTAATCATACGGGGTTCTATATACACGGAATTTATGCATATAGGGTTTCATATGCACATAACATAATCAATCGAAGAGGGTTAGATATGGACATAAGGTAATTATACAGGGTTCTATATGCACATAATTTAAACATACAGGGTTATATGTGCACTTAATTTAATCATACAGGGTTATATGTGCACATAATTTAATTAAACAAGGTTATATATGCACATAATGTAATTACACAGGGTTATATATGCACATAATGTAATTACACAGGGTTATATATGCACATAAGTAAATCAATCAGTAAGGGCTATATGTTCACATATTTTAATCATGTAGGGTTTCATATGCACGTAAGCCAATCATTCAGGGTTATGTTCGCACATGCGTAAATCAGTCAGAGTTAACATTGCACATCAGCCAATTTTTCAGCTACTACAACAACACCTCATTGATTGATCAACCCCAGACCACAACTAAACAGTTACCAAAATGAGAATGATAGAAAAGCACACCTTCTGCCGGTCGGTCATGAATGTCCACAGTTTGTTTTCTTCGAATCCTCTCAACAAAAGCTCCATTTGTTTGAAGAAAAATAGCCAACTGTCTTTGGATTCAGACTCCACATAAGCGAAAGCGAGGGGGAATATGCCATCATCTGGGTCATTGGCAATTGCACTAAGCAAAACCCCACCGTACCGACCCTTGAGATGACAGCCATCAAACCCCAGAAATGGCTTGCATCCAGCCAGAAATCCCTTCTTCACAGCTTCAAAGCCAACGGAGACCCTTTTCACAAATTGAACTGGCTGTCCCAGGCCGTACTGTATCATTGCTTGACTTCCCGGGTTGCTCTTGCGCAGCTCTTCACAATACTGTGGCAGTGCTTTGAATGATTCACTGTGGCTACCATCCAGCAATAATCCGGCCAACTGCCTTGCTCTCATCAGCTTGTAGCGGCTAGGCTGAACACCAAAAGATGTCAGGTGTTCCAACAGCACCTCATTGGATACCTGCCGATCGGCCTGAAGAAGTTTAGCAATCCTCTTCGATATCTATCCCTGCAGTGCCTTCACCTCTTGCCTACAGGTGTGTTTCCCTTCCACTGAACGAATTCTAAATGTTTGGCCGTCGGGAAGTGTCGAGCTATGGAGCATCCATCCGCAGTTATCCGCCGCACAAGTCACTGTCACTCTACTCTTCTCGCTCTTCACATGTTTGAACACAAATCCTTCCTGCAATGAATAGTCGAGCAAAGCAGCCTTGAAATCTTTCTGAGTCTAAAAACCCATCCCCTTAAATAGTTGGATTTTATCCCCAGCTTTGACTTCGAACTTGTCCTTATTGGTGCAGTTGTTCATCGGATCATCATCCAAATCAGTATCTACGTCCAAACCCCTCCCTCCATCACTGCCACCATCCCCATCCGACTCAATCTCGGAACCTGCCTCAGTGTACCGATGGAACCAGTCCCAGTCTTGCTGTTCGTGGCCTTCTTCAGGATTGGGTTGCACGTAATCTTCATCTTCGCAGATGTGTTCTTCCGCCAAGCCCTCGGCCACCGCTCCACCACCTTCTCCACTAGCTTTCTTCCTCGTTCTTTCCTGCTTTCCCGTCCCGCTGCTCATCCCGAGAACTACCTTCAGTCGGGGTACGGACCTGATAATACACCTCTAAATTATTTCCTCCGCGGCTTGAGGAAAACATTTTGGTGGCATCCTCTTTGGATTGCAGGCTGACCTGATCATCCCAAAACTGAACATCAAATCCATCAATTTCCATGCCTCAGCGTCCCCGAAGAAATGCTCGGCACAATCTGACTTGAGGACGACGAGAGAGTATCTGTCGGGGTCAATACCGTCAAGCCTCTTCCAACGGGTACCGTGACAGAGGATAATCGTATACACTTCATCCTAAAACATTGAAAGACAGATAAAAAATTATTAATACATTAAGATAATCTAAGGGTTATGTCTACGCATATAATTATAGTCAGGGTGACATCGGAACATGTAAGATACACACAAAGTAACATTTGCACAGTCAGGAGGGTAACATTGCAATTCAGTTGAGTTTACGGGTTACATATACACATATCTTGAACGGACTGGGTCATACATGCACATACCTGAAACAAAAAGGGTTATATATGCATATATCTTGATCATACAGGGTTACATATGCACATATAAAGATCTTGAAGGGTTATATATGCACATATAAATGTCATACAGGGTTATATATGCACATATAAATGTCATACAGGGTTATATATGCACATATAAAGATCATACATGGTTATATATGCACTAACAGGAAACAATTTTCAAAGAGCATATTCATCTACTGTCAACAGGGCCTGATGTCAAGGTTCAGTCACAGAAACATTGAACATTTGGCATTTGGTCAGAAACTTCACCACCTTTCCCATCTACAGCAACCAACATATTCTTCAATCTAGTTCACAAACTTGGACCAAACAACACATTCCATTTACAGTAAGGACTGATAAATCACAAACATTCAAAATTATCACACAGCAAAGCAATAATCAGAAGAAGTGACAAATCACAAACATGTTCAACATCATCCACAATAGTGCATTTCCACACATTCAACGAACAAAACAGAATGGTGCATGTCCACCCTGCCATAGAACAAAACAGAGCCAACATCATGAAACCTACCACCAGGAGTACCATCACAAAAATGAAATAGTAAAAACAGTACCCCTTCGACGAATTTCCCAACCATCAACATTTTGAACCCTAGCCATGGAAGCAGAGCAGATTAACAGCCACACGCACAGCAGTAAACATATTCAAAGCACCAATCCAGATGACAAGAAATGAAATCGAACTAGAGGGGTTTAAAAACCCTGGTTTCGTTACAACTCTGCGCTCTCTCTATATGTACGGGTTGAAAAGGTTAAATGCACAAAAAACATACTCCTGAACAGCAAAAATATGCACATTCCCACGGATTTACAAAGGCATACCATTTTCGGGGGTTTTACTGTAGCAATTCCGAGTTCCCTTAACGTCCCCGCAACCACAACCGGGTTCCCTTCGCCGACCTCAGTGGGAGACCCATACCTTCGCCGGACTGCAACTGGAGACCACAACCAGCGTGAATCAGCACAGCGGGTTGAGCTGGTCTGGATTCGGGTTCTTCTTGGCACTGAGGAGAGTGGGGAAGACGAGAAGATGAGTTAGGGCGGGAATCGAAGACACAAAAGGGATATTAATGTGGTTCGGGGGTAATATTGTCATCTGGGAAAATGGTGCTATTTCCAATTTTTTAAAAAAGAATCCGTCAGGGACAATTTCGTCATTCCACTTCATTCCGGCCACAAATAGGCTTAAAAGGTTATATTTGCACATAACCGGAATACATAGGGGAATACATAGGGTTATATTTGCACTTTTGAACATTGCAGGGTTATATATGCACTTTCTTCAATTACATAGGGCTATATTTGCACTTCTCTCGAGTATTTATTATATACTAATTCAAATAAAGTTTGACCGTTAATTAGTTAAAGTCAACTTTGTTATTAGTGTTTATTTATTGAAAGTCAAGTAAAGTTTGACCATTGATTAGAAAAAGTCATCCTAGTTATTAGTGTTTATATATTGAAAGTCGAGTAAAGTTTGACCGTTGATTAATTAAACTCAGCTTGGTCACTAGTCGAAGGCAATGGTAAATAAAAAGAAACCGTGAGAGTCTACGGGAGTGGGAACATTATCCCACTCCCTTGATACAATGAACCCTACTAAACTACCCCAGATCTAGATGGTACAATCAGGTGGCTCAAAAAGATGCTACTTAGCTACCCCTGGTCTAGACGTAACCAGGTGGCCCAAAAAGATGCTCCCCCATCGTGATGACAGGGGCCTGTAGAAATCTTCCGTGAAACTACCGAGTGGCATGAGAACAAACTCAGTAGCCCCTCACTCCATGCAACTTCCATACAACCGGTTGTGTGAACCGGCTCTTCAACCGTGGTTTGTTCCCCACGAGTGTCTTCCAAGCCTAGAATGGTCTCAGCTTTCAAATGAAGCAGTATGTTGTCTTCTCCAGGAAGAGCTGGTACACCGCTTCTACCATGTACACCTCTAAGATGAAGATAAAGAGGTGTTATTGGCCTTCGATAACGATCTCTGGATAAGTGCCAAGGTTTTCTCGATGGGGTTGGGAGAAGATTGACCGTAGTTTGTGTTACTCCCTAGTATTCCCCTCCGATAGACCTCCTAATGATGAAGAGACTGGGCATGACTTCTACCACGCACGCCCCGCGTAACAGTTTTGTAACCGTTCTTTCCATTTTAGGCAAATGGACAGCCTGTTGCCATTTTTCACTTTTCATTGCTGCGTAGGCAAATAGCACAAAGTCGGGCATTCTGACCCTGGAAAATAGCAAAACCAAGCAGTACAGTTCCAAACAACCGGACGTGTGAACCAGTTCTCGAACTATGGTTTGTTCCCCACGGGTGTAAGCCCAACCATCGCTAAGGTGTGATGACGGCCTTCCAAACCGAGAGTGAACTCGGCCTTCCTAGCTGAATGGCCATGCAAGTAACAGTGGGAATCCTTGTGGTCAGATGAAGAGAGGCCTCTTTTTTTTCTCTGGCCCCTTCGAGGGCATAGCCCATTTGTGGGTATACCTCTTCGAGGGCAATGCCCCTTCGAGGGTATGACCCCTTCGAGAGCGAAACCCCTTCGAGGGTATAACCTCTTCGAGGGCAGGTCCCCTTCGAGAGTATAACTCCTTTGAGCTAAAAGCCCCCTCGAGGGTATAACCCCTTCGAGGGCACATCCCCTTCGAGGGTGTATCCCGTTCGAGAGTAAAGGCTCGAGGGCAGAGCCCCTTCGAGGGTATCACCCTTTCGAGGGCAGGGCCCCTTTCGAGGGTATAACTCCTTCGAGGGCAGGGCCCCTTCGAGGGTATAACCCCTTAGAGGGAAGAACCCCCTAGAGGGTATAACCCCTTCGAGGGCAGAGCCCCCTCGAGGGTATAACCCCTTTGAGGGCAGAGCCCCCTCGAGGGTATAACTCCTTCAAAGGCAGAGCCCCTTCGAGGGCAAGGCCCCTTCGAGGGAAGAGCCCCTTCGAGGGTTGGGCCCCTTCGAGGGCATAACCTCTTCAAGGGCAGAGCCCTTGGAGGGCAGGGCCCCTTCGAGAGATTACCCCCTTCGAGGTCAGAGCCCCTTCGAGGGATTAACCTCCTCGAGGGCAGAGACCCTTCGAGGGTATAACCCCTTCGAGGGCAGAGCCACTTCGAGGTTATAGCCCCTTCGAGCACAGAGCCCCTTCGAGGTTATAGCCCCTTCGAGCACAGAGCCCCTTTGAGGGCATAGCCCTTTCAAGGGTGTAATCCCTTCAAGGGTGTAATCCCTTCGAGGGTGTAATCCCTTCGAGGTCCGAACTCAAAATGTCCCGATCCAACTGTAAAACGAATCTCGTATCCAGACTTCTTTTCTCACTTCGAACGCGGCTTTCCGGCATCGGTGACTCGGCGGGAACTGGGCAAAATAAGTGAATCCACCAGTTACGAGAATCAAGTGTTCCATTAGTCTTTTTCTAGGTGTACATATGGATGTTCACAGTGAATAAAAAGAAGTCTGCTTCCATGGCATAGAGCACATCAAATCAGTCTCAACTCCAACTAATTTAGGTAAGACCAGGCCGAGTGATTTCCAAGAACTGAGCACAAGCGAGGCTGGGAGTTTGCCGAGGTTTTAACACATGCAAGGCCGTGGTTCTCCAGGAACTTGTAAGGGTGAGAGTTTCCTAGGTTTCAAGTGCATGCAGGGCCGGAAAGGTGACCGGACTAGCTAGGCCGGAGGGGTAAGCCGAGATCTGAACACAAGCTAGACTGGTCAAGTGCCCGGGGTTCGAGCCCAAGCCCACCCGAATCAGTTGGGTAGTAGCAATCTCTATGTATGAAACCCATCCTTAATTCCATTCCCAAATGAACATATCCACTATCATCAAGGAACAACATAGATTCTCCTTAAACATCCCCTCACAAATCAACCCAGTTTTTCCTTAAGAAGCTCCCTAAGAATCCATACATGGGTGTTCATGAGGCTGCAAAGTAGGTAAAAAATTTGGCATAAAAAGCATAGCACTTGGTCGAGGGTTGCAATCAAACCAGCAAACAAGGCCGAGGCATAGCACAAGTTCACTAGAATGAAAGCACTCAAATGCTATGAGTTTTTATGCCTAAGCTTCATCACTGTTCTGCACGTCGAACGAACGATTCCACATAATATTGAACTATTCAAAACAGAGTTCCACTGCAATCCACACGGGTTTAGCATACGAACTACTTCTTTCCACAGCAGGCCACACAAAAATAGACTTCTGTACACTTGCAGTAAATGAAATCGAAAACAACCTCTCACACAAGTTCCTCCTCACAATTCCTCCTAACAAATTCGCAAAACAAATCCGCAGAAAATCTGGACAAGAAACTCATCCAGTAAAGTCCACTGAAATTCGCACAAAAATCCACACAAAAATCCACACAAAATTTATCGTACAGATGAACACCATTCACACCAATTCGCACCACTTAAATTTAGAGAGCAAGACTTACATGGGTGTTCGCCAAGCTCTCCTTGTTTGCGTCGGGTTCGTGTCCTCTTCCTCTGCCAGATATTCATCTTCCTCCTCTGGCCGAAGACTCCACTCATCAAGACCGGTGGGCAGGTCTTCCTCCAAGAAAACCCATCGTGGATCCATGGGTCTTCAAATCCAACTTCGAAAAGTCCGATACTCGAACTTCAAGAACCCAAAAGCTCCTAGCTTGAAGACCGAAGAGCAAGTCTTCATCCCAGAAAACCCATAAAGAGGCTATGGGTTTTCAAAATCCATGTTCGGAAACGCGGATCTTCCACCAAAAGTTCAAGAATCGAACTTTATTTTGCAAAACGGGTAACCCAGATCCCGAATTTGAAACTTCAAAAACCGAGGAAAACCATACATGGAAACACTCCCGGCGAGGAGCCCAACATTAACGCCGGACTCCTCGCCGGAGAGGAAGAGCCGCGGAAGAGAAACCCGGTGAAAACTGACTACGATGAACAGTAGCAGGGGTTGCGCCCTATTTTCGCCTCAGCTTTGCTTCTCAATTTTAGTGCACTCTCAGCTTGGTCACTAGTGTTCCTATATAGTGAGAGTCAAGTAAATTTTAACTGTTGATTAATTAAAGTAAACTTAGTCACTAGTATTTATATATATAAAGTCAACTAAGGTTTGACCGTTGATTAGATAAAGTTAAACATTTTTATTAGTATTTATTATATACTAATTCAAATAAAGTTTGACCGTTAATTAGTTAAAATCAACTTTATTATTAGTGTTTATATATTGAAAGTCAAGTATAATTTGACCGTTGATTAGTAAAAGTCAGCCTAGTTATCAATGTTTATATATTGAAATTCAAGTATAGTTTGACTGTTAACTAGTTAAAATTGTATTTATGTATACTAAATCAATTAAGGGTTGAATGTTAATTAGTTAATGTAAACAAATTTTATTCTTATTTGTATGTATTAGGTCAGTAAAAGTTGATCATTGATTAATTTAACTTAACTTAGTTATTAGTTAAAGTCAACAAAAGAAGTGAACGATTTTGAAAGTTAAAAAAAAATAACTTAGAGCGGTTGCGCAACTGCTCCCAGCTCATGAAATTTCTGGGAAGATTATTTGAAATATTTGGAAAATTTTTAGAATTCTTTGGCGGAAAAATTGAACTTTAAAAACTTTTGACAAATATTTAGAAGTTTTTGGTGGGAAGATTGAATTTTACTAAATTTTGGTGATTTTTTTTGCGAGAAAATTTTTTCAGGGATTTCTTTGGCAGGAAAAATTGAAATTTTTTTAGCACCTGTTTAAACCGGTGCTATTTTCTTCCAAAACCGGTGCTATTTTTAAATTTTTAGCACTGATTTAGACCAGTGCTATTTTATTCCAAAATCGGCTATTTTTAAAAATTGGTGCTAATTTTTCCAAAACCGGCGCTATTTAAACTGCTGCTCTTCTTTCTCAGACTGAACCCACGGATTATCGCTCGGCTCTTCAGGATCCAGCCTGGGTTTCAGCTATGGACGATGAGATGGCTGCTCTTCATAGTTAGCATACTTGAGATTTGGTGCCCCGACCTTCGGATGCCAACATCGTTGGCTCCAAATGGGTCTATCGTCTCAAGTATCGTCCAGATGGTACCATTGACCGTCACAAAGCCAGACTTGTGGTGCAAGGTTTTTCACAGATTCCAGGTTTTGATTTTGACCATACTTTCAGTCCTGTGGTCAAGGCCTCCACTGTTCGGGCTATTCTTGCAATTGTCACCATGCGTTCTTGGCCACTTCATCAGCTGGATGTCAATAATGCTTTTCTTAATGGTATTCTAGATAGTCCGGTCTACATGAAGCAGCCAGTTGGTTATCAGGATTCTTCTCATCCAGACTATGCCTGTCGTTTGCGCAAGGTTATTTATGGCCTTAAACAAGCCCCTGGAGCTTTGTTTCAGCGGTTTAGCAGCTATCTTACCCAGCTTAGTTTTCAGTGCAGCTCTGCTGATACTTCTTTATTTGTTCTGGCGAAGGGGTCCTCATTGCTGTACCTCCTTGTGTATGTTGACGACATTATTATTACAGGGAATGATTCGACTCTTCTTCGTCAGTTCATTTCTCGGACGCACAAGGAGTTTGCGATCAAGGATCTTGGTGCTCTTAATTACTTTCTTGGCCTTCAAGTTTCTCCTACTCCCTCCGGGTTGCTTCTCGGCCAAGCGAAGTATGCTCGGGATATCCTGACTAGGGCTGATATGTCTGCTTGTGCGCCTGTTTCCACACCGTTTCTTGCTGGCTCTCAGCTGCACAGTTCCACTAGTCCGGCGTTTTTGGATCCTACTCTTTATCGCTCTCTTGTTGGGGCCCTTCAGTATCTCACCATTACTCGTCCGGATTTGGCCTTCTCGGTCAACACTGTGAGTCAGTACCTTCAGGATCCTAGAGATGATCATTTTGCTGCAGTTACACGAATTTTGCGTTATGTTCGTGGTACTCTTCATTATGGTTTGATTTTCAGTTCTGCTAGCACTCCAGATGTGTTAGGCTATTCTGATGCTAACTGGGCCCGCTGTCTAGAGTCTCGACGTTCCACTTATGGATATGCAGTTTACCTGGGTGGGAATCTTATTTCTTGGAGTGCCAAGAAACAACTCACTGTTTCTCGTTCCAGTACGGAGTCTGAGTATCGTGCTCTTGCCAACACTGCTTATGAGGTTATCTGGCTCACTCATTTGCTTCGTGATCTTCGAGTTCCGCTTTCTGGCTCGCCATTATTGTTATGTGACAACAATAGTGCCATCTTCTTGGCTCAGAATCCGGTGGCGCACAAGCGGGCCAAGCATATTGACATTGATTATCATTTTGTTCGTGAGCTGGTGACTTCCGGCAAGCTGCGTGTTGCTCATGTTCCAACTTCTCTTCAGATTGCTGACATCTTCACCAAGGGTCTTCCTCGTCCGTTGTTCGAATTCTTCAGATCCAAGCTTTGCGTCGGCGATCATCCGACGCAAAGCTTGAGGGGGGGGGGTGTTAGAATAAAGAAAGTAGATGATTAGATAATATTTTATTCCATGTTAATGACTAGTACTAGAGTTATATTTAGACTAGTCTTCTTTGTACTCTATATATGCTTCATCATTAATCAGAATCATTATGAGAAATTACTTTATCAGCTAAGTTTTAATTTTTAGCACCGTTTTTTAAAACCAGTGCTATTTTGATTTTTTGGGCGGGAAGATAGAATTTTACAAATGTTTGGCACCGGTTTAAAAAAAAATCGGTGCTAATGTTTTCCAAAACCTGTGCTATTGTAAAATTTAGCACCAATTTTTTAAAAATCGGTGTTAAAATTTAAAAAATTGATGTTAAATTAATAGAGATTTTAAAATCCGGTGTTAAAATAATTCAAAAAATGGTGCTTTTAGATTTTTAGCACCGATTTTAAAAAGCAGTGCTAAAAAACTGATGCGGGTGTGTGTGTGTGTTTTTTTTTTTTTTTTTTATTTGGTAGTGAAAGGAAAAGGATAACCATTATCCTCGATCTTCTGCACATACACCCGATCAACCTTGTCTATCCCAAATATTAGCCTCGTGAGTGAGACCCTTAACCTTCAGATCCGGATTCTTCTTATGTATATCTAGCATCATGTGCAGTACCTCACACCCATAGCGGTCGAATACACATCGTTGAAGAAATTAAAGAACCCATTTGTCCTCACAATCTTGTTCACTAGCATACGAGTGTAGTCTGGATGAGTAAACCATCACTCCTCAACATTTGTAGCTCAGCCCTCAATACTCTGTTTAATTCACTTTCCTCATGACGCAGGCTTCGTTCCTTTTCCAATTGCAGCTCACTACTTTCAGGATTGTCTTAAAACTTTTATATTTGTCCAACCAACGGACTCTCCCTCCCAGCAAACTTCACAAGCCGGTTGTTGAAGGATGCCGGAGTCTCCCTGATATGCAATATGCCATTTCTTCATGACACCTGCAGTTTGACACAAAAAATCAAGACATGTATATTAAGGAACTCAACACTGATAGCCGAAGAGGTCAAGGGAGATGTTCCTACAATAACCAGTCGACCGCCCCTTTCATCATCTCTCGCTTAGGACTTGGAGTCTTCTACGACTTGGATAACTTTGTATTTTCTTTGCACACTCATTTAAGTTTCCGTTCACCGATTTGAGATCCCATCCTAGCCATGTGAGCAAGTTTGTGCTGACGCTCCTTCCGGTCTTCCAGGTTAGCAACGCCTTCACCAACTTTTTCCTACATCTTAGGGTCACTACGATAAAAAAAAATTCGAACGTCAATGCTCATGATTGGCATCTCGGTCATAATTTCCTTTGCCGTCATCCAAAATAACGGGATTATCAATGGGAGCTCAAAAAATCATCTTTATCTGCAAAACAATAAACAAAAAGCAACTACGTACGAAGTATGCCAATACAGTCATCACACATAATTATACCTAAAACACAAAAAAGTTCCACAAAATATCAAAAGGATTAGAAATCAACCTGGCTTTCTCATACGCTGACCTAGTTCCATAGGATTTGCGTCCAGGGCCTTCACAATTTCACTACGTTAGTTAGCTTGGCTCCTCGATGGGGAGGCTATCCATTATTCCATCCAGGTACAAGAACAACAAATGAAAATTTAACAAACGTGTACCTATTCCTCCATACCCCATAATTACTAGGTGTAAAGTCAGAGAGATTTGCATTGAACATTTAGTTGGCAGTGTTTGTGAATATATTTGGAAACGAAAAACTTTCTATGTTGGAACACTCAACGGGAGCATACTAACGCCAATGATTTTCATGAAAAAGAAGACAGAATATTATGGTATTTGTGAGCTATGGAAATTGTTATATTCTGTTATATATCAGGCGTATGAAGCATAGTTGATTTATGGAAAATCCCTAAATATATGGAGTTGATATTTGCGAATATATGGGATATATTGAGATAAGGAAGATCCCTTTATTTATTGGATTTGGATATGCTTCAAGAAGCAGATTTGGAATAGGAATATTGTGGAGATAATCAATGAGTATTCCGATCTGATTCACGGATATAAAATGGGACAAACACGGCTGCATACTCATGGTTTTAACAGGGCAAAAATCTGCATATAGATTTTTGAGACTTTCGAGAATTGCTAAGAGTCTGATTCATATGTTCCAACATACTTGACATGCTGCCCAAAGTTCAGAATCATAAACCTTAATTCCTCTGGAGGAGGAGATCCAGCATCGACGAGTTTCGAGGTCAGAAGGAGTTTGATCATGGTGGATCGGTAGCTAGGGGAGCTAGCAGAATTCACACGTTATAGTTAGTAAAGATAAGTATTTTATAAACTGCACTCTGTGCTGTATCTTTCTAATTAGTGGATTCATTCTAAACTGGGCCAGGCCCCGTAGATGTAGGTGAATTTCACCGAACTGCGTAACCAAGTCGTGTGTCATTTATGCTTTAAATTACTACGCACTTGGTTAAATAGGTCATGTTGGAATATACTAATAAGGATTAGAAAAAGTTGGTAAAACCAAATTTCAATTGGTATCAGAGTTTGGTCACTTATTATTCCCTTGGTTGTGTCAAGGAAAGTGAGATCCGGTTTTACCTTGGTGACTAAAGAAGGAGCTTCAGTTTCCTGGCCACCTCTGCTAGAAGGCAACAACTACAACTATTGGAAGGCACGCATGAGAGTTTTCATCAACTCACTGGATGAACTTGCATGGTTCTATGTTGAGAATGAGTGGATTCACCCTACAGAAGATGCAGATACAAGTTCTAAGGCAATAGAAGGAGAGTTAAGTCAAAGGAAGCAGAAACTCAAAGACAAAGCTAGGTGGACTCCAGATGACCTCAAGGCATCTCTGGCGAATTCAAAGGCACTAAATGCAATCTTCACTGCACTTGATGAAAATCAGTTCAAACTTATCTCTACATGCCATCAAGCCAAGAAAGCATGTGATATCCTACAAACTGTTCATGAAGGGACTAGTCGAGTTCGTGAATCTAAACTACAGATGTTGGCGACTAAGTTCGAGGAACTCAAGATGGAGGAGGATGATACTATTGCTATATATTTAACAGAAAACTCAGGGACATCTCCAACATGTCATATCAACTTGGAAAGGTGTACAAAGAGATGAAGTTGGTGAAAAAAGTCTTGAGATCACTTCCCAAGAGATTTGCAATGAAATTTGCGGCAATAGAAAAAGCGAGAGACGTAGCCACCATGAGCCTAGATGAACTAATGCGATCGTTACAGACATATGAGATGACGTTCCAATAAGCTACTAAAAGAGTCCCTAAGGAATTGGGTTTCAAAACATCTTCATCAAAGGACAATCACGAGTCTGACAGTGATGATGAATTTGAAAAACTTGCACTTATCACGAAGAATTTCTCAAGGATGCTGAAGAAGGTATTCAATAAGAAATATCAGGAGAGGTTTGGTGGAAATAGAACAAAGCCACGGGATTCTGGAAATAATCGTGGAACGAGGTTTGAGCAGGAAAATCAGCAGTTCTTCAGAAATCAAAGTAGTGAACCAAAACAGTCTGGACGAATTCAATGCAGAGAATGCGAAGGATACGAACATATTCAGGCTGAATGTGCAAATACCCGGAAGAAACAGGGAAAATCATATGTCACCTCATGGAGTGAAGATGAAGAAGATGACAAAGACGAAGAGGAACTTACCAGTAACTACGTAGCATTTGGAGCAAAAATTCACGACACAGCTAAGGATAGATGTTCCAACATACTGAACAAAGCCAAAACCGAGGTATGTTCCAACATAGATCTATATGAAGCGCTCAGTGATAAAGACGATGGACTTCATGTAAGTGATGAAGAAATCTACAGCACTTATGAAAAGATGTACGCTATGTGGGTTCAAGTAGTTGACACAAACAAAGAACTGAAAGAAGAAAGAAATGCTTTGATGGAAACAGAAAGAGATTTGTGAGTAAAAGTTGCTGAACTTGAAAAGAAGAATGAAGAAATAAATGGGAAACTGATTCTAGAAATCAAGAGAGCTGAGACTTCTGAAGCAAAAATCTCTAAACTAAATACTGGAAAAGCAAAGCTTGATGATATTCTAGACATGGGAAGGAACTTTGGTGATGACACAGTATTGGGTACAACAACACACACAAGACTGAAGTACACAAGAATCCAATAACCTTCAAGACCAAGATTCGAGAAGTGAGACGGAAGTTTGGCATGTCTTATCAAAGAAAACCTCTCATCTGTAGCTACTGCACATACCAAGGTCATTCAGAGGAACAATGCAGGAAACTGATCAGAGACCAAATGTCAGGACGACAAATCTTGGTATGTTCCAACTTAGCCGAAGTCCAGAAAATGAAATCGGTCAGAAAGATATGGGTTGTCAAACGATTTGGCACATGCCTGGTGGCACACACTTTGCTCATATCTTATTCTAGAGATTCATGGTACTTTGATAGTGGTTGTTCTCGCCACATGACTGGCACTCCAGAATTTCTCATGAATATCACTCAATACGATGGCGGATATGTGACCTTTGGTGATGGAAAGAAGAGCAGAGTGATTGGAAAAGGTGAATTGAGGATTCAAGGTTTTCCAGTGTTCACTAGTGTACTGTTTGTTGAAGATCTGATGGAAAATTTGTTGAACATAAGTCAGTTATGTGATGACAATATGACAGTGGAATTTCAGAAGGATAAATGCGTTGTGAAACACGAAGACACCAAGGTTCTTTCAGGCATAAGACCATCTGATAATTGCTATCTGCTGGAGCAAGAAGTTCGGTGTATGATCTCGAAGCAAGACGAAGGAGTTCTGTGGTACAGCAAGCTCGGTCACATCAATTATAAAACATTGGTGAAAATTGCAAATGTGAAAGTTATACGAGGTATGCCTACCTTAACCAGCAAGGATGGAATTGTATGTGGACCATGTCAACAAGGTAAAAAAATTTGATCTCCTCACTCTTCAGTTCAGTATATTACCACCTCTAGAAATTTGGAATTATTGCATATGGATTTGATGGGTCAAGTCAATACGCCTAATATAGGTGGAAAGAAATATATATTTGTATGTTTTGATAATTTCTCCAGATTTACGTGGGTAGCTTTTTTGAAAGATAAATCTGACACGTTAGAAGTATTCAGAAGTCTAGTAGTAAAGTTACAAACTGAAAAGGGAAGTCCATTTGGGAAGATTGTTCGAATTTGTAGTGACCATGCTAGAGAGTTTTAGAATTCTCAATTCAGTAATTTTTGTGACGAACTCGGAATTCAACATGAATTTTTGGCACCTATCACCCCTCAGCAGAATGGTATTGTAGAAAGAAAGAACAGAACCTTGCAGGAGATGGCTCGAGTTATGTTAGCTGAGAAAGAAATTCACAAGAAATGGTGGGCAAAAGCGATCAATACAGCGTGTTATACAATTAATCGAGTGTATCTGCGACCATTCACCAGCAAAACATCCTACGAGATTTGGAAGGGTAGGAAGCCAAATGTTTCATATTTCCATGTGTTTGGAAGCAAGTGCTACATTCTCAGAGACAGAGAGCAGTTGGCAAAATTTGACAATCGGAGTGACACAGGAATTTTTCTCGGGTATTCTATCAATATTCGTGCCTATAGAGTGTTTAATCTTCGAACCAACACTCTCATGGAATCCATAAATGTTATTGTGGATGATTCAGAGAAGGAACAACAACCAGATGGTGTAGAAGAAGAACCCAACAACACTCATGTTCCAACACAGCCGCGTAAATCTGACAAGGCAAATCCATCAGTCGAAGCTGAACTTCACCAACGTGTTGGAACAACTGAGCAGAGTAGTCCTAACCCTGCCGAAGCTAACCCAATTGGAACATTGTCCCCCGCTACTGAACCCCATGTTCTAACACAGGACCAACCTGAATCCACCATGAGAAGTACTCGATCGGTTCCTCGAGTGGATTATCGTAGGCTAGCTGGATTGCACTATTTTGTGTCTCTCATTGAACCTAAGAACTACAACAAAGCCTTGCTGGATGAGTATTGGATTTCTGCTATGCAAGACGAACTAAGCCAATTTGCACCTAAGAACTACAAAGAAGCCTTGCTGGATGAGTATTGGATTGCTGCTATGCAAGAAGAACTAAGTCAATTTGCTCAAAATTAAGTCTGGTATCTTACTCCTCGCCCCAAGGCACTAATGCCATTGGCACGAAGTGGATTTTTAAGAATAAGTCTGATGATGATGGTCTAGTTACTCGAAATAAGGCTAGACTAGTAGCTCAAGGATATACACAAGTGGAAGGGGTCGACTTTGATGAAACATTTGCACCAGTTGCCAGGTTAGAGTCAATTAAAATATTACTTGCTATTGCTTTCTCTATGAACTTTATGCTATATCAAATGGATGCCAAGAGTGCGTTTCTAAATGGAGTGGTGAATGAAGAAGTCTATGTTGAACAACCTAAAGGCTTTGAGGATCCTCATTATCCCCACCATGTTTATCACCTCAAGAAGGCTCTATACGGTCTAAAGGAAGCACCCAGGGCGTGGTATGAACGACTTACTAACTTTCTTCTTCAAAAAGGCTATCGTCGAGGGAAAGTAGATCGCACTTTATTCGTGCTTGAAAAGTATTCAAAATTTTTGATTGCTCAAATTTATGTTAATGATATAGTTTTTGGCTCCACTTCGCCTTCTATGGTGCAGGACTTTGTCACTATCATGCAATACAAATTTGAAAGGAGCATGGGTGGAGAACTCACTTACTTTCTGGGATTGCAAGTCAAGCAAGGAAGGAATGGTCTGTTCATAAATCAGAGTAAGTATGCTCTAAATTTAGTGAAGAGGTTTGGACTGAGCAATGCTCGAGCAGTTCGAACTCCTATGGGCGTTTCTGACAAACTGGTAAAGGATGAAAAAGGAGTTTCGGTTGATCAGAAATTATATAGAGGCATGATTGGAAGTTTATTGTATTTAACAGCTAGTAGACCATATATATGTTTCACTGTTGGAATTTGTGCAAGATTTCAGGTTGATCCAAAGGAATCGCATCTCACTGTAGTTAAACGAGTTATTCGATATGTAAGTGGGACTTCTGAGTATGGTGTCTAGTATTCTAAGAGTTAATATTCTGAATTGATTGGGTACAGTGATTCTGATTGGGCCGGGAATGCTGATGATCGAAAAAGTACCACAGGTGGATGTTTCTTTATTGGTACGAATTTGGTGTCGTGGTATAGTAAGAAACAAAATTCGATCTCCTTGTCTACTGCAGAAGTTGAGTATCTTGCAGCTGTAAGCTGTTGTGCACAATTGTTATAGATGAAACAAATGTTGAAAGACTATGGAATTCATCAAGGCCCCTTGAAGATTTTGTGTGACAACACAAGTGCAATTGACATCTCGAAAAATCCATTCCAGCACTCGAGAACTAAACATATTGATATAAGGTATCACTTCATTAGAGATCTGGTTGAAAGGAAGGAAGTGGAGGTAGTCTATGTTCCAACACAAGAACAATTCGCTGATATCTTTACAAAGCCGTTGGATTCCGCTACCTTTGAAAGCCTTCGACAACACTTAGGTGTTTGTCAAATTTGAGGTAATTCTTACCTAAATTTTTATAGTAAATATTCTGGTTATTTTGTTTAGAAAATCAAAAAGAACAAAAAATAGAAAGAAGAAATATGTACAAAAATAGATTGATTGGTATGTTGGAAGTTATTTCTGATGGGACATCTCGAGTTGACAAGAAGAAAAAGGGTCATCATTATAAGCCTTGGAAATCAAAAAAGGAGTTTTGCGGGAAAAGAGGAGCTGAGTTGAAGAGTTGGTTTGGGTTTCTAGTTGTCCAAAATCCTTCCATATTTTCTCTTTCCGACTGGTTTTGAAATTATCTCAAATCGTCTTCAAAGTCCTTACTCTCTGAATCCCTGCAAAAAAAAAATGGCTCCCAGCCCTATCGTCCCCACACAAGAATTAGACCTTCAAGGATCGTCTCTACCATTACATGTTATGGAGGAAGAACAATGTTCGATCAATATTTGGAATCGGTATCGGTTGAAGGGAATGGACAATGTGCAGACCAAGCTGATTTTGAGCCGATACTGGAAGAAAATCAAGATCAATGTGGAGGAAACTCGGATCAAGTTGGGGTCGAAGAACTTTCTGATGGAAATCTTGGTCAAGTTGAAGAGCTTGGTGTAGAGGAAGAGGCATCCGATGAGGGTAAAAAGGATAGGGGCCCTGGAATTGAAAAACTCACTGGTGCCAAGAGGAAGGACTGATATGGAAAGGTAACTGGTCCTGATCCCCCTCCTCTAAAACTGATGGGCATGGAATTTAAGAATGTAGATGAAATTTTTGAATGGCTAGAGGCAAATAGAGTAGCTGTAGATTTAACAAAAATCAGGAGCATAGACGGTGAATACCTGACTGTTCAGGTCAAGGAGCTTGTGACGGGTAATATAGGTGATATAAGGAGGATTGAGAATTGGGATGTGCAATTTCTGTTGGGAAAATATGCCGAGTACAGAGAAAAGGATAAATTTCATGTGTATTGGTGTATTCCCTTTCCAAGATATGTAGTTTTAAAAGAGATTTGTGTGGGAAAAGCTGCTGGAAGGGAAGTTGTGAGGTGTGGAGACAGACTATAGGTTGGTTTCTATGATTCAAATGCTGCTAAAAGGATGGAAGAACTAAGGAAGCCGGTGATAATTGAACTGTCAGACAGTGATGGGGAGGAAAGTGTTCCAACACAGCAGTGTGGACATGAAAATTTTATGGATGTGGATTCTGATGCTGATCTGGGAGGTGAAGACCAGAATGATATATATGATAATGAGTGTGATGAGAAACCTGAAGAAGATATGACTAACCCGAAGGACTTGGATCAAGATGAGCTGTCTGAAAGAGAATCTGAGAAGGAGAATAAGCTGGAGGTTCAGAGAGTGTTCCAACACAGGACATTCCTGATTTGGCATACTCGAGTGATGAAATGCTCGATGAATTTTACCAGACAGCTAAAGGCAAGAGGAAGGCTGTTGATGCTAAGGTTTCATCTCAAGCAAAAAGGAACAAGAAAAGGCAGTAATGCAAGGAGAAGAAATGCTTCCTCCCCTCTCCGTAAGTAAGGCTTTGTCATTTTCTTATTTTGATTCAAAAGGAGAGGAAATGGGAGAGGTCTTTTCTGAACGGAAAGTTATTCCTGAGAGATCAGTGGATTTAGTAGCATACAAGGAGAGTGGATTCTCAGAATTTCTGAGAGTAATTGGAATGACAAAAGCAGCCACGGTACAACTGCAGTACAATAGGCAGGTTGTGATTGAGGTATAATCTAACCGCATGACTGGAAATCTGGAGATTGATTCCCCTTGGTATGGAAGGGTGTACGTGAGGGGAAAGATAATTGATTTGTCTGCTACCAGGATTAACAGAATTTTTGGTCTTAAAACACCAGATATAGATGGAGTTTTTCCTGAAGATTTGGAAGTTTATGATGATCAAATCCTAGCTACTATCTCAGGAGGATATAAGGTTGAGTGGCCAGCAACGGGGTATTCACAAGCATCTTGCTTGTCCTCGAGATGTTTTGGTTTATATCAGATTGTTGTTCATTGTTGGATGTCTTCAACAAATACCACTGCATTGACGAGGGAAATGGCCAAATTGCTATACTGTGTTGGAACACAGAAGCCTGACAACCTTGGGCTATTCATTCAGCAAAATCTGGTCAGACAAGCTACTGCCTTCAAGATCAATGATGCAATTATCTATCCTGCACTGCTATCATCATTAGCCAAGAGTGCCAAAGTGAAAGGAAAAGCAGAGGATGTGGTGATTGACACTGAATTCTTGAGACCAAATAAGAAGACTTTTGGGCTGAGGCACATTCATGATTTGCCTTGGAAACCAGAAAGCTCTACATTAGCAGCAGCAGAAAAGAATGCCAAGATAGTATCTCTAAATGCAAGATTGGGAGTCATTGATATTCAAATGGCAGCGCTGGAGGTAGAGAGGGTCAATCTAACAAAAGAGAAAGCAAAATTGGAGGCTTGAACTCAGGGGGAGTTTACTGATGCTTGGTTATTGCTTTGGGCATATGATTTTTGTTGTCTTTGGCATCTGTGTGATCCCAGGGGGAGATATTTTGGATATTAATTTTGGCTCTGTAATCTGAATTATTTTATATGTTCTTGGATTTCTGGATTATTTGGTATTCATGCCTTGTGGGCATTATGGAATTCTGGAATTATTTAGTGTTTATATTGTTGTGTGATTCCAACATAGGGGAAGTTTTGGAAGACTTATGTGTGTGACAAGTTTTTTCGTTGCGAGATTCATAATCAAAATAGTATAGGTTCACAAAATGCCAAAGGGGGAGATTGTAAAGTCAGTGAGATTTGCATTGAATATTTAGTTGGCAGTGTTTGTGAACATATTTGGAAACGAAAAACTTTCTATGTTGGAACACTTGACAGGAGTATATTTACTCCAATGATTTTCATGAAAAAAAAGACAGAATATTATGGTATTTGTGAGGTATGGAAATTGTTATATTCTGTTATATATCAGGCGTACGAAGCATAGTTGATTTATGGAAAATCCCAAAATATATGGAGTTGATATTTGCGAATATATGGGATATATTGAGATAAGGAAGATCCCTTTATTTATGGGATTTGGATATGCTTCAAGAATCATATTTGGAATAGGAATATTGTGGAGATAATCAAGGAGTATTCCGATCTCATTCACGGATATAAAATGGAACAAACACGGCTGCATACTCACGGTTTTAACAGAGCAAAAATCTGCAGACAGATTTTTTAGACTTTCGAGAATTACTAAGAGTCTGATTCATATGTTCCAACATACTTGACCTGCTGCACAAAGTTCAGAATCATAAACCTTAATTCATCGGGAGGAGGAGATCCAGCATCGACGAGTTTCGAGGTCAGAGGGAGTCTGATCAAGATGGATCGGTAGCTAGGGGAGCTAGCAGAATTCACACGTTATAGTTAGTAAAGATAAGTATTTTGTAAACTGCACTCTGTACTGTATCTTTCTAATTAGTGGATTCATTCTAAACTGGGCCAGGCCCCGCAGATGTAGGTGGATTTCACCGAACTACTTAACCAAGTCGTGTGTCATTTATGCTTTAAATTATTACGCACTTGATTAAATAGGTCATGTTGGAACATACTAATAAGGATTAGAAAAAGTTGGTAAAACTAAATTTCACTGGGAAATCCCTTAACTAACTCAACCCAGGGATACCATCATACCAGGATATAACATGAATAAAGTCTCGTTGTTCTTGAGTTTATGAAAATGATAAAAACATTAAAACAAACGTACTTTGAACAAGTCCTCAACTTGCTCATACACTGCGTTAAAACCATATACTATAGCCATACCCTTGGGGTTAAGCCGTGCTAAAGAAATTTCATAGCTCTCCAATACACTAACAATATATGCAGAAATTAGTAGGGGTGGGCGTCGGATCGGTTTATTCGGGTTTCGGTTTATTTGGTTCGGTTTATTCGGTTTTTTTCCTTAAAAGTTGAAAATCGAAACCGACCCAAACCATTTAAATTATCCTAGTTATCCTAACCAAATTTAAAATTCGGATTCGGTTTAAAACCGAATAAAACCAAATAAACCGAATTATTTTCAATTTTTATCAAATTGAATTCAATTAAATTAGTTTTGGACCATACTAAAAAACCCATAAATACACTAAAATTTTAACTTCAAATAAGTAATTTCAGCCCAAATATTAAGGCCAAATCACTTGCCATTAAAGGCCCAATTGGCATGTGCAAGCTTTGCTTGCTTTGCCTTGAAGAGAAGGGTGGAGTTGTTCTCTATTTATAGAAGGAATTGAAGCCAATGCTTCAACCACTTCCGATGTGGGATTCCAAAAATGTAGTAAGGCTGAAGCCAATGCCTTTTCCTTCCATGCGTGACAGATGCGTCCAGCTTTGCTTTTCAATTGGCATTTTTTCCAATTTTCCAAACTTTTCATGAGGCTTTAATTTCATTCCATTTCCACCTTTTCTTCCATTATTTTTTTAATTGAATTTATTATGAGTTTGTCTCTTGAAATACGGTCTTTCCATAAGTCATAGAAATATTATGGTTTAAAATATAAATTAGAAGAAATGAAGATAAAATTTATGGGTTGAATGAATCGGGTTATAAACTTTATAACTACTACACGTTGCATAATAAAATTTTAATATTGCAACTAAGACATTTTACTTTGTATTATTATAATTAAACTCTATCTTTTCATAAACCTACGGAATAATGGAAACACGGTATTTTCCAAGATTTTTCCATTTATTATTACATTATTTAATTTGAGGAGTATTTTGTGACTGAGGATTATTTAATACCGTTGTCCGTTTGATCCCAAATCCTTTTTATTATTATTACCCTATTAATTCGACTTATGTTTTTACCTTTTTCATACATGATGAATGTGTTTATAATATATTTTGGCAAAGTCTTGGGAAAGACGGTCTTTCTATATGTTTATGGAAAGACGGGATTTAATTAGAATAATAAAAGGTAACAGGTTTTAGTTGCAATATTAAAATTTTAGTATGCAACATATAGTAGTTATAAATTTATAACCCGGTTCATGCAACCCAGAAATTTTATCTTCATTTTTTCTAATTTATAGTTTAAACATTGGTCTTTCCATAACTTATGGAAAGACCGTTTTCCAAGAGACATACTCATATATTTTTATGATTTCTTTCTCTTCTACTTATATAAGTAATTTAAATACATTTAGAGGGTGATACAAAAATTCCACTATTAAATCAACACAACGTCTTAGACTGACAAATCATTATACAATATTATTTTATAATTGATATAACTAATAAGCTGATTTGATATTTGTTTTTATCTATTGCAACAAATTTCTTATAACTTTTAAAATGTATGGTAATGTATAAATAATTATAATTTGACCCTAATAGTTATTGAAACGAGATTTTTCATGATTAGTCTAACATTTAGATGGTCTAATAGGAGACATTCTCATAAATTAACTATGATATTTATATATTACTGTCTTCATCTCTTCACCAAGTAATCTCACCGTCTTCATCTCTTCACCAAGTAATCTCTTCTAAGTCCATTGTAGTTTGTTAATTTTTTAGAGCAGAGGAAAATGTCCATTGTTTGAGGAATGCTTTAGTGTAGTGAAAGTTTACAGTTGAAGAATCAATTATTCGTGCACCTTATCACTGTGATTACTAAGAGCACTGTAGTTTAGATATGGATATTTATTGATTATAGTTAATGCTTTCCATTTACGTTCATGCCAATAAGAATTTATAAGAATATATATACTTGTTTTTAAAATTTATAAGAAATTTAAACAAACTAATTTATTAAACTTGTTTATAATGAATATGGATTATAAAATACTTGAATATCAGTCTTTTGTCTATTTGATCCATTTAATGTTAAGATGTTTGGGGTAATTTTTTAAAATTTATAGATTAGTCCTCCCACTTATATTTACTTATAAATTTAGTTTTGTATTTTTAAATTTTATTTATTATTATATATATTTTATTTATTTACAATTCGGTATTCGGGTCGGTTTTCGGTTTGAGTTTCAATATCCAAAACCAAACCAAAAACCATATTCAAAATTCGGTTTATTCAATTCGGTTATCCAAAAACCGTATTTTAAATTCGGTTCGGGTTATTCGGATTCGGATAATTTAGTTTTTGGTTCGGTTTTCGGTTTTCGGTTTTTTTGCTCACCCCTAGAAATTAGTATAGTCAACCCATACAGTTATTGATGTTGATACACATAAATATACCCAGCCGGAGAGTTCCGTATACCCTCATCTGCATGAGGAACCCTAATTTCACAACTACCTAGAAATGGGTATTGTCCCCTTAAACTATCTAAAATACTTTTATTCAAAACACTCTGATTATCGTCAATCATCCTAGCTTCATAACTTCCCTTTGTGTCAGACACCCCCCTATTAACAACTTCAATTGAGGCACTATCACCGCCAAGGTGTGGAGCTTCTTAAATATGGCCCTCAGAGTTACACTCTTTGAAACTAGGAATTTGCTTACACTCCATCTCTGAGAAACAAAGAAAATCTACAATCCAAAATAACATTAACGATAAGTTGCAAGTCCCCTAACTTACCGCAAGTAACTTCTTAGAAGTCTTTGTACCTTCTCGATGCAATAAAAGAAGCGCGTGTCAGTAGGATATCAAAATTGCCACAATTTGATATGGGGAAACACACTTCAAAATGATCACAAGTTTCAAAATTCAATTTATATTGAATAAATCCATCTATTTAGGCCCATTAATAACCAACCCCCAAAATAATAGGAATATTAAATGACACTCAAGCAAAAAATATCAACACTTCAAATATTAGGATAATCAGCCACTCGACGGCTATAAATCTAATTTCAATAGAATTTCACATATATACCCACAAAGGCATTCAACGGCGCCTAATTTACACTTCTGGACTAGTGCACACTAATGTTACTTTCTTCCCCACACGTTATCACAAAAAATGCACCACGCACATCAGTCTAACATTCCTTAATTTTTAGACTCACTTCTCATAAATTCATATATCTGACCTACCCAGTCTGTCCATCTGTTAAAACCAAAAGGAAAGGTAGTCCACACGACCCAACCAGTCTAACGAAACTAACAAAGTATAATGATGTATCAAGGTTAAAAAAATGAAGCTATCACTTCATTAATAGACACAAGCAAGTCAGATCGCTTAGCAAAGTCTTGAGAAAATGACACAGACATAGTGGAAAGTACTATCAGTCAAGGAGACCATGACGCCCCATACCCGGTCATGTTGTAATCAGGAATAAAACATGATCGAAAGATAAGGGTATAACAGTAAGACCATGATCACACGACGGAGAGACAAGCACACGATGGTCAGACCAAGATTAAGTCATGAAAGAACTATAAATAAACTTTTGAAGTTCCCAGAGAAGGTAAGTATAAAACTACCTAGTGAACATACACATTGTAATAACATCTTCCTCCCCGAGACCAAAACGGGGATATTCGTAGGTATGTGGAGAAGCACAGACTTGCCGTGAGTTGATCCTGGGTCAACAACATCAATAGGGAAAACACATCTCCTCATTTTCTAGTGCCTTCACCGTTGCTGGGATCGATCGCCACCTTAAACCTACAAGTATTGGGGACTATCGTCATCACCGAGACCTGCATTTACGACATAGATCCATCAACATCGCCTCACTCACACTACTGACCATGTATTTCATTGATTCTACGCCTTTGGATTTCACCAAAATCCATATTTCATCTCCCTCGCAATGTTGATTCTCCACCGTGAACTTCAGGGGTAAAAAATTGTCGCGCTAAAGAGGTTGATGTCGCGCTAAAGAGGTTGATGTCGCGCTAAAGAGGTCATTGTTCCAAAACAATCTCGTCACACAAAGGAGGTCGGCCTCGTAGAGTTCATAGCTCACAGTCTCACTCAATCTTAGATGAGACGAAGAATCTGAGTACAATTTTTTAAAGATGAGAGTCAATATGGGGTATTTTTTGCAATTTTATTTGGTCTCTTGTCTCACTATAAGTTATGGTGAGACGGTCTCATATGAGTTTTTTTCATATTAATTGAAAATAATAAAATACACATCAAATTAAAATTGTAAATTGTAAAATAATATATTGAAAATAAACATCAAATTTAAATAATTAAGCATCAAATAAATACACATAAATATCAAATTTAAATGGACAAACATAAAAGAAAAACTCAAATACACATCAAATAAAAATAGTTAAACATAAAATGTAAAAGATAAATACAAATTAAAATAGATAAACATGAAATAAAAAAACTAAAATGCACATCATATTAACATTGTAAAACATAAAAAATGTGACTCTGATATCTGAAAAATAAACATCCATTAAAATTTTAAAAATCAATACTAAAACATTATGGAATACATTAAATATAAATCTTATGTTCAAAAATAAAAACATATCAATATTAGTTATTTTTAAAAAAACACTAAAAACTTAACACATCAATCACTAAAAAATGAGTCGACTAGCTACACAATTTATTTAAACATGAGAGAAGAGTAGTAAGATTAAATACATTCTGAAGTGTAGTGAAATTCCTTACACTTCTTATATTATTTGCTACACGTTAACATGTAATAATACTTCATTACATTTTGATGTGTACACTACAAGAAACAGGACCTATTACTTCGCTCCTTTTACCTCAGTTTTTTGGTTAACACCAAATAACCGAGGTAAAAATTTCTTTTCGAAGGAAAATATATTATTTACCTCGGTTATAAAAAACCAAGGTAAATAATTGGTTTTTTACCTTGGTTATTATTTGAACTGAAGTAAAAGTGTAAAAAAATGAAGTAAATAATGTTACCGAATATGGTGCAACACCGCATATGTTCTTTGAAAAGCTTGCCTGATTTCGCTTGATACGTCATTTTTGCCGATACGTACTGTGAACAACTAGTGAAGTCTCATATATGTAAAAGATAAGTTAAAGTAAAAAATGTGACGGTGATACAAAAAAATGGAGGTCGTGCACTTTTCCCCGTTGTCTTTTGCATCTTTCTCCTCTTAATATCCCATCAACACGATTAATTTGGGGGAATGTAAAATTAAAGACATTTAGGCACAACAGTTTCTATCAATCATTGTGCTACAAACACTCAAGAAATGCTCCCCTAGTTCGTACACGACCAGTACCCCCTTTGTTCAATGTTCAAATAAAATAGTTAAATAACTAGAAAAATAGTAGAATTGAAAATATCCTTACAAATATTACATAGATTTGAATAAGATTTGTCTTAGTTCGAACATAGCAAAAATTACAATACACTCAATCAGCTCAGGTAATTATGATCTTGAAGACGATTGGCCCCCCAGCTTGTATCATCTCGAAGAACAAGGTGTCCCCGATGCATAGGTTGTTTTCCCTAAGGAACTCGCCAACACCCTTTGGGGAAAGGGCTTTGACCTTCCCACCCCCCGAGTAGGTCATATGCCACCCTGTCATGTAAGACCTCAGCACTATGGGGGTCTTCTCAGTAGGCAGTAGTGGTACAATCTCCCACGGGATGTACTAAGTAACAGTAAAAAATATTGATTAGAAATATATATATATATATATATATATAAACACACACACACATATGCACTTGCCAACAAATAAAATTTATGTAAAAAGCTTTACCAAAGTTGGTAATTTCCCAAAGTTCGGCTGCTTCAAAGTGCAGTCGAAACGTAGGCTATCAATGGCCATTAGATGATGTTCAATGTCGAAGAAAAAAGGCTCGAGGTAGCTCCATTGTGCGGTGAACTGTACGAAAACCAAAAAATAATTGGTTGTTACGAAGTGTGAAGTTGTGTTAGTAAATATATATGTAAATAGGTAAAATACCTGAAAAAAGGTCCGATTAGACGACCCTTCGCCAACCATTAGTCATGCATCAACAGTGAAAATGTTAAGTGTGAAACTACCCTGTGGAATGCAAGGTGCGACGTTGCCAAATTTGTTGCAAGTGCATGTTGGTCCAAAGCAGTGGGTTGGTCGACATGTACATGCGACCTTGGTTTTGTGTTGGTCAAACCGAACAATTGACCAACACAAAATCGAGGTTGCATATGCAAATCCAAAGTAACTTAGAAGCCATAATGCGATGTCGGTAACATTTTGGGCATACAAAAGGTTAGACAGAGATACATGTGATGTCAGAAACTGAAGAATAAGCTACTGGAAATAAAAATATGCGACATTGCACTATTATAACATAAGCTGGTATGTGTTAGACAGAATACCGACTTCACAGATATCAGAGGAATCTATGGGAAGAAACACATCAAATCAGAAAAAATGAGGCTTCATCAACATCAAGTTAAACAGAAACCCTTTGGTGACATACGAAAACTTTGTACCAACGTTCAAAGTCAGGGAAAGTTCACATTCTCATAAATTAGAAACAAAAGCTGGATAACTAAAAAGACAAAACACATTCACCGACCACAGATCTAACATTGTAAAGTAAGAATTACAAATCTTAGGTGTTAGGAAATTAGAAAAATCATACATTTTTTCCAAGATCAAAGAGAAGGGAGGAAGTTGGAAACCATTGGAATTTGTGGAAAAGTTGTAAAGAGAAGCTTGAATTCTCTGTTAGGGTTGCCATATTTATACCAGTTTTGAAACGACGTCATTTTGGCCAGATTGTGAAGTCTGCTTCATATTGTGCAACGCCGCACGTATGTCCGTTTATACAGAAATGCGAAGATCTATGACCGGCGTTGCATGTTTATATGGGCCTAACAATTTCAGCCCACCACCCAGCCGGTCAACAATTATAATTTATTAAAAAAATTGGAAGCAACAAATATTTGCTAGTTGCAGAATAATTGAAAGAAATTATTCAGTACACACAAGTCTTTTGCAGTTTCCTGAATGATCATTAAATTAAAACTCAGTTCATATGTTAGGTTAAATATTAAACATTTGATAACATTAAAGTAACAATAAACCACCAGATTTAAAATTTATAGATTTCAGATATAAAAATATATATTCTTCCAAATATGAATCAGTTAGTTTTAAATACATGGTTATATGAAGTCTAAGCTAAACATCTAATGTTCGCGGGTAAGAATAACAACATGGAAAACTATGGGCCCAACACCATTTAGGAGCTCGAACTACAGGGTGTCCCCAACCTCGAGTTCCTCTATGGGGAGAAACTGGCCAAACCCCTTCGGGGTCAGGGGCTTGAGCCTTTTGCTCCCCGAGTAGTGCATGTGATACTCCATCCCTTTGCAACTGATCACATCATCCAACTTTTACGGCTGTAGGAGATCAACAATCTGGCTAGGGACATACTAACTTATAAACAAAAAAACCTTTGTTAGTACATATGAAAGTAATCTATAGAAAAGGTTAATTGAAAATTCAAATTTTTTGAAACTGGAGGACTTACCAGAATTTGAATTCATGCGAAGTTCGTCTGGGTCAGAGTATTTACAAAATGCGAATATCTACCTGAGAATATGCGACGCTGACTGTCATCGTCTGAATCAGTACGGGTCTATATTGGTCAATTAAATTATTAAAAATTCATTTAGAATCTTAGTATTGAAGTAGAAGGAATATTTAAAACAGATGAAAATTTTGCTCACCTCAATCGGTTCACGGATGGAACTAGCACTGTTAACCATTATTGATGTAATTCATACTGTCACGGATGTTAAATGTTACGATAGCTAAAAAATGGTTACTAAATACATATAATCTGTTTAGTTGACCAAGTTAAAGCAACGTCGCTCAACCTTTGGTATAACCGATAAGGGTGCAATGTCGCATTTACTTGGACAACTACAGAAAACATGACAGGCAACATTTCCTAAGGATTGTTTAAACACAAAGGATATCGACGTGCCAGCGAAGGCACATTCAAGCAGAGAACGATACTCATACCCTAGCAGAAACTTCACCCTTAAACCATATTGTAGCACCCCAATTCATATTCAAACACCCTAAAACCATATTCTAACACCCTAAAACCATATTCTAGCACCCCAATCCATAGAAACTTCAAAACTTAAAACAATTAACACATTCACACCCTAATCCATATACATAACAATTCAAAGGATAAATAAAAAAACAAAAGTGATGTAACCACATGTGGAAACTGTACCTTTCAGAAGAGGGGCAGGGGAGTGCAGAAATTCGAGGGAATGGTGAAAGTTTGAAGTGATGCATGAGAGGTGGGCTCCATTTATATATTCATCAAGAAGCGGTGTGGCTTCCGCCTAGGGCTGTGCGACGTCACATGCCAGTCGAAGTTATAGACATATGACTGACCTTAGTGCAACTTCGGCTAATATAAATGTAGCGATATGTGACCGACACAGGATCGACGTCGGCAACTATGAAATTGGGCCCCATCATTTCAACCCACTAGCATGTCAATTGGGCCTGCGTTTGACCAAGACAGACATTATTGACCTTCATAATGGGTAATCGTATATTAGATACTTCTAAATTAAATTTATAACTGTCTATGAACTATATTTACGCCTGGTTCAATCGGAATCAAAATGTAAAATTGGAGCTACCAAATAGTCTAAATTGCATTGTCATGAGTTTTTTTGGGGATGGAAAGGGTCCCATCCGCGAATCGGGGTAATCGTCCGTCAATTCTGTTAGTATTCCATTAATACCCTTATTATAAGCGTTATGAGAACAATTATTTCCACCACATGGAATCACATGAAAATTAATATTCTAGGTTTTTTATGAAATTAAAATGTAATAAAATTCCGTCCATCAAATTTTAAAAAGCACTATTACATTGTCTACAGTAGATTGTAGATGATTACTTATAAGTATATAAGGTTCATTTAGGAAGAGCTTGTGGAAGTCTCTGTAAGATCATACCAGTTTCTTTATCACTACCGGTGATCATAAGTTGACAGGGGGATGACAAGGGTCCCGTCCACGAACTGGGGTAACCGTCCACGAACTAGGATAATCGTCCATCATTTTTGTTAGTATTCCTTTTATACCCTTACTATAAGCATTATGAGAATGATTATTTCCACCACGTATAATCACATGAAACTTAATATTCTAGGTTTTTCATGAAATTAAAAGCTAATAAATTCTGTCCATCAATTTTTAAAAAATGCTAGTACATTGTCTAGGGTAAATTGTAGATGATTACTTATAAGTATACAGGGTTCATTCAGGAAGAACTTGTGGAAGTCTATGTGGGATCATCCTAGTTTCTTTATCACTAATGGTGATCATAAGTTTGACAGGGGGATGGCAAGGGTCTCATCTGCGAACCGAGGTAATCGTCCATCATTTTTGTTAGTATTCCTTTAAGACCCTTTCTATAAGCATTATGAGAACGATAATTTCCACCACATAGAATCACATGAAATTTAATATTCTAGGTTTTTTATGAAATTAAAAGCTAATAAAATTCTGTTTATCAAAATTTTAAAAGCGCTAGTACATTGTCTACAGTAAATTGTAGATGATTACTTATATAAGTATACAAGGGTCATTCTTGAAGATTTTGTGCAAGTCTATGTGGGAATAATACTTGTTTCTTTATTACCCTCGGTTAGTATAAGTTCGATTGTGGGTCACAAAGTTTCTTTTCAGACGATCATAATCTAGTTTGGGACTACCGTTGAACTTTTTAGATTTTCCACTTAGATCATTCCAAGAAAGTGGGAGGCATTGAAATGCAAAATTGGAGATAAATTTTTTTGATTCATATTTACAAGATAATGTTGTCCCTATTTGGCATCAACAAGTCATTGGGAGGGGTCGCAATCTTGACATGAGTATTTTACGACACTTTTGAAAAATTAGCATTTGGCCCCACATGTACAGCTTCGCAAAAGCTAGTCGCATGAAATGAACCAGGGACTGACAACCTAGTGACGTTGCTTAACCTGAAATTCCCAGTGGGAACTAAAATTTTGAGCCAAAATTTTGAACCAAATTTTCCCCCAAACCCATCTCATTACAATAATATCCAGCACCAACTCCTATTTCCCATCTCTAGCACATTTCCTCCTAAAACAACTCCACACCATCCTTTCCATTAACACCATTAATTACAAACACTAAAGAGCCCAATGTAATTTCTTCTATAAAATATCAACAAATATCCTAGGATGGAGTATCCCCGGGCCCAAATATGTTGAGGTAGTTCATTTTAGCATCTCCTTAAGTGTATATTTTTTTTCTCATTGAGCAATCATTGAATATATTCATGGAGTGTGATGATTGTGTTACATGTTATATAATGTACAATGTTTGTCTTTCCAAAATAATGCCTTGTTTGTAAGGAGTGAGGAAAAATCATAGATTATGGCTAATTGTGGACAATAATCAAATTTTTGTATGAACACAGGTTGAACATGCGACGTCGAACTCTGTTTATTGCCCCATACGATATGGCGCTGAATGTTGAGCGACTTCGCATTGTCTAGGAATTGACAGCAACATCTTGTATGTCCGACGTCGCTCTTCCGTTGGTGTCAACGACATTGATTTATCAACCAAGCAACATCGATTTCAATCAGTACAGGTACTTTTTCCATAGTTCTGATTATTGTCATCTGCACTTGACCATATTATGTGTATGTCATTTGGGGACTGCCGAAGTCTGACATAAATTTTGTTTCATGTGTATTTTTTTAATAGGTCAAAGAGAGTTATCGATGGACTCTTAGAACGGACTACTTATTTCTCAAATCCCCCTAATAGTTTTAATGTCGTACTACGTAGGCAAAGGATGTTCAATACAATTAATCTTTTATTTTCACATCAACCTTATGTGTTTGGATATATTATGACATTTATTGATTATTTATGTTCAAGGTTTTGTTTTTATTGTGTCATCAAATAGTAAATATTATATTTTTGTACAAGAACCGATTTCTTCACGATTTATAGCGCGACGTCGTACAAAGCGGTAAAGATACGACACCTAACCGACAATGCTTAAATCAGTGGCATTTTTTTTTGCAACGTTGCCCATTCCAAATGACGTCGTATTAGTTAGCCTCCCACGTCAGCAGGCACACGACGAGGGTGCCCTGGATAATGCAATCTCGCATACAAACTTGAGCGGCGTCACTTCAATTATTCCGTGACGTTGTTCTTGTCAAAGTTGCAAAGTTTTCAATTCCATCGACTGCCTTCTTGCTGTGATCGACGTTGCTTCTTATGAACCCGATGTTGATGGAAACGATGTCGCAACTACAGTGTACTATAGTCAGCCTACTTCCTTGAACTGACGTCACTTCCAGAACCTTCCGGCGTCGGTTTTGAATCGAGGTAAAAAGTATACTTTTACTTCACCCACATTTACCCTCAGTTTTTTATGGAAAATACTGAGGTAAAGAGCCCTGAAAAACCGAGGCAATATGTGTTGTCTGTTGTAGTGGTAGTAGATATTGGTACACTAACAAGTGTAAACAAAATTTGCTACATCTCTTACATCATTTGCTACATCTAAAGATGTAATTACAATTTTACTACCCTAAATATGTAATGCATTCTTAAGTGTACGTTAATTTTATTACACTAATTTTGTACTTTGTTCCACCCGAACATATAGTTAAATTTACAAGATGTAGAGGTTTAATAATTTTTAGTCCATTCATTACCATAGTTAAAATAAATAAATTATGGAGAACTATTTGGGCCTTTAGGATAATAAATAATTAGTAATGGGGCACAATAAGAAAAGATGGCCTGATCTAGAGCCTTCCCGTTTGTAATGAACTTTTTTCCTTATAAAATTTTAAACACTCACAACGATGAGCGGAAGGTATGTATAGGCTCCTCAAACCTTAATGGAACCAAAGCAATATTACAATGAAAGCTCCAATACATCCAAAACAGCTTTGGATATAAACAAAGGAAAGTACTGAACTAATGATGTGGACAAAAGAAGTTCAGTGGCCGTGATTCCACATGTACATCCTCCACCCCCTGTGTCGAATTTAATGTGGCCAGACCGCCATTTGTAATGAACTTGTATTCTAAATTCACTAAATCAATAAATTCGAACCCTAAACATAAAGAACAAGGGAGTTAGGAAAGAAAAAATCAGAAAGTTTTATTTGAGGGGGAGATTGGATTTTGATCTGCAAAATTCCATCCACTAACAAATGCCTATTCTCTCCAAATTACAGGCTATTTAATCAGCTCCTAACTAACCTAACTATTGGCTGACTGAACCTGCTTTGAGAAACAACTGGAAGGTGAAGAGCAGCTCAGAAGCTCAACTTTTGGCCAAAAACGATTCCTTCATCAACTGATAACCGTTGCTCATTTTTCTAATGGATCTTATTAACCTTGGGCCAAAACCAATGTCGCGACACCACCGTTTACACGCAGCCTCACGCGCTTCTACCCATCCGTGACTCTAACTCCATTGCTCGGCCCTTTGCACAATCCGCGATTTTCCGCCTTCTCAGTCCCGGCCATTGTGTCCACCGCTAAAAAGGTACATTACAGAACCTTCTAAAGGCACCAACAACTCTACATTCTTTTAATACTGCTACTGATCTGGTAAGTCGTCTCTGCAGGTTTTGGCGTCGGTTGCAAACGGAGCAGAGCTGCTGAAAGAGGTGGTGACGATCGATGTGCTGCGGATTGTCAGTGCCGACATCACGGTGGGGTCAGCGGAGAAGCAGCTGCGAGTGGATACTTGCCACGGAGTTAAGATCGTCGTTGATCGCTGATTTCAAACTGTGATGATACTGTGTTTGACCTCATGTCTCTAACCATAAGTAATATCCTCTATGATGGCTGATCGCCGATACTATGTGATTGTTGATTCGTTGATCTCTAGTTTTCAGTTACGGGACCGGATACTAATTGTTCGGTTGAGCTACTGTGGCTGTGCATAAGCTTGTAGATTTTCCCCATTTTTATTTGAATCGAAATCCTAGGCTGCGAACGATAACGTCATAATTCATACTGTTTCCCCAATGTTTTTGTAACTGAGGATATATATTTAGTTTATATCATGGAAAGAGTGTTTTGATCTAGTAAATATTTTCTGAGTGGATGTACCAAGGACTTACTATTAGGTCTTGACAATATTAAATAGTTGATTTTTTGGTGCACATTATAGAATGAATGGATTTTGGAACTGTATTTTTGTAGTGCAAGTCCTTAATATGCAGAGGATGTAGGTTTTGGAAATTATTGGTGCTAAGAACCTTGTTGTATGGTGTTTTAGGTGTTAATTTTTTTTGTTGAGGCTGTACCATTTAATTCGTTATTTATGCATAGATCATGTTAGATTTCACTTCTCAATGTGTCATATATGTTCGTCATGAATGCAGAACCATCTCATCAGTTACAAACTCTTCTCAGAGGCTCCCCAGCTTATCTTACTTCCTTGCTATTATGTTAGCTTAGTAATAGAACCTAGCTGACAAGTTATATTTTCCAGTATGAGATTAGTGATGATTTTGCTGTCAAAGTTAATTTGTATTTTGAAGCTCAGGAGTTACCTAACTTACCTTCACTGTCCAGTTTCTTATTTCACAAATATACTCCTATAATATGACAATGTTTTCATCTCGTTGGAATTTTTGAAACAACAAAAGAAAATAAATGAATAACAGTTCCAGAGTAAGACCTCATATTTTCTGACTTGAGAAGCAGGGGATCTATTCTGCAATTCAAAACTGTTATTTACTTGGCGGTAAGAACTGTAAGGTCATTGCCATGCTGGTCCACGTCTTTATTATCTGGCCTGATACCAAGGGTCATATTCTGACCAAATTCTGTCAGTCAACTTAAGCCGTGTGATCTCAAATGAATGTGGAATATAAGATGCGATTCACTGAAAATATTATAAATACTTCATAATTTTATCATGTAGTGTTCTCGTCATTAAGAATTTGAGATTGATTGGATAGATATTTATATGTTATATGATGAATCCGTTTAATATTTTCATTGAAATGTGAGTTACCTGCTTTCATGGAGAATAGAGAAATTATTTCCCCGCAACAATCTGCTTTCATGGAAAACAGAGGAATTGCGGATAACGTGATTTATCTTTAGGAAATGATGAAATTCATCAACCTGAAAAGGAAAAAATCGAACTGTGTCATCAAGCTTGATCTCGCCAAGGCATTTGATCGCGTAAGTTGGCCTTTTCTTAACTCCATCCTTCTAAAATTTGGTTTTCATGGCTCTTTTGTGAGAAATATCCTCAATAACATCTCTCAATCGTGGTTTTCGATTCTCATTATTGGAAAACCAACCGGATTTTTTAATCTGTCTAGAGGAATCAAGCAAGGCGACCCTTTTTCTCCTTCTCTTCAACATCTTCACCGAATCATTCTCAAGAAGTTTATCTTTCCTATTTCAAACAGTAAAACTTGAGTACTTTCAGCTACCTCTTCAAGCTCTCCCTATCTCACATCTTAGTTATGCAGATGACACAATTGTTTTCTTGAAGGTAACCAAGCTGAACATAATCCGAATCAAGGTTTTCTTAGAGAAATTTGAAGTCGCAACTGGTCAGATGATAAATTACCATAAAATTAATTTTTTTCATCTCCAAAAATGCAACATCATCTGATATTAACCTGATCCACAACAATCTGAAAATGACCCAAGACCAATACCCTTTTAGGTACTTAGGAGTCCCCATCTTTACAGGTACAGTAAAGAAGGTTCATTTCCAACCCGTTTTTGAAATCTGGGACTCTAAACTATTGAATTGGAGGAATAAATGACTTAGTGCAGCTGGTAGGTTGACACTAATTCAAACTTGCTTATTCCCAGTTCCTTAACATATATGGGCGGTTCTTAATCCACCCAAAAATGTTATAAAACAGCTCACCAAAAAGCTTTCAAACTTTTTCTGGGATAATCATAATCAGGCACCAAAGAAGGTGTGGAGGTCTTGGAACCGCCTTAATTTCCCAACCATTGAGAATGGTATAGGCATTAGGAATCTCTCAGACGTAATTTTAGCATTTTCTTTAAAACTATGGTGGAAATTCCAACAAGGAATCACACCATGGTCTCAATTCATATGGTCCATGCCCCTTGCTTCGAGAAAATCTTGAAATTACAAAAGAATCATGCTTGTTGATTCCCTAGCTCAAAACCACACCGCGGTTCTTCATGGTAATGGTAAGGCTAGATTTTGGAAATCAAAGTGGACCTTTCAAGGCCCTCTAAATGATATCTGCAACCCAGATCTAACAAACATACCAAGACTACTCACAATTTCTGATTTTATTCGGTCAAAGGATCTTTACATTCCTACTATTTCTGACCAAATCTCCCAGGAAGTCTTGTCTTTATTGTTGAATGCAGAATTATCCTCACGTGAAGATTGTATGATCTAGACACTGAGCTGGAAAGGAACGTTTACTTTCAAATCAGCATATGACCTCATCAGAACGAAGAATAGAAGAATTTGGTCAATGGAAAAAATCTGGCACAAAAAGCTACCAAAAAAGGTATCTATATTCATGTCGAAATTTCTTAATTCACTTTTACCTTTCGATGATGTTCTTCAATTCTGCAAATTCAATATAGCATCAAGATGCTACACATGCCATACCTGCAGTGACTCTTTGGATCATTATTTTAATTGCTGCACCACATCATTGAATGTTTGGAACAGATTGCATCACACATTAGCTATTCCACAGCAACACTTTCATAACATTTGGGATAGATTATCTACTTACTGGACATTTCAAGGCTTTTCTCAAATTCACACACAGCTGGTCCATATTATTCCATCCTTCGTCTGCTGGAATTTATGGAAAGCTAGGAACACTTGATATTCGAAGGAAACTCAATTAGCATCGGTGTCATAATCTATAGGATTAGAGAAGAGTTTTTCCTAACTTTCCTAAATCACCCGATTTTCTCCAACAACCCTTTTGACAAAGATTGGCATACTTATGGCCTTAAACCTGTAATCAAACTCAAGCCCAAACCTTTAATTACCAAAATTGGATGGATTAGGCCCCAATTACCGTTTAAAATTAACGTGGATGCTGCTTAGGACTTAACTTCTAATATTCCAGGGCTTGGAATCATTGTTAGGGGCGCCGGAGGTAATCTATTAAGGCCATAGGTATCAAAACAACATTTGATTCAACATTGGATTCAGAATTGCTAGCCTTACATCATGGAGCTCTAATAGGCAGATTGATCACCTCTCAGTAGTTCGAATTAGAGACAGATTGCATAAATGCTAAAACTTACTGCCTCAATCCATCAACTGCACCATGGAAGTCCTATAATTTGGCTTAATACGTATCTATTTCTACTATGGGACTTACTGTGACATATACTAAAAGAGAGGGCAATAAGGTTGTAGATAAAATGGCCAAACTATTATCCCAAATGAATCTTAATGTTGTGGAATACCAACTGGATGCACTTCCTTCTGAACTCAGGGGCTTACTTTACATCGATAAAATTGGTGTACCATCAGTTAGAATTCATGATTATCCTCCTTAGAAATAGTTACTGATGTTGGTTTCTGATTTTTCCACACAAGGCACTCTACATGCAAGCAATGGAGCAACATGCGACTCAATTCACCAAGATGATTCCATTACTACTCAATGTTGTAGATGGATTTTTGCAACAAACACAACTCCCCGAAGGCTGTCAACTTTATATACCATTTTGTACCATATTTTAAAGCTCTTGTATAGGATTAGGATTTGGGGTTTCATTGGATGTCTGGCTTATATCTCGCTAACACAGGGTGGAGGTTATAGATAAAGGCACATTTCCTTTAGAGGCTCCTGAGCAAAATTACAACTTTAGCCTATAGATAGAACTTCAAAGTATTTTTTGTATCATTCAACTGAATCTTTAAATTTATTTTGGGATTTGGAGAGCCCAATAAATACTCCCTTCCACTATTAGTGGATATTTTATCTATAAAAAAATGTGAATTACCTAATGGTCCTTATTGCGCAATAAATAGGGGATATGTTTGGCAAATGGCATGTAGATATTAGTGTTTTTTTTCATTTGCATGGGTGTAAAAACTTTTCTATAAATTCTTTTATCAATAGTCACTCTCTCTCATACCTGTCATAGCGTAAGTAATGTGGACACGAATGATGTGTTTTATGTGAATTTGTTGAGCCGTTTGAAGTAGCCTCATGGTTATAATTCTTGTAGGGATGGACAGTTGGAGGATGTTAAAATGGTGATATGATTCTCCTTGCGAATACTTACGATTTGTGGAATTAATATCTTTGATCTAGTGAAGGTATCTGCAAATCCTCACTATCTCGTACGAAATTCAGGAGTCTAGCCATCGGGGTACGCCTAATCTCAACTTGCTCTCTAACTAGCCCTCGGGATCATATTACAAGGTGTAGTTGGTTTCGGAATTGGAGTTGGTTTTGGAATTGGAATTGGATTTGTATTCTTACCATAATTGTAGATGTAATTGTATTCTATTACCTTTTCCTAGCTTGTATAGGTATCCTATACTACTATTTAATGTATCCTGTATTCATGAATACAACACAGATTATTACCCTTATTTTCTACATGGTATCAGAGCATGACAGTAAGTTGCATCGCAATGTAGGGATATATAACACGTGTGGCAGTATAAAACCATCAAAACAAATAGATCCATATTGAGTAGCGGAGAACATCGAGCCATTAGGCAGAAAAATATTCACAGCATCAATAGTAGTAGTAAGATCAGAAAGAGATCCTTTGTCACCGGTCATATGATAAGAGGCTCCCGAATCAATTATCCATGGTAAAGTATACTTAACAGACTCATCGCTAGTAAGAGAATGAAGCTGATTAAATAAGTTTATGGTCGTGCTCCATTGTTCATCAGATAGAGCAGGGCCAAAATCAGAGCGTGCAGGTACACCAGAGAAGGTCACCGCCAGACTAGGTGGCGATAAGGCGGCTCCGGCGAATGGCGGCGAGAGCGAGAGATCGGTGGCGCCGCCTATTTGACCGACGTTGACCAATGGCCAGGCAGGTGGTGCCGATTTCTTGCTCTTCTTGAACCATTATGGTACATCGTGTATCTGGAAACAAGTATCTTTATCATGACCCTTGCGACAACAATGGGTACAAATAAGATTCTTGCGGTCGGCTGTACAAAGAACAACTGGCGAAGAACTTGCAGGTGGTGAACGTCGTGCAGCATATGCCATGGAGTTAGAAGAAGGCTCACGAGCTCGAATGATAGCTCTATGATTCTCCTCCTGAGCAACAAGGGCATACACCTTCGTGACAGATGGCAATGGCTCAATGCTCATGATATGGGATCGCAAGGTGTGAAAACCTTCGTCGAGACCGGAGATGAATTGGTAGATCAAATCCTTCTCTCTCTCTTGGAAGACTTTCGCAGCAAAATTGCACTAACATAATGCCTTGCAATCTTCACAGGTACAAACCAGGGGAGGTCGCATGCAGTGATAATCTGCAAACAACTTCTACAGTTTGGCAAAGTAGATGTCGATGGGCTGACCATTTTGCCTGCAACCTTGAATGGCTTCTCGCATCTGCAAAAGCTTCATACCATTGGCGAGAATAAATCGTGCCTTCAGATCACCCCACAAATCCTTGACTGCGGAAAAAGAATTGTAGAAGATCTTAACATCGAATCCAGGGTTTGCAAGATCTAGCAGACAAGAGTAGCATTAACCCTAGGCCAAACAGCAGCATCAAGATGATCATCCTAGGGTTTGGTAATGGATCCATCAATGAACCCAATCTTGTGCTTGGCCAGGAATGCGCGACAAATTGCATCGGACCATTCTATGTAATTTTCTTGACCCTTCAGCATGGTCGGTATAAGTTGTAAACCCGGACCATCGCCAGGACCAATGAAGTAAGCATCAGTCGACACACGACCAATCGGTAAAGTAGTACGATGGCTAGATTGCGATTGCATCTGCTGGACTAAAGTTGTAATCACATCATAACCACTCATATCCTGAATCTTTGGAGCAGCAGAACGAGGCTGATCTTCAGAGCCAGACATATTGTAAAATCAGGTACAGATCAGGAGCAGGGAAAATAACCAGCAACAGATCGGATCAACAGGACACATCGATGGTGATCGGTGACGCGTGAAGGAGTTCGGTCGGCCGCGGCGGAACGAAGGCGGACGGTCGTGCAGTGGACGGTGGAGAAAACTTGAGCAGCAGACGGCGTCTTTGTGCGACATCGGAACCAGCGGACGGCGGCGGCACGTGGTGCAGCTGCGGCGCGTGGGATTGGCGGCAGCACGTGGGATCGACGGCGGCAATTCGAAAAATTTTAGAGCAACGAAAAATTTTCTGTTTCAAGTTTTAGAATTTTAGGCTCTGATACCATGTAGAAAATAAGGGTAATAATCTATGTTGTATTCATGAATATACATTACATAGTAGTACAGGATACCTATACAAGTTAGGAAAAGGTAACAGAATACAATTACATCTACAATTATGGTAAGAATACAAATCCAATTCCAAAACCAACTCCAATTCCGTAACACAAGGTTTATTGATACTTAACTAGCTCTCGGGGTTAAACAACAATGGAATAGCTCGCAAACAAATAGTACGAACTCAAAAGGTTGTATATTTGATTAATAAAAGTGGTTATGTAAAAATAATGTTGAAAATCACCCATATTCATGGTACATAGGTATGGTCTTCAAAAATACAAACAAGAAGTTGAAAATGATTATGGCAGCTTTAAAAGGCTAAAACCATATTTAACTAAACTACCTAAAATAAATCTTGAATCTTGAATATTACCTTATCTAATCTTACCAAATCTAATTCTAATTAAATCAGAACTAAATATTCTAACACTATCACAAGAACCCCCCTTTAGCACCAATTTTTTTTGGAAAAAAAACTGGTGCCTAAGTAACCAATGAAACGGTCTCACCGGTTGGAAAAAACTGGTGCTAAATTCCTACTTGTAGCACCGGTTTTGAAAAAAAAATGAAGTAACCAATGAAACGGTCTCACCGGTTGGAAAAAACCGGTGCTAAATTCCCACTTGTAGCACCGGTTATTTTTAGCACCGGTTTTGAAAAACGGTGCTAATATGTACCAAGATAGCACCAGTTTTTTGTAACCAGTGCTATAAAAACCGATGTTAAATATGTGTCCTAGTAACACCGGTTTTGAAACTGGTGCTAAAAGTGTGAATGGTTAGCACCGGTTTTAAAACCGGTGCTAAATGTGTATAGTTAGCACCGGTTTTAAAACCGGTGTTAAATGTTTGATTTATTAGCACCGGTTTTATTCGCACTGATTTTGCAAAAATCGGTGTTAAATGTGTGACCCATTTGCACCGGGTTTTTTTGTTGTAGCACCGGTTTATAAGAACCGCTGTAAACTTTGTGACTAACCTGGTCGATGAAAGTTGCGGCGCGCTACCACTCTTTTAGTCCATCTTCACGCAGCCAGTTTTATATTTACATTTTTTTTCCAAACCAGTGTGTTCTTTTTCATAGATGGCACCGGTTTTCATTTGTGTGTAGATTATTTAAATCGGTGCTCCAATTACAATAGCACAATTTCCCAACAACGATTCCCAATAAATACAACAATCATCACGCATAGACAACAAGTAGGTAGAAAAAAGCATTTAATATGATCAACTATAATTTTTGACTAGCGAAAGAAGTACATGAAACGTGGCTCTTAGTGGCCAAAAATTGGGTTACAACCTTACATATGATACGGGAAACCACTCTTCATGGAGATGACGAGTATCAAAAGTGGAGGACAATTACCTTTCATAAGAGATAATACTAACTACTATTCGATGAAGGAGGCAAGTCTCTGTACTACATTCAATTGAGCTCTGCATTTTGGCAGAGTACATTTCGCAAAAATACAAACCCATTTCAGAGCAATGCTCCGCAGTTGATCACTCCCCAGAGGACTGTAATCTTCTGAAATTGTTGAAACAATGTATTAAATTGCATGTTAGAAAAGGATATATGTAAGAGACAGTACAAATACAAAAAAACAATATAGGAAAATATACCGGAATAATGTCAATGTCATGCACGTCCTTAACAATTTTTTCCATATAGTACATGCAATGGTATCCACATTCGCAAATACTACTTTGTATCTTGTGGTGATATAAAAGAGAATTTGCTGAAATGATTTTGAACATAAAATTGCCGGAGGAAATATGACGTTACGGGATAATACGTACATTGATGTTTATGACATTCCATGTATAGTACAAAGGGTAGGATTTATTTTGATCGGAATTGAACCGTCGATATTTTGTTGCAATCCTACAATTGATGAAAATATATTCATATCAATATATAAAAATATATTTTCAAAAAATGGGGATCACACATAATAGTTTAATTAGATCTAACTTTTTCCAACATATAATGATGAATGCAAGTAATGAATAGGACAATGAATGTCATTGTACCGAATATCAATGGAATGTATTTTCAAAATCCAGCTCATCAAAGCTCACATGGCCGAGCTATCAGTCCAATAAACCCAAAATGAAATAATTTTACAATATTTTACAATGATCACACTACCTCATTAAAAACCCAGTGGAAAAAAAAGTATAGTGTTCTTCATGACGTCTTCAATTCGTCGACAATCTTAAATAATGAATCCAAGATGTCGATGGTGACTCCTTCAATTCTTCATCATAAAGTTGATCCATCAAAGCATTTAAAGCACCATCATAGCGTTTGAATATTCGTATCATAAGGAATAGGAACATTATGGAGATAATCATGGAGAGTTTCGATCTGCTCATGGCTTTAAAAGGGGACATCACGCCTGCATTAAAACTCGCAAATTTAATTGAGAAAATTTGCACACAAATTTTCATCTTTCCGAGAGTCTTGCAAAGAGCCGGATTTATATGTTCCAATTTACGTGACCTACCGTTCAATGTTCATAATCATATGCCTTAATTCCTCGGGAGGGGAAGATCCAGCGTCTACGAGTTTCGAGGTCAGGGGGAGTCTGATCAAGACGGATCGATAGTTGGGGAGCTAGCAAAATTCACACGTTTAATTAGTAATGATAAGTATTTTGTATGGTGTACTTTGTACTGTATCTTTTTGATTAGTGGATTCATTCTGAACTGGGTCAGACCCCGAAGATATAGGTGAATTTTAGCGAACTGAGTAACCAAGTCTCGTGTATTTTTGTTTTACTTTATTGCATACTTTATTAGATAAGTTATATTGGAACATAACAGTAATAATTAAGAAAATTTGATAAAATTAAATTTCAAATTTGTTATTTTTAGCTCCACGTGTTGCTCTCTTACTGGCAAAGATGTTTAGTTGTCTGGTTTTAAAAAACCAGATCCAGCTCCTTTTGTACTAGTTTTTTGGCAATACACATTATGTGATGAATAAACAACTCTTCTTTTCTTTTCATTTTTTTTAATTTTGGGATATTTATTATCTTCCCCAAACCTATTTAGAACCAAAAGATGTACAATGATGATTTGAAAATATTACATCGATAAGGCAATCTCGTTGCCCTCAAAAGAAAGATCTAATACTAGTGGACTAGTGGTTCAGAAAAAGAGAAAGTAGTACTTGGTGGCTCGAGGTCTCGAGGGGTCGAGGCTCGATGGTTCGAGGTTCGAGTGTTTGAGTGCTCGTTGGTTCGAGTGTCTGATGGCTCGAGGGCGGCAGGGCTCGAGAATTTGAGTGTTCGAGGGATCCAGGGCGATAAAACAACTCTTCTTTTCTATTTTTCGGTTTCTGATTTTACATCTAATTTTCAAATCTAATGCGATAAAACTTTGTCTTTAAAAATTGGTCCCCGATCTGTGTGGCTAATAAGGCGACGATATGTTCTTAAATTTTACTCCCTCTGGTTTTTTTATTATGGTCCCAACTTCTGGGCATAAATTTTTTTTAAAAAGATAAATAAATGATTGAGATTGTATTAGAAGTGTAAAAAGTAAAATGAGTGAATGAAAATATTTTAGAATTTATCAAAAGGAAAAGGAGACATAAATAAAAAAAATCATTCTAAAAAGAAAAATAGGATAATATTAGAGGACCGGATAGTATTATTGTTCTGACGCCTTCCCACGTGAATTCACTGGTCACTGAAACAAAATAACAGTAGAAAAGCTAAAAGTCAAATAAATGACACGAGATCCATGCTTGATGAGATGCGAATAAATGTTACACAAAATGCAGAACCAGACCCGGATTTGACCATGTTCAACCGGCCCAATTTTATGATTTTTCATTCTCACTTCTTAGTTTAATATATTTGTACGTTTCTTTTTAAAGAAGTTTAATATATTTGTACGTTTTTTTTGACAAAAGTATTTTTCTACTTATTAGAACTTAATTATAGTATTTTTTATATTTTATTTAATTATAATTAAGTGGTATTATTAATTTATCTTTGTCTCTATATTTTATTTTTGAAAAATCGTAATATCTAAATATTCCATACATCTCAGTCATTTCTGCAATTTAACTATTCATTTAGTCAAAACTACTTACCTTTGACCTTAAATTTGAATCGATAAATAAGTTAGGATATTGTCATATTTGATCTTGTTAGATTCGTAATGGCATGAATTTTTACAATATCAATATTTTATAACTTGTATTTTTACGCAATTATAGATATCAATAATCAAACGAATTTTGATTCAATTGACAAAAGTCAACATGTACATAATTAATTGGGATGGAAGAATACTATAAATTTTATTTGATAATTTTATATTAATATAATTGGGGACCTTATTTTTATTTTGCACGGGGCCTTCAAATTGTCGAGGGAGGCATGTGTAGAGCCTCGTGGTAGATTAGTTGAGATAATGAAATACAGGGAGTGCCTTTGAATTAATTAGGAAGGCAACTTATTCTCATTCTGGTCAGCACATGATGTCTCAAAATCGTGTGAGTCTGCATTTTTTTTTACACCTTCCGCTATCACATGTTTAACTTTTAATTTATTTAATTATGTATAATACTGGTAAATAAAAAGTTGATATTTAAAAATTATTTATTATAATAAATTCAATAATATCACATACATTAATATTATTGCTTATATATTTATTTTAATGTGTAATCAGAGTTTGAAATATTAAGTGAAGGGAAAATCTCAGGAAAGACGGCATTTTCATAAGCTTATGGACAGTACTCAGGGGAATTTGTCTTAAATATTGTAATTTTTTTAATAAAATTTAAATATTGTATTTTATAAGTTAAAACAAGTAATAATATGTATTTGAAGGTGAAAATATAAAAATATATGATATAAAAAAATATTTTCAAAATTTTTAAATTTTGTACACCATCCGTCCCAAATTAAATAGTATGAGAGAGAATTTCACGCTCATCAAGAAACTTGTCTAATAGTTAATATGTTTAATTACGTATAATTATGGCATACAAAAAGTTACTTTTCAGAAACTACATGTTAGGACGAATCAAATCATATAACATATGATAATATTATTATTTATATATCTATTCAAATATGTGGTCAAAGTTGAACAGTAAATAGTGACATTTTATGAGGTGTGCAGTTTAATTTGGGACGGAGGGAATATGTAATTTAAGAAATGCAGTGTATAAAGTAAAAAATAAGTGGCATATCCATTAGCTTATGGACAGACCTCTTGTCATGAGACCACTCTAACGTAAATGTGGAAGAACACTAAACACACAATGAAAGGTGTAAAATGGGAAAATATTTCTGAATATATTAACTTACAACTTCACATTTACAGAGGTATGAAACCGGTATGAAACCATTTCACCTGTACAACTAACTGTGCAACTAACTGTACAATTAACTGATGCCTAACTAACTAACTATTCTAGAAGCTACCTAATTAAGAAGAGAGCAGAGCTTGCTCTTGCTGATACTCTCACTGAAGAAACTCTCGTGATCCGAATATAAATACATCCACCCCCCTAATATACTAAACTCTAATGGAATATATTTTCAAAATTCAGCTCTTCAAAACCCACATGGATGAGCTATCAGTTCAATAAACCCAAAATGAAATAATTTTACAATATTTTACAGTGATCACACTATCTCATTAAAAATCCAGTGGAAAAAAAAGTATAGTGTTCTTCATAACGTCTTCAATTCGTCGACAATCTTGAATAATGAATCCAAGATGTCGATGGTGACTCCTTCTTCAATTCTTCATCATAAAGTTGATCCATCAAAGCATTTAAAGCACTATCATAGCGTTTGATATTCGTATCATAAGGAATATGGATATTATGGAGATAATCATGGAGAGTTCCGATCTGCTCATGGCTTTAAAAGGGAACATCACGCCTGCATTAAAACTCACGAATTTAATTGAGAAAATCTGCACACAAATTTTCATCTTTCCGAGAGTCTTGCAAAGAGCCGAATTTATATGTTCCAATTTACGTGACCTACCGTTCAATGTTCATAATCATATGCCTTAATTCCTTGGGAGGGGGAGATCCAGCATCTACGAGTTTCGAGGTCAGAGGGAGTCTGATCAAGACTGATCGATAGTTGGGGGAGCTAATAGAATTCACACGTTTAATTAGTAATGATAAGTATTTTGTATGGTGTATTTTGTACTGTATGTTTCTGATTAATGGATTCATTCTGAACTGGGTCAGGCCCCGCAGATATAGGTGGATTTCAGCGAACTGCATAGCCAAGTCTCATGTATTTATGATTTACTTTATTGCATACTTTATTAGATAAGTTATATTAGAACATAACAGTAATAATTAAGAAAATTGAATAAAATTAAATTTCATATTTGTTGTTTTTAGCTCCACGTGTTGCTCTCTTACTGGCAAAGATGTTTAGCTGTCTGGTTTAAAAAAACCAGATCCAGCTCCTTTAGTACTAGTTTTTTGGCAATACACATTATGTGAAGAATAAACAACTCTTCTTTTCTATTTTTCGGTTTCTGATTTTACATCTAATTTTCAAATCTAATGCGATAAAACTTTGTCTTTAAAAATTGGTCCCCGATCTGTGTGGCTAAGAAGGCGACGATATGTTCTTATATCTTACTCCCTCTGGTTCTTTTATTATGCTTCCAACTTTTGGGCACAAATTTTTTCAAAAAGATAAATGAATGATAGAAATTATATTGGAAGTGTAAAAAGTAAAATGAGTGGATGAAAATATTCTAGAATTTATCAATAAGGAAAGGAGACATAAATAAAAAATCATCCAAAAATGAAAAATATGACAAGTTGAAGATAAGGCTATTGCGAGAATCACAAGAGCTCATCTTGAATAAGACAGGCAAAAATTAAGTCCCCCAAGTTGAAGATAAGGCTATTGCGAGAATCACAAGAGCTCATCTTGAATAAGACAGGCAAAAATTAAGTCCCCCCCAAGTTGAAGATAAGGCTATTGCGAGAATCACAAGAGCTCATCTTGAATGAGACAAGCAAAAATTGAAAGCAAGATAGTAGTTTCATGAAGAAATCAGCAAGCCGAGAAGAAGTGTCACTACCACAGAGACCCCCCTCTGGCACCGGTTTTTTAACACCGATTTTTTAACACCGGTTATGAAAACCGATGCAAATCATGTTTTAGCAACGGTTTTTTTGTGTTAGCACCGGTTGTAAAACCGGTGTTATTGTGGCAACGGTTAAAAGTATTTTTGCACCGGTTATTTAAATAAAAATCAGTGTTATTTTTACACCGGTCGGGAAACCGCTGCTAGAATTTGTGGAAACCGTTGAGAGTTTAGCAGCGGTCAAGAAATCGGTGCTAAGAACAACGATAACCGGTGTTATATTCGCACCGGTTTTAAGATCGGTGCAAAAAATCCTAGAAAACCGGCGTGATGTATGTTTTTGGCACCGGTTATAGGAACCGGTGTTATGGAAATGTAGAAACCGGTGCTGAATGAATTCGTGGAAGAAGGCGGGAAAACTGGCACCGGTTTTGTGTACTATTGACAAAAACCGGTGCTAAATCGAGCATTTAATGCTCCGAACTTACCCTCTTAAATTAGTTCTGAACTTGAACCTTATCCATTATTATATGGTAGATTTCTTGGGAAGGTGTGCAACAACTCAAACAAATGAAGACTCATGGAAGTAAGTATTCCTTAATTTTTGGAAATTTCAATCAACTAGAACCATAAATGCATCATTGGAGGTAGTTTTTTCGTATTTATTATTAGTTTCTCTAGGCCTAGCTTATGTTGGTTGAGTATCGATCATGTTGTGAGAGTGTAAATTAATGAGTGTTGATGTGAACATTTTTGTGTTTCTTTTGGTAGATGGTATATATATTTATATGTTTCCCGAGAACATGCAGTTGATCGATTCGGACATGACACGTTTAGTATTGTGTAGCAAAAAGATCGTGTTCATTTTTCGTATTTTTGAACAATGAAAATATGTGTAATGGTGTGTTTTGTCTTGTTTAGATACAACGGACCGAGAATCAATGTTTGCGTGGAGGGAAAAAATGGTTAACTGTCCAAGTGTAGCTAGAGGGAGTGGTGAACATATGATCGTGGGGTTGTTAGATTTCACTTGTTGAAGAACGGATTTGACGGAGGTTACATTGTATGGACATTTCATGGAGAGGTTGAGCAAGGACATGGTGGTGGGTTTGACAAGGTAGATGGAGACAAATGTACAGTTGATGGTATGTTCGATGACATTGTGAGAAATTTTGAGGGGAAGCCTACAATGTTGAGTGCTTTGCTCGACGAGAAAGAGAAGTCATTGTATCCGGGATGTAAAAGTAAGGATACCGTAATCTCTTGTTTTATGGAGGTTTTCAATTTGAAAGCTACAAGTTCTTGGAGTGATGCAAGTGTGAATTCACTACTAAAGATTCTGAAGGATAAGTTTCTGGAAGGGAATTGAATTCCGAAAAACTATTACGAGGCCAAGAAAATATTGTGTCCACTTGGTTTGGAATACAAGAAAATACACTCATGTCCAAATGATTGTGTTTTGTATGACGGTGATTTGATAGATGCTGTTGAATGTCCCGTGTGCCAAAAGGCAAGATATAAGGGTGTGACGAATGATGATGATGGGTGTTTGGCTAAGAAGAAGAAGAAGGTCCCATTGAAGTGTATGTGGTATCTTCCTATAATTCCTAGGTTGAAGAGGTTATTCGCGAATTCAAAAGATGCGAAGAACTTGCGATGGCATGGAGAGCGGGAAAGACTACATGACAACAAGATAAGACATCCGGCGGACGGTGAACAATGGAGAAATTTTGACAAGCAATATCCTTCCTTTGCTTTGGAGGTTCGAAATCTCCGCCTTGCATTGTGTACTGATGGGATGAATCCATTTGGTAATATGTCATCGAAGCATAGTTCGTGGCCCGTGATGTTGGTTATATACAATTTGCTCCCATATTTGTGCATGAAACGTAAATATGTTATGATGCCTATGTTAATCTCAGGTCCTAGACAACCTGGGAATGAGGTTGATGTGTATTTGAGACCATTGATCGATGATTTGAAGATATTGTGGGAAGATAAAGGGGTGTTGGTATTTGATGGCCATATGAATGAGGAGTTTCAACTTCGTGCCATGCTTTTTTGCACGATCAATGATTTTCCAGCCTATGGAAATTTGTCGGGGTACGTTGTGAAGGGGCACAAAGCATGTCCCATTTGTGAGGAGAAGACTGAATTCAAACAGCTAAGACATGGAAGAAAGACAGTGTATCTTGGCTATAGAAAATGGCTCCACGGAAACCATAAATACCGGGATGATGTGGTCAATTTTGTTGGCCGGAAAGAACGAAGGAAATCCCCTACACCACTAACTGGTGTACAGATTCACAGTAAGGTTAAGAAATTGAGAGTGGTGTTGGGAAAGTACAAAGGCAAGGAAAAAATACATTGTGGTGGGCTATGGAAAAAAAGGTCAATATTTTTTTATTTACCATACTAGGAGCATCTTGAGGTTAGGCATTGCCTAGACGTGATGCATATTGAGAAAAATGTTTGTGAAAGTTTGATAGGCACCCTCTTGAATATTCCTTGGAAGACGAAATATTGTTTGAATGCCCGGTTGGACTTGGTTGATTTGGGAATCAGAAATGACCTCGCCCCAGAAGTGAAGGGTAAGAGGACGTACATGCCCCCTGCACCTTGTACCTTGTCTAAGGAGGAGAGAATCTCAGTTTATGATAGTTTGAAATCAGTGAAGGTCCCCATTGGTTATTCATCGAACGTGAGTCAGGTAGTTACGAAGGATTGTCGGATGACGGGGTTGAAATCTCATGATTGTCATTTTTGATGCAACAACTTTTACCTATTGCTATTCGTGGGTAATGGAGGCCGACGTAAGGCACTCAATCACTAGACTTTGAATTTTTTTTGCCTCCATATGTCGGAAGTCTATTGACCGGGACCATCTGGATGTCCTACAAAAATATGTTGTTGTTGTGCTCTGCAAGTTGGAAATGTATTTCCCTCTATCCTTTTTTGATATAATGGTTCACTTGGTTGTCCATCTAGTGCGGGAGGTAAATATATGCGGTCCAGTTGGCATGCGTTGGATGTATCCATTCGAGCGTCACATGAAAGTCTTTAAGGGGTACGTGAAATGTATGAGTCGGCCGGAAACTAGTATTGTTGAGAGGTATGTTACCGAAGAAGTGATTGGATTTTTCTCTTGCTATTTGTAGGGACACAGAAAATTCGTGGTGCCCCTGAATCGACATGTTGGGAGGAAGGGGGGCAAGCCGAGGTCGAGGGGAACGTTATTTACTCCATTGAATAGTGATCAGATGTCAGTTCATTTGTATGTGTTGAGGAATTGTTTGGAGACTACTGCTTATGTGACCGAGCACCTTAATTCGATAACAGAGTGTCCTCCCACATGGCCCCCTAATAAAGTTCAGTTGGAGCACAATGACAAGTTTGTGAATTGGTTATATGATCGATGCAATGTTGCTGATTACGACCCAAAAATTAGGGCATTTGCGAGGAAGCCTAACTGCATGGTTTTGAGGTATTTCAGATATGACATCAACGGTTTTTCTTTCGCTACTAGGAACCAAGATTTTAAGAGCACGACACAAAATAGTGGGGTATACATTGAGTCGGAGACTATGTGGCAAGCAAGTAAGAAAAACAAAAAACAGTCCTAGCTGTGATGTCGTTCTATGGTGTTATTGATGAGATTTGGGAGCTTGACTATGGGGAATTCAAGATTCCGGTATTCAAGTGCCAATGGTTTGATAACACAACTGGGGTTCGAAATGATGATCCAATGGGATTTACCCTTGTTTACCCAACTTGTGTGGCATATGAAAATGATCAGTTTATTTTGGCCAAACAAGCAAGACAAGTTTTCTACGTAAATGACCCGGGCAATGTAGGTTGGTCTGTTGTGGTACTGGGTAGGAAATTCTCTTTCCGCGATGAAATTGATTTTGAGGTTACAAGTGAAAGGTTAGAGTTCCCCTCTATTTCCCCTCTACCTAGTGACAACGGGATTGAGGCGGGAGCCAAAGGGAGGAAACACAAAGATGGCATTTGGATAGATGATGATGGCCGAGAACTTCGAGACAGTCAATCCAAGAAGATGAAGTTGGTTGTAGACTAGGGGGGTCGAACAATGATGTCAAAGTTAGAATTTAATTACTTTTTGTACTTTGTTGGGTTTTGTTGCCCCTGGAAACTATTGTATAACTATCTCCCAATTTGTTGCCATTTCGAGCAGTTCTGTCCGCTGCAGTGCACTCCAGCGCTTTTGGTAAAGGCTGGTAAAAAAATTGGCTTTCTATTTATATGGTAGGTTCTGGCAGCTGCAGGGCGCTGCAGCTCTACTGGTTCAGCGCGCTGCAGCAATTTAACACACACATGAACCTGAAACGAATTGCTCATGCAGTTCGTTGAAGACAACAGCACAAATACGTTATGTGGCTTGAAAGCTAACATTCCAAAATCACATCCAAACAGTACCAACAAAGGATCAATGTATGTTTCGAAAGCAAAAAATGTACAAGTCAGACATCCAAATTAAACTAGCAAATGAAACAACCTGATAATACGAAGATGTGAGCTCAATGTGGGCAGTCATTTCCTGCGTGCCCTCTTCTCCACTGTGTTGGGCCTTGGCGAAACAAAGGTAGGGATTGGACCCAATTCATTGATTCTCTCGCCACACATGGCTATGAGGATCTTCCCAACCTGCGATGTCCAGTGCACCAAATGATCCACCTTCAGTTGCAATGCTGCCAAGTCCCCATCCGAGTTCTCATTCGATGATTTACTTGTTGCCGCCCTAGATGACTTAGCAACGTTCTTCTTCTTCAAGAATATGGCATCATTGTGACATCATCATCTTTGTATCTGCAACCGGCTTCCACGCATATTGCAGTGATGATTGAGGACAAGCCTATGCAGTTATGGGCATTGACACAATCCCAGATGTATGCCATTATTGTACTCCCAACATCGATGCTCATGTTCTTCTTTATCTTGTAGAGTAGCAGCATACGGGACCGATGAACCTCGCTATTCAATTTCACGGGGAGTAGCCGGGCAGCTATGAAACTGTACTACACGTTCATGTCTTCATTCAAGTACTTTTTCTCTATTCTGGACCATTCTTGTGGTAGATTCCAAATTACTGCGTCGCTGTCATCACATATTTTTGTGATGATGTCTTCCCATGAAGCTTGTTCAACTGCGGTGTCAGCGGCTTTGTACAAGCTCGAGGGCTTTTGTGGGATCCTATAGAACTTGTTGATCAAATCCGAGGACAACTCGACCAAATGACCCCGGAGAAAAAAAGTTGCAAAATTCTTGTACTTCATGAGCGACGGGTATTCACATGCCATGGTCTGGTTTGCTTGCACGCGTCGGTTGTGCGATGAAGCCTTCCCAGCCGTGCTCCTTCACATAGTTCCTGAAGGGATTTTCCAGCCCCAACCCTCTCTCAAGGATGAGGCCCCTCGAGATGAAGTCCTTGTACATAGTAATATGCTCAGTACAGTCCGCCTCTGCGGCCGGTATGGGCTCAGTCGACGCAACATTCTGTGTCCCGTGCTCGACATCCTCCCCCTCCACCACTCTAGCCTTTTTCCTTGGGTTTTAGGTGTTGTTCTTTTGCTTGGTTTCACCTTTTTTGGGGGCCATGTCTGTTAAACTAAATGTGTTAACAGAAGCCAGAATGCAAAACGGTAAATAATACACAATCAGAAAGGTGAATAATACAGAATCAACTTATTCTAAATTAAGCATTTTTTCTCATAGGCTGAATATGGAATAATGTTTATTCACAGTTAATCCCAATTTCAGATAATATTAACAGAAGTAAAATAATTAAACTAGATTGACATTCTATAAATCCTGGGACGAATCAATGGGCCACCCAGAATCACATGTCATGAGCAATCAGGGTAAGGACAAAATTATTCACCAATGCCGAAAACAAGAGCACAGTGAGGGCATTGACACAATGAGGCATTATCATGAAATCAACCCTTGAGCAAGAAAAAATTTCATGAACAATCAGGCTATGCACAAAATTATCATATCATATCGGAGCACGGGTTATGCCATCTGGAATCACATATCATGAACAATCAGGTTATGCACAAAATTATTCACCGATGTCGAAAACCAGAGCACAATGAGGCATTATCATGAAATCAACCCTTGAGGAAGAAAAAATTTCTTGGTACAAACCTTAGGAAAATAATCCCCTTACCTAATTCGGAGTACGGGTTGTTGACGAGTGGTGTTTGCTGTAGAGTCGACGATGGTCAGACAGAGCTTGGCCGATGAAGGGGCGCGGCTGGAGAAGTGGACGGCGGAGGGAGCCGGGACGGCGGAGGGAGCAGGGCACAGCGGAGGTGGCAGGGGACGGCTATGTGAGAGTAGAGGACGTCGGAGGGAGCAGGGGTCGACGGAGGGAGCAGGAACGGTGGAGGAAGGGGCTTGGGAACGGCGGAGGATGGGGATTGGGAACAGCGGAGGAATGGCCTTGGGAACGGCGGATGAAGGTGATGGAAGAGCAGAGGTTGGGGGACAAAGACTAATACACAGAAACCTTATACTAATTGGGCTGAAGTTTACATTTGTTTTGGGCTGAATGTTAGACCAATTGAATATTAAGTTTTAGACTCGAGGGGTTGATGGTCAAGTGCTTGATGGCTCCAGGTCTCGAGGGGTCGAGGCTCGATGGTTCGAGGGCTCGAGTGCTTGAGTGCTCGATGGTGCGAGTGCGAGCTTGAGTTTTGAGGTATCCAGTGCTCGAGGGCTCCAAGGCTCGAGGGCTCGAGGGCTCCAAGGCTTGAGTGGTCGAGGACTCCAGGGCTCGAGGTCTCGAGGGGTCGAGGCTCGATGGTTCGAGGGCGGCAGGGCTCGAGAGCTTGAGTGCTCGAGGGGTCCAGGACCCAAGGCCTCCTAGGCTCAAGGGCTCGAGAGCTTGAGTTTCGAGGTATCCAGTGCTCGAGGGCTCCAAGGCTCGAAGGCTCAAAGGCTTGAGTGGTCGAGGACTCCAGGGCTCGAGGTCTCGAGGGGTCGAGGCTCGATGGTTCGAGGGCTCGAGGGCTCAAGTGCTTGAGTGCTTGATGGTTCGAGTGCCTGATGGCTCAAGGGCGACAGGGCTCGAGAGCTTGAGTGCTCGAGAGATCTAGGGCTCGAGGCGATCTAGGGCTCGAGGGCTCGAGAGCTTGAGTGTTTGAGGTATCCAGTGCTTAAGGGCTCCAAGGCTCGAGGGCTCCAAGGCTTGAGTGTTCGAGGTATCCAGTGCTCGAGGGATCCAAGGCTCGAGGGGTCCAAGGCTTGAGTGCTCAAGGACTCCAGGGCTCCAGGCTCGAGTGCTCGATGGTTTCAACGCATCAAATGGGAAAACTTGGAACGATTCCAAAGATCAGTAGCCAAAACTGGACTATTGCTTCCATAGGTAGAAACTGGGAATCCTCTATGTGAAAGCACAAATGAGACTGTGAAAAATGGTAGCCATCGCGAAAGAGTAGAAAAAAATCCAAAGCCATGAAGGGAAGTAGTCCATAACCTGAGACAGAATAGAGGAAAGATCAGCAGTATCAAGCTTATTTAAAGGCTTGCCTATGGATTCTAATATAAGGTGTATGAATACTATCCATATAGATTAAGCCTTTAATAAGTTCCGGAATGTTGGTCACATGCAAAGGAGAAACCATCGCAGAGGATGCTTGATATTTTACAATGGCATCCGCAACTGAGTTACATTATAAGTATGTGTGCTTGAGGGTAGCATGGGATAAAAGAGTGTGAACTCGAAAAACTAGAGGGTATAGGGTCCATTTGGAAACTGAAGGATCATTAATCATATTTACTTCCTGTAGCGAGTCAGATTCAACAATGAGGTTGGGATATCTGTCCAGACAGATCTGACAGGCCATAAGAATTGCCTTAACTTCAGCTTCCAGTGGAGATGTGGCTGTTATGGTCTCTGATCTAATAAGGATTGGTAAACCTTGGTGATTGCGAGCAATTAAGCCAATTGAAATTGAGGAATTAGACCAAGATGCATCCACGTTAACCTTGATGAAACTGTGATCTGGAGATTCCCAATATACTGTGGAAATAGTTGGCTTTCATGGTGGTCTGGGGGGAAACATCAGAGAAGGGAACTGAAAACTTAGGTTAGGAAATATAGTTGGGAAACAGGGAGAGGAGGTAATGGAAAGGTAGAGAGTATCTGTAACTTTCTTGCTCGATGGTTTCAATGCATTAGCGGTTAGGCAGGTTTCTTTATGAACGTGGAAGTCTCTCGCACACCATTTATTTTGGGACGGAGGGAGTATAAGATTTTAAGGATTTTATGATCTTTTCCAGGTCCTGGGGAATATAATACATATCCCTCCCATTCCTATGGATTATTGTTGTTAAATTAAAGCATTTACAATTATAAGACACAAAAATGTGCCAACAAAGCTTCATTTTCATTCCCTCCAAAAGTTTCCCTTTTCCCTCCATATCCTTAACCCTCGGTTTCCGTACCCTTCCATCCCCACCACATTGAACCGAGTTCTTTCCACCCACCACATCCCTAATCCCAAGTTCCCCCTCTTCCCACCATAACCCCGTGCAGATTTCCCCCAAAAACAGTGTCCCTCCCTTCACCATTTATGTCGGGCTTCAACCTCCCAATCCTGGTCGCCAACCAAATGCACTAATTTTTTTGACATTTAACTCCACAAATTTCGTACCCAGGTCAGAATCTTCACAGTGGAGGGGGTAACCAAGATGGCCGGCTGTTGACGGAATAAGGTAACACCCATTGGTAGTTTCCATCTTTCTCGGGTTTAATGAGTAGCTATATTTTGGCTGGTCTCTTTGCATGTGAGTTTGTGTTGACGTTTCTTGTTATACTATTGTGGGTGTTTTTTCATGCTCATACATGATATGCGTGCTTGTTATGTCATAATTTTTGCCTACCCACGTGCCCCCTATACGAATTTGTTGAACTCGGTTGGATTTTCTTGACAATCCGCAAAGGGCTGTGTTGGATTAATGTTTTTCTTGTGTTTCATTTACTCATAGAAGAGATTCAACGGTGCCACCGAGGAAGAAATTGTTTGACTCCGGTGGTAGATAAACTGTTGCCGATAAATGTTTTACCCCTCCAAAGGATGCCAACTGTGATGACAATAGCGAGGAAGGGGCTGATGCATGGAAATATTGCTCAGGATTAGAGAAGTCGGGAGAAGAAGAAGAAACTATGGTAAAAGAAGACATGAGTGGGAGCTTCGACAAGTTTGAGATTGGAGAGTATTGCAAGCGTAGAGGTACAGCCACGTGCAAGTCCGTGTTGCTTGTGAAACAAAAGAAGCCTCTGAAAATATTCTTCGATGATGACTTTGAACCCCTAGTTATGCACAGCCGATGGTCGATGTATGTTGGCTATGCCTTCCGACGAAGAATCCGCTTCGGGACGTTGCATAATTGGAGATCAGTCCCAGACCATGTGAAGAAGGATGCATGGGAAGACATTCTCGTAAGTGTTTTCTAATCCTCCATTGTTCATGTCAACTTCGTTATATGTCGCACTAACAACATGTCTCCTTATCCTCCAGATTAGCTGGGATATACAAATGAAAATGACTTTCAATGAGATTAATAAGTTTCGAAATAAATGGACAATTTATGCAGGAGAAAAGTTGAGGAATTGGAAGACTAAGGTGGCAAACAAGTATATTGTGCCAAAAAAACGGGCTCTTGTGCATGGAGAGACTATCGCTAGATGGACAAAAATAAGTGGGAGCTGTTTGTGAAACACAGGTCAACCCCTGAATTCAAGGTAATTCCTTCAATATTATTTTTCTCTAGTCTTTACGATGAGAGCAGTTTACAAACTGATGACCAAACAGGCGGTAAGTGACGCAGCAAAATTAAGCGCCTCACAGAAGGACTACATCCATCACACGGGGAGTGGAAGGAACCGTAGGGTTGCAGTAGAACTCGAGAAGAGGAAAGGAAGCGCTAAAATTGAGGCGCTTCTGGATGAAGGTCAGAGTGTAGAAGAAGCAGAGGCTTTAGTTCAAAGCATGGATTTCAAATCGGACCACTCGGAAGTGTTTCTTGCCGCTAACTAGGACAATAAATTATCAACCTACACCAACGACTCCGTCTGAAGAGCAGCCCCCACTATTGTGAGCATAATTCATAATTGAATCTATCTCTATTGATATTCTTTGATGTTATCCCGATCAAATGGCTTATATTTTCTTTGTTTCTTAGAAAAACATTTTGGATAAGAAGCAAAAGGGAGATTTGGTTATACATGGAAAAGATGATATTCTAGTTCAAGTAACGGGTAGGAAGGATCACGGGGGTCGTTGGAGAGGTTGCTCCGCAACCTCTAAGGTCAACGAGGCCCTACCACATATGACTGTCACCCGTTACGCATCTAGTCGATGTGGGAGCACAAACACGAAACCATCTGAGGAAATTTCAAATTCAAACAAACAACCAAAGATGTCATCGAGCTCAGGGAAACATTTGTTGCTTTACTTGAGGCCCAAACAAATTGGCTAGCTGGGCAATTGGGTAAAGCTATTCCCCCACACTTGGATGCCCGTAATTTCCTTGCTACATCTTCCACCCCCATGAACAAGGACAACCGGGTATTCATTCCTTCAGCATCGGGATGTAGTGACCCACAAGGAACTGCAGCGGATGACAAGGTAGTCCAAACCGTGAACTGCAATCGTATTTGTTCCTTTCTTGCTATGTGATTTGTAGTATATGGATTTCCATTTCCTGATTTGGATTGATGTTGTGGGGATACAGTTCATTGCTGATGAACGCTGGAAGCTGCAGCGCGCTGTAGCTCTCAATCTCAGCTGGGCACTGAAAGCTACAGCGCGCTGCAACCTTCAGCAGCTACATGTACAATTCATTACTTCTTATATTCTATCGCTTACACTTCTGACTTTATCTGTTTTCCTTCAATAGAGAATACTTAGTTATTGCCCGACCGATGTATTTACCCAATCTCTAAGTTTATCTCTCAGAGAGGAAAAAAATGCTGCCAATATGTTTTGAACCATCATGGAGAAAGGGAGGTAGCTGCATTCGGTATATTCTTTCCAAAGAAAGCGGAAACTGACTTACCCATCAAGTGGGAGAGAGTAAATCTAAAAGGACATGTGATCATACAAAAGGCACCTTTGTCGATTGAACACGAAGAATTTGAGTTTGTCACTCAAGCCATTGGATATAACATTCTATGGCCGGGGAAGCTGATAAGTGTCATAGAGCAACAGGATGATGAGGTGTGATAATTGTATTCTTCTTCTCATCGGTGCTCATATATATCTTTCTTGATAATACAATAACATGATATGTTATTGATGTGTGATATTTAGTTGTTCATTTTTGGAAGAATTTAGTGCTCTTTTATGTGATTTCTGGTATTTAATTGATTTATTTTGTTGATAGATCACTATTTTTGGAGCAAAGCTGTATTGGAGCGGAAGAGCTATTTTTGGAGCATTATGATGCTATTCCAGCTATCCTTAGTCGGAATCCTTCATGTGGCAGAATTGTGCTTCGTTTAACGATCACTAAGTTGCTCCGTGAAGTCGATCCGATTAAGGTGAAGCTGATGAAAGGGGGATTGTTATACTCTTTTTTCCCGAAAGGGTTTTTAATGAGGTAACGATCCCGATCCCTCGTTAGGGAGTTTACGGAGTTGGAGTCCAGAAGAAAATCAGCCCAGAAAATTCAGCACTGTGATTGGGCCGTTATGAAGTTATGAAGCCCAAGACTTGGATTAATTATTTATTCCGAGTTAGAATTTAATTGTAATTAGGCTGAATTTAAGTGGAAGAATATTTATTTTTGGATAAGAATTCTAATTTTCCAAAATTAGTTAGGATTTGGGTTTATTTTTAGTATAAATATAATCGTGAGAAGAGAAAAAGAGGAAAAAAAATCGGAGAGCTGGACTTGGGGTTTTGTTTCTTGGTTTGGACGAAAACAGAGGAGTTTGTGAGGATATATATAGATTATTTTAGTTTGCTGGAGGGGATTATTATTATTAGGCTATTTGTCTTCCTGGGCGAAAACAAAGAAGGAGCAACGAAGTTATTCATATTATTGTTTTCTTAGTGAGAAAACCGGAAGGAGCATTATTTTCATTGGTAATTATTTTTTTTTCTTATTATTTTTTCGATTGTCAACATGTTTAATTTTGAATTGCTTGTTTTATTTAATTTAATCATGAGTAGCTAAATTCTTAATCGGCGAGGTTAATTCGATGGTTCATGAATTGTGAGGCTTCGGGTTTTCAGAGATTTAATCCTATGAGTTTTTAATTGTTTATGCATAAAATCTATGCTTGCTTGTTTGAGTTTGATCACCTCAATCTTGTTAGGCTATGGCTAATTAAGTAGCACCTCCTGTGAAAAACAGATAACAATTATGACTGTAATAACAGGATGATAAACAATTAATTGGATGAACTGCATGCAAATACGTGCTTGTTGTCTAAATTGGGTTCCCTAGTTCTTAAGATCGTTAAGATATAACTAGTTTAGCAAATACTTGCTAGGAATATCTTAATTAGGAAGATCACGGGTTTAGCAAATACTTGCTCGCGATTGGAAATTTAAGGGGAATTAAGGGGAAATAGCAAATACTGTTCCTGCTTATAACCAATTAATTCATGGGGGTTAAATGACTTTTGAGTAGTCGATGATCAAGGAATGAACCAAAGATTAACCTATGCCGATCCTTTGTTATCCATATATTTGTTCGTAATTTATCTCTGCATTTTTCTGCATTTTTTGGTCCTATTTTTAGCTTAGTAATTCATTAGTTTATTAAACAAATCTCAAATCTTAGGCGTGGTTGCTAAACCAAACTTTGTTGGTAGTTTAAATTTGATAGAAATTACACCGTTCTCTGTGGATACGATCTGCTTCTACTATACTAATCTGTGTGCTAGTTTGCAGTTTATTTGGCGAGTAAAACGACACTCACCAAAATGGCGCCGTTGCCGGGGAACGGTAGTTAATTTCTATTTATTTTGCTACTAATTTTTTTTTGTTTTTTTTAGTTATTGGTATATGACCAGGTCCCAGGAGCAGGAATTAATATTTGATTCTGAAGTTGAAAAGACAGCCAAGAAGAATTACAAACTCGCCAGGGAGAGGAAGCTGAAAGCTGCCGCAGACCCTCTGTTTGGCCAAACAGAGGCTGTTTCCGAGACAGAATCCGAAAAAGAGATTAAATCCGTTCTTGACACTGTAATGGGGGACAGAGGAGAGGCAGATCCCAATGCTGACAATCCGTACATGTGGGAATTAACGGGGCACAGCGAAGAAGACCCTCCCACACCTATTTCTTTGCCAGATGCTGCGACCCCTGTGGAGATAAAGCTTGCACTGCTGAATGTTCTTCCGAAGTTCTATGGGAAGAGTAACGAAGACCCTTACAATTTCTTGAACGAGTTCATCAAGATTTGTAAGGTTCAGAAAAGACCAGCTGGTGTCACAGAAGATCAATTTAAGTTGGTGGCTTTTCCGTTCAGCATGTCAGGGACAGCGAACCAGTGGTTTTCAAGCTTGGCTCCTAACTCCGTCACTTCCTGGAATGCGCTCAAGAAGCTGTTTTTGGACTATTTCTTTCCAGCCACTAAGACGGATGCCCTGAGGAAAGAAATTTCGAGCATCAAGCAGGAGTATGATGAGCCACTGAGTACATTTTGGCTAAGGTTCAGACGATTGGTAGATCGTTGCCCTAACCATCGATACACGGAGGGGCAACTGCTACAGTATTTCTATCAAGGATCTACAGCTGCAAACAAGGATTTGCTGAATACCGCAAGCAATGGTGGATTTTCGGAAATCAGAGTCAATGAAGCAAAGGAGATAGTGAAAAAGTTGATCAATTCCAAGAAGGAGTATGACACTGATGAGATCCGAATCCTGAAAAAGGTGGCACAAACAGAGCCCTCGAGCCAAGATGATTTTAAGGAGAGGATGGACAGGATGGAAAGGGTACTATCTAAGGTGGTGGATAAGGTTACAGTCGCTAGCACCACAGCCGGTCCTCAAGAGAAACCTTGTGAAATTTGTGGCACCTTCGGCCACGTCACCCTGCAGTGTCATTTCGCGATGGATGAGCAAACTGTCCAGGCCAATGCAATGGGGAATTGGAATGAAAGGCAGCCAAAGAGGGACCCATACTCAGCTACCTATAATCCGGGATGGAGAGATCATCCCAACTTTCGATGGCGAGATCCGGGAAATCCAGTACAGCAACCATATGTTCCACCCCATCGAGCTCCTCCCCCTCCATATGCTCAGAATCCACAACCTCCTCAAGGGAAGTCTATGGATGAAAAGCTAGACATGATGATGGGCATGCTTCAAAACCAGATCCAAAGTTCGAAAAAGACTGAGGCCACCTTGGAGGAGCACACACGTCAGATTTCACAGCTGTCAAACTCGATGAATGAGCTCCGAATGAAGCAACCTGGATTACCATCTCAAGTGCAACTCAACCCCAGAGAGACGGCCAATCAGATCACGTTAAGAAGTGGAAAGGAGCTTGAGCCACTACCTCCTAAGACCGCAGAAAAAGAAGCTAAGCAGCAGTCGGAGCAGTCTGCAGGAGGCCTCGATTTGGCCAAACAGAGGCTCCCGGCAGAAAAAGAAAGTGAGGTACAAGGGCATTTTGACCAAACCAAGGAGTCAAATCCAAGGTTGGGTCAGAATGATCCTCCAGTTAAAATTCTTCCTCCATTTCCACGTAGTTTAGCTAGAAAGAAAGAAGATCCTGTTGATTTCTTATCTATCTTTGGAAAAATGGATATTAACCTACCTTTCTTGCAGGCTGTAAGGCTCCCGCTTGTGAGCAAGTTTTTGAAAGATTTTATTGCAGGGAAACCTAAAGACTCAAGCAAGGTCATAATGGGCGAGTCGGTTTCAGCTGTAATTCAAAGAGATTTGCCTCAGAAGTGCAAGGACCCTGGTATGTTCTCTTTGCCATGTTTTATTGGAAATGTTAAGATTGATTCTGCCATGTGTGACTTAGGAGCATCTATCAATGTGATGCCATTATCTGTTTACAATTCTTTGAGTGGAGCAGAAATGGTAAATACTAGAGTAATAATCCAATTGGCAGATAGATCATGTGTATATCCTGAAGGGTTGTTAGAAAATGTTCTCGTAAGAGTTAATGATTTTGTTTACCCTGCGGATTTTTATGTGGTGAAGATGAATCATACTAGTGGTAAAGGAACCTCAGGAGTGTTGTTAGGTCGGCCTTTCTTAAGAACGGCTAATACAATAATTAATGTAGGAAAGGGAACTATTTGTCTTGATTATTATGGTGAAAAATATACCTTCAGTATTGATGATGCAATGAAAAAACCCATAGATGCTGAAAATATTTATGCCATTGATGTTATTGACCCTCTCGTCCAAGAATACCTTGAGACTGAATTCTTGCAGGATGAGATTGACATGCTACCACCCACTGATTCAAACAACGAGAAGACACAGAATCTGAGTGATGAGGAAATAGATGAATGGTTGTACTCAACCAGCTCGCAGGAAGAAGTGAAGAGTACTGACGCAGGCCTCTGTTTGGCCAAACAGAGGCTATCAGGGGGTGCAATCGAATTTCCTGAAGAATACCTGAGTACTGACGCAGGCCTCGATTTGGCCAAACAGAGGCTATCAGGGGGTGCAATCGAATTTCCTGAAGAATACCTGAGTACTGACGCAGGCCTCGATTTGGCCAAACAGAGGCTATCAGGGGGTGCAATCGAATTTCCTGAAGAATACCTGAGTACTGACGCAGGCCTCGATTTGGCCAAACAGAGGCTATCAGGGGGTGAATTCGAATTTCCTGAAGAATACTTGTATGCTGCAACAGGCCTCGATTTGGCCAAACAGAGGCTATCAGGGGGTGAATTCGAATTTGAAAAGCCCATTCCATCCGATATTTCACCACCTATACTGGAGTTGAAGAATCTTCCCCCGAATCTGAAGTATGTCTACCTAGGGGATGATGAGACTCTCCCGGTGATTATCAGTGCAAGGTTGTCAGATTCTCAAGAGGAGCAGTTGATTGCACTGTTAAGAAAGTTCAAAAAAGCGATTGGGTGGACCCTCGCAGACATTACAGGGATCAGCCCCGACATCTGTACGCATCATATTTTAATGGAAGATGATGCTAAGCCTGCTCGAGATGCTCAGAGGAAGCTGAACCCCAACATGAGAGAAGTTGTTCTCAAGGAAGTCCTCAAACTCCTTTCCTTGGGAATTATCTACCCCATCTCAGACAGCAAATGGGTGAGCCCGGTTCATGTGGTGCCGAAGAAATCTGGTTTTCAAGTGGTAAAGAACGAAAAGAATGAGTTGGTGCCTACTCGTTTGGTCACTGGATGGAGGATGTGCATTGACTATCGGAAGTTGAATGCCGCGACTCGCAAGGATCACTTTCCACTCCCCTTCATCGATCAAATGCTGGAAAGATTGGCCGGGAATAATTTCTTCTGTTTCTTGGATGGATACAGCGGGTACTTTCAGATTTGCGTGAACCCGGAGGACCAAGAAAAGACCACATTTACATGTCCCTTTGGCACTTATGCATATAGGAGAATGCCTTTCGGATTATGCAATGCTCCAGGCACCTTCCAGAGATGCATGATGAGCATTTTCTCCGACTTGATTGAGAAGAGCATTGAGGTATTCATGGATGACTTTACAGTTTATGGGAATTCGTTTGAGGTATGCTTGGGTCATTTGGAACAGGTCTTGATTCGATGTGTGAAGCGGAACCTTGTGCTGAATTATGAGAAATGCCACTTTATGGTGAATGAAGGCATAGTCTTGGGACATGTGGTTTCGGAAAGAGGAATTCAAGTGGACAAGGCTAAGGTTGAGAACATAGAGCAACTTCCATATCCTACCAATGTTCGTGAGATACGTGGTTTTTTGGGGCATGCTGGATTTTACAGAAGGTTTATTAAGGATTTTGCAAAGGTTGCACAACCCTTAACAAAGCTCCTTCAAGATGATGTTCCTTTTGAGATTACCGAGGAGCGCAGACGTTCTTTTGATATACTGAAGGAGAAGCTCATCTCAGCCCCTGTAATGCAACCACCGAATTGGGATCTGCCATTTGAGTTGATGTGTGATGCAAGCGATTATGCAGTTGGAGCAGTCTTGGGACAAAAGGTAGGGAAAGAGAGCCATGCGATTTATTATGCATCAAAGACATTGAACCCAGCTCAATGCAACTACACCACCACTGAAAAAGAGTTGTTGGCAGTGGTGTTTGCTTTTGAGAAGTTCAGGTCCTACTTGCTTGGATCAAAGATCATAGTCTATACCGATCACTCAGCCTTGAAGTACTTGTTCACGAAGAAGGAGTCGAAGCCAAGGCTTATTAGATGGATCTTGTTGTTACAAGAGTTCGATTGGGAAATACGAGACAAGAAGGGTGCTGAGAATCATGTTGCAGATCACCTAAGTCGCTTGGTGAAACCTGAGGATGAAGTCCCTATTCAGGAATACTTTCCCGAAGAATACCTGTATGCTGCGACAGGCCTCGATTTGGCCAAACAGAGGCCCTTTCCCGAAGAATACCTGTATGCTGTGACAGGCCTCGATTTGGCCAAACAGAGGCCCCGGACGGAACCACTGCATGGTAAATCGGCGACAGATCCATGGTTTGCCAATATTGTGAACTACATTACCACTGGAGAGATGCCGGTTACTCTCAGTCCTGCTCAGAAGTTGAAGTTAAAGAGTGATAGCAAGCATTATATCTGGGATGAGCCTTACCTTTGGAAGATAGGCTCCGATCAAATCATTCGACGATGCATTTCTGAAGAAGAACAAGGTACAATTCTTTTACATTGTCATTCTTTTGCTTGCGGTGGTCATTTTGGTCCTAAACGCACTGCTCGTAAGGTGCTTGATAGTGGTTTCTTTTGGTTAACTCTTCATAGAGATGCTTATCTTTTTTGCAAGAGTTGTGAAAATTGCCAAAAGACAGGAAACATATCTAAACGTGATGAAATGCCTCAAGTACCCATAATTGTCTGTGAAATATTTGATGTGTGGGGCATGGATTTTATGGGTCCTTTTCCTAGTTCTTGCGGTAATTTGTATATTTTACTTGCGGTTGATTATGTATCGAAGTGGGTGGAAGCAAAAGCCACCCGAACTAATGATTCTCAAGTTGTGGCAGGGTTTTTGAAATCTAACATATTCAGTAGATTCGGAGTGCCACGAGCGATCATTAGTGATCAAGGAACTCATTTCAAAAACCGCACCATTGAGGCCCTAATGAAGAAATATGGTGTTCATCATCGGCTTGCTACCACTTACCACCCGCAGTCTAATGGCCAAGCAGAAGTATCTAACAGGGAGATAAAGCAAGTGTTAGAGAAGACAGTTAATCCTTCGAGGAAGGATTGGAGCAAGAGGTTGGAGGATGCTCTGTGGGCATATCGCACCGCTTACAAGACACCTATTGGAATGTCTCCTTACAGACTTATCTTTGGAAAGATGTGCCATCTACCAGTGGAGCTCGAGCACAAGGCATACTGGGCTGTCAAAGAAATGAACATGACAACAAGCAAGTGTGAGGAAGAGCGAAAATTTCAGCTTCAAGAGTTGGAAGAACTGCGATTGGAGGCATATGATCATGCTATGTGGTACAAGGAGCGAACTAAGATGTGGCATGATAAGAATCTAAGGTTTAAGGAGTTCATGGTTGGGCAGAAGGTGTTACTTTTTCAGTCCAAGCTTCGGTTGATGCCAGGAAAACTTAAAACAAAGTGGATAGGACCTTTTGTGGTGATTTCTGTTAGGCCGAACGGAGCTGTACAGATTAAAAGCCTGGACACGGAAAAGACATTCCTCGTAAATGGTCATCGCCTCAAGCCATTTTATGATGCTTCTCAGGTGGCAATAGTGGAAGAAATTCCATTATGCCCACCCCATTCTGATTGACCATATCGGAAGGTCTAGCCAAAGACTGTAAACAAAGGCGCTACTGGGAGGCAACCCAGAATTTTTTTAATTTTTAATTTTTCTTTTTATATTGTTTTCTTAAAAAATTCTTTCAAATTTTCCCCTTAATTCAGAAAAAAAAAAATTTTAAAAACGAAAAAAATTCATAAAACATTTTTTTTAATGTGTTTTTGTTTTTGTTTTTTTTTTTTTTTGCAGGGATATAATGTGGCGAGACAAAAAGTTCTGGGGCCAATCTGAAAATAATTAAATGCTTGGAGTGGTTTATGGAAATTGTGGGTTTCAATTGGGAAAAGGAAGGAATTAAGGGACTTTGATGCAATATAAGGTATAAATCCTTACTCCTTCTTCCTTCTTCCAAGAGTTGCCAAAACAGAACAAAAAAAAAAATTTCAGAGCTGCTCAACCATCGATCCGCCTCTCGCCGCCGAGTTTCCCTCCATCGATCCGCCGCTACGCCGCCGAGTTCCTCCGCCGCTGCACCGACCAGATTTCAGAGCCTCCTCAACCGCTCCGCCGCTCGGACCTCGGCTCCCTCCGGCGTGCGCCCAGATCTCCGCCTCCCGCCGAGCTGCTTCCTCCGCCGCTGCGCCTGCCGCCGCGAGTCTCCGCCGCAAGCCTGGGCAACCATCCGTCCTCGGAGATGGCGCCGAAGACGAAGCCGCCGCTCCCACGCGCGCCCACGCGCGGCCCACGCGCCGCCCACTCGCCGCCCACGCGCCGCCTGCAACCACCTTGAGCCTGCCGTTGAATCTGCTCCGGCCGGCCTGCATTCATCCATTCCGTCACCGCCATTCCCCGGTCATGAGGTGCCGAAATTCTTCACGAAGAAAACTATGAGAAAATCCGTCAAACCGCTGCCACCGACTTCGGCATTGGCGTTGTCCCACCAGCAAAAACTCACACCGTCAATCCTCACTGAAGCACCGCTGGAGCAACCTTCTTCACTGCCGTCTTCTCCGGTGACCGAGGAACTGTCACCACCTTCCGGTCCCAAGCCGACGAAACCGCCGAAACGCAAGTCCAAGACACCCTCAAAGCGCCGACGTGATCCAGTAATTGATCATTCCAGTGATGACATTGCCAATGCCCAGCCGACTGCGAAACGTACTAGGAGACGGGCGACACAGGCTCCCACTGTTTCAACCGACGAGGAGGAGCCAAATGCCGCTGAATTCCATGGTTTGCCTCCGGAGATCGTTGTTGATTCCAGGGAGGACCTCCTCCAATTTGATGACCCAAAGCTGCAGGCCAGAGCTTTGAAAAAGGGTAAGAAACAGTGTTTGTCAGGTTTGCGACTCAGTATCTCTTCTTTTAGGACTTTAGGCATTTATGATCAGTTTCTGAAATACTTTGCGGATATTGGTTGGTCTTTGCTATTTGACTTGCATTCTGTGACCATGTATACGCCCCTATGTGAAGAGTTTGTGGTTAGTTTTTGCTTAAAGAAACCTGTTTCCCTGATTGATGCTTGCATATCCTTTCGGTTGGGTTTACACCATGTTTCTATGAGTTTGAATGAGTGGAATGTGGCTTTGGGCTTGGTGTCTGTTGATGATTTATCTTCGGAAGGTTATGCTAATGCTTTTGTGGGTACCTATAAAGATTTTCCCAATTTTAGTCCCACTGTTGCTTGGAAAGAATTGGCTCCTGCTTGCCCTGATTTGTATGATGTTAATTGCTCTAATGTTCATTGGATTGCCGATCCTGTATTGAGAGTGTGTTGCCATTTTCTGTTGCGAAATGTTTTTGGGCGCTTCACTACATTTACGAGAGTCAGTCAGAATGTATTATTTGTGTTGTGGTGTATGCATCATGGGGAGAAGTTGAATCTGGGATTTTTCTTAGCTGATTCTTTGAATGAAATTGCTATTCAGTCTACTCGTCATATGACCCTATGCAATTTGGTTGGTGTTTTACTTGACAAAGGTATGCCATTGCGTGTTCCCCCTTCCCTTCCCAAAGTGCCTGAGCCAACCCTTTGTGATTTGGACTATTTGCGGACCAGCAACTTGATTTATTTGGATAACAATGTACCTAGGTTTTCTGCGCCGGGCATTCCTTGCCCGAGCACCACTTCTTCTCATGCAGGCTGCAGTGTTTTTTCGGTACAAGATGAGGTGTTGTCCATCCGTGCAGAGGTGCAATCCTTGCAAAAAAAGCTGGATCTTCAGGCTGCCCAGATTGAGCGTCTAATGTCCTTTTTGGAAGTTCCCCCCATGAACTACCCCCCCGCATGAGTTTCCCTATCCCTTCTCTTTTATGGCTCTTCTTGTCTTTTCTTTTCTTTTCTTTTCCTTTCAAGTATATTGTCTCTAGGAATCTTCTCGCTTTTAATCCGAGCTTGCTTGAGGGCAAGCAAGGCTTAAGTGTGAGGAGGTTTAGGTATCGTTTTTACATTTTAGTGTCTTGTTTGTGTGACGTTTTAATTGCTTTGTTTGCTGTTTTTTGTGTGTTTTTGTGAATAAATAATTCTGAAAAAGAAAAAAAAATGTTTTTATTTTATTTTATCGAGTCGGTCAAATGTTCAGCATAACAGTGAGTAATGAATTGGCTTTAAAATGGATTAACCTTTCTGGTAAAAGAATCATATTAGCAAACTTTTGTTGGTTGATATCTTCCTTGAAATGCTTAGTGATAAACCTTTGAAATTACCCTGAACTTGGCTAAATGATACATGGGATGACGAACAAGATTTGCATGAAAAAGCCTAGTATAAAGTGAGGTTTGAGCCTAGAGTAGAGCACTCTCTACATCAAGCTTTTTTCTGAGAGTTGTGGTAACTAAGGTTGATGCATAATGAGTAAAAAAGAGGCAAATTAGGATTAACCACACATCGTATATAGCCTACCTTTTATCTCCTCTAGTAAACCCTTTTGAGCCTTGACCTTTTCTTTGTGTAACCCACTATAAAAACCATAGCCTTTTCTCTGTATACTATTCTTGCCCCATGCATGTATGTTCTTGAAATGAAAATTTCTGCTCTTGCTTGATATTGCATATTCATGATTCGAGTGCCGGTTCTCATTGAAAAATAGTCTTATGGCACTGTAGAGATAATTGAGCATGTAATTCGAAAAAAATTCTGGTCTGGACAGAAAAAAAAAAAAAAAGGAAAAAGGGAGCTGTTTTGCCCAGAAAAAAAAAGAAAAAAAAAACGAAAAAGAAAATAAAAAAAAAGAAAAAAATTCCAGACCTGAATTAGTCTTGTAATCAGTCCAGAAAATTGGTTTTGATGATGTGTATTTGCTGGAATTTTCTACTGATTTGTTCTTGAGCATATGTGCATGTTTGTATAAACCTTAGAGCCCCTAGGATCTCACCAACATTACAACCCCTAGCCCCGTTACAACCTTTAAAGACCTCTTTGGCTTGTTTTGTATTGGCTAAGGATACCGCATGATTATAATTGAGTGACTGTCCTTACTTATTGTGTGATTGAGTGAAAAACGTGAGGAATTCATGCTTGTCTCCTTTTGACCAGTTGATAGCCGGGTAAAGAGCAATGTAGATGGGATTGAATTGAGTATTAAAGGGGGATGAGACCACCACTTGTTTGTGAACTGAAACTTGAACTTGGAAGGGGGATGTTTGTTGATGAGCCATGAAATGAAAACTTAATGCTGAATTGTTTGACCAAAGTCTGGGGAGTAGAGTTTTAAGTGTGTCATGTATATAGTTGGTCTGTTATTTCTATTTTTTATTTTTTGTTGAGTCAGAGTCAGTTTGGGGATGGGATTTTGGATGAACAACCTGCTTTGACATTGCTCATCTCATACTTGAGGGCAAGTATGACTCAAGTGTGAGGATTTGATGTGTGATATTTAGTTGTTCATTTTTGGAAGAATTTAGTGCTCTTTTATGTGATTTCTGGTATTTAATTGATTTATTTTGTTGATAGATCACTATTTTTGGAGCAAAGCTGTATTGGAGCGGAAGAGCTATTTTTGGAGCATTATGATGCTATTCCAGCTATCCTTAGTCGGAATCCTTCATGTGGCAGAATTGTGCTTCGTTTAACGATCACTAAGTTGCTCCGTGAAGTCGATCCGATTAAGGTGAAGCTGATGAAAGGGGGATTGTTATACTCTTTTTTCCCGAAAGGGTTTTTAATGAGGTAACGATCCCGATCCCTCGTTAGGGAGTTTACGGAGTTGGAGTCCAGAAGAAAATCAGCCCAGAAAATTCAGCACTGTGATTGGGCCGTTATGAAGTTATGAAGCCCAAGACTTGGATTAATTATTTATTCCGAGTTAGAATTTAATTGTAATTAGGCTGAATTTAAGTGGAAGAATATTTATTTTTGGATAAGAATTCTAATTTTCCAAAATTAGTTAGGATTTGGGTTTATTTTTAGTATAAATATAATCGTGAGAAGAGAAAAAGAGGAAAAAAAATCGGAGAGCTGGACTTGGGGTTTTGTTTCTTGGTTTGGACGAAAACAGAGGAGTTTGTGAGGATATATATAGATTATTTTAGTTTGCTGGAGGGGATTATTATTATTAGGCTATTTGTCTTCCTGGGCGAAAACAAAGAAGGAGCAACGAAGTTATTCATATTATTGTTTTCTTAGTGAGAAAATCGGAAGGAGCATTATTTTCATTGGTAATTATTTTTTTTTTCTTATTATTTTTTCGATTGTCAACATGTTTAATTTTGAATTGCTTGTTTTATTTAATTTAATCATGAGTAGCTAAATTCTTAATCGGCGAGGTTAATTCGATGGTTCATGAATTGTGAGGCTTCGGGTTTTCAGAGATTTAATCCTATGAGTTTTTAATTGTTTATGCATAAAATCTATGCTTGCTTGTTTGAGTTTGATCACCTCAATCTTGTTAGGCTATGGCTAATTAAGTAGAACCTCCTGTGAAAAACAGATAACAATTATGACTGTAATAACAGGATGATAAACAATTAATTGGATGAACTGCATGCAAATACGTGCTTGTTGTCTAAATTGGGTTCCCTAGTTCTTAAGATCGTTAAGATATAACTAGTTTAGCAAATACTTGCTAGGAATATCTTAATTAGGAAGATCACGGGTTTAGCAAATACTTGCTCGCGATTGGAAATTTAAGGGGAATTAAGGGGAAATAGCAAATACTGTTCCTGCTTATAACCAATTAATTCATGGGGGTTAAATGACTTTTGAGTAGTCGATGATCAAGGAATGAACCAAAGATTAACCTATGCCGATCCTTTGTTATCCATATATTTGTTCGTAATTTATCTCTGCATTTTTCTGCATTTTTTGGTCCTATTTTTAGCTTAGTAATTCATTAGTTTATTAAACAAATCTCAAATCTTAGGCGTGGTTGCTAAACCAAACTTTGTTGGTAGTTTAAATTTGATAGAAATTACACCGTTCTCTGTGGATACGATCTGCTTCTACTATACTAATCTGTGTGCTAGTTTGCAGTTTATTTGGCGAGTAAAACGACACTCACCAGTTATTCATCTACGAACGTAGGAGAACGAGCAGCAACCGCCTCCGCAAGAAATGGTGGTCGAAAAAATTGGAAGTCCTCAAACAAACCTCACACCAGTGGCTAAGGAAGATACTCCTCGTGAAGAGGTGGCCGCTCGATCGGTAAAAGGAGAGGTACATACCCCCATACTATTTCATTCCGACTGATTTTCTCCTACGCATCACTAACATTTTACCCATTAGCAACTACCAAAAGAAAAAACTACATCACCAGAGAATGGGCAACCAAATCCTCCCTCGTCGATTTATCCCCAATACATATTTGAGAGAACTCATTTCAGCCTTTACATTATCATCCACTACTGAATTACATACAAATACTGTTCATCTAACATTATTAGATTCTGAATGTAATGAGTAGGGAGCCACGGAAAACCAAGAATGCATCGCTGCAGTTCACCAGATTAATGATGCTTTACAGCTATCTTCACAAATATGTGGACCAGATAAAATATTCTGCATCAATTTCAGCGCAAAGGTGTTCGGATCAGAAGAAGTCTACACAGCCATATTTACTGACAAGATACGACTGTTCATGAACAGCTTGGACGCAGATGATGAAATGGAGTGGATCAGTGGATGCCAACTTGATATATGGGCATTGTAAGAAGTGCATGATTTCATTATTAATAGATACAAGTATCATTATATTTTCTTCACTAACCATACTAATTTGCAAGATACCTCTGCGATGGGGTGGTACGTGGATGCCACGTCCAGTTTATTCCTGCCTCTTCGAACTCAATGGCTCAGAAGGCAAATCAAAGGGTGGAATTGACTGCGAACGAGGTTTCGGCTGTCATGTGCCGCACTGAAGCGAGGATGTACATCTTCCCATACAATCGAGAGTAAGTTCCATTCGTTTTCCGAGTAGCTAGACCTGCCCACATGGAAGCGAAAGAAACTGTGTGCTGTGATTTTATTTTAAGAATCTTAAGTACTTTTGTTTTTCCCTTTTTCCCATAGGGACCATTGGTTTTTGCTTGTCTTCGTACCAGAAATCGATCGAGTATATTGCATCGACTCAATGACTGGGGGAATTTCCAAACGAAATAGATCATGCCTTAAAATGATTCATTTGTAAGTGGAACACATTCGTTTCTTTCCTTCAGCTTCTATGTTTTTAAAAAATGGTTGTTCCCGTAATTGTGTTCTTGTACGTTTCGCACTCTCTTGGCTCAATTATTTACAATTACTGTTACTCAGTATGTTATCATATATTGTGTGAACCCCAATTTCTGAAAATAATATTCCTCATGTTGACAAAAATAGGTTTCCATCTATTGTAGGATTGCAACAAAATATCGACGGTCCAATTCCAAACAAAATAGGTCCTACCCTTCCAACTACACTTGGGACGTCATAAACATCAGTGTACATATCATCTCATACCTTCAAATTTCACGTGTCATTTTCATCTTCGTAATCGGTTCAACAAATTGTCTTTTCCATCATCAGCACAAGATACAAAGTAGTACTTGGGAGTGCGGATACCATTGCATGTATTACATGGAAAAAATTGTTAGGCACATACATGACATTGACGTTATTCCGGTACGTTTTCCTACAATTCTTCTATGTATTTGTTGTCCTCACATATACATCCTTCTCTTAACATGTCATTTAATGCATTGTTTTAGCAATTCCCGGAAGATTACACTTCACCGCAGAGTATTGCTTTGAAATGGGTTTGTATTTTTGCAAAAAATACTCTGCCAAAATGCATAGCTCAATTGAATATCATACAAGGACTTGCACAAATCATCGGATAATGGTCACTATTATCTGTTACGAGAAAGGTAATTGACCATCTCTTCTGATACTCGTCAAATTCGACGATGAGGGGGGTTTCAGTATCTTAGGACACTGCGAAACACATCATGCTCTTCTTTTGCTAGTCATAAATTATACTTCATCGGATTCAATGCTTTCTTCAACCTACTTTCTTGTATATGCATCATTTTGGCTCGGAATTTGTTCTATTTGTCTTCGTGCACCATTCTGTTACTACGCACAACAAATAATGGGTACCATGCCTGAAAAAAAGGAACTGGCATGAGAAGATGAACGCTGGAAGCTGCAGCACGCCGCAGCTTACAGTGACCACAATAATTACTCACGTTTTTAACACTGGTTTCTTTCGATTAGAGAAGCAGTGCTAATATTAAACGGTGCAAAATTAATGCTTGTAGCACCGCTTTCAAAACCGCTACTAAAAAAAGGTGCGATCATAACCGGTGCTATATTTACTTCATTGCACCGGTTTTCAAACGGGTGCAAAATTTAACCGGTGCATCAAATAAAAAACTCCAGCACTGGTTTTTTTACCGGTGCTAACATATAACCAGTGCAATAAAACTGTTTTTTATCACCGGTTCCCAAATCGTTGCTAAACTATAACAGGTGTAATTTATATTTCTATCACCGATTTAAAAACCGGTGCTACCTACAAACCGGTGTTAGATATAAAGATTTAACACCGGTTCCATAACCGGTGCTAACAAATCCGGTGCGACAAAATTTTATTTATCACCGGTGTTATAACCGGTGCAAGAATGACAAAATTTACAACGGTTTTTTCTAGCACCGGTTACAAAAAAAACCGGTGCTAATATGGTACATTATAGCACCGGTAACTTAAACCGGTGCAAAATATAACCGGTGCTAATAAAAGAAATTTAGCACCGGTTTTGCTTCAACCGGTGATAATGTAGCATCGCTTACTTAGGCACCGATTTTTTAGCCACTAAAAAACCGGTGCTAGGAACCAAAACAACCGGTGCTAGAGGTGTCTTCGCGTGGTAGTGTGTTCATATGAATAAGAGTGATAAATCAATTCTTATATGCATCACGAACAAGATGATAATCTATCTCGATGTGTTTAGTCTGTTCATTGAATACCGGGTTCTCATTGATGTGGATTGCAACTTTATTGTCACAATAAACATGTATTAGAAGATGTAGTTGCACCTAAAATCCTTAAGAATATAGCTAAGCCACTTTAACTCACAAAGAGTCATGGCCAAGCTACGGTATTTGGACTCAGTAGAGAACCAAGACACAGTAGACTGTTTCTTTGATTTCCAAAAGATCAAAGATAAATCTAGGAAGATGAAAAAACCAGTTACTGAACGTCTTGTTTCCTTTCAAGTACCCCAATCAGCATCACATTAGCTGCGAAAATTGAGCTGAGATTGAGATGGATAGAACAGACCAAAAGATAGATGGTGTTTCAAGTATTTAACAATATGAAGAGCACCAAGCCAATGATGTTCAGTAGGATGATGAACAAACTGGCTTAGTTGATGGACTGTAAATGTGATATCAGGTTTGGTGAAGTTCAGATCGAGCAAACGCCCAATAAATCTGTGATAAGGACCAGAATCCAACAATACAGGTGAATTCTTATTAGTGCAAACCCATTCCACGGGAAGTGGAGAAACAGTGGCTCTAACCTGATCAAGGTTCAAGTTTGAAACCATGTTGGATATATACTTGTTCTGAGCGAGGAACGTACCACTCTTTGATAAGGCTACTTCAATCCCTAAAAAGTATTTAATAGGGCCAAGATTTTTTATAGTAAAGGCCTTATGCAAAGGATCCTTGACAAATTGAATGGCCATCGCAGAATTCCCAGCAATAAGAACATCCCATATAAACAACAAGAGCCAGAATAGTTGAACCAATGAATCTGAGAAATAAGTAAGAATAACTATACGACTCATGAAATCCAAGGTTCAACAAGTGCTTTGTGAACTCATGATTCCACTGTCTAGAAGCTAGTTTTAGGCCATATAAGAATTTTTGAAGTTTACAAAATGTACCCTGCTGTGCCAAATGATTACTAGCAGGTGGCAACATATACAGTTCTTCTTTAATGTAGCCATGGAGGAAAGCATTTTTATTGTCATATTGATGAACAAACCAATATTGAGCAGCAGCTAAAGCAAGAAACAATCTCATTGTTACAGTTTTGGCAACTAGTGAGAAGCTTTCAAAAAAATCTTCACCCTCAACTTGATTGTATCCCTTAGCCACTAATCTGGCCTTATACTTTCTAACTGATCCATCCGGGTTGCACTTTATTTTGTACACCCATTTACTTCCTATTTCCCTTTTTCCTGGTGGTAAAAAGAAACCAAATCCCAGGTTTGGTTCTCTTCCAAAGCCTACAGTTCTTCATTCATAGCAGTGATCCATTCAAAATAAAGAATGGCTTGTCTGTCTGATGGTGGTTCTATAATCTAGGCTACAACACTAAGAAATGAAACATGTGTAGCAGAAAATATTGGTGTGTATGAAGAATCATGAACTGAGTTAGTGATAAAATCCTTCAACCAGACTGGTTTGGCTCTAGGTCTAGTATTGTGTCTAGGCTGAAGTGGCTGAGATGATTGAGGAGAGATAGAATGAACATGAGATGAAATAGACTCGGATTCAGACTTGAAAATATCATTAGGATGATCAAGATTAGAGAACTGATCAGTATGGAAATCGGGATTATTATTTTGTTTATGAGCAGTATCAAAAGTATGAAAGAAATCAATTTCAAGTATATTATCAGAAGCTGTGTTATCAAAAAAAATATTTCGTGTACTAGTATCAGGTGTATTATCATCAATATGCTATAAAACAAAAGTATCTGGAGATGGTTTAGGAACATCAACCTCATGGGAAGATATATGAAATGTATGATCATAATTCATCTTGTATAGAAAAGTTTTCTCGTGGAAAGAAAGATATCCAGATACAATTATTTTACTGTTAACTATATCAAAGAGTTTAAAATCTTTCTGATTTGATGGATATCTTATGAATACACAAGGAAAAGCTTTTGGAGTAAATTTATCTTTACATGGAGACAAATTAGACGTAAAAACAAGACAACCAAAAACCTTCAAAATTTTCAAGTCTGGTTTCTTGTTAAAATTTTCATATGGAGATTTCCATCCTAATACTAATGAATTCAAATTTTTTATTGTATATGTAGATGCAAGAACTGCATCTAACCAAAAATGTTTTGTCAAGCCTGTGTAAAACAGAAAGGCTCTTGCCATTTCCAACAAATGTATGTGCTTCCTCTCAGCAACTCCATTCTGCTGAGGGGTGTAAGCACATCTGTCTTGTCAAAAATATTATGACATTTTTAATTCACAAACTTTGTTCCATTATCTGTTCTAATTATTTTGACCAAATTTTCAAAATGAGTTTTTATCATTGCTATAAAACTTTGCAGAGAATCAAACACCCTATCTTTTGTTTTTAAAAGGATGGTTCATGTAGATCTGCTGAAGTCATCTACTATGGTCAAGAAATACTTGAATCTACTTGTAGATTTTACCTTATAAGGACCCCAGAGATCCACATGAAGCAGTTAAAAACACTAAGATGTCTTTATTTGACACAAAGGAAAACTGAGTCTAGTTTGTTTAGCTAAAGGACATATATGACACTAAAAATTGTCTTTATTCTGTATATGAAGATGTTTCATGATTACATCAGATGCATGCTCTAGTTTAAAATGCCACATATATTTATCATCTACTGAAATCTTATTTTCAACTACAGATGCTTCTTTCTCCTTCAAAAACAAGGAATTAAAGGACTAAATACAAAATGAAATGAACTCTTGATCAAATGATGCATGTGTAATGAGATATAAAACCCCTGCTAGCTTTAGCCACCCCAATGAATTCGTTAGCCTTGAGGTCTTGAATGAAACAAATAGATTGACAAAAGTTAAAATGGACACTTCCTGACTGAGCATTCTTATTAACTGAAAGCAGATTATACTTGAAGCTATCAACATATAAGCAATCATGCATAATGAGTGATGGTGTGAGGTAAACTGATCCTATAGTTGTAACAAATTGTGGGATGTTGTTTGGTAAATAAACTGGTATATGTATTGAATTTGGTGTGTAATTTTTGAAAAGATTTTTGTTGCTACACAAATGACTTGAAGCACCACTGTCCAGAATCCATGTATCATCATCAAATTGAAGAGATAGGTTCACCGGCTGAGTTAAAAAACTACCTGAGAAATCAGAAAAGTGGGCTAGGTTGACAACCTCTCCTGGTGATTGGTCTGCACCTTTCCCCATCTACTGTTTGTTCATCTCCATCATATTCATTAATGATGCAAACATAGCCTACATATTGTTCCCACTTATCACATTAGAAACATTAAATGGAGCCTCATATTTCTCCTGTGCTATAGCCACATTAGCAACAACATGCTTTGATTTTGTTCTTCCTTCCTGCCACCAATCAGGATAGCCATGGATTTTAAAAAAAAAATCCTTGACATGTCCAGTTTTGTGGTAGTGATCACATTTCAAAAGCTTCTTATTATGAAAATCCTTCTTCTTGAAATTCCACTTTTCAGCAGTTTCTCCATAATGGTGGCTGAATTCTCATAAGTTAATCTGATAAACATAGAAAAATGCTTAGTTGAGGAAACACAAATGCTAATTGTGTGTTTTTTACTCCCAGCCTTTACAACAATAGAACAAATGTTTCCCATTGAAAGAGTTGGCTCTATTGTCAGGATCTGATCCCTAACTGCCTCAAATTCTTCATTCAATCCAACTAAAAATGGTTGGACTTTATCCTCATTGTCATCTCTTGCCACAACTTCTTCATAACCACATTTACAGGCTACCTGAAGATAGAGACACCTCCGCTTTGGCCTCAAACATTAAAGTTCATCCCAGAGACGCTTCAGATCTAAATAATACTGATTGACTGAACTTTGTCCTTGGCTGAACTCAGCAATCTTGTTTCTAAGTTGATACAGCATTGGTCCATTGCTTATAGAAAACTATTCTTGAATTTCATTCCAAAGTTTTCTGTCATTATCCACAAAAGCAAAACTCCTAGCTATTTCTTGAGTCATAGAATTCATGATCCAAGAAACTAAAGTTGAATTTGCCTCCTCCCACTACTTAAAGATTGGAGAATCAGTTTGAGGAACTTCAAACTCACCTATGATAAACACTACCCTGTCCTTTGATTTCAGAGCTCTGAGCATAGCTCTGTTCCAGATGAGAAATTCTTCTCATTGAGCAGCTCCGCAATGAGACTCAGATTTGAATTGCAAGCAACATTCAAGTAGAGAGGATCCTCCACCCTGATCTGGAAAAATCCTTCCTCGTCCACAACATACTTTCTCTGCATATTTCTAGAATTTGAAGAAGAACTCGCCATTAAAATTGGGAAAAAAAAGGTAGGATGAAGAAAGAATCAATCCACATATCTCAGTGTCATGTTTTGAATTCATGAAGCTTTGATACCATGAACAATTCAGTGAATTTCACTGAATGAAAAATGAAAATTTGGAAGAACACGGAATGCACAATGAAAGGTGTAAAATGGGAAAATAATTATGAATTGATTAACTTAAAAAAATTAGTTTACAACTTCACATTTATAGAGGTATGAAATCAATTCATCTGACTAACTATACAACTAACTGATGCCTCTGAACTAACTATTCTATAAGCTACCTAACTGAGAAGAGAGTAGAGCTTGCTCTTGCTAATACTCTCACTGAAGAAGCTCTCCTGATCTTCCTGATCAGAGTATAAATCCATCAAAGTTTAATAGAAAATACTATCAAGTAGTAAAATATGCAATTTAATATGGGACGGAGGGAGTACCAAAAACTATCAAGTCAAGATGATTAAACTTTAAATTTTACAAACCGATGTCTTAATATAGTAAGTCATGAAAATAATCCGGTTCTTATTTAAATTTAAAAGATATCTCATATCCCACATTTTGTGGGATTTATAACTATACAGTTACTAGGCATAGTTTGTACATATTTCTGGGTTCGATATAATTTGGCTGTAAACTTTATCTGATTTATATTTTACACAGTAATGATAAAAAATATTTTTAGGCTCCAAATTAGGTGAAACTGGTAAACTGGGATACAATGTTTATTGTATCCAATAATAAGTTTGTTAACTAACCATTATTATAAAATTTTAAAAATAAAAGATACCCACTAATTCATTATCCATCATTTTAGTTATTAACTGTCCCGATAATTTTTAAATGAGAAAATCTCAGGAAAGACGTTCTTTCCATAAGTTTATGGACAGTCCACATGGACTTTTACCTTAAATGTTGGAAATTTTTTTATAAAATTTAAATATTGTATTTTAGAAGTTAAAACAAGTAATAATATGTATATGAATGTGAAAATATAAAAAATATATGATATAAAAAATATTTTCAAAAATTCTAAATTTTGTATGTAATTTAACAAATGTAGTGTATAAGGTAAAAAATAAGTGGCTTGTCCATAAGCTTATGGAAAGGCTACCTATCAGGAGACCCACTCTTTTTATAATACTAGGGATGCCGATGTGGAAGATAGACTTCTAAATTACTATATATAAATACATTAACATTATCCCACACACCTCTCACACAATTGGTGTATATGTAGCCTAGCGGTTAAAAGGCTAAAGGCTGCTAGGCCCAGCCCAATCTCATCCCATAACAAGACGAAGCCATTTCAGCCCAAGGTGCAGATCAGCTAGGCATGGGACTTCCAGTCGTGGTAGAGAATGTGGGCCGAGAAACACAGAACGAACAACAAACACAAAGCCATGAACAGAGAACGTGGTGATTGTGGTGTGACCCACGATCTCAATTCCTACCCACGATCTCAATTCCTAAAAACAAGGAACCACAACTATATCAGTCTACAAATTCAACAAGCTCAAGAGGAGCTAAAGTAAGTGTAACTAACTAAAGAAATTCCAATTCTAAGAAGAGGGAAGCTGACTTGATCGTTGGGGAATTTCTCCCGGAATCACTTCCGAGACTGTTTTGCCGGTGCAGAAGTTTAAGGAGTGAACAACAAGCGGTTTGCCTGGAAGGACCGCCATATCATTTGGTGTCATCTGTGAGGAACAGAATTTGTTTTCGTTTCAATGTCATTCGGGTAAACAATGGTCTTCACTAGAAGTGAGAAGAGTCATAACCACCAAACAGAGGAGCAAACACCTGAACATAGTAAAAGCATGCATCCTTCCCGAGATCAGGACTACATCCTCGGTAGGGAAAGAGAGTGCAGCAAAGAGGAAACATAGGAGGAGGAAGAAGTAGAATCCCCCAACACGAACCAAGAGAAAGAAAGAAGGGTGTTCGCATCATTTTTAGAAGCGAACAGGGAAAATTTTTACAACCGGTTCCTAATAATGCTCAAACCACACAATCCAAGAATAGAAAAAAAAGGTAGGTCAGGAACGAGAAAATATCAAGTACAAGGAAGAGCTGTGAGATATCGTTGCAGACGATGATGCAAACAAGTCACCCGTAGCGCCGCATCGCTGGGACTTTAAGATGCCAAAGGATTTCAAACTCTCTCTACATGTTAAAATTTACGATGGGACCACAGATCCAAAAATTTCCTATGTTCCTACAGAAACAGTATGAGGTTTCGCGATGCGAACATCGAATTAATGTGCAAGGCGTTCCCCATCTTTTTGTCCGGAACAGTAATCACCTGGTACTAGGATCTCCCAAGTGGAAGCATCAAATTGTGGTCACAGTTATCAGATTTATTCCTAGTTCACTTCTATTAGATGAAAAAATTCACAAAAATGATTGCGGATCTTAATAACATAGCTCAACGAAGTGATGAAAGTCTGGCAGAGTACCATAGTAGGTTCTTTACAGAAATTTTGTAGGTTCGTGACTTTTCATTCCAATCATCACTGAGAGCATTTATGGGAGATATGTGATCAGGAGAGTTCTACAAGGAACTAACAAAGAATATGCCCGAAAACCCAAGAGAGCTACAAAAGATGATTGAACAGCACGTGCGAATAGAAGAGGCGAACAACCGTACGATATAAAGGGAACGAGGTGAGAAGCAAATGATGGCGGATTCACAGAAGGTTTTGAGAAGAAAGGCAAGGGAAATGTCACTTTCAAACAGGGAGAAACAGGATCGCAAGGTGAGTCATTCCAAGATAAGCCACTGATTAGATCAAGGAAGAAGATATGGCAAGCGAACAAGAACCTATTTCGAGAACCAACACCCATGCTAGCACCACTAGAAGAGAGATCCAGGGAGTATTATTGTGCCTTCCACAAGGATCATGGTCATGACATTGAGTATTGCAGAGACCTGAGACGAACAATTGAAGAAAATTTGAGAATGGGCTACTTAAGCCAATATTATAAGGAAGAAACAAGCCAATATGGGGACACTAGCAAAGTATCAAATCTCCAAAAAAACCAAGGTACAACGATCACAATGGAAAAAAATTTAAAAAAATACTTCAGCGATGGATTGCAATGATGACGCGGGCCATGAAGTACTAGAGACAATCATCTTATCCATACATGGATCCACATATTCATTGTCCAACAATTCTTGGAAGGCTAAAGAAAAAGACTCTCCTCCACAAGATTCGTTTGATAAAAAGGCTTTGTTCGAATGAAACGATCACTTTTAGCGAGGAAGATGTTGTACCTAACGCTTCACCTCACAATGATCTAATGTCATAGCAAAAATTGGAAATGCAACTATCCACAGAGTGTTCATAGATGACGGAAGTGCAGTTGAGATACTGTTCGTAGACTGCTTCGACATGTTGGGCTTTAAGAGAGATGGCCTTAAAAAGTCCACGTCGTCACTGGTAGTATTCACTGGGCGAGCAGAGATGCCTCTGGGGAATATACAGCTTCCCGTCACTATTGGAGAAAGTTGGAAAATTGTACCATCATGTGTGACTTCGTGGCTGTGGATGTCCCAAGTATGTTTAATGCCATCATCGGAAGGTCATGGATGAACAGAGCTAAAGCAATATGGTCCCCTTACCACCTGGTAATGAAATTCATAACTCCAACTGGTATTGTGACCATATGAGGAAATCACCAAATGGCCAGGCAATGCATGGTCATAGCAATGAAGGCATGAAAGGTTGGAGAGAAAGTAGAAATGGATAGCAAAATCTTAGCCTGTGGTTTAGTAAAGCATTTGGAATTATCAGTAGACTTAGGAAAAGAAACAGACCTGATTAGTCAGCACAGTGAGGATAATTCGAAGTGCGTGAAGAGAGGAAAAGACCTGGCGGAGTAGGAGAGGATGAAAGTTGTGGAAACCCTACGAAGCCACAAGGACACGTTCGGGTGCAACGTCCAAAACATGGGAAGGGGAGATCCATCCATCGCTACCCATCCCTTCAATATCAGTGACTCAGTCAAACAGGGTGAACAAAAACAACTATGCTTTGCCAGCGATGGCTAAAAAGAAATTTAAAAAGGAATCAGCAACAATGTCTTAGGTCGGTACACTGACATATGCCATATACCCTAAGAGGCCAATAAACCCAGTTAGGGCGAAGAAGTCAAACACGGGTTGGAAAAGGCACACTGACTCCACAGATTAGTATGAAGTATGCCTAAAGGATTACTACCCTCTGCCAAAAATTGATCAACAAGTTGAAGCAATTTCAGGATATGAACACAAATACTCACTCCGCCCTAGGTTTTCACTAACCAACAACGAAGCAGAACATGAAGCCTTCATATGTATTGTTCGACAACTAACGGGGAAGACATCACATAGTTTGGTCTATGGTCACAAGGTGGTGATACCGGTAGAGATTGGTACTTTGAGCCTGCGAGCATACGGTCACATGGACAAAGGAAATTTGAGGATGATAAAGTTTGACTCGGAGGAACTGGAAGAGAAAAAAGAATTGGCAACAATCACAGAAGTTAAGCATAAGGAAAGAATGGCTAAGGAGAAGAAAGCACGATTTCAGATTGGCGATCTGGTGCTAAGAAAGACAGAGTCTAACCTAGCAAAAGAACAAGGAAAGCTAAGCCCAAAGCGGAAAGAACCCTACAAAGCCACGAAGCCTAACAAGTCCAACTGCTAGATTCGAGGAAGAAGATAGGAAGCACCCACATGTATAGAAACCATGAGATTATCGTTGGTTGTATTCATTCCATTACTCCTTATGCGACATTATTGCATTATATATTTAAAAACCATCTTTCCGATCCTCAATTACATTTTTGGTTCTCTACTTACAAATATTAGGTGACAAGTACATTAGTAGCACATTGCAATTAGTGTAAAAAATATAAGCATAAGGTTGCGAATAGCAAGCTATAGATCTTGCACAACAGTTGCTTGCAAGTTTTGGATCTTGCATCCTCACGAATGATACACTCACAATCTACAGATTTTGCATGACTACCAACACTTGTAAGCTTTGGATCTTGCAACTTGGTGAACCATACGATCGCAAGCTATAGATCTTGCACAAAAGCATATTTGCTCATAAAAAGCAACAAAAGCACGCAATAGATCTTGCAGCTTCTCACATTACATACTCTCAAGAAAGCAAGCAATAGATCTTGCTACACCGAAGATATGCCTATGAAACAACGACTGTAGCAAGAAATAGATCTTGTGGCTTTGGATATCACACACTCTCAATAAAGCAAGCAATAGATCTTGCTACACGCCAGATATACCTATGAAACAACAACTATAGCAAGCCATGGATCTTGCAGCTTCACGGTAAACAGAGTTTTAATGCTCAAAAAAGAAAGATGTGAAGAAAAGATCTTATGAATGAAAGAGAATTAAACTGTCATGATAAGAAAACGGAAAAAAGACAACCACAAAAACCAGAAACTGTAACATAAACAATATCATTACTCAGAAGGGAAAATCACTACATATCATCTATGCCTAGACGCTTGTGATGATCCAGAAGAAGATGAACCACCACAACAACGACTAGACTCGGCATAGCGAGGGAGTTATTCAGCCATATGCCAATTTTCCTAAGGCTCACGCTCCTTGCTAATCATATGGTCATATCGCCATTTTATGTGCAAATAAGCAGGATGACATGCTACACCCCTTCGCTCAATATGACCAAGATATCTAGTATAATACGCCTTGAAATTAGTCATTGGGCCAAACTCCTCGTGGTGCAGCTGTATACTCATAACATTAACAGTTTCCTCATATCGCTTCATTTCAACCTGCAAATTCTGCACTTCTTCCTCTAGGAAGTGAATATGCAACCGGACAACTTCAGACAAGTTAATCCTCTGCCCATCAATTCCCATAGATCTCCACGACTAGTAGGTCTGCGAGTTGACAAAGGAATAGCATGAAGTTTATCCTTGTACTCAACACAAGATTGTTCGAGTTAGTGCACAGATAAATCAAACAGATTCCACTCAGCGTGAAGTTTCTCATTTTCACTTTTCATTTACGTGTTTATAGCAAACTAATCGTCAAACTTATTTTACCACCTGAGTGCAGGAGATGAAAAGTGGTCACACTCATCTAGCTTTTTCTTCAACTTATTGAACAAGTCATCAAAACGAGTAAAATTTTTTTCGATAATCAGTGTCTTCTGACGGGCCTCGCGAGTCTTGCTTGCAGCATAATTCCTAGTCTCCTCCTATTGCCAGATCATCTTCACCAGAGTCAACTGTTGACGCTGAATAAGACCGTCCTGCTCGCTGTAAATCCTATGTAAATCGTGCACAGTATGCTGGATGTCCTTTATAGTTGTATCCCGCTTTGTATTAAGATAATTAATACCTAGAAGCATGTACTTCAAATGAACACCTATGGATAACGCCCACTATTGAACAAGGACAGAGAGTTTAAGCAACCACATGTACGCACTAGAAGATTCAAGATCAACCAAACCGCAGATAATGTCCTTACTAAGCATTTCAAGATTATATCCATTAGGAACGAACTTACTGCAAGAACATGATGCAGATGAAGATGGAAATGAAGGAGGAATAGGAAGTTACCACTCAAGGTATAAGGGAAGCGACTCCATATGAGAAAAGCAATCAGAGGAGACGAGCACCCTCACACTCCTTGGTGAAAGATTGGGTGGCACGAAGAAAGCTAATAGAACAGTGGAAATCAGATAGTGAAAATCCATAGCGATCAGAAAAAGGATTAGTATACCCCATAAAGTCAAATCATTTCAAGTATTTATTATCAACCAAAATATTTAAACCCTGCACATAAGTAAGGGTGATGAGAACATTTAGAAAGAAAAACAAAAAGGGATACTTCAACATTCATAACCAAAGTCACATAAATCGTACAGACATATATCAAAATATTGTCTCAATATTACAATTAAACATTCAAAAATCCCAGGACACTAGAATCAACTAACTTCAGAAGTGGGGGTAGGTGATGGCTGAACTACGATAGCAGAGACTTCCTGGTTTGGTTGCTTAGTGGGAGTTTCCTCATTTGGCTATTGCACGGGAGCTTCAATGCTAGCACTAATTCCTGTGGACACACTGACATAAAGATTAAGAGTAGGAATAACAGTGCGAGAGCCAAAGGGAAGATCTTCCAGATAATCCACTTCACAGCACTTGAGCTTCAATGCTAGCACTAATTCATGTGGACACACTGATATAAAGATTAAGAGTAGGAATAACAGTGTGAGAGCCAAAGGGAAGATCTTCCAGATAATCCACTTCACAGCACTTGAGCTTAGCTACAGAAGGAAGACAAGGAAGGCTGGCAAGATGTAATAACAAAACATAGGGATGGCCAACATCAACAATCTTTTCAATGAAAGCTTTATTGAGTATTTCCTTATGCTTCTGAAAGGTCTCAGTGCACTTCTTCAGAGAAGGCAGACTCTTCAGCGAACAAGTTATATTCCACTCGCACTGATCCTTAACAGCTTGGCAGTAACCAATGTTGCGAGCATTGTAGGAAACATCCGGAAATAACTTATAGAAGGACTTAGTCTTGCACAGCTGATCTACCAAAGTTTGAGGGTATTTAGGGGAAGTAGATTCATTGGTACACATCTCTTCTAACTCAGAATGAAGCTGAGTCGCCTCCATCTCCGCTAGTCTAGCACGCTTCTCAGCAATTCTCGCCCTCTCCTCCATAGCGTTCGCCCTCTCCTGAGCAACTTTAAGTAAAGTCTCTAGCAATGCTCTTGAGCAAATTTTTGGCCTCAGTAGATCTTTTGCTTTGCTCTGATACCAACTGATATGAATCTCCTTGCAAAAGCTTACGATTACGGATTAATATCTTTGATCTAGTGAAGGAATCTCGCAAACCCTCACTATCTCGCACAAAATTTAGGTGTGTAGCCCTCAGGGTACACCTAATCTTGATTTGATCTCTAACTAACCCTCGGGATCAGATTACAATATTTATTGATACTTAACTCCTCGGGGTTAAGCAACAATGGAATAGCTCGCAAGCAAAGAGTATGAACTTAAAAGGCTGTACATTTGATTGATAAAAGTGGTGAGAAATTCGTCCAAAGGCCTCCCCTATTTATAGGGTTACAATCTCGCCCCAAACCCTAATCACAAATGGAAACTGAATCAACTTATGGCAGCTTTAAGAAGCTAAAATCATATCTAACAAAAATACCTAAACAAATGGTAATCTAAGATAATCTAGTAAATTCTTCAAGAAAAAACCTTGAAGAATATTACCTTATCTAATCTTACCAAATCAAATTCTAATAGAATAAAACTGAATATAATAAACCCTAATGGATTGTATTTTTGAAATTCAATTATTCAAAGCCCACATGGCCAAATTGTAAGTCCATAAACCCAAACTGAAATAATTTTACAATACTTTACAGTAATCACACTACCACATTAAAAAGTCCATGGAAAAAAAGTATATTGTTCTTCATGATGTTTTCAGTTCGTCGACAATCTTGAATAATGAATCCAAGATGTCGATGATGACTCCTTCAATTCTTTATCATAAAGTGGATTAATCCAAGCATTTAAAGCACCATCATAGCATTTGATATTCGTATCAACACATTTTGTTTCTTGTGCTTTATAATTCTCAGTTTGTGACTCATCAATAGGAGAGAACTTAGAAAGCCGTTCACTCGCGAGTTGAAGGCTTTCACTGACCTTACAAAAAAAAGAACACATGGGACAAAGTTCGTCAAAACCTTACATACAAAATATCAAGATATAGTGAAGGTTACTGAAATTAAGCCACGAACTTTTCGCAGCCAGTGCATCAGGTAGAGGGAGGTCGGAGAAAATATCATATATCATCACATCCGCAAGAGGATGCTCAGCTCGGGCCAACATTTGCGCATAAGATTGATTACCGTGCTTTTTTTTGGGGGAGGAAGTGAATGTCCTGAAGGTCCATATCTCTCTCTTTTGTTTCTTCTCTTTTCATATGCCAATGGAGCGACAACCACCCATCTTCCCACCCTTAGTGAACTTACCCTTATTACTAGAGCCTGTTTTGTTACCACCCGACCCGAGGATGTTATTAGCATTGGCCCCCGTCAGGCCGAACAATGCCTTCAGCCACCTCCTCGTTATCGTTATCAAAGAGCGACCTGTGAATGTCACTTCCGGCTAGTCCCGAAGAGTAACTAGGACCAATTTAGTCACGTTTTCGTGTTCCAATTGAACACTTTCCATTTTTGATTTTGTTACGTACGATAATAGTTCATTATTATATACAATAAAAATTATTGATGATCAAACATGCCATAAAAAAATTGCAGATTAAAGAGGGTCATAAATGGAGTATCTCGTTCTTAAATGTAAAAGGAAGAAGTAAATACTCAGTACTACTTTCCAACATAAAACAGCATGAAAGTTAGCACCCCGTAAAATTAGCTATGTGTCGGGTGTAGCATATTTCGTCCAACCAAATTGTACACGTTGTAAAATTTTCATCGCCTTTGATTTTTGTCACGTTGATCACATTGGCTTCTATTTGTAGCAATAATATTTTGTTTGTTGCAATATATTCCGTATTCTTTTGCATGCCCACGCTAATCTAACGGTGCGTCATATGTGTTTGGAAAAAATTGAATGAGGTGAAAATGAAACTTGAAAGTAAGAAACTTTTACTTTTACGTAATCTATAGTAGAATGTAGATTAAAAATGAAACTAAAGGATATCAATTTAAAGTTTATTAATTGAAATGAATTGACTGGACTAACCTAAAATATATCTTTTTAAATATGGTTAATGATATTCTCATTGAAAATTCATACTAAAACATAATAGTGAATGATGTGAAATTAATGAAAAGATCAAATTACTAATCAACTTACTTGAAAGGTACAACTAACCATTGATATAATAGTTTTTTCTTAAATGACACATCAATCAATATAATGTTTCACTACGATGTTTCGTTGAGAATATCATTATTCTTTTTTAATTAAAAAACTATGATCTCAGTTATTGGTGATCATTCATTATTTATTGAGAAAGTCTAAGAAAAGATGGCATTTCCATAATCTTATGGACTATCCATAGTGGTTTTTACCTTAAATATTTTATTTTATAAAATTTAAATATTTTATTTTAAAAGTTATATTTGAATGTGAAAATATAAAAATATATAATATTAAGAAATTTTCAAATTTTTAGTATGTAATAACAAATGCAATGTGTAAGGTAAAAATAAGTGACATGTCCACAAACTTATAGACATGTCAATTGTCAGGAGACCCACTCTTAATTATTTCCACTATTAATCATATAATAATGACAAAGTCTTGGGAATGACCGTATTTCCATAGACTTATGGAAAGACGGAGTTTAACTAAAATAATAAAAGGTAAAAGATATTAGTTGCAATATTAAAAATTTATTATGCAAGTGTAATAATTATAAAGTTTATAACCCGATTCATACAACCTAAAATTTTTTATCTTCATTTCTCCTAATTTGCATTTTAAACCTTGTTCTTTCCATGGCTTATGGAACGACTATCTTTCAAAAAACGGGCTCTATAATAATTATATTTCTCATTTTACAAATACAAATAAGAGTCTGTCTCTTGAAAGACGGTATTTCCTCAACTCATGGAAAGACCAAGGTTTAAAGTGTAAATTAGAAGAAATGAAGATAAACATTTCGGATTGCATGAACCGGGTTATAAACTTTAATACTACTATACGTTGCATAATAAATTTTAATATTGCAACTTAGACATTTTACATTTTTTTATTCTAATTAAACTTCATCTTTCCCTAAGCGTATGGAAAGGGAAAGACCATCTTTCCCAAGACTTTGCGTAAATAAAGTGACAAATATAGTTACACCGAATATTAGTTTGTGTGCATAGATGAGGCAAATGTCAAGCGAATAAAATTTTGTTTACGTTTTTAAAGGTCCGCACTCCCTCTATTTTGTTATTTATGTCACATTTACTATAGATGAATTTTTTTTTTATTTGGCACTCCTTTTATTTTTGGCAAAATTCTTTCAATTTTATCCACTCATTCTACTTTTTTTTACTTCTACATTCAATTTCATCCACTCATTATATTCATATAAATCCAAATACCTAAATCTATTGTGCCATAAATAAAAAATGGAGGAAGTAGTAGATTACTTGCACTGGGGTTACCATAATCCATAAAGCTGACTATTAAAGAGGTTATTTTATAATTGATTTTATTGAGTTAGTTTGATGTGTGTTTTAATTTATTATAACAAGATTTATATAATTTTTAAAAAATTAAATAAATCATAATACATAAATAATTATAATTTGACCATGAAAGTTATTGAAACGAGATTTTTCATAATTCTTCCTTGTTTAAAAATATTTTGACTAAAGTACATATATAACCCTATATAATTGACGAAAGTGCATAAATAACCCTACGATAATTGAAAGTACAAATATAACCCTAGATATTTAGGTTATGTGCAAATATAACATTTTTCAGCAGTTTAAGGCCGGAATTCAATGAAAACATTATTTTGCCCCTCTATATAAAAAATAATTGAAATTACCTTCGTACCCCTAAAGCCCTAATCTCAACCAAACAAAGGGCCCAAAGTTATTCAAAGCTCGTCGGAGAATCTTGAAAGCTCGCCGACTCGATACCAACAACATTATTAGTTACACAATTTCTGAACTAAATTAAGTCCCAAACCTACCTACGAGGGATGAACCTTCTTGCTCTTTGTGTTACTTAACAGCGGCACAAACCTAACTACCTAAGGGTGGCCCTAATGGAGGTCGTAGTAGAGCTCATCACCGACTCGATATACTTTCGGGATGCCATCGCCGTCGCCTTCTCCATCCGTTCCCCATCCTCCTCGCCACCTCGCTCAAATTGACCCCCATCGTACTCCGCCTCTTGGGTCTCGGTTTCCTGGTCGAGCTCTATGGCGGCCCAGGCCTTGTAGGACTCGAGCTCGAAAAGGCGCATGAGGTCTTCAATGGTGGATCTCGTTCATAGAAGCTCGCCAGAGTGATGAAAGCGGCATTTTGGAGTCGAAGTCAGCGTCATAGAATCTCATTCATAGGGCATATTCAAGTTTTGAAAGCTTGCCAGAGTGATGAGACGGGTTTGAAAGCTCGCTAGAGTTGTTTGACAGTGGAAAAAGAAGATTCACACATTCAGATGATTTATTTAAACATTTAGATGCTTCATGTTTAATCGGTGGGTTCAAAGTTTTCTAAGAAGCTCCGGAGTTGTTTGACCGTGGAAAAAGATCCACATTAAGCAGTGCAAAGGTGATGAAGCAGTGCAAGCATGATGAAGCAAAATGATGAAACTGATGGCGGTAAGTTTGCAGCTCAAAGATTGGCGCCATCTTCAGTTTAAGTTTGAAATGCTTGAAACGACAACAAGAGACTGCGTTTTGTTTTCTTTCTGTTTTGATTAGCAGCCAAGACACATGTCGTGCTCTGATTGGCTTACTCTGTTTTGTTTTTTTTGCCTTGCTGTATAAAGCCATAAGGCTGTGATGGATGAAAACAGAATGGTACGAATGCAGTGTTCTTTGAATGAAAACTTTCCCTTCTTTCACTTATCTCTCTGAACTTGAAATCTTCTTCATGGTATCAGAGCGTAACCAGGAAAATACAGAGATGCTTCTTTTTTAAAACCTCATTAAATTATGAACATTTTAAGATATAAAACATGGCTTCTGATGGTGAATCAGTGGATTCTGTTCATCATTCAACCAGATCTAATTAGTACAGGGGAAGGCCAAGAATCAACGATCCATTTGATCTGCAAAATGGAGACAATTCAAGCCTAGTATTGGTGGCAGAACCTTTGAACGAGTTTAACTACATAACATGGAGCAGGTCAATGGTGATTGCTTTCAAATCCAGAGGAAAGCTGAAGTTCTTGACTGGTGAGATTCAAACACCAGATTTGGATGATCCACTCTATGATAGATGGGATAAGGTAAACTCAACCTTAATTTCATGGATACTGAATTCCATTTCAAATAAAATTGCAAGAGGTTTCATGTTTTTCGAAGATGCTTATGCCTTATGGAATGAGCTGAAGGAGAGATTTGGGGAGAGCAATGGTCCTCTTATTCACAAACTGAAAAAGGATATATGTGAATTGAAGCAAGGCAATAATTCCGTTGTTGTTTATTTCACTGAATTGAAGAGTCTTTGGGATGAGTATGCATGTTTGAGGCCGAGGAAGAAATGTAGTATAGACTGCATTAATTACACTTGTTTACCTGCAGAAGAAGATGATGATAAGTTGCATCAATTTCTAATGGGATTAAGCGAAGAATACAGTTCCATTAGCCATCAGATCTTATTGATGGATCCTCTTCCTAGTATTGGGAAAGAATTACTCCATGATAACTAGGATAGAGAAACAGAAGGCTATTCACTGTGGTTATCAGGAGGTTCAAAGCAATTCCGCTATGGCTGTAAGGATTTATAGGGACAGGAAAATACCTTACCAGATCAAGGAGTCTGGTACTGATTAGGTTGAGGAATCAGATGTTTTCAGAAGGAGAAATGTTAGAAGACCTGATCTGAAGTGTGACCATTGTGGAAAGCTAGGACATGTGAAGGAGAACTGCTTTAAGATCAAAGGATATCCAGAATGGTGGGAAGGCAACAGAGATGTTGCAGTTAAGCCTCAGTTTACTCCACAAATCTATCAGAAACCTGCTCAGAAGTATGCAGCACATGTGGTAATGGAGGAAGAAGATACACCACTTTGGTGATCCAGGTGCAAAACTGCATGCACTGGTTGCAAAATTGGTGGAAGCACAACTTGAAAAACAACAGAAAGGGAAGGAACAGATTTCAGATCAGTATAGAGCAGTGAACTATGCACATTATCATGATTTTGCAGGTAGCCTGGTCACAAACTTTTCTCTTAATGTGTTTACTTTGACTAATGATAAGTGGATTGTTGACAGTGGAGCATCAAGTCATATGTGTGCAAATCTGTCTATGTTTCATAATGCTGTTGCTATGCAAAGTCCCACACCAGTCTATTTACCAGATCACAAAATTAAGCAAGTCACAACTATAGGATCAGTCAAGTTGAATGCCTCAGTCACCCTGATTGATTGCCTACACATTCCTGATTTCAGATATAATCTCCTTTCTGTAAATAAGCTTACTAAGTCTATGTCTGTCATCTTCAAATTCTCTTCTGGTCTTTGTGTGCTGCAGGACCTCAGAACTAACAAAGTCCTTGCATAAAATGGCCTATACATTTTAGACAATCATTCATTCCATCCAGACATCATCAAGAAAAGACTTCATTCAAAACCATTCCAAAGCACTGTAATAGGAGCTGTTACTAATCAGAATTCACCATCTCTTCATTCTTGGCATCTTAGATTAGGTCATCCTTCTAATGATGTAATGAGACATGTTTCTGAAACTGCTACATTGTCCAGTACTGATGGTATTTGTACAGTTTGTCCTATGGCAAAACAACATAGACTGCCTTTCTCACTCAGTACTAGTTTTACTCAGTCAGCTTTTATGTTGTTGCATTTGGATTTGTGGGGGCCTTATAAGATCAGTTCTATTAATGGTTGCAAATATTTCTTAACAGTAGTGGATGATTATACTAGATCTACATGGACATATCTGATAAAATCCAAAGATCAAGTGTTTTCAATTCTCAAACTGTTTCTTGCCATGGTTCAGAATCAATTTCATACCTCAGTCAAATCAGTAAGAACAGATAATGGAAGTGAGTTTGTTAATCTTGAGTGTGAACAACTGTTTGCTGATTCAGGTATATTACATCAAAAATCATGTCCTTATACTCCACAACAGAATGGTGTAGTGGAGAGAAAGCATCAGCATTTTTTGCAAATAGCTAGAGCCATTCTTTTGCAATCGAATTTACCCAAAACATTCTGGGGAGATGCAGTTTTGACTGCTACTTTTCTGATCAATAGACTGCCAACTCCTACTCTTTCATGGAAAACACCTTTTGAACTGCTGTTTCATGAACAACCTGATCTGCAAATGCTCAGAACTTTTGGTTGTTTAGTCTATGCAACCAACACATCTCCACACAAAGATAAATTTTCAGAGAGAGCATATCCTTGTGTATTCCTTGGTTATCCACCAAGTCAAAAGGCTTATAAGCTATTTGATCTGCAGAATCACAGAATGATCATATCCAGGGATGTGGTTTTCCATGAGTCTATCTTTCCCTATTCATCATCACTACCTTTCTCTTTCCCTCTTCCATTCACAGACACAGCTTCTTCTGATCCATCAGAGTCCTCTAATCCTATACTACCTTTCTCTATTCCTTCTCCACCTTCTGACACTGGTGTAAGACACAACACTAGAGTTATCAGGCCACCTGTTTGGGCCAAAGATTATGTATCTACTTCTATTCAACCTCAGTCAAGTATTTCTGCACATATTCTTGATGCTTCACGGGTACAGGAACCATTCACTTATCATCAAGCAAAGCATTCTCATGAATGGGTTAAGGCTATGACTGAGGAGCTCACTGCGCTTGAGCAAAATCATACATGGGATCTGGTGAAGCTTCCACCAGGGAAGAAGGCCATTGGTTCAAAATGGGTATATAAATTGAAGTATAATGCAGATGGAAGCTTAGCTAAACACAAAGCTAGGCTAGTTGCCAAAGGCTTCAATCTGACCGAAGGCATAGATTTCTTTGAAGTTTTCTCACTAGTGGCTAAGGCAGTCACTATCAGAATTCTTCTTGCTCTAGCTTCATCTTCACACTGGCATATTCATCAACTTGACATCAACAATGCTTTCCTGCATGGACATTTGGATAGGAAGTTTACATGAAACTACCTGATGGATATCATGCCACTGAATTAAATCTGGTTTGCAAGCTAACTAAGAGTCTCTATGGCCTGAAGCAAGCCTCCAGGCAGTGGAACAAGGAGTTTACCCAGCATCTTTTGAGCTTGAACTTCAATCAATCTCATCATGATCACTGTCTCTTCTTGAAATTCACATCCGCTTCCTTTCTGGCTCTGGTTGTTTATGTTGATGATGTTCTCATCATGGGAAATTCTCTTGAAGCCATTACTGCAGTTAAGGCATCTTTACATCAGACATTCACCATCAAAGATCTTGGTCCTGCTCACTATTTTCTTGGCTTGGAGTTACACAGATCCTCCTCTGGTATTCATCTTCATCAGCAAAAGTATATCAAGGATATTGCGACTGATTGTGGCCTTCTTCACAGTAAACCTGCAGCTACACCATTTCCTAGTTCTTTGACTATTCATGATGAAGACTCAGTTCCTCTTTCTGATCCCAGTGTTTTTCGAAGACTCATTGGCAGACTACTGTATCTCAATTACACCAGGCCAGATATAACTTTTGCTGTTCATCAGCTGAGCCCGTTTGTGCAGTCTCCCACACATCATCACCTGAGTGGAGATTTGCACATTGTTCGTTACCTTCATCATCATCCGGATCATGGTCTTTTCTATTCTTCAGCTAATGATCTCAAGCTTCATGCTTATTGTGATGCTGATTGGGCAACTTGCAAAGTTTCAAGAAGATCAGTAACGGGCTATGCTGTATTCTTAGGTTCAGCTTTGATCTCCTGGAAATCTAAGAAACAATCAACTGTATCCAAATCTTCTGCTGAGGCTGAATATAGGAGTCTCTCCATGACTTCCTGTGAGCTGAAATGGAACAGTTACATTGCTCGAGATCTTCATTTTCAGGTGCAATTTCCAATTCCCCTCTTCTGTGATAATCAGGCAGCTCTCCATCTCACTGCCAATCCTGTGTTTCATGAACGAACCAAGCATCTGGATATTGATTGTCACCTTGTCCGTGACTACTATCTTGAGGGCTTTCTCCTTCCTTCATTCGTTTCTTCTCGGATGCAACTGGCCGATGTTCTTACAAAATCCCTTCCTGTTGTCTCTTTTCTTGCCAACTTGTCCAAGCTCAATTTTTGTTCTCTCCCATCTGAGCTTGAGGAGGGGGTGATGAAGCAGTGCAAAGGTGATGAAGCAGTGCAAGCATGATGAAGCACAATGATGAAACTGATGGCGGCAAGTTTGCAGCTCAAAGATTGGCGCCATCTTCAGTTTAAGTTTGAAATGCTTGAAACGACAACAAGAGACTGCGTTTTGTTTTCTTTCTGTTTTGATAAACAGCCAAGACATATGTCGTGCTCTGATTGGCTTACTCTGTTTTGTTTTTTTGCCTTGCTGTATAAAGCCATAAGGCTGTGATGGATGAAAACAGAATGGTACGAATGCAGTGTTCTTTGAATGAAAACTTTCCCTTCTTTCACTTATCTCTCTGAACTTGAAATCTTCTTCAGGGGGTGGAAGGTGGTGGAGGTGGTGATGGGGCGGCGGCAAGCTTGTGGTGGAAGAGGTGAACGGTAGTAGTGAGGGCGGTGAATGGTAGTGGTGTTGGTGACGGTGACGGCGGTGGTAGTGGTGGGGTGGGGCTTAAGAGTCTGATGGGTGACAATTGTGGTGGTGAACGGCGGTGACGGGTAGTCTGATGGTGTGGTGGTGAACAGCAGTGAACGGCAGTACCTGGTTGCCATTAGAGCAAGGTGAGCAGGGAACCAAGAAGATGGGGCTATTTTTATCTTTTAGAATTTTGTTTATGGCTCAAAGGGCATTTTGGTCATTTTCAGTCGATCAATGGTCGAAAATGAGCAGACAATGTTGGAATAGTGGATTTAGGGTTATATTTGCACATGTGTATAATAGTTAAGGTTATATTTGCACTAAAAAACAAATTAGTGTTACAACTTAACTTTCTCCAATATATAGGGTTATATTTGACTTTAACCCAAACATTTTTCAAATAAATGGAGTACACCTTAACACACAATAATAAATTTTCCGTTACTTAAATTAGTGTCTAGTCGTTATCACAGTTATACAAATAATTATACACTTGCACCAAATATTATCTTCAAATTTAGCTTCCTTTTATGAGCCAATTCCACTTTCTAACAAACTAGTCAGAAATCTCGATTAAGCCCTGGTTCCTTTTCGCTTATATTTAAATTGAACGGAATAGAATCAAATTTTAAAAACTAAAAGTAAATTTCAATAAACAAAATTGAATTAAAATGTCTAATTGAACTGAACTGACAGTTAAATAAATATTTTAAAAAAATCTGAATTCCTTAAAACTTAGCATTTTTTTTATTGGTGTTTTGCCTAAGCACCATTTCAAATCAAGTGTTAGTTGATGCTTCCTTGTCAATTTGGATAACTCAATGTGAAACACATACTTAAATCACGATACTATTAAAGCCAAGAGAACGCATAACCGACAATACTAAAAATTTGATTAATTAAGAAAGTTATTTAGGCAATATTTTCACCAAAATAATCAACTAATTTGTCAAATAATGGAACTGATAGCAATATTTCATCAGCACAAATATTTCATCAGCAATATGAAATGAAAAAAAATATCATAGATCAAACGAACAGGAAGAAAAAGTAGCCATTCTTCATAATAAGAAAGAATACAGGTCAAACACATCAATACAATAACGAACAAAACACCTTCAGCATCAGAGTTAACGTGGCGGAGATATTGTATATGAGCACGAAGTGTGACCATGATCTCTATCTCAGTGGTAAAACAAACATTTAAACCAGGAAGCTTACATTTGGGAACCTTGTAATTCCAAGAGGGCAAAACCACTTCGAGATCTAGACTTAATTTTATAAAAAAAAATATTTTGTGTGCCAATGACCAACATTACTAGGAAAACCGCTCACAAGCTCAACCCCAGCGATCATGGTATAAAATGTAAATTCATCTACTGTATTTTTAACTTTTCAAATATGATAGAAATTGTGAAACAACTCAATGAGAAAGGAATGTCCGCTTTCCCACACACTTGAAGAAACCCCATTACAATAGTGGTGCCTTTAGGGTGAAATTGGGACAACGCGACTTTGTACGAACAAAGAAGTTCAACCACAGGTTAAGGGAGAGGAAAGTAAAGGCCAAAGTTTAAACAGGCTAAATAATATGACACATAGCTAGGCAGAGGAGTGCGAACACATTCATAGTTCGCGGGGGCACGATGGTTAAAAGGAGTTAAAAAGGGGAAATAGTTCTTCAATGCATCTAAATACGAGCAAGACAACATACTGCGTATGATAGAAGATCCGGTGACTTGACCAGAGTCCCCATAAGAGTGAGCATCTCCCTCGGGAGACTCGACGCGGTTAGAGAAAGACATGTGGATAAATGAGGAGCCTAAAGTGGGAAATAACAGCCTTAGTTAGGGTGATTGACCGAAGACAAGAGTTCGTTAGAACAAAGCTGAGGAAAAGGTATGCCGGAGAAGACAACTGAAGTATTATACGAAAAAAGCACAGACAATATTTACCAGAAGATCGAAGAATAGAAAAGCATATCAAATTCAGTACATGATGTAAAGAGATTTGAAAATTAGAAACAAAACATACTCTCAGAATGACAGAGAAAGTTGATGTGCAGAAAACCTAGAGAAAACCTAAGAAGGTAAAGATTTCGGCAAATGAAGGGGATAAAACTGAAATAGAAAGCAAGCTACGATAATTTAATACAAATAAAGAAACAGCAAAATCGAGGAGGACAAACAGTTCAAAAGCACACTGATGAGGGTCTGACATAAAAGGAATTTACCTTTTACATATATCATTGAGGCGGTGGAATGTGAAAAGACAGCGCACTGAATGATGGTAGAGTCAAGTCACTCGTTTGAAATTCCTCATTTAAGAAATAGAGTAATAACAAATGACATGAAAATCCGAAAACAAGCAGCGAAAAAGGTGGATCAAATTGCGATATTTCATGAACATAATCTTTGCATCAAACCTTATCAATAAAGATAGGAGATTCAAAATTCAAAAGTTGAAGTTGGAAGAATTGGCACAAAAGGAAATTATAAGTCACGAAGCTAATATATATACAACATCCAATTCGCATTTAATTCATTCGACGCCATTGCTCCATGCTCATTAGTCTTCATGGTTGGGGGGTTATGGTGTATGTGTAGCCCAGCGGTTAAAAGGCTAATGGCCACTAGGCGCAGCCCAATCTCATCCCGTAACAAGACGAAGTCATTTCAACCCAAGGTGTAGATGAGCTAGGCATGGGACTTCTAGTCGTGCAGAGAATGTGGGACGAGAAACACAAAATGAAGAACGAACACGAAGCAATGAACAGAGAACGTAGTGATCGTGGTGTGACCCACGATCTCAATTCCTAAAATCAAGGAACCACAACTATTTAGCCTATAAATACAACAAGCTCAGGAGAAGATAAGGTAAGTGTAACTAACTAAATAAATTCCAATTCTGAGAAGAGGGAAGCTGACTTGATCGTTGAAGAATTTCTCCTGGAATCACTTCCAGGATTGTTTTGTAGGTTCAGAAGTTTAAGGAGTGAACAGCAAGCGGTTTGCCTGAAAGGACCACCACATCAACAATTATTGAAGGTAAAATTTATTTTAAAAAATGTTACATAGTAAAAGTAAAATAAAACACTTTAGGGCCTCAAAAAAATTTGTGACCCTGTGATGGAGAGCTGGCTAGACCTCCTAATAGATGTCCCTGCTGCCACCCCCCACTATAGCAAATAGTTTTTTTTAAGTCAACTATGTCATTTTTTTTTTGGAAAAGTTTTGGAAAAATCTGTCTTTCCATGGACATATAGAAAGACGAGGTTGGATTAGAATTATAGAAAAAGTAAAAATTTTAGTTGCAATATTAAAAATTTATATGCAATGTGCAACAATTATAAGTTTATGACATGATCAATGCAATTCAATAATTTTATCTTGATTTTTTCAAATTTACAATTTAAATCTTGATCCATAACTTATGAAAATGTCGTTTTTGTAAAGACGGACTTCATTTTTATTGGGACAAAGATAGTACATATTATCAATAATTTACCTTTGATCTCTCGCAAACCTAGACTCAATAAAACTTCCCTCAAATAATTGAACGCGATTTGATTAAATAAACTGGATCTAAAAAATCAAAGTAACTGCACTATGAGATTGAATGATGCAGTGGACACGTGAAATGGTCCGAGCGACTGCGACTGAGACTGCGACTGCGACTGCGACTGCGAATGCGAATGCGAATGCGAATGCGAATGCGAATGCGAATTCGTTTGTTTTGTGGCCTCAATTACGCATGACTAATTTTAAGGTCGGTATTTTTCAAATATATACTCTCTGTTTCTTTAATATTGACACACTTTTCTTTTTGGTTTGTTTATTTTATATTGGCACACTTTCCATTTTTGGCAAGATCCTTCAATTTTATCTACTCATTCTATTTTTTATTTTCTACTTTCACTTTCATCCACTCATTTTCTTCACTTAAATTCAAACACCCAAACCTATAGTGCTACTATTAGTGAAACAGAGGGAGTACAACAAATATGATATATTTTACTTTTAACGTTAGTTTCATGTTAAAACGACTAATATTATACCAATTATAAAAAATTATGAAGACTTGAGTGAGATGATTTCACCTAATTTTATAGTGAGATTGAGGGTTTAAATACAATTATTTAAAGATGTGAATGACAAAGGGTATTTTCTATAATTTCTAAAACTATACTTTGTACATTGTCTCACCATAAATTATATTGAGATAATCTCATATGAGTCTTTCTCAAAGAATTTCATTTCAATAAAATTTTATAGTCAAATGATAGTTATTTATACATTAAATACATTTGATTGTTATTTTAAAGTTATAAGAACGAACAATAAATAAAATTAAAAATTAAATCACCCTACTAGTTACATCAATTATAAAAAGATCTTGTTTACCAGTTAGTCGATCTAAAACAAAATGATGTATTATCGCTATATTTTTCAGTTTAAATATTATATATTATAATTAAGTTAAGTAATTACTCCATTTCACTATATTCAATACTTTTAATTTTTTACTTGAATTTATTGTAAATATGGAATGAATAGATGAAATTGAGTTTAAACAAAAGAAAAGTAGAATAAGTGGATCAGAATGAAGGAATCTTATTAAAAATCAAAAGTGTGTTAGTATAAAAAAAGTGAAAAGTGAAAAATGTACCAAATACAGTGGAATGAAGGAAATATATAATAAAACGTGTTTAAATGTGAAAATACAAAATATATTGTGTAAAAGTAAATTTTAAATTAAAAATGACAGTGTTTAAATCAAAAATACCATAGTATTTTGACAAAATCTTGGGAAGGATCGTCTATCTATAGGCATAGAGAAATATCGGGTCTAATTAGAATAATATGAAGTTGGAGGTTTATACTCTGCAATAACTGCAAGTGAAACATTTGAGTTTTGGTTAGAAACATTACATATCTAGAATAACACAAAGTCTTGTTTTAGGCAGCCTACACTTTAGGCCAGGGATTATTGTGCAATTATAAAAAGTTTCATTTGGGATATGGTTTTTTAAAAAATATGTTGAAATATTTAGGGACCTACTATGCAAGTATTAAAACACTATTTACGTAACAAAAAAAAGAATCAGAAATTTCATTTTTCATTGTTTTTCTCTCGCCGATCGGATCCACCATCGGCCGACAGTTTCCACCGGTTTTCTGCCGGATTTATGCCAAAAATTCACCAAAAATCACCGATATCCGCTAAACTTCTTTATCCGCCAGTATCTGCATTGTCGTTGCCAATTCTCCATCGGGAATCCACCAGATCAAATGGCGGTTTCTAGCTTTCACTTTGACTCCAGCAAGGCGAATCAAATTTGGTGGAGGTGAGGCGCATTGAATTCGATGGAAGTGAGGCGAGGCAGTTTCAGGCATTAAATTTGTTGGAGAATAAAAACCCTAGCTCATGGCCTGGGTTTGCAGATGACAGAGCGACGGTGAGGCTTCTAGGAAGGCGATAGCGAGGCTGCTAGGAGCGACGGTGAGCCTTCTAGGATGGCGATAGTGAGGCTGCTAGGAAGGCGATAGCGAGGCTGCTAGCAAGGCTAGGGTTTTTCGACAATTGCGACACAACGCAACGCAACGACAAGGATCTAGATTAGGAAGGCGACACGAAATGAAGAAGAGGCAGATCGTCTGAAGAAGACGTTTGCACGTGAGATGCACGCGCCCAAATGAAGATGACGAGTCGCGTGTGGCTTCATACGCGACTTTGAGTTGTAGGTGATGTCGACGGCGGCGGAGCTGAGCTTCAGCCTCTAAGAGGTCAGATTTAATTTTGTGTTTTATTTTTTTCCGAAGAGATATGCTGAGGTTAAATATTATTTGATTAAGTTATGATCATTGAAAGTTCTTTGGCCTAGTGGTTAATAATTTAGTTGTTGAGGTTAGAGGTCTAGAGTTCGAGTCTCACTATAACCTTTATTTCGAAGAATTTATGTTCTTGATGTATATGCGAAAGTTTATTATTTTTTGACTGAGTGTATGTTACATAAGAGTCTTGGTCTTGTGGTTATCGCTCTAGGCTTTGAGGTTAGAGACCAGGGTTTAAATCCATTTAGGTCAATTTTCTTGAAAAAATTTTATTCTTGAGATACCGTTGCTTTTTGTTAATGTTTGTAGATTTTTTTTCTCTTATGTTGATGTTTTTCATTATTTGGGTGAGATTTAATTGATATGAGTTGAGGATTTTTTAGTTTTTTTTGGTGAAATGGATTGATTTTTGTAGCTTTCTTATTTTCTCATGTGATGTTTTTCATTTTGCGGTAGAGGTTTTGGTAATAGGAGTTGATGTTTGTAGTGTTATTTTTCTTATGTTGATGTTTTTCATTTTCTGGATGAGATTCAGGTGCTAGGATTTGATGTTTGTAGTTTTCGAGTGATATAGGTTGATAAAAATTGTTGATGTTTTATGATTTTCGGAGTGAATAATTTATACTCTTGATGTACCGTTGCTTTTTTGTCTATGTTTTTAGTTTTTTTTTCTCTCATTTGATGTTTTTCATTTTCTACATGAACTTTAGGTGATAGGGGTTGATATTTGTAGTTTTTTTGGTGATATTGTTGATGTTCTGTAGTGTTTTTTTTTCTTATGATGAAGTTTTTCATTTTCTGGGTGAAGTTTCGATGATAATAATTGATGTTTTAGCTTTTGAGTGATATGGGTTGATGTTTGTAGTTTTTTTTAAAAAAAATTGATAATATAGCTTTGTTGATGTTTTTATAATTTTCGGGTGATTTTTTGTTAGTCGTAGTCGACATTTTTTCCTCCAATTTTTTGTTCTTTATTTCTGTTTTATTTGTTTTTATATATTGTTTATTGCAATTTTTTCATTGATGTTTTATGATGTTTCGTTGATGTTCTACTTTTTTTTTTGCCGATGTTTATAATTTCTGTTTGCCAATCATATTGATTTTTTACATTTTTAATTTTTTTAAAAAAAATTTTGAAATGTATTTTGCAGATTGCAGATGGCGGAAAAATGATGGGAAAAAATTGGCAAAAAAATTCCCTGGAAAAATAATAGCGTTAGGTCGCTGTAAAATAATTAGAGATATGTCCCTGTAAAATTATTAAAGATAGGTCCCCGGAGCGAGAATATAGTTAGAATTGCATAAAGTCACCGGAGACCATCTCCTAGAATAAAACATAAAAGTTATATGTTACTTATTTGTGTTTTCAGTTAACTATTTTTTGTAATTTTTCTTCTCTGATCTGTCATTTCTAAATATCTTCTGAAACTCAATATAAAAACCTTATAACTTTAGGTTGAAACATAGTCATTAAATCATAAAACATTGAAATTTGAGCTGATGGAAGGTTTGGAAAAAATGAAAGAAATCTGAGGTTTACCTTAAATAGGCACGTGAGCTTATCCAAATACCTTATAACCCGAATTCAACCCAAATTTTAATTGCTTTGAACCCGCAAATTTTTACCCCTTTATCTTAAAATTGCACTTGAATCCATAGTTTATGGAAATACATTTTTCAAGCAAGGGACTCGTATTTAAGTTAAAATTACAGTATTTGTTCCATAACTTTTTTTTCTTAAAGAAAGTCTGTCGTTGAGAAGTCATTCACATGTGCATACTCTAACCACTATTAATATGTAATGTAACTCTTGTAAGAAACACAAAAACTTTCCGCATCTAGAAATTTCTAACTCACACACCAAATCCCATGGAAAAGAAAATTCATTCAGTTTCGGTTGTGGAGCAATGTGTCGTAACACCCGCATCAGCCCCTGATAATGATATTCATGCTCCGCTAACATTCTTGGATATGCAATGGATGTACTTCACCAATATCCAACGACTTGTGTTTTACAAAATCCCAAATGTTTCCCGATCCCATTTTCTCGGACACATTTTTCCCAACCTAAAACACTCACTGTCCCTCACGTTGGATCATTTCCCGCTTGCAGCCGGGAATTTGATCATTCCTCCGAATTCGAACTCTGCCATGCCTGAAATCTGCTACAGAAAAGATGATGGAGCTATGCTAATCTGTGCCGAGTGCGAAGATATTGATTTTAATCACCTAGTGAGCAATGAGGAGAGAGATTGCGCTGAATTTTATTCATTAGTCCCCCATCTGAAATCATCGAGTTTGAATCAGCTCGATTCGGAATCATCTGAGGTAAGTACTACTACTCCAGTTCTAGCACTGCAGATTACGTTATTTCCAGGAGTCGGATTATCTGTCGGAATCTCCAATCATCACGCCCTTGGAGATGCCAGAAGCATGTTCAGGTTGATGAGCACATGGTCCATTAACAACTTCAAACTAGTCCATTTTAAGGATGGTGAATTACCTGTAAGTGAATCCCAGCTACTTGACATTCCTGTGTTTGACAGGAGTTTGATCCAAGACAATAAGGGCCTAACCAAAATCGTCTGTGACCAATGGATTAATTTCATTTCCCACAGTCAGAGAAATCCTTTGTTTGAGTCCACCCGAAAAACCAGCAAGGTCCGCAAAACATTTCTGATCACTGCAGAAGATGTGAAAAAACTCAAGAACTTGGCGTCCGGTGATGCAGTTCATGTCTCATCATTCGTAGTGGTTTGTTCCTACATTTGGACGTGCCTTGCCAAGTTGCGATTGGACCGACAACATGAAGGGGAACAGACAGAGCACATCGTCTTCGTCGCTGATTGTCGGGACCGCACCGATCCTCCCATACCGGCTAACTACTTTGGAAACTGTCTGGCGACTTGTATCACTGGTCTAAATGGCACCGATTTGACAGCAGAAGGCGGGTTTCAGAGGGCAAGTAAGCTGTTGGGGAGAACCATCAAGGAGAAATTCAGTCAAAGAGATGCAGTGTTTGATGGGGCAGAAGATTTAGTGGGAATCGTTTCGAAACTGAATTTGTCTCGTTGCCTATCCCTGGCTGGCTCAACAAGACAAAATTATTACCATCTGGACTTCGGGTGGGGAATTCCGGTCAAGTTTGAGTTTATTTCGATTGACGGCAATGGTGCTGTTTCTCTGAGTGGCTGCAGAGATTCAGACGGCGGTGTTGAAGTTGGTCTCGCTCTTACAATGCCCCAGATGATCACTTTTACCAGTATCTTCATGGAGGGATTGAATCTCTAGAACTCCATGTGTTAAGTTCTTGTTTATATTGTCCGGGCTTATTCAAGATTTTGATGCTATTGGTGTTTTGTGCATTGATCTTGGTTACTGTGCGTAGTATCGCTGATGAAAATCATTTGATATTTCTAAACTCCATTACTACTAGTTTATTTAATTCACAGAACAAATTTTGGGTTGTACGAGGGACCAATGAATTTAAAAGGTAACACAAGGCTAATCAAAAGGTAATAAATTTTTTGATCAAATTTAAAAATTAATAGCTATAAATAATTTTTTTGACAACTCAAATTCGGGCATCACGCTACAACTGCAACATACAAACTGCCAAAAAGCTCAAGTATAAACCAAAAATTAAGGGAGAGACTACTAGCATACTGCTGTGGAATCTTCAATCAGTGTGAGTTGGAGTTTTGGTCTGTGAGGTTGGAGCTCCACAACCTCCATATGAATCTGCACTGTTTGTAGAACGCCGTAGTAAAGGCCACCGGCACTCTCTTGTACTCTCTGATGCTGTTCAACCACCCATCCTCCTTCCTTGCTTAAGCATACCGGCCCCTCGATTCCATACTTGGGTATAAACACGATGAAGCCATTTGATCGTATTTTCACAATCCTGGCTTCTGTATCAGTAGGCCTGTTCCGGAAATAAATGAGTGTATGAAGCTCCACAGATGCCCGGCTGGCCATTTGTGCATTTCTGTGCCGATAATTTAGATTGTCAGAGATACTAGTAAGCTGGGCACTGTCCTGGAAAACATTTGCGAGTTTGCTTATTCCCAGCGACGCAGCCAGCAACCTGTGCACAATCACATCCGCATATCTTCTAATGGGAGATGTGAAGTGGGTGTACAGAGGGGTTGCTAGACCGTAATGGTAATACTCAGGGGCACTGAGCTCTCCACTACAAAAGTAGACGGCCTGGGACATGCACCTAGTTGCTAGAATACTGATCAGTTTGTTGAAGTAGGGGTCATTGCCCACAGCACGATCGAGTGAATCGGCAAGTGCTTTTGATGATGTCACATCTAGTTGGAGACCAACCACAGTAGCCGTTCTGATTAGAGGTTCCAGCATCTCTTTAGTCGGGGTGGGATGTCGCCTAAGAAGTGAACACCGGGGAAATTGGTCCAGAATTTTTTCTGAAACCGAAATGTTAGCTGCGAGCATGAACTCCTCAACCATTTGATTTGCTTCGATACATTCCGATATCAAGGGGGTCGTGAGTTTCCGTATCAATCTGAAATTTTACTTCAGCTGATGCAAGTGTCAGTGCACCTCTATCAATGCGCTTTTGCCTCATAATCTTCGCCAAAGCATTCATATTTCTCAAATCTGTAGTAACAGGATCCACAAGCCGGCTGTCATCCATCCTTGCTTGAGCTTCAACATGTGACAAAGCTGCACATGATTTTATCACACTTTTCGTATACCTTGTAGTAATAAAAAATTCTCTCTCTAGCTCTGGGGCGAAAAAAGAAGAAAAAAGGCCCAGCCTTTCTTCCATCCTTTGGAGGCCGATTTCTTCAAATTTCTTTAACTTTCCACCGATGAATTATGGTTTAACGGATTCTACTCTTGATTCCGCACAAAATCATATGCAATTTGTGGCGAGTTTTTGATCTTAATCGGCCTCGGAGTAGGGTTTGAATACGGTAAAGGAGAATTCTTGGCGGATCTTGTTCGTGATTTTGGTGTTCATCTTGTAAACGGATTCGGATCGGGAGTTGGGTAGGAGATCGGATCGGTTTCTTGCTTGGAGTCCTTGTCCGAGTTGGAGATTTGGTTGAAAAATCCAATCTTTTTTGGGTTTTAGATTGGACTTGGTTGCACAAAGGTGTATAAAGGGTTTGATTAAAATTTTCAGCACACTTTTTAATCAAATTCCTACCATCTTCATCGGATTTAGCACAAGGTTTTGGAGGTTTTGATCGGATCACATTCGGACACAAGGTTTTGGATCGGATTGCTTGGTGATCACGGTTTCCACGGTTTCCAGGTTTTTTCGATTCAACTACTTGCGGTTTGCTTGTTTTTCAATTTGGTGCATGATGTTATGTGTTTTTGAATCCGATTTGGTGTTTGGAGGACTACGGTTTTGAGCTCAAGTTTGTTGTTAATTCCAAATTGATCATAGGGTTAGTCCGGTTTTGATAACAAGATTTGCGATTTGTTCTTGCTTATTTGTTAATTCGGTTTTGGTGATTTTTTGTTTATTGTGTAGTCCGATCGGCTTGGGTTAATTCCGATCGGATTTTGTGTATTGTTGGTGTGTTTCCGATCGGTTTGGGCTAATTCCGATCGGATTAGTGTATATTTGCTTGGTGTGCTCTCGGTTGTTTGGTGAATCCGATCTGTTTATCGGATTTCATCCATGGCCTCTACGGGTGCTAAGAATAATAACAATCCTCGAAAGCAAGACACGGCTGAGGGTGATGGCAATAAGAGGCAGAACCATCAAGTGCAACCAAGAGATTGGAATGATCCGAAACTTGAAAGAAGAAGGAGATGGGATGATCCTGATATTCTCATGAATAAATCGACTATTGAAGTTGTTGCAAACAATGGAGATAGTGTCGATTTTGTGCTCACGGATGAAGAGATACATAAGGATCTCCATAAACCTTTTTTCGGATTCTTGGGTGTGTTTCCGGGCTTCTTCCCGGGAATGTATGCAATCCGAACTCTGTTGGTGGCCAAGTGGAAGGTGCAGTGTAATGTTCAGAGCAAGCAGAATGGTTATGTCATGTTCAGGTTTAACAGTGTTGAAGATAGAGATATGGTGATGAATGGTCCTGATCATTATCTCCATGGTAAGAAGTTGTTCATGATGTTAATTGACGAATCTGGGCAATATGATGCGACCATCCAAGCCACCAAACCAGTCTGGTTAAGGATGGAACACTTGCCAAAGGCGTATTGGCACAAGAAGGCATTAGAGAAAATTGCTACTTCATTAGGAGAACCTATCCTTATGGACAATGGTACTCTCGAGTTAAGGGGCTACTATGCACGAATTTTGGTCTGGATTGACACATCTAAATTGCTCAAGGAGGAGGTGAGCTTTCGGGTTCCAAGTGGCGAAGTGTTTGTGCAAAAGATCATCTACGATTATTGTAGACCTTGGTGTGCGAATTGTGGTGAAAATTCTCATCTCATGGAAGAGTGTGATAATTACTGGAAAGCTAAGGAGATGGAACACAAAGACCCCATGGAATTGGTTGATAACAAAACTAGGAAGGGGAAAGGAAAGAAGAATTGGAGATCTCGATATAATGATCAAGTATGGGTTCGGAAGATGCAAGCTGAAAACATAGGAGATACTCTAAGTTCAAATTCGGTTGGAGGGAGAGATCATGTGCACATTCAGGATGCCTCTTCTGACAATGAGGAGGTAGAGAGACGAAGGAAAGGGAAGGGAAAATTGGTTGAAGGTATAGTCAACAGCATTGAGAAAGCGGGAAGTGCTAAAAAGGGTCCCGGTATTACAATTGGCGTCTTGCAGGATGAGGTTAATAGGCCTATTGTTGCGCTGCCAGCACAACTGGGCTCATCGCCAGGGCCTGGAATTACAAGCACTGGAGCTGGAGTTACAAGCACTGGCGCTGGAATTGCAAGCACCGGTGCAGGAGGCCGTGCACTAGCGTGCGGCAGTAGCGCCCAGGCAGCGCGCAGCAAGAGTGTTCAGGCAGCGCGCGGCAGGAGCATTGAACGCGCTATACTCAGCAACGGCTGTGCACAAAATTCAACCATTCTAGCGCCACCGGTTTTTGAACGGCAGCAACCGTTTGAGGATGATGATAATCCGATTGAGGGTGCTGGAAAATTGCCTAAGCAGATGATTCATCCGGAGGCTCGAGGCTAAAAAATTCCAAGGCTGCATAGGAGCAAAAGTAAGAGTAGGCCTCCCCCCACTCCAGGGGCTTTAACTAGGTCTAGAAGCAAGAGCAGGACTCGAATTAATGAGCAGGGTGTTCAGAAACCTTTTCAGCGTATGTTATCAGCTACGAGGAGTCATTCAGATAGTTCTGGAAGTAAATCACTGGAAGGCGGCGGTCCGAAGCCAAAAGGGACCTCTGTTTCCCAATGAATACATCAGCAATGAATGTCAGGGGTCTATCGGCCCCTATAAGGAGGAGGTGGGTGAAAAATATCATCTCCACAAATAGGGTTGGACTGTGTGGGTTGTTGGAAACGAAAATGGAGGATAAGGTGTTGCGAATTTTCTTAAAGGGTTTTAAGGGATGGAAGTTTACGCACAATTTTGAACTGTGGCAGAACTCGAGGATACTCATTATCTGGGATCCGAAAGGCTTCTTGGTCGATGTCCTTGGGAAGTCTCCGCAATGTATTCATCTGAAAGTTCGTAATCTTGCTTCTGGTATTGAGTTTTTCTGTACATTTGTGTATGGGCATAGTGAGGGACGTCTGGCGCGTTTACCACTATGGGAGGAATTGAAGTCATTTGGTGCTAAACTGAACTCTCCTTGGATGGTTCTTGGTGACTTTAATGCTAACCTTAGTGTTGATGATCATTATGGAGCTACTGTACCTAGCTTGTATCCAATGAAGGAGTTTCAGGATGTTTGTGTAAAGTGTGGACTAAGAGATGCGCCTGCTTTGGGTGAGCACGTAACCTGGCATAGTGCGGATTGGAAGATTTGGAGGAAGCTGGATAGGGTGCTTTTGAACCACGGATGGGATGATGCTGCTTGTCGTACAACCTTTCTACCAATTTCCGCTCAATCAGACCACTCTCCCATGGTGGTAGATATGTCGCAAGAAATTGTTGGAAAGGGTAGGCCTTTTCGTTTTCAGAATATGTGGTTAGGTCACCCGAATTGTGGGCAAATAGTAGAGGATTATTGGAGTCCGTCGGTTGAGGGGACTAAACAATTTTCGGTGACCAGGAAGTTGTTTCGGATGAAAAACCCATTCAGGGAGTTGGGTAAGCTTGATTTTGACCATATTTCTGAAAAGGCTAAGCGTGCGGATGCGGGATATAACAAGGCATTTGATGAATTTGATGCTAGGGATGCTTCGGATCATGAGGTTTCGGCATTGCGAAACTTAAAGAAGCAAGCTATGTTGTATTATCTGGCGGAGTCTTCTTTTCTTACTCAAAAGGGAAGGATAAATCATATTACTCAGGCGGATAAGGGATCAAAGTTCTTTCACACTATGGTCTCTGAAAGAAAAGGAGGGGGTTTCCCAGCGATTACTGATAGTGAAAATCGGATTGTAACTTCTAATAGTCGCAAGGGTGAGCTATTTGCGGATTTTTACAAGGGATTATTTGGCACAAGAAGAGATAGACTAACCACTGATCCGAATGTCTTTGGTGCGGGTAACAAGCTCTCGGACATGGATAGGGCCTATCTAAATCAGGAAGTGGAGGGTATTGAGGTCAAGCAGGCGTTGTTTGCAATGGCGGATGATAAGTCTCCGGGACCTGATGGTTATACAGCCGGATTCTTCAAGAAACAGTGGAACATCGTGGGTGAGGAAGTGACGGCTGCGGTACTGGAATTCTTTCAGACAGGTGATATTTTAGCGCAGCTTAATTACACTTCGGTGGCATTGATACCGAAGAAGCCTGATAATCTGAAAGTCAGTGATTTTAGACCAATAGCATGCTGCAATGTGGTCTACAAAGTTATCACAAAAGTTATAGCAAATAGGCTTGAGGATATTTTACCAGGGATCATTGACCTTTGTCAGGGTGCATTTGTGAAGGGCAGAAGTATCTCGGACAATGTAATGTTAGCGCAGGAGTTTGTTCGGGGTTATGGAAGGGTCCGTAATTCTCCTAGATGCATGATTATGGTGGATTTGCAGAAAGCTTTTGATACAGTCTCTTGGGATTTCCTGGAAGAAGTTTTGCTGGGACTGGGATTTCCTGAAAGACTAACTAATAGAATCATGAAATGTGTGCGCACTTCTACATTCTCGATAGCAGTAAATGGTAAACTGTGTGATCACTTTCAGGGATAAAGGGGTATTCGTCAGGGAGATCCATTGTCGCCTCATCTGTTTGTGATTTGCATGGAATATTTCTCGAGATTGTTGAAAAGGAGAACGGTCTCTAGACACTTCACTTTTCATCCGAGATGCGAGACACTTCGGATCACGCATTTGGCTTTTGCAGATGACCTCATGCTCTTCTCTAAGGCTAACACGAGTTCAGTACATATACTCATGGATGCCTTGAACGAGTTTGAGCGCACTTCGGGCTTAGGAATCAATGCTGCAAAGTCGAAATTCTTTGGAGTTGGTATAAAGGAGGATTTGAGTTTCACGGGTATTCCTTGGGCGACATTCCCAGTTCGGTATCTAGGCGTGCCACTTGATTCCAGCAAGTTGAAGGTGACACAATTTGGTACTCTGCTAGGGAAAGTTGATTCGGAGATAGCAAAATGGAAGGGTCATACTCTTTCATATGCAGGCAAATTGGAACTTGTGAGATCAATTGTGGGAGGTATTGTGGGATTCTGGATTCAGAATTTTGTAATACAATCTACAGTCATGGATGCTCTCGAACAGAAGTGTAAACGCTTCCTATGGGGAGGTAGGCATAAAGCAAAGGTGGCGTGGAAGAAACTTTGCGCACCCAAATCTTTTGGCGGCCTCGGTTTGAGAGACTTCTTCACGTGGAACCGTGCTTCAATGGCTAAAAGTCTATGGGATATTCATTTGAAGAAGGATAGTCTATGGGTTAAATGGATTCACTCGTTTTATCTTCAGGGAGAGGACTTCTGGGGATTAAATCCGAGGATTGCAAACGGTAGATTGGGAGAGAGATATTCGAGCTATTTTGGTGATCTTTGCAAGCTCAGAGATGAATTGTGCGCAATGTTTCAAGGTAATACGCAAGAGGTAATTACCCATCTCGGCCTATGGTCTAGTTCGGGGAAGTTTACTAGTGCGGCTTATCTCCATATGCATAGACATAAATATTCGAGTGTTTATGATGTTGGCCGATCAAGTGAAAAGGTTTTTAACAGTATTTGGCGGGGTTTTGTTCCGCCAAAATTCTCATTTATCACCTGGTTGGCGGCAATAAAAAGACTACATACCAAGGATAAGCATCGATTGGAGGAAGGGGAGAGTATGGAGAAGGTATGTTCTTTATGCCATCTGGAAGAGGAGACGAATGAACATTTGTTTTTCAAATGTGAGTTTTCTGAGGTTGTATGGGGGCGTATACGGACTTGGATTGGATTAAGAAGATGGACGAATTCAATTCCAAGTTCCATAACTTGGGTTAAGAGGCACATTAAAGGTTCAAAAATGCGAAAGAAGTTTGGTGTTTTAGCCTTAATTGCCACGATCTATCGCCTTTGGAGGGAAAGGAACAGTGTGGTTATGGATGGAGCTCAACCAAGTTCTGAAAGAGTGGTGAAAATCATCATGAAGGATTGCTACATGGTGATGAATAGGCTATTTCCGGATGAACACTTGTTTTAGATGGAGAAGCTGCTTGGAGGTTGATGGGTGCTGGCTGCCTCGCACTGGGTGCTTCACGTTGCGGGTCTTGGTGCTTCAGTCCTGGCGCTGTGCTGGGCGTCAGGCGTTGCGCTGGAACTTGTCACATACTGGGATGGTTTGCAGCAGCACGGTGCCATGCATGGAGACGGTTTTTGGCGACTGGATGCTGGACTTGTGCATCACGGTTTGGGTGTTCTTTGCGCGGGAATTGGGGTTTCTTGTAGGCCGACGGATGCGATTTTCTGTGCCAGGAAGGGACTGCTTTGAGCCCGTTGGATCAAGAATTAGATACGGGTTTTCTCGGTTTTTCTACGGTTTTTGTGGGCCGATTGATGCGGTTTTCAGCACCGGGAGTGAGTTGCTTTGCGTTCGATGAAGTTCAGATTGGCCTACGGTTTTTTCTCGGATTTCTAGTGGCAAAAGCAGCTTGGTTTTCTATAGGAGGCAATAGGTTTTAGAGTAAGGATTTACACTCCGATGCTCTTTCTCCTAAGCCTAGTTTTTTACTAATGATTTAACGGTTACTTATGCACTTTATGCTCGTGCTACACTCTGTGTTAAACTAGCATACAGCTGTCCATTTGCTCAAAATGGAGTGGTCGAGTACATACTCGCCACGCTTGGTGCACGCGGTATAAGTGCATCCATTCTCACATCCTCAGGAGGTTGATTTGAATGGGAGTTACAAAGGTTGGAGGCACGGCCTCATTAACCTTTGCCCATAGGATCAACTTTGGCACAGAGAATGCTAGATGGCCAATAACATCCCTCTTTCTTCATCTTAGGGATGTACATGGTAGAAGCTGATGTTCATTCGTACCAGAAAGGTACCACTTGGATCACCGGCTTCAACTCTTTATGAGACATCCAAGACCCGAGATAGACTCTCGGCTGCACTAGGATTTCAAATCATTCGACATTGGATTTTTGTCACTTCATCACCGTTCCAGCAACTACATTCGTTCAAGACCCGAGACACACAACTCTCGGCTGCATTTTTGGAGCCAACATGAAGATGGCCCCATTTGTTAGGGGTAGAAGCGGATTTTTATTGATGGGTAGTGAGTTTGTTCTCACCCCATTCTCCTGGTTGTTCCATAGCCTGTGTTTTTCCAGGTTGCTTTGTTCTCCCTTTCCTCGTTTATCTTTCTTAGGGTGGGTAGTTATTTTACATAGTTAAAAGGGGGGTGGGGGTGGGGGAGTGTTTATCTTTTGGATTTGCACTCTCTCATTCCCCCCCTCCTACTTCTTTGCAGATTTACTCCTTAGGTTATCTAAGGTTGGACTCTTTTGTATTTGGTAGGGTCCTCTTTGGGCCCTGCTGCAGGTTCCACCGTCTATACTATTTACCTATTTACGTGTAGTAATAATATCAGCTGGGGGAGTCATTTCCCAAATCACAGAAAAAGCTAATCTCTCCACATCAGCACGCAAGGAACATATATCTTCTGTTAAAGGTTTTGGGAGCATGTCAATACGACGCTCAACAAGGTAGACAGAAGTACCCCTTCTTGAAGCCTCTTCATCAAGTGGTGTTCCAGAGTAAACAAAATATGTGACATCGGCAATATGGACTCCCACTTCAAAATTTCCACTTGGCAGCGCTGTACAGTGCAATGCATCATCAATATCCTTGCATCCTGGAGGGTCCACACTGAATACTCGGAGATGTCGTAGATCCTACCTAACCGGATTAGCCAGATCTTCAGGAGACACAGACCAAGGCAATGGTGGCAAGCAAGTTAAAACTTGAGATGAGAATGGTTTGAACTCTACATCATTCTCTAACAGCACAACCTCACTTTCAGTGTCTCTATCCCGTATTACTCCAATTGTCCTCACATAATGACCAAAAGGATATCGAGACTCAACGTCCCACTCATCAACTGCAACAACAATTCTCTTGTCGATAAGATTCCCAAGCTGTCTAGTCCGTACACGGATCTTAGGAATTCTCCGGTCCTTAGAAACAAATAAAGCATGAGCAACACCACCACTGCCTCCTGGCATTTGCATTGCTCCAATGATCCACAATATGAGTGCCAATTGCGTTTTATAATGCCAACCACCCAGCCAGAAGGACGGGAAGGCACTGTACACGCATCCCCAGTTATTCCTTGCATATCATTTGTGGCTCTGGGGACAACATCGGCACTATTTGGGGGAAGATGAACATCGTCCTCTTCATCCTCCTCATTTGCGATTGCCATAGATCCCTCCCCCTGCCATTGATCTTAAGGTAAAAGTTCTACGGCCACAATATCACCATCGAAAGCTCTATTCATATTTGTACGCCCATATATAATAATTTCATCACCAATACTTTCACTACCAACATATGCTTCGAAAGGATTGTAACGATTAACACGAAGTTTCCCCCTGATGATAAATTCCTCGATGCAAGCCAGAAGTTATCTCAGACATGGACTTATGCTTAGCGTAGATGACTTTTCTCTTTGAAGGCCTCAAGTCTTCAACTTCGTTCATGCTAACATCCTTAGGAGGCTGAACAATCAGATCTAGCAACTCTGGTTGACCAAGTGACTTCACATATACTTCAACTCTGTCTGCAGAAATTCCTTCCTCAATGGCCCTCCTCTTATTCTCCCGATCATTTGTGAGGAGTAAGACATGAACGGAATCACCAAGATGGTTTTGATACCATTGTGTTGCCACTCTGATAGCTCTGTCATTTCTATCTGTTGTGCGGAATACCCAAGAAAGAACAAGTAAAGAAAATAAAGCGAAAAATAAGACACCGGGATTTTACGTGGTTCACCAATTGGCTACATCCACGACCGACCGAGATCGGATTCCACTAGAGAGAAAGGCCAGAATTACAGATTTCGTACTCTCTACCAATCCTATCTCTTACAGGTTACAATAAAAGACGAGGCACTATATATAGTCCTCTCCACCTTAAACCCTAACGGCTTTGGGTCCAGAAACAATCTGGCCCAAACCAGCACAGGAGACAGCCGTACCATCCTGTCGAAGCGGCTAATACGTATTCAAGGCATACCAACAAATCTTCACCTTGACTTGAATCCTCAAAGAAGAAACTCCAGACGCACCATTACAGTGCCAGATGAGCAGACTTATCCCTCTACTCCTGGCTACATCCACGACCGACCAAGATCGGATTCCAGTAGAGAGAAAGTCCATAATTACAGATTTCCTACTCTCTACCAATCCTATCTCTTACAGGTTACAATAAAAGACGAGGCACTATATATAATCCTCTCCACCTCAAACCCTGACGGCTTTGGGCCTAGAAACAATCTGGCCCAAACCAGAATAGGAGACAGTTGTACCATCCTGTCAAAGCGGCTAATACGTATTCAAGGCATACCAACAAATCTCCACCTTGACTTGAATCCTCAAAACAGAAACTCCAGACGCACCATTATAGTGCTAGATGAGCAGACTTATCCCTCCACTCCTGGGACTACCCCATTGGGCAGCTACTGATCTCTGATGTTAAGCAAGTCCAAACAGTGTTGAAACTTGCTATGTGGAACAGGCTTGGTGAACATATCAGCAGGATTATCAACAGTTCCCACTTTCTTCACCCTGATTCTCCTCTCACTCCTCAGGAAATGATATCTGACATCAATGTATTTTGGTCCTCTCATGATGGACCTGATCCTTGGCTAAGCAGATAGCACTCAAGCTATCACAATACACAGTAGCCTGATCGTGGTGTAGACCAAGGCCACTGACTATCCCCTTCAGCCATATACCTTCTTTCGCAGCCTCCGTCAGAGCCATGTACTCTGCTTCCGTATTAGACAAAGTCATTGTAGGTTGCAAAGTCGCCTTCCAGCTAACAATAGAACCACCCAAGGTAAAGACATAGCCGGTCATAGATCTCCTCGTGTCAACATCCCCAGCATAATCAGAATCAGAATAACCCGTAACCAGGCACTCAGTATCACCCCCGTAAATGAGACCCACATCAGACGTACCTCTAAGGTACCTAAAGATCCTCTTCACAGCTTGCCAATGTTCTCTACCTGGTTGCCCCATAAACCTGCTCACAACACTGACCACCTGTACTAAGTCTGGCCTTGTACACACCATAGCATACATCAAGCTCCCCACAGCACTAGCATACGGAACTCGAGACATATGCTCCTTCTCCTCTTCTGACTGAGGAGCAAACATGGAAGTGAGATGGATATTTGCAGCACTAGGAGTGTCAATAGGCTTGGCTGAAGACATGCCATACCTAGCCAACACCTTCTGAATGTAACCTTTCTGTGACAAGAAAAGCTTCCTCTGACCTCTATCTCTGAGAATCTCTGTTCCTAGTATTTTCCGAGCTGCACCCAAATCCTTCATCTCAAACTCAGCACTAAGAAAACCCTTCAGCTTCTAAACATTATGCTTACTCTTTGAGGCTATCAACATGTCATCTACATAAAGCACCAGATAAATGAATGACTCATCTCTCAACTTGCTATAGTAGACACAACAATCATATGAACTCCTTGTGTAGTCCAACTCAAGATATAGCTATCAAATCTCTTGTACCACTGCCTCAGAGACTGCTTAAGCCCATATAAGGACTTCTTCAACTTGCAAACATACTTTTCCTTGCCAGGAACTTGGAAACCATGTGGATGAGTCATGTATATCTCTTCCTCAAACTTTCTATGTAGAAAAACGATCTTCACATCAAGTTGTTCAAGCTCCAAATCCTGATGTGTCACTATAGCTAGCAACACCCTGATAGAAGTGTGTCTGACCACTGGTGAGAAAATCTCATTGTAATCTACTCCCTCTCTCTGACTGAAACCTCTAGCAACAACTCTATCCTTGTACTTGACTCCCTCTGTAGGTGATATCCCTTCCTTTTTCTTGAAAACCCATTTGCAAGTGATAACCTTTCTCCCTTGAGGCTGTTGAACCAAATCCCATGTCTGATTCTTCTAGAGGGACTCCATCTCATCTCCCATTGGTACAAACCATTTGTCAGCATCAGTACCTGAAACAACTTCTCTGTAGGTGGATGGCTCATGAGTATCCACCTCCTCAGCAACCTGTAGTGCATAACCCACCATATCCTCAAACCCATACCTCTTGGGTGGACCAACTCCAACCCTCTTTGGTCGATCTTGAGCTAAGCAATGAACTGTAGCTCCTGATAGTTGATGATCTGATGGTGGAAGCTCTGGCAACTCACTTTTTGTCTGTAGCTCTTGATCTCCTTCAAGTTCCTTTAAACCACTCTCACCTTGAGTAACTTGAAGCTCCACATGTTTATCAATGCTACCAACTTCTATTGTAGACGTGGACTTCACCATGGATCTAAGCAAAGAGTTTTCATCAAAGACAACATCCATGTTCAGAACAGCCCTCTTCTTGAATGGAGACCAAATCCTTGATCCCTTGACTCTATCTCCATAGCCCACAAAAACTCCCTTCTTGGCTCGGGGCTCTAACTTACCATCACTCACATGATAATAAGTTTTACAACCAAAAGCTTTCAGATTAGAGTAATCAGTAACTCCACCCGACCATACCTCAATAGGTGTCTTACACTGTATGCTCGTATGAGGTCCATGCTTGATCAAGTAGCACGCTGTACTCACTGTCTCTGCCCAAAATCTTCTATCTAACCCAGCATTCGAGCGCATGCACCTCGCTCTCTCCAGCAATGTCTGATTCATCCGCTCAGCTACACCATTCTGCTGTGGCGTATTCCTGACTGTATGATGTCGGACAATCCCTTCATCCCTACAAAACTGATCGAACTCAAACGAGAAAAATTCCAGACCATTATCAGTTCGCAGCCTCTTGATCTTCTTCCCTATTTGGTTCTCCACCAGAGCTTTCCACTGCTTGAACTTCATGAAGGCTTCACTTTTATGTTTCATCATGATAACCCAAGTCATTATGGAGTAGTCATCAATCAAAGACACAAAGCCCTCCCAACGACTCAACTCGGGATGGCCCCCAACAATCAGAGTGGATATAATCTAGCGTGCCTTTCGTTCTATGAATAGCCTTTGGAAACTTGTTGCGGTGTAGTTTCCCAAAGACACAGTGCTCACAGAAATCCAAACCCTTGACCTTGTGGCCACCAAGAAGATCATTCCTTGACAGAATCTGCATCCCTCTTTCACCCATGTGACTAAGCCTCATGTGCCATAACTTAGTCATATCCTCATGATGAACCTCTGACGGTTAAACATTTGCCGAATCCATAACTGTGGAACCTTGTAGAAGATACAAAGTACCATGCAGAAGACCTTTCAGAACCAGCTTAGAACCCTTGCTGACACTTAGAGCTCCATCTTTTCCTGAATAGATAAAACCCTTTCTATCCAGCAGACTAAGAGAAATCAAATTCTTCGTCATCGATGGAACGTGTCTAACCTCGTTCAAAGTACAGAAACTACCATCATGTGTCCTGATCTTGATCGAACCTGTCCCAACTACCTCACAGACAATACCATTAGTTGTGGTAATGCTACCCCCTGCCTGCTTATAAGTCGAAAACCACTCTCTCCTTGGACAGATGTGGTAGGATGCCCCAGAATCTAGAAACCACACACCAGAGTGATGAGTGTGTCCAGCAGCAACCAGAGCAATATCCTCTTCTGAATCAACGTCTCTTTCCGCTAGAGCAGCAGAACCCAATTTGTTTCCTAATTGCTTCATCATCAACTTCTTTGGACACTCATTTTTCCAATGTCCCTTCTCCTTACACTACCTACGGATATCACCGGGCTTGGGAACCTTTAACTTCTTGCCTCTTTTCTTTCTGCCATTTTCCTTTCCCTTATAGCAACTAGTAAACAAACTAGATGCCTGATTATCTGTTCCTGAACTGCTAGCACTATGACGCAACTCCCTGCTATGAAGAGAGGATCTAACTTCCTCCAAAGACACATAATCTTTCCCGACAATAAATGACTGAACAAAGTTCTCATATGAAAGCGGTAGAGATACTAACAATATCAAAGCAGCATCCTCATCATCAATTTTCACATCTATATTTCGCAGTTCTAATAACAAAGTATTCAATTGCTCTAGATGATCTCTGAGTTGCGTACCTTCCTGCATTCATAGACCGAATAGACGTTTCAGAAGCAATTTGTTCGTCAGAGACTTCGTCATGTATAAGCTCTCCAACTTCAACCACAGCTCCACAACAGTCTCTTGATCCGAGACCTCAGTGATGACTTCATCCGCGAGACACAGCATAATTGTTGAATGCACATTTTCTTCCAAACCCACCATGTCTGAAGTGCCAACGACCGAGAACCCCTTCGTCAGCGGCGTCCACAACCCTTGTTGCTTCAATAAAGCTCGCATCTTAATCTCCCATAAACTGAAGCTGTTCCTCCCTGTAAACTTGTCTACCTTCACGTTCAGCGCATCCATCTTTCTCTCCGATCAGATTAGAGATCCGACCACCCCAGATCCGATAAACCCAAAAATCCGATAGACCCACTGCGGATCTAACCAGAAGCTCTGATACCATTTTTTTATGCGGAATACCCGAGAAAGAACAAGTAAAGAAAATAAAGTGAAAAACAAGACACCGGGATTTTACGTGGTTCACCAATTGGCTACATCCACGGCCGACCAAGATCGGATTCCACTAGAGAGAAAGGCTAGAATTACAGATTTCCTACTCTCTACCAATCCTATCTCTTACAAGTTACAATAAAAGATGAGGCACTATATATAGTCCTCTCCACCTTAAACCCAAACGGCTTTGGGCCCAGAAACAATCTGGCCCAAATAGAACAGGAGACAGAATGCCAATAACAGCCCAAATAGATGACTTGCTATACGTATTCAAGGCATACCAACACTATCATTTGGTGTTTCACCAGCCATCTCTTTCACATAAGTATCCCCGTGGTGTTCATTGGAGAAAATGAAGAATCTCCTTGAACAATTACTGGAAAGTGCTCGAACTCGATTATATATAGAAATATTCTTATTCTTAACCTCTTGCAACACAATTGATAGAATCACCACATCATCACTCACCGCATTCTCCAACAAATCAATCTGATTGAGGATGACATTAGTGTCAACTACCAGCAGTTTTGACAGCGAGGCGCCCAATTTCGCACCGGAGACGTCACACACTTTGCAGAATGGGGCACCACAGTATATATCATCCCATAAATAGTGTTCCTACACTTCCTTGCGAACAGCTCCCTGTTTGGTTTTTCGAACGAAGGTATAATTTCACAGCATAATTTATAAGCTTCTCCAAATTGGGGATTACGGGGGGGGGGGGGGGGTTTATCGTTGATGTGGTGCAAATTTCTGGGTTTGGTTCGAAACTTCAGTGCAATATTTTGAAATGAGACTTGAGTGATATCATAATATCTATGTTAGGGCGGGACAGGGATGGGCCGCCGGTGGATCGGAAGGACATTGTCATCTTTGATTGCTTCTTAGTTGGACCCACCATGTTAATAAAAGGACGAGTACCATCCTGCTCAATGTCTTAATCTTCCTTCCTCCCTACTTGGCCATGTCAGTTGAGCTTAATTGGTGTTGAATTTAAATTATTAGTGTTAAATTAAGTTTATTGGTGCTGCATTAAATTTTTTGGTAGTTAAATGAAAAGAATGATTCCCAAAATGATGTTGTACTCGTAACATATTCTATTTTTAGACTTATTACTCGACCGGTTACCACCGAGAACCCAAAAAATATTTATTTATTAATTTTTTATTTCACTGCTGAGTTTATTGGTGCAGAATTTGGTATATTTGTGCTTAATTTAGTTTATTGATACTGGATTTATTTATTAGTGTTGAATTTAGTTTATTAGTAGTGAAATGTGCTGAAAGTAAACCCAACTAGACAGGGCCATTGTAAACTATGAACATGTGTTTTCATTGATGGTACAGGGGTATAATACATAGACAGTCTTTACAGAGTCAATAAAGGAAAATGATTCTATCAAAGGTACAATAATATTGTAAAAGATATTCACAAAATATCTCTTACACTCCTCCTCAAGTTGGAGCATGTGGATCTCGAATGTCCAACTTGCCAAGCAAAGTTTGAAATGTCTGTCATCCAAGTGCCTTTGTAAATAAATTTGCTGGCTGATTAGCAGTACGAATATGATAAGTAACTACAGCACCGGACTGTATCAAATCACGAACACAATGACAACCAATCTCATTATGCTTCGTCCTCTCATGAAAAACTAGATTGGCTGCAATATGAAGAGCAACCTAACTATCGCAACACAAATGCATCAAAGTAGGATGCGCCACTCCCAACGAATGAAGAAATGACTTGAGCCACAACAATTCACAATACGAGACTATCATAGCCCAGTATTCTGCTTCAGCTGAAGAATGAGGAACAATGGGTTTTTTCTTTGTCTTCCAAGAAACCAGAGATTCACCAATCATCACAAAATATCCAGTAAAAGATCTCCTAGTATTTGGGCAAACGAACAACTTGAATCACAAAATGATGTAAGCTAAAGAGAACTTTTAGCTGATAGAAATAAATATTGACCAGGATTGACTCTTTAAGTAATGCAAAACTCGCAAAGCTGCATGCCAATGTGCCAAATGCAATTTCTCCATGAACTGGGCCAAGGTATGAACTGAATAGATAAACTCAAGACGAGTGATGGTGAGATAAATGAGCTTCCCAACAAGTTTACGATACTGCACAAAATCATCAAACAAAGGACTATCATCTCACACCAAATTGTGTTGTTGTTTCATGGGAAAATCTGTAGGCTTAGCTGCTAATAAATCGGTATTAGAAAAAATATCCAAGTAATATTTCTACTGAGACAAAAACATCCTATCAGGCCGACGAGCGATCTCAATGCCTAAGAAATACTTCAGGGCACCAAGTTCATTTATATGAAAACAAGAGAACAAATACCTCCTGAACTCGGACATCAACGTAGGAGAGAAACTGGCAATGATAAGATCATCAACATAAACCAATACATGAAGAGAAACACCATCCTTCAAGTAAGAAATCTAAGACTAATCTGCCTTACTCTAAACAAACCCAAAGAGGCAAAGAGCAGCAGCAAGTTTACCAAACCAATTCCGCGGAGCCTGGCGTAGACCGTAAAGAGATTTGTGAATCTTGCAAACCAACCCTGGCACCCCAAGTGTATAAATAAGAGGCAGACACATGTACACCTCCTCCTCAAGATCACCATGAAAAAATGCATTGTGAACATCCATCTGATGAAGATCCCAACCACGAATAGCAGCAACACCCAAGAAAAGATGACCTGAACTCATCTTGGTAACAGGAGAAAATGTCTCAGTAAAGTCAGTCCCTTCAATCCGACTATTACCAAGTACAACCAAACGAGCCTTGTATCGCTCAATAGAACCATCAGGCTTAAAATTAGTATGATAAACCTACTTACAACCAATAGCCTTCTTGTCAGGAGGAAGAGGAGCAAGAACCCATGTATTATTCCACTCGAGTTTATCAATCTCGTCAGACATAGCCGCACGCCAATGAGCATGGCGATTTGCATCAGAGAAAGTTTGTTGATCAGCAGCATCTGCTACTGCAGCAAAAAATCTAGAATGGGAACCAAAAAATTACTACAAGAAACATAATTAGCAATAGAGTAACACGTACCTAAAGACAATGAATCAGATGATGTGGGATTAGCAGAGGGGGGCTTTATGGAGTGAGTATCAGTGCAGATGTAGTATTTAAATTTAGTTGTAGGCTGACAAAGATAAGTGCTGGGAAGACGAACGGCGGATAGAGCTGGTGGTGGTAAGACATGCTCAGCAGAAAGCAACCGCACGGTGGGCTGGGAAGAAGGCGGCCGCATATCGAGCTCAGTAGGAAGCGACCAAGCAACGAGCGTGGCAGGAAGTGGCCGTGCTGGAGGTGCTTCTACGGGCTAGAGCTCGAGATGAGCTGGCGTTGGATGGGCAGCCATGTACGACCGTATCTGGAGGCACCCACGGTGGAGAGCCAACATTGGACAGCCGTGGCTGGAGAAGCGCAAGCGATGGAGGGGCAGCCACAGTCGTCCGTGACTGGACCTCAACACAAGCTGGCCACAGAGCGGTCCTAAATGGTTGTGGCCCTACTTTTATGGTCGATCGCGGTTCATGTTCAAATGGCCGCGACAATGCTAGCAATGGCTACGGCGAGCGGATGAAGCTTGGGATGAGTTGGTCGTGGCTGACTTGGAATGGACGGCTCCATCGGGTTGGATGACTCAAGAATGGAGTCATCATATACGACAGGTGACAGAGATGGCAAGGGTTCAGAAAGTATTGGCTTTGCAGACACAGGTGCAAAAGGGAAATAGTCTTCATAAAATATCACATCCCCGCTGTCAAACATAGTGTGAAACTCCAAGTCGTAAACACGCCAAGCTTACTTGTCAACAGGGTAGCCAAGAAAAATTTACTTTTGAATCTGGATGCAAACTTATCACGCGACCATGGAAGCTGAGAGGCAAAGCACAATGAACCGATTACACGGAGATGGTTGTAGTTTGGTGTGCGATCATACAGAAAGTGATTAGGCATTCGGCTATCTAATACCAATGTAGGCATGTGATTGATAAGGTAAGACACTGTAAGAATGCATTCTACCAAAATATCGATAGGGAGATGAGCCTGGAAAAGAAGAGCACGAGTAGCATTAAGAATTTGTATATGCTTCCGTTCCACACGCCCATTTTGCTGAGGTGTGTAGAATGTGGAGGTCTCAAAACCGGTAGAGATTGGTACTTTGAGCCTGCGAGCATACGGTCACATGGACAAAGGAAATTTGAGGATGATATAGTTTTACTCGGAGGAACTGGAAGAGAAAAAAGAATTGGCAACAATCGCAGAAGTTAAGCATAAGGAAAGAATGGCTAAGGAGAAGAAAGCACGATTTCAGATTGGCGATCTGGTGCTAAGAAAGACAGAGTCTAACCTAGCAAAAGAACAAGGAAAGCTAAGCCCAAAGCGGAAAGAACCCTACAAAGCCACGAAGCCTAACAAGTCCAACTGCTAGATTCGAGGAAGAAGATAGGAAGCACCCACATGTATAGAAACCATGAGATTATCGTTGGTTGTATTCATTCCATTACTCCTTATGCGACATTATTGCATTATATATTTAAAAACCATCTTTCCGATCCTCAATTACATTTTTGGTTCTCTACTTACAAATATTAGGTGACAAGTACATTAGTAGCACATTGCAATTAGTGTAAAAAATATAAGCATAAGGTTGCGAATAGCAAGCTATAGATCTTGCACAACAGTTGCTTGCAAGTTTTGGATCTTGCATCCTCACGAATGATACACTCACAATCTATAGATTTTGCATGACTACCAACACTTGTAAGCTTTGGATCTTGCAACTTGGTGAACCATACGATCGCAAGCTATAGATCTTGCACAAAAGCATATTTGCTCATAAAAAGCAACAAAATCACGCAATAGATCTTGCAGCTTCTCACATTACATACTCTCAAGAAAGCAAGCAATAGATCTTGCTACACCGAAGATATGCCTATGAAACAACGACTGTAGCAAGAAATAGATCTTGTGGCTTTGGATATCACACACTCTCAATAAAGCAAGCAATAGATCTTGCTACACGCCAGATATACCTATGAAACAACAACTATAGCAAGCCATGGATCTTGCAGCTTCACGGTAAACAGAGTTTTAATGCTCAAAAAAGAAAGATGTGAAGAAAAGATCTTATGAATGAAAGAGAATTAAACTGTCATGATAAGAAAACGGAAAAAAGATAACCACAAAAACCAGAAACTGTAACATAAACAATATCATTACTCAGAAGGGAAAATCACTACATATCATCTATGCCTAGACGCTTGTGATGATCCAGAAGAAGATGAACCACCACAACAACGACTAGACTCGGCATAGCGAGGGAGTTATTCAGCCATATGCCAATTTTCCTAAGGCTCACGCTCCTTGCTAATCATATGGTCATATCGCCATTTTATGTGCAAATAAGCAGGATGACATGCTACACCCCTTCGCTCAATATGACCAAGATATCTAGTATAATACGCCTTGAAATTAGTCATTGGGCCAAACTCCTCGTGGTGCAGCTGTATACTCATAACATTAACAGTTTCCTCATATCGCTTCATTTCAACCTGCAAATTCTGCACTTCTTCCTCTAGGAAGTGAATATGCAACCGGACAACTTCAGACAAGTTAATCCTCTGCCCATCAATTCCCATAGATCTCCACGACTAGTAGGTCTGCGAGTTGACAAAGGAATAGCATGAAGTTTATCCTTGTACTCAACACAAGATTGTTCGAGTTAGTGCACAGATAAATCAAACAGATTCCACTCAGCGTGAAGTTTCTCATTTTCACTTTTCATTTACGTGTTTATAGCAAACTAATCGTCAAACTTATTTTACCACCTGAGTGCAGGAGATGAAAAGTGGTCACACTCATCTAGCTTTTTCTTCAACTTATTGAACAAGTCATCAAAACGAGTAAAATTTTTTTCGATAATCAGTGTCTTCTGACGGGCCTCGCGAGTCTTGCTTGCAGCATAATTCCTAGTCTCCTCCTATTGCCAGATCATCTTCACCAGAGTCAACTGTTGACGCTAAATAATACCGTCCTGCTCGCTGTAAATCCTATGTAAATCGTGCACAGTATGCTGGATGTCCTTTATAGTTGTATCCCGCTTTGTATTAAGATAATTAATACCTAGAAGCATGTACTTCAAATGAACACCTATGGATAACGCCCACTATTGAACAAGGACAGAGAGTTTAAGCAACCACATGTACGCACTAGAAGATTCAAGATCAACCAAACCGCAGATAATGTCCTTACTAAGCATTTCAAGATTATATCCATTAGGAACGAACTTACTGCAAGAACATGATGCAGATGAAGATGGAAATGAAGGAGGAATAGGAAGTTACCACTCAAGGTATAAGGGAAGCGACTCCATATGAGAAAAGCAATCAGAGGAGACGAGCACCCTCACACTCCTTGGTGAAAGATTGGGTGGCACGAAGAAAGCTAATAGAACAGTGGAAATCAGATAGTGAAAATCCATAGCGATCAGAAAAAGGATTAGTATACCCCATAAAGTCAAATCATTTCAAGTATTTATTATCAACCAAAATATTTAAACCCTGCACATAAGTAAGGGTGATGAGAACATTTAGAAAGAAAAACAAAAAGGGATACTTCAACATTCATAACCAAAGTCACATAAATCGTACAGACATATATCAAAATATTGTCTCAATATTACAATTAAACATTCAAAAATCCCAGGACACTAGAATCAACTAACTTCAGAAGTGGGGGTAGGTGATGGCTGAACTACGATAGCAGAGACTTCCTGGTTTGGTTGCTTAGTGGGAGTTTCCTCATTTGGCTATTGCACGGGAGCTTCAATGCTAGCACTAATTCCTGTGGACACACTGACATAAAGATTAAGAGTAGGAATAACAGTGCGAGAGCCAAAGGGAAGATCTTCCAGATAATCCACTTCACAGCACTTGAGCTTCAATGCTAGCACTAATTCATGTGGACACACTGATATAAAGATTAAGAGTAGGAATAACAGTGTGAGAGCCAAAGGGAAGATCTTCCAGATAATCCACTTCACAGCACTTGAGCTTAGCTACAGAAGGAAGACAAGGAAGGCTGGCAAGATGTAATAACAAAACATAGGGATGGCCAACATCAACAATCTTTTCAATGAAAGCTTTATTGAGTATTTCCTTATGCTTCTGAAAGGTCTCAGTGCACTTCTTCAGAGAAGGCAGACTCTTCAGCGAACAAGTTATATTCCACTCGCACTGATCCTTAACAGCTTGGCAGTAACCAATGTTGCGAGCATTGTAGGAAACATCCGGAAATAACTTATAGAAGGACTTAGTCTTGCACAGCTGATCTACCAAAGTTTGAGGGTATTTAGGGGAAGTAGATTCATTGGTACACATCTCTTCTAACTCAGAATGAAGCTGAGTCGCCTCCATCTCCGCTAGTCTAGCACGCTTCTCAGCAATTCTCGCCCTCTCCTCCATAGCGTTCGCCCTCTCCTGAGCAACTTTAAGTAAAGTCTCTAGCAATGCTCTTGAGCAAATTTTTGGCCTCAGTAGATCTTTTGCTTTGCTCTGATACCAACTGATATGAATCTCCTTGCAAAAGCTTACGATTACGGATTAATATCTTTGATCTAGTGAAGGAATCTCGCAAACCCTCACTATCTCGCACAAAATTTAGGTGTGTAGCCCTCAGGGTACACCTAATCTTGATTTGATCTCTAACTAACCCTCGGGATCAGATTACAATATTTATTGATACTTAACTCCTCGGGGTTAAGCAACAATGGAATAGCTCGCAAGCAAAGAGTATGAACTTAAAAGGCTGTACATTTGATTGATAAAAGTGGTGAGAAATTCGTCCAAAGGCCTCCCCTATTTATAGGGTTACAATCTCGCCCCAAACCCTAATCACAAATGGAAACTGAATCAACTTATGGCAGCTTTAAGAAGCTAAAATCATATCTAACAAAAATACCTAAACAAATGGTAATCTAAGATAATCTAGTAAATTCTTCAAGAAAAAACCTTGAAGAATATTACCTTATCTAATCTTACCAAATCAAATTCTAATAGAATAAAACTGAATATAATAAACCCTAATGGATTGTATTTTTGAAATTCAATTATTCAAAGCCCACATGGCCAAATTGTAAGTCCATAAACCCAAACTGAAATAATTTTACAATACTTTACAGTAATCACACTACCACATTAAAAAGTCCATGGAAAAAAAGTATATTGTTCTTCATGATGTTTTCAGTTCGTCGACAATCTTGAATAATGAATCCAAGATGTCGATGATGACTCCTTCAATTCTTTATCATAAAGTGGATTAATCCAAGCATTTAAAGCACCATCATAGCATTTGATATTCGTATCAACACATTTTGTTTCTTGTGCTTTATAATTCTCAGTTTGTGACTCATCAATAGGAGAGAACTTAGAAAGCCGTTCACTCGCGAGTTGAAGGCTTTCACTGACCTTACAAAAAAAAGAACACATGGGACAAAGTTCGTCAAAACCTTACATACAAAATATCAAGATATAGTGAAGGTTACTGAAATTAAGCCACGAACTTTTCGCAGCCAGTGCATCAGGTAGAGGGAGGTCGGAGAAAATATCATATATCATCACATCCGCAAGAGGATGCTCAGCTCGGGCCAACATTTGCGCATAAGATTATTACCGTGCTTTTTTTTGGGGGAGGAAGTGAATGTCCTGAAGGTCCATATCTCTCTCTTTTGTTTCTTCTCTTTTCATATGCCAATGGAGCGACAACCACCCATCTTCCCACCCTTAGTGAACTTACCCTTATTACTAGAGCCTGTTTTGTTACCACCCGACCCGAGGATGTTATTAGCATTGGCCCCCGTCAGGCCGAACAATGCCTTCAGCCACCTCCTCGTTATCGTTATCAAAGAGCGACCTGTGAATGTCACTTCCGGCTAGTCCCGAAGAGTAACTAGGACCAATTTAGTCACGTTTTCGTGTTCCAATTGAACACTTTCCATTTTTGATTTTGTTACGTACGATAATAGTTCATTATTATATACAATAAAAATTATTGATGATCAAACATGCCATAAAAAAATTGCAGATTAAAGAGGGTCATAAATGGAGTATCTCGTTCTTAAATGTAAAAGGAAGAAGTAAATACTCAGTACTACTTTCCAACATAAAACAGCATGAAAGTTAGCACCCCGTAAAATTAGCTATGTGTCGGGTGTAGCATATTTCGTCCAACCAAATTGTACACGTTGTAAAATTTTCATCGCCTTTGATTTTTGTCACGTTGATCACATTGGCTTCTATTTGTAGCAATAATATTTTGTTTGTTGCAATATATTCCGTATTCTTTTGCATGCCCACGCTAATCTAACGGTGCGTCATATGTGTTTGGAAAAAATTGAATGAGGTGAAAATGAAACTTGAAAGTAAGAAACTTTTACTTTTACGTAATCTATAGTAGAATGTAGATTAAAAATGAAACTAAAGGATATCAATTTAAAGTTTATTAATTGAAATGAATTGACTGGACTAACCTAAAATATATCTTTTTAAATATGGTTAATGATATTCTCATTGAAAATTCATACTAAAACATAATAGTGAATGATGTGAAATTAATGAAAAGATCAAATTACTAATCAACTTACTTGAAAGGTACAACTAACCATTGATATAATAGTTTTTTCTTAAATGACACATCAATCAATATAATGTTTCACTACGATGTTTCGTTGAGAATATCATTATTCTTTTTTAATTAAAAAACTATGATCTCAGTTATTGGTGATCATTCATTATTTATTGAGAAAGTCTAAGAAAAGATGGCATTTCCATAATCTTATGGACTATCCATAGTAGTTTTTACCTTAAATATTTTATTTTATAAAATTTAAATATTTTATTTTAAAAGTTATATTTGAATGTGAAAATATAAAAATATATAATATTAAGAAATTTTCAAATTTTTAGTATGTAATAACAAATGCAATGTGTAAGGTAAAAATAAGTGACATGTCCACAAACTTATAGACATGTCAATTGTCAGGAGACCCACTCTTAATTATTTCCACTATTAATCATATAATAATGACAAAGTCTTGGGAATGACCGTATTTCCATAGACTTATGGAAAGACGGAGTTTAACTAAAATAATAAAAGGTAAAAGATATTAGTTGCAATATTAAAAATTTATTATGCAAGTGTAATAATTATAAAGTTTATAACCCGATTCATACAACCTAAAATTTTTTATCTTCATTTCTCCTAATTTGCATTTTAAACCTTGTTCTTTCCATGGCTTATGGAACGACTATCTTTCAAAAAACGGGCTCTATAATAATTATATTTCTCATTTTACAAATACAAATAAGAGTCTGTCTCTTGAAAGACGGTATTTCCTCAACTCATGGAAAGACCAAGGTTTAAAGTGTAAATTAGAAGAAATGAAGATAAACATTTCGGATTGCATGAACCGGGTTATAAACTTTAATACTACTATACGTTGCATAATAAATTTTAATATTGCAACTTAGACATTTTACATTTTTTTATTCTAATTAAACTTCATCTTTCCCTAAGCGTATGGAAAGGGAAAGACCATCTTTCCCAAGACTTTGCGTAAATAAAGTGACAAATATAGTTACACCGAATATTAGTTTGTGTGCATAGATGAGGCAAATGTCAAGCGAATAAAATTTTGTTTACGTTTTTAAAGGTCCGCACTCCCTCTATTTTGTTATTTATGTCACATTTACTATAGATGAATTTTTTTTTTATTTGGCACTCCTTTTATTTTTGGCAAAATTCTTTCAATTTTATCCACTCATTCTACTTTTTTTTACTTCTACATTCAATTTCATCCACTCATTATATTCATATAAATCCAAATACCTAAATCTATTGTGCCATAAATAAAAAATGGAGGAAGTAGTAGATTACTTGCACTGGGGTTACCATAATCCATAAAGCTGACTATTAAAGAGGTTATTTTATAATTGATTTTATTGAGTTAGTTTGATGTGTGTTTTAATTTATTATAACAAGATTTATATAATTTTTAAAAAATTAAATAAATCATAATACATAAATAATTATAATTTGACCATGAAAGTTATTGAAACGAGATTTTTCATAATTCTTCCTTGTTTAAAAATATTTTGACTAAAGTACATATATAACCCTATATAATTGACGAAAGTGCATAAATAACCCTACGATAATTGAAAGTACAAATATAACCCTAGATATTTAGGTTATGTGCAAATATAACATTTTTCAGCAGTTTAAGGCCGGAATTCAATGAAAACATTATTTTGCCCCTCTATATAAAAAATAATTGAAATTACCTTCGTACCCCTAAAGCCCTAATCTCAACCAAACAAAGGGCCCAAAGTTATTCAAAGCTCGTCGGAGAATCTTGAAAGCTCGCCGACTCGATACCAACAACATTATTAGTTACACAATTTCTGAACTAAATTAAGTCCCAAACCTACCTACGAGGGATGAACCTTCTTGCTCTTTGTGTTACTTAACAGCGGCACAAACCTAACTACCTAAGGGTGGCCCTAATGGAGGTCGTAGTAGAGCTCATCACCGACTCGATATACTTTCGGGATGCCATCGCCGTCGCCTTCTCCATCCGTTCCCCATCCTCCTCGCCACCTCGCTCAAATTAACCCCCATCGTACTCCGCCTCTTGGGTCTCGGTTTCCTGGTCGAGCTCTATGGCGGCCCAGGCCTTGTAGGACTCGAGCTCGACAAGGCGCATGAGGTCTTCAATGGTGGATCTCGTTCATAGAAGCTCGCCAGAGTGATGAAAGCGGCATTTTGGAGTCGAAGTCAGCGTCATAGAATCTCATTCATAGGGCATATTCAAGTTTTGAAAGCTTGCCAGAGTGATGAGACGGGTTTGAAAGCTCGCTAGAGTTGTTTGACAGTGGAAAAAGAAGATTCACACATTCAGATGATTTATTTAAACATTTAGATGCTTCATGTTTAATCGGTGGGTTCAAAGTTTTCTAAGAAGCTCCGGAGTTGTTTGACCGTGGAAAAAGATCCACATTAAGCAGTGCAAAGGTGATGAAGCAGTGCAAGCATGATGAAGCAAAATGATGAAACTGATGGCGGTAAGTTTGCAGCTCAAAGATTGGCGCCATCTTCAGTTTAAGTTTGAAATGCTTGAAACGACAACAAGAGACTGCGTTTTGTTTTCTTTCTGTTTTGATTAGCAGCCAAGACACATGTCGTGCTCTGATTGGCTTACTCTGTTTTGTTTTTTTTGCCTTGCTGTATAAAGCCATAAGGCTGTGATGGATGAAAACAGAATGGTACGAATGCAGTGTTCTTTGAATGAAAACTTTCCCTTCTTTCACTTATCTCTCTGAACTTGAAATCTTCTTCATGGTATCAGAGCGTAACCAGGAAAATACAGAGATGCTTCTTTTTTAAAACCTCATTAAATTATGAACATTTTAAGATATAAAACATGGCTTCTGATGGTGAATCAGTGGATTCTGTTCATCATTCAACCAGATCTAATTAGTACAGGGGAAGGCCAAGAATCAACGATCCATTTGATCTGCAAAATGGAGACAATTCAAGCCTAGTATTGGTGGCAGAACCTTTGAACGAGTTTAACTACATAACATGGAGCAGGTCAATGGTGATTGCTTTCAAATCCAGAGGAAAGCTGAAGTTCTTGACTGGTGAGATTCAAACACCAGATTTGGATGATCCACTCTATGATAGATGGGATAAGGTAAACTCAACCTTAATTTCATGGATACTGAATTCCATTTCAAATAAAATTGCAAGAGGTTTCATGTTTTTCGAAGATGCTTATGCCTTATGGAATGAGCTGAAGGAGAGATTTGGGGAGAGCAATGGTCCTCTTATTCACAAACTGAAAAAGGATATATGTGAATTGAAGCAAGGCAATAATTCCGTTGTTGTTTATTTCACTGAATTGAAGAGTCTTTGGGATGAGTATGCATGTTTGAGGCCGAGGAAGAAATGTAGTATAGACTGCATTAATTACACTTGTTTACCTGCAGAAGAAGATGATGATAAGTTGCATCAATTTCTAATGGGATTAAGCGAAGAATACAGTTCCATTAGCCATCAGATCTTATTGATGGATCCTCTTCCTAGTATTGGGAAAGAATTACTCCATGATAACTAGGATAGAGAAACAGAAGGCTATTCACTGTGGTTATCAGGAGGTTCAAAGCAATTCCGCTATGGCTGTAAGGATTTATAGGGACAGGAAAATACCTTACCAGATCAAGGAGTCTGGTACTGATTAGGTTGAGGAATCAGATGTTTTCAGAAGGAGAAATGTTAGAAGACCTGATCTGAAGTGTGACCATTGTGGAAAGCTAGGACATGTGAAGGAGAACTGCTTTAAGATCAAAGGATATCCAGAATGGTGGGAAGGCAACAGAGATGTTGCAGTTAAGCCTCAGTTTACTCCACAAATCTATCAGAAACCTGCTCAGAAGTATGCAGCACATGTGGTAATGGAGGAAGAAGATACACCACTTTGGTGATCCAGGTGCAAAACTGCATGCACTGGTTGCAAAATTGGTGGAAGCACAACTTGAAAAACAACAGAAAGGGAAGGAACAGATTTCAGATCAGTATAGAGCAGTGAACTATGCACATTATCATGATTTTGCAGGTAGCCTGGTCACAAACTTTTCTCTTAATGTGTTTACTTTGACTAATGATAAGTGGATTGTTGACAGTGGAGCATCAAGTCATATGTGTGCAAATCTGTCTATGTTTCATAATGCTGTTGCTATGCAAAGTCCCACACCAGTCTATTTACCAGATCACAAAATTAAGCAAGTCACAACTATAGGATCAGTCAAGTTGAATGCCTCAGTCACCCTGATTGATTGCCTACACATTCCTGATTTCATATATAATCTCCTTTCTGTAAATAAGCTTACTAAGTCTATGTCTGTCATCTTCAAATTCTCTTCTAGTCTTTGTGTGCTGCAGGACCTCAGAACTAACAAAGTCCTTGCATAAAATGGCCTATACATTTTAGACAATCATTCATTCCATCCAGACATCATCAAGAAAAGACTTCATTCAAAACCATTCCAAAGCACTGTAATATGAGCTGTTACTAATCAGAATTCACCATCTCTTCATTCTTGGCATCTTAGATTAGGTCATCCTTCTAATGATGTAATGAGACATGTTTCTGAAACTGCTACATTGTCCAGTACTGATGGTATTTGTACAGTTTGTCCTATGGCAAAACAACATAGACTGCCTTTCTCACTCAGTACTAGTTTTACTCAGTCAGCTTTTATGTTGTTGCATTTGGATTTGTGGGGGCCTTATAAGATCAGTTCTATTAATGGTTGCAAATATTTCTTAACAGTAGTGGATGATTATACTAGATCTACATGGACATATCTGATAAAATCCAAAGATCAAGTGTTTTCAATTCTCAAACTGTTTCTTGCCATGGTTCAGAATCAATTTCATACCTCAGTCAAATCAGTAAGAACAGATAATGGAAGTGAGTTTGTTAATCTTGAGTGTGAACAACTGTTTGCTGATTCAGGTATATTACATCAAAAATCATGTCCTTATACTCCACAACAGAATGGTGTAGTGGAGAGAAAGCATCAGCATTTTTTGCAAATAGCTAGAGCCATTCTTTTGCAATCGAATTTACCCAAAACATTCTGGGGAGATGCAGTTTTGACTGCTACTTTTCTGATCAATAGACTGCCAACTCCTACTCTTTCATGGAAAACACCTTTTGAACTGCTGTTTCATGAACAACCTGATCTGCAAATGCTCAGAACTTTTGGTTGTTTAGTCTATGCAACCAACACATCTCCACACAAAGATAAATTTTCAGAGAGAGCATATCCTTGTGTATTCCTTGGTTATCCACCAAGTCAAAAGGCTTATAAGCTATTTGATCTGCAGAATCACAGAATGATCATATCCAGGGATGTGGTTTTCCATGAGTCTATCTTTCCCTATTCATCATCACTACCTTTCTCTTTCCCTCTTCCATTCACAGACACAGCTTCTTCTGATCCATCAGAGTCCTCTAATCCTATACTACCTTTCTCTATTCCTTCTCCACCTTCTGACACTGGTGTAAGACACAACACTAGAGTTATCAGGCCACCTGTTTGGGCCAAAGATTATGTATCTACTTCTATTCAACCTCAGTCAAGTATTTCTGCACATATTCTTGATGCTTCACGGGTACAGGAACCATTCACTTATCATCAAGCAAAGCATTCTCATGAATGGGTTAAGGCTATGACTGAGGAGCTCACTGCGCTTGAGCAAAATCATACATGGGATCTGGTGAAGCTTCCACCAGGGAAGAAGGCCATTGGTTCAAAATGGGTATATAAATTGAAGTATAATGCAGATGGAAGCTTAGCTAAACACAAAGCTAGGCTAGTTGCCAAAGGCTTCAATCTGACCGAAGGCATAGATTTCTTTGAAGTTTTCTCACTAGTGGCTAAGGCAGTCACTATCAGAATTCTTCTTGCTCTAGCTTCATCTTCACACTGGCATATTCATCAACTTGACATCAACAATGCTTTCCTGCATGGACATTTGGATAGGAAGTTTACATGAAACTACCTGATGGATATCATGCCACTGAATTAAATCTGGTTTGCAAGCTAACTAAGAGTCTCTATGGCCTGAAGCAAGCCTCCAGGCAGTGGAACAAGGAGTTTACCCAGCATCTTTTGAGCTTGAACTTCAATCAATCTCATCATGATCACTGTCTCTTCTTGAAATTCACATCCGCTTCCTTTCTGGCTCTGGTTGTTTATGTTGATGATGTTCTCATCATGGGAAATTCTCTTGAAGCCATTACTGCAGTTAAGGCATCTTTACATCAGACATTCACCATCAAAGATCTTGGTCCTGCTCACTATTTTCTTGGCTTGGAGTTACACAGATCCTCCTCTGGTATTCATCTTCATCAGCAAAAGTATATCAAGGATATTGCGACTGATTGTGGCCTTCTTCACAGTAAACCTGCAGCTACACCATTTCCTAGTTCTTTGACTATTCATGATGAAGACTCAGTTCCTCTTTCTGATCCCAGTGTTTTTCGAAGACTCATTGGCAGACTACTGTATCTCAATTACACCAGGCCAGATATAACTTTTGCTGTTCATCAGCTGAGCCCGTTTGTGCAGTCTCCCACACATCATCACCTGAGTGGAGATTTGCACATTGTTCGTTACCTTCATCATCATCCGGATCATGGTCTTTTCTATTCTTCAGCTAATGATCTCAAGCTTCATGCTTATTGTGATGCTGATTGGGCAACTTGCAAAGTTTCAAGAAGATCAGTAACGGGCTATGCTGTATTCTTAGGTTCAGCTTTGATCTCCTGGAAATCTAAGAAACAATCAACTGTATCCAAATCTTCTGCTGAGGCTGAATATAGGAGTCTCTCCATGACTTCCTGTGAGCTGAAATGGAACAGTTACATTGCTCGAGATCTTCATTTTCAGGTGCAATTTCCAATTCCCCTCTTCTGTGATAATCAGGCAGCTCTCCATCTCACTGCCAATCCTGTGTTTCATGAACGAACCAAGCATCTGGATATTGATTGTCACCTTGTCCGTGACTACTATCTTGAGGGCTTTCTCCTTCCTTCATTCGTTTCTTCTCGGATGCAACTGGCCGATGTTCTTACAAAATCCCTTCCTGTTGTCTCTTTTCTTGCCAACTTGTCCAAGCTCAATTTTTGTTCTCTCCCATCTGAGCTTGAGGAGGGGGTGATGAAGCAGTGCAAAGGTGATGAAGCAGTGCAAGCATGATGAAGCACAATGATGAAACTGATGGCGGCAAGTTTGCAGCTCAAAGATTGGCGCCATCTTCAGTTTAAGTTTGAAATGCTTGAAACGACAACAAGAGACTGCGTTTTGTTTTCTTTCTGTTTTGATAAACAGCCAAGACATATGTCGTGCTCTGATTGGCTTACTCTGTTTTGTTTTTTTGCCTTGCTGTATAAAGCCATAAGGCTGTGATGGATGAAAACAGAATGGTACGAATGCAGTGTTCTTTGAATGAAAACTTTCCCTTCTTTCACTTATCTCTCTGAACTTGAAATCTTCTTCAGGGGGTGGAAGGTGGTGGAGGTGGTGATGGGGCGGCGGCAAGCTTGTGGTGGAAGAGGTGAACGGTAGTAGTGAGGGCGGTGAATGGTAGTGGTGTTGGTGACGGTGACGGCGGTGGTAGTGGTGGGGTGGGGCTTAAGAGTCTGATGGGTGACAATTGTGGTGGTGAACGGTGGTGACGGGTAGTCTGATGGTGTGGTGGTGAACAGCAGTGAACGGCAGTACCTGGTTGCCATTAGAGCAAGGTGAGCAGGGAACCAAGAAGATGGGGCTATTTTTATCTTTTAGAATTTTGTTTATGGCTCAAAGGGCATTTTGGTCATTTTCAGTCGATCAATGGTCGAAAATGAGCAGACAATGTTGGAATAGTGGATTTAGGGTTATATTTGCACATGTGTATAATAGTTAAGGTTATATTTGCACTAAAAAACAAATTAGTGTTACAACTTAACTTTCTCCAATATATAGGGTTATATTTGACTTTAACCCAAACATTTTTCAAATAAATGGAGTACACCTTAACACACAATAATAAATTTTCCGTTACTTAAATTAGTGTCTAGTCGTTATCACAGTTATACAAATAATTATACACTTGCACCAAATATTATCTTCAAATTTAGCTTCCTTTTATGAGCCAATTCCACTTTCTAACAAACTAGTCAGAAATCTCGATTAAGCCCTGGTTCCTTTTCGCTTATATTTAAATTGAACGGAATAGAATCAAATTTTAAAAACTAAAAGTAAATTTCAATAAACAAAATTGAATTAAAATGTCTAATTGAACTGAACTGACAGTTAAATAAATATTTTAAAAAAATCTGAATTCCTTAAAACTTAGCATTTTTTTTATTGGTGTTTTGCCTAAGCACCATTTCAAATCAAGTGTTAGTTGATGCTTCCTTGTCAATTTGGATAACTCAATGTGAAACACATACTTAAATCACGATACTATTAAAGCCAAGAGAACGCATAACCGACAATACTAAAAATTTGATTAATTAAGAAAGTTATTTAGGCAATATTTTCACCAAAATAATCAACTAATTTGTCAAATAATGGAACTGATAGCAATATTTCATCAGCACAAATATTTCATCAGCAATATGAAATGAAAAAAAATATCATAGATCAAACGAACAGGAAGAAAAAGTAGCCATTCTTCATAATAAGAAAGAATACAGGTCAAACACATCAATACAATAACGAACAAAACACCTTCAGCATCAGAGTTAACGTGGCGGAGATATTGTATATGAGCACGAAGTGTGACCATGATCTCTATCTCAGTGGTAAAACAAACATTTAAACCAGGAAGCTTACATTTGGGAACCTTGTAATTCCAAGAGGGCAAAACCACTTCGAGATCTAGACTTAATTTTATAAAAAAAAATATTTTGTGTGCCAATGACCAACATTACTAGGAAAACCGCTCACAAGCTCAACCCCAGCGATCACGGTATAAAATGTAAATTCATCTACTGTATTTTTAACTTTTCAAATATGATAGAAATTGTGAAACAACTCAATGAGAAAGGAATGTCCGCTTTCCCACACACTTGAAGAAACCCCATTACAATAGTGGTGCCTTTAGGGTGAAATTGGGACAACGCGACTTTGTACGAACAAAGAAGTTCAACCACAGGTTAAGGGAGAGGAAAGTAAAGGCCAAAGTTTAAACAGGCTAAATAATATGACACATAGCTAGGCAGAGGAGTGCGAACACATTCATAGTTCGCGGGGGCAAGATGGTTAAAAGGAGTTAAAAAGGGGAAATAGTTCTTCAATGCATCTAAATACGAGCAAGACAACATACTGCGTATGATAGAAGATCCGGTGACTTGACCAGAGTCCCCATAAGAGTGAGCATCTCCCTCGGGAGACTCGACGCGGTTAGAGAAAGACATGTGGATAAATGAGGAGCCTAAAGTGGGAAATAACAGCCTTAGTTAGGGTGATTGACCGAAGACAAGAGTTCGTTAGAACAAAGCTGAGGAAAAGGTATGCCGGAGAAGACAACTGAAGTATTATACGAAAAAAGCACAGACAATATTTACCAGAAGATCGAAGAATAGAAAAGCATATCAAATTCAGTACATGATGTAAAGAGATTTGAAAATTAGAAACAAAACATACTCTCAGAATGACAGAGAAAGTTGATGTGCAGAAAACCTAGAGAAAACCTAAGAAGGTAAAGATTTCGGCAAATGAAGGGGATAAAACTGAAACAGAAAGCAAGCTACGATAATTTAATACAAATAAAGAAACAGCAAAATCGAGGAGGACAAACAGTTCAAAAGCACACTGATGAGGGTCTGACATAAAAGGAATTTACCTTTTACATATATCATTGAGGCGGTGGAATGTGAAAAGACAGCGCACTGAATGATGGTAGAGTCAAGTCACTCGTTTGAAATTCCTCATTTAAGAAATAGAGTAATAACAAATGACATGAAAATCCGAAAACAAGCAGCGAAAAAGGTGGATCAAATTGCGATATTTCATGAACATAATCTTTGCATCAAACCTTATCAATAAAGATAGGAGATTCAAAATTCAAAAGTTGAAGTTGGAAGAATTGGCACAAAAGGAAATTATAAGTCACGAAGCTAATATATATACAACATCCAATTCGCATTTAATTCATTCGACGCCATTGCTCCATGCTCATTAGTCTTCATGGTTGGGGGGTTATGGTGTATGTGTAGCCCAGCGGTTAAAAGGCTAATGGCCACTAGGCGCAGCCCAATCTCATCCCGTAACAAGACGAAGTCATTTCAACCCAAGGTGTAGATGAGCTAGGCATGGGACTTCTAGTCGTGCAGAGAATGTGGGACGAGAAACACAAAATGAAGAACGAACACGAAGCAATGAACAGAGAACGTAGTGATCGTGGTGTGACCCACGATCTCAATTCCTAAAATCAAGGAACCACAACTATTTAGCCTATAAATACAACAAGCTCAGGAGAAGATAAGGTAAGTGTAACTAACTAAATAAATTCCAATTCTGAGAAGAGGGAAGCTGACTTGATCGTTGAAGAATTTCTCCTGGAATCACTTCCAGGATTGTTTTGTAGGTTCAGAAGTTTAAGGAGTGAACAGCAAGCGGTTTGCCTGAAAGGACCACCACATCAACAATTATTGAAGGTAAAATTTATTTTAAAAAATGTTACATAGTAAAAGTAAAATAAAACACTTTAGGGCCTCAAAAAAATTTGTGACCCTGTGATGGAGAGCTGGCTAGACCTCCTAATAGATGTCCCTGCTGCCAACCCCCCACTATAGCAAATAGTTTTTTTTAAGTCAACTATGTCATTTTTTTTTTGGAAAAGTTTTGGAAAAATCTGTCTTTCCATGGACATATAGAAAGACGAGGTTGGATTAGAATTATAGAAAAAGTAAAAATTTTAGTTGCAATATTAAAAATTTATATGCAATGTGCAACAATTATAAGTTTATGACATGATCAATGCAATTCAATAATTTTATCTTGATTTTTTCAAATTTACAATTTAAATCTTGATCCATAACTTATGAAAATGTCGTTTTTGTAAAGACGGACTTCATTTTTATTGGGACAAAGATAGTACATATTATCAATAATTTACCTTTGATCTCTCGCAAACCTAGACTCAATAAAACTTCCCTCAAATAATTGAACGCGATTTGATTAAATAAACTGGATCTAAAAAATCAAAGTAACTGCACTATGAGATTGAATGATGCAGTGGACACGTGAAATGGTCCGAGCGACTGCGACTGAGACTGCGACTGCGACTGCGACTGCGACTGCGAATGCGAATGCGAATGCGAATGCGAATGCGAATGCGAATGCGAATGCGAATTCGTTTGTTTTGTGGCCTCAATTACGCATGACTAATTTTAAGGTCGGTATTTTTCAAATATATACTCTCTGTTTCTTTAATATTGACACACTTTTCTTTTTGGTTTGTTTATTTTATATTGGCACACTTTCCATTTTTGGCAAGATCCTTCAATTTTATCTACTCATTCTATTTTTTATTTTCTACTTTCAATTTCATCCACTCATTTTCTTCACTTAAATTCAAACACCCAAACCTATAGTGCTACTATTAGTGAAACAGAGGGAGTACAACAAATATGATATATTTTACTTTTAACGTTAGTTTCATGTTAAAACGACTAATATTATACCAATTATAAAAAATTATGAAGACTTGAGTGAGATGATTTCACCTAATTTTATAGTGAGATTGAGGGTTTAAATACAATTATTTAAAGATGTGAATGACAAAGGGTATTTTCTATAATTTCTAAAACTATACTTTGTACATTGTCTCACCATAAATTATATTGAGATAATCTCATATGAGTCTTTCTCAAAGAATTTCATTTCAATAAAATTTTATAGTCAAATGATAGTTATTTATACATTAAATACATTTGATTGTTATTTTAAAGTTATAAGAACGAACAATAAATAAAATTAAAAATTAAATCACCCTACTAGTTACATCAATTATAAAAAGATCTTGTTTACCAGTTAGTCGATCTAAAACAAAATGATGTATTATCGCTATATTTTTCAGTTTAAATATTATATATTATAATTAAGTTAAGTAATTACTCCATTTCACTATATTCAATACTTTTAATTTTTTACTTGAATTTATTGTAAATATGGAATGAATAGATGAAATTGAGTTTAAACAAAAGAAAAGTAGAATAAGTGGATCAGAATGAAGGAATCTTATTAAAAATCAAAAGTGTGTTAGTATAAAAAAAGTGAAAAGTGAAAAATGTACCAAATACAGTGGAATGAAGGAAATATATAATAAAACGTGTTTAAATGTGAAAATACAAAATATATTGTGTAAAAGTAAATTTTAAATTAAAAATGACAGTGTTTAAATCAAAAATACCATAGTATTTTGACAAAATCTTGGGAAGGATCGTCTATCTATAGGCATAGAGAAATATCGGGTCTAATTAGAATAATATGAAGTTGGAGGTTTATACTCTGCAATAACTGCAAGTGAAACATTTGAGTTTTGGTTAGAAACATTACATATCTAGAATAACACAAAGTCTTGTTTTAGGCAGCCTACACTTTAGGCCAGGGATTATTGTGCAATTATAAAAAGTTTCATTTGGGATATGGTTTTTTAAAAAATATGTTGAAATATTTAGGGACCTACTATGCAATTATTAAAACACTATTTACGTAACAAAAAAAAGAATCAGAAATTTCATTTTTCATTGTTTTTCTCTCGCCGATCGGATCCACCATCGGCCGACAGTTTCCACCGGTTTTCTGCCGGATTTATGCCAAAAATTCACCAAAAATCACCGATATCCGCTAAACTTCTTTATCCGCCAGTATCTGCATTGTCGTTGCCAATTCTCCATCGGGAATCCACCAGATCAAATGGCGGTTTCTAGCTTTCACTTTGACTCCAGCAAGGCGAATCAAATTTGGTGGAGGTGAGGCGCATTGAATTCGATGGAAGTGAGGCGAGGCAGTTTCAGGCATTAAATTTGTTGGAGAATAAAAACCCTAGCTCATGGCCTGGGTTTGCAGATGACAGAGCGACGGTGAGGCTTCTAGGAAGGCGATAGCGAGGCTGCTAGGAGCGACGGTGAGCCTTCTAGGATGGCGATAGTGAGGCTGCTAGGAAGGCGATAGCGAGGCTGCTAGCAAGGCTAGGGTTTTTCGACAATTGCGACACAACGCAACGCAACGACAAGGATCTAGATTAGGAAGGCGACACGAAATGAAGAAGAGGCAGATCGTCTGAAGAAGACGTTTGCACGTGAGATGCACGCGCCCAAATGAAGATGACGAGTCGCGTGTGGCTTCATACGCGACTTTGAGTTGTAGGTGATGTCGACGGCGGCGGAGCTGAGCTTCAGCCTCTAAGAGGTCAGATTTAATTTTGTGTTTTATTTTTTTCCGAAGAGATATGCTGAGGTTAAATATTATTTGATTAAGTTATGATCATTGAAAGTTCTTTGGCCTAGTGGTTAATAATTTAGTTGTTGAGGTTAGAGGTCTAGAGTTCGAGTCTCACTATAACCTTTATTTCGAAGAATTTATGTTCTTGATGTATATGCGAAAGTTTATTATTTTTTGACTGAGTGTATGTTACATAAGAGTCTTGGTCTTGTGGTTATCGCTCTAGGCTTTGAGGTTAGAGACCAGGGTTTAAATCCCTTTAGGTCAATTTTCTTGAAAAAATTTTATTCTTGAGATACCGTTGCTTTTTGTTAATGTTTGTAGATTTTTTTTCTCTTATGTTGATGTTTTTCATTATTTGGGTGAGATTTAATTGATATGAGTTGAGGATTTTTTAGTTTTTTTTGGTGAAATGGATTGATTTTTGTAGCTTTCTTATTTTCTCATGTGATGTTTTTCATTTTGCGGTAGAGGTTTTGGTAATAGGAGTTGATGTTTGTAGTGTTATTTTTCTTATGTTGATGTTTTTCATTTTCTGGATGAGATTCAGGTGCTAGGATTTGATGTTTGTAGTTTTCGAGTGATATAGGTTGATAAAAATTGTTGATGTTTTATGATTTTCGGAGTGAATAATTTATACTCTTGATGTACCGTTGCTTTTTTGTCTATGTTTTTAGTTTTTTTTTCTCTCATTTGATGTTTTTCATTTTCTACATGAACTTTAGGTGATAGGGGTTGATATTTGTAGTTTTTTTGGTGATATTGTTGATGTTCTGTAGTGTTTTTTTTTCTTATGATGAAGTTTTTCATTTTCTGGGTGAAGTTTCGATGATAATAATTGATGTTTTAGCTTTTGAGTGATATGGGTTGATGTTTGTAGTTTTTTTTTAAAAAAATTGATAATATAGCTTTGTTGATGTTTTTATAATTTTCGGGTGATTTTTTGTTAGTCGTAGTCGACATTTTTTCCTCCAATTTTTTGTTCTTTATTTCTGTTTTATTTGTTTTTATATATTGTTTATTGCAATTTTTTCATTGATGTTTTATGATGTTTCGTTGATGTTCTACTTTTTTTTTTGCCGATGTTTATAATTTCTGTTTGCCAATCATATTGATTTTTTACATTTTTAATTTTTTTTAAAAAAATTTTGAAATGTATTTTGCAGATTGCAGATGGCGGAAAAATGATGGGAAAAAATTGGCAAAAAAATTCCCTGGAAAAATAATAGCGTTAGGTCGCTGTAAAATAATTAGAGATATGTCCCTGTAAAATTATTAAAGATAGGTCCCCGGAGCGAGAATATAGTTAGAATTGCATAAAGTCACCGGAGACCATCTCCTAGAATAAAACATAAAAGTTATATGTTACTTATTTGTGTTTTCAGTTAACTATTTTTTGTAATTTTTCTTCTCTGATCTGTCATTTCTAAATATCTTCTGAAACTCAATATAAAAACCTTATAACTTTAGGTTGAAACATAGTCATTAAATCATAAAACATTGAAATTTGAGCTGATGGAAGGTTTGGAAAAAATGAAAGAAATCTGAGGTTTACCTTAAATAGGCACGTGAGCTTATCCAAATACCTTATAACCCGAATTCAACCCAAATTTTAATTGCTTTGAACCCGCAAATTTTTACCCCTTTATCTTAAAATTGCACTTGAATCCATAGTTTATGGAAATACATTTTTCAAGCAAGGGACTCGTATTTAAGTTAAAATTACAGTATTTGTTCCATAACTTTTTTTTCTTAAAGAAAGTCTGTCGTTGAGAAGTCATTCACATGTGCATACTCTAACCACTATTAATATGTAATGTAACTCTTGTAAGAAACACAAAAACTTTCCGCATCTAGAAATTTCTAACTCACACACCAAATCCCATGGAAAAGAAAATTCATTCAGTTTCGGTTGTGGAGCAATGTGTCGTAACACCCGCATCAGCCCCTGATAATGATATTCATGCTCCGCTAACATTCTTGGATATGCAATGGATGTACTTCACCAATATCCAACGACTTGTGTTTTACAAAATCCCAAATGTTTCCCGATCCCATTTTCTCGGACACATTTTTCCCAACCTAAAACACTCACTGTCCCTCACGTTGGATCATTTCCCGCTTGCAGCCGGGAATTTGATCATTCCTCCGAATTCGAACTCTGCCATGCCTGAAATCTGCTACAGAAAAGATGATGGAGCTATGCTAATCTGTGCCGAGTGCGAAGATATTGATTTTAATCACCTAGTGAGCAATGAGGAGAGAGATTGCGCTGAATTTTATTCATTAGTCCCCCATCTGAAATCATCGAGTTTGAATCAGCTCGATTCGGAATCATCTGAGGTAAGTACTACTACTCCAGTTCTAGCACTGCAGATTACGTTATTTCCAGGAGTCGGATTATCTGTCGGAATCTCCAATCATCACGCCCTTGGAGATGCCAGAAGCATGTTCAGGTTGATGAGCACATGGTCCATTAACAACTTCAAACTAGTCCATTTTAAGGATGGTGAATTACCTGTAAGTGAATCCCAGCTACTTGACATTCCTGTGTTTGACAGGAGTTTGATCCAAGACAATAAGGGCCTAACCAAAATCGTCTGTGACCAATGGATTAATTTCATTTCCCACAGTCAGAGAAATCCTTTGTTTGAGTCCACCCGAAAAACCAGCAAGGTCCGCAAAACATTTCTGATCACTGCAGAAGATGTGAAAAAACTCAAGAACTTGGCGTCCGGTGATGCAGTTCATGTCTCATCATTCGTAGTGGTTTGTTCCTACATTTGGACGTGCCTTGCCAAGTTGCGATTGGACCGACAACATGAAGGGGAACAGACAGAGCACATCGTCTTCGTCGCTGATTGTCGGGACCGCACCGATCCTCCCATACCGGCTAACTACTTTGGAAACTGTCTGGCGACTTGTATCACTGGTCTAAATGGCACCGATTTGACAGCAGAAGGCGGGTTTCAGAGGGCAAGTAAGCTGTTGGGGAGAACCATCAAGGAGAAATTCAGTCAAAGAGATGCAGTGTTTGATGGGGCAGAAGATTTAGTGGGAATCGTTTCGAAACTGAATTTGTCTCGTTGCCTATCCCTGGCTGGCTCAACAAGACAAAATTATTACCATCTGGACTTCGGGTGGGGAATTCCGGTCAAGTTTGAGTTTATTTCGATTGACGGCAATGGTGCTGTTTCTCTGAGTGGCTGCAGAGATTCAGACGGCGGTGTTGAAGTTGGTCTCGCTCTTACAATGCCCCAGATGATCACTTTTACCAGTATCTTCATGGAGGGATTGAATCTCTAGAACTCCATGTGTTAAGTTCTTGTTTATATTGTCCGGGCTTATTCAAGATTTTGATGCTATTGGTGTTTTGTGCATTGATCTTGGTTACTGTGCGTAGTATCGCTGATGAAAATCATTTGATATTTCTAAACTCCATTACTACTAGTTTATTTAATTCACAGAACAAATTTTGGGTTGTACGAGGGACCAATGAATTTAAAAGGTAACACAAGGCTAATCAAAAGGTAATAAATTTTTTGATCAAATTTAAAAATTAATAGCTATAAATAATTTTTTTGACAACTCAAATTCGGGCATCACGCTACAACTGCAACATACAAACTGCCAAAAAGCTCAAGTATAAACCAAAAATTAAGGGAGAGACTACTAGCATACTGCTGTGGAATCTTCAATCAGTGTGAGTTGGAGTTTTGGTCTGTGAGGTTGGAGCTCCACAACCTCCATATGAATCTGCACTGTTTGTAGAACGCCGTAGTAAAGGCCACCGGCACTCTCTTGTACTCTCTGATGCTGTTCAACCACCCATCCTCCTTCCTTGCTTAAGCATACCGGCCCCTCGATTCCATACTTGGGTATAAACACGATGAAGCCATTTGATCGTATTTTCACAATCCTGGCTTCTGTATCAGTAGGCCTGTTCCGGAAATAAATGAGTGTATGAAGCTCCACAGATGCCCGGCTGGCCATTTGTGCATTTCTGTGCCGATAATTTAGATTGTCAGAGATACTAGTAAGCTGGGCACTGTCCTGGAAAACATTTGCGAGTTTGCTTATTCCCAGCGACGCAGCCAGCAACCTGTGCACAATCACATCCGCATATCTTCTAATGAGAGATGTGAAGTGGGTGTACAGAGGGGTTGCTAGACCGTAATGGTAATACTCAGGGGCACTGAGCTCTCCACTACAAAAGTAGACGGCCTGGGACATGCACCTAGTTGCTAGAATACGGATCAGTTTGTTGAAGTAGGGGTCATTGCCCACAGCACGATCGAGTGAATCGGCAAGTGCTTTTGATGATGTCACATCTAGTTGGAGACCAACCACAGTAGCCGTTCTGATTAGAGGTTCCAGCATCTCTTTAGTCGGGGTGGGATGTCGCCTAAGAAGTGAACACCGGGGAAATTGGTCCAGAATTTTTTCTGAAACCGAAATGTTAGCTGCGAGCATGAACTCCTCAACCATTTGATTTGCTTCGATACATTCCGATATCAAGGGGGTCGTGAGTTTCCGTATCAATCTGAAATTTTACTTCAGCTGATGCAAGTGTCAGTGCACCTCTATCAATGCGCTTTTGCCTCATAATCTTCGCCAAAGCATTCATATTTCTCAAATCTGTAGTAACAGGATCCACAAGCCGGCTGTCATCCATCCTTGCTTGAGCTTCAACATGTGACAAAGCTGCACATGATTTTATCACACTTTTCGTATACCTTGTAGTAATAAAAAATTCTCTCTCTAGCTCTGGGGCGAAAAAAGAAGAAAAAAGGCCCAGCCTTTCTTCCATCCTTTGGAGGCCGATTTCTTCAAATTTCTTTAACTTTCCACCGATGAATTATGGTTTAACGGATTCTACTCTTGATTCCGCACAAAATCATATGCAATTTGTGGCGAGTTTTTGATCTTAATCGGCCTCGGAGTAGGGTTTGAATACGGTAAAGGAGAATTCTTGGCGGATCTTGTTCGTGATTTTGGTGTTCATCTTGTAAACGGATTCGGATCGGGAGTTGGGTAGGAGATCGGATCGGTTTCTTGCTTGGAGTCCTTGTCCGAGTTGGAGATTTGGTTGAAAAATCCAATCTTTTTTGGGTTTTAGATTGGACTTGGTTGCACAAAGGTGTATAAAGGGTTTGATTAAAATTTTCAGCACACTTTTTAATCAAATTCCTACCATCTTCATCGGATTTAGCACAAGGTTTTGGAGGTTTTGATCGGATCACATTCGGACACAAGGTTTTGGATCGGATTGCTTGGTGATCACGGTTTCCACGGTTTCCAGGTTTTTTCGATTCAACTACTTGCGGTTTGCTTGTTTTTCCAATTTGGTGCATGATGTTATGTGTTTTTGAATCCGATTTGGTGTTTGGAGGACTACGGTTTTGAGCTCAAGTTTGTTGTTAATTCCAAATTGATCATAGGGTTAGTCCGGTTTTGATAACAAGATTTGCGATTTGTTCTTGCTTATTTGTTAATTCGGTTTTGGTGATTTTTTGTTTATTGTGTAGTCCGATCGGCTTGGGTTAATTCCGATCGGATTTTGTGTATTGTTGGTGTGTTTCCGATCGGTTTGGGCTAATTCCGATCGGATTAGTGTATATTTGCTTGGTGTGCTCTCGGTTGTTTGGTGAATCCGATCTGTTTATCGGATTTCATCCATGGCCTCTACGGGTGCTAAGAATAATAACAATCCTCGAAAGCAAGACACGGCTGAGGGTGATGGCAATAAGAGGCAGAACCATCAAGTGCAACCAAGAGATTGGAATGATCCGAAACTTGAAAGAAGAAGGAGATGGGATGATCCTGATATTCTCATGAATAAATCGACTATTGAAGTTGTTGCAAACAATGGAGATAGTGTCGATTTTGTGCTCACGGATGAAGAGATACATAAGGATCTCCATAAACCTTTTTTCGGATTCTTGGGTGTGTTTCCGGGCTTCTTCCCGGGAATGTATGCAATCCGAACTCTGTTGGTGGCCAAGTGGAAGGTGCAGTGTAATGTTCAGAGCAAGCAGAATGGTTATGTCATGTTCAGGTTTAACAGTGCTGAAGATAGAGATATGGTGATGAATGGTCCTGATCATTATCTCCATGGTAAGAAGTTGTTCATGATGTTAATTGACGAATCTGGGCAATATGATGCGACCATCCAAGCCACCAAACCAGTCTGGTTAAGGATGGAACACTTGCCAAAGGCGTATTGGCACAAGAAGGCATTAGAGAAAATTGCTACTTCATTAGGAGAACCTATCCTTATGGACAATGGTACTCTCGAGTTAAGGGGCTACTATGCACGAATTTTGGTCTGGATTGACACATCTAAATTGCTCAAGGAGGAGGTGAGCTTTCGGGTTCCAAGTGGCGAAGTGTTTGTGCAAAAGATCATCTACGATTATTGTAGACCTTGGTGTGCGAATTGTGGTGAAAATTCTCATCTCATGGAAGAGTGTGATAATTACTGGAAAGCTAAGGAGATGGAACACAAAGACCCCATGGAATTGGTTGATAACAAAACTAGGAAGGGGAAAGGAAAGAAGAATTGGAGATCTCGATATAATGATCAAGTATGGGTTCGGAAGATGCAAGCTGAAAACATAGGAGATACTCTAAGTTCAAATTCGGTTGGAGGGAGAGATCATGTGCACATTCAGGATGCCTCTTCTGACAATGAGGAGGTAGAGAGACGAAGGAAAGGGAAGGGAAAATTGGTTGAAGGTATAGTCAACAGCATTGAGAAAGCGGGAAGTGCTAAAAAGGGTCCCGGTATTACAATTGGCGTCTTGCAGGATGAGGTTAATAGGCCTATTGTTGCGCTGCCAGCACAACTGGGCTCATCGCCAGGGCCTGGAATTACAAGCACTGGAGCTGGAGTTACAAGCACTGGCGCTGGAATTGCAAGCACCGGTGCAGGAGGCCGTGCACTAGCGTGCGGCAGTAGCGCCCAGGCAGCGCGCAGCAAGAGTGTTCAGGCAGCGCGCGGCAGGAGCATTGAACGCGCGATACTCAGCAACGGCTGTGCACAAAATTCAACCATTCTAGCGCCACCGGTTTTTGAACGGCAGCAACCGTTTGGGGATGATGATAATCCGATTGAGGGTGCTGGAAAATTGCCTAAGCAGATGATTCATCCGGAGGCTCGAGGCTAAAAAATTCCAAGGCTGCATAGGAGCAAAAGTAAGAGTAGGCCTCCCCCCACTCCAGGGGCTTTAACTAGGTCTAGAAGCAAGAGCAGGACTCGAATTAATGAGCAGGGTGTTCAGAAACCTTTTCAGCGTATGTTATCAGCTACGAGGAGTCATTCAGATAGTTCTGGAAGTAAATCACTAGAAGGCGGCGGTCCGAAGCCAAAAGGGACCTCTGTTTCCCAATGAATACATCAGTAATGAATGTCAGGGGTCTATCGGCCCCTATAAGGAGGAGGTGGGTGAAAAATATCATCTCCACAAATAGGGTTGGACTGTGTGGGTTGTTGGAAACGAAAATGGAGGATAAGGTGTTGCGAATTTTCTTAAAGGGTTTTAAGGGATGGAAGTTTACGCACAATTTTGAACTGTGGCAGAACTCGAGGATACTCATTATCTGGGATCCGAAAGGCTTCTTGGTCGATGTCCTTGGGAAGTCTCCGCAATGTATTCATCTGAAAGTTCGTAATCTTGCTTCTGGTATTGAGTTTTTCTGTACATTTGTGTATGGGCATAGTGAGGGACGTCTGGCGCGTTTACCACTATGGGAGGAATTGAAGTCATTTGGTGCTAAACTGAACTCTCCTTGGATGGTTCTTGGTGACTTTAATGCTAACCTTAGTGTTGATGATCATTATGGAGCTACTGTACCTAGCTTGTATCCAATGAAGGAGTTTCAGGATGTTTGTGTAAAGTGTGGACTAAGAGATGCGCCTGCTTTGGGTGAGCACGTAACCTGGCATAGTGCGGATTGGAAGATTTGGAGGAAGCTGGATAGGGTGCTTTTGAACCACGGATGGGATGATGCTGCTTGTCGTACAACCTTTCTACCAATTTCCGCTCAATCAGACCACTCTCCCATGGTGGTAGATATGTCGCAAGAAATTGTTGGAAAGGGTAGGCCTTTTCGTTTTCAGAATATGTGGTTAGGTCACCCGAATTGTGGGCAAATAGTAGAGGATTATTGGAGTCCGTCGGTTGAGGGGACTAAACAATTTTCGGTGACCAGGAAGTTGTTTCGGATGAAAAACCCATTCAGGGAGTTGGGTAAGCTTGATTTTGACCATATTTCTGAAAAGGCTAAGCGTGCGGATGCGGAATATAACAAGGCATTTGATGAATTTGATGCTAGGGATGCTTCGGATCATGAGGTTTCGGCATTGCGAAACTTAAAGAAGCAAGCTATGTTGTATTATCTGGCGGAGTCTTCTTTTCTTACTCAAAAGGGAAGGATAAATCATATTACTCAGGCGGATAAGGGATCAAAGTTCTTTCACACTATGGTCTCTGAAAGAAAAGGAGGGGGTTTCCCAGCGATTACTGATAGTGAAAATCGGATTGTAACTTCTAATAGTCGCAAGGGTGAGCTATTTGCGGATTTTTACAAGGGATTATTTGGCACAAGAAGAGATAGACTAACCACTGATCCGAATGTCTTTGGTGCGGGTAACAAGCTCTCGGACATGGATAGGGCCTATCTAAATCAGGAAGTGGAGGGTATTGAGGTCAAGCAGGCGTTGTTTGCAATGGCGGATGATAAGTCTCCGGGACCTGATGGTTATACAGCCGGATTCTTCAAGAAACAGTGGAACATCGTGGGTGAGGAAGTGACGGCTGCGGTACTGGAATTCTTTCAGACAGGTGATATTTTAGCGCAGCTTAATTACACTTCGGTGGCATTGATACCGAAGAAGCCTGATAATCTGAAAGTCAGTGATTTTAGACCAATAGCATGCTGCAATGTGGTCTACAAAGTTATCACAAAAGTTATAGCAAATAGGCTTGAGGATATTTTACCAGGGATCATTGACCTTTGTCAGGGTGCATTTGTGAAGGGCAGAAGTATCTCGGACAATGTAATGTTAGCGCAGGAGTTTGTTCGGGGTTATGGAAGGGTCCGTAATTCTCCTAGATGCATGATTATGGTGGATTTGCAGAAAGCTTTTGATACAGTCTCTTGGGATTTCCTGGAAGAAGTTTTGCTGGGACTGGGATTTCCTGAAAGACTAACTAATAGAATCATGAAATGTGTGCGCACTTCTACATTCTCGATAGCAGTAAATGGTAAACTGTGTGATCACTTTCAGGGATAAAGGGGTATTCGTCAGGGAGATCCATTGTCGCCTCATCTGTTTGTGATTTGCATGGAATATTTCTCGAGATTGTTGAAAAGGAGAACGGTCTCTAGACACTTCACTTTTCATCCGAGATGCGAGACACTTCGGATCACGCATTTGGCTTTTGCAGATGACCTCATGCTCTTCTCTAAGGCTAACACGAGTTCAGTACATATACTCATGGATGCCTTGAACGAGTTTGAGCGCACTTCGGGCTTAGGAATCAATGCTGCAAAGTCGAAATTCTTTGGAGTTGGTATAAAGGAGGATTTGAGTTTCACGGGTATTCCTTGGGCGACATTCCCAGTTCGGTATCTAGGCGTGCCACTTGATTCCAGCAAGTTGAAGGTGACACAATTTGGTACTCTGCTAGGGAAAGTTGATTCGGAGATAGCAAAATGGAAGGGTCATACTCTTTCATATGCAGGCAAATTGGAACTTGTGAGATCAATTGTGGGAGGTATTGTGGGATTCTGGATTCAGAATTTTGTAATACAATCTACAGTCATGGATGCTCTCGAACAGAAGTGTAAACGCTTCCTATGGGGAGGTAGGCATAAAGCAAAGGTGGCGTGGAAGAAACTTTGCGCACCCAAATCTTTTGGCGGCCTCGGTTTGAGAGACTTCTTCACGTGGAACCGTGCTTCAATGGCTAAAAGTCTATGGGATATTCATTTGAAGAAGGATAGTCTATGGGTTAAATGGATTCACTCGTTTTATCTTCAGGGAGAGGATTTCTGGGGATTAAATCCGAGGATTGCAAACGGTAGATTGGGAGAGAGATATTCGAGCTATTTTGGTGATCTTTGCAAGCTCAGAAATGAATTGTGCGCAATGTTTCAAGGTAATACGCAAGAGGTAATTACCCATCTCGGCCTATGGTCTAGTTCGGGGAAGTTTACTAGTGCGGCTTATCTCCATATGCATAGACATAAATATTCGAGTGTTTATGATGTTGGCCGATCAAGTGAAAAGGTTTTTAACAGTATTTGGCGGGGTTTTGTTCCGCCAAAATTCTCATTTATCACCTGGTTGGCAGCAATAAAAAGACTACATACCAAGGATAAGCATCGATTGGAGGAAGGGGAGAGTATGGAGAAGGTATGTTCTTTATGCCATCTGGAAGAGGAGACGAATGAACATTTGTTTTTCAAATGTGAGTTTTCTGAGGTTGTATGGGGGCGTATACGGACTTGGATTGGATTAAGAAGATGGACGAATTCAATTCCAAGTTCCATAACTTGGGTTAAGAGGCACATTAAAGGTTCAAAAATGCGAAAGAAGTTTGGTGTTTTAGCCTTAATTGCCACGGTCTATCGCCTTTGGAGGGAAAGGAACAATGTGGTTATGGATGGAGCTCAACCAAGTTCTGAAAGAGTGGTGAAAATCATCATGAAGGATTGCTACATGGTGATGAATAGGCTATTTCCGGATGAACACTTGTTTTAGATGGAGAAGCTGCTTGGAGGTTGATGGGTGCTGGCTGCCTCGCACTGGGTGCTTCACGTTGCGGGTCTTGGTGCTTCAGTCCTGGCGCTGTGCTGGGCGTCAGGCGTTGCGCTGGAACTTGTCACATACTGGGATGGTTTGCAGCAGCACGGTGCCATGCATGGAGACGGTTTTTGGCAACTGGATGCTGGACTTGTGCATCACGGTTTGGGTGCTCTTGGCGCGGGAATTGGGGTTTCTTGTAGGCCGACGGATGCGATTTTCTGCGCCAGGAAGGGACTGCTTTGAGCCCGTTGGATCAAGAATTAGATACGGGTTTTCTCGGTTTTTCTACGGTTTTTGTGGGCCGATTGATGCGGTTTTCAGCGCCGGGAGTGAGTTGCTTTGCGTTCGATGAAGTTCAGATTGGCCTACGGTTTTTTCTCGGATTTCTAGTGGCAAAAGCAGCTTGGTTTTCTATAGGAGGCAATAGGTTTTAGAGTAAGGATTTACACTCCGATGCTCTTTCTCCTAAGCCTAGTTTTTTACTAATGATTTAACGGTTACTTATGCGCTTTATGCTCGCGCTACACTCTGTGTTAAACTAGCATACAGCTGTCCATTTGCTCAAAATGGAGTGGTCGAGTACATACTCGCCACGCTTGGTGCACGCGGTATAAGTGCATCCATTCTCACATCCTCAGGAGGTTGATTTGAATGGGAGTTACAAAGGTTGGAGGCACGGCCTCATTAACCTTTGCCCATAGGATCAACTTTGGCACAGAGAATGCTAGAAGGCCAATAACATCCCTCTTTCTTCATCTTAGGGATGTACATGGTAGAAGCTGATGTTCATTCGTACCAGAAAGGTACCACTTGGATCACCGGCTTCAACTCTTTATGAGACATCCAAGACCCGAGATAGACTCTCGGCTGCACTAGGATTTCAAATCATTCGACATTGGATTTTTGTCACTTCATCACCGTTCCAGCAACTACATTCGTTCAAGACCCGAGACACACAACTCTCGGCTGCATTTTTGGAGCCAACATGAAGATGGCCCCATTTGTTAGGGGTAGAAGCGGATTTTTATTGATGGGTAGTGAGTTTGTTCTCACCCCATTCTCCTGGTTGTTCCATAGCCTGTGTTTTTCCAGGTTGCTTTGTTCTCCCTTTCCTCGTTTATCTTTCTTAGGGTGGGTAGTTATTTTACATAGTTAAAAGGGGGGTGGGGGTGGGGGAGTGTTTATCTTTTGGATTTGCACTCTCTCATTCCCCCCCCCCCCCCTCCTACTTCTTTGCAGATTTACTCCTTAGGTTATCTAAGGTTGGACTCTTTTGTATTTGGTAGGGTCCTCTTTGGGCCCTGCTGCAGGTTCCACCGTCTATACTATTTACCTATTTACGTGTAGTAATAATATCAGCTGGGGGAGTCATTTCCCAAATCACAGAAAAAGCTAATCTCTCCACATCAGCACGCAAGGAACATATATCTTCTGTTAAAGGTTTTGGGAGCATGTCAATACGACGCTCAACAAGGTAGACAGAAGTACCCCTTCTTGAAACCTCTTCATCAAGTGGTGTTCCAGAGTAAACAAAATATGTGACATCGGCAATATGGACTCCCACTTCAAAATTTCCACTTGGCAGCGCTGTACAGTGCAATGCATCATCAATATCCTTGCATCCTGGAGGGTCCACACTGAAGACTCGGAGATGTCGTAGATCCTACCTAACCGGATTAGCCAGATCTTCAGGAGACACAGACCAAGGCAATGGTGGCAAGCAAGTTAAAACTTGAGATGAGAATGGTTTGAACTCTACATCATTCTCTAACAGCACAACCTCACTTTCAGTGTCTCTATCCCGTATTACTCCAATTGTCCTCACATAATGACCAAAAGGATATCGAGACTCAACGTCCCACTCATCAACTGCAACAACAATTCTCTTGTCGATAAGATTCCCAAGCTGTCTGGTCCGTACACGGATCTTAGGAATTCTCCGGTCCTTAGAAACAAATAAAGCATGAGCAACACCACCACTGCCTCCTGGCATTTGCATTGCTCCAATGATCCACAATATGAGTGCCAATTGCGTTTTATAATGCCAACCACCCAGCCAGAAGGACGGGAAGGCACTGTACACGCATCCCCAGTTATTCCTTGCATATCATTTGTGGCTCTGGGGACAACATCGGCACTATTTGGGGGAAGATGAACATCGTCCTCTTCATCCTCCTCATTTGCGATTGCCATAGATCCCTCCCCCTGCCATTGATCTTAAGGTAAAAGTTCTACGGCCACAATATCACCATCGAAAGCTCTATTCATATTTGTACGCCCATATATAATAATTTCATCACCAATACTTTCACTACCAACATATGCTTCGAAAGGATTGTAACGATTAACACGAAGTTTCCCCCTGATGATAAATTCCTCGATGCAAGCCAGAAGTTATCTCAGACATGGACTTATGCTTAGCGTAGATGACTTTTCTCTTTGAAGGCCTCAAGTCTTCAACTTCGTTCATGCTAACATCCTTAGGAGGCTGAACAATCAGATCTAGCAACTCTGGTTGACCAAGTGACTTCACATATACTTCAACTCTGTCTGCAGAAATTCCTTCCTCAATGGCCCTCCTCTTATTCTCCCGATCATTTGTGAGGAGTAAGACATGAACGGAATCACCAAGATGGTTTTGATACCATTGTGTTGCCACTCTGATAGCTCTGTCATTTCTATCTGTTGTGCGGAATACCCAAGAAAGAACAAGTAAAGAAAATAAAGCGAAAAATAAGACACCGGGATTTTACGTGGTTCACCAATTGGCTACATCCACGACCGACCGAGATCGGATTCCACTAGAGAGAAAGGCCAGAATTACAGATTTCGTACTCTCTACCAATCCTATCTCTTACAGGTTACAATAAAAGACGAGGCACTATATATAGTCCTCTCCACCTTAAACCCTAACGGCTTTGGGTCCAGAAACAATCTGGCCCAAACCAGCACAGGAGACAGCCGTACCATCCTGTCGAAGCGGCTAATACGTATTCAAGGCATACCAACAAATCTTCACCTTGACTTGAATCCTCAAAGAAGAAACTCCAGACGCACCATTACAGTGCCAGATGAGCAGACTTATCCCTCTACTCCTGGCTACATCCACGACCGACCAAGATCGGATTCCAGTAGAGAGAAAGTCCATAATTACAGATTTCCTACTCTCTACCAATCCTATCTCTTACAGGTTACAATAAAAGACGAGGCACTATATATAATCCTCTCCACCTCAAACCCTGACGGCTTTGGGCCTAGAAACAATCTGGCCCAAACCAGAATAGGAGACAGTTGTACCATCCTGTCAAAGCGGCTAATACGTATTCAAGGCATACCAACAAATCTCCACCTTGACTTGAATCCTCAAAACAGAAACTCCAGACGCACCATTATAGTGCTAGATGAGCAGACTTATCCCTCCACTCCTGGGACTACCCCATTGGGCAGCTACTGATCTCTGATGTTAAGCAAGTCCAAACAGTGTTGAAACTTGCTATGTGGAACAGGCTTGGTGAACATATCAGCAGGATTATCAACAGTTCCCACTTTCTTCACCCTGATTCTCCTCTCACTCCTCAGGAAATGATATCTGACATCAATGTATTTTGGTCCTCTCATGATGGACCTGATCCTTGGCTAAGCAGATAGCACTCAAGCTATCACAATACACAGTAGCCTGATCGTGGTGTAGACCAAGGCCACTGACTATCCCCTTCAGCCATATACCTTCTTTCGCAGCCTCCGTCAGAGCCATGTACTCTGCTTCCGTATTAGACAAAGTCATTGTAGGTTGCAAAGTCGCCTTCCAGCTAACAATAGAACCACCCAAGGTAAAGACATAGCCGGTCATAGATCTCCTCGTGTCAACATCCCCAGCATAATCAGAATCAGAATAACCCGTAACCAGGCACTCAGTATCACCCCCGTAAATGAGACCCACATCAGACGTACCTCTAAGGTACCTAAAGATCCTCTTCACAGCTTGCCAATGTTCTCTACCTGGTTGCCCCATAAACCTGCTCACAACACTGACCACCTGTACTAAGTCTGGCCTTGTACACACCATAGCATACATCAAGCTCCCCACAGCACTAGCATACGGAACTCGAGACATATGCTCCTTCTCCTCTTCTGACTGAGGAGCAAACATGGAAGTGAGATGGATATTTGCAGCACTAGGAGTGTCAATAGGCTTGGCTGAAGACATGCCATACCTAGCCAACACCTTCTGAATGTAACCTTTCTGTGACAAGAAAAGCTTCCTCTGACCTCTATCTCTGAGAATCTCTGTTCCTAGTATTTTCCGAGCTGCACCCAAATCCTTCATCTCAAACTCAGCACTAAGAAAACCCTTCAGCTTCTAAACATTATGCTTACTCTTTGAGGCTATCAACATGTCATCTACATAAAGCACCAGATAAATGAATGACTCATCTCTCAACTTGCTATAGTAGACACAACAATCATATGAACTCCTTGTGTAGTCCAACTCAAGATATAGCTATCAAATCTCTTGTACCACTGCCTCAGAGACTGCTTAAGCCCATATAAGGACTTCTTCAACTTGCAAACATACTTTTCCTTACCAGGAACTTGGAAACCATGTGGATGAGTCATGTATATCTCTTCCTCAAACTTTCTATGTAGAAAAACGATCTTCACATCAAGTTGTTCAAGCTCCAAATCCTGATGTGTCACTATAGCTAGCAACACCCTGATAGAAGTGTGTCTGACCACTGGTGAGAAAATCTCATTGTAATCTACTCCCTCTCTCTGACTGAAACCTCTAGCAACAACTCTATCCTTGTACTTGATTCCCTCTGTAGGTGATATCCCTTCCTTTTTCTTGAAAACCCATTTGCAAGTGATAACCTTTCTCCCTTGAGGCTGTTGAACCAAATCCCATGTCTGATTCTTCTAGAGGGACTCCATCTCATCTCCCATTGGTACAAACCATTTGTCAGCATCAGTACCTGGAACAACTTCTCTGTAGGTGGATGGCTCATGAGTATCCACCTCCTCAGCAACCTGTAGTGCATAACCCACCATATCCTCAAACCCATACCTCTTGGGTGGACCAACTCCAACCCTCTTTGGTCGATCTTGAGCTAAGCAATGAACTGTAGCTCCTGATAGTTGATGATCTGATGGTGGAAGCTCTGGCAACTCACTTTTTGTCTGTAGCTCTTGATCTCCTTCAAGTTCCTTTAAACCACTCTCACCTTGAGTAACTTGAAGCTCCACATGTTTATCAATGCTACCAACTTCTATTGTAGACGTGGACTTCACCATGGATCTAAGCAAAGAGTTTTCATCAAAGACAACATCCATGTTCAGAACAGCCCTCTTCTTGAATGGAGACCAAATCCTTGATCCCTTGACTCTATCTCCATAGCCCACAAAAACTCCCTTCTTGGCTCGGGGCTCTAACTTACCATCACTCACATGATAATAAGTTTTACAACCAAAAGCTTTCAGATTAGAGTAATCAGTAACTCCACCCGACCATACCTCAATAGGTGTCTTACACTGTATGCTCGTATGAGGTCCATGCTTGATCAAGTAGCACGCTGTACTCACTGTCTCTGCCCAAAATCTTCTATCTAACCCAGCATTCGAGCGCATGCACCTCGCTCTCTCCAGCAATGTCTGATTCATCCGCTCAGCTACACCATTCTGCTGTGGCGTATTCCTGACTGTATGATGTCGGACAATCCCTTCATCCCTACAAAACTGATCGAACTCAAACGAGAAAAATTCCAGACCATTATCAGTTCGCAGCCTCTTGATCTTCTTCCCTATTTGGTTCTCCACCAGAGCTTTCCACTGCTTGAACTTCATGAAGGCTTCACTTTTATGTTTCATCATGATAACCCAAGTCATTATGGAGTAGTCATTAATCAAAGACACAAAGCCCTCCCAACGACTCAACTCGGGATGGCCCCCAACAATCAGAGTGGATATAATCTAGCGTGCCTTTCGTTCTATGAATAGCCTTTGGAAACTTGTTGCGGTGTAGTTTCCCAAAGACACAGTGCTCACAGAAATCCAAACCCTTGACCTTGTGGCCACCAAGAAGATCATTCCTTGACAGAATCTGCATCCCTCTTTCACCCATGTGACTAAGCCTCATGTGCCATAACTTAGTCATATCCTCATGATGAACCTCTGACGGTTAAACATTTGCCGAATCCATAACTGTGGAACCTTGTAGAAGATACAAAGTACCATGCAGAAGACCTTTCAGAACCAGCTTAGAACCCTTGCTGACACTTAGAGCTCCATCTTTTCCTGAATAGATAAAACCCTTTCTATCCAGCAGACTAAGAGAAATCAAATTCTTCGTCATCGATGGAACGTGTCTAACCTCGTTCAAAGTACAGAAACTACCATCATGTGTCCTGATCTTGATCGAACCTGTCCCAACTACCTCACAGACAATACCATTAGTTGTGGTAATGCTACCCCCTGCCTGCTTATAAGTCGAAAACCACTCTCTCCTTGGACAGATGTGGTAGGATGCCCCAGAATCTAGAAACCACACACCAGAGTGATGAGTGTGTCCAGCAGCAACCAGAGCAATATCCTCTTCTGAATCAACGTCTCCTTCCGCTAGAGCAGCAGAACCCAATTTGTTTCCTAATTGCTTCATCATCAACTTCTTTGGACACTCATTTTTCCAATGTCCCTTCTCCTTACACTACCTACGGATATCACCGGGCTTGGGAACCTTTAACTTCTTGCCTCTTTTCTTTCTGCCATTTTCCTTTCCCTTATAGCAACTAGTAAACAAACTAGATGCCTGATTATCTGTTCCTGAACTGCTAGCACTATGACGCAACTCCCTGCTATGAAGAGAGGATCTAACTTCCTCCAAAGACACATAATCTTTCCCGACAATAAATGACTGAACAAAGTTCTCATATGAAAGCGGTAGAGATACTAACAATATCAAAGCAGCATCCTCATCATCAATTTTCACATCTATATTTCGCAGTTCTAATAACAAAGTATTCAATTGCTCTAGATGATCTCTGAGTTGCGTACCTTCCTGCATTCATAGACCGAATAGACGTTTCAGAAGCAATTTGTTCGTCAGAGACTTCGTCATGTATAAGCTCTCCAACTTCAACCACAGCTCCACAACAGTCTCTTGATCCGAGACCTCAGTGATGACTTCATCCGCGAGACACAGCATAATTGTTGAATGCACATTTTCTTCCAAACCCACCATGTCTGAAGTGCCAACGACCGAGAACCCCTTCGTCAGGGGCGTCCACAACCCTTGTTGCTTCAATAAAGCTCGCATCTTAATCTCCCATAAACTGAAGCTGTTCCTCCCTGTAAACTTGTCTACCTTCACGTTCAGCGCATCCATCTTTCTCTCCGATCAGATTAGAGATCCGACCACCCCAGATCCGATAAACCCAAAAATCCGATAGACCCACTGCGGATCTAACCAGAAGCTCTGATACCATTTTTTTATGCGGAATACCCGAGAAAGAACAAGTAAAGAAAATAAAGCGAAAAACAAGACACCGGGATTTTACGTGGTTCACCAATTGGCTACATCCACGGCCGACCAAGATCGGATTCCACTAGAGAGAAAGGCTAGAATTACAGATTTCCTACTCTCTACCAATCCTATCTCTTACAAGTTACAATAAAAGATGAGGCACTATATATAGTCCTCTCCACCTTAAACCCAAACGGCTTTGGGCCCAGAAACAATCTGGCCCAAATAGAACAGGAGACAGAATGCCAATAACAGCCCAAATAGATGACTTGCTATACGTATTCAAGGCATACCAACACTATCATTTGGTGTTTCACCAGCCATCTCTTTCACATAAGTATCCCCGTGGTGTTCATTGGAGAAAATGAAGAATCTCCTTGAACAATTACTGGAAAGTGCTCGAACTCGATTATATATAGAAATATTCTTATTCTTAACCTCTTGCAACACAATTGATAGAATCACCACATCATCACTCACCGCATTCTCCAACAAATCAATCTGATTGAGGATGACATTAGTGTCAACTACCAGCAGTTTTGACAGCGAGGCGCCCAATTTCGCACCGGAGACGTCACACACTTTGCAGAATGGGGCACCACAGTATATATCATCCCATAAATAGTGTTCCTACACTTCCTTGCGAACAGCTCCCTGTTTGGTTTTTCGAACGAAGGTATAATTTCACAGCATAATTTATAAGCTTCTCCAAATTGGGGATTACGGGGGGGGGGGGGGGGGGGGGGTTTATCGTTGATGTGGTGCAAATTTCTGGGTTTGGTTCGAAACTTCAGTGCAATATTTTGAAATGAGACTTGAGTGATATGATAATATCTATGTTAGGGCGGGACAGGGATGGGCCGCCGGTGGATCGGAAGGACATTGTCATCTTTGATTGCTTCTTAGTTGGACCCACCATGTTAATAAAAGGACGAGTACCATCCTGCTCAATGTCTTAATCTTCCTTCCTCCCTACTTGGCCATGTTAGTTGAGCTTAATTGGTGTTGAATTTAAATTATTAGTGTTAAATTAAGTTTATTGGTGCTGCATTAAATTTTTTGGTAGTTAAATGAAAAGAATGATTCCCAAAATGATGTTGTACTCGTAACATATTCTATTTTTAGACTTATTACTCGACCGGTTACCACCGAGAACCCAAAAAATATTTATTTATTAATTTTTTATTTCACTGCTGAGTTTATTGGTGCAGAATTTGGTATATTTGTGCTTAATTTAGTTTATTGATACTGGATTTATTTATTAGTGTTGAATTTAGTTTATTAGTAGTGAAATGTGCTGAAAGTAAACCCAACTAGACAGGGCCATTGTAAACTATGAACATGTGTTTTCATTGATGGTACAGGGGTATAATACATAGACAGTCTTTACAGAGTCAATAAAGGAAAATGATTCTATCAAAGGTACAATAATATTGTAAAAGATATTCACAAAATATCTCTTACACTCCTCCTCAAGTTGGAGCATGTGGATCTCGAATGTCCAACTTGCCAAGCAAAGTTTGAAATGTCTGTCATCCAAGTGCCTTTGTAAATAAATTTGCTGGCTGATTAGCAGTACGAATATGATAAGTAACTACAGCACCGGACTGTATCAAATCACGAACACAATGACAACCAATCTCATTATGCTTCGTCCTCTCATGAAAAACTAGATTGGCTGCAATATGAAGAGCAACCTAACTATCGCAACACAAATGCATCAAAGTAGGATGCGCCACTCCCAACGAATGAAGAAATGACTTGAGCCACAACAATTCACAATACGAGACTATCATAGCCCAGTATTCTGCTTCAGCTGAAGAATGAGGAACAATGGGTTTTTTCTTTGTCTTCCAAGAAACCAGAGATTCACCAATCATCACAAAATATCCAGTAAAAGATCTCCTAGTATTTGGGCAAACGAACAACTTGAATCACAAAATGATGTAAGCTAAAGAGAACTTTTAGCTGATAGAAATAAATATTGACCAGGATTGACTCTTTAAGTAATGCAAAACTCGCAAAGCTGCATGCCAATGTGCCAAATGCAATTTCTCCATGAACTGGGCCAAGGTATGAACTGAATAGATAAACTCAAGACGAGTGATGGTGAGATAAATGAGCTTCCCAACAAGTTTACGATACTGCACAAAATCATCAAACAAAGGACTATCATCTCACACCAAATTGTGTTGTTGTTTCATGGGAAAATCTGTAGGCTTAGCTGCTAATAAATCGGTATTAGAAAAAATATCCAAGTAATATTTCTGCTGAGACAAAAACATCCTATCAGGCCGACGAGCGATCTCAATGCCTAAGAAATACTTCAGGGCACCAAGTTCATTTATATGAAAACAAGAGAACAAATACCTCCTGAACTCGGACATCAACGTAGGAGAGAAACTGGCAATGATAAGATCATCAACATAAACCAATACATGAAGAGAAACACCATCCTTCAAGTAAGAAATCTAAGACTAATCTGCCTTACTCTAAACAAACCCAAAGAGGCAAAGAGCAGCAGCAAGTTTACCAAACCAATTCCGCGGAGCCTGGCGTAGACCGTAAAGAGATTTGTGAATCTTGCAAACCAACCCTGGCACCCCAAGTGTATAAATAAGAGGCAGACACATGTACACCTCCTCCTCAAGATCACCATGAAAAAATGCATTGTGAACATCCATCTGATGAAGATCCCAACCACGAATAGCAGCAACACCCAAGAAAAGATGACCTGAACTCATCTTGGTAACAGGAGAAAATGTCTCAGTAAAGTCAGTCCCTTCAATCCGACTATTACCAAGTACAACCAAACGAGCCTTGTATCGCTCAATAGAACCATCAGGCTTAAAATTAGTATGATAAACCTACTTACAACCAATAGCCTTCTTGTCAGGAGGAAGAGGAGCAAGAACCCATGTATTATTCCACTCGAGTTTATCAATCTCGTCAGACATAGCCGCACGCCAATGAGCATGGCGATTTGCATCAGAGAAAGTTTGTTGATCAGCAGCATCTGCTACTGCAGCAAAAAATCTAGAATGGGAACCAAAAAATTACTACAAGAAACATAATTAGCAATAGAGTAACACGTACCTAAAGACAATGAATCAGATGATGTGGGATTAGCAGAGGGGGGCTTTATGGAGTGAGTATCAGTGCAGATGTAGTATTTAAATTTAGTTGTAGGCTGACAAAGATAAGTGCTGGGAAGACGAACGGCGGATAGAGCTGGTGGTGGTAAGACATGCTCAGCAGAAAGCAACCGCACGGTGGGCTGGGAAGAAGGCGGCCGCATATCGAGCTCAGTAGGAAGCGACCAAGCAACGAGCGTGGCAGGAAGTGGCCGTGCTGGAGGTGCTTCTACGGGCTAGAGCTCGAGATGAGCTGGCGTTGGATGGGCAGCCATGTACGACCGTATCTGGAGGCACCCACGGTGGAGAGCCAACATTGGACAGCCGTGGCTGGAGAAGCGCAAGCGATGGAGGGGCAGCCACAGTCGTCCGTGACTGGACCTCAACACAAGCTGGCCACAGAGCGGTCCTAAATGGTTGTGGCCCTACTTTTATGGTCGATCGCGGTTCATGTTCAAATGGCCGCGACAATGCTAGCAATGGCTACGGCGAGCGGATGAAGCTTGGGATGAGTTGGTCGTGGCTGACTTGGAATGGACGGCTCCATCGGGTTGGATGACTCAAGAATGGAGTCATCATATACGACAGGTGACAGAGATGGCAAGGGTTCAGAAAGTATTGGCTTTGCAGACACAGGTGCAAAAGGGAAATAGTCTTCATAAAATATCACATCCCCGCTGTCAAACATAGTGTGAAACTCCAAGTCGTAAACACGCCAAGCTTACTTGTCAACAGGGTAGCCAAGAAAAATTTACTTTTGAATCTGGATGCAAACTTATCACGCGACCATGGAAGCTGAGAGGCAAAGCACAATGAACCGATTACACGGAGATGGTTGTAGTTTGGTGTGCGATCATACAGAAAGTGATTAGGCATTCGGCTATCTAATACCAATGTAGGCATGTGATTGATAAGGTAAGACACTGTAAGAATGCATTCTACCAAAATATCGATAGGGAGATGAGCCTGGAAAAGAAGAGCACGAGTAGCATTAAGAATTTGTATATGCTTCCGTTCCACACGCCCATTTTGCTGAGGTGTGTAGAATGTGGAGGTCTCAAAACCGGTAGAGATTGGTACTTTGAGCCTGCGAGCATACGGTCACATGGACAAAGGAAATTTGAGGATGATATAGTTTTACTCGGAGGAACTGGAAGAGAAAAAAGAATTGGCAACAATCGCAGAAGTTAAGCATAAGGAAAGAATGGCTAAGGAGAAGAAAGCACGATTTCAGATTGGCGATCTGGTGCTAAGAAAGACAGAGTCTAACCTAGCAAAAGAACAAGGAAAGCTAAGCCCAAAGCGGAAAGAACCCTACAAAGCCACGAAGCCTAACAAGTCCAACTGCTAGATTCGAGGAAGAAGATAGGAAGCACCCACATGTATAGAAACCATGAGATTATCGTTGGTTGTATTCATTCCATTACTCCTTATGCGACATTATTGCATTATATATTTAAAAACCATCTTTCCGATCCTCAATTACATTTTTGGTTCTCTACTTACAAATATTAGGTGACAAGTACATTAGTAGCACATTGCAATTAGTGTAAAAAATATAAGCATAAGGTTGCGAATAGCAAGCTATAGATCTTGCACAACAGTTGCTTGCAAGTTTTGGATCTTGCATCCTCACGAATGATACACTCACAATCTATAGATTTTGCATGACTACCAACACTTGTAAGCTTTGGATCTTGCAACTTGGTGAACCATACGATCGCAAGCTATAGATCTTGCACAAAAGCATATTTGCTCATAAAAAGCAACAAAATCACGCAATAGATCTTGCAGCTTCTCACATTACATACTCTCAAGAAAGCAAGCAATAGATCTTGCTACACCGAAGATATGCCTATGAAACAACGACTGTAGCAAGAAATAGATCTTGTGGCTTTGGATATCACACACTCTCAATAAAGCAAGCAATAGATCTTGCTACACGCCAGATATACCTATGAAACAACAACTATAGCAAGCCATGGATCTTGCAGCTTCACGGTAAACAGAGTTTTAATGCTCAAAAAAGAAAGATGTGAAGAAAAGATCTTATGAATGAAAGAGAATTAAACTGTCATGATAAGAAAACGGAAAAAAGACAACCACAAAAACCAGAAACTGTAACATAAACAATATCATTACTCAGAAGGGAAAATCACTACATATCATCTATGCCTAGACGCTTGTGATGATCCAGAAGAAGATGAACCACCACAACAACGACTAGACTCGGCATAGCGAGGGAGTTATTCAGCCATATGCCAATTTTCCTAAGGCTCACGCTCCTTGCTAATCATATGGTCATATCGCCATTTTATGTGCAAATAAGCAGGATGACATGCTACACCCCTTCGCTCAATATGACCAAGATATCTAGTATAATACGCCTTGAAATTAGTCATTGGGCCAAACTCCTCGTGGTGCAGCTGTATACTCATAACATTAACAGTTTCCTCATATCGCTTCATTTCAACCTGCAAATTCTGCACTTCTTCCTCTAGGAAGTGAATATGCAACCGGACAACTTCAGACAAGTTAATCCTCTGCCCATCAATTCCCATAGATCTCCACGACTAGTAGGTCTGCGAGTTGACAAAGGAATAGCATGAAGTTTATCCTTGTACTCAACACAAGATTGTTCGAGTTAGTGCACAGATAAATCAAACAGATTCCACTCAGCGTGAAGTTTCTCATTTTCACTTTTCATTTACGTGTTTATAGCAAACTAATCGTCAAACTTATTTTACCACCTGAGTGCAGGAGATGAAAAGTGGTCACACTCATCTAGCTTTTTCTTCAACTTATTGAACAAGTCATCAAAACGAGTAAAATTTTTTTCGATAATCAGTGTCTTCTGACGGGCCTCGCGAGTCTTGCTTGCAGCATAATTCCTAGTCTCCTCCTATTGCCAGATCATCTTCACCAGAGTCAACTGTTGACGCTGAATAATACCGTCCTGCTCGCTGTAAATCCTATGTAAATCGTGCACAGTATGCTGGATGTCCTTTATAGTTGTATCCCGCTTTGTATTAAGATAATTAATACCTAGAAGCATGTACTTCAAATGAACACCTATGGATAACGCCCACTATTGAACAAGGACAGAGAGTTTAAGCAACCACATGTACGCACTAGAAGATTCAAGATCAACCAAACCGCAGATAATGTCCTTACTAAGCATTTCAAGATTATATCCATTAGGAACGAACTTACTGCAAGAACATGATGCAGATGAAGATGGAAATGAAGGAGGAATAGGAAGTTACCACTCAAGGTATAAGGGAAGCGACTCCATATGAGAAAAGCAATCAGAGGAGACGAGCACCCTCACACTCCTTGGTGAAAGATTGGGTGGCACGAAGAAAGCTAATAGAACAGTGGAAATCAGATAGTGAAAATCCATAGCGATCAGAAAAAGGATTAGTATACCCCATAAAGTCAAATCATTTCAAGTATTTATTATCAACCAAAATATTTAAACCCTGCACATAAGTAAGGGTGATGAGAACATTTAGAAAGAAAAACAAAAAGGGATACTTCAACATTCATAACCAAAGTCACATAAATCGTACAGACATATATCAAAATATTGTCTCAATATTACAATTAAACATTCAAAAATCCCAGGACACTAGAATCAACTAACTTCAGAAGTGGGGGTAGGTGATGGCTGAACTACGATAGCAGAGACTTCCTGGTTTGGTTGCTTAGTGGGAGTTTCCTCATTTGGCTATTGCACGGGAGCTTCAATGCTAGCACTAATTCCTGTGGACACACTGACATAAAGATTAAGAGTAGGAATAACAGTGCGAGAGCCAAAGGGAAGATCTTCCAGATAATCCACTTCACAGCACTTGAGCTTCAATGCTAGCACTAATTCATGTGGACACACTGATATAAAGATTAAGAGTAGGAATAACAGTGTGAGAGCCAAAGGGAAGATCTTCCAGATAATCCACTTCACAGCACTTGAGCTTAGCTACAGAAGGAAGACAAGGAAGGCTGGCAAGATGTAATAACAAAACATAGGGATGGCCAACATCAACAATCTTTTCAATGAAAGCTTTATTGAGTATTTCCTTATGCTTCTGAAAGGTCTCAGTGCACTTCTTCAGAGAAGGCAGACTCTTCAGCGAACAAGTTATATTCCACTCGCACTGATCCTTAACAGCTTGGCAGTAACCAATGTTGCGAGCATTGTAGGAAACATCCGGAAATAACTTATAGAAGGACTTAGTCTTGCACAGCTGATCTACCAAAGTTTGAGGGTATTTAGGGGAAGTAGATTCATTGGTACACATCTCTTCTAACTCAGAATGAAGCTGAGTCGCCTCCATCTCCGCTAGTCTAGCACGCTTCTCAGCAATTCTCGCCCTCTCCTCCATAGCGTTCGCCCTCTCCTGAGCAACTTTAAGTAAAGTCTCTAGCAATGCTCTTGAGCAAATTTTTGGCCTCAGTAGATCTTTTGCTTTGCTCTGATACCAACTGATATGAATCTCCTTGCAAAAGCTTACGATTACGGATTAATATCTTTGATCTAGTGAAGGAATCTCGCAAACCCTCACTATCTCGCACAAAATTTAGGTGTGTAGCCCTCAGGGTACACCTAATCTTGATTTGATCTCTAACTAACCCTCGGGATCAGATTACAATATTTATTGATACTTAACTCCTCGGGGTTAAGCAACAATGGAATAGCTCGCAAGCAAAGAGTATGAACTTAAAAGGCTGTACATTTGATTGATAAAAGTGGTGAGAAATTCGTCCAAAGGCCTCCCCTATTTATAGGGTTACAATCTCGCCCCAAACCCTAATCACAAATGGAAACTGAATCAACTTATGGCAGCTTTAAGAAGCTAAAATCATATCTAACAAAAATACCTAAACAAATGGTAATCTAAGATAATCTAGTAAATTCTTCAAGAAAAAACCTTGAAGAATATTACCTTATCTAATCTTACCAAATCAAATTCTAATAGAATAAAACTGAATATAATAAACCCTAATGGATTGTATTTTTGAAATTCAATTATTCAAAGCCCACATGGCCAAATTGTAAGTCCATAAACCCAAACTGAAATAATTTTACAATACTTTACAGTAATCACACTACCACATTAAAAAGTCCATGGAAAAAAAGTATATTGTTCTTCATGATGTTTTCAGTTCGTCGACAATCTTGAATAATGAATCCAAGATGTCGATGATGACTCCTTCAATTCTTTATCATAAAGTGGATTAATCCAAGCATTTAAAGCACCATCATAGCATTTGATATTCGTATCAACACATTTTGTTTCTTGTGCTTTATAATTCTCAGTTTGTGACTCATCAATAGGAGAGAACTTAGAAAGCCGTTCACTCGCGAGTTGAAGGCTTTCACTGACCTTACAAAAAAAAGAACACATGGGACAAAGTTCGTCAAAACCTTACATACAAAATATCAAGATATAGTGAAGGTTACTGAAATTAAGCCACGAACTTTTCGCAGCCAGTGCATCAGGTAGAGGGAGGTCGGAGAAAATATCATATATCATCACATCCGCAAGAGGATGCTCAGCTCGGGCCAACATTTGCGCATAAGATTGATTACCGTGCTTTTTTTTGGGGGAGGAAGTGAATGTCCTGAAGGTCCATATCTCTCTCTTTTGTTTCTTCTCTTTTCATATGCCAATGGAGCGACAACCACCCATCTTCCCACCCTTAGTGAACTTACCCTTATTACTAGAGCCTGTTTTGTTACCACCCGACCCGAGGATGTTATTAGCATTGGCCCCCGTCAGGCCGAACAATGCCTTCAGCCACCTCCTCGTTATCGTTATCAAAGAGCGACCTGTGAATGTCACTTCCGGCTAGTCCCGAAGAGTAACTAGGACCAATTTAGTCACGTTTTCGTGTTCCAATTGAACACTTTCCATTTTTGATTTTGTTACGTACGATAATAGTTCATTATTATATACAATAAAAATTATTGATGATCAAACATGCCATAAAAAAATTGCAGATTAAAGAGGGTCATAAATGGAGTATCTCGTTCTTAAATGTAAAAGGAAGAAGTAAATACTCAGTACTACTTTCCAACATAAAACAGCATGAAAGTTAGCACCCCGTAAAATTAGCTATGTGTCGGGTGTAGCATATTTCGTCCAACCAAATTGTACACGTTGTAAAATTTTCATCGCCTTTGATTTTTGTCACGTTGATCACATTGGCTTCTATTTGTAGCAATAATATTTTGTTTGTTGCAATATATTCCGTATTCTTTTGCATGCCCACGCTAATCTAACGGTGCGTCATATGTGTTTGGAAAAAATTGAATGAGGTGAAAATGAAACTTGAAAGTAAGAAACTTTTACTTTTACGTAATCTATAGTAGAATGTAGATTAAAAATGAAACTAAAGGATATCAATTTAAAGTTTATTAATTGAAATGAATTGACTGGACTAACCTAAAATATATCTTTTTAAATATGGTTAATGATATTCTCATTGAAAATTCATACTAAAACATAATAGTGAATGATGTGAAATTAATGAAAAGATCAAATTACTAATCAACTTACTTGAAAGGTACAACTAACCATTGATATAATAGTTTTTTCTTAAATGACACATCAATCAATATAATGTTTCACTACGATGTTTCGTTGAGAATATCATTATTCTTTTTTAATTAAAAAACTATGATCTCAGTTATTGGTGATCATTCATTATTTATTGAGAAAGTCTAAGAAAAGATGGCATTTCCATAATCTTATGGACTATCCATAGTGGTTTTTACCTTAAATATTTTATTTTATAAAATTTAAATATTTTATTTTAAAAGTTATATTTGAATGTGAAAATATAAAAATATATAATATTAAGAAATTTTCAAATTTTTAGTATGTAATAACAAATGCAATGTGTAAGGTAAAAATAAGTGACATGTCCACAAACTTATAGACATGTCAATTGTCAGGAGACCCACTCTTAATTATTTCCACTATTAATCATATAATAATGACAAAGTCTTGGGAATGACCGTATTTCCATAGACTTATGGAAAGACGGAGTTTAACTAAAATAATAAAAGGTAAAAGATATTAGTTGCAATATTAAAAATTTATTATGCAAGTGTAATAATTATAAAGTTTATAACCCGATTCATACAACCTAAAATTTTTTATCTTCATTTCTCCTAATTTGCATTTTAAACCTTGTTCTTTCCATGGCTTATGGAACGACTATCTTTCAAAAAACGGGCTCTATAATAATTATATTTCTCATTTTACAAATACAAATAAGAGTCTGTCTCTTGAAAGACGGTATTTCCTCAACTCATGGAAAGACCAAGGTTTAAAGTGTAAATTAGAAGAAATGAAGATAAACATTTCGGATTGCATGAACCGGGTTATAAACTTTAATACTACTATACGTTGCATAATAAATTTTAATATTGCAACTTAGACATTTTACATTTTTTTATTCTAATTAAACTTCATCTTTCCCTAAGCGTATGGAAAGGGAAAGACCATCTTTCCCAAGACTTTGCGTAAATAAAGTGACAAATATAGTTACACCGAATATTAGTTTGTGTGCATAGATGAGGCAAATGTCAAGCGAATAAAATTTTGTTTACGTTTTTAAAGGTCCGCACTCCCTCTATTTTGTTATTTATGTCACATTTACTATAGATGAATTTTTTTTTTATTTGGCACTCCTTTTATTTTTGGCAAAATTCTTTCAATTTTATCCACTCATTCTACTTTTTTTTACTTCTACATTCAATTTCATCCACTCATTATATTCATATAAATCCAAATACCTAAATCTATTGTGCCATAAATAAAAAATGGAGGAAGTAGTAGATTACTTGCACTGGGGTTACCATAATCCATAAAGCTGACTATTAAAGAGGTTATTTTATAATTGATTTTATTGAGTTAGTTTGATGTGTGTTTTAATTTATTATAACAAGATTTATATAATTTTTAAAAAATTAAATAAATCATAATACATAAATAATTATAATTTGACCATGAAAGTTATTGAAACGAGATTTTTCATAATTCTTCCTTGTTTAAAAATATTTTGACTAAAGTACATATATAACCCTATATAATTGACGAAAGTGCATAAATAACCCTACGATAATTGAAAGTACAAATATAACCCTAGATATTTAGGTTATGTGCAAATATAACATTTTTCAGCAGTTTAAGGCCGGAATTCAATGAAAACATTATTTTGCCCCTCTATATAAAAAATAATTGAAATTACCTTCGTACCCCTAAAGCCCTAATCTCAACCAAACAAAGGGCCCAAAGTTATTCAAAGCTCGTCGGAGAATCTTGAAAGCTCGCCGACTCGATACCAACAACATTATTAGTTACACAATTTCTGAACTAAATTAAGTCCCAAACCTACCTACGAGGGATGAACCTTCTTGCTCTTTGTGTTACTTAACAGCGGCACAAACCTAACTACCTAAGGGTGGCCCTAATGGAGGTCGTAGTAGAGCTCATCACCGACTCGATATACTTTCGGGATGCCATCGCCGTCGCCTTCTCCATCCGTTCCCCATCCTCCTCGCCACCTCGCTCAAATTAACCCCCATCGTACTCCGCCTCTTGGGTCTCGGTTTCCTGGTCGAGCTCTATGGCGGCCCAGGCCTTGTAGGACTCGAGCTCGACAAGGCGCATGAGGTCTTCAATGGTGGATCTCGTTCATAGAAGCTCGCCAGAGTGATGAAAGCGGCATTTTGGAGTCGAAGTCAGCGTCATAGAATCTCATTCATAGGGCATATTCAAGTTTTGAAAGCTTGCCAGAGTGATGAGACGGGTTTGAAAGCTCGCTAGAGTTGTTTGACAGTGGAAAAAGAAGATTCACACATTCAGATGATTTATTTAAACATTTAGATGCTTCATGTTTAATCGGTGGGTTCAAAGTTTTCTAAGAAGCTCCGGAGTTGTTTGACCGTGGAAAAAGATCCACATTAAGCAGTGCAAAGGTGATGAAGCAGTGCAAGCATGATGAAGCAAAATGATGAAACTGATGGCGGTAAGTTTGCAGCTCAAAGATTGGCGCCATCTTCAGTTTAAGTTTGAAATGCTTGAAACGACAACAAGAGACTGCGTTTTGTTTTCTTTCTGTTTTGATTAGCAGCCAAGACACATGTCGTGCTCTGATTGGCTTACTCTGTTTTGTTTTTTTTGCCTTGCTGTATAAAGCCATAAGGCTGTGATGGATGAAAACAGAATGGTACGAATGCAGTGTTCTTTGAATGAAAACTTTCCCTTCTTTCACTTATCTCTCTGAACTTGAAATCTTCTTCATGGTATCAGAGCGTAACCAGGAAAATACAGAGATGCTTCTTTTTTAAAACCTCATTAAATTATGAACATTTTAAGATATAAAACATGGCTTCTGATGGTGAATCAGTGGATTCTGTTCATCATTCAACCAGATCTAATTAGTACAGGGGAAGGCCAAGAATCAACGATCCATTTGATCTGCAAAATGGAGACAATTCAAGCCTAGTATTGGTGGCAGAACCTTTGAACGAGTTTAACTACATAACATGGAGCAGGTCAATGGTGATTGCTTTCAAATCCAGAGGAAAGCTGAAGTTCTTGACTGGTGAGATTCAAACACCAGATTTGGATGATCCACTCTATGATAGATGGGATAAGGTAAACTCAACCTTAATTTCATGGATACTGAATTCCATTTCAAATAAAATTGCAAGAGGTTTCATGTTTTTCGAAGATGCTTATGCCTTATGGAATGAGCTGAAGGAGAGATTTGGGGAGAGCAATGGTCCTCTTATTCACAAACTGAAAAAGGATATATGTGAATTGAAGCAAGGCAATAATTCCGTTGTTGTTTATTTCACTGAATTGAAGAGTCTTTGGGATGAGTATGCATGTTTGAGGCCGAGGAAGAAATGTAGTATAGACTGCATTAATTACACTTGTTTACCTGCAGAAGAAGATGATGATAAGTTGCATCAATTTCTAATGGGATTAAGCGAAGAATACAGTTCCATTAGCCATCAGATCTTATTGATGGATCCTCTTCCTAGTATTGGGAAAGAATTACTCCATGATAACTAGGATAGAGAAACAGAAGGCTATTCACTGTGGTTATCAGGAGGTTCAAAGCAATTCCGCTATGGCTGTAAGGATTTATAGGGACAGGAAAATACCTTACCAGATCAAGGAGTCTGGTACTGATTAGGTTGAGGAATCAGATGTTTTCAGAAGGAGAAATGTTAGAAGACCTGATCTGAAGTGTGACCATTGTGGAAAGCTAGGACATGTGAAGGAGAACTGCTTTAAGATCAAAGGATATCCAGAATGGTGGGAAGGCAACAGAGATGTTGCAGTTAAGCCTCAGTTTACTCCACAAATCTATCAGAAACCTGCTCAGAAGTATGCAGCACATGTGGTAATGGAGGAAGAAGATACACCACTTTGGTGATCCAGGTGCAAAACTGCATGCACTGGTTGCAAAATTGGTGGAAGCACAACTTGAAAAACAACAGAAAGGGAAGGAACAGATTTCAGATCAGTATAGAGCAGTGAACTATGCACATTATCATGATTTTGCAGGTAGCCTGGTCACAAACTTTTCTCTTAATGTGTTTACTTTGACTAATGATAAGTGGATTGTTGACAGTGGAGCATCAAGTCATATGTGTGCAAATCTGTCTATGTTTCATAATGCTGTTGCTATGCAAAGTCCCACACCAGTCTATTTACCAGATCACAAAATTAAGCAAGTCACAACTATAGGATCAGTCAAGTTGAATGCCTCAGTCACCCTGATTGATTGCCTACACATTCCTGATTTCATATATAATCTCCTTTCTGTAAATAAGCTTACTAAGTCTATGTCTGTCATCTTCAAATTCTCTTCTGGTCTTTGTGTGCTGCAGGACCTCAGAACTAACAAAGTCCTTGCATAAAATGGCCTATACATTTTAGACAATCATTCATTCCATCCAGACATCATCAAGAAAAGACTTCATTCAAAACCATTCCAAAGCACTGTAATATGAGCTGTTACTAATCAGAATTCACCATCTCTTCATTCTTGGCATCTTAGATTAGGTCATCCTTCTAATGATGTAATGAGACATGTTTCTGAAACTGCTACATTGTCCAGTACTGATGGTATTTGTACAGTTTGTCCTATGGCAAAACAACATAGACTGCCTTTCTCACTCAGTACTAGTTTTACTCAGTCAGCTTTTATGTTGTTGCATTTGGATTTGTGGGGGCCTTATAAGATCAGTTCTATTAATGGTTGCAAATATTTCTTAACAGTAGTGGATGATTATACTAGATCTACATGGACATATCTGATAAAATCCAAAGATCAAGTGTTTTCAATTCTCAAACTGTTTCTTGCCATGGTTCAGAATCAATTTCATACCTCAGTCAAATCAGTAAGAACAGATAATGGAAGTGAGTTTGTTAATCTTGAGTGTGAACAACTGTTTGCTGATTCAGGTATATTACATCAAAAATCATGTCCTTATACTCCACAACAGAATGGTGTAGTGGAGAGAAAGCATCAGCATTTTTTGCAAATAGCTAGAGCCATTCTTTTGCAATCGAATTTACCCAAAACATTCTGGGGAGATGCAGTTTTGACTGCTACTTTTCTGATCAATAGACTGCCAACTCCTACTCTTTCATGGAAAACACCTTTTGAACTGCTGTTTCATGAACAACCTGATCTGCAAATGCTCAGAACTTTTGGTTGTTTAGTCTATGCAACCAACACATCTCCACACAAAGATAAATTTTCAGAGAGAGCATATCCTTGTGTATTCCTTGGTTATCCACCAAGTCAAAAGGCTTATAAGCTATTTGATCTGCAGAATCACAGAATGATCATATCCAGGGATGTGGTTTTCCATGAGTCTATCTTTCCCTATTCATCATCACTACCTTTCTCTTTCCCTCTTCCATTCACAGACACAGCTTCTTCTGATCCATCAGAGTCCTCTAATCCTATACTACCTTTCTCTATTCCTTCTCCACCTTCTGACACTGGTGTAAGACACAACACTAGAGTTATCAGGCCACCTGTTTGGGCCAAAGATTATGTATCTACTTCTATTCAACCTCAGTCAAGTATTTCTGCACATATTCTTGATGCTTCACGGGTACAGGAACCATTCACTTATCATCAAGCAAAGCATTCTCATGAATGGGTTAAGGCTATGACTGAGGAGCTCACTGCGCTTGAGCAAAATCATACATGGGATCTGGTGAAGCTTCCACCAGGGAAGAAGGCCATTGGTTCAAAATGGGTATATAAATTGAAGTATAATGCAGATGGAAGCTTAGCTAAACACAAAGCTAGGCTAGTTGCCAAAGGCTTCAATCTGACCGAAGGCATAGATTTCTTTGAAGTTTTCTCACTAGTGGCTAAGGCAGTCACTATCAGAATTCTTCTTGCTCTAGCTTCATCTTCACACTGGCATATTCATCAACTTGACATCAACAATGCTTTCCTGCATGGACATTTGGATAGGAAGTTTACATGAAACTACCTGATGGATATCATGCCACTGAATTAAATCTGGTTTGCAAGCTAACTAAGAGTCTCTATGGCCTGAAGCAAGCCTCCAGGCAGTGGAACAAGGAGTTTACCCAGCATCTTTTGAGCTTGAACTTCAATCAATCTCATCATGATCACTGTCTCTTCTTGAAATTCACATCCGCTTCCTTTCTGGCTCTGGTTGTTTATGTTGATGATGTTCTCATCATGGGAAATTCTCTTGAAGCCATTACTGCAGTTAAGGCATCTTTACATCAGACATTCACCATCAAAGATCTTGGTCCTGCTCACTATTTTCTTGGCTTGGAGTTACACAGATCCTCCTCTGGTATTCATCTTCATCAGCAAAAGTATATCAAGGATATTGCGACTGATTGTGGCCTTCTTCACAGTAAACCTGCAGCTACACCATTTCCTAGTTCTTTGACTATTCATGATGAAGACTCAGTTCCTCTTTCTGATCCCAGTGTTTTTCGAAGACTCATTGGCAGACTACTGTATCTCAATTACACCAGGCCAGATATAACTTTTGCTGTTCATCAGCTGAGCCCGTTTGTGCAGTCTCCCACACATCATCACCTGAGTGGAGATTTGCACATTGTTCGTTACCTTCATCATCATCCGGATCATGGTCTTTTCTATTCTTCAGCTAATGATCTCAAGCTTCATGCTTATTGTGATGCTGATTGGGCAACTTGCAAAGTTTCAAGAAGATCAGTAACGGGCTATGCTGTATTCTTAGGTTCAGCTTTGATCTCCTGGAAATCTAAGAAACAATCAACTGTATCCAAATCTTCTGCTGAGGCTGAATATAGGAGTCTCTCCATGACTTCCTGTGAGCTGAAATGGAACAGTTACATTGCTCGAGATCTTCATTTTCAGGTGCAATTTCCAATTCCCCTCTTCTGTGATAATCAGGCAGCTCTCCATCTCACTGCCAATCCTGTGTTTCATGAACGAACCAAGCATCTGGATATTGATTGTCACCTTGTCCGTGACTACTATCTTGAGGGCTTTCTCCTTCCTTCATTCGTTTCTTCTCGGATGCAACTGGCCGATGTTCTTACAAAATCCCTTCCTGTTGTCTCTTTTCTTGCCAACTTGTCCAAGCTCAATTTTTGTTCTCTCCCATCTGAGCTTGAGGAGGGGGTGATGAAGCAGTGCAAAGGTGATGAAGCAGTGCAAGCATGATGAAGCACAATGATGAAACTGATGGCGGCAAGTTTGCAGCTCAAAGATTGGCGCCATCTTCAGTTTAAGTTTGAAATGCTTGAAACGACAACAAGAGACTGCGTTTTGTTTTCTTTCTGTTTTGATAAACAGCCAAGACATATGTCGTGCTCTGATTGGCTTACTCTGTTTTGTTTTTTTGCCTTGCTGTATAAAGCCATAAGGCTGTGATGGATGAAAACAGAATGGTACGAATGCAGTGTTCTTTGAATGAAAACTTTCCCTTCTTTCACTTATCTCTCTGAACTTGAAATCTTCTTCAGGGGGTGGAAGGTGGTGGAGGTGGTGATGGGGCGGCGGCAAGCTTGTGGTGGAAGAGGTGAACGGTAGTAGTGAGGGCGGTGAATGGTAGTGGTGTTGGTGACGGTGACGGCGGTGGTAGTGGTGGGGTGGGGCTTAAGAGTCTGATGGGTGACAATTGTGGTGGTGAACGGTGGTGACGGGTAGTCTGATGGTGTGGTGGTGAACAGCAGTGAACGGCAGTACCTGGTTGCCATTAGAGCAAGGTGAGCAGGGAACCAAGAAGATGGGGCTATTTTTATCTTTTAGAATTTTGTTTATGGCTCAAAGGGCATTTTGGTCATTTTCAGTCGATCAATGGTCGAAAATGAGCAGACAATGTTGGAATAGTGGATTTAGGGTTATATTTGCACATGTGTATAATAATTAAGGTTATATTTGCACTAAAAAACAAATTAGTGTTACAACTTAACTTTCTCCAATATATAGGGTTATATTTGACTTTAACCCAAACATTTTTCAAATAAATGGAGTACACCTTAACACACAATAATAAATTTTCCGTTACTTAAATTAGTGTCTAGTCGTTATCACAGTTATACAAATAATTATACACTTGCACCAAATATTATCTTCAAATTTAGCTTCCTTTTATGAGCCAATTCCACTTTCTAACAAACTAGTCAGAAATCTCGATTAAGCCCTGGTTCCTTTTCGCTTATATTTAAATTGAACGGAATAGAATCAAATTTTAAAAACTAAAAGTAAATTTCAATAAACAAAATTGAATTAAAATGTCTAATTGAACTGAACTGACAGTTAAATAAATATTTTAAAAAAATCTGAATTCCTTAAAACTTAGCATTTTTTTTATTGGTGTTTTGCCTAAGCACCATTTCAAATCAAGTGTTAGTTGATGCTTCCTTGTCAATTTGGATAACTCAATGTGAAACACATACTTAAATCACGATACTATTAAAGCCAAGAGAACGCATAACCGACAATACTAAAAATTTGATTAATTAAGAAAGTTATTTAGGCAATATTTTCACCAAAATAATCAACTAATTTGTCAAATAATGGAACTGATAGCAATATTTCATCAGCACAAATATTTCATCAGCAATATGAAATGAAAAAAAATATCATAGATCAAACGAACAGGAAGAAAAAGTAGCCATTCTTCATAATAAGAAAGAATACAGGTCAAACACATCAATACAATAACGAACAAAACACCTTCAGCATCAGAGTTAACGTGGCGGAGATATTGTATATGAGCACGAAGTGTGACCATGATCTCTATCTCAGTGGTAAAACAAACATTTAAACCAGGAAGCTTACATTTGGGAACCTTGTAATTCCAAGAGGGCAAAACCACTTCGAGATCTAGACTTAATTTTATAAAAAAAAATATTTTGTGTGCCAATGACCAACATTACTAGGAAAACCGCTCACAAGCTCAACCCCAGCGATCACGGTATAAAATGTAAATTCATCTACTGTATTTTTAACTTTTCAAATATGATAGAAATTGTGAAACAACTCAATGAGAAAGGAATGTCCGCTTTCCCACACACTTGAAGAAACCCCATTACAATAGTGGTGCCTTTAGGGTGAAATTGGGACAACGCGACTTTGTACGAACAAAGAAGTTCAACCACAGGTTAAGGGAGAGGAAAGTAAAGGCCAAAGTTTAAACAGGCTAAATAATATGACACATAGCTAGGCAGAGGAGTGCGAACACATTCATAGTTCGCGGGGGCAAGATGGTTAAAAGGAGTTAAAAAGGGGAAATAGTTCTTCAATGCATCTAAATACGAGCAAGACAACATACTGCGTATGATAGAAGATCCGGTGACTTGACCAGAGTCCCCATAAGAGTGAGCATCTCCCTCGGGAGACTCGACGCGGTTAGAGAAAGACATGTGGATAAATGAGGAGCCTAAAGTGGGAAATAACAGCCTTAGTTAGGGTGATTGACCGAAGACAAGAGTTCGTTAGAACAAAGCTGAGGAAAAGGTATGCCGGAGAAGACAACTGAAGTATTATACGAAAAAAGCACAGACAATATTTACCAGAAGATCGAAGAATAGAAAAGCATATCAAATTCAGTACATGATGTAAAGAGATTTGAAAATTAGAAACAAAACATACTCTCAGAATGACAGAGAAAGTTGATGTGCAGAAAACCTAGAGAAAACCTAAGAAGGTAAAGATTTCGGCAAATGAAGGGGATAAAACTGAAACAGAAAGCAAGCTACGATAATTTAATACAAATAAAGAAACAGCAAAATCGAGGAGGACAAACAGTTCAAAAGCACACTGATGAGGGTCTGACATAAAAGGAATTTACCTTTTACATATATCATTGAGGCGGTGGAATGTGAAAAGACAGCGCACTGAATGATGGTAGAGTCAAGTCACTCGTTTGAAATTCCTCATTTAAGAAATAGAGTAATAACAAATGACATGAAAATCCGAAAACAAGCAGCGAAAAAGGTGGATCAAATTGCGATATTTCATGAACATAATCTTTGCATCAAACCTTATCAATAAAGATAGGAGATTCAAAATTCAAAAGTTGAAGTTGGAAGAATTGGCACAAAAGGAAATTATAAGTCACGAAGCTAATATATATACAACATCCAATTCGCATTTAATTCATTCGACGCCATTGCTCCATGCTCATTAGTCTTCATGGTTGGGGGGTTATGGTGTATGTGTAGCCCAGCGGTTAAAAGGCTAATGGCCACTAGGCGCAGCCCAATCTCATCCCGTAACAAGACGAAGTCATTTCAACCCAAGGTGTAGATGAGCTAGGCATGGGACTTCTAGTCGTGCAGAGAATGTGGGACGAGAAACACAAAATGAAGAACGAACACGAAGCAATGAACAGAGAACGTAGTGATCGTGGTGTGACCCACGATCTCAATTCCTAAAATCAAGGAACCACAACTATTTAGCCTATAAATACAACAAGCTCAGGAGAAGATAAGGTAAGTGTAACTAACTAAATAAATTCCAATTCTGAGAAGAGGGAAGCTGACTTGATCGTTGAAGAATTTCTCCTGGAATCACTTCCAGGATTGTTTTGTAGGTTCAGAAGTTTAAGGAGTGAACAGCAAGCGGTTTGCCTGAAAGGACCACCACATCAACAATTATTGAAGGTAAAATTTATTTTAAAAAATGTTACATAGTAAAAGTAAAATAAAACACTTTAGGGCCTCAAAAAAATTTGTGACCCTGTGATGGAGAGCTGGCTAGACCTCCTAATAGATGTCCCTGCTGCCAACCCCCCACTATAGCAAATAGTTTTTTTTAAGTCAACTATGTCATTTTTTTTTTGGAAAAGTTTTGGAAAAATCTGTCTTTCCATGGACATATAGAAAGACGAGGTTGGATTAGAATTATAGAAAAAGTAAAAATTTTAGTTGCAATATTAAAAATTTATATGCAATGTGCAACAATTATAAGTTTATGACATGATCAATGCAATTCAATAATTTTATCTTGATTTTTTCAAATTTACAATTTAAATCTTGATCCATAACTTATGAAAATGTCGTTTTTGTAAAGACGGACTTCATTTTTATTGGGACAAAGATAGTACATATTATCAATAATTTACCTTTGATCTCTCGCAAACCTAGACTCAATAAAACTTCCCTCAAATAATTGAACGCGATTTGATTAAATAAACTGGATCTAAAAAATCAAAGTAACTGCACTATGAGATTGAATGATGCAGTGGACACGTGAAATGGTCCGAGCGACTGCGACTGAGACTGCGACTGTGACTGCGACTGCGACTGCGAATGCGAATGCGAATGCGAATGCGAATGCGAATGCGAATGCGAATGCGAATGCGAATTCGTTTGTTTTGTGGCCTCAATTACGCATGACTAATTTTAAGGTCGGTATTTTTCAAATATATACTCTCTGTTTCTTTAATATTGACACACTTTTCTTTTTGGTTTGTTTATTTTATATTGGCACACTTTCCATTTTTGGCAAGATCCTTCAATTTTATCTACTCATTCTATTTTTTATTTTCTACTTTCAATTTCATCCACTCATTTTCTTCACTTAAATTCAAACACCCAAACCTATAGTGCTACTATTAGTGAAACAGAGGGAGTACAACAAATATGATATATTTTACTTTTAACGTTAGTTTCATGTTAAAACGACTAATATTATACCAATTATAAAAAATTATGAAGACTTGAGTGAGATGATTTCACCTAATTTTATAGTGAGATTGAGGGTTTAAATACAATTATTTAAAGATGTGAATGACAAAGGGTATTTTCTATAATTTCTAAAACTATACTTTGTACATTGTCTCACCATAAATTATATTGAGATAATCTCATATGAGTCTTTCTCAAAGAATTTCATTTCAATAAAATTTTATAGTCAAATGATAGTTATTTATACATTAAATACATTTGATTGTTATTTTAAAGTTATAAGAACGAACAATAAATAAAATTAAAAATTAAATCACCCTACTAGTTACATCAATTATAAAAAGATCTTGTTTACCAGTTAGTCGATCTAAAACAAAATGATGTATTATCGCTATATTTTTCAGTTTAAATATTATATATTATAATTAAGTTAAGTAATTACTCCATTTCACTATATTCAATACTTTTAATTTTTTACTTGAATTTATTGTAAATATGGAATGAATAGATGAAATTGAGTTTAAACAAAAGAAAAGTAGAATAAGTGGATCAGAATGAAGGAATCTTATTAAAAATCAAAAGTGTGTTAGTATAAAAAAAGTGAAAAGTGAAAAATGTACCAAATACAGTGGAATGAAGGAAATATATAATAAAACGTGTTTAAATGTGAAAATACAAAATATATTGTGTAAAAGTAAATTTTAAATTAAAAATGACAGTGTTTAAATCAAAAATACCATAGTATTTTGACAAAATCTTGGGAAGGATCGTCTATCTATAGGCATAGAGAAATATCGGGTCTAATTAGAATAATATGAAGTTGGAGGTTTATACTCTGCAATAACTGCAAGTGAAACATTTGAGTTTTGGTTAGAAACATTACATATCTAGAATAACACAAAGTCTTGTTTTAGGCAGCCTACACTTTAGGCCAGGGATTATTGTGCAATTATAAAAAGTTTCATTTGGGATATGGTTTTTTAAAAAATATGTTGAAATATTTAGGGACCTACTATGCAATTATTAAAACACTATTTACGTAACAAAAAAAAGAATCAGAAATTTCATTTTTCATTGTTTTTCTCTCGCCGATCGGATCCACCATCGGCCGACAGTTTCCACCGGTTTTCTGCCGGATTTATGCCAAAAATTCACCAAAAATCACCGATATCCGCTAAACTTCTTTATCCGCCAGTATCTGCATTGTCGTTGCCAATTCTCCATCGGGAATCCACCAGATCAAATGGCGGTTTCTAGCTTTCACTTTGACTCCAGCAAGGCGAATCAAATTTGGTGGAGGTGAGGCGCATTGAATTCGATGGAAGTGAGGCGAGGCAGTTTCAGGCATTAAATTTGTTGGAGAATAAAAACCCTAGCTCATGGCCTGGGTTTGCAGATGACAGAGCGACGGTGAGGCTTCTAGGAAGGCGATAGCGAGGCTGCTAGGAGCGACGGTGAGCCTTCTAGGATGGCGATAGTGAGGCTGCTAGGAAGGCGATAGCGAGGCTGCTAGCAAGGCTAGGGTTTTTCGACAATTGCGACACAACGCAACGCAACGACAAGGATCTAGATTAGGAAGGCGACACGAAATGAAGAAGAGGCAGATCGTCTGAAGAAGACGTTTGCACGTGAGATGCACGCGCCCAAATGAAGATGACGAGTCGCGTGTGGCTTCATACGCGACTTTGAGTTGTAGGTGATGTCGACGGCGGCGGAGCTGAGCTTCAGCCTCTAAGAGGTCAGATTTAATTTTGTGTTTTATTTTTTTCCGAAGAGATATGCTGAGGTTAAATATTATTTGATTAAGTTATGATCATTGAAAGTTCTTTGGCCTAGTGGTTAATAATTTAGTTGTTGAGGTTAGAGGTCTAGAGTTCGAGTCTCACTATAACCTTTATTTCGAAGAATTTATGTTCTTGATGTATATGCGAAAGTTTATTATTTTTTGACTGAGTGTATGTTACATAAGAGTCTTGGTCTTGTGGTTATCGCTCTAGGCTTTGAGGTTAGAGACCAGGGTTTAAATCCCTTTAGGTCAATTTTCTTGAAAAAATTTTATTCTTGAGATACCGTTGCTTTTTGTTAATGTTTGTAGATTTTTTTTCTCTTATGTTGATGTTTTTCATTATTTGGGTGAGATTTAATTGATATGAGTTGAGGATTTTTTAGTTTTTTTTGGTGAAATGGATTGATTTTTGTAGCTTTCTTATTTTCTCATGTGATGTTTTTCATTTTGCGGTAGAGGTTTTGGTAATAGGAGTTGATGTTTGTAGTGTTATTTTTCTTATGTTGATGTTTTTCATTTTCTGGATGAGATTCAGGTGCTAGGATTTGATGTTTGTAGTTTTCGAGTGATATAGGTTGATAAAAATTGTTGATGTTTTATGATTTTCGGAGTGAATAATTTATACTCTTGATGTACCGTTGCTTTTTTGTCTATGTTTTTAGTTTTTTTTTCTCTCATTTGATGTTTTTCATTTTCTACATGAACTTTAGGTGATAGGGGTTGATATTTGTAGTTTTTTTGGTGATATTGTTGATGTTCTGTAGTGTTTTTTTTTCTTATGATGAAGTTTTTCATTTTCTGGGTGAAGTTTCGATGATAATAATTGATGTTTTAGCTTTTGAGTGATATGGGTTGATGTTTGTAGTTTTTTTTTAAAAAAATTGATAATATAGCTTTGTTGATGTTTTTATAATTTTCGGGTGATTTTTTGTTAGTCGTAGTCGACATTTTTTCCTCCAATTTTTTGTTCTTTATTTCTGTTTTATTTGTTTTTATATATTGTTTATTGCAATTTTTTCATTGATGTTTTATGATGTTTCGTTGATGTTCTACTTTTTTTTTTGCCGATGTTTATAATTTCTGTTTGCCAATCATATTGATTTTTTACATTTTTAATTTTTTTAAAAAAAAATTTGAAATGTATTTTGCAGATTGCAGATGGCGGAAAAATGATGGGAAAAAATTGGCAAAAAAATTCCCTGGAAAAATAATAGCGTTAGGTCGCTGTAAAATAATTAGAGATATGTCCCTGTAAAATTATTAAAGATAGGTCCCCGGAGCGAGAATATAGTTAGAATTGCATAAAGTCACCGGAGACCATCTCCTAGAATAAAACATAAAAGTTATATGTTACTTATTTGTGTTTTCAGTTAACTATTTTTTGTAATTTTTCTTCTCTGATCTGTCATTTCTAAATATCTTCTGAAACTCAATATAAAAACCTTATAACTTTAGGTTGAAACATAGTCATTAAATCATAAAACATTGAAATTTGAGCTGATGGAAGGTTTGGAAAAAATGAAAGAAATCTGAGGTTTACCTTAAATAGGCACGTGAGCTTATCCAAATACCTTATAACCCGAATTCAACCCAAATTTTAATTGCTTTGAACCCGCAAATTTTTACCCCTTTATCTTAAAATTGCACTTGAATCCATAGTTTATGGAAATACATTTTTCAAGCAAGGGACTCGTATTTAAGTTAAAATTACAGTATTTGTTCCATAACTTTTTTTTCTTAAAGAAAGTCTGTCGTTGAGAAGTCATTCACATGTGCATACTCTAACCACTATTAATATGTAATGTAACTCTTGTAAGAAACACAAAAACTTTCCGCATCTAGAAATTTCTAACTCACACACCAAATCCCATGGAAAAGAAAATTCATTCAGTTTCGGTTGTGGAGCAATGTGTCGTAACACCCGCATCAGCCCCTGATAATGATATTCATGCTCCGCTAACATTCTTGGATATGCAATGGATGTACTTCACCAATATCCAACGACTTGTGTTTTACAAAATCCCAAATGTTTCCCGATCCCATTTTCTCGGACACATTTTTCCCAACCTAAAACACTCACTGTCCCTCACGTTGGATCATTTCCCGCTTGCAGCCGGGAATTTGATCATTCCTCCGAATTCGAACTCTGCCATGCCTGAAATCTGCTACAGAAAAGATGATGGAGCTATGCTAATCTGTGCCGAGTGCGAAGATATTGATTTTAATCACCTAGTGAGCAATGAGGAGAGAGATTGCGCTGAATTTTATTCATTAGTCCCCCATCTGAAATCATCGAGTTTGAATCAGCTCGATTCGGAATCATCTGAGGTAAGTACTACTACTCCAGTTCTAGCACTGCAGATTACGTTATTTCCAGGAGTCGGATTATCTGTCGGAATCTCCAATCATCACGCCCTTGGAGATGCCAGAAGCATGTTCAGGTTGATGAGCACATGGTCCATTAACAACTTCAAACTAGTCCATTTTAAGGATGGTGAATTACCTGTAAGTGAATCCCAGCTACTTGACATTCCTGTGTTTGACAGGAGTTTGATCCAAGACAATAAGGGCCTAACCAAAATCGTCTGTGACCAATGGATTAATTTCATTTCCCACAGTCAGAGAAATCCTTTGTTTGAGTCCACCCGAAAAACCAGCAAGGTCCGCAAAACATTTCTGATCACTGCAGAAGATGTGAAAAAACTCAAGAACTTGGCGTCCGGTGATGCAGTTCATGTCTCATCATTCGTAGTGGTTTGTTCCTACATTTGGACGTGCCTTGCCAAGTTGCGATTGGACCGACAACATGAAGGGGAACAGACAGAGCACATCGTCTTCGTCGCTGATTGTCGGGACCGCACCGATCCTCCCATACCGGCTAACTACTTTGGAAACTGTCTGGCGACTTGTATCACTGGTCTAAATGGCACCGATTTGACAGCAGAAGGCGGGTTTCAGAGGGCAAGTAAGCTGTTGGGGAGAACCATCAAGGAGAAATTCAGTCAAAGAGATGCAGTGTTTGATGGGGCAGAAGATTTAGTGGGAATCGTTTCGAAACTGAATTTGTCTCGTTGCCTATCCCTGGCTGGCTCAACAAGACAAAATTATTACCATCTGGACTTCGGGTGGGGAATTCCGGTCAAGTTTGAGTTTATTTCGATTGACGGCAATGGTGCTGTTTCTCTGAGTGGCTGCAGAGATTCAGACGGCGGTGTTGAAGTTGGTCTCGCTCTTACAATGCCCCAGATGATCACTTTTACCAGTATCTTCATGGAGGGATTGAATCTCTAGAACTCCATGTGTTAAGTTCTTGTTTATATTGTCCGGGCTTATTCAAGATTTTGATGCTATTGGTGTTTTGTGCATTGATCTTGGTTACTGTGCGTAGTATCGCTGATGAAAATCATTTGATATTTCTAAACTCCATTACTACTAGTTTATTTAATTCACAGAACAAATTTTGGGTTGTACGAGGGACCAATGAATTTAAAAGGTAACACAAGGCTAATCAAAAGGTAATAAATTTTTTGATCAAATTTAAAAATTAATAGCTATAAATAATTTTTTTGACAACTCAAATTCGGGCATCACGCTACAACTGCAACATACAAACTGCCAAAAAGCTCAAGTATAAACCAAAAATTAAGGGAGAGACTACTAGCATACTGCTGTGGAATCTTCAATCAGTGTGAGTTGGAGTTTTGGTCTGTGAGGTTGGAGCTCCACAACCTCCATATGAATCTGCACTGTTTGTAGAACGCCGTAGTAAAGGCCACCGGCACTCTCTTGTACTCTCTGATGCTGTTCAACCACCCATCCTCCTTCCTTGCTTAAGCATACCGGCCCCTCGATTCCATACTTGGGTATAAACACGATGAAGCCATTTGATCGTATTTTCACAATCCTGGCTTCTGTATCAGTAGGCCTGTTCCGGAAATAAATGAGTGTATGAAGCTCCACAGATGCCCGGCTGGCCATTTGTGCATTTCTGTGCCGATAATTTAGATTGTCAGAGATACTAGTAAGCTGGGCACTGTCCTGGAAAACATTTGCGAGTTTGCTTATTCCCAGCGACGCAGCCAGCAACCTGTGCACAATCACATCCGCATATCTTCTAATGAGAGATGTGAAGTGGGTGTACAGAGGGGTTGCTAGACCGTAATGGTAATACTCAGGGGCACTGAGCTCTCCACTACAAAAGTAGACGGCCTGGGACATGCACCTAGTTGCTAGAATACGGATCAGTTTGTTGAAGTAGGGGTCATTGCCCACAGCACGATCGAGTGAATCGGCAAGTGCTTTTGATGATGTCACATCTAGTTGGAGACCAACCACAGTAGCCGTTCTGATTAGAGGTTCCAGCATCTCTTTAGTCGGGGTGGGATGTCGCCTAAGAAGTGAACACCGGGGAAATTGGTCCAGAATTTTTTCTGAAACCGAAATGTTAGCTGCGAGCATGAACTCCTCAACCATTTGATTTGCTTCGATACATTCCGATATCAAGGGGGTCGTGAGTTTCCGTATCAATCTGAAATTTTACTTCAGCTGATGCAAGTGTCAGTGCACCTCTATCAATGCGCTTTTGCCTCATAATCTTCGCCAAAGCATTCATATTTCTCAAATCTGTAGTAACAGGATCCACAAGCCGGCTGTCATCCATCCTTGCTTGAGCTTCAACATGTGACAAAGCTGCACATGATTTTATCACACTTTTCGTATACCTTGTAGTAATAAAAAATTCTCTCTCTAGCTCTGGGGCGAAAAAAGAAGAAAAAAGGCCCAGCCTTTCTTCCATCCTTTGGAGGCCGATTTCTTCAAATTTCTTTAACTTTCCACCGATGAATTATGGTTTAACGGATTCTACTCTTGATTCCGCACAAAATCATATGCAATTTGTGGCGAGTTTTTGATCTTAATCGGCCTCGGAGTAGGGTTTGAATACGGTAAAGGAGAATTCTTGGCGGATCTTGTTCGTGATTTTGGTGTTCATCTTGTAAACGGATTCGGATCGGGAGTTGGGTAGGAGATCGGATCGGTTTCTTGCTTGGAGTCCTTGTCCGAGTTGGAGATTTGGTTGAAAAATCCAATCTTTTTTGGGTTTTAGATTGGACTTGGTTGCACAAAGGTGTATAAAGGGTTTGATTAAAATTTTCAGCACACTTTTTAATCAAATTCCTACCATCTTCATCGGATTTAGCACAAGGTTTTGGAGGTTTTGATCGGATCACATTCGGACACAAGGTTTTGGATCGGATTGCTTGGTGATCACGGTTTCCACGGTTTCCAGGTTTTTTCGATTCAACTACTTGCGGTTTGCTTGTTTTTCCAATTTGGTGCATGATGTTATGTGTTTTTGAATCCGATTTGGTGTTTGGAGGACTACGGTTTTGAGCTCAAGTTTGTTGTTAATTCCAAATTGATCATAGGGTTAGTCCGGTTTTGATAACAAGATTTGCGATTTGTTCTTGCTTATTTGTTAATTCGGTTTTGGTGATTTTTTGTTTATTGTGTAGTCCGATCGGCTTGGGTTAATTCCGATCGGATTTTGTGTATTGTTGGTGTGTTTCCGATCGGTTTGGGCTAATTCCGATCGGATTAGTGTATATTTGCTTGGTGTGCTCTCGGTTGTTTGGTGAATCCGATCTGTTTATCGGATTTCATCCATGGCCTCTACGGGTGCTAAGAATAATAACAATCCTCGAAAGCAAGACACGGCTGAGGGTGATGGCAATAAGAGGCAGAACCATCAAGTGCAACCAAGAGATTGGAATGATCCGAAACTTGAAAGAAGAAGGAGATGGGATGATCCTGATATTCTCATGAATAAATTGACTATTGAAGTTGTTGCAAACAATGGAGATAGTGTCGATTTTGTGCTCACGGATGAAGAGATACATAAGGATCTCCATAAACCTTTTTTCGGATTCTTGGGTGTGTTTCCGGGCTTCTTCCCGGGAATGTATGCAATCCGAACTCTGTTGGTGGCCAAGTGGAAGGTGCAGTGTAATGTTCAGAGCAAGCAGAATGGTTATGTCATGTTCAGGTTTAACAGTGCTGAAGATAGAGATATGGTGATGAATGGTCCTGATCATTATCTCCATGGTAAGAAGTTGTTCATGATGTTAATTGACGAATCTGGGCAATATGATGCGACCATCCAAGCCACCAAACCAGTCTGGTTAAGGATGGAACACTTGCCAAAGGCGTATTGGCACAAGAAGGCATTAGAGAAAATTGCTACTTCATTAGGAGAACCTATCCTTATGGACAATGGTACTCTCGAGTTAAGGGGCTACTATGCACGAATTTTGGTCTGGATTGACACATCTAAATTGCTCAAGGAGGAGGTGAGCTTTCGGGTTCCAAGTGGCGAAGTGTTTGTGCAAAAGATCATCTACGATTATTGTAGACCTTGGTGTGCGAATTGTGGTGAAAATTCTCATCTCATGGAAGAGTGTGATAATTACTGGAAAGCTAAGGAGATGGAACACAAAGACCCCATGGAATTGGTTGATAACAAAACTAGGAAGGGGAAAGGAAAGAAGAATTGGAGATCTCGATATAATGATCAAGTATGGGTTCGGAAGATGCAAGCTGAAAACATAGGAGATACTCTAAGTTCAAATTCGGTTGGAGGGAGAGATCATGTGCACATTCAGGATGCCTCTTCTGACAATGAGGAGGTAGAGAGACGAAGGAAAGGGAAGGGAAAATTGGTTGAAGGTATAGTCAACAGCATTGAGAAAGCGGGAAGTGCTAAAAAGGGTCCCGGTATTACAATTGGCGTCTTGCAGGATGAGGTTAATAGGCCTATTGTTGCGCTGCCAGCACAACTGGGCTCATCGCCAGGGCCTGGAATTACAAGCACTGGAGCTGGAGTTACAAGCACTGGCGCTGGAATTGCAAGCACCGGTGCAGGAGGCCGTGCACTAGCGTGCGGCAGTAGCGCCCAGGCAGCGCGCAGCAAGAGTGTTCAGGCAGCGCGCGGCAGGAGCATTGAACGCGCGATACTCAGCAACGGCTGTGCACAAAATTCAACCATTCTAGCGCCACCGGTTTTTGAACGGCAGCAACCGTTTGGGGATGATGATAATCCGATTGAGGGTGCTGGAAAATTGCCTAAGCAGATGATTCATCCGGAGGCTCGAGGCTAAAAAATTCCAAGGCTGCATAGGAGCAAAAGTAAGAGTAGGCCTCCCCCCACTCCAGGGGCTTTAACTAGGTCTAGAAGCAAGAGCAGGACTCGAATTAATGAGCAGGGTGTTCAGAAACCTTTTCAGCGTATGTTATCAGCTACGAGGAGTCATTCAGATAGTTCTGGAAGTAAATCACTAGAAGGCGGCGGTCCGAAGCCAAAAGGGACCTCTGTTTCCCAATGAATACATCAGCAATGAATGTCAGGGGTCTATCGGCCCCTATAAGGAGGAGGTGGGTGAAAAATATCATCTCCACAAATAGGGTTGGACTGTGTGGGTTGTTGGAAACGAAAATGGAGGATAAGGTGTTGCGAATTTTCTTAAAGGGTTTTAAGGGATGGAAGTTTACGCACAATTTTGAACTGTGGCAGAACTCGAGGATACTCATTATCTGGGATCCGAAAGGCTTCTTGGTCGATGTCCTTGGGAAGTCTCCGCAATGTATTCATCTGAAAGTTCGTAATCTTGCTTCTGGTATTGAGTTTTTCTGTACATTTGTGTATGGGCATAGTGAGGGACGTCTGGCGCGTTTACCACTATGGGAGGAATTGAAGTCATTTGGTGCTAAACTGAACTCTCCTTGGATGGTTCTTGGTGACTTTAATGCTAACCTTAGTGTTGATGATCATTATGGAGCTACTGTACCTAGCTTGTATCCAATGAAGGAGTTTCAGGATGTTTGTGTAAAGTGTGGACTAAGAGATGCGCCTGCTTTGGGTGAGCACGTAACCTGGCATAGTGCGGATTGGAAGATTTGGAGGAAGCTGGATAGGGTGCTTTTGAACCACGGATGGGATGATGCTGCTTGTCGTACAACCTTTCTACCAATTTCCGCTCAATCAGACCACTCTCCCATGGTGGTAGATATGTCGCAAGAAATTGTTGGAAAGGGTAGGCCTTTTCATTTTCAGAATATGTGGTTAGGTCACCCGAATTGTGGGCAAATAGTAGAGGATTATTGGAGTCCGTCGGTTGAGGGGACTAAACAATTTTCGGTGACCAGGAAGTTGTTTCGGATGAAAAACCCATTCAGGGAGTTGGGTAAGCTTGATTTTGACCATATTTCTGAAAAGGCTAAGCGTGCGGATGCGGAATATAACAAGGCATTTGATGAATTTGATGCTAGGGATGCTTCGGATCATGAGGTTTCGGCATTGCGAAACTTAAAGAAGCAAGCTATGTTGTATTATCTGGCGGAGTCTTCTTTTCTTACTCAAAAGGGAAGGATAAATCATATTACTCAGGCGGATAAGGGATCAAAGTTCTTTCACACTATGGTCTCTGAAAGAAAAGGAGGGGGTTTCCCAGCGATTACTGATAGTGAAAATCGGATTGTAACTTCTAATAGTCGCAAGGGTGAGCTATTTGCGGATTTTTACAAGGGATTATTTGGCACAAGAAGAGATAGACTAACCACTGATCCGAATGTCTTTGGTGCGGGTAACAAGCTCTCGGACATGGATAGGGCCTATCTAAATCAGGAAGTGGAGGGTATTGAGGTCAAGCAGGCGTTGTTTGCAATGGCGGATGATAAGTCTCCGGGACCTGATGGTTATACAGCCGGATTCTTCAAGAAACAGTGGAACATCGTGGGTGAGGAAGTGACGGCTGCGGTACTGGAATTCTTTCAGACAGGTGATATTTTAGCGCAGCTTAATTACACTTCGGTGGCATTGATACCGAAGAAGCCTGATAATCTGAAAGTCAGTGATTTTAGACCAATAGCATGCTGCAATGTGGTCTACAAAGTTATCACAAAAGTTATAGCAAATAGGCTTGAGGATATTTTACCAGGGATCATTGACCTTTGTCAGGGTGCATTTGTGAAGGGCAGAAGTATCTCGGACAATGTAATGTTAGCGCAGGAGTTTGTTCGGGGTTATGGAAGGGTCCGTAATTCTCCTAGATGCATGATTATGGTGGATTTGCAGAAAGCTTTTGATACAGTCTCTTGGGATTTCCTGGAAGAAGTTTTGCTGGGACTGGGATTTCCTGAAAGACTAACTAATAGAATCATGAAATGTGTGCGCACTTCTACATTCTCGATAGCAGTAAATGGTAAACTGTGTGATCACTTTCAGGGATAAAGGGGTATTCGTCAGGGAGATCCATTGTCGCCTCATCTGTTTGTGATTTGCATGGAATATTTCTCGAGATTGTTGAAAAGGAGAACGGTCTCTAGACACTTCACTTTTCATCCGAGATGCGAGACACTTCGGATCACGCATTTGGCTTTTGCAGATGACCTCATGCTCTTCTCTAAGGCTAACACGAGTTCAGTACATATACTCATGGATGCCTTGAACGAGTTTGAGCGCACTTCGGGCTTAGGAATCAATGCTGCAAAGTCGAAATTCTTTGGAGTTGGTATAAAGGAGGATTTGAGTTTCACGGGTATTCCTTGGGCGACATTCCCAGTTCGGTATCTAGGCGTGCCACTTGATTCCAGCAAGTTGAAGGTGACACAATTTGGTACTCTGCTAGGGAAAGTTGATTCGGAGATAGCAAAATGGAAGGGTCATACTCTTTCATATGCAGGCAAATTGGAACTTGTGAGATCAATTGTGGGAGGTATTGTGGGATTCTGGATTCAGAATTTTGTAATACAATCTACAGTCATGGATGCTCTCGAACAGAAGTGTAAACGCTTCCTATGGGGAGGTAGGCATAAAGCAAAGGTGGCGTGGAAGAAACTTTGCGCACCCAAATCTTTTGGCGGCCTCGGTTTGAGAGACTTCTTCACGTGGAACCGTGCTTCAATGGCTAAAAGTCTATGGGATATTCATTTGAAGAAGGATAGTCTATGGGTTAAATGGATTCACTCGTTTTATCTTCAGGGAGAGGATTTCTGGGGATTAAATCCGAGGATTGCAAACGGTAGATTGGGAGAGAGATATTCGAGCTATTTTGGTGATCTTTGCAAGCTCAGAAATGAATTGTGCGCAATGTTTCAAGGTAATACGCAAGAGGTAATTACCCATCTCGGCCTATGGTCTAGTTCGGGGAAGTTTACTAGTGCGGCTTATCTCCATATGCATAGACATAAATATTCGAGTGTTTATGATGTTGGCCGATCAAGTGAAAAGGTTTTTAACAGTATTTGGCGGGGTTTTGTTCCGCCAAAATTCTCATTTATCACCTGGTTGGCAGCAATAAAAAGACTACATACCAAGGATAAGCATCGATTGGAGGAAGGGGAGAGTATGGAGAAGGTATGTTCTTTATGCCATCTGGAAGAGGAGACGAATGAACATTTGTTTTTCAAATGTGAGTTTTCTGAGGTTGTATGGGGGCGTATACGGACTTGGATTGGATTAAGAAGATGGACGAATTCAATTCCAAGTTCCATAACTTGGGTTAAGAGGCACATTAAAGGTTCAAAAATGCGAAAGAAGTTTGGTGTTTTAGCCTTAATTGCCACGGTCTATCGCCTTTGGAGGGAAAGGAACAATGTGGTTATGGATGGAGCTCAACCAAGTTCTGAAAGAGTGGTGAAAATCATCATGAAGGATTGCTACATGGTGATGAATAGGCTATTTCCGGATGAACACTTGTTTTAGATGGAGAAGCTGCTTGGAGGTTGATGGGTGCTGGCTGCCTCGCACTGGGTGCTTCACGTTGCGGGTCTTGGTGCTTCAGTCCTGGCGCTGTGCTGGGCGTCAGGCGTTGCGCTGGAACTTGTCACATACTGGGATGGTTTGCAGCAGCACGGTGCCATGCATGGAGACGGTTTTTGGCAACTGGATGCTGGACTTGTGCATCACGGTTTGGGTGCTCTTGGCGCGGGAATTGGGGTTTCTTGTAGGCCGACGGATGCGATTTTCTGCGCCAGGAAGGGACTGCTTTGAGCCCGTTGGATCAAGAATTAGATACGGGTTTTCTCGGTTTTTCTACGGTTTTTGTGGGCCGATTGATGCGGTTTTCAGCGCCGGGAGTGAGTTGCTTTGCGTTCGATGAAGTTCAGATTGGCCTACGGTTTTTTCTCGGATTTCTAGTGGCAAAAGCAGCTTGGTTTTCTATAGGAGGCAATAGGTTTTAGAGTAAGGATTTACACTCCGATGCTCTTTCTCCTAAGCCTAGTTTTTTACTAATGATTTAACGGTTACTTATGCGCTTTATGCTCGCGCTACACTCTGTGTTAAACTAGCATACAGCTGTCCATTTGCTCAAAATGGAGTGGTCGAGTACATACTCGCCACGCTTGGTGCACGCGGTATAAGTGCATCCATTCTCACATCCTCAGGAGGTTGATTTGAATGGGAGTTACAAAGGTTGGAGGCACGGCCTCATTAACCTTTGCCCATAGGATCAACTTTGGCACAGAGAATGCTAGAAGGCCAATAACATCCCTCTTTCTTCATCTTAGGGATGTACATGGTAGAAGCTGATGTTCATTCGTACCAGAAAGGTACCACTTGGATCACCGGCTTCAACTCTTTATGAGACATCCAAGACCCGAGATAGACTCTCGGCTGCACTAGGATTTCAAATCATTCGACATTGGATTTTTGTCACTTCATCACCGTTCCAGCAACTACATTCGTTCAAGACCCGAGACACACAACTCTCGGCTGCATTTTTGGAGCCAACATGAAGATGGCCCCATTTGTTAGGGGTAGAAGCGGATTTTTATTGATGGGTAGTGAGTTTGTTCTCACCCCATTCTCCTGGTTGTTCCATAGCCTGTGTTTTTCCAGGTTGCTTTGTTCTCCCTTTCCTCGTTTATCTTTCTTAGGGTGGGTAGTTATTTTACATAGTTAAAAGGGGGGTGGGGGTGGGGGAGTGTTTATCTTTTGGATTTGCACTCTCTCATTCCCCCCCCTCCTACTTCTTTGCAGATTTACTCCTTAGGTTATCTAAGGTTGGACTCTTTTGTATTTGGTAGGGTCCTCTTTGGGCCCTGCTGCAGGTTCCACCGTCTATACTATTTACCTATTTACGTGTAGTAATAATATCAGCTGGGGGAGTCATTTCCCAAATCACAGAAAAAGCTAATCTCTCCACATCAGCACGCAAGGAACATATATCTTCTGTTAAAGGTTTTGGGAGCATGTCAATACGACGCTCAACAAGGTAGACAGAAGTACCCCTTCTTGAAACCTCTTCATCAAGTGGTGTTCCAGAGTAAACAAAATATGTGACATCGGCAATATGGACTCCCACTTCAAAATTTCCACTTGGCAGCGCTGTACAGTGCAATGCATCATCAATATCCTTGCATCCTGGAGGGTCCACACTGAAGACTCGGAGATGTCGTAGATCCTACCTAACCGGATTAGCCAGATCTTCAGGAGACACAGACCAAGGCAATGGTGGCAAGCAAGTTAAAACTTGAGATGAGAATGGTTTGAACTCTACATCATTCTCTAACAGCACAACCTCACTTTCAGTGTCTCTATCCCGTATTACTCCAATTGTCCTCACATAATGACCAAAAGGATATCGAGACTCAACGTCCCACTCATCAACTGCAACAACAATTCTCTTGTCGATAAGATTCCCAAGCTGTCTGGTCCGTACACGGATCTTAGGAATTCTCCGGTCCTTAGAAACAAATAAAGCATGAGCAACACCACCACTGCCTCCTGGCATTTGCATTGCTCCAATGATCCACAATATGAGTGCCAATTGTGTTTTATAATGCCAACCACCCAGCCAGAAGGACGGGAAGGCACTGTACACGCATCCCCAGTTATTCCTTGCATATCATTTGTGGCTCTGGGGACAACATCGGCACTATTTGGGGGAAGATGAACATCGTCCTCTTCATCCTCCTCATTTGCGATTGCCATAGATCCCTCCCCCTGCCATTGATCTTAAGGTAAAAGTTCTACGGCCACAATATCACCATCGAAAGCTCTATTCATATTTGTACGCCCATATATAATAATTTCATCACCAATACTTTCACTACCAACATATGCTTCGAAAGGATTGTAACGATTAACACGAAGTTTCCCCCTGATGATAAATTCCTCGATGCAAGCCAGAAGTTATCTCAGACATGGACTTATGCTTAGCGTAGATGACTTTTCTCTTTGAAGGCCTCAAGTCTTCAACTTCGTTCATGCTAACATCCTTAGGAGGCTGAACAATCAGATCTAGCAACTCTGGTTGACCAAGTGACTTCACATATACTTCAACTCTGTCTGCAGAAATTCCTTCCTCAATGGCCCTCCTCTTATTCTCCCGATCATTTGTGAGGAGTAAGACATGAACGGAATCACCAAGATGGTTTTGATACCATTGTGTTGCCACTCTGATAGCTCTGTCATTTCTATCTGTTGTGCGGAATACCCAAGAAAGAACAAGTAAAGAAAATAAAGCGAAAAATAAGACACCGGGATTTTACGTGGTTCACCAATTGGCTACATCCACGACCGACCGAGATCGGATTCCACTAGAGAGAAAGGCCAGAATTACAGATTTCGTACTCTCTACCAATCCTATCTCTTACAGGTTACAATAAAAGACGAGGCACTATATATAGTCCTCTCCACCTTAAACCCTAACGGCTTTGGGTCCAGAAACAATCTGGCCCAAACCAGCACAGGAGACAGCCGTACCATCCTGTCGAAGCGGCTAATACGTATTCAAGGCATACCAACAAATCTTCACCTTGACTTGAATCCTCAAAGAAGAAACTCCAGACGCACCATTACAGTGCCAGATGAGCAGACTTATCCCTCTACTCCTGGCTACATCCACGACCGACCAAGATCGGATTCCAGTAGAGAGAAAGTCCATAATTACAGATTTCCTACTCTCTACCAATCCTATCTCTTACAGGTTACAATAAAAGACGAGGCACTATATATAATCCTCTCCACCTCAAACCCTAACGGCTTTGGGCCTAGAAACAATCTGGCCCAAACCAGAATAGGAGACAGTTGTACCATCCTGTCAAAGCGGCTAATACGTATTCAAGGCATACCAACAAATCTCCACCTTGACTTGAATCCTCAAAACAGAAACTCCAGACGCACCATTATAGTGCTAGATGAGCAGACTTATCCCTCCACTCCTGGGACTACCCCATTGGGCAGCTACTGATCTCTGATGTTAAGCAAGTCCAAACAGTGTTGAAACTTGCTATGTGGAACAGGCTTGGTGAACATATCAGCAGGATTATCAACAGTTCCCACTTTCTTCACCCTGATTCTCCTCTCACTCCTCAGGAAATGATATCTGACATCAATGTATTTTGGTCCTCTCATGATGGACCTGATCCTTGGCTAAGCAGATAGCACTCAAGCTATCACAATACACAGTAGCCTGATCGTGGTGTAGACCAAGGCCACTGACTATCCCCTTCAGCCATATACCTTCTTTCGCAGCCTCCGTCAGAGCCATGTACTCTGCTTCCGTATTAGACAAAGTCACTGTAGGTTGCAAAGTCGCCTTCCAGCTAACAATAGAACCACCCAAGGTAAAGACATAGCCGGTCATAGATCTCCTCGTGTCAACATCCCCAGCATAATCAGAATCAGAATAACCCGTAACCAGGCACTCAGTATCACCCCCGTAAATGAGACCCACATCAGACGTACCTCTAAGGTACCTAAAGATCCTCTTCACAGCTTGCCAATGTTCTCTACCTGGTTGCCCCATAAACCTGCTCACAACACTGACCACCTGTACTAAGTCTGGCCTTGTACACACCATAGCATACATCAAGCTCCCCACAGCACTAGCATACGGAACTCGAGACATATGCTCCTTCTCCTCTTCTGACTGAGGAGCAAACATGGAAGTGAGATGGATATTTGCAGCACTAGGAGTGTCAATAGGCTTGGCTGAAGACATGCCATACCTAGCCAACACCTTCTGAATGTAACCTTTCTGTGACAAGAAAAGCTTCCTCTGACCTCTATCTCTGAGAATCTCTGTTCCTAGTATTTTCCGAGCTGCACCCAAATCCTTCATCTCAAACTCAGCACTAAGAAAACCCTTCAGCTTCTAAACATTATGCTTACTCTTTGAGGCTATCAACATGTCATCTACATAAAGCACCAGATAAATGAATGACTCATCTCTCAACTTGCTATAGTAGACACAACAATCATATGAACTCCTTGTGTAGTCCAACTCAAGATATAGCTATCAAATCTCTTGTACCACTGCCTCAGAGACTGCTTAAGCCCATATAAGGACTTCTTCAACTTGCAAACATACTTTTCCTTGCCAGGAACTTGGAAACCATGTGGATGAGTCATGTATATCTCTTCCTCAAACTTTCTATGTAGAAAAACGATCTTCACATCAAGTTGTTCAAGCTCCAAATCCTGATGTGTCACTATAGCTAGCAACACCCTGATAGAAGTGTGTCTGACCACTGGTGAGAAAATCTCATTGTAATCTACTCCCTCTCTCTGACTGAAACCTCTAGCAACAACTCTATCCTTGTACTTGACTCCCTCTGTAGGTGATATCCCTTCCTTTTTCTTGAAAACCCATTTGCAAGTGATAACCTTTCTTCCTTGAGGCTGTTGAACCAAATCCCATGTCTGATTCTTCTAGAGGGACTCCATCTCATCTCCCATTGGTACAAACCATTTGTCAGCATCAGTACCTGGAACAACTTCTCTGTAGGTGGATGGCTCATGAGTATCCACCTCCTCAGCAACCTGTAGTGCATAACCCACCATATCCTCAAACCCATACCTCTTGGGTGGACCAACTCCAACCCTCTTTGGTCGATCTTGAGCTAAGCAATGAACTGTAGCTCCTGATAGTTGATGATCTGATGGTGGAAGCTCTGGCAACTCACTTTTTGTCTGTAGCTCTTGATCTCCTTCAAGTTCCTTTAAACCACTCTCACCTTGAGTAACTTGAAGCTCCACATGTTTATCAATGCTACCAACTTCTATTGTAGACGTGGACTTCACCATGGATCTAAGCAAAGAGTTTTCATCAAAGACAACATCCATGTTCAGAACAGCCCTCTTCTTGAATGGAGACCAAATCCTTGATCCCTTGACTCTATCTCCATAGCCCACAAAAACTCCCTTCTTGGCTCGGGGCTCTAACTTACCATCACTCACATGATAATAAGTTTTACAACCAAAAGCTTTCAGATTAGAGTAATCAGTAACTCCACCCGACCATACCTCAATAGGTGTCTTACACTGTATGCTCGTATGAGGTCCATGCTTGATCAAGTAGCACGCTGTACTCACTGTCTCTGCCCAAAATCTTCTATCTAACCCAGCATTTGAGCGCATGCACCTCGCTCTCTCCAGCAATGTCTGATTCATCCGCTCAGCTACACCATTCTGCTGTGGCGTATTCCTGACTGTATGATGTCGGACAATCCCTTCATCCCTACAAAACTGATCGAACTCAAACGAGAAAAATTCCAGACCATTATCAGTTCGCAGCCTCTTGATCTTCTTCCCTATTTGGTTCTCCACCAGAGCTTTCCACTGCTTGAACTTCATGAAGGCTTCACTTTTATGTTTCATCATGATAACCCAAGTCATTATGGAGTAGTCATCAATCAAAGACACAAAGCCCTCCCAACGACTCAACTCGGGATGGCCCCCAACAATCAGAGTGGATATAATCTAGCGTGCCTTTCGTTCTATGAATAGCCTTTGGAAACTTGTTGCGGTGTAGTTTCCCAAAGACACAGTGCTCACAGAAATCCAAACCCTTGACCTTGTGGCCACCAAGAAGATCATTCCTTGACAGAATCTGCATCCCTCTTTCACCCATGTGACTAAGCCTCATGTGCCATAACTTAGTCATATCCTCATGATGAACCTCTGACGGTTAAACATTTGCCGAATCCATAACTGTGGAACCTTGTACAAGATACAAAGTACCATGCAGAAGACCTTTCAGAACCAGCTTAGAACCCTTGCTGACACTTAGAGCTCCATCTTTTCCTGAATAGATAAAACCCTTTCTATCCAGCAGACTAAGAGAAATCAAATTCTTCGTCATCGATGGAACGTGTCTAACCTCGTTCAAAGTACAGAAACTACCATCATGTGTCCTGATCTTGATCGAACCTGTCCCAACTACCTCACAGACAATACCATTAGTTGTGGTAATGCTACCCCCTGCCTGCTTATAAGTCGAAAACCACTCTCTCCTTGGACAGATGTGGTAGGATGCCCCAGAATCTAGAAACCACACACCAGAGTGATGAGTGTGTCCAGCAGCAACCAGAGCAATATCCTCTTCTGAATCAACGTCTCCTTCCGCTAGAGCAGCAGAACCCAATTTGTTTCCTAATTGCTTCATCATCAACTTCTTTGGACACTCATTTTTCCAATGTCCCTTCTCCTTACACTACCTACGGATATCACCGGGCTTGGGAACCTTTAACTTCTTGCCTCTTTTCTTTCTGCCATTTTCCTTTCCCTTATAGCAACTAGTAAACAAACTAGATGCCTGATTATCTGTTCCTGAACTGCTAGCACTATGACGCAACTCCCTGCTATGAAGAGAGGATCTAACTTCCTCCAAAGACACATAATCTTTCCCGACAATAAATGACTGAACAAAGTTCTCATATGAAAGCGGTAGAGATACTAACAATATCAAAGCAGCATCCTCATCATCAATTTTCACATCTATATTTCGCAGTTCTAATAACAAAGTATTCAATTGCTCTAGATGATCTCTGAGTTGCGTACCTTCCTGCATTCAGAGACCGAATAGACGTTTCAGAAGCAATTTGTTCGTCAGAGACTTCGTCATGTATAAGCTCTCCAACTTCAACCACAGCTCCACAACAGTCTCTTGATCCGAGACCTCAGTGATGACTTCATCCGCGAGACACAGCATAATTGTTGAATGCACATTTTCTTCCAAACCCACCATGTCTGAAGTGCCAACGACCGAGAACCCCTTCGTCAGCGGCGTCCACAACCCTTGTTGCTTCAATAAAGCTCGCATCTTAATCTCCCATAAACTGAAGCTGTTCCTCCCTGTAAACTTGTCTACCTTCACGTTCAGCGCATCCATCTTTCTCTCCGATCAGATTAGAGATCCGACCACCCCAGATCTGATAAACCCAAAAATCCTATAGACCCACTGCGGATCTAACCAGAAGCTCTGATACCATTTTTTTATGCGGAATACCCGAGAAAGAACAAGTAAAGAAAATAAAGCGAAAAACAAGACACCGGGATTTTACGTGGTTCACCAATTGGCTACATCCACGGCCGACCAAGATCGGATTCCACTAGAGAGAAAGGCTAGAATTACAGATTTCCTACTCTCTACCAATCCTATCTCTTACAAGTTACAATAAAAGATGAGGCACTATATATAGTCCTCTCCACCTTAAACCCAAACGGCTTTGGGCCCAGAAACAATCTGGCCCAAATAGAACAGGAGACAGAATGCCAATAACAGCCCAAATAGATGACTTGCTATACGTATTCAAGGCATACCAACACTATCATTTGGTGTTTCACCAGCCATCTCTTTCACATAAGTATCCCCGTGGTGTTCATTGGAGAAAATGAAGAATCTCCTTGAACAATTACTGGAAAGTGCTCGAACTCGATTATATATAGAAATATTCTTATTCTTAACCTCTTGCAACACAATTGATAGAATCACCACATCATCACTCACCACATTCTCCAACAAATCAATCTGATTGAGGATGACATTAGTGTCAACTACCAGCAGTTTTGACAGCGAGGCGCCCAATTTCGCACCGGAGACGTCACACACTTTGCAGAATGGGGCACCACAGTATATATCATCCCATAAATAGTGTTCCTACACTTCCTTGCGAACAGCTCCCTGTTTGGTTTTTCGAACGAAGGTATAATTTCACAGCATAATTTATAAGCTTCTCCAAATTGGGGATTAGGGGGGGGGGGGGGTTTATCGTTGATGTGGTGCAAATTTCTGGGTTTGGTTCGAAACTTCAGTGCAATATTTTGAAATGAGACTTGAGTGATATGATAATATCTATGTTAGGGCGGGACAGGGATGGGCCGCCGGTGGATCGGAAGGACATTGTCATCTTTGATTGCTTCTTAGTTGGACCCACCATGTTAATAAAAGGACGAGTACCATCCTGCTCAATGTCTTAATCTTCCTTCCTCCCTACTTGGCCATGTCAGTTGAGCTTAATTGGTGTTGAATTTAAATTATTAGTGTTAAATTAAGTTTATTGGTGCTGCATTAAATTTTTTGGTAGTTAAATGAAAAGAATGATTCCCAAAATGATGTTGTACTCGTAACATATTCTATTTTTAGACTTATTACTCGACCGGTTACCACCGAGAACCCAAAAAATATTTATTTATTAATTTTTTATTTCACTGCTGAGTTTATTGGTGCAGAATTTGGTATATTTGTGCTTAATTTAGTTTATTGATACTGGATTTATTTATTAGTGTTGAATTTAGTTTATTAGTAGTGAAATGTGCTGAAAGTAAACCCAACTAGACAGGGCCATTGTAAACTATGAACATGTGTTTTCATTGATGGTACAGGGGTATAATACATAGACAGTCTTTACAGAGTCAATAAAGGAAAATGATTCTATCAAAGGTACAATAATATTGTAAAAGATATTCACAAAATATCTCTTACACTCCTCCTCAAGTTGGAGCATGTGGATCTCGAATGTCCAACTTGCCAAGCAAAGTTTGAAATGTCTGTCATCCAAGTGCCTTTGTAAATAAATTTGCTGGCTGATTAGCAGTACGAATATGATAAGTAACTACAGCACCGGACTGTATCAAATCACGAACACAATGACAACCAATCTCATTATGCTTCGTCCTCTCATGAAAAACTAGATTGGCTGCAATATGAAGAGCAACCTAACTATCGCAACACAAATGCATCAAAGTAGGATGCGCCACTCCCAACGAATGAAGAAATGACTTGAGCCACAACAATTCACAATACGAGACTATCATAGCCCAGTATTCTGCTTCAGCTGAAGAATGAGGAACAATGGGTTTTTTCTTTGTCTTCCAAGAAACCAGAGATTCACCAATCATCACAAAATATCCAGTAAAAGATCTCCTAGTATTTGGGCAAACGAACAACTTGAATCACAAAATGATGTAAGCTAAAGAGAACTTTTAGCTGATAGAAATAAATATTGACCAGGATTGACTCTTTAAGTAATGCAAAACTCGCAAAGCTGCATGCCAATGTGCCAAATGCAATTTCTCCATGAACTGGGCCAAGGTATGAACTGAATAGATAAACTCAAGACGAGTGATGGTGAGATAAATGAGCTTCCCAACAAGTTTACGATACTGCACAAAATCATCAAACAAAGGACTATCATCTCACACCAAATTGTGTTGTTGTTTCATGGGAAAATCTGTAGGCTTAGCTGCTAATAAATCGGTATTAGAAAAAATATCCAAGTAATATTTCTGCTGAGACAAAAACATCCCATCAGGCCGACGAGCGATCTCAATGCCTAAGAAATACTTCAGGGCACCAAGTTCATTTATATGAAAACAAGAGAACAAATACCTCCTGAACTCGGACATCAACGTAGGAGAGAAACTGGCAATGATAAGATCATCAACATAAACCAATACATGAAGAGAAACACCATCCTTCAAGTAAGAAATCTAAGACTAATCTGCCTTACTCTAAACAAACCCAAAGAGGCAAAGAGCAGCAGCAAGTTTACCAAACCAATTCCGCGGAGCCTGGCGTAGACCGTAAAGAGATTTGTGAATCTTGCAAACCAACCCTGGCACCCCAAGTGTATAAATAAGAGGCAGACACATGTACACCTCCTCCTCAAGATCACCATGAAAAAATGCATTGTGAACATCCATCTGATGAAGATCCCAACCACGAATAGCAGCAACACCCAAGAAAAGATGACCTGAACTCATCTTGGTAACAGGAGAAAATGTCTCAGTAAAGTCAGTCCCTTCAATCCGACTATTACCAAGTACAACCAAACGAGCCTTGTATCGCTCAATAGAACCATCAGGCTTAAAATTAGTATGATAAACCTACTTACAACCAATAGCCTTCTTGTCAGGAGGAAGAGGAGCAAGAACCCATGTATTATTCCACTCGAGTTTATCAATCTCGTCAGACATAGCCGCACGCCAATGAGCATGGCGATTTGCATCAGAGAAAGTTTGTTGATCAGCAGCATCTGCTACTGCAGCAAAAAATCTAGAATGGGAACCAAAAAATTACTACAAGAAACATAATTAGCAATAGAGTAACACGTACCTAAAGACAATGAATCAGATGATGTGGGATTAGCAGAGGGGGGCTTTATGGAGTGAGTATCAGTGCAGATGTAGTATTTAAATTTAGTTGTAGGCTGACAAAGATAAGTGCTGGGAAGACGAACGGCGGATAGAGCTGGTGGTGGTAAGACATGCTCAGCAGAAAGCAACCGCACGGTGGGCTGGGAAGGAGGCGGCCGCATATCGAGCTCAGTAGGAAGCGACCAAGCAACGAGCGTGGCAGGAAGTGGCCGTGCTGGAGGTGCTTCTACGGGCTAGAGCTCGAGATGAGCTGGTGTTGGATGGGCAGCCATGTACGACCGTATCTGGAGGCACCCACGGTGGAGAGCCAACATTGGACAGCCGTGGCTGGAGAAGCGCCAGCGATGGAGGGGCAGCCACAGTCGTCCGTGACTGGACCTCAACACAAGCTGGCCACAGAGCGGTCCTAAATGGTTGTGGCCCTACTTTTATGGTCGATCGTGGTTCATGTTCAAATGGCCGCGACAATGCTAGCAATGGCTACGGCGAGCGGATGAAGCTTGGGATGAGTTGGTCGTGGCTGACTTGGAATGGACGGCTCCATCGGGTTGGATGACTCAAGAATGGAGTCATCATATACGACAGGTGACAGAGATGGCAAGGGTTCAGAAAGTATTGGCTTTGCAGACACAGGTGCAAAAGGGAAATAGTCTTCATAAAATATCACATCCCCGCTGTCAAACATAGTGTGAAACTCCAAGTCGTAAACACGCCAAGCTTACTTGTCAACAGGGTAGCCAAGAAAAATTTACTTTTGAATCTGGATGCAAACTTATCACGCGACCATGGAAGCTGAGAGGCAAAGCACAATGAACCGATTACACGGAGATGGTTGTAGTTTGGTGTGCGATCATACAGAAAGTGATTAGGCATTCGGCTATCTAATACCAATGTAGGCATGTGATTGATAAGGTAAGACACTGTAAGAATGCATTCTACCAAAATATCGATAGGGAGATGAGCCTGGAAAAGAAGAGCACGAGTAGCATTAAGAATTTGTATATGCTTCCGTTCCACACGCCCATTTTGCTGAGGTGTGTAGAATGTGGAGGTCTCAAAACCGGTAGAGATTGGTACTTTGAGCCTGCGAGCATACGGTCACATGGACAAAGGAAATTTAAGGATGATATAGTTTTACTCGGAGGAACTGGAAGAGAAAAAAGAATTGGCAACAATCGCAGAAGTTAAGCATAAGGAAAGAATGGCTAAGGAGAAGAAAGCACGATTTCAGATTGGCGATCTGGTGCTAAGAAAGACAGAGTCTAACCTAGCAAAAGAACAAGGAAAGCTAAGCCCAAAGCGGAAAGAACCCTACAAAGCCACGAAGCCTAACAAGTCCAACTGCTAGATTCGAGGAAGAAGATAGGAAGCACCCACATGTATAGAAACCATGAGATTATCGTTGGTTGTATTCATTCCATTACTCCTTATGCGACATTATTGCATTATATATTTAAAAACCATCTTTCCGATCCTCAATTACATTTTTGGTTCTCTACTTACAAATATTAGGTGACAAGTACATTAGTAGCACATTGCAATTAGTGTAAAAAATATAAGCATAAGGTTGCGAATAGCAAGCTATAGATCTTGCACAACAGTTGCTTGCAAGTTTTGGATCTTGCATCCTCACGAATGATACACTCACAACCTACAGATTTTGCATGACTACCAACACTTGTAAGCTTTGGATCTTGCAACTTGGTGAACCATACGATCACAAGCTATAGATCTTGCACAAAAGCATATTTGCTCATAAAAAGCAACAAAAGCACGCAATAGATCTTGCAGCTTCTCACATTACATACTCTCAAGAAAGCAAGCAATAGATCTTGCTACACCGAAGATATGCCTATGAAACAACGAATGTAGCAAGAAACAGATCTTGTGGCTTTGCATATCACACACTCTCAATAAAGCAAGCAATAGATCTTGCTACACGCCAGATATACCTATGAAACAACAACTATAGCAAGCCATGGATCTTGCAGCTTCACGGTAAACAGAGTTTTAATACTCAAAAAAGAAAGATGTGAAGAAAAGATCTTATGAATGAAAGAGAATTAAACTGTCATGATAAGAAAACGGAAAAAAGACAACCACAAAAACCAGAAACTGTAACATAAACAATATCATTACTCAGAAGGGAAAATCACTACATATCATCTATGCCTAGACGCTTGTGATGATCCAGAAGAAGATGAACCACCACAACAACGACTAGACTCGGCATAGCGAGGGAGTTATTCAGCCATATGCCAATTTTCCTAAGGCTCACGCTCCTTGCTAATCATATGGTCATATCGCCATTTTATGTGCAAATAAGCAGGATGACATGCTACACCCCTTCGCTCAATATGACCAAGATATCTAGTATAATACGCCTTGAAATTAGTCATTGGGCCAAACTCCTCGTGGTGCAGCTGTATACTCATAACATTAACAGTTTCCTCATATCGCTTCATTTCAACCTGCAAATTCTGCACTTCTTCCTCTAGGAAGTGAATATGCAACCGAACAACTTCAGACAAGTTAATCCTCTGCCCATCAATTCCCATAGATCTCCACGACTAGTAGGTCTGCGAGTTGACAAAGGAATAGCATGAAGTTTATCCTTGTACTCAACACAAGATTGTTCGAGTTAGTGCACAGATAAATCAAGCAGATTCCACTCAGCGTGAAGTTTCTCATTTTCACTTTTCATTTACGTGTTTATAGCAAACTAATCGTCAAACTTATTTTACCACCTGAGTGCAGGAGATGAAAAGTGGTCACACTCAACTAGCTTTTTCTTCAACTTATTGAACAAGTCATCAAAACGAGTAAATTTTTTTCGATAATCAGTGTCTTCTGACGGGCCTCGCGAGTCTTGCTTGCAGCGTAATTCCTAGTCTCCTCCTATTGCCAGATCATCTTCACCAGAGTTAACTGTTGACGCTGAATAAGACCGTCCTGCTCGCTGTAAATCCTATGTAAATCGTGCACAGTATGCTGGATGTCCTTTATAGTTGTATCCTGCTTTGCATTAAGATAATTAATACCTAGAAGCATGTACTTCAAATGAACACCTATGGATAACGCCCACTATTGAACAAGGACAGAGAGTTTAAGCAACCACATATACGCACTAGAAGATTCAAGATCAACCAAACCGCAGATAATGTCCTTACTAAGCATTTCAAGATTATATCCATTAGGAACGAACTTACTGCAAGAACATGATGCAGATGAAGATGGAAATGAAAGAGGAATAGGAAGTTACCACACAAGGTATAAGGGAAGCGACTCCATATGAGAAAAGCAATCAGAGGAGATGAGCACCCTCACACTCCTTGGTGAAAGATTGGGTGGCACGAAGAAAGCTAATAGAACAGTGGAAATCAGATAGTGAAAATCCATAGCGATCAGAAAAAGGATTAGTATACCCCATAAAGTCAAATCATTTCAAGTATTTATTATCAACCAAAATATTTAAACCCTGCACATAAGTAAGGGTGATGAGAACATTTAGAAAGAAAAACAAAAAGGGATACTTCAACATTCATAACCAAAGTCACATAAATCGTATAGACATATATCAAAATATTGTCTCAATATTACAATTAAACATCCAAAAATCCCAGTACAATAGAAATCAACTAACTTCAGAAGTGGGGGTAGGTGATGGCTGAACTACGATAGCAGAGACTTCCTGGTTTGGTTGCTTAGTGGGAGTTTCCTCATTTGGCTATTGCACGAGAGCTTCAATGCTAGCACTAATTCCTGTGGACACACTGACATAAAGATTAAGAGTAGGAATAACAGTGCGAGAGCCAAAGGGAAGATCTTCCAGATAATCCACTTCACAGCACTTGAGCTTCAATGCTAGCACTAATTCCTATGGACACACTGACATAAAGATTAAGAGTAGGAATAACAGTGCGAGAGCCAAAGGGAAGATCTTCCAGATAATCCACTTCACAGCACTTGAGCTTAGCTGCAGAAGGAAGACAAGGAAGGCTGGCAAGATGTAATAACAAAACATAGGGATGGCCAACATCAACAATCTTTTCAATGAAAGCTTTATTGAGTATTTCCTTATGCTTCCGAAAGGTCTCAGTGCACTTCTTCAGAGAAGGCAGACTCTTCAGCGAACAAGTTATATTCCACTCGCACTGATCCTTAACAGCTTGGCAGTAACCAATGTTGCGAGCATTGTAGGAAACATCCGGAAATAACTTATAGAAGGACTTAGTCTTGCACAGCTGATCTACCAAAGTTTGAGGGTATTTAGGGGAAGTAGATTCATTGGTACACATCTCTTCTAACTCAGAATGAAGCTGAGTCGCCTCCATCTCCGCTAGTCTAGCACGCTTCTCAGCAATTCTCGCCCTCTCCTCCATACGTTCGCCCTCTCCTGAGCAACTTTAAGTAAAGTCTCTAGCAACGCTCTTGAGCAAATTTTTGGCCTCAGTAGATCTTTTGCTTTGCTCTGATACCAACTGATATGAATTTCCTTGCAAAAGCTTACGATTACGGATTAATATCTTTGATCTAGTGAAGGAATCTCGCAAACCCTCACTATCTCGCACAAAATTTAGGTGTCTAGCCCTCAGGGTACACCTAATCTCGACTTGATCTCTAACTAACCCTCGGGATCAGATTACAATGTTTATTGATACTTAACTCCTCGGGGTTAAGCAACAATGGAATAGCTCGCAAGCAAAGGGTATGAACTTAAAAGGCTGTACATTTGATTGATAAAAGTGGTGAGAAATTCATCCAAAGGCCTCCCCTATTTATAGGGTTACAATCTCGCCCCAAACCCTAATCACAAATGGAAACTGAATCAACTTATGGTAGCTTTAAGAAGCTAAAATCATATCTAACAAAAATACCTAAACAAATGGTAATCTAAGATAATCTGGTAAATTCTTCAAGAAAAAACCTTGAAGAATATTACCTTATCTAATCTTACCAAATCAAATTCTAATAGAATAAAACTGAATATAATAAACCCTAATGGATTGTATTTTTGAAATTCAGTTATTCAAAGCCCACATGGCCAAATTGTAAGTCCATAAACCCAAACTGAAATAATTTTACAATACTTTACAGTGATCACACTACCACATTAAAAAGTCCATGGAAAAAAAGTATAGTGTTCTTCATGATGTTTTCAGTTCGTCGACAATCTTGAATAATGAATCCAAGATGTCGATGATGACTCCTTCAATTCTTTATCATAAAGTGGATTAATCCAAGCATTTAAAGCACCATCATAGCGTTTGATATTCGTATCAACACATTTTGTTTCTTGTGCTTTATAATTCTCAGTTTGTGACTCATCAATAGGAGAGAACTTAGAAAGCCGTTCACGCGCGAGTTGAAGGCTTTCACTGACCTTACAAAAAAAAGAACACATGGGACAAAGTTCGTCAAAACCTTACATACAAAATATCAAGATATAGTGAAGGTTACTGAAATTAAGCCACGAACTTTTCGCAGCCAGTGCATCAGGTAGAGGGAGGTCGGAGAAAATATCATATATCATCCCATCCGCAAGAGGATGCTCAGCTCGGGCCAACATTTGCGCATAAGATTGATTACCGTGCTTTTTTTTGGGGGAGGAAGTGAATGTCCTGAAGGTCCATATCTCTCTCTTTTGTTTCTTCTCTTTTCATATGCCAATGGAGCGACAACCACCCATCTTCCCACCCTTAGTGAACTTACCCTTATTACTAGAGCCTGTTTTGTTACCACCCGACCCGAGGATGTTATTAGCATTGGCCCCCGTCGGGCCGAACAATGCCTTCAGCCACCTCCTCGTTATCGTTATCAAAGAGCGACCTGTGAATGTCACTTCCGGCTAGATTCATGTATGAAATGAAAAAAAATATCATAGATCAAACGAACAGGAAGAAAAAGTAGCCATTCTTCATAATAAGAAAGAATACAGGTCAAACACATCAATACAATAACGAACAAAACACCTTCAGCATCAGAGTTAACGTGGCGGAGATATTGTATATGAGCACGAAGTGTGACCATGATCTCTATCTCAGTGGTAAAACAAACATTTAAACCAGGAAGCTTACATTTGGGAACCTTGTAATTCCAAGAGGGCAAAACCACTTCGAGATCTAGACTTAATTTTATAAAAAAAATATTTTGTGTGCCAATGACCAACATTACTAGGAAAACCGCTCACAAGCTCAACCCCAGCGATCACGGTATAAAATGTAAATTCATCTACTGTATTTTTAACTTTTCAAATATGATAGAAATTGTGAAACAACTCAATGGAGAAAGGAATGTCCGCTTTCCCACACACTTGAAGAAACCCCATTACAATAGTGGTGCCTTTAGGGTGAAATTGGGACAACGCGACTTTGTACGAACAAAGAAGTTCAACCACAGGTTGAGGGAGAGGAAAGTAAAGGCCAAAGTTTAAACAGGCTAAATAATATGACACATAGCTAGGCAGAGGAGTGCGAACACATTCATAGTTCGCGGGGGCACGATGGTTAAAAGGAGTTAAAGAGGGGAAATAGTTCTTCAATTCATCTAAATACGAGCAAGACAACATACTGCGCATGATAGAAGATCCGGTGACTTGACCAGAGTCCCCATAAGAGTGAGCATCTCCCTCGGGAGACTCGACGCGGTTAGAGAAAGACATGTGGATAAACGAGGAGCCTAAAGTGGGAAATAACAGCCTTAGTTAGGGTGATTGACCGAAGACAAGAGTTCGTTAGAACAAAGCTGAGGAAAAGGTATGCCGGAGAAGACAACTGAAGTATTATACGAAAAAAGCATAGACAATATTTACCAGAAGATCGAAGAATAGAAAAGCATATCAAATTCAGTACATGATGTAAAGAGATTTGAAAATTAGAAACAAAACATACTCTCAGAATGACAGAGAAAGTTGATGTGCAGAAAACCTAAGAAGGTAAAGATTTCGGCAAATGAAGGGGATAAAACTGAAACAGAAAGCAAGCTACGATATTTTAATACAAATAAAGAAACAGCAAAATCGAGGAGGACAAACAGTTCAAAAGCACACTGATGAGGGTCTAACATAAAAGGAATTTACCTTTTACATATATCATTGAGGCGGTGGAATGTGAAAAGACAGCGCACTGAATGATGGTAGAGTCAAGTCACTTGTTTGAAATTCCTCATTTAAGAAATAGAGTAATAACAAATGACATGAAAATCCGAAAACAAGCAGCGAAAAAGGTGGATCAAATTGCGATATTTCATGAACATAATCTTTGCATCAAACCTTATCAATAAAGATAGGAGATTCAAAATTCAAAAGTTGAAGTTGGAAGAATTGGCACAAAAGGACATTATAAGTCACGAAGCTAATATATATACAACATCCAATTCGCATTTAATTCATTCGACGCCATTGCTCCATGCTCATTAGTCTTCATGGTTGGGGGGGTTATGGTGTATATGTAGCCCAGCGGTTAAAAGGCTAATGGCCACTAGGCGCAGCCCAATCTCATCCCGTAACAAGACGAAGTCATTTCAACCCAAGGTGTAGATGAGCTAGGCGTGGGACTTCTAGTCGTGCAGAGAATGTGGGACGAGAAACACAAAATGAAGAACGAACACGAAGCAATGAACAGAGAACGTAGTGATCGTGGTGTGACCCACGATCTCAATTCCTAAAATCAAGGAACCACAACTATTTAGCCTATAAATACAACAAGCTCAGGAGAAGATAAGGTAAGTGTAACTAACTAAATAAATTCCAATTCTGAGAAGAGGGAAGCTGACTTGATCGTTGAAGAATTTCTCCTGGAATCACTTCCAGGACTGTTTTGTAGGTTCAGAAGTTTAAGGAGTGAACAGCAAGCGGTTTGCCTGAAAGGACCACCACATCAACAATTATTGAAGGTAAAATTTATTTTAAAAAATGTTACATAGTAAAAGTAAAATAAAACACTTTAGGGCCTCAAAAAAATTTGTGACCCTGTGATGGAGAGCTGGCTAGACCTCCTAATAGATGTCCCTGCTGCCAACCCCCCACTATAGCAAATAGTTTTTTTTAAGTCAACTATGTCATTTTTTTTTTGGAAAAGTTTTGGAAAAATCTGTCTTTCCATGGACATATAGAAAGACGAGGTTGGATTAGAATTATAGAAAAAGTAAAAATTTTAGTTGCAATATTAAAAATTTATATGCAATGTGCAACAATTATAAGTTTATGACATGATCAATGCAATTCAATAATTTTATCTTGATTTTTTTAAATTTACAATTTAAATCTTGATCCATAACTTATAAAAATGTCGTCTTTGTAACGACGGACTTCATTTTTATTGGGACAAAGATAGTACATATTATCAATAATTTACCTTTGATCTCTCGCAAACCTAGACTCAATAAAACTTCCCTCAAATAATTGAACGCGATTTGATTAAATAAACTGGATCTAAAAAATCAAAGTAACTGCACTATGAGATTGAATGATGCAGTGGACACGTGAAATGGTCCGAGCGACTCGTTTGTTTTGTGGCCTCAATTACGCATGACTAATTTTAAGGTCGGTATTTTTCAAATATATACTCTCTGTTTCTTTAATATTGACACACTTTTCTTTTTGGTTTGTTTATTTTATATTGGCACACTTTCCATTTTTGGCAAGATCCTTCAATTTTATCTACTCATTCTATTTTTTATTTTCTACTTTCAATTTCATCCACTCATTTCTTCACTTAAATTCAAACACCCAAACCTATAGTGCTACTATTAGTGAAACAGAGGGAGTACAACAAATATGATATATTTTACTTTTAACGCTAGTTTCATGTTAAAACGACTAATATTATACCAATTATAAAAAATTATGAAGACTTGAGTGAGATGATCTCACCTAATTTTATAGTGAGATTGAGGGTTTAAATACAATTATTTAAAGATGTGAATGGCATAGGGTATTTTCTATAATTTCTAAAACTTTACTTTGTACATTGTCTCACCATAAATTATATTGAGATAATCTCATATGAGTCTTTCTCAAAGAATTTCATTTCAATAAAATTTTATAGTCAAATGATAGTTATTTATACATTAAATACATTTGATTGTTATTTTAAAGTTATAAGAACGAACAATAAATAAAATTAAAAATTAAATCACCCTACTAGTTACATCAATTATAAAAAGATCTTGTTTACCAGTTAGTCGATCTAAAACAAAATGATGTATTATCGCTATATTTTTCAGTTTAAATATTATATATTATAATTAAGTTAAGTAATTACTCCATTTCACTATATTCAATACTTTTAATTTTTTACTTGAATTTATTGTAAATATGGAATGAATAGATGAAATTGAGTTTAAACAAAAGAAAAGTAGAATAAGTGGATCAGAATGAAGGAATCTTATTAAAAATCAAAAGTGTGTTAGTATAAAAAAAGTGAAAAGTGAAAAATGTACCAAATACAGTGGAATGAAGGAAATATATAATAAAACGTGTTTAAATGTGAAAATACAAAATATACTGTGTAAAAGTAAATTTTAAATTAAAAATGACAGTGTTTAAATAAAAAATACCATAGTATTTTGACAAAATCTTGGGAAGGATCGTCTATCTATAGGCATAGGGAAAGATCGGGTCTAATTAGAATAATATGAAGTTGGAGATTTATACTCTGCAATAACTGCAAGTGAAACATTTGAGTTTTGGTTAGAAACATTACATATCTAGAATAGCACAAAGTCTTGTTTTAGGCAGCCTACACTTTAGGCCAGGGATTATTGTGCAATTATAAAAAGTTTCATTTGGGATATGGTTTTTTAAAAAATATGTTGAAATATTTAGGGACCTACTATGCAATTATTAAAACACTATTTACGTAACAAAAAAAAGAATCAGAAATTTCATTTTTCATTGTTTTTCTCTCGCCGATCAGATCCACCATCGGCCGATAGTTTCCACCGGTTTTCTGCCGGATTTATGCCAAAAATTCACCAAAAATCACCGATATCCGCTAAACTTCTTTATCCACCAGTATCTGCGTCGTTGCCAATTCTCCATCGGGAATCCACCAGATCAAATGGCGGTTTCCAGCTTTCACTTTGACTCCAGCAAGGCGAATCAAATTTGGTGGAGGTGAGGCGCATTGAATTCGATGGAAGTGAGGCGAGGCAGTTTCAGGCATTAAATTTGTTGGAGAATAAAAACCCTAGCTCATGGCCTGGGTTTGCAGATGACAGAGCGACGGTGAGGCTGCTAGGAAGGCGATAGCGAGGCTGCTAGGAGCGACGGTGAGCCTTCTAGGATGGCGATAGTGAGGCTGCTAGGAAGGCGATAGCGAGGCTGCTAGCAAGGCTAGGGTTTTTCGACAATTGCGACACAACGCAACGACAAGGATCTAGATTAGGAAGGCGACACGAAATGAAGAAGAGGCAGATCTTCTGAAGAAGACGTTTGCACGTGAGATGCACGCGCCCAAATGAAGATGACGAGTCGCGTGTGGCTTCATACGCGACTTTGAGTTGTAGGTGATGTCGACGGCGGCGGAGCTGAGCTTCAGCCTCTAAGAGGTCAGATTTAATTTTGTGTTTTATTTTTTTCCGAAGAGATATGCTGAGGTTAAATATTATTTTATTAAGTTATGATCATTGAAAGTTCTTTGGCCTAGTGGTTAATAATTTAGTTGTTGAGGTTAGAGGTCTAGAGTTCGAGTCTCACTATAACCTTTTTTTCGAAGAATTTATGTTCTTGATGTATATGCGAAAGTTTATTATTTTTTGACTGAGTGTATGTTACATAAGAGTCTTGGTCTTGTGGTTATCGCTCTAGGCTTTGAGGTTAGAGACCAGGGTTTAAATCCCTTTAGGTCAATTTTCTTGAAAAAATTTTATTCTTGAGATACCGTTGCTTTTTGTTAATGTTTGTAGATTTTTTTTCTCTTATGTTGATGTTTTTCATTATTTGGGTGAGATTTAATTGATATGAGTTGAGGATTTTTTAGTTTTTTTTGGTGAAATGGATTGATTTTTGTAGCTTTCTTATTTTCTCATGTGATGTTTTTCATTTTGCGGTAGAGGTTTTGGTAATAGGAGTTGATGTTTGTAGTGTTATTTTTCTTATGTTGATGTTTTTCATTTTCTGGATGAGATTCAGGTGCTAGGATTTGATGTTTGTAGTTTTCGAGTGATATAGGTTGATAAAAATTGTTGATGTTTTATGATTTTCGGAGTGAATAATTTATACTCTTGATGTACCATTGCTTTTTTGTCTATGTTTTTAGTTTTTTTTTCTCTCATTTGATGTTTTTCATTTTCTACATGAACTTTAGGTGATAGGGGTTGATATTTGTAGTTTTTTTGGTGATATTGTTGATGTTCTGTAGTGTTTTTTTTTCTTATGATGAAGTTTTTCATTTTCTGGGTGAAGTTTCGATGATAATAATTGATGTTTTAGCTTTTGAGTGATATGGGTTGATGTTTGTAGTTTTTTTTAAAAAAAATTGATAATATAGCTTTGTTGATGTTTTTATAATTTTCGGGTGATTTTTTGTTAGTCGTAGTCGACATTTTTTCCTCCAATTTTTTGTTCTTTATTTCTGTTTTATTTGTTTTTATATATTGTTTATTGCAATTTTTTCATTGATGTTTTATGATGTTTCGTTGATGTTCTACTTTTTTTTTTGCCGATGTTTATAATTTCTGTTTGCCAATCATATTGATTTTTTACATTTTTAATTTTTTTAAAAAAAAATTTGAAATGTATTTTGCAGATTGCAGATGGCGGAAAAATGATGGGAAAAAATTGGCAAAAAAATTCCCTGGAAAAATAATAGCGTTAGGTCGCTGTAAAATAATTAGAGATATGTCCCTGTAAAATTATTAAAGATAGGTCCCCGGAGCGAGAATATAGTTAGAATTGCATAAAGTCACCGGAGACCATCTCCTAGAATAAAACATAAAAGTTATATGTTACTTATTTGTGTTTTCAGTTAACTATTTTTTGTAATTTTTCTTCTCTGATCTGTCATTTCTAAATATCTTCTGAAACTCAATATAAAAACCTTATAACTTTAGGTTGAAACATAGTCATTAAATCATAAAACATTGAAATTTGAGCTGATGGAAGGTTTGGAAAAAATGAAAGAAATCTGAGGTTTACCTTAAATAGGCACGTGAGCTTATCCAAATACCTTATAACCCGAATTCAACCCAAATTTTAATTGCTTTGAACCCGCAAATTTTTACCCCTTTATCTTAAAATTGCACTTGAATCCATAGTTTATGGAAATACATTTTTCAAGCAAGGGACTCGTATTTAAGTTAAAATTACAGTATTTGTTCCATAACTTTTTTTTCTTAAAGAAAGTCTGTCGTTGAGAAGTCATTCACATGTGCATACTCTAACCACTATTAATATGTAATGTAACTCTTGTAAGAAACACAAAAACTTTCCGCATCTAGAAATTTCTAACTCACACACCAAATCCCATGGAAAAGAAAATTCATTCAGTTTCGGTTGTGGAGCAATGTGTCGTAACACCCGCATCAGCCCCTGATAATGATATTCATGCTCCGCTAACATTCTTGGATATGCAATGGATGTACTTCACCAATATCCAACGACTTGTGTTTTACAAAATCCCAAATGTTTCCCGATCCCATTTTCTCGGACACATTTTTCCCAACCTAAAACACTCACTGTCCCTCACGTTGGATCATTTCCCGCTTGCAGCCGGGAATTTGATCATTCCTCCGAATTCGAACTCTGCCATGCCTGAAATCTGCTACAGAAAAGATGATGGAGCTATGCTAATCTGTGCCGAGTGCGAAGATATTGATTTTAATCACCTAGTGAGCAATGAGGAGAGAGATTGCGCTGAATTTTATTCATTAGTCCCCCATCTGAAATCATCGAGTTTGAATCAGCTCGATTCGGAATCATCTGAGGTAAGTACTACTACTCCAGTTCTAGCACTGCAGATTACGTTATTTCCAGGAGTCGGATTATCTGTCGGAATCTCCAATCATCACGCCCTTGGAGATGCCAGAAGCATGTTCAGGTTGATGAGCACATGGTCCATTAACAACTTCAAACTAGTCCATTTTAAGGATGGTGAATTACCTGTAAGTGAATCCCAGCTACTTGACATTCCTGTGTTTGACAGGAGTTTGATCCAAGACAATAAGGGCCTAACCAAAATCGTCTGTGACCAATGGATTAATTTCATTTCCCACAGTCAGAGAAATCCTTTGTTTGAGTCCACCCGAAAAACCAGCAAGGTCCGCAAAACATTTCTGATCACTGCAGAAGATGTGAAAAAACTCAAGAACTTGGCGTCCGGTGATGCAGTTCATGTCTCATCATTCGTAGTGGTTTGTTCCTACATTTGGACGTGCCTTGCCAAGTTGCGATTGGACCGACAACATGAAGGGGAACAGACAGAGCACATCGTCTTCGTCGCTGATTGTCGGGACCGCACCGATCCTCCCATACCGGCTAACTACTTTGGAAACTGTCTGGCGACTTGTATCACTGGTCTAAATGGCACCGATTTGACAGCAGAAGGCGGGTTTCAGAGGGCAAGTAAGCTGTTGGGGAGAACCATCAAGGAGAAATTCAGTCAAAGAGATGCAGTGTTTGATGGGGCAGAAGATTTAGTGGGAATCGTTTCGAAACTGAATTTGTCTCGTTGCCTATCCCTGGCTGGCTCAACAAGACAAAATTATTACCATCTGGACTTCGGGTGGGGAATTCCGGTCAAGTTTGAGTTTATTTCGATTGACGGCAATGGTGCTGTTTCTCTGAGTGGCTGCAGAGATTCAGACGGCGGTGTTGAAGTTGGTCTCGCTCTTACAATGCCCCAGATGATCACTTTTACCAGTATCTTCATGGAGGGATTGAATCTCTAGAACTCCATGTGTTAAGTTCTTGTTTATATTGTCCGGGCTTATTCAAGATTTTGATGCTATTGGTGTTTTGTGCATTGATCTTGGTTACTGTGCGTAGTATCGCTGATGAAAATCATTTGATATTTCTAAACTCCATTACTACTAGTTTATTTAATTCACAGAACAAATTTTGGGTTGTACGAGGGACCAATGAATTTAAAAGGTAACACAAGGCTAATCAAAAGGTAATAAATTTTTTGATCAAATTTAAAAATTAATAGCTATAAATAATTTTTTTGACAACTCAAATTCGGGCATCACGCTACAACTGCAACATACAAACTGCCAAAAAGCTCAAGTATAAACCAAAAATTAAGGGAGAGACTACTAGCATACTGCTGTGGAATCTTCAATCAGTGTGAGTTGGAGTTTTGGTCTGTGAGGTTGGAGCTCCACAACCTCCATATGAATCTGCACTGTTTGTAGAACGCCGTAGTAAAGGCCACCGGCACTCTCTTGTACTCTCTGATGCTGTTCAACCACCCATCCTCCTTCCTTGCTTAAGCATACCGGCCCCTCGATTCCATACTTGGGTATAAACACGATGAAGCCATTTGATCGTATTTTCACAATCCTGGCTTCTGTATCAGTAGGCCTGTTCCGGAAATAAATGAGTGTATGAAGCTCCACAGATGCCCGGCTGGCCATTTGTGCATTTCTGTGCCGATAATTTAGATTGTCAGAGATACTAGTAAGCTGGGCACTGTCCTGGAAAACATTTGCGAGTTTGCTTATTCCCAGCGACGCAGCCAGCAACCTGTGCACAATCACATCCGCATATCTTCTAATGGGAGATGTGAAGTGGGTGTACAGAGGGGTTGCTAGACCGTAATGGTAATACTCAGGGGCACTGAGCTCTCCACTACAAAAGTAGACGGCCTGGGACATGCACCTAGTTGCTAGAATACGGATCAGTTTGTTGAAGTAGGGGTCATTGCCCACAGCACGATCGAGTGAATCGGCAAGTGCTTTTGATGATGTCACATCTAGTTGGAGACCAACCGCAGTAGCCGTTCTGATTAGAGGTTCCAGCATCTCTTTAGTCGGGGTGGGATGTCGCCTAAGAAGTGAACACCGGGAAAATTGGTCCAGAATTTTTTCTGAAACCGAAATGTTAGCTGCGAGCATGAACTCCTCAACCATTTGATTTGCTTCGATACATTCCGATATCAAGGGGGTCGTGAGTTTCCGTATCAATCTGAAATTTTACTTCAGCTGATGCAAGTGTCAGTGCACCTCTATCAATGCGCTTTTGCCTCATAATCTTCGCCAAAGCATTCATATTTCTCAAATCTGTAGTAACAGGATCCACAAGCCGGCTGTCATCCATCCTTGCTTGAGCTTCAACATGTGACAAAGCTGCACATGATTTTATCACACTTTTCGTATACCTTGTAGTAATAAAAAATTCTCTCTCTAGCTCTGGGGCGAAAAAAGAAGAAAAAAGGCCCAGCCTTTCTTCCATCCTTTGGAGGCCGATTTCTTCAAATTTCTTTAACTTTCCACCGATGAATTATGGTTTAACGGATTCTACTCTTGATTCCGCACAAAATCATATGCAATTTGTGGCGAGTTTTTGATCTTAATCGGCCTCGGAGTAGGGTTTGAATACGGCAAAGGAGAATTCTTGGCGGATCTTGTTCGTGATTTTGGTGTTCATCTTGTAAACGGATTCGGATCGGGAGTTGGGTAGGAGATCGGATCGGTTTCTTGCTTGGAGTCCTTGTCCGAGTTGGAGATTTGGTTGAAAAATCCAATCTTTTTTGGGTTTTAGATTGGACTTGGTTGCACAAAGGTGTATAAAGGGTTTGATTAAAATTTTCAGCACACTTTTTAATCAAATTCCTACCATCTTCATCGGATTTAGCACAAGGTTTTGGAGGTTTTGATCGGATCACATTCGGACACAAGGTTTTGGATCGGATTGCTTGGTGATCACGGTTTCCACGGTTTCCAGGTTTTTTCGATTCAACTACTTGCGGTTTGCTTGTTTTTCGATTTGGTGCATGATGTTATGTGTTTTTGAATCCGATTTGGTGTTTGGAGGACTACGGTTTTGAGCTCAAGTTTGTTGTTAATTCCAAATTGATCATAGGGTTAGTCCGGTTTTGATAACAAGATTTGCGATTTGTTCTTGCTTATTTGTTAATTCGGTTTTGGTGATTTTTTGTTTATTGTGTAGTCCGATCGGCTTGGGTTAATTCCGATCGGATTTTGTGTATTGTTGGTGTGTTTCCGATCGGTTTGGGCTAATTCCGATCGGATTAGTGTATATTTTCTTGGTGTGCTCTCGGTTGTTTGGTGAATCCGATCTGTTTATCGGATTTCATCCATGGCCTCTACGGGTGCTAAGAATAATAACAATCCTCGGAAGCAAGACATGGCTGAGGGTGATGGCAATAAGAGGCAGAACCATCAAGTGCAACCAAGAGATTGGAATGATCCGAAACTTGAAAGAAGAAGGAGATGGGATGATCCTGATATTCTCATGAATAAATCGACTATTGAAGTTGTTGCAAACAATGGAGATAGTGTCGATTTTGTGCTCACGGATGAAGAGATACATAAGGATCTCCATAAACCTTTTTTCGGATTCTTGGGTGTGTTTCCGGGCTTCTTCCCGGGAATGTATGCAATCCGAACTCTGTTGGTGGCCAAGTGGAAGGTGCAGTGTAATGTTCAGAGCAAGCAGAATGGTTATGTCATGTTCAGGTTTAACAGTGCTGAAGATAGAGATATGGTGATGAATGGTCCTGATCATTATCTCCATGGTAAGAAGTTGTTCATGATGTTAATTGACGAATCTGGGCAATATGATGCGACCATCCAAGCCACCAAACCAGTCTGGTTAAGGATGGAACACTTGCCAAAGGCGTATTGGCACAAGAAGGCATTAGAGAAAATTGCTACTTCATTAGGAGAACCTATCCTTATGGACAATGGTACTCTCGAGTTAAGGGGCTACTATGCACGAATTTTGGTCTGGATTGACACATCTAAATTGCTCAAGGAGGAGGTGAGCTTTCGGGTTCCAAGTGGCGAAGTGTTTGTGCAAAAGATCATCTACGATTATTGTAGACCTTGGTGTGCGAATTGTGGTGAAAATTCTCATCTCATGGAAGAGTGTGATAATTACTGGAAAGCTAAGGAGATGGAACACAAAGACCCCATGGAATTGGTTGATAACAAAACTAGGAAGGGGAAAGGAAAGAAGAATTGGAGATCTCGATATAATGATCAAGTATGGGTTCGGAAGATGCAAGCTGAAAACATAGGAGATACTCTAAGTTCAAATTCGGTTGGAGGGAGAGATCATGTGCACATTCAGGATGCCTCTTCTGACAATGAGGAGGTAGAGAGACGAAGGAAAGGGAAGGGAAAATTGGTTGAAGGTATAGTCAACAGCATTGAGAAAGCGGGAAGTGCTAAAAAGGGTCCCGGTATTACAATTGGCGTCTTGCAGGATGAGGTTAATAGGCCTATTGTTGCGCTGCCAGCACAACTGGGCTCATCGCCAGGGCCTGGAATTACAAGCACTGGAGCTGGAGTTACAAGCACTGGCGCTGGAATTGCAAGCACCGGTGCAGGAGGCCGTGCACTAGCGCGCGGCAGTAGCGCCCAGGCAGCGCGCAGCAAGAGTGTTCAGGCAGCGCGCGGCAGGAGCATTGAACGCGCGATACTCAGCAACGGCTGTGCACAAAATTCAACCATTCTAGCGCCACCGGTTTTTGAACGGCAGCAACCGTTTGGGGATGATGATAATCCAATTGAGGGTGCTGGAAAATTGCCTAAGCAGATGATTCATCCGGAGGCTCGAGGCTAAAAAATTCCAAGGCTGCATAGGAGCAAAAGTAAGAGTAGGCCTCCCCCCACTCCAGGGGCTTTAACTAGGTCTAGAAGCAAGAGCAGGACTCGAATTAATGAGCAGGGTGTTCAGAAACCTTTTCAGCGTATGTTATCAGCTACGAGGAGTCATTCAGATAGTTCTGGAAGTAAATCACTGGAAGGCGGCGGTCCGAAGCCAAAAGGGACCTCTGTTTCCCAATGAATACATCAGCAATGAATGTCAGGGGTCTATCGGCCCCTATAAGGAGGAGGTGGGTGAAAAATATCATCTCCACAAATAGGGTTGGACTGTGTGGGTTGTTGGAAACGAAAATGGAGGATAAGGTGTTGCGAATTTTCTTAAAGGGTTTTAAGGGATGGAAGTTTACGCACAATTTTGAACTGTGGCAGAACTCGAGGATACTCATTATCTGGGATCCGAAAGGCTTCTTGGTCGATGTCCTTGGGAAGTCTCCGCAATGTATTCATCTGAAAGTTCGTAATCTTGCTTCTGGTATTGAGTTTTTCTGTACATTTGTGTATGGGCATAGTGAGGGACGTCTGGCGCGTTTACCACTATGGGAGGAATTGAAGTCATTTGGTGCTAAACTGAACTCTCCTTGGATGGTTCTTGGTGACTTTAATGCTAACCTTAGTGTTGATGATCATTATGGAGCTACTGTACCTAGCTTGTATCCAATGAAGGAGTTTCAGGATGTTTGTGTAAAGTGTGGACTAAGAGATGCGCCTGCTTTGGGTGAGCACGTAACCTGGCATAGTGCGGATTGGAAGATTTGGAGGAAGCTGGATAGGGTGCTTTTGAACCACGGATGGGATGATGCTGCTTGTCGTACAACCTTTCTACCAATTTCCGCTCAATCAGACCACTCTCCCATGGTGGTAGATATGTCGCAAGAAATTGTTGGAAAGGGTAGGCCTTTTCGTTTTCAGAATATGTGGTTAGGTCACCCGAATTGTGGGCAAATAGTAGAGGATTATTGGAGTTCGTCGGTTGAGGGGACTAAACAATTTTCGGTGACCAGGAAGTTGTTTCGGATGAAAAACCCATTTAGGGAGTTGGGTAAGCTTGATTTTGACCATATTTCTGAAAAGGCTAAGTGTGCGGATGCGGAGTATAACAAGGCATTTGATGAATTTGACGCTAGGGATGCTTCGGATCATGAGGTTTCGGCATTGCGAAACTTAAAGAAGCAAGCTATGTTGTATTATCTGGCGGAGTCTTCTTTTCTTACTCAAAAGGGAAGGATAAATCATATTACTCAGGCGGATAAGGGATCAAAGTTCTTTCACACTATGGTCTCTGAAAGAAAAGGAGGGGGTTTCCCAGCGATTACTGATAGTGAAAATCGGATTGTAACTTCTAATAGTCGCAAGGGTGAGCTATTTGCGGATTTTTACAAGGGATTATTTGGCACAAGAAGAGATAGACTAACCACTGATCCGAATGTCTTTGGTGCGGGTAACAAGCTCTCGGACATGGATAGGGCCTATCTAAATCAGGAAGTGGAGGGTATTGAGGTCAAGCAGGCGTTGTTTGCAATGGCGGATGATAAGTCTCCGGGACCTGATGGTTATACAGCCGGATTCTTCAAGAAACAGTGGAACATCGTGGGTGAGGAAGTGACGGCTGCGGTACTGGAATTCTTTCAGACAGGTGATATTTTAGCGCAGCTTAATCACACTTCGGTGGCATTGATACCGAAGAAGCCTGATAATCTGAAAGTCAGTGATTTTAGACCAATAGCGTGCTGCAATGTGGTCTACAAAGTCATCACAAAAGTTATAGCAAATAGGCTTGAGGGTATTTTACCAGGGATCATTGACCTTTGTCAGGGTGCATTTGTGAAGGGCAGAAGTATCTCGGACAATGTAATGTTAGCGCAGGAGTTTGTTCGGGGTTATGGAAGGGTCCGTAATTCTCCTAGATGCATGATTATGGTGGATTTGCAGAAAGCTTTTGATACAGTCTCTTGGGATTTCCTGGAAGAAGTTTTGCTGGGACTGGGATTTCCTGAAAGACTAACTAATAGAATCATGAAATGTGTGCGCACTTCTACATTCTCGATAGCAGTAAATGGTAAACTGTGTGATCACTTTCAGGGATAAAGGGGTATTCGTCAGGGAGATCCATTGTCGCCTCATCTGTTTGTGATTTGCATGGAATATTTCTCGAGATTGTTGAAAAGGAGAACAGTCTCTAGACACTTCACTTTTCATCCGAGATGCGAGACACTTCGGATCACGCATTTGGCTTTTGCAGATGACCTCATGCTCTTCTCTAAGGCTAACACGAGTTCAGTACATATACTCATGGATGCCTTGAACGAGTTTGAGCGCACTTCGGGCTTAGGAATCAATGCTGCAAAGTCGAAATTCTTTGGAGTTGGTATAAAGGAGGATTTGAGTTTCACGGGTATTCCTTGGGCGACATTCCCAGTTCGGTATCTAGGCGTGCCACTTGATTCCAGCAAGTTGAAGGTGACACAATTTGGTACTCTGCTAGGGAAAGTTGATTCGGAGATAGCAAAATGGAAGGGTCATACTCTTTCATATGCAGGCAAATTGGAACTTGTGAGATCAATTGTGGGAGGTATTGTGGGATTCTGGATTCAGAATTTTGTAATACAATCTACAGTCATGGATGCTCTCGAACAGAAGTGTAAACGCTTCCTATGGGGAGGTAAGCATAAAGCAAAGGTGGCGTGGAAGAAACTTTGCGCACCCAAATCTTTTGGCGGCCTCGGTTTGAGAGACTTCTTCACGTGGAACCGTGCTTCAATGGCTAAAAGTCTATGGGATATTCATTTGAAGAAGGATAGTCTATGGGTTAAATGGATTCACTCGTTTTATCTTCAGGGAGAGGACTTCTGGGGATTAAATCCGAGGATTGCAAACGGTAGATTGGGAGAGAGATATTCGAGCTATTTTGGTGATCTTTGCAAGCTCAGAGATGAATTGTGCGCAATGTTTCAAGGTAATACGCAAGAGGTAATTACCCATCTCGGCCTATGGTCTAGTTCGGGGAAGTTTACTAGTGCGGCTTATCTCCATATGCATAGACATAAATATTCGAGTGTTTATGATGTTGGCCGATCAAGTGAAAAGGTTTTTAACAGTATTTGGCGGGGTTTTGTTCCGCCAAAATTCTCATTTATCACCTGGTTGGCGGCAATAAAAAGACTACATACCAAGGATAAGCATCGATTGGAGGAAGGGGAGAGTATGGAGAAGGTATGTTCTTTATGCCATCTGGAAGAGGAGACGAATGAACATTTGTTTTTCAAATGTGAGTTTTCTGAGGTTGTATGGGGGCGTATACGGACTTGGATTGGATTAAGAAGATGGACGAATTCAATTCCAAGTTCCATAACTTGGGTTAAGAGGCACACTAAAGGTTCAAAAATGCGAAAGAAGTTTGGTGTTTTAGCCTTAATTGCCACGATCTATCGCCTTTGGAGGGAAAGGAACAATGTGGTTATGGATGGAGCTCAACCAAGTTCTGAAAGAGTGGTGAAAATCATCATGAAGGATTGCTACATGGTGATGAATAGGCTATTTCCGGATGAACACTTGTTTTAGATGGAGAAGCTGCTTGGAGGTTGATGGGTGCTGGCTGCCTCGCACTGGGTGCTTCACGTTGCGGGTCTTGGTGCTTCAGTCCTGGCGCTGTGCTGGGCGTCAGGCGTTGCGCTGGAACTTGTCACATACTGGGATGGTTTGCAGCAGCACGGTGCCATGCATGGAGACGGTTTTTGGCGACTGGATGCTGGACTTGTGCATCACGGTTTGGGTGCTCTTGGCACGGGAATTGGGGTTTCTTGTAGGCCGACAGATGCGATTTTCTGCGCCAGGAAGGGACTGCTTTGAGCCCGTTGGATCAAGAATTAGATACGGGTTTTCTCGGTTTTTCTACGGTTTTTGTGGGCCGATTGATGCGGTTTTCAGCGTCGGGAGTGAGTTGCTTTGCGTTCGATGAAGTTCAGATTGGCCTACGGTTTTTTCTCGGATTTCTAGTGGCAAAAGCAGCTTGGTTTTCTATAGGAGGCAATAGGTTTTAGAGTAAGGATTTACACTCCGATGCTCTTTCTCCTAAGCCTAGTTTTTTACTAATGATTTAACGGTTACTTATGCGCTTTATGCTCGCGCTACACTCTGTGTTAAACTAGCATACAGCTGTCCATTTGCTCAAAATGGAGTGGTCGAGTACATACTCGCCACGCTTGGTGCACGCGGTATAAGTGCATCCATTCTCACATCCTCATGAGGTTGATTTGAATGGGAGTTACAAAGGTTGGAGGCACGGCCTCATTAACCTTTGCCTATAGGATCAACTTTGGCACAGAGAATGCTAGAAGGCCAATAACATCCCTCTTTCTTCATCTTAGGGATGTACATGGTAGAAGCTGATGTTCATTCGTACCAGAAAGGTACCACTTGGATCACCGGCTTCAACTCTTTATGAGACATCCAAGACCCGAGATAGACTCTCGGCTGCACTAGGATTTCAAATCATTCGACATTGGATTTTTGTCACTTCATCACCGTTCCAGCAACTACATTCGTTCAAGACCCGAGACACACAACTCTCGGCTGCATTTTTGGAGCCAACATGAAGATGGCCCCATTTGTTAGGGGTAGAAGCGGATTTTTATTGATGGGTAGTGAGTTTGTTCTCACCCCATTCTCCTGGTTGTTCCATAGCCTGTGTTTTTCCAGGTTGCTTTGTTCTCCCTTTGCTCGTTTATCTTTCTTAGGGTGGGTAGTTATTTTACATAGTTAAAAGGGGGGTGGGGTGGGGGAGTGTTTATCTTTTGGATTTGCACTCTCTCATTCCCCCCCCCTCCTACTTCTTTGCAGATTTACTCCTTAGGTTATCTAAGGTTGGACTCTTTTGTATTTGGTAGGGTCCTCTTTGGGCCCTGCTGCAGGTTCCACCGTCTATACTATTTACCTATTTACGTGTAGTAATAATATCAGCTGGGGGAGTCATTTCCCAAATCACAGAAAAAGCTAATCTCTCCACATCAGCACGCAAGGAACATATATCTTCTGTTAAAGGTTTTGGGAGCATGTCAATACGACGCTCAACAAGGTAGACAGAAGTACCCCTTCTTGAAGCCTCTTCATCAAGTGGTGTTCCAGAGTAAACAAAATATGTGACATCAGCAATATGGACTCCCACTTCAAAATTTCCACTTGGCAGCGCTGTACAGTGCAATGCATCATCAATATCCTTGCATCCTGGAGGGTCCACACTGAAGACTCGAAGATGTCGTAGATCCTACCTAACCGGATTAGCCAGATCTTCAGGAGACACAGACCAAGGCAATGGTGGCAAGCAAGTTAAAACTTGAGATGAGAATGGTTTGAACTCTACATCATTCTCTAACAGCACAACCTCACTTTCAGTGTCTCTATCCCCTATTACTCCAATTGTCCTTACATAATGACCAAAAGGATATCGAGACTCAACGTCCCACTCATCAACTGCAACAACAATTCTCTTGTCGATAAGATTCCCAAGCTGTTTGGTCCGTACACGGATCTTAGGAATTCTCCGGTCCTTAGAAACAAATAAAGCATGAGCAACACCACCACTGCCTCCTGGCATTTGCATTGGCTCCAATGATCCACAATATGAGTGCCAATTGCGTTTTATAATGCCAACCACCCAGCCAGAAGGACGGGAAGGCACTGTACACGCATCCCCAGTTATTCCTTGCATATCATTTGTGGCTCTGGGGACAACATCGGCACTATTTGGGGGAAGATGAACATCGTTCTCTTCATCCTCCTCATTTGCGATTGCCATAGATCCCTCCCCCTGCCATTGATCTTGAGGTAAAAGTTCTACGGCCACAATATCACCATCGAAAGCTCTATTCATATTTGTACGCCCATATATAATAATTTCATCACCAATACTTTCACTACCAACATATGCTTCGAAAGGATTGTAACGATTAACACGAAGTTTCCCCCTGATGATAAATTCCTCGATGCAAGCCAGAAGTTATCTCAGACATGGACTTATGCTTAGCGTAGATGACTTTTCTCTTTGAAGGCCTCAAGTCTTCAACTTCGTTCATGCTAACATCCTCAGGAGGCTGAACAATCAGATCTAGCAACTCTGGTTGACCAAGTGACTTCACATATACTTCAACTCTGTCTGCAGAAATTCCTTCCTCAATGGCCCTCCTCTTATTCTCCCGATCATTTGTGAGGAGTAAGACATGAACGGAATCACCAAGATGGTTTTGATACCATTGTGTTGCCACTCTGATAGCTCTGTCATTTCTATCTGTTGTGCGGAATACCCAAGAAAGAACAAGTAAAGAAAATAAAGCGAAAAACAAGACACCGGGATTTTACGTGGTTCACCAATTGGCTACATCCACGACCGACCGAGATCGGATTCCACTAGAGAGAAAGGCCAGAATTACAGATTTCGTACTCTCTACCAATCCTATCTCTTACAGGTTACAATAAAAGACGAGGCACTATATATAGTCCTCTCCACCTTAAACCCTAACAGCTTTGGGTCCAGAAACAATCTGGCCCAAACCAGCACAGGAGACAGCCGTACCATCCTGTCGAAGCGGCTAATACGTATTCAAGGCATACCAACAAATCTTCACCTTGACTTGAATCCTCAAAGAAGAAACTCCAGACGCACCATTACAGTGCCAGATGAGCAGACTTATCCCTCTACTCCTGGCTACATCCACGACCGACCAAGATCGGATTCCAGTAGAGAGAAAGTCCAGAATTACAGATTTCCTACTCTCTACCAATCCTATCTCTTACAGGTTACAATAAAAGACGAGGCACTATATATAATCCTCTCCACCTCAAACCCTAACGGCTTTGGGCCTAGAAACAATCTGGCCCAAACCAGAATAGGAGACAGTTGTACCATCCTGTCAAAGCGGCTAATACGTATTCAAGGCATACCAACAAATCTCCACCTTGACTTGAATCCTCAAAACAGAAACTCCAGACGCACCATTATAGTGCTAGATGAGCAGACTTATCCCTCCACTCCTGGGACTACCCCATTGGGCAGCTACTGATCTCTGATGTTAAGCAAGTCCAAACAGTGTTGAAACTTGCTATGTGGAACAGGCTTGGTGAACATATCAGCAGGATTATCAACAGTTCCCACTTTCTTCACCCTGATTCTCCTCTCACTCCTCAGGAAATGATATCTGACATCAATGTATTTTGGTCCTCTCATGATGGACCTGATCCTTGGCTAAGCAGATAGCACTCAAGCTATCACAATACACAGTAGCCTGATCGTGGTGTAGACCAAGGCCACTGACTATCCCCTTCAGCCATATACCTTCTTTCGCAGCCTCCGTCAGAGCCATGTACTCTGCTTCCGTATTAGACAAAGTCACTGTAGGTTGCAAAGTCGCCTTCCAGCTAACAATAGAACCACCCAAGGTAAAGACATAGCCGGTCATAGATCTCCTCGTGTCAACATCCCCAGCATAATCAGAATCAGAATAACCCGTAACCAGGCACTCAGTATCACCCCCGTAAATGAGACCCACATCAGACGTACCTCTAAGGTACCTAAAGATCCTCTTCACAGCTTGCCAATGTTCTCTACCTGGTTGCCCCATAAACCTGCTCACAACACTGACCACCTGTACTAAGTCTGGCCTTGTACACACCATAGCATACATCAAGCTCCCCACAGCACTAGCATACGGAACTCGAGACATATGCTCCTTCTCCTCTTCTGACTGAGGAGCAAACATGGAAGTGAGATGGATATTTGCAGCACTAGGAGTGTCAATAGGCTTGGCTGAAGACATGCCATACCTAGCCAACACCTTCTGAATGTAACCTTTCTGTGACAAGAAAAGCTTCCTCTGACCTCTATCTCTGAGAATCTCTGTTCCTAGTATTTTCCGAGCTGCACCCAAATCCTTCATCTCAAACTCAGCACTAAGAAAACCCTTCAGCTTCTAAACATTATGCTTACTCTTTGAGGCTATCAACATGTCATCTACATAAAGCACCAGATAAATGAATGACTCATCTCTCAACTTGCTATAGTAGACACAACAATCATATGAACTCCTTGTGTAGTCCAACTCAAGATATAGCTATCAAATCTCTTGTACCACTGCCTTAGAGACTGCTTAAGCCCATATAAGGACTTCTTCAACTTGCAAACATACTTTTCCTTGCCAGGAACTTGGAAACCATGTGGATGAGTCATGTATATCTCTTCCTCAAACTTTCTATGTAGAAAAGCGATCTTCACATCAAGTTGTTCAAGCTCCAAATCCTGATGCGTCACTATAGCTAGCAACACCCTGATAGAAGTGTGTCTGACCACTGGTGAGAAAATCTCATTGTAATCTACTCCCTCTCTCTGACTGAAACCTCTAGCAACAACTCTATCCTTGTACTTGACTCCCTCTGTAGGTGATATCCCTTCCTGTTTCTTGAAAACCCATTTGCAAGTGATAACCTTTCTCCCTTGAGGCTGTTGAACCAAATCCCATGTCTGATTCTTCTAGAGGGACTCCATCTCATCTCCCATTGGTACAAACCATTTGTCAGCATCAGTACCTGAAACAACTTCTCTGTAGGTGGATGGCTCATGAGTATCCACCTCCTCAGCAACCTGTAGTGCATAACCCACCATATCCTCAAACCCATACCTCTTGGGTGGACCAACTCCAACCCTCTTTGGTCGATCTTGAGCTAAGCAATGAACTGTAGCTCCTGATAGTTGATGATCTGATGGTGGAAGCTCTGGCAACTCACTTTTTGTCTGTAGCTCTTGATCTCCTTCAAGTTCCTTTAAACCACTCTCACCTTGAGTAACTTGAAGCTCCACATGTTTATCAATGCTACCAACTTCTATTGTAGATGTGGACTTCACCATGGATCTAAGCAAAGAGTTTTCATCAAAGACAACATCCATGTTCAGAACAGCCCTCTTCTTGAATGGAGACCAAATCCTTGATCCCTTGACTCTATCTCCATAGCCCACAAAAACTCCCTTCTTGGCTCGGGGCTCTAACTTACCATCACTCACATGATAATAAGTTTTACAACCAAAAGCTTTCAGATTAGAGTAATCAGTAACTCCACCCGACCATACCTCAATAGGTGTCTTACACTGTATGCTCGTTTGAGGTCCATGCTTGATCAAGTAGCACGCTGTACTCACTGTCTCTGCCCAAAATCTTCTATCTAGCCCAGCATTCGAGCGCATGCACCTCGCTCTCTCCAGCAATGTCTGATTCATCCGCTCAGCTACACCATTCTGCTGTGGCGTATTCCTGACTGTATGATGTCGGACAATCCCTTCATCCCTACAAAACTGATCGAACTCAAACGAGAAAAATTCCAGACCATTATCAGTTCGCAGCCTCTTGATCTTCTTCCCTATTTGGTTCTCCACCAGAGCTTTCCACTGCTTGAACTTCATGAAGGCTTCACTTTTATGTTTCATCATGATAACCCAAGTCATTATGGAGTAGTCATCAATCAAAGACACAAAGCCCTCCCAACGACTCAACTCGGGATGGCCCCCAACAATCAGAGTGGATATAATCTAGCGTGCCTTTCGTTCTATGAATAGCCTTTGGAAACTTGTTGCGGTGTAGTTTCCCAAAGACACAGTGCTCACAGAAATCCAAACCCTTGACCTTATGGCCACCAAGAAGATCATTCCTTGACAGAATCTGCATCCCTCTTTCACCCATGTGACTAAGCCTCATGTGCCATAACTTAGTCATATCCTCATGATGAACCTCTGACGGTTAAACATTTGCCGAATCCATAACCGTGGAACCTTGTAGAAGATACAAAGTACCATGCAGAAGACCTTTCAGAACCAGCTTAGAACCCTTGCTGACACTTAGAGCTCCATCTTTTCCTGAATAGATAAAACCCTTTCTATCCAGCAGACTAAGAGAAATCAAATTCTTCGTCATCGATGGAACGTGTCTAACCTCGTTCAAAGTACAGAAACTACCATCATGTGTCCTGATCTTGATCGAACCTGTCCCAACTACCTCACAGACAATACCATTAGTTGTGGTAATGCTACCCCCTGCCTGCTTATAAGTCGAAAACCACTCTCTCCTTGGACAGATGTGGTAGGATGCCCCAGAATCTGGAAACCACACACCAGAGTGATGAGTGTGTCCAGCAGCAACCAGAGCAATATCCTCTTCTGAATCAACATCTCCTTCCGCTAGAGCAGCAGAACCCAATTTGTTTCCTAATTGCTTCATCATCAACTTCTTTGGACACTCATTTTTCCAATGTCCCTTCTCCTTACACTACCTACGGATATCACCGGGCTTGGGAACCTTTAACTTCTTGCCTCTTTTCTTTCTGCCATTTTCCTTTCCCTTATAGCAACTAGTAAACAAACTAGATGCCTGATTATCTGTTCCTGAACTGCTAGCACTATGACGCAACTCCCTGCTATGAAGAGAGGATCTAACTTCCTCCAAAGACACATAATCTTTCCCGACAATAAATGACTGAACAAAGTTCTCATATGAAAGCGGTAGAGATACTAACAATATCAAAGCAGCATCCTCATCATCAATTTTCACATCTATATTTCGCAGTTCTAATAACAAAGTATTCAATTGCTCTAGATGATCTCTGAGTTGCGTACCTTCCTGCATTCGGAGACCGAATAGACGTTTCAGAAGCAATTTGTTCGTCAGAGACTTCGTCATGTATAAGCTCTCCAACTTCAACCACAGCTCCACAACAGTCTCTTGATCCGAGACCTCAGTGATGACTTCATCCGCGAGACACACCATAATTGTTGAATGCACATTTTCTTCCAAACCCACCATGTCTGAAGTGCCAACGACCGAGAACCCCTTCGTCAGCGGCGTCCACAACCCTTGTTGCTTCAATAAAGCTCGCATCTTAATCTCCCATAAACTGAAGCTGTTCCTCCCTGTAAACTTGTCTACCTTCACGTTCAGCGCATCCATCTTTCTCTCCGATCAGATTAGAGATCCGACCACCCCAGATCCGATAAACCCAAAAATCCAATAGACCCACTGCGGATCTAACCAGAAGCTCTGATACCATTTTGTTATGCGGAATACCCAAGAAAGAACAAGTAAAGAAAATAAAGCGAAAAATAAGACACCGGGATTTTACGTGGTTCACCAATTGGCTACATCCACGGCCGACCAAGATCGGATTCCACTAGAGAGAAAGGCTAGAATTACAGATTTCCTACTCTCTACCAATCCTATCTCTTACAAGTTACAATAAAAGATGAGGCACTATATATAGTCCTCTCCACCTTAAACCCAAACGGCTTTGGGCCCAGAAACAATCTGGCCCAAATAGAACAGGAGACAGAATGCCAATAACAGCCCAAATAGATGACTTGCTATACGTATTCAAGGCATACCAACACTATCATTTGGTGTTTCACCAGCCATCTCTTTCACATAAGTATCCCCGTGGTGTTCATTGGAGAAAATGAAGAATCTCCTTGAACAATTACTGGAAAGTGCTCGAACTCGATTATATATAGAAATATTCTTATTCTTAACCTCTTGCAACACAATTGATAGAATCACCACATCATTACTCACCGCATTCTCCAACAAATCAATCTGATTGAGCATGACATTAGTGTCAACTACCAGCAGTTTTGACAGCGAGGCACCCAATTTCGCATCGGAGATGTCACACACTTTGCAGAATGGGGCACCACAGTATATATCATCCCATAAATAGTGTTCCTACACTTCCTTGCGAACAGCTCCCTGTTTGGTTTTTCGAACGAAGGTATAATTTCACAGCATAATTTATAAGCTTCTCCAAATTGGGGATTAGGGGGGGTTTATCGTTGATGTGGTGCAAATTTCTGGGTTTGGTTCGAAACTTCAGTGCAATATTTTGAAATGAGACTTGAGTGATATGATAATATCTATGTTAGGGCGGGACAGGGATGGGCCGCCGGTGGATCGGAAGGACATTGTCATCTTTGATTGCTTCTTAGTTGGACCCACCATGTTAATAAAAGGACGAGTACCATCCTGCTCAATGTCTTAATCTTCCTTCCTCCCTACTTGGCCATGTCAGTTGAGCTTAATTGGTGTTGAATTTAAATTATTAGTGTTAAATTAAGTTTATTGGTGCTGCATTAAATTTTTTGGTAGTTAAATGAAAAGAATGATTCCCAAAATGATGTTGTACTCGTAACATATTCTATTTTTAGACTTATTACTCGACCGGTTACCACCGAGAACCCAAAAAATATTTATTTATTAATTTTTTATTTCACTGCTGAGTTTATTGGTGCAGAATTTAGTATATTTGTGCTTAATTTAGTTTATTGATACTGGATTTATTTATTAGTGTTGAATTTAGTTTATTAGTAGTGAAATGTGCTGAAAGTAAACCCAACTAGACAGGGCCATTGTAAACTATGAACATGTGTTTTCATTGATGGTACAGGGGTATAATACATAGCCAGTCTTTACAGAGTCAATAAAGGAAAATGATTCTATCAAAGGTACAATAATATTGTAAAAGATATTCACAAAATATCTCTTACACTCCTCCTCAAGTTGGAGCATGTGGATCTCGAATGTCCAACTTGCTAAGCAAAGTTTGAAATGTCTGTCATCCAAGTGCCTTTGTAAATAAATTTGCTGGCTGATTAGCAGTACGAATATGATAAGTAACTACAGCACCAGACTGTATCAAATCACGAACACAATGACAACCAATCTCATTATGCTTCGTCCTCTCATGAAAAACTAGATTGGCTGCAATATGAAGAGCAACCTAACTATCGCAACACAAATGCATCAAAGTAGGATGCGCCACTCCCAACGAATGAAGAAATGACTTGAGCCACAACAATTCACAATACGCGACTATCATAGCCCAGTATTCTGCTTCAGCTGAAGAATGAGGAACAATGGGTTTTTTCTTTGTCTTCCAAGAAACCGGAGATTCACCAATCATCACAAAATATCCAGTAAAAGATCTCCTAGTATTTGGGCAAACAAACAACTTGAATCACAAAATGATGTAAGCTAAAGAGAACTTTTAGCTGATAGAAATAAATATTGACCAGGATTGACTCTTTAAGTAATGCAAAACTCGCAAAGCTGCATGCCAATGTGCCAAATGCAATTTCTCCATGAACTGGGCCAAGGTATGAACTGAATAGATAAACTCAAGACGAGTGATGGTGAGATAAATGAGCTTCCCAACAAGTTTACGATACTGCACAAAATCATCAAACAAAGGACTATCATCTCACACCAAATTGTGTTGTTGTTTCATGGGAAAATCTTTAGGCTTAGCTGCTAATAAATCGGTATTAGAAAAAATATCCAAGTAATATTTCTGCTAAGACAAAAACATCCCATCAGGCCGACGAGCGATCTCAATGCCTAAGAAATACTTCAGGGCACCAAGTTCATTTATATGAAAACAAGAGAACAAATACCTCCTGAACTCGGACATCAACGTAGGAGAGAAACTGGCAATGATAAGATCATCAACATAAACCAATACATGAAGAGAAACACCATCCTTCAAGTAAGAAATCTAAGACTAATCTGCCTTACTCTAAACAAACCCAAAGAGGCAAAGAGCAGCAGCAAGTTTACCAAACCAATTCCGCGGAGCCTGGCATAGACCGTAAAGAGATTTGTGAATCTTGCAAACCAACCCTGGCACCCCAAGTGTATAAATAAGAGGCAGACACATGTACACCTTCTCCTCAAGATCACCATGAAAAAATGCATTGTGAACATCCATCTGATGAAGATCCCAACCACGAATAGCAGCAACACCCAAGAAAAGATGACCTGAACTCATCTTGGTAACAGGAGAAAATGTCTCAGTAAAGTCAGTCCCTTCAATCCGACTATTACCAAGTACAACCAAACGAGCCTTGTATCGCTCAATAGAACCATCAGGCTTAAAATTAGTATGATAAACCTACTTACAACCAATAGCCTTCTTGTCAGGAGGAAGAGGAGCAAGAACCCATGTATTATTCCACTCGAGTTTATCAATCTCGTCAGACATAGCCGCATGCCAATGAGCATGGCGATTTGCATCAGAGAAAGTTTGTTGATCAGCAGCATCTGCTACTACAGTAAAAAATCTAGAATGGGAACCAAAAAATTACTACAAGAAACATAATTAGCAATAGAGTAACGTGTACCTAAAGACAATGAATCAGATGATGTGGGATTAGCAGAGGGGGGCTTTATGGAGTGAGTATCAGTGCAGATGTAGTATTTAAATTTAGTTGTAGGCTGACGAAGATGAGTGCTGGGAAGACGAACGGCGGATAGAGCTGGTGGTGGTAAGACATGCTCAGCAGAAAGCAACCGCACGGTGGGCTGGGAAGGAGGCGGCCGCATATCGAGCTCAGTAGGAAGCGACCAAGCAACGAGCGTGGAAGGAAGTGGTCGTGCTGGAGGTGCTTCTACGGGCTAGAGCTCGAGATGAGCTGGCGTTGGATGGGCAGCCATGTACGACCGTATCTGGAGGCACCCACGGTGGAGAGCCAACATTGGACAGCCGTGGCTGGAGAAGCGCCAGCGATGGAGGGGCAGCCACAGTCGTCCGTGACTGGACCTCAACACAAGCTGGCCACAGAGCGGTCCCAAATGGTTGTGGCCCTACTTTTATGGTCGATCGCGGGTCATGTTCAAATGGCCGCGACAATGCTAGCAATGGTCGCGACGAGCGGATGAAGCTTGGGATGAGTTGGTCGTGGCTGACTTGGAATGGACGGCTCCATCGGGTTGGATGACTCAAGAATGAAGTCATCAAATACGACAGGTGACAGAGATGGCAAGGGTTCATAAAGTATTGGCTTTGCAGACACAGGTGCAAAAGGGAAATAGTCTTCATAAAATATCACATCCCCGCTGTCAAACATAGTGTGAAACTCCAAGTCGTAAACACGCCAAGCTTTCTTGTCAACAGGGTAGCCAAGAAAAATTTACTTTTGAATCTGGATGCAAACTTATCACGCGACCATGGAATCTGAGAGGCAAAGCACAATGAACCGATTACACGGAGATGGTTGTAGTTTGGTGTGCGATCATACAGAAAGTGATTAGGCATTCGGCTATCTAATACCAATGTTGGCATGTGATTGATAAGGTAAGACACTGTAAGAATGCATTCTACCAAAATATCGATAGGGAGATGAGCCTGGAAAAGAAGAGCACGAGTAGCATTAAGAATTTGTATATGCTTCCGTTCCACACGCCCATTTTGCTGAGGTGTGTAGAATGTGGAGGTCTCAAAACGAACACCTTTCTCTAGAAAAAATGATCCGAGGGGCAAGAATTCGGTACCGGTGTCTGCCCGAACCCGCTGGATGGGACGGCAAAACTGTGTCTGAACAAACGCAAAGAACTCCTCCTTCTTCAATGGTACTTGAGACTTAGAAACTAATAAGTAAACCCAAATAGCTCGGAAATAATCATCAACTATGGTCAAAAACAAAAAATGCTCCACTGGAACAGGGTGAACTATAAGGCCCCCAAATATCACAATGAATAAGTTCAAACAAAGTACTAGCCTTAGCAGAACTAACCGGAAATCTATTTCTAGACTGTTTTGCCCGATGACATACCAAGCAGAGAACAAATTTATTAAAATAACTATTATGTAAAGAAATAGTTGGGATATAAGACAACACCGGGAGGACGGATGCCCAAAATGCTGATGCCATAAAGCAAACGAAGACACTAAAGCAGCAACAGACAAAGACGGTTGTGTAGACCTGGAAACTCCCAATCTGCGCAACCAATAAACCCCTCCTCATTTTTCACCCATGCTAACCACTGCCCTTGTGCTGATATCTTGTAGTACACACAATGTTTTGGTAAGAAAAACTATATATTTTTAAGCAGCAGTTAACTTGGCAAACGATAGTAAATTGCATCGTAATACCGGAATAAAGAGAACATGAGTCACGATAACATCTCCAAAATAATTTTTTCCATGTTCAACAACAGTTGAAATAGTACCATCAGGAAAGACAACATCAACATTTGCAACATACTCAAAATCATAAAGAAGATCACTGTCACCGATCATATGATATGATGCACTGGTATCAAGAATCCACGGTAAAGCTCTCTTACTTGACATATTGTCAGAGGTATTTAATTTATATAACATGTTTAAAATCGTACTCCATTGCTCCTTGGACAGTTTCAGGCCAAAAGGAGATCGATCAGAGTTTGAAATGACGGTGGCGGTGCCCGTAAGTGGAGTGGCGGCGGCCTCGACGGGAGCCTCAGGCTGGACATCAAGATTTTCAATCACAACCTGATTGAACAGATCCATTGGACACGTGGGGTGGTGGATGAAGGTGGGACAGACAAATGCGGCGGCCAGTAGCAGCAGCGCGTGATAAGCTGGACGGCGGCAGTGCTGGCACGGTAGCGGCGGACGGAGAAGTGAGGGCGGCGGTCTTGCGAGTAAGTAAATTTATTTTAGGGTTATGAGGATTTAGCATGTGATACCATGTAAAATATGAACGTGTATTTTCATTGATAGTACAAGAGTATAATATATAGACAGTTTTTACAAAGTCAATAAAGGAAAAAATATTCTATCTAAGGTACAATAATATTGCAGAAGATATTCACAAAATATCTCCTACAACCTTAGATCTATCACAATCCCCAACAAAGTCATTACTGGTTGAACAAAGGCCGTAGTAACGAAGTCTTTACTGGTCGCCTCCTTATTAACAAGTATTACAAGAATCCTAAGTAGATAAAGAAAAGGATACTAATTTAAATACAAGTAATATTCACAAAATATTCTATTTCCTCAATAACAAGTCTTGAGTTTATCATTAAGAGATGAGAAGTGAGGAGTATTAAGAGCATCTCCAATGGTAAACGTAAACTACAAGAGGTTTTTAACTTAACTTGTCATATCATCTTTTTAATCTAATAATGTAGAAAACTATACAATCTCACAATGGTAGCTACATTCACGTGTTGTTTGATAAGTCCCATATGTTTTTATAATATTCATCTTTATTTTTAATTAAATATAAATGCAGAACAATACTCGCCGCCCCCTGTCTCCCATTGTCTTGTCGTACCCCTTTTTCTTCTATCTTTTTCCCCATCTTCTCACTAGGGGAGATGGGGAACACAAATTTATTTTAATTTATATTTTTGTTATTCTATAAATGTGAGATTTGTCTCCACAAATTAGTTTTGTTTTTCAGCCTGATCGATTAGATGGTTGTGTTCATGATAACATGATTTAGTTGTTCACGTTGATGTATTTTTCTCGATCTGCTTGTTCAGGTTGTGTGTTCATAATTTTGTTTGTAGTTTTACTTTTGGATTTCCATCAATTTGGATTCGTCGAATTTGTGTTTTTCAAGTTGTTTACAGTTTGGACAAGATAGATCGTGGTTGGATCAAGTGGTGTTACAGTTGTAGAAGATCCATGTTTGGCGCAGTGATATTGATGCGTAAAACGCTCCTCTCCGCCAAGTGGTCATGATTTTTGCTAGAAGAAAGTTAATATCCCCAATGGCGATGTTATAATTTTTATTGAATCTCTAATCTGTAAAAGTACAAATGATCAGTTTGGCTGACGTGTAATTTAGATATCCTTGCAATATGTTAGTTATTGCTAAAGGTTAGTTAGGTTGGATGTTAATTCAACTCGTTGTAATAAATGTGGAATTTAACAATAAAAAAATGTGGAATGTCAAACAATTAAAAAAAAGAGAAAGTCATAGGGACTTTTACCTTAAATGTTGTAATTTTTTAAATAAAATTTTATTTGCATTTTATAAGTTAAAAAAAGTAATAATATGTATTTGAAGGTGAAAATATAAAAATATATGATATAAAAAATATTTTTAAAAATTCTAAATTTTGTATGTAATTTAACAAATGCAGTGTATACGGTAAAAAAATAAGTGGACTATCCGTAAACTTAAGAGTGAGTCTCCTGACAGGCGTCATGTCCATAAGCTTATGAACAGACCGCCTGTGAAGAGACCCACTCTTGAAAAAATTGAAAATGTAAAACTTTTCATTCCCAAAACTGCTCAAGGACTTAGGCGCTCTTCATTACTTTCTTGGCTTAGAAGTATCACTTACTTCGTCGAGTTACTTCTTGGTTAAACTAAGTATGCCCATGACATTCTTACTCGTGCCGGGATGTCTTATGTTGCTCCAGTCGCTACCCCCTTTGTGCCGGCCTTGCAGTTGCATAGCTCCACCAGTCTCCTATTTTGAAATCTGACGTTGTATCGTTCTCTAGATAGGGCCCTCTAGTACCTGACAATTACCCATCCTGACTTGGCCTTTTCGGTCAACATTGGGGGTCAGTATCTTTAGGATCCTCATGAAGATCATTTTGATGTGGTTACTCGGATTCTCTGATATGCACGAGGAACACTGCATTTTGGTCTTACCTTTTGATTTGCCAATTCTCCCGAGGTGTTGGGTTATTCTGATGTTGATTGGGCTTGCTATCTGGAGACTCTTCGATCCATTTATGGATATGCTATTTTTCTTGGTGGAAACCTTGTTTCCTTGATTGCCAAGACATAGCCCACTGTGTCTTGTTCCAGCACGGAGTCTGAGTACCGTGCTCTAGCTTTCAAGGTTTTTTGGCTGACTGACCTGCTTCGAGATCTTCGAGTTCCACTTTTTGGTTCTCTATTGCTGTTATGTGACAAAAATAGCATCATTTTTTGGCTCAGAATCCAGTTGTTCACAAGCGGGTGCATCAACATCAACTACCACTTTGTTCGAGAGTTGGTTACTTCTGGTAAGCTGTGTATTACTCATGCTCCTACTGCTCTTCATATTTCAGACAGCTTCACTAAAGGGCTCTCTCGTCTGCTATTCGAGTTTTTCCAATCCAAGGTTTGCGTTACTGAGCATTCGACGCTTCGCTAAGGGGGGTGTTAGAATAAGTCAAGTAATCGATTAGATTAGATTTGTTATGGATAGAGTTGTTGACTAGGCTAGAGTCATACTGAGCCTTCCTTTAGTACTTTATTTATTCTAAGCACTAATACATAATTCATTACGGAAAATTATTCTTTCAAAGATAATGTATTATCATGCTGAATCTTGTTAGAATCGTCGTAGCATCTATCTCATAATATCAACTTTTATCATTTTTCAATGTACATAATTAAAGATATTAATGATCAAAATAAGTTTGATCAACTTGAAATAGTCAACAAGTGCTAACACAGTTGGAAGGGGGGAAGTAATACTTTTTAAAAACCACGAATGTGAGTAGGGACTCTTGTAGGTTCCCCAAATCTTTTTAAAAAAAAATTATAAGAAAGATACACGTAATTTCTTGACTTTTTGTTTAAGGAGTAGGAAGAGTCTTTGTACTATATCCAATTTTTTTTTTCTATAAATCATTTTGTATATGATTATGGGGAAGAAATTGTACCTTCACTAATGAAACATACAATTCGAGTGATAGGACAAACACCAAGACCTTACCTATAAGTAATAAGTAACATTGCTCAGTGAGAAAGTTTATGATAAAAAAAGAAGATTGTTCATTGCTACTATCTTATAGATCTGTCAATGAAGGTGCTCCTTTTTCCTTTGTCCTATGACTCAAATTGTTTGTTTCATTAGAGAAGGTACAATTTCTTCCTCCGAATCATATACAAAGTAATTTATAGAATTTTTTTTGGACATAGGACAAAGAATCTTCCTACTCCTTGAACAAAAAAGTCAAGAAATTATATGTATCTATCTTTTAATTATTTTTAAAAAAATTTTGGGGAACCTATAAGAGTCCCTACTCACATCTGTGGTTTTTTTTAAAGTATTACTTCCCTCATTCCAACTGTATTAGCACTTGTTGACTATTTCAAGTTGATTACACTTATTTTGATCATTAATATATTTAACTATGTATATTGAAAAATGATAAAAGTTGATATTATGAGAATAGATGCTATGACAATTCTAACAAAATTCAGCATGATAATACATTATATTTGAAAGAATGATTTCCCGTAATGAATTATGTATTATTGCTTAGAATAAATAATAAAGTACTAAAGGAAGGCTATGTATGACTCTAGTTTAGTTAACAACTCTATCCACAACAAATCAAATCTAATAAGATACTTGACTTATTCTAACACCCCCCTTCAGCGAAGCGTTGGATGCTCAGTGACGCAAAGCTTGGATCGAAAAAACTCTAATAGCAAACAAGAGAGCCCTTTAGTGAAGTTGTCCAAAATATGAATAACAGTAGGAGCATGAGTAATACAGAGCTTACCAGAAGTAACCAACTCTCGAACAAAGTGGTAGTCGATGTCGATGCACCCGCTTGTGAACAACTGGATTCTGAGCCAAGAAGATGGTGCTACTGTTGTCACATAACATCAATAGAGAACCAAAAAGTGGAACTCGAAGATCTCGAAGCAGGTCAGTTAGCCAAAAAACCTCGAAAGCTAGAGCCCGGTACTCATACTCTGTGCTGGAACAAGACACAGTGGGCTATTTCTTGGCACTCAAGGAAACAAGGTTTCCACCAAGAAAAACAGCATATCCATAAATGGATCGACGAGTCTCCCGATAGCGAGCCCAATCAACATCAGAATAACCCAGCACCTTGGGAGAATTGGCAGATCGAAAGGTAAGACCAAAATGTAGTGTTCCTCGTGTATATCAGAGAATCTGAGTAACCGCAGTAAAATAATCTTCACGAGGATCCTAAAGATACTGATCACTAGTGTTGACCGAAAAGGCCAAGTCAAGACGTGTAATGGTTAGGTACTGGAGGGCCCTATCTAGAGAACGATACAATGTCAGATTTCAAAATGGGAGACTGGTGGAGCCATGCAACTGCAAGGCCGGCACAAAGGGGGTAGAGACTGGAGCAATATCAGACATCCCAGCACGAGTAAGAATGTCACGGGCATACTTAGCTTGACCAAGAAGTAACTCGACGAAGTAGGTGATAATTCTAAGCCAAGAATGTAATGAAGGGCGCCTAAGTCCTTGATGGCAAACTCCCGATGTGTCTAAAAACTTTTCATTCTTACTATAGCTTCTAGTTGCAATATTAAAAATTCATTATACAATGTGTAGTAGTTATAAAGTTTATAACCCGATTCATACAACCCAAAAATTTTATCTTCATTTCTTATAATTTACATTTTAAACCTTGGTCTTTCCATTGCTTATGGAAATATCGTCTTTCAAGAGACGAACTCAAATATATAACTTCTAGGGATATATTTAAAACCATAAATATCTTATTTTGTGTGTGTATATATATATCATTGAAGAAAATCCAAAGAAACACATAATCTGAAATAAAAAAAAGTTCGATTTTTTTATGCAATGATCGAGTACTTTTGATATAAATATGTACATATTATTAATTTATTAATTAATGTATTACTCCGTCCCAGCCGAATGTGCACACTTTTTGGTCAACTTTCTCAGGTCATGTTTGACCAACGATAACTTTAGTTACGTATATTAACGGTGTATTAAAATTTGATATTTAGAAAATACAGCATGCAGAGAATCCAACAATATCTCACATGATGATATTAGTATCTATATACTAGTTGAAATTTATGGTCAAACGTGTCTTGAGAAAGTTGACCAAAAAGTGTGCAGATTCGGCTATGAAAAATTCTTATTCTAGACCGACTAATTGTTAAATGAGGACATTTTATAATTAGTGAGACTAATAAGGTCATTTGATATTTACATTTATTTATTGCAATGAGATACATATAATTATGATAACTTTTAAAAATAAATCTCAACATATAAATAATTAGTTTTAAATAATTTGAATTAAATATTATAAAAATAATAATTTTTTATTGCATTCAGTATTTAATGGGTTCTAATAAAATTAATTATTTCACTTCAGAACTCAGTATAATTTTTCTTAGATGACTAAATTTTAAATAAAATATAATCTCAATATTTTAATTAATGATACCGTGCAACGTGCGATGATACTCCACTAGTATATATTAATCGAAATTTAGGGTCAAAGTTTATAAAATTTGACTTTGAAAAAATAAATAAGCAAGTTTTAGTGGGACGGAGGGAGTAAAATTCATCTCCGCCTAGTCATTCACTTGAGTTTCCCTACCCATATCAAACTCTTTGTACTCACCCACCCATATCTCCAAATAGGCAAAGTCTTGGGAAAGACCGTCTTTCCAAAGGTTTATGGAAAGACAATGTTTTATTAAAATAATAAAAGATAAAATATCTTAGTTGCAATATTAAAAAATTGATCATGCAACGTGTAGTTGTTATAAAGTTTATAACCCGATTCATGCAACCCAAAAATTTTATCTTTATTTCTTCTAATTTGCACTTTAAACTTTGATCTTTCTATGAGTTATGAGAAAATCGTCTTTCAAGAGACTGACTCCTTAAAAAATACTTAAAATTCACGTTAAAATAATAACTAATATTAAAAATTTAATAAATATTCACATGGTAATATTATAAGTAAGGTAGGTACATTATGGATGAATAATATTTTTTATACTTATATTATATTAATATGTATATATGAGGTCTAGTGGGCTGAGGCAGAACATGTGTAAACTAATACTCACACCCAGCCTAACCTATAACCATGATGAATTCATATCCGCTCAATCTTAGAAAATTTTATATGAGTGGGTTTTATATGTGGGAAGGTGATAGCCCAGTAATATTTTTACAAGTGTTTAATTCAAGTGGAGAAAAATGAGGAAGTCTTTAATTTTAAATTTTAATTAACACTTGTAAAATTCCCATTGGGCCTTCACCTCTATACATGCAAAACCCCCACATATAAAATTTTCTGGCTCAATCCCACTAAAACTAACTCCATGACCCCAGACGGACTTCCACCAAAACCCAACTTATTTCTTTTTACAACAATACTCCATTGCAATCAATTATAATTAGAGAAAAGTGTTTTTATAGCCACACCTACTTCAAATAAGTGACAATATAATCTTTTGATAATTAAAAGTGTAAATATAACCCTAGATAGTTTACGTAAGTGCAATTTTATCCATTCAGTCAATTTAAGGCAAGATTTAATTAAAAAGATGATTTTAACCCTCTGAAAAAATTTAAAATTAAAAAGAAAAAATTACAATTATACCCAAAAATTAAAAGGGCTTGAAAGCAATTTTTAAAACTTCCTAAACCCTAACCTACCCGCAATACCCCTCTTCCAACCTAATCCACTCATCTCTCTCCTCATCACTCTACCCCCCGCAAAACACCATATACCGTTGCCACATTAAGCCCACCACCACCACATTAAACCCACCTACCACCATTTTTTTTCTTCCACCACCTTCATCAGCTCCAAACTTCGCTGGAAAAATTCCATTGCCTGCCCCAACCAAAATACCATCTACTCTGATGGGCCACACACCGGCTGGCGGCAAGCCCTTGCTCGCCAAGCCGCGGTGGAGCAACAAACCACCGCTTAACCTCCGGTCTCCTCTATCGCGACTTCGAAAGTGACCGACTAGCCGTTCCAGCCTCGATGCCACCACGAGCAACGCGCCAAAGATCCCGTGCTACGGTGGAGACACCTACTCCAGCGTGACGATGCCAAAAAATACCAAACGACAACAGAATGAAAGTTTCTGGAGGTCAGCCAAAGCAGCAATGAGAAGGTTGTGGTGGCAGGTTGCAGCTAGAGATCGGTGGTCGATGGCGACGAGTGATTTTCGGTAGCATGGAGAAAAATGCTAATGGGCAAACTTTAGAAAGAAATAGGAGTTAAAAGCCAAAGTGAATGTGGGGCCCATATGGGTATTTTTGTTAATTTAATTTTAGATTTTAGTATAAAGGTATTTTGATCAACTTACATACAATCAACGTTGAAAATTGGGAGTCAATGTCGAAAATGAAATCTAAGAGTTATATTGATACTTACATTAAATAGTTAGGATTATTTTTACATAAAAAACTATTCGAAATTATATTATCAGTTATGCAAGTAGATAAGATTAGATTAGGGCATGGGCAGTGGTGGTCTCTTAAAATTAAAAGACCGCTTAAGAGACCGAAAACCACCACAGTGGTGGTCTCTTGGTGGTCTCTTGTTAAGAGACCACTCACCAGGCTCTTACCAAGAGCCCGGTCTGGAGGCCGCACATGGGCCAGCAACGCTGACACGCACATGGGTCTCTTTGCGCCTTCCTTTTTTTTCCATGAGTCGGACACGTGTCGTCCCCTGAGTGGGCCACGTGTCCCACTCAGCCGCAATCTTTTTTTTTGAATTTTTGTTGCGGACACGTGTCACCCATAGATTGGGCCACGTGTCCGCAATGGTAATTTTTTGGAAAAAATCAGAATTTCAAATCTGGCGAACCACGTGGTCCAATCCAGGGGCCAACATGTGTCCCCCAACGGCTGGATAACGACTATTTTTTTGAATGGGACACGTGTCCCATTCTGGTGGCGACACGTGTCCCAGCCGAATTTTTTTAGATTTTTTTTATAATTTCTATTTCAATTTTTATATTCCATTCTCCCACTTTTGTTGCCTATAAATATGGAGCATTTCAACTCATTTCACCACACTACTTCCAAATCAAATTCTCTTACCTCACAAATGCATCTTCTATATTGTAATTCATTTTTTGTGATGGATCCACGAAGAACGTCGAAAGGCATAGATCGGGTAATTCCAAATTCTTTCAATATGGAGAATTTTTTGCAAAATCTGAATTAACGTCCATTTCAAAATTCGGAATTTAGTGAAAATTCTCCGAACATCCCTCCCCACTTTTATTTCAATTCTCAACATTCATACATGAATTTTCAAAATCAATGCCACTCTTCCCGAAATGCATACATGAACCCTCCTTACCTGAACCACTCCCTAAATGCGAACACCCAATCGCAAAATTCGTACCATAATTTATATGGTCAAAGCTTTCATGCTCCACATCTTGATGCTATAAACGAATCGGGAGCATTTTCACCCCGAGGAGGTCGCGGCTCACCGGGGAAAAATTTTGGTGGTGAAGATGGGCGACAATATGGAAGTCACGATGTTACGGACGGTAAGCCCTATTTTAATGTGTTTTATTTCAATTATGGAGATTCTAATTTATGATTCATTTATATTGCCTTCATTTTCCTTTGGTATATTTTGAAATAATTATACTTGAACATGCAAAATATATGTATTTAGTATATGCATTTAGTAAATGCATTTTATTATGCAATCTAGTATATCATTTGAACAATCAAGTAAATCATCTAATATGTTCGTGTATTTCAAAATTTCATTAACATAATTTGAAAGTTAGTATATGTTTGAGATTTGTTTTGCTTTGAAAAAATGATTTACTCTTTTAGGAAATGATGTAGGTGAAGAAAATGATGAAGTTGCAATAGTGTCTGGGAGTAAGGTTACGAAGAAGAAGGGTAGCCGGGACAAATGGAGTGTAGAGGATGATAAAATCCTATGTGGTGCATGGTTCGAGCATTCCACCGACTATGTGGTGGGTACAGGTCAAAATGCTGGTGTGTTTTGGTCTAAAATTATGCGCGATGTGAATCAGTATGCAAATTCCAACCGGTCAATGAAGTCGTGCAAGTGTCGTGGTAAAAAATGGCTCACGATATTGGCAAATATGTGGGGTGTGAAAGTAAAGCCGCGCGTCACTTCAGTCGGGGCGGGAGTGGCTCTAGCCAAGGAGATATAAAGTCATGGACGCTGAACTTGTTTGCAGATGAAAATGATGGGCAAAAATTTTTATTCTTCCATTGTTATGACGATTGCAGGAGGAACCCTAAATTCATAGCACAATATGGCCCAAAGGATACTGATGGAGAAGAATATGCACCACGGGTGCCACCAACACCCCGTAGTGGCGATGATCCTCAAGCTATGCAATATCCATCCCGGCCTATTGGTCTTAAAGCCGCTAAATGCAAGGCAAGGGGGAAAGGAAAGGCCAGGGCGAGAACAACGAATGATGAACAATCAAAAGAATCCGCTAGAATGCAGTGTGCGGCCGCAATTGAAGCAGCTACAGAAAAGGTTGAAATACTTGCGGAGAGTGAAAGAGCTAAAATGGAGTACAACATATCACAGCGGGAGTTCGTTGAAAAACAATCAGAGCGGGATAAACTGATAGCTAACACTAAACTCCTTGATAGTTTGATTCAAAAGGGAGAGTTGTCCGCGGCAGAGGAAGCACTGCGAGAAAAATTAATTGGGGTAGTCTACGGTGGAAATTAATTGTAATAGGTTGTTGGTAATAATTTGTCAGACTAGACTATACATTTGTCATTGGTTTTTCATTGTAATTGATTTTCATCATTTCATTTTAATCGGTTCAATTCCCGAGTGCAATTCATCCATTCAAAGCCACAAAACCAAAATAGTGGAGTTGTCATGGACACATCCCATCCATAGTGGTGGGTTCAATTCATCCATTCAAAGCCACAAGACCAAAATTGTGGAGTTGTCATGGACACATCCCATCCATAGTGGTGGGTTCAATTCATCCATTCAAAGCCACAAGACCAAAATTGTGGAGTTGTCATGGACACATCCCATCCATAGTGGTGGGTTCAATTCATCCATTCAAAGCCACAAGACCAAAATTGTGGAGTTGTCATGGACACATCCCATCCATAGTGGTGGGTTCAATTCATCCATTCAAAGCCACAAGACCAAAATAGTGGAGTTGTCATGGACACATCTCATCCATAGTGGTGGGTTCAATTCATCCATTCAAAGCCACAAGACCAAAATAATGGAGTTTTCATGGACACATCTCATCCATAGTGGTGGGTTCAATTCATCCATTCAAAGCCACAAGACCAAAATAGTGGAGTTATCATCTATATAAATGGGTCATTTGTTTACCTTTCATTCCAACCCCCAATTTCAATTCTTCTACCAATTCCCTTCTTCATCACAACCATGACCTCTTCTAATTCCCCTAACAACGATGATGAGCTTCACTTTGGAGAATCATCAAACCCATCAACCTATGATATTCCTGGTTTCCTACCTGATACCGATCCTGAGACAATGAACTTGTTCTTAAATTTGCCAGAAATGGCTAAACAATGGTACGCAGCCATTGAGGACGAGAGTGCTCAAACTTCTCCAACCTTACCAAAGAAAACCAGAAATCATATCAGAAGAGATCGTGTTCGAGCACAGGAATTACTCCAGAGGCAATATTTTGCTCAACCTCCTGAAAGAATGTATGACGACCAACACTTTCGTCAAAGGTTTCGCATGCGGCGACCTGTATTCGAACGTATATTGGAAGATGTCACCAACCACGATCCTTATTTCAGACAAAGGCCTGATGCAACTGGTAATCAAGGATTTTCGCCACTTCACAAGTGCACGGTGGCAATGCGTCATTTGGCATATGGTTGTGGATACGACCAACTGGATGAATGCTTACAGATGGGCAAAACGACGGTTAGAGAAACGGTGTATCATTTTGTGAATGCAATTATTGCCGTATACCGTCCAACATACCTCAGACCAACAAATCAGGAGGATATTGCTCGCCTGATGCACGTAGCTCGTGGACGTGGATTTCCAGGTATGCTTGGTAGTATTGACTGTATGCACTGGGAATGGAAAAATTGTCCTGTGGGTTGGAAGGGGCAATTTCAGGGCAGGAGTGGACGTGCCTCAATTATTTTGGAAGCAGTCGCCTCCTACGATACATGGATATGGCATGCATTTTTTGGTATGGCAGGGTCAAATAATGATATCAACGTCCTAGACAAGTCACCATTGTTTGATGACGTATGTGAGGGGAGAGCTCCACGTTTTCCTTACGAAGTCAATGGTCGCAGCTACGATCAAGGGTTCTATCTTATAGATGGAATCTATCCTAAGTGGGCGACCTTCATGCCAGCATATACGGCTCCAAACGACCCCAAGAAACAACTCTTCACAAAGCGTCAAGAAAGTTACCGGAAAGACGTCGAACGTGCTTTCGGTATTTTACAAGCTAGGTTTTCCGTGATTCGCAACCCAGCCCGATACTGGAATGTCGAAATGTTGGGCAATATTATGATAGCTTGTATTATACTGCACAACATGATAGTCGAAGATGAAAGAGGCACATATGGGTTGCAAGTTCAACCAATTGATTATGACCAAATCGACGACTCTCCTTGGCATTATAACGTCGAGCGGCATGCTGATCTTTCGACTTTCAGGCAAAATTGGAGGGATGTGCGCAATAGAGCTAAACATGACCAGTTGAAAAACGACCTTACGGAACATTTTTACCAGCATGTGGTCAAGATTAAGATGACGATATAGTTTCGTCATCCATGGTTTTTTGGTCAGACTAGATCAATATTTATTTTTTACCTATTTTTAATAATTGGTCAGATTAGACCAATATTTTGATTTTTAAATTGTAATATTGGGTTGGAGTAGATCAATATTTTATTTTGTATTTAAAGTTATTTTTATAGTTGTTATAATTGGTTTCGCGCACTTTTTATGTTTTCCATATTATTTTATAGTTGGTGATGAATTCTCATAGTATTTATTTATTTAATTTCGTTTTAGTAGTATCTTCAAAAAAATTGAAATTCATTTTATTTTTTACACTGAAGCATCGTATTGACAAGAATGAGAAAAATAAATTATTTAACATATTTTTAAAAAATGAATTTAAATTTAAAATTAAATATTTAAAAATTATATTAAAATAATATGGAAACGAATTTAAATTTAAAAACGAATTTGAATTTAAATTTAAAAATGAATTTAAATTTAAATTTAAAAACGAATTTAAATTTAAAAATGAATTTAAATTTAAATGCTTAAACTTATTTTTGGTGGACAAATTTATTTAAAATAATATGTAATGGTCAAATTAATGAGTAGGATAGAGAAAATCAAGTGGGTGCCATGAATAGTGTACAGTGGTCTCTTAACCGAGAAAAAAAAAAGAGTTGTCTGTGGTCTCTTAATCTGAGGTGGAAGAGAGAGGAAAAAAATAATATATTTAATTGGCAAGAGATCGATATCCCGCATCTGACAACTATTGAGTCTGTGAGGCAGTCTAGAGTGGAGAGCTAATGAAATCTTGGGCCGTGGTGGCGATGCCAATTTGTTTTCTCCTTGAAAAAAACAAATGATTTCCTCTTGGTTACAGTCCTTAAGTTCTCCACTCAGACTTAAGTTTTCTCCTCAGCGCATCCGCGAATATGGTTAGCCTCTTTCTCTCGCTTCTAAATTTGATGTTTCGCATTGTGATTTTGACGCTACTGGGCATGGGAAATCGTGGGTTGCCTTCGTTTAAGTTAAATTTTGTTGTTTTTTTTGCCTTTTAGTGTGTGAGTTATTATGGAGAGATGAATTCTATATGAATGTTTAGACCCTTGGAAATTGTTGCTTATTTTGTGGCATTGCAAGAAAAAATTTACCGTGAGGAAGTAATTTAGAAGTATTGTTGTATTAAGTGGACATGTAAAGGAAAGAACTTTATTTACACATTAGCTCTTTATTAGATGCTGTATTATGATTTCCACTAGACAGTATCTTTCGAGAATGACTTTTGCGAGGAGGTATTAGCAGATAGATGGGGCAATTGTGGCTAAAAGCGGTGGCTTGGGTTGCCGAATATGCCTCTGTTGATGCTGTGTGCCGATGTTGCTTCTTAACTGCACACAGATATATTTCTGTTGATATTGTCAATAGGAATTGGCAGATAAATGGATGTCTTCAATTTTAAACCTATTACCAGGAATGAAATTCATCATCCCACAGATAGTGTTGAATTGACTGTGCCTCTTACACTTCTAGTGTCTTTTCTTCCATGCCTATACAATGTCATACTGCCGTGATTAAGACATGCTGCAACCTCACTATACTTTTTTAGGGTAGAGAGCGTTACATTTGCTTACCAAATTATTTTTGGGTTTGGGATAGGTTCACGTGCATTTCCTTAACTTCTTTTTCCATGTTTGTTTTGCATGCTTTACAGATGAAACAATGATTTGCTTTACATCCTTGTATTTAGTGTACTTCGTTTCATAATGGTTTTTGTATCATCAACCTTGACCGTGTTTTAAGATTTTTACTTATCCTTTCTTCCAGGTTTTGTTTTGAGCGATATTTTATATGGAAGTCATATTGGGAAGAAGGCACAAGGGACTGAAGGGAACGCGGGTTGGAGAGATATTGATAATGTTGAGAAGATTATAGGGTATAGTTTTAAAAACAAGAACTTACTCCATCAGGCCTTTACCCACCCATCATTTGATAGTGGTTGCACATCGTACGAGCGCCTTGAGTATGTTGGTGATTCTGTACTTAACCTTCTTATCACAAAGAAACAATTTTTGCTGTACCCAGATCTTCCTCCTGGATGTTTGACTCCTCTTCGTGCAGCAAATGTTGACACAGAGAGGCTGGCACGTGTTGCTGTTAAGCATGGCTTTCATAAATATTTACACTACAAGAAACCTGTTATTGCAAGCAGAGTGAGTCATACTTCAACAACCTTTTTCTTGAATCTAGAACTTTCGATTGGTAGTTTCTTAGGGGCTTCAAATTCTTCTTCAGCTCATGATTGTGGAACTTTTTTGACACCAGATAGGCAGATATTTGGTGTACGGTTAATACTTCTATCTGGCATAGACAGTTGATGTCCATATAGTCTATTTCCATGGATGCAGTAACTCAAGTGACCACTAACTTTACTCCCTCCGTCCCCGCTCATTTGGCTTAATTTGACTTTTGGCAGTCAACTTTTTCAATTTTTAAATATTAGTATCTTTATTTATATGTGTAAAAAAATTCTGAAAAAATGACAACTTAAAAATATACATTACGATGAATCCAACAACATATAACATGATAATAGTTATACACATACAATAATAGAATTTAATGGTCGAAGCTGGCTAAGTTTGACTGCCAAAAGTCAAATTAAGCAAAATGAGCTGGGACGGAGGGAGTATGTCATAATTAGGTTCAGCTCTGCACACAGGATAAATACATAAACTTGAATCCTGATGCAAAAGTTAAAACAATTATGTGGAACCTTATCTAAGGAATAGGAATATGAAAATATTTTGGTGTCTTAATTTTTTAGGAAGGGACATGAGTTTTGTTGCTTTTGAATCTGTATTTAGTTGCTCTTCTGAATAACCCTTCCACTAGCTTATAAATGGTAGTGTTGTCTACGTGTTTGAGAAACAGATTTACTTCTTAACCCTTAGGAATTGTGTATAAAATGAACCGGATAACTTATTGCCATGTGCGTGCTTGGATCTTTTCACTTTGTTTATGGAGTGAAGTGCTGTTAGCTAAATAGAGTTTCTTACTTGTCTCGGCTTGTGTTGGTTGCCTGAAAGCACTACCCTAGTTTGGATCAGAACTGAACCTGCAATGTCTGTAGCTATCCTTGATTTTAATGATGAATCTGGACAATTGCTTACTTCACTTATTTAGATAAGCACGAGGCTCACTGAAATTGGAGTTGTATCAACTACTTGGAGAGTTTATATTCTCTCTTTATGTGATGGCCTTTGTATTTTCGATCCCTTACGTAGACTTTCCAGTTAAATTTAATCATGCGATGAAAATGTAACTGGAACTTACTCTACTGAGTTATCCTTGATGTTGCTCAAGCAAGAGGCATTCTCCTCATAATGTGTATATGTGCTTTTAGTACGGGCATGATTAAGTTCTTAGTTTTATGATAACTTGAGGTTATTAAGCTTTAGATTTGAGTTTTATGATCATTTACTGAGCCGTTTATGCATTTCCACTCACCCTTTTTTGAATGCATGCGTACTGGATTTGGCAGATTCAATCATTTATCAACGCCCTTCCCAAATATCCTCTGCATTCACATGGCTTGATTGATGCTCCAAAAGTGTTGGCTGATGTTGTGGAGTCCACTATTGGAGCTGTATTTATTGATAGCAATGCTTCAATGGATGCTGCATGGGAGGTTTGTCCATTTACTTCATCACGTATATTTGTTATCCTGAAGTTAATTGAAAGCTTTTCACTTGCAAACGGAACTATAATTATCCCACTTTAAAGTAATTTTCTTTGTTTCAGAAGTGGAGAGGAATTTGGTAAATGTTCCGAACTGTTATCATGCATCGAAGGATCTCTAATAACCGCTTTAACTTCAATGACTACTCAGTTCTTCTATATGTTGTGAGTGGTTAGCTGTTATTTGAAACTCTAGTACGGAGTACAACAGATGCAGGTTGAAAGAACTAAGTAAACTTGTAGGACAAAAGTAAGTAGATGAGATGCTAATAAAGGCCTCAATTAAGTGTTAGAAATTTTAAGCCTCGGAACTAATAGGGTAACAAAGAATCATTACTGAATTCTGTAGAAGAACAAAAGGTATGATTAATTTAAAAAGTTTGTATCCTTGGCTATTGTTTTAAGCTGGAATGTAATGTAGTTTAAATTTTTGGCGAACAAATAGATTACAGAGGTGTTATGGAAACCAAGTTTAAGTTGAAGGCTCGAGCCTCGGTGGTCGACATCGAATATTATCGGATATTTCATAACTGATCTTGGAGAATTAATAAATTTAGTCAAAGTTACAGATCTTTTCTCGAGATGTTGCTTACAGGTTTTATTCTCCTAATGGTGCAGCGACTATATTCTAGCATCAATGCAGAAATTTACACAATTCTCAAGCACAACTATGCCTGTACTCAAGCTTTTGAGTTTGATGTGGTCTCCATCTTATTGTCCATATAGAATATTTTAGACCTCGATTTAACAGAGCATAATCTGACTTCATTGGTGAGTCAGTGCACTTTGCCGAGTTCTGATCCTTAGTCTCATGCTTAGAAACTGATCTCAAAATGTTCTGATTACTGTTGTCAGAACATTGGTTTTACTCATGCATGCCCTCACCCGTGTGCACACGTATACTGCTCTCACTCATTCAAAAGTACTTGTGATAGCGTCACACAGACTACATCTGATTTTCTCCTGTTTATGATTTTGATTCCTTGGTTTAGGTTACCAGCATTTTACTTGAACCATTTATTACACCAGAGATGCTGCAGAAGAACCCGGTAAAGAAGCTGTATGAGATATGTCAGAAGCACAAGCTTGATGTTCAACTTGTGGATCTTTGGTCGAAAGAAGGTTCGTATGAGGTTTTCATCGACAATCGGCTCCGGGGAAGAGGTGAATGCCATAGAAAGAAGGAAATTGCATTAAACAGGGCAGCAAATGTAGCATATAATGAAATTGTGAGAATCTTAGGCATGGAATAAGCTACTTAGTATGAGGAAGCCTAGCTAAAAACAAGAGTCAACATATAAAGGGAGGGTAAAGGTTCAAAATTACCACCTGAAATTCTTGATCAGAGTCAAATTAGCCCTTCAAAGTTTTTGAGGTTTATATATTACTCGGTTGTTTCTCAAAAAAATAAAATAAAAATTTACCAGGTTGATTACAAAAGCAAACTTAATCGACGAGAAAGGTAAAGTGATGCTTCCTTTGTCCTAACCAAAACTAAAGGTATTAAGAGAAAAATGTGATGGAGATTTTAAGAAGATATACATAACACGATAAAATATTATTAGATGAAAAAATGGCTGTGTGCAAAAAAACTAAAAACCAAACCAAAAACTGAATAATCTAAATTTGAATAACTTGAATTCAAGTATTCAAATATTTGAATCGATTAAACTGAATTATGAATTTGTTTTATGGTTTGGTTTTCAGTTTTTAAACTTAAACCGAAACCGACCCGAAAACTGAATTATAATATATAAATTAATTAAATATATAATATATTCTAATAAATTATATCAAATATATTCTAAAATTTAAAGATAGATTTTTCATGCAAATAGAGAAAATAAAGGGACGAACCACTTTTAGAAAAATTAAACTAAAAGTGCCGAGCAAAGCTAACACAATTTTGATTTATACTTTTGTGCTCCAATGTATTTGGATATATGTTTTGGTTGTAAATTTTTGAATTTCTTTTTGATTAGCTAGACTGCAGTTTTAGCTTTCCCTGTTCTTTGATTTATGGGTTGATCTTTTTTTCTTAGTAAACATTAATCTATTTTGGATGAAGGTAGAAAATTAAGGGTTGATGCTAAAACACATAATATTTGTTAGGGAAAGTCTCAGGAAAGACGGCATTTCCATAAGCTTATGGACAGTCCTCACATTTGTCTTAAATGTTGTAATTTCTTTTATAAAATTTAAATATTGCATTTTATAAGTTAAAACAAGTAATAACGTGTATCTGAAGGTGAAAATATGAAAATATATGATTTAAAAAAAATTTTAAAAATATTAAATTTTGTATTTCAAAAATTTTTCAAAAATATTAAATTTTGTATAAGGTAAGAAATAAGTGACCTGTCCATAAGCTTATGAACATGCCGCCCGTCAGGAGACCTACTCTATTTGTTATCTGTTGGAAAAGAGAAAATGTGTGCCTTGTTTTTTTTCCCAATTTTTTTACACTTTTATTTGCTAGCAGTTAATGAATTTGTTTTATTCAAATATATATTCGAACTAAAGCCGAAAACAAAAAACCGAATTTGACTAAATCGAATTTGATTTTTCCATATATGATTTGGTTTTCGATTTTGGCTTTGTCAAATGTCAACCCGATTAAACCAAACCGAATAAACTGAAACATTTGAAAATCGAACCAATGTTCACCCCTAAGGAAAAAATGAAATATAGAAAAATTGAAAAGTGAATAATGCAAAATGATGTAATGTGAGCTTGAAAGAAATTGAAAAGTGATGCAGCGGCATCTTAGGGTTAGGATTTAGCAATATTTTCAGTTTTTTCTTTATTTTTAGTTACCTTATTCTAGTTGGTCGTTATATCTATTTTAGTTAGGTTATGATTACCGTTCCTATTTTGTTAGTGATTAGGATTGAGAGTTCTATTTAGAGTTTAATTCTTTAGCTTTTTATGGCAGATTTGATAAATAAGAAAACTTAGATATTCTTCTCTTCCCTTGAGTTGATTTTATTTAATCCATCGTATCAAGAAACAGGTCTCTAGAGATTCGTTTGAATCCCTAGATCGAGCTGAAGCATCGTTCGTACGCTGCACCGGAGCAAAACGCTTCTCGCCATGGCAAGACCTCGGCGTGATCCACCGCAATTTGAAGTGGAAATCACACGATAAACCCTCGTTCGCATCGAAGACTAGATTCAACAACTTCCTGCAGCAATGCAAGCACTGACAATAAAACAAGCACCACCACCACCACCGGAACATCAAGATGAGCAACATGATCACTCTGATGAGGGCGAGAACCCTTTTGCGGGAGGCGGCAAATACCTTATTGTGCACCAGGAGGATGATTGGCATTAGAAGCAGGGTTATAGGTTTGACATCCCCGAGTTCTATGGTGGTCCAACCACTGAGAAGTTGCTCGATTGGATAGTTACGGTAAAAGAGATCTTGAAATTCATGCATCATTGTAGCGTTGTATCCCTGCCATTGCAATGCATTTTTGCAATAGGGCTGCATCTCGGGGGAACCAAACCAAGGCTTCACGTGTTCTCTTAGGAAAAGCTAAAATCATGTCTTGGGAAAAATTGAAGAAACGTCTATGTAAGACTTTTCTACCATTCAACTGCAACTAGATTATGTTCTATCGTTTGGATAATTTGTGACGAGGAAACCATTCTGTAGAAGAATATGCCATTGATTTTTTTTACTCCTTAGACGTATTGACCTTTAGGATTCAGAAAGTTAAGTCGTGGTCCGATTCATCTATGGTTTACGCAAAAAAATTCAGCACACATTGAATCTTTTCCACCCACTCACGGTTGTCGAAGCCCATCGGCAAGCATTGACTGTCGAAGCTCAAACCAAGTTCAATTTCTCACCGTCGAGTTCGTCATGACAAGCGTGGAATGCTCCCACGATTAATACTCTTCCAAGCGGACCTGAACCAATTCTTTCTGGGAGGTCGTTGCCGTACTTCTCAAAGTTAATATTTATAAGCCCTAAATGCTTACTATCTACAACTAAGTAGATATCGGCAAGTCGGGTCGTCCACGAAGAAGAGGGATTTTCTCAAGCGTTTAAACATAAATGGTTGATATTATGCTAGGAGTAGATATATATACACATATAAAAGCATGTAAAAGAGGGGTTTGGTTGGTTGTGGTCCTAAGTTATGAAAATTAAAAGACAAGATAACTAGCAAAGTCAAGTAACTATACTAATCATCAAACAAACTAAGAAAAAGAGTTTTAAAACTACAAAAGCAAAGCCTTGAGGGCAATTAATATCCATTTCTAAACCAAAAGCAGATCATTGAACCATTCACTCATCCTATCACAATTGTTACCTATGGACGAAGGACCATAGATTTGACAACAACAATCCTTCTACCAAAGACATAGCCATTTAACCAAACATAGCATTCCTTAGGCTAAACCTGGAACAAACCACATTCAATGTTCAACCTTTCATTGCATCTATAGGATAAATATGAGAACAATCCATATTAACATACTTATCTAGCAAGAGTCACAACACATTATGCACAAGAAGTTCTAAGTTCATGTTCTTAGATTTTCATGCAAATGAGCTAAGGAATTCGTCACTTTCCTAACCCCCTAACACTTAAATCATACAAACAATTCCTATTCTCAAACAACACATAGCATAAATGAAGTAAAACACAACATTAAGAACACATGAATGTTAAATAACAAAGCCTTCAAGAACTAGTGAAACAATCTATTCACTACTTCTACTTCTTGTTGTGAAGATAAATCTTCCATCCTTCTTAGATTGTAGTTTGCAAGAGTGAATTCGACATCTCTTGTCAAACCTCACCAATGACTCCCTTAGCTGAAACGCGACTAAAAGTATCCCATTGATGTCATTCAGCACGAAGAATCAACAAGCTTGGAAACACTTATAAACACTACACCGTGTCTAAACATTTAACCAATTCATACATTTACACAAGATTAGCCAAGAACGATTGACATTCATTGACCTCTCTCATTTGCTACCTAAAACGAACATGACAACGAGTTCAACATCATCACCTTCATTTAGCAATTATCAACACATCAACATCATTAAGAAGCTCTAACTCATGCTCTTGGGTTCCACATTAAAAGAGGGAAAAATTAGCTACTTTCTCCCAACCCTAACAAGTAATCATACAAGCAATTCATATACTCAAGCTTCTAACAACATCAATGTAATTAGCACTTCACATTCAAAGCTCAATAAATGCACAATAGCAAAAGCACTAAATAGATAGATATGGTTCTTACTACATAGATATGGAAGCTTCAGTCCATTGCTCCTAAGATAAAACTAAGCTAGATAATTAATAGACATTACTAACCTACAAAAACTAAGAAAAGAAAGAAAGAGAAAAGCTAGGGTTTGAACCCAGAAAAATCGCAGGAAGAAGAGAATGGATTACTGTTCTGAAGAGGAGAGGATAAGGTGATTATTTATAGTACAAAAAGCAAGAAGAATTTCTGGCCATACGTCCATCACGAGTCACGACGTGCTCGTGACGACCTCGCGACGGTGCCCAGTTCCAGCATTTTGATTTCTTTCTTCTTCTTGTTTTATGTCCTCCTCTTCTCTTCATTTTTCTTCAATTCTTCAAGTCTTCAAAAGCTCAAATACAAGTCTTCAAATCTTCAAAGGTATACTTCAAAGTCTTCAAACAAATTACCTTGTCCCACAAAATTCTCTAGAAAAGTAATAAAAGCGTAAAAGTTACTTTTAACCCTTCTTAGAGAATTTCAAGGCAAAATGTCACATTTAGAGCACAAAAGTGTACAAAAGTTAATCCTAAAAGTCCTAATATAACCGTATAAAATTGGCACATCACCCGCGTTGCCCGAAATAGCCATAGTCCCAGATAAACCTCCTCGAGCCAATCGACCAGGTACTCTGCATTGCTTCTCTTGTGGAGAACAAGACCATTGGCAGTCTGCTTTTCCGACACGAAACCGCATGGGTTTTTCACTTGGTGCGTCAGGTTGTGATGTCGAACTTGAATATGGAGATGACTCTGATGAGTCACAAGAACAATTAGAATCTGACACAGGAGTGTCGTTGGTGTTGTAAAGATCTTGCCTCACTCCTTGAGCCCCCGCTGATTTTCCCCAACGCAATGCACTTTTTTAGTCTCGTTGCACGACTGGAGGCAGAGTTTGCACGTTCATCATACACTCGGGTAGTTGCAAAAATGTTATTGCAGCAGATGCAGTCCAAAAATGTTCACTCAAGGATGAAGAACACCTCATCCCATATAAGCTCGCATGGTTGCAACAAAATAGCGAGGTGTGTATCACTCATTGTGCATTGGTCGCATTTTCTATTGGGGATGCATATCGAGATCAGGTATATTACGACGTAGTCCCTACGGATTCTTGTCACCTTCTTCTTATTCGCCTATGGGAATTCGATCGCAATGTGTAACATGATGGGTTTCTAAACACGTATAGCTTCAAGTTGAACAATCATAGTTTTGTGTTAAAGCCATCCGCACCACAGCCATCATCTACAACACCAAGCCTACTGTTATTACTATATAAGAATCTGTTTGAAGTCGCAATGCGCGAAGGAGGAACGGTTTTTATCCTGGTTGTTGGTATGCCTTGAATACTGTAATAGCCGCTTCTGCGATCCTAGCCTGGGGGTCCGGGGGGCGGCAGACGCCCCCGGCTAAACGGGGGTCTCGCTGTTGATTTGGGCCGAATTGTGTTTTGGCCCAGTTTGTTAGGGTTTAGTGGAGACAGCATATAAAGTGTCTCTCTTCTCTCTGTAAACATTAATTCTGATATAGTGGAATCCGTCTCCCGTGGATGTAGCCAAATTGGTGAACCACGTAAATCTTGTGTCTTGTTATTTTCGTTCATATTTTCTGTTCTTTCTCCATTCTGCACAACAAACTGGTATCAGAGCGGTTTCTTTTTCCGGTGAGATCCGTAGTGGGTGTATCGGATTTTGGGCTCATCAGATTGGGGCTGATCGGGGAGAAAGATGTCTGGGTTGAACGTGAAGATCGACAAGTTTACTGGGAGAAACAGTTTCAGTTTGTGGCAGATCAAGATGCAAGCTTTGCTGAAACAGCAAGGTTTGTGGACTCCGATGACGAAGGATTTCGCGAACAGTTCTGGCAATGTGGTGGGTCTGGAAGAAAAGGCACACTCAACGATTATGCTGTGTCTCGCGGACGAAATCATCACTGAGGTCTCAGATCAGGAGACTGCTGCACAACTGTGGCTGAAGTTGGAGAGTTTGTATATGACGAAATCTCTAACCAACAAGCTGCTTCTGAAACAACGCCTCTTCGGTCTCCGAATGCAGGAAGGTACGTAACTCAGAGACCATCTAGAGCAATTGAATACTTTGTTGTTAGAATTGCGAAATATAGATGTGAAAATTGAAGATGAAGATGCTGCTTTGATTTTGCTAGTGTCTTTACCGCTTTCGTATGAGAATTTTGTTCAGTCATTTATTGTTGGTAAAGATTCCGTGTCTCTGGAGGAAGTTAGATCGACTCTCCATAGTAGAGAGTTGCGACATAAGGCAAACGGTACAGGTACAGAAAGTCAGGCCTCTGGCTTGTTTGCTAGTGACGGAAACACAAAGGGCAAGGGAACCGGTAGTAAGAAGAAGGGCAAGAAGTCATCTTCAAAGGGTCCCAAGGCCAATGATGTTTGTAACTACTGTAAGGAGAAGGGGCATTGGAAAAAGGAGTGTTCGAAGAAGGCTAGTAAATCTGGGAGTACATCTGGTACTGCTGCTGTGGCTGAAGGGGATTTCAGTTCTGAAGATGATTTTGCTCTAGCTGCTACTGGGCAAAATAATCATCCTAATGCGTGGTTTCATGATTCTGGGGCATCTTTCCATATATGCCCAAGGAGAGATTATTTCTCAACTTATGAGCAAGCTGAGGGCATCATTACTACAACAAATAGTGTTACGTGCAAGGTAGTTGGGATTGGTTCAATCAAGATCAGGACGCATGATGGTAGTTTCTATACTTTGAACGATGTCAGGCATGTTCCATCGATGACAAAGAATCTGATTTCTCTTCCTACGTTGGATAGAAAGGGTTTCGTCTACTCAGGGAGTGATGGAGTTCTGTGTGTCTGCAAAGGTTCTAGGCTAGCTCTGAAAGGTGTTCTGCATGGTACTTTGTATTTTCTACAAGGTTCCACGGTTATGGATTCTGTTAATGTTGCATCTTCGGAGGTTCACCAGGATGATATGACTAAGTTATGGCATATGAGGCTTGGTCACATGGGTGAAAGAGGGATGCAGATTCTGTCGAAATATGATCTTCTTGGTGGCCACAAGGTCAAGAGCTTGGACTTCTGTGAGCATTGCGTTTTTGGGAAGCATCACCGCAGCAAGTTTCCTAAGGCGATTCATAGAACAAAGGGCACATTGGATTACATCCATTCTGATTGTTGGGGACCTTCCCGAGTTGAGTCACTGGGAGGTCACAGGCACTTTGTTTCTCTGATTGATGATTACTCAAGGATGACTTGGGTTATCATGATGAAATATAAGAGTGAAGCTTTCTCGAAGTTCAAGGAGTGGAAAGCTTTGGTGGAGAATCAGACCGGGAAGAAGATCAAGAGGCTTCGAACTGATAATGGGCTGGAATTCTTCTCGTCTGAGTTTGATCAGTTTTGTAGGGATGAAGGGATTGCTCGTCATCATACAGTCAGGAATACGCCACAGCAGAATGGCGTAGCTGAGCGGATGAATCAGACATTGCTGGCGAGAGCGAGGTGCATGCTCTCTAATGCTGGTTTGGAAAGGAGATTCTGGGCAGAGGCGGTGAGTACAGCTTGTTACTTGATCAACAGTGCAAAATACCTATGGAGTTGTGGTCAGGTAAAGTTTTTGATTACTCCAAGTTAAAATTTTTTGGTTGTACATCTTATTATCATGTTAGTGATGGTAAGTTAGAGCCCCGAGCCAAGAAGGGTGTCTTTGTGGGTTATGGAGATGGAGTTAAAGGCTCCAAGATATGGTCTCCATCTGAGAAGAGGGTTATTCTGAGCAGGGATGTTGTCTTTGATGAAAATTCTTTGCTTAGATCTATGGTGAAGCCCACAGTTGTGCTAGAAATTAGTGGAGTTAATAAACAGGTGGAGCTTGATGTCACTCAAGGTGAAAATAGATTGGAAAAATTTGAGGTGGATCAAGAGCCACAGACAGAATTCGAGATACCAGAATCTCCACCACCAGATCCTCAACCATCAGGAGCTATAGTCTGCAGTTTAGCTCGGGACCAACCCACGAGGGTTGGAGTTGGGGCGTCCAAGTGATATGGGTTTGAGGATATGGTGGGTTATACACTACAGGTTGCTGAGGAGGTGGATACTCATGAGCCATCCACCTACAGAGAAGCTGTTTCAGGTACTGATGCTGACAAATGGTTTGTAGCAATGTGAGATGAGATGGAGTCCCTCCAAAAGAATCAGACATGGGATTTGGTTCAACAGCCTCAAGGGAGAAAGGTTATCACTTGCAAATGGGTTTTCAAGAAAAAAGGAAGGGATATCACCTACAGAGGGAGTCAAGTACAAGGCTAGAGTTGTTGCTAGAGGTTTCAGTCAGAGAGAGGGAGTAGATTACAATGAGATTTTCTCACTAGTGGTCAGACACACTTCCATCAGGGTGTTGCTAGTTATAGTGACACATCAGGATTTGGAGCTTGAACAACTTGATGTGAAGACCGCTTTTCTACATGGAGAGTTGGAGGAAGAGATATACATGACTCAGCCAGATGGTTTCCAAGTTCCTGGCAAGGAAAAATATGTTTGCAAGTTGAAGAAGTCCTTATATGGGCTTAAGCAGTCTCCGAGGCAGTGGTACAAGAGATTTGATAGCTACATGCTTGAGTTGGGCTACACAAGGAGTTCATATGATTGTTGTGTCTACTACAACAAGTTGAGAGATGAGTCATTCATTTATCTGGTGCTTTATGTAGATGACATGTTGATAGCCCCAAAGAGTAAGCATGAGGTTCAGAAGTTGAAAGGACTTCTTAGTGCTGAGTTCGAGATGAAGGATCTGGGTGCAGCTCGGAAGATACTAGGAATAGAGATTCTTAGGGATCGAAGTCAGCGGAAGCTTTTCTTGTCACAGAAAGGCTACATTCAGAAAGTGTTAGCTAGGTTTGGCATGTCTACAGCCAAGCCTATAGACACTCCTAGTGCTGCAAATATCCATCTCACCACCATGTTTGCTCCTCAGTCAGACGAGGAGAAGGAGTATATGTCTCGGGTTCCTTATGCCAGCGCGGTGGGGAGTTTGATGTATGCTATGGTTTGCACGAGGCCAGATTTAGCACAGGCAGTCAGTGTTGTGAGCAGGTTCATGGGGCAACCGAGAAAGGAACATTGGCAAGCTGTGAAGAGGATTTTCAGGTATCTTAGAGGTACGTCTGATGTGGGTCTCATTTATGGAGGTGATACCGAGTGCTTTGTTACAGGCTACTCTGATTCTGATTATGCTGGTGATGTTGACACGAGGAGATCGATGACTGGTTATGTATTCACTTTGGGAGGTTCTGTGGTTAGTTGGAAGGCGACTTTGCAACCTACAGTGACGTTGTCTACTACGGAAGTAGAGTACATGGCTCTGACAGAGGCTGCAAAGGAGGGAATATGGATGAAAGGGCTGGTTAGTGATCTTGGTCTACATCATGATCAGGCTACTGTGTATTGTGACAGCTTTAGTGCAATCTGCCTAACCAAGGATCAGGTCCATCATGAGAGGACCAAGCATATTGATGTCAGATATCATTTCTTGAGGAGTGAGAGGAGAATCAGGGTGAAGAAAGTGGGAACTGCTGATAACCCCGCTGATATGTTCACCAAACCTATTCCACAGAGCAAGTTTCAACATTGTTTGGACTTGCTGAACATCAGAGCTGATTAGGTGCTCTATGGGCAGTCCCGGGAGTGGAGGGTGAGGTCTACTCATCTGGCACTGTAATGGTGCATCTGGAGTTTTCTACTTTGAGGATTCAAGTCAAGGTGGAGATTTGTTGGTATGCCTTGAATACTGTAATAGCCGCTTCTGCGATCCTAGCCTGGGGGTCCGGGGGGCGGCAGACGCCCCCGGCTAAACGGGGGTCTCGCTGTTGATTTGGACCGAATTGTGTTTTGGCCCAGTTTGTTAGGGTTTAGTGGAGACAGCATATAAAGTGTCTCTCTTCTCTCTGTAAACATTAATTCTGATATAGTGGAATCCATCTCCCGTGAATGTAGCCAAATTGGTGAACCACGTAAATCTTGTGTCTTGTTATTTTCGTTCATATTTTCTGTTCTTTCTCCATTCCGCACAACACTAGTCACAACTCCTACCTCTCTACCGATCAACCATCAAGTGCAACCTGAGTTTGCTGCTATACTCCATGAATTTGCCGATGTTTTTCCTGAAGATCTTCCACTAGGGTTACCTCATTTGCGTGACATTCAACATCACATCGACTTTGTACCTGAATTTTCTTTTCCCAATCGACCACACTATCGCATGAGCCCTATTGAGTATGAAGAACTACGTAAAAAAGTCTAGGAATTGGTTTATAAGGGATTTTTGAGCAAAAGTATGAGCCCGTGCACGGTTTCGGCGTTGCTTATACCAAAAAAGGATGGTTCTTGGCGCATGTGTGTTGATAGTTGAGCTATTAACAAAATCACCGTCCGTTTTCGTTTTCCCATTTCTCGTTTGCACGATCTTCTTCATCAAATTGGTTCGGATTACATTTTCTCCAAGCTGGATTTACGAAACGTGTATCATCAAATTTGTATCCGTCAAGATGATGAGTATAAAATGACCTTTAAAAATCGTGAAGGCCTTTTTGAATGGTATGGTATCCAGTTTGGTTTGTCTAATGAGCTCAACACTTTCATGTGCGTTATGAATCAACCATGGCAACCTTTTATTGGGAAGTTCGTCGTCGTGTACTTTGATGATATTTTAATCTTCAGTTTGTCTCTCGAAGACCATTTGCGGGATTTGCATGAAGTTCTGTTAGTTTTTGATGTGTCCATTTTAGGCGCATTATTTAGTAGTATTTAGGATTAATTTTGTGCTCTTTTATTATCAAGAGCTTGTGTTTTACCTTGAAATTCACTTAGGAGAGGTAAAAGCAACTTTGTACTCTTTTACCTCTTTTAAGTGGATTTTGTGTGACAAGGGAAGAACACGGAACCAACGAAGACCGGAAGACATTGAAGACTATACTTTCGAAGACTTTTGGATACTCACTTCGAAGACATGAAGACCGGAGGCCGTTGAAGACCATTTTTGGAGCCGTTGAAGACTTGAAGATCGAGAGGGATGGCTATGAAGAAGACAAAGAAACAATGCAGAATTCTGGCTCCCGTCGCGACACCGTCGCGACACCATCGCGAGTCGGGACATCGTCGCGAGTCGCGACGAACACCGTCGCGAGTCGCGACGGACGGGTGGCCAGAAATCAACTTTATCTTCTTCCGACTATAAATACTACTCTTTTTCCCTCTTCTTCTCAAGCTTTTTCTAGGCGCGTTTTCTCTGGTTTTGGGCGCCAATTTTAGGTTTTTCTTCTTCTTTCTTTTCTTAGCTTTCTCTTAGTTTGATTATGTCTTTTGTTGTTGTTCTAGAGTAGTTCTTGTTCTTGGGAGCAAAGGATTGATGCTTCCACTATCTATGTAGCAAGAACTCATTTATATTTATCTATTTGATGTTTTTGCTATTGTGCATTTATTGTGCTTTGAATGTTAATTGTTGATTGCATTGATGTTGTTGAGAGCTTGATGATATGAAATGCTTGGATTAATTGCTAGCTAGGGTTTGGGGGATTTGGGTTAATTTCCCCCCTGTTCTTGTTAGCAATGTGAGAGTATGAATTAGAGCTTTTGATTGTGTTAGTGTGTTGACAATGTGCTAGGCGAATGTGATTGATGTCGAACTCTTCGTCATGTTCGTTTGTGTAGCAAACGAGAGAGTCATATGCTCGCGGATGAATGTGCGTTGCACGTTCATCCAATCTCGTGTAATTGCATGAATTGGTTCAATGCCGGTGTAGTGGTCATAGGCATTGCCAAGCTTGTTGGTCCTTCGTGCTAAATGCCACCAATGACACCTTGAGTCGTGGTCGCGACTCGGGAGCCATTGGTGAGGTTTGACGAGAGATGTCGAACTCACTCTCGCAAACTACGAACTAAGAAGGATAGGAGTTCAGTCTCCACGACAAGTAGTTGAAGTATTGAATAGATGATTTAAACTCATTCTTGAAGCATTTGTTATTTGGTGTTTATGTATTCTTGACGGTGTGTTTCACTGCATGTGTGCCATGAGTGGTTTGAGCATAGGGAGTGCTTGTGTGGTTGAATTGCTTAGGTGTAGGAACGTGACGAATTCCGTAGCACCTTTGCATGAAGATCTACGAGCATGAACTTAGAACTCCTTGTGGTGTGTGTGTTGTGGTACTTGCTAGATGGGTGTGTGAGCGTTGGGTCATGAATGCTATATGATGGAATGTGTGAATGATTCGATGAACTACATTAGATGTGGAAGTGGATATCCGTTGCCCCCAAGGCATTTTATCTTTTGTAGTTTAAAACCCCTTTTCTTTAGTTTCGTTTGATGATTAGCATAGTCACTTGACGTTGCTAGTTATCCTGTCTTTTTACTTTCGTAACTTAGGAACCAACCAACCAACCAACCAACCAACCCCCCTTTTTATATTGCTTTTAAGTGTGTGTAAATATAGTTACTCCTAGCCTAGTATATCAACCATTTGTGTGCTTAGACGCTTAGGAAGATCCCTCTTCTCATTGGACGACCCCGATTTGCCACTATCTACCTAGCTGTAGAAAGTAAGCATTGAGGGCTTATAAATTATCTTTTGGAGCGCGGGCGCGACGACCGCCCGCGCCTGTCAGTTTTGCATCATGAAAAGCTATTTGTGACAATGAAGAAATGTTCCTTTGTTTCCTCACAGGTGCACTTCTTAGTATATATTCTCTCTGCTAACGGTCTCATCGTTGACCCCGGCAAAGTTTCTGCCATCCAAACTTGGCCACAACCAATGCCCATCTCTGAAGCTCGCAGCTTTTATGGCTTGGCCTCTTTCTACCGTCATTCCGTTCCACACTTCAGCGCTATTGTAGCCTCTTCACGGACTGCATTCGCGATGGAACTAATTTTTGGATGCCTGCCGCCATGCTCGCTTTCAAAATCATTAAAGAAAATCTCAGCTACACCCCGATCTTAGCTCTTCTTGATTTTACCTTGGTCTTTGAGTTACATTGTGACGCATCCAAGATGTATTGGTGTTTTTTTAAGTCAACGCAGTCTTCCTATTGTGTTCTTCAGTGAGAAGATTTCAGGTGCACATTTTCTTGATGAGAAATTGCTATGTTGTGGATACAGTAGCCACAAACAGAAGAAAATATGGAGGACGCATTTTGAAAATGCGTCCTCTTCTCCCGCATTTTCTCCATTTTCCTGGTCAAAATTTTTCATTTTTCTAAGCGGAGAGGATGCATTTTGTAGTCCCATTCTCTCCTGCAAATTGAGCAGTTTTGTCAGCTGCATGGGGAGCAGCTTTGTCAGCTGCATGGGGAGCAGCTTTGTCAGCTGCATGGGGAGCAGCTTTGTCAGCTGCATGGGGAGCAGCTTTGTCAGCTGCATGGGGAGCAGCTTTGTCAGCAGCATGGGAGCAGCTTTGTCAGCTGCTTACGGTTGAGTGGTTGTGTGCCACGTGGAGGAGAGGACGCATTTAGGTTATGCGTCCTCTTATCCACCTCCCCTATAATTCCCAACCTCTTCTTCTCCTCCATTCGAATCCTGTCTTCTTCTATCATTCTGAATTTCCCCCCTCTTTTTGGTTAATTTCACCTCCCTTCTACTGCACTGCCACTCTCCTCCGCCATTGCACCGCTTATTCACCGGCACACTGCCATTCTCCTCCGCCTTTCAGTTTACTGACAATATCCGGTGATTTTTTTTCCTGTGAATTCTCCACTTTGATTTTGTTTTATTTTGTTGTTGTTTTCTTCCTTTAAATTTTTGACTGATTTTTGGTTGTAGAGACCGAAATTGGCCGGGAGGACCTGCTATTGACCCGTCATTGACCCGCTCTTGATCCGCCATTGACCCGCCGTTGACCCGCCATTAATCTGCCATTGCCACGCCGTTGACCCACTGTTGACCTACCGTTGACCCGCCGTTGACCTGCCGTTGACCCACCGTTGACCCGCCGTTGACTTCCACTTTTGCCACCTTATGGTGAGTCTCGGACTCCCACCCACTCATATTGAATTCTTTTTTAATTTAATTGAACCTCAAAAAATTTTGTGAGTTGCCGTAGAAAGTTTGTTGTTGATTTTTGGGTCAAATTATAATCTGTGTAGAACTCGAAATAATTTAGTTAAATTGATCGTGTTTTATGATTGTGTGTACTTTTAATGATTAAGTTTGGTCCGATGCTTTGATAGCATTTAATGTTGATGTGTGACTGGATGCAGTAATTATGTGAATTGTTTAATGTTTAATGTATTAAGTTTGTAGCAATAGTGTTGACATTTGAGGATACTGTGAAGAATGTGGAATGAGAAGGAAATGAAAGTGATGTCTTCGTATAATCGTGTACTGATTAATGTATTATGTCTGCATTAATAGTGTTGTTAAAGTGGCCTAGTGGAGTACATGTACATATTTGAGGATACAATTTAAAGGAATGTCGAATGGATATGAATTAAAAGTTATGTATTTGTGTATTGCAGTTGTACGATGTTTTTGACGGTGTATATGTATAGAGGGGGTCAGATTAAGTTTGATTTGACTGTGGGTGTGTATTATGATCCTCCAATACCAGAGCGAGTTGTGACTCTGGAGAGGAGGTTGAACCACTCTGAATTAGTCGATTTAATTGTCACTAGACTGGTCATTGTGAGAGAGAGTTACTTGTTGAAAATGTATTACCGCTGTCCCGAACTGATTGGTTCGGCGTGTACTATCGGTGTTATAATGTGGAAGATGATGAGTCAACTGCGTTCTTCTTCAACATTGTCGATCGATTATCGTTGTCCTCTGCGGATTTTTACATTGTTATGGAACAGTTGCCAATCGCTAATGATGGGGCGCGATCAAGCACGTTCATGTCATTGTTGAGCGACGTACAGAACTTTGCCGCTATACCAAGCATACCACCAGCACCTGTTCATAGCCGAGGTTTTGAAATTGGTGAGTCCAGCCAACCTGGTAGGTATGCCCACGTGGATTGTGCTCAGCCGTCCACAAGTGGTGGTATGTATGTTAGGGACCATGGCTGGCAGAATGTGTTCGACGATGATTACGTGGGTCACGTTAGCGACCATGGTGAGGAAGCTAAACTTGACGGTGGAAGTGAGGATGGTGAGGAAGTTGAACTTGACGGTGGTAGTGAGGATGATCAACTTGACGGTGGAAGTGAGGATGATCGTTCCTTATCAACTGATTCGAATCCTGGGGACGAGGAAGAACAATTGGTGTGCACAAACAATGTACCCACGTCGTTTCATATTCTGGCGAACCCAGATACACAGGCCTACTATAGGGATTATGGGGGCCCTGATGAGGATAACTATGACCCAACTCATTTTGGGTCCGGCGTTTCTACCTATGTTCAAGATACTGGTGAAGTGGACGTGGGTATGCGATTTCAGACGAAGCCGCAATTGGTTGAAGCTATTTCTCGGTGGAGTTCCATGATGAACAGGGAACACAGGGTCGTGGAGAGCAGGTCACGCACATGGTATGCGAAATGCAAGGACGTTGTTGAAGGAACTGAGAATTGTCTTTGGGTTTGCAGAGCTTTAAAAAAGGCTTCGCATGGAATGTGCGAGATCACCAGATGGGCTAGTAGCCATGGGTGTGTTGGGGCTAGTCGATCTACGGGTAACATGAATCTGACGTCGGTGATGATCGCACGTTCAATCAGCCACCACATTGATGTAAACCCTTCATACACAGTGAAAGATGTATAAGCTCAAGTGAATGACGAGTTCAACGTCACCATTTTGTACAAGAAGGCGTGGTATGCTTGACAGAAGGCAATTGACATGGTATTTGGATCGTGGGAGGATTCTTTTCATCAGCTCCCAACTTTTATGGATAAGCTTGTCAGGGCTAATCCGAGCACCGTCATTGATTGGGCTGACATACCTGACAGAATACACAGTCCCGAGTGTAGGAAATTTAAATTTGTGTTTTGGGTATTTGGTCAAGCAATTGTAGCCTTCAGCCATTGCAGGGCAGTCATTAGCGTGGATGGCACTCATTTGAGAGGTGCATATAAGTCCACAATGCTGGTCGCTGTGACGCACGATGCAAATGATTACATCCTCCCCATCGCTTATGCAATTGTAGACGAGGAAACGAATGAAAGCTGGAACTGGTTCATGGGCAGACTGCGTCTTCACGTTGTTGGTAGTGATAGCAGACCAATCTGTATCATATCGGATAGGCATGCTGGACTTACAAATGCGATGACACATATGGAGGAGTGGATGGAGCCAGCCGGATACCATCGGATTTGCCTGCGGCATTTTCAGTCCAACTTTCTATCACATGATCGTGGGAAGTTCAAGAATGCGCTTATGAAGACTCTGGTGTGGCAACTTGGTAGTGCTAGGCGAGAGAGAAAGTGGAGGGAGTACAAGGAGGAGCTGGAGAGTATAGATCCATCTGCTTGGGCTTGGCTGCAACGGAAAGATAGGAGTAGGTGGTGTCTTGCTTTCGATGATGGTGATCGACGTTGGGGAATTTTGACAATGAATTTGTCAGAGAGCTTCAACAACTGTTTACAGTGCCCACGCCATCTCCCGATAACAGCATGTGTCAAAGCGACGTTTGAGCAAACGGTTGAAATGTTTGCTCAAAGGCTTACAGATTCCACGAATTGGAGGTACTTTATCACTAAATTACAGTTCAGTATGTGTTTGTACGCCAGTTTGAGGATTCTAATATAATCTGTATCCATCCAGGTCCGTGTTTCCTAAGAGGAATTGGAAAAAGTTTCAGAAGCAGGATACATGGGCACAGGGACATATCGTAACCTTGTTTGGCCATGCGTCGCAGACTTATAGAGTTGTGGCAAGGAACATCGATAGGAGCATTAGTGAACGACATTACACGGTCAAGTACCGAAGAAGAGAGTGCACTTGTCGCGAATGGAAAATATTTCATTTCCCTTGTTCCCATGCCTTGGCCGTTTGTCGGCATAGACGTGACGATCCTGCTAATCTATGTGACAGGGTCTATAACACGACCACATATGTGCAGCAATACAGTCAGTGTTTCATGCCTGTGCGAGATCCATCACTTTGGCAACGTGCCCTTTAGAGGTTGATTCCTGATGCAGAAAAGTTTCGCAGCCGGAGGCGTGGACAATTTGCGGAGAGGAGGATAAGGAATCAGATGGATGACAGGGTGCTAGGTGAATCAAGGGGCGTGCGTAGGCGTGGTCGTGCTTAGTATTGTGTTTTCATACGGTGTCTGTGACATTACCTATGTAGTATGGTACTTGTAGTATTACCTTCTGAACGTTGAATATTTATCTCATGATGCAGTATAGCTTTTATTTGTCTAATATGTTTGACATGGTATTCATTTGAGGGATTACTGTTGACATGTTATAATTGGGAACATGGACAAACAATGTCTCAATACCATCCAGGACCCATGGAGGATGATTTGTTGTACCTTCATGAGGAGCATCGTGCCCATGCATTGTACAACGGTCACTTAGAGGATGAGCCACTTCAGTGCAGGGGGTGCGATGGGGCATGCTGGACCGAAGCTATTCTGGACACTGTTATGAGCTTCGTGCGTGATTCAGGATTCCACGGACTCCTGGATTCTGCATCGATGCGCATAGACCATTCACTCATCACTGCTCTGGTCGAGCGGTGGAGACCCGAGACACACACATTTCACCTTCCGGTGGGGGAGGCTACGGTCATGTTGCAGGATGTGGGGATGCTCTGGGGCCTTCCGATCGATGGGATCCCGGTCACAGGAGTAGACATCAGTAGGCGTACGGAGGAATGGATGACAGTGTGCACGGACTATCTCGGTGCTACACCTGACCCCAGTGTTATCCGAGGGGGTCGCATCACGGCAAGCTGGTTGGGAAACTTATTGCGTAGTCCGTTCCCCGCTCACCCCACCGAGGTCCAATGTCAACAGCGGGCGAGAGTTTACATTCTACTGTTGGTTGGGGGAATGCTTATGTCAGACACATCTGGCTACCTAATCTCGTTGCTCTACTTGTCTGTACTGATGGACCTAGGTGCAGCACGCAACTACAGTTGGGGGAGTGCCATTCTAGCACACTTGTATCGGTGCTTGTGTGACGCTGCAATTCCACAGGTGAAATCCTACTCTGGACCCCTTGTATTGCTACATGTACATTAGTCTGTCAATCTACTCGTTTGTACATAGTGTCCAATTTATTACTTTGTATTACAATTAATTTTAATTACTGACAGTTGTGGGCATGGGAGCGCATTCCATCCATCCGACCCGCTGCTGCTGTACCGATAACAGTGTCGCTGAATGATGTTGGGTCCCGGTACGTGGCGAAAAATTCTAGCAAGCAATTTCTTACACCAATGTCGATTCCATTTACAAGCTAATATTATTCACTATATCGCTCGTAGGTGGAGAACCCCTTACGATTTATTGCAATCACCGATGCATGTTTTGAAAGTGTATCGAGATCAGATCACATCTCTAAGTCAGAATCAGGTATGGGCCAACTTGGATTATTTTCTTCCAACTCCTTGGGAAATAATGGTTGTGATTACCTAACCGTAACACCTTCATGTTCTTTCAGTTTATTTGGGAGCCATATACGGCGGATATCGTGCAACAACTCCCGTGGTACTGTACGGCTGGTAGCAACAATTGGCTAGTCTGCGTTGACCTCATTTGCTGGCACGTTGTAGAGTTCCACCATGCACATCGAGTTCTCAGGCAGTTTGGCCTAATCCAGCCAATACACACCCAGTTGGTGGGTAGGGATGAGTACAAACTGCTTCATACTAGAGATCGCCGAGGAAGGTCTGGCACGGATTAGTGTGTCGAACTGAGAAGCTATCTCAATGCTTGGGAACAACGATCCGAGCGACAAGTACACCCACTTGGGTATGCAGATCCATATTGTCCCAGCCGTGAATACATAGAGTGGTACTTTCGCAAGACGGTGACAATGATTGATCAACCAGGAAGGCCTCTAGCGGCCACAGAGGGTTTCCATGGAGACGGTGCCACTACGGAGTACTTGGTATTTCTTGAAATCCAAATACTGTCAAGAAATAATGCTACTAATTTCCCCTGAACTGCATATCTAACATATTTATCTCGATTCTTTAGTTTCAGATAAGCACTGAGGTGCACAGCAGGTCGAACATTCAGTTGGATGGATATCCACCGCATTTCGCGGCCGTTATCAGGGGAATCAATGATGTTGTCACATAGGGTCTACAACACGCGCATCAGGCCTCTAGACTGCAGTATTATCAGCCGTTCGTGCACTGTGAGGATCCTCCCCCTGGTGTGAGATATACGGACCTTAGAAGCCACCGCCAGGCTCCACCTGGACGACAAAGAGGTCGGAGGGCGCGTGCTAGGGGCCAAATGGAACACGTTGATCCATCACAAGCTGGACCCTCACATGCGAGTCCACCGACATGCGGACCATCACACGGCGAACCCTCACAGTACGACATGACTACACCGGAATACACTACACATGTCACTCCCATACCCAGTCATCCATACATGTCGCCTGCCGCTCCATCACATACGAGTAGAGTTCCACATGCCTATCGTGAGGAGGCAAGAGACGACATGGAGGACGAAGTACCCGAGAGAGTTCAACAGGATGAAGTTCATGTACCTACACATGTGGCTGTTCCACGACGGACATCCAGGACCATACGTCCTCCACCGTGTGGAACGGGCGGAAAGCTTTGCCGAGATCGTCACTAGGACAGTGCATGACATTGAACAATAATTTGCATTACACATCACACAAATTTTTTGGCTACTATACATTCATGCGAACTCACAAACATTCTAACTATGCAATACTCCATTCTGACACCTATGTTCAGGACTGGGTAAAAAACTTGCAACTCACGTTACCCAAAACTATCGTTTGACTAGTTCTCAAAATATCAATAGGCAAACACGAGTCTACTTATGCAGAAGCTCCACAGAAAACATAGGGATGACAGATAAAAACTTTTGCCTGGCAGCACTCAAGGATAATTTATTGCTTAAATTCACGACTCTTTCTGACAAAATACACTTTTGTCGAATCCATGACATGATTTCATAATCGGGAAAAAACTATTAAAAAAACGGTGCAAGTAACAAAACAAACCCCGCATAAGAACTTTGAGAATAAGCATTTTGCCAGAAAATTAAAATTCACCTCACTTATTTTAGCCAATTTAGCAAATATTGGCAAAAACCGGGCAATAGAAATAAATAAATAAATAAAAATATAAACATAAATATAAACATAAATATATATATATATATATATATATATATATAAATATAAATACAAATACAAATACAAATACAAATACAAATACAAATACAAATACAAATATAAATATAAATGAAAATATAAATATAAATATAAATATAAATATAAATATAAATATAAATAAAAATAAAAATAAATAAAAATCCCAGCCATGTGGATGCATTTCATATTTATGAAAATATGTTCACAATCGTGGGTAATCGAGTGCTCTCAACGATTTATTTCGACTGGTCATTAAGAGATTCTAAAGAGCTCAATCAGTAATTACGTTGAATTACTATTTTATTGCGACAAATTAGTAAAAAGTTACTTTTGTCAAACTACTTGTAACGACAAATTCATCCACATAACATATGATAATATTTTTATTTACATCTTCATCTGTTTAAATACGTGATTAATATGTTAGACAGTAACTAATAACATAAAGTGAAGTGTGCAGTTTGATCGGAAACGGGAAAATAATTATTCATTACTAAAGTTAGTTGCAATGTCACAATCAAAGATCATGAAAATCAAATAATAGTCTTCAGGACCTTACTTTGTGAAGCTTCCAACTGGATGCAAATCAAACAAATACGTATCATGCAAATCAGACAAAATAATTGCAACCAAAATGAGGACGCATTTCAAAAATGCGTCCTCTATTAATTTATACCAAACAAAAATGTGTATCATGAGGACGCATTTACATAATGCGTCCTCTATTAATTTATGCCAAAAACAAATATGCGTATAATGAGGACGCATTTACATAATGCGTCCTCTCTTCATTAGGCTACAAAAAAAATCAGTTAAATTACGAGGACGCATTTTAAAAATGCGTCCTCTATTATTTTAGGGAAAAAAAATTTCAAACGGGAGCATGAGGACGCATTTTCCTAATGCGTCCTCCACCATGTTCTCCATTTTACAAAACCACCCTACTCACAGCCAACATTCAAATTTTTGCCATACTAAAATCCAGAACTCTTTTCTTGATAGTACCTATGATATTGGGTTCTATGCCACTGTGCAGGTTATTAAGCATTGGCGACAATACTTGTTTCACAACCAGGATAGAGTTTTGTCTCGTTGTGCGTCTTGGATCTCTTGTCTCCAGCAATTTAATTTTGTCATCAAGCACACCTCAGATGCTAGTAATCGTGTTGCCGATGCTTTGAGAAGGCTTTACTCCTTGCTCACAGTTCTTCACGTATCGGTTCCTAGATTAAGCTCTTTCATAGATCTCTACTCTACTGATCCAATTTTTTGTCCTATTTAGGCAGCCATGAGGGATGGTTCTGCAGTTCCATATTCCATTCATGAGGGGTTCTTATTTCACGATGACCATTTAAGCATCCCTGACCGCAGCCTCCGTTTGCAACTCATATCCAAACTTCATAATTAGGGACATGTTGACGCGATCATACTTTACACTTGGTTTCTTCCACATATTGTTGGCCTTCACTTAGCCACAACGTGTAACATTTTTTTGAGCGTTGTGTAATTTGTCAGACTTCTAAAGGTCAAGCATCGAATGCAGGCTTGTATCTTCATTTGCCTATTCCAACACAACCTTGGACTGATAATTGTATGGATTTTGTGATGGGAATTCTGCTAACTCAAAATGGATTAGACTCCATATTTGTGGTGTGAAATTCTGTTTCACCTAAAGTATATACTATTATGCCAAGTTGTTTATCGTTTGGTGTTGGAACACGAAATAAAACACACAGTGCACACACAACTTGTTTACGCAGTTCGGTGAAATTACACCTACGTCTGCGGGGCCTTGCCCAGATAAAAAACCATCCACTAGAAAGAAGTCTTTAGTACAAGAAGCTTAACTTGAATACTAATCCATTGCTAACCTATGAGTGAATGTCGTGAGATCCCCTCACCGTCGATCCTACGTCGTTGAACCCTCACGATCAACACGTCTCCCTGGATCTCCTCCTCCCGAGGAATTAAGACTTCCTTGTTTCTGATCTTTACGAACTTGGTCGGATGAATCAACTCTCCTCCAAACACTTCAGGCAGATCGCTCCAACACTTCTCACGTAGAGATGAATTCTTGGTTGCTCATTGATTGCGTTGTATCTTCTTCTTTTTATATCCTTCACAATCCTGCCTTCTATCGAACTCTTTCCTTGTCTAACTCTACCATCAATAGACTTCTAGACTAAGGAAAGATCTAATTCTAATCTGGTATTTTAAATGGACAATCCTTTATCAATAGGACTTGTACCATAAATTAACTACTTAATCAATTCCTAACTATTACAGGAATATTCGTTTACCAGAATTAGATTGCCACGAAATCACATAATAATCTGCACAATATTCTGATCTGATTGGATAATTATACTCCATAATTCGCTCCATAATTCGTGGCTAAACCCTGCTGTCTAGAAAAAACGTGATCGCAATGGTGTTAAAACACTATATCACCAGTATTCACAATATGCCATAAATAAGTCCAACTCCCAAGGACTCTACAATCTCCCCCTTGGCATATTTGTGAATTCAACAGCACACAGACAGCATACACAAAACGAACAAATCATCTAGATATCCATACAAATCAAAAACCAATAAAGCACCAAACAAATTAAAATATCCAGATCAAAACATCCAAACTTCCAAATTTCTCCCCCTGAATTCATGAATATGACAAGACAACCAATTATTCCATGTTATCAAACTCTTCCACTGCATCAGCATCCTCCAAACCACCATCCTCTGAAACATCAGTATCTGAACCATCAGCATTCTGAGTTGCTGCAGCCAGCAAATCCCCTCGCTCAGCTTCCAACGCAGCTAACTCCCCCTGAATTTTCACTACCGCAATCTGATGGCGCTCAGGCAGTTCCTGACACACTACCGCTCTAGCCTCAATAGCTCTCAACCTAGCTGCACCAGCATCTGAAACCGCTGTTGCCGGAGGTGTCCAGGGTAAATCCTTCACAATTCGACCACTCAAGGTTCTGAGAGTCGGCCGTAAGGCTTGAGTAGAAACCACTTCATCAGACTCTCTTGCAACTGCACCCCCCTTGTTTAGCACCATTGTGATGACACAGGGATGAACCAATGCTTCCTTCCTAGTCTTCCGGGCACAATCCATGATATCGTTAAACACCAATCTTCCCATATATACCTTGTGCCTGGCTCCCAGACTATATAGAAGTGTAGCCATTTCTTTTGTAACACTTGTGTTATTAACCGAAGGAATCCAATTATGGACTGCTACCATGTACAAGCAATAATACCTGGAGGTGAGATTTGATGCAGGTATCTGCTGTCTGCCAGTCAGTGGCCAAGTATTTTCCACACCACCTGTAAGCTCCACTGCCACTTCATCAAAGCTGTCTGGCATCTGGTGTTGAAACACCGACTGGACATTCCTGGAGATGCCACGCTGCAGAATTTTGTTCACTGTTGCAGGGGAGAACTGAATAACTGCCCCTCTCACGTACACTCTATGGAACCAGGAAGAATTTTCATCTTCACAAACCTCTTTCAGATTTGAGTAAAACTCCATCACCAACTGCTTGTTGTAATTGCCAAAGCATGTAGCAGCTTTAAATACTTTGAGATATTGTAGGAAATCTGTAAATCCACACTCTCGGTATTTCTCAGCATCTGCTGGCCTTTCTGCCAGTATTTTTCTCCCACAAATGACCTCCCATTTTTCTTGGCTAGCTTCATCATAAAATTCAGTACAGATAGCCTCACTAACCACAGGAGCAGGTAGTGTCTGAGACTCCATTTGCTCAGCTGATCTCTTCTGCCGATCTGCACGCAACTTCTTCAATTTCTGCCCAATCGGCTCATCACTATCATCACTTACTGCCATACTCTTGTCTCTGCACCGCTTTGATCGTCGAACCTTCTTGGACGCAGAGGCCACACATTCCCTGGCCTTTTTGGACATCTGAGGGATAGGTATTTTCCCAGACTCAGGTGGTGTTTCAACACCCACCTCCTTACTTTTTCTCTTAAGTCTACGGGTTTGTCTGGCTTCTGGCGATGTTTCAACACCAATGCCAAGACCCTCAGGAGTTTGCTCCCTCTCAGCCGGGCTCACATATGGTGTTTGAACACCAGTATCAAGCATATCAGTGCCCTCTAACCCTTCCACAGCCATATTCTCACTGCTCACAGGAGCATCCTCATAACCTGTCTCACTTTCAATAACTCCCCCTGCACATACTTCCTCTTCTTCACTATCACTAATCTCCACCACTGGAATGGGCAGTTTTCTCAACGATTCTTGAATCAAGAACATAGACCCATTAAAGCAGTCTAGTTCATTGCAACTTGCTCTAGCAAAATCAGTGGATTTAACCACTTTAACCCAGGGTTGTACCACAACATCATCACCTAGGCTTCTAATAACAGGCATGTGCAGAGAACCTATTCTCGTGTAGATTGTGAAGTACTGATCTATTTCCTCCCCTACCTTGTACTTTTCACCAAAATCGACTCCAACTAATGTGGCATAAAATTTACTAATCTCACTAATTTCTCCAATACCACCAGTCAACAAATCTTTCAAACTAAAACCATTCACCTTACCATGCAAGTTCTTGAATTTTCTAAGATCAACATAATCCCTGTTGTGGACCATCCAAGCAATAAACTCCAGAACAGAGGCAAAATAAACTCCGTCATAAACGAACGAATGGTCAAACCTGGCCTTCGGACGGCGGTGATTAACTCCATCCCAATTTATTACCCTCTGTTCCCGACCTCCATGGCATTCTCCCGTGTCTACATCGGGGTCCAGTTCTTCGAACCGAGGATTCTCCGAAACTTGCACACTCGTGAAACCCCCAAACCATCTCTTGTGGGTAAAATTCACAATTGTCGATGAGGTTTTAAGTTGGATATGCGGCTTCTGGGATTTCGAAAGTTTCAGTTTGCTCGAAAACTAGTTGCGGGAGCTCTGTTTGGGAAGATGAATAGTTGAGGAACTTGAATTTGTGTGGGAATCAACCACTTGTCACTTTCACTTTCCTTTTTTGAAAAGCAAAACACCACTCTACTTTTCCTTCTTTCAGAATACCTCATGCGCACATTTAAGCCCATTATAACTTTCTGGCCCAAAATTAGCCCTCCTGGTCTTCTTCCACCATATTCCTCGGTGTTTAAACACCACTTCACACATTTTTGGTATTTTCGATATTTCTATTTTTTTATTTTTTTCACTATATTTAAAAGAAAAATAAAAATAATGCAACATAATGGATAAATCAGGGTACCTTACATTCGACAGACACCCAGGAGTTGTCTGAGGCCTTCAAAAGTCTCACCATCCAGAGGTTTTGTAAAGATATCAGCCAGTTGTTCTGCTGTTGGTACATACTGGACTGCGACTTCTCCTTTTTCAACCAAGTCCCTAATAAAATGATGTCGGATATCGATGTGCTTTGTCCTCGAGTGTTGCACAGGATTCCTGGAAATATCAATGGCGCTTTTATTATCACATAGAACTGTCAAACTCACATCATTGAACCCATAATCTCTCATCATCTGCTTCATCCATAATAACTGTGCACAACAACTCCCGACAGCTAAGTATTCTGCTTCAGCCGTAGACAGTGATATAGAATTCTGCTTTTTACTGTACCAACTGACAAGATTTGATCCAGCAAAGAAGCATCCACCAGTGGTACTCTTACGATCATCAGCATTCCCGGCCCAGTCAGAATCACTGAAACCTACCAACTGCGAATCCTTGTTTCGAGAACACCATACTCCATACTCCACTGTTCCACTTATATACCGAATAATTCTCTTTACGGCTGACAGGTGTGACTCCTTTGGATTAGCTTGGTAGCGAGCACAAATACCAACACTCAAACAGATGTCTGGTCTACTTGCAGTTAAGTACAACAGGCTGCCAATCATACTCCTGTACAATTTTTTATCAACACTATGGCCCAGTTCATCTTTTGTAAGCTTATCGGTGGTAGCCATTGGTGTGCGTACTGCCTTTGCACTTGTAAGTCCGAATCTCTTGATCAAGTTTTCAGCATATTTTTGTTGATTGATGAAAAGACCATTCTTCTCCTGAGTAACCTGCAATCCCAGAAAGTATGACAATTTTCCTACCATGCTCATTTCGAACACCTGAGTTATTAAGTCAACAAACTCCTTTACCAATACTGAAGATGTAGATCCAAAAACAATATCATCCACATAAATTTGTGCGATGAGAATATTTGTCCCCCTACGCAGCACAAACAGTGTACGGTCCACTCCCCCTCGACGATATCCTTTCTGAATCAGAAAGGTAGTCAGTCGCTCATACCATGCACGAGGTGCCCGCTTGAGTCCGTACAGTGCTTTATTCAACCGATAAACATGGTCAGGAAAATGTGGATCTTCAAACCCCTTAGGTTGTTCTACGTAAACTTCCTCCTTTACTAGGCCATTCAGGAATGCACTCTTGACATCCATCTGATGAAGAGTAAAGTCCAGAATACATGACACTGCCAACATCAGTCTGATTGTATCTAATCTGGCTACAGGTGCAAAGGTTTAATCAAAATCAACCCCTTCAACTTGAGTATACCCTTGAGCAACTAGTCCCGCTTTATTCCTTGTGACGTTACCATCCGCATCAGATTTTTTCTTAAAAATCCACTTGGTTCCGATCACATTCACATGAGCAGGTCGTGGGGTAAGATACCAAACATTGTTTCTCTCGAATTGCTACAGTTCTTCTTGCATTGCCGAGACCCAATATTCATCGAGAAGAGCTTCTTTGTAATTTTTTGGCTCAGTGAGAGAGATGAAACATGATAGTCCTGCCAATTCTCTGTAATTTACCCGTGGTTGATCCCTTAATTGCATGTGTTTAACTGGATGCTGTTCAGATTCATGAGTTCCAGCTTCCGGAGTTTCAACACCAGTTAATGGTACTGGTGTTTCAACACCAGTAGGATTCACTGGTTCAAGGGCATCACTTTCACCAACGGTGTCGTCCTCTGAATCATCAACCACCACATTGATAGACTCCATGACCATTCCAGAACGTTGATTAAGCACTCGGTAAGCTCGACTGGTAGGAGAATAACCCAAGAATATACCAATATCACTTCTAGATTCGAATTTAGCTAAGGGTTCTTGATCCTTCAGAGTATAACACTTACTGCCAAAGACATGGAAATACGACACATCTGGTTTCTTCCCTTTCCAAATCTCATATGGTGTCTTCTCGGTAAATGGACGCAGATATACTCTGTTGATGGTGTAGCATGCAGTGTGTACCGCCTCAGCCCAGTATCTAGAATGAATTTTTTCTCGGCTAACATTGCTCGCGTCATTTCCTGCAGTGTTCGATTCTTTCTTTCTACTATACCATTTTGTTGAGGAGTTATGGGGGCAGAGAACTCGTGGTGTATACCAAGTGTCTCACAGATGTCATGAAACCTAGAATTTTCAAATTCTTTTCCATGATCACTCCTGATACGTGCAATTTCTGCTTGAGCGGTTCCTTTTTCTACATGTAGCTTGTGCGCCAAGGTCTTGAAAACATCAGCAGCCTCTGACTTCTCTTTGAGAAATGATACCCACGTATACCTCGAGAAGTCGTCCACATAGACAAAAATATACTTCTTCCCTGCCACACTGGGTGTATTGACCGGCCCCATTAAGTCCACATGTAGAAGCTCCAAAAGTCTTGGCGTTGAAACATCATGTACGGCATGGTGTGGGATCCGAACTTGCTTTCCTTCTTTACACGATCCGCAAACAACCTCCTTGTTTTCACTGATTTTGGGAATACCTCTGACTGCATTCAGTCTGGAAATACGAGCCAAAGATTTATAATTTATGTGCCCCAATTTTCTGTGCCACAGAGTACTGACTTCCTTCTTCGAGCTCAAGCAGGTGACATCTTAATCGAGCAGATAACAATTATCCATTGATCTTGATCCAGTGAATACTCCAGTCCCATGATTTACAACACATTTCTCTTTATCAAAATACACTGTCATTTCATTGTCACATAAATGGCTAATGCTCAACAGGTTTTCCTTCAGACCTTCCACTAGTAGCACATCATGGAACACTGGAAGCCCTTTGATGACTAACTCACCCTTGCCGATTATTCTGCTACGTTTCCCATCACCAAATCTAACATGTCCACCAAATCCAGGTTTGAATTTTCGCAGGAATTCAGGAACTCCAGTCATATGCCTTGAGCATGCACTATCGAAATACCATGAGGTTCCAGTGTGTGCCCCAAAACATAGAAAACTTGAAAAACAAACATCTTGAGATTTTCGAACCCATACCTGGCTTACTGGTCGAGTGACGCGATGCGGACTTTGAGTGACACGTGTGTTCATAGATCCAGTTCTGTATCCTCCAGTGTTGAATCGGTGCATAGTATTGTATCCTGGGATGGTGTTGAAACTTCGATATGCAGTGTTAACAGACAGCGTCCTGAGCAGCTTAAAACACCTATTTCTCACATGGCCTTGAACTCCACAGTATCCGCATCGTCTGATCCTTTTGGTGGGATAATTCTTCTCGATTATTCTTAGAGCTGGTGCACCTTGATCTGTCTTGTTTCTCAACACATTCACTGTCCTTTCATAACCAATTCCATATTTGGTCGTCTATCCCATTCGTAGACAATCTTCGAGCTTAGCTTTCCCTGTATTGAGACGTCTAATAGCTTGTTCTGCTGCCTCTGCTCGTTGCACCACTTCGGAAAATTCCTTCTTAAACTTTTCCAGATCTCCAATTGCCTCTTCCTTTTCAAGTTCATTCACTTTAACTTTTTCACTTAACCTCTTGTTCTCAAACTTGAGCTCTTTGTTTTCATCCGCCACTTTTAACCACATCTTGTACATTTCCATACTTTCCTTGCGAATGTCATCATCACTAATGCTTCTAGTCTCTTCATCAGAGCTACCACTCTCTTCTTCGTTCAGCACACCGAGACCTTTCTTAAAAGAGTCTTCTAACTCCACCATTGACACACCGAAAGCAACATGATTTGTATACTCCTCTCCATCCTTAACATCATCTCCTCCTTCATCATCACTCCAGGTTGTGGCATACGATTTTCCTTGCCTTTTAAGCATATTGGCACACTCAGCTTGTATGTGTCCAAAACCTTCACATTCTCTGCACTGGATTTTCCTGTTCAGGTTTGGATTTATCGATTTAATCTTTGGTGTTTCAACACCAGTTGCTTGACCAAATCTTGGAGTGGAGTTGGTGTTAGGATTTTTGCTCCCACTTGACTTATCTTGTGGTTTCCTACCCATCTTCTTCATAAATCTGGAGAAGTTTCTGGTTATGTTTGCAATTTCATCGGAATCTTCATTATCTGTATGATCATCTGCCTTCCCAGAGTTTGTGCTTGAAAAATCCATCTCTTTCTTTCCAGTTTTTGTGTGCAACATTTCCATCTCATATGATTCCAGAGATCCCATAAGCTCATCAAGAGTCATTGTCCCAATCCTTCCATTTTCATTAATTGTTGTGACCTTCATATTGAACCGTGGAGGTAACGCCCTCAACACCTTCTTGACAAGTTTTTGGTCTTTGTACTTTTTACCAAACTGAAACGCCTTGTTTGCAATATCTCGGACTCGTCCATTAAACTCGAAAATAGTCTCATCTTCGCGCATCTTCAATTCTTTGAATTTTGACGTATAGTATTGCAACTTTGATTCTCTGACAGAGCTTGTCCTCTCATGATACGTTTGTAACACATCCCATGCTTCCTTCGCAGTCTCACAATTTGAAATCATCTTAAATTGATCTTCATCCACTGCCGTGAAGATGGCATTCAATGCCTTTGAGTTGGACACGTGTGCTTTATGCTCCTCAGTAGAATATTTAGAAAATGGTTTGGCCGTTGATGAGCTTGATCCCTCAGTATCGTCACTTGAAGGTGGAGTGTATTGATTTATGACAAAGTTCCAGGCTTGATCATCTAGTGCTCCAATGAACACTTTCATACGTGCCTTCCAATAGGCATAATTTCCTTGTTCCAGCAACGGTGGTCGCGTGACCGAAGCCCCCTCCTTTGGTGCCATGGTGAAACCTGATCTCACTCTCCCTGTATAGGGGTTAGCAAGTGCCGAGCTCTGATACCAATTGAAATTCTGTTTCACCTAAAGTATATACTATTATGCCAAGTTGTTTATCGTTTGGTGTTGGAACACGAAATAAAACACACAGTGCACACACAACTTGTTTACGCAGTTCGGTGAAATTACACCTACGTCTGCGGGGCCTTGCCCAGATCAGAAACCATCCACTAGAAAGCAGTCTTTAGTACAAGAAGCTTAACTTGAATACTAATCCATTGCTAACCTATGAGTGAATGTCGTGAGATCCCCTCACCGTCGATCCTACGTCGTTGAACCCTCACGATCAACACGTCTCCCTGGATATCCTCCTCCCGAGGAATTAAGACTTCCTTGTTTCTGATCTTTACGAACTTGGTCGGATGAATCAACTCTTCTCCAAACACTTCAGGCAGATCGCTCCAACACTTCTCACGTAGAGATGAATTCTTGGTTGCTCATTGATTGCGTTGTATCTTCTTCTTTTTATATCCTTCACAATCCTGACTTCTATCGAACTCTTTCCTTGTCTAACTCTACCATCAATAGACTTCTAGACTAAGGAAAGATCTAATTCTAATCTGGTATTTTAAATGGACAATCCTTTATCAATAGGACTTGTACCATAAATTAACTACTTAATCAATTCCTAACTATTACAGGAATATTCGTTTACCAGAATTAGATTGCCACGAAATCACATAATAATCTGCACAATATTCTGATCTGATTGGATAATTATACTCCATAATTCGCTCCATAATTCGTGGCTAAACCCTGGTGTCTAGAAAAAACGTGATCGCAATGGTGTTAAAACACCATATCACCAGTATTCACAATATGCCATAAATAAGTCCAACTCCCAAGGACTCTACATGGTGGTATATCATTTTTCCAAGATGGTTCATTTTGCTTCTTGTAAACGTACAACTGACACTAGTGGAGGCACCTTTAGAAGTCACTTTGGGGGTGACTTCTATAGACGTGACTTCCATTGATGATGATAGAAGGCAGTTCCTAGAACCAACTTCTAATGCATCAATGGAAGGCGGTTCAAAACCACCTTTTAACAATAGGGTAGAATTGCCTTTTATCTGTTTCGAGCTCGTAACAACCTGGTTGTTGTCGGACCAGGGCTCCTGTTACGAACTCATAACATAAGTCACACTGCCAGATCATTGGGGTTGTTATGGACTCAAAATGACCTTAAAACCCTCGGTTGTATCAATGGGTTCCAGACTCGAAACGTAAGGATTTGTATCGGATATTTGGATTTGTTACGAACTCAGAAGTCATGTGGTTTCCGAGCACTGATGTGTTTTCTGATCCCAGTTTGTGGTGTTTTTGGCTTTGATCATTAAATGTTGTATTTTACATTCCGCACTCGGAACATTTTACGGATCTTTTGTTCTAAGTTTGTAACGTTTAATCTATTTCTTTGAAAACAAAACAAAGAAGCAACGATAGATGTTCCAATTTTGGAACACATCATACAAGTCACCTGAATTTTTTGTTTTTAAAAAAGTATCACCCTGCGATTTGTGTTCATTGTGTGCGATTTGTGTGCGATTGGTGTGCAATACTGTGTGCGATTCCACTACCTCTCTCTCTTAATCCCCCTTCTTCTTCCCTCATCCGATCACACTCTGAAGGATCCGTCGGTGTCGGATATTTTTCGCCGATAACGGCTATTTTGGCCGTTAATGGTTCCTAACGATGACGGCACCACTAATTCCGGCCGTTCAGGAAATCAATAAGGCTACCGAACCACCTTCTCATGTATCCTTTGCAGCTGTCCTACAAAACAAATCCCCACCGTTATCAAAACTATTGCCGAGCGATCCTGAACCTATCCCCAAATCACAATATCTAGGTGATGCGACCTGCCTATACTCAGATGAACAAATAGCTAAGCTATCATCGCATTACGCTAATGCCCTTATTGGCAAATTCACCAAAGGAAGATGCTCAATGGAGCAACTGGAACAATTCTTCAAAACCGTGGGCTTCACAGGTAAATACCAACTTGGTTCTTTGGATTATAAACATGTGCTTATCAGGTTTGAGCTACTCAATAACTATCAATGAGGCTGGATGAAAGGAGTCTGGAACTTTAACGGGATCCTCCTCAAGATGTTGAAATAGACTCTAGAGTTTTCAATTCACAAAGAATCGCCCATTATCCCAGTTTGGTGTACAATCAGGGAAGTTCCGTTATATTACTATAACTCAGCTTCAATCAAATCTATTGGTAATAGCATAGGTTGCTTTATTAAAAATGACCTAGCTACTGACATGCTCACAAGACCTTCAGCTATTAAATTATGTGTAGAAATTGATCTTCAAAAGCCTCTGTGTAACCATATCAGACTGGGATCAGTAACCAACAACAGGAAATATCAAGTAGAATATGAAGATATTCCCCTTTACTGTGATCATTGCTCCAAATTAGGGCACTCTAAAACACAATGTAGAGCCTTCCCCCCCAATCTTAATGTCAAACCAGCTGATAACAATATAATTCATAGCCAGCCTCAGTGGCAGGCTACTGGGAAGAAGTTTGATATACCCCCTTTGATTTCCCTAACTTATCAGATTGACTCACATGTTCCTGAGAATGATATGGAATCCAATCCTAGAACTATATCAACTCCCTTCCCCAACTTTCACTCTAGCACTTTCTTTAGGAACTACTAGAACCCCTGTAATTGTTAGGGCTAATTCCCCAGATACTCGTACCAGTCCTAAAACTCACGTTACAATAGATAATTCTATCTCTAAGCTGCTAAATGACACAGCTTTAAACAATTTTACCCCAATAGCATATGCCACAGATGATATCCAGGTTGGGACAATTCCCTCTTGCCTGAATAGAAATAACAATGTAACTCCTTCTCTACAAGATAGAATGGGGAACAGATTTTCTGTTTTGCAGGATGAACCAGAAGATTCTGTTCTAGATCAGGAGGCAACTTCAAATCACCAGGCTAGTTCGATCTCATCCCCTACTCAGGGTCAGAACCTTCTGCAAGGTAAGGCCAAAGGTAAAAAATCTAACTACTTTAGCCAAATCAACAAAATGATGCTTAGATCATCATCCAAAAGTCATAAGTCTAGTGAATAATGATAGGTTCTCTCTCAGTAAATTTCTTGGTATGGAACATTAGGGGCATGGAATCATCAATGCTGAGGCTAATATTATTGAACCAATGCATGATAACTCTAAAATTCAATCTTATATGGATTCACTCAACTTCTCCAATGGCCTGACTTTGTATAATGGTAAAATTAGGCTAATGTGGTCTAATTTGGTTACATCTACCCTTCTCTCATTCCATGAGCAGTTTCTGCATGTTCACATATCTCACAAATTCATTACTTTACAGATGGATGCTGTTTTCATATATGCACTTAGAAATAGGGAAGGTAGAAAGGCTCTATGGAAAGACTTGTCAGCTATTAACCCTGGTGACACTATTTTTATAGGAGACTTCAATACTATCACCTCCCTTACAGAGTATAAAGGCCCTAGTTCCCCCTCTTTAGGTAGCATTAGAGACTTTAATACATGGATAAGCACCACTGGTATTCAGGAAATCAGCACCGTTGGTAACCTTTTCACCTGGTGTAACTCCAGACTTAGGGACCCGACCTCAAAAAGGCTCGATAGAGGACTCTGCACCATCTCTTGGAACTATAAATACCCTTCCTCTTCTATCCAAATCTTGAATAGACATACTTCTGATCACTCTCCTCTTCTCCTCCATATTTCTAATTTGACTACTCTTAACCCAAGACCATTCAGATTCCTAAATGTATGGTTCAATCGTCCTGATTTCACCACTCTAATTAAGAGGAATTGGGAAAAATAAATGGTAGAGACTGGTTTACTTGGTTTTTTCTAAAATTGATTAGATTAAAGAAGGAGATAAAAGTTTGGAATAGAGAATGCTTTGGAAATATTGACACTAATGTTATTAATGCTGAAGAATCACTAAGAATCCAGGAATTGGTTTTTGATTCGAATCCTTCGGATCTTGAATTTATCAAATTAAATGAGAAAAAAACATTACTACTGAGAGCTCAAAAAGAAAAGGAGAAGTTCTGGAAACAAAAGGCTAAATTGAAATGGCATAGGTTAGGTGATAATAATACACAATTCTTTCATAAGGTGGTACAGGAGAAAAACTGCAGGTTGCAGATATCCAAAATTTAAAATAGAGATGGTCAATGGCTGAGTTCACAATCTGATATCCAGAAGGAAGTCATCTCTTATTACTCTGACCTGTTAACTGAACCAAATCAAGGGCCTAATGAGACCTATTATCCACATTTTTTGAGTCAAATTCCTAACATCATCACGGCTCAGGATAACCTAGACTTAGCTAAACCAGCCTCAGAATCTGAGGTTGAGGCAGTAATTAAAGGATTAAGTAAGAATAGTAGCCCGGGTCCAGATGGGTTTTCCAGTAAATTTCATTCTAAGTGCTGGTCCATTATAAAATATGATCTAGTTGAGGCAGTTAATGACTTTATTATGGGTTCTGCCTTGCCTAAAGGAATATCCAGCACCTGGATAACCTTAATACCCAAAAAAACTACTCCATGCTCATTCGATGATTTTAGGCCAATTAGTCTATCCAATGCCCTTAATAAAATATGCTCCAAAGTTTTAATGGAAAGATTAAGACCCTATATGGACAAATTGATCTCCCCAAATCAATCGGCCTTCATGAAAAATAGGGATATTTCGGATAATATCATTTATCTTCAGGAAATGGTTAGATTTCTTGATAAAAAGGCTAGAGCTCCTAACTGTATTCTAAAGCTAGATTTACAAAAAGCATTTGATAGAGTTAATTGGGACTTTCTCAAGAACGTACTTATGAAGTTTGGTTTCGATGGAAAATTTTTAAATGCTGTTATGTCAAATCTCTCACAAGCTTATTTTTCTATACTTATTAATGGCAATCCAGTGGGCTTTTTCCAAGCCACAAGAGGAATTAAACAAGGTGATCCCCTCTCTCCTTTTCTCTTTAACATTTTTTTGGAAGCTTTTTCAAGGAGTTTATCATTTATTTTCCATAATAATAAACTCTCATACTATCAGTTGCCATCTTCAATTTCAGTAACCTCTCACCTTATGTATGCTGATGATACCATTATCCTTATGCAAGCTTCAAAATCTAACCTTATTAGGATTAAGGCTTTTCTTGACATATTTGAATTCACTTCGGGCCAAAAGTTTAATTTCCATAAATCTGATTTCTACATTAGTAAAAGGGCATCAACTATCAAACTAAATCAGATAAGGTTGATTATAAAAATGAAACATGGATCCTTTCCTTTTCAGTACCTAGGCTGCCCTATTTTCAAGGGCAGAACATTGAATAGATATTACCAACCTCTGATGGAAAAATTGGATAAAAAGTTGCAAAACTGGAAAAATAAGTGGCTAAGCACAGGAGGTAAACTAATTCTAATTCAAAGTTGCTTGTACTCAATGCCACAACACTTATGGTCTGTAACTAAACCCCCAAAATATATAATAAAAACTTTTGAGAAAAGACTAGCTAGATTTTTTTGGGGTGAGTCAGAAGGAAAAAGAAACAGAATATGGAAAAAATGGGCAGATCTAGCTAAACCAACTTCACAGAATGGGTTGGGGTTTAAATCCATCAAAGCTATAGTAGATACATGTTCCCTTAAGTTGTGGTGGAAAAGTCAGCTAGGTATCTCCATATGGGCAAAACTGCTGTGGTCTCTGCCCCAATCTTATAGGAAATCTGTTACATGGAAAAGAATTTGTTCTGTTAATCTCTTAGAAGAAACTAATTCTCTCATTATCCATGATAAAGGTAGCTGTAACTTTTGGACTGCTAAATGGTGCCCCAATGGCCCATTGATAAACATTATCCCTAGTCATATCTCTGATGAATTACAGCACTGCTCCGTATCTGATTTCATCAGAGATAAATCGGATATATTAGCTCAGATTTCTCCTTTTCTGGAAAATGATACTTTGTTGTTTTGCAGAATGCTGAAGTTGTGGAGGATAGAGAAGATAGGATTATATGGAAACCGGATGCATCTGGCACCTTTTCATTCAAGTCAGCATATCGGATGCTCACAGGCTCATCAGGTAATTTCCCGGCTTCAAAGCTTCTACGGAATGCTTCCCTTCAGAAAAAGATATCTATTTTTACATGGAAAATGCTTCATTCCTTTCTTCCTTTCGACGATGTGCTTATTACCTGTGGATATAGTCTAGCTTCGAAATGTCCAGTATGTTGTCACTCGGATTCAATTGAACATTTCTTTATATCTTGTACATTGGCTAAATCTATATGGAATAATATGGCATCTCTGGTTCATTTTAACCTCCCTGTATATCATTCCATTTCTCAGAGATTTTACTTTTTCTGGAACTGTCTTGACCTCTCTAAGTGTCATCAACTGATTTGTAACATACTCCCTTCCCTCATCTGTTGGTGTCTGTGGAAAGCTCGGAATAGAAACATCTTTGATCAGATTCCATTTTCTGCTGAACGTATCTGTAGGGAAGTACTTGACCTCATCAAATTATCCTTTTATTCCAATCCTACACATCTGAGCTCTCCTACTGCATTTCCACACCCACTTCAGCATTTAATCCCTCACCTTAGGCCACCTCCTAAGCCAATCATACAGACTGTATGTTGGGAAAAGCCTAGTTTGAACTCAATTAAAATTAACACAGATGCTTCTTGGTTTTCTCATACGGCAGCAGTTGGGGTTATTGCTAGGGATACCTCTGGCACTCCACTCTTGATTAACTCAACTACTATCACGGCAGAATCTCCCCTACATGCTGAAATACTTGCCATACAATCTGCTTGCCAAACCTTCCAACATCTGGATGACTCCTTCATTATTGAATCCGATTCTCTGTTAGCTGTTAACATGATTAATGATCCATACTCCGCTAACTGGCAACTTTTCAATTCTGCTTATAAAGTTAATAGCTTATTAAGTGGAGCTGTGCTTAAACATGTTTACAGGGAATGTAACTCAGTGGCTAATGCAATTGCAAAATACCATTCTTACCATAATCAGTCACTTAACCTTTCTAATGTGCCAGTTCATATAAAAGGTCTCATTGCCTTAGACAAGGAGCAATTCCCTCATATAAGATTGCAAAAACACGGCTATGATAGGGGTTGATACTGCTGATGGTAAATTTACACATGCAGGTACAAGTTTGATTCATGATGCATCTGCACTGATGTGACTACCTTTAGTCCTCAAACTGCTGTTTCCTTGGCTCTGATACGAAGGATACTTCCTCGGTTCTGATTCCAGTGTTGCTTTGCACACCAGGGTTCCTGTCTCTCACAATTCACTCCTACAGCAATGATGTGGATTGGAATATTTCAGGAAATATTTCCTGATTCATGCCATCCCTGGTTCACTAGCTTCTAGTTCTAGCTTGCTAATTTACTGGCAGATTTTATCTTAGTAGTTGCCTGACCAAGTACGAATTAACACGGGGTGTGGAGATTCGTTTACTTGGAATTGCAAATACTTCATTTAGGTATTCCCATCGATCTTATATAGATTAGATCTCTAGTAGTTGACATCGCTTTTGGGGGCAATGATGTTGCCTTTTGTAACAAATTACTGTCATTGTTCACATGGCTTGTTCTTACTGGTTTGGGTACCAATATATCAACCTCCACCCTCGGGGGTTTTCATCAAAAAAAATTTGGAACACCATTCGGAAATAATGGTCAAAATGGTGCAATTTCAATATAATCTGACTATATGAAAGCCTCAAATACCAGGTCAGAGTATACAATAAAATAACTTGTCTTTTCCACACTATCCATAAAAAATCTATAGGTTATGCAAGGGCAGCAACAATCTATAGATATGAATAGAAATCTAACAAAATCTATTCCAATGACAATGTCTTCATATATACTACCTACCTATACCACCGCTACGTTGGAATTTCCAATGGAATTGGAACGGGCATTGACAATATACTTTGCCAAGCAATTTCTTGCCATGTTTCAGTTTGTGAATACAGCTTTTCATCGTCTTTAAAAATCTGTGAATATTGGAATGTCATTAATATGTTCAATAAAGCTATAACATTGAATTAATGGAAGAAGACCTAATTCAAATCTTACATCGTTGATTTCAAGAAAATCCATGCGGATTTGTTGAAGACTCCCTGTCGCATATAACATTACGTAATACTTCCACTCCCAATTCTTTGCTTGTTTCTTGTACTATTAAATATAAAAGAATTAAATAATCATGTCAAACCTTCAGAATCCCATAATCAAATTGAATTGTGAACATGAAAAATAAAGGTTCACCTTGATCTCAACTATCTCCAAACCCCTTGTAGTAGATTCGGTGGGAAAAGAGACGGAAGTATCCAAAATCTTAATAAATGACCCGGACGGTAGATAATGTAGAGAATCCATCCAATAAACGCGGTTCTTCTCCGAGAAAATAAATATCAATCTCCAATGGTCCCTTAAAGAATGTGATACATTAAAATTGGTCCAAAAAATATGTTGTTTTAGGTAGATTTGATATTTGGCCATTACCTCTCAATGTATGGGGAGATGAATATTTTTTATTTGTTTGTCCAAGACTTTTGCGGATGTAGTCGACCTGTTCTTTGATCGTGTTTCCAACTTCTTGTATCATCAGTGGACACAAATACCCTATCCATTCTTTCTCCATTTTATTCACAAAATAAACATGTACCTGTCAAATAGGGTACAAAAAAACATCGTTTATTACCGATGTAGGCAGTACTGCTATAAGAAGATGCCTTTTGGGTTAAAAAATGTTGGGGCTACTTACCAGAGGCTGGTTGATAGACTGTACATGGGAGAGATATGGAAGAACATTGAATATATATGGATGACATGGTTGTCAAAAGCAAAAGTTATGAATAATTCTTAAGAGAGCTGGAGAAAACATTCAGTAGGCTTCGAGGGGCTAATTTGAAGTTGAACCCATCTAAGTGTGTTATTGGTGTGGGGGTGGGGGAGTTTCTCGGATTCATGGTTTAATAGATGGGGATTGATGTAAACCCGAAAAAGGTTGAAGCTTTGAGGACAATGAAAACCTCACAATCAATAAAGGATGTACAAAAGCTTACAGGGTCTCTAGCAGCATTGAGCAGGTTTCTATTGAAGGGGGTGGAGAAGCACTTACCCTTCTTTGATATCCTTGGAAGGGAAAAGAAGTTTGAGTGGAATGGCAAGTTCAACGAGGCATTTAAGCAGTTGAAGGAACACTTGGGGACATTGCCTACTTTGATGAAACCAGAAAAGGATGAGATGTTATACTTGTATATTTCCACATCACCGTTGGCAATCAGCGTGGCCCTGGTAAAAGAAAAAGAAAAGGTTCAGCATCCAATTTACTTTGACAGTCTTGCCTTGCAGGGAACGGAGACAAGTTATACTGTTCTCGATAGGTTTATTCTAGCCCTCGTACATGCAGCCAGAAGATTGAGCCCTACTTCCAGGGACACAAAATAGTGGTGCTCATGAACCACCCCATTCGACAGATCCTGTTGAGGCCAGTAATTTCAAGAAGAATGATTAAGTGGGCAGTGGAATTGGGAGAGCAAGATATCCAATATCAACCTTGCGTTGCGATTAAGGGACATGTACTGGCAGACTTCATAGTGGAAACTACATAGCCCTTTGAAGTATGTTTGGATCCTATTCCAGAGGTGGAAGCAAGCTAAAGAAAGGTATGGAAGTTGTATGTGGATGGTTCATCAAATTCAGGAGGAAGTGGAGTTGGGGTTCTGTTAACTAGCCCAAATGACAGAGATTACCCTTACGTATTGAACTTTGCATTCAAAGTAACTAATAATAAGGCTGAGTACGAGGCACTGATCATTGGATTATGCCTCGCAGGGGAGCTGCAAGTGGAGGAACTGGAGGTCTTCAGTGACTCTTGAATTGTTGTTCAGTAGGTGAATGGAGAATACGAGGCCAGAGAGTGCAATTTGCAGAGGTACCTCGAGGTAGTAAGACTTGTTAAAATTTTCAAATCTTATACTTTATCACAGGTTCTGAGGGAAAGTAATCATAAAACAGACGCTCTAAGTAAGCTCGCTTCTTCGGATTGGGGGACCCAATCCCAGAAGCAACTACTCATAGAAACTTTGAGTGAACGAAGTTTTGAAGAACTTGTGGTTATGGTGGTAGAAGTGGATAACTCCTGGAAGACACCGTTCGTGGCATATCTTCGAGAGGGTGTCCTGCTAGAAAATGATGTGGATGCCAGAAAGATAAGGTTGAAAGCTCCAATGTATGTGTTGCAGAAAGAAATGCTATATAGAAGGGGTCATTTGCGGCCATTGCTTCGATGCGTTAACACTCATGAGGCTAATTATCTCTTAACTTTCACTAGTGGGGAAATGCCTTATAGTCTAGTACATATCTTGGAGGCAGTAATTCCTGCGGAAATAGGTGTTCCTAGCCCAAGGATGATGGCTGCTGTAGACGAGACAGTCAAACAGCAGAACCGATGTTTGAATCTGGATATGGTGGAAGAAAAGAGGGAGTTAGCTTCTCCATATGAGGCTAAAGTCAAAGAACGGGTCAGAAGATACCATGACAGAAGGGAAAAGAAGGTGTTGTTTAGTCCGGGGGACTTGGTAATGAGGAAAAACAAGAAAAGCAAAAGGAACCTGGAGGGAAAATTGGCTACAAATTGAGAAGGACTTTATAAACTGATCGAATTGCACCCGAGAGGAAGTCATGTCCTCGAACAGATGAACAGGGTTTAAGTTTCAAGGAGGTGGAACATTACCAACCTGAGAAAATACTACCAGATATGATGACTAGGTTGCCTTAAAGCGGCACTCTAGTCGATGTTCGAGCGGGTTTCTTTAAAGTAGCACTCTAGATGATATTTCCAGCGGTGGTTGATGTTCCAGTGGTTTTCTCTAAAGTGGCACTCTAGTTGATGTTCGAGCGGGTTGCTTTAAAATGGCACTCTAGATGATGTTTGAGTGGTTTGCTCTAAAGCGGCACTCTAGTGGACATTCGAGTGGGTTGCTTTAAAGCAGCATTCTAGATGATGTTCAAGTGGTTTGCTCTAAAATGACACTCTAGTTGATGTTCGAGCGGCGGGTTGCTTTAAAAAGGCGCTCTAGATGATGTTCGAGTGGTTTTCTCTAAAGCGGCACTCCAGATGATGTTCAAGTGGTTTTCTCTAAAGCAGCACTCTAGATGATGTACGAGTGGTTTGCTAAAAAAAGGGCACTCTAAATGATGTACGAGTGGTTTGCTCTAAAGCGGCACTCCAGTTGATGTTCGAGCGGGTTGAGGTTCGGGTGGTATACTTTTAACAGGCACTTGAAGGCTACTTTTGTGACCTTGGAATGATGAACTAGTACAAGATTGGCAGGATATAGGTGGAAACACCGAACCTATGCTCGTGTCTCTTAATTTCTCAATTTCTACTTACCAAAGATATTCATACTATGCTTTGCCTAGGGAAGTTGTGCGTGGCACTTATATCCAAGGGGTAAAATATTTGAGATAGAGTATAACATGCTATTTATTCAAACTTCGTCAATTATTAGAAGTACATTTTTGATACTGAAAAGTACATAAACTTATTCGTCTAAATGTATTAATCTAGTTGGAGGAAACCCCCCCTGAAAAAAAATCTTCGGTGAAGATAGTTTTTCCCAGCCCTTTCACTTTTGCTTCTATGTCTTCGAGCTCTTCAAGCTTTATACTATCGGATCTCTGGATGCCTTTCATTTTTTTATTCTACGGGATATTCAGAAGGATCAAGGAGAGCAACAGTCTGACATCGCTTCTATGTGGAAGGTTTGAATGGTCCCTTCGAGGAGGACCCAATGCTCTTGTGACGTTTTGAGGTAAATCCTTCGGTAACTCTTTTGGAGGGGACAAGATACTTGTCAACTTCTTTAATGGTAGATTTTTGTGGTTTAGGAGCATAACAATAACTCGAGGGGGTGAATCCTTTTACCTTCAACTCCGCTAACTAATCAAGAATAAGGTCAAAAGCTTGTTTCTGCCGAAGAGTTTCATTCTCATTGACGTTAACTTTATCTATCCAATATCGAAAAACTTTGAGTAGAAAATTTGGGAGCTGATCATTGCTGATTAGATATGAGGAAGGAATGCCATGAGAAAGCATGTGGGCACAAAGGCTTGTTTCGTGTGCAGCAATTTTTTCTTCGAAATCAGCGATATGCCTCTCCACTTTTTTGGCTTGTACCTTCCAGGCCTCGATCTTCTCTGTGAGTAATGCGTTCTCAGACAAGAGAGATTCTACCAAAGAACTATCTTCAACCAAGGGGCTCCTTCAAGGGGCTAGATGAGGTTTTCTTGAAGAATGGGGATCCTCGCTAGCTACCTTCCAAGCAAGCAATTCCTCTTCAAGGCTAGCTACGTTTTGCTGAGCTAGTAGATGTTGCTCAGAAAGTAACTCCCTTTGGGCTACTAGCCTACAATTTTCACCCATGCAACCAATTAGGCGTCATTACACTACTGGAAGCCTGATCGCAGTAGCAATACATGACTTCAGAGAACCAAAATTTAAATAGATTTGACGCATCAGCTCTTCGAGGTATTTTTCTGCGGAATCACTGCCCTCGACCACCTCTAAAGGATATGTACCATTAAATTCTTTGCCCAGGAAATTCTTAACAAACCCCCTAAAGGTTGAATGGTCTTTAGACTGCCACAACTTCATCTCTCCTTCGAGTTGGGGGAGCTTGTCCTTCAAGGACTCTTCTCTCGATTACAATTAGATAAATCCCAAGTGGCATTCAATAGTTGTTTGTGTGTCTCACTCAACTCTTTTTGGACACTCAAAAGCTCCTCACAAGTGCCTTCTAATACTCTCTTCAATAAGTGGCTTCAAGTTCTGGATTGACTAGATCGTCCACCTGCTTAGGAAGATCTTCAGATAGGGAGGCGAACACTTATGGCCTCAGGATTTCCTCAACTAATTTGCTACAGTAGAGATTTTTGGCCACCCCAAAGAAGTCTATAAATAGCTGAAGCAGCTCAGGGCTGTTCAAAAGCTCATGTTTGAAGGCTTTGAGTATTGAGCCTGTGAGGCCAGATCCTCAACCACATGAAACCTCTTCTCGAGGGTATCCTTCTCCAGCATCCATTGACGCCTCTCGGCTTCAATGCTTCGCCTCTCCCCTTCTAGCTTTATTTTTCCTCGAGGAAATTTTTTCCTCGAGCACCTAATCCTTCTCCTAGATCACCATATCCTTCTCCTTGATCACCATATCCTTCTCCTCGAGGGATTTCTTTAACTCCAAAATCTCAGCATCCTATTTGCTGAGCTTTTCTTAAAGGGAACCAGGTCATAGGTATAAGTAAAGGCAAAAACTGCCATCTCTTAGTGGCCTTGTTGAAAAAGTGGGAGACCTAGCAAAATAGTTCAACTTAGATTGATGCTAGGAAAGAGGACGATAAATAAATTTTGAAAAGGGAAGGAGGAAAACCTCAGGGTTAGAGGCCATCCTCGAGAGATGATGCTCAATCCTAGATATGGATGACGCATCATTCGAAGGGGTGGAGACTATTGATAAACGTTCTCACCTCTATGTGCTCTTATTAATGGTGTTGGGGAGGTGTCAACAACATTTTTTCCACTCGCCCTTGTCTTTTGGCAAACATTCCTAGTGTGAGGAGGCTTGCTATCACCAATGGTCGGAGTAATTCTTTTGCCACCTACTGTAAAAGGGGAGGCCTAGTTTGAGAGAGGGAAGGCCTGATTCGAGGAAGCAATGGTCCCTTTAGGAGGAGCCTGGCTCTGCTTCTTAGGCTTCTTTTTCTTTAAGCCGCTAGCAAGACCCACTGAAAAACAGGGAGAGATAGCATCATTAACAGTAAACTCAACAATACAAAAAACAGGAGAAGTAGAATTCTATTTAGCCATCATCGGAGGATTCTGAGTGCCTAAAATCACTAATGAGGACCTCGAGAGGAGAGCCTTCTTTAGGGCCCTCAAGTTCTCTTCTCCTTTTCCTGATATTCTTTCTGAGTACTTTATACACATACCCCTCGTAGATTGTGAGAGGGAATGCAAAACTGCCAATATGAGAGTTAGGATTGTTGAAACGAATATAGTCAAGGGAGCTGGACAACAGCTTTTTCAGGTCCCTCTTAAGGGCATCCATGCAGATATACTACCCAGGTTTGGGAGAATCGACTCGCACGGCCCAATTCCATGGGGGAACTCGATACCTCCTGCTGTCAAACAAAACCCCTTTCTTCCAGCTTCTCCAATCACCCAAATTACTAGGAACTACAAAAACCTTGTGATGTGCCTCTCGGCTGGTAAAAGTGATAATCATGTCTCTCGACCGACCACTATAAGACACGAAGTATAGCGAGCAAAACATCTTAAATATGAGCTTGATACCAAACTTGTAACATCGAGTCAAAAACATCATGATGATCACCAAAACATTGGGATAAACTTATTTAGGGCTCACTTGCAATTGTTTAAGAAGTTTGGAAAAAAGGGGCGAAAAGGGAAATGTGAGCCCGCAACGGAGATGTCTGGGGGAAATGGATGATCTTCCTTTAGGGAGGTTATGGGGGGTATCTTCCTCTCGAAAGGGTTGAAAATAACATATGGGGCTATTCCTTGGCCAAGAGGGATTGGGTCCAAAATTTTTGAGATAGCGGTCCCCACTACTGGAACCGGGGGTTCCCTCCTTGAGTCCCTTAGCCTTAACCTTCGATAAGTCCCTTTTTTCTTCTTTTGAGTGGCTTTAGCCAGAGAAGATACTTGAGGCGTTCTCGAGGGTGCTTCCTCCTCCATAAGGGACGTCCTCTCTTTCAAAAGAGAAGTGTTCTCCTCATTCTCTATGGCCTCGAGAGGCATTTCCTTGCGGACCACAGATGTAATTGACCCCCCATCTTCCAATTCAAGCTCTGGATTTGGAGGAGGGTAGAAGCTAATTTTGCCACTCATAGGGGATCTTCTTGCATAGAGTTTGCCCATGCCTGGTGGCCAATTCTCAACGGGCTCCCGAGGAGGCATATCAGTCACTGGGAAAACCCTCTCTTCCCCAGGACTGTTAGCAATCTGATCAGATATACCTTCTCCAACATTCGAATTGTATCAGAGTTCTTCAGAATGAGTGCATTTCGAGTCGCTAGTAGCTTTCCCGGCGTACCACCCCCCGTCTCGCCTACCCTAATCTCACTAAAATCTCTCAGAAATGGAACCCTCATCAGAGAGGGGTATGATTGTAAGGTGAGAAAATGGAAGTAGAATAAGAATAGAAGTGAAGGCACTTACTGATTTTTTGGGAAAGGTGATGAAAGTTTAGATCGCTTGAGAGAGAAATAGAGAAAATATGTTGTAAGAAAGTTCCTGCAAATGAGAAAGGTGAAAGAGGGGAGAGCGGTTAAGAGGTAATAATGGGAGCTAAAATGGTGGATAATAATCCTTGGAAATATAAAAAGATTATGGAAAGATGCAATTGCTTTTGTCTTCTGACAACGTGCTGCTTGGGGAGCAATAACATGAGCGGTTGTACAGTACGCACACCTTTTGGAATCCTAACGCCATAGTTGATTCGAAAACCAGTTTCCCTCCCTCGTAGGCACGAGCAACAAAGTGTAAGGTTCATTTCGAGTCTTCAAAATCCTCGAACAGTTTGATGCATTCGAGACCTCGAAGAACCTTCATGACGTTCCAGTCTTCTGAGGTCAAGAACCTACTTTTCTAGGGGCTCTTACAGAGGTTAAGCCCAAGAAGGCCACTGGGCCAAAGATGTGGTAGTCCAGTTAAGAGAATATTTAATACCCTAATATAATTACTACATTCAGGGGTAATTAAGTGCGATAATTAAGGAGAACGTTATTTAGGACATGGAGTATAAATACGAGGTACACATTTACTTATCATTCATTCTGTCTTAATCATATCAAATGCTTGGGCTAACTTAGGCATCAGAGTGCTGACCCCTGGAACCCCCAGGGACAGTTTGATTGCAGGTCCATTCGAGAAGAACTCAAGCCCACGAACCGGTCGGTTGTCATAGACCCATCAATTTTTAATTAGAAATTTCCCTTTTTAGTAAGATCACGTAAATATTATCTTAATGTTGCATCTGTTTGAGTTTGATTTTCAGTATGCATTTGCATGTAAATGTTGCATATGTTAGTATAAAATATGTTAGTTATACTGCGCCTGACTTTTAGCTTCTATTAGTTTTTGAATGTTATTTTTAATTAGTTACATTGTGTATTTTTTTTGTAAAGTTTGGTATATGTTAGTTTAAATGATGAATACGACATCAATCTATGTTATTGTCAATAAGGAACCAGAAGGTAATTTTAATTTTGTCTTATTAATTTTATTCATTTTTTTGTCATTGTTTCTTATTTATGTGATGCATATTTATACTGAACATGTATCGTATTATAGGCGTAAAACCACTGGTAAGGAAATGGCACACGAAAGGTTTGAAGTAAGAAAATTCTTTTGAGAATAAGAACATGAAGGTTCAACAATCATATGTTGTTTGAGGTAGTTTTTTTTGTTGATATATATTATTTGATTGTGAATTGTATGGATTTTTTCTCATCGTGTCTTTTTTTTAATGTTTGTCTTGTTTATTACTTATATTGTTTTCATTTTTATGTGCGATATAGTTGCTGAATAGGTATGTTGGTCCACGAGAATACAAGGTGTTAAGATTCCCGAGGTTCCTATAGTTCCTAAGGAGAAAAAAATAAAGGAAGTTTAAAGTTGTGGTACACAAGATTAAAGGTAATGATAGTGAAACATATTAAGAACAAGACGGTTTTAATTATGGTGCTTTTGATGAGTAATGTCATAAGTATTAGTAAAGTATGGGTTGTATTTATAAGAATGTGGAACCATTGAACCATTTCTTAGCAAAATGCCATGGATGACCCTCAGGGAGAAAATGTCAATGTCCCTGGTAGACAATTTTTGAACCATTTCTTGGCAAAACGCCACATATGACCCTTGGCGAGAAAATGTTGATGTCCTTGGTAGACAGTTTTTGAACCATACTTAAGTTGACAAAAGGAGGTTTCTTTCTCACAAACTGGACATGCATAGTGACCTTTCACTGAATATCCCGACAAAATTCCATAAGCGGGAAAATCATTAATGGTGCAAAACAAAAAGGCCTTCATCGTGAAAATGTCATCCACAACAACATCGTAAGTACGAACTCCATGTTTGAACAACGTCAACAAATTATCCACTAGGGGCGTAAGATATACATCAATGTCATTTCCAGGTTGCTTGGGGCCTGAAATCATCATGGACAAGAGAACGTATTTTCTTTTCATTATTAGCCACAAAGGTAGATTGTATATCACTAACATTACGGGCCAAGAACTGTATGTGCTGCTCATGATGCCAAATGGATTCATTCCATCGGTAGACAATTCTAACCTCAAATGTCAGGAATCCGATCCAAACTTTGGGTATATACCGTCAAGCGTTTTCCATTGCTCACCATCAGACGTATGCTTTATCATATCATACGCCAGATGATATTTTTTAGCATGCCATCGCAATAGCTTTGCATTTTCTTTGGAAGCAAACAATTTTTACAACCGTGGAATTATCGGGAGATACCATAAAACTTTAGACGGTGTCTTCTTCTTCGAAACAATCCCCATCTCCGCACGCACACCAATTTCACCACTCTTTAACTTGTACCGAGATTCATCGCATAGCCTGCATGTTTCAAGATTCTCAAACTCCTTCCCCTAAATAGCATGCAATCATTCAGACATGCATACTTTTTTTTACCTATAGGAAAAAGAACTTTTTTCACAGCATAAGATTTCTCAGGCAATTGATTTCCTTTGGGAAGAAATTCCCGAACCAATTCCAAAGTTTCAGTCATCCCTTTTTCTGTCCAACCAAATTTGTCCTTCAAATTCATAATTTTCAACGTCACGCTCAAAACTGAATGTTTCGACCCCATGTACAATGGGCAATTCTTGTCATTAAGCAACGGTTGTAGGACCTCCGGTTTACCATGGAATTATATAGCAACATCCTCCACCATCTTATCAAATCGATCATCACAATCTAATTCAACCCCTTCCTTGATTCCAACATCTCCACCTATATCCGTCGGTACCTCCCCGTGCCATTTCCAACAAGTGTAACTTCTTTGGAAACCTCAAATTATGATATGTTCACGCAACTTCTTCCTCCCTAAATAAGCTTCATTCTTGCAATCTTTGCATGGGCACCATGCACGCACAACCCCATTTTTGGCGGCATGTTAAAAAGCCACCTCAATAAATGAATCCACTAAACGAATGTAATTGGGTGATGTCTTAAGGTCGCTCTCAATGAGTCCGATTATATCCATCAACTACATGAAAATTACATCAACACACATTCAATCATATATGTAGCACAATTGTAATTAGAAAGATTTCAAATCAACATTACATAACACAATAATAAAATCATTAGTCCAATTAGGTAAGAATATTTGTATGTGTAGAATTACCTTCGCCTTTTCCTTCCAAAGAATGCCCTAAATTTTCAACTTTTTTCTCCATATGAAAATGGGATTGGCAGGATGCATTTATTGCTAATTTTTATAAGTTCCGATATCATAACTTTAATCAGACCTTTATAATGTCAAGACAAAGATAGTCTAATATTGTTCTAGTTACAGAACTTCTAACCGACAGAGCTTATAATTTTGGAAGAAAAATCGTTCCTTTTATTCCAACGCAAACCGACCAGTTCCGAGTCCAGAACAACGTTCGAACTGTTGTTCCGAGGTCGAAAACAGTCACGTTCAAAGTCACTTCGATAGAACCTCCTTCCATCACCCACAATCAAAGGCGGTTATAACAAAACCACCTTTCATTAGACGATAACCGCCTTTAATAAATTGGGCGATCTGATCATAGAGATTTTGAGCTCAGAACCTCTTCTAGAAGACAATTTTAAGGAATTCTCACGAAACCACCTTCTAATTCTACCTTTAATGAGGCATCCCCCTCTAGTGTGATGCCTTCCAAGTTGCAACTTAATTTGTTTTGTGAGATTTATTGTTTACATGGTTTTCTGTTGTCAATCGTTTCAGACCGAGATACATGTTTCCTTGGAAATTTGTAGCGTTCATTGTGGAAACTCCTTGATATGAGCTCTACATATCACCCTCAAACCGATGGGCAAACCAAGGTTACTAATCATTTTTTGGATAATCTATAGCGGTGTTTGGTTGGCTCTTTTATTAATTTGTGGGATTCCATAATTCCACAAGCGGAATTTGCACACAATCATGCTGTGAACCGCAACACTGGTTTTAGCCCATTTCAAGTTATTTATGGAATTGTTCTTCGAGTATTGCCTGACCTTTCTTCTATGTCGGATTGCTTTGCATTTGCATGGTGGTGCTGAGACATTTTTGGATACTATTTTGGAGACACACACAATTGCTAAAGCTAATTTGGAGTCTTCCGTGGCAAAGTATAACAATGCAGCTGATGCTCATCATCGTCGTCTTGTCTTTGAAGTCGTTGATCTTGTTTGGGCTATCCTTACTCATGATCGTATGCCTTTTCATGTTTATAAGATACTCACGGCTAAGAAGATTGACCTCTCGAAGTTCTTGAACGTGTTAACGATAATGCTTATTGTCTCCGTCTTCATTCGAATGTCAATACATTTGGCGTGTTCAATGTCAAGTACTTGTCCCGTTATGTGCCTACAAATTCTCTTTCCAATTCGAGGACGAATCCTTCTCACCCAGGAAGTCCTGATGCAGCGACATCTTAGGGTTAGGGTTTAGCAACTTTTTCAGTTTTTTCCTTATTTTTAGTTACCTTGTTCTAGTTGGTTTTCATTAGGTCTATTTTAGTTAGGTTAGGATTACTGTTCCTATTTCGTTTGTGATTAGGATTTAGAGTTATATTTATAGTTCTGTTCTTTAGTTTTGTACGATAGATTTAATTTGATAAATAAGAAAACTGAGATATTTTTCTTTTTCCTTAAGTCGATTTGATTTAATTTGTCGTATTAATAAGCAGGTCTCTAGAGATTCGTTTGAATCCCTAGATCGAATTGAAGCATCGTTCATACGCTGCACCAAAACGTCAATAAGGTTAGTGTTCTACAAAGTTTTCTGTCTCTAACTTTATCATTTATCTCTCAACCTCCCCTTTCTGTTGAATGCTGGCGATAAAAATATTGTCATTTCAAAGAAAAACCACCGTAGATTCGTCGTAAGCCACCACAAATTAATTACCAACCCTCAAACCAAACCACAGCGGCTCCTCTCCTAGGAGGTAGCTCGCCACCATTTTATGCCGATACACTGTGTGGCACCAGCCTCAACTAATTTCCACTAACAAAGTCATACAATCCCCAAACAATCTATAGAGGTGAAATTGCTTGCATGTATTCCCAAGAAAAGGTTGAATCACTATTAATAGACCTCTGCTCGCTCTGTTTGGCAAATTCTCAAGAGGCAGGCTGCCAATGGATAACCTAAAAATAAAGGAGAGGTGAAGATTGGGTCAACCCGAATGAGCATTAACTTTTTTTACTTCGATTTTCACTCTTTCCCTCGTAAAATCAAGGTAAAATGTGTGAAGTTAAATAGCAAAACAACCTTGGAAATATAGGGTAGTTCTATTTACACCATCTTAATTGCTATTTGCACCTCCTCGTCATCTTTTTAGATGGTGTAAATAGCAAAAATTACTAATTACACCACCCTATTTATAGCTAGTCGATTATTAATAATTTAGTGAACATACTTTCGTTACTTTTTATTTAAACTAATTATTTGTTTGTCTTTTAGTTAGTTTTATGCCACATTTTATACGAATTTATATTCATTTAAGTTATATATCAAAAGACAAATAATATTTTAATTATTAAATAATTATATGTTTAATGGATGTTTCTCGAATAGAAAATATAATAAAAATGATAATAGAGATAATAAAAAAAACAGTGAATATTCTCACGCATAAATAAAAAATAAAAAGAATAATTTAAAAGATGGGCACATTCAATTTTAAATATGAAAAACTAGTTAGCGAGATGTAAACAACCTTCAAATAATCCTCTAGTTCTTATAAGATTTATTACTTACCACGTGGCTTATTAAGTTTAGTAAATAATTATTTAGTAATGAAATTTAATTAAAATGATTTAATGATATATTTTAATCTTTAATATTTTTAATTATAGTGTACGTAATAATATTCCAGTGTGCAAAAGATTAATTTGTCAAGGAGAAAGTCTCAGGAAAGAAGATGTTTCCATAAGGTTATGGACAGCCACAGATGCTTTTATAAAGTTTAAATTTTGTATTTTATAAGTTTTAAAAAAGTAATAATACATATTTAAAGGTGAAAATATATACAATTGCAAAAGTAAAAAATAAGTGGCACGTCTATAATAGGCCGTGTGTCAGGAGATTCACTAATTGTCAAATATTCATGGCCAATCACTAGATTAACATGCAATACATGAAAGTTGATATTCATAATTCACTTTTGACTACGCCATAAGTGTAAATAGCTATGATCTTTCTATTTACACCACCTATATCCCTATAAAATATTTTACCTTTTTACCTATCTAAAGTAGAGGTGTCAATTCGGGTTATCGTGTCGCATTCGTATCGGGTTTGAAATGTGTCGTGTTGAAACGTGTCGGGTTGGGTCGTGTTGATTTCATTTATCGTGTCGGGTTGGAAATGTTTCGTGTTGAAACGTGTCGGGTTGAATCGTGTTGCTTTCATTTATCGTGTCGGGTCGGGTTGGATTTGGGTTTTATCGTGTCGGGTTGAAAACGTGTCAGTTTTTTTCTCATGTCGGGTCGTGTCGGGTGAAGTTAATATCGGGTTGGGTTAGTGTCGGGTTGAGTAAATATCGGGTCGGGTTAGTGTCGTGTAATTTTTATACTCGGATTAGATCGGGTCGGGTCAGAGTATTGTCGGGTCGGGTTAGTGTCGTGTAATTTTTATACTCGGATTAGATTAGATCGGGTCGGGTCAGAATATTATCGGGTCGGGTTGGATTGGATCGGGTTATTGTCGTGTCCTTTTTTGTACCGGAGTTTTGTTCGGATCTGATTATGTCAATTATTTTATTGTTCATAATGTTTCACCTTGAATTTAGATATATTTTGGGTTGGTTCACTTTAGATCGGCTTCATGTCACCTGATTAAATTTGGGTTGATTTAGGTTATATTTCAATAATGTTATTGTTACAACTGCACTATTATCATGTATTGTTTCGTTGTAACTTGTAACTTGCAAAATGTAAAAATTTGACTCGTAACTCCAAATTAAAATCCGCTCGAAAATGATGCTACCCGATACACCCCCATTGTATTTTTCAAGTCAATGGCCAAAATAATCCCCAGTCACAACATACTCCTCGATTTAAATAATGTAATAATAAATGACAAAATCTTGGAAAATACCGTCTTTCCACCATTCCATAAGCTTATGGAAAGGCAGAGTTTAATTATAATAATACAAAGTAAAAGGTCTTAGTTGCAATATTAAAATTTTATTATGGAACGTGTAGTAGTTATAGATTTTACAACCCGATTCATTCAACCCAAAAATTTTATCTTCATTTCTTCTAATTTGCATTTTAAACCATAACATTTCCATGACTTACGGAAATACAGTCTGTCAAGAGACATACTCAAAATAAATTCAACCAAAAAATGCAATATTAATGAAAGGGAAAGTTGGAAAATTGGAAAAGTTAGGTCATGTCAGTTTATTAAATTTCAATGTTTCATATTAGATTTGGGTATATTTTGGATCAAGTCATTATACTACTTGACTAAATTTAGGTTGATTCACATTCTTATAGTTACAAAATTATTGGGTTATGTTCATTGTAATATGTAATTTTTAACTACAATTTATTAAAATCAATATTTAGTCGATCTTCTATATTAATTACTCAAAATCATGATTATTATTAAACACCTGTCTCTATTTTAATATTATTCATTGACTTTATAAACTTTGTAGAGTCCTCGGGGGTTGGACTTATTTATGGCATATTGCGAATTCTGGTGATATGGTGTTTTAACACCACTGCTATCCAGTTTTTCCAGATCGCAGGATTCTGTCGACGAATTATGGAGCGAACTATGGAGTATAATTGTTCGATCAGATCAGAATATTGTGAAGATTATTATGTGATTTCGTGGCAGTCTAATTCTGGTAAACGAATATTCCCTGTAATAGTTAGGAATTGATTAAGTAGTTTATTTATGGTACAAGTCCTATTGATAAAGGATTGTCCAGTTAAATATCAGATTAGAATTAGATCTTTCCTTAGTGTAGAAGTCTATTTATGGTAGAGTTAGACAGGGAAAGAGTTTGATAGAAGGCAGGATTGCGAAGGAAATAAAAAGAAGAAGATACAACGCAATCAGTAAGCGACCAAGAATTCAGCTCTACGTGAGAAGTGTTAGAGCGATCTGCCTGAGGTGTTTGGAGGAGTGCTGATTCATCCGACCAAGTTCTTAAAGATCAGAAACAATGAAGTCTTAATTCCTCGGGAGGAGGAGATCCAGGGAGACGTGTTGATCGTGAGGGTTCAACGACGTAGGATCGACAGTGAGGGGAGCTCACGACATTCACTCATATGTTACCAATGGATTAGTATTCAAGTTAAGCTTCTTGTACTAAAGACTGCTTTGTAGTGCATGGTTTCTGATTTGGGTAAGGCCCTGCAGACGTAGGTGTATTTGCACCGAACTGCGTAAGCAAGTTGTGTGTGCACTGTGTAGTCTATGTGTTTTATTTCGTGTTCCAACACCAAACGATAAACAACTTGGCATAAAAGTATAGACTTTAGGTGAAACAGAATTCCAAACTTAATCGTAATTTTGCATTTTAAACTGACCCTTGCGCGCTAAAATTTATGACGAGATGAATTTATGTAATTATATTCGTAGATTTTTAATAAACATAAATCTCACTTTATTCTCACTTTGCCAAAATATAGAAAGACCGTCTTTCCCAAGACTTTGCCAAAATATATTATAAACACATTCATCATGTATGAAAAAGGTAAAAACATAAGTCGAAATAATAGGGTAATAATAATAAAAAAGGATTTGAGATCAAACGGTATTAAATAATCCTCAGTCACAAAATACTCCTCAAATTAAATAATTTAATAATTTTAATATTGCACCAGTACTGTTTTTGCAAAGCACCGGTGTCCATAGATATATTACTTTATGAATCCAGATGCATGCACTAGAATGTATAATAATCAACAAGGAGAAAATGTGAACGGGTTCTTCAGTTTCCAAGCCTTAGAACTCTTAGCAGGCAGCAAGCAAAGCAAAGGCAAGCTTGCTACATTCTTCCCACATCGGAAGAGGCCAACAATTTGCCTTCACTTTCACCTATAAATAGGGCACTAACTCCTCCATTTTTTTTAAAGGCAAAGCAATGTAAGCCTAACATTGCAAATGCCAAATTCCAAATGGGCCTTTAATGGTAAATTACTTGGCTTTAATTTTTGGGTTGTAATTATTTATTTGGAATTAAAAATTTAGTGTGTTTATGGGCCAATTTAATCAAATTTAATTTGATAAAAAGTAAAAATAATTCGGTTTATTCAGTTACATTCGGTTTTAAACCGAAACTGAATGGTGAATTTGGTTCGGATAACTCGGGTTATTTGGTTAATTCAGGTCGGTTTTGGGTTTGGCATTTTTTGAAAAAAACTGAATAAATCGAATCGAAAATTGAAAAACCCGACCCGACGCAAAAAGAAACCCAATATGTTAACTTAGGATGCAAATAAGCATCTCAATATGTTAATTTTAGGATGCAAAAAAGCAACCCAATATGATAATTTTGGGATGTAAAAAAGCGATCCAAAAGTACATAACAGAACGCATGAAAACAACCCTAAATCTTATCTACAGTGTTGCTCATAGTTTTATATGGTTATTTTGTTGATTTATCGGGTTGAATATTGTTCAGGATAATTGTGAGTCAAGTTGAATCGTGTTCAGGTTCAGATTGAGTATCGGGTTGAGTCTGATTGTGTCGGGTTTGGGTGCGGTTTAAGTCTTGTCGTGTCGGGTTCGAGTTCGGGTTAAGGCTGGTCGTGTCGGGTACGGGTTCGGGTTAAGGCTGGTCGTGTTGGGTACAGATTCGGGTTAAGCATGGTCGTGTCGGGTTTGGGTTCGGGTTAAGCCTTGTCAGGTTCGGGTTCGGGTTCGGGTTAAGTCTGGTCGTGTCGGGTTCGGGTTCGGGTTAAGCCTGTTCGTGTCGGGTTTGGGTTCGTGTCGATATCTCTCAGGTCGGAATTGGGTCTCGGGTTGAACTTAGTCGTGTCGGGTTCACGTCGGGTCGATCTTTCTCGAGTTATATTCGGGTTTCGGGTTGAGTTCGGTCGTGTCCCGTTCATGTTCGGGTTGATTTCTCACGGGTTGAATTCGTTTTCGGGTTGAATCGAACGTTTCGGTCCGTGTCGGGTTTTCGGTTCGGGTCAGGGATTGACAGCTCTAATCTAAAGTTATTTTCATCAAGGTGATACTCTCGTCCTTAGGGCTTCGGCCGCAACGACACCACGCCCGTAACCGAGGAGGTAAATCACTCCTCCCAAAGACTCGAATGTACTCGGTGGCCACAAGGAGTCCCTCCACAGGAGGATACTTCCACACTGCGTCTGGGGAGATTCAAACCCCTCCCTATGAAAAATGAAACCACAATACTTAACCACTTGGGGTATTCAGTGGGTGTTAAAAAGTATTTTCACCCATTCCACTAAAGGTGGTGCAAACATGAACATTGTAGTGTCTCCATTATTCATATTTGACTTTCTGCCTCCTTGTCCGGGAAGGATTGGATTAAAAATAAGTGAACATTAATTGTGCAATAACTAAGGATAACATAATTTACACTGCATGTCATCGCAAAACACGATGATCGTTTGCTATTGTTATCAACCGAGGACATTTGAGTAATTTTGACTTCCCTATTAAACTAAAACGACTTCGTTCTAACTTCCTTACCCGCCCGTCATTTTCTCTCTCTGATCTGTCCAGTTCCATCAGCAACGCCTTGCATTCTCGCCGGAAATCCCCTCCGATCGACGCAGTCTGGTCATGCTCTATACCTCGCTGAAATCCTCACACTCCATTTTCTTCGTCGCCCTTTAGAGCCGCGGGTTTGACCTATATTTAAAGCTCGCCGACGGTCCCAAGCTCTCCCTTCCGCACTATTTTCTTCACCACTCTGCTCAGCGCGAGGACCAGTGGAGGAGGTTGTTGCAGCTGTTGGATTTTAAAATTTAGGACTCCTCTGAAGAACCCAAATTGTGCAAATTGCCGCTCTCGGCTGTAACTCAAGGTCGAGATTGTGTGTGAGTTAAATTAAATTAGTGTAGAGTGTTATGGAGGAGATTCTGCATCCGATGTCGAGGACTGTAGAGGAGGTTACATCGACTTTACCGGCCGCCAAATGATCTAATCAAAGCCCTAACCACTGGTGCGTGTTTTTTCCTCATGTTTTCTTCTAGATTTGAAATTGACGTTCGATGATCAGAATGGTTTAATCAAAGCAATTACAGATAAGTGATGATTTAATCAAGGCAATTCGCCATCAGAATTGGTGCATGTTATTGTAGAATGGTTTAAATGATATGCCTGTTGGGGAAAGCAAAGTGGAAAGCTGTCCTGATAGCAGAAAATACTAGACACCTTTTGTTTGATGATATGATGGTGGGATGCAGAGTATGTTTGTGACGAGTGAGTACTGCCTGCTGTAGGCTCATAATCTTTGATTGTATTCCAGCTCGCCTGTATTACTCTGTTATTCATGGTGCTAGGGTATGTTGTCTAACCTGTTTATTGGGGAAGCACTGGTGTGACATTCTTGGCAGGTCATTTTATTTAGCTTTGTTGTTTTGTAGAATTTGTTTGTGAAAGAAACCGTTTCTTTGAGAGTCATTCGTAGTCACTCTGTGTTGTGTTGTGGTGGTGCTATCAAAACATTGATGATGAGGTATTACAGACCAGTAACGATGCTGTAAGATAAGAAGCTTTTGATTCTGCTATCGTGAGATAAGAAAGATCCAGCTCTAATCTTTCTCTCGCTTTGCAGCCATGACTTGTAATTTTGGTGGGATATTGTTTGTATTTTGTTAAATTTCGAACCTTCTTTCACTTTTTTTTAAGATACTGCATCTTGTGTCATCACTGCTTCAGTGATTACTTCTTATGCTTCGTACATATAGAACTGGTACTTCTTTGCCTTTTGCTTTTATGTTGTATGTCCTCTAGACTTATTCCCTCTATTCTGTTTCCTGCAAAGCTGCCACTTTAGGTTGTTAGTAATTGTTGATTGAGTTGGATATAGGCAAAGTATCTGTAGTTCATGTTACGGGTGCCTGGTAATAGGTTGTATTCATCGAAGTTGCTAATATGTCTTAAAAAAGATGATATTAGGAAGCCTAAATGATAAATTCTGGTATTGAGTCATATCCTTGTACGTATTGAGTTTGTTTCACTTTGATTTGCAAGCTGGTTTTCTTCAGTTGCAGAGTCATCAATTCATTTGACCCTTTTGTTGGATTGCTTTGTGTCTGTGCTATTACAGCGTCTCTGATGCCTGTCCTAAATATTTGCTTGCATTTCTATTGCTATTGCTATTGTCTTCTTGTATGTGTCTATATCCAGTTATTTGGTTTAATTTTGTGTGCTTCAAGAATTTTATGACAAATTTTGGTTCTCCATCCCATGTGTAACTTGTTAGATTTTAAGTATCATGATGTTTTTGTTTATGTGATCGAACTATTGTAGAGTAGAGTTCTACTTTAGATGGGTGTAGTTTACTTGAGGCCTATTTAGTTACAAGTGCGGTTTGCCAATTGCTAGCCTGCAAGAAATCATTAACATTAAGGTTTTTTTATTTTTGATTTGTATATACTCAGGGGGTGTGTTTTACGGTGGTGGTGATTGTATAGTGTGGATTTTTTTTCCAGTTCATAAGAGCGGGAAAAAAGAGTGATTGAAAGTGGCTGGAAAGATGAGGAGTGTGTATATCGCTATTGTTTATGTAGATTTGATCATCTTATTATCGTGGCCGAAATTAGGAGCAAGGAATATGCTGAGAATCTTTAAGACTGTTATGCTTTCTTTCATTGCTTGTAATTCTTGGTGCTTAACTGGATTCCCAAGAGAGAGTACAGAAAGAAGAGACCCGATTATGTTTTATCTATACCTTTAAGCTGATTATTCACTGGGACATTGTACAGTAGTTAATCTTCATCCTCTGATAGGGTCTACATGTATGGTTAATCAGTCATCATTTCATCTATACAAAATTATATTACTCCTTATGATCTTTTTTTTCTTCTGTACGTTCGTATTCATTGTGCAATCTTATGCTTTAATGTTGGTGCCTTTGTGTCTAGACTAGAAAGCTATTGCAGATCGTTCTCCTGATGACTTACTTTCCCCTCTGAGCCTACCCAATGTGTCAAATCTTTCACTGGAGTGGGCCCAAGTTCAAGGCTTATTGAGCGATTGAAGAAGCCTTTTTGTTGACCTTGGTTTACTAAAAAGTGCTATTATATAATCAGTTGAGAAAGTTTTGCCGTTCCTGTTTTCATCTAATAAAGTGTTGTCTTGTTTGTGTGTGCAGTATCTGCATTTGCTTTAGTATTTTAAGTTCTTGGATAATTTTTAGTGGAGTTTCTCTATTTCTGAAGAGAAAATCAGGTACATGACATGAACAAAGGCAGAATGTTTATCGAGCTTTTGTCTCATTTGTAATCATATTAGTTGCATTAAACTGTGCCTTTAGAATGTCTCAACTATAATGGGCTATACGATACTTAGTGACTCGGGTGGCATATTATTTTACAGCGTATTGATGCCAAGCCAGAATAGACATTTCTCTTGAAAATCTCCAGTGTCATGGTTATCATTGTCCTTAGCGGGAAATGGTATAGTCTAATTGCTTCTGGATAGCTGTATATTTCTCCCACTCTCATCTGATGATAATGCCAGGCGAGCCTACTTGCCTTTGAATAAATGGTGTCGTTTAAATTTTTTATGTTGTTGGGTTCAGAGTTTTTTGAGATAAATATGACATTGAGATAAACTAGACACGTTTATCTCAAATGGTTCAGACGTTATCAATCTTGTCATGTGATCGCATGAAGAATAGTTAAGAGTCTGATTTTTATGTAGCAATAAGAAGATTGGGTTCATAAATTTCAATCGGCATTGCCTTAGTTAAACAATAAAACTAAATAGAAAGAGGTTGCAGGATTTTGAAGCAAAAAAACTAATAGCGTGCCAAACAAACTCCAGACTAGAGGATTAATCATTAATCAACTCCTTTAACGACATAATCTACGAATGGTACGTGTCAGAGTTTTTTTTGCAAAGTATAAAAAATTTAGGTTGAACCATTTGACATAAATATGCGTCAGTGATACTGTTCTGCATTCGAGGGGTCAGAGATACTGATACTTGCTGCCTTGATTAAATCCTCGTAGTATGCTAATTTTCTATAAACCCATATAAGTTTATGTTTTAACCTATATGAGTTGAAACACTCGGGTTTATCCATATAAATTGGCCCATAAGTTGAGTGATTTTCAACTTGTGAATTGAGTGAGTTTCAACCTGATCCGTTTTTTACCTACCCATCTTAAACCCATTATAAAATTGGTTGAAATGTGTCATATTCAATTGTTTTTCTACCCATATTACCCTATCCATATTTGACCCATCTGCCCATTTACCACCTCTGATTCATTATTTAATAAACTGTAGGTAAATTGATTATTTCCCTTTGTTATAATATAATTATTCTTAGAGGAAAAATTGTATAATTTAGTTTTGATTTTTAATTTGAATATATGATACAAATATAACATGTTAATTAAACTAACTATTTAATTCATTGTTTTGTGTTAATTACTTGTATTTTTAAAAATATGTTTTATTTGTTTACAAATTGAATATTTCCATCGTATGTTACTTAGTTAATGTAGTATTTGCTATACATTGTTTCTTGAAATGTTTATAATATTATAAAAATAAAAATATGTTTTATTCATTATTTATTGACTTCTAACTAATCTTTATTAGATGACTAAACTTTAGAATTTATTATTTATTTCGAAAGTAAAAAAAGGGAAAGACCATTCATATTCAAATCTGAACAAATCTCAATCCATTGCTAAAAATACCCAATTATTATCATTATTATCATATCGTTTAATTATCACTTACTATTGTAAAATTTTATAATTATACTTCACTGTCAAATTAATCGTGACAAGTAAGAAGAAGATGAGCGAAACATGGCCAACAATTTATTTGCATTCTGTTATCAACCGGGGGTATTCACTATCATTTTAACACCCCAATTTACAAAAACGTCATCGTTTTCAACCAACCTTACTCCCTCTAATTTTCAGTCACACTCTTCCTTCCTCAATTTGTCAATATTTTTCTTTTTCGTTGCAATTCGTTTGTGGGGATTGTAATAGTTGTCAGGATCTCGAGGGGTGCGTTATCAGTGCCACCACCCGCAAAGCCGTTGTTTCGCAACTAAAGGGGCTCCACGAGAGCATCGTCTTTGGCGAAGCTAAGTTTGAGAACATTGCCACTGGTCTCTCTAACTGTTGCGACGCCAAGCGCGACAGATATTTGGGTGTGTGTTATTCATTTATTATGTTTTGTTTGTGTCTTGCTTCCTCTATTTTTCAATCCCCCTCTTCTTTGCTGAAATTTGTTTCTGTGTATTTTGTTGAGATTGTAATAGCTGCAAGACCATCTAGAAGGATCTCGAGGGACGCATATGTGGTTTTGAATGACTATCTTGGTTGTTTGTATTAACTGAATGGTTTAAACTCCTAATTCTGGGTGGATTTGCAGAGATATTTGGAGCAGTTAGAAGCATTGTAGAAGAAGCTTAAGGCAAAAATCTTAAGATTTGAAACTCTTTCAAAGTATATTGCGGCTACTAAGTGTTTTACCGTAAAACTCATTAATAGTTTTTTGAAGTTAGTTCTCTTTGCTTTTGTGTGTTTTTTTTCTTCTTCACCCCCTCTATGTAGGTTGTTACCTCGAGAAGGGGTAATTGTAGAACAACTTGCTAGTGATCTCAAGTCCTTTTAGTTGAAGGTATGATTCACAGTTAATTGAAATGTCTTGTTCTTAAATGATGCTAAAGTAAGTAATTGAAATGAAGTCCCGATTCTTTGATGAGGATAATTCGTATATATATATTCGATGAAAGTTTACGACATGTCAAACTCTTTAATAAAATTAAAAAAATCAAAAAGAAATTACAAATTTAATTGAAAATTCTACTGAATTTAAACAAGGACATCAATTTGCAATATCCATCAACTAATTCAAAATTCACACTAAAGTTGCAAATATTAAGCATCATTAAAAGGTAATCAAGTTTTATTTTACCTCAATTTTTTTAATTTCTCCATCACCTACATTTAAGAAATTCTTTTGATGTATATCTTTTAGGTGGTTACGACCCGTGACGACTTTTTTAAAGATATACTACAAAACTAACATTACGTGGCCCGTCAAAAGTGTATCAGTGCTAAAATGGCACCCTACAATTTTGATTTCAAATGCGATATTTGTGAAGTAAAACAAACTGCAGCACCCAGATAATATTTAGTCTCAATTAATAATTAATGATTCTTTAATTGATAGTTGTTTTAATTATACTTTTTGAAATTAATTTTTTATGTTTTTTTACCTGGAATGTTCATAGTTATTAAGGAATTAAAATATTACTTGTAATTGTAATTATATTCTATTACATTTTCCTAGCCTGTATAGGTATTCTGTACCACTATATAATGTACTTTGAGATCATGAATACAAACACACATTATTACCCTTATTTTCTACATGGTATCAGAGCCTAAAATCCTGAAACCCTAAGAAAATATTCCGCTGCCTTTCCGAGCCACCGCCGCTACCGTCAAGTCCTGCGTCGATCCACGCATCACCTTCATCTGCTCCGTTCCGTCGCTTTTCGATAGCCACTATCACCGTCGGACCATGGTAATCCGTGCGCCGCCTCTCCTGATCCGATCGGTCAGTGCGTTAAGCCACACGCACCGATCTTGAAGCTCACGCTCCGCCGCAGATCTGATCTACCGCCTGTTGCTGCACCTACTGCGATCCGTACCTAATTTTTCACGATGCCCGCTTCTGAAGAACAGACTCATATTGATACTGCACCTGAGGTTCTGAAACTTCAGAATATGAGTGGTTATGATGTGATTGTGACTTTTCTGAAGCAGTTGCAATTGCAATCTGGTCCTCAGACTACTGTACATATTGGTCGTTTATTCACTGATCCTTGAATGGTCTGACGCGATGTGCCACACGTTCCTTGTTAAGAAAAAGATTGGGTTCATTGAGGGATCCATTACCAAACCTCAGAATGGTCATCCTAATGCTGCTGATTGGCCTAGGGTTAATGTTACTCTTGCTTGCTGGATCTTGCAAACCTTGGATCCGGTGTTGAGATCTTCTACAAGATCATTTGCCATAGTTAAGGAACCGTGGGATGACCTGAAGGCACGATTTATTCTTGGTGATGGTATGAAGGTTTTGCAAATGCAAGAGGCTATTCAGAGTTGCAGGCAGATCGGTAAGCCCATTGACATTTACTTTGGAAAACTGAAGAAGCTTTTTGTAGACTACCACTGAATGTAGCCTCCTCTAGTTTGTGACTGTGAAGCTAGCAAGGCAATGAGCCATTGCAATCTTTCTGCGCGAGTCTTCTAAGAAAGAGAGAGAGAGAGAGAGAGAGAGAGAGAGAGAAGGATTTGATCTAATAATTCATCTCTGATCTCAATGAAGGCTTTCACACCTTGCGATCTCATATCACGAGCATTGATCCGATGCCACCTATCATGAAAGTGCATGCCCTCATTGCCTAGGAGGAAAATCATCGAGTTGTCATCCGAGCTCTTAAGCCTTCTTCTAACTCAATGGCATATGGTGCACGACGCCCACCACCTACAAGTTCTTTGCCAGTTGTTCTTTCAACATCTGACCGTAAGAATCTTGTTTGTACACATTGTCATCGCAAGGGTCACGACAAAGATTCCTGTTTCCAGATCATTGGTGTACTAGAATGGTTCAAAGAGTTGAAGGAGAAAGCCAGTGGTGTCAGGAGGCGGGCGCCAGCCTCTTGGCCGACCACCGCCACCATGAACAGAAGATCTGCCACAGCTCTTCCACTCCCTCCGCCATTCGTTGGCGTCACCATGCCATCGCCTGGCCTAGCGACGACAGCTTCCTCTGCCGCATCCCTACCCAGTTTGATTTTGGCCTTGCTCTGTCTGATGACCAAGGGATCACGACCATGCATTTTTTGGATACTTGATTCGGGGGCCTCATATCACATGACCAATGACAAGGGTTCTCTTACTGATATTAGTACTGCTATTGACACTGTGAATGTTATTCTGCCTGATGGATCTTGTGTCATCTACTACCCAATATGTATCTATTTGCTTTGGTGCTGTCACTCTTAATCATGTGCTATATATACCTACTTTGCGATGCAACTTATTATCATGCTCTAGATTGTTATCTGCCTTAAAATGTCTAGCTTTGTTTACTGAAAATTATTGCATTTTACAGAAAATAAGTACGAAGAAAGTGATTGGCGTGGGTGAACAGAAAGGGGGTGTTTTGGCTTCGTCTGCTTGATACTCGTGATGATTCTCCTATCTCGCAGTCTTTTTTGACAGTTGCTTCTGTTTCTTCTTCGGATTTATGGCATCAGCGTCTTGGGCATCCTTTCTCTACGGTGTTGTCTTGTGTTTCTTCTATTGATTTTAGCACTAAAAAGACTTTTGTTCTTTGCTCTATATGTTATAGAGCAAAACATACTAGACATAGTTTTCCATTGAGTTCTACAAATGCTACTGCACTATTTCAAGTAATACATTTTGATGTTTGGGGTCCTTATAGAACACCATCTTCTAGTGGTGCATTTTATTTTTAAATATAGTCGATGATTATTCCTCGAGCTGTTTAGGTTTATTTATTAGTGGCTAAATCAGAAGTAGCTTCTAGATTTTTTAAATTTTGTTCCTTGGTGAAGAACCAATGGGGCCGAACCGTACTGCGTGTTCGGGCTGATAATGGGACTGAATATTTGCCTTTGAGATCTTGTTTTGCTGCATCTGGGATCATTATTGAAACATCTATGGTTGATACACCATAGCAGAATGGTTGATTTGAAAGTAAACATCGCCATTTACTCAATGTGGCACATGCCTTACGGTTTCAACCCAATCTTCCAGTTGATTTTTGGGGAGAGTGTGTTCTTACTTCTTCTTATCTGATTAGCCAAACACCGACGAAACATCTCAATGGTCGTACTCCCTTTGAGTTTCTCTATGGGCAAACTCTAAATTACTCATCCTTAAGGGTTTTTGGATGCTTGTGTTTTGCTGCTTATGTTCCCAGATATCCTGACAAGTTTGCACCAAGAAGTCAGCGTTGTTTGTTTCTTAGTTACCCTACCGGAAAGAAAGGCTATAGCTTTTTTGATCTGGAATCCCACATAATCTTTACCAGTCGGGATGCAGATTTTTTTGAAGATTAGTTCTCGTATTCTGCAACTCTGACATCAGCCTCATTAGAAGACCCCGGCGGTGCCACCACCTAACTGCCGGCCTCCTTCCCTCCACTGCTGGAGTCGCACGACCCATTACTACTGGCTGCCACCGGATACCTATTGCCAGCTACCACCAGCATTATTCTCTAGCCACCGTCGGTCACCCGCTGCCAGACGCTGGCAGTTCGCCGATGCTAATTGCCGTTGGTACTCCATCGATGGCTGTTACCGGTCTCTTGCCGTCGGTCGCCACTGGCTTCTCTACACCGACTGCCGCTAGCACCGACCAACTGGCGCTCACCGGCAAATCCCCGAAGGATGTGGTTCCATCGCTAGATCCTGACCAAGACTGTCGGACTCCACTTCCAGCCTGACCAGACGTTACATTGCCATGGATGCCAGTGCCTAACATGACCAACGTGCCACCGCCGACGGAGTCTCACGTGCCGCCTGTCCAGCCCCCTTCCGCGGTATATCCAGCTCCGGATAGTTCCGCCGCCGAGTTGCCACCTATCAGACAGAGCCTTCATGCTTACCAACCTCCTCCTTATTTGGAATATTTTAATTGTGATAATTATGCCTGTGCTCTTACTACTAAAGACTTCCCCTACTGCTACGTTCACTATGCACCATCACTATCCTCCGGTGTTCTCTATTCTCTTACTGATTATGTATATTGTGATAATTTTTCTAGTATGCATTCTAGATTTTTGGGTGCCGTAACATCTGGTGCAGATCCCACCACTTATTCTAAGGCATCACAACATGCTCATTGGCGAGATGCTATAACTAAAGAGCTTACTACACTTGAGCGCAATCAGACTTGGACTTTGGCCCCTCTGCCTCTGGATAAAAAAGATGATTGGTTGCAAATAGGTTTATCAGACGAAGTTTAAGTCAGATGGAACTATTGAATGTCATAAGGCACGCATAGTGGTTCTCGGGAATCTCCAGGTTGAGGGATTGATTATACTGAAACATTTGCTCCGGTTGCAAAGATGAGTTATGTTCGCCTATTATTATCTATTGTGGTCATTCGTGGTTGGGAACTGCATCAGATGGATGTCCATAATGCTTTCCTGCATGGTGATTTGCATGAAAAGGTTTTATGTGACCCCCACCGGGCTATTTCATGCCCTATGGTCAGGTAAGTCACCTACATAATTCTGTTTATGGTCTTCGTCAGGCTCCTTGAAATTGGATTTCCAAATTGGATTAGTCTTTACGAGCATTTGGTTTTGTTCAGAGTAAGGCAGATTACTCTTTGTTTGTCTTTTCCCGTTAATTAGTTTCTTTGCATGTTCTGGTTTATGTGGATGATTTGGTCATTGCTGGTAGCTCTTCTGCGCTCATCTCTGAGTTCAAGAAATACTTGAGTTCTTGTTTCCATATGAAAGATCTTGGTTTCCTTAAGTATTTCTTAGGCATAGAGATTTCTAGAAGATCGGAGGGGATGTTTCTTTCACAAAGGAAATATGCCTTGGACATTTTATCTGATACAGGTTTATCTGCTTCTTAACTGACTGACTTTCTGATGGAGCAACAACATGATCTGGCGGTGTTGAAGTTCCACCTTACCATGATCCCGAGTAGTACAGATGTCTGGCTGGGCGCCTAATATACCTGACTATCACACATCCTGAGCTTAGTTATTCGGTTCATACACTTGCTCAATTCATGAAGTAGCCATGTGTTCCTCACAGGCAAGCTGCAGTTCGTGTGTTGCACTACTTGAAGAGTCATACTGGTCAAGGTTAATTTCTCTGTTCTAGTAGTGTGTTACACTTGCTGCTTACTGTGATTCAGATTGGGTTGCATGCCCAAGTACTTGATGTTTTTTTTCCGGGTATTTTGTCATGATTGGTGATTATTTGGTTTCTTAGAAGACCAAGAAACCATATACGATTTCTTGGTCTTCCGCTGAAGCGGAGTATCGGGCTATGACTGTTACTTGTTGTGAGTTGTTATGGATTAAGTCTTTACTGAAAGACTTAGGAATTATGCACACTTCTCCTATGCGACTGTTTTGTGACAGTCAATCCGCTCTTCATATTGCGGCAAATCTAGTGTTCCATGAACGCACAAAGCACATTGAAGTTGATTGTCATTTTATCCGGAATCTTGTTCAATCTAGAACTATTGTTACTCAGCATATCTGCAAGCCAGACCAACCTGCGGGCTTGTTCACTAAGTCTCTCAGACGTTACCAGTTTCTTTCCCTGCTTGGCAAATTGGGCATTTCTGATCCACATGCTCCAACTTGAGGAGTATTTAGGAATTAAAATATTACTTGTATTTGTAATTATATTATATTACCTTTCCCTAGCTTGTATAGGTGTTCTGTACTACTATATAATGTACCATGAGATCATGAATACAAATACACATTATTACCCTTATTTTCTACAATAGTATTAGTTTCAATAAAGAAAACGGTATATTACTTTGAAAAAGTTTTTTTTATAAGAAAATGGTTTAAATGATATAAGGATATTGTTAAATATGACTTATATAGGGAAGAAATGCATCCATATTTTCCCAAGCACCCTATAATAGATATTGTTTGCTTTTTGTCTGTCAACTGTGGGTATTTGAGTAATTATTTGACTTCCTTACCTTGCAAAAACAACACCGTTTTGCCAACTTCTAACTTACTGTTTGTTCATCTTCTTCATCGCACAATTCTTTCCTCTTCTTTCTCACAATTATTTCCTCCACTTCTTGCGCCTCACCGTTTCAACCTCTCCACCGCATTCCCTCGTGGCCATACCATTTTGCCCAATCATGTGGCCGTACCATTTTTCCCAATTACATCTACGTCGATCGGCTATTCTGTTTATCTCCTCCACACCTAAGGCTGACCTCTGTTTCCTCCATGGCTATTCCCATTGTCTCCTCCTCACCCAACGTTGACCTCTCTGCCATTGCCATTTTTTTATACATAATTGTTTTGGTTCGAATACTGGTTTTATTTGTATGTTTTGCTTCTTGAATTTACATTAATTATATCAATGAGTTGATCGGTTGAGTTGGTGATAATTTTGAAGTTGGTCTTGCAGACTAATCTTCCTGAGTATCAAGGTCCGGAGAAGATTGTTATCTAAAGATACAGTTATTTTCTCTGGTTACGGGATCGAATTTTTCAGAAGTACAAGGGTCCCTCCTCTTCCAAAGAAGAGTACAGTAGGTATATTTTGATTCTCTGCTCTGTGCTCATAATTTCTACTACAAGAAGAGGACTTAGATGTGTCAGGTGAGGAATATTTTTCCCATTATTTCAAAATTTCCTTTGGTATGTTTTATTCATTAATTCTTGTAAGTTCATATGTGGTGATAAAGAAGATGACTGCCACTTTAGATGATCCTTTCACCCAATTTTCGGAGCCTGAAAAGTTCAAGAGATTGAGGGTATGTTTTGTTAGCTTTTTGGCCATTTTTCTATTGCAACCCCATATGTGAGTAAACACTAAACAATTGATGGGATTACTTTGTGTTATTTAACGTCATCAGGTTGCTTGACTCATTACCGTGTTGTTTACTTGTGTTTTCCAGGTTTACAAGTTGGCTGAAGATATAAAGGTCAAGGGTAATATGCTCAAAATATCTATGAATTGAATCTACATCTGTTACTAAAGTTCATACATGATCATTTTGTTTTCTACTTGTGTTTGGACCACTGAACCTCATCAAGGGTCCCTCGTATGTAGAACATGGGACCATTCTGAATTGCTCATGTTATTTTTTCAGCTTCAGTTAAGGTTTGATGGTTTCAAACTTGAATTGATCTTGGCATTTAGCTCTGTTTCTAGCAAGTAAAGATACAGTGAATGCATTTTTTAATATATTTTGAGCCTGGACCCGTGAGAGGTGGTTCAACCGTCATAGCTTTTGCTAAGAATCCTGACGGCTATCTCTTTGAGCTCAGTCAGCGCCAATATACTCCTGAACCACTCTGTCAAGTTATGTTACATGTGGGTGATCTAGATCGCTTTGTTAAGTTCTATGAGATAGTATTTGTGACGTAATGTGCCACTTCTTAGTAAGCTAATAGCTAAATTTGTTGGTTGGATTGCATGTAGCATTCTGAAATGTTCTGTGTTTTATTTGAATTGAATGGTAAAGTCATGAAAATGATGTAGGATGAGAATGTAGGTTGGCTTATTTCTGGGATGCTAAGATTTGGGCTAAATTTTTAAAGATAGTGTACCACTATGTAGCTGAGCCTTGATAGCGAGCTCTGTTAGATAGTGGGATGTTTTATTGGAGGAGTCTCGTTTCAGTCAAGAAAAGTGTGCCTTATGAAAGCCAAATCTGATGTGAAAAGAGGTCTTTAAGTATTGGCTGGTATATTGGAAAATGGAGGGAGTTATGAAAGTAGCAATAGAGGGAGGAAAAAGACAGGGTTCGAGTGGAGAGTGGAGAGTAGAGAGGGTTTGAGTGGAGAATTTTGAGTGGAGAGGGTTCGAGTGGTACTGGGTTCGAGTGGAGAAGGTTCGAGTGATACTGGGTTTGAGTAGAGAGGGTTCAAGTGGACTGGGTTCGAGCGGAGAGGTTCGAGTGGTACTGGGTTTGAGTGGAGAGGTTTGAGTCTAGGCATCACCCCTCGATCCATCAACCATCCACCTCGCAACCACTCAAACCATCCACCCCTCGAACATCAACCATCTGCCTTGACTCAAACCTCTCCACTCGAACCCAGTCCACTCGAACCCAGTAGCACTCGAACCCAGTCCACTCGAACCCTGTACCACTCGAACCCTCTCCACTTGAAACTCTCCACTCGAACCCTCGCTACTCGAATCCAGTACCACTCGAACCTCTCCACTTGAATCTCAACTCGAACTCTCTTCACTCGAACCCTCACCACCCAAACTCTCTCCACTCAAACCCTCACCACCCGAACCCTCTTCACTCGAACCCAGTACCACTCGAACCTTTCCACTCGGACCCAGTACCACCCGAACCCTCATCACTCGAACCCAGTACCACTCGAATCTAGTACTACTCGAACCCTCTCCACTCGGACCAGTACCACTCGAACCAATACCACTCGAACCCTCTCCACTCGAACCCTCTCCACTCGAACCTCTCTACTCACGTAACAATGTCCTTACTTTACGGGCTATTGTTTTTGTATGATTTGATAAACATAAGTTGATTGATTAATGTTAGTTGGATCTATAAAGATAAATTCTTAAACCAATATGCTATACAAATTTCTTTTTAATAAGCTAGTATTTTGTTTCTTTATTGTTCAAAAACTCAAGAGGAAGAAATAAAAAGGTCCAACTTAATTTGATGTCAAGCCTTGAAAGTGAAGATGAACTTAAAAGTAAAGATGAAGAGCAACCAAACTCAAAGACAAGAAGGATGACATAAGTTTCAAAATTTATCCATTATCGAGAATGATTCTTATTCCATTATATATCTCTATTTCATATTTCTCTATTTCTCTATTCCATTTTAGTTTATTGTTTTGAGTTTAATTTGATCATATTTATCTTTTTAATTTTAGTTTCCTTTTTTTAATGAATAACGATATACATTTTTTTTACTGACAGAATGATGGGATATGTATTGATTGCATTAGTTAGAGAATAAATTTCCTCTTAATTACTATAATGTTTACCTTTTTTTTAATCATTCTTTTAACTTAATCAAGTACTACTTGATTTATTTGAGAAATTCATACATGGATTATTATAATAAAAATAAAAGACAATATTTCATATTAGACTGACTAACAAAGTTTATTTATTCTAATTTGTACTTTAAACCTTGGTCTTTCCATACCTTATGGAAAGACCGTATTTCAAGAGTGGACTCGTTATATTTAGAATTTAATTTTAATTTATACTTAATCTCTGAAATCTAAAAACATATTTTATTTAAATCAAAATTTTTTATCAAAAATATCGCGCAACGCGTGGTGGGACTCCAACCAGTATATATTAATAAAGACAGGAAATGCACACTCAAGACTAGAAAGACAGGAAATGTTTGGTAAAATTTTAAATTTACCCTCAATGCCATATTTCCTCATTGGCGATTTTAATGTAATCAGAACACTCTCTGAGTACAAAGGGACCTCTAATCCTGGAATTGATAGCATAATGGACTTTGATATATTTATTAATGCCATGGAACTGGAAGAACCCCACACAGTAGGAAACATCTACACCTGGGCAGGGTATAGGCTGAAAGGGAAAGAAATCAAGGTAAAAGAAAGAGTAGCTAAGAAACTAGACAGGGGCTTAGCTAATCAAAAATTTAGACTCATCTTCCCAAGTATATCTATACAGGTACTGAATAGAACCACATCAGATCATTGTCCACTTCTAACAAGTTTACATAATCTGGCTAAAACCTATCCAAAGCCTTTTAGGTTCCAAAATATGTGGTATCTGAGAGAGGGTTTCCAGCAGGTCCTAAGGAACAATTGGGAGCAGTCTATAGAGAGTTATGGAATGTTAAGATTTAGTAACAAACTTAAAAGGCTAAAAATTTTTCTTAAACAGTGGAATAAGGATGTCTTCAAAGATGTGTTTCAGAACATTAAAGAAGCAGAGAAGGAGGTAGACAGATTGGAGGCTGAAAATGATGAAAATGATAATGCTTTAACCCTAGGAGCCCTCAACACTGCAAGAACAAACCTCCTAATCAAAATTAAGGAAAGAGATACATTCTGGAAACAAAAGAGTAGGGTGAGATGGATGAAAGATGGGGACTGTAATAGCCAATTCTTCCATAACTCTGTTAAGCAGAAACACTCTAGACTATCCATACAAAAAATTAAGGATGATCATCACCACTGGTTAACTGACCAGGATGACATTGGGAGTGCAGGGGTAAGGTTTTTTTCTAATCTTTACAGGATGAGAATACTGACATCAATGGTGCAAACCTTGCCTTTTTTCTCCAAGACATTCCACCCCTGATCTCCCCCCAGACAAACACAGAGCTTCTGAAACCTGCTACTTCTGATGAAGTTAAAACTGCTGTGTTTAGTCTTAGTGAAAACAGTGCCAGTGGTCCTGATGGATTTCATGGACTGTTCTATAGAAATAGTTGGGATATTATTGGCCAAGATCTTACTGAGGCTGTAAGAGACTTTCAAGCAGGTACACCAATCCCCAGGGCTATGGCATCTACCCATATTGCCCTCATACCCAAAAATCAGCATCCCTCAACTTTTAATGAGTTTAGACCTATAAGTCTTTCAAACTTTAGCAATAAAGTTTGTTCAAAGATTCTGATGGAGAGGATAAAACAGTTGATGCCCTCACTTATATCAAGTGAACAATCAGCTTTCCTTCAAGGGAGGGAAATTGCTGATAATGTGATCCTGATGCAAGAATCCACTAGATTCTTGCAGAAAGACAATGAATGTCTTAACCTAATTCTGAAACTGGACATGACAAAAGCTTTTGACAGGGTTTCTTGGACAGCTCTGAACTCTTTACTGCTCAAATTAGGATTTCATGGATCCCTGGTCAAAATCTTAATGTCTAACATAGCATCTGCATGGTTTTCAGTTTTAATAAATGGAGTAGCCTATGGTTTTTTCAAGCCATCAAGAGGTCTCAAACAGGGGGACCCCCTGTCTCCATTTCTGTTTAATATCCTCACTGAGCTTATGTCTAGGAAGCTCCACACATTATTTGAATCTAAGGCATTAGCTAGGTTTCATCTTCCACAGCACACTACCCCACTAACACATCTGATTTATGCTGATGACACTTGTATTTTTTTAAAAGCAACTGATAAATCCCTCAGAAACTTTGCTGTTTTTATCACCTCATTTGAAAAGGCAACAGGTCAGAAAGTAAATATGCAGAAATCTTGTTTTTACATTGGAAATAAATGCAGCAGAGCACAAAAAAGAAAAATCATTAACATTCTGAGCATGCAAGAGGGCAGTTTCCCCTTTAGGTATTTAGGCTGTCCTATATACAAGGGTAGAAAACTAAATGCACATTTTCATAGTATTCTGGAAGCAATTAGTGCAAAAATTCATACCTGGAATTCAAAATGGATCTCCAGAGGAGGCAGGATCATACTTATTAAGTATGTTCTCTCCTCTATTCCTCAACATGTGTTTGCAGTGCTACAGCCAACTTGTTTTATCCTAAGAAGAATTGAAATGTTGTGTTATGATTTTCTATGGGGGGAAACTGAAGGTAAAAAGCACAAACACTGGAGATCTTGGGAGAGAATGTCTTTCCCAGAAGATGAAAATGGGATAGGCTTAAAGAACTTAGATTCAATAATTGATGCTTACTCCCTTAAACTCTGGTGGAAAATGCAGTAGGGAATAGCTCCCTGGACTAAATTTATCTGGTCTCTCCCAAAACATAGGAGGACTTCAGATGTATGGAAAAGAGTCCAATCAGTTTCAGATTTTGCAGAAAATCACACAAGAATTATTGTGGGTAGGGGAACTTGTAGTTTTTGGTGCTCTAACTGGACAGGCCATGGACTATTGATAGATAAGATAGGTGGAAATGCCCCACTGAATCCAGAACTAACTGTTAGAGAATTCCTCTCAAATAGGGCTCCATTAATATCTATTTTGGCACCACATATTTCTGCTGACTTCTTACAGGAAATGCAAAGGGAACTCACTCTCACTGAGGACAGGGATATCATGGTTTGGACTCCTAGTCCACAAGGTAAGTTCTCGGTTAAAAGTGCTTATAAAAGTTTGAGACACAGACATAGAGAATTATCATCATTGAAGAAGGTACAATCTCTAAACTTACCTAAATTAAGATCACTTTTCTGACTTGGAGAATACTAAACAACTTGATGCCTATGGATGATATGCTCACTGAATTTGGGATTGTCACTGTATCTAAATGTCTTTTTTGTGAGCATGAGGATACTCTGCAACACTTCTTTAACTCATGCCCCTATGCCTCTTTCATATGGAAACAAATGCATGCAATCCTAGAATTACCACAGGCTCAGTTTGCAAATTTATGGGATAGATTAACAACTTATTGGAACATTACAAACCTGTCAAAATTGCATAACTTCCTCTGTTACTCTCTGCCTTGTTTAATTCTATGGGAACTGTGGAAAGCAAGGGGCCAGGTTCTATATCAGAATGTTAAGCAAACACCTTTACATACCTGGAAGTAGGTTAAGGCAAACTGTAGACTCATCTCTATAGTTAGGCCACTGATTTCAAGTAACCCCTCAGATAGCACATGGATCCAACGAGGATTAATCTCACTTTTGAATCCACCCCCACCAATAAAACTGATTCCAATTAAATGGGAGCCCCCAGATACAGGCTTCAAACTGAATGTTGATGCATCTTGCAACCAAAACTCCTCATCTGTTGGGGGACTCATTAGGGACAATGGGGGTAGATTTAGACTCGGTTTCCATAAACTTACTAGGGGTGTTTCTCCTTTGCAGGTGGAGCTTCAGTCTGCCCTTCATGGCATTCAACTGGCAGTGGAAATCGGTTTTCATCAAATTTCACTTGAGATGGACAGTCAGAATGCAGTGAGCATCATCAATGGCAAACTGAAGCCTCCACGGAACTGCCTTCAACTGGCTAGGCAGGTGGCAGATCTAATGAAGAAACATAGCATCCAAGCCAGTCACATCTACAGAGAAATCAATGGTGCAGCAGACTTCTTAGCAAAGTATGGACAACAAAGAAGGGATCCACAACATTTCACGGATCCTACATGCATCCCACAGCTGAAGGAAATACTTTTGAAGGACACACACTACTCTTGGAGAAGGATCAGGGCGTAGAACCGGAAATGCTAGGCTGGAGTGTACATCGACACTAGGGGTGGTGGAGGTGTACACAAACAGAAGGGCATGTCCGGTTAAACGATTAGCTTATATATTGGGCTAGACATCTTATTTTCCATGTACAGGCCTCTTTTGATATTGGCATAGACTATGCCTGCAAGAATTGCGACAACTAGTGTCCAATTCTCTCTTGTATACATCTACTGGACTGGTTTCACGGGAATTAAATCCCAATCTGATGGTTAGGGGAGCCATAATAGAATCCCCCCACCTACTGGTGGTTTTAATTAAAAAAAAAATATATATTAATAAAAGTATGGATCAAATTTATGCACTCCCTCCGTTTCTTTAATACTGACACACTTTCTAATTTGAGATGTTTCTTTTATATTGACACTTTCTATTTATGGAATGTTTAAGGTTATTACATACACTCATTTTACCTTTTCTTCTTTCAATTGAATTTCACCAACTCCTTTAGCATATCCTAAATTCTAACACAAAAAATAATGTGCTACTATTAGAGAAATAGAGGGAGCACTTTCTTAGTGAAAGTTTAGCATTAAAACTTTCAAATGGATTGAGGGAGTACAATTTAATGTGATAAATTGGTTCTCGTAATTTATTGAAAAAAGAGAGTTTATGAGTCAAGAATCAAGATTAACTTCTTCATATTAATTTGGCCGGAACAATTTTAGTTCTGGTTGCGTCGTCTCACCCTACAATATGCCCAATTGCACATTAGTTTAAATTAACCAGTGAAAGACTTTTTTGGCAAAGAAAATGTCGCAGATACAATATATTAACAACAATAATATAGGATTAATTTAGGGTTTACCCGAGGGATTCATGTAATAAATTACAAAATACATAGTATGCATTGATTTGGATTTTTTAAACTTTTCAACCAATTAAAATTTGAAATGGAATATTGTTTTCCGGTTACCTTTAAATAACAAATTCTCTCTTAGTATCACTAGTAAAGTTTTATTTGGTAAGATAATTTTATAAATGAGTAAGTCTCATGAAAGACGGCATGTCCATAAACTTATGGATATGCCAGGGATTATTTTACAAAATGAGGTTCAATTTGTAATTAATGAAAAATTAACCTTTTAATTGTGTTATAACCCTAGTTTCTCTTTCTTTTTGCAGCTCTTCTTCTTCTCTCTATTTCACGGGTCTCTTCTCGGCGAATTTCCTCCAAATCATCTCCTCCTCTTCCGTATTCCCCTTTGAGATCCTCTGATCTTCACTTTGAGATGCTGGGAGAAGCAATGGAAGCCTTGCGGGAGCAGATGGCATTCCTGAACTGTCTCGTGCGGATTAGTCCTAAAAACAGCGGTGATCTGATGGCAAATGCCTAAGATGCTGCTGTCAATGCTGCATATCTCCTTTTCACGTGTAAGTGCAAAGGTATCAAGTTTAATATTTTGTGTCTGTTGCAAAAGATCAAGCCTATTGATCCCAGAGTCTGAGATTTACACTCAAGTCCTCAGGAGCAGACTTTCTCGCACTCAAGGAATGGATGGTATCAAATCGTTACTTAATTATCTGATATCCAATCTTTTGGAGATATTAGTGCAGCTGAATACCCGCCATCTGGCTCCTGAGGAGCTTCAATTGCTGCAGCTATACGAAGGGCTTCAGCCATTGAGAACCGCTGTTGCGCAGCTGATTCTGATTGAGGGGGAAATGAAAGAAGTTATTGGAGCAGTTGTATGCGATGCTGGAAGTCATTGGAGCAGTGGTATGATGATATAAGATCACTTTATGATCTGCTCTGTGAGGTACCAAAGAAATTGGAAGTTATTGCCATTGTAGGTGTGCCGGGAATCGGGAAGACAACTTTGGCTTTAAAGGTTTTCAATGATGCTTTGATTTTGAACCATTTTTCATACCGGGCAAGGTGTCATATTACACAAGTAGTGGACAAAAGGAAGGTGTCATATTACACACGTGGTGGACAAAAGGAAGGTGTCATATGGGAGTGTAGCATCTAGATTAAAAGGTTTGCTTACTATTACTTATACGAACAATGCTTTTTTGATCTTTCAACTATTATATTGAATTGCATTGCCTTAATTTTTTTCTTCTTCTACCAATTCATTTTCTTCATCATACCATACACAGGGAGGTAGAGATTTAGCGGGATCCATAATTTCGAATGAGCTGATGGAATGCTGATAAAAGGATTTAAGCTCAACTTCAACTCTGCATTTGATTTTAGCTCTTGTTCTTTATTCTTTATTTTCTTATATTTTTTTTGAATTTCTATGTGCATTTTCTGAGATCTGGTTTTGAATTGTACTCTTGTTGTTACAAGAAACTTGTTCATTGTTCATCTTGAATTACGAGGTGCATTTGTTTACTTATATGTTAGAACTGCTATTAACCAATGTGTATCTATTAGTTGTACTGTGAATGAACTTTTTTTCCATTCGTTTTTGATTTTTCATTTTGAACTACGAGGTGCATCTGTTTACAAACATGTTGCATCTGTTAGTATTCAGTGTGTACTTGTTAGACATACTGTGTATATCTTTTTTTATTTTCATTTGTTGTTGATTGTACGTTTGAATAAGGAACAACACATGTTTACTTATATTTGCATATGTTAGTATCCAGTGTGTACTTGTTAGTTGTGTTGTGTATGGTTTTTTTTTGAAAAAAAATGTTGTTGGTTGTTTGTTTTGAATTAGGAACTGCATTTTTTTACTTATATATTGCATCTGTTGGTATCCAGTATGTACTTGTTTGTTTTACTGTGTTTGACTTTTATTTTCATTGTTGATTATTGTTCGTTTTGAATTATAAATTGTACATGTTTGCTTATATACTACAACTGTTAATATCCAATGCGTATGACTTTTTGCAGAAGTTAGATCTAAACTTGAAGTGGTTATAACTTTTAAAGAATCAGACAATATCGACCATTGGACACTACAAGACGTTCCGACAAAAGGATGATTTAGATGCAAATGACATTGAACTTGAAGATTCAAATATGATCCCATTTTGAACATTAATAGTTTACTTATTTTCATAGAAACTAAGCAATACAGTTTGTACTTGTTAGTTTTATTGTGTTTGAGTTTTATTTTCACTGTTGATTATTATTCGTTTTGAATTAGAAATTGCACTTGTTTGGTCATATGCTGCAAGTGTTAACATCTAAATTGATGCCTTTGACTTCTTTTTGAATTGGTGGTCTTCTATGCTTTATAAAATTACGAGGTACATTAGTTTGCTTATATGTTGCAGCTGTTATCATCCAATGTGTACCTGTTAGTTGTACTATGAATGACCTTTTTTTTCCTTCCGTTTTTGTTGGTCGTTCGTTTTGAATTACGAGTTGCATCTGTTAGTATTTAATGTGTACTTGTTAGTTGTATTTTCTATGACCTTTTGCGAATGACTTTTTTTCTTCTCTTTTTTGTTGATCGTTCATTTTGAATTACGAACTGCATCCGTTTACCTATATGTTGCACCTGTTAGTATTCAATGCGCACTTGTTAGTTGTATTGTCTATGATTTTTTTAAATTTGTTGTTAGTTGTACGTTTTGAATTCCAAGTTGCATCTGTTTACCTATGTGTTGCAAATGTTAGTGATGGGGTTGATTTTACCATATATTTTGGGTTGATTATTGAGTTGAACGATTGATTTAATCCTTGGACATTTATGTTATTTGTAATGTTCTTGCAGTTTAAAGATGTAGATGTTGAATTGGCAAGATGTTGTAGTTTATGGTCATTTGTGCTTGGAGATGGAAGAGGAGATAATTATGGAGATGTTTGGTGCTGAATTATGGCAATTACAGATGCAGTTGGAGAAGAATCATGATTGATTTGAATACTCCTGAATGTTAGGAGAAAATATTGTGTTTATCTCTTTGAGTTCTAATTAGATAAGGAAAGACATATTTTATTCCTTATCTATCTTTTGGTTGTAGTAATATTTTGGAGACTATCTATTTTGATACATACGCATAGACTGTACGCATAGAAGACAGAGACAGAAATACGTAAGCGCGATCCATTTGCGCAAAACAGTATTTGCGATTTGGGCTTTCCAATATTTTATTCAGAAAATTTTCATCATTTATTTTTATGCTTTTGATTGTTAATTTAATCATGTATTCTAGCTAAATTCTTCCTTCCCGGTAAAGATCAAGGAAGTACTGGCGTCGATTCTCGTGAGATCTAATTAGTTCTTATACTTTGATTGCATGCTTGCATCTGCTGTTCTTGATTATAATGATCATAATTGCTTTCATGTTATTGAGTAGTGGCCAATATTTGATAGCATGTTAATTAATTTAATGCCAATTGAACCAATCATCCGTAATTGTGATTTCAGTTCAATCAGTGGTAGGGAACAACAATCTTAATTTAACAATCTGGCATCTGAGTTTGTTGGTTATGAATTGGGTCTTTCTCATTCTTAATGCTGCTAGCATATTAAATCTATAGAGCATCTCTTAGGTTATATGTTAGTTAGAGAAATAGTTGGTGAGGCGTCCTCCTGATTATCGACAAGGTAAGGAAAGATTGGTTGCTTGCAACTCTAACCAATTTGTGTGCTTGCAACTATAACCAATTTGTGTGCATGCATTTAAAGTTATCTTTGCATCAAGGATCGAGATAGAAAGTCATTACGGAATTGATCAAAACCGGAATCTTCTCATTATAGTTGAATTGTTTTGCAATCTATAACAAATTCTCATTATTGTTTTTACTCATTCACTACCCTCATCTGGTTCTTTTGATTACAAATTCGCAGATTAAAGATTAAGGAAAAAGTCTCGCCAATCTCTTGGGAAACGAACCTGCTCGTAGCTATACTAGTCGGTATGCCCATACCGACCGCAGAATCCATAACTGAAATTCAGGTTAGAGCTTAATTTATTTTTGGTGTAAAAAGACACACCAGTTAGTATTCAATGTGTACTTGTTAGTTGTGATGTCTATGACCTTTTGTTTTCATTTATTTTTAGTTGTACGTTTTGAATGAAAAGTTGGACTTATTTACTTATATGTTGCATATGTTATTATCAAGTGTGTACTTGTTAGTTGTGTTGTGTATGACTTTTTTTTGAAAAAAATATTGTTGGTTGTTTGTTTTGAATTAGGAACTGCATCAATTTACTTATGTATTGCATCAGTTAGTATCCAGTATGTACTTGTTAGTTTTATGTATACTATAAGAGAATACTAGTTGTAGGCTAACATATGCATGCTTTTACAAAACATAAACGATTCATAAGGTAACTTATGCATTTCATAAAAGGAATTGATAATTTAAAATCACATGCATATTTTTATTTAAACAATACATGTTGTAAAGTAATTAATGTAGAGTTAATATGACAATGTCAAATTGTCAAATTTTAGTCTCATATGTCTATGTAAACTATAACATATACTAATTGTAGACTAACGTATTCTTATTTTAACAAAACATATGTGATTCATAACTTAAATTATACATGATCTCCTAGAAAAGTTTATAATTCATATTTAGAGCTCTTAAAACTAGTGCATGTTTTAATACAAACGATATGTATTGTAAAGTAACCGTTGCTTAGTATATACAGAAATTTTCAGCAGCATTTAATTGATTTTTTTCAATTCAAGGACTACTACAAAATCATTATTTAAATGCAACGTGTTGAGTAAAAGACACTGTTGGCTCACAGAGATGCATAACCAAAAATTCTGTAACCATATGAAATTTTGTTAGAATTCTTTACATAGTACAAATTCTTACAAACACAAATGTATTGACTATGCTAGAGTTAACCATCCAATTCAGGAACTGGGACACTGTTTAATGCTGGCAAGTTAGGTAAACCAAGAGTAGCTAAATGACCACAACCTCATCTTCATCGCCTGACAGTGTCACATGGTCGTAACTATTAGTGATTCTTCCTCTCATCTCAGGTACATTGACCAGCCTATGAGAATACTGATTATACTCATCTAAAAAAAAGAATAACAAAAGCAGCAAAGTTCAACACTAAAACTAGAGTGCCAAAAAGCATGCAAACAGATGCTATCATTTAGAAGTTAGACCAGAAAGAAGAAAAATCAGGTTCTGCCGATTTCTGCAACTCGCTAACTGTACTAGGATTATCTGATCCACAGTGAAGTCTTCTTCTGCTGGCTGCCAATCTTGCTGCATAAACAGAAAAGTTTGGAACGGGTAGAGTAGCACCGTCTTGCTATCTGATGGAATGGTTGACGATTCAGTGTTAATGATTAGGCTTTCCAATTCCCTCAGTTCGGCTGCATTTTTGTGCTTCCAATACCTGCGCCATGCTGCTTGTATAAAGCACGCATCCCACGTTTTCCATTGGTACGAGTAGAACCTGAACTTGTGCCTAAGTTGTTTACTGTGTAGTCTCCAGAACTACCCTGTTAAAAACTTCAAGTCCTCCGTAATCATGTCCAAATTGCAGCATTTATTAATCATGTAAAAGCAAGGTCATACTCGTCAACTAGTTCATGATATATGCTAGCCGGGATAAACACACTAAAGATAGGCTACAACTCATAGCCTAACACTCACGCATTACCATGGAAAATAGAGTAGCTAGTCAGTAAACTATCAGAAAAACAATGATGAAAAAATAGTACCCGGCCCAGTTTTTCCAATGTTAATTCTTGAAACCTGGGAACAATTATTCCGCCTGCTTACAAAGTAATAGAAATCAAGCAGACTTATTAATAAAGTAGTATGGCATATGCAAACAATTGAATAGACATTGTCTAAAGAAAATCAAATTAGACCTGTAGAAATAGCAATTAACTCTAACTCTACACCAACAACCCAACGAAATCGCTCGAGACACTATGTAGCTAGCCTAGCTCTTATGCAAATAACTAATATTGCATAGCTGAAGAATTTGAGAAAAGTGTGGTATGAATATCAAATCGATACATACAGAAAACCGCATTTGAATTCTAGTCGTATGTGAGAACCAATAAAAAACACTAGCCTAATACAGAATCTATAAGCAGAATCACTGTGGACATAACAATGTGATATAAACATTAGTTTAACAAAATGGAAGCCAAGTTTAAAGATCTTAATTAACAGCAAACACTAAACTTAGACATCTGAATGTTGCATCTACAATACATTAGATGATCATCAAATTCAACTATAAGCAGGAATGCTAGCTTACCTGAGCAAGGCCACCTGATTAACCTCCATTGAGAGGAAAGTGCACGTACGATCATCATTAAAAAATACCTCCCACTTATTGAAATCAATCCAGTACCTAATCCAATCCCGCATCAACACAATAAATAAGTAACCGATGACAATTACAACTCGACAACAAGACATCTGAATTCTAGCATTATCTCACCATCATCTTATCCACAACACAAACATTCCCAAAATCCAATCACTTTATAATAACGCACACACAGATCTGGAAACATAAATGCAGGAACTCAGATATCACTACCGTGCCTGCAAGCAAATGGGAGACTTATGTCCTGCGCCTCTGCCGCATGCAATATATACTGATCTTGCTCCAAAATAAAAACACACAAAAATTAATGCTAGAATTCAAGCAAAAAATACCTAAAAAATAAAAATAAAAATGAAAACACATCATACAACTGAATTGGATGAATGTACCTCAGTGACGAGGAACTCGTATACGACGTCGTGTTGGTGGTTATGAATGGTTACCTTGTGCGACACTACTGGAGCAGTAGAGTAAGTGGAGCCATTGACGTCGGAAATGGAAGCCTAAAGCTCCGACGTCATTTTCCTAGGCAATTTAGAGGTTTTAACAGGGAACGCGACGGCGGCCGAAGAATTGTGACGGTGGCGGCGGTGGATGGGAATCTGAGCGGAGAAGTTTGGGGAAAAAAGATGGAGAAGTTTGGGGAATCTGAGCGGTGTGTGGGAATCTTCCGTATACAAAATCGCGAACTCGAACTCAATTTTGGGGGGAAGAAGAAAGGCATGGGTTTGGATATTTGTAATTTAACCCACGAATTTTGTATACTTTATGTTAATTGCAAATTAGTCCTACCATGTCCATAAGCTTATGGACAGATCGCCTGTTAGGAGACCCACTCTTTATAAATTACTTCTTATATTATAAGGTGTTGAAAAATAATTATATTTGGAAAGTCTAAAAATAAGAAACCTTTGACAATTCCTTTATTGTTGAATTTTATTAATTTTTAATTTTATATTATGCTACATTTTAATTACATTTTTTTCTTCTTTTCATACTCCATACTATGTATATTAACTTTACTTTTTTCTAGACCATGTACATGACCAGTCAAATTATGGTAAATATTCTCTATTAACATATCTAGAATATTTTTTGTTCATACCATGTATATCAACTCCATACACTGACTGTCATAACTAGTTAACTTTCTTATTTAGGTGTCAATCCCAAGCTCACCTGATAGATGAAAGTGGAATGATCACAACTTAATTTTTTTGTGAAAATTGTGAAAATGATGAAAAACTACTGGGTCTCACTGCTGAACAAGAAATGAAAGAAATACTAAGGTTTGATAAATTCATCACAGTATTTGGTATTACATATGTAATATTTTTAAGATCTACTAACCAACTGTATCTACACTTTTTAAATTTTTTTAATAAGATTATATTGTGAACCGAAATAATAAAATTGTAAGTACTCAATATATAGTTCAAGTAAAAGTTGCTATATGAGAGAACATGAAATTGAACCGAAATATTCCACTGTATCTTTTGGAGACAAGGTTGAAATTGAAGAAGAAGGCAACATGCCGAATTTAGAAGAAGAAGTTCCGGTTAATCAAGTTTATAATACAGCGAAAGATTCAAAATGTAAAATCTTAAACCAATATGTGAATACGTATATATTTTTTATAAGCTAATTTGTGTCTTTATTACAAAGTCAAAGACTCAAGAGAAAGAAATAAAGAGTTGCAAGGTAATTTGATGTTAAGGCTTGAAAGAGAAGACCAAGAGCAATCAAAATCAAAGACAAGGAGGATAATATATGTTTCAAAATTTATTCATTGTCGAGGGGTTGATCTATAATCCATTCTGTTTCAATTTATTATCCCTAGAAATTTAGTAGAGCAAACTTAAGATTTATTTATTTATTTTTCAATTTTGTTGATTTGGTAGGTAATTGTGGGATTATACTTTCCATAATAATGAACTTCTCATTTCATTATTTTACATTATTTACTTGTATTATCAAGGACAAGTTTTATTTCTCCACAATTTTAATGATTCTTTTTATATTTTACTTCATATATTTTACTATATATTAATTCTTGAAAGATTATAATAATAATTATTTTCATTTCTTTCATTTTTTTGATAAATTCTACCTAAATTGATTACTTTTACTTTATACTTCTTATAGTTACTATTACACTAAATATATTTATCATATATTTTAATTTTCATTTTAAATAAGAAACATAAATACTAGATTTCAACGCGTAAAGAAACTCCAACTAGTAACGAGTAACCTCTGTAATCCATTGTGATATCTATAATCTCTCTCTTTTTTAACCTTAAATATAGTATGCATGTAATCTCCTCAAGCGGCATTTTGTAAATCCCAACCTTCCTATAAATGTTGAAAAGCTACAGCAATTCTATCCCACGAACAAAAAATCTTGCCTCTAGCAAGTGTAGCTCATAGCTTAGCATAGACCTTTATCAGCCTTTCCAGGAACTAGCAACCTTAGTAGCACAACAAGAGAAGAAAACATGTTATCCCATGTGGAGATGATAAAACCATCATCTCCACCACCCCATCACCTTAGAGAATTCAAACTATCCTTCCTCGACCAACTCGCACCGCCACTCTACATACCGCTAATTTTCTTCTACCAATCCGGACACCTACATCGAGAATCACTCAAGGCATCCCTAGCAAAGGTGCTCAGTGAATTTTATCCGTTGGCCGGGAGGTTTTCCAGAGAGAAATCTTTCACCATCGATTGTAATGATTCAGGGGCCATGTTCGTTGAATCTAAGGTTGAGAAAAATCTCTTAGAGGTAATCGAAGACCCAAAAATGGAGGAGCTAGAGAAGTATCTTCCTCTTGGGCCTACTGGTAGCACCGGTGGCATGGGTGAAGCCATCGCTGTGCTTCTTGCTGTGCAAATCAGCCTCTTTGATTGCGGAGGAATGGCGCTTGCCGTTCAAATCCACCATAACTTAGCTGATGGAGTATCAGTGGTGAATTTCATGAATGCTTGGGCTGCAGCCAACCGAGGCCGTGATATTATTTCACCGAAATTCGACCTAGCAAGCTTATTTCCTCCAAGAGATATATCCAGTTTCTCAAATTCATTCGGCATAATCACTGCAGAAAAGATCGTGACCAAACGCTTAGTGTTCGACAAAAAGGAGATACAAAAACTCAAACTCGGATCATCCCAGGTAATTAAGGATCATCCAACCCGAGTTGAAGCGATTTCCTCATTCATATGGAGGCGTTTCAACGATGTTGCTAGGTCGAAAGGATCAAAGAAACGGGTCGGGGTAAGCCAAGCCGTGAACTTGAGGCCTAGAATGGATCCGCCTCTTCCGAGTCACGCATTCGGAAACATGGCTCGGCCAGCGGTAGCAGTACCGACGTTGTTCCATGATAACGAGGGGGATCTGGTCGGTGTGTTGAGGGATGCAGTGAGAAAGGTGGATGGAGATTACGTTAGGCAGCTACAAAACGGAGGTGGTGAGCATTTGAATTCATTAAAGAAGCTTAGAGAAATAGTTTTGAAGGGGGAGATGGAGGTGATAATGTTTAGTAGCTGGTTCAGATTTCCTGTGTATGAAGTCGAGTTTGGTTGGGGGAGGCCTATATGGGTGAGCACTGCAACCCTTCCTTTCAAAAATTTTATGGTTTTCATGAGTAGTAGCTGTGGAGAGGGCATGGAAGTATGGGTTAACATGGTAGAAAAAGATGCTGCTTCTCTTGATTTCCATTTCAGCAATTAATAAGGGGCCAGTAGGATAAAAAATCAGAATAGGAGCAAATGCTCAAGATGGTATCTACATTTATTCCAAATTCACAGTTTGATACCCAAATTTAAAAAATGTATCATAAAGATACCCAGCTTATCATTTATGTTCCAACAAGATCTCATGACCGGCAATACTAGATTTTAATTTAGTCAAAGTTCTGATTAACGGCTTATGGGGTTAATAGGTAATAAAAAAGAGTTGAGGGTCATGGGAAGAAATACTAATAATTTATATTATCTAGCCGACTAGCCCCTTCTCCTTCCCTATCGTTATCAACCCGCCCCGATAATCCTTTTCCATTTACTTCCCATTGAATGCGTTAATAGTGGTAGGTTATTTAAGTCTGCACTATTTTTCGTCTAAAAAACCACACAGATTTCTAATAGCAATTACCAAGCACAAGTACATGGATTGAATTCATTAAATCAAGATCCAAAAAAGCGACATCAGAATTCAATTGTTCAAATCCGTCAGTAAGATCCAGAACACCAACAGAAAGAACTACAACACGAGATTAATTTATTCGGAGAAACAGGGGACCAAGAGATGGTTGAGAGTAGTGCTATTGAAGCTGAAGCTATGGCCGGGGCTCTCGAAGATTTTCATAAAGAAGCGGTCTTTGGGGACGTTGAGCTTCTTCTCGAAGAGATCAGAGAGCAGGGCAGAGAGCTTGATATTGACCTCCGGGTCTTACCGCACGACATGGGGACAGACCCCTTTAGCACCACCATGATGTGCTGCTCCGACTTGCCCATCATCTCCGTCAGGATGGTCGTGGCTTCCGACAGGAACTCCGAGGTGTCGACTCTGTCGATATTGACATTGGTTGAGAGGTTGAAGCACATCATGGTTTCTTTTTGGTTGGAGCTCTTTAAGTCTGCACTATTAAATTCAGAAATTAGAATGATCCTCCAATCTGAGAAGCCCTCATTACGGGTCGGGTCAGCAAATGTAGGTGGGAGCAAGCCAACGTGACTGATAAAATCTGCCGCACATCCACGCGTCTGCCGTCACCAGCAGTTTCCCATCGCGATGCAAACTCCAGACCCATTCCATCAGATTGTCGGTCTTCTCCACCTCCTTCTCTATTGTCCGTCGCCCGCTCGCCACCTCGAGAACATTGTGCTATAGTTGTAGACTTCGATTTTCTCATAAGCTCTCCCGATTAACATATATTCTGGCAACCACTGTGGCGTTCGGTGACTTTTCGTACTCCACCTGTCTAGCCAAACCAAAATCTCCTAATTTTATGTCCAATGGGAAGTAAATGGAAGAGGATCAGATAAGTCTTAAAGCCCCATCGTCGGAGAGCGGAGGATTATTAGCGACGGGTTGATAACAATAGGGAAGGAGAAACGGCTATTCGGCTAGATAATTTAAATTAATAGTATTTATTCCCATGCCCCTCACCACTTTTTTTATTATCTATTAACCCTATCAACTGTTGACCAGAACTTTGACCAAATTAAAACTTGATGTTGTCGGTTATGAGATCATATTGGAACATACTCCCCCCGTCCCACCATTAATTGCACAATTTTGTTTTTAGTCCGTCCCACCAGAAATTGCTTAATTTGACTATTTCCCTATTTTGGCAAAATTTGACCTTGTTCTTTTACTACAATTCCCTTACTAAATTTATAATTTTACAAAGGCCCACATAAAAAACATTTAGAAAAGTGAGCAATCAAGTTAACAAATTAATTACACAAAGGATAGACCTAACATTTTAACTCCTAAAATTAAAATCAGATTCATAATTAACTCAACCACCATTTTAACTCTTCAACTACCCAATCTTTAATGCTTTTGATCTTATCTCTTCCATTTCTTCTCCGATTTTCTCACTTTCTCCCATCTCCAGAAATTTCTTTCGTATCTTATTCCTTTCGCCCATTTTCCTCTCTCCCACAAAACCCTAGCTCTCAGCCACCCCTCCGCGGCATACTTGAAATCGCCCTTGTAAAGCCCAAACCATGAATCGCCTACGCAGGTTTGATGCTCACATATTCTTCCAATACAAACCGCACCTCCTTACCCTCGATGGCCTCATATTTGACTCAGATTTTGGGGGCTTTGACCTTGAAATCAACGATTCGACCTTGGATTTGACCGATTCGCAGCCACCTTTGGAGTGGGAACCAAATATGCCTCAGTTTTCAAAGAAAGTAGGTACTCTTAACCACCCAAATTCTTTCTAAATTTATCAATAATTAATCAATTATAATTAACTAATTGTTTCTCTTACCAAGATGCCCCCATAAAACATTCGATAAACTAGATACACATCTCGATAGCATTAAGAATGAAAAGAAAATTGCATATAGCAATTACCCAAGTATTCGCAAGTAGTAATGCACACTTAATTGTTCAACATCTTGCTGTTACAGTATTACTAGTTATCTATATGGTTTCCACAAGAATTCTCTACTTACTAACCCTTTCCAACGATTACATATTGGTGGAATTAGATAGCAATGTCCCAATAATATTCAAGTTTAAAATTTAGTTTTACCAATTTTTCTAGTCCTTACTAGTGTGTTCTGATGTGTCCATTTTAGATGCATTATTTAGTAGTATTTAGGATCACTTTTGTGCTCTTTTATTATCGAGAGCTTGTGTTTTACCTTGAAATTCACTTAGGAGAGGCAAAAGCAACTTTGTACTCTTTTACCTCTTCTAAGTGGATTTTGTGTGACAAGGGAAGAACACGGAAGCAACGAAGACCGGAAGACATTGAAGACTATACGTTTGAAGACTTTTGGATACTCACTTCGAAGACATGAAGACCGGAGGCCGTTGAAGACCATTTTTGGAGCCGTTGAAGACTTGAAGATTGAGAGGGATGGCTATGAAGAAGACAAAGAAACAATGCAAAACTCTGGCTCCCGTCGCGACCCCGTCGCGACACCATCGCGAGTCGCGACCAACTCCGTCGCGAGTCGCGACCAACGGGCGGCCAGAAATCAACTTTATTTTCTTTGCACTATAAATACCCTCTCTTTCCTCCTCTTCTCCAGTTTTGCTCAGCCCGTTTCTCTCTGGTTTTTGGGCTCAAACCTAGGTTTTTCTCTTCTTTCTTTTCTTAGCTTTTTTTTAGTTTAATTATGTCTTTTGTTGTTCTAGAGTAGTTCTTGTACTTGGGAGCTATGGATTGAAGCTTCCACTTCTATGTATTGAGAACCATTTCTATCTATCTATTTGGTGTTTTTGCTATTGTGCTTTTATTGTGCTTTGAATGTTAATTGTTGATTCTATTAATGTTGTTGAGAGCTTGATGATATGAAATGCTTGGATCAATTGCTAGCTAGGGTTTGGGGGATTTGGGTTAATTTCCCCCTGTTCTTGTTAGTAATGTGAGAGTATGATTTAGAGCTTTTGATTGTGTTGATGGATTGATAATGTGCTAGACGAATGTGATTGATGTTGAACTCTTCGTCATGTTCGTTTGTGTAGAAAACGAGAAGAGTTATATGCTCGTGGTCTATGAGTGGTCGCTCTTGACTAATCTCGTGTAATTGCATGAATTGGTTAAATGCTTAGTCACGGTGTAGTGGTCATAGGCATTGCCAAGCTTGTTGGTCCTTCGTGCTAAATGCCAGCAATGACACCTTGAGTCGTGGTCGCGACTCGGGAGTCATTGGTGAGGTTTGACGAGAGATGTGGAACTCACTCTCGCAAACTACGAACTAAGAAGGATAGGAGTTTAATCTCCACGACAAGTAGTTGAAGTATTGAATAGATGATTTAAATTCATTCTTGAAGCATTTGTTATTTGGCGTTTATGTATTCTTGACGGTGTGTTTCACTGCATGTGTGCCATGAGTTGTTTGAGCATAGGTAGTGCTTGTGTGGTTGAATTGTTTAGGTGTAGGAACGTGACGAATTCCGTAGCGCCTTTGCATGAAGATCTATGAGCATGAACTTAGAACTCCTTGTGATGTGTGTGTTGTGGTACTTGCTAGATGGGTGTGTGAGTGTTGGGTCCTGAATGCTATATGATGGAATGTGTGAATGATTCGATGAACTACATTAGATGTGGAAGTGGATATCCGTTGCCCCCAAGGCATTTTATCTTTGTAGTTTAAAACCCCTTTTCTTTAGTTTCGTTTGATGATTAGCATAGTCACTTGACCTTGCTAGTTATCGTGTCTTTTTATCTTTGTTAATTTAGGAAACCAACCAACCAACCCCCCCTTTACTTGCTTTTATGTGTGTGTAAATATAGTTACTCCTAGCCTAGTATCAACCATTTGTGCTTAGACGCTTAGGAAGATCCCTCTTCTCATTGGACGACCCCGATTTGCCACTATCTACCTAGTTGTAGAAGGTAAGCAAAAAGGGCTTATAAATTATCTTTTGCACGGCGGGCGCGACGACCGCCTGCCCGTCTTGTTCCAATATGACTAATTTAACCAAGTGCATAATAACGTAACACGTAAAAGACACACGACTTGGTTACGCAGTTCGGTGTAATCCACCTACATCTGCTGGGCCTGGCCCAGTTCAGAATGAATCCACTAATTAGAAAGATACAGTACATGGTACAAAGTACAATTTACAAAATACTTATCTTTACTAACTAAAACGTGTGGACTCTGCTAGCTCCCCTAGCTACCGATCTGCCTTGATCAGACTCCCTCTGATCTCGAACTCCGTCGACGCAAGATCTCCTCCTCCCGAGGAATTAAGGTTTATGATTCTGAACTTAGTGCAGTAGGTCAGGTGTGTTGGAACACAGTGTTCTGACTCTTTGCAACTTCTCGAAAGTCTAAAAAATCTGTGTGCAGATTTTTGCTCTGTTAAATCCGTGAGTATGCAGCCGTGTTTTGTCCCAATTTATGTCCACGAACAGATTGGAATACTCCTTGATTATCTCCACAATATTCCTGTTCCAAATCTGCTTCTTGAATCATATCCAATCCCATTAATAAAGGGATTTACCTTATATCATTCTATCCCATATATTCGAATAAATCTTCTCCATATAAGTAGGGATTTTCCATAAACCAATTATGCTTCACACGCCTGATATATATAGTCAGATATACGAATTTCCATTTATTCCAAACTACTGCAATATTCTGACTTTGATTTTCATAAAACCTTGGCGTGAATATTCTGCACCAGCATGTTCCAACATGGTCAGAATTTCTGTTCAAAATTAATTCACACAAAATTGCCAATAAAATATTTATTTGCAAATCTCTTGACTTTACAATCTCCCCTTTGGCATTTTGTGGACCCGTAATATTTTGGACATTTAATTCCCAAACAGTAACTGTCAGCATCAATATCATAAACTTGTAAACCAGCAATCAACAAGATATCAAAATTCCAGAATTCCCTTAGGCATGAAATCCGAAAACCAAAAACCAGAAATCCAAAACATAAAAATCATTACATCCAAATTGAATCAAGGTCTAAATCATGCCATCCAAAATTTCTCCCTCTGGGACCACACATAGGCCAAATGCACTATCAAAAACAGCAAAATAAACAGTGCTCCCCCTGCATCCAACCTTCAAGTCATGCTTCCAACCTTGACTTCTCTGCCTCTAGACTTGCTTTTTCTGCCACTATCACAGCCATCTGTATGCCTAAAGCTCCAAGTCTTGCATTCAGAACCAGCAGTTGAGCCTCCTTTTCTGCTGCTGATGAAGAAGTCGATCTAGAAGGTTTCCACGGGAGATCATGAACATGTCTCAGCCCAAATGTCTTCTTGTTGGGCCTCAAAAACTCTGTGTCAATTACCACATCTGAAGCCTTCCATTTCACTTTTGCACTCTTGGCTAGGGCAGAGATTAAAGCAGGGTAGATAATAGCATCATTTACTTTCGGAGCAGTAGCCCGTCTGACCAAATGCTGCTGAATGAAAAGTCCAAGATTAACTTCTTTCTGTGTTCCAACACAGTATAGCAATTTAGCCATCTACCTTGTCAGCGCTGTAGTATTACTCGAGGGCAACCAATAGTGCACAGCTACCTGATATAAGCCAAAAAATCTTGATGACAAGCAGGATGCTTGTGAGTACCCAGTTGCTGGCCATTCAACCTTATAACCACCAGATATAAAACCTAAGATCTCATCATTAGACAATCCCACATTTTCAGGAAAGACTCCCCCTTTCTCAGGTGTTTTTAGACCCAGCAACATGTTAATCCTAACAGTAGAGACATCTATGACCTTCCCCCGTACATATACTCTACCATACCATGGGGAGCTAATCTCTAAATTACCAGGCATTAGATTGGAGTATACCTCAAGTACCACCTACCTATTGTACTGTAGCTGGATTATTGCTGCTGTTGTCATGCCATTCTGCTTTAGAAAATCTGTGAAGCCGCTCTCCTTATAGGCTTTTAAATCCAAAGGCCTTTCTGCTATGAACTTCTTTTCTGAGAAAAAATCTCCCATTTCTGCACCTTTTTCATCAAAATAAACAGCAGAGAATGCCTTGCTAACAGAGGGTGGAGGCAAAACCTTCTTTTCCTTGCTGTCATGTCTCCTCTGCTCCTTTTCGCTTGAGCAGAGTCCTTGGCTTTGTCAGCCTTTCTCTTGCCTTTTGCCATCTGATAGTACTCATCCAGTACCTCATCACTTGAATATTCCAGATCAGGAATATCCTGTGTTGGAACACTCCCTGATCTTTCAGCATCCTTCTCAAATTCTTCCTCTCTCTCAGAAACATCTTTCTGGTTAGACAGGCTTCCTTCAGGTACTTCATCCGTCTGCCCTTCATGAAAATCACCATCATCTGCACCTCCCAGATCATTATCAGAATCTAACTACATATACTCAGGTTCCTCTCTCTGTGTTGGAACACTGTCATCACTGTCTGATAGAACAATGATGATAGGCTTCCTCAATTCTTCCATCCTCTTTGCTGAATTCAAATCATAAAACCCCACCTGAAGTTTATCTCCGTGCCTAACCACTTCTAATCCAGCCACTTCACATTCCCTAATCTCTCTCAAAGAAACACAACATGGTACTGGACTATAGCAATGCACGTAAAATTTATCTTTTTCCCTAAACTCGGCATATCTCCCCATCACAAATTTCACCGTATAATTCTCAAGTCTCCTAATTTCACCTATGCTTCCAGTCACCAACTCCTTAACTTTTACCGTCAAATATTCTCCTCTAATTTTCTTGATCTTTCTTAAATCTACAGCAATTCTATTAGCCTCAAGCCATTCAAAAATTTCATCCATACTCGTACATTGAATTCCCATGAATTTTAATGGTCGAGGGTCAGGGGCAGTTACCGTGGGTTTCTTCTTCTTCTTCTTGGCTCCAGAAGATTGTTCCCATGCATCAGTTTCAACTTCGGCTGTTACTTTAACCTCTGCATTCTTCGTTCTCCCTCCGATCTGAGCTTGATTTTCTTCTTCATCTCTCACAGCTTGATATTCATATTTTCTCTGCTCAGCGATCAGCACCAATTCCAAATCAGTTGAAACCCGATCTTCCTTCATGATTTCTGACGCCTCTACTTCATGTGCGGGAGAATTTGGAGTTGACATTCTTTAACCAAAAATTGCGAAGGAGGTGAATTGGTGAAGCAAAAAATTTACGGCAGGGTTTTGGAGTACAAACTTTTCGGCCGAGAGTAGAGGAATGCGAGGAGATTTTTGGACGAGTTTCAATCCCACTTTAACTCTTCATTTATTCACCTCTTTTCCCGCGAAGCCACTTTTTAGATTTTCCAAACTTGTAATGATGACACTTTCTCCTCTTGTCAAATTAAGTTGTCATGCCATAAATAACTTCCAACACACTATACTAACAATTCTCCTATTTTTGTACACCTTTGCCTCCTTCCATTTTTTTGTTCTTTTTTCTATTTTGCTAAAAAATAACCAAACGAAATATTTACAAGAAAGAGTAATTGTGGTAAAAATTACCTCAGATTTGACAAACACCTAAGTGTTGTCGAAGGCTCTCAAAAGTGGTGGCATCCAACGGCTTTGTAAATATATCTGCAAATTGCTCGTGTGTTGGAACATAGGCTACTTCCACTTCTTTTCTTTCAACCAGATCTCTAATAAAATGATGCCTTATGTCAATATGTTTGGTTCTCGAGTGCTGAACTGGATTCTTCGAAATATCAATAGCACTTGTGTTGTCACATAGAATCTTCAAAGGGCCTTGATGAATTCCATAATCTTTCAACATTTGTTTCATCCATAACAGTTGTGCACAACAACTCCCTGCTGCAAGATACTCCGCTTCTACAGTTGTGCACAACATTCCACGACTTGATCAAACATTTAAAGGATATGTTCGAGATCCTCTAAGTGACATAGCAGGACCGATGACTAGGTCAAGAACTAAGCTTAGGGATGCTTCTTTAAATGCTTTGATTGATCGCCTTTATGATGAAGAATTGAAGAAGGAGTCACCATCGACATCTTGGATTCATTATTCAAGATTATCGACGAACTGAAGACATCATGAAGAACACTGTACTCTTTTTTCCCACTGGGTTTTTAATGAGGTAGTGTGATCACTGTAAAATATTGTAAAATTATTTCATTTTTGGTTTATTAGACTGATAGCTCAGCCATGTGGGCTTTGAAGAGCTGAATTTAAAAAATACAGTCCATTAAGGTTTAGTATATTCAGTTTTATTCTGATTAGAATTAGATTTGGTAAGATTAGATAAGGTAATATTCTTCAAGGTTACTTCTTGAAGAATTCAACCTGATTACCTTAGATTACCATTTATTTTAGGTATTTTCGTTAGATATGGTTTTAGCTTCTTAAAGCTGCTATAAGTTGATTCAGTTTCCATTTGTGATTAGGGTTTGAGGCAAGATTGTAACCCTATAAAAAGGGAGGCCTTATGGACGAAAATAACAACCTTTCATCAATCAAATATACAACCTTTTGAGTTCATACTCTTTGCTTGCGAGCTATTCCATTGTTGCTTAACCCCGAGGGCTAGTTAAGTATCAATAAACCTTGTAATCTGATCCTGAGGGCTAGTTAGAGAGTAAGTTGAAGTTAGGCGTACCCCGAGGGCTAGACTCCTGAATTTCGTGCGAGATAGTGCGGGTTTTCAGATCCCTTCACTAGATCTAAGATATTAATTCCGCAAATCGTGAGTCTTCGCAAGGAGATTCATATCATAAGAAGTGTGATCCCTATCTAGATTAATAAGTCCTCTAATGTTAGCAGGGATATTAGGTAGGTTCCAGCTGGTTTCCACAGATTGAGTGGGTTTGAACTTGGCAATAGCATCGGCAACAGAGTTGCATTCTCTGAATACATGTTTCAGAGTAGCATCTTTTAGTAAAGAGTGGATTTGGAAAGCAAGAGTATACAGGGACCATTTTGCTTTACTGGGATTGTTTATCATGTTCACAGCTAGTAATGAATCAGACTCAATTATGATTATGCAATCCAGATATGGAAAAGATTGGCAGGCAAAGATGATGGCTTTCATTTCAGCTTCAAGGGGTGATTTGGCAGTGGTGTTTGAGGTCCTGATTAGGCATGGGTTGCCATTATTGTCTCTAGCTATAAGGCCAAGTGTTGAGTTAGTAGTAGACCAGGAAGCATTCACATTAACTTTTGTACTATTAGGTTTTGATCTTTCCCAGTAGATAATGGAAATAGATGTCTTTGGGGGAGGTGTGAGAGGTGGAATCAGAGAAGTGATGGAAAACCTCATATGAGGGTGTTCATTTGAGAAGCAAGGTTTTGCTGAAAAGGATAAAAAGATTAGATCTCTTACTTCCTTACAAATTTGGACTGGTGAGAAGCTTTTGTTATCAAAATAAAAGGCATTTCTGGCTTTCCATAGAGCCTAACATATCAGGGAAGGCAGCATGTTATAGATAATTCTATGGACTTTAGAAAGGTTTTTGTTGTTCCAGTATGCAAAAAATCTGTCAGTTAAGTTATTTAGAGTATGAAAATTATGTCCTATAATATCAGCAGTATCATTCCATATAGACTGTGCCAGGTGACAAGATATGAAAAAATGTTCAAGAGAATCAGCTTGGTTGCATGCTAAACATTTAGAGGCTAAGCTAAAACCACACTTAATTAACACATCATCAAAAGGCAGAAATGAGTTTAGCATTTTCTAGGTAAAAATTGATATTTTTTTCTGCAACCTGAAGTTCCATATCATTTTGGTTGCAGGGAAATTACCTGGTAGTTTAGTGAGGGCCTTGTAAGTTGATCTAACAGTGAAAGCTCCGTTCTCCTCTGGTTTCCAGATCAATTTGCCTTCTCTTTCCTTGTTAATATTAGCATCCTACACAAAGATTAGAGTATCATTTTCTAGATAAGGACAAATCTGAGACAGGAAATAGCCTTTGTTATTGATGAAATCTGCCACTGAACGGGAGGAAGGGATAGAAAGGGAAGAGGGAGGGACATGGTTAATCAGTGGGCCATTTGGGCACTAGTTAGAAGTCCAGAAATTGCAGTGGTCTTGGCCATGAATAACCATAGAGTTGCTTTCAGCAAAAGAGTTAATAGAGCAAATTCTCTTCCAAGTTTGAGATTTTCCGTGATTGAGGTAGTGCCCATATCAGTTTAGACCACAGGGTGGTGCCATGTTGACATTTCCACCACAGTTTCAGGGAGCATGAATTAATTATTGCCTGAACAGATCTGAAACCTAATCCATTCTGAAATCTATGTGCCCTTAGGTCAGACCATTTCCTCCATACTTTGTTAAATTTACCCTCATTTTCTCCCCAGAAAAATCTGGACATTTTCCTTTCAATAGATTTGATTATTTGTTTTGGAGGCTTTAGGACAGACCATATATGCCGTGGAAGGGAATATATACATGATTGAATAAGAACCATTCCTCTCCTGAACTTAACCATTTGTTTTTCCAATTCATCAGCTTTTTATCAATAAGTTCAAGCAATGATTGGAAGTATGTGTTTAGTGTTCTTCCTTTATAAATTGGGCAACCTAGGTATTTAAATGGGAAAGAGCCTTTTTTCATTCCTAGGATTGTCCTAATATGATTTATCCTTCTAGCTGTTGCTCTTTTACTAATATAGAAATCAGATTTTTCATAGTTTATTTTTTGTCTTGAGGTGAGTTCAAAGGTTTCTAAAAAAGCTTTAATCCTTATTAGGTTAGTTTTTGAGGCCTGCATAAAAATGATGGTGTCATCAGCATAACTTAAGTGTCAGGTTGGTGTAATGGCAGAGGGGGAACTAATAGTACTTAAGTTTGTTATTCATGAAGATAAAAGATAGGCTTCCAGAGAAAGCTTCAGAAAAAATGTTAAAAAGAAAGGGAGATAGAGGGTCACCTTGTTTAATGCCTCGGGTAGCTTTGAAAAATCCAACCGGGTTACCATTCATGAGCACTGAGAAATGAGCCTGAGAGAGGTTTTTCATAATAGCATTCACAAAATTACCAATAAAACCAAATTTACAGAGTATGCTTCTTAAGAAATTCCAGTTTATCTTATCAAAGGCTTTCCTAAGGTCTAGTTTAAGTATGCAGTTAGGAACTCTGCCTTTTAATCTAGAAATCTTATCATTTCCTGAAGATAGAGAATATTGTCAGAAATATCCCTATTTTTCATGAAGGCAGTTTGATTTGGTGATATCAATTTTTCCATATATGGGTTCAGCCTATCCATTAGCACCTTAGAGCATATCTTATTAGCTACATTTGAAAGACTGATTGGTCTGTAATCATCAAAAGAGGCAGGGGTTGATTTTTTCGGTATTAAAGCTATCCAAGTGCTAGTGATGCCTCTTTGCATGCCAGTGCCTAAGAGGAAGTCATTAACTGCGGATTTTAGATCCTCTTTGATGAAGTCCCGGCATTTGGTGTAGAACTTACATGAGTAGCCATCAGGACCAGGGCTACTGTTTTTATTCAGGCTTATAACCACTAGTTTAAGTTCTTCCTCTGAAACTGGTTTAGAAAGAGAAAATTATCTCGCTCAGAGATTATGTTAGGTATTTGGCTGAGAAAATGTGGGTAGTATGTGTTGTTAGCTGGGAGATTAGGTTCAAATAGGAGTTCAGAGTAGTAGGCAATAGCTTCTTCTTGGATTTCCAGGTGATTATTTAGCCATTGTCCCTGTCTGTTTTTAATTTTTGAAATATGAAGCCTGCTGTTTTTTCTTTTACACTTTTATGGAAAAACTGTGTATTGTCATCTCCAAGTTTAATCCAATTAGTTCTTGATTTTTGCTTCCAGAATTTTTCTTTTTCTTTTAGTGCTCTAATTAATAAAGCCCTTTTTTCATTAAGCTTGATTAGGTCTGATTCTGAGTGGGTGGAGTCATAAGTAATTTCCAGTAATCTAAGGTTTTCTTCAGTTGTGATTACATTAGAGTCAATGTTACCAAAAGATTCCTTGTTCCAAATATTAATTGTTTTTTTTAGTCTGATTAATTTTAGGTATAATCCTAACATTCCTGACTGAGGAAGAGGAGTACTCCAGTTGGCTTTTACTAGGTTTATGAACTCTGGTCTATTAAACCAGGTATTTATGAACCTAAAGGGCTTAGGATGAGAAGGGGATAAGGTTGAAATCTGTAGGTATAGAGGACAATGGTCAGATGATTGTCTGTTAAGGATTTGAATAGAGGAAGCTGGTAATTTTGTACTCCATTGCATAGTACAGGGTCCTCTATCTAATCTCTTGGTTGTGGGGTTTCTTAACCTAAGTTTGTCCATGTGAATAAATAACTAACAGTGTTAATTTCTTGAATTCCTTTAGTGTTAATCTAGTTATTAAATCATTGATACTGCCTAAATTTGGAGTGCTAGGGCCTTTATACTTTGAGATTGAGGTGATTGTGTTAAAATCACCTATGTAAATGGTATCAGTGTTTGGTAGGAGACTAAGATCCTTCCATAATATTTTCCTACCTTCTCTAGTTCTAAGGCCATAAACAAAAACAGCTTCCATATCAGTATTTGAGCAAGGGTGAAGAAATTTAACATGTAGAAACTGGTTGTGGTGGGAAATTAGGGAGATAAGTAGTGAGTTATTCCATATAAGCCATATTTTGCCACTGTGTAGAGGGAGATCATGTGAGAAATTAAGCTTTTCCATATAAGAATGGCATTGACTGTTATCATGCATAGGTTCAATGATACATAAGAGTTGTATTTTCTTCTATTTGATTAGATTTTTCAGTCTGAGCATAGAAGATTCCATGCCTATTAGATTCCAAACTAAAAAATTTATTATAGTGTTGTGTATCATTGTTCACATGATTTGTGACTTTTAGTAGCTGATCTTAGCATCATCTTGTTCAGCTGGATAAGGTAATTATTATTTTTGTGCTTAGACTTACCTTGGCTATCTTTGTTACCTGTTGATAGTGCTAGAGCAAGCATTGGTGATGAGTGAACTTTTGGATTTTCTGTGGTTTGGGTGGATGACCTATCTTCCTCTTCCATTTCTTGCAGTTCCTGGTCTAGGCAGTCCTCTGCTTGAGATAGAGGTTCCATATCCTGCAGTAAAAGAATCTATTTTCCATCTTTCTTTGTTGAGAAAGTGTAGGGTTAGTAGCTAAAGTTTGATGGAAGGTCAGCTTGTGGGAGCCAATCTGTATGTCATCCTTAGCATAGTTCTTATGAGAGATGTTAGGGGTAGTTAGAGCTGTTGCATTTAACAGTTTTGTAAGAGGTGATTCAGGGTCTACAGGGTGTGTGTTAGTTAGGCTTAGAGATGAAGAGATTTGGGATGGTTGTGGGGTATTTTTTTTCAGTACCTACTGTTATATGCTGAGGTATGTAGGAGGATGGATTTAGGGTAGGGTTAGTTGTGCCTAGCTGATGTTTTAGTTGGCCATTATTATGAGTATTATTAGGAGGTTGGTTTGTTGTTATCATATTTGGGGCCTTATTGAACTTATTTCCAGTGGCTTGCCATTGTGGTAAGATGTGGTTCTGGGGGATAGCTCTACATTGAGTGTGGGAGTGACCTCTGCTTAGCACAGTGGGTACATTACAGAGGGATGTCTTCGTATTCAATGGGTGTTTGAGACCGATCCTAGTCTGATGAAATTGTTAAGTGGTTTCTGGATATCGATTTCTACACATAGCTTAATAGCAGAGGGTCTAGTTAACATTTCAGTGGCTAGATCTTTCTTAATAAAGTTTCCTATACTATTACCAATAGCCTCAATGGAAGAAGTATTGTAATAGTAAAGTGGAACTTCCCTAATTGTGCCCCATATGGGGACGATTGGTGATTCTCTATGCGTGGAGAAGTCAGGTGACCATTTGAGCACCTTCATTTGTATTCCGTTGAAGCTCCATAAGCCCTTGATCCAGCATTGTTGGTAGTCGTTCACTTGGTCGAACCTGGTTAGGACATGCTTGTAGTCCAGTGAACCTAATTGGTACTTCCCAGCAAAGCCCACTGTCTTGAAGGCCGCCTCTAGTTGATCCATAGTAAGCCGACCTTTGGTGAATTTTCCAACTAGGGCATTGGCATAGTGAACAGAGTGCTTGGAGATTTCTTCATCGGAGTAGAGGCATGACGGTTCCCCAAGGTGTTCGGATTTTGGGGTAATCTCAGGGTTATTTGGTAGGGACGTGTTGAGGGGAGGGGATTTCGATTGGAGGGCGGCAATGAACGATTTGGTATTCCCCGATGAGGTGTTATCTGCCATGGGGAAAGGAGTTGTTACCGGCGGAGGACGATCCCTAACTGGCGGAGGACGAGCCTTTACCGGCGGAGGAAGAGCCGTTACCGGCGGAGGAGGAGCCATTACCGGCAGGTCAGGGTTCAGCAGAGCAGAAGGAAGAAAACTTAGGAGAGAGAAGAGAGGATTAAATTAATAATATTTAAGTTGATTAGGCTTAAACAGATTAGAAATAAATTAACCAAGAATAATCAAGAACACATAAGAATCAATTATAAAACAATTAGGGCTCACGATTTATAAACTAATGCTCTTTATTCCATGCCAATATATAAATTAGGTACTCACAATAATTAAACAAAATAAATTAGTGATATAAAAACAAAACATGATTACTATTAAACTAATAATAAACGAACTAAATCAAATGCAGTGACTAACTAAGGATCACGCTTGAATGAACACAAAGTTGCGCACGAAATTCAAGGAAGGATTATGCACAATTATAAGCACAAACCAATTCAAACCTGGCTCCTCTATATGAAGCAAAAACGAAAACTAAACTATCGACACATAAAAGGATCCGTCCACCCCTTGCGTGCGGATGTTTTTATGTGTCCCCAAACACTATTTTTCCGATCTTTTAAAGGAATATGAAAGTAAATAAAATTTTATAGAAATCAAAATATTAATGTTTCTAATTAAATAATAATAAAAAAATTAAATATATATATTTTTAAAATTTTATATATATATATATATATATATATATATATATATATATATATATATATTTTAATCAAAACACTCATCCCTGATGAGTGGGGTTTGTTTATTAAGGGATCCCACCCCCTTTATTACTGCCCAAAATAGAAGCTTACAAGAGGAGTAGACGTTTTACATAGAGTTCTGATCTCGGATGATTTTTGTTGGTTGTGATTCCTTCGATAAGCTCTCCACCCCCTGTGTGAAGCTTACGAAGGCCAGACAATCAACAAGAATCAGTCCAAGAATCAGTTCAAGAATCAACTAGAATCGACTAAACTCATCTAACTGATTAAGTAATTCTTCCATCTAAATTGCGGAAACAAAGTTTCCCTACGATCAAGAAAGTTGAACCTGATCGACTCTTGAATTTCCATAAATGGAGATGAGAGCCTTCTTCTAACTGCTAGTTTAGCTAGGAAGTCCGGAGTTTGGTTGCCATCTCTATGGATGTGAGTATATGTAACAGATTGGAACCTTGAAGCAGCCATTGAAATCTTCTCTCGGATCTTCATGAGCGGCCACGGGCAGATATTTCCACCAAGAATTTGTATCGCAATTGAGCAGTCTGATTGAATGTGTACCTGTTGAGTCCTGCCCATTGCTGCTTCAAGACCTGCAAAAATGGCAACCAATTCTGCATTAAGGACTGACAAATGAGGGTGGGGCAGGATATCAGTGTAATCTATGTAACATGATACTGCATATTTCACTCTCTTAAGGTGGTCTCTCACTACACACCCAATTCCCATTGAATTTCCTTGTAGTGCAGCATCACAGTTAACTTTCAGTCCATAATCAGGAGGCTCCCATTTAATTATGTTCAATTTTTTCCTGTTTTTCCGTTTATACGGAGGTACTAAGTTCCTGATTACCAAACTACACTGTGAATGACAGCAGAATTTGTAATTAACTGAATAGATCATATGGCACAAATCAGATACATTTTTCCACTGATTATTAGCACTGCATCTCATGTTTTCATGTTTCATTTTATTTCTACTCTTCCATAATTGCCAGCATATCAAACTTGAGAGAGTGAGCATGATGGAATGATGAGGTGATGCAGGTTTGAAAAGCCAATAGAATTCCAATCTATCCCATATGGTGTTAAAGGATCTAACAGGCAGATGTAATGCTTCATGAAACTTATCCCACAAAAACGAAGCTGGGCCACATGAATTGAAATAATGGGATATAGAGTCAATATGATCACATGCTGGGCATTTAGAAGGTAAATGAAATCCTGATCTCATAAGAATATCATCAAATGGAAGAGCACAATGTATCATTTTCCACATAAAAAAACTGACTTTCTTAGGCAAAACCTGATGCCAAATTCTTGTAAAAATCTCCGATTCTTCTTTTTTTGGTCTAAGAATCTGGTAAGCAGATTTAATTGAAAAATTCCCATATATATCTGGTTTCCAGATCATATAATCCTGATGCTCTTTGATTTGTATGTCCTTAAGTAACTCTAATTGTATGTCAGAGTCAAAGAGATGAGAGAGATGTGGTATGTAATTACCTTTGTTGAGTTGAAATTCTGCCACATTAAGAAAGGGAAAGGGAACATTTACCTGATCTTCCACCAGATTAATAAGAGGTCCCAAGCCTAACCAATTTGCAATCCAGAAATTTGAAGAACCTTTGCCTATAATTACCTGAGAGGAAGATTCTGCAATAATGTTTATCTTCCTATATCTAGCCCAAGTTTCTGACTTTCTTGCATGTGAAGGTAATGACCACATGAACTTAGACCAAAGAGATTGTCCCAATTGAACCTTCCACCATATTTTAATCGAGAATGCATCTATTATTGATTGAATGTGCCTTATACCTAGCCCTAGTTCTTTCTGGGGGTATGAAATCCTATTCCATGATAACCAGTGTTTGTTCAGTCCATGGTCTGATTTACCCCAGAGGAAATCACTGAATATGGACTTCAGCTTCTTAACAGTATGAGAAGTTGGAGCAGTTACTGCCCAAGTGTGTTGTGGTATAGCTGTTAAAATGTGATTTATCAAAACAATTTCCCCCCTCCTGACAACCATTGATTTTTCCAGTTTGTAATTTTTCTATTTACAGAGTCAATTAGGTTTTTAAAATGCAAATTAAGTTTTCTACCCTTAAAGACTATGACTCCTAGATATAAAAAAGGTAATGATCCATGAGTAATGTTAGTAATATCTTTAATCTCTTTTATCTTGTTTACACTTAACCTACCTGAGTAAAGAGCACTCTTGGAAAAGTTAATTTTTTGTCCTGTTCCTTTTTGGTAGATATCCAAAAACCTTATTAAGTTTTGCAAAGATTTTTTAGTCCCTTTGAGAAATATCACAGTGTCATCTGCAAAAGAAAGCTGAGTGATATTGTTTGCTGACCCTGGAGTCTTAAATTTTTTAATGTTGCCATTTTGAAATTGAATCCTTAATTTTCTGGTTAAAAGTTCAGTTAAAATATTGAATAGGAAGGTGAAATTGGATCCCCTTGTTTTAAGCCTCTAGTAGGTTTGAAGAAACCACAAGGGGAGCCATTTATCAGCACTGAAAACCAAGTAGAACTCATGTTGTTCATTATTACTTTAACTATGTGACCATGAAAACCTAGTTTCAGTAGAAGGGAGTTGATGGTAGACCAAGATACCCGGTCAAAGGCTTTCATCATGTCCAGTTTCAGGATTAAATTTAAAGATTCATTTTTCTTATCTAACATTCTAACTGCCTCCTTCATAATTAGAATATTATCAGCAATGTCTCTCCCCTTTAAGAATGCAGACTATTCATCTGAGATAAGTGAGTTCATTAATGGCTTAATTCTTTCAACCATGATTTTAGACATGAGTTTATTAATGAAGTTAGATAGGCTTATGGGTCTAAATTCACTGAAATTCCTAGGGGTGTTTGTTTTTGGTATTAAAGCTATGAATGTGCTAGCCACAGATTTAGGAATTGGAATACCAGCTTGATATTCCAATATAGCAGCCATTAGATCAGATTTGATTATATCCCAAGCCTTTCTGTAAAAAATACCTGAGAAACCATCAGGTCCAGGGGCTGAAGTAGCAGATAGTTCAAAAACAACAGTTTTAATTTCCTCTACTGAAATGGGTTGCAAAAGGTTGATGTTATCAGTTTCAGTGATTACAGGAGGGATTTCCTTCATTAGGAAAGAAAGACACTGACCAGATGGGTCATCATTACCATCTGATAACAATGATTTAAAGAATGATACTGCTGCCTCTTTTATTACAGGTTGTGTGTTTAGCCAGGTTCCATCAATGTCTTGTATTTTCAATATTCCTAACCTAGCCTGGTTTTCAGAAATAGACTTGTGGAAGTATTTTGTGTTTAAATCACCATCCTTTAGCCACTTCATTCTTGTTTTTTGTGTGAGGAAAATATTCTGTTCAACTAAGTGTTTAATTAAGATTGCCTTAGCCTTATTCAAATTAATCCTATCATTTAATGAGTGTGATCTGTCATAGATTGCTTCCAAATTAGAAACTTCAGTTTCAGAATTTTTAATGTTATCATGTACATTACCAAATACTAATTTGTTCCAGTTTTTTATTTCATTTTTCAATCTTTTAAGCTTTAAGGAGAATCCCAACAGACCCTGTTCCAAGATTGGCTGTGACCAGTTAGTGGATATAAGATCTATGAATTCATTTCTATTAAACCACATTTCCTGAAACCTAAATGGTTTAGGGGAAGAGATGTCAGAATTTAAAAGATCTAATAACATAGGTGAATGATCAGAAGATGTTCTACTGAGAATTTGGACAGAGGACTGGTTAAATAAATTGAAGAAGCTTGTGTTTCCCATTACCCTGTCTAGTTTTTTGGAAGTTGGGTTGACCAGTCTATTATTACTCCATGTTAGGTGGTTACCTACAGTGTTTAAATCTGCTATTTGAACCTCATTAATGAAGGAATCAAAATCAATGATAGAGTCTAAATTTGGTGAGCTAGGTCCTGAGTATTCATCTGTTGATCTTATCACATTAAAGTCCCCTCCAATTAAAGTAGGGAAGGGATCAAATCTGTCCTGTAATTCCTTATAAACCTTGAATCTGTCCTCCCTATTGTGTGGGGCATAAATGAAGAAGGCTTTGAATTTCTCCTGACTATGTTTTATGGTTAGTTCCACATGAATGAAATGGTCATGGACAGCTAACAGATTAATAACTATCCTATCAGAATTCATTATCCAGATTTTATTATGTATGTGGCCTAAATGATGACGAAAACAGAACAATTTTTTATACATATCTAGCTGATTAAGTTTCCCTTTAGGTTCAATGATAACCAGCAAATCCAGCTTATGTTTTTTGGCTAAATGCTTAAGTCTCACTTTAGAAGTAGATAATCCCCTCACATTCCATATTAAACAATTAACTGTCATTGGAAACTTTATTTTTTAAGGCTAACCTGGAGCTCCTCTTTGGGAGACTTACCTGTGTTGCTGTTTGTGAGATCATCTTCTCATCATGTGCTTTAGGTGTGGATTGTTCTTGTTCCATTTGACTGTCATTAATCTCACTGACTTTAGGAGCTGGAATTGGGCTGGTGAATGACCGTGTCTCCTGTACCTGAAAAGAATCAATATCTGAAAGGATTTCCTTGTTAGGCAGCCAGGAAAACTGGTCAGTCAAGAATATATCAGAATTTATTGGAAATTTTAGTTTGTCACACACAGTGTCATCATTAAAGGATATGGGATGGATATTCTTCTTTTGTGGAGATGAATGAGCTGTATTGTAACCTCTGGACTCATATCCTTCATCCTTATGATCTTCTAGAGAGTTGCAATCAGAGCCAGGATCATCAATTTCTGGAGCTTGCTGGTTTTGTAGCCTTTCTTGGGGTATGGTAGTGTTCTCTACTGGTGAAATTTCAGCACTTTTATCTAGGTTATCTTGAAGAACATTGTTAGCCCTCTCTAGGTCAGTTTCTTCTAAGGGTAGAGTTTGTACTTCCTCAAGGACTGCAAATCTGTTTTCTGATACTGGAGTTTTGTTTTCCTCTCTCTGTGTAGGGATTACAGTTGTTAATGCTGAAGTTTTCAACTGATTTTAGTTAGCCTTAGGCTGATAAATTTTGGTGGAAACCTGCTGTTTATCTTTATAATTGGTTGTTGAATTCCTGATTTCCCAATTCTGAGTCTTGGGATGTTTAGGATCAGAAACAAAACCTATGTTATTCCTTCTTGGTTCTAGATGTTCTATTTGGTTAGCATTGTTAGCTAGTGATTCTCTTTTACAGTAGAACTCATTGTGGCCAAGCTTAAGGCATTTCTTACAATACTGTGGAACATCCTCATAGGTGATAGCATAGGCCTTATTGTGAGCTATGGATCCTAATCTGATCTTACTAGGCCTGGGTTTAGAGACATCCATTTCAACACACAGTCGGATTGTGGAAGGTCTAGTTAAATTCTTAGTGGGAGCATCAGCAAAAAGCAGTTCACCTAGAGAATTTCCCAAATCAGATATTGCTTTAGGATGAAAGAAATATACCGGAGGAAATTCGATCGTCAGCCATACAGGAGCTAAGGCAGATTCCTCATCGTAATCAAAGTTCTTGGTCCATTTGATAATCCGCATGATGTTCCCTCCCAAAGACCATGTTCTTTTCAGCCAGCATCTGTGATAATCCTCATCTAGGTCAAAGGTGATCCGAACATGTCTGGAGTCCATTGCTGACAATTGGGCTTCGCCTTTAAACCCAATGGTTTTGATCTGAGCTCTGAGGAACTCCATTGTGGGGCGGCCTCTGCTAAACTTGCCGATTAGGGCTTTAGAGAACGGGGCAGTAAGAATATCGATTTCTTCCTCAGGATAAAGAACGGCTATTTCCCCCTTGTAGTTGAAGTGGGGATGGAGGTCTGAAACCGGGGGGATGGAGTGAGGAGGGTTTAATCAATAAGCAATATTTTTTTCATTAGTTCTTCAAGTCTTCATCTTCCTCTTTATTGCTTCTTTTCTTCAAATGCTAGAATAATGAAATTTCATTATCCATTGGAACAAACTACCTCATTAAAAACCACGTGAGAAAAAAGTGTATAGTGTTAAGTTCTCATTTATGCTCCAATATCCTTCAATTTCACGTCTTCCTTGCTTTCATCTCCGAAATTCTTCAACCATCAATTATGCACATGATACACACCTAAAGGGCAAATTCTCATAAAAGATCAATCTAATTACCCAAATAAACAACACTGATCGTACACATTACCTTACTCAAATGATACCCACCCTCAACCATAACTCCTTTATCATACCCCATATTCTCAAGAAAATGAACCCTCTTTAACAAAGATTTGTTTGACAATGCATGTACGATGGCAATCTAATAGGGTCAGACTTACCTTTAAAGGGAAACCTATAAATATATGCAAACAATTGAACAAACACACATCCACTAACAGATGACACATTTTTGCTACCGGATTTTAAACCACCAAACCCTCACATAAACGATCCAGCACTAAACCACATCAATCAAGATGCTTAATAGTTCCAACATTTTCTAAAGCACCCACAAGCTTCATGTCTACCATATTTCTCATAGTAGGGGCCAAGAAAGTACACATCACATACATAACAAAGTACATTTTAAAGTGATCACCACCCCTACTCAGTTTTATCATATACTCAAAAAAGATTAATATGTGTGATATGAGTTATCATCACCTAACTCAGCCCTTCATCTATCCCTAATCTTAACATCTCCCATTGTTCTGAACTAAACCCACAAGACATCACGCTAGAAAAGCAAAATATATCATGCATATCATCTATACTGATAACGTACGTGTAGTTGGCTACCTCCTGAACACAACCCACATGATCAAGCCTTTTAACCAGCCAAGGAATGACTCCAACAGGGAGAGATGTTATGTCAAAATGAAGAAGCCCACCAAAGCCTATTTCTTCGACATCATTTTTCAGCTCATGAGTGAGGGGGCTGAATACACACTTCAGCTTCGTAGGACAACATCCACTAGAGAATATTTTAGCAAATCTAAAATACAAAATCCAAAATGAAGATACTAAGGATACACAATTTAAAAAATTACTAATAAATTTAGGATACTAATATATACAAAACGTAAGTTAAAATATAATAAATACAGATAAATTTTTAAACAATAACCAGTCACACATAATATATTTATCTAGAACATCATGAATATTAACATATGCAAACTTTAAGCAAATAAATATAATTTTTAAAATAATATTCTAGAGAAACAATTTTTGAAAAAGAACAGTTAGATAGGCATAAGTAACAAATACACTGTGACTATTAACATATGCAACATGTAAAAATTTAAATACAATTTCTTATTAAGTATGAAACTGATGAACTATATAGTATAAATAACAAGTTAACCCTGAATACTAACAAATGCAACATTTTATAAAACAAATACATGTTATAAATATGACAGAGTCTTGGTATTTCCATAGACTTATGGAAAGATGAAGTTGAATTAGAATTATAGAAAGGTAAAATGTTTTAGTTGTAATATTAAAAATTTATTATGCAACATGTAGTAGTTATAAATTAATGACCCGATTAATGCAACCAAAAAAATTTATCTTAATTTCTTCGAATTTGCAATTTAAACCTTGGTCTTTCCATAACTTATGGGAACAACATCTTTCAAGAGACGAACTCTATAAATATATCGGAAGAAGACTTTAAACAAAAAAGTAAAAAAAAACTTGCTTGTTACCCTCACTATCAACACGTTCAACAATCAGCTTCTTCGGATGATTGCACTGTTATTTCGTAGGTCTTCCCTCAGCAACACCACCTTTCTCAATTGCAATCATTTTTCTAGAAGACGACGCTCTGCGAACCATGCTCTCTACTTTCCTATTCACACTAGATTTTTTCCCAACTTCCTGCTGTCCATTAAAGGATTTCCCATCACAATCAACGTCCAGTTTCTTCGACTCCACCTTCAGTTTTCACTGGCCTTACAACCATCTTGCTTCTTTGACTTCTTCACCAGTCCACCCGAGGACTTACCAACCACTTCATTTGCCTTCTTGTTTGACTTACCAACTAGGGACTTTTGGTTCTGAGTAACAAGAGATTTTATAGAAATTTCCTTCTTTTTTTTACCAGCTGGGGACTTTTTCTTCTGTCTTTCAGAAGATATTACCATATCAGCTACATCATCCTCCCTAACATATTCACTCTCATTCATATTTAAACCATCAAAGGAACCAAAAACATTTCTCCACAAACGTATCAACTTCAACATCACAATCTTCTAAAACTTCTTTCTTTACAGCACCGTCAACAACACCAGAACCACTTTCATCAACAGTTGAATCTGCACCAACCATTTCAGACCCTTCAATAACCCTAACAGCTTCGTTGGAAACTCCAACCCCTTCAGCACCAGCAAAAACATTAGCAATCATAGAACCCAAAACCTCATTTACAACCTCCTTCACTACCTCACCTACCGAAGAACCCTGAACTTCACCAGCCACTTGAACATCCTGTGAATCCCCACCCTTAACAACTTTTGAATCCTCACCCACCTCTGAACCCCACCTTCCACATTCTTATCAACACAACATGATTCTCTACTCATACAAAGAACATCACTCAGCAAAGTATCATAATAAAAATCTTTGAAATCTTGAGATGACCCACCACCATCATCCTTAAGCTTCTTTACCGTAGCTTTCATCTTCCTTGTCTTTGTCTCCTTAGGAACAACAACTGGAACCTCTTGAGTTGCAACACCACTTATTCTAGCTACCTACGTGCCAATGCACCAACTATACAACAATTGAAAAACATGAAAAATATAAGCACATTACGAAAAATAAATGAAAACATAATCACAAAAATGAAATACAACACATATAAAAAATTAAACAACATTCTGAAATATAAGATTGCTGAATCTTCTTTAGCTCATTCTGAAGAGAAGATCCTTCCTGAAGGGTCATTTTTTATTTCCTTACCAATGACTTTACATCTAAACAACATTACACATTTAACATATATAAGAACACAAAATAAATAAATAAATAATGGTAATAAAAAAAATTACAATCACCTTCAACTTTTGTAGGTTCCATATTTTCAAAGATAGATTTACCTTCTTTAGGAATACCTAAAAAAATACATACACCACATAGTTAGAACAATATATGCACAACTTATTCATCATTTAACTAACATATGAAAAAAATTATAAAAATAATGCACAATATAGTTAAATTAAAACTAACAGTCAATAAGCAATATACTCCGAGACACACACATTATAACTAACTAATGCATACAATATACTAACATATGCAACTTGTAATAAAATAAATACATGCTATCAAATCATCAAAAGAATATAGGTAGGAATAACTATTTCATAATTTAAACATAACATATGCATAACCTAACCAAACTAATGCACATTATAACAATTAATAACTATCATACACTAAAATTCAAACACACACTAACTAACTAATAAATATGTTATACTAACACATGCAACTTCTAAATAAACAAATGCATGTTATCGAACACAGTAAAAAATATGCAGATCTTACTTATACATCATAAAAGAAACCTTGCACAAAATTTTACTTAAAAAGTCAACAACAATATGACTGAAAAATACACACATATACACACAAGTCATAAAATACGCCAAACACCAAAATTTCTGAACGATAAACAAAGACAAACTAGGAGAAAGAGAAGGCCCTAGAAACTTCTTAGCTTTCATGGACAGAACTGGTGTGTTTCCCTTCATCTTATCATTATGGGCTTTAGGAAGAACATCTCTGCAAGTTCGCTTCAGCCTACCCATGGCCTACAACAAATTAACAACAAAATCAATTGAAAACAAAAAAGGAAAAAACAAAGAAAAATTGAACAATAATAAAACACAAGAATTGTTAAAATGCAGAAAGAAACGATGAATTTACCGAAATCACTCAACAATCTATGGACAAAGATGGTGAATCCAAAAATGAAATAAAAAAGGTGAGATAATGGAAGAAATGGCAAAGAAAATTGGTGAAGAAATTTTAGAAAAATTGAAGAAATGCGATGGAATTACAGAACGCGGAGGAGAGAAGAATGAGAGAGAAGGCAGTGAATGAAAGTGGAGAAGAAAACTGTCAGAAAAGAAAGCTGAAAATAAATTGAAATCATAATTTTTAATTACTACCCAATTTCTAATTAATTACAAAGTAAACCTCATTTTGCTAAATAATCCCAGACCTGTCCATAAGGACAAACTACCTTTCCTGAGATATTCTCATAAGTTTAAGTATACTAAATTTAACTTAATTTAAATAACTTAAATACTAAATTGAACCGAGTCTCAATTAAGTTGAAAACAAATAACCTTAGTTATCATGCCTCTTGAACGGGGTACAATCCTCATGTGTATTTTGAAGTGTTTTATACTCTCTCCATTGTATTAAAGATAACACTTCCTTTTATGATATAAAGTGGAATATTTTCATCCACTCTAATTGTTTTTACTTTGCAGAGAAAATTTAATTTTCATGAAAAACAATACCTTAAAAAATTATACACTTTATCCACTCTAATTATTTTTACACTAGTGGAGGGAGGAGCCATTAAAGGCGATTCTATCGGACCAGAGAATACACTTTTAAAGTGCCTTCTCTGGTCGTGCCTTTAATCGCAATCAATTAAAGGTGGTTCCAAGAATCGCCTTTAAAAATCGTGATTAAAGGTGGCTATGAACCGCCTTTAAAGACCGGTGGAACCGCCTTTAATAGGTTTCTAGCTCGGAACCTAGGCCCTCTCCTTCGGCCTTGGTGTCCATTCCAAACTCGGAACCCCAATTAAAGATGGTGCATGCTCAAACCGCCTTATTTTTGTTCCTCACTTGGAACTGGGTGACTTCCAGCGGACTTGGTGAGGAATTCCGAGTTTGGAACATGACTAGGTTCCTCACTTGGAAGCCTAAATTGGCTCCCATTGTTTGCATGGTTCCTTGATCTTGTGTATTTTCCGGGCCACCTCTGTAATTTCAGTGACTCTTTTTTTTGTGGGTAATTTTTTAGTTCTGAGTTCGTAAACCCATTCGGCCCTATGATTTCTGAAGGGACGATTATACTTACGAGTTCAGAACTCTACTCGACTTCAATGGTAAAAAAACATTTTTCACTTAATTTCTCGGCTCAAAAGGCCTTTTTTCAATAGCCACACATGTAATCAAATACATGCAATTGTTCTACTTTCTAACAAAAATGTATAGAAAATGCCAACTAAGCAATAATCTATAGATGGGAATAGAAATCAATAAAATTCTATTCCAAACCCTTACATCACACTAATTTACCTATATTGTGTTACTCTACCAAGTTAGGGTTCCCAAGAGGATGCGAGCGATTGAGAATGAGATGCCTAGCCAAACAAATCCAAGCGGTGTTAATGTCTTGTTTTGAATAGGACCCTGCTGCCTTTGGAATAACCTATTTGTATAGTGAGTTAGTCGGAAATATTATTATTGACATTGAGACACCACTAATGTCTATTACAACCAAATGTACAATTACCTTGTCAATATCAAGTAAATCCAAGTCCACGCCTTCAATGCACTCGATTGCGTACAACATTACATATTAACTGTACTCCCATGTTTGCGCTTGTTTCTTGTACGGTTTTAAACAACATAAAATTGGTAACCCATAGAAACACATAAATAAATATCGTTGAAAATATTGAAGCAATTTATGCATATTGTACCTTGATTTCGACCACTTGAAATTTATTTTTACCATCTTCGCTAGTGTCCTTCGTAGCGGACTCCCAAATCTTGACAAATGTATCCGATGGTTGGAAGTGCAATGGATCCATCCAATATACACACTTTTTTTCGCAAAACAATGATGATCAATCGCCAATGATCCCTGTACAAAAGTAGAATGAAATGTTTATTAAAATGCGTTATGTCTGCAAACATAATGAAGATCATAACTATAACCTTTCAGTGTAAGGCGTAATGAATAATTTCTTATTCTTTCTCCGAAGGTTTTTGCGAATGTAGTAGGTTCTCTCTTGGTTTGTACAACCGATCTCTTGAGTCACCATCGGCACATGTATCTGACCATTCCTTCTTTTGATTGGACATAAATAAAGGTACCTTGAAATTATGAATTATTTTGCATTATTTGTAAACAATTAGAGAAAATTAAATAGTAAACATGAATTTAATATGTAAATATAAATTTTACTCACAATATGTATATGGACATTATCGCTTGATTAACTTGCTCACATTTCCAAAGGTCCTCGAAATCACTACCCATCGCGATGATATCTCTCTTGGCACCAAATATGCAATTGTTTCCATAAAGCGTAAGTTGAGTTGCGTTGATGCAGTTGAAGCCAGTTGCATAGCAACTTTATGAAGTGAGGTGCGTCATTCGAGACTTATGCCCTTGGAACCGGTTGTTTAATCTTTCCTGGTGTTGTTTGGAGCAGTTTTGGTGTCTTTTGGCTTGGTTTAGGTGTAGTGTGGACTGTTTTAGGTGAAGTTTGGACCACTTTCGATGTAGTTTGGACCACTTTCAGCGTTGTTGGCTAGACCACTTTCAGTGTTGTTGGCCATTTGGCTTTCAAATGGTGATGTTTTATAGGATCGGCATGTACTAGTCGATGCAGCCACAAAAGAAACATTCTGCGAGTGGGACAAACATTCTTGTATTCTCCGTCCGAAAATGGCAACGGGCCACCCTTCATCAATGTGTTCTCCAAAGAGACTTTTAACAAACCTTCTGGAATTGGTACGCTATAATAATGTTTCATTAACTCATACAAAATTCCATCGGCTATCACCTATGCCTTGATCTATGTATAGCTCGCACATACGTGAACCCTACATCAACACCAACTACATTTGTTAAATTTGACAAAAAAATTGAATTAATGATTTGATAAATGTTAAATGTTTACCTTTTTATCACTAGCGAGGATGGCCTTGTCGTGGTTGTTGGCTTCATTTTCCAGAGTTTAAATGATTGCCTCCCAATTGAAAATATAGGAGTTTTAGAACATAAATAAATGGTAATATGTAAATGAAGGAAGTAAAAAAATAGTTGCAAGGTGGTAGGGTTTACCACTTGTTCCGCAAGTTCTTTTTATTCAGGCTTCTTGTATAGATCCTTCTTGTTTTGTCGGCCTTTGAGGAATAAATCACACCTCTCTATGTCATCCACATCCATTGGTTGTATCGTAGCCCTTACCTCCCCTTGGATCATCCTCGCCTCGATTGCATTTTGGACATCCATCTCAAGACATTCCTCAATGTACTTGAGAGCTGCCAATCTATACCCCTACGGCTCAATCGATGGGAATCAAATTCAAACCGGCACTGCATTGTTTTTCTTGCCTTGTACCCTACACACGCTTGTTAGAGGCATGACATCACTGGAGACATTTAAATCTAAACAATTTTCAAATTCAATTTCTTTTTACTAACGTTAGAATTATTCTCCAAAGCCATTCTCTTGTGAATCTCCCAAGTCTCCGGTTGAATGTGTGTGTAAGTTATCCACGGCCGATCACCCTTCTCTGAAGAAAATATGTAGTCCCATGACAAAGTGTATTTGTGATCTTGCCAAATCTTGCACTGTACAGGAACAGTTACCGGTGCTATTGATACGAATTTACGCATAAATTTTTTAGATCACCGCTTATCATCACCGGTATCGGTCATACTGGTGCTCAAAATTAGCCACATTCATCTACATTCTACTGATAAGCATCGGACCTGAGCACCTGTTTTTCACCGGTTCTATTACCTCTTGGGCACCAATTTTTAATACACGGACGGTGCAATAGGTGATTTATAGCACCGGTTTATCAGCATCGGTACATGTGTACCGGTGCCTATGGCCCCAATTTCCAGTAGAGAAGATTCAATTAAGAAACCTTTTGAGCTTCTAAGTGATAAACACAAAAGATTCAAAGTAAAATGTACAACAACTACATAGATATCTTGACTTTGAAGGAGCTAATAGAACAAATTTCACCACTCTCTATCTCAAAGAACAAGAAAAAATATAGTTCTCTAACACTACAATCTACAGGAACGAGAACAAAATACTACCAAATGAAAATACTATGCTATGCTTCTCTTCAAGCCTCCTTCGCCTCGAGTTCAAACATCCCAGCATCGGCTTTCTTCAGCCTCACTATGTCCCCTAAGCTCATCGATTTGCAAATTTTTTGTCAGCCTTTCCATCTGCAATGTTGCTTCTTCTCGTTAGGTACTAACTTAATATGTGACACTCAATCATTAAATCATATACAGCTCAACTTCATCTTTCCATGGTGACATTGACACATTTTAAAAGCATAAGCAAGCTGTGATGCTCGATCAACAAATCATCTAGGAAATGCACGATGTAAGCTGTCCAGGAAAAGAAGAAGAAAAAGAAGAAGAATCAGCATACTCACTGTACATGGAGATCAAAAGAAGAAAAAGAAGAAGAATCAGCATACTCGTTGTACGATGTCCAGGAATAATCTTTGAAGTCTGATGCAGTTCAAGCTGTTTCTCTTGTTAGCCATAGTACCATGTTAGCACAGACTCATCCTATAAATTAGCGGCAATAAGTTGAGTGACAGAAACATACAACTACACTTATCCGCGACTAAATCGAGACAATTCAGCATCACCTGCATATTCACAATTCAGCATGTCGCAGCCTCATAAGTAATCAATCCAACCAGTGGATGATCCAGAAACTTTATCAAGGAGTAGACGAAATTTACAACGTAACGGTGAGCTGACATATGCGTGATTATACCCGATAAATAGAAACTTCATCTTTCTCACTCAGGCTCCATTCATCTATGTACTTCTTTTCCACATGCTGTCACAACTCATCCCTCCATTTTCTTTCACCTTCTCTCTTATCTTCTTCAACTTTTTTCTTCATACTTCCATTTAATATTAACTTCACTCCTGTTTCTTTCTTACTTCACAAACTTTCTATTCTAAAAACCTAACTCATTGACAGAACTATCATAGCTTATACTGAATTCTAGGTTGGAGTAAATTTTCAGTGGCTAGCCCCAATAGCAGTAACAAAAATCCTAAAATTTGAATCACAAACAAATATAAATATACAAAATGAAAACACACAATCAAGAAAACACACAATCACACACTATTCTGCATTCTTGATAATAATTGCTATACAAAATGAAATGTTCGCATTACCTTTGTAATTGAATATTCTAGCTTAAATGAAATGGTCGATATTGTGGACCTCCACGATGGTAATTGTGGAGATATATATATATATATATATATATATATATATATATATATATATATATATATATATAAATATAATCTCATTAAATCTTGACCGCTAATTCAATTATATTTATAGTTGAGATTTGGTCTCACATAACTTGATGGTCTCACACACGTGAACCCTTCCCATACATATAAGCAGAATATATTTAATGAGATAAATTTCCCATACATAGGTTACTTGTGATCTACCTAACTGTGCCAATTAATTGACAATATTAAACGAATTCACAGTTGTTGGTATGCCTTGAATACTGTAATAGCCGCTTCTGTGACCCTGGCCTGGGGGTGGCAGACGCCCCAAGCTAAATGGGGGTCTCGCTGGCTTGGCCCAATTTGTTAGAGTTTAGTGGAGACAGCATATAAAGTGTCTCTCTCCTCTCTGTAAACACTAATTCTGTTCTGCACTTAGATAGGTAGAAATCTGGCTAATTTCTTGGCGTCTATAACTTGCTACCTACTATAGTGAATCCGTCTCCCGTGGATGTAGCCAAATTTGGTGAACCACGTAAATCTTGTGTCTTGTTATTTTCGTTCATATTTTCTGTTCTTTCTCCATTCCGCACAACAAACTGGTATCAGAGCGGTTTCTTTTTTCGGTGAGATCCGTAGTGGGTGTATCGGATTCTGGGCTCATTAGATTGGGGCTGATCGGGGAGAAAGATGTCTGGGTTGAACGTGAAGATCGACAAGTTTACTGGGAGAAACAGTTTCAGTTTATGGCAGATCAAGATGCGAGCTTTGCTGAAACAACAAAGTTTGTGGGCTCCGCTGACGAAGGATTCCACGAGCAGTTCTGGCGATGTGGCGGGTCTGGAAGAAAAGGCACACTCGACGATTATGCTGTGTCTCACGGACGAAATCATCACTGAGTTCTCAGATCAGGAAACTGCTGCACAACTGTGGCTGAAGTTGGAGAGTTTGTATATGACGAAATCTCTAACCAACAAGCTGCTTCTGAAACAATGCCTCTTTGGTCTCCGAATGCAGGAAGGTGCGCAACTCAGAGACCATCTAGAGCAATTGAATACTTTGTTATTAGAATTTCAAAATATAGATGTGAAGATTGAAGATGAAGATGCTGCTTTGATTTTGCTAGTGTCTTTACCGCTTTCGTATGAGAATTTTGTTCAGTTATTTATTGTTGGTAAAGATTCCGTGTCTCTGGAGGAAGTTAGATCCTCTCTCCATAGTAGAGAGTTGCGACATAAGGCAAACAGTACAGTCAGGCCTCTGGCTTGTTTGCTAGTGGCGGAAACACAAAGGGCAAGGGAACCGGTAGTAAGAAGAAGGGCAAGAAGTCATCTTCAAAGGGTCCCAAGGCCAATGATGTTTGTAACTACTGTAAGGAGAAGGGGCATTGGAAAAAAGAGTGTCCGAAGAAGGCTAGTAAATCTGGGAGTACATCTAGTACTGCTGCTGTGGCTGAAGGGGATTTCAGTTCTGAAGATGATTTTGCTTTAGCCGCTACTGGGCAAAATAATCATCCTAATGCGTGGTTTCTTGATTCTGGGGCATCTTACCATATATGCCCAAGGATAGATTATTTCTCAACTTATGAGCAAGCTGAGGGCATCATTACTACGGCAAATGATGTTGCGTGCAAGGTAGTTGGGATTGGTTCAATCAAGATGAGGATGCATGATGGTAGTTTCTGTACTTTGAACGATGTCAGGCATGTTCCATCGATGACAAAGAATCTGATTTCTCTTCCTACGTTGGATAGAAAGGGTTTCGTCTACTCAGGGAGTGATGGAGTTCTGTGTGTCTACAAAGGTTTTAGGCTGGCTCTGAAAGGTTTTCTGCATGGTACTTTGTATTTTCTACAAGGTTCCACGGTTATGGATTCTGTTAATGTTGCATCTTCGGAGGTTCACCAGGATGATATGACTAAGTTATGGCATATGAGGCTTTGTCACATGGGTGAAAGAGGGATGCAGATTCTGTCGAAGAATGATCTTCTTGGTGGCCACAAGGTTAAGAGCTTGGACTTCTGTGAGCATTGTGTTTTTGGGAAGCATCACCGCAACAAGTTTCCTAAGGCAATTCATAGAACAAAAGGCACATTGGATTACATCCATTCTGATTGTTGGGGACCTTCCCGAGTTGAGTCACTGGGAGGTCACAGGTACTTTGTTTCTCTGATTGATGATTACTCAAGGATGACTTGGGTTATCATGATGAAACATAAGAGTGAAGCTTTCTCGAAGTTCAAGGAGTGGAAAGCTTTGGTGGAGAATCAGACCGGGAAGAAGATCAAGAGTTTTCGAACTGATAATAGGCTGGAATTCTACTCGTCTGAGTTTGATCAGTTTTGTAGGGATGAAGGGATTGCTCGTCTTCATACAGTCAGGAATACGCCACAGTAGAATGGCGTAGCTGAGCGGATGAATCAGACATTGCTGGCGAGAGCGAGGTGCATGCTCTCTAATGCTGGTTTGGAAAGGAGATTCTGGGTAGAGGCGGTGAGTACAGCTTGTTACTTGATCAACCGTGGGCCTCACACGGGTATAGAGTGCAAAATACCTATGGAGTTGTGGTCAGGTAAAGTTGTTGATTACTCCAAGTTAAAAGTTTTTGGTTGTACATCTTATTATCATGTTAGTGATGGTAAGTTAGAGCCCCAAGGCAAGAATGGTGTCTTTGTGGGTTATGGAGATGGAGTTAAAGGCTCCAGGATATGGTCTCCATCTGAGAAGAGGGTTATTCTGAGCAGGGACGTTGTCTTTGATGAAAATTCTTTGCTTAGATCTATGGTGAAACCCACAGTTGTGCCAGAAACTAGTGGAGTTAATAAACAGGTGGAGCTTAAAGTCACTCAAGGTGAAAATAGATTGGAACAATTTGAGGTGGATCAAGAGCCACAGACAGAATCTGAGATACCGGAATCTCCACCACCAGTTCCTCAACCATCAGGAGCTACAATCCGGTGTTTAGCTCGGGACCGACCCAGGAGGGTTGGAGTTGGGGCGCCCAAGAGATATGGGTTTGATGATATGGTAGTTTATGCACTGTCAGTTGCCGAGGAAGTTGATACTCAAGAGCTATCAACCTTCAGAGAGGCTACTTCATGTACTGATGCTGATAAATGGCTTGCTGCAATGGGAGATGAGATGGAGTCTCTTCAGAAGAATCAGACATGGGATTTGGTCAAACAGCCTCAAGGAAGAAAGGTAATCAGTTGCAAATGGGTTTTCAAGAAGAAGGAAGGAATATCACCTTCAGAGGGAGTCAAGTACAAGGCAAGAGTTGTTGCAATTGGTTTCAGTCAAAGGGAGGGGGTAGACTATAATGAGATCTTCTCACCAGTGGTCAGACACACTTCCATCAGAGTGTTGCTAGCCTTGGTGACACATCAGGATTTGGAGCTCGAGCAACTTGATGTGAAGACCGCTTTTCTACATGGAGAGTTGGAGGAAGAGTTGTACATGACTCAGCCAGATGGTTTCCAGGTTCCTGGCAAGGAAAAGTATGTTTGCAAGTTGAAGAAGTCTTTGTATGGACTTAAGCAGTCTCCAAGGCAGTGGTACAAGAAGTTTGACAGTTACATGCTTCAGTTGGGATACACGAGGTGTGCTTATGACTGTTGTGTCTACTACAGCAGGTTGAGAGATGGGTCATTCATCTATCTGGTGCTATATGTAGATGACATGCTGATAGCCGCAAAGAGTAAGCATGAAGTTCAAAAGTTGAAAGGACTTCTTAGTGCTGAGTTTGAGATGAAGGATCTGGGTGCAGCTCGGAAGATACTAGGAATGGAGATTCTTAGGGATCGAAGTCAGCGGAAGCTTTTCTTGTCACAGAAAGACTACATTCAGAAAGTGTTGGCTAGGTTTGGCATGTCTACAGCGAAGCCTATAGACACTCCTAGTGCTGCAAATATCCATCTCACCACCATGTTTGCTCCTCAGTTAGATGAGGAGAAGGAGTATATGTCTCGGGTTCCTTATGCCAGCGCGGTGGGGAGTTTGATGTATGCTATGGTTTGCACGAGGCCAGATTTAGCACAGGCAGTCAGTGTTGTGAGCAGGTTCATGGGCAACCGGGAAAGGAACATTGGCAAGCTGTGAAGAGGATCTTCAGGTATCTTAGAGGTACGTCTGATGTGGGTCTCATTTATGGAGGTGATACCGAGTGCTTAGTTACAGGCTACTTTGATTCTGATTATGCTAGTGATATTGACACGAGGAGATCGATGACTGGTTATGTATTCACATTGGGAGGTTCTGTGGTTAGCTGGAAGGCGACTTTGCAACCTACAGTGACGTTGTCTACTACGGAAGCAGAGTACATGGCTCTGACAGAGGCTGCAAAGGAGGGAATATGGCTGAAAGGGCTAGTTAGTGATCTTGGTCTACATCATGATCAGGCTACTGTGTACTGTGACAGCTTGAGTGCAATCTGCCTAGCCAAGGACCAGGTCCATTATGAGAGGACCAGGTCCATCATGAGAGGACCAAGCATATTGATGTCAGATATCATTTCCTGAGGAGTGAGAGGAGAATCAGGGTGAACAAAGTGGGAACTGCTGATAACCCCGCTGATATGTTCACCAAACCTGTTCCACATAGCAAGTTTCAACATTGTTTGGACTTGCTGAACATCAGAGCTGATTAGGTGCTCTATGGGCAGTCCCGGGAGTGGAGGGCGAAGTCTACTCATCTGGCACTGTAATGGTGCATCTGGAGTTTTCTACTTTGAGGATTTAAGTCAAGGTGGAGATTTGTTGGTATGCCTTGAATACTGTAATAGCCGCTTCTGTGACCCTGGCCTAGGGGTCCGGGGGGCGGCAGACGCCCCCGGCTAAACGGGGGTGTCGCTGGCTTGGCCCAGTTTGTTAGGGTTTAGTGGAGACATCATATAAAGTGTCTCTCTCCTCTCTGTAAACACTAATTCTATTCTGCACTTAGATAGGTAGAAATCTGACCAATTTCTTGGCGTCTGTAACTTGCTACCTACTATAGTGAATCCGTCGCCCGTGGATGTAGCCAAATTTGGTGAACCACGTAAATCTTGTGTCTTGTTATTTTCGTTCATATTTTCTGTTCTTTCTCCATTCCGCACAACAACATTAATTGTGACGTGGAGGAAAATCAACGTCCAACAAATAGTTGTAATTAAATTCACTCTTTAAGTTGTGTTTTTTATAGACTACCTTTTTTTCCCTTCAAATTTTAACTTGTTAAAGTTTTTTTTTTATGTTTATTTTAAACTAGCTAGAATCCTACCGTGCGTTGTGCGGTGTTTTTGATTAAAAATATTATTTGAATAAAATATTTATTTTTATGTTTCAGAGATTAAGCATAAATTAAAATTAAATTCTAAATATAATAGTTGTAATATTAACTATAAGAATCATAAATTAAAAGTAATCAACTGAGGTTGAATTAATTAAAAATAAACTTTAAGTTGACGGAGTGACAAGTCAAAAAGAAATCAAATAGAAATACAAGGTATATATTTTCGTGTTATTTGAAGTGAACTTAATTAAATTAAATTAAATTAAATGGAATAATACTTTTGTGGATTTTATTCCTCAAAATAATTTATTCGTGAGCTGGCGATAAACTTTCATTCTTTTTCAATATTTTTTTTATTTTTTTTTGAAGTGGTAAAAAAGTCTTTTTTACCAAATTCCAGCTTAAATCTGTCGAAACGGGTACGTTTACACTTACACTTATTATTTGAGGTTATATTTACACGTTCAATCATTAAAACTAAGTAAAACATTTTTACATGGCTAATTTCCTCAAAATGTTTTTGGCACATTATTGAAAGGCGATTTTTTCATATGTCATAGAAAGACAAAGGTTTAAACTGTAAATTAGAATAAATGAAAAATTTTCCGTGTTGTATTAAATCAGGTCATAAATTTATAACTACTGTATGTTACATAATAAATTTTTAAGGGATAAGTGCCAATATAACCCTATCTACTTGAGTAAGTGCCAATATAACCCTATGATAATTTTTAGTGCAAATATAACCCTAACTAGTTAATGAAAGTGCCAATATAACCCTCAGACCCCATTTCCGGCATTGACATCAATTTTTTGGCATTGACTCTATATAAATTGACCAAAATACCCTTTGGGCTAATTCTGAAATTAGATGGACAATTTTACCCTCATAGTTCGCCGGATCGCCGCCGAAATAGGTAGGGTTATATCAGCATATTATGCAATCTTATTGGGTTATATCAGCACATTATGCAATCTTATTGGGTTATATCAGCATATTTCTAATGTTTGTAGGGTTATATCAGCACATTTCTAATGTTTGTAGGGTTATATCAGCACATCCTTAAAACTTATAGGGTTATATTGACACTTTCACTAACTAGATATGGTTTTATTGACACTTTCGAATATTGAAAGGTTATATTGGTACTTATGCCAACTAGGTAGGATTATAAAAGCACTTTTTTCAATTTTTAATGGTACAATAAAATCTTTTACCTTCTTTTTATTTTTTATTAAACCCTGTATTTGCATAAGTTTGTGAAAAGACGATCTTTCCAAAGATTTTGCCTTAACGTAATTCAATATTTTTATGATTTAAATATTTAGTTTCATTTATTAATCATTGATTTATCCATGTTTCCCGACATTTTTGGCACAAGAATCAATTTCTAACAAAATCTGGGAATCCATTAAACATTGAAATCATTCGCTCTGCTGTTTTTCAACTTTTCTTCTCCTCCGTCAAACATTCACTCACGTCTAATCTCATAATCAAACACCTGCATAACAAGAAAACAGCTTTTCCCTCTCCATACCCATTGATCTAGTTCGGTTTTTCTTGAATTTCTTTACAAAAAAAAAGCCATTTCTGTCACCAAAGCCATTACCGTGGCAGTGAAAAGAGGGCACCTAATGCTGAGCATAGTTTGCAAGGTCCTGAGGGATAATGGGAACATTGTTTCGGTTAAGCAACATATGGTGGGAACACACACAAAGCTGATTGCAAATATTTATACCTGCCTGATCGAGGTTGGAAATACTGTTTGGATCCTTGCTAAGAGTTTCATAGAACACTCTTAACTGATCTCCAGCAGCAGTTTCTCGGAACTTTGCAAGATCAACAACGTAGAGAGCATTACTAGAAGAACAAATGTATAAATTGCAGCATTATCTAGGCTGAAGCTGCTAATAAACTAACCACATTTTGGCGATCTCAATTACTTCAGGAAATAGGCCACCACTGCACCGGCAATAGTTTTTCAGAAACCAAAATAGGGGAACAAGTCGGACATGATGCATGTTAAAAGCACGTGACCTGTTATCTTGTAGGTCTAATACGAACGCATTAACATTGTCCTTTCTCAAACTTACAGTCGCTTGCTTGACAACACCTATCATAATATTCAAAAGATACATTTAAGCAATCTTGATTTTAACATGATATGTGAATGCAATCAATTTCAGAGAGCTATCTGTGCTATAGGTTAAGCCATTACACAGAAGGAAGAAATATTTTTTGTTTAAAATCATTTCATACATCAACTTAAGTATAAAATAGGCCAATCTGAAGCTTATACTATATTGAAGACTTAAAACACTAGTCCTGGTTCATTGTACCTAGTTTATAGAAATAGTTTACTTTCCCTAATCAGTGGGATTTCTTACGTGTAAATCTTATCTTTAGAACTAGCACTTGTAGTATAAATATGTACGTACAGAGATGAATAAAATCAACCATTCACATCATATCTTTTACATGGTATTAGTATAGCCTCGTTTTCACATCTCCATAAACCCTCATCATGGCTGACAACAATCAATCCAGCCAAAATGCTTCCGCCTCCTCCATCCTCTTCACCGCCTCCGGCGGCGCCTCGGCAAACTTACAATTTCCGGCCCTGGCTGTTCGCTTGGACCGCACTAACTACTTCCTTTGGCGCGGCACGGTTCGTTCGGCTCTAGAAGCCTACGAACTGGAGGATTTTCTCGTCAACGCTCCATCTCCGTTCATCACACCGAAGGAATCCACCTCTACACCAGCCGCAAACCCAGACTTTACGTCATGGAAAAGAAAGGATCGGCTTGTTCTCTTGTGGCTCCGATCAACCCTCACAGCCCCTATGCTCGGTCACGTCGCTAGGGCAACATCAACCTCTGAATGTTGGATCATTCTCGAACAAATGTTTCACTCACAAACTCAGTCTCGTCAAATGCATCTCAAACAGCAACTTCAGATGCTTCAAAAGGGCTCTTTGTCCATTCTTGACTATGTAGAGAAAAAGTGCGCCATCTCGGACTCATTGGCTGAATGCCTCACGGTGGTCTCCGACAATGACTTTGTGTCCTTCATCATCTACGAGCTAGGCCCGGAATATGGCTTGTTTCGAACCGCCTTAGCCATGCGCACCACTCCAGTCATGTCGGATAAACTGCTCGGCTTGCTGCTACAGGAGGAGCAGCGCCTTCTGGAGTCCTCTTCTGATGCGGCTGTGCCGACAGCGTTATACTCCAACCGCCGCGCACCAGGCCGAGCCCCTGCCGCTGCCTCTCGGCTCACTTCGGGGATGGACGACTCCAACGCTAACCGTGGCTCCGGTTCCATCCCTCTCAAATGCGACATCTATGAGAAGCCCAATCACAGCGGGCGGAACTGTCACAATAGGCTCAACATCGCGGCCTATCCTCCGACCAGCCGTCGTGCAGCTGAACGCCAGCGTCAGTTCCAGTCCTCGGCAAAGACAGCCTACACGGCTTACAACTGCAGCGGCAGCGCGTCTCCGTCGGCACTCCAGGACCCGTGGGTGGTCGACTCAGGTGCTTCACACCATGTCACTGCTGATCTAGGCAATCTGAACCTGCATTCGGACTGCACTGGAGCTGACAATCTGTTCGTCGGAAATGGTCAGTCCCTCCCTATTACTACTTTAGGTCCCTCTAGTTTAAATGCACAACATGCTTCTAATTCCTTGTCATTAAATGAAATCCTAGTTGTCCCAAAAATATCCAAAAATTTGCTAAGTGTCTCTAAACTTTACAAAGACAATAATGTGTTTCTTGAATTTCATCATGACCGTTGCTATGTTAAGAGTTGGCAGGGAGAGACGTTGCTAAAAGGAATAGTTGATGATGGTCTGTATCGAATCCCAGCCAATTTGTCCTCTTCCAGCCCTCCTCGCGTTTTCATTGGAGAACGAGCCTCGGTGGCATGTTGGCATCATCGCTTCGCTCACCCACATGAAAATGTTTTACGTAGCCAGTTATCACGTTTCAACTTACCTATTTCTTCAAATAATAAACTTGTTTCTGTTTGTGATGCTTGTCAGTTAGGCAAAAGCCACAAGATATTTCTTCCCTCTAGTCATGTTCCCTCAAAACTTCCTTTTGATTTGATTTATTCTGATGTGTGGGGCCCTGCCTTGGTACCTTCTCTCAATGGCAATAGATACTTTGTTCTTTTCATTAATGACTGCACAAAATTTGTTTGGGTTTACTTTCTCACTGCCAAATCTCAAGTCTTTCAGGCCTTTTCTCTATTCAAATCCATGGTTGAAACACAATTTTCTAAAAAAATGAAAGCTTTTCAATCTGATTGGGGAGGGGAATATCGAAATGTCTCTACCTTTCTCCAAAATCATGGTATTTTGCATAGAGTTTCTTGTCCCCACACTCCTGAACAAAATGGTGCTGCTGAAAGACGTAATCGCATTGTCGTTGAAAAAGGCCTTGCTCTACTCTCCCACTCTCATCTCTCAATCTCATTCCGGGAACATGCCTTCCAAACTGCCATCTTCCTTCACAATCGTACCATGAATCCTACCCTCGCCAATGAATCTCCTTACACTTGGCTTTATCATCGCCAACCAGACTATCTGTTTCTCAAATCCTTCGGTTGTCTCTGTTATCCTTACCTTCGTTCATATAACAGCAACAAGTTGGAGTTTCGCTCTATTGCTTGCATCTTCGTAGGATACATCACCAAACACAAAGGATACCTTTGCTTTCATGTCCCCACCTCTTGCACCTATATATCTCATCATGTTGTGTTCGATGAGTCTTCCTTTCCCTTTCCTGACCACAACTCCAAGTCCTTCCCATCACCTTTCTCCGATATATCCCTTCAAAGTCTGCACCTTGCCTCAGACATTTCTTCCTCACCTATCACTCCACCCGTCACCAATCACAGTCCCCCTCCATCTCCACGTAGTCCTTCTCCTAACCTCAGTCCCGGACCATCACTCAGTTCGTCACCATCACTCAGTCCGTCTCCTCCACCCAGTCCCACTCAGCCAATTTCACCGTCTCCGGCCCCTTCTCATCCTTCTACTCAGCCTTCTACTATCAGCTCTCATATAGCTCCATCATATTTCCGCCCGGCTGCCAACTCTACTCATGGTATGACAACTCGTGCGGAAACTGACTCTCTCAAACCAAAGCTCTACACTGCTACAAAACACCCATTACCTTCTGACGGTTTCGATCTTGAACGGAAATCCTTTCTTCAGGCCAAAAAGAATCCTAATTGGCAGCATGTTTTGCAGTTAGAGTATGATGCCTTAATGACTAATAGGACTTGGGACTTGGTGCCCAGGTCATGTACCTCTAATCTTGTTGGTTATAAGTGGATTTTCAGGACCAAGAAGAAACCCGATGGTTCAGTTGAGCGCTAAAAAGCTCGCCTTGTTGCAAAAGGCTTTAATCAGGAAGAGGGGGTTGACTACTTCGACACATTCAGCCCTGTCATCAAACCCACTACCATTCGGGTGGTCCTCGGTTTGGCTGTTACTCAAAATTGGCCTCTTCGCCAGGTTGACATCAACAATGCCTTCCTCAATGGTGATCTGTCTGAAACTGTATTCATGGAGCAACCACCTAGTTTTGTCTCACCGCAGCAGCCCTCTCATGTTTTCCGTCTTCGGAAAGCTTTTTATGAAACAGGCACCGCGAGCATGGTTTAGAAGCTCAACCAGGCCCTTCTACGGCACGACTTCAAACCATGTGTTTCAGACACCTCCCTCTTCATCAAACATCATGGGTCCGATGTCATCTATATTCTAGTTTATGTGGATGATCTCATCATCACTGGCTCGAGCTCCAAGTTCATTGATGAGTTTGGTGGCTATCTCCACTCAGTTTTTTCTTTGAAGGACTTGGGTGCTCTAAATTTTTTCCTTGGGATTGAACTTCTTCGCAACTCTTCTGGTATACTTTTATCTCAATGGAAATACATTCTTGATCTTCTTGACAAGAGCAAAATGGTTGGTGCAAAACCAATTGCCTCTCCGGCCATTTCGGGCTCGCACCTCGTCATTGGTGGTGATCCTTTCCCAGATGTCCATCTCCATCGCAGCATTGTAGGAGCTCTACCGTATGTCACCATTACCCGGCCTGAGCTTGCGTATTCAGTTAACCGGGTTTGTCAGTTCATGCATCAACCTTCAAAGATTCACTGGGCCGCTGTGAAACACATACTACGGTATCTGAAAGGCACCATTGATGACGGCTTACTCTTTCGGCCATCTCGGGATGATCGCCTTGTATGTTTTACAGATGCCGATTGGGCCTCAGATCGTGATGATTGCCGCTCTCAACAAGGCTTTGCCATTTACCTTGGTGGTAATCTCATCAGCTGGTCCTCCCGTAAATAACAGGTTGTAGCCCGCTCCAGTACTGAAGCTAGGTACCGGTCGATCGCATTTGCCTCAGCGGAGCTCATCTGGCTTCAACAGCTTCTAGTCGAAATGGCTGCCCCTGTCTCTCAGGCTCCTATCCTCCTCTGTGATAATCTCAGTGCTACGTATCTTACTGCCAATCTGGTCTTTCATCAGCGGTCTAAACACATCAAGATTGATTTTCACTTTGTTCGAGAACAAGTCAAAGCTGGGGAACTTGTTGTTCGACATGTGTGCTCTGTTGATCAGATTGCTGACATCTTCACCAAGGCTTTGGGTTCTTCTCGCTTTGATAACCTGAAGTCCAAGCTTCTCGTTCGTACCCGATCGTGAGCTTGCAGGAGAGTATTGAAGACTTAAAACACTAGTCCTGGTTCATTGTACCTAGTTTATAGAAATAGTTTACTTTCCCTAATCAGTGGGATTTCTTACGTGCAAATCTTATCCTTAGAACTAGCACTTGTAGTATAAATAGACACGTACAGAGATGAATAAAATCAACCATTTTCATCATATCTTTTACATAATAGTATAAATAAAGAGAGAGAGATTCACATACATCAATGGTGGGTTCTTTATTTCTGCCCCTAATGAACATTTAGCTCAACCGTGCTTCCATCATGTCCCTTGCATTCATAAAAATTTTAAACCCTCTCCTATAAATCAAAGTTAGCATGCTTCAGTTATATCAATCTTCCATTTATCTATTCCCTCGAGATACCTAGTATTGTTTTATTATTTGATTATCCTTTTTCTTCCAAAGGGCTTATATTCTTTTCATGCTTAGCTTTAGCTAAATAAAAATAATATCATTTAATGGTCATGTTTCAGATTTAGCTTTAGTATATATACTCCATATTACAAGTTGTACGAAAACTCACAATAAATGTTCAACAACATTGTAAATGGTTATGTTTTCTGTAGTTTGATCATCGATTCCCAGAATCACAACGCCAGAAGAGATTCCCACTCTATAAGTAGGACCACCCAGAGCAACTAAAACAACCACCAATCTAGAGGGCGGTCCATTTTTCCAGTATGGCAGCCAATTGATAATCCTACACTCGTCAAAGCATTTTGAGTTCCCGAATGCCTTCAAAGAGCATTTTTAAAAACTATAATTTTCAGGGAGCAGGGATGAAAGTTTCATCTTAAGACAGAAATGTAATAAAGTATATTTGTAGATACACATACAATCACCAAAAAGCAAACATTACATACCCTCAATTTGTTGAACTTTTCAGGCTCCAAATCATGTTTTAGCTTCAGCTTTAGTATATATACTCCATATTACAAGTTGTACGAAAACTCACAGTAAGCGTTCAGCAGTATCGTAAGTGGTCATGTATTCCGTAGTTTGATCATCGATTCCCATAATCACATCACCAGAAGAGATTCATGCTCTATAAGAAGGACCACCAATAGTAGCTGAAACAACCACCAATCCAGATGGCAGTCCATCTTTTCCTTTAGGGCAGTCAATTGATAATCCTACACTCGTGAAAGCATTTTGAGTTCCCGACTGCCTTCAAAGAACATTTTTAAAAACTATAACTTTCAAGGAGAAGGGATGGAAGTTTCATCTTAAGATATAAATGTAACAAGTATTTTGCTACAAATAAAAAATACACATACAATCACCAAAAAGTAAAAAGAGCATACCCTCAATCCATTGAACTTTTAAGGCTCTAAAAACCAGGTGAAAGGATCATCTAAAGTGACAGTCATCTTCTTTATCGCTGCATATGAAATTACAAGAAATAATGAGTAAAACATACCAAAGAAAATTTTGAAATAATGGAAAAAAATTTCCTCACTTGAGACATCTAAGTTCTGTTCATGTAATTCACTGTCACCAAAAATTTCAGTGAAAACTATATTCTTGGTTCTGTTATCCAATCTTGTTTCTTCAAAAATTGGTGGAGTTAAGAGAACTTTCCCTGCTCTTGATGTTTTAGCCCGTGACAAAGTAACATAAAGCAAGCCATGTGAGAACACTGGTTGTTCCAAATAAAGTCCAAAAAAATCCAACGCTTGACCTTGTGTGGAAAGATGCACTTGCAGTGTCTATACAACCGGTTTCATGTAATTTAGCTTAAAACCAAAAATTCTCCATACGGCTTCTGATGGTCCAACCCAATGACCATCTTGGTAAAGCTTAATCTCATCAACTATCTCATCTTTAGAATCACCTTGAAATGCAAAACCAACTTGTTCAATGCCTTTAAAAGTATACTTGTGTACATATTTGATGAGTTGACTAGTGAAACATATCTAAACATTAATATGAAAACCATATTTTGCTGCTAAATAGCGATTATAGCCTACTACCCAATTATTGCTCATGTCAACTTTTCATATTCTAACTGTTCTACCATCATCCCTCCTTCTATACAATGGATAACCATCTTCAATATGACAAGTTGATTTCCTGAAAGGTTTAGGAAAACCAACTTTACATTTCCCATTATTCATGCATGAACACTTTGGATTCAACTTATCACATGGACCGTGCATCATATTTTTTGCTACCACCTCAAATAGATGGGGTCTTTGTCAGGATCAGGTAACTCTGCACACACAATACGATTATACCCATCTGGACCTAGTGGTTTACTACCTAGTTTCAAAATGATTAACATATGAACATAAGGTAAACCTTTTTTTTGATATTCAGTGGCATATATCACAGATTGCACAACACCTAAACCTTCTTTTTTCACTAAGTTCTCCTTCAATTGCTCAACTTTACCCTTAAAAACTCTAACACACAAATCAGGCCTATCATTTGCAGTTTCTCCATACTTCATATTATCTTCAATCTCCGGCCAATATGGATTGCAAGTCATCGTCAGGAACACATCAGGCTTACCAATTTTTTTTAACAATAGCCATAGTATCAAGGTATCTGCGCCACATATCTCTAGGTATGCCAATAAATGAGGAAGGAAATACAATACACCTACCAATTGTAGAACCAGTAACTAAACCTGCATCGACACCATCAACAATACCTTGAACCATCTCAGTTCAAAACTCAGCTTGCTTTTCTCTTAGGAAATCTAATCTGCATGTCTCAATTTTGATATATGTATCAACCACGAAGAGTGGTTATAATCGTCCAATGTGTATAAACATTGATAAATCATAGTCTCCTATTTGAAGCTTGTAGCAATAGTACTCTCTTGGAGTAACAACTTCTTTTTTTATTTTTCCACTGCTAACAACTGAATACAAATAAAAAATATTAAAATAATATATTAATAAATTTCGTAAGTAATATACTATAAGTAAAATACCTTTACTGTCTGCATCAAGGAGGGACTCCGGTGAATCAAATTGAAATATTTGTTGTCCATTGTCATTACACAACAACTGTTTTTTTCTAATCCTTTTGATATTTAGGTGAAATCCAGGCTGCTCACTGGAAAACATGCATAGGATCATAACAACCATAGTAATGCTTTATAGTATACTATTTACCATCTACGCTATAAACATGAACCGGAACTGTTCTACCACAGTCTTCATCTCCACTTTCTACATATATCGCTGCAACCTGAGAAACACTGGGAAGATTATACCTTCTTTGGTCTAGATTTGGGTTTGCACTAAGAACTATTCTTTTTGTTTCGAGATCGGGAATAGTTTTCAACTGCTTGAAGAACTGATGATAGGGATTTTCTTTTAGAATCTCCATTAACACTTTCATAGTTTCCTTTTCAAATTTCTTCCTTGTCTTAAGTCGTGCACGTAGTTCTTCATGATCAGTGTCAAAGAAATAAAGTTGAACTCCTGATAACTTATGTTTTCCAATTCTATTCAAAGGATTCAGAAAATGGTGTATTCGACCATTCACTTTAAAAGTATATACAACATTAGAATTTGCAGTCAGGTTTGGGTAATAACTTCCACTAAAAGTTGTAAAGGTGAGATTGTTGTTGTATGTCCTAATATTACTCCTAAAATGTGTGCATTGTGGTGTATTTCCAACTAATAGTGGTCGCAACTTGTCAGACATCGGAATGGGTTCAAAATATTTCACTTATAGAACAACAAAAAATATTAGATTCTCCTTTGAACCGTTTAGCTTGGCAAATCCTATATCCTTAATAGTAGGCAAGCTGGTAGCACAATTTGGAACAGTATTCAACAATCCAACATGTTTCCTTTTTCTTTTCAGTCGACCTACATAATTTTTTATTACAAAAATATATTCTTACAATACGTTATGGAAACAGAAAATTGATCAAAAGTCTATGTAATCAAAAAATGGATGATAACAAACAGGGAAATTTAAAGTCATACAATAAGGATAAATAAAATCGTCTTCACACCTAATATATTATAATTGCACAGGTGTATTATATATATGCTTTGGAAAAATAAAATAAGCATGCTAATATTAAAATTTTATTCAAAAACATGAAAAATACAAATGAAAAAATTACAGGTATGTATTGAAACTTGCCAGTTGTATTGTGGGAACTTGGATCCAATTGTGAGCATCCCACATACGATGTTGAAGTCAATAAATATTTCCTCAATGCATAATATTCTCTCTTTTGAAGTAAAAGTTCATGTTTCTTCTCAGGTGGCATCTCAGAATAAGTTTTTCTTCCTTTAGCCTTCTTGTAACTTTCGTCAACTGGTTTCGTAGGAGGATAAAAAAGAAGAGTATAGTTTAATGCAGTTTAAAAAAAACCAAAAAAGGCCTATCTATGTCAAGAAACAAGAACATGTTTATGGTTCTAAATGCTACTCTCATAGAAAGGAAATGTACCTAGCCTTTTGTTAGAATCCATGCTTGTCTCGAGAAAATGTTTCTTTGGTCTTAATATTCTTCGAGTATCACAACCTGTCAATCCACAAACAAGAAGTAAAGATAAAAAATCCTGTCAATTCCAATAAAACTTCTCCTCACAACAAAGAGCACTCCTTTTCCAGACCGAACTTCCCCAATTCACTTAACAATCCACGAATACAAAACTGACAACTATGCATGAGAAGATCACAACAATATATCGTAAATTTGGAAGGTTCTTAGCCAACATCAGTGGGATCCTTGCGAAACCATACATCCCACAAAGGGCTAATACAGATATGTCTAAAACATGCTCAACATATAATCCCATTTTGACATGAAACCCTATGACCATGAAGGAGGAAACTACAATAATGCAAAGCCAACAACCCAGAATCATAAATTTGACCAAACTCATCACAATTTCTCCTTGAAAAAACCATGATTGGCAAGAATATCTTAACTCTAGGCACACAAAATATACATAATGCCTTCATAACGTAGGGTTTTACCCTTAACAATCAACATACGTACTGTAGAGAAGAATTCCAGATCTACAAACTTCATAATACATAGAGCAAAGAAGCAACAAAGAAAAAATAGCCCACAAAAGCACAAAACCAGAGTAAAATGCCAATTCCCACCAGAGAACTTCAACCAAATTCAGCACCAAAGAAATAAACGTGTAAATGGTTCAAAGATAGAGACTCACAATCTCAAAAGAAACCATCTTTCTTCATCATCCAATATGAATGGTTCAGAGATAGAGACTCACAAACGGACTATAGAATTTTTCATTTTACAAACTATACGTTATGAAGAATCCAAAGACATCTCACATGATATCTGATATTGTATATAACAAAATTTATCGATGATCGAACATGCCATAAAAATTGTTTTAAAAATGGGGGCATAAATAATGGACCAGAGCTAGAGAGCCAGATGAGTATACAACTACCTTAAGAAACAATGCATCAAGTTCAATGCAACTCAAAAGTCCATTCGCCTATTGTGAGACCCAAACATCATAAGACTATTCCCTTTTTCTCCCCTTTCAGAGGGAAAATATACAGATTCCTCACCCACACATGATGTTGAAAATTTCAACAATAATTACTAATGATTTGATAGTAATATAAACACATTGTACTCTACCTAAACTGGATAGAGAAGAGATGTATTGATTTCTTAAAATGTTTGAAAGTTGATACATAATTTTGATTAAACAAAAGAAAGTGTTTTACACCAAGTCATTGTATAAACCAAATTCCCTACTTAACTAAAGGAAGGGAAAAACAGAAACTAAAAGGAAAACTAAATTTGTTTATGGGCGAATGCAGATCTCCACAAGGGGGTGCATTGGAAAACACAAGCTATGAAAAGAAAACATTTGTAATCAACAGAAACACACAACAAACCCATCAAAGTCACGTATTAGAGTCTATAAGTGAGCCCCTAAATAAATAAACTAAAGTTTTTTTGCTAAAAGAAAGCAGAGAAGAATGATGTCCATTGCAAGTGATACTTTTCAGCATTAACAGGAAAAATGTTCCAACTACTGATCTAAATCTCAATTTGGAGAAGGTTAGGAGTACGAGGGCTGTGGAGAGGAATGGAATGTTTCTTTTGTAAGCTTAATCAAATGGGATTGTCATGAATTCTCTCATCAAACAAATAAACAGTTTCGGATGTCATACAAGCATTACCTAAGATTTGAACAAGATATTACCACTAAATCAGCTTTGATAGACTTCACCCACTGTCTTCCACAGCTAAAATAGAAGCCCGGGGTACTCTAGCTGTAGCTATGTACTGCATTCGCAACACCAAAAATATTCAGCATTGCTCATATGATGCAACAATGACACTTGTACCAATATCTAAATTCAAGTAGTTTTTCAAATAATAAATCAATGTTAAATTAATGAAGCATAATTCAATCTTCAATTATAATGCTAAAGCATAGATGGCCCATCAGACTTCATAAAGAACCACATTAACTAACAAATGATGTAGTAGTGTGGTATTTTACGAGTCACTAAAATTGAGGGATTCTACTACATAGTCATATTAGGATTTTATGGTTATTTAGAACCTAACCTACAGCCTATTTCTAAAATTTTTACATCCTAGTTTTAGTCCTTGTTCAAGTATATAATTGTGAGATATTAAGAAAAAACTCCACAATGACACCATGTAAGCAGGTAGAGCACTTTTTAGAACTCAAGAATAGTTTACATAAAAGCCGAAGAAACTGTTTAGGTCTTGTTCTTGGTACAATAGTTCTTTCCCACTACTTTGTGTGCTCTCACTGGTGCCACAAACCCACAATGATAAACGCCAAAGCTAAATTTAAGACAAACTCCACCCATATTAAAAATAATGATATCACATTACAAGAAAGGATTAAAGAGCCAATTACTCAAGATGCGTAAGAGCAGTCACAATGACCTCATAAACCAAGAGAGCTTCCGGTCCTAATTAAGATGATAAATAATTATTTCCTCATATCAATTGCAGAATACACAAATAACGACATACATCACAACAGGGTATTTTTACCTTCTTGATGCTATCCACAGTCCTATGACAACATATTCAAAGGGATGATAAAGAACAAATTTAAACACATTGTTCGTCGAGAGTTAATATCAAGTGTGGGACAAAAAGTCACTGGGATTGACAAAATTATCTAGTTGGGGGACTTCAAGAGCAAGATAGGGGAGAATTAAAGGAGAGCACATTTAGACTCAAAGACAAGAGCTGAACCAAAATTCTATTGAAACAAGAACCACAAACAGAGTAAGTTAACATTAACTAAAAGTTAAGTACGTGGATATTAAATAAACTGCCAAAAAAGGCACTTATCCATTCTAAACTATCCATGATTACCCCGGTCAATCTAATAACAGTATATCAAACATGCACATAATTTTCTCATCAAGCATTTAATTACTGCTCTAATATATGTTTTCATGATTGTGATTAACTGACCAAACACCGAATATGCTTAAAATAGAATGAAGTTGGAGAAATCAATTCTACTCAGAGAAGAAGAAAAAAACCCAGTATTCTAACAAAAAAAGTTCTTACTTTATCACAGAAAAACCATCAACCCACAAATCAGATCACAGGAAACACCAATATGGCAATGACTCAATTTTTACAAATATCAATAAAATCTATAAGCATATACTGAACCCAATGCATACTCTAGTAAAAAAAATAACGTAACAAACAAAAGCTTCATAAAGCACCAATACACACAGTTGGGGGATATGATCATGCTGCTAGGTAAATATAAAAGACTACAAATGGACAAAAGTGGAAGTGGATTTGGAGCCTACATTACTAAGACTAAGCATAAACAAGCTAACAATCATTACAAGCGCGGTCCCTTGGTTATCATTTGTTCAATCACCACATAACTACTTTATTACAAAGAAGGATAAATACAATCAGAAAGATCATAAGATTATGCACATAAAGCACCAATACACACATCAACTATAAGTAAAACTGACACCAGCATATCATTAATTAGTTAGAGCACACACAAAACCCATCCATTATTAATTAGCTAAAACATTAAGTACTAAACCACCCAACCTAAAAATCAGATATGTGCAATTCGACAATCAATTAGTAAGTACTAAACCATTGAGACATAACTACGACATGCTAGAAAACACGCAGGCGAGCCTTAAAAATTAAGGCACTTTGCCAATCTATCATCAATCACTTGAACCAGTAAAGCCTCAATTCAAAATCAAAACAAGCTATTTTTGCACATCATTGATTAAAGTACTATGAACATATCATAATTTATACCTAAAAACAAGATGAAAAGTATACAATCAAAACACATTCAGTGAGAAGGATTCCAAATTCACCTTTGTACCCTGAGTACGAGACACTAAGGTTTTGCCGACGTTGCGAGTGGCGAAGATTGAAGGAGCCTTGACATCAAAATGGTACGGGCATAATGGATTGCGGTGAACAGGTTGAAATGGTGAGACGCGGTGGTGCTGAAGAAAAAACTGCAAAAGAAGAGGAAATAATTGTGATGAAGAAGACGAACATATAACAAGTAGTAAATTAGAAGTTGGCAATACTATGTCATTTTTGCAAGGTAGGGAAGTGAAAAAGTTACTCAAATACCTCTGGTTGACAGATAGAAAGCAAACAATATCTATTATAGGGTGCTTGGGGTTAACCATATTACTCGCAGAGTTTGTCTCTTGAAAGACGATCATTCAATAAATTATGGAAATATCAAAGTTTAAATTGACAATTAGAAAAGAATAAAAAGAAAAATAATCAAATTTGCACAGTTTTTTTTGCACCCAAAATCCCATTTTCAAGCACCCACACCTTTAGCTTAAAACACATACACACATAAATAGAAGCACCTACGCTCAATTTAATTTAAACACAAACTTGTCCAAAATTCTTAAAGCACCAAAAACTACAAACATAAGCCCCTACTCATTACGCTCAATATAATTTAAACAAATAAAAAAAACTTGCCCAAAATTCTTAAAGAACCAAAAATATCATCTTCAAGCACCCACATCTTTAATTTAAAGCACCTATGCACATAACTTGAAGCACTTTCTCATCACGCTCAATATAATTTAAACAAATAAACAAACTTGCCCGAAATTTTTAAAGCAACAAAAATACCAATTTCAAGCACCCACACCATTAACTTAAGGCACCTACTCACATAACTTGAAGCACCTACTCATTGCACTCAAATATAATTTAAACAAATAAACAAACTTGCCCGAAGTTCTTAAAGCACTAGAAATACCATTTTCAAGCAGCCACACATTTAACTTAAAGCACCTACACCCATAACTTGAAGCACATTTCATAAAAATCCCAACAAATAAAAATTCAAAAACGCCTTCATCAAACATTTAAAGTCACAAAAATAGAATTTGAAACACCTTTATTACAACTTAAAAGCACCTACAAACAAAAGTTGAAGCACCTATACACATAAATTATGGAATAACTATTTCATTTCATGTTAACATTTTCAATCATTCTAATTTGATAGCAATTAAAATGCTATCAAATTTTAATTTAATGTTAACAAAAATGATCTTGCAGGTATCATCCATAATTCTCCAATATCATAGCACAATGTTAACCCATATCACTCTCCATATTGTAGGTCAAGCCCACAAAGCTCTAACAAGTACATGATTTTAAGGATTGAGGATGACTTGGATATAGGGAACAATTATGATTCAAGTACTAGAGAGCTTCGGCTGAAACATGTAAGTATTTCTAACCTACAGCCAATTAGGATACCTAAAAAGTCCACCCAAAAGAGAATCTTATTTAATAAGCTTAAAAAATGGATCTAAGATCCTCCTCAAAAAGTAAATCTAACCTGATTCCATGATAGACACACTTAACAATAAGTTTCTAGTTTGGAACTTAAGAGGGTTAGAAACATCTATGGATAGGCTAAAAAGATTAGTCAGAACCCATAAGATTCAGGTACTGTGTAAACTGGAACTTAAACATAGCCACGACCAGTGTGAAAGCTACAAGATTAATCTGAACTTTGATTTCCACCATAAGCTCAAATACTAACTATATTGGCTAATGTGGAATTTAAACTGTGCTATAAATATCAATCTGAAACTGAGCAGTACACCAAAGCTGAAATTAGCTCATCAATTTTCAATTCTGTTATGTGTACCTACTTTATACATGCACCTACTGACAGAAACAACAGAAAAAGGCTATGGGATGAAATTACCACACACCAAGTTGTGAATAAATTGCTAATTGGGGGTGTCAATGTCATGAATACTATTATGGATTATAAAGGACCTACAAAACCAAGTCTGAAAAACATACGAGAATTATCAAGTTTTATAATCCATAATCAACTAATACATTTATTCACAGTGGGTAACACCTTCACCTGGTCAAACATGAGAAGGAATCCCACTCTAGAAAGATTGGATAAGACCTTAGTGGACTATGAATGGAATGAAAACTTTCCAAATAGTTCTATGCATACCCTGAATAAACACACATCAGACCACTGCCCTCTACCCCTATAAGTTGGAAGTAAAATCTCATCAACACAAAAACCTTTCAGGTTTTTGGATGTTTGGATGATAAAGCCAGATCTAAAGAGTGTTATTCTAAAAAACTAGTCTCAACCTTAGTTGAAACAAGCATGATAGGTTTTTTCTTAAAACTGAAAAGACTGAAGGTAGACATTAAAAGATGGAATAAAGACACATTTGGTGACATTAATGGTAAATGTTAAAAAGGTTGAAGAGGATCTTAGAGTACAGGAAATAGCTTATGAGAGTAGTAATTCAGTTCAGGACTACATTTAGCTTAAAAGAAGGAATGCTTTGTTACTTAGAGCTTTAAAAGAAGAAAGCCTTTTCTGGAAACAAAAGGCAAACTTAAAATGGCTGAAGGAAAGTAGTGAAAATACCAAGTATTTTCATGCATCCGTGAAACAAAAAAGGCAGAAGCAAAACATTTCAAAAATATAAACCTCTCAGGGTATTTGGATTGAAAAAGCTAGAAGAAATTGAACAGGAGGCCATTTATTTTTCAAAAATCTTTTGACTGATGACTTTCAACCTGAGGATATATATAGCGACTTCCAATCCCATTTTTAAATCCAAATCCCATTAGAGGTTACCGATGAGGACAATTAAATTCTGCTTAAAAGACCAACACTCATTGAGTTAAAAGAAATAGTTCTTTCTTTAAACCAAAGTGGATCTCCAGGTCCTGATGGTTTTACAACAGGTTTCTTTACTACCTTTTGGGATATTATTGGACCTAATCTTCTCAATTCCATTGTAGATTTCATTTCTGGAACTAAAATTCCAGCTGGTATCTCCAGCACATGGATATGTCTAATTCCAAAGAATAAAATTCCAATTTCCTTCTCTGATTATAAAACCATATCTCTCTCTAAATTTCACCAACAAAATTTTCTCTAAACTATTAGTTTAGAGAATCACAACCTTAATGCCAAAACTAATCACAAAACCAGTTTGCCTTTCTTAAGGGCAAAGAGATTGCGGATAATGTTATCCATCTTTAAAAAATGGCAAGATTCTTAAATAACAAATAGGGTGCTTCAAATTGTGTGCTGAAACTAGATCTAGCAAAGGCCTTTGACGGAGTCAAATTGTCTTTCCTAAGTGCAGAACTCAGAAAATTTGGTTTTGCCACGGATTTCATTAGGCTAATAATCTCTATTATTTCTTGTGCTTGGTTTTTAGTTTTAATAAACTCTAAACCTGCAGTTTTCTTTCAGGCAACCAGAGGAATCAAATACGGAGACCCTATCTCTCCCCTACTTTTCAATTTATTTTCTGAAGCCTTTTCTAGGAGTTTATCTTATTGCTTCTCAAATAATAAAATGAGGTATTTTAAGCTATCTGCAAATGCTATAACTGTCTCTCACCTATGTTATGCTGATGACACAATAATCTTTCTTCAAGCCACTAAACTAACTGTTAAGAGAATAAAAACTTTCCTTCAGTTTTTTGAAAAACCCAATGGCAAAAAAATTAACTATGACACGAGTAATTTTTTCATCAGTAATCATGCTTCAATAGCACAGCAAAAAATTGTCAAAAACTCATTGGGCATAACTACAAGGACTTTTCCTTTTTAAATACCTAGGGACAGGCTAGACTAGAGCAATACATTTTCAGCCCATACTGGAAATGTATGATAAGAAGTTAAAATCTTGGAAAACAAGTGCTTGAGTCAAGCTAGTAAACTAACTCTTGTGAAATCTGTAATGTACTTAATACCACATCATTTTTTAGCAGTATTGGTTCCACCCAAAACAGTAACCACCCAGCTAAAAAGAAAACTAATACTTTTCTTGAAACTGACACTGGTAGCAAGAAAATATGGAAGAGCCTAAAAAATATGATTTTTCCTGTAAATCAAAATGGGAAAGGTCTTAGGAATATACGTGACATAATCAGTACTTTTTCCATTAACTTTGGTGGAAATTTCAGAAAGGAAAGACCTTTTGGGTACAATTTTTGTGGTCAATTTATCCTAGCCATAGAAAATCACGGACTTGGAAAAGAACTCTTGCTATCAACACTTTAGCTGAAACCCACACCAGAGTCATTCATGGAAAGGTACTAGCTAATCTGTTTACTTCTAACTGGATAGGATTTTGTCCCCTTGAGGGAATGATCTCACCTGATATCTATATTTTCGTGCCCCCTCAAACCAGTATTGCTCAGTTTGTGCAGAACAAAGCTTCTTTGATTTAGGCTTTCCAAGATATTCCTAACCACATCTTCTCCATGTTGCATGAACTTGAGTTACACACATACAGAGAGGATAAAATGATTTGGATGCCATCAACCACAGGTGTTTTCCCCTTTAAGTTTGCATATGGGATGCTAGCTGAAGCAGGGCCATCCACAGTAATTCAAAAAATGTTTGGAACCCTCTAATACCAAATAAAAATTTACATTTTCATGTGGAAACTTGCAAATGCTATCTTACGTTTTGAAGATATTTTCATTTTTTCCAATATATCACTTACCTCTAAATGCCCAATGTGCCCTAACCTGGACACCATGAATCACTATTTTAATGATTGTATCTTGGTTTCCACCATGTGGGATACTTGTGATCTAATTATTGGAGTGAGTCCACATTTTGACACAATTTTTATAGACTCTCATTTGATTGGAACTTAAGGGGAGGATCTGCTTTGCATAATAAGATCATCTTTATCCTGCCCTCTTTTATATATTGGAATGTCTGGAAAACAAGGAATGACCTAATCCATGAAAATCTAAAACCTAATGTACAAACCATAACTGAGAGAATTAAGAAAGAGGTTTTCAATCCTTTATACACAAAACCTCCCTGTTACAAATCTCAAGCTGATATGATTTGGGTGCACACAAACCTAGGATTAGATGCTTTCATTGGTCTAAACCTAGCATGGAATTTAAAGTCAATATAGATGCTGCATGGTAAAACTCTACTGCAAAATGTGGTATTGGCACAATAATCAGGGACAGAGATGGTTTTTCATTAAGGCTTTAATAAAACCAGTTATGGCACACAATAGTTTTCATGGAGAACTGATTGCTTTGAAATAGGGCATGATATTTTCCATTAAAGAGAGCCTTAAATCCTTCACTATCGAAATATATTGCATGTTGGCTCTGCAGTCAATTTCTGATCGAAACAAAGCATAATGGAAATATTTTCCCTTAGCTGCGGAGTTAAATCATAAAATGGAAAATAATCAGATTACACACACATATAGGCAAGAAAATATGTTGGCATATTACCTTAGTAAGATTACTCTTACATCAGTCTAAAGAACTCTAAACTTCCAAGATTTGGATCATAGAACTAAGGGCCTTATCACACTTGATAGGAACCAAACTCCTACCCTTACAATAGATGCTCAGAATGGATGCTACTGATTACGAAATCTGGTTGTAGGTGAACTTTTTGAAGAATGCAAGCAGGCTGCCACAACACTATACTGCTAATGTTGATGATATCCAAGACAGCCAACAAATACATCAAGCCCTGGACCACTCCTTACCCTTCATGGACGCAAAAAGCTAGAAGTTTTAGCTATCAAAGATAGATGTTGCAATGGGATTGCAGAGACAAGAACAACACATCAATGGAATTTTCTTCTGGCCAAATCAAATTTTACCTTATTTACCTAGGGATTTGTTTGAAATCTAGTCGATTCATACACATTAACACATGGGTGGAGGTGTGGCAATCAGAAATACTTCCAAAAAATCTCTTCGTAAATCTTTTTGCTTAAAAAGGATCTCTCTTAGCCGCTGTTATCAGTTTTTGTGTATAAAGTTCAAGTTCCAACTTGAACAACTATCTTATAAAGCTTATCAAACTTTCTACAAGGTTGGGGAACCTAATTTACATCTCCCCCCCACACACACACACATTAATATTGGTCTTAATTTTCTTTTTAAAAAGGCACAGTAAATGGGCTACGGTCCAGATTTATGTTTCAGTATACTTGAATAAATGGAAGCCATCGGATCTAGTAGTTGAATGGTTTGGATTTGTTCTCACATAAATGGTTGTTCTCACATTAATGAGTGTTCTCACTTGAACCCATATATATATATATATATGTATATATATATAGAGAGAGAGATATGAATTGAATATGGAAAAAATATTTTTACCATATTTTAAAACGTTAAAAATATATGAGTGTAACACTAACCAATTGACCAAATCAATATGCTAAGAAATGTCTCATAAAAATAGTATGTCCAAAATAGTGAAGCAATTGTTTTTCGCTACAAGAGATGGCAATTCTGTGGCCGCAGTCTAGTGTTTGGCCATGGGAGGGTTTTTTCAAACAGCCGTAAATAGTTTCAAATTCAAAAATTGTTTAGAAACCATTAAAAAAAATGGAATTCTCATTCCAATAATAAAGAGAGCTCCAGCCACAAGAATCAACAAGCATTATCACCAACATACTCGAAATCAAACATCAATAATCTAGAACAAGATCTCAAACAAAAACAAACACAAAAAATCAATCAAATTCGCAACTGTCACAAATATCCATCAACACGCCCATAAACTAGTGCTCGGAGACTAGCATCAATTTGAAAGCCTTGATTGCGTTACCAATTCCGGCGAGACCTCTGCCTGCTATCGCACAAAATCTTTAGGGGTGACTGGATCTTCGTGTCCCCTTTTTTGGTATTTAGGATTGTAAACTACCAAATATTAAGGGTGGAAAAATAAACTCGTAACCCACGGGTCAAACGGGTTGTCTATTTTTAAACCCACGTAGGTTTGGGTAAAATGGGTAATTAAAAAATATGGGTTAGACAGGTTATGTTTGTGGGTTGACCACGGGTCTACCCATACGGGTTGAAACCTGTGAATTTACTCATATGAGTTGATATATACCATATGAAAAAACCCTTCCCCAAAACGAGCCAAAAATTGTTTTTGATGAAGCTGAACATTTATATACACTCAACTGGATGAAATTTTGATGAAGCTGGTACTCAAAATTTTGAGTACATCGACTGGATGGAAATTTCGCTAATCGACAGCTCAATCATGAAATGAAGAAAGAGCCGGCATAAGCTATTGAGTGTATATAGCAACTGGATGTACTCAAAATTTCATAATTAGCAAAATTTCATCGAGACCATGTCGATTGAGCTGAAGAACGGCACCGTCGTTCACGTAAATAGTATAGACGGTGAAACCTGCAGCAGAGCCCAAAAAGGACCCCACCAAATACAAAAGAATCCAACCTTAGGTTGCCTAGTAAACCTAAGGAGCAAATCCGCAAATGAGGTGGGGGGGGGGGGGGGGGGAGGGAATGGAAGAGTGCAAGTCCAAAGGATAACACTCCCCCATCCCCCCCTTTTTATCTAAGTAAAATAACTACCAACCCTAAGCAAGATAATCGAGCAAAGGGAGCAGAAAACAACCTGGAAAAACACAGGCTATAAACACTCGAAAAAATGAGGTGAGAACAAACTCACTGCCCATAATCATAAAAAAATCCGCTTCTACCCCTAACAAATGGGCCCATCTTCATGCTGATTCCAAAGTGCAGCCAAGAGTTGTGAGTCTCGGGTCTTAAACTAATGTAATTGCTGGAACGTTGATGAAGAAACTAAGATCCAATGTCGAATGATAAGAATATCCTAATGCAGCCGAGAGTGTCTCGGGTCTTGGAAGTCACAAAAGAAAAACGAAGCCGATGATCTTGGTAGCACCTTTCTGGCACGAATGAAAATCTGCTTCTACCATGTACATCCCTAAGATGGAGATAGAGGAATGTTATTGGCCTTCAAGCATTCTCTGCTTTGCACCGAGAGTGATCTGGTGGGCAAAGATTAAATGAGACCGTGCCTCCAACCTTTGTAAATCCCATCCAAATCAACCTCCTGAGGATGTGAGAATTGATACACTTGTACCGCGTGCATCAAGCGTGGCGATTATGTAATCGCCCACTCCATTTTGAGCAAATGGACAGCTTTATGCTAATTTAACACAGAGTGTAGCGCGAGCATAGAGCGCATAAATAACCGCTAATTCATAATTAAAAACTAGGCTTAGGAGAAAGAGTGTTGGAGTGCAAAACCATACTCTTAAACCTATTGCCTCATCCTGATTTCGAGTCGCAATCGCCAGAAGAAATCCGAGTAAAAACCTTGACTTCATCGGCTCAACCAACTCCAACTTGGCGCGGGAAATGGCACCAATCAGCACCAAACAGCGCCTGGCCTTGATGCCTAATCCAGCGCCCAGTACGCAGAAAACCACTAACCTCGAGATGCCAGTTGCCGAGATCCATCATCCACAACGCCAAGTCCGCAGCGCCAGGAATCCAGCTCCTTAGCCCACGGCATGAAGCACCCAGTACACAGTAACCAGCACCACCCACCAGCCTTCCATCAGCCACTCCATCCAATCGTACTAAAATAAATGTTCATCCGGGAATAGCCTATTCATCACCATGTAACAATCTTTCATAATTAACTTGACCACTCGATCAGAACTAGGAGAGGCGCCATCCATAACAACATTATTACGTTCCCTCCAAATACGATAAATTGTAGTTACCAAGGCTAGGATACCAAACTTTTTGCGAATTTTGGAACCCTTAACTTGCCTTTTAACCCAATTCATTGAATTAGAAATCGAGTTTGTTCTTCTCCTTAGACCCATCCAAGTCCTTATTCGACCCCATACCACCTCCGAAAATTCGCATTTAAAAAATAAATGCTCATTAGTCTCAACCTCTAGGTGACATAAAGAACAAGTTGTATCCGAACTATCCTCTCCCTCAGAACGGATTTTGTCCTTAGTATAGAGCCTTCCAATTGTTGCAAGCCATGCAATAAAAGAGAACTTTGGCGGTACAAAACCTCTCCAGATACTATTGAAAACCTTCTCATAGTTGCGGCCACTCTCCTCATAAAGCCTCGGGTATTGATGGCGATGCATGAACACATAGGCTTTGCTCGTGAATTTTCCTGAATTCGCCCAAAGACCAAGATGGTAGTGAACCTCTCCCATATTACCTTGAAACATGCCACATAACTCATCTCGGATTTTGCACAAGTCACCAAAGTAACTGGAATACCTCTCACCCAATCTTCCATTTTGAATCCTGGGATTTAGATCCCAAAAATCACCATCCCGAAGATAGAATGAGTGAATCCACTTTACCCACAAATTATCCTTCTTCATATGTATATCCCATAGTCTCTGCGCCATTGAAGCCCGATTCCAAGTACCAAAGTCTCGCAATCCAAGTCCCCCAAAAGATTTAGGAGCGCACAACTTTTTCCACGCCACTTTGTTTCTGTGTTTGCCTCCCCATAGGAATCGTTTACACTTTAGCTCCAAGGCATCAAATACCGCAGATTGAATGAAAAAATTCTGAATCCAGAATCCTGCAATACCTCCCACAATTGATCTCACAAGTTCGAATTTGCCTGCATAGGACAGGGTATGACCCTTCCATTTTGCTATTTCCGAATCAACTTTCCCTAATAAAGTACCAAATTGCGTCACCTTCAACTTGCTGGAATCCAGTGGCACGCCTAGATACCTAATAGGGAATGTCGCCCAAGGAATACCCGTGAAACTTAAATCCTCCTTTATGCCAACTCCAAAGAACTTCGATTTTGCAGCATTAATGCCCAATCCCGAAGTGCGTTCAAATTCATTTAGGGCATCCATGAGTATATGAACTGAACTCGTGTTCGCCTTAGAGAAGAGCATAAGGTCATCCACAAAGGCCAAGTGTGTGACCTTTAAATACTCACACAGGTGAAGTGCCTAGAATCCATTCTCCTTTTCAGCAATCTCGAGAAATACTCCATGCAAATCACAAATAGGAGAGGCGACAATGGATCTCCTTGTCGAATTCCTCTTTGCCCCTGAAAGTGATCACACAGTTTACCATTAACCGCAATCGAGAATGAAGAAGTACGTACACATGTCATGATTTTATCTGTCAGCCTTTCCGGAAATCCAAGGCCAAGTAAGACTTCCTCCAAGAACTCCCAAGAGACTGTGTCAAATGCTTTATGTAGATCCACCATAATCATGCATCGTGGAGAATTCCGAGCCCTTCCATATCCCCGAACAAATTCCCGTGCTAGCATTACATTATCAGAGATATTTCTACCCTTCACAAATGCACCCTGACAAGGATTAATGATCCCTGGCAGAATTCCTTCTAGCCTGTTCGCAATAATTTTTGTGATAACTTTATAGACCACATTGCAGCACGCTATAAGTCTAAAGTCACTGACTTTCAAATTATCAGGCTTTTTCGGTATCAAAGCAAGTGAGGTATGGTTAAGCTGGGCCAAGAGATCCCCTGTCTGAAAGAACTCCAAAACCGCAGCTGTCACTTTTTCGCCCATAATGTCCCACTGTTTCTTAAAGAAAGCTGCTGTATAACCATCCGGACCCGGGGACTTATCATCTGCCATTGCAAATAAAGCTTGTTTAATCTCAATGATCGTAACTTCCTGATTCAAAAAGGCCCTATCCACATCCGTGAGATTGTTGCCATCACTAATAACAACCGGATCAATAGGTACTCTATCCCTCTTCATTCCGAACAAGCCTTTATAAAAATCTGCAAATAACTCTCCCTTTTGGCTATTTCAAGTTACAATCCGGTTATCACTATCAATAATCGCCGGGATACCTCCTCCTTTTCTTGCCGAGATCATCGTGTGAAAGTACTTAGATCCCTTATCCGCCAAAGTAATGTGATTGATCCGCCCTTTTGAGCAAGAAAAGACGATTCCGCAAGATAATACAACATAGCACTCTTCTTTAAACTTCACAATGCCGCAACATCATTGTCCGAAGCAGTCTTGGCGTCAAACTATCAAAAGCCTTGTTGTACTCCGCATCCGCAAACTTGGCCTTTTCGGACACTTGGTTAAAATCAAGCTTACCCAATTCCTTCAATGGGTGTTTCATCCGAAATAATTTTCTGGTCACCGAAAATTGCTTAGTCCCCTCAACCGAATGGCTCCAAAAATCTTCTACTATTTTCCCACAATTCGGATGACCTAACCACATGTTTTGAAATCGAAAAGGCCTACCCTTACCATCGATCTCTTGCGACATATCAACCACCATGGGAGAGTGATCGGATTGAGCCGAGATTGGCAGAAACGTTGTACGACAAGTATCACCATCCCATCCGTGGTTTAAGAGCACCCTATCCAGTTTCCTCCAAATTTTCCAATCTGCACTATGACAGGTTAAGTGCTCACCTAAAGAAGGCGCATCCCTTAGTCCACACTTTACACAAACATCCTGAAACTCCTTCATCGGGTACAAGCTAGGAATAGTAGCTCCATAATGATCATCAACACTAAGAATAGCATTAAAGTCACCAAGAACTATCCAAGGAGAATTCAGATTAACACCAAATGACTTCAATTCCTCCCATAGTGGTAGACACGCCAAACGTCCCTCACTATGCTATACACATACAAACAGAAAAACTCAATGCCAGAAGAAAGATTACAAACCTTGAGATGAATACATTGTGGAGATTTCCCAAGAACATCCACTAAGAAACCTTTCGGATCCCAAATAATGAGTATTCTCGAGTTCTGCCACAGGTCAAAATTATGCGTAAACTTCCATCCCTTAAAACTCTTTAAGAAAATTTTCAATACTTTATCCTCCATTTTCGTCTCCAACAAACCACACAATCCAACTCTATTAGTGGAGATGATATTTTTAACCCATCTCCTCCTTACAGGGGCCGATAGACCCCTGACATTCATAGATGCGGCATTCATTGGGAAACCGAGGTCCCTTTTGGCTTCGGACCGCCGCTATCAGAATTTTGAGTACCAGAACTACCCGAGTTGCTCCTTGCAGCTGATAACATGCGTTGGAAGGTTTTTTGGATGCCCTTCCCTTGCTCATTTGTTCTTGTCCTGCTCTTACTCTGAGACCTAGTCAAAGCCCCTGGGGTAGGGGGAGGTCTACAATTGCTCTTGCTCCTATGCAACATGGGAATTTTTGAGCCTCGAGCTTCCGGATGGATCATTTGTTTAGGCAAAATTCCAGCACCTTCAATAGGATTGTCATCATCTCCAAACGCTTGTTGCTGACCAACGGATTCTGTGGGCGCTGGATTTGCTTGTCTAACGGCACGGATGCTGGATTTCGAGCGCTCGGCGCTCCTGCCGCGCGCTGCTTGGGCAGACCTGGCGCCTACGGTTTTAGCGCCAGCGGTTACAGCTCCAGGCGCTGGCGGTGCGTGCAGTGTTGCTGGCAGCGCAACAACTGCCGGATTAACCTCGTCCTGCATTACGCCGATAGTTATGCCAGGCCCTTTTTTAGCACTTCCAGCCTTCTCAATGCTTTTGACTATGCCTTCAACTAATTTTCCCTTACCATTTCTTTGCCTCTCTACTTCCTCATTGTCCGAAGAGGCATCCTCAATGATCACATTTTCTCCCCCTCCAATCGAATTTGAACTTAGAGTATCTCCAATATTTTCTGCTTGCATCTTCCTAACCCATACTTGGTCATTATATCGAGATCTCCAGTTTTTCTTTCCCTTCGCCTTCATATGTTTATTGCCTTCAATTCTGTAGGATTGTTATATTCCATCTCCTTGGCTTTCCAGTAGTCATCACACACTTCAATGAGATGATTATTTTCACCACAATTCGTACACCAAGGCCTACAATAATCATAAATGATTTTTTGTACAAAAACCTCACCAGTTGGAACGCGAAAGCTCACCTCCTCTTTGAGCCTTTTGGATGTATCAATCCATACCAAGAGACATGCATAGTAGCCCCTCAACTCGAGAGTACCATTATCCATGAGGATTGGATCTCCTAGTGAAGAGGCAATTTTCTCCAACGCCTTCTTGTGCCAATAAGTCTTTCGCAAGTGTTCCATCCGTATCCAAACTGGTTTAGTAGCTTGGATGCTCGCATCATACTGCCCAGATTCATCCACTAACAACATGAGCAGTTTCTTTCCATGGAGATAATGGTCAGGACCATTCATCACCAGATATCTATCTTCAGCACAGTTAAACCTGAACATGACATAGCCATTCTGCTTGCTATGAACAGTGCACGCAACCCTCCACTTAGCCACCAAAAGAGTTCGAATAGCATACATTCCAGGGAAGAAGCCCGGAAACACACCCAAGAATCTGTAGAAGGGTTTGTATAGATCTTTGTGTATCTCATCCTCAGTGAGAACAAAGTCGACACTATCTCCATTGTTTGCAACAATTTCAATAGTCGACTTATTCATGAGAATGTCTGGATCATTCCATAGCCTCCTTCTCTCAAGTTTCAGATCATTCCATTCTCTTGGATGCACTTGCTGATTTTGCCTTTTGTTACTACCACCCTCGGCCGTGCCTTGCTTCCGAGGATTATTATTGTTCTTGCCACCCGTAGAAGACTCCCCATTAATCACCATTGTGATGAAGCAAGAACAAACCACAAAGTATGGATTCCGATGAGCAAATCGGCTTCACAAAAGCAAATCGAACAACCAACCACACAAATAAACACCAATCCGATCGGAATTAACCCAAACCGATCGGAATTCACACAAACAAGCACAAAAACCAATCGAAATTCGCACAAACTAGCACAAATCCGATCGGAATTAACCCAAACCGATCGGAATTCACCAAAAATTGCAAAATAAATAAACACAATGCTTGAATCAAAACTGAAATCCTCCAAGAAACAAAACGGAAGCAATAAAACAATGCATCAAACCATGAACAATAAAACCACAAGGATTGAGTCGAGAAAACCTAGAATCCGTGGAATCCGTGGAAACCGTGGGAACCGTGACCACCAAGTAATTCCGATCACAAGTTCTTGAGTTCTTCTTGTTGTCCGATGCAAATCTCCTACACCCTTGATGTAAATCCAATGAAGGAGGCAGGAATTTGATTAAAAAATGTGCTGGAAATTTTAATCAAACCCTTTTAAACCTCTTTGCGCAACTAAATCCAAACCAAAACCCAAAAAAGATTGGATTTTTCAACCAAATCTCCAACTTGGACAAGGATTCAAAGCAAGAAACCAATCCGATCTCTTGCCCAATTCCTGATCCGAATCCGTATCCAAGATCCAAACCCAAATCACGAACAAGATCCACCAAGAACTCTCCCTTTCCGTATTCAAACCCTACTCCAAGGCCGATTAAGATCAAACACTCGCCACAAATTGCATATGATTTTGTGCGGATTCAAGAGGAGAATCCGTTAAACCATAATTCATCGGTGAAAAGTGAATGAAATTTGAAGAAATCGGCCTCCAAAGGATGGAAGAAAGGCTGCGCCTTTTTTCTTCTCTTTTCGCCCCAGAGCTAGAGAGAGAATATTATATTGAGAGCTCGGCACCTTCGTTCACGGAACCATCACAGGTGTGGATATCAGCATGAACAAACATTTTTGAATTACGTCGATGAGATGTACTTCTGAATTTGGCATGAACAAACTTTTGCTATAAGCATCTTTTTCATGAAAAAATATACACACACCCATATGGGCCACGGATTTTACCCATACATATGAGTTGATATATAAATGCATATGAGTTCATGTATGGGTTGAAACTTGTGGGTTTACCATTTTTAACTCTGGGTTGAGTGGGTTTCAACTCGACCTATTTTGACCCAACTCATTTTTGACCCGTCATAAAATGGGTCATGCCCATATTTGTTATTACCCATATCACCCAACTTGACCGATCCACCCATTTGGCACCCCTGCCAATTGTCGACAATTGTACATGTATGTTTATAGAAAATGTAATCGATTTCAAAGGTAAATTCATATAATCACTATACACTTTTTATTACTACTAAATTTCAAAATATTTTGGACTTTAATATTAAAATAAATATGTATAAGTGTTTTGACCTAAGATTATATATCTTTCAGTTAGTATTTAAGAAAACAATGTTATAATTTCAACATTCCTTTACATGGTAACATAGAAATTCTCCACAACCTAATTGCATGCCAAATTATATGTGGATCCTAGCATTAATTAGTCCAATACCTAATTTTTTTTGGGCGTCCTCTAATTACCAATTGGTATTAAATGTTTTGACACAAACCTTATAGGTTAGTTATTTAATATTTCATTAATTCTTTTAAGAAATTCAACAATTAGTATTAAAAAATATATTTTATCTAAAACATAATAGTCTCAGCCCCTGAACTAGAGAGGGATGTGCTTCATTTTGCGTGCATTAACCGTTGCATTCGGCTTAGTTTTTAGCTTGTTTTGTTTGGCAGATTGCTAGTATTAGTTGAGTTTACGTGACAATGGATTTAGACGGCTATGTTTGATTTTTTTTGTCTTAATCCCGCATTTTGTAGACTTAATTAGTACTAATGGACATCTTGTATCCAAGGCTCCCAGATCTTCCATGTGATCATCTTTAGTAGGTTGCCCGTGGGTACTTTTTGTTTACATTCTATGTGAAGGCCATTCGTAAGGGTGGTAGAAGATATTGAAGGCCGTTCGCAAGGACGGTAGAAGAGACCGAAGGGAATTCACCTCTAGAATCGTAGTAGGTAAAGACCACGAACATCAATGTGTGGTAGAAGTAGATTGGAGTCAAAGATAGGCGGCAACAGAGATCAAAGCGGCCAACGAAGAAATTGGGAATCGTGGTCCGAAGAGTTGCGCAAAAATCTGAGAATGATCTGAGAATAATTAGCCTTAAAAGCCAATTTCATTGGATTATTCTTCTCGATCTCTATAAAATTGACTACTAAAACTCTCAAATCGGACTAACGGTGCAACCGTAGTGAAGGAAACAAGTTCGATCGGCCAAGGTACCGCGGGTCGGCACGGGCCGTGCATGGTTGGCACCAACGGCCCATGCCAAAGGAGTTGGCCCATGCCAATAGTGTTCAGCATGAGGCTATGGTGTGGACCACGCCAAATGCCACAGGCCTCGCACATGCACTAGTTACAGTCATCACCAAATCCGACTAAGTATGGGGGTGGACTTTCCCATTTACCACGGCCCGTGCCGTTCCAAGTCCAAGATGTCAAGACTAGTCGGCGGGTGTGGAGAATGACACGGCCTGTGTCAAGTTTTTGAGCGAATCAGCCTTCCAGACAATGGTCCGCGCCAAGGGCCTCATCCTACACAATCAGAAGTCTAAGACACGCCTTTAAGATGATGGCTCACGCCAAAGGCCACGGTCAGTGCCAAAGGTGTTGGCACGAAACGCGGTAGATCCGGCAGCCTACATCAGCACGGATCCAGGGCCATGCCAGATGCAGTGCCCCATGCCAAGGCGATGGCACAGACCATGCCAGATCCTGCGTCCCGTGACAAGTACACTGCACGGACCACACTATCCGCAACGCCCCGCACCGGGTGGCGACTGAACTAGGGTTTAGTTAGTTTTGGACTATTTTGGGCCTATTTTTAGGCCCAATCCCCTTCTCGTATAAATATAACCTTAGTCTACTAGGTTAAAAAATGAGAGATAGATTAGATCATTTTTAGACTTCATTTTGTATTAGGAGAAACTCTCTCTCATTTTCTTATCTTTCCTTTTATTTTTGCTTTGATCTTATGATGTGGAGTTCAAATTTTATATTTGAATTCCATATCTATGGAGTAGTTTCTATAGCTTGTGGATAAATTGTAGGCGCATGGTTTGATCTTTTTTTTTGTGAGATTCTATAGTTCATTCTAATTTTGTGTTCATGATATTATTGTGACTAGTTCTTGAATATTTGAACTGCATGAATCATGTTGGTGAAATTATTGATGCACCCTTGGGAAGGGAAACCTGGATGTTCCTTGGGAAGGGAAACCTGGATGTTTGTATGGGTAAGGGAGTACGTTGCATCTGCATGGGTGTGTACCCGAGTATTGCTCTGACTTACTTTCCATCGCACCAGTCTTAGTTAATTATGTAAAGTAGTCTGAGAAGTTACAAGTAGAGATAGTGGAAAATTAGCAAGCTAGGGTTGTAAGAGGCCTTTGTGTCATAGCTAAGGTGCCAACGACCCCTTGATCTAATTGATAGGTGATTGGGATGTTGTAAATTTGTGGTGGAAGCCCGGGACATAATCGCATGGGGGAGAAATATACCTACAATAATGGTCAGACGTTGTTGTACTCCCCTAATTACGATGGCGGTGTCGATGGAGGGTTGCAATCGCACCCGACATGACAGGTATGGGGAGGTGTATGCCATCGGCAACACCACGTGTTATGAACACTCTATTAGGTTTGTCTAAATCTCTATGTGAATGAATCGAGGATCGAAACATTAAATTAACCATGTTGCGCAATGACTCCCCAAGTTTTTAGCTAATTAGATTACTTTCTTTTAAATTTCTTGTTTTGTAGTTGTTAGCTGAAAAACAAAAAACCCACCCCCTTTTTGTTTGCTTCACTAACTATTTCTTTCACCTGTACGGATTGACAACACGTACGAGGTTGTGTTTCATTGACTCTTGGGCCCTAGCATCTACCTAGGGCTTATTTTTAACTACCATATCGGTAGCGTAGTAATGAGAATGGGTGAAGAATATAAATATTTTCTTTGACCTCTCATAGCCTCCACTCGGGTTAATTAGCTACAATTAACGACCCCGGGTGGAGGCGGTCAAATTTTGGTGCGGCTGCCGGTAATGCTATTCAGTCTAAGTATCAATTAGTACAATGTGTTAGTAGAGTAGCTAGTATTGCTTTTATATGTTTCTTGTTTTGTTTGCATAATGATTGAAAAACAAAATTTTGAAAATTCCCAAAACTCAATATTTCCCGATATTGAGACTCTATATTCCTTATATCTTGTGATACTATTCTTGTTGAGCATGTTTCTTCTAATCTGAACGAGGATATTTCACCTTGGAATCTCGTGACTGACATGCAGCGAGGAAAGAAGCGGGCAAAGGAATTTAAAACTCCTAAGTCCCTTCTTACCCCCCAAACTCAACAAGAATATATTCACGCTTGAGAAGAATGGGTTTCTTTGGTTCATCGCTCTAAAAGTGAAAGGTAAAACTAGAATGATGTGGCGACTCACTCAATGTGAGATGGTCACTGGTGGTGTCAAGGATGGTGATTCCGATGACCCACCAAGCCACTCTCTTTAGTTTCAAAAATTGAGGGAAAATAAGTCGTGAAGACGACAATAAAGAAACATTTTTATTTCAAGTAGGAGATTTCTTTTGAGTGTTTTTAAAATTTTGGGGTGAGTTTGATGTTTGGTGGAAATTCTTAGGAAATTTTTGTAATCAATTGTTTGTGTGGAGCAGTACTACCCAAGCTTTTAATGTTTTCGGATGCAAGTGCGAGAGAAAATTCATAGGAGAAAGATGAACTGGTGGTTCGTGCCTGGATGTTTGGCACAAGCCTATTCTTTGTGCCAGGGGTTTGACATGAAATGATATTTCGTGCTTGGAGATTTGGCACGAGCCTATGTTTCGTGCCAAAGCCCATCAACACAAAGTTGACATGGCTACCACGAGGACACGGACATAGGCCACAGGGACTCTGGTACGAGGCTGGCGTGTGGATGGCGACGATGGACATGGTGCTGGCATGAAACCAATTGTAGGCACAAATCTAACCTAGGGATCTTCGTCCCCCACTTGCCGCCCATTTCCCATTTATATCCTCCCACCCATAATTTTCTTTTCCCACACCAACCTTCAGCCTAAACACTCATATCCTCTCCCTCTTTCACTATTTTAGCCATATCTTTCTCGTATTTCATCCAATTTCCCCATACCATATATAAAAAAGTTTCTCTTTCCAAGCTCTATCTAACCCACTAAACCCCAAACCCTAAAGATCTGTGAATTGAAGCAGTTTCATTGAAGAATCTCTCGGCCAAAGTTGGTACTTTCTCTAGGATGGGGATTCCATCACACTTTCCATTTGAGGTAATTTTGGTCAAGCTTACTCTTATTTGAAGGAATTAGATTAGCTTATTTACTGTGGGATTGTGCTTGCATGCTTGAGAATTTTGGTAACTAGTATTGTTGGTAGATTTACTTGGAGGGTATTATTTTTTGTTGAGGGTAGTTGGATCCAATATTGTGCCATATTTTGTCTGTGTTTGGTAGCCATATTTCTTGGACATTTTGGTTCATGTACAGAGGGAGATGGGAGAGCCTAGTGAGCCACCCTATATGGGATTGGCCACCCTTACTGTAGCCCATATGAGAAGGTGGGGGTATCTTATGGGGTACCCAATTTTAGAGGCAAAGTTTGTAGATGAAGAGACCCTCAAGGGTCTTAAACTTTACAACCTGTCCAAATTCTGTCAGGGAGATTAGGAATGCAGAAGTTCACCACCTTGTCTGCCCCCACCTCTACTTGATATACCCTGGAGTTCTTAGCTACTTTTGAGAGGTTTCGAAACATGCATGGAGGTCGCTATATCACTTTCTATCTGGGAGATGAACCCTGCATATTGACACTAGGGAAGATCTTCAAATGGAAGGAGCAATGAGAGGTGCCAGGGTATAGGGAGGAAAACATATGTGATCTAGTCCAATTATGGGATTCCATCAATAGACATATAAGGGGAAAGAAGAGCAAGAACAACGACATAGTGCATCCCGCACTCTGGTATGTGGCCAGGGTGTTGTGCATTATAGTGAGTTGACATTGGGAGGCCACCGCCTCCACTGATGATGACTGCAGGATTCTTCTATGGTCTATGTGCATGGGGAGAGATTGCCTCAGCTTGGTGGATAAGTTTATCTTTGGAAGTATGTACTTCACTTTCTCATCTGCCTGCACTGGCAAGATATCGATGGGAGAAATGGTTATATTTTTTGCACGTTACTTCCACCTTCCGGAAAGTGAGGACATGAGGGTGAACCCATGAGCGATATTTACACTTACTCTATTGGTAATGGCAGATGCGAGGCTTACACAGAAGGAGCATGGTTTCATCTTCTGGAAATACAAGGGGAAGAGATTCATGAGGCTGCCCCACAGTGAGAGAACCAAGTTAAGCAAGTCCTTAAGGGATCTTATTATTGAGCCTCATGCAAGTTTAGAGGCAATTTTAGGGGAGTACGACCTGGAATATGAGGAGTTTAAGGGGAAGCATGAGCAGTCCGAGCAGCAGATTCTCGTTGGTATTATAATGGAGCATCCACCTCTACTTCATGCTATGCCACCACCTATAGAGCACCTTATAGCCCCACCGCAACCCTTTTAGTAGGTATTAGGAGGACCACCCCCTTTTATGGGACCGATCAACATGCAAAAGAGTTCTTATCATTCCACAGGGCATCGTGCTAGTAGTGCACATAGTCATAGCATTTCATCTCACCATTGGTATTTCTCAGAGTTTAGTAGGCACAACATCCAAGGGTCCCCTCCACCCTTTGAGCCTCACAGACATAGCATTTCCAACCACTCTCATCATGGAGGTCACTCATGGTAGCATTTACAGTACAACCTTTTTCGAGAGCACGAGTCACCGGGTTTTCAGTCTGCTTCTTCTTATCCCATGTGGACCAAGCCACCTCAGCAGTACTAGCCAGATTGGGCACGTTCCTTGGAGGATTCCATCTTTGGAGTGAGGTAGGACTTGGTCTCCGCTAGAGCTCAGCTAGATTATCATCACTGGGATACAGTTGCCATGTTTGACAAGGTTGATGATCGGTTGTAGTATTTGACGGAAGGTATGGGAGCTCTCCACAATGGACTTATGGATATCAGTGACAGGTAGAGGAGTTGAGGCATAGGGGAACACCATATGTATCCTCTGCACAGGCAGGGGCCGAGAGCCAGACATCGCAGGAGAGAGTGATTTTTCTTATGATTCTAACATTTCCTTCACCTTAGTTACTTGCTTTGGAAATAACACAAGAAACTAAGTGTGGGGAGGGGTTGGAACATCTTCTATGATGGTACTCCCTTTTCTAGTATCTCTTTTAGCCTATGTTCTACAATTTTGGATTTTTAGACGACTATCTTTTCCATGTTTTTATTTCTTTCCCTCATTGAACTCTTTGTTGTTTTTGGTGTGAAGGCACCTTTTGTAGTAGTTTTGGGATGTTTTTGGGAAACTATTGGTGGTTTAATTTTTTCTTCGATCTTATCTTTTGTAGTACGAAGCCCACTTTGGGGAAATTTTGTGCTACACCAAAAAAATTCAAAAAATTCTGAAAAAAATGAAAAATTTAAAAACCCGGACAAGTTGAAAACCCAAAAAGGCAACTAGGTCGAAAAACCTAGGTAAAAAGGAGAGGCTAGGCCCGGATAGGCTTAATAGCTTAGGGAAAATGAGAGGCCGAGTGGAAAAGGGTGAGAAGTGAGTACCCTTTGTGTGTTAAAGCTAGGATGAAAATCCGAAAGGATTCCTAGGCAAAATGAGAGAAATTGAGAGAAAAAAAAAACTAGGTTGATGGTACATTTGACTCCTTGGTTGTACTAGGTTGAGAATCACGAATAATCCCTATGTTACAGCCAAGTCAACGGCTTTTGAATTTTCTTGGTGAATTATTTTTGGGAGACGACTCTTTGATTTCTTTGGGGATCATTTTGGGAAAAAGTAAGCTAGCTTAACACCTACCTTTTTGGCTTACCCTTTTCCACATTTTACTTTTGGGAGATTAGATTGCTTATGTTTTTCGGCGAGTGTGAGAGTTGTGAGATTCTTACTCTTTTTGGTGGAAACGGGGTAGTCTAGGAATAAGTTGGATGCCTCGGTTAACTTATGCTTGCCCCCTACATTTTGCTTAATTCCTTTCTCTTCCATATTTACTCGAGGATGTGTGAAGGGCCGGTTAAGTGTGGGGAGTCTGATGTGCTTCATTTTGTGTGCGTTAACCATTGCATTCAACAATTTTTTTAGCTTGTTTTGTTTAGCGGATTGCTAGTATTAGTTGAGTTTACGTGACAAGGGGTTTAGATGGCAATTTTTGGTTTTCTTGTCTCAATCCCACGTTTTGTAGACTTAATTAGGACTAATAGACATCTTGTATCCATGGGCTCCTAGATCTTCCATGTTATCATCTTTCGTAGGTCGCCAGTGGGTATTTTTTGGTTACATTCTATGTGAAGGCCGATCGTAAGGCTGGTAGAAGATATTGAATACCATTTTCAAGGATCGTAGAAGAGATCAAAGTTCATTCACCTTTATAATGGTATTAGAAGAAGGTTACAAACAGCAATGCCTGGTAGAAGGAGATTGGAATCAAAGATAGGCAGCTACGGAGATTAACGACCTGATGAGTTGCATCAAAGTCTGATAACAATTTGAGAATAGTTAGCCTTCAAGGATGATTCCATTTTATTTTTCTTCTTGATTGCTATAAAATTGATTGCTATAAAATTGACTACTGAAACTCTCAAATCGGACTAACGGTTCAACTGTAGCGAAGGAAACAAGTTCAGCCAGCCAAGGTATCATAGGTTGGTGCGGGCCGTGCATTGTTGGCACCAACGGCCCACGCCAAAAGAGTTGGCACATGCCACAATTGTTTAACACGAGGTTATGGCGCAAACCGAACCAGTTCCAATCCTCACCAAATCTTGCTAAGTATGAGCGCAAACAGTCCCATTTATGACGGCCCACGCCATTCCAAGTCCAAGATGTCGAGACCAAAAAGTAGGGTGTGGAGAATGATACAGCCTATGCAAAGTATCTGATCAAGCCTTCCAGACCACGATCGACTCCAAGGGCCGCATCCCGCATGATCAGAAGTCTAATACACACCTTCGAGATGATGGCCCACGCCAAAGGCCATGGTCCGTGCCAAAGGTGTTAGCGCAGACTATGCCAGATCTGGAAGTGTGCACCAGTACGGATTCACGGCGTGTGCTAGATGCAGTGCCCCATGTCAAGGCGATGGATTGGACTGCACCAGATCCTGCGTCCCGTGACAAGTACACGGCACAGACCGTGCCATCCGCGATGACCCTTACAGGGCTGCCGCTGAACTAGGGTTTTGTCATTTTTGGCCTATTTTGGGACTATTTTTGGGTCCAATCCCCTTCTCTTATAAATATAGCCTTAGTCTTCTAGGTTAAAAAAGAGAGAGGTTATATCATTTTTAGACTTCATTTTGTATTAGGAAAAACTCTCTCTAATTTTCTTTTCTTTCCTTTAAATTTTGCTTGGATCCTATGATGTGGAATTAAAATTTATATTTGAGTTCCATATCTATGGAGTAATTTCTATAGCTTGGGGATAAATTGTAGGTGCATGGTTTAATCTTTGTTTTGTGAGATTCTATAGTTCATCCTAATTTTGTGTTCTGAATATTATTGTATGCGTAAGGGAATACAATGCGTCTGTGTGAGTGTGTGCACTAGAGACCGGAGTATTTCTATAACTTACTTGCCATCGCACCAGTCTTAGAAGATAATGTAAAGTAGTCTGAGAGTTTATAGGTAGATATAGTGGAAAAGTGGCAAGCTAAGATTGTAAGAGGCCCTAGTGTCATAGATAATGTGCCAATGACCCCTTGACCTAATTGAGAGGTGATTGGGAAGTAGTGCATTCATGGTGGAAGCTCAAGACGTAATAGCATGGGGGAGAAACAGACCTACAACAATGGTCAGACCTTGTTGTACTCCCCTAATTACGATGATGGTGTCGATGGAGGGTTGCGATCTCACCTGACGTGATAGGTATAAGGAAGCATTAAATGAATCGAGGATCAAAACATTAAATGAATTATGTTGTGCAACGACTCCCCAAGTGCTTAGCTAATTAGATTTCTTGCTTTTTAACTTCTTGTTTTGAAGTTTTTAGCTGAAAAACTAAAAACCCACCCCCTTTTTGTTTGCTATGCTAGCTATTCCTTTCACTCGTACGGATTGAAGACTCGTACAAGGTTGTGTTTTCATTGACTCTTAGGCCATAGCATCTTTGTGGACATATCCAGGGCTTACTGCTAACTACCTCATCGGTAACATAGTAGTAAAAATGGGTGCAGAATATAAATTTTATCTTTGACTTCTTAAAGCCTCCACTCAGGTTAATTAGCTACAATTAACGACCCTGAGTGGAGGTGGGTCAGTGTGCACTTTAAATTGTATCACGTTCCGGGCTAACTATGCTTATATATAATCATATAGAGGTTTAAGGATTTGTTTCCTTATTATAGTTTCATTGTTTTAATTTCCTTACTTCACTCCTGATGTCATAAACAATATAAACACTAAGATCGATCTTTCTAGGGAAAGGATGGACACAAGGAACAACTGCAAATACTATGGATTCTTCTCAATCTTCATATTTACTTCATATGGCTCATATTTAAATATTTTGGGAATATTGTTGGAACTCTAGAACCTCAACCACTTAATTTCTACAGCAAAAACATCACAAAAAGGATCACAAGAAGCTACATTATTTTTCCAAGGTTCTTTTAAGCCAATACAAACAAGATCTATCTTCGTTCTGCAGCGCAGGCAGATTCCTATTGTACGCCAGTATCTCTTTCCGATAGGTCATCAGGAAAATTCGATGAAAATTCCTCTAAGGTAGGCTCAGAATCCTTCTCATGAAGAGAGGACAAAGATCCAGCAACAACAGAACGCACAACTAGATTCATAGAAGAAGGGCCCAATTTCGAAGGGTTAACTTATTTACCTTAAGAAGTTTCTTGGACTATAATACATTAAGTTGTCTCTCTTATTTAAGAGTTAATATATTTTCTTAAAATATAATGTGTAGAACTATATATGGGGGACAAACTTTCAATGGTGTGATGAAAATAATCTGGCCATTGTCTTTTGAAATGTAATAAGCATGAGATGCAAGCTTGGAGTTTTAAAGATAAATTTCATCGTCAATGAAAGTTTAACACATTACTTTTGATCATACAATCAGTAGGTTCGAAGTAAACGGTGTCAATACTGTTGATTATCATCACAAAAGGTTCAAATAATTTATTTAGATGAGGTGCCTTCAATTTTAATTCATTCTATTGGAAATTTAGGAGATGGTATCATTGTGAGTGTCTTCATCTATCTCCGGCTCCCTTCTGACCTCAAGGTATTCCACTAAGTTCACCAGCTCAACAATTGCCTTAGAGTGTTCCAAAAAGTTCATTGGCTCATCACCGTTCTCTAAGTTCATTGGCTCATTACCTTTCTCCAAGCATCCCACAAAGTTCATTGGCTCAACGTGCTTGTTCATATTAATAAATCATGAAATGAATCCCAATTCATGTTCTTCGAACATATATAAAGATGAATATAATATGAATGTTGCTTAAAATATTCACAGCAGGTATCACTACTAACTTCAATTTTAGAGGTTGAAAAATACCTTAAAAATTGAAACATAAATACCATCGCCAGTTCTAAGATGACAAAAATCAAGAATCGTGAATAAGTTCTTAGAACACCTAAGTTTACAGTAAGTTAATTGTTTCAACTTTTATTTTGTTGAAAAACAAGCATGTATCATGAACTCAATTTCACAAGATGAAGTACATTCTAAGTGCTAAACTTTACCTTAGGGAAGCCTCAGGATTGGGTCTTAAGTCCCTCATGCAATCTGGACAACAATAATTTCCTTCTTCAAAAAGATACAAGTAAATACAATCAATACAAACTGCAAAATTTGAAAAATGAATTAGTCAAACTATTGTTGTAGGATGTATATAACAAAAATGAAAGCTACCTTAGTAGTTGATGCACATTATTTTAAGGAATGTGCTTATGCCTCACATGGTTCCATCGATAAGGGATGTGTGTTAAGATTATTATTTTATATTTTCTATCAAAATGATGAGTACTCACTTGAAATAGTTCTTTTCTTCTTAAACAAAAAATAATAATATGAAAATAATGCATGAGGAAGACTTACACAAATCCATGCATTATGTAACCACGGTTCCATCAGTGATTACTTGAGCAAAAAAGTGGGCATCCTTGAAAACCCAAAGTCTCCTCCTCATACATCAAGTAATAATCAAAGTCATCATCCATGGCGGTGCTTCAATTCGGCTCTATCACATAAAAACGCAAACTAATTATACCCAAAAAATCAACCAAATTAATGAATAACCAGGTTCCCATCAGAAGATATAGGTTGTACCATTTGGATTCATTGTAAATCCTCTTTTTCACTTAAGAAACCAATTTCTGAAACAAAAAAAAAGATGAATTTAACAATATATTAGAAGAAAAAATTAGCTTAGGGAACAACTCTATATCAGGTCAAATGAAGCCTCTGATAAATGACAGTAATCAGTTTGTGTACAGAATGTTTATTGCACCTACGAGAATAGTATACCATACATTTTCTCTCTGTTTATAAGAAGTTTTTGTAAGCAAAAAATTGGAGTAGCTAGAGACTTGATTGTTTGCTTGTGTATTATATCGAATTCCCCTAGCATTGTATGTCTACAAGATTGTTGAAATCTAGAAATATATGGTTGTTTGAGGGGATTTCATACCATATCCATAGTATATTCAAACTAAAAAACAACATGGATTGCAAAGATCAAAAGAGATTACATAAATACCCTTCATTATATGCATTCCTAAATTACTATTTTTTGTGTCTATATTTAACTTTCAATAAAGATTTTGACTAAAAATCAAATATTTTTATTAATATACATATATTAATGATATAACGTGGAATCTTATTGGATTCCTCATAATGTATATTTTGAATATATAGTTTTCATTATTTTTAAATATAAACAATTAAAGTTATTGAGATATAATTCTTGTCACTACAAGAAACATCATCTTTTACTTTGGTTCTGATGGACTTTTTACCTTGGTTTTTAGTCCAGAGAAAACCGAGGTAAATATAGCTGGAGTAAAAAGTACATTATTTTAGCTCAGTTGAAAACCGAGGTAAATAATATCTTTGACCTCGATTTTCAACCGATATCGGTAGGTATTGTTTGTGACGTCGGTTAGAGAAATAAGGCCGATGGTTGGAGAACATAGATGCGACATCGTTTCAATCGACATGGGCTTCCACTTGTATTCGAGGTCGTCCAATGCAAGAAGGCAGTCAATGTGGGATGAAAAATGTTGCAACGTCGTTTGAACCAACGTCAGTCCACACTTTGTGTGACATTGCAAGACATGGGGCACCCACGTCGTGTGCCTCCTGATGTGGAACGTTGACAAAATAACGTTGTTTTGATTGGCCGCCGTCACAAAAAAAATACATTGATTACTGTGATGTTGGTAACGTGTCGTCTGGCCACCGGTTTGCGTGACATCGTCAACCTATCGATTAGACTTCGTTTCTCGTACAATATTATAATATTAAATAATTGATGGTTAAATGGTTAAACACCATACCACATTCAATTGTTTTCTATTAATTTCGGAAAGAATGGCATGTTCAAACCAACAAAACTCTAACATATAATACAAATACATGTCACAACATATTAAAATACATAAGGTTAATTTAAAATTGACAAATTAATTGTATTGAACCACCATTTTCTATGCATGCCAAAAAGACTGTCAGGACGACTAGTGAAATGACAAGTCATTCCATCTACATGCTGAAGGTCCATCGATGTCTCTCCTCGGTCCTATTAATACCAATACATAGAAAACAAAATTTATGTTAGAACTGGGCAGTCCTCAAATGAAATACACATAATGTAGTAAAACATAGACGCCATGAAATCAGAGATTGTAAAAGTAACATAAGTGGTTTAATGCAACATCGCGGGTATGAAATGACGACATTGCAAATACCAACAAATAAGCAACATTGAACATTCATTGACATGTCAACAATTCCGAGTTCTATGTGACGTCGGTCTTGGTTTGGAAATATTTTGCATGGGTCGATGACATGTGACCGAGGTTGCAGATTCAAACTGTGTTCATACAAATCTCAACATTTTTCTTCATAATCAAAACAACCATGGCACTATCTTGGAAAGAAAAACAACCAAAAATATATAACATGTAACTAAAGCATTGTACCTCATGAAATGTAAGAATTTTTAATCAATTATTGATTAAAAACACATATAGTAGGATCATCACATAATTGGTAATTGAACATGGAATGGATGGAAAAACTACCTCAATCAATTAGAAGTCGGAAATGATCCATCCTTGGACACTTGTTGATGTTTGAGAGAAGCAACTTGATTAGAAATGTTGTAAGGTTGTGAATGGAATGGATGGTGTGGAGTTTGGGTTGTAGGATTGGTGTTGGAAATGGGTGTTAGTGTTGAGATTTATTGGCTTGAAATAAGGTGGGGGGAAATTTTAGGTTCAAAATTTTGGCTAAAGATTTCAGTTCCCGCTTGAAATTTCAGAGTGACCGATATCGGTCTATCATTGTTTTAGAGTCATATTAATCGACACAAGTGCAATGTCGCACATAATTTAAATTCCGGAGGTAGCTTACACCATCTCAAGATTGCAGCCCTTCCATCGACCCATTCATGCCAAAAGCTTAACTTCATTGTTGTCAAAATTTGAATAAAATGTTATCTCCAATTTTGCATTTCGACCTCTCCCACTTTCTTGGAGGGACCCGATTGTTGAATTTAAAATGATCACAGGTCCCAGCTTCGATTTCGATCTTCCCAAAAATAAACGTTGTCACTTCCTAGTCAAACTCTTTATCACCATAACTGATAAAGAAACTGGCATGATCCCAAGGAGAATTCCACAAGTTCTTTACGAATAACCCTGGTATACTTATAAGTTATCATCTACAATTTATTCTAGATAGTGTACTTGCACTTTTAAAAATTTTATGGGCGTAGTTTTATTAGATTTTAATTTCATATAAAGCCTTTAATACTTAATTTCATTCAATTCTATGTGGTTGAAATTAGCGGGCTCATAACGCTTATTGTAAGGGTATTAAGGGAATACTAACACAAATGATGGACGGTTACCCTAGCTCGCGGACGGGACCCTTCCAATTCCCAGTCAAACTCTTTATCACTGTAACTAATAAAATAACTGACATGATCCAGCAAAGAATTCCAAACGTTCTTTACGAATGACCCTTGTATACTTATAAGTAATCAATTACAATTTACTCTAGACAGTGTACTTTCACTTTTTGAAATTTGATGTACGGAGTTTTTTTAGCTTTTAATTTCATAAAAAACCTAGAATGCTTAATTTCATGTGATTCTATGTGGTTGAAATTATCGCGCCCACATCGCTTATTGTATGGGTATTAATGAAATACTAACACAAATGATGGACGGTTACCCCGGTTCGCGGACGGGACTCTTACAATCCCCAGTCAAACTCTTTATCACCGTGACCGATAAAGAAACTAGCATAATCCAACGGAAAATTCTATACGTTCTTTATGAATGACCTTTGTATACTTATAAGTAATCATATACAATTTACTCTAGACAGTGTACTTGCACTTTTTCAAATTTGATGAACGGAGTTTTATTAGCTTTTAATTTCATAAAAAACCTAAAATACTTAATTTCATGCAATTCTCCATGGTGGAAATTATCAATCTTATAGCGCTTATTGTAAGGGTATTAATAGAATACTAACACAAATGACTGACGGTTACCTCGGTTCGCAGACGGGACCTTTCCAATCCCCAGTCAAACTCTTTATCACCATAGCTAATAAAGAAACTATCATGATCCCACGGATAATTCCACAAGTTCTATATGAATGACCCTTGTATACTTATACATTGGCGGAACCAGAAACATATTTAGGGGAGGCTGATTAATACTCTGACAGGCCTGCGGTGTAGAAGAACAGAGACAGGAGAAGTGGAACCCTAATCCAGCGATGCATCTTCCATTACTAATACCAGTGATGGAACTAGATCTTTATATTAGGGGGCAGAATGGAAAAAATAAAATCATTGCATTTATTAATGAAATTAGAGTTTAAAATACGAGATACTCCATCCGTCTAGATATAAGAAGTCAATTTGTTTTAGAATCAAAATTGATTAACATAAATTTTAAGTCCTACAAATTCTCTTAGGTTTAACATGTAATATTTTATTAATTATTTTGTTATATATAACCTTTTAAATAGTATAATTATACATTATATATAATTAAAGATAAGCAATATAATTTTTATAAATTGAAATTTATTTTTAAATTAAAATATATAGTATATCAATTGTAATCCTTATACAAGAGAGCATGTCTTGTTAGACCGCTTAATGGTTAAACCAATAATGAAAACAAATCTCATTTTTATATTTTATAAGATCAAATTATATATTATTCATACTTCGACATATATTTTAAATATTTTTAAAATTATAATAATTTTGCTGTAATAAATGAGAATAAACACCAAAGCACTATAAATTACATTAATTATAAAATGGTATCGTCTAACGATTAGTCGGTTTAAAATTAAATTTTGTGAAGTCATAATAGTTTTACATTAATCACATTTACTGCAATATGTAATAACTGAAAGAGTTTGTTTCTTGAAAGACGGTCTCTCTATAAGTTATGGAAAGACCAAGGTTTAAAGTGTAAATTAGAAGAAATGAAGATAAAAATTTTGGGTCGCATGAATTGGGTTATAAACTTTATAACTACTACACGTTGCATAATAAACTTTAATAATTCAACTAAAATCTTTTATTTTTTATTAGTTTAATTAAACCTCGTCTTTCCATAATTCTATGGGAAGACAATTTTTTTCCAATATTTTACCTCACTGGAAAGTAAATTACAAAAGTAAAAATCAAAATATTACAACCTAAAGGATTAGTTACTAAATAAATACTCCATATTAGTGCTAAAACAAAATTTGAAAAGAACTTGACACCAAATACTCCATATCAGCTCAGCTGTTTTAGCATAGTGACCCACGTGATCACCATTATTGAAAAGGAGTACTACCTCCGTCCCGAATTAAATTGTATAGAATCTTTTTTACGATTATTAATAAATATATTTGACCATTAATATGCTTAACCACGTATAATATCGGAAAATAAAAATTAAATTTTTAGAAACTACTTGTTATGACGAATCCAACAATATCACATACAATAATATTATTGCTTATATAACTATTTAAATACGTGATCAAAGTGCGACAGTGAATAATGTCAAATAGTAAAGTATGCAGTTTAATCCATGACGAAGAGAGTACTGTATTTCTTTGCCCCAAGTTCACGTTAGGATAGTAATTATCCAAATTAATTAAACAGTGTCTTTCTAATAAGGCTCCATTTCAAAAAAAAAAAAAAGAAGATAAACTCAGCGTCTTCTTCCTTCCTTCATGAACCTGCAACTTACCAAGGTCTGCAACTCCCTGCAAATCTTCATCGGTAACTACTACTTTCCCGCCGGCAATTCAGGTAGGGCTGGAGTTCTACTACGCATATTAGTAGTTAAACCCATGTACGTATAAGTAATCATCTACAATTTACTTTAGACAGTGTACTTGCGCTTTTTAAAATTTGATGGACATAGTTTTATGAGCTTTTAATTTTAAAAAACCCCTAGAATATTTAATTTCATGCAATTCTATGTGGCGGAAATTATCGTCCTCCCCCACCATCTTTTAGGGACTTAAGTGTAGAAACAGAAAAGTTTATTAGCTATGTTAAAATTGATTCCGATCATACCGGACATTAATAAAGTTCATGAACAATTATAAGTTTAAAATAGCAGTATCTAACATACAATTACACATTATTAAGGTCAATTTTTTTCGTCTTGGTTAAATGCGGACCTAGTTGATATGCTATTTGGCTGAAATGTTGAGGACCAATTCCAGATAAGCCAATATCTGTCTTATGTAGGTAATATGTTACTCTACTAGAATTAGTATGTGACGTTGCACAAACTTAGGTACAACGTAGGACATTCCCATGCCAGTGGGCTGAAATGGTGAGGCCCAAACTTTGCATAGGGCTTGAAAAATACATTAAAATTAGAATATAAATACCATCGCCAGTTCACTTCTAAGAGGACAGAAGTCAAGAACCGTGAATAAGTTCTTAGAACACGTAAGTTTATAGTAAGTTAATTATTTCAACTTTTATTTTGTTGAAAAACAAACATGTATCATGAACTCAATTCCACAAGATGAAGTACATTCTAAGTGTTAAGATTTACCTTAGAGATGCCTCGGGGTTGGGTCTTAAGTCCCTCATGCAACCTGGACAACAATTATTTCCTTCTTCAAAAAGATACCAGTAAATACAATCGGTACAAACTGCAAAATTTGAAAAATGAATTAGTCAAACTATTGTTGTAGAATGTATATAACAAATTTAAAACTACCTTAGTAGCTGATGCACATTGTTTTAAGGAAGGTGCTTATGCCGCACATGGTTCCATCGATAAGAGATGCGTGTTAAGATTACTATTTTATACTTTCTACAAAAATTATGAGTACTCATATGAAATAGTTCTTTCCCAAGTAAAAAAAAAATTATCTGAAAATATTTCATGAGGAAGACTTACACAAATCCATGCATTCTGTAACCATGGTTCCATCAGTGATTACTTGAGCACAAAGTGGGCATCCTCGAAAACCCAAAGTGTCCTCCTCATACATCAAGTAATAATCAAAGTCATCATCCATAGTAGTGCTTAAATTTAGATCTGTCACATAAAAATGCAAACTAATTATAGCCAAAAATCAATCGAATTAATGAATAACCAGGTTCCCATCAGAAGATATAGGTTGTACCAATTGGATTCATTGTAAATATTCTTGTTCACTTTGGAAACCAAATTATGAAAGAAAAATGATGAATCTAACAATATATTATGATAAAAAATTGGCTTGGAGAAAAACTGCATATCAGGTCAAATGAAGCCTCTGATAAATGAAAGTAATCAGTTTGTATACACAATGTTTGTTGCATATACGAGAAGAGTATACCATATATTTTCTCTCTGTTTATAAGATGTTTTTGTAAGCCAAAAATTGGAGTTGCTAGAGACTGGATTGTTTGCGTGTGTATTGTATCGAATTTTCCTAGCCTGTATGTCTATAAGATTGTTGAAATCTAGAAAGATATGGTTGTTTGAGGAGATTACATACCGTATCTATAATATATTCAAACTAAAAAATGAGATAGATTGTAAAGAACACAAGAGATTACATAAATCAAAGGGTATTACATGTAATGTAAACATCTTTGATTATATGCATTATTGAATTACTATTTTTTCTGTCGTATTAAATTTTCAATAACGACTTTGAATAGAAATCAAATATTTTTATTAATTTACATATATTATTGTTATCTGTAGAAATAAGGAACACAAGGAGACTTCATAAATTGTGCAAGCATATGAATAGAATAGCTAAGCTCAGGACGTGTAATGGTGAGGTATATCAGGCATCCAACCAGGCGCCAGTGTTTCTCAGGATCATGGTAAAGTGGACCTTCAACACCCACCAGATCGTGTTGTTGCTCCATTGGGAGATCAGTCGGTTTAGAAGCTGATAAACTCGTGTCAGATAAAATTTCCAGGGCATATTTTCGTTGTGAAAGAAACATCCCATCCGGTCTTCTAGTAATCTCTATACCCAAGAAATACTTAAGTAGATGAAGATCCTTCATGTGAAAACAAGAACTCAAGTATTTCTTGAATTCAGAGATAAGCGACGAAAAACTACTAGAAATAACCAAATCATCCACATAAATAAGCACATGCAAAGATACCGAACCACGGGAAAACACAAAAAGAGAGTAATAACAAATCCAAATGCACGCAAAGCCTGAGCTAAATTTTAAAACCAATTGCAAGGAGCCTGGAAAATACCATAAATAGATTTCTAAAGGCGAGTAAGTGGAGTAAGTCATCAAATTGAAATTGGTTGAGCTAAAATAATAAGATACCCCTAAATATGATGTGATCCATAGATAGATATATTATCCATATATAAATAAAGATCAATGGGGATATGATATGATCTATAGATATATTATCCCAATATAGATAAAGATCTATGGGCTTTCTCTTTAAGCCATTCGGCATCCTGGTCGATTTGAAAACACCTAGAATTCATTTACTCACATGCATATATCATGTAGGCGTTAGAATTATTTCCTTTATCTTTATATGTGCCAAATTTATATGGTATATTAAATTCAATTAAATAGATACCTGTGTTATAATACAAATCCTGTCTAAGAGGCGCAGGATATCCAGGGGGTCTCATGAAGACCTCCTCATGCAGATCACCCTTTAGAAAAGCATTATGCATGTCTATTTGATATAGTTACCAACCACGAATGAGTGCAATAGATAAGAACAGGAGAACTGAACTCATCTTTGGAATAGGAGAAAATGTCTCAGTATAGTCAATCCTTCAATTTGACGATTCCCAAGAACCACCAGGCGAGATTTGTGACTTTCTATGGTACCATCAGACTTAAAATTGGTATGGTAAACCTATTTACAACTAATATCAGTCTTATCCAGAGGTAGAGAGGCCATCATCCATGTCTGATTACGCTCAAGAGTATTAATCTCATCAGTCATAGAATCACGCCAATGAGCATGCTTCGACACCTCAGAGTAAGTGGTGAGATCTACACTAGAAGTTACACACTAAAATCTAGAATGCATATTAGAAAAATTATCACAATTTACATAATCGGTAAGAGGATAGAGAACACTTGAGGATAGTGATGACGCATGAGTGATCCTAGCAGTGAGGGTGGTTTCTTCATTAGTAACAACACATATATAATCATCCAAGTAAGGAGGAGGTTGATGATCATGAACACTCAATCGGGAAGAAGGCAGCTCGGCGATAGGAGGTTGCGCCGGATTAACCAGTGAGACAGGAGGTAGACGGTAGAGTCCGAAGAAGAATATGCCACATCAGATGGCAGGGCAGGAACCAGGTTGGCGTCTGGAAGCTCGAAAGGTTCGTGGTGGACGCGAGCCGATAGCGCGTGTGGCAAACCTGGTGTTGCCTCGAGCAGGATGTCATCGGACTGATCGGCCAATAGAGGTGGCCGACGATCTAAGCTAGTCGGTGTGGCCGACTGCATAGGTGGAGTGGTGACCATCGATGGATATGGGTCCAGTGGCAGCAGTGATGCCGGCGGTGAGGTAGTGGAGCCCCCGAGATTCACAGATGAAACCGAAGTTGGAGGGGCTGCATACGGGAACTAGTCTTAAAAAAATCAGCATCCTAACTATTGAAGAAAGTGCGGGACTCCAAGTCATAAATGTGATAGCCTTTCTTTTTGGCAGAGTATCCAAGAAATAAACATCAACAACTTCTCGGCACAAACTTGTCACAGAATATGGGAATGTAAGGAACAAAACACAAGCATCCAAAAACCCTTAAAGGCTTGTAGTTTGGAGCTCGGCCATAGAGCATCTCAAATGGAGTGCGACCATTTAGTTGTTTCGTCGGTGTTCAGTTAATCATATAAGCAGTAGTAAGAACACATTCTCCCCAAAAATCAATTGGAATATTAGCTTGAAAATGCAAGGCACACACCCTATTTAACAAATGACGATGCTTGTGTTCAACACGGTCATTCTGCTATTTTATATAAACCATACATGTCTCAAAAATGATCTCAAATTCCGTAAAGTATGATCTCAAAGGCCAAAATTCAGTACCATTATCAGCCCAGACATGCAAAATAGAGCAGCCAAACTGGTTCTTGATCAAAGCACAAAACTCCATAAATCTCGTGCTACATCTGAGTTAACAACAAATAAATAAACCCAAACAGTTTGGGAGTAATCATCAAGTATTGTTAATAAATAAAATTCACCACTAGAAGATGGTGTTCTATAAGGACCCCAAACATCACAATGTATTAATTCAAACAATGAAGTGGCATGAAAAACTTAAAGAAAAACTATGTTTAGTCTGTTTTGCTCTATAACACACTGAGCAGGGAAAAAGTCTTATTTGTGCTAAAATCAATAGAAGAAATAGAAGACATCGTAGAGGAAGGATTTCCAAGACGTTGATGCCATAAATCAGAAGATGAAACGGAAGCAACTTTCAAAAAAGACTGTAGGATATGAGGACGAACACGAGTATCCAGCAGACAAAGTCAATAACCCCCCCTTGTAGTTCATCCATGCCAATCACAGTCCTCGTACTGATTTTCTGTGAAATGAAATAATTTTCAGTACAGAAAGCTAGACATTTTAAGGCAGATAACAATCTAGAGCATGATAATAAGTTGCATCGCAAAGTAGGTATGTAGAGCACATGATTAAGGGTGACATCACTAAAGCAAATAGAACTATATTTTGTAGTAGATGACACAGATCCATAAGGCAGCATAATATTCACAAAATCAATAGCAGTAGTAATATCAGTAAGAGAACCCTTGTCAGCGATCATGTGATATGAGGCTCCCGAATTAAGAATCCAAGGCAAAGCAGACTTACATGACTCATGGTAAGACATGGAATTAAATTGATTGAATAAATACATGGTCATGCTCCATTGGTCATCAGACAGAGCAGGGCCAAAATTAGAACACTATCGTTGGAGGTCGCCACCGTAAATCCTGGCGGTGACATGGAAGCGTTGGTGAACGGCGGTAGAGGTGAACGAGCAACGGTGGCATGTCCCATACACTATCTGTGACGATTGTCTGAGTAGTTGGCACCGTCTTCTTAGTGGCGTTGGCTTTCTCCCTCATCTCCATGATTATTGTGGATAGCCTGTGAGCTGGAAACAAGAAGCTTTGTCGTGATCCTTGCGATGACAATGCGTACGCACGAGATTCTTGCGATCAGCTGAAGGACAACTGTCGAAGAACCCATAGGTGGTAGACGTATTGCGCCATATGCATGGAGTCAAAAGAAGGCTTGCAAGACCGAATGACAACTTGGTAATTCTCCTCCTGAGCAACAAGCGCATAGAAGCGCATGACTGGTGGCAGTGGATCAAGACTCATGACATGGCATCGCAAGGTGTGATAGCCTTCATCAAGACCAGAGTGAAATTGATGGATCAAATATTTTTCTTTCTTGTTGAAGGAACATGCGGCATGGTTACAGGTGCACAGCGGTTTGCAAGCTTCACAGGTGCAAACTAAAGGAGGTCGTAGAGAGTTGTAATCATCAAACAGATTCTTCAGTTTTCCTAAATAAATGGCAATGATCTTACCATTCAGCCGACAGTTTTGAATATCTTCACACATCTACAAAATTTTCATACCATCACCAAGAGTAAATCGTGCATTTAGATCATCCCACAGTTCCTTAACTGTGGCAAAGTAGCTTGTAGAAGATCGTAATGCTAGATTTAGAGTCTGTAAGATCCAGTAGACAAAGGTAGCATTAACTCCAGGCCAATCAACATCATCGGGATGATCGTCCGAGGGTTTGGTAATTGATCCATCAATGAACCCAATCTTGTTCTTAGCAAGCATAGCACTAAAAATTCCAGTAGTCCATTCAAGGTAATTCTCTTCTCCCTTTAGGATGGTGGGTACGATAACCAAACAAAGACCATCAGAAGATCCAAGAAAGTGCAGATTGTTTAGTAGGCGACCAAAAGGTACAGATAACTTAGTGCCTGTTTGTAACTGCTACTGTTTCACTAAAGCTGCAATCACCTCAGAGGCATTCAGATTTTGTAGCTTATTGGCCTCACCTTCAGAATCGATGCGAGCCTGATCAGTGGCATTGGGATTAACTCCAGAGGCAGACATGGTACAACATCATAATCAATGGAAAACCGTGAGTGGTGGCAGTGGATTGGATTGGTTGGCGGGCAGTGCAGTGGCGTGTGGACTTCATAGCAGTGGCGCTTGGATTGGGAGCTCGGCATGTGTGGATTACGCACGAACAGATCTGGGCAGCGGACAATGTCAGGGGATCACGGCAGGCTGGAGGAGCACGGTAGCGGTCGGCGAATGGAGATCGGTGGAAGGCAGCGGCGGCTGGACGGCGACGCGTGGAGGTGATGTGCGGCTGACGGCGTTGGCTGGAGCTCGACGAAGGCAGAGGAAATTTTCTTTAGGGTTTCAGGATTTTAGGCAATGATACCATGTAGAAAATAAGGGTAATCATTTGTGATTGTATTCATGATCTCAGGGTACATTATATTGTGGTACAAAAGATCTGTACAAACTAGGAAAGGGAAATAGAATCAAATTACAATTATAAGTAATATCTATATTCCTTAATATTATCACGTGAGATCTTATTTTATTCCTCATAATGTATATTTTGAATATCTAATTTTCATAATTTTTAAATATAAAATATTAAATTTATTAAGATATAATGCTTGCGTTAAGTAGTAAAAGTAAAAAAAACGGTGAAGCTTTATAATGGGCGGAGGGAGTTTAGTTTCCGTAACAATTACAAATTTTCGTTTATTATATTTTATTATATTCAGGAAGATTATGTTGTTCTAGTATAATTTTGTTAGTAAATATATTATTAGCTTAATATTATTGCATGTGACAAATAAGTATAGTTTGAATAAAATAACCATTTTCGTTGAAAATGAGTTGTGCGTGTACAACTAGAAATTAATATTAAAATTGTGATGCTTACGTTGTTAAGCAAGGAAAATGATTTATGGGTTAGATTTTATTTTCAAAAAATGCATTTATATCATCTCATGTGATAGCAAAATATATATATGACCATATGCTTTGATCGAAAGTAATAATATGGCCATGTGAAGTCAAAAAGTACGATTATAGCCCTATCTTTTGCATCAGAAGTGTTGAAATAACCTATTCCTGCATTGACCAAACTTAAAACGACAAAAAAATCCCTAGTCTGAAACCTAATAATATAATGACTAAAATACCCCTATATTTTTCATCTTCATCATCTCTAAAACCCCAGTCATCGCAGTTCTTCCACCACCTCCACCACCATTCTGCCACCCGCTAGCGCCGAAATCTAGATTTTTGCCTGTCGGGAGTGTCATAATGGACACACAGGCAACCCTTAGCACATCTGACCTTATCGAGTCAAACTTCAACCTCTGAATTTCCCACAAACGACAAAAATTATGCACAAAAATTGAAGAACAAATCGATTCCTAGATTCAGGTCTCACCACAAAACGATTCTAAGCCCAGTTTCACCACAAATTCATCGTAACATATTGGGAATTCCTCCAAAAACTAACAAAGTTTTCCGATTGCAACACTGATTCAGAATATGTGAAAAGTTTCCGTTTTACTAAACCCTGAAACAAAGTAGAAGTAGAATCGGAAAATGGGAAAGTTTTCTGATTGAAAGACCGAATCGGGAAAGTTACCTCCACCACCATCGGCCGCTGCTTCCCCACCTCAACTCAGCTGCCGCCGCTGTTCTTTCACCTCATAGACCGATTTTAGACAGTCCATCACTTTGTTCGCCTGCCAGACCACCATCTATTTGGTCTGACTTCACCTCACCCTGAAACATCGTTTGGTCTCTCGTCCACCCCCACCACCACTATTAATTTCCACACCACCGCAGCTCCACCTGCCACCGCTCGCTGCACCCTAAACCCTTGCACTACTGGTGGCGCTACCCACCCACAGTCACCTATCTAAGCCTGTACCACCACAATCGCCAAGAGCCAGATCTGGTCATACACCACGGATGAGATACTGTCCGCTCTATATCACCTTGCTGCCCCTGGGCCACCATAGACCACCCCATTATGAAAAACCCTAAACCGTCCCACTCGGCTGAAGATCGACTCTACCGCGATAGTACCACGCTGAAGTTCTACTTCGCTTGACGCCACCCCGCTAAAGGTCGACACCGCCCTATGCCTCCTTGGAGAAGCTCGAGAAGAAAAAGATCTGAGAAGATCCGGATGATTCTGTCCCAAGCTGATGGTAGATTTTGGGTCGGAGGCTAGTGGAGGAAGGTGAGGTTCTGGTGGCAGGATCGCAGTGGCGATTCTAATGCTAATTCTAATAAAAAATTAATATTGTGTGGCAAGTTTTGATCTGAAAGTTTGACAGGCCGACAATAATCGCACGGAAAAGGGAGAAAAGTTGAAATGGAGAAGGTGAATACTCCCTGTATTTCTCTATTAGTGGCGCACCACTTTCGGGTGTTAGAATTTAGAAGATGCTAAATGAGTGGATGAAATTGAATTGAAAGAAAGAAAAGTAAAATGAATGGATATAATAACCTTAAATTTGCCATAATTAGAAAGTGCCAATATAAAAGAAGCATCCTAAATTAGAAAGTGTGCCACTATTAGTGAAACAGAGGGAGTATCTATTCACTTTATTCGCCGGAGTTAACATAATTATTCACCTTATTTTTTTCCCAATTCGTTCAATGGAAAGTTGGACAAATCAACAAAAATTGGGTGCTCAACAAAATAATCGTGAAATTGCTTTAGTTAATATAAAGGGTGAAATTTTCATTTCATTTTTTATTTTTTAATATTTTTAAATCATGGGTATAATGGTTATTTTATTGGTTTCTGGCCAAATTTAGGTTATCAGGGTTAGATTAGCACTTTCAAGCAAATAATAGGGTTATAATCGCACTTTCGAACTTTACAGGGTCATATTGGCACTTTCGACCAAAACATAAGGTCATATGGGCACTTAACTCTAAAAATTGCATTAATATTTTTTTAAGAAAAAATAAACATTGAGAATAAAATTTAAGAGACAATACATTTAATTACACAAATTGTTTTATGTTAGGAATCCATATATATGGGAGGGTTCAGGTGAGAACACTTATTTATGTAAGAACACCACTTTATGTGAGAAAAAATTTAAACAATAAGATTATTTAATTGGATAGCTCTGATTTAGTTCTCATTTACCGTAGTGAATAAAATTAGTGGGTCAAAGTTATCAAAAAATCATTTTAATTATATCATCACCTATTCTTTGTGCATTTTGGGTGATCTACACACACTCTGAGTCTAAACGCCACGGCTATGGCACGAGGGCGTGACCGGCCACGCAAATAGGTGGTCATGCCGGTAAGGAAGATCGAAGTACAGGGGGAGTCCAGTAACAACGGACAACGGATGGAGAGTGAAGATCGACCGGAATGTGAATTGGAGGTGAAAAACAAAGAGGTAGAATTGGAGGTAAGCAAGGTGGATCAGAATCAAACTGATCAGGTAACATCTGACCTAATTTATGGGGGGAGGTGGATAGTAGAGGAATATGGGGAGAAGGTGAAGGTGACTGGGGAAACTGCTAATCGATTATGGGTTGATATCATTAAAGGAAATAGAATGCAGTCAAATGGTATGAAGATTGATTTTATGGCCCCTACTGTGATCAATGGTGATATTGAGATTGAGGAAGAGGATATTGTGCCTGGTTTAGATTTCTGGAAGAATACTCGGATCATTTATGTGTTTGAGAAGGATTTAACTATGACTAAAGTTAAAAAACTATATGCAGAGAAACCGGTCGTTTGTTGCTCTCCCTGATCTGTATTACGATGATGAAGGATATTTTATGTTGAAGTTTAAAACAAGAGAGGTTAGAGAACCAATTCTGAGTAGGGGACCATACATGATATTTAACATGACTATGTTTCTGCTAGAATGGAAACCTGATTTTGAGCTAAAGAAGGACATGATCATAACTCTATAATGATGAAGGATATTTTTTGTTGAATTTTAAAACAAGAGAGGATAAAGATACAATTCTGAGTAGGGGATCATACATGATATTTAACATGACTATGTTTCTGCTAGAATGGAAACCTGATTTTGAGCTAAAGAAGGACATGATCAGAACCCTACCTATTTGGATCAAAATTCATAACCTTCATCTTCAACTGTGGGGCGCTAGAAGTTTAGGAAAAATAGGCAGTGTGCTGGGTAAACCATTGAAGATAGATGAATTTACAACTAAGAAATTACGGGTCTCATATGCTAGGACCCTAGTTGAAATGGACATTACTCAGCAGGTGAAAGATACTTTGAGTATAAAACTAGCTAATGAGGAATATAGCAGAGAATACAACTTTAATAGAAACCACCTTAAAAGAGTGTGTAGTTCAGATCAGTTCATTCATTGTGAATTGAGCACTGGGAGGCCGTCGTCGTACCTCTCAAAGTTAATATTTATAAGCCCTTTTATGCTTACTATCTACAACTAAGTAGATAGCGGCAAGTCGGGGTCGTCCACGAAGAAGAGGGATCTTCCTAAGAGTTTAGACACAAAAGGTTGATATTAGGCTAGTAGTAGACATATGTACATACATATAAAAGCATGTAAATGGGGGGGGGGGTGTTTGGATGGTTGATTGTCCTAAGTTATGAAATGAAAAGACAAGATAACTAGCAAAGTCGAGTAACTAGGCTAATCATCTTTTTTTTCCGTGAAAGCACCCGAGGGTGAGGTTTAATATATTGGTACCCCAAGCCAAGATGAGCGATCCAGAATGATGAAATAAGTTTTTACAAAAGGCAGCAGCATTGCCTCCAAAAGATCAGTTACTACTATCTATGAGACTATGTATGTGCAGAAAGTAGAGGAGGTAGTTGCGATTCCAAAATAACGAAACTCCACATCGAGTGTTATTTCATTACTTTGTCCAAGCAACTACCCGTCGGTGAGATCCATGAGTGAAAACTGTCAAAAGAAATGTGCTAGTATGCATGTCGATAACACGGAGGTCCCTTCTAGCAGTCTCAGATCCCTTTGAGCCATCGCAGATCCCTTCGAGCAATCGAAAATCCCTTTGAGCAGTCGATGATCCCTTCAAGCAGTCGATGATCCCGTCTAGCAGTCGAAGATCCCGTCTAACAGTCGAAGATCCCATCGAGCAGTTTGTAGTCCCCATGCGCGTGAGATTGTCCCCTCGTGCGTGGGATGAAAGTCACCTCCAGCACACGGGAATCACCTCGAGAACATGGAGGTCCCTTTGAGTAGTCAAAGATCCCGTCGAGTAGTCGATGATCCCGTCGATCAGTCGATGATCCCGTCGAGCAGTTTGTAGTCCCCTCGTGCGTGAGATTATCCCTTCGAGCATGAGATAGTCCCCTCGAGCACACAAATGCCACCTCGAGCACTCGAATGCCACCTCGAGCACTCGAGAGCCACCTCGAGCACTCGAATACCACCTCGAGCACTCGAGAGCCACCACGAAAGCCACCTGGAGCACTCGAGAGCCACCTCAAGCACTCGAAAGCCACCTCGAGCACTTGAGAGCCACATTGTGCACACGATTGTTCCCTCGAGCACTCGATCGGAATTCCATTCGAGCAGTCGAAGATCCCGTTGAGCATTCTGTATTCCCTCGTGCATGCGATTGTCCCTTCGAGCACACGAGAGTCACCTCGAGCACACGAGAGTCACCTCGAGCACACGGTAGTTTCCTTAAATACATGAGAGTTCCCTCGAGCACTCTGAAGTCCCGTCTAGCCACGAGAATCCCCCCGAGCACTCGGAAGTCCCCTCGATATGATAGTTGCGATTCCAATTGGACGAGGCTCCTCCCCATGTGGAGTGGATGAGAACCTGACAAATTGCACAAACATATCAGCAGTATCTATCCTATGAGAAGGTCATATGTAGCATATTATCAGGTAACATCTCTAATCCAAGGGATTCCACATCTATCTAGATAAAGGAGTCCCTTAAGAAAAGGAGGGGCTAAATTCAGTTCTAGGTCCCCATTTAAGTTATTATTTAAAGCAAATTTGGCAAGGAAATCCACTGCATTGTTAGCCTCTCTGGGAGTGTGTTGGATTGGATGTATATGATGTTTTAAATTCAGAGATTAGCAAATAGAGAAAGTCCTCCAGGGTGAGGTATTTGGGTTTTGAATACCTTGTACTGCCACTAAACAGTCTGATTCTACCTCACATCCGTTTAAATCCAATTCTGAAAGTAGCTCATATCCACTTTGGATGGCTATCAATTCTGCCTGTAAAGGTGATAGGGAATGAAAAGATTTTACCCTTATTTTAACCACTTTACCCTCACAATTCCTAACTATCACAGCTAGAGCAGAAAACCCCCCTGTAATCCATGTTACATCTGTATTTATCTTGTAACCGGTAAGGGGTTTCTGCCATTTCACTGCAGTAAAAGATTTACTTTTCTTTTGTTGAATATGAGGAATAATGTTAGCCTGTGTCCAATATCTTTTCTTATCTAGATTACCTATAAAATGATTCACTGAGAAAATTTGATAGATCATGCCTTTTATTTCATGGATACAAGCTTCTTGGGAGAAGGAATCATTATCAAACAAGATTTTATTCCTTCTAATCCATAGAATCCAGATTGTTACAAGAAGAGCAGTAATGGTGATATTAGACTGAATATTGGATTCTGCCTTAAAAGAGAGATAGAATTCAACTCTGCTCTTCAGGGTTGGAAAAGTGTTGTGTTGGATCTTTAAAAAATTAGTTACACAATTCCATACAGCAGTAGATGAGGTGCAAGAGTTGAAAAAGTGATCTAAAGAGTCACTGTGATTCTGACACAGAGGGCATTTAGATGTTAAATAGAAACCTAACCTTCTTAAAATGTTGTCAAAAGGAAGTAATCCATTCAGGGCTCTCCATAGAAGAACTGACATTTTTTTGGGAATGAAGGGGGACCATACCTTTTGAAAATGGAGGATGTTCGGCTTTCTCTGTCTGAGAATTTTGTATGCTGACTTGATGGAGAAAATTCCATTTGTAGCTGACATCCAGATGAGCCTATCCTCATGTATATATTCCAATTTAGCTTCTTGCAAAATAGAACACTGATTGGTCGCCAAAAATGGCTCCAGTTGAGGAAGGATAGATGCTTTGTTGTTAATAAATGACCTAAGTGAGATGTCCACAAAGGGGATGTCTCTTCCTTGAGGCCATTTATAAAATAAAGCTCCTTCTCCAGTCCAGTTAGCGTTCCAAAATAAGCAGTCACCGATTCCATGTATTACTCTGGAGTTGCTATTAGCTTTATCTGTAATATCACATATCTGGACCACGTATGAGAGGTTTTGTAAGACTTAGGGAGTGACCATAAGAGAGAGGTCCATTGTGTGGAGTTGAGTTGCCGTTTCCACCACAATTTACATGAAAAAGCATCAACAGTTGCCTTTAAATCCCTAAAACCTATCCCATTTTCTTCGACAGGTACACTCATCTTTTTCCAAGACCTCCATTTTTTCTTTTCCCGATTATCCGAATACCCCTAAAACAAACTAGAGGCAATTTTCTGCATTTTTTTAAAAACTATTTTTGGAGGACTCAAAACAGCAAAAATATGAGTTGGAATTGAGAGAAGACAGTGGTTTATCAGAATAATTTTACCTGCAATAGAGAGCCATCTGTTCTTCCAATTATGGATTGATTTATCCATTCTTTCCAGTAGTGGTTGGTAGTGTACCTACAGATTTCTACCAGAAAATATAGGTACTCCCAGATATTTAAATGGGAGAGATCCTTTTTCCATCCCCAGAATCCTTTTAACAGAGTTAACAGTAGAAAGGGTGGTTCTGTGGGATACATAAAAATCCGATTTTGAGAAATTGACCTATTGTCCTGAGGTTTGTTCATAAGCAATCAGGAACTTTTTGAACCTCTTCATGTTTCTAGGGTTAGTATTCAAGAAAATTGCTGTGTCATCAGCATACATTAAATGTGAGACCAGAGCACAAGTCTGAGGTAGAGAAAAATTTTGAAGGTACCCTGTGCTAAAAAGTTTCTTTAATCCTCTGGAAAAAGCTTCAGAAAGCAAATTATAGAGAAATGGTGAAAGAGGATCTCCTTGTTTAATGCCCCTAGATGATGCAAAAAAACCTACAGTAGCTCCATTGATTAAGACAGAAAAATTTGCAGCAGATATGTTGTGCATAATAAGTTTGACAAATTTCCCGTGAAAGCCAAAGTGAAGAAGAATAGAGTTCAGGAATGGCCATGAGACTCTATCAAAATCCTTTTGCATATCTAGTTTAACTATTAAGTTAGGAAATTTTGATTTTCTGGACAACATCCTGGTCATCTCTTGCATTAGGAGGATATTATCAGTGATTTCCCTTCCTTTAATGAAAGCACTTGGCTCCGAAGAGATTAGGTTGTGCATTAGAGGTTTAATCCTTTCCATAAGCATTTTTGAGAAGACTTTATTGACAAAATTGGATAAACTAATAGGTCTGAAATCTGAGAAAGAAATTGGAATTGGTTTTTTGGGAATTAAAGTAAGCCAGGTGCTTGTGATGGCCTTAGGAATTATGCCTCCACTTATAAAATCATTTGCTGCCTCCAGAAGGTCATCTTCAATAGTTTCCCAAAAAAATGTGAAGAAATGACCAGAGAAACCATCAGATCCCGGAGCACCTGCTTTATTTAAGTTAAAGACAGCAAATTCCAATTCCTGTATATTGAAAGGTTCAAGAAGGAGTTGATTTTGTTGTTCATAAATCAGAGAGGGAATTTCCCCTAAAAAAGTTTTCAGATAAGTTCCAGTTTTTTTAGGAGCCTCCTCATTAAGAAGTTCCTTAAAAAATCTAACTCCTTCATCTTTAATCAGTTGTGGGTCAGTAATCCAGGTCCCATTTCCATCTTTGATTTTACGGATTTTAGATCTAGCTCTCCTTTCCCTGATGGTGTGGTGAAAATAACTGGTATTTGCATCCCCCTGTTTAAGCCAATTTAATCTTGCCTTCTGTTTTAAGAAAATGTTTTTTTCTTTCTGGGATCTGAGAAGTAAGGCTTTGTGCTTATGGAGTTCAGCTAAGTCAGACTCTGTTTGGGACTGTTGAAATTTTATTTCTAGATCACTGACTTTTGCTTCAGCTTCGACCAGGTTTTGATTGACATTTCCAAAAGTATTTATGTTCCAAACTTTAATGTCAATCTTAAGTCTCTTAAGCTTATGCACTAATCTGTACATTCCTCTAGAGATGGACGGTAAATTCCAGTTTTTTCCACTAAATTGTGGAAGTCTTGTCTATTTGTCCACATTTCTTGGTATCTGAAAGGCCTAGGAACCATTTCTTCAGAAGATTGAATGGACATCAATAATGGAGAGTGGTCAGAGGTCAATCTGTTTAGTACCTGAATTGAGCTGTTTGGAAAGAGTTCCAACCAATCCAAATTGCTTATGCCCCTGTCTAATCTCTAGAACAGAATCTGACCAAAATCTGAATCCTGGGCAGAACCCAAACAACCCATACATGTGGGAACTTACTGGTCATAGTGAAGATGACCCCCCACTCCCATTCAGTTGCCAGAGACCGAAAATCAGGTTGAAATCAAGCTGGCATTCCTGAACGTACTCCCCAAGTTCCACGGGAGAATAACTGAAGACCCTTACAATTTTTTTAGTGAATTTATCAAGATTTGTAAGGTTCAGAAGAGGTCATCTACCGTGACGGAAAATCAATTCAAATTGGTGGCATTCCCATTCAGTTTGACAGGAGCAGCAAATCAGTGGTTTTCGAGCTTGCCCCCCAACTCCATTGCGACATGGGCAGAATTGAAGATATTGTTCTTGGAGAACTACTTTCCAGCCACAAGGATGGAGGCTTTGAAGAAGGAGATCACAAGCATCGAGCGAGAATATGATGAGCCATTGAGTATGTTTTGGCTGAGGTTCAGGAAGTTGGTAGACAGTTGCCCTAATTACAGAATGACGGAAGGCCAGTTGCTTCAATGTTTCTATCAAGGGATGACATCTAGCAACAAAGACTTGGTGAACTCTTCCAGTAGTGGTGGATTTTCTCACCTTCGGGTGAATGAAGCTAGAGAGATCATCAAGAGGTTGGTGAATTCTAAAAAGGAGTATGATCAACAGGAGGTACGAATCTTGAAGAAGGTGGCACAGACATCCACTTTTGAAAAAGATGAGATCAAGGAAAGGATGGAAAGAATGGAGAAAATGCTATCCAAGGTCGTTGACAAGGTTGCGTCAGTACAAGAAAGGCCTTGCGATACGTGTGGAGCAGTCAACCATACGACGTCGCAATGCATTCTTACTATGGGAGAGATACCTGTTCAAGCAAATGCTATGGAAAATTTCAATGAGAGACAGTAAAAAGGTGGACCATATCCCCAAAATTTCAATCCAAGGTATAGGGATCATCCTAACTTCCAGTGGAGAGAACAAGGTCCCCCTTCGCCGCAGCCTCAGCATTACCAACGACCCTATGTTCCACCAATGCAACGAGAAGCTCCAGTTTTTCCCCATCCCCAACAAGGAGTTCAAGAGAAATCTCTGAATGAAAAGATGGATATGTTGATGGATATAATGGTGAAGCAATCCAAGAAGACTGAATCAACCTTGGAGGAGCATGCACGACAAATTTCCCATCTGTCAAATTCTCTTAATGAACTTAGGATGAAGCAGCCTGGATTGCTTTCTCAGGTTCAATTGAACCCTCATGAGATGGTAAATCAGGTCACACTCAGAAGTGGAAAGATAGTTGGTGCGCCGCCGTCGAAATCTGTGAACAACGAAGCAAACCAGTTCACTGACGGAGGGTCCGGTTTGGCCAAACCGAACCCTGTAGCAGAAATTCAGAATTAAGTAACGGAGGAAAAAGGCGACGAAACCACCGTAAAATTTGAGAATCCTGAGCATACTGAGACCAGAGTTAAAGGTAAATCCAAGGTACCAGCTGAGGTAAGTAAGAGGATGAGTTTACATGATCCTTCACTTAAAATTTTGCCTCCTTTTCCTCGTAGATTAGAAAAGAAAAAAGAAGAGTATGGATTTTATATCAATATTTGGAAAAATGGAGATTAATCTTCCATTCTTGCAGGAAATAAGGATACCACCAATAAGCAAGTTCTTGAAAGATTTTATTGCAGGAAAGCCAAAGGATTCGAGCAAGATCATGATGAATGAATCTGTGTCAGCTGTGATCCAAAAGAAAATGCCTCAAAAGTGCAAGGGCCCAGGTATGTTTTCCTTACCTTGTTACATTGGAGATAAGAAGATTGATGCTGCCATGTGTGATTTAGGATCTTCGATTAATGTTATGCCATTATCTGTGTATCAAAGTTTGAATGGAGCTGAAATGGTAGACACTAGAGTGGTAATTCAATTAGCAGATAAATCTTGTGTATGTCCTGAAGGGTTGTTGGAAAATGTGCTTGTGCGAGTCAATAACTTTGTGTACCACGCTGATTTTTATGTGGTAAAAATGAATCATACTAATGATAAGGGAACACATGGGGTATTGTTGGGTCGTCCATTCTTGAAAACAGCAAACACCATTATTAATGTTGGTGATGGAACTATTTCTCTTGATTATTTTGGTGATAAGTACACATTCAACATTGATAAACCCATGAAGAAACCTATAGATGCTGAGAATGTGTTTGCCATCAATCATACTGACCCACTTATCCAAGATTCTCTTGAGACTAAAATTCTACAGGATATGATGAAATTTCCAGAAGAGGTAGATGTTCAAGTCTCACGTGATAAAGAAATTCGTAAATTGTTGTGTTCAGTTTACTCTCAGAAAGTGGTGCCCATAACTGAAGTAAACCACGGAGGGCCCATCCCCATTCAATCAATGTTAAATGTTCGGGAAAATTCTGAAGGGCGCACTGGGTCCAGTTTGTCCAAACCGAACCCATCCGCCAGACTAGTCTCACTTGATGTGGAAGCCTCAACTTGGGAGTTGAAGCCGTTACCACCTGATCTGAAGTATGATGATGATACTTTTCCAGTGATATGGAGATGCTTAAGTGTGAGGAAGAAATTCCTCTACACACCACTCAGCTAAATTGACGGCATCCACAGTCTGGCCCAAGACTATAAACAAAGGCGCTAATTGGGAGGCAACCCAATTTTCTTGATTTTTTTCCTTTTAGTTTTTTTTAAAAAATCTGTTAGGAATTTCAATTTCTCATCTGCTCTCAATTCTTGATCTACAGAGTTGAAGTACTTGAATATGCACCATGGATAATTCACACTTTTGGAGAGCTGGGACTCGCAGGGTTCCGTTTGGCCAAACTGGAGGTCTGCGACAGGACCAGATTCAGATACAACACTCTCTTCTTGTTGGAAATTCCTCCAAACCCCTCCCAATAAGTTCCTCTATCCCTGGTTTTTTGTTTTTACTTTCTTTTTTCTTCAAAATTCTTTTCTTTCTTTTTTTTAGTTTTTTTAGGTGGTTTTGTTCTTTCTTACATTTTTACTAAACTTGCTTGAGGCAAGCAAGGTTTAAGTGTGAGGAGGATTATATGTTTATGAGTTATGTGTTAGTGTCATTTAATAAAAATACAAAATTATTTTTTATTTTTTTTGAGTCAAGTCAAATTCAGTATACTATTCTTGATATTATTGTTTCTTGACGGACTGAACTTGCCTGTGAGAAAGCTCTTGTGTGACATATTTGGTTACTTGATACACCTCTAAAATTACTTGGTAAATGAGTCTAATATAATTGGTGTAACTTGGCCTAGATGATACTTGGGATGACGAAAAAGACAAGTAATTGAACATTTTAGCCCAGTAAATGTGAGGTATGAGCTAGAGTAGAGCAGTCTCTACATCAATTTTTTTTTCCTGAGAGTCATGGCATTATTTGAATTATTTGGTGTGAAAATGATGAAAGGCATTAGGATTTAACCCTACAGCTTATATGGCCTACCATACATCACCCAAGTAAACCCTTTGAAGCCTTGACCTGTTTCTTTGTTTAAGCCACAGAAAAATGAAGCCAGAGCCTATTTTTATCCCCTCTTTTGTGTCCCTTATATATGCATGCTTGTGATTATGATAGATTTCTCAGTTTATGTGCTGCTGATGTGCTTTAAGAAATATCAATGAGTACCTTGATTTTGATGTGTGTTGATTATGTTGTTTATTTTATTGGGATTAACTGTGATTTTACGTGATTAATGTGCACTTTAAATGTTTTATTCCCAAACAAATCACAGTTTTTGGGCGCAAGAGGAATTTGGAGGAGAGTAAAGAGTATTGGGCAATTACGGCAATGAAGCAGTCAAAGTAGAGCAGAATCGTATCAGTTAATTTGGAGCAGATTGGATTGATATTTGTGGGGATATTCTTGAAGATATTTGAAGATAATTTAGAGATTTAATTTTATCTCTTCAAATCAGAATTCAAACTTGGAAAGATTTTTATTTGGAAGAGTCCAATATGGACATGATTTTTGTAATTGATGCGTATATATATTATACACATGAAGACAGAGGGAGTGTTTTTCTTTGGGATTAATTTCTACGCCAATTCGCACCAAGTAGAATTGTTCTTAGTTTTTTCCTTCTTTTGGTTTTAATCAATTCCACTGCCGACAACATTTTTTAGATCAAAATATTTGTGAGCATCATTTATGTGTTGGGTTCCATGCACAACCTTGAATATCTTCTTAGTTTGCATGCTTGTTCTCTAGAAGCAAGAACTCCATACACTTGCATTAGGGTTGGATAATAGTATTCGGTTGGTCAAATTCTTTAGTTATTAACATATTAGTTTAATTATGTTTGATTATTATATTATTTGTTTGTCCATTTTAATAATCATGAGTAGCTAATTCATATATCGGCAGAGAATAACAAATGTTAGTTTATAAATTGTGAGACCTAATTGCATTATAATTGATTCTTGCATGTTCTTGATTGTTTTTGGTTGAATTTATTTCTAATATGTTTAAGCCTGATCTACTTAAATGTATTTAGAATACTGCTATCTAATTTTCGCCAATACGTAATTGTTGGATGGGATTAGTAAGTAGCACAGTCTTGTGAAAAACAGCTAACTAGCTAAGACTGTAATAGCAAGATAGGGAATAATTGAGTGTGCATTACTATTTTCTTTTACTTTGGTAATTGCTATATCGGGTTCTTTTAATACTTAATGCTATCAAAATGTGTTATGGTTTAGCGAATACTTTCTGGGAACATTTTGGTAAGGGAAACAGTTAATTAATCATAATTAGTTGACTGTCGATAAAGTAAGAAAGAATTGGAGGGTTAAACGTACCTACTTCCCTATAACCGGTAGATGTGCAGGAATTGATTCATTATTGCGCCTATGATCGATATTAACTAGTATGAGTTATTCTTAGCCGATATCATTCATTCATATATTTATTTCTCATAATTTTAAGTCTTCATTTGCATTTTTAGAGTTAGTAAAATCATTACATTTAAGGCGTGGTGGCATCACCAAAAAAACGGTTTTCAAAAATTAGTAGGAAAAATAATTATTGATTATTGCTTTTGCTCCCTGTGGGATCGACCCTGCTTATCATTGTACTAATTAGTATTAATCTGAATTTGCAGGCACTGGAGGGCTTGGGAGCACTTATGCTATCCCACTGCTGAAAATGAACTTACCCCGAGGAACTTTAATACCGTAATTGATGCCTTTTTTTTAAACTCTGGTGGAAACTCCAACAGGGAGAAACAATCTGGTTTAAACTAATTTGGAGCCTCCCACCATCTTCCAGGATCTCTGACCCATGGAAAAGAGTTACAAAAAGTAATCAATTTGCTAACTCTAACACTTAGATAATGTTAGGAAATGGTGAATGTAACTTAGGGACTGCTAATTGGACCTCAATGGGATGTCTAATGGACTTGTGGATACCAAACACAGATTCCCCTCACCATTTTCTAACAGTCAAGCAATTTTCAAAAAATAGAGCAGCTTTTTCTCAGGTACTAGTGCAGGGTTTTAGCTCGGATATTTGGTGAATCATCTCTGAACCTCTAACCCTGTGCTTAGAGAAGGATGTCATGATCTTGAAGCCAGCCCAAACAGGTAAGTTCTCTACAAACTTAGCCTATCAGTTTTTAAGGAACAAGAGGAACAGACAGACACAATTGAAAAAGGTATGGAACCCACTGCTTCCTCTTAAAATATAGAGTTTCACATGGAAACTGATTAATAAATTCATGTCATTTGATGACATACTCAGACAAGTGGGAACCTATACTGTATCCTGATGTGAACTATGTCAATGCAATATGGAATCTTTAAATCATGTTTTTAATGAATGTGAAGTTGCACTTTAACTATGGAAATATGCTGAATGCACACTGGAAATCCCCTCCGCACAAACAGTGCATATAGATTAACTTGGTTCTAGTCTAATGCTTATTGCTCCACCAAAATGAATGAATTCTTTCATGTCATACCTTTTCTAGTGTGTTGGATTGTATGGAAATCCAGGTGCAAAGCTATCTATGATAATAAAAGACCAAACACTAGAAAGATGGTAAGAGATCTAGATAAATTTTTGGTGGATATTTTTACCATTAACCCCTAGGAAAAATACCAGGACTGTGAGTTGCTCATAATCAAGGGATACATGAACTTGTTTAAACTGAAAAAACAAAGGTTAATCAAGGTATATAAATGGGAACCCCCAGATTCAGGTTTTAAGCTAAATGTAGATGCATCATACACAGATCTATCCCACCCTAAGGCTAGGATTATTCTCAGGGACACATAAGGCACGTATGTACTTCTTTCAATGGATCGAAAAGGCCAAAAAAGGAATAGTAATAGGCATAGAGTCCTGCATGCCAGCTCAAAGTAAAATGTCCCTGGCATATCTGGATTGACCAAGGAATAAGTCGTCGGAAGTACGAACAACCTCCAATCCCAAAAAATACTGCAGAGTACTAAGATCGGTAATCTTAAACTCCTGATTAACTCGATCAATAAACTTCTGAATAAGACGACCATTATTCCCAGTAAGAATAATGTCATCAACATAAACCAATAAATATATTAAAGAGGCCCCCTATGAGAAAACAAATAAGGAGGTATCCGAAGAATTGTATACAAAACCCAGGCCAATAAAAAAAAGAACTGAAATGCTGAAACTAAGCGCACGAAGCTTGCTTCAAACCATAAATGACTTTGCATAGATGACAAACATAGTCAGGACGCATAGGGTCTTTGTAACCAGCAGGCTGCTCCATGTAAACCGAAGACTCCAAAATGCCATTTAAAAAGGAAGACGCTTGCACTTAGCCATCTCACAAAAAGAACACAAATGAGGCTTAAGCAGCAAGCTAGTGACTGATAAATGACCAGTCTTACTTAAAGTAGAAATTACATTAAAAGGAACATGTCCTAAACGACTATGCCAGAGCTCAAATGAGGCTTTGGCTTTATTTGCATTAACAAAATACACTAAAGCATGAACACCATAATTTGAAATGTAAAGACCTCCCTCACTGTGTCCTCGGCCCACGAGCTCCTTGGTAACCTTGTTCTGAATAGTGAAGACATTATCATCAAAACAAAAAACATCATTTAGATCCCTGGTCAACTTGGCAATAAATAATAAATTCTTAGTGATGTGGGAAACAACTAAGACATCAGATAAAGTAAGGGAATCAGAAATATGGGAATTTCCAATATGGGAAATATGCAAAGAGGCACCATTTCCAAAATAAACACGACGATTACCATTATAAGGAGCGATGCTATCCAGGTTGAATGCAGAAGCCATCATGTGCATGGTAGCACCATAATCCATGTACCAATATGAAATTGCATTATTTTGCTGATAATACTGTGGCTGAGTTGTGTCTGCGTTATTTGCAACATCATCACGACCAACATGAGAAAGCTTGTTGCAGAATACAGAAAGATGACCGGGACGATGACACCACTGGTAGACGTAGGTGCCACTGCCACAGCCACCCGATGTGAATTGAGAACCGTCAGCCGGCAATGGGTTTTGACCACGGCGGCGACCTCTCCCTCTTCCTCGTCCGTTAATGCAGCCTTCCCTGCCGCGATTAGCCTGTCCGAATGCCTATTGACTAGCCAGAAAAGAAGCAGGTGCAGGTTCAAAATTTTTTGAACGAGCTTTGATATGAAACTCTAAAGCCTCAGCATCAGTAACAATAGAGTATAAAGGTGGTAATGGATCTCTCAACATGACAGAATTGGAAAACTCAAAGAATAGTTGGTTCAAACCACGACAAAATACAACAGTAACATCCTCATCATGGAGAGGATGTTTGAGCACATGCAGTTCATTAATTATGTCCTTAAAATGAGAATAAAAATCCTGAACAGAATGATCATCTTGACGAACACCATACAAACGATCACAAAGAAAAAGGCAACAAGAATGAGATTTTTTTTAGTACTTTGTAGCTAAAGCATCCCTTACCTGAGCAGCAGTGACCATAACGTCTACTATTGACATTGCAGCTGGCGACATAGATGAGAAAAGAGTAGCTTGGACCAGTTAATCTTGCTGGATCCAAGCATCACGAGCCTTGTCTTCCATAGTATTCATGTCACCGGTTTCTTTAGAAGGTGAACTCGCAAGAATATCAGGGCACTTGGCAGATCCATCAACAAAACTAATCAAATTGATAGTACCAAGAACAGAAGTAACCTGAGTACGCTAATGAGCATAGTTTGAACCATCAAGCTTAATGGTGATGTAGCTAATCAACGATGGAAGCGTAATGGACGACATCAGGAACACAAAGACAGATCAAAACACAAGAGATAAATCAAATCGCACCAAACACACAACAAGCTTGTGAATGGCAGTGAATGACTGATTTAACTTTGTGCATGGACAAGGGAGCAGTAACGAACATCAGCGGAAAAAATAAAACATTGGCGGTCGGATTAGCGGTGCGTACGAAGAGAATGGCGGCTGGCGGCGCGTGAGACGACGCGTGAAGCAACAACGTTGAGAGCTCCAATTAGTGATCACTGGCAACCTGAGAGTAGTGCCGATGATTGAAAAACAAGGAGGGTGGGCGCAACCTAGATAAGAAAAAACACGGGAAAGAATAGTGGAAATTTTTGGGAAAAACTAGAGAATTTTATTGAAATCTGACTGATACCATGATAGAAGGTAAAACCCACAAATAATTGTGGCTGTGTGTATTCATATATATAGTGAGTACAAAGGGTATACAAGACCTAATCAAATATGGAACATGATATATACAAAACCAATTAGAAAAAGCAATTCCTTTCTTTTGCCGATTCTAGTTGATTTACAACTCTATTAATTACTTGTTTTAACTTATAAAATTCAATATTTAAATTTTATAAAAAATGACAACATTTAAGGTAAGGTAAAAGCCCCCATGGACTGTCCAAAAACTTATGGAAATGCTGCATTTCCTGCAACTTTCTCCTTTATAAATAAGTGGATAACCGAAATTTTGTATGTTTTTGTTGCTAACAGTTTTGTTGCTTTATGTTTTTATTTACAGTCGTTGAGCTATGATCCACTCTTCCATGTATTATACTATTGTGCATGAAATAGTGGATCATGATTCAGTTTTCTGCTTGATTGCCTATGTTTCATAGCTTATTGTTTGGAACATACTTTGTATTGATATACCTAAGACGGTTCGGTAGGTTTGTATGAACTTGTAAGCATGGATTTTTAGTTCAATTTTTAATAGAGTTTGTGTTGTAATTAATATACTTTGTACTTTACTTAGTTAGTCTAGTCAACTTGTATATATGGGTATAAATCCCTTTCATTGTGTGAATATCAGATCAGAAAACTCTTTGCCAAAATCCCTTCTTTCATGGTATCGGAGCCAACTCTTTAAAACCCTATCTTTTTCACCTCAGCTGGCGTCCAAACTCATCGCCAACAATGAGCGATTCAGACAACGTCGTCAACACACTGCCACCACCGCCTTTAAGCGTCCATGGCGACAGCGGACCTTAACCACTGCAGCGACCTCTTGATCATTCTTCTCCCTTTTACCTTCACCCTTCGGATCACCCGAGCCAATCTCTCTGTCCGGTTGTTCTTAAGGGCGATAACTATCAGGAGTGGACTACCTCGATGAAGCATGCACTCAAGGCTAAATGTAAATTAGGATTTGTTAATGGTCGCATCTCTCATGACGATGTTGCCCTTGTTTATCATGATGACTGGTATAGTGCCAATTCCATGCTCATCGAATGGGTTGTGCAATCTATTGATTCGTCTCTACGATCTTCCATCACTTATCTAGAAACTGTCTTTGAGCTCTGGGAGGAATTACGTCATCAATTCTCTGTCGGTAACGAGCCACGTCTCCTTCAGCTTCGTGCGGACTTGGTAAATTGTGGCCAAGGTAGGAAAAATGTTGCGTCATATTATGGCGCTCTCAAGAAGATATGTGATGAATTCTAGATACATGTTCCCCTTCAAGCATGTCTCTACGCATGTAGTTGCAATTTCACGGCCAAACTTTGTGCAGAGTGATGTCGAGCGTCTTCACCAATTTCTTCTTGGGCTGGATGACTCTTTTGGAACTCTTCGCTCCAGCATCATGACGTAAGAGCCCCTCCTGTCCATCAATCCTGTTTATGCTTTGGTCTTGCAGTAAGAGCTCCATAAGACTCTCATGCTTGAATACGATACCAAATCTGATGGTATGGCTTTTGCGGGTTAAGCCAAGTCAGTCCCTTTGGCACGCGTTCGGCCTCCCTCTGCGCCAGATCGATCAGCTGGCTGTCCCGTGTGTTCTCACTGTGGTAAGAACACACATGACATCTCTAAGTGATGGAAACTCCATGGAGTTCCCGAGGGGTTCGTGCACCGGCCGTCCATGGTGCGCAACCAAGGAGCTGGTCACGGCCGTGGCAGTCCGCCAGCTGAAGGCACCATCTCGGCGCAGTAGTAAGTTCTTGCTCATGCATACAACGTCATGTCCCTCCCGGAGTCCGCTACTCGAGGCTTGAATCTCATCCCCGACCAGTGGTAGGCAGTATTATAGATGTATGACACCATGAACACTCTTTCTTCAGACGCTACTGGTAAGCACTCTCTCTGGATTCTCAACACGGGTGATTCTTTTCATATGACTGGAAATCTTGTCATCCTACATGATATTGTCAATATTGATTCTGTGCCTATTAAGATTCTAGATAATTGTGTTGTTTTAGCAGTCAAGGATGGTTCTTTGTTTTTCTCTCTGTCTGCCAAGATTGACCGTATTTTATATCTTCCAACACTGGAATGCAATCTCTTGTCCTTTGCTAGGTTGCTTCTAAATGCTCGTTGTTTTGCTTTCTTGACCAAAAAGTTGTGTATACTTCAGGAAAGCAATAAAAAAATAGTGATTGGTGTGGGTGAGCAGAGACATGATGTTTACTGGTTGCGGTATTTCTCGACAATTGCTCGTTCCTGCTCTGTGACCAAGACCGAGAAGGTGACCTGGACCGAGCCGTGGCATCGAAGACTGGGGCATCCATCCTTTACAGTTTTAACATCTTTACATGTTCCTTGTGCTTCGGTATGGAGTTCTACTCCTCGTGATATTTTTTTTTATTCCAAAAAAACCTGAGCTATTTTTCCGTTGAGTTCTAATAAAGCCACACGCTTGTTTGATCTTGTTCATTGTGACATTTGGGGACCATATAGAATTCCTGCTTCTTGTGGTGCAACTTATTTTGCTACCATCGTTGATGATTACTCTCATGCTACATGGGTTTATTTAATTAATTCCAAGTCAGAGGTTATAGAACTGGTTATGGATTTTTGTGCAGTAACTATCACTCAGTTTTAGATATCAGTTTGTCATTTCAGGTCCGACAATGGTACTGAATTCTTTGGTCTTAAGGCTTACTTTTCTTCCAACGGTACTCTTCACGAGACTTTGTGCGCTTACACACCTCAGCAGAATGGCAGAGTGGAACGCAAGCATCTCTATCTCCTAAATGTGGCGCCTACTTTGCAGTTTTAGGCTGCTCTTCCGATCAAGTTTTTGGGTGAATGTATTCTTACAGCATGCTTTCTGATCAACCGCATTCCCAAGTCGGTTCTTTAAAAGCATACTCCTTTTCATTTTCTTTTCCAAAGAGCTCCAAAGTACTCAGACATTCGGGTCTTTGGGTGTCTCTGCTTCGCCTCCACTCTCCCTCGGCCTACGGACAAGTTTGCTTCTCGTGGTAAAAAATGCGTCTTCATGGATTATCCAAGTGGAAAGCAAGGCTGGCGTCTTTATGATCTTGAATTGGAACAGTTTTTCTTCTCCAGAGATGTGTTTTTTGAAGATATATTTCCATTTCAGGGTCCAACCACTTCTCCGTTGCCCACTTTGACGCAGGTAGACACTCATCCGGCTGTCTTCGATATTCTAGATACTTTACCCCTCCCAGCAAGGGGGTGTTCGTCGCAAATTTCTCCACCCTCCACGGTCAGGGGGAGCATCCATCCGGACCTTGGTAGCTCATTCACGGCCGTTCCGCCAGCGCCGCTCCTGTCCGCAGCCGAGCTCGAGCCAACCGACGACTGCTCTTCGCTGCCTGCGCAGTCAGCTCGCTAGCCGAGGAGGTTATTTCAAAAGTTTGACATAGCTCACGTCAACATCAACCCATTGTTTTACTAAATTATTTTGTATGCAGCTCCATGCGTCGTGATGATTCTCAGCTAATTATCTCCTCCACTCCATATCCGATCACCAGTTTTGTCTCCTTCGTTAAATTTGCTCCAGCTCATGCTCACTTCTTGTCCATAGTCACCTCAGGCCATGAACCAGTTCGCTTCTCAGAGGCCGTCCAACAAGCTCCTTGGCATGCTGCAATACACGCCAAAATTGAGGCCCTCGAGAGAAATGACACCTGGTCTCTCGCAGCTCTTCCTCCTGACAAGAAGCCAACTGGTTGTAAGTGGGTGTATCGCATCAAGTACAAGTCTAATGGCAATATTGAATGCTATAAGGCTCCTCTTGTTATGTTAGGGAATCGTCAAGTTGAAGGGATTTACTTCAATGAGACTTTCGCTCCTGTTGCCAAGATGGTAACAGTTCGTACATTTCTTTCCGTTATTGTTGTACGAAATTGGGAAGTGCACTAAATGGATGTTCATAATGCCTTTCTGCATGGCGACTTGGACGAGCTTGTCTTTATGACTCCACCACCGGGCTACTCCAAGGCACTTCCTGGTCAGGTATGTCGCATACATAAGTCCCTGTATGGTCTCAGGTAGGCTCATAGAAACTGGTTTTCTAAGCTTGCACATGCTCTTTGCCAGTACGGGTTTTTCCAGAGCTATGCAGATTACTCATTATCCAGTCTTACTCATTCTGGTCATATTCTTCATGTTTTGGTGTATGTCTTTGATCTCATTATTGCTAGAGATAGTTCATCTGCCATATCTACTTTCAAGCAGTACTTATCATCCTGCTTTCATACGAAGGATCTCGAGATTCTTAAATATTTCTTTGGACTGGAAGTTGCGCGAAATCCATCATGCATCTTTGTCTCTCAGTGTAAATACACATTAGAGGTGGTGGCCGAAGCCGGTCTGCTAGGCTGCAAGCCCATTGCTTCGACCATGGATCCAATGTAGGCCCTTGTTAAAGCTTCTGGTCCGGATTATGATCACCCTGAGCAGTATCGTCGCCTTATTGGGAAGTTGTTCCATCTTACTATCACTCGGCCTGAGCTCAGTTTGCAGTTCATACTCTTTCGCAGTTCATGCAGCAGCCGAAAGTGGATCATTGGTTTGCAGCTTTGAGAGTTCTACACTATGTTAAAGGTAGTCCATGACAAGGTTTATTTCTTTCTCGGGATAATAGCTTGGCTCTGACTGCCTACTGCAACTTAGACTGGGCAACGTGTCCTATCACTCGACGTTCTGTCAAGGGGTATTTGGTCACCTTGGGCGTCTCGCCAGTTTCTTGGAAGACCAAGAAGCAACACACTGTTTTGCATTCTTTAGCCGAGGCCGAGTATAGGGCTATGGAAAATGCTTGCTGCAAAATCCTTTGGCTCCTTTCTTTCCTTCGCTCCCTTGGTGTTTCCCACTCTTCTCTGGTTCGACTCTTTTGTGATAGTCAGGCTGCCCTCCACATTGCAGCCAATCCAGTTTTTCACGAGAGGACCAAACACATTGAGATCGACTGCCATCTTGTTCGTGATCTAGTGTCCTCACGTGTCATTTCTACTCATCATATTTCCACTTCGGATCAGCCGGCGGACATTTTCACCAAGGCACTAGGATGGGAAGCTTTCATCCATCTCAGTTCCAAGTTGGACATTCTTGATCTTCATGCTCTAACTTGAGGGGGAGTAATAGAGTTTGTGTTGTAATAGACTTTGTACTTCACTTAGTTAGTCTAGTCAACTTGTATATTTGGGTATAAATCCCTTTCATTGTGTGAATACCAAATCAGAAAACTCTTTCCCAAAATCCCTTCTTACCGTTTTGGTGGTGGATGATATGAGATTTCATTTAATGAAGGGGTGGTAATGTATGTAGGGGTCTGAAATCGATGGAGAACAAGCGTTTATTCTGGATTCCTGTTTGACATATATTTGGAAAACTGAAGGCTTGTTCATCATTCCTCTCTATTTGCTTTGCTTAGTACTATATGTTCTGAATGTCATTTGTTGAACAAAATTTTCTCGCTTGGTTATTATGATTCCGTCAGAATACCTGCATAACTAAGAGATCATCGTTTCACAAGTAGTTGATTAGGTAATTCGTCCAGGGTTGCTCTGCAGACTGCAAAACACATATTGGATTAGTTCAGAGATCATAGTATACTTTTACATGCTCTAAGGTTTTTTAGTGAAGTAAGAGGATTTTTAAAAATTTGAGTGCTTAATGATTGTAGTGCTTAATGCTTCCTTGTTGGAGTGATAATTTCCGCTGGTATTACCTGCAAATTGTCATTTTTGATATCAATAAATTGGTCTGTCTGCATCAAATTTCCTCCTTTTTTACTTTTCTGAAGTGGTTGGTTTGGGATGAATGTAACAGGTATGATTGAAGCTACAATTTCTTTTATTATTTTATGAATAATATAATAATGAATTGAAGCGCATATTGCTTTTTTACAGGAATAATACTGATGTCTTGCAAGCTGGGAAGCTTTACTTGCTGCTGTCGTTGTATATCACATCCTGATCATGCTTCTGCTGCATTTTTAGCCTCGAATTGCCCAGTGGTGTTCTCTCATCTAACCATTTTTATGACATCTAAAAACACAATGTCAATGTTCTCCAGCAACTCCCCATAGGTGAGAGAATGCAACATCCCGGGATACAGCTTGAAGGACTTGTCTGCGCTTGAAGCCTTCTCAAATAAAAGCTGCTAACAGCGGGATCAGTCACTTTGTCTTCTGCCCCATGAAGAACGATAAACGGTTGTGAAACCTACTAAATTTAACAATAGAAACATAGGTTAGGCTTCAGTTTCATCACTGGTCGATGATTTCAATCGTATAGTGTTATACCTCTTGAAGTCGTTGTTCCAAATTAATGCTAATTGTGAGTAGATAATAGCCAGTTTTCAGGGTCAGGCAGCCTTTGTAGCACAAGGGATTAGCCCTAATCTGTGTTTTGTGAACAAAAAAAGGAATCAGGTGTTTGTTACACGGTTTTGTTTCCTCCGTTCAACATGAAGAGTCCTCTTTGACAGAGAAGCACGACTTTCACGTGGAGCGTATAATACTGAAAGTTTGTTTGTGTTTCTTTTTACCTCTTCTCTCATACTAGAAAGCCCGAATGTAGCATCAATAGCATCTTCAGTTGGTATGATTTTCCAGGTGGGAATGAAGGAGCAAAGGCTGGGACTATTTCCAATGATGTCTAATGAATATGGACTAGTCCCTAGTTTTTTTTTCCGCAAAACACTCAATAATGAGCGAGGATATTGATTAGGGCTCCCACACCTGAATTTAAAAATAGCGATACAAGACTCTGAAGGCCAGATCCTAATATAGAGTAAGAGCTAATGTTTAATCTGGGCTCTTGATAGTGATTCCTTCTGTAAGCCCTCCACCCCCTGTGTGAAGCTCACGAAGGCCAGACTATCAAGAGACAAAAGAGATCACTAACAGATAAAAGAACCGTTACATGAGAGAGCTAAGAACTACACTGATGTTTCCATCTGAATTGAGGAAATAGAGTTTCCCTACGGTTGAGAAAGAGAAGACGCTGTGATGTGAGCATTTCTTCAAGCTGTGAGGAGCTTCCTTTTTTGATTGCTAATTTTGCCAGGAAGTCCGGAGTTTGATTACCTTCTCTGTGAATGTGGCTAAATTGAAGATGTTGGAACCCTGTAGCGGCTGACTTGATCTGTTGCAGGAGCAGCTTGAGTGACCAAGGACAAGGTTGCCCCTGGATAATTCTTATCGCCGCGAAGCAATCCGATTGAATATGAATATGTTCTATCCTTCCCGCCGCAACTTGTAGTCCCTTCCAGATTGACATTATTTCAGCTTGGAGAACTGCAAGATAAGTCGATAACAGGCATTATCCATAGTCATAAAAACTGATACAGCATACACAATCCTTTTATTTGCATCTCTTATAACACATCCTAAACCTACGTTTTCCCCATGTATTGCTGCATCACAATTTACTTTGAGGCCTAAATCAGGTGGTTCCCACTTTATTAAGTACAGCCTAGTTGTCCTTCTCCTTTTAAAACTTGGCAATAATCCATTATTAATGAGTTGGCAGTTAGAATGGCAAATAGCTAATGGATAAACATAATATATTAATGAGCAGAGATTAGATATGCTTTTCCAAATCACAGGAGCGTGGCATTTTTTATGTTCATGAATCAGTTTATTTCTGGCTTTCCACAATTCCCAACATACTAAACATGGCAAAACAATCATTATAGAGAAATGAGCCGATGATGGATGTTTGAGTGACCAGTAAAAAGAAAGTCTCTCCCTAATGTTACTGTAGGATCTAACTGGGATATGTAAAACATCATACATTTTGTTCCATAAAAACGTGGTTGTAGCACAGGAGTTAAAATAATGTGATAAGGAATCTATACTATCACATTCTGTGCATTTGGATGGTAAATTTAGACCAGTTGTCATGAGGACATCAGCAAATGGTAGAGCACGTAATATCAATTTCCACATAAAGAAACTGATTTTCATAGGGATGGTCCTGGCCCAAATTTTGTTAAAAAACTCCACTTCAGGATTTTTTGGTCTTAGTACTTGATATGCAGATTTGATTGTGAATGAGCCATAAATATCAGGTTTCCATACCATGTAATCAATGTTATCTGTTAAGGTCATATCCTTTAAAAGCTCCAAATTTATGGCAGGATTGAATAAGCATGAGAGTTTTGGGAAATACTGACCTTTGTTCCTCTGGAATTCAGAAACAGTAAGTAATGGAAAATTTTCTTGTACCTGGTATTCTTCAACTTGGTTGATCAGAGGACCCGAGCCTAGCCAGTTAGCTATCCAGAAGTTCGAACATCCGTTCTCTATGATCACCTTTGAGTTAACTTCTGCTGTGTCATTTATTTTTCTGTACCTAGTCTATGTTTCAGATTTTCTAGCATTCGTAGGTAAAGACCACATAAATTTCGCCCAAGGAGACTGACCTATTTGAAGCTTCCACCAGAATTTAATGGAGAATGAATCAATTATTGCTTGAATATGCATTATGCCTAAGCCTTTTTCAGCTAGTGGGTAAGATATTCTGTCCCAGGAAACCCAATGTTTGTTTAGTCCATTTTCAGAAGTCCCCCATAAGAAATTGCTAAAAATGGTTCTAAATTTTTGGACCATGTATTTTGTGGGTGCTGTGACAGCCCATGTGTGTTGAGGTATAGATGTCAAAACATGGTTATCAATATGATCTTGCCCCCCCTGAGAGCCACTGGTTTTTCCAATTAGAGATTTTACTGTTTACCATGTCAATTAGGGTTTTGAAGTGTTCATTAAGTTTTCGACTTCTGTAAACTGTGACACCTAAGTAGGAAAATGGAAGAGCCCCTTTTTTCATGCCAGTTATGTCTTTTATCTCTTTTTCCTTAATTCTGCTTAACTTTCCAGCATAGTATGCACTTTTTTGAAAGTTAATTTTTTGGCCAGTGGCCTTTTGAAAAACTTTCAGAAATGTCATCATATTTTTAATGGATTTAGTGGTTCCCTTAAGGAACACCACAGTGTCATCAGCGAAGGAGAGCTGATTTAGATTGTTTGCTGCACCTGGTGTTTGAAATTGCTTAATGTTTCCATTTTGAAACTAAATCCTAAGGTTTCTAGTTAAAATTTCTGTCAATATGTTAAAGAGGAAAGGAGATAAAGGATCTCCTTGTTTCAACCCTCTAGAGGGCTTAAAGAAACCACAAGTTGATCCATTAATCAAGACAGAAAACCAGGTTGAATTAATGTTGTTCATGATGATTTTAACTATGTGTCCATGGAATCCCAATTTTAGTAAGAGTGTGTTAATGGTTGACCAAGAAACTCGGTCGAAAGCCTTCATCATATCCAACTTCAGAATAAGATTTAGTGATTCATTTTTTTTGTCCAGCATTCTAACTGCTTCCTTCATCATTAGGATGTTATCTGCTATGTCCCTACCTTTTAAAAAAGCTGATTGTTCCTCTGATATTACTGAAGTCATGAATGGTTTAATCATTTCGACCATAATCTTAGACATTAGTTTATTAATGAAGTTAGACAGGCTTATTGGTCTGAGTTCACTAAATGATTTAGGAGTCTTTGTTTTTGGTATTAAAACTATCAGGGTGCTTGCCACTGATTTAGGAATTGGAATGCCAAATTGATATTCTAACACTGTAGATAAGACATCCTGTTTAATTATATCCCAAAAATTCCTGTAGAACATGCCTGGAAATTCGTCTGGCCCTAGAGCAGCATATGGAGAAAGTTCGAATACTGCTGATTTTACCTCCTCCATAGTTATAGGCTTTAACAGATTAATGTTGTCATGTTCAGAAATGAAAGGGTGTATTTCTTTTGTTAGAAATGATATGCACTGACCAGTGGGGTCATCATTTTCATCAGACAGCAGATTATTGAAAAAATTTACTGCTGCATCACTAATTTGAGCTGGAGAATTCAACCAGTTTCCATCCTGGTCCTGGATCTTCATGATTGATAATCTAGCATGGTTTTCGGTTATGGATTTATGAAAGTATTTTGAGTTTAGGTCTCCATCTTTGAGCCATTTCATCCTAGTCTTTTGTGTTAGAAAGAGGTTTTGTTCAACTAGATGTCTAGTTAGTCTAGCCTTGACCTTATTCAATTCAATTCTATCATGGAGTGAGTGAGTTGTGTCATATCTGGATTCCAGTTCAGCAACTTCATTTTCTAATTTTGTTAAGTTTTCATATACATTTCCAAAAACCAGTTTGTTCCATGTTTTTATTTCAATTTTTAGTCTTTTCAGTTTAGAAGAGAAGCCAACTAGACCTTGTTCCTGAATAGGCTGGGACCAACTATTTAGGACCAAATCCCTAAATTCAATTCTATTAAGCCACATTTCCTGGAATCTGAATGGTCTAGGGGTTGTGATATTTGAGTTTGAGATTTCTAACAGCATAGGGGAGTGGTCTGATGTTGTTCTACTTAAGATTTGAACAGTGGAATGGTTGAATGCATTAAACAAAACTGGTGTTACCCATTATCCTATCTAATCTTTTGGAAGTTGGATTAACAGATCTGTGGTTAGTCCATGTTAGTTGATTACCAACCGTATTTAAATCATCTAACTGAACTTCATTTATGAAAGAGACAAAATCTAAGATGGAATCTAATTTTGGAGAACTAGGGCCAGAGTACTCATCCATTGACCTTATGACATTAAAATCTCCTCCGAGCAGGGTTGGGGAGCTATCCATTTTAGCTGCTAAATCTGTATAAACCTTAAGCCTATCTTCCCTACTGTGTGGAGCATAAATGAAAAACGAGTTAAATTTCTTATCCCAGTTTTTTATATCTATCTCCACATGTATGTAATGGTTATGGCATTCTATAAGATTTATGGCAATCCTATCTGAGAACATTATCCATATCTTGTTATGTATCATTCCCAGGTGATGCCGGAAGCAGAACATCTTTTTATACATGTCTAATTGCTTTAAATTTCCTTTGGGTTCAATTATGACTAGAAGATCCAGTTTATGTTTCCTAGACAAATGTTTTAACCTGACCACAGATGTTGATACTCCCCTTACATTCCAAATCATACATTTAATTATCATTGGAAACTTTGAATTTTAAAGCTAACCTGGAGCTCCTTTTAGGGAGCGTAACCTGTGATTGTGTTTGCTCCTCCGTATGCTCAGTGGTTGGGATCAATAGTTTCCCTCCCTGCTGGATGTCTTGAATGCTTACTTCCTCGGAATCCCTAGGGGATTCAGTGATTCCTTGATTCTCCTTATCCTGTGGATGGTCAATGTCTGGAGTGATTTCATTGTTAGGGGTCCAGGAAAAACGGTCATGGAGAAATATATCAGAATTTATTGGAGTTCTATCTTTAGTACATAGTATATCATCAGTAAAGGATGTGTAAAGGATATTCTTTTGCAGGGGAGAGGATGGTGTTATGTTGTAGCCTCTGGATTCATATCCTTCCTCTTCTAGATCTTCAATGGAGTTGATTTCCAAGGTAGCATCTGTTATGTCAATATCGTGTTTGTTGTGGGGGAATTCTTGTGTTAACTGAGTGCCTTTTTCTGGTTGGTTCACCTGCAGAGGAGTTGTTTCTGCTACCATGGGGGGGTTAGGATTACCCTCTCCATGTGGAATGCCTTGTTTATGATGTTCATCTGAGGTTATTTCCTCTAGTACAGCAAATCTATTTCCAGATGAGGAGGCTATGTTCTGCACACTTTGAACAGAGGCCACTGTGGTAGGGATGATCATTTTCTGCAGGTTTTGGTTCTACTTAGGTTGATATATCCTAGTTGTTGCTTGATTTCTTCCCTTAGTATTATTTTGTAGGTTTCTGATTTCCCTTGACTTAGCTGTCTCAGGATGTTTAGGATCAGGAACCTTAATATTATTCTGCACTCCTAAGCCTAAGGGTTCCCTATGATTCATTATCCCCTGATCCCTTTTACAATAGGATTCACTATGACCCAGCTTTAGGCATTTTTTACAGTACTGAGGGAAGTCTTCATAGGAGATGGCATAGGATTTGTTATGAGCTATTGAGCCTAGCCTAATCTTATTTGGTCTTGGATTAGAAACATCCATTTCCACACAAAGTCTAATTGTGGAGGGCCTGGTTAAGTTCTTGGTAGGTGCATCAGCAAAAAGAAGTTCTCCTAATGAATTTCCCAAATCAGTTATAGCTTTAGGGTGGAAGAAATATACCGAGGGAAATTCCACAGTGAGCCATACCGGAGCTAGAGCAGATTCTTCATCATAGTCGAAATTTTTCATCCATTTGATGATGCGCATGATAGCTCCTCCCATGGACCAGGTACGTTTGAGCCAGCAGCGATGGTAGTTCTCATCTAGGTCGAAGGTAATTCTGATGTGCCTAGAGTCCATCGCCGATAGCTGCACTTTGCCCTTGAAGCCAATAGTCTTAATTTGATTTATGAGGAAATCCATTGTGGGGCGGCCGCGACTGAATTTGCCGACCAAGGCTTTTGAGAATGGAGCAGCCAGGATGTCGATTTCCTCCTCTGGGAATAGAACCGCTAGATCACCTTTGTAATTGAAATGGGGATGGAGTTCTGGTGAATCTGGGATGGCGGGTTGATGGGATTGTTTCGGAGCTTGAGCGAAGGAAGGTTTTTCCATGGTCCATGGCGTTGCCGCCATGGCAGGGCGGAGAACGGTGGCGATAGAGCCATTAGGCAGAAAGAAAGCACTTTTTCCAGAGAGAGAGAAAAAGTTCGGAAAAACTTTGTCCACGGTATGTTTTTAATAAAATTTTTTAGACTAGTCCCTAGTGTGGAGCACTATGCTTTCATGGTTGATATCTTAGGTCGTGCTGGAAGGCTTCTTGAAGCAAGAGAATTTAATGAGTCCGCAACAATTTTTTTTAAAACCAAGCCCTCAACCATTGCTCATTGACTGTCATTGTGGTGAATCTTGCTAAGTGCTTGTAGGAACTGTCGCAACTATGAATAGGGAGCCTATACCGGAGAAAAGCTAGGTTCTTGAAACACTGAAAATATCATTTTAAATCATCCACACCTTCAACTTTAAGTACTCATACCTTTAACTTTTAGAACCTACTTATTATAATTGAGACACAAAATTGCACAACATTCTTAAAGCACAAAAAAAAATATTTTCAAGCACCCACACCTTTAACTTGAAGCACCTACGGACATAACTTCAAGCACCTACGGACATAACTTGAAGCGCCAACACTTTATGCTTAATACAATTTAAACAAATTATCAAACTTCCATGAAATTCTTGAAGCACCAAAAATATCATTTTCAAGTACACACACCTTTAACTTGAAGCACCTGATCATTACGCTCAACACAATTTAAACACAAAATTGCACGAAATTCTTAAAGCACAAAAAAATATATTTTCAAGCACCCACACCTTTAACTTGAAGCACCTACAGACATAACTTGAAGCACCAACACTTTATGCTTAATACAATTTCAACACGAAATTATTGAAGCACCAAAATATCATTTTCAAGCACCCACAACCTTAAATTGAAGCACCTACGGTCATAACTTGAAGCACCAACACTTTATGCTTAATACAATTTAAACAAATAATGAAACGTGCACGACATTCTTGAATCACCAAAAATATTTTTTTCAAGCACCCACACCTTTAATTTGAAACACTCATACCTTTAACTTGAAGCACATACGTACATAACTTGAAGCACCAACACTTTACGCTCAAAGCACTTATAAGAAATAATCAAACTTGCACGATGATGCGCTCCAATTCACTGCCGCTGCTGCATCATCGTCCGTGGATGGAATCTGCAAGACAAAGCCCCCGGAGGTGTCTGGGAGAAGGGGCTCCGACGGCCCAGTAAGCTAAAAAGATTACAAGAGTGTAATTAAGAATGAATAGTTGAGTTTGTAGGGTTACCTTTAGCATTTATATAGGTTGGAAAGTAGGGAAACTATTTTATTTGCTTGTAGAGCAAGTACTTCTCCCTTGGGCCAGCCCAAATGATATCACTCAAAAGGTAATATAGGGAACCTGGGCCGGTTGTACTTAGGCACTTGGGCCCAGTACAAATTTACACATTATCAATAAGCTCCGGAAGGTTGAGGGTTTGGCCTTCGAATTTATCCCAAGATCTTGGGTTCAAATTTACGCCATTTTCCACGAATTCAACGATTTGTCCTTTGACGAGGTTGCTTCGAATTCATTCTTGATTGGGTGTACGACCTCCGAAATTCCACACTACTTCAGGGGTACGATTTTTGTGCCCCTGCAATGTGGTGAAGGTTCATTCCAAGTATGGATTCGGAATCCTCCACTTTAGCTTCGAGTTTGTCTCTCAAGCAGATTTATTTGTTGGGGGTTCGACCCTCAGCTTTCTAATCTGTGTTAGAGCCCAAAGGCCTAGCTTTCGCCTGCTTATTTTACAGGGGAGCTTTAACCCCCAGTTATTAGGAATATGAGGTTTGGCCCTCAAATTTCTAATCTGTGCTAGAATTTGAGGGCATGACTTCGACCCTTTTTATTTTACAAGGGACCTTCGGGCTTCAGTAGTTATACATGGAGGGTCCGACTCTCGGATTCCTAATCTATGTTAGAATCCAAAGGCCTAGCTTTGGCATGGGAAGTGGAAAGGTCACCAAGGTATGATGCCCACTTATACTTTTGAGCACATGTGATCTGGACTGGATTTCATGCAGGCAACTTTCTCCATTAATGCTTAGGGTTTCTCACCCACGCAGCCCATTTATCCACGTACTCACATGCTGTTTAGCGGCCCGAGGTAATCATTACCTTTTATTCTCTCTATATAAGGTGCTTCTCAGCGTTTCTTCTCACTCTTTACTCAGATTACTATCAAATTTCAAACTTTTATTCCTTTTTCTATCTCTCTCTCTCAGAGCGGTTCAGGGTGTTTCTTCTCCCATTAACATTTCCAGAGAGCTCTGGCCAAACTCTGTCTAAGCATTAGTAAGTTTACCCTCATCTGACCCTTTCTTACTCTTATTAAATTTCACAAACACTGTTGAGGGGATAAAGCTCAATTTCGGCCATTTTTCGGCCATTTCCCCCATCGGCAGGGGTGAGACTTCTTGTCTGCAAGATTTTGGTGTTGTTCCATTGTCAGCCACTAGTCTTAATTCAGTCGGTAGGGAAGGCAGAGAGAGCTCTTCCAAATGTCCGACAGTGCCTAGGGGATACATTCATAAGTGGAACACTTTGAGGTCACAAATTTCAAGGGAGACCAGGGTTCATAAGGATAAGAAGAGCCGGCCTTTCATTTTTGAAAGGATTTTAACTCCGTTCTCAAAAGTCCCCAGCCATTCCCCAAGGAAATATCCCAATTGCTATCATACCTTTCCTTTTCAGTCACGCTTCTGGAGATCTTACGCTTGGAGGTCCTTCGTGAAGACAAAGGGATACGAGACTAGTGAGGTGTGCCGTTTATGAGCGCCATTTCAAGTTTGAGATCTATTTTCCCTTACCCCCTATCCTCACTTGGCTTATCGAGTAGCACCAGGTTAGCCTAGCCCAACTCCATTTGAAAGTCATACTCATTACCATGACGTTCATGACCCGGTGTATTAGTTTAGGTATAACCCCTAGCTACTAACTCTTTAGGTCTCTCTACTATATATCGACTAGTAGATTTGTGATGCATGAGGATACGAAGATTTGCGGGATCTTGATCCTTAGCAATAGGTTGGCCGACTATCCCATCAAGATCTCCTCGAACTGCAAGGGGAAGTACAAAACCCCCATATACACCTTTGATAGTGAAACTGAGAACTACTATGTTCCAGAGTGGAACTCAAATTCTAAGTGTGAGAATGCTGCTAGTTATTCTGCTCTAGACAGCGTGGTAGTGGATAGGGATAGGCTGTTAGGTGAGCCTTTCCATATTTCAAAAATTTGTGATTATGTCTGGCCAGGGGAGGTTTATGAGTGGATCTATAGCCAGGAGCCCATATTGATTAAATACCCCCCTCCGGTGGATCCTTTAAAGGCCCATTCTGTAGGAAAAAGAAAAGGTAACAAGAAGGCAGACGCGGGTGATAACCCTAGTAAGGTGAAGAAAGTTCCTCCGGTTGTAGATGATGGGGCCCTAAAAAAGCCAAAGAAGAAAAATGTCGGTTCTTTGAAGCCCACCGAGTCTATTTTGAGGCCCATCCATACTATTTCGGAGCCCTTAGACCCTGAAAATGCCACAGAGGTCCCTTCCAGGAGCTCTTCTTTTCACACGAAGGTGTTTGCGGCATCTTAGCTTTTACTTTAACTTTGTTTGTTTCGTTGTTTTTTTTTACAAAATTTACCAACTAATTTATCTTTCTTTTGTGTTATTCAGTGGGATTTGCTAATTTCCTTGATGATGAGGAAGACAAGGTTGTTTTCGAAGAGCCTTACACGGAGGTCCGCCCCAGCTCTAGGCTCAGGCACCGTTCCATCAGGGGGTCCAGCCGGAGGCCCCTTACATCTCAGTGACCAACAAGCGGAATCGAGAGGTCACTTCCTCCCATATTCCTTCTTCCTAAAGGATGCGAACTAACAATGATGTTATCACTGAGTCCTAGGCTGGTGGCTCTAAGGCTGTTAAGTCCCAGGTCAGACATGTTTTGGGGGAAGGTAACCCCACCTTTCCTGGCATGGCTGATCCTGCATTTTCTTCACTCCTGGGGGTGGTTTCTACAGTGATTGCTATGGATTCTATCTTCCAAACCCTTGTGGTGAGGGACAAGGAAGCACAGGAGCTAAGTTGAAGGCCCATAAGGCCAAGGTGAATGAGCTCAAGGAAGAGCTTAAGAGGATGTCCTATGATCACGGGGAAGAATTAACAAGAGTGGCTTCCAAGCATGAGAAAGCATTGAAGAAACTTCGCTCTAAGAAGTATGACCGCTTGAAGGAGCTTAAAAAGAAGCTGTTAGAGGCCCAGGCATCAGTCGAAACCCTGACCAAAGAAAAGGCTAAGTTGGCTAGCCTTTGTTCCGCTAAGTTGGCTAATCTTATTTTTCCAAGTCATGAGATAATGGTATCACCAAAATGAAGAGTAGGCATGGGAGCACTGAATCAAGGCCTCTCGATTCTAGTACCAGTCCGTCCGGCTTGAAGAAGAGCTTCGAGCTGCTAATGAGGAACTTAGCCTATGGCGTAACAGTTTCGTGAGAGGTAAAGAGAACTTCTCGAAGAACTTAGCCATTTAAGGGAGGAAAGGGACCTTATTTCTATGGCTAAGGATGGGCTTTCAGAGGACTATCGCTATCTCAAATCTCAGCACAACAAGGTCCTCAAAGAAATCACCACCAAAGCCAGATTTAGTTTGATGCAAGAGTGCATCGTTACTTCCATGTCTTGCAAAGCTTCTGGGGGGCATCATCTTCTAAGCCTAACAAGGTCATCGAGCACTATTTTTGGGAGATCTAGGGGTATCTAGAGAACATAGAAGTTGCCCGTTTGGCCCTTAATAACACCAAAGAAAAAGTAGAAGAGTGGAAGAGTGGAAGAAATGGAATGAGGAACACCAATGTTTAAATTCCTCCCTAGCACTGACGGTTAAGGAAAATGAGGCACTTTGCATAATTGCCTAAAGAGATAAGGAAAAGGTTGAGAGGGACTATGTTGAGCTGTATCAAACTTACATAACAACTACTAATAATCTTTGGCCGTATGGGCTTCGACTTGGGACCGTCGAAGCGACTCTTGTTGAGGATTTTGAAGTATTTCTTCTGGAGACCATCAATATCATGGAGAGAAAATATATCACGGAGGCTTCCAAGTACCGCAATGCCTATGAGGACGCTAAGAAGTAGCTGAGCAATCTACGAATGGCAAGAAGAACAAGAGTGGGGCTTTAAGCTCCCATGCTGCTCCGAGAAGGAGTGGGGCTCCTGACCCTATGGAAAGTAGCCCCTGCAGGACTTCTTGCGGAGGGGGTGGCTTCATATTCTATCCCTTAAGCCATCCTTCTAGGATCCCATCCTCACAGATGGATCCCACTCCCATCACGACCTCTAGCTCTCGACCCTCACCCTTCGGGCCTTTGGTTTCAAGAGCTAACCAAGCAAGTAATCAGGCTAGCACCTCCAGTCGGGGGAAGGGTGGTCTTACTTTTACTGGAAGGCCTCCGAGTGGCAGAGGTGGCAGCATCGCTGGCAGTAGAAATCGAGCATCCTCGCCTAACACTTATGATGCCGAGGATGCACCCCTGATGAGGATATCTGGAGGATTATCCTACAGAGCTACAGACTCTGCTCTTATGAGGCTAGAGACTTTGAACAATAAGCGTATCCTCTTATGATAGGTTTCCCTTAGTTATATGTAGATACTTGTTTTAATTTTATTATTTTGTCCGTAAGCCGCTATGGTACTTTGTATATTTGAAATAAAACATCCTGCTCCTTATTTTTTTGTCCAATAGAATATTTTTATGAAAGGGTTTAACCCTTCTAATAAAGTTGAGCACTTTATCTCTTTCTTTTCTTTTTCCTAGAAAGGCTTTACTATGCCTGTAAAAGTGTTCGAAGGGCTGTGCTAGCCCTTTGAATGTGTACAAGGCCAGTGCCTTGGGCACTCGATGCCCGTTAAGGGGATTTCCATCCAAAAGAATTTTAAGGGTTGTGTTGTCCCTTCGAATGTTTACAAGGTTTGTGCCTTGCACGCTTGATGTGTGTTAATGGATTTTATCCCGAAAGCATTGGATGGGCTATGTCGGCTCTTCAAATGTTTACAAGGTCTGTGCCTTGGGCACTTGATGCGTGTTAAGGGAATTTTACCCCCAAAATGTTCGATGGACTCTGTTGGCCCTTCGAACATCTACAAGGTTTGTGCCTTGGGCGCTTGATGCACGTTAAGGGGATTTTAGCCCCAAAGTGTTCAATGGGCTATGTTGGTTCCTCAAACGTCTAAAAGGTTTGTGCTTTAGGCGGTTGATGCGCATTAAGGGGATATTAGCCCCAAAGTGTTCGATGAGTTGTGTTGGCCCTTCGAACATCTACAAGGTCTGTGCCTTGGGCACTTGATGCGCGTTAAAGGGATTTTAGCCCCAATGTGTTTGATAGGTTGTGTTAACCCTTTGAGTGTCTGGTGCTCCAATTTGAGGAGAGTGGGGAATTTTTGTTCCCTCTTGGAAAGGTGCATTTTAGTTCTTAGAAACAAGAAATTATTATAAGAAACACACTTTAATAGAAACTCAACAAAAACAAAGGAACCCTATCAACTTACAACATTATTTCATCGAGGGTATCCCCCGACCCATAGCTACTTTGGGGTGGGCTATTTTCTGACCACACCAAGTTTACAGGGATTTTAAGGAATATTACCTCCTAAGGTTTAAAATGTTCCATCTGCTTGGAATCGATTCACCTTGGGGGGTTTTTAACATGGATCTGCCTCCAGAGCCAACTTCAATGACTCAGTAGGGTCCTTCCCAGTTTGCAGAAAACTTTCCCTTTGGCTCCTTTCATCTGTTCTCATTCCTCATTATTATGAGATCTCCTGGGGAAAATGAACTTTTTCAACCTTCCGGTCATGATACCGCTTGATCCTTTCTTTGACCTTGGCTTCATGGAGAGAGGAATTCTCTCTTTTCTCTTTGAGAAGGTCCAAATCCAAACTGCACTGCTCATCATTGACCTCATGGCATTCTTTGCTTATAGAAAACCATAAAAAGATGGGCAGCTTTTTCTCTGCAGGATTAACCGCCTCCAAATCGTAAACTAGGCCGTGAGGGGTTTCTTATGTGGCAAGGGATTTTGTTGTTCGAAATGACCAAAGCATGCTGGGAAATTATTTTATCCAATTTTTTCCCGGCCTTTAGTGCCTCAAGTGGATACCATTGACAATGGTTCGATTTGTGACCTCTATCTGCCCATTAACTTGGGGGCGGTAAATGTCGGTAACCCTCTGACGGATCTTGTATTCCTTACACCATCTTTTAAATGGGTCATTGAAAATTTAGGCACCATTGTAAATTATGATGTTTTGAGTGATCTCGAAACGGCATATTATATTCTTCCAGAAAAAACCAATCACCTCTTTCCCTTTTACGCCAGTCATGGCTTTGGCCTCGAATCACTTTTTAAAGTATTCAACGACCACAATCAAGTATTGATAGTGGTTTGGGGCCTCCGGGAAAGAACCCACCAGATCGATCCCCTATTTATCAAATGACCAAGAGCTGTTTATGTTCATCATTTGTTCTTGGGGGACATGGGTAATTGGCGCATGCCTTTGGCCTTGATGGAAGGCTTGGATGTGCTTGTTTACCTTATCAAATATCCTGCCAGAAGGAGCTTTTTAGCTATCGAGCGAGCCCCTTGGTGACTTCCGCAGGCTTCTTCATGAGTTTTGTGGATCAGATAATCAGCTTTGTAGGGAGGCCTACGCACCAAAGAAGCAGTTGTAGATGGCTTCGGTGATAAAGCACATCCTCCTAGATCACATATTTGGGTGCCTTTAGCCTAACTTTTCTTGCTTCAATGGCATCTTCTTGAAGGGTACCATCTCGGAGGTAGTTTATAATAAATGTTATCCATGACTTTTGTTCTTCCACCATCATCACCGCTGCTTCTTCTTTGAAGCTACATTTACTCACCATTTCCACCATTAAGTGCCCTTGGGATTGTAGATCCAAGTCCGATGAAGCCAACTTGCTCTGGGCATCGGCCTTTGGTTTTATAATCAAGGAACTTGAGTGAGGGTGTAGTGGTGGAAATGTTCAAAAGAGTTTCCCTAGCCTAATATTCCCCCTTGAATTGAAGGACCGCGATTTGTGAATCGTTGAATATTTCCAGCCTTCTAACTCCCAAGTCTTTGGCTATTCGAAGGCCTATGAACAGTGCTTTGTATTCTACTTCGTTGTTCGTGGCCTTCAAGTCAAAATGTAAGGCATAGGGATAGTCCTTCTTTCTTGGGCTTGTGAGTAGAACTTTGGCCCAACTGCCCCCAGAGTGCGATGATCCATCGATGTACATCTTCCATGTTTCTTCAGATTCTTTTTCATCGTCAACTACGATTGGTTATGTAGCTTCCACAATGAAATACGCTAAGTCATAGCCTTTGATGGTTGTTCTTAGGAAGAACTGGATGTCTGTTCATCCAGCTCGATTGCCCATTTTATCATTCATTTCGAGGTTTCCGACTTGAGAAACACCGACCTAATTTGATGGCTGGTGAGCAAGATGATGTTATGACTTTGGAAGTATGACTGGAGGAACCTTGCCACATGGACTGGGGAAAATATTAACTTTTTGAGGGTAGTGTATCGATTCTCCGAACCATGCAATGCCTTGCTTACGAAGTAAATTGGGTATTGTGCTTTGTCCTTTTCCTTTACTAGAACTGCGCTTATCACTAAGGGAGATGCTGAGATGTTTAAGTATAGATCTCCTCTCTTGTCTGGTTTCATCAAGATGGGCAAGCTTCGTAAGTGTACCTTTAAGTCTTAGAAGGTTTTGTCACATTCTTCCGTCCATTCAATTTTTTTTGGCTTTTGAAGCACATCAAAGAATGGAAAATGTTTTCTGGCCCCCTTTGAAAGGAATCGATTGAGTGCTGCTAGCAATTCTGTTAGCCTTTGGACATCTTTGACCATTTGGGGAGGCTTCATGTTTATTAAGGCTTTGACTTTCTTGGGGTTCACATCAATCTCCCTCTCTGAGACCATGAATCCTAGGAAATTTCTAGCTCCAACTCCAATCACACACTTAGCTCCATTTAGCTTTAGATTGGCCTCTCGGAGCCACTGGAAGGTTTCTTTGTGGTCCAAGATGAATTAGTTGAAGCCTCTACTTTTGACTACCATGTTATACATGTATATTTCAATGTTTATGCCGTATGTTTTTTGAAGAACTTATCAACCAGCCTTTGGTAGGTGGCTCCTAAATTCTTTAGACCGAATGGCATTTTCTTAAAGCAAAACGTCCCCATGTCCGTTATGAATGTCATTTTCTGCTTATCTTCCTGTGCCATAAGTATCTGGTGGTAGCCTTTATGAGCATAAAAAATGCTAGCACCTCATATCTTGATATTTCTTCAACCAGCACATCGATGGGGGGTAGAGGATAGCTATCCTTGGGGAAAATTTATTGAGATTTGTGACGTCTATGCACATTCTCCCAGCCCCATCGTGGTTGGGAACCATCATTAGATTTTCTATCCCTTTGGGTTAAAATACTTCTTCAATAAATTCCACTCGAAGTAGTTTATGAACCTTCTCTTTTATGGCCTCCGCCCTTTTGGGGGCAAACGACCTTCTTTTTTACTTAATTAGCTTTTAGGAGGGGTCCACATTTAGCCTGTAGACCATTAGCTATTTAGGTACTCCTATGAAGTCGAAGGTATTCCATGATAACACATTGACATAGTCGTCTAACGGGTCCTTCAACTTCTCTTTTGTTGCGAGTGGTATCATTTTCCCCATAGGCACTATTCCTTTTTCTCGGATGACCATTGGCTATGTGTCCATGGGTCTGATTTCTCCATTGACCGAAGCCAACATGTCCTCCTTTTTAGCTTCTTTTCATGCTATGGCCAAACAACTCGTAGCCGCAGGCTAGTTCCCCCTTATGACTTCTATCCCCATCCCGGTGGGGAATTTCATCGCTAAGTGATAAGGGGACCATACGGCTTTAGCCTGGTACATCCAGGGTCTTTCCAATATGATATTGTAGGGAGATACGACATCAATCACTATAAAGCTAGAGTCGATTGTGACTTCCTTGTCTCCATCATCTACTTTAACTGGGAGGGTTACGACCCCTAAGGGCAGCACCATTTTCCTAGTGAAACCAAATAGAGGGGAGGTCGTTCTCTTCAAAATTTTGTGCCCAAGTCTAAACTGATCAAGGAAATTGAAAAATATCAATTCCACTCCACTACCATCATTCACGAACACCCTTTTAACATAGAAATCTCCAATGGTTGCATGGATTACCATTGGGTCGGTATTGAGGGTTCGGCTTGGCACCTAGCATGCATCCGAGAAAGTGATTACTTCTTCCGGTCGAAATTACTTCTGGCAGGGTTCTTTGGGGGGAATGTACCAGGATTGCGCCTTTATGATGGTGTTCGACGACTGGTCACCCACCACTCCATTGATGAAATTGATCACCGGTTAGCCCCATCCATCTGGTTCTGATCCGGCCGAGCATCGGCCTTGGGCCTAACATTTTCCCTTGCCTGGTTTCCAGCTTGCTCCCCATTGTTTCCATGTTGTTCTCTACCACATCGATTGGCTCCTTTTTTGCTGTCTTTCCAGTGGCACTTCCCTTTCCTCTCCGAAGAGGCTCGTCCTCTTGGTCTTTCAAAGCATTCTGGGAGCAAACCTTCTTTCACACACCTTTCAATTTTTGTTTTCAGGTGAGTGCATTTGATTGTATCATAGCCACATTCTTTATGATGGTCACAGAATTTGGGCGAATATTGTTTTCTGGGGTATATCCTTCAAAACAGCCCCTAGTGAATGGTGTGTATTTCCATTAGGGACTTGGTTAGGGGAATGTAACCCTCAAAGAGTTTCTTCAAATATTTTAACCTCTTTGATTTTTTGGAGAGCTTACATCCCTTTTTTCCCCATCTGTCCCCCTCTTATTTTCTCTTCGTGGCTTCCTCAATCTTTGAATATTGTTCCACGATTTCTTGTAGTTGTTAGAGGGTTTCTGGCTTCTTCGAGACCAGCTTCTTGTGGAAGTTAAGGTCTAACATTCCAATCATGTACCTAAGGATTACTCTGTCATCTGTACGATTAATCACACGGAGGCTCTCATTCACATATTGGTAATAGAAAGCATGCATCGATTTGCCAGGCCTCTGCTTGCTATGATAGAGCTAAATCAGGGTTTTTGTAAATCTTTTCTTTTGTAAGAATTGGCCCAGCATAGCCCTTCGAAAATATTTGTATGAGTGCAATGATCCCCTTTCCCAGCTTTTTAAACCACTCTTAAGATTTCCCCCGGAGGTAACTCCCTATCAGCTTACTATCGGATGCTCATTGAAGTCTCTCGAATTCATGAGACTGAGAAAGGTCTGGATGAATTCCCGGGTTCCAAATCTCCATTGCATGTGGGGAGTCTTCCAGGTGGTTTCACGTTGATGGTCCATCGAGTGGCTATGATTAGAAGACTAAAGGGGGAGGCTGCGACTTGATCGAAAGGCCGATCAACCTGTCGAGCTCCCTTGTGAGGATGTCGCTTGACTCACCCCCTATCCACGGATCACCATATTGATTTGGCCATAACGAAACATTGATACTGGGTATCTGGTTCGTGACCATGTATCCAGGCTGGAGTCCTCCCACAGCAGAGTTGTGATATAACTGTTGTTGCTAATGATAGTAGGGGTCACATGAAGGGATCTCTGGTATGGGCAACGAATGCATATGGTTCTTGTAACCTGAGTAACGCCCTATTGACTAGGCCATTGAGTAAGGGTTCAAAATGTAGGGAACTAAGACTGGCACTGAATATGCCAATGTTTAGGCCATGATAGAGAATGTTGATTAGGGCCAATCTTGGGCCCCTATATCCACTTGATAGGATGCTCTTGGGGTGGCCTGCAACTGGAATCTTGGCTGCAATGCCAAGGGCATCGAAGGTAGGGGCATCACCTGCTGCTGGACCATCTTCGGATAGAGCATTGGGGGCTCCACATGATATCTAGCCGATCTAAAGGTTTGAGCTAGTTGTGTTAGGTCATGCTATGATGGAGGGGGGGGGAACGTACTATTTGTGACCTTTGTCACTCAAGAACTCCCATTGTAGCTTTTGTTTGCGAGTCCGTAGTAGCTTCTGTGAATTGTGGCTCATTCTCCCTTGGTCGGCTCGCTTGGCTTGTGACGGAGGGGTTATAATGCCTCCTACCTAAAGCTCGATGCTAACTTTTGTCCTTCTTGGAGGTATGGCGGCTTTAATTCAAGAACCCTCTGATTCCCTTACTGTCGGGATCTGGTCTCGGCCTTCCTCTGGGAGTTGGTTACCGGCGGTCGAGGGGGTAAGGTCCGATTGCATCTTCGTCCTTTGCCCTCTTTTTCTCCCGCAGGGGGATTGTACTTCCTCGTCAGTGCCTAAGGTCTTTCCTTTTAGCTGTTTATGCAAGGTGCTTGTTGTAGAGGTGGACATAATCAACAAGAACACACAGATCTGACTAACGGTCCCACTGGGCATGCCAACTTGATGCACCCCAATTTTTTGCCAGTGCTGCATTACCGTCCATGGCCGGAATCTGTAAGACAAAGCCCCCAGATGTGTCTAGGGGAAAGATGCTCCGACGGCCCAGTAAGCAAACAAGATTACAAGAGTGTAATTAGGAATGGATAGTTGAGTTTGTAGGGTTACCTTTAGCCTTTATATAGGTTCATAAGTAGGGAAACTATCTTGTTTTCTTGTAGAGCAAGCACTTCTCCCTTGGGCCGGCCAAAAGGATATCACCCAAAAGATAATATAGGAAACTTGAGCCAGCCGTACTTAGGCACTTGGACCCAGTATGAATTTACATATTATCACATGACATTCTTGAAACACCGAAAATATGATTTGAAGCATCGCTAGTAAGTATTTCAAATATAACATGTAGGTTCTTCTTTTATAACTTGCATGTGCTATGAAAACATTATGGTGCTTAGAGTACAACTCGTATGCGCTTTGATAATTGCTTGCAAGTGCATCAAATTTAATCTGTAATTGCAATGTTTTACAACTCGATATGTCGAATGATATTCAAAGGCATAAGAAGAATAAAAAGGAAAAATATCAACAAGAGTCGTGATATATGAGAAGAACAACGCACCTTAACAAAAAAAACACAAGTTTGATATGCTTTGCGTCAAGGTTAATCTAATTTTAGTAGTAAGGTAGTATGCTTGTAATAATTTGCATCAGGGTTAATATACATGTGTGATTTTCAAAAATAAAAAGACACATCGATATGAATCTCATTGCGAAAACTCTGGATTGTGGAATTAAAATTTTTGACCTAATGAAGGGATCTGCAAACCCTCACCAAGTCGCACAAACTTCAAGAACATAGCCCTCGGGATGCTCTTAATCTCGACTTGCTCTCCAACTAGCCCGCATGATTAGATCACAAGGTTTACTGAAACTTAATTAACCCTCAGGATTAAGAAGCAATGAAAATAGCTCGCAAGCAATGAGTATAACTCGAACATGGATATATTTGATTCATAAACGTGTGTTAAAAATCTTGGCCAAGTTCCCTATTTATAGGGTTTGATTTTGGCCTAAAACCCTAATCACAAACAAAATCTAAATCATCTTATGAATTTTTTAAGAAGCTAAAACCATATCTAACTAAAATACCTAAAATAAGCATAGCTATGGCCGAATTCTTCCAAGACACACCTTGGATGAATATTGCCTTATCTAATATTACAAAACTAATTCTAATCATAATAAAATTCAATATTTTTGAAACCATAATCGATTGATTTGAAAATCAGATCTTCAAAGCCCACATGGCCAAGATCAACAGATAAAAATACAAAATGAAATAATTTTATAATAGTTTAAAGTGATCACAATACCTCATTAAAAACTCGATGGGAAAAAACAGTATAATATTCTTCATGATGTCTTCAGTTCTTCGACAATCTTGGACAATAAATCCAAGATGTCAATGATGATTTCGTCTTCAATTATTCATCATAAAGTCGATCAAGCAAAGCATTTAAAGTAGCATCTCTAAGCTTAGTCCTTGAACTAGTCATAGGTCCCACCATGTTACTTTGACGATCCCAAACATAACCATGAAATGTTTGATCAAGTCATGGAATGTCTTCAATTATGATGGTAGTAGTCTTGGCATCTCTATCATTCCATCTGTGGTCAAAAGGTTTTGCCCTCGAAATCAAATCGTCATCAAAGGTAAATGGAGATAAATTAGCAACATTAATGGTCGCAATAACACCATGATCATTTGGTAACTAAATCTCGTAAGCATTATCGTTCACACGAGCTAATACTTTAAAAGGACCATCTCCACATGGACTCAACTTAGATTTCCAAGCATTTGGAAACCTTTCTTTTTGCAAATGTACCCAAACATAGTCCCCTTCCTGGAACCTCATCAATTTTCAGCCCTGATTAGCTCTGTAAGCATTCCGTGCATTTGCCCGTTCAATTTTCATGCACACATTTTTCATGTATTTGCTTCACAAAATCAGCTTTCTTTTCTCCATCAAGGTTTCTAACATGGTTAATATTCAAAAGAAGTAGATCAAGAGGTGTAATAGATAGAAAACCACAAACAATCTTAAATGGAGATAAAGAAATAGTAGAATGAACAGTGTGATTATAAGAAAACTATGTTATCGGAATGCATTTTCCCCAATTCTTCAAGTTCTTCTGGACTAGAGCATGCAGGAGGGAGCCCAATGTCCAATTTGTAACCTTTGTTTGTCCATTAGTTTGAGGATGACAAGCAGTAGAAAACAACAACTTTGTCCCTAACTTGTGCCACGAGGTATTCCAAAAGTAGGATAAAACTTTAACATCATGATAAAAGACAATGGACGCGGAAATGCAATGTAGCCGAACTACTTCTGTCAAAAATAGATCCGCAATATGCTTTGCATCATCTGTGTGCCATTTTCAAAAATCTATCCACAAACTCGAAGATAGAATCATTACATGACTGAGATCGTGGTAAACCGAGGACAAAATCCATGTAAATATCAACCTAAGGATGCATAGTAACGAGTAATGGAGTATAAAGACCACGGGTCTCAGTTTTTTACTTAGCCTTCAAGAAATCAAGACAATTCCTACAAACTCTATCAATAGCGAGTGCAATTTCTGGCCAATAGAAGTGTTCTTGCAACAAATTATAAGTCCTAACAAGTAACTTACGCATAGAACACTGAGGAACCCCATAACTTGTTATTCATAAACAATAAACCATTATGCTAGGAAACCTTCTCATAAGAACCATTTTTGCATGCAGCATAAATAGATGAAAAATCAGAATCAGTTGTATATAAATCTCACACGAATGAAAATCCTAACATGATGCATTCCAATTGTGTAAGTAAAACATGTCTACGACTCAAAGCATCAGCAAAAACATTTTCTTTACCCTTTTTGTAATGCATGACATAAAGATTCAATGAAACTAGACCATTTAGCATGGCGCTTATTCAACTTTATCCAACTCGTCAAATATTTCAATGACTCATGATCACTATGAATGACAAATTCTTTATGCAATAAATAATGTTGCTAAGTTTCTGATGCAATCATTAGCATGATAGTTTAGAGCACTACCCTTTAGCTTTTCACTGAAGTAAGCTATGGGTCAATTCTATTACATTAAAACAGCATCAATACCAACACTAGAAGCATCACACTGAATCTCAAAAGTACCATTAAAATCAGGTAAAGGAAGAACAGGAGCATTACATAATTGTACTTTCAATTCATTAAATACATTCTCTTGAATGTCTGTCCAAACAAATTTCACATCCTTTTTAACCATTTTATTTAGAGGTGCAGTAGTAGATGAGAAATCACGCACAAACCGTCTATAAAAACTAGCTAAACCAAGAAAAATAAATCACGTGATTGGCATTTGTAGGTCTCGACCAAGTCTTGATCGCATCAATTTTGGATTCCTCAATTTTTATGCTCTCTTTAGAGACCACAAAACCGAGAAACACCACTTCCGACGCGCAAAATGTTCACTTATTAATGTTAGCATATAAACAAGACTCACAGAGTGCAACAAGAACAATTATAACATTCTCAATATGTTCATTCGTCGGCTTAGAATAAATAAAAAATATGATCAAAATAGACCACAAAAAATTTACCAATAAACATTCTCAAGGCATGATTCATCAACCGCATAAATGTACTAGGTGCATTAGTTAAACCGAAAGGTATAACAATCCATTCATACAATCGAAACTTAGTCTTAAATGCATTTTTCCATTCATCATCCTCATTTATTCGAATCCAATGATAACCCTTAGTCAAATCAATCTTATTATAAATCATAGATCCCTGGAAATCTTCCAGCATATCATCTAACCTAGGGATATGATGGCGATACTTAATGGTAATCTTGTTAATAGCACGGCAATTAATGCATGTATGCCAAGTTTTATCATTCTTAGGAACTAAAATGACAGACACGACACAAGGAGTAAGAGATTCTCGTACACAACCTTTTTGAAGTAACTTCTCAACTTGTTGCTGCAGTTCCTTTATCTCCTCAGTGTTTGCTTTATATGCTGGAAGGTTTGGAATAACCAAAGCTGGAACTAAGTAAATCTAGTGTTCAATACCTCACAATGGGGGTAAACCTGAAGGTAAAGCTTCCAAAAAGACGTCCTCAAATTCCTGTAACGTATTAGCAAACCGTGGAGGAACATGCATAGGATTATCATCACTGGAAAAAAAGCTCTCTTTAAAATGTAACATAAGAACATAAGAATGATTAGCACAAGCACAATTCACATCCCTAATCAAAGCATAAAACGATCTACCAGAATCAATAGGAAGTTCACGTCTCATCATGTAAATCGATGGCAAAGGACTAAGATGTGAAGATAACATTTTATGTGACTTAGAATCATTCTTGGACTTACCTAGCTTACTTGGATCGGCCTTGATTGAATTTTGGTCGAATATGTCAGATTTTTTACCTCCGGTTTTCACCTTGTGGTCGAGCTCCCTCAAACTCTGACTAGGGTTTTATTCGGCCACTTGTACATTAGTTGAAAACTTCTTTTTGTCGACTTTCATGTGTCTCTGAGCCTCTAAGACTTCCACTGGATATAATGGAGTCCAAGTACACCTTGTTCTATCCTTAATCATAGTAATTCTGTCAGTGTTACCATCATGCATAGATTTATGATCAAACTGCCAAAGTCTCCCTAAAAACATTTGACTAGCTTACATAGGTATAACATTACATAAGATAGAATCATGATATTTTCCAATCTTAAAATTAATCATGCATTGTTTTTAACCCTAATTTCACCACTTTCATTTAACCAAATAAGTTTATATGGTGATGAATGAGTAGATATAGGCAAAGACAATGATTTAACAAGAAGATTAGACATAGTATTAGCACAAGAACCACCATCAATAATTAGCAAAAAATTCTTATCTTTCACAAGGCAACGAGTATGAAAAATATTAATTCTTTGTACCTATGTTTTGGCCATTTGATAGTTTAGGAGTCTCAATGATACAAAGTTACATTGTGTTTCCGGACCTTGTTCTCTTTGATCATTTATGATGAACTCTTCATCTACTTATTCTTCACCACTTTCATACAATACTGGCATATCAGCATATTCTTCTTCTTCATCTCCTTCCTCAATTGTGGTTAGCACTCGAGCATGAGGGCAGTTATTACAAACATGTTGACATTAATATCCTTGCGAAGACTCTGGATTGCGGAACTAAAATCTTTGATCAAATGAAGGGATCTGCAAACCCTCACTAGATTGCATGAAATTAAAGAACCCAAGCCCTTGTGATGATCTCAATCTCGACTTTCTCTCTTACTAGTCAGCGAGATCAGATTACAAGGTTTATTGGTACTTAACTAGCCATCGGGATTAAGCAATAATGGAAATAGCTCGCAAGCAACAGAGTATGAACACAAAGGTTTGTATTGATAAAAAAAGGTGTGTAAAATTGTAAATGTTCCCCCCTATTTATAGGGTATAATTCAGCCAGTACAAATAGAAACTGTAATGACTTATGACAGTTTTAAGAACCTAAAACCATATCTAACTAGAATAACTAAAATAAATTACTATATTCTTCAAGATAAATCTTGAGCGAATATTGCCTTATATAATCTTACCAAATCTAATTCTAATCAAATCATAACTGAATATTCTAAACTCTAAAATAAAGCATAGCCAAAATTAAACTCTTCTAATGCCAACATGGCTGAGTTAATGAGCCTTATTATAAAATGAAATAAATTACAAATGATCACACTATCTCATTAAAAACCCAATAGGAAAAATTGTATGGTGTTATCCCCCTAAAAATAATAAACTAAGAAAAATATAATACATGATATTTTGACTTCGTATCACATGTCCTCTCTCTTTACAATGAAAACAAGTATGAGCATTAGAAGAAACTGAATTTGATGAAGAAGCAGTGGACTTATTAGGATTGTTTGAAGACTTTTTAGTTGATTGTGTCATCCTTCTATCATTGGGAGTATAATTCTGATTGGAGTAGGTCTGAACCAATCCTCGGCCTCCCATGGACGTTCCCCTACATCGGCCCGAACTAGGGTTTTTGGAGTCAAACCCCTAATGTTTTATTGGGAAATCCGAATTGAGGCTTCTTTGGTCGTAGGGGGCTCCCAACCAACCTTGCTTTCACCAATAAATTGCCCATTGATATGTGATGTTGAAACTTGATTGGCGTTTGAAGATTTTCACGCAAGCCTTTAATGAATCGATTTTTGATCAATGCTTTGTCTTCTTTCATTCCAACCCTTCTCATGGTCAACTCAAGATCTTACCAGTATTCATCAACTATTTGATTTCCTTGCTTCATGTTGGCCAGATAAGAATGTTGTTCCATCAAGTAGGGGGAACATGATATTAGTAAAGCTCCGACCTCAATCTTTCCCAGGCGGAGATAGGTTTCTTCCCGGCAAAATGTCTCGATTCTCTTATATTTTTCCACCATTCAGCTGCATAATGAGTGAAGGAATACTGCACCACCTTGACTTTTTCTTTCTCCTGATAATTGTTGCGATCAAATAGATTCTCAATCTGTCGCTCCCAATCAAGATACTTCACCGGATTGTGTTGACCATCAAATCAAGGGATATCATACTTCAATCCCTTAATGTCTCGAGCAGAGTTTAACCCTAAAATGGAACCCAAGATGGCCCTCATTCTCCTTCGAAAATGATGTTTTCTGTGGCGATGTCTTCTAGAAGACCCTCAGTGCAATCGTCTTTCCAAACCATCATAAGATATTCATCTGAATTTCAAGAACCATGGAATTGGAGGAAAAATCTCTTGGATTCTTCCCTCTTGGCCAATGATGGTGGTGTAGGCGGTGCCACGCTACCAACTTTTCACCTCACTCATGAGTGCATTTATAGCGATAGCAAACCGATCTTGATCAGTGGTTTCATTAGGTCTAATTAGATGTCGCTCCCAACTGTCTGGATCCTCATCTCATGAATGCTCACCATGTTTGCCATCATAGGTGTTTGTTAATGGAAAGTTGTTTGGATCGCTAACAAAAGGGGGGAGGAATAGATTTTGTTTGCCATCTCCGCTAAACTGCTAAGAAATATAAATGGTTAGTATAAAAATTATCCCCCCTTCCCTTTGTTTAGTAAGGTTTCTCACCAAGTTTATAAAACTCACAACTCACAAGGCAAAGGCTAATGAAAGGGCAATTGATCAATTCACTGCAATTCAAAGCAAAATATGGAGATGGGTACTGCAGAACTTATTTTGAAATTTAAAAATATATAAACTCAAAGTTTGGCTCTACTATCTGGAATTCCAATTTCTAAATATAATAAGGAACAAAATACAATTTAAATGGCATGAATTGGAGATGTAATGAATGATGTGATCAAAACAAGAATGCTTTCTATAGGCAACAAATAAGTTCTGAAAATTCAAATATCTTTTCGGAAATCAAATTGGATTAGAAACTCAAACCTAAATCCCCTTTAGAAAAGGATTTTATTGACTTACTTGCTACTCATGTCGAAAATTTCAGATAAAACCCCACTCTCAATTGTCTTTTATTTCATTTTCCTCTTCCTCTTCCTCTTCCAATTATGATTTTGTTTCCTTTTTCTTCTTTCTTTTCCAGCAACAAATTTGATTTTTACACACTATAAATCTGTCACAATTAGAATATTATTCCCCAAGAAAAATCATTTTGAGTACAATTCCCAAATTTTAAAAAATTGCAATTAAGTCCCCAAACTTTCAAAAATTGCAAACCGGCCCAAATTTCCGACTTCAAAACACAAAATCCCGATTTCAAAACCTAAAATCTGCTACTTTCTTCTTTTTTTTGAAACTTTTTTAGAACCAACAGTTACTATATAAAACTTGGAATAAGAAATCTGCGACAACTTCCTCTCGATTCAAATGAACTTCGAGGTGTTCCAGATAATAAGGATCAAGAATATGACATTATTTATGCAAAAAAACACAAAAGACTCTTTTTTTATACAATGTGTAATAAATAATTCAAGAACAAATTCAAGATCACGGAATCAAAGAACGATAAAGAAAGCAAATAAGATTATGAGTATGCAATAAATTTTCAGAAGAGTGGACGAAAAATATCACAAGCACATAAACTGTTTAAGCTACCTAAAAATTATGAAACTGACCGAGAGGTGAAGGAAGATAATACTTGTTAACGCTCAGACCCTTTGACATCCTCCCGACTCAAGTGATAAAGGTGAATGCGGATAGTAATACCGAAGTATTCTAACTCTCAGACCCTTCGACGTCCTTCGACTCTAGATTCAATCCTCTTGGTAAGAAAGATCAAACAAATACAGTTAACATATGACTCGATAGAGTTTATGATCCTAAAAAAAATCCAAAATAAATTCAAACAAAATTGAAACCGTTTGAATTTTTCGGCCACCAAGGATATTTTGCTTTGCTCTGATACCAAATGATATGAATCTCTTTGCAAAGACTCTGGATTGTGGAATTAAAATCTTTGACCAAATGAAGGGATCTGCAAACCCTCATAAAGTCATACAAAATTCAAGAACCTAGCCGTTGGGATGCTTTAATCTCAACTTGCTCTCCAACTAGCTCGTGAGATTAGATCACAAGGTTTACTAAAACATAATTTACCATAGGGATTAAGAAATAATGAAGATAGCTCGCAAGAAATAAGTTCTCGAAAATTGATATATTTGATTGATAAAAGAGTGTTAAAATCCTCTACCAAGTCCCCTATTTATAGGGTTTGATTTCGGTCTAAAACCCTAATCACAAATAGATACTGAATAAACTTATGGCGGTTTTAAGAAGCTAAAACCATATCTAACTAAAATACCAAAATTACCCTCTCTCATCCTGCTCTCTTCTCTCTCATCCTCCTTTCCTTTCTGAAAGTTGCTTTCTACTGTAGCGACCGAAAATGGTCACATTATCGCTGCTAACGGCTCTCTCTCACCTGTCGAGAGAGTTTTTCCATTTATTGAAATCCATGGTGGATAAAACAACCTCTAATACCAAATCATTCATTGCAGCCCTTCAATCAAAAGCTCCTCCACTCATATCAGCCCTACCAAACAATCCAGAGATCACCCCAAAATCCGAACACCTCGGTGAACCCGCATGTCTATACTCGGACGATGATATATCCACACTTTCGGCTCACTATATGAACGCCCTTGTGGGTAAATTCACCAAGGGAAGATTATTTATGGACCAGCTGGAAGGAGACTTCAAGACAATAGGTTTCTCCGGAAAATACCAATTGGTCACTTGACTACAAGCATATACTGATCCACTTCGAACTCCCAAATGACTATCGACGCTGCTGGATCAAAGGAATGTGGAGTTTCAACGGAGTTCACATAAAGATACTCAAATGGTCGCCGGACTTCTCCACACAAAAGGAATCTCCTATCGTCCCAATATGGTGCACAATCAGGGAAGTTCCCCTTTACTATTACAATACTTCATCTATAGAGGCTATTGGAAATAGTATAGGAAATTTCATCAAAAACGATTTACCTACTGAGATGCTAACTAGGCCATCAGCCATCAAGCTCTGTGTGGAGATAGACCTCCAGAAACCCCTAAATTAGTTCATTAGGTTAGGTTCTGTCTCTAACAATAGGAAATATACCATTGAGTATGAGGACACTCATTGTACTAAATTGGGACACTCAGGGAACCAGTGTAGAGCTCTAGGCTAAAATAATACAGCTCCACATTGGCAACCCACAGGGAACAGATTTGAAAAGATACCTAACATGGTCAATGAACTACAACCTACAAACAGCTACCACTCAAAGATCAGTTAGTGCATCAAAAAGCCACTACAAACCCTACACTGCAACCATCCTCTTACAAGCCCAAGTCCTTGGAAATTAGCCCTGCTAGAAACAGAACACAATAAGAAATTAGTCCTGTAGGGAATATAACACCTTCACCCCATCCCTCCCTAGCTCTTGACCTCACAGACTCTCCCCATGCTGTTCCAGATTCACCTACCACAGAATTGATTGATGCAACAGCACAACCAAGCCAAAAAAAGACCCCCAAAATTTATGCTAAAGATGATATACAGATAGGGTCCCAAAAGCTTAATTTTCACAAATTCTCTTACACTAATCCCCCACTTTCTCAACAAAGAGAGATGGAAAATAGATTTTCTGTTCTGCGGGTCACAGAGGAATCCCCTGAAGTAGAGGAAGAACTGGAACACCCTCCACACCAAACATTGCTAGAAGAGATGGAGGAAGAAGAACCTCTCCTGGATGACACAATTCCAAAGCCTGGGGCGATATTTGTTCAATCTCAATCAATAGGTAATGTGAACTCTACATGTAAGTCTAAATCTAGAAAAAACACTTACCTGAATCAGTTAAACAAGATGATGCTGAGATCAAATACTAAAAGCCATAAATCAGGTGAACAATGACATACACCACTACCATTAATTTTCTAGTCTGGAACCTTAGGGGTTTAGAGACTTCAATGCTTAGGTTGAAACACCTCATTAAACAAAAAAAAGATTGAGCTACTGTGTGTAATAGAGCCTATGCATGATAATAATAAATGTCACTCCTATATGGAGAAACTCAGATACTCTCATTTCCTGCCCCTTGAAAATGGAAAATTTTGGCTTTTTTGGAATGCTTCCTTAAATGTTGCCTTACTTTCACAACATGAGCAATTCTTACATGTAAAAGTTACACATGTAACAACAAAAATTGAAATGTATGCTGTTTTTGTTTATGGACTTAGGAATAAGGAAGGAAGGAAGGTTTTATGGCATGATCCGAGTCACCTTCCTATTTTTGAAACATCTTTATAGGGGACTTTAACACAATTTCTTCACTTACAGAATATAGAGGACCTTCCACCCCCATCTAGGTAGTATAAGAGATTTCAACTGCTGGATAACCTCTAAGGGAATCCAGGAAATCAATACTGTAGGGAATCTATACACATGGACTAATTCTAGACTAAGAAATCCCACTTTCAAAAGATTAGATAGAGGTCTGAGTACTATGCAATGGAATGCCAAATTCCCAGCCACTTCCATTCAAATACTAAATAGACAATCCTCAGACCACTCCCCCCTTCTTCTACAAATCTCATCCACAGTTCCCTCCCACCCTAAATCCTTTAGATTCCTAAATACATGGTTCAACAGACTAGAATTTACTGAATTAGTTAAAAATAATTGGGCCAAACCGATCCATCATCAAGGTATGCTAAGACTCTATCTTAAACTAATTAGACTTAAGAAGATAATTAAAATCTGGAATAAGGAATCCTTTGGAAACATTGATTCCAATGTACTAATTGCTGAGGAAAATCTAAGACTGTAGGAGATAAGCTATGATTCCACCCATTCAGAAACAGATCTAATTAAGCTAAATGAAAAAAAGGCACTGCTAATAAGAGCTTTAAAAGAAAAAGAAAAATACTGGAAGCAGAAATCAAGAATTAACTGGACCATACTTGGAGATAATAACACTCAATTTTTCCATAAATCAGTTCAGGAAAAAAACTGCAAACTACACATGTCAAAAATTAAAAATAGACAAGGACTTTGGTTAGATAATCATACTGACATACAAGAAGAGGCTATATCTTTTTACTCTGATCTGCTCTCTGAGCCAAACTAGCCAAACCCTTCCACATATTACTCCCACTTTCTCAGCCAAATCCCAACAGTAATATCTCCCCAGGACAATCAGTCCTTGTCTAAACCAGTTTCAGAAGAGGAATTAAAAATAGTTTTAATGAGTTTGAACAGAAATAGTAGTCCAGGCCCTGATGGCCTCACTACAAAATTCTATGCTAAATGCTGGGATATAATTAAACAGGACTCAATAGATGCAGTAAATAACTTCTTGTTAGGCTCAGAAATACCAAGAGGAATAAGTAATACATGGATAGCATTAATCCCAAAAAAGCAGACACCATCCTCTTTTGATGACTATAGACTTATTACTCTCTCAAATGTAGCAAATAAAATCTGCTCTAAGGTTCTAATGGAAAGATTGAAACCCTATATGGAAAACTTAATCTCCCCAAATCAGACAGCTTTTATGAAAAATAGAGACATTTCAGATAATGTACTATACCTACAGGAAATGATTAAGTTTTTAGACAGGAAAATAGGGTTCCAAACTGTATTTTAAAGCTAGACCTTAGAAAGGCATTTGATAGAGTTAATTGGCTTTTCTTAGAAAAGGTTCTTGGTAAGTTTGGTTTTACAGGGACTTTTTTAAATGCTGTAATGAACAACCTCTCTCAGGCTTATTTTTCAGTTCTCATTAATGGGAACCCTGTTGGATTTTTCAGAGCTACAAGGGGCATCAAACAAGGTGATCCTCTATTCCCTTTTCTTTTCAATATTTTCTCTGAAGCTTTCTCCAGAAGCTTATCTTTTATTTTCATGAATAAAAGACTCAGTTACTATCAACTTCCCTCAGGCATTACACCTGCATCCCACTTGAGCTATGCTGATGACACTATTATCTTCTTGCAAGCCTCTAAATCTAATCTAATCAGAATCAAAGCTTTCTTAGAAACTTTTGAACTAACCTCTAGACAAAAGATAAACTTTGAAAAATCTGACTTCTATGCTAGTTCAAGAGCAACAACTGTTAAACTAAATCAGATAAAATCGATTCTAGGGATGAAGAAAGGAGTCTTTCCATTTATGTACCTGGGATGTCCAATATTCAAAGGTAGGACCTTATAACTCTATTTTGAACCTTTGTTGGAAGCTGTAGACAGAAAGCTCCTTAACTAGAAAAAACAGATGGTTAAGCCTGGGAGGCAAAATGGTGCTCATTCAATCTTGTCTATACTCCCTCCCACAGCATATCTGGTCTGTCCTAAAGCCCCCCAAATAGATAATAAAGGCATTAGAAAAGAAAATGACAAGATTCTTCTGGGGAGAAACAGAGGGTAAATCAAACAAAATATGGAGAAAATGGGCTGATCTGAGTACACATAGATACCATAATGGTTTAGGATTTAGATTTGTAAGAGCAATAATAGATGCACGTTCTGCCAAATTGTGGTGGAAAAGCCAATTGGGAACAACTATGTGGTCCAAACTGTTATGGGATTTACCACAGTCCTATAAGAAGTCCTATACTTGGAAAAGGATATGTGGTATTAACCCCTTTGCAGAAGAAAATTCTCTCATTATACATGGCAAAGGAAAAAGTAACTATTGGAATGCAAATTGGTGTCCAAATGGTCCCTTTTCTAAATGTGTTCCACCTCTAGTCCTCTCACCTTTTTACTACTACACTATTGCTGACTTCATCAGAGAAAAAAGTCAGATAATGCAACATATCTCCCCCTATCTAGAACATGATACTTTGAGTTTTTTGCAGGTTGCACAGGTTAACACTGAAAGGGAGGATAGACTTATATGGAAACTGGAAGACACAGGCACTTTCTCCTTCAGATCAACCTATAGGGCCCTTACTCAGCAACCAGGTAACTTTCCAGCCACTAGACACATCTGGAACCCCAGACTGCCAAAAAAAATATCTATTTTCACATGGAAATTGCTGAATTGTCTCCTACCTTTTGATGATGTCTTAGTCCAATGTGGTTTTAGTTTAGCTTCGAAATGTCCTGCATGCAATCAACCGGACTCAATAGAGCATTTTTTCACTTCATGCCATTTGGCTCAGAATGTTTGGGACATTTTCTCAGATATTCTGGGGATTAAACTTCAGGCCTTATACAGCCTGACCCTAAGGTTTTTTACATTTTGGAATAATACTGAACTGTCCAAGGTTCATAGGGACATATGTAGGATGTTTCCATCTCTGATATGTTGGTCATTATGGAAAGCTAGGAATGCATTTTATTGTGACAACAAAAACTTTTCACAAGCTCTAATCAGTAAGGAAGTGAGAGATCTTATTTTTCCTCTCTTTCTCAGCCAAGCCTGGTCACTCCAATATGTATCTAAATAGAAGCTATCCTATTTCCTCTCTAATCCCACCCCTGAGACCCCCCCCCCCCCACCTAAGCCTTTTATATCCACTGTCTTCTGGAAGAAGCCACCACAGAACACCATAACTGTGAATGTAGATGCATCCTGGTCCTCCAACACTTTGACAATTGGCCTTATAGCTAGAGATTGGACTGTAAACCTTGCCTAATTCAATCTTTAACTATCACTGCTAGTACACCATTAGAGGCTGAAATGAAAGCTATCCAGGCTGTAGCTAGGAGCTTCACTAGTTTGGACCTGGCTGTTCTTACATAGTGGAATCAGATGCCATGCTTGCGGTGAACATGATAAATAATCCCAGAAATGCCAAATCGTCTCTATATGTCTTACCTTTCGAAATCCACTATGAACTTAAGAAGGCTACACTCAGGCATGTCTTTAGGGAATGTAATGCAGTTGCTGATGCAATCTCAAAGCATAAACCTACTCACCCTTCACAACCAAGCATTAGCATCCCTAACATCCCACCAATAATCAAAGGCCTTATTCACCTGGACAATGATAATTTCCCTTACATCCGAACATAGAAGAATGCTACCAGAGGATAGATACTGCTGGAGTTATTTATTTCTTTTGCAGGGACATAGCATGGACATTGAACTGAGTTCTGCTCTTTCGCGATGGCTACCGAGCACTCGAGCCTGCACTCAAGCCTTGGAGACCTCGAGCCTTGGAGCCCTCGAGCACTGGATACCTCAAACACTAAAGCTTCGAGCCCTCGAGCCTAGGAGGCCTCGAGCCCTGGATACCTCGAATACTCAAGCTCTCGAGCCTAGGAGGCCTCGAGCCCAGGAGGCCTCGAGCCCTGGATCCCTCGATCACTCATGCTCTCGAGCTCTGCTGCCCTCAGAGCCCTCGAGCCATTGAGACCTCGAGCACTCAAGCACTCGAGCCTTCGTACTATCGAGCTATGAAGCCCTCGAGAACTGGATACCTCGAACACTCAAGCTCTTAATCTCTCGAGACTAAGAGGCCTCGAGCCTTTGATCCTTCGACCAATCAAGCTCTCGAGCCCTGCCGCCCTCGAGCCATCAGGCACTCGAACCATTGAGCACTCATGTACTCGATCCCTCCATCAACCACTCAAACACTCGAGCCTCGAACCGTCGAGCCTTGAACACTGGATACCTCGAGCCCTCGAGCATTTGAGTCCTCCAACACTTGAGCCCTCGAGCATTGGAGCCCTCGAGCATGGAGCCCTCGAGCACTGGAGCCCTCGAGTACCGGAGCCCTCGAGCACCGGAGCCCTCGAGCACCGGAGCCCTCAAGCACTGAAGCCATCGAGCCCTCGAGCACTGGAGACCTCGAGCACTGAGCCCTCGAGCATTGGATCCCTCGAGCACTGGAGCCCTCGAGCACTTAAGCTCCCAAGCACTGGAGCCCCCAAGCACTGGAGCCCTCGAGCACTGGAGCCCTCGAGCGCTGGAGCCCTCGAGCACTGGAGCCCTCGAGCACTGGAGCCCTCGAGCATTGGAGCCCTCGAGCACTGGAGCCCTTGAGTACTGAAGCCCTCGAGCACTGGAGCACTGGAGTTTCTCACTCAAGCCCTCGAGCACCCAAGCCCTCGAGCCCTTACACCATCAAGCCGTGGAGCCCTCGATCACGGGATACCTCGAAAACTCAAGCTCTTGAGCCCTCGAGCATAGGAGAGCTCGAGCCCTGGATCCCTCGAACACTCAAACTCTTGAGCCCTGCCGGCTTCGAGCCATCAGGCACTCGAACCAACGAGCACTCAGGAACTCGAACCTTGAACCATCGAGCCTCAACCCCTCGAGACCTCGAGCCACCAAGTACTATTTCCTCTCGTCCTGAACCACTAGTCCACTAGTATTAGACCTTTCTTTTGAGGGCAACGAGGTTGCCTTATCAATGTAATATTTCCAAAACATCATTGTACATCTTTTGGTTCTATATAGGTTTGGGGAACCGAATAAATATCTCCAAAAATTAAAATAAAAAAACTAAAATACCAAAAATAAGCATAGCTATGGCAAAATTCATCCAAGACAAACCTTTGGTGAATATTGCCTTATCTAATCTTACCAAAACTAATTCTAATCAAAATTAAAATCAATATTTTCAAAACCCTAATGAACTGGTTCGAAAATAAGCTCTTCAAATCCCACATGACCGAGCTTAACAGATAAAAATCCAAAATGAAATAATTTTACAATAGTTTACAGTGATCACACTACCTCATTAAAAACCTGGTGGGGAAAAAGAGTATTGTGTTATTCATGGTGTCTTCAGTTTCTTCGACAGTCTTGAAGAATAAATCCAAGATGTCGATGATGACTCCTTCTTCAATTTTTCATCATAAATTCAATCAATCAAAGCATTTAAAGTAGTATCTCTAAGCTTAGTCCTCAACCTAGTCATATGTCCCGCCATGTCACTTAGAGGAACCCGAACATAACGTTTAAATGTTTGATCAAGTCGTAGAATGTCTTCATTTATGGTGGTATTAGTCTTGTCATCTCCATCAAACGTAATGAAATTAATTATTAAATAATGGGGTACACAAATATGTAATGAAATTGATGATGGTTGACGAATGGTTACAGACAATAGGGTTATGACAAATGGGCTGTTCACAATAGTCCATATTAAGTGGGTAAATTGAAGTAATGTTAAATCGGCTACTGTCCAGATTTATGTTTAGTTAATACTTGAATAAATGGAAGCCATTAGATTTAGTAGTTGAATGGTTTGGATTTGTTCTCACATAAATGATTGTTCTCACATAAATTGATTAAGGAAAAAATATTTTTACGTTTAAAATATGTGAGCGTAACACTAGCCAATTGACCAAATCAATATGCTAAGAAATGTTTCTAAAAACTAGTATTCCCGAAATAGTGAAGCAATTGTTCTTCGCTATAAGAGATGGAAATTCCGTGGCCGCGGTTCAGTGTCTAGCCATGCGAAGGTTTTTTTTCAAATCATCGTAAATAGTTTCAAATTCAAAAAGTTTGACTTTGTAATTTCATCAAAATAAGCGTCTTCTTATTGTTGCTCCGCAAAAATAGGATCGCCACCGTACGGTTCTCAACCTTAAACCTTCACTTCGGCACCGCCTCCAAATTCCCTATTCCATTCGCTCAAATCCTCAATTAACAAACCCCAGTACTCGATCAATCAATCAACTCCAGTACTGGAGTTCTCTTCAATCCAAAGACCCGCATAGAATATTTGGGTGAACCCGGCCTCACCTTCTCAGATAAGGAGTGTGACCTCTTAGAAGCGCCCCTGAAGTTGACTCTCATTGGAAAATTCTCACGGAGCAGACCTCAATTGGAAAAGCTCCAGTGAGATTTCCAAATGGCAGGCTTCAAAGGGTACACATACATCCACCTCCTTGATAATCGTGAAGCTCTTATCTCTTTCTCTCTATCTAATGATTATTATATTGGTTCCATAAAGTTTGGAATTTTGGTGCATATTCATTGCGTATTACTAAATGGACATCGAATTTTAATCCTCTATTTGATTCTCCTATTGTGCCTGTATGGATTGCATTATATGGCTTACTACAACAATTCTTCAATACGAAAGTATTATTGGTCATCATGTCAAGATTAATAGAGTTACATTAAATAGGTCCAGACCTCATATAGCCAAATTTTGTGTTGAGTTAGACATTACTCTCCCTAGAACAAATAGAATTTGGTTGAACTATAGAGGTCAAGGTTTTTGACAATATATTGAATATGAAAATGTGCCAGATCACTATTCTAACTATTTAAGCCTGGCCATATTGATTCTAATTGCAAATTTGAGATTGTGCAGAACCAGACTCGGGCTTTGAGGACACAAAAATGAGACAAGTCTTTTTCATCAGGTATACTATCTAAGGATAAATGCGTGATCCATACTCACACTTCTGTTAATGCTGTGATGCAGGAGGTATGGAGACCCAAGGCTAAATCAAACCATAGCACAACTCTAACTATAGAGAAGGATGTTACAAGCTCTAAAGTTAAATCCTCTCAGACAGAGGATCGGGTTCCTCTTGTTCCTTTAACTATTTCAAAAGATGACATCTTGCCTAAGGACTCAACTATAGATATAACTGTAGTTACTAGCTCAAAAAAATTAGTCTTTGTTGATCCTATTACTGAATCTGTTAAATCTAGAAAAGATTATAAGTGTTATAGCTTGATCATGGATAATGTCTCTGAAAAAATTGATGCCTATGAAAACCTTGATGTAATGAATGTTAACCCTGGTAAAGGTGTATGTGATACAAGTATACTGGTTGTTAGCCCAAGGACTGGGGTTAGAAGTGCTTGTATTTTGTCTGATAAAGCTGCTCTGTCGATGAATTTAAATGATGTTAATGTTGTTTCTGCTGCAGGAAACATGCTATCTGTTAATGCTGCTGTGCATGTTTTCCCCAAGACTAATTGTCTAACCTCTTTGGATCCAACAGTGAGCCCTAATTCTAAGATCAAATCTAAAGGCTCTAATTATTCTAACAATTCTACTCAAAATGCTAAAAATAAGGAGCAAGCAGTAACTGTTCAACAAACAAACATCTCTAATAATCTAGAACTCATTTTTCGAGATAATTCTAATGAAAATTTAATTGAGAGCAATGTTGGAATATCCCCTCTTCTATGCTCAGGGATTAAAAAGAAAAATCTTTCAAAGATTAATGAAGAATTAAATACTGAAAGTGAAAACAATTTAGGTTACCCTTCTAAACCTGATAATTTTCAATCTTTAAAGATTTTAAAAGAATCTCATGGGGTTTCCATTTCCAAGTTAGTTGCCTCTCAGAACCATTTTAATTCCCTTCTGAAGATCCCAACTAAAAACAATGGTGTGGATCAGAAATCCCAAACAAGGAAATTTAATCGTGAAGACTACACTTCCACACCAAAAATGGTTTCCACCCATTCCTCGTTGTCCTCTAAAAATTAATATTTTTAATGGATATAAACCTTTGTATATGGAACATTAGAGGTTTAGAGAATAATCCATCTCAAAGAAGAGTCTGAGATATTAAACACATGCACCATATCTCTCTCTTTACTTTAATTGAACCTTTTTTAGATCTTGATCATATATCCAAAATAGCTTTTGATCTTGGGTTTAAAAACTTCTTCTCTGTAGAGGGCTGTAAAATTTGGTTGCTTTAGAATGGTAGCATCTAGACTAAAATCATTAAAAACCATAAACAATTCATCTTAACTCAACTTGAACACCCCTCTTTAACCAAATCCTACCACATTGCTTTTGTTTATCCTAAACGCTCACTAGCAACTAGAGCTAAACTATGAGATGGTTTGCTTGCTTACCAAAAATATACCTATTTTGGCTATTGGTGATTTTAATGTGATTGAAGATCAAACAGAATATTTGGGACATTGTATTCCTGATCCTAATTCTATAGATGACTTTAACCTTTTCAAATTCAAAGGATAATTTCAAACCTTGTCAACCGCGGGTAGTCTCTATACTTGGAATGGGATAAGGACTAGAGGTAGAGTGTTGAAAAGGCTGGATAGGGGCATAACTAATCAATTATGGTTGAATAATTTCCCTAGTTCACATATCAATGTGATAACTAGGGAACAATCTGATCATTCTTCTGTCATACTGCATATCAACTCTCAGATTCAGCCATCTAGCCCCAAGCCTTTTAAATTCCAAAATTGTTGGCTCACACACCTAACTTTTATCCCTCTAATCCAACAATCTTGGAACATTAATTCAAACTAAGCAGGCATGGAAAACTTATCTTTTAAATTAAAAAATACAAAACTTCCTTAAAAGCCTTGAACAAGACAACCTTTGGCAACAATTTTGAAAAAGTGAAAACGTGTGAAGACCTGGTCCAAAAAGCAGAACAAGATCTTCAATCAATGGAAACTGAATCTAATAGCATAGCATACAATAAAGCAAAGGAAGATCTTACCCTAGCACTCTCACAGCAAGAGGTCTTCTGGAAACAGAAATCTAGGGTAAAATGGTTAAAGGAAGGGGATGCAAATACAAAATATTTTCATAACTCAGTAAAATCCAAGCATTGTAGGCAATATGTTGCTTCAATTAACGACTCACAAGGCAACTGGTTATCTGACCAGAAAGATATTGGCCTAGAAGCAGTATTCTTCTTTTCTAAGTTATTAACTGAAGAAAATGAGGACCCTACAGGATGCCATACTGCATGGCTGATTGAAAATATACCATGAATTGTAACTGATGAAATGAACAAAAATCTTATCAAAAACAGTTACCATGGAGGAATTTCTAGATGGATTTTCTGGAAATTTTTTATTGTCATGTTGGGACATTATCAAAAATGATCTTTTAGAGGCAGTTAATGACTTTATCCAAGGGAATACCATTCCAACAGCTATATCATCTTCCCTCAAAACATTAATTCCTAAAAAAAGTAGTTTCATCTTTTAAGGCCCTTTAGTCTCTGTAATTTTGTAAAAAAAATTCCAATCTTCTGTGCCTAAGACTAAAGCCACTAATGCCTTCAATAATATCTCCTGAACAATCTGTATTTGTTCAAGGGAGAGACCTTGCAAACAATGTTCTACTGATGCAGGAATTACAAATTTCCTAGACTCAAAAAATAAGCGCTTTAATATCATTTTGAAGCTTGAGATGATGAAAGCCTTTGATAGAGTGTCTTGGCACTTCCTTTCTTGCCTACTAACCAAAATGGGTTTTCAAAACTCCTTTGTTAATTTGATCCCGGGAAACATAAGAGCTGCCAACTTTTCCATTTTTATAAATGAAATCTCAAATGGCTTTTTCAAACCATCTAGAGGTTTAAAACAAGGGGATCCACTATCCCCATATTTATTTATACTTCTTACAGATGCTTTTTCAAGGAATATTAATTTTTTATTCCAGTATGCTAACCAGGAATTCTTCAAATTGCCCTCCACTATGAAGAAAGTACCTCATCTCTCATTTGTAGATGACACTGCTATCTTCATGAAGTATTCTAAAAGTGGCCTTGAAACCCTTCTACTATTTTCAAACTCTTTTGAAAAGGCCTCAGGCCAGAAGGTTAACTTTGAAAAGTCTAACTTTTATCTCTCAAAACATGCCTCTCCAAGAATTAAAAATGCCATTTATACACAAACAAGGATTATAGAGAGTTCCCTTTCCTTCAAATACTTGGGTTGTCCCATTTTTCTGGGATGGAACAAAAACATTTACTATCAAAACTTAGTGGACTCTGTTTCCTCTAAAATCCATAAATGGCAGAATAGCTGGTTGAATCAGGCTGGCAGGTTGGTCTTAATAAAACATGTGCTTTCATCCATCCCACTACATCTTCTCACAGTTTTGAAGCCAACCAAAGGAATTATAGTTAACTCCACACTCTTTTTGTAAAATTTCTCTGGAGCAGTTCAAACACTGATTTAGGAAAGAGAAAATTATGGAAATCCTATAAGAACTTATGTTTCCCAAAATCTGAAAATGGCCTTGATCTAAAACTTTTTCACACTATGGTTTAGTGTTTCTCTCTCAAGTTGTGGTGGAAGCTTCAACTGGGATAATCATTATGGTCTAAATTTATATGGAGCTTCACAGATTATGTGAAATTTTGAAAAACATGGGAAAAGGATAGTCAATGTCTCTGATTTTTCCCTTACTAACTCCATTGTTCTAATTGGAAAGGGTGAGGTTTCTTTTTAAGATTCTAACTGGTCTTCTTTTGGACCCTTGTCCCAACTATGAACCTCTTCTTTTGACACACCATATGTAGATGCATCAGTTAGTGACTTCCATGAAAATCATAATACTTTCTGTGCAATCCTATCATCAGGTCTACCTCCACATATTTTGGATGGTTTAAAAGACACGGCTATTTTCCCTGATTATCCTAATATCCTCGTGTGGAAATGTGCTAAAAATGACATTTTCTCTATTAAGACCGCATATGAGCTAACCAGAGCAAAAAGAGATGTAATCAGATATTTCAAGTTCTTATGGTCCAAGCTACTTCCAAAAAAGATTATCTTATTCTCCTTGAAATTACTGAACAGATCAGTACCTCTTCCAGACATTGTAGAGCATTTTAACCTCCATCTGCCATCTAAGTGCATGTTTTGTGAAACTAATTCTAAACACTTACATCATTTTTTAAACTACTATAAAGTCATTAATAATCTATGGAGTTTACTACACAGAGTGTTTAGCATTCCAGCAAAACATTTTGAAACCCTTTGGGACAGAGTCCATTTTTACTAGACTATTCAACATAAATATATTGATCTATTGAGTCTGATCAGGATTTTACCATGCATTGTTGTCTGGTTCATTTGGACAGCAAGCAATAGTTTTCATTTTGAAGGTATAAAACTAGACACCAATCTAATTGGCAGGAAAATTCTATATCCTTTCAAGGACATCTCCATGGCTTATAAACCCAATTTTAAGTAGAATATGTTTCTGGATTTCCAGTTCTACTAACACAAAAAGCCAGTTCTAAAAAATATAGTTTAGCAAAAATCATTACTTGGACTCTTCCTAGAATCTTCAAACTAAATACTGATGGGTCAGTACTTAGTAATAGAGATTCTGGTGCAGGTGCTATTGTAAGGGATTCACTGGGAAAGCTTATTTGTGCTTCTGCTAAGTTTTTAGGTTCCCGTTCTACACTGATGGCTGAGATGGAGGGCCTCAAACTTGGTCTGGAATTGGCTCTGAAACATGAGTGCTTTCATCTGGAAATAGACAGGGACTCTCTTCTCCTGGTCAAAATTATCATAAGATAGTTTAGATACCCTTGGAGATATATCCTATTTGTTAGACAAATATGGAGACTCGTGGACCTATTACAAGCCTTAATTTTACATATATTCAAGAAGGGCAACAATGCAGCTGATACTTTGGAAAAAATAGCTTGCTCTAACAAGGTAAATTCCTCTTTTGATTTTTATAGCTTGCCACATAAGATTAGAGGGATCATAACACTTGATGCTTTGAGATATCCTTATGTTAGATGCTCATGAATCTTTCATTATTTGTAGTTGTTGTTTTAGGTACTGTTATGCTTGTTTTCCATGACAGGTACAACACATTCAAATGGAAATCCGGAGGACTGTTGTCATAAAAGAGATTACAAATATACTGGCTCTCATCCACATGCTGCTGGCTCTCGTTCTACTGCATCAACACGATGGTGGCTCAAGAAACTCACGAACGTCCTATCATTTAGGTTTTGATATGTTCTTAGTAAACCTGATTCTGGGGAATAGGTTTGCGAGGAGTTATTATGGGAGGCCATAACTTTCTGTCCACACTTGGGGTGGAGGTAGAAAAATGGTAGGCCATAATAAACTTTGATGTGGGACTAGGGGCCATACCTCTGTGAGCATGGGGGTGTTGACAGATGGTATGGAATTCCACGACTTGTACTTACACAAGGGTCTTCTCTATATAGTTCTATCTCATGTTCAAGTTTCCAAACTCTTATTTTACAATTCTTCTTTGGCTTGGGGAGCCTAATATACACCCCTCACCTTGGTGAGTTTTTAATTTTTAAAAATCAAAATTTTTTCAGAAACCTTTACAAAATGGAGTTCTCCTTCCAATAAAAAAGAGAGCCCCGACCACAAGTATCAACAACAAGCATAATCGCCAACATACTCAAAATCAAACATCAATAATCTAGAACAAGATCTGTAACAAAACCAAACATGAAAAATCAATCAAATTTTCAATTGTCATAAATATTCAAAAACAAACCCATAAACTAATGCTCACACACTAGCATCAATTTGAAAGCCTTGATTGCGTAACCGATTCCGGCGAGATCTCTGCCTGCTATCGCAAAAAATCTTTGGGGGAAATTATATTAGGCCTTCCCAAGCCGTGTAATAAACAGAAACTTAAAATAGAAAGAAAAAGATGAAGCCATGGCTTAGTTGAGATATACAAGAGTGAGCCATAAGCTCTTGAAGCAACATTGTTGCTTCCAAAATAATGTAGGGTAAGTAGTTAATAGTTAGAGGATTACAAAAACTATTAATCTATTGGAGAAGATCTTTGAACTTTTTAGTGAATCGTAATAACGAAACACAAGGCAGTCAAAAGCACTCCAAATAGACTAAAGAGCTTATCCTCTACTAGTAGAAAAAGCCATCAGTATACAGCAAATGATCCAGCAAGTGAAGCCATCAGCAAGTGAAGTCCTTCGATCCGTATGCCATCCAGTGCATTGTACACAGCAGTTTGATGCAGTTTCAACCTACAAATAACAGTTCAAATCAGTAGCATCCATTCATTGTACCATCCTTAATGAAGGTGTACCTATCTGATCTAGCCTAATTAAACCTTGAATAGTATTGGAGAGCATTTGAAATCTAAACAGGGTACTGGTTTAAGCTATGAGACAAGCTTTTGCAAGTGAATCAGCAACCAGATTTGCTTGTCTCTGAATATGCACTAGGTTGATATCACTCAGAAGTTGGTGAATATCATCAGCTAACTGGAACAATTTCCAGTGTGCATTTAGGGGATCAAGAACAAATTGAACTGCATTTAGACAATCTGATTCCATGTAAATAGGTGAAGAGTATCCTGCACACTTATCTAAAGCAAACTGAATTGCTTTCAGCTCAGCTTCCAGAGGGGAATTGGCCTGTGTATATTTAGTATGAGCAACTACGAAACAACCCCTATTATCTCTGATAATCATACCAAGTCCAAACATGTTAGAATGACAACACCATGCAGCATCAACATTAATTTTGTAACCCCTACATGGCTTTGTCCAAGCAATTTTGAAAATTTTAGGCTTTGGAGTAGATTTGATCAGAGGTAAAAAGGAGTGTTCAACAATGCTTAAATCAATAGTAGAGGCTATAAAAACAGGTTTAGTACTAAAAGTATAGAAAATTTGATCCCTTGTTTGAGTGAGTACTAAACCTGTTAATGGCATGGCAGAGTCATATAAACATTTATTCCTCATTTTCCACAGGTTACAACATGTTATTAAGGAAGCAGTTCGAATAATTATTGAATGCAAGGAACTCAAACCAGGATAAGTGAGATAGCATGATAGTCTTTCCCATATAGATGGGAAAGATCTGTCCCTGATTCCCATGAATTGATGGACATTTTTCCAAACTTGCACAACAAAGATGCAGGAATTAAAGAAGTGATCCAGAGAGTCCTCATGATTATTACACATACAACATTTTGAAGGCAAACAAAATCTCATTTTTCGCAGGACATTATCAAAGGTAGATATGAGTTAATCAATTTCCACATGAAAACAGAGATTTTATTTTCAATTCTAGAACTCCAAAGATGTTGAATAGAAGCAATAGTACCTCTCTGGGTTCTGAGCAAGAGATAAGTGGATTTAAATGAGAACTAACCCCTGATTCCAGGTTTCCATATGAGCCTATCATCTCTGTGTATTGAGAGCTTTGCTTCCTGTAAAAGAGAGATAGCATAAGAGGGTAGAACAGGAGAAATTTTTTGAAGCAAACTTGATTTATTTGAGATGAACTCTGAGACTATACAGGCAGCAGAGATATCAACAAGGTTTTGATCACAGAGATCCATAATGGGACCTATATCTAACCAATTCGATGTCCAGAAATTGCAGTCACCTCTACCAACTATCACTCTAGAATTAGATTCTGCCCAAGCATTAATGGAACAAATCCTCTTCCAGTTAGGAGAAGACCTAGAAGAAGGTGGCAGTGATGCAACAAGATGAGTCCATAAAGCCTCAGCCTTTTGATATTTCCACCATAGCTTAACTGAGCATGTATTTATTATGGTGGTTATTGATCTGAAACCTAGACCATTTTGATTAATAGGAAAGCAAAGAGCATCCCATTTCCTCCATGTTCTTTTAGGTTTTAGATCATTAGACCCCCAAAAAAATCTGCTGAGTTTTTTTTCTATGACATAAATGATCTCTTTGCTAGGTTTTAGAACTGACCATATATGTTGCGGAATAGAATAGATGCATGACTGTATGAGTGTAATTTTTCCCCCAGTAGAGAGCCACTTATTTTTCCAGCTACCTATCCTACTATCTATCTGTTCAAGTAGTGGTTGAAAAAAGATTTTTTGTGCAATCCCAGTAAAAATAGGAACTCCCAGATATGTAAAAGGAAAACTCCCAATTTTCATACCTAGAATCCTCTTTATATTGTTAACTGTGTGAACAGAGGCATGTTTTCCAATGAAGATGTCACTTTTACTGTAATTTATCTTTTGACCAGTAACATCTTCAAATTTGGACAGAAAAGCTTTAAATCTAATCAATGTCTGATTACCAGTTTTTAAAAAAACCACATTGTCATCTGCATAAGATTAATGTGAGATTTGGAGAGAATTACCTGGAAGTTCATAGTATGCCAACTTACCATTTTGAAAAATAAAAGCTAAACTCCTGGTAAATGCCTCAGAAAAAATGTTAAATAGAAAAGGAGAGAGGGGGTCACCCTGTTTGATACCCCTTGTAGATTGAAAAAATCCAACAGGCTTACCATTTATTAAAATAGAGATCCATACCTGTGATAGGTTCTTCATAATGGAAAAAATGAATTTAGCATGAAATCCAAATTTAGCAAGGAAACAATTTAGAAAAGACCACTTAACTCTAACAAAAGCCTTCTTAAGATCTAATTTGACAATGCAATTGGGGTCTCTTTGCTTCCTGTTCAGAAACCTTACCATTTCCTGAAGGTAGATGACATTGTCTGAGATGTCTCTACCTTTAAGGAAAGCTGTTTGGTGTGGAGAAATGAGTTTGGGCATTAGAGGTTTAAGTCTTTCCATTAAAACTTTGGAACAGATTTTGTTAACTACATTGGAAAGACTTATTGGCCTATAGTCATCAAAAGAAATAGGGGTATTTTTTTTTAGGAATAATTGCAATCCAGGTACTACTAATACCCCTAGGAATGCTGTTCCCAGCAAGAAAATCATGGACTGCAGAAAGTAAATCATTAGCAATTATGTCCCAAGATTTAATGTAAAACTTAGCTGTGAATCCATCTGGCCCAGGGCTACTATTCTTATTAAGACTAAGAACAATATCCCTGAGTTCAGACAATGAAATGGGTTGTAGGAGTCTATCATTATCCTCTTGAGTGATCAATTTAGGTATCTGACTCAAGAAATGAGACTGGAAAAGACTGCTATCGGGGGAGCTATCATCTGTTAAGAGATCCTGGTAATAGTGAATGGCTTCATTCTCAATGTCCTGTATATTATCTAGCCACTGACCATTACTACTCTTAATTTTTGTGATCTTTAGTCTACATTTTTTTTCCTTAATAGAGTTATGTAAAAAACTAGTGTTATTGTCCCCTTCCTTTAGCCATTTAACCTTGGCCTTGTGTTTCCAAAAGCTTTTCTGTTCTTCTAGAGCCCTAACCACCTTAGCCTTTACTTCTTTAAGTTTAACCAGATTATCAACAGAAGCATTAAAGTCATATATACGTTCCTGAGCTTCTAGAGCAGTTTCAGCATGCACAACATTATCATTTATATTGCCAAAATGTTCCTTATTCCAGATTTTGAGCTCTTTTTTCAATCTTATGAGTTTAAGAAAGAAACCAAGCATTCCTGATTTATTAAGAGGAAGATCCCAGTTTTGTTTAATTACATCACTGAAATCTTTCCTTTTATACCAGGTGTTCAAAAATCTAAATGGCCTAGGGTTAGATGGGATATCACTACCAATAGTAAGAAGCATAGGGTTATAATCTGAAGAAATCCTATTCAAAATGTGAACAGAAGAGGCAGGAAAAGTAGATGACCAAGAAGGAGTACAGAGACCTCTATCTAATCTTTGGACAGTAGGGTTCCTTAGCCTCTTATTACTCCAAGTAAACAAGTTACCCACTGTATTAATTTCTTCCAAAGCCATTACATTAATAAACTCATTAAAGTCCCTCATACTACCAATTTTGGGAGTAGATGGACCTCTATATTCATTTATAGATATAATGGCATTGAAATCTCCAATGAAAATAGAATCTGAGTGAGTAATGAACTTGAGATCAGACCAAAGATTTTTCCTACCATTTCTAGTTTTGAGGCCATACACAAAGAAAGCATCCATGCTTTTGTTCAATGTGAGACTATTCAATGTAACAGCTAAGAATTGCAAATTGTCGCATTTAACTGTTAAAGATATGCTAGAATTCCAAAAGAGCCAGATCTGGCCATTAGTTGCATACATACAATTGTCATAATGTAACAGTTATCTATAAGAATCACATTGCATGTTGTCATGTTTAGGCTCAATTAAATAGATAAGCTCAAAACTGTGCCTATTGATCAAGTTATGAAGTCTTAGCATAGAAGTATCCATTCCCCTAAGATTCCATACCAGAAATTTAATCTTAAGTGTTGTGTTATTCATAGGGAAACATTATTAGAGCTTTTTGATCTAGTCATGATAGTATTTAACTGAGTTAAATATGTCTCATTACTATGATTAGTTACTTTTTCTGATTGTTTACCTTTTTTCAGCTTGCTTGGTTTGGAGTGTAAGATAGTAGAGCTTACCTGACTTACCCGATTAGCACTATTTTCTGTATCATTAGCAGAAGATGCTTCCAGGTGTTCAGTTAAAACCTTCGGGGACTCTACTATAGAAGGATCAGATGTAACAGAAAACTCTGGGACCTCAGCAATGAGTGGGATGTCACTTGGAGTAACTTCATCACTGGATATGTCTTCATCCACAAGAGGGAGGAATCTGTTTTGCCTGTGTTTCTGCTGAGAGAAAATAAAATTTTTAGCAGCAATAATGGTATTAAAAGGTGAGAAAGACTTACCCCGTTTGCTAGGAATATCATCCTTAGCAAAACCTTTCTTTGTGTTGAGATTTGGTGGAGCAGATAGAGAGTGCTTGGACAGATGTGTAGGAGACTGAAGTTGAGAGTTTGTGTACTCTGCAGTATCATCTTGGATCACCTTAAGATGTTCAGCATTAGCATCATCAGAATCCTACTCAACATCAATATCCTGATTAGGAACCTTAAACTGATCATCAGCATCAGAATCTTGCCCAGCAGCATCAGTATCCTGAATCTGATCAGCATCAGCAAACTCCTGCTCACCAACAAGGTTATCTTCAGTAGAAGCCTTTTTTTCAGGAAGCTTATCCTCCACCACATGAGGAGACTCAGAAGCCCCTACTTCTTCGACATTTATAACTGAAACAACCTGCTGCTTTGGAACATATTTGAAGGTCTGTGAGGATAGAGTTTTGAGTTTCACTGTAGCTGAAACACCAGAACCCCCAGCCTTGTTGTTATCATCATGAACTAGGCTTACAACATCATTAACTTGACCATCAGAACCCCTTTGTTGATCCCTAGTTTGAAGTACTGCCTTTCCATCCCCTTTATCCATATGGATAGGGTTAAATTTATCCATCCTATGGGTCCTTGATCTCTTAAGTTCTGGATGCAAATAAATGCAAAAGCTATCATCATGTCCTATAGATTTGCAGTGGTGACAGTATAGAGGAAGTTCCTCAAATTCTAGGGGTAATTTAACCACATGATACTCTATTCCATCCTCCTCTATAGCCACTCTAATGAATGATGGCTGCTTTTTTTCAAGTTTATTTCAACACACATCTTAACTGCTGAAGGTCTAGAGAGAGCAGCAGTAGCAGCATCCATTTTAATGTAATTCCCTATTTGATTTCCCATAGATTCTAACATAGCCGTATTATAGAAGAAAACTGGGACATAGGGGATAGTAACCCATACCGGGACTATGGAAGATTCTGCCTCAGGGGAGAAATCAGTAGTCTATTTGAGAACCTTCATTGGGGCATGATTGAATACCCATTGACCTTTGAGCCAGAGCCTCTGGTAATCCTCCTTGTCTTGAAACCGAATTAGCACATGTCTGAAATCGATAGATCTAAGTTGAAATTTTCCTTTGAATCCCACAGAGTTGAAAGCATCATTGAGGGCAGTCATTGGTGGCTTGCCTCTTGTGAACTTACCAACCAGGGCATTTTGGTAGTGAGAAGCCAAGCAAGCTATATCTCCCTTGTAATGGGTTTTCGGCACAATTTCCGGGTTAGAGGGAAGGGAGACATTTAGAGGTGGCGGTCGGTTACCTAAAGCCTGAAGAAAAGATTTGCCCCCGGCGTTGCCACCGCGGCCAGGCGGAGGAGCCGCCATAACAGGAAAGAAAAATACCCGTTTATGACCGTTATCAGATACAGAAAGAGGTAAAAAAAATGAAAACGGTAGCGTTTTGGCTAGTGCGTGAATCGCACCTTTGATCGCACACACTTACTATCTCAGTTAGTCCAATACTAATAGAAAATGGACCTTTACCCTACTAAATATCCACAATTGTACATGTTTGTATATAGAAAATCTAATCAATTCCAAAGGTAAATTCACATAATCGTTGTACACTTTTTTATTACAGTTAAATTTTAAAATATCTTGGACTTTAATATTAAAATAAATTTGTAAAAGTGGATTAGCCCAATATTATATGTTATTCAATTAGTATTTAAGAAATCAATGTTATTATTTCAACATCCATTTACATGGTAATGTACAAATTCTCCACAACCTAATTGCATGCCAAAAATTATATATGGATCCTAGCATTAGTCCAATACCCCACTTTTTGAGCGTCCTCTAATTACCAGTTGGTATTAAATGTTTTGACACAAACCTTATGTGTTAGTCAGTTAATCATTAAAAAATTCTTATAAGAAATTCAACAATTAATTAAAAAATATTCTAACTAAAACATAATAGTCTCTTCCCTTGAGCTTGTTTGCACTTTAAGTTGTACCAAGTTCCGGGCTAATCTGTGCTTATATATTATCATATAGAGGTTTATGGATTTGTTGCCTTATTATATTTCCTTTATTTTAATTTCCTTATTTCACTCCAAATGTCATAAAAAATATAGACACTAAGATCGATCTTTCCAGAGGAAGGATGGATACAAGGAGCAACTACAAATACTATAGATTCTTCTCAATCTTCATATTTACTTCAACTGACTCATAATTAAATATTTTGGGCATATCGTTGGAACCCTAGAACCTTAACCACTCAATTTCTGCAGCAACAACAACACAAAAAGGATCACAAGAAGCTACATTCTTTTGCAAGGTTCTTTCAAGCCACTACAAACAATAACTCAAGAAGTTTCTTGGATTATAATACATTAATTTATCTCTGCCTTATTTAAGAGTTAATATATGGTCTTAAAAATTAATATGTAGAACCATACATGGGGGACAAACCTTCAATAATGTGTTCAAAATAATTTGGCCTTTGTCTTTTGAAACCAAACAAGCATGAGATGCAAGCTATGAGTTTTAAAAATAAATTTCATAGTTCAAAGAAAGTGCAACACGTTACTTTTGATCATACAATCAATAAGTTCAAAGTAAAGGGTGTTTATATTGCTGATTATCATAAAAAAAGGTTCAAATAATATATTAAGATGAGGTGCCTTCAATTGTCATTCATTCTATTGGAAATTTAAGAGCTGGCATCAACGAGATTGGCTTCATTTATCTCCAGCTCCCTTCTGAACTTAGAGTATTCCACTAAGTTCACTGGCTCAACACTTACCTAAGAGTGTTTCAAAAACTTCATTGGCTCATCACCGTTCTCCAAGTTCATTGTCTCTTTACCGTTTTCCAAGCATCCCATGAAGTTCATTGGATCAATGTGGCTGTTCATATTAATAAAATAATGAAATGAATCCCAATTCATGTTCTTCGAACATGTATAAAGATGAATGTAAGTTGAATGTTAGCTTACAATATTCACAGTAGGTATAACTACTAACTTCAATTTTAGAGCTTGAAAAATATAATTTTAAAAAATGGAATTTTAATACCCTCACCAATTCATTTCTAAGAGGACATAAGTCAAGAACCGTGAGTAAGTTCTTAGAACACCTAAGTTTACATTAAGTTAATTATGTCAACTTTTATTTCGTTGAAAAACAAGCATGTATCATGAACTCAATTCCAAAAGATGATGTACATTCTAAGTGCTAAGCTTTACCTTTGGGATGCCTCAGGGTTGGGTCTTTAGTCCCTCATGCAACCTGGACCACAATTATTTCCTTTTAAAACAAATACCAGTAAATACAATTGACACAAACTCTAAAATTTGAAAAATTAATTAGTCAAACTATTGTTGTAGGATGTATATAACAAAATTGAAAAGTACCTGAATAGTTGATGCACATTGTTTTAAGGAAGGTGCTTATGGCTCACATGGTTCCATCGATAAGGGATGTGTATTAAGATTTCTATTTTATATTTTCTACCAAAATGATGAGTACTCATATGAAATATTTTTTCCCTTAGTAAATAAAAAAATTATCTAAAAATAATGCATGAGGGAGACTTATACAAATCCATGCAATATATAACCACGGTTCCATCGGTGATTACTTAGCACAAAGTGGACATCCTCGAAAACCTAAAGTGTCCTCCTCATACATCAAGTAATAATCAAAGTCATCATACACAATCGTGCTTGAATTCAGCTCTATCATATAAAAACGCAAACTAATTATACCCAAAAATTAACTGAATTAATAAACAACAAGGATCCCATTGGAAGATATAGGTTGTATCGATTGGATTCATTGTAAATCTTCTTGTTCACTCTGGAAACCAATTTCTGAAACAAAAACGATGAATTTAACAATATATCAGAAGAAAAAATTGGCTTTTGGAACAACTATATATCAGGTCAAATGAAGCCTCTGAAAAATGGAAGTAATCAGTTTGTGTACATAATGTCTATTGCACGTACACGAAGAGTATACCATATATTTTCTCTTTGTTTATCAGAAGTTTTTGTAAGCAGAAAACTGGAGGTTCTAGAAACTAGATTGTTTGGGTGTGTATTATATCGAATTCCCCTAGCCTTGTATGTCTACAAGATTGTTGAAATCCAAAAAGATACTATTCCCTGGTAAGGGAGGACCAACTACAATTCTTATCAAGAATTTACGAATACGGCGCTTCACCTCGTAAGGTCTTTATATTCATACAGTAATTTACTATCCGTTTGCATTTATTTTTTTAAGGTTATAAAGCCTTTAAAATAAGCAGCTTGTTCTTCTTAGACATATAAATAAAAACAAGATCTATGTCCGTCAGTGCACAAGCTCGTTAACACTTGGTAAAGAGCCGATTGATTAAATTCAACTCCTTCCAAATGTACTCGCAAAAGGAAATTTATGTCGGTTGCTGTTGGGGAGATTACATACTATATCCACAGTATATTCAAACTAAAAAAAACATAGATTGCAAAGATCAAAAGAGATTACATAAATCAAAGGGTATTATATGTAATGTAAACATCCTCGATTATATGAATTACTAAACGACTATATTTTCTGTCTGTGTTAAACTTTCAATAAAGACTTTGCCTAAAAATCAAATACTTTTATTAATATACCAATTTTATCGGATGTCCCCGAAGGGACAATACTTTTATTAATATACATATATTAATGTTATCATATGGGATCTTATTGGATTCCTCATAATGTATATTTTGAATATCTAATTTTGATAATTTTTAAATCTAAACAATTAAAGTTATTAAGATATAATGCTTGTGTAACCACTTGGGCTAGTTCAAGTGGTTAGGGCTTTGTGCCCACCTAGGTGCAACCATGGTTCAATCCCACCTTCCACACTGAGTTGCATTATTATGGGTGATTTTTCTCTTTAAAAAAAAGATATAATGCTTCAGTAGTTAAAGAAAAAAAAGGCGAAACTTTATAATGGGCGGAGGAAGTTTATGTTCCATAACAATTATAAATTTTCATTTATTATATTCATCAAGATTATATTGTTCTAGTATAATTTTGTTATTAAATATGTTGTTAGCTTAATATTATTATATGTGACAAGTATAGTTTGAATAAAATTACCATTTTCGTAGAAAATGAGTTGTGCTGTACCACTCAAAATTAATAGTGAAATTGTGATGCTTGCATTGTTAAGTAGGGAAAATGATTTATGGGTTAGATTTTATTTTCGAGAAAGTGCATTTATATAATCTCATGTAAATCTTTGAAGATGTTGGTAACTAATATTTATTCTATTCAAACTCGTAATAATGATGTACATATGAATTTTTAAAACAAAATCTTATTAAGAAAATCATGTGATAAATAAAAATTATATTATTCTTTATTTTAACAAAAAAAATATTGGGAATTGAATGTTAGCCTAGCGGTTGAAGTCTAGTGCTACTACCATGAGGTCATGGGTTCAATTCCCACAGGGCAAGGGGAGGGGAGGGATTTTATTGGGGGCTCATTTGAGTTATTACCCATTTTTAAAAAAAAACAAAAAAACAAAAAAAAATATTAAGAATAAAAATATGAGATAGTACATTTAATTACACAAAGCTTTTTTAAGTAAGGATCCATATAGAAATTATGTGTTTATGTTTAGAGGGATTTCATCATGTGGATAAGTGGCTTTAGATAAAACTATTTGTTAATCAGTTTTGTTTTAGGCCAAAAAAAAATCTAATAACCATAATATGAAAAATTATCAAGAAAGAATATATATTAATATTTTTAGAAATATGAATTGATTATGGAAACCATATATGAGCATAAAATTAACCAATTGATCAAATCAATATGCTAAGAAATGTTTCTAAAAAACAGTAACCCCAAAATAGTGAAGCGACTGTTCTTCACTACAAGAGATGACGATTCCATGGCCGCGGTCCAGTGTCTGGCCATGGGAGGGTTTTTTCAAACCGCCGTTAATAGTTTCAAATTCAGAAAGTTTTTTAGAAACCATTCAAATTAAATTGGAGTTTTCATTCCAATAATAAAGAGAGCTCCAACCACAAGAATCAACAAGCATCATCACCAACATACTCAAAATCAAACATCAATAATCTAGAACACGATCTCAAACAAAAACCAATATTAAAAATCAATCAAATTTGCAACTGTCACAAATATCTAAAAACAAACCCATAAACTAGGGCTCGCAGACTTGCATCTATTTGAAAACCTTGATTGTGTTACTAATTCCGGTGAAACCTCTATCGGCTATCGCACAAAATCTTTGAGGTGTTTGGATCTTCTTGTCCCCTTTTTGGTATTCAGGATTGTTACCCTACCAAATATCGACAATTGTACATTTATGTTTATAGAAAATGCAATCGATTCCAGAGGTAAGTTCACATAATCGCTATACACTTTTTTGATACCGTTAAATTTCAAAATATTTTGGAATTTAATATTAAAATATTTTTTTATTAAGTGGAACAGCCCAAGATTATATGTTATTAGGCTAGTATTTTAGAAATCGATGTTATCACTACAAGAAACTGAACCTATTACTTTTCTCTATTTACCTCGGTTTTTTGGCTTAGCTAAAAAAACTAAGGTAAAAAGTTCTTTTACCTCGATTTTTTAAAAATAAATAATAGTATTGACCTCGGTTTTAAAAAAAATTGAGGTAAATAATAGGTTTTTACCGCAGTTCAACAATAACCGGAGTAAATAGGCTATGAAATCGAAGTAAAAGTTATTACTGACGTAAGTGCGACATCGACAGTAAGGGTACGACCTAGCAGTAATAGTCATCGATGACAATATTGACTTTGCACCATCAGTCGATGTGACCAACTTCTATCGACATCGAATTTTCCACTCAACAAAGTCACACATGCTCGTCGGCCCAAACTCGTGCCTAAACTCCTTTCAAATAAATTAATTTATGCAATGTCGCACATAAATCAGTGTTATGTCAGTTAAGGAAAAATAATACTGTGTGAATGGAGCGCGAGATCACACATATCTATCATACCTAATAAATTATAAATACTTAACCAATACAGCCAGAACATGGAATATACCATCTAAAGGTTTCATTCCAAGTTCACCATATCCAGTCTTAAATTTCATCAAGTTACATCTGTAAGACAAAAGGTAGGTACGTACATACGTATATATATATACACACACATATATATATATATATATATATATATCCAAAACACATAATGCTACATACAATATGTAACATCCCAACAAAATGAAAATGAAACGGAAGACGTAGAATCCTAATAAAATACAAACAAACATCCTTCATGTTTTACGACAAAAAACATATGATCCATGGAAATCAATGGGGTTGTGACACGTGTGGGATAACATCGTCTGCTGACGAACTACTTCAATTTTCTTGAGAATTAGTCATCGACTCTTCGGTGGAAGACTCGCTAGCGCTGGTGCTTGACCCTCCTTCATCATCTATGGTATCCAGCCCATGCTCGTCAACCACAAGCCCCTCATCCCCTGCATGTTCATTGATCACATCGGCAATCATAGACTTCAGTACCCTCAATACTTCCATAAGATTATGCACGGCGTGTTCCATGCACAGTGCCATGGCCTTGGTCCCGGCCATATCCTTTTGGAGGATGGCTCAGGTCTTCTTTTTAGGTCCGGTGTGATAAGAAATTAGTTACATTAAATGAAAATGTTAAAATTTTAATTAATGATAATTTGGAATAAACCAAAAAACTCAAAATTTTGTTACTAGTTAGGGGAGCGGGAATACTGGTGGGGTGAACGTCCATAGCTGTGGAAGTCGATGGAGTCGGCTCAGGCCCGGGTGTGAGAGGCACATTCATATCCCCTATAGGGACATTACGATCAATCCATTTCCCTGCCTCCCAAACCCAATGATTTAGCCCAAAGCAGTTTGCATCGTAGTACTTAGGCTGGATCTTCTTTTTTGATTCAATGGGAAACTTCTTCTTCTCTAGAATGGCATTGATGACATTATTGTAGGGAAGTGTTTGACTCTTCGTGGAGAGGGACACTTGATGCATCTACCTTCTTCTTTACAAAGTGGTAGTACATGACAGCCCCGTTAATCATGCACCCCGTAGAATGTCCAACTGGGATAAGTACTTGTACAATTATATTGAAATCATTCTCTCCTGAAGGTTGAGAACACAAAGCTTGATCTGCTTTATTTGGATGAGTTCGTTCCCCACTTAAATTTTGGAGTACTTCTCCACCATTTGGTTGGGGTTAAGCGCCTCGGATGGGTCATTCTCGTCGACCCGTCGAGGCCAATTTTCCTGGAAGTACAGCTGCAAAGGCTCAACCTCTGGCTGATCCTCTCCACCGATTGTGCACCCAATTATCTGATTGATGAAATCTGTCATCATCTCTATGTCTATTCCAACCACTCTTGTCTTGTAGATGGTCTTTGATTCCCATGTGAAATTGGCGTAGAACTCCTTGATCTCCATATCATACGTCAATTTATCCAAGCATGTCAAACTCTCCATTCCTGATGGATTGAAGGGTTTAAGGAAAACATTGAGGTGTAGTCATTTCACATCCTCAGGATTCATCACCCTAACCTCTTTTATCATTTAGCCCTGGATCTTTTCGAAACGCTCCTCTACCTTCTTCTTGAAGAAGCGTATTTTGTCCCATGTTGGTGATGGAAGGGTGGCATTGTATTTGCCTTTTTCATGCACAGTAAACCTACCCCCTTGTTGTCTTCCCTTTTCCTCCTGGATGTCTGCTTCATTCGAGCAATCTGAGAATGAAAAGGACATAGAATAGTCAGTGCAACAACCAATAACTCAATGATGTCAATGTGTTTTAGCCGAGTTTGGATACATGTCGCAAACACTTTATCTAGACCAATATGATGTATGCGAAGTCACAAACTCATGTGTTTGAATGTGTGACATCGTAGTTCAATCGACTAAGCCAAAACAGTTAGTGACTAGAACATGAATGGTCCTGAAATACCTATAATCTCAACTAAAACATCACAAAGTAAGCAACTAACATGCCATGATTGAATAACCAAGCAATTGGCAATGAAAGAAGTATATGAAACCCAAAAAACCACCATCAAACTTCATCCAAAAATCCTTGCCTTGTTAGGGTTTGTTGCTCTTCCACTTTGGAGAAATCCGCCAATGCACTACATCTAAAGCAATTGAATGTTGGTTTTGGTGCTACTGTGATATGTGACCAACCGATTCTGTTGGGATTTGAATGTTTTCCAAGTATTTTTTTGGGTGGGAGGTCTTGGTGCGATGTCGTCGGTTGGGAATGCGAAGGGGTAAGGTGGTCGGGTATTTATATATCTACAGTGAAATGCTGTCGTTTGGTGAGACTTCGCAGGGTGTGTCCTATAGAAAGAATAAGATAGGTACTATAGTGTGAAGTCACAGATCGTAGGTTTGGGCCCAACAGAAGGGCCAAACAATTTTTGGACTACAGGTACCCAAATATATATACAGCGATATTGCGATTATAATTGCTCTATACGAGATAGAACCGAGTCCAACCCGATATCGCACATAATAAACACTCAGCCATATTAGAGTAGCAGCCTAATCCAAAAATAACTACGACCCTTGTCATTGGTGAATGAAAAGCAAAAAGCCCGATGTCGCTTCAATGTCTTTGCCACCGAGTCCAAACCGATGCTAGATTAATGTTGCATTAATGGATTGCAGGCCGAATAGCCAAAATTTCATAGTCTACGTTTCTCATAAAATATATAATTAATAAAATTACATCCATCAAATTTTGACCACCATGTTTGAATTTAACCATGGCCCCATCATCGGACCATGCCAAAATTATTCACGGACGGAGCATTATGAAACTCTGGGAAAATTACACTACGGCCCAAACTTCCATGGCTGTTACTGTGTGTTAAGAGATATTCACCCGGAAAAAAGGACAAATGTTTCATATGGAAATTATGTGTACTATCTTACAGGCACATGAACCTGGGTAATCTTTTGGGTTTGTTTTATAGTATTCCATTAATATTGTAGTGATAAGTGTTTTGGAAACGAATATTTCTGCCAAATATATAGAATCACATGAAATATCATATTCTAGGTATTTTTTGAAATATAATAGTAATAAAATTCCATCCTTCAGTTTACAAAGTGCCAGTATGTGATATCGAGTAAATTGTAGATGATTACTTAAAAGTATACAATTGTCGGTCATATGATCTTGTGGAAGTCAATGGAGAAATATAAGACCAGTTTCTTTATTACTATCGATTATTATAAGTTTGATTATATATGGATGTCACTGCTTCTTTTCAGGAAAATCAAAATTGATTTTGGGACCATGGTTTTTTTTCATTTTTGCACTTAGGTCCCTCCAAGAAACTGGGAGATGTCGAAATGCAAAATTGGATGTATGCTTATGTAATTCACACTATCACGACCGTGTTTGAATTTGGCCATGAACCTGTCACCAAAATGGGCCCAAATTATTCACAAACAATGCATTACGAATCTCTGGGGAAATTACACTACGAACCAAACTTCCTTGCTTGTCCATATGGGTAATAAACATTCCCCTGAAAAAATGATAAATGTTTCATGTGGAAATTAAACGTACTATCTTACAGGCACGTGAACCTGGGTAATCTTCCGGGTTTTTTTATTGTATTCCATTAATAATGTTGCGATAAACGTTATGGGAATGGACATTTCCACAAAATATATAGAATCACATGAAATTTCATATTCTAGGTTTTTTTTTGAAATATAATAGTAATAAAATTCCATCCTTCAAATTTTACAAAGTGCCAGTACATGGTCTAGAGAAAATTGTAGATGATTACTTAAAAGTATATGATTGTTGGTCGTATGATCTTGTGGAAGATTACCAGTTTCTTTATTACTATCGGTTATTATAAGTTTGACTATATATGGATAACACTGCTTCTTTTCGAAACAATCAGAATCGAGTTCGGGACCACACGTTGTCTATTTTATTTTTCACTTAGGTCCTTCCAAGAAACTAGGAGTTGTCGAAATACAAAATTGGATATATCATTATTTTATTCAAATTTTGACGACAATATTGTCCCGATTTGGGCATAAAAATGCCGACAGAAGGGACCAGAACCTCTAAACAGAGATTATTACAAAAAATTTGATTATGGACACGTATGCAGTGTTTCACACATGTCGCATATGATAGATATAACGAATAACTAGCTACATCGATCATTCTGAAATTTCTAGTAGGAACCAAAAATTTCAGATGAAAATTTGTAATAAAATGTCCCCACAAACCTATTTGTCATATCAATAACTATCACCACTAACACTCATTTCCATCTCCAATACATATCCCACAAACCCACCTTATCCATTCACATCATAATGAAAGGGCTCATTCAAATGGATTTCTTCAATCATCAACAAGAATCCAAGGAATGGAGCAGCTAGGTTCAAATTTATAGAGGTACTTTTCCATCTTTTACATGTTCCTTGGGAAAAATTTTCACCATCTATACCTTCTATATGTTTTTTCTTCATTCATGGAAGGTCAAACAATTTCATAAAAGGGTGAATCCTCGTGTCACATGTTATATAATGTATGTTGTGTTTATTACCAATAAGATGACATATTTGTAAATAGTGAGAAAAATGGCTTAGCTTCGGATGAACACATTATGAATGTGCAATGTTAGTCATTAATTGCCCAGTACGATAAGATACCGAATTAGAATCAATGTCGCATAGGTGAGGGATTGTTGAGTTTAGCATTAATTTCCATGAATATCTGAATTTTGTTTTAAATCGGTCTCTTCAACCTCAGTATTTGTGAGTCCGACGTCACTTTGATACTGATAAGTTACTATTGCCATATTGCGAATAATGTCGTCTACATATGAATATATTACGTGTATTTTTGGGTACATCCCAATTGTAACATAATTTTTGTTTCCTAGGTATTTATTATAATATGATCAAATGTTGTTATAAGTGGATTCTAGCATATAAGATGGACATAGTTGGCTTCTCAACGATCGGCCTAGAAATATGAATGTCGTACAACGTAGAAAATAGAGGTTATAAATGCAATTATTGTTTCAAATTTATAACACCCTTATGTATTTTAATAGATTGTTACATTTATTTGTAATATACTGGTATGTCATAATTTTGTTGGTTTAAATAAACATTTTAGTTAATGATTTCCACAATAATTGAACAACAATTGGGTGTTGTATGATGTTAAACCATTACTCGATTTATCACATTATTTATAACATGTGAAGAATGATTCTTTGTGTCATCAAATATTTATTATTATAATATTTTATGAGAAATGAGAGTTGACCTACTAAACCACAACGTCACATTAACTAGCTCCAAAACGACATATTAGCGACACCGCATACACTAGCGTCACTCTTTTTTGTGACTTCGGACAAACAAAATGGCATTATTTTTTAGTGATCCACATCACCAGGTACACAACGTGGGTCCCTCACTATGTTCAATATTGCTTCTCATCGACTCCAAAATCGCTCGTATTATGAACGTCATCATTTGGTACAAAGCCGATACACATCCTCTACCATCGGCTGGTATATTCCTTTCATCGATATTGCATGTTTCATGATGTTGATGTCATATTCAAAGATGTTGCAGCCGGGGTATCATAACATTGGCCTTCGCCATGGTGTGACATTGGTCTCAATTCATGGTCATGTCGGTCCTAAACCGCAGTAAAAAGGACTATTTACCTCGATTTTGAACCCAGGTAAAATGTATGCTTTTTACTACACCAACATTTACCTCGATTTTCATGGGCTGAAAACTGAGGTAAAAAGCACTGAAAAACAAAGGTGATAGGTGTTTTCTCTTATAGTGTATAATTTCAACATGCCTTTATATGGTAACGTAAAAATTCTCCACAACCTAATTGCATGCCAAATTATATATTAATCCTAGCCTTAGTCCAATACCCAAAATTTTAGGTGTCCTTTAATTACCAATTGGTATTAAAAGTTTTGACACAAACCTTATACGTTAGTCATTCAATCTTTCAGAAACTCTTATAAGAAATTGAACAATTAGTAATAAAAACAATATATTCTAACTAAAATATAATAGTCTCTTCCGTTGAGCTAGTTTGCACTTTAAGTTGTACCACATTCTAGGCTAATATGTGCTTGTATATAATCATATAGATGTTTTTGGATTTTTTTCCTTATTATGTTTCCATTATTATAATTTCCTTATTTCACTCCAAATGTTATAAACACTGTAGACACTAAGATCGATCTTTCCAAGGGGAGGAAGGAAAAAAGAACAACTAGAAATACAAATAGATTCTTCTAAACCTTCATATTTACTTCAATTGACTCATATTTCAATATTTTGGGCATATCGTTGGAGCTCTAGAACCTCAACCACTCAATTTCTATAGCAACCACACAAAAAGGATCACAAGAAGCTACATTCTTTTGCAAGGTTCTTTTAAGCCACTACAAACAAGAACTCAAGTAAATTTCTTGGATTATAATACTTAATTTGTCTCTCTCATTTTAGAGTTAATATATGGTCTTAAAAATTAATGTGTAGAACCATATGTAGGGGACAAAATTTCAAGATGTGATGAAAATAATCTGGTCTTTGTCTTTTGAAATCTAACAACATGATATGCAAACTTGGAGTTTTAAAGATAAAATTCATCGTTCAAAGAAAGTTTAAGACATTACTTTTGATCATACAATCAATAAGCTCGAAGTAAAGGGTGTCAATATTGCTGATTATCATCACAAAAGGTTCAGATAATTTATTAAGACGAGGTGCCTTCAGTTGTCATTCATTCTATTGGAAATTTAGAAGCTGGCATCATCGGGAGTGTCTTCATCTATCTCTGGCTCCCTTGCGGCCTCAAGGTATTCCACTAAGTTCAATAGCTCAACACTTTCCTCTGAGTGTTCAAAAAATTTCACTGGCTCATCACCGTTCTCTAAGTTCATTGGCTCATTACAGTTCTCCAAGCATTCCACAAAGTTCATTGGCTTAACGTGCCTGTTCATATTAATAAAAGCATAAAATGAATCCCAAATCATGTTATTCGAACATGTATGAAGATGAATATAAGATGAATGTAGGTTAAAATATTCACACCAGGTATAACTACTTACATAAGTTTTAGGGCTTGAAAAATACATTAAAAATTATAATATAAATACCATCGCCAGTTCATTTCTAAGAAGACAGAAGTCAAGAACAGTGAATAAGTTCTTAGAACACCTAAGTTTACAGTAAGTTAATTATTTCAACTTTTATTTTGTTCAAAAACAAGCATTTATCATGAACTTAATTCCACAAGATAAAGTACAAGTACTAAGCTTTACCTTAGGGATGCCTTGGGGTTGGGTCTTAAGTCCCTCATGCAACCTGGACAACAATCATTTCTTTCTTCAAAAAGATACCAGTAGATACAATCAGTACAAACTGCAAAATTTGAAAAATGAATTAGTCAAACTATTGTTGTAGGATGTATATAACAAAATTGAAAACAACCTTAGTAGCTGATGCCCATTATTTTAAGGAAGATGCTTATGCCTCACATGGTTCCATCGATAAGGGATGTGTGTTAAGATTACAATTTTACATTATCTATCAAAATGCCGAGTACTCATGAGAAAGAATTCTTTCCTTAATAAACAAAAAAAATTACCTAAAAACAAAGCATGAGGAAGACTTACACAAATCCATGCATTCCGTAACCACGGTTCCATCAATGATTACTTGAGCACAAAGTGGGCATCCTCGAAAACCCAAAGTGTCCTCCTCATACATCAAGTAATAATCAAAGTCATCATCAACAATGGTGCTTGAATTTAGCCCTGCCACATAAAAACGCAAACTAATTATACCTAAAAATTAACCAAATTAATGAATAACCAGGTTCCCGTAGGAATATATAGGTTGTACCAATTGGATTCATTGTAAATCCTCTTGTTCACTCAGGAAACCAATTTCTGAAACAAAAAAAAAGGAATTTAACAATATATCAGAAGAAAAAATTGGCTTGGGGAACAGCTGTATATCAGATCAAATGAAGCCTCTGATAAATGAAAGTAATCAGTTTGTGTACAGAATGTTTATTGCACACACGAGAAAAGTATACCATATATTTTCTCTCTGTTTATAAGAATTTTTTGTAAGCAGAAAACTGGAGTTCCTAGAGACTGGATTGTTTGTGTGTGTATTATATTGAATTACCCTGTGTATTATATTGAATTACCCTAGCCTTGTATGTCTACAAGATTGTTGAAATCTAGAAAGATATGGTTGTTTGAGGAGATTACATACCATATCCATAGTATATCCAAACTATAAAATAACATAGATTGCAAAGATCACAAGAGATTACATAAATAAGAGGGTATTACATGTAATGTAAACATCCTTGCATTACTAAATTACTAATTTTTCTGTTCGTATTAAACTATCAATAATGACTTTGACTAAAAATAAAATATTTTATTAATATACATATATTAATGTTATCACGTGGGATCTTATTGAATTTCTCATAATGTATAATTTGAATTTCTAATTTTCATAATTTTTAAATATAAGCAATTAAAGTTATTAAGATATAATGCTCACTTCTATAAAAATGGCCTTTGTTGACACACGAAATTGTTACAAAAATATACGTATAATAACGCTTTTTAGTATCCCAACACTTTGTTAATGTGTGGCTTTTGCCGGTGTTATTACATGTCTAAAGTGTCGCAATAAGTATTTTTTAATCTTAATTAAATTATTGGAAAAATATATAATAGTGTTGGGATAGATATAATATTCTAACACATTATATTGTACTTATATGTATATATAGATTTAAAAGTGTGATGATAAGTAATTATCATTTTAAAATTATGAAAATTTTGTAAATAAATATTGTGAGGATATGTATGTTGTTTCTACACACAATAGTGTAAGGATGGATAAGTTAATACCACATTAAAAGTGTCTTATTAAATACAAATGATCCCATATAAGAGTGATGCATTAAATATTCTATAATAACAAAAAAGTATTGTTCCTAAAAAATATTATGAGTACATGTTATAGTGTCGTAAAATATATTCTATAATAACAAAAAGTATTGTTCCTAAATAATGTTGTGAATACATGTTAAAAGTGTCATATTAGTTATTTTAAAATAACAAAAAGTACTGTTCCTATAGAAGGTTGTGAGTACATATTAAAGTGTTGCATTAGATATTTTATAATAACAAAAATGTTTGTTCCTAAAAAGATTCTGAGTACATATTTAAGTGTGACACCAATGACTATCATCACACAAGTATGTCTACTTATAAAAGACCTTGCAACACATTATTATTATATTGTATTAATTGAAAATGCAAAAAAAAAAATCTATGTAATATAATATATTACACTCTCACATAGAAATTCATCAGACAATGTATCGTATATGTTCTTATAAAAGACTTAACATCATAATAATGTTATGATATTTTAAAATGACATCGGTATAAATTTTAGCAAACCAATCTATATCTTCCCATGAAGTTGGCATGTACTTCAACCACTCCTCATTCTTTGCTTCATCTTTGTCATTCTCGGCCGATGGTTGTTTCTCCGCAAGATTTTCAGATATGCCTGTATACTTGGGTAATTGAAACAGGGTTCACTTGTCAATAAGTCGGATCTACGAGAAACCAGAAAATACAGAAGACTATCAGTTAAAACTCGTTTCATTTCTATGCATTCACACTACTGCTAGTATAAGTCACGCTGAGCAATAATATGGAGAAACATTCTATAGTAGAAATGGACAAACCTTCTCCAAAAACCATATGATGTCCACAAGGCTCCTTAGGACAGGATGACCATCGATAGATAAATCCTTTGCATTGATTTAAACAAAAAGCGTCCACTTAACTTAGTTTAAAGAGGATCTAAAATATGTGTGACAACCATACTTCAATAAGAGATTTCTTTACAGCTTCAACTCCTCCACCAACCTTCAAAGCATAATATCACGAATGAATTATGGCGCTCAAAATGACCACATAAAAATTTTCTTTTGAGAAACTGGATTTCTTTTTGTTGTCTTTGACCTATGATATCATCAATTCAACCAATAGTTTCCACTTATTTTAATCTTCACTACCACTCACCTTTTCCGGCCTCTGTTCAAATTGAACAGGGTTTTCATTCAAATTCCTTAACTAATTATGATAAAACACTTTTTAGTGCTGACTCATTGTCGCCAATATCTCTTTCATGGAGTGCGCATCTTGCATTTATGATTTTCTGTTGGCAAGATCAATTCTATATATTCTTCATGAGCTTAATTGGCTGATTTTAGTTCTTGCAGGGCTGGATCAATTGAAGCAAGGTTTTGTAGAGTTATAACTATTATTCTCTACAAATAGTACAGAGAATCAAAGAAGATATTTATAAAGAAAATTGAATCTAATTACAAATAATACTTCTGTTCCTTACTCTGTGTGTTATAGAGTAAAACAGACTAGACATAGTTTTTCTTTTTGTTCTTCAAATGCTAGTTCATTGTTTGAATTAAAACATTGTGATGTTTAGGGTTCTTATAGAACACCATCTTCTAGTGGTGCATTTTATTTTGTAATAATAGTTGATGATTATTCCTGAGCTGTTTGGGTTTATTTATTAGTTGCTAAGTCAGATGTAGCTTCTACATTTATGGAATTTTGTGCATTGATCAAGAACCGGTTTGGTCGATCAGTGCTGTGCAATCGGGTTGATAACGGTACTGAATTTCTCCCTTTGAGATTATACTTTGCTGAATCTGGATTTTTGAGACATCTATGGTTAATACACCACATCAGAATGGTCGTGTTGAACGTAAGCATCGTCATTTGTTAAATGTGGCGCGTGCCTTGCATTTTCAATCTAATATGCCAATTGATTTATGGGGAGAATGTGTTCTTACTGCTTACTGCTCTTATTTGATTAACCAAGCACCGATGAAACATCTCAATGGTCGTACTCCTTTTGAGATGCTCTATGGACGAGATAAAAAATACCACCCTTTGAAGGTGTTTGGATGCTTATGTTTTGCTGCTTACGTTCCTGGATTCCGTGACAATTTTGCGCCAAGAAGTCGTTGATGTTTGTTTCTTAGTTATCTTGCCGGAAAGAAAGACTATCCGCTATATGACTTGGAATCTCGCACTTTCTTCAACAATGCTGATTTTTTAAGACTAGTTCTCGTATACAGCTACTTTGCCTCGACCTCAGTGAATCTAGGTGGCACCACCACCCCACCGCGGGCATCACCACCATCCCCGGAGCCTTACCCACCGGTCGCCACTCCGCCTTTGTTGATGGACCCCTCGACCAGTCCAGCAACGCCACCTCTTCTGTTGGTTTAGTCCAACGATGCCCTGCCTGACCTGACGCCACCGCACGTGCCTCTTGTGCCTCAAGCTTCCGTCAGCCACAAACCTCACGCGCAGCCAGACCCGGACCCAACTTCTGTTCCACCGCCCGATGTGGCGTCACTGGCACCAGACTCTATTATCCGCTGCCACCTACCGCCCGCTCTGTAGCCTTCTTCACCGGTTACACCGATGCAATCTCCTGCCGTCGAGCTGCCTCTTCCCCAACAAAGTGTCCATGATCATCGTACTCCTCCTTACCTTGATGATTAGGTTTGTGATGATTATGTCTTTGCTATTACTATTGAAGAACTCCCCCCCCCCACTTCTACGATCACTCATGCGCCACCACTATCCTCAAGTGTTCTCTATCATCCTACTAATTATGTAAATTGTAATATATTTTCTAGCACTATCACAAGAACCCCCCTTTAGCACCAGTTTTTTTTATGTTCTAGCACCGGTTTTTTCGCAAAAAAAAACCGGTGCCTAAGTAACCGATGAAACGGTTTCACCGGTTGGAAAAAACCCAGTGCTAAATCCCAACTTTTAGCACCGGTTTTTAAACCCGTTCTAAAATGTACTGCTATAGCACCGGTTTTTCTTGTTAGCCCTGGTTTTTAAACTGGTACTAATTTTAGCACCGGTTTTTCATTTTCAACCGGTCCTAAAATATTTACTACGAATAAAAAAATCCCTTCTTCTGAAAGCGGCAGCGCGCTGTAGCTTTCAGAGGAAGAGAAGACCTGAAACAGAGGAAGCGGCAGCACACTGCAGCTTTCAGAGGAAGAGAAAAGGACCTGAAACTAACAATTTAATAGGACATCAATTTAATAATAAAATTAACTTCACAAAATTGATAATATAGAAATAAAACCCAAAACAATTTATGATGCAAAACTAATAATCCATGTGACTTAACATTGCGGCGGAGACCTTGGAGAGGAATCAATCTCACCATGCCAGAAGCTTATTTAATAGATCACTGGAAACCATGCAATAAGCTTATACCAGAAGCTTATACCAGAATAAAGACGTTCATATCAGTATATCAACCTTGAGTACTTAAGGAGGCTACATAACTCAATTTGATTCAGTCACACATCAACATTCAGTAAAGTAAAGCACAAAATAATCCACCAAGATAAACACATATCTATCATATTCTTCCTATGTTGATTCATAACATTAATGAAATGACTGTAACAATATTGCTCACATAAATCATACGCTACAGAGCAAAAAAACATTTAAAGTAAAATACAACATTAAAATGCCAAAGTGAAACATATCATCAAGCATCAACAGAAACTTCATTTGAGTGGGACTCAAAATATGTTTGCTTTTCCCTCAAAAGTCACCATTTAACTTGTAGCATTCGTAAAAAATGGGCCAACAACCATGCATTTCACATGATATGACAAAGTTCATACAGTTTAGCAGTAACACAATCAGGAGTCTGCAGCACTGTTTTCTTGCTACCAAGTCTCTGTGTGTTTCCCATATGCGTTGTTGAGTCCTATAGAAATGCAAAGAAGCATCAGTAATCCAACAACTCTGGAAATGCCAAAAACAAAACAAAGCTGTAATGAATAAATACCTCTAGCATTAAGATTACAACTTTATTGGGTGTGTGTGTGTATAGAAATCTTCACTATTAGCCTTTTGGAAACTCAAAACCTTAAAGGTCCATAGTATGTAAGATATGTAAGATGGGCGTACACAAATGGAAAATTACAAATACATTATGCTTTGAAGAAGTGGGTGTCACAGATCTAGCAACCGGGATATTTTAATGTGTCCACAGTAAATTAGCACATTCATAGCCAATTGAGACACTTAAACTAAACAGTATGAGCAGAAGCATCACCTGTAGAAGGCCCAACATCTTCATGTCCAGAACTTGATTAAGAACCAAAAGCAACGCACCTAAGCAGTATATGGAAGATAAGTATTAGCAACCACTAATGTGCAACAAAATGGTAATGTATCATCGATAGAATGACAAGTCACCTTCAAAACTCAACCGAGTCTGAGGTGTTTGCAAACACAGTAACACTTAGTGGGTGTTTGTTCTTACAATAAGTCCTCTAGAAAAAGAAGTCCAACTTCCAATATAGTAACCAAATAAAATAGCCTAGTTCATGATATGTCATGGGCGAACCAATACTCTCTTTTGAAATTTAAACCACCAAAGATGATCCTCTTCAAAAACTACCATACAACTCAAAAACCCTTAGGAATGTAAAGACACTGGGATTCTGGTGTAATCGAGTACAAGGTCACGCCGATGCTTTGGAAAAACTGAAGGAAACAATACCAGAACCAGAGATAGGAGCAATTTTAGACTAGCATCCACAATTCACAAAAAGCAAGCTGAATATCAAATAGCCTAGTTCATCATATCATTTTCTACATACGTAATAGAAATGTAAACATGTCTAAGCAACACCAATACTCAAAACCCAGAACACATGTTATACATACTCCTTGTTTCACACGTTGCCATTCCAATTAAACAGAAGCACCAAAATGCTCCATACTTTACACACATAATCAATATATATCCAGAAGTGATCCATCAAATGGCTTAAAAAACACAAAACCAATTCAACGAGTTGATTTAAGAAACATGACTCACCAATGGAAGTACTTAAGCCACCTATAAGCGAAAGGCCAAGAGAACCAACACTTGAGAATCTATCCCAAGCCCTCTTCAGGGACGGCTCACGGTGAACGGTAGAGGAGGGATGAATGGAGAACGGTGGAGGAGCAATGAACGGTGGAAGGAGTGTGGTGGCCTAGAGATGGGGAAGCGGGGCTGTAGGATAACGGATCCGATGCCGGACAGATCCGTAGAGGCAGAGGGCATTAACTTCAGCGGGACAGATTCGTAGAGGTGCAAAAGGGCTTCTCAGCGGCGGGGAACTTCTCGGCGCAAGGAGCTTCTCGACGGATGAGGTGCTTTATGGTGGTGGAGGGGCTTTGCGGTGGGGGGCTTCTCAACAGTGGGGGCTTTGCGGCGGTGTGGAGTGGAGGGAGTGAGCCATCAAGGAAGAATGTGTAATTTCACCGTCGAGGAAGGGAAGTGAGGAGTATTTCAGCGAGGGAGATAACAGTTTTCCTTATTTATGATGCGATTTTAAAGGCTGAGATTCAATGTATCTAAGTATACTAATGGATTAGATTTATCAAAAATAAATTGATTTAAATTTCATTTTTTATTACAGAATTTTCAATAATTATTATATGGGAATGTCTCGGGAAAGGCAGTCTTTCCATAAGCTTATGGACAATCCACAGGGGCATTTAACTAAATGTTGTAATTTTTTATAAAATTTAAATATTTCATTTTATAAGTTAAAACAAGTAATAAAATGTATTTAAAGGTGAAAATATAAAAATATATGATTTAAAAAAATATTTTCAAAAATTTTAAATTTTGTGTGTAATTTAACAAATGCAGTATATAAGGTAAGAAATAAGTGGCCTGTCCTTAAGCTTATTGACAGGCCGCCTGTCAGGAGACCTACTCTTATTACATTACTATAAAGGCAACTTAGTTATTAGTTAAAGTTAAATTACTTATTAGCATTTATATATCAAAAGTTAATTAAGGTTTGACCATTGATTTAGTTAAAGTCAACATAGTATTTCTATATAGAGAGAGCGTCAAGTAAAGTTTGACCGTTGATTAGACAAAGTCAACCTAGTTGTTAGTGTTTATATATTGAAAGTCAAGTAAAGTTTGACCGTTGATTAGTTAAAGTCAGCTTCATTATTAGTGTTTATATATTGAAAGTCAAGTAAGGTTTGACCGTTGATTAGACAAAGTCAACCTAGTTATTAGTATTTATTGTATACTAATTCAAATAAAGTTTGACCGTTGATTAGTTAAAGTCAACTTTGTTATTAGTGTTTATATATTGAAAGTCAAGTTAAGTTTGACCATTGATTAGACAAAGTCAACCTAGTTATTAGTGTTTATATATTGAAAGTCGAGTAAAGTTTGACCGTTGATTAGTATTTATATATAGAAAGTTAACTAAGGTTTTACTGTTGATTAGACAAAGTCAAACATTTTTATTAGTATTTATCATATACTAATTCAAATAAAGTTTGACCGTTGATTAGTTAAAGTCAACTTTGTTATTAATGTTTATATATTGAAAGTCAAGTAAAGTTTGACCGTTGATTAAACAAAGTCAACCTAGTTATTAGTGTTTATATATGGAAAGTCGAGTAAAGTTTGACCGTTGATTAGTATTTATATATAGAAAGTTAACTAAGGTTTGACTGTTGATTAGACAAAGTCAAACATTTTTATTAGTATTTATCATATACTAATTCAAATAAAGTTAGACCGTTGATTAGTTAAAGTCAACTTTGTTATTAGTGTTTATATATTGAAAGTCAAGTAAAGTTTGACCGTTGATTAGACAAAGTCAACCTAGTTATAGTGTTTATATATGGAAAGTGGAGTAAAGTTTGACCGTTAAATAGTATTTATATATAGAAAGTTAACTAAGGTTTATCTGTTGATTAGACAAAGTCAAACATTTTTTATTAGTATTTATTATATACTAGTTCAAATAAAGTTTGACCGTTGATTAGTTAAAGTCAACTTTGTTATTGGTGTTTATATATTGAAAGTCAAGTATAGTTTGACTGTTGTTTAGACAAAGTCGGCCTAGTTATTAGTATTTATAAATTGAAAGTAAAGTAAAGTTTGACCGTTATTAGTTAAAGTCAGTTTTGTCACTAGTCGAAGGTAATGGTAAATAAAAAGAAATCGTGAGTCTACGGGAGTGGGAACATTGTCCCACTCCCATGATACAGTGAAACCTACTGAACTACCCCTGATCTAGATGGTACAATAAGGTGGCTCAAAAAATGCCGTGGGAGTGTACGGGAGTGGGGACATTAGCCCACTCCCTTAATACATGTTACCTAAAATACTACCCCTGATCTAAATGTTACGACCAGGTGACCAAAAAGAAGCTAGTCTCATCGTGATGACCAGGGCATGTGGAAACCATCCATGGAAAATATTTCAACCCGTCGTGATGACCGGGGCCTATATGAGCCATCCCTTCAACAGAGTCCCTTCGTGGTGACCGGGGCCTGTATAAGCCATCCCTGAAAAACAGAGGGGCGTGAGAACAAACTCACTTGCCTCCTCGCTCCATTTTACATCCATGCTACCGGTGGTGTGAACCGGCTCTTGCGCCGTGGTTTGCTCCCCACGGGTGTCTTCAAATCCGAGAGTGGTCTCGGTCTTCCATTGAATGAAGTAGTATGACATGTCCTCCTAAAAGGGCTTACACACCGCTTCTACCATGTACACCTCTAAGTTGAAGATAAAGAGGTGTTATTGGCCTTCGATAACGGTCTCTGGATGAGGGCCGATGCTTTCTCTGTGGGGTTGGGAGCAGTTTGACCGTAGTCCGTTGTGCTCCCAAGTGTTCCCTGCAGATAGACCTCTTAAGCATAAGAGACCGGGCATGACTTCTACCGTGCACGCCCAGCATAACGGTTTTGTAACCGTTCTTTCCATTTTAGGCAAATGGACAGCCTGATGCCATTTTACACTTTTCAGTGCAGCGCAGGCAAATAGCGCAACCGTTAATTCCAAGTGATACCTAGGAAGGGGTTAATTAATATGCGTGCGTAAAATTAATTTACCCCCTACCCAACCTTCATGGCCATGCTACTACCATGGGAAATCCTGTCAGCCATATGGAGAGAAGCTGCTGGTTTTTTTTTTCAATCCAACTGATATGAATCCCCTTCGAAGAATCTGGATTGCGGAATTAAGATCTTTGACAAAACAAGGGAACTCGCAAACCCTTCAATGCCGCACGAAATTTAGGAGTCTAGCCCTCGGGGTACGCCTAACTTCGGCTTGCTCTCTAACTAGCCCTGAGGATCATATTACAAGGTTTATTGATACTTAACTAGCCCTCGGGGTTAAGCAACAATGGAATAGCTCGCAAGCAAAGAGTATGAACTCAAAAGGTTGTATATTTGATTGATGAAAGGTTCTAAGATAAAAATAATGTTGAATACCACCCCTATTTATAGTACATAGGGTCTTCAAAAAATACAAATAAGAAACTGAAAAAGATTATGGCAGCTTTAAAAAGCTAAAACCATATTTAACTAGACTACCTAAAATAAATGACTATATTATATAATCTTACTAAATCTAATTCTAATCAAATTAGAACTGAATATTCTAAATACTAAAATAAATGCATGACCGAAACATTAACTCTTCTAAGGCCAACATGGCAGAATTAATGGGCCTTATTCTAAAATAAAATAAATGATCGCACTACCTCATTAAAAAACCCAGTGGGAAAAAGAGTATAGTGTTATCTTCTAAAAATCCTAATAAATAAATATAAATAAATAAACCTAATTCGTATCATTCCCTCCGAGGTCAAAAAGTTTCGTCCTCGAAATGTGAACGATATAAAAATAACTGTAGATCAACGTCCCAAGCCATCCCTGTGAAGAACTGCTAATAAAACGTTGACTGTGCGCAGACTAGGAAAAATTGCTTGAACTCGCGAGACAATGAGTGCTGGCGATAAACTGGAATGACTCGCGAGAAGCTGGTTCCGCCCGCGAGAAAATAAAATATCACGATATGAAGAGATGGACCGACTTGTGTCTTGCGCGTGTGGAAGATGCGCCTCAAATGTCTTGCGCGTACGTTTCACGCGCTCTGCTGTGAGTTCGCGCGTGAAGACCACGCGGTGTTTTCTTCTTCGCTCGAATTCCCTTCTTTGGTGCTGAACCTCCGCTGTCGACGATCGGAGAACACTGAAGCGGCGAGGATTCTCGGCTTCGGAAAACCAGGAGCTGAAGACGAACGGCGAACTGATTGAAAGCTTCTGGAGCTGACCGGAGAAGACTAGATCAGATCTGTAACAACACGATGTTCGCCGGAGAATAGGATCGAAGAATGGACGGGCGGCGAGCAGATACGGTGTTCGGTCAAAGTCGGAAACGAAGGAGAAGAACGGCAGAGCTCTAGTCTGGCGTTGATTTGAGTTGCAGTAGAGGTGAACAGACGACGGGCTTTGGTGGTAGATTAGCGGGGATCGGAGCTGGACGGCGGTGCGGCGGCGGAATCGTCGGAGAATTCTGAGCGGCAGCGGCGGCGGATTCTGCTTCATGATTTTTTTAAAAATTTTTTTAAAATTTTTTTTTTCAAAAACAAAACTTGAAATCCCTGTTGATGAATTCATCCAAGGATTTTTTTCTTTGCTCTGATACCAACTGATATGAATCCCCTTGCGAAGAATCTAGATTACGGAATTAAGATCTTTGACAAAACAAGGGAACTCGCAAACCCTTCAATGCCGCACGAAATTCAGGAGTATAGCCCTCGGGGTACGCCTAACTTCGGCTTGCTCTCTAACTAGCCCTCAGGATCAGATTACAAGGTTTATTGATACTTAACTAGCCCTCGGGGTTAAGCAACAATGGAATAGCTCGCAAGTAAAGAGTATGAACTCAAAAGGTTGTATATTTGATTGATGAAAGGTTCTAAGATAAAAATAATGTTGAATACCACCCCTATTTGTAGTACATAGGTATGGTCTTCAAAAAATACAAATAAGAAACTGAAAAGGATTATGGCAGCTTTAAAAAGCTAAAACCATATTTAACTAGACTACCTAAAATAAATGACTATATTCTTCAAGATAAATCTTGAATGAATATTGCCTTATCTAATCTTACTAAATCTAATTCTAATCAAATTAGAATTGAATATTCTAAATACTAAAATAAATGCATGACCGAAACATTAACTCTTCTAAGGCCAACATGGCAGAATTAATGGGCCTTATTCTAAAATAAAATAAATAATCGCACTACCTGATTAAAAAAACCCAGTGGGAAAAAGAGTATAGTGTTATCTTCTAAAAATCCTAATAAATAAATATAAATAAATAAACCTAATTCGTATCACCAACAGTAGCCATCCCTCGAGGTGTCTTCACGAGTCCCCCCTCGAGGACAGAGCACTCGAACAACTTCGGCCCTCGAATGCCCCCCACGAGCACTCGGGAGCTTATGACACTCGAATGGCTACCTCGAGTACTCGAGCACCACCAGCACCACCTCGAGGGCAAAGCACTCGAACACCTTCAGCACTCAAACACCTTCAGCCCTCGAATGCCCCCCCTCCCCGGTGCACCTGAAAGCTTCCAACACTCGAATTGCCCCATCGAGATCTCGAGCACCACCAGGACCACCTCAAGGACAGAACACAAGAACACCTTCAGCCCTCAAATGCCCCCAATGAGCCTAAGAACACCTTCAGCTTAATCCTTCCTTCCTCGAACCATCCCTCAAACTCGAATACCTCAATTCATCTCTCCTCAAACCATCCTCGAATTTTCAAGCATATCCAGCACTCGAATGTCTTCAGCACTCGAATCCATCGAAAACTCCTTCAGCCCTTGGACCATCCTTCCAACCTCGGACCATCACTCCGCTTCCCTTCGAGTACTCGATCACTTCCATCATTCGAATGCCCATCTTGAGCACTTGAATTCCTTCAGCACTCGAATCCCTCGAAATCACCTTCAGCCCTCGAACCATCCCTCATCTTCCCTTCGATTATTCGAACCTCCCCCCTCGAGGGCAAAGAACTAGAACACCTTCAACCCTCGAATGCCCTCCACTGAGCACTCGAAGGCTTCCGGCACTCAAATGTCCCCCTTGAGAACTCTAGCACATCTAGCGCTCGAATACCTCAATCCGTCTAACCGCAAACTACCCTCGAGTACTTGAGCACTTCCAGCACTCGAATGCCTATCTCGAGCACTCGAATGCCTTCAGCACTCCAATCCCTCGAAATCTCCTTCAGCCCTCGGGCCATCCTTCCATCCTCGAACCATCCCTCAACTTCCCTTCGAGTACTCGAACCTCCACCCCTCGAAGGGTTACTGTTCAGCATTTCATTCGAGTTGCCACTGCCAACTGATATATGTGATTGCCGGACCATATTTTCCAGCGTTGTTGAGTCACTAGAATCTGGGAAAAAATTGAGAAAACTACCAATTACAAGAATCTGCTCTTCCGTTCCTTTTCTTCTGGGAATTCTTATGAAATTGGGAGTGCTATTCTTTATGATTCCAATTTAAACAATCCACCATGGCTGGCCGCCAGACCAACCAACACACAGTGAAACATCTCATTACATCTATGATGAATCCGGATAGCCCCAAAGTATTACCACCTCAATTATACCCAGAATGAAGATCACCGTATGAATGTTCATGAGTGAGAGAAAATTTTAAATCTGTGTTTTCAGCATAGAGCGTCTAAGTGCAGACTAGTTCAGGGAACACAAGGCTGGGGGTTGTCCGGGTTCTAAACACAAGTGAGGCTGAGAGTTTACCAGGTTCTGAGCACAAGCAAGGCCGGGAAAGGAACCGGGTTCTGTTCACTTGCAAGGCTGGAGGTTTCCCAGGATTTGAACACACACTTGGCCGAAAGATGGCCGGGTTCTGAGCACTAGCGAGGCCGGATGATCAGTCCGAGTTTTGAACACAAGCTAGGCTTGTCGGGTGCCCGGGGTTTGAACACAAGGTCCTTTGAGTCAGTTTGGGTAGCCTATTGGTCTAAGCTCCAATTTAAATTTGAGTAAACAAGGTCGAGCATTTTTCGAGTTCTGAGCACGAGCAAGGCTGGGTGGGTTACCGGGAGCAAAGCCGGGCGGGCAGGGCGAGGTTTTGAACACAAGCAAGGCCGGAAGGTGACTGGGATCTGGGCACTAGCAAGGCCGGGGGACAAGGCCGGGGTTTGGACACAAGATAGGCCAGTCGGGCTCGAGGTTTGAGCACAAGTTTACCCAAATCGATTAGAACTGACCCTAATGCTAACAATTTCCATGCCTGAGACCCTTCATTAATATTAATCTCCTATGAACATCATATTTACAGGCCACTTTCAGTAGGAGTGGCGCACTAACCCGCACAGATTCTCATAAACAGTCCCTCTCTTCCTACCAAACCTTCCCAGCATGCGTCGGCAATCCACACATTCTAAAAAATTAGATATGCAAAGCTTCCCCTGTTCCCAGCAAAACTACTCAGAACAGCGTAGCACAGTAATCCACACGGGTTTAGCGTACGAATTACTTCTTTCCACAAGAAGCCTCACCAAAAATAGATTCTATACAAAAAGAACTAAATGAAACCGAGGAAAGCTTCCCATACGACAAGTTCCTCTTCAATAATTTGCACAACAAATCCCCAAAAAATCCGCACAAGAAATTCCTCCATTAAAGTCCACACAAAATTTATATAGTGCAAGACTTACATGGGTGTTCGCCAAGCTCTCCATGTTTGCATCAGGTACGGGTCTTCCTCCTCTGCTAGAACTTCATCTTCCTCCTCCGGCAGAAAATTCCACTCATCAAGACCAGTGGGCAGGTCTTCCTCTAGTAAAACCCATCGTGGATCCGTGGGTCTTCAAATTCCAGTTCTAAAAGTCCGATATTCGAACTTTAAGAACCCAAAAGCTCCTAGCTTGAAGACTGAAAAGCAAGTCTTCATCCCAGAAAACCCATAAAGAGGCTATGGGTTTTCCAAATCCACGTTCGAACTGTGGATCTTCCTCCAAAAGTTCAAGAATCAAACTTTGTTTTGCAGAACGGGGACCCAGATCCCGAATTCAAATCATCCAAATGAAGGCAAACCATACATGGAAACACTCATAGCGAGGAGCCCAACATTAATGTCGGGCTCCTCGCTGGAGAAGGGGAGCTGTGGAAGAGAGATTCAGCAAAAACCTAATACGATGAACAGTGCAGGGCTGCGCCCTATTTTCGCCTCAGAGCTCTTTCCTTAGCTTTCAGTTTAGTCACTAGTATTTCTATATAGAGAGAGGGAGTCAAGTAAAGTTTGACCGTTGATTAGAAAAGGTCAACCTAGTTATTAGTGTTTATATATTGAAAGTCGAGTAAAATTTAACCGTTGATTAGTTAAAGTAAGCTTTGTTATTAGTGTTTATATATTGAAAGTCAAGTAAGGTTTATCCGTTGATTAGACGAAATCAACCTAGTTATTAGTATTTATTATATACTAATTCAAATAAAGTTTGACCGTTGATTAGTTAAAGTCAACTTTGTTATTAGTGTTTATTTATTGAAGGTCAAGTAAAGTTTGACTGTTGATTAGACCAAGTCAACCTAATTATTAGTGTTTATATATTTAAAGTCGAGTAAATTTTGACCGTTGATTAGTATTTATATATAGAAAGTCAACTAAGGTTTGACTGTTGATTAGACATTCAAACATTTTTTATTAGTATTTATCATATACTAATTCAAATAAAGTTTGACCGTTAATTAGTTAAAGTCAACTTTATTTTTAATGTTTATATATTGAAAGTCAAGTATAGGTTGACCGTTGATTAGTTAAAGTCAGCATAGTTATCAGTGTTTATATATTGAAAGTAAAGTAAAGTTTCACCGTTAACTTGTTAAAGTTGTATTTATGTATACTAAATCAATTAAGGGTTAAACGTTAATTAGTTAATGTAAACAAATTTTATTCTTATTTGTATATATCAGGTCAGTGAAGGTTGATCGTTGATTAATTTAACTTAACGTAGTCATTAGTTAAAGTTAACAAATGAAGTTAACGATATTGAAAGTTAAAAAAAAAAGCTTAGAGCGGCTGGGCAGTAGCTCCCAGCTCATGAAATTTTTGGGAAGATTATTTGAAATTTTTAGAGAATTTTTTTAATTCCTTGGCGGAAATAATGAAATTTAAAAAATTTTGAAAAATATTTAGAAGTTTTTGGCGATTTCTTGGGGGGGGGATTTTTTTTGCGGGAAAAATTTAAAACATTTTAGCACCGGTTTAAACCGGTGCTATTTTCTTTCAAAATCGATGCTATTTTTTAAAATATTTTGCAATTTCTTTGGAGGGAAAATTTTAAACCGGTGCTATTTTCTTCCCAAATTGGTGCTATTTAAAAATTTTGGGCTATTTCTTTGGCGGGAAAATGAGTATAGAAAATTTTTAAAAAATCGGTGCTAAGTTTTAAGTTTTAGCACCGGTTTTTAAACCGGTGCTATTCTTTGCAAAAACCGGTGCTATTCCTTAATTTTTAGTACTGGTTTTTAAAACCGATGCTATTTTTTACTAAAACAGGTGCTATTTTGAATTTGTTGATGGGAAGATAGAATTTTACCAATATTTAGCACCATTTTTTAAAAACCGGTGCTAATATTTTCAAAACCGGTGCTATTTAAAAATATTTTGCTATTTCTTTGGCGGGAAATGAGTCTCAAAAATTTTTAGCACCGATTTTTAAAAACCGGTGCTATTTTTTACAAAAAACTGGTGCTAAGTTTTAATTTTTAGCACCGATTTTAAAAACCGGTGCTATTGTTTTGCAAACACTAGTGCTATTATTTAATTTTTAGCTCCGGTTTTTAAAACCGATGCTATTTTAAATTTTTTGGCGGGAAGATAGAATTTTACAAATAATTAGCACCGGTTTTAAAAAACGGGTGCTAATATCTTCAAAACCGATGCTATTTAAAAATTTTTGGCTATTTATTTGGCGGGAAAAATAAAATTTTCAAATTTTTAGCACCGATTTTTAAAAACTGATGCTAATTGTTTCCAAAACCGGTGCTACTGTAAAATTTAGCACCGGTTTTAAAAAAACCGGTGTTAAAATTAAAAAAACCGGTGTAAAATTATCACCAGTTTTTAAAATCGGTGTTAAAAATTAAAAAATCCGGTGCTATTAGATTTTTGGGTAGTGTCTGTGGTAGTGTAGCATGAATTCTAGATTTTTGGGTGCAGTAACTTTTAGTGCTGATCCCACCACTTATTCAGAGGCGTGAAAGCATGCTTATTGGAGAGATGCTATGGATGATGAGATTACTATGCTTGGGAGGTCGTCGCCATACCTCTCAAAGTTAATATTTTTAAGCCCTTGATGCGTCCTATCCACAATAATGTAAATAGTGGCAAGATGGGGTCGTCCACAGGAAAAGGGATTTTTCTAAGTATTTAAACACCTATATGAGAAAACATACTAAGCATATACATACTGAGATATATATATATATATATATATAAAAACATGTAAACAAGGGGGGGGGAAGTTGGTTGGATGGTTCCTAAATTAGCAAGTTGAAATACAACAATTAGCAAATCAAGAGGATGATGCTAATCATGTAAGTGCAAATAGAGATGTGATGAAAATACAATTACGGAGCCTTGGGCGCAATCGACTTTCACTTCCAAACCGTGTTTCCATCATTGAACATGTGACTTATTTACTACTTTCACTACTTGCTGTGAAGACTAAACTTCTATCCTTCTTAGATAGTAGTTTGCAAGAGTGAGTTCAACATCTCTTGTCAAACCTCACCAATGACTCCCGAGTCGCGACCACGACTCAAGGTATCCCATTAATGGCATTTAGCACGAAGGATCAACAAACTCGGCAACACTTATAACCACTACACCGTGACTAAGCATTTAACCGACCTATGCATTTACACGGGATTGATCAAGAGCGACCACTCATAGACCTCTCCCATTTGCTACAATTGATAAACATGGCAAAGAGTTCAACATTGCATATTTATCTAGCAATCATCAATTCATCAACATAATCAAAAGCTCTAAATCATACTTATAGATTCCTAACAAGAACAGGGGGAAATTTAACCCAATTTCCCCAAACCCTAGCTAGCAATTAATACAAGCATTTCATATACTCAAGCTTTCAACCACTATGATGAAATCAACAAACACATTAAATTCCCACAAATGCATAATAGCAAGAGTAATAAACAAGCTACAAAGTGTTCTTAGGACATAGGTTTGGAAGCTTAGGTCAATTGCTCCCAAGAGATGAGATTAGCTAATAGAGTTCATGCTAATCTATCTAAAACAACAAATCAAAGCAACTAGATGAATCAAAGAAGAAAAATGGAGAAATAGGGTTTAGAACAGTACAATTTCGCAGCTGCTGAAGAAGTAGAATGAGAGGAGAGAAAAATGGTATTTATAGTGGAAGGAAAAGAAAGTAGGATTCTGGTCAGTGGCCGTCGCGACTCGCGACGAAGTTCGTCGCGACTCGCGACGAACATGTTGGTTGCGACTAGTCCGTCGCGACTCGCGACGGTAACCAGAATTTTTTCATTATTTCTTCTTCTCCTCCTTGTGGCATGTAGTCATCTCCATAGTCACTCTTCTCAACTTCTAAGTCTTCAACGGTTTCAAAAAATGATCTTCAGTGGCCTCCGGTCTTCACGTCTTCGAAGCAAGTCTTCAAAATCTTCGAAAGTGTAGTCTTCAATGGCCTCCGGTCTTCATTACTTCGTTACACAAAACATCTACTTAAAAGAGGTAAAAGAGCGCAAAGTTGCTCTTACCCCTCCTAAGAGGATTTCATGGTAAAACACAAGCTGTTGTAATGAAAGAGTACAAAATGGATCCTAAATAGTACTAAAATAAGCATATAAAGTGGACGCATCAAACCTCCCCACACTTGAACCTTACTCGCCCTCGAGTAAGAAAAGATCCAAGTATACGAAAGGAATGATACCTCCACATCCTACTACTAATCCCCCAATTCACTACCTCACAAAACTCTCAATACCGCACATCCCAAGATTAAGATCAAATGAGACTTTTCCACAACCCCTATTCCTAAATCTACCTAAACCATATCACTCCGTCAATTCATTAATTTCCCTAGGACATCTCCAAATCCAGAACTGACAATCCCAAATCCAATGATAAAAGATGAAACCAAAGGTATGCATAAAGTTCAAAGCACATGCTTCATCCTATATCAATGTATCAACCTAAAAACGAAGTCTATTAATGATCAAGAATTTCACAACTTACTCCGTCTTGTCCCCGCTAAATTATCCATCCCCAAAAGATTCTCAAGATGTCGAGCTACCCGATCCCTCCGTGTGGTCACCTCAACCTTATGACTCCATCGCCGGCAAATGAGTAAACACTTACTGTCTTTCAATTTCTCTCGCTTTCTCTCATTTTGCCTAGGAGCCCTTTCAGGTTTTCATCCTAGCCACACAATCATTTTTCTTTTAGCTCACACCTCACCTTTTTCCACACATTTGACCTCTCATTTTTACCTAGGCCGCCCTTTCGGGTTTTCGACCTATCCGGGCCCCAATGTTGCCTAAGTTGCCCTCTCGGGTTTTCAACTTAGCGGGATTCTTTCTTTCTTTCTTTCTTGTTTTTTTTTTAATTGTTGTTGTTCCCCATCCAAAAAGTAGCAAATTGCTTCCAAATGTGAAGGTTAAGAAAAGTATCAAAACCAACATTATCCAAGTACATCAAAAGCAAAACAATATCCAAAACAAAAAGTAAAAGTATCTCCAAATCCCAACTCGCCTATCAATAGTAGATACCCCTCCCCACACTTAAAACACTACATTGCCCTCAATGTAGACTAGGGCAAAACTGTACAAAGCAAAGTATGGAAAAGGGGTAAAGCGTGATGCTCACTTTATCAATGCGGTGAAGATGAAGGGCCGCTGCCGGAGTAATGCTGCTGATACTGAGTCAGCCACTCCTCGTTCCGCTGCCTCCGTGCTCTCCGCTGCTCCACTCTAGGATCGGTGCCTGATGTACCAGCCGACTGGGACTGCATGTCATGGATGCGAGCGGACAGGTGTTCAATCTCCTCATCCATATCGATCAAAGCCCGGGAGACAAACCTGTTGTGCTCGAGAATCATGCTTTCCTGGCGGTGGAAACCCTCGTGCATGGTCCGCATCATCCGCTCATAGAAATCTGGCGGAGGCTGGGGGAAGTGAGGTGTGGTCTCATCTGTCGGAGGTGGAGGCTGTGGAGAGTGCTGCTGCTGCTGCTGATGATGCTGGTGCTGATGGTGCTGGTGTTGATGGTGCTGCTGCTGATGCTGCTGCTGATGATGCTGAGGAGGAGGTAGGGTGCTGTCATCCGGCTGGACCGGGGCTGGGCCAAGGTCGTGGAGCGCACGCTGGAATTCGGCTGAGCAGGAAGAATCTGGGGAGATTGCTAAATCCCCCAAGGGTGTGTCGAATTCCAGTCTGGTCCGGCTGTGCTGAGGGAGGGCCATGAAGGTGATCTTTCTGGCACCGTATAACCAAAGAGTACAGTGGTCCGAGTGACACTGAGCATCTCAAATCGAACCAGTCGCTCGACGGTGATCAGATAAGACGTTCGCTTCCCCAGGCGTGGGAAGTCGGTCGAAGGGACCAATCCCAAGTACTCCGCTAGAATGCTTATCATTCCTCCGACCATGATTTTCCCCTTGACCTTGTCTGCCAAATCCACAACCCTCTTCATCCAGAGCTCGGCCCACATACCATATCCCTGCCCCTCGCTCGTTAAGTGCCATAAGAAATGAATGTCGTTGTCTGGCACATTCGTCGGCTCCGCGGAGCAGAAGAGTGTGCCAGCTAGGAGCCTGTGCACATAACGAAGCGCGGGGTGGATGATGGAGCTGCTCTTGTCATGTGAGTTCTTGGGCCTCATGTTGATGACATTCCAGAAGTGCATGTCATCTTCAATTGACCGCTCTGGGGCATCAGGATTTAGTCTGGCCCGAATGTCAGCCGTGGCAAAACCGAAGGCCTCCTCCACCTCGGAGACGGTCATCTGCCAGGAGATATCATCTAGGTGAAAAGTGATATACTTCTCACATGGTTGATCGTCCCTCATACTGCGAATACGGACGGTGGACAAGAACTCCAGCGTGTACCTCCGGTAAGTGGGCGCGCTCTTGTTCATGAATCCCTCCATTCCCCCTTTGGCGAGGAGGCATCTGACAGGTTGTACAAGGCCGAGGGTGTCCAACGTGGGAATATCAACAAAACTGGTTTCCTTGAGCAGGCGTCTCTCTAGGACTTCCCATCTGTCGGCATAGGACCCGGTGATCCGGGTCAAGCCCATGTATCTATCCGGAGGCGGAGGCGCAGAACCAGATCCTGAAGCCGGAGGAGGTGGAGCGGTAGTGTGATCATCCCTAGTCATCGCCCTGGACCTCTTTCTGGGGGCCATATCTATCAATCACCAGCAAACAGAACAAACAGGTTAAATGTGAAAAATAGATGTATATGCAATATGGCAAGTGTGTGACCAATCTCAAATGAGTTTATGATGACCGGCTGAAACGAAAACAGTTTAACTAGGTCAAATCGGATGCATAATAGAATGTACAATCTACATTTGGTTTGACCAGAAGCATATATCATCAAATTCAAGAAGTTGGCACATAGTCGAAATAGATACGCTATGTTATATGTCAAGCTCACACTGAGGCTGAATGGGATTAACCATTAACATTACGTTCACAATGTTCACAATGATGACCATGTTAACATTGAACACAGCATAGCACAACAATATTTTAGTCTGCTAACAACTATGTGCAGCGAACACGAGGGTACAAATCTAAAATCATTCCAACTGCACGATTTCCAAACCGAGGATGCCGAAGCAGAATACAGACAGTCTATGGCAGGAATGAAAATATGTAAACAACATCCACAAGATAAAATTTCTGCAGCATTACAGCATACCCACGATCGACCAGAACCGAGACTAAAAATTGGAATCACACTACAACACAATGGTAACCAAATTGAACACATAGAATATATGCAAAATCATAAACATAGTTCAATAGGGTTAAGAGGTGTACCGATACCGCTTAGGACGAGGAGAGAAAGGAAACATCGGAAGCCCACAATGAATCGGGGCTCAAATCGGCCACGGCGTCAAAAATCTAGGGTTTCGGTTAGGCGTGGCGCGTCAAAGAGGTGAGGCGGCGGCGGCGGCGACGAGATGCGGCGGCGTCGAGATGGTGGCGGCGGCGGCGAAACGGCGGCGGTGTGGAAGATGAGGAAGTGGAGGAGGTATCGGGTGAGGAAGAGATGTGGAAGAGATGTGTTCCCCCGCTATTTAAATCAGAACCAAAGACAAAATTTCTGCACGCTCGACCGTCGCGACTCGCGACTACTCTCATCGCGAGTCGCGGAAAGTGAAACCTGTAAGCAAAAATGTCCTGAGTCCGTCGCGACTCGCGACAACGCTCATCGCGACTCGCGATGTGTGTCGCGAGGTAGTCGCGACTCGCGGAAAGGGGGATCCGAAAGGGTTAAAATCCGCAAAAATCTCTGAGTCCGTCGCGACTCGCGACAACGCTCATCGCGACTCGCGACGGGCGTCGCGAGGTAGCCGCGACTCGCGGAAAGTGGAATCCAAAAGGGTTAAAATCCGCAAAAATCTCTGAGTCCGTCGCGACTCGCGACGGGCGTCGCGAGGTAGCCGCGACTCGCGGAAAGTGGAATCCGAAAGGGTCAAATTGCGCAAAAATCTCTGAGTCCGTCGCGACTCGCGACTAGGCTCATCGCGACTCGCGACGGGCATCGCGAGGTAGTCACGAATCGCGGAAAGTGGGATCCGAAGCCCAAAAATGTTGCACAAAATTCCTGAGCCCGTCGCGACTCGGGACGAAGCTCATCGCGACTCGCGACGGGCAACTAACCTGGCACCTAGAAAAATTTTTCTGATGCTTTCTCTTGTCCAAGTTCTTCCTTTTCGAATTTAAGTAGTTCCCCCTTCCAAAATCCAATGCTTTGGCTTCAAAATATCTACAAAATCATGGAGAAAACAACCCGTGAAAAGCATAAAGCAAAACAATGAAAGCTTAAAACTAAACAACATCAACAGAAAGTCACGAATGACGATCCGGATGATCAAAACCAAGTTTATTTAACGTCGTCGGCACGACTTACTTCCCTCCTTGGAGCTTACTCGCAAATCGGATCGAGGAGATGAACGTCCTCCCCTTTTTCCGGTACAAAAGTCTCATGGTAAGGTTTCAAACGTTGTCCATTAACCTTGAAGGTATTGGACTTAGCTCGATCTAAAATTTCCACCGCCCCATGCGGGAAGACCTTAACCACCTCAAAAGGACCGATCCATCGGGACCGCAACTTACCTGGGAATAGGCGAAGGCGAGATTGGAATAAGAGGACCTTCTGACCAACGTCAAAATCCTTTCTGATGATCATCTTGTCGTGCCATGCCTTTGTCTTCTTTTGTATATCTCGGCGTTCTCATAGGACTCCCTCCTGATTTCATCCAATTCCTCTAATTGTAACTTCCTATGCAAACCGGCTTCATCTATATCAAGATTAAACTGTTTTACCGCCCAATAAGCTTTGTGCTGAATTTCTACCAGTAAGTGACAGGGCTTACCAAACACTAACCGGTATGGGGACATACCGATTGGTGTTTTGTAAGCCGTCCTATACGCCCACAGGGCATCATTCAACCGAGAACTCCAATCCTTCCGGTTAGGATTAACCGTTTTTTGAAGGATGGACTTGATTTCCCGATTGGAAACTTCGGCTTGCCCGTTGGTTTGTGGGTGATAGGCGGTAGATGTCTTGTGAGTGACTCCATACTTCTTCAAGAGTGCGGCTATGGTCCGATTGCAGAAATAGGTGCCCCGGTCACTAATCAAGGCTCGGGGTACCCCAAACCTAGAAAAGATGTTATCTTTCAAGAATTCTGCAACCACTTTAGAATCGTCAGTCCTAGTGGGTTTTGCTTCAACCCACTTCGATACATAATCAACAGCAAGAAGAATGTACGTAAAGCCATAAGAACTAGGAAAAGGCCCCATAAAGTCAATACCCCAAACATCAAAGATTTCACAATATAAAAGAGGTCGTTGGGGCATTTCATTCCTAGTGGAGATATTTCCTACCCTCTGGCACCCATCACAAGATTTGCAAAAAGTGTATGCATGTTTATTCATCGTGGGCCAATAAAACCCACTCTCTAAAACTTTCCTAGCGGTTCTCTTGGCTCCAAAATGACCGCCACATGCATGAGAATGACAAAACTCAAGTATTGGGTGTATTTCACTATCAGGGATGCATCTCCTAACAACTTGATCCGCACAATGTCTCCACAAAAAGGGATCATCCCACACATAATATTTTGCATCACTCCTTAACTTATCCTTTTGGGCTGTGGAAAAATGATGAGGAAATTTACCAGTGACGAGAAAGTTGACAATGTCGGCATACCACGGTTGGAGATCCCTAATGCGATTAATGGTGAACAATTGTTCATCAGGGAATTCCTCCCGTAGTTGCTCCTTCATTGCTGGGCTTACCTCAATGTCTGCCCCCGGAGTCAACCGGCTCAAATGATCGGCCACCAGGTTTTCAGCGCCCTTCTTATCCCGCACCTCCAAATTGAATTCGCTCAAAAGCAAGATCCACCTAATCAACCTCGGCTTGGATTCTTTCTTCGCCATTAAATGACGAAGTGCTGCATGATCAGTGTATACAATAACTTTAGTACCAAGCAAATAAGATCTAAATTTTTCTAAAGAGAATACCACTGCTAGCAACTCCTTTTCAGTGGTGGAGTAGTTCCTTTGGGCTTCATTTAGGGACATGGATGCGTAATAGATGGCGTGAGGTACTCTTCCCACCCTTTGACCAAGCACTGCTCCAACGGCGTAGTCACTCGCATCGCACATTATCTCAAAAGGCAACGCCCAATCTGGGGGTTGTATGATAGGGGCCGAGACCAACCTTCCCTTCAATGTATCGAAGGCCCCTTGACATCTCTCATCCACTACAAATTCCACCTCCTTTTGCAACAATTTGCATAGAGGAGATGCTATCTTTGAGAATTCCTTGATGAACCGGCGATAGAATCCTGCATGGCCAAGGAAAGAACGCACTTCGCGCACATTAGTAGGATAAGGCAGAGTTTGAATCGTGTCTATCTTGGCCTTGTCAACCTCAATACCCTTAGAGGAGACAACATGGCCTAAGACAATACCTCTCTCAACCATAAAGTGACATTTCTCAGAATTTAGCACCAGATTAGTTTCAATACAACGGTTAAGGACTTGTGCTAAATTTGCTAAACAATTATCAAAGGAATTACCATGAACGGTGAAATCATCCATAAATACCTCGACAAAATTTTCAACAAATTCTGAGAAAATGCTTACCATACACCTTTGGAAGGTCGCGGGGGCGTTACATAGCCCGAAAGGCATGCGTCGGTAAGCAAATGTACCGAAAGGGCATGTGAAGGTGGTCTTCTCTTGGTCTTCTGGAGCGATAGCCACTTGAAAATATCCCGAGTATCCATCCAAGAAACAATAGTAGGGGTGACTTGCTAACCTCTCAAGCATTTGATCAATGAACGGTAAGGGAAAGTGATCCTTCCGGGTTTCTGCATTCAATCTCCGGTAATCAATGCAAACTCGCCACCCATTTTGAACTCGGGTGGGCACCATTTCACCCTTCCCATTTTCAACGACTGTCATTCCACTCTTCTTTGGTACCACCTGAGTTGGGCTTACCCACTTGCTATCCGAGATTGGGTAAATCATGCCCGCTTGAAGCAATTTGAGGATCTCCGCCTTCACCACATCCATCATAGGCGGGTTCAAACGGCGTTGGGGTTGTCGGACGGGTCTCGCACCTTCTTCCAACAAGATTCTGTGCATACAAGTGGATGGACTTATGCCTTTGATGTCGGCAATAGTCCATCCAATTGCTTCCTTGTTCTCCCGCAACACCACCATCAACTTTTCTTCTTGCTCCTTGGTGAGCTTGCTCGAAATGATGACTGGAAGCGTCTCGCTTTCCCCAAGAAATGCATACTTAAGATCATCTGGCAAAGGTTTAAGGTCAAGCACCGGGGCTTTCACAAGCGAGGGGAGGAATTCCGGTTCCTCGAGTTCCTCTAAGAGTAGAGGAGAAGGTGTTGAGACACTCGGTGTCATCTTTTCAAGCAAGTTCAAATCTTCAAAGCTGCCTTTCAAGTTAGTGCTCATAGAATATACATTGTGGGCATCATCAACATCACATTGCAAAGCAACCAATAAAGAATCCTCACCATTTAGTTCAAAAACATCTTGCACAACTTCTTCAACGATATCTACGGCATGGCAAGAATGTTCTTCACTAGGATATTTCATAGAATCATTTATGTTAAACTCTACTTTCATTCCATCAGATTCCATGGTGAGGGTACCCTTATGCACATCAATCATCGTCCTAGATGTTTTCAAAAATGGCCTCCCCAACAAAATTGGGGCGGCATGTTTATCATGCTCCATGTCAAGGACATAAAAATCTGCGGGGAAAATTAAGGAATCCACCTTAACCAACACATCCTCGACAATACCCTTAGGGTATGCACTAGAACGATCGGCCAATTGGATTACCACCCCGGTTTTATGCAATGTTCCCAAGTTGAGATTTTCAAACAAAGAATAAGGAAGAACATTTATGGATGCACCTAAATCAAGCATAGCTTTTTCAAAACGAGTATTTCCTATTATGCACGGGATTGTGAACATACCGGGATCGCTACATTTAGGGGGTAGCTCTTTTTGACACAATGCAGAAACATGCTCACTTTTTCCACTTTTCAATTTATTTTTGGCCCTTTGTTTCCTATTCACAACACATAATTCTTTGAGAAATTTGGCATATCTAGGGATTTGTTCAATTGCATTCAAGAGAGGAATGTTTACCTCACACCTACGAAAGACTTCGTAGATGTCTTTGTTATCCTCCATCCTCGTCCTGTCTTTCAAGGCCTCTGGAAATGGGGGTTCCGGAACATATGGGGGGCTTTCCACCATCTTTGCTTTCTTGTGTGGAGGAGAGGATGGTTCCGGGGTGGAGGTTAACTCCGGTTTTGGTGGCAATGTCTCCAACTTGATTTCTTCCTCCTTATCTTTGTTGGCTAGCTCCTTGGTCACCTTCTCATGGATTGCCTCTTCCTCAACTCCCTTTTCAAACTCTTCAATTCTCGTTGGCTCCTTCTCATGGATTGCCTCTTCCTCAACTCCCTTCACAAACTCTCCAATTCTCGTTGGCTCCTTCTCATGGATTACCTCTTCCTCAACTCCCTTCTCAAACTCTTCAGTTCTCGTTGGCCCCTTCTCAACATTTTCAGCCTCCGGTGAAACACCGACCTCTCTACCACTTCTCAAAGCAATAGCACTTGCATTTTGCCTCGGGTTGATCTCTGGTTGGGCAGGTAGTTTACCCTTTTCACGGGCTTCCATCCGGTTCACCATTTGAGCTATTTGGCCCACTTGAGTTTCCAAGTTTTTGATACTTGCTTTAGCTTCATCTTGGAATTGTTCGCCCTTTTCAGCATTCATGCCTAATCGGTGAATAGCTTGCATTACCTCATCTTTGGATAGCCCCGAACCTTCCCCTTGGTTTCGGGATTTGTCTTCAAATCTTTGGAACTGTTGTTGAGGTGGCCGGTATTGTTGAGGGGGTAGCCTATACGGTTGAGAGTTCTGGCCTCCTTGAGGGTTTCCATACCGGAGGTTCGGTTGATCACGATTTCCCGAATTATATGGCCGGCTTTGGTATCCTGGGTATCTTTGGTATCCTTGGTTACCTTGGTAGCCTTGGTTACCTTGGTAGCCTTGGTTACCTTGGTAGCCTTGACCACCTTGGTAGCCTTGACCACCTTGATACCCATAGGCACCTTGGTATCCTTGATTTCCCTGATACCCCATAGCACTTACTTCCTCAACGTAATCCTCTTGTAGAGTGGGGCATGTGTCCGTAGGGTGCGCCAAATAGCAGATTTCACATGACTTAACATGTGGCGCACTTCCTCCGGGGTTGGTCATCAAGGTCTTCACCATGGATGTGAGGGTCGTGACTTGATCCTCCAATTTCCCACTGTTGGCAAAATCACTTACAGGCCTTTGGTTTCTCCTCCTCAAATCAGCCCTTGAGCTAAAATTCCTCGACTCTTCCGCTAGCTCTTCATATAGTTGCATGGCTTCAGCAGACGTTTTGTTTCCGAAGGTGCCACCACAAGAACTTCTAACCAGCCTTTGGTCTTCATCCAGAAGGCCATTATAAAAGTAATACACCAAATCTCCCTCCGAATAACCATGGTAGGGACAACTTGCGAGGAGCATCTTAAATCTCTCCCAATACTCGAAGAGAGACTCTTCATGCCACTGCAGAATGTTGCTTATATCCTTCTTCAAAGCAGCGGACCTCGAGGCCGGTAAATATTTGGCGAGAAATTTTGTCTTCAAATCAAGCCAACTCTTTATGCTCCTTGGTGGTAGGTAATGGAGCCAATCTCTAGCACCATCCTTAAGAGTGAAAGGGAATGCCTTCAACTTGTAAAAATCTTCATCCACTCCGTGAGGAACCGTTCCGCTACACAAGAAGTGAAACTCGGTGAGATGCTTGTTGGCATTCTCCCCTTGCCTTCCAAGGAATGCGGGTAGCATATTGATGAACCCGGTTTTCAGCTCGAAATGCTTATTTGGTCCAACCACTGGGTATTCAATGCACATCGGTTGTTGCTCCAGATTGGGCGCCATGATTTCTCTCAACAAGGGCTGTCCCAAGGGGATCCCTCTTTGGTGGGGATGGGGATTGTAGGCTTCTTCTTCCCTTTGCTCATCTTCAATCTCAATTCGGGGGTCCATTGAAGAAGATGTGTTCACAAAATGGTCACTAGGAGGGGTGTTATTCACACTTTCCAAAGAAAGCCTCCTAGCCCGTCTCAAATTCAACTCCAACTCGGGGTCGTAGTGTAAGGGCTCTCGTGAAGAGGATCGCGTGCGAACCATACACCAAGAACACAAACAATACGTCTCCAAGCCAAGCGAAAATGGCAAATCTACTAAGAAATCAAAATAAGATAAAATCAAACTAACAAATATTCACAAGTAGCACATAATCACACACAATATGCTAAAGCACTTAAAAATGAACGCCTCTTCCCCGGTAACGGCGCCAAAATTTGGGAGGTCGTCGCCGTACCTCTCAAAGTTAATATTTTTAAGCCCTTGATGCGTCCTATCCACAATAATGTAAATAGTGGCAAGATGGGGTCGTCCACAGGAAAAGGGATTTTTCTAAGTACTTAAACACCTATATGAGAAAACATACTAAGCATATACATACTGAGATATATATATATATATATAAAAACATGTAAACAAGGGGGGGGAAGTTGGTTGGATGGTTCCTAAATTAGCAAGTTGAAATACAACAATTAGCAAATCAAGAGGATGATGCTAATCATGTAAGTGCAAATAGAGATGTGATGAAAATACAATTACGGAGCCTTGGGCGCAATCGACTTTCACTTCCAAACCGTGTTTCCATCATTGAACATGTGACTTATTTACTACTTTCACTACTTGCTGTGAAGACTAAACTTCTATCCTTCTTAGATAGTAGTTTGCAAGAGTGAGCTCAACATCTCTTGTCAAACCTCACCAATGACTCCCGAGTCGCGACCACGACTCAAGGTATCCCATTAATGGCATTTAGCACGAAGGATCAACAAACTCGGCAACACTTATAACCACTACACCGTGACTAAGCATTTAACCGACCTATGCATTTACACGGGATTGATCAAGAGCGACCACTCATAGACCTCTCCCATTTGCTACAATTGATAAACATGGCAAAGAGTTCAACATTGCATATTTATCTAGCAATCATCAATTCATCAACATAATCAAAAGCTCTAAATCATACTTATAGATTCCTAACAAGAACAGGGGGAAATTTAACCCAATTTCCCCAAACCCTAGCTAGCAATTAATACAAGCATTTCATATACTCAAGCTTTCAACCACTATGATGAAATCAACAAACACATTAAATTCCCACAAATGCATAATAGCAAGAGTAATAAACAAGCTACAAAGTGTTCTTAGGACATAGGTTTGGAAGCTTAGGTCAATTGCTCCCAAGAGATGAGATTAGCTAATAGAGTTCATGCTAATCTATCTAAAACAACAAATCAAAGCAACTAGATGAATCAAAGAAGAAAAATGGAGAAATAGGGTTTAGAATAGTACAATTTCGCAGCTGCTGAAGAAGTAGAATGAGAGGAGAGAAAAATGGTATTTATAGTGGAAGGAAAAGAAAGTAGGATTCTGGTCAGTGGCCGTCACGACTCGCGACGAAGTTCGTCGCGACTCGCGACGAACATGTTGGTCGCGACGAGTCCGTCGCGACTCGCGACGGTAACCAGAATTTTTTCATTATTTCTTCTTCTCCTCCTTGTGGCATGTAGTCATCTCCATAGTCACTCTTCTCAACTTCTAAGTCTTCAACGGTTTCAAAAAATGATCTTCAGTGGCCTCCGGTCTTCACGTCTTCGAAGCAAGTCTTCAAAATCTTCGAAAGTGTAGTCTTCAATGGCCTCCGGTCTTCATTACTTCGTTACACAAAACATCTACTTAAAAGAGGTAAAAGAGCGCAAAGTTGCTCTTACCCCTCCTAAGAGGATTTCATGGTAAAACACAAGCTGTTGTAATGAAAGAGTACAAAATGGATCCTAAATAGTACTAAAATAAGCATATAAAGTGGACGCATCAATGCTTAAGCACAATCAGACATGGACGGTGGCTCCTATACCTCTGGATAAGACTGGAATATGTTGCAAATGGGTTTACCGTACCAAGTTAAAGTTCGATGGTACCATTGAACACCATAAAGCTCGCATGGTGGCTCTTGGGAATCGTGAGATTCAAGGGATTGACTATACATAGACATTTTCTCCTGTTTCAAAGATGAGTTCGGTTCACCTATTTTTGTCTGTTGTACTTATTCGTGGTTGAGAACTGCATCAAATGAATGTGCATAATGCTTTTCTACATGGTGATTAGCATGCAGAGGTCTTCATACATCCTCCCCACACTACAAGAAAGTTGACCTTTAGCGACATATATACATGCAACCAATGTGTAAATGTTGTATATTTACTACGCTTATGGAAATATGTCGTTCATATGCGACATTTTTACGTCATTTCATTGCTATGTCACATTGTTTGTGACACGTACACGACATACTATTTAGTGTCGTAATATTACAACATATTGTTTCTGACACTTTACGAAAATGCCATAATTAGACGACACAATAATGATTTTGTTGTTAATTTATGGCACAATTGTATCATATCTTTCATGTGTCGTGTAATTTGTGACATGTATTTGACATTTTCTATAGTGTCTCAAGTTTACGATATATTATATATGACACTTTAGTAACATGACTTGATTATAAGACACAATTACAAGTTTGTTGCTAATTTGTGGCACAATTGTGTCATTTTGTTTTTACATTTGCCTATGTATAATTATATTTCACTTCTGCTCTACCCACGTATCATTTCAGTCACTCTCTCTCACACACTCACACACTCACACACTCACTCAGTCACGCTCACTCTCATCTCAGTGTTTGTAACTACTTGCGAAAAATGGCGTTAAACACTGACAATTGATTAGACTAGAAGAAGAAGGAGAGGAGGAAGAACATACTTTCTCGGTTCTCTCGGCGTCCTGAACTCCGTGCTCACGCACCGTACTCTGTTTTCGAGAAGCAGCCTCGGTTCACATAAATTCTCTGCTTCTTAATACTGTACCTTTCTGGTGTGCTAATGCTGATGATTTGATGACGTTCTTAATTATATGCCTTACTCTTCTTGTTTCTGTTTTCATTTCGTGGTTGAGTGAAATGCTACTGCGAGAATTGATGCTTCTTCGTTTTATTTTTTTCATTAAATTTATCATCGCGCTGCCTCTTACCTGATAGAGATCGAAACTTCAAAAGTTAGGGAAAATGGTTTGTTTCGAGTGATTGAAGTGATTGAGAAGTGTAATATTTGCTTGATTGATTAACAGTATTAGCTCATAGGCTTCTCCAATTTTCTATCTGAATTTCTCGAAAAATTAGGGCTAAGCTCACTAGGCCTGAATAAACAGGGGATTCTGAATAAACACTTGGAAGAAACCGACGATGCCCCATATAACAATGCTTTTTTACCATAAGTTAGCCAACGTGACTTGCAATTTTTATTGCAACACGAACATGCATATTTACCCTTTGTACTCCAACCTGACAGCATTGCATAAGCTGGAAAATCATTTATAGTCCAAAGCAGTGCAGCATGTAGATCAAACATACACTGATTTACTGCATCATAAGTAGAAACCCCTGGATTCCATAATTCTTGAAGTTCATCGATAAGAGGTTGTAAATATATAACAATGTCATTTCCTGGACCTCGAGGACCGTCAATCAAGGTTGATAAAATTATCGATGTTTGCTTCATACATCTACCAGGAGGTAAATTATAGGGAATGATAATGATAGGCCATGTGCTATGAGCATTACTCATTGATTTAAAAGGATTAAATCCATCAGCAGCTAATCCAAGTCTAACATTACGACTATCACTTGCAAACTCCGGAAATTTTTCATCAAACGATTTCCATGCTATAGAATCAGCGGGATGCCTAAGTTTTCCATCATTAATGCGCCCTTCTGCATGCCATCTCATCAAAGGAGCAGTTTTCAAAGACATAAACAACCTTTGTAGCCTCGGTTTCAGAGGAAAATAGCGAACAACTTTTGCAGGAATCTTAGCTTCTTTTTTAGATGTCCTGTTGTCTTCATCTTCAAATGTTTTATACCTCGAAGTCTTGCAGTGTTTACATTCTTCATCTTTTTCAGCCTTTTTCCAATAAAGCATGCAGTCATTAGGACACACGTGTATCTTTTGATAATCAAGTCCCAAATCCTTGATCACTTTACAAGCTTCTCTATAAGAGTTTAGGAATATTTCAATGTGTTGAAATGCTTCCTTTAAAAGTTCCAACAACATTGTGAAGGAATTGTTGCTCCACCTACAAAGGGACTTTACATGCAACAATCGCACAATAAATGATAGGAAGGTAAAACTTTTGCACCCGGGAAATAACTCAACCTTAGCATGCTTCAATATATTAAAGAACTTCTCTGTGTTTTTATCAAAGTGCTTATCAGGAATATTTGTTTCACTGGGAATATTTGCATTCGTATCCTCAAAACTGGGGAATGAGGAAATGAATACATCATGAATCAAACCTTCCATGTCATCATTATCATTTACTTCCTCACTTGTATCAAATGAACGTTGTCGAATCTGCTCACCTTGAAACACCCAATTTGTATAACCTTGAAGAAAACCATTAATGATAACGTCTTCGTATACCTGAGCTCTAGTCTTTGTTCTTGAATTTCTACAATTAGTGCAGGGACATTTTATCTTTGAGTCAGTTGGCCTATTTCTGTAGGAAAAATCCAAGAAACTTTCTAAACCACGACTAAAAGCATCAGAAGTTCGATCATGTAGTAGAATCCAAGATTTGTCCATCTACATATTCATATAAATCAAGTTATTCTATTATATCTGAATAATATCAAGCTGTATCAAAAATTCAAACCATAGAATAGATTGGAACAGAATAGTATATACTTCTCAGCTCATCCCATTTCGCTTGACTTCTTCACGTGCCCACTAAGTGGATGCGATAGGTAGTAAGAAGATAACCTGGGTCACCGATAGGTAGTAAGTAAACTGGAAGTGAAGAACACAAAACATTGATAAAGCTAACCTGTAATTTCTCCAATAAGTGGATGCGACTTTGTGAAGGATTAGTATTCCAATGGTTGTTTCTTGGGGAGGAGAGCAGGTGAGCCAACATTCATTTTTATTTTCTTTTTTGTATAATGAAGAAGATGGATGGCTTTACGTGTAGGTATAGATCTCTATATATTACTATTTTCACCACAAGCTCTCATTTATGGAATTAATGTATATATCATCCATATTATTTGGTATGATATCAAGTTCTCGTATATCATCCAAAGGAACTTTTATGGTATTTAATGTATATCATCCATATCATTCCGTATGATATTTAATTGGATAATGCTCCATATATATCACACATAAGTTTATGGACAGTGCATAGGAACTTTTTCTTTAAATGTTTTAATTTTTTAAGAATTTAAACATTGTATTTCATAAGTTAAAACAAGTAATAATATGTACTTGAGTTTAAAAACATATTATATACGATGAACCCTTTAAATATGATGAACCCTTATGAAATCCAACATTAAATTTAACTATTTTAGTATGCATGTCATATGTGTGACCATGTTAAAACCAATCTTGCAAAAAGAAAAATATTTTTATTTGCTTTTTATTTAAAGAGCAAATGTATACATGCCGTATTCACTTGAGATATAAGTATATGATAAATGTATACATGCCGTATTCACTTTGAAACACGGTGAAGATATTTAAAGGAATAGTAGTTCTCCTGATATTTAAAGGGATTGTAGTTCTCCAAGTAGTGTTGTATGCTTTATTCTCTAGCCTTGTACTCCCCCTTGACTTGCTGGACCACGATCTAGGAGTCGCTGAATATGTCTAGATCTCAGACCTTGAGCTCCTCTGCTAGTCTAAGATCGGTGATCAGGGTTTCATATTCAACTTTGTTGTTTGTGGCCTTTAAGTTAAAATGCAGTGCCTAGGGATAATCTGTTCCATTAGGGCTAGTGAGAAGCACACATGTTCCACTTTCCCCCGAGTGCGAGGAAACGGTTTGGGTTGCAACAGATTAGGTTAAAATGCGGTGATATCCATTTGTTGGGTCGTGTCTGGTCGACTTGGGTTACTGTCGTGTCTGGTTGAAACGTGTCAGTTTTTCCCCTCATGTCGCATTGGGTTGTTGCATGTCATGTTACTCTCGTGTAATTTTTATACTGGGTTAGGTTAGACCGGGTCAAAATATTTCTAGATTGGATCGGGTCAGGTTACTGTTGTGTCATTTTTTGAAATTGGTGTTTTGTTCAAGTGGGATCATGTCAGTTGGTTTTTAGTATGTTTCATATTAGATTTGGGTGTATTTGACTATGCCATTGGATTAAATTTGGGTTGTCTAGGTTATTTTTCAATGAAATAATTGTTACAATTGCATTATTATCAGGTTTTGTTTCCTTTTAACTTGTAACTTGTAGCTTTTAGTTATAATTTATTTTAAAAACTATTATTCATTAGATTTATAATGTTAACCGTGCTTGAGCATTTTTGACTTAACCTTGTGTATTTAGATTTGTTATGAGTTGACTTTACATAAGCATATTTGTATACTTTTAGTAAATAAAATTCCTACTTTATTCTCATATAGAATTCCGTATAGAATTCCTACTCCCTGTTTAGACGCCTCTGTTTACACGCCTCTATCCCTTCTCTTCTTATGGATCTGGATAGAGTAAATCCAACAACATGCATCAATTACGGAAGGAGATTGATGGATTAATATTCTTGAGCTTAATATAAAATTTGCCTCTTCTATGTCAAATTTGCCGCTCAATTTTTACAAATCTTTGCCTGGCGCTGAAATTTCCCTCCCAAATCTTTGCCTCCTGATTCTACGGATAGGGTTATCCCAATCCAGTATAACAACCATCCCAATATCGACTTCTCTCATTTGCCATCATCCACAAGATTTGATTTATTTATTTTTCGGCTGAAGGTGTGAGCGTAAGTAATCAATCCCAAATCATTATTTTGTCTGTATTGTCTTTGCCATCATCATCACCAAAGAGGGGATCACGATTTATATATTTTCTATTTTTCAAATTTTACTTTCATATTTGCATATTTGGTTTGGTTAATTACTGCATATTATTCTAGATTTGATGTAGACATGGAATCAGTTATTGTAAGAACATTTTTGGGTTTTTATCATGGAGATGGATGATTGGAAACGTTTGTGTAGCCTTTAAGTGTGAGATTCTTTTTTATATTTTAAAACTAGGGACTGAGTGTACTGTAAATATTTTTTGTTTGAGTGGTGGTTAAATGATGTATATGGATGTTTTCGGGAGAGCAAAACAACAATGTTTTTGATGCACTAGAACAGGGGTAAGTGGTTCTGGTCGAAAATCAGTTATGTTGGAAAAGGGGTAAGTGGTTCTAATCGAAAATCAGTTTTGTTGGAAACCAGAGAACTTTTTCATAGTCGTGTTTCCGGGCACCAGTGTAAATGAGCTCTTTCTGTAGCCTTAACTGGGATATGATTAACCTTTATATTAAAATTATTGGTACTGTTGTAGTGTATTTGTGAATATTGTACTTTTCCCCTGCAAAAAGGTATCGGTGAAAATGAGAGTTTATACTCTACAGTTTGGCAGCATTCATTAATCTCTGATCTCTGCATTTTGGTTTTAATTTTTTTTAAAAACAGGTGTTTTTGAGAGTGTTGTATTTACTGGGGGAATTAGAAAGAACCTTGAAGGTAATCAAGGTATATGACTGATGTATTTTCTATTTTCCATACTTTACAGTTTAGTTTTTACCAATAACATAAATATTTTAGTTTTTACCGTAAAATCATAAATATTTTTGCTGCGGGTTTAGAATGAATATGGAGTTGAATTCCTTTTGTTGTGTATTTGGAATTGAATTTTTCTCCCTATCCCTTTGTAGTTGATCATGGCACCTCTTAGTAAAAAATGTCGGATTGGGTCAATGTTGGATGCCGAAGTTGACGATACTACTAGGGAAAATGGTAGTGTTAATATGGAATCAACAAGATCATCATCAGATAGCGATTCTGACATTTCAGACAGCGAATCATCGAATGATGGAGAACCTGATCAGACACAAGACAATGATGGTTGTGTAAGCAAACAAGGTAATTTCATTGGTAGTTTGGTGATTGATTCAATTCTTTGTTTCTGTTTTTGATTCATAACGTAAATTTTATTGATGATGCATGAGATTTTTTTTTCAAAATATGTTCTTTCACTACAGCTTTTATTGAGTTTTTCAAAAATACAAATCATGATTACTTTAAGTACTAATTATTCACATAAATAGTTACACGAGGACAAGCGAAATTGGGATTTGAGTGGGGAACGGGAAAGGTTTTGTTGCTTCAACTGGATGATAAAAATCACGTAATTGGAAGCAATGCTGCTGGATTTTCATCCCAGTTAGGGGTATTGGGAAAAGATGGAAACAAATTGCCCCTTACCTATACAGATTGGAGGGCAGTGCCTCGTACTCAAAAAGATATTGTCTGGGATGAAATTCAGGTACCATGTTCAGTTTAAGTTTTAACGTATGATGTTCTATTTTAATATGTACATTTCCACCACTTAATATGAAATTCATATTTTTATATGTGCATTTCTATGTTTTGCTTGTAGGAGAATACAAATCTTGCTGACAATTGCAAAAGAAATTGTTTGAAAAAACTTGGAAGGATCTGGAAAGATTGGAAGAATAGAGTTAAAGCAAAACATTTTACTCCATATAAGTGCGACAAATCTGCTTTACTTTCTAGATGCCCAAATAGAGTGGAAGCTGATCAATGGCCTATATTGGTGAATTATTGGCTTTCTAAGAAAGCAAAGGTTAGCAATAAAATTTTACATAATCAAATGTAATTTCTTATTCAATTACATCTCTTTACTAAAATTATCAAACTAAAATTTTCCTCTGGTCATTTCACATCACAGACAATTAGCAAGAAAAATAAAAATAGTCGAAAGCAAATCAAACTACCCCCTAGACTTGGAAGAAAGAGCATGGCCATTGTAAGAGAAGAGGTATTGCACACAACAACTTTGTAGTAGTATTTTTTACCAAATTGATTTTAATATCTATCCATGACATTTGCATGAAATATTTTCCATTTCGAACAGTTACGACAAGAATCTGGTAAAGATCCGTCCATGTTGGATTTGTTCTTACATTCAAGAAAGGGAAAGTCTGGAAAACCGGTAGATCAAAGTACCGAAGAAAAAATAGTATGCAATCTTACTGTGATTTTTGTTTTCTGAATATTATTATCATGTTTCTTTGGAGTGATCAGATGAGCTACCTTCATATCAGTAAATTGTTGTGCTATATACACTCTTTGTCCCAGCAAATCCTGTGAAGAGTCTGGAATCTAGTTATCCGTTAGTTTTATTTGTTCCCCTTTTTGAACTTCCCAAAGGATATTCTGTCGTAGAAGTTCCTGAGCCCATAAGATTGATTTCCATGCCCAACTGTCTGTAGCCTTTGGTCTACATTCCATGAATTGTTGCTGTCTACAGTACTTTAATTTAAAAACTGCGACAAAAAAAGAGTCTGTCCTATAGAATTGACCAAGTATGCTTAGCCAGCAAAGCTTTGTTCATCCTTTCTATGGAACGAAGTCCTAACCCACCTTTACTAGTTACACATATTTGACCAAGCCACCCAATAAATCCCTCTATTCTCAGGTTCACCTTTCCAAATAAACTCTGATGTTATGGCATATATTTTCTGGGCCACTGATTTCGGGATTTTAAATATGCCTGATGGATATAGCGGCATTGCTGAGATGACATGCTTAGCTAATTTTATCCTCCCTTCCAGGCTCAAAGACCGTGTTTTCCAGTTGTCAAATCTTGCCCCGATCTCTTCTTTTTGGTTGGCTTTATGAAATTGATTCGTAAATATATGTATATCTAGGTGTGTTTTTTTCTTCATAATATGGTGCAGCTACGCATATTTCTGTGCAAGTTTGAGCATGTATGGTTGTAGATGTGTTTTGTTTACTTTGTGCATATAAGTTTAGGCCTGGACCTCTATGTAGGTGGGTTCATATGTACAGGATGTAATTGTAATTGCTTTGTGTGGGTGCTGATATATTTTTCGAGTGCATGAATATTTTGATAGTTTGTAGTAGTATAAATGCTTTAATTATGTTTGGTTCGAATGTGATGTGTTTGGGGTCATATTTGTATGCATATTTTGACTTTGTGTGGGTGTATGTATATTTTGTTTATATATTGCAGGGGTGTGGTTCAAGTTGTTTTTATATATATGTTATCATTTTTCAGGGACGTTTGCTAGAACTAAAACAACAACTACCTGAGTATTTGAGAGATGATGTTGCTGCTAATAATGAGATTTATGAAAATGTTGTTGGGAAAGAAGCACCTGGGTGTTTACGTAGTAGCACTGATACTTCAAAGTGCAAGAATTTGATCTTCACATCGAGGGAAGAATTCGATAAAGCAGTCCAACAGAAATCTACTGAAGAAGTAGCAAGTGTTCGAAAGAATTTTGGAAATATGTTGTCTAAGTTTCAAAATGATTATTGTTCAAAAATGGAGATGCTTCAAACTCGGCTCGATACAATTGAGAATCAAAATGCACATGTAAGTTCTCATTAACTGTTACATTCAAATATTTTAATGTAGTAATAACTATATGCTTTAATATGTGTTAGGTACCCGGGTCTTCAAATTCAAGACGCATATTAGCAGTTAATAATGAATCATCATCTCAAGAGTTCAATAATTTGAAGATTTCTCAACCAAGCAACAAGTTTGAGGTATTAAAAATCACGTAAACTCATTCTCTTTATTTTATTGAATTAAACATATATATTTTTTAATATTTTTCTTATCAGGTGAGTAAAGAGAAAAATATTTCAGAGGAGAACAACATAAATGTTGCTTTAGATGGCATATTATCAAAACCACAGGTATATATTATCTAGAATTAATATCAATATATTAAGTGTGTTCACAAAATATAATCTTGGTATTTTTTATTTGCTGTTTAGGTAAAAAATGCAGCACCAAGAAAGAGCAAGAGGAAGGCAACATAGCTTTGGGTGGAACAATTGATATATTTTTATCCTCATCTTACAGCATTTTAGAGATAATATAAGTTCCAATCACGTTTATTAGTTTGGTGTCATGATAACTATTTTCAACATTCATACTTTTATTTTGTTAATATTGAAAATTTTAGAGATTATTTCTTATTGGGTATTTTTGATTTTAGTACATTAATTAAATATGTTATTTATAGTTAAATTATTTTATTATTTAACTATAGTGTAATATAATATATTTACTTCTAATATATTATTATATACTTCTAATATAATATACTTAAGTGATGTTAAATATGTTGTATTATTTGTGACTAATTAACATTATTTGTGATAAATATAGTTTATGTCGTAATAATATAAGACACTTATGCGGTTATTACATGTGTTGTAAAAGACCACTTCACACTATTTTACGTGTCACAAATATGGATGCAAATTACATGGCGGTAATTTAATTAATGTCATATAGTATGTCGCAAAGATACATGTGTCAATGTATGTAAATGTTGCATAATGTGTTGTGAATGTCAATGCTTCACTAAATGTAAATGTTGCATAATGTGTCATAAAAACACGTGCAACACTAAGTGCAAATGATGTATAATGTGTCACAAAAACACGTGCAACACTAATAGCAAATGATGCATAATGTGTCACAAATACACGTGCAACACTAAGTGCAAATGATGCATAATGTGTCATAAGAACACATGCAACACTAAGTACAAATGATGCATAATGTGTTGCAAACATCGATGCAACATTAAAATTAAGTGTAGCAAAAAAGTCGGAAATTATATGACATTTATACTAGCGATACAAAAAGTGTCATCTAATTTGCGTCACAATAAGAATATTGTGTAGTGAAAATACTACATGGGCAATCACAACACATTAAAAAGTGATACAAAAAGTGTCGCAAATGTCTTTTTGCGACACTATATTATTGACAATGACACATTTTATATGTCGCAAAAGGGGGTGTTTATTGTAGTGCCACGGCTATCCTGCGCCCCCTGACTTGGTATGTCACCTTCAAAAATCCCTTTATTGTCTTCGTCAGGCTCCTCGCAATTGGTTTTCCAAATTTTCTCAGGATTTGTGTGCATTTAGATTTGTTCAGAGTAAAGCAGATTACTCTCTTTTTACATTCTCCCGTAGTATGGTATCTTTGCATGTACTTGTTTATGTGGATGATTTGGTTATTGCTGGTAGTTCTTTGTCACTTATCTCTGAATTTGAGAAATACTTAAGCTCTTGTTTTCATATGAAAGATCTTGGCTTGCTTAAGTATTTATTGGGTATGGAGATTGCTAGAAGACCGAATGTGTTGTTTCTTTCACAATAGAAATATGCCCTGGACATTTTATCTGAAACAGGCTTATCTGCTTCTAAAGCGGCTGACTTTCCAATCGAGCAACAACACGATCTAGTGTGTGTTGAAGGTCTCCTTTACCATGATCCTGAGCAGTACCGAAATCTGGCTGGGCGCCTGAAATACCTCACTATTACTCGTCCTGAGCTCAGTTATTAAATTCATACACTTGCTCAGTTCATGAAGTCTCCTTGTATTCCTCACTGGCAAGCTGCAGTTTGCGTATTGCACTATTTGAAGAGTCATCCTGATCAAGGTTTATTTCTCTCCTCTTGTAGTGTGTTACAGTTAACTGCTTTCTGTTATTCTGATTGGGCTGCATGCCCCATTACTCGGCGTTCCTCTTTCAGGATACTTTGTAATAATTGGCGATTCTTCGGTTTCTTGGAAAACTAAGAAGCAATCTACGATTTCTTGGTCTTTTGCTGAAGTGGAGTATCATGCTATGACTGTTACCTGTTGTAAATTATTATGACTTAAGTCTTTGCTTAAGAATTTGGGGATTGCGCATACTATTCTTATGCTTTGTGAGAGTCAATCTATTCTTCATATTGCGGAAAATCCGGTGTTCCATGAACGTATAAAGCATATCGAAGTTGATTTTCATTTTGTCCAGGATCTTGTGCAGTTTGGTAATATTGTTATTCATCATATCTGCACTTCAGATCAACCTGCAAACTTGTTTACCAAATCTCTCAGACGTAACTAGTTTCATTCATTACTTGGCAAGTTGGGAATTTCTGATCCTCATGCTCAAACTTTAGGAGTAGTATTAAGGAAAGTAGATATTACTTATAATTGTAATTAGATTCTATTTCCTTTTCCGTGCTTGTACAGGTATTTTGTACCACTATATAATTTACCCTAAGATCATGAATACAAACACATATTATTACCCTTATTTTTTACAATATTTGATGAAGATTGTCTTTGAAGAGAGGAAAACAATCTCTGTGAAAATTTTATATGGGTTGTGGGGATGGAAGAACAGAAGCTTAAGGAAAAAGAGGTACAATATGTATTTTTTTTATAAATTGCTTATTGTGAATGATGTTTGTTTACTCTGCTAATTGTGGCTGGTTATGTGTATTCTAAGAGGAAATAAATTTGCATTTGCTAGTTTTGTTGTTTCAGCAAGGTAAGGAAATCGATCCTTTTCTTCTGCTTATGAGAGCACTGGTGTTTTGGGAGCTTGACAAGTGGCTATTGACCTGTAGCATGAGGTTTGTGTGAGGCTAAGATGTACAAAATTTCATTTGATTAACCTGTGATATAATCAGTAAGACCACCAAAATCAACAATTCTGCAGATTCTTATGCTTGATATGTTCCACTTATATATCTGAAGGTTGTTTCCCCTTTGCAATTGCTAGAATTGTTTTAGCATCTCAAATACTTAGGCAAAGAAATTGATATAATAACTCACTCAAGTTTGGGATATCTCAAGAGTCCTAAAGCCTAGTGGAATAGTGCTATTGCACATGACTTCTGAATCTAATGTTTTGCAAATATTAAGTCTCTTTTGGTCTTTCTTGTGGCTTGTGCATTTCAGTTTCATAGCTCGGATCCATTTTCAGGTTTCAATAACCATAAGTACCTTGGATATTAAATTCTTACTACTTCAGATTTTGAGTGTTGCAGTAATATGATTTTCCATGATTGGTCTTGTCTTTCCTATTTCTATGTATTTGTATTTGAAATTGTTGCCTGGATATTCTGTGTATGTGGTCCATGGCTCAAAAATGTTATTTCAAGATCTCTATGGTCCTTCGTTTGTCGAGGATGATTTGGAGACTATTGTTTCAGGTCAAAGCTCAGTGTTAGTCATGGAATGCGAAAAATCCCTCAAAATACTATAGTAGTTTGAGTGATGTAAAAGAAGAGATTGTTGGTTATTATCGAAGATGGAAAATGATAGTACATGACTGGTTGTCTTATTCAAACTCTCCACATTTCTTATGATTTATTGACCTTCTCATCATCTACTGTTGAGTGATTTATGGACTACCATGAATTTAAAATCGTGCGAGACAACATAAGGGGAAAACTAAAGGCAAGGAGTTCAATCATCCCCCGTTTTTTTATTCTTACTTCTCTTAAGTTCATTTTTAGACTTCTGAAGTACCGACTCTTTTATCTTCAGTTCACGATTTTAACCTCCCTTCATCCAACTCCAGTAGTTTGCGGCTTTCCCGCTAAACATGAAATGAAATTCATCCTAGAGAACGGTATGTGGATATCGACACTCTACTTCTGAATCTTGGAACTCTATCTTCTTTAAACTTCTTTGGTTCACAACCTTTTAATCTGAAAAAAATATAAATTCATGTTCAGAGATGTTTGACCCTGGAACTGTTGGGAAAAATTGATATTTCCCTCTTTGTGTTATCAATATAAAAGATGAAAAAGAATGAAAAATAGGACATCAAAATTTGGTAATGCGGAAAACCCAAATCGGGAAAAATAGTCCAAATCTTACACTATAAAAGGCTATAGCAGGGTTACAAATATTTCACCCAAATAGGATGGATTATAAGGCTACTCCAATTATATTGTGGAACTCTCACTAGATAGAGAGGATGAATACTTCTCTTTGACTCGTCACTCAAAGAGTGGATTTCTCACACCAGAAGGAATGGAAGTGGCTATGGATAGAAGTGGATGGAATTGAATGATGAACTCTTCTCCAAAACCTCTATTTATAGGTGAAACTCTAGAATTCTCTTCCATCTCTCTAAGAACCATAATAAATACTTGGAGCTTTCTAGGAGGTAGTCTAGATTCTTCCCCGAAAAATCTCTCCTCTTCTATCGATGAAGAGTTCTAGAATTAGGGAGGAAACCCAACAAATCTCCCCCATCGGACCTAAAGGGATCCCCACACCAGCACCTTTGCAACAATTATGAAACTTCTTACTTGGTAATGCCTTAGTCATTATGTCTGACCAATTATCATCGGTGTGAACCTTTTCAAGTTGTACCCATTTTTCCTCCAATACATCCCGAATCCAATGATAAAGAACATCAATATGTTTTGTTCGTGAATGGTAAGCTAGATTCTTTGCTAAGTGAATGGTACTCTAGTTGTCACAAAAGAGAACATACTTCTCTTGCTTTAATCCCAATTCTAATAGGAAGTTCTTCATCCATAGTATCTCATTGCAAGCTTCCGTGGCAACAATATACTCCGCTTCTGTCGTAGAAATAGCCACACACTTTTGGAGTTTTGACTTCCAAGACACGGCTCCCCCTGCAAAGGTAGTTAGATACCCCAATGTAGATTTTCAGACTCCAAATCTCCAGCCATATCTGCATCTGTGTATCCCTCCAACACGGGTTCTTGTTTTCTAAAGCATAGACACCAGTTAGTTATTCCTCTGAGATATCAAAGTATCCATTTCACAGCTTCCCAATGTTCCTTCTGGTGAGCGTCGTTTTACTCGCCAAATAACCTGCAAATTCAGATTAATACTAATTAGTACAATGATAAGCAGGGTCGATCCCACAGGGAGCAAAAACAATAATCAATAATTATTTTTCCTACTAATTTTTGAAAACCATTTTGGTGATGCCACCACGCCTTAAATGTAATGATTTTGCTAACTCTAAACATGCAAATGAAGACTTAAACTTATGAGAAATAAATATATGAATGAATGATATCGGCTAAGAATAAATCATGCTAGTTATTATCGATCATAGACGCAATAATGAATCAATTCCTACACATCTACCGGTTATAGGGAAGTAGGTACGCTTAACCCCCCAATTCTTTCTTACTTTATCGACAGTCAACTAATTATGATTAATTAACTGTTTCCCTTACCAAAATGTTCCCAGAAAATATTCGCTAAACCAGAACACATTTTGATAGCATTAAGTATTAAAAGAACCCGACATAGCAATTACCAAAGTAAAAGCAAATAGTAACGCACACTCAATTATTCCTTATCTTGCTATTAGGGTCTTAGCTAGTTAGCTGTTTTTCACAAAACTGTGCTACTTACTAATCCCATCCAACAATTACGTATTGGCGGAAATTAGATAGCAGTATTCTAAAAACATTTAAGTTGATCAGGCCTAAACATATTAGAAATAAAATTCAACCAAGAACAATCAAGAACATGCAAGAATCAATTATAATGCAATTAGGCCTCACGATTTATAAACTAACATTTGTTATTCTCTGCCGATATATGAATTAGCTACTCATGATAACTAAACTAAACTAACAAAAAATATAATATATGAACATGATTATTGAAATTAAATGAATAAGAGACAAAGCAATTAAGCAAACCATGACCACATGCTTGCGAACTGAAACCAGTAATGTATCAACGTCTGTGGAAGTAATAAGCAAAAAGAAGAAAAGCCAAAAGCAAATTAAGTCTGCTCTTAATTCTCCAGCACGAAAATAATGCTAACTGTCTAACTAAGAATAATGTCTGGGTAAAAACAAACCCAGAACACCAAACCTAATGTCTGCGGTGGAATGAAAATACGAACAAAAATTAAGACTAACTCCTTAATTCCTGGTGATCTTCCGTCCAAAAACCCAAAAAGAAAAGATGCCTCCATATGTTCATGCGTATATAATATATATACGCTACAATTACCAAAATCATGTCCATATTGGACTCTTCCAAATAAAATAGAATTCTTTCCAAATTTAAATTCTGATTTGAAGAGATAAGATCTAATTAAATCTTCAAATTATCTTCAAAGATATCTCCATAAAAATCAGCCCAAATTAGCTCCAAAATATCTGCTATGATTTCTGCTCTCCATTTGACTGCTTCATTTGTAATAATTGCCCAATACTCCTTACACTCCTCCAAATTCCACTTGAGCCCAAAAACTGTGATCTGTTACAAATAAAACATTTAAAGTGCACATTAATCACGTAAAATCACAGTTAATCCCAATAAAATAAACAACATAAATAACACACATCAAATATCCTCACACTTGAGTCATGCTTGCCCTCAAGTATGAAATGAGAATCAAATCATGTTGTTTATTACAAAGTTCCAAGTATCCCCCAACTGACTCTAAGAAAGACTCAAACGAAAAATAACAAAAAGACACTAACTACAACCCAACAAACAATCAAACTCAGCATACCAATCCTTAATTTCTTGATTCATAGACAAACTTTACCTTACTAATAAGAAATGCTCATGTATAACACACTTGACACTCTCACACCCTTCAAATGACATTGGTAAATTCATCCTCAAATTAATGCAAACCAGCCCTCAACTTAGTCAAAATCAGACAAGCATCTAACATTTCTCACGTTTCACACATTCGCTCTAGATGTAAGGGACAGTCACTCAATATATTAATTTCACATGGCAATACTCAAATCATTCAATGCAAATAAGAAAGGTCTTTATTCAAGGTTGTAACGGGGCTCGGGGGAATAAAAACGAGGTAAGGTCCTAAGGGTTCTAAGCTTAAAAATATAAATATACATGCATGCTCTTTTCAGCCTAAAAATTCCTCAATCAAAAAGATAATTTTCAGCCACCCTAAAGTGAAACAAATCTGCTCTGAACTGGCTGTAATTACCAAGTGTTGGTGCTGGATTTTTATTTTATTTTTTTCATTTTTCTCTTTTTTTCATTTTTTTCTAATTTTTCTATTTTTTTTCTTTTTTCTGGGCACATCAACCCTTTTTTTTCTGAATTTCCAGCACCAAATCACTCATTTTATTATCATTCTGCTGCACTTTTAAACTCAGTACCACATGGTCACTTCATACATCAAAATCAAGGTACTCATTGATATTTCTTACAGCACATCAGCAGAAAATAAACTGAGAAACCTCTTATAATCACAAACATGCATATATAAGGGACACAAAAGAGGGGATAAAAATAGGCTTTGGCTTCATTTTTTCTGTGGCTTAAACAAAGAAACAGGCCAAGGCTTCAAAGAGTTTACTAAGGGTGATGTATGGTAGGCCATATAAGCTATGGGTTTAAATCCTAATGCCTTTCATCATTTTCACACCAAATAATTCAAATAATGCCATGACTCTCAGGGGAAAAAAGATTGATGTAGGGACTGCTAAACTCTAGCTCAAACCTCACATTTACTGGGCTAAAATGTTCAATTACTTGTCTTTTTTCGTCATCCCAAGTATCATCTAGGCCAAGTTACACCAATTATATTAGACTCATTTACCAAGTAATTTTAGAGGTGTATCAAGTAACCAAATATGTCACACAAGAGCTTTCTCACAGGCACGTTCAGTCCGTCAAGAAATAATAATATCAAGAATAGTATGCTGAATTTGACTTGACTAAAAAAAATAAAAATATTTTTGTATTTTTTTTTATTAAATGACACTAACACATAACACATAAACATATAATCCTCCTCACACTTAAACCTTGCTTGCCCTCAAGCAAGTTTAGTAAAAATGTAAGAAAGAACAAAACCACCTAAAAAAATATTAAAAAAAGAATTCTGAAGAAAAAAGAAAGTAAAAATAAAAAACAGGGATAGAGGAGCTTATTGGGAGGGGTTTGGAGGAATTTCCAACAAAAAGATAGTGTTGTATCTGAATCAGGTTCTGTCGCAGACCTCCAGTTTGGCCAAACGGAATCCTGCGAGTCCTAGCTCTCCAAAAGTGTGAATTCTCCATGGTGCATATTCAAGTACTTCAACTCTGTAGATCAAGAATTGAGAGAAGATGAGAAATTGAAATTCCAAACAGATTTTTAAAAAAACTAAAAGGAAAAAAAATTAAGAAAATTGGGTTGCCTCCCAATTAGCGCCTTTGTTTATAGTCTTGGGCCAGACTGTGGATGCCGTCAATTTAGCTGAGTGGTGTGTAGAGGAATTTCTTCCTCACACTTGAGCATCTCCATATCCACTGGAAAAGTATCATCATCATACTTCAGATCGGGTGGTAATGGCTTCAACTTCCAATTTGAGGCTTTCACATCAAGTGAGACTAGTCTGGCGGATGGTTCCGGTTTGGCCAAACTGGACCCAGTGCGCCCTTCAGAATTTTCCTGAACATTTAACATTGATTGAGTGGGGATGGGCCCTCCGTGGTTTACTTCAGTTTTGGGCACCACTTTCTGAGAGTAAACTGAACATAACAATTTACGGATTTCTTTATCACGTGAGACTTGAACATCTACCTCTTCTGAAATTTTCACCATATCCTGTAGAATTTTAGTCTCAAGAGAATCTTGGATAAGAGGGTCAGTATGATTGATGGCAAACACAATCTCAGCATCTATAGGTTTCTTCATGGGTTTATCAATGTTGAATGTGTACTTATCACCAAAATAATCAAGAGAAATAGTCCATCACCAACATTAATATTGGTGTTTGCTGTTTTCAAGAATGGATGACCCAACAATACCCCTTGTGTTCCCTTATCATTAGTATAATTCATTTTTATCACATAAAAATCTGTGGGGTACACAAAGTTATTGACTCGCACAAGCACATTTTCCAACAACCCTTCAGGACATACACAAGATTTATCTGCTAATTGAATTACCACTCTAGTGTCTATCATTTCAGCTCCATTCAAAGTTTGATACACAGATAATGGCATAACATTAATCGAAGCTCTTAAATCACACATGGCAGCATCAATCTTCTTATCTCCAATGTAACAAGGTAAGGAAAACATACCTGGGTCCTTGCACTTTTGAGGCATTTTCTTTTGGATCACAGCTGACACAGATTTATTCATCATGATCTTGCTCGAATCCTTCGGCTTTCCTGCAATAAAATCTTTCAAGAACTTGCTTATTGGTGGTATCTTTATTGCCTGCAAGAATGGAAGATTAATCTCCATTTTTTCAAATATTGATATAAAATCCATAGGCTCTTCTTTTTTCTTTTCTAATCTACGAGGAAAAGGAGGAAAAATTTTAAGTGAAGGATCATGTAAATTCAACCTCTTATTTACCTCAGCTGGTACCTTGGATTTACATTTATCTCTAGTCTCACTATGCTCAGATTCTCAGATTTTACGGTGGTTTCGTCGCCTTTTTCTTCCGTTACTTGATTCTGAATTCTGCTGCAGGGTTCGGTTTGGCCAAACCGGACCCTCCGTCAGCGAACTGGTTCGCTTCTTTGTTCACGGATTTCAATGGCAGTGCACCAACTATCTTTCCACTTCTGAGCGTGACCTAATTACCATCTCATGAGGGTTCAATTGGACCTGAGAGGGCAATCCAGGCTGCTTCATCCTAAGTTCATTAAGAGAATTTGACAGATGGGCAATTTGTCGTGCATGCTCCTCCAAGGTTGATTCGGTCTTCTTGGATTCCTTCATCATCATGTCCATCAACATATCTATCTTTTCATTCAGAGATTTCTCTTGACCTCCTTGTTGGGGTTGGGAAAAACCTGGAGCTTCTCGTGGCATTGGTGGAATATAGGGTCGTTGGTATTGCTGAGGTTGTTGCGGCGGGGGACCTTGTTCTCTCCACTGGAAGTTAGGGTGATCTTTATACCTTGGATTGAAATTTTGGGGATATGGTCCTTTTTGCTATCTGTCATTAAAATTTCCCATAGCATTTGCTTGAACATGTATCTCTCCCATAGTAAGAATGCATTGCGACGTCGTATGGTTGACTGCTCCACACGTATCGCAAGGCCCTTCTTGTACAGACGCAACCTTGTCAACGACCTTAGAAAGCATTTTCTCCATTCTTTCCATCCTTTCCTTGATCTCATCTTTTTCAGAAGTGGATGCCTGTGCCACCTTCTTCAAGATTCGTACCTCCTGTTGATCATACTCCTTTTTAGAATTCACCAACCTCTTGATGATCTCTGTAGCTTCATTCACTCGAAGGTCAGAAAATCCACCACTACTGGAAGAGTTCACCAAGTCTTTGTTGCTGGATGTCATCCCTTGATAGAAACATTGAAGCAACTGGCCTTCCGTCATTCTGTGATTAGGGCAACTGTCTACCAACTTCCTGAACCTCGGCCAAAATATACTCAATGGCTCATCATATTCTTGCTTGATGCTTGTGATCTCCTTCTTCAAAGCATCCGTCCTTGCGGCTGGAAACTAGTTTTCCAAGAACAATATTTTCAATTCTGCCCATGTCGCAATGGAGTTGGGGGGCAAGCTCGAGAACCACTGGTTTGCTGCTCCTGTCAAACTGAATGGGAATGCCACCAATTTGAATTGATCTTCCGTCACGGTGGATGGCCTCTTCTGAACCTTACAAATCTTGATAAATTCACTCAGAAAATTATAAGGGTCTTCAGTGCTTCTCCTGTGGAACTTGGGAAGTACGTTCAGGAACGCCAGCTTGATTTCATCTGATTTTCGGTCTCTGGCAACTAAATGGGAGTGGGGGGTCATCTTCACTATGACCGGTAAGTTCCCACATGTATGGGTTGTTTGGGTTCTGCCCAAGATTCAGATTTTGGTTAGCTCCGTCCATCTCGATGTCCGTTCCCGAATAAGAAGTAGTTACTGAAATCGCGATGGGTTCGATTTGGCCAAACCGAAGGGTTTCGGCAGAAATTATTTTTCGCTCTTTTGTTCGCTTTATGTTCTGCTTAGTCATCTCAACTTTCGGGTCGAATATTAAATTCGGCCTGGATGATCTGCTCATAAACCAAGCACACTAACACACGGATTAGTAGAAAAAAAATTTAAAAAAATTGACTTACTGCTCCCCGGCAGCGGCGCCAATTTGGTGAGCGTCGTTTTACTCGCCAAATAACCTGCAAATTCAGATTAATACTAATTAGTACAATGATAAGAAGGGTCGATCCCACAGGGAGCAAAAACAATAATCAATAATTATTTTTCCTACTAATTTTTGAAAACCTTTTTGGTGATGCTACCACGCCTTAAATGTAATGATTTTACTAACTCTAAAAATGCAAATGAAGACTTAAACTTATGAGAAATAAATATATGAATGAATGATATCAGCTAAGAATAACTCATGCTAGTTATTATCGATCATAGGCGCAATAATGAATCATTTCCTACACATCTACCTGTTATAGGGAAGTAGGTACGCTTAACCCCCCCCCCCCCCAATTCTTTCTTACTTTATCGACGGTCAACTAATTATGATTAATTAACTGTTTCCCTTACCAAAATGTTCCCAGAAAGTATTCGCTAAACCAGAACACATTTTGATAGCATTAGTATTAAAAGAACCCGATATAGCAATTACCAAAGTAAAAGAAAATAGGAACGCACACTCAATTATTCCCTATCTTGCTATTATAGTCTTAGCTAGTTAGCTATTTTTCACACTGTGCTACTTACTAATCCCATCCAACAATTACGTATTGGCGGAAATTAGACAGCAGTATTCTAAAAACATTTAAGTTGATCAGGCCTAAACATATTAGAAATAAAATTCAACCAAGAACAATCAAGAACATGCAAGAATCAATTATAATGCAATTAGGCCTCACGATTTATAAACTAACATTTGATATTCTCTGCCGATATATGAATTAGCTACTCATGATAACTAAACTAAACAAACAAAAAATATAATATATGAACATGATTATTGAAATTAAATGAATAAGAGACAAAGCAATTAAGCAAACCATGACCACATGCTTGCGCACCGAAACCAGTAATGTATCAACGTCTGTGGAAGTAATAAGCAAAAATAAGAAAAGCCAAAAGCAAATTAAGTCTTCTCTTAATTCTCCAGCACGAAAATAATGCTAACTGCCTAACTAATAATAATGTCTGGGTAAAAGCAAACCCCGAACACAAAACCTAATGTCTGCGGTGGAATGAAAATACGAACAAAAATTAAGACTAACTCCTCAATTCCTGGTGATCTTCCGTCCAAAAACCTAAAAAGAAAAGATGTCTCCATATGTTCATGCGTATATGATATATATACGCTACAATTACCAAAATCATGTCCATATTGGACTCTTTCAAATAAAATAGAATTTTTTCCAAATTTAAATTCTGATTTGAAGAGATAAGATTTAATTAAAATTTTAAATTATCTTCAAAGATATCTCCATAAAAATCAGCCCAAATTAGCTCCAAAATATCTGCTATGATTTCTGCTCTTCATTTGACTGCTTCATTTGTAATAATTGCCCTATATTCCTTACTCTCCTCCAAATTCCTCTTGAGCCCAAAAACTGTGATCTGTTACAAATAAAACATTTAAACTGCACATTAATCACAGTTAATCCCAATAAAATAAACAACATAATTAACACACATCACCTTCCTAGGCTTTGACAAGTTCCTGCTCACCACACCAACCATATGTGCAATATCTGGTCGTGTACATATCATTACGTACATGAGACTACCAACAATCGATGAATATGGAACACCTCTCATATCTTCATCACCTTTTGGACTTTTTTTCTTATCAAACTTGAAGTGATCGCCTAGTGGGACACTAACATGTTTGACCATGTCCATGTTGAATCTCTCAAGGATATTTTCAATATATCTCTCTTGGGATAGCCAAAGTAGCCTTTCAGATTGGTCTTAAGTGATCCTCATTATGAGAATCTGTCTTGCTGGTACTAAGTTTTTTGTAGAGAAAGAATTACTCAATGCTTTCTTAAGAGCAGTGATTTTCCCTTTATCCTACCCGACATTCAACATATCTTCAACATAAAGCATGAGTATGAGAAAGTCACTTCTATTGTACCTCTTCACGAAGACATAATGATCAGTATGTGTCTCCTTAAATCCATGATGATTCATGAAGGATTCAAATTTCTTGTACCAATGGTGTGGTACTTGCTTCAAACCATAGAGACTTCTTTTGAAGCGGCACATGAAATAATTCTTTCCCGGATGTATGAGTCCCTCGGGTTGCTCCATGTATATTTCTTCCTCAAGGTCTCCATGTAAGAAAGTTGTCTTAACATCGAGTTGTTCAACCTTAAAATCCATACTAGCAGTGAGACCCAACACAACTCAGATTGATGACATCTTCACCATGGGTGAAAATATCTCATCGAAGTCTACATCTTTCTTATGATTTCATCCTTTAACAACGATCCGAGCCTTATACCATGGTTTGGGATTATTTTCCTCAGTCTTGAGCTTGTACACCCATTTGCACTTTAGAGCTCATTTCCCTTTTGGTAATTCCTCTAGATCATATGTATGGTTCTCGTGTAAAGACTGTATCTCTTGCTGCATAGCCCTTTCCCAACCATCTCTGTGATCACTTGGCATGGCTTCTGCATAAGGCTCCCCCTCATAGGTGAGTGTCACGTACTTATATTGAGGGTACCTAGACAAAGGTCATCTCTCTCTAGTGGAACACCAAGGCTCAGGTTCTACTTAATCATCTACTTCCTCCATTGCTCCACCACTTGTCTTATGTTCCTCTGTTGTCTTGCTCATTATTAATCTCAACTTCATCATGATTTCCATGAACTCTTGTATCACCTTGTACCACCGGAGATGACATTGGATCATAATGCCCATTAGTCCACCTAGACTGGGCTTCTTGTGACTTCTTACAATCACTAATAGTTAGGTCCTCAAGGAAGACAACATCTCAGCTTCTAACAATCTTTTTCTGGGTTGGATCCCACGATCGATACTCAAAGTCTTCTTTGGGTGAGCCAAGGTAGACGCACTCCTTTGATTTTGAATCTAGCTTAGACCTCTCATCCTTAAGAATGTGAACAAACGATCAACATCCGAACACCTTTAGATGGTCATATGCTACATTTTTCTTTGACTAAGTTTCCTCCGGTATGTCACCATCCAAGGGCACCGAAGGGGACATGTTCATGATGTCAAAACCGGTCTTCAAGGCTTCTCCCCATAATGCTTTAGGGAGGTTGGCATGAGATAGCATGCATCAAACTCGTTCTTCAATGGTGCGCTTCATTCTCTCTGTAACTCCATTTAGCTGGGGTGTCTTTGGTGGCGTCTTCACAAGTTGGATGCCATAGGAATTGAAGTATTCTTCAAATAGGCCATGGTATTCTCCGTCATTATCCGCTCTGACGTAATTTAGCTTCTTGCGTATGTCACGCTCCACCCTTGCATGGAAATCCTTGAATGCCTCAAGAACCTAATCTTTTGTTTTCAACAGAAATGTCCAAACCTTTCTCGAATGGTCATCAGTGTAAGTTACAAAATAGAACCACCAAGTGATTTTTTAGTCATAGAGAATACATCAGTGTGGACTAAGTCGAGAATATGCTCTCTTCTACGTGAGTATGCTGGTCTAACAAATGAAACTCTATGTTATTTTGTAGCTAAACAATCCGTGCAATGGTCAAGTGATGTACCTTTTATATTGGGAAGAATGTTTTTCCGAGCAAGGATTGGAAAACCCTTCTCGCTCATATGGCCAAGCTTCTTGTGCCATAGCTCCAAACTTGAGCTCTCGTGAGCAGTATTAACCTCCCCCTTACAGACTTGTCCTTGCATAACATATAAGGACCCATCATTTCTTCCTCAACCAACAACCATGTTACCACTAGTGATCTTCCATTTTCCATCTCTAAAGTGGCTAGTCATTCCGACGTTGTCAAGCTTCCCTGCAGAGATAATGTTGAGCTACATTTCTAGAACATGTCGTACATCCTTCAGAATGAGCTAAGCAAATTATCTTCAAGATGATGTCACCTAAGCAAATTATCTTACTTGTGACTTGATTTCCCATCTTCACAACACCAAAATCTCCACGCTGATAGGATGAGAAGAGCCCTTCATATGGGGTAACACACAAACAGGCACCAGAATCACCGATCCAAAGGTTATCGCCATAGGTGAGATTGACATAGTTGTCAATGACAAACCCTTCACTTCACTTCACATATGCAATAGCAGTAGCGCTCTTATCTTGCTACTTCTTTGGGTTGATTTGTTCATTGGTCATGCTTAACCATTCTATTCTTCCGGTCTCTCTTGAGATTGCGACATTCAACTTTCTTATGCCCTGCCTTGCAAAAATAGTAGTAAGTAATAGGGAACGAGACTTCGATCGCCCTTGTGATTTGTCATGTCTGCCACTTTTGTATCTTCCAAGTGACTCACTTCTACCTTGATTCTCGATCACGTTAGTCTCTAAGTTGGTGGTTGTTCCATGCTCCATTGTTTGTGCTTCTTTATTAGTTAGACTATCAGCAAAGCCATCCATGGTAAGCTTTCCTTTTGGAGCTGAGTTGCTAATCGTGACCACCAATGTGTCCTAACTTTCAGGTAGTGAGCTTAGGAGTAACAAGGCTTGTAGCTCATCATTGATTTTTATCTCAATCTTTCCCAATTGGTTCACAAGCCCCTTGAAGCTATTTAAGTGCTCAATCATATTTTGTCCATCCTTGTACTCCAATTTGACTAATAGCCTTACTTAGTGGGCTTTGTTACGTGGTGTCTTCTTTTGAATCATGGACTCAAGTTTTGTCCATAGCTCAAATGAATTTGTATAAGTAGAAACATGCTCAAATAAACTACGATCAGTGTACTTACGAATCATGGCAACCGCCTTCCTATTTAGGAGCTCCTAATCTTTCTCATTCTTATCCTCCGGCTTGGTCTCCTCCATAATTGGTTTGTACAAATATTTTCAAAATAGATGGCCATCCTTCATGGGCTTCCAATCTATCATGAGTGATACTTGTCTCCATCTTGACTCCCACAAGAAACTAACACCGATCAACCTTGCTCCGATACCACTGTTGGGAAAAATTGTTTTTTTCTTTGTATGATCAAGATGAAAGATGAAAAAGAATGAAAAATAAGACACCAAAATTTGGTAACGCGGAAAATCCAAACCGAGAAAAATTGTGGGACTATGTAGTTCAAATCTTCCACTATAAAAGACTATAGTTGGATTACAAATATCTCATCAAAGTAGGATGATTTACAAGGCTACTCACACTATATGGTGGAACACTCACTAGCTAGAGAGGATGAAGACTTCTCTCTAACTCCTCACTCTAAGAGTGGATTTCTCACACTAGAAGGAATGTAAGTGGCTATGGATAGATGCCCACATTCACCCATGGTCGTTAATTATAGCTAATTAATCTGAGCGGAGGCTAAGAAGGTCCAAAAGATAAAATTTATAACTCTGCACCCATTCTCACTGCTAAATTACCTAGAGGGTAGTTAGCGGTAAGCCTTGGGTTTATCCACAGAGATGCTAGGGCTCAAGTTTCAACTAAAAACACAACCTCGTACGGGTTGCCAATCCGTACGAGTGAAAGGAATAGCTAGTAAATGCAAACATGTGGGGGGGGTTGGATTTTTCAAATTAACAACTACAAAGCATAAAGTAAAAAAACCAAGTAATCTAATTAAGATATGCACTTAGGGAGTCATTGCGCAACATGATTAACCTAATGTTTCGATCATTGATTCATTCACATGAAATATTTACTAAGAAACCTAATATTGTGTTCACAACATGTGGTGTGGCTGATGGCATGCACTTCCACGTACCTATCACGTCAGGTGCGCTTGAAACCCTCCATCACAATGCCATTGTCGTTAAGGGAGTACAACAAGGTCCGACCACTGTTTTAGGCATGTTTCTCTCCCTTACGATTACTTCCCGGGCTTCCACCACGAATGCACAACTTCCCCTGGATCCTATCAACTCGGCCCAAGGGTTGTTGGCACCTTATCTCTAATCTAAAGACTTTCACACCCTAGTTTGCTAGATTTTTACTATCTCTACCCGCAACCTATCGAAAAAGTTTACGTAATCAGCTAAGACTGGTGCGACAGCAAATAAGTCAGAGTAATACCCGGGTCTCCCGTGCACACACTCACGCAGACGCAACATACTCCCTTACCCATTCTAACATCCAAGTTTCTCTTCCCAAGGGGGCATCAATAAGGGCACCATACATGAATATAGCCTAAAGTGTGTGCTGGTGTGCTGGTGTAATAGTCATGCATTTAGAACATTCAATAACAATCATAATAATATCATGAACACATATAATAGGATGAATCTAATGAATCTCATAAAAACATATAGATTAAATAATGTGCTACAATTATCCCCAAGCTAAAAATATATTCTAGAAAAGATAGTCCATGGAAAATATTGAGTTAGATGCCATGGATCTAAGAAAATAAGATGAAGAAAAGAAAAGTGAAAGATAAAAGATAAGGAAAGAGGATAAAAACACTAGAGAGAGCTCTCCTCTTCCTTCCACCTAGAGAGAGAACTAAAATCTACATTTGAACTTAGGGTTACTAGAAGATTAAGGCTCCTATTTATAGTAGTAAGATATTAGGCCTAAAAATAAGCCCAAAATAGGCAAAAATTAGGTCAAAACCTTAGTCACCCTTTTCCTCTTGTGGCAGAATATTTCTCAAATAAACTGCTCAAATTCGTGAATCTTATGGGGCTGAGATTTAGTGTATTGGATAGAACTCAGAAAGATGAAGATTTCAATATATGGTAGATGGAAAACAAATGAAAATTGATAGATTTATGACGAAAATAGTAAGAGACCATAGTTCAGCCGCCGCTCGGCCCCACCCGTTACGGATGGAGCGGTCCTCGCCAAGTACTTGTCGCAAGACCCACGATCACGAGCGGGTCGTGGTTCTTCATCGTCGTAGGGCCCTTAATCTGGAACGGGGCAGTGGTGCGAGGTTCTGGCATGGACCGTGGGCTATGGTGCAGGCCGTGGTCTGGAACCAAAGTTTGCTCAGAAATTTAGGGCGGGGCGCATGCTTGGGCTCAAGCCATGGTCGGGATGCTCGGTCCGTTCAGAATTTTGGCGCATGTGCTGACTTTGGCTCTGGCCTTAGGCTGGTCTTGACATCTTGAACGTGGAACGACGCGGGCCATAGTGAATGGGATGGTCTGTGCCCATACTTAGCTGTTTTTGAGCAAAGTGTCGAACTCATCTTACGTGGGCCGTGGGATCAGGTGCGGGTCGCGCTATTGCCTCATGCCAAATCATTTGGCACGAATCATCGCCTCATGCTGGAACTGTTGGCGCTGGACGTCTCCAAGTTCAACGGGCCGTTGGTGCCTAACCATGAACGGTGCGCGCCGACCCGTGGTACCTTGGCCGGCTTAACTTGTTTCCTTGGCTACAGGTGAGCCGTTAGTCCAATTTTTGAGTTATAGTAGTTGATTTTGTAGTGCTCGAGAAGAAAAATCCAATGAAATCTGTTTTGAATACTAATTCTTCTCGGATTATTCTCAGAATTTGGCACAATTCATTGGACCACGATTCCCCATTCCTTCATTGGCTGCTTTGATCTCCGTTGCTGCCTATCTTTGAATCCAATCTCCTTCTACCACATATTGATGTTCGTGGCCTTCGTCTACTACTATTCTAGTGGTGAATTACCTTTGATCTCTTCTGCCGTCCTTGCGAACGGCCTTCAATATCTTATACCGACCTTACGAACGACCTTCACATAGAATGTAAACAAAAAGTACCCACAGGCAACCCACTAAAGATGATCAAATGGAAGATCTAGAAGCCCGTGGATACAAGATGCCATTAGTACTAATTAAGTCTACAAAATGCAGGATTTAGATGATAAAATTAAACATGGCCATCTAAATCCCTGTCATTTAAACTCAACTAATACTAGCAATCTGCCATACAAAACATCTCTCCTCTTCCATCAATGGAGAGTTCTAGAATTAGGGAGAAACCCAATAGGAATTTATGCTGGCCTTGTTGGTTTCTTTGGAGGAGCACGGAGTGAATTTTATGTCGGAATAAGGTTTGCTTTGATTGGGAAGGTGAGTTTAATGCTAATGGCCTATGTCTGAAGTTTCACCATTTGGGTATGCTATGATGTAAGCAGTCTTACGTTGCATTTTCAAGAGGCCGATTTCCCTACTCGAACATGGTTCAGGATTTTGGCGCATTAATTTACAGCTGGATGTGGCACTGTTGAAGGAAGGGTTCCTTGTTCAGAATGGGACGAACTGGAGATGAAAGCATCTCTGGTATTGCTATGGACCTGACTATGAGCAACATCAGAAATATATTATCTAATGTTTTGTTTCCTAGCCTGTGAAACTTACCTCTGAAAATTTTCTTCGCTTTCCATTATCTGTTTTTGTGTGCAGTTGATGAAACTAGAGGCTGCAATGGCACGAGGAGAAGAATGTTGTTTGAGATTAGTGATAGCGATCTTCTGGCGTGAATTGTGTAAATTAAACGAAAGTGCCTTGAAATTTGATTCTAACAGCAATGTTGCATTCAATTTCTACATTTTAGTTGCGATAATAACATGCCAAAAAAAAGAGTTTTCTCTGTTTGATACTCTGCATAATCAGAAGCATTAGCTATTAGTGGAACAGTTTCATTTGTGTGAATAGCAGTAGGTCCATTTTGTGTTATTCATTTTTCTTGTATTCCTTCCCTGCCAACTGAGGTTAAGAGATGTGCATTCTTTGGGCATAGGTGAATGGATCGAAGAAGAAAGTTTTGTTTACTAATTGTGGTGTTTTATAATATATGGTTAGAGAGAAATCGTAGAAGTTTTGGGTCAAAAAAAATGAAATGTCAGGAGCTTATGTAATTTGGTTCAAAATGATATTTTTTTAAGGCTAAATGATGTACTGTAATATGGGGATAGTTTTGCAGGCCTATTGATATAAGGTATTGGTAAATAAAAAGGAAACCATGAGTGTCGATGGGAGTGGGGACATTGGCCCAATCCCGTTAATACAAGAAAGCATAATAAACAACCCCTGGTCTAGATGTTACATCCAGAGGGTCTAGATGCTAATCCTTTCATGGTGATAGGGGCCTGTAGAAAACCTTCCAAGAAAATACAGAGGGCGTGAGAACGAACTCACTAGTCCCTCACTACATACAGCTTATGCCTTAACAAACATGCCTTTAATGCAACCGAGCAAGTGGGTACTCGGCTAGTGATGCAAAACCGGTAAGTGATGAGCCGGGCAGTGTCCATGCAACCGGTAGAGTTAACCGGCTCTCGGGCCGTTGTCTGTTCCCCACGGCCATCGCCATAACCGTCGCCTAAGTGCAGCGTCAGCCTTTGGTAATCGTCGGCTTCAAGATGAACCGTTGGCCAACAGTTTAACCGCCAGCCATGGTGAACCGCCGGCCTTCCAAACCGAGAAAGTGGACTCGGCCTTCAAAACCGAGAGAGTGTACTCAGCCTTCTGCGAACCAATGAAGTGGTACATCACCTCCGGGAAGAGCTGGCACACCCCTTCTACCATGTACACCTCTAAGATGAAGATAAAGAGGTGTTATTGGCCTTCAATAACTATCTCTGGATGAGAGCCAAGGTTTTCTATTTGGGCTTGAGAGCAGGTTGACTGTAGTCGGTGGTACTCTCAAGTTCCCTATAGATAAACCTCCTAATGATGAAGAGACTGGGCATGGCCTCTATCGCACACGTCCCGCGCAACGGGTTGTTAACCGTCCCCTCCATTTTAGGCAAATGGATAGCCTAATGCCATATTACACTATACAGTGCAGCGCAGGCAAATCGTGCAACCATCAAATCCAAGTACCAACTGGCAGTGGGTTAATTAACTTGGAGTACGCTAAATTAATTAACCCCATACCCGACCTATATGGCCTTGCAACCAAATGAGGAAAGGTCGTGCAACCAGATGAAGAAAGGCTGCTTAGAAGGCCAAATTTTGTTTTTCACATCTCGAACCCCCAACCTTCGAACCTTCCAGCACTCGAGCCATCCAGGATAGAAATCCACCTCTCGAGAGTATACACATCCACCACTCGAGAGGTTACACATCCATAGGTTCGAGATGATTCTAGGGTTCACCTTTCAAACCATAAGCGCCAACCCGCGGACCATCCATCTCTCGAATCATCCACCTCTCGAACCCATAGTACACATCCACCATTCGAGAGACCCTCTGTCCTGTATTTCCCCTCGAGAGGTTACAAGCATCTAGCACTGGATAGTACCAAAGACCCCTCGAGAGGGAGTACCATTCCCCATTGTTGAGAGTGATATTCACCTCTCGAGAGGTACAATATTCAGCCCTCGAGAACCATAGGTGCAGGTCTGCGAACCATCTATCTCTCTAATCATCCACATCTCGAGAGTCCCTTTGTCCCCTCGAACCGTGTTAGACCATCCATCACTCGAGGTACTCTCGAGTGGTACTCGAGGGACTCAACACATTTTTCCCCTCAAACCCATTGTGTACAATCCCCCAGTCAAGAGGGCAGCTTCCACCTCTCGAAGTACCCGTGTAGAGTACTCGAACCACCGTTCTGCCCATCATATCATCCACCACTCAAACCACCACTCGAGAGATCAACCGGGTCAAAACCCTAGGGACGCTCTGGCGCGTTTCTTCTTTCTCGGGTTTAGCGGTCCAGCGGCGCTCCAAAATGGGTCGAGCATTTTGCTTTATTTCTTCGCTGGATTTGTGACTTTCTGATGCCCTTTAGTCTTCGAAATCTGTTAAAAACTTTCAAAAAAAAGTGTATTATGAGAAATCTGCTCCTCCATTCATCTTGATCTGTGCATTTTCATGAAATTGAAAAAATGAGAAGAACACATTGGGCATGCCATCGTTGTTGATTCCAATTAAATCAGTTTACCATGATCTGGGCACATGGAAAATTATCTCTAGACTTCTGTTTTGAATCCGAATTGTCCCAAGACATTAATCCCATCAAACGATAACATTCAAACACCTAAAATCTCGAATTCTCTATGAGTGTTCATCGAACAAGAAAATAAATCTGAGTTCTTGGCATAAAACATAGCATTTTGGGCGAAAGTTCAAATTAAAACAAGTAAACAAGGTTGGGGAGTGTCTGGGGTCTGAACACAAGCAAGGCCGGGGGGTGACTAGGATCTGAACACAAGCAAGGCTGGAGAGGTACCGGGATCTGAACACAAGCAAAGCCGGTGGTTGAACGGGATCTGAAAACAAGCAAGGCCAGAGCTAGCCAGGATCTGAACACAAGCAAGGCTAGGGCTAGCCGGGATCTAAATACAAGCAAGGCCGGAGGGGTACCGGGATCTGACCACAAGCAAGGCCGGTGGTTGACTGGGGTCTGAACACAAGGAAGGCCGGAAGATGACCGGGTTCTGAACACAAGCAAGGCCGGAAGATGACCGGGTTCTGAACACAAGCAAGGCCGGAAGATGACCGGGTTCTGAACACAAGCAAGGCCGGGGGCTAACCGGGATCTGAACACAAGCAAGGCCGGTGGGTGCCTGGGATTTGAACACAAGTTTTCCCAAATCAATTATGAACTCACCCAAATTCTTAAAAAAATTTATGCCTCAATTTCGTCTCTACTCCGAGTTCAACATGAACACCACATATCCACCATAAACAGAGATATTCATACATATCCACACAGATTCATCATAAACATCCTTACAAATCCACACAAATCCAGAAAAATCCTCAATTTCATCCAACATCCGGACTAGATCTATCAGCGAACGATGGAAACTTACTTGGGAGAGTGATAGATCCTCGTCAAATCCACTCCTTTAACAACCCAGGAAGAAGATCGAGATCTTCAACCGTGCTTTGAGTCCGGACGCAGATCTAGGTTTGGGTCCAAATATGAATCTGTCCTCCTTGGTGTGCGCAAGGCAACGACGATGTCCAAAAAGGAATCCATCGAAAAATCCAAGATCGAAAGTGCAGATCTTCAAGATCGAGAGGCAGATCTTCATCCAAAAATTCAAAATACAATTTTCAAAACTTCAAAAATGCGAACAAATCATACTTTGAAAGATGCTCGGCGAGGAATCTAACAATAGTGTTGGATTCCTCGCCGGATACTGTGAATCGAATCAGGGAAACTGGAGGAAAAAAGGCTCCGATGGGCTGGAGAAGGACTGCGTCCTATTTTCCCTCCAGAGAGCGTTTTTAGAGGGAGAAAAAAATGCACTCCTTACTCACTTTTTGCAGGCCTACTGATGTTCCTGCCGAGAGTGGATGCCTCATCACCCAGGAGGATGTTGTCACAACCATCTGACCAGTCAGTGTTATTGTTTCCCAAAAGTTTGTTTTTCTTGACGATAAAATGTGGAAGAAGCAACTTGACAAGTGCAGTTTGAAAGCACCAGTGCTGCTGATTGCCATAAATTCGGATTTAAAGGGGCACTTCCACAATGTGTAAATGCTGGTTATCGTCGCCATCATTCGTCCGTGTCTTATAAATTCGATCCATAAAATAAGAATCTGGATGGAAAGTAGATAGTCCAGGAACAGATTCAGCTGCTGATGGAAGTCAGATTCAGAGCTACGGGCCTACGGCGCCAAATATGAAGTTTTTTCCCGAGTTACTTCGCCAGTATGGAATATGAAGTTAACATCCACTGAATTTGACATGGTTAGGCCGAGGTACAACGCCATCGTGAAACTATAATGTTATAATTGTGTTTTAACCACACTTTTAAATTATTTTACATATAATTTTTTGAGTGTGTCTCTTGAAAGACGGTCTTTCCATAAGTTATGGAAAGACCAAGGTTTAAAGTGTAAATTAGAAGAAATTAAGATAAAATTTTCGGGTTGCATGAACCGAGTTATAAATTTTATAACTACTACATGTTGCATACTAAAATTTTAATGTTGCAACTAACACCTTTTACCTTTTATTATTCAAATTAAACCCCGTCTTTCCATACATATATGGAAAGACCGTCTTTCCCAAGACTTTGCCTAATTTTTTTGTGAGAACATAAATATGATTTTGGAAATACTCTTGATATTTTTACAAATAAATATGTATAAATCACAAAGTGTGGTAATAAGAATTTTTACCACATTTTTATTTTTATTTGATTCTCACTATATAGTTTAAGAGTCCGCTCTTGAAAGACGGTCTTTCTATAAGCTATGGAAAGACCAATGTTTAAAGTGTAAATAAGAAGAAATGAAGATAAAATTCTTGGGTTGCATTAATTGGGTTATAAAATTTATACTACTACACGTTGCATAATAAATTTTTAATATTGCAACTAAAATCTTTTACCTTTTATTATTCTAAGCAAATCCCGTCTTTCCATAAAAAATCAATGGAAAGACGGTATTTTTTAATACTTTGCCATATTTTAATTAAAATTTAATTGTACTACATAAATTATTGTGTTTATATCATTAATTTCTATGAACATTCATATAGTGTTGGGACATGGTGTTTACAAAACGTCCTGATATAATCTTTTATAGACAATTTTTAGAGTCCGTCTCCTGCGAGAACGTCTTATCGTAAGACCAGAGACTTACAGTAATTTAAGGTAAAAGGCAAAAAAATATCGGGGGTCCTGGAATAATAATTTTATTTTCGGTTCCCATTTAAAACGCGAAAAAAATAGGGAGACTAACCTGCAACGTAAAACACGGGTTTGATGAACACGCACAACGTAAAACACGCTTCCAAAACATTCTCACAATTTCAATCAATCTGAACCACTGCAATCCATCGATCCCAAACCTTCAAAGATCAAATCCCCAACTTCTGCGATTAACAATGAACAACGACGATCAACAAGAAATTAGGTTTGTTATTCAAAACTACATAATCAAATCAGTTTGTTGAACATTGTACAATCAGATTATGTAAAATTTCATTTATTTTGCAAATCGGAAGATCAATTGATGTGCGAAGAAGATGATAGCAAAACCGAAGCTTCATCAACAAGCCTTTTGAACAATGAACAACAATTTACTGTGGTGAACGACACAATCAATGAAATCGAAAAAAATTCTGTAAAAGGTGAGTATGAAAAACTGGAATCATCGTATAAAACCTGATTTAATCTGCTTGCGAATGTTTCAGCTCCTATTTCTTGTGAATATTTTGATGCAGACTGATCTTTCAGCTAAAAAAACTTCAGTGTGTTTTAATGTTCAAAATTGATGCTCTGTACCAGTATGTAAAAATAATGTTGTAGATATGTATCAAGTTAACCAAAATAAACTATTATGTGCTGTTACTGATATAGAGATTGATGTGTTAATGAAAGTGACTGATACTTGTGTATCTGGTGTCAATTGTTATTGAATATTGGCTGCTGGAACTAGTGTATCATACTATAAACAGAATAAGTGATTTCATTATGCTCATTGATAAAACTAAATGCTCAGTTCTGGCATGGGTAACAAATCTTGGAATTCTGATTCAAAGACAGACATGCATATACTGCCATGTGATTTTTCTATTATATGGATTGATGTTTTAATAAAAGCGTTTGATGCTTCTAAATCTAATTCAGAAACTAACATGCATATACGGGTATGTGATGTTTCTATCATATATATTGATGCTTTAATAAAAGTGTTTGATGTTTCTACTTAATATGTCAACTGTTACTGGAACTGATAGAATTGATATGTGATTTTATAATCAAACTAAATGATCTGTGATTTTACTAACAGATCTGCTAGACGATTTTCCTAATCTATTAGAGAAGATGCAAGGGAGTGTTTGCAAGGAGTGAGAGCAAGAACTTGGGAAGAGCTTGAAAAACTATATCGAGCACATGCAACTGTGCTTGGATTTTGTGTAAGGAAATCTACAACAAGGCAGTCAAACCAAGGAGTAAATAGGGAAAAATATTTCACATGCTCATGTGAAGGAAAGTCCATTTCAAGAACTAAAACCACACCTACTCTACAGCCAGAAGGGAAGAGAAAAAGAAAATCAAAAGAGTTTCCAATGATAAGAACAGGATGCAAAGCTTAGATCAGGATCAAGCTTGTTGATGAAAAGTTCTATGAAATCAAGCACCACTTTGTTGAGCATAACCATGAGTGCACAAGATCATAATGGCAGTACCGGCAACGTAGTGAAAGAAGAATCGAAAATGAGAAAGCAAGAGCAATCGAAGCTATGGAAAAGGCATGTGTCAAACCAGCAGCAAGTTACAGATATTTAGCATGTGCTGCCAAAGGAGAAGAAAATGCTGGGCACACTATGAGAGATCACATTAATTATGTGAACAGGTACAGAATTGACACTATAGAAGGAGGGGATGCTCAAAATGTCATAGAGGATCTTTATCAGATTGCTGCTACCGAGGAAGACTACCTTTTTAAAGTCAAGCTGGATGATGAAGGAAAACTAACTGCACTCTTTTGGAGAGACTCGATGATGAAAGAAGATTACATGCTATATGGTGATGTTGTGATTTTTTACCACTTATCGGACAAACAAGTATAATCTCATTTGTGCTCCGATTGTCGGGATAAACAATCACTGGAACAATGCAATGTTTGGGTGTGCTTTTATTAGAGACGAAAAGGCTGAAACTTTTTTATGGCTGCTGGAGGTATTTAAAAAATCAATGGGCGGAACAAAACCAGTGACTATATTCACTAGCCAAGATTTGGCTATGGTCAAGGCAATTAAAGAGGTATTTCTAAACTCTATCTGATGATTGATGTTTCAAGTTATGTGTTTAACCTTTTAAATATTAATTATGATGTTTTAAATATTCCTTCAGTTGATGATTTGAACCAGTGTCTAACTTATTATATTATTTAGTTGATGTTTCATCAAAAAGGTCTAACCTGATATGTTATACAGTTGAATTCTAAATATATATTTTAGAACATTGCTTCTAATTATCTTACTTGTGATGTCAATAATTTAATTTTTAAATCATCACCACAACCTATTTTAGAACATCTGAGAACTCATCATGGACATGTATACAATTTCTCTTGGTTTTGACATTGCAACATGAGCATCCTACATTTATAATTGATGATACATTAGCAGCATATTACCTTTCTAAGAAATAATTTGATGATGCATTTACTGAAATTGTTGTTTTGTAGGTATTCAAAGAAACAAAACATAGACTCTATTTGTGGCACCTGAAACAGAATGCAATTAGTCATTACGGTAAAGTAAAAAAGTGATGAAGAATTTGGAATGACATTCGACCACTGTTTGAAAGGTTGTGCAAATGAAGAAGAATTTGAAAAATGTTGGAATTCCATGATAGAAACCTACCAGATGCAAGAAAAAGATTGGCTCAAGCGCTTGTACGAACTCCGGGATAAATGGTGCACTGCACTAAGCAAGGATTTCTTCTCAGCTGGAACTTTGTCATCACAGCGTAGTGAAAATACCAACAAAGCAATCAGCTTCAATTCTTCAAAAACAACCAACTTGATACAGTTTTTTGCAATATTTGGAAAAACTGTCAAAAGTTGGAGAGCACGGAGACAAGCAGGGAATACAGTGGTTCAATAGGAAAACCAAGAGCAGCTATAGAAGGACCCGGATTACTAAAGCAAGCTGGGGAGATATACACTCTTAAAATTTTCAAAGACTTCAAAACATAGTGGAAATTAGCAATGGCGAGTAAAGTGGAGAAAATATTCAACATTGGCTATGAAGATATTTACAAAGTCAGCCCAGAAAATAATGAAACAAAGGTAGAGAAGGTTTCTTATAGACTCAATGATGGTAAAGTGGAGATCAAGTGTTCATGTAAATACTTTGAAGAAGTTGGGCTGCTGTGCTTCCAAAGCCTTCGTGTGCTCCACTTGCGCAACATCACAACAATACCTGAAGATTATATACTAAAGAGATGGACAAAGATGGAAAAGAAGGAAATATGGAATCGAGTACTTGGAGGTGCATCAACACAAAATAGCGAAAACTACAGTGAGATGAAAGGTAAGATACCATGGCGCCATGAGATGCTCAGAAAATACTACAATCTAGTGTTGAAATGTGAAGATGACAAAGATACTCGTAGAACACTTGAGGATGGTTTGAACAGGGATTCGACTACAGTAGGTTAGCTGCTTTCAATGAAAGATCAAGACAAAACTGAACATTCAGAGACAAACAATGCCAAAGACTCACCAACAAAAAGTGCTCCCGAAGTCCTAGATCCAAAAAGAGCAAAAACAAAGGGAAGAAGTAAGAGGTTGAAAGGAAAGCTAGAAAGGAAGAAGCCACAAAAGAAGGAATTTGTGTCCAAGACTCCAAAAACCGAAATCATCTGAATTAGGGAAGACCAAAGTTGATGAAGGGTGAATTCTGAAATTGCAGAACAAATTTGATGTTTCAATACTTTCATATGACATTTTAAGACTTTCATTTGATGTTACATTTTTCAAAAGTGAGGACATTGAATTAAAATTACTGCTCAACTTAGTATAATACATATGCTTCTATTATGGAAACCATTCTAAAGTTTTTTTTACTAGTCTCTATAAGTTTCTTGTTTGAGTACTGAAATTTAATTTACAGGAACGTGATCTTTTAACTTAAATGTGTGATAACTTACAGATATGTAATGAGCATTTAAAGTTTACTGGATTTTTACATATACCAAAAGTTACAACTAGAAATATGTCACATTTTTTTATAAATAAAACTAGACAACACCTAAAATGTGAGAACCTAATTTTAAAACATAATCATTAATGTTAAAAAAAATCTACAAATAGATTAATGAGAGTTAAAGCATAAAAATAAGATTTACTATTAACACCCTAAAACATCAAGACCTACTCATGAAATATCACTGCATTACTTTAAAATGTCAACTTCCACCAAAATCCAAAAACCATATGTCAAATTCAAACAAAAATTATGAGAATCACCTAACCAACAATCCAAAAATGCTTGAAACATCATCCACAAACATAAGTTCATCACATCCAAAAACCATCCAAAACCAACAATACTAAAAATCATCCAACAGTAGTACTTAAAACATCATCCTCAAACACAAGTTCATCACATCATTAAAAAAGAAGTATTTCTTCTTCAATCCCTTCGATGACTTTTCCACTTGTCCACCCTTCTTCTGAGCAGTTGTATACCCCTTCTTTTCACGTACACAAGTAGAAGAACCTGCAACTCGTCCAATATCTTCCAAGCTCTCAATCCCAAGACTAAAAGATGGTTCAGGTCCAGTCTTCAATATTGGAACTTCAGGAGTGCACTTCTTCGCTGACTTCTTAATGATTTCTTCGATATGATAAAAAAAAGCATCAGAAAAATAATCCTGTGAACAAACAGGAATATGAACTGGAGGAACACTATCTTGCGCAGTAGCTGGAGCTTTTTCACCAAGCTTCATCATCTGAGACACATAGGATCTGGTAACAATTTCAATATTCCTAGCAAATCGCATTGAGCGCTCAACAACATTGTACAAAAAAATACATTATTACTCATAATTTGAAACATCATATCAAAAACAACAAACATAAGATAAATAAAAAAACTTACAGAAGGAGCTTCAGCAAGAATCTTCTCAACGGTGAGTAAATCGTCAGGAATTTCCAACACTATAAAGCAAGAGGTACTGCGGGCAGTGCCATTACCTGGTCCTGAACCTAACTTTAATTATCCCATTGAAGTCAAAGGAAAACCATTGCCACTCATCATGCAAGCATCAAACCCAGCACTCACTATGAACTTACAAATAACCTTAACCTTACTGTCATTAAAATGTTGGACTAAGGGGAGGGAAGTAGGAAATGGGATTCCTTGAAATGGAAATCTATAAAGATAGCACATCAAAAGTAGAAATACACAACCATTTACAGCATCAAATGGACCTTTGTTGTACCTCTCAACAACATCATAGAATATTTTCAACACATACCCACACCTATCCATATTCCTGATTTCATTCACACTTTCCACAACCCTCAAAAGCTTAAAATCAATAGTACTTCTAGATGTGGGAGTAAGGAAAGTACACAGCACATACATTAGAAAATACTTCTTGAAAAGATCACCTCCCTCAGTCAATAATGACATCTTACCTAGCAACTTATCACAAGGAATATTGTCATGTTTATCAACCCCTAAATCCATCTTCCACTTAAGCCTCAACTCCATATCTCTATTCTTCCCCTTATCCGAGTTATTAACCTCTACAACCTCAACATCACTTATAGGCAGACACATGGAATCATAAACACCATCCCTGGTTATATAATACTTATCACTACCTATTCGCTGCAAGCGACTAATTGGGTTGAAGTTAGATATCAGATATTGAATCACATTTTTGGGAAAAACACCAAAATTTATCTTCAATAATCCTTCAAATCCTATATCAATAACTGACCTGATCTGCCCATCAGTCAATGATTTCACAAGCTTTACAATCTTACCAGGGCTACACCTCGTAGAGTAGCCCCTTTTCGAGCTGAAAAAAAATAAAAAATGATAAGCAAAACCGAAATATGAAACATATCATAAAACTGTAAGTCATTAATGCATACCTTGATGGATCATTGACACCCTTCAGATTTTTTGGCTTCACAACTCCCCCACTCTTCTCTCTAACATTCTTCTTCACAACAGATTTTCCTTTACCAACAGAAGCTGTTTTACATAAGTAACACCTTTGCACATTCCTCATCTGAATCATCAGACTCTCCACCAGCATCATCAAACACTTGATCAGAATCATCAAAGTCATCCTCCTCACTCACTAATTTATTCTCATCACCATTATCAGAATCCTCCTCACTGTCAGACTTACTACCAATATCATCACCAACTTGTTGTGAAACATCAACAACATTCTCTGAATCCTCCCCCTTGTCAGATTATTCACCTTCATCAGAATTGTCTTCACTTTCATCGCCTCCCTCCTTCTCAGATTCCTCTTCAGCCTCCTCACATTCCTCAACATCATTTGGCTTCTCACCTTCATCATCAGAACTATCATCAGATTCCGAGCCATCAACACCTTCAGACCTCTCATCACTTGTCTCCATTTTATCATCATTACCACCAGCCTAATCTTCATGACCAATTTCATCAATGGTAGCATCAAGTCTTTGAGATTCAAAAGGAGTAGTACTGAATATCTCCTCTGCAAAACAAAAATATTAAATACAGTCAAATAATGGGGTAACACAAAAATATCATAAGAATTGAAAATTTAAAACAAGGTTAAAACATATAATTTACCTGATAGGATTTCAGAAACTCCAGCATCTAGACTTATAGCATCACCTAAAACATATAAAACATCAAACCATAGTAATAAAAGGTAAAAGGTAATAAGTGAAACATCAAAAATCAGAAGAAAAAAAATATTTAAAAGAGGAAATTTTTGTACCTTTTGTAGCGGATTTTTTTAGGCAGATCAGAAGCTGAAATATCAAAACTTAGTCCTATTTAGTAAAGGATAATAAAAAAAAATCAAAAGTATGAAAGTATTGGAAAGAAAAACTATTTTTACCCTTTTTAGCAGATTGTTTTCCAAGGTCAGAAAAAGAAACATGGCTGACACCCTCATCTGAATAGTGTGAAACACAAAACCATAGCGGTAAATTGTATAGAGTAATTAATAAAAAAAATAAAAATCAGAAAAAAGAAGAATTTAAAAGGAAAATTATCTTTACCCTTTTCAACAGATTTTTTTCCAGCCCCAGAAAAAGCCAGACTGACATGATCACCTGAATTACATAAATCATCAAACCATATTGGTAAAGGGTAAAGAGTAATGAATAAAAAATCAAAAATAAAAAAAAAAGAAATTTTAGAGAAAAAATAATGTTTACCTTTTTTGGCGGATTTTTTTCCACACTCAGAATAAGTTTGCCTGATACCTTCAACTGAATTATATCAAACATCAAACCATATTGTTAAATGGTACAGAGAAATTCATAAAACATAAAATGAAAAATAAACCAAAATTATAAATATTACCAGTTGCGTTCTCAGCTAAAACAAAAGCAAGTTTGCTGGAAGGAATCTTACTGGCACCCTCCTCTAAAAAACATAAAACATCAAAAAAGATTTAAAATAGATAGTATCAAATCACATAATAAAACAAAATATTATAACTTTAATAATACCTTCGGCATCAGAATAGCTATTACGCTCAGCAAGAACCTTACCCTTACCGCTAATCAATTTGACTCGTTTAACAGCAGCTTGTTTTATACACCTCTTCCGGACAATTTCTTTCGGGATGGATGAATCAGGAACTGGAGATGATGGGATGGACACCTCAGCCCCTTTCTTCTTTTTCACATTCCTTGGATTCAAAGCTGGAGGAAAACTAAAATATTAATAAAAATTAAAAACATACAACAAAATTATACAGATAAACATATACCTGCAGAAAATGTAGGTGTCGTCAAACCATGAATCCTATCAGATTTTCGTACAGGAACACCACAATCTAAAACAAAAGAAAAAAATATTTATAGCATAAATAACATATATAATGAAAACATCAACTGATATACTTCAAATCAGAACTGTAAAGCATCAGAACAGTAAAGTCAAATGGAATACTTGTATCATCAAATCAGAACTGTAAAGCATCATATAAAAACATATATAATGAAAACATCAACTGATATACTTCAAATCAGAACTGTAAAGCATCGGAACAGTAAAGTCAAATGGAATACTTGAATCATCAAATCAGAACTGTGAAGCATCATATAAAAACATATATAATGAAAACATCAACTGATATACTTCAAATCAGAACTGTAAAGCATCGGAACAGTAAAGTCAAATGGAATACTTGTATCATCAAATCAGAACTGTAAAGCATCAAATAAAAACATATATAATGAAAACATCAACTGATATACTTCAAATCAGAACAGTAAAACATCAGAACAGTAAAGTCAAATGGAATACTTGTATCATCAAATGAGAACTGTAAAGCATCAAATAAAAATATATATAATGAAAACATCAACTGATATACTTCAAATCAGAACTGTAAAGTCAAATGGAATACTTGTATCATCAAATCAGAATTGTAAAGCATAAAAAAACATATATAATGAAAACATTAACTGATATACTTCAAATAAGAACTGTAAAGCATCAGAACTGTAAAGTCAAATGGAATACTTGTATCATCAAATCAGAACTGTAAAGCATAAAATAAAAACATATATAGTGAAAACATCAACTGATATACTTCAAATCAGAACTGTAAAACATCAGAACAGTAAAGTCAAATGGAATACATGTATCATCAAATCAAAAATGTAAAGCATCATATAAAAACATATATAATGAAAACATCAACTGATATACTTACATCATCACTCTTACTGAATATTATGATAGAATCACTGTAATATAAAAATCATACAATAATGACAGTAAAACACACATATAATAAGAACAACATACATAACACCTTTCCAATAGAAACATCTCATAAACAGAAAATGAAGTCAAATGAAAACATTGAAACATCATAATCAAACATTAAAACATCATGTAAAACCCTAGACGACAAAAAATGAACAAATATAGTAATAAATTCAAATATTCCCGCCAAACAAATTAAAAAAGCAACAAACCTTGAGAAGAAGTCTTCCTATTCTGCTTTACAGTAGCCTTCGAAGAAACGGAAGGCTGGGAGTACGACTTTGCAATTTTAATCACAACATCGTCTATACAACTGGAATCAACAAAATCTCCTTTCTTTGACATCTACAAAATGATAAACATGAAAAATAATACAGTTAAAAAAGATCGACATCAATGAAAACCTAATAAACAACATGCATTTAAACACATTCAGCTTCGCAATATCCTCTTCATTTACGATAACAATCTCAAAACAGAACAGAGTAATAATTGTAAAAAAAGTATAGAAACCTCAGAGCTCAACAACAAAAATCTTACCATACAACAAAATGGCTAAAAAGCAAAGATTATCGGCCAGATGAACAAATCTAGGTCGTCAGAGTTACGTGATGAAGAGCCGAACCGATTATCAAGCAAAATTGCAAGAAACTCCAAAAATTGGACCAGAACAACCGATTACACTCACGTCAAAACACGATATAATGCGTATTAAGCAACAAAAATGGAAGAAAGTACAGAAATTGTGGCGGAAATGGAAAACCTAGGTCGCCAGAAAAGAGGGAAAAAGAGATGGACGGAAGAATATAGAAGCGGTTTTCGAGAAAGAAAAACAAAAGGTAAGAATGAGGGGAAGAGGAAGAGATACAGTAAATGTATGCTCAGATTTACCGTAATTACAATTTAATCCCTAACAATATGAAAACTTTAATACCCCATCCCAAATTAAGTATATATTATTTATAATTTAATCCCCGATCTCGCTGTGAGACCGTCTTGCACAAGACTTTATCCAATTTTTATTATGCCTTAATATCTATTCTACAATGACACAAAAATTGAAAACTCAATTCTAGTAAAAAAATGTAATGTCCTAATACGCATGTACTACTACATCAACTTAAAATTGTACTTAAAAATATGTTTGTAAAAGCTTTTTTTCATGTAGTGGCTTGTGTTCAGTAGTTAAAGAAAAAAAAAGTGAAGCTTTATAATGGGCGGAGGGAGTTTATGTTCCGTAACAGTTATAAATTTTCATTTATTATATTTTATTATATTTAGCAAGATTATATTGTTCTAGTATAATTTTGTTATTACATATATTGTTAGCTTAATATTATTATATGTGACAAATAAATACAGTTTGAATAAATTACCATTTTTATAGAAAATGACTTGTGCATGTATCACTCAAAATTAATAGTAAAATTGCGATGCTTGCATTGTTAAGTGGGAAAAATAATCTTATATACAAAAAAGTAGGAAAAATAATTGGCAAAGTCTTGGGAAAGACGGTCTTTCCATAATTCTATGGAAAGACGGGGTTTGATTAGAATAATAAAAGGTAAAAAGTCTTAGTTGCAATATTAAAGTTTTAGTATGAAACATGTAGTAGTTATAAAATTTATAACCCGGTTCATGCAACCCGAAAATTTTATCTTAATTTCTTCTAATTTACACTTTAAACCTTGGTCTTTCCATAACTTATGGAAAGACCGTCTTTCAAGAGACAGACTCAAAATAATTAATGGGTTAGATTTTATTTTCGTGAAAGTGCATTTATATCATCTCATGTATATCTTTGAAGATGTTGGTATCTAATATTTATTCTATACAAACTCGTTATAGTGACTAACATATGAATTATTAAAACAAAATATTATTAAGAAAATCATGTGATAAACAAATATTTTATTATTCTTTATTTAAGAAAAAAGAAAAATTAAGAATAAAATTTTGGAGATAATACATTTAATTACACAAAACTTTTTTATGTAAGGAATCCATATAGAAATTAAGTGTTTATGTTTGAGTCTGTCTCTTGAAAGACGGTCTTTCCATAAGTTATGGAAAGACCAAGGTTTAAAGTGTAAATTAGAAGAAATTAAGATAAAATTTTCGGGTTGCATGAATCGGGTTATAAATTTTATAACTACTACATGTTTCATACTAAAACTTTAATATTGCAACTAAGACCTTTTACCTTTTATTATTCTAATTAAACCCCGTCTTTCCATAAGCCTATGGAAAGACCGTCTTTCCCAAGACTTTGCCTTTATGTTTAGGGGGATTTCATCATATGGATAAGTGGCTCGAGATAAATCTATTTGTTAATTACTTTTTTTTTTGGATGGAAAAAAATTTCTAATAACCACAATATGTAAAATTATCAAGAATAATATATATATATATATATAGAGAGAAATATGAATTGATTATGGAAACATATATTTACCATATTTTAAAATGTTAAAGACATATGAATGTAACATTAACCAATTGACCAAATCAATATGCTAAGAAATGTTTCTCAAAAATAGTATACCCAAAATAGTGAAGCGACTGTTTTTCCCAACAAGAGACGACGATTCTGCGGCCATGGTCCAGTGTCTGGCCATGAGAAGGGTTTCTCAACTGTCGTAAACAGTTTCAAATTCAAAATGTTTTTCATAAACCATTCAAAATTAACCACTGGGAGGATCCCCATAGGCATCGATAAAAATTTACTCATGGCACCGGAATTTTTCAATTTGGTATCGGTGCCTAAGTAGCCCGATGCAAATTGCAGACTTATTAGCACCAGTAGGACATACTGGTGCAAAAAAATGAGTACCGGTGCTAAAAAAATATGTTTACCGGTGTACAAATTAGCATTTCTAAGTACAAATAACGGCACAAAAAATTAGGATATGTGGCAGTGCTTATTTCACACCGCCGGTTTGGATGTGTTTTGGTGCCGTAAAACCTGAATAATGATGCTCAGAAATTAAACTGGAAAATGAGAAATTAGCACCCGCAAAGAAAGATGGCGGTGTACTGGGGTTTTTTCCCACGTGGTTATTTTTGGAACCGGTAGTAGAAAATTTTGCACCTGGAGTTTTTGTATATTCTTGTTTCCAATAGGTATACAGTATAATTTGTGCACCGGTATAATAGTACCGACATTATTTTATAGCACCGGTAAGGAATTGAGTTTGTAACCGGTGCTAGTGTTTTAAAAAAAATTGGCATGATTAATTTTAAAATTCTGGTGCAATCCTGGATCAACTACAGGGGGAAAAGGATTATAATAAATTCCATAGAACGGTCGGATAAATTTTAATTATGCTATTGATGTAAATATGAATGAACACATTGTAAAAGAAAAGAAATCATGAAATGTCAATGTTAATACCCATGTCATATCAATCTACAACTCGTGCCATATCAATCAATAACCCACGAATTCCCATCAGCCATCCTCATATCAATCAACAAATTGGTTGGGACCATTTTTGGCCTCTTTTGCATACATATTAACCCATGCCTCACACCATTTGCATGCCACATCTTGAAGCTCATAGGCATTGTATTGGCTTTGGTTCTCCTGAAAAAGTTGCGGTTCGATTCGAGTAAATGTCAGTTAGTATAATGGGGATACTGCAATAGAAGGCAAAAACATATTATATAGTTTGTTTTGGAGTTTCGATACTCACGTCAAGTGGATTCTTGGAAGTTTTCTTTAGGGCGAGCTCCTCCAGGAACAACATGACATAGTGGCTGCATTCCCAACTACCTCCTTGTTCTCGGTGCTAAGATAGAATACAAGAATCAATAAGTTATAATCAGTGTACAGAGAGAAGAAAAAGTATAAAGTATGTGTAACTATTTATGTTGAATACTTATGTTGATGTTAGTTATCTCCAACTTAAATCGGGTGGGGGTGCATTCTTCCTCTTCAACCTCTCATATTTGCATGCAAGCCAGTGATATATTTATTTAAAATATTAACTTTGAAACTCTCGTGGTAAGAAAGTAGACTGATTGAATGGAAAGTAATACTTGGAAAGAACTTGTGTTCCGATATGATCTTTAGGCTTAATACCACTGTTGAGTGTGTCTAATGATAAAGAACAAGCCCATAAACCAGTGCTCACCACAAAAACCAGTGCTCACCCATAACATGCTTATCGATGTGATCTCATTCCAATAATAAAGAGAGCTCTAGCCACAAGAATCAACAACAAGCATCATCACCAGCATACTTGAAATCAAACATCAATAATCTAGAAAAAAGATCTCAAACAAAAACCAACATAAAAAATCAATCAAAATCACAATTGTAGCAAATATCTAAAAACAAGCCCATAAACTAGTGCTAGCATACTAGCATCTATCTGAAACCCTTGATTGTGTTACCAATTCCGACAAAACCTCTATCTGCTATCGCACAAAATCTTGGGGGTGACTGGATCTTCATGTCCCCTTTTTAGTATTCAGGATTGATACCCTACTAAATATACATAATTGTACATGTATGTTCATAGAAAATGTAATCGATTCCAAAAGTAAGTTCACATAATCGCTCAACTCTTTTTATTACTGTTAAATTTCAAATATTTTGAAATTTAATATTGATTTTTTTTTTTGTATTAAGTGGATTAACCCAAGATTATACATTATTCCAATAGTATTTAGGAAATCGATGTTATAATATCAACATGCCTTTATATGGTAATGTAGAAATTCTCCACAACCTAATTGCATGCCAAATTATATATGGATCCAAGCATTAGTCCAATACCTTTTTTTTGGGCGTCCTCGAATAACCAATTGGTGTTAAATGTTTTGACACAAACCTTATATTTTAGTCATTTAATCTTTCAGAAACTCTTATACAAACTTCAACAATTAGTATTAAAAAAATATTCTAACAAAAACATAATAGTCTCTTCCCCCGTTTTCACTTTAAGTTGTATCAAGTTCCAGGCTAATCTATGCTTATTGTAAAGTCAAAGGATTTGCAAGTGAATATTTGATTGGCAATTTTGTGAACAAGAAAACATTCCATGTTGGAACATGCTGCTGCAGAATATTCACGCCAAGGTTTTATGGAAATCAAAGCTGAAATATTGGAGTATTTTATAACATATGGAAGTCGTATATTTGGCTATGTATATCAGGCGTGTGAAGCATAATTGATTTATGGAAAATCCCTACTTATAAGGAGATGATATATTCGAATATATGGGATAGATTGATATAAGGTAAATCCCTTTATTTATGGGATTTGGATATGCTTCAAGAAGCAGATTTGGAATAGGAATATTGTGGAGATAATCAAGGAGTATTCCAATCTGTTCGTGGATATAAATTGGGACAAACACGGCTGCATACTCACGGATTTAATAGAGCAAAAATATGCATACAGATTTTTGAGACTTTCAAAAATTGTAAAGAGTCACATTACTGTGTTCCAACACACCTGACCTGACACACAAAGTTCAGAATCAGAAACCTTAATTCCTCGGGAGAAGGAGATCCAGCATCGATGGAGTTCGAGGTCAGAGGGAGTCTGATAAAGGCGGATCGGTAGCTAGGGGAGCTAGCATAATTCACACTATATAGTTAGCAAAGATAAGTATTTTGTAAACTGTACTTTGTACTGTATCTTTCTAATTAGTGGATTCATTCTAAACTGGGCCAGGCCCCACAGATGTAGGTGGATTACACCGAACTGCGTAACCAAGTCATGTGTTCTTTAAGTTTTATGTTATTATGCACTTGGTTAGACTAGGCATGTTGGAACACACTAGTAACTGCTAGAAAAAGTGGTAAAGCTAAAATTCAATTGGTATCAGAGCCTCGTCACTTATTATTCCCTTGGTTGTTTCAAGGAAAGTGAGATCCAGTTTTACCATGACGACAAGAGAAGGAACTTCAGTCTCTCGACCACCCCTGCTAGAAGGCAACAACTACAACTATTGGAAGGCACGCATGAGAGTTTTCATCAATTCATTGGACAAACTTGCATGGTTTTATGTTGAGAATGAATGGAATCATCCTACAGAAGATGCTGATACAAGTTCTAAGGCGGTAGAAGGAGAGTCAAGCCAAAGGAAGCAGAAACCCAAAGACAAGGCTAGATGGACTTCAGATGACCTCAAAGAATCTCTGGCGAATTCGAAGGCACTTAATGCAATCTTCACTGCAGTCGATGAAAATCAGTTCAAGCTTATCTCTACCTGTCACCAAGCAAAGAAAGCATGGGACATTTTACAGACTGTTAATGAAGGAACCAGTCCAGTTCGTGAATCCAAATTACAGATGCTAGCTACAAAGTTTGAGGAACTCAAAATGGATGAAGATGACACCATTGCTATATTCAATGGAAAACTCAGGGACATCTCCAACATGGCTTATCAACTTGGAAAGGTGTACAAAGAAATAAAACTGGTGAAAAAGACCTTGAGATCACTTCCCAAAAGATTTGCAATGAAAGTAGCAGCAATAGAGGAAGCAAGAGACGTTGCCACCATGAGTCTAGATGAACTAATGGGTTCATTACAGACATATGAGATGATATTCCAACAAGCTACAAAAAGAGTCTCAAAGGAATTGGCGTTCAAAGTGTCTCCACCTAAGGAAAATCACGATTCTGACAGCGACGATGAGATTGAAAAACTTGCACTGATCACGAAGAATTTCTCGAGAATGCTAAAGAAGGTGGTCAAAAAAAATCTCAGGAAAGGTTTGGTGGAAATAGACTAAGACAACAAGACTCAGGTAATAATCGTGGAATGAGATTTGAACCAGGGAATCCGCAGATCGGGAGAAATCAGAACAACGAACCAAAATAGGCTGGGCGAATTCAGTGCAGAGAAAGTGAAGGATACGGTCATATTCAGGCTGAATGTGCTAACACTCGCAAGAAACAAGGAAAATCATATGCCACCTCTTGGAGTGAAGATGAAGATGATGAAAAGGATGAGGAGGAATTCACCAGTAACTACGTAGCTTTTGGAGCAAAAGTTCATGATACACCAGAGGACCAATGTTCCAACACACTGAACAAAGGTAAAGCTGTATGTTCCAACATAGCTCTGGATGACGCACACAGCAATGAAGATGATGATTTGTCTGTAAGTGATGAAGAAATCTACAGCACCTACGAAAAAATGTATGCTATGTGGGTCCAAGTAGCTGATGCAAACAAAGATTTGAACGAAGAAAAAAGGAAGTTAATGGAAAGTGAAAGAGAATTACGGTTCACGATCGCAAAACTTGAAAAGAGTAATGAAGAACTGAATGGAAAACTGATAGCATAAGTCAAGCGGGCCGAGATGTCTGAAGCAACTATTGTTAAATTAAATTTCGGAAAGGCAAAGCTTGATGATATTCTGGATATGGGAAGAAACTTTGGTGATTGACACGGGATTGGATACAAGAAAGAACCCAAGACTAAATCACATGAAAAACCAGTAACCCTCAAGGTTAAGATCCGAGAAGTAAAGCGAAAGCATGGGATGCCATATCAGAGAAAGCCACTCATATGTAAATACTGTACGTATCAAGGACATACTGAAAAGCAGTGCAGAAGACTGATCAGAGATCAAATGACAGGAAGACAACTTCTGCTGTGTTCCAACACAGGCAATATTCATACAGTAAAATCGATCAGAAAGGTATGGATTGTTAAAAGATCTAGTGCGTGTCTGGTGGCACACACTTCTCTAACAGCTTATTCCAGTGATTTGTGGTACTTTGATAGCGGTTGTTCTCGCCACATGACTGGCACTCCAGAATATCTCACGAACATTACTCCATATGATGACGGATATGTAACCTTTGGTGATGGAAAGAGAAGCAGAGTAATTGGCAAGGGTGAATTGAAAATTGAAGGGTTTCCAGTATTCACAAGCATATTATTTGTTGAAGATCTAAAGGTAAACTTGCTAAGTATAAGCCAGTTGTGTGACGACAATATGGTAGTGGAGTTCAAGAAGGACAAATGTATAGTGAAGCATGGAGAAAACAAGGTTCTTTCAGGAATAAGATCATCAGATAATTGTTATCTGCTAGAACAAGGAGTTCGGTGTATGATTTCAAAGCAAGATGAAGGAACTCTTTGGCATAGGAAGCTCGGTCACATCAATTATAAAACATTGGTGAAGATCGCTAATGTGAAAGCTGTACGAGGAATGCCTACTTTAAACAGCAAGGATGGAGTTGAATGTGGACCATGTCAACAAGGTAAACAAATTCGATCTCCTCACTCTTCAGTTCAGTACATTACTACATCTAGAAATCTGGAATTATTGCATATGGATTTAATGGGTCCAGTTAATACACCCAGTATAGGTGGAAAGAAATATATCTTTGTATGAGTTGATGACTTCTCCAGATTTACAGGGGTAGCCTTTTTGAAAGAAAAATCTGATACAATAGAAGTATTTAGAAGCCTTGTAGTGAAGTTACAAACTGAAAAGGGGAGTCCAGTAGGGAAGATAATTCGAATTCAAAGTGATCATGGTAGAGAATTTGAGAATGAACAATTCTGTTCCTTCTGCGATGAACTTGGAATCCAACATGAGTTCTCAGCTCCTATCACCCCTCAACAGAATGGTATCGTAGAACGAAAGAACAGAACTATACAAGAGATGGCTCGAGTTATGTTGGCAGAGAAAGATGTTCACAAGAAATGGTGGGCAGAAGCGATCAATACAGCATGTTATACAATCAATAGAGTGTATCTTCGACCATTCACTAGCAAGACATCCTACGAGATTTGGAAAGGCAGGAAACCAAATGTCTCATATTTTCATGTGTTCGGGAGCACATGCTATATTCTCAGAGATAGAGAACAGTTGGCAAAATTTGATAATCGGAGTGATACAGGAATGTTTCTCGGGTATTCCATCAATAGCCATGCCTATAGAGTTTTTAATCATCGAACCAACACTCTCATGGAATCCATAAATGTTATTGTGGATGATTCAGAGACGGAACAACATCCAGAAGGTGTAGAGGAAGAACCTAGCAACACTCATGTTCCAACACAGTCTCAAAACTCAGACAAAGAAAATCCACCAGTTGACTCTAACCTTCACCAACGTGCTGGAACAACTGAGCAAAATAATCCTAACTCTGCTGAAGCTGACCATGTTGGAACACAGTCCCCCGCTACTGACGCCCATGTTCCAACACATGACCAACCCGGTTCCACCATGCGAAGTACTCGATCAGTGCCTCGAGTTGATTACCGACGACTGGCTGGCCTACACTGTTTTGTGTCTCTAATTGAACCTAGGAACTATAAAGAAGCCTTACTTGATGAGTATTGGATTGCTGCAATGCAAGATGAACTTGGTCAGTTTATGAGGAATGATGTTTGGTATCTTACTCCTCGCCCAAAAGGCATTGATGTCATTGGTACGAAATGGATCTTCAAGAATAAGTCAGATGCAGACGGATTAGTCACCCGAAACAAAGCTAGACTTGTTGCTCAAGGATATACACAAGTGGAAGGTGTTGATTTTGATGAAACTTTTGCGCCAGTTGCCAGGTTAGAATCTATCCAAATTCTACTAGCTATTGCCTGCTCGTTGAACTTTACTTTGTATCAAATGGATGTTAAGAGTGCCTTTTTAAATGGAGTGGTGAATGAAGAAGTATATGTGGAACAACCTAAAGGCTTTGAAGATCCTCATTATCCACATCATGTATATCGTCTCAAGAAGGCCTTATACGGACTAAAGCAAGTACCCAGGGCATGGTATGAACGACTTACTACCTTTCTTATTCAGAAAGGTTATCATCGAGGGGGAGTAGATCGCACTTTATTCGTGCTTGACAAGGCTTCAATGTTTCTGATTGCTCAAATTTATGTTGATGACATAGTTTTTGGTTCTACTTCACCTTCTATGGTACAGGATTTTGTCACCATTATGCAATATGAATTCGAAATGAGCATGGTTGGAGAGTTGACTTACTTTCTGGGATTGCAAGTCAAACAAGGACAGAATGGTCTATTCATAAATCAAAGTAAGTATGCCCTGAATTTGATTAAAAAATTCGGTCTCAGTAGTGCTCGAGCAGTTCGAACTCCTATGGGAGTCTCTGATAAACTGGTAAAGGATGAAAAAGGAGTTCCGATCGATCAGAAGTTATATTGAGGCATGATTGGAAGCTTATTGTATTTAACCGCAAGCAGACCAGATATATGTTTTAGTGTTGGGATATGTGCGAGGTTTCAAGCTGATCCAAAGGAATCTCATCTCACTGCAGTTAAAAGAGTTATTCGATATATAAGTGGGACTTCTGAATATGGTGTTTGGTATTCTAAGAGTCAAGACTCTGAGCTGTTTGGGTATAGTGATTCTGATTGGGCTGGTAATGCTGATGATAAAAAAAAGTACCACATGTGGATGTTTCTTTATTGGAACAAATTTGGTGTCTTGGTATAGCAAGAAACAGAACTCGATATCTCTATCTACTGCAGAAGCAGAGTATCTTGCAGCAGGGAGTTGTTGTGCACAATTATTATGGATGAAACAAATGTTGAAAGATTGTGGAATTCATCAAGACCCCTTGAAGATTCTGTGTGACAACACAAGTGCTATTGATATTTCGAAGAATCCAGTTCAATACTCGAGAACCAAATATATTGACATACGACATCATTTTATTAGAGATCTAGTTGAAAGAAAGGAAGTGGAAGTAGTCTATGTTCCAGCACACGAGCAACTTGCTGATATATTTACAAAGCCGTTGGATGCCACCTCTTTTGAAAGCCTTCGACAACACTTAGGTGTTTGTCAAATCTGAGGTAATTTTTGCTGCAAGTATTCTTTAGTGTAAATATTTCATTTGGTTATTTTTGTTTAACAAAATCGAAAAAGAACAAAAAATGGAAGGAAGCAAAGGTGTACAAAAATAGGAGATGGTTAGTATGGTGTGTTGGAAGTTATTTGTGGCATGACAACTTGATTTGACAAAAGGAGAAAGTGTCATCATTACAAGTTTGGGAAATCTAAAAAGGGATTTCGTGGGAAAAGAGGTGAATAGATGAAGAGTTAAAGTGGGATTCAAACTTGTCAGAAATCCCCTTGCATTCCTCTACTCTCGGCCGAAATTTTGCTCTCCAAAATCCTGCCATAAATTTTTTCTTCTAAAAGTCTCTTCCTTCGCGATATTGAATTAAAGAATGTCAACTCCAAATTCTCCTGTACATAAAAAAAATGGCTTGAGGCCAATAGAGTTGCCGTAGATTTAAGAAAGATCAAGAAAATTAGAGGAGAATATTTGACAGTTAAAGTTAAGGAGTTGGTGACTGGAAACATAGGGGAAATTAGGAGACTTGAGAATTATACGGTGAAATTTGTGATGGGGAGATATGCCGAGTTTAGGGGAAAAGATAAATTCTATGTACATTGCTATATTCCAGTACCAAGTTGTGTTTCTTTGAGAGAGATTAGGGAAAGTGAATTGGCTGGATTATAAGTGGTTAGGAACGGAGATAAACTTTAGGTGGGGTTCTATGATATGAATTTAGCAAAGAGGATGGAAGAATTGAGGAAGCCTATCATCATTGTTCTGTCGGACAGTGATGACAGTGTTCCAACACAGAGAGATGAACCTGACTATATGGAGTTAGATTCTGATAATGATCTGGGAGGTGCAAATGATTGTGATTTTCATGAAGGTCAGAAGGATGAAGTACCTGAAGGAAGCCTGTCTAACCAGAAAGATGGTTCTGAGAGCGAGGAAGAAATTGAGAAGGATGCTGAAAGATCAGGGAGTGTTCCAACACATGATATTCCTGATCTAGAATATTCAAGTGATGGGGTACTGGATGAGTACTATCAGATGGAAAAAGGCAAGAGAAAGGCTGACAAAGTCAAGGATTCTGCTCAAGCGAAGAGGAGCAAGAGAAGACATGACAGCAAGGAAAAGAAGGTTTTACCTCCACCCTCTGTTAGTAAGGCATTCTCTGCTGTTTATTTTGATGAAAAAGGTGCAGAGATGGGAGATTTTTTCTCAGAGAAGAAGTTCATAGCAGAAAGGCCTTTGGATTTAAAAGCCTATAAGGAGAGCGGCTTCACAGATTTTCTAAAGCTGTCTGGCATGACTACTGTAGCAACTATCCAGTTACAGTACAACAGGCAGGTTGTACTTGAGGTATATTCTAACCTCATGACTGGTAATTTAGAAATAAGTTCCCCTTGGTATGGTAGGGTATATGTACGGGGGAAGATCATAGATGTTTCTGCTTCTAGAATCAACACTTTGCTGGGTCTGAAGACACCTGAAACAGGGGGAGTCTTTCCTGAAAATCTGGGATTATCTGACAATGAAATATTAGGTGTTATATCTGGTGGTTATAAGGTTGAATGGCCAGCAACTGGGTATTCACAAGCATCATGCTTGTCTTCAAGATTTTTTTGTTTATATCAGGTGGCTGTGCATTGTTGGTTGCCCTCAACTAATACCACAGCCTTGACAAGGGAAATGGCTAAACTGTTGTACTGTGTTGGAACACAGAAGGAGGTTAACCTTGGACTACTTATTAAGCAGCATTTAGTCAGACAAGCTACTACTCCCAAAGTCAATGATGCCATCATTTACCATGCTCTGGTCTCTGCACTAGCCAAGAGTACAAAAGTAAAAGGGAAGGCCTCAGATGTTATGATCGATACAGAGTTTCTGAGGCCTAACAAGAAGACGTTCGGGCTAAGGCATATGCAGGATCTTCCGTGGAAACCATCTGGATCGACTTCTTCATCAGCCACAGAAAATAAGGGTAGGCTGATGACAGGCGGGCGGTCGTCGCGCCCGCCGTGCAAAAGATAATTTATAAGCCCTAAATGCTTACTTTCTACAACTAGGTAGATAGTGGTAAATCGGGGTCGTCCAAGGAGAAGAGGGATCTTCCTAACCGTCTAAGCACACAAATGGTTGATATTAGGCTAGGAGTAACTATATATACACACACATAAAAGAATGTAAGTGGGGGGGGGGGTTGGTTGGTTGGTTTCCTAAATTAACAAAGATAAAAAGACATGATAACTAGCAAGGTCAAGTGACTATGCTAATCATCAAACGAAACTAAAGAAAAGGGGTTTTAAAAATACAAAGATAAAAAGCCTTGGGGGCAATGGATATCCACTTCCAAATCATACGTAGGTCATTGAATCATTCACTCATTCCATCATATAGCATACGTGACTCAACATTCACATACCCATATAGCAAGGATCACAACACATACATCACAAGAAGTTCTAAGTTCATGCTCATAGATTTTCATGCAAAGGAGTCCCGGAGTTCGTCACGCTCCTAACACCAAAAAAATTCAACCATACAAACACTCCCTATGCTCAAACAACTCATGGCACACATGAAGTGAAATATACCATCAAGAATACATAAACGCCAAATAACAAATGCTTCAAGAATGAGTACAAGCCATCTATTCAATATTTCAACTACTTGTCGTGGAGACTAAACTCCTATCCTTCTTAGTTCGTAGTTTGCAAGAGTGAGTTCCACATCTCTCGTCAAACCTCACCAATGACTCCCGAGTCGCGACCACGACTCAAGGTATCATTGGTGGCATTTAATCACGAAGAACCAACAAGCTTGGCAATGCTTATGACCACTACATCGTGACTAAGCATTAAACCAATTCATGCAATTACACGAGATTGGATGAACGTGCAAGCACATTCATCCACGAGCATATGACTCTCTCGTTTGCTACACAAAACAAATATGACGAAGAGTTCAACATCAATCACATTCGTCTAGCACATTGTCAACACACTAACACAATCAAAAGCTGTAATTCACACTCATACATTCCTAACAAGAACAGGGGGGAAATTAACCCAAATCCCCCAAACCCTAGCTAGCAATTCATACAAGCATTCATATCCTCAAGCTCCCAACAACATCAATGGAATCAACAATTAACATTCAAAGCACAATAAGAGCACAATAGCAAAAACACCAAATAGATAGATAGAAATGGTTCTCAATACATAGAAGTGGAAGCTTCAATCCTTGCTCCCAAGAACAAAAACTACTCTAGAATAACAAGAGACATAATTAAACTACAAAAACTAAGAAAAGAAAGAGAAGAAAACCAAGGGTTTTCAAGCCCTAAAATGCAAGAAGAAAAGGGAAAAAAACTGTGGAATGAAGGGGAGGAAGAGGTATTTATAGTGGAAGAAAAAGGGGACAAAACGCTGAAACAGAGCTGACTGGACGCTGCCGTCGCGACTCGCGACGAGCTCGCGACGAGCTCGCGACCAGATCAGTAACTCAGCCTTGCTGTTTTGTTTTGCTTCCTCCGGGTGAACCGTTGATCCATTTCGGGAGTTCTTATAGTCGATTTTATAGTGCTCGAGAAGAGGAATCCAATGGTGCCACTCTTGAAGGCTGATTCTTCTCGGAAAATTCTAAGAACCCTGGATCATCATTCATCCGTTGCTTTGCTCTCCTTTCTTCATCTCTTCACTTCTTCAAATCTTCACAAAGCTCAAATGTAAAGGTCTTCAAATCTTCAAATCTTCAAAGATAAATCTTCAAAGTCTTCAAATCTTCAAAGTCTTCAAACAAATCACCTTGTCACACAAAATCATCTAAAAAGTGATAAAAACGTCAAAGCCGCCTTTATCCCTCCTTAGATGATTTCAAGGCAAAATGCCACATGTAGAGCACAAAATTGCACAAAACCTAATCCTAAAAACCCTAAAATAACCATCTAAAATGGACACATCAGCTGATGGTTATGAATTCCCGACTTGGTGCTATAGGTATTCAAATGGCTGCTTTGGAGGCGGAGAAAACAAGTCTGGAGGCCGAGAAGTCCCGATTGGAAGAATGAGTCTTATGACTAATGCTGGGGGAGTGTTTTTAACTAAGCCTCGGATGCTGGTTGCTGTTTTTTTTATATAATTTTGATGTTGGTTTTGGCCTTCTGTGTGGTCCCAGGGGGAGTGATTTTGAATGTTTTATTCAATATGGCTGTAATTATGGATTTCTGGATTTCGGCTTTCATGCTTAAGAGAATTCTGGTATTATGTTGATTAGTATTTTGCTATTCTGATACAAGCTTATGATATTGATGGAAGTTTTTGTTCGAAATTACATGTCCAAAATATTATGGGTCCACAAAAATGCCAAAGGGGGAGATTGTAAAGTCAAAGGATTTGCAAGTGAATATTTGATTGGCAATTTTGTGAACAAGAAAACATTCCATGTTGGAACAAGCTGCTGCAGAATATTCACGCCAAGGTTTTATGGAAATCAAAGCCAAAATATTGGAGTATTTTATAACATATGGAAGTCGTATATTTGGCTATGTATATCAGGCGGATGAAGCATAATTGATTTATGGAAAATCCCTACTTATAAGGAGATGATATATTCGAATATATGGGACAGATTGATATAAGGTAAATCCCTTTATTTATGGGATTTGGATATGCTTCAAGAAGCAGATTTGGAATAGGAATATTGTGGAGATAATTAAGGAGTATTCCAATCTATTCGTGGATATAAATTGGGACAAACACGGCTGCATACTCACGGATTTAATAGAGCAAAAATCTGCATACAGATTTTTGAGACTTTCGAGAATTGCAAAGAGTCACATTACTGTGTTCCAACACACCTGACCTGACACACAAAGTTCAGAATCAGAAACCTTAATTCCTCGGGAGGGGGAGATCCCGCGTCGACGGAGTTCGAGGTCAGAGGGAGTCTGATCAAGGCGGATCGGTAGCTAGGGGAGCTAGCAGAATTCACACTATATAGTTAGCAAAGATAAGTATTTTGTAAACTGTACTCTGTACTGTATCTTTCTAATTAGTGGATTCATTCTGAACTGGGCCAGACCCCGCAGATGTAGGTGGATTACACCGAACTGCGTAACCAAGTCATGTGTTCTTTAAGTTGTATGTTATTATGCACTTGGTTAGACTAGGCACGTTGGAACACACTAGTAACTACTAGAAAAAGTGGTAAAGCTAAAATTCACTTATATATAATCACATAGAGGTTTATGGATTTGTCGCCTTATTATATTTCCATTATTCTAATTTCCTTCACTCCAAATGTCTTAAACAATGTAGACACTAAGATCGATCTTTCCAGGGGAAGGACGGACACAAGGAACAACTGGAAATACTATGGATTCTTCTCAACCTTCAAAGTTACTTCAATTGACTCATATTTCAATATTTTGGGATTTTGTTAGAACTCTAGAACCTCAACAACTCAATTTCTACAACAACAGCACAAAAAGGATCACAAGAAGCTACGTTCTTTTGCAAGGTACTTTTAAGCCACTACAAACAAGAAGTCAAGAAGTTTCTTGGATTTTAATACATTTATTTTTCTCTCTTATTTCAGGGTTAATATATGGACTTAAAATGTGTAGAACCATATATGGGGGACAAACTTTCAATGATGTGATGAAAATAATCTAGCATTTGTCTTTTGAAACCTAACAAGCATGGGATGCAAACTTGGAGTTTTAAAGATGAAATTCATTGTTCAAAGAAAGTTTAACACATTACTTTTGATCATACAATCAATAAGTTCGAAGTAAAGAGTGTCAATATTACCGATTACCATCACAAAATGTTCAGATAATTTATCTAGATGAGGTACCTTCAATTTTCACTCATTCTATTGGAAATTTAGGAGCTGGCATCATCGAGAGTGTCTTCATCTATCTCCGGCTCACCTGCGACCTCAAGATATTCCACTAATTTCAGTAGTTCAACACTTTCCTCTGAGTGTTCCAAAAAGTTCATTGGCTCATGACCATTCTCCAAGTTCATTGGCTCATAATTACCGTTCTCTAAGCATCCCACAAAGTTCATTGGCTCAACGTGGCTGGTCATATTAATAAAAGCATGTAATGAATTCCCATTCATGTTATTCAAACATGTATAATGGTGAATATAAGATGAATGTAGCTTAAAATATTCACACCAGGTATAACTACTACTTCAGTTTTAGGGCTTGAAAAATACATTAAAAACTAGAATATAAATACCATCGCCAGTTCATTTTTAAGAGGACAGAAGTCAAGAACTATGAATAAGTTCTTAGAACACCTAAGTTTACCAAAAGTTAATTATTTTAAGTTTTATTTTGTTAAAAAACAAGCATATATCATGAACTCAACTCCACAAGATGAAGTACATTCTAAGTGCTAAGCTTTACCTTAGGGATGCCTCAGAGTTGGGTCTTAAGTCCCTCATGTACCTGGACAAAAATTAATTCCTTCTTCAAAAAGATACCAGTAAATACAATCGGTACAAACTGTAAAATTTGAAAAATGAATTAGTCAAACTATTGTTGTAGGATTTATATAACAAAAATGAAAGCTACATTAGTAACCGATGCACATTATTTTAAGGAAAACTCTTATGCCTCACAGGGTTCCATTGATAATGGATGTGTGTTCAGATTCCTATCTTATATTTTCTATCAAAAGATGAGTACTCATATGAAATAGTTTGTTCCTTAATAAACAAAAAAAAAATGAAAATAATGCTTGAGGAAGACTTACACAAATCCATGCATTCTGTAACTGCGGTTCCATCAGTGATTACTTGAGCACAAAGTGGGCATCCTCGGAAACCCAAAGTATCCTCCTCATACATCAAGTAATAATAGAAGTCATCATCCACAGTGGTGCTTGAATTCGGCTCTATCACATGCAAATGCAAACTAATTATACCCAAAAGTCAACCAAATTAATGAATAACCAGGTTCCCATCGGAAGATATAGGTTGTACCATTGGATTCATTGTGAATCCTCTTTTTCACTATGGAAACCAATTTCTGAAACAAAAAAGATGAATTTAACAATATGTCAGAAAACAAAATTGACTTGTGGAACAACTATGTATCAGGCCAAATGAAGCCTATGATAAATGAAAGTAATCTGTTTGTATACATAATGTTTATTGCACACACGAGAAGAGTATGCTATATATTTTCTCTCTGTTTATAAGAAGTTTGTTTAAGCAAAAAACTAGAGTTGCTTGGGATTGGATTGTTTGCCTGTGTATTATATCGAATTCCCCTAGTCATGTATGTCTACAAGATTGTTGAAATCTAGAAAGATATGGTTGTTTGAGGAGATTACATACCATATCCACAATATATTCAAACTTAAAAACAACATAGATTGAAAAGATAACAAGAGATTACATAAATCAAAGGGCATTGCATGTAATGTAAACATCCTTGATTATACGCATTACTAAATTAGTATTTTTTCTGTCCGTATTAAACTTACAATAAAAGCATTGACTAAAAATCAATTTTTTATTAATATACGTATATTAATATTATAACGTGGGATCTTATTGGATTTCTCATAATGTATATTTTGAATATGTAATGTTCATACTTTTGAAATAAAAACAGTTAAAGTTATTTAGATATAATGCTTGTGTTCAGTATTTGGTGTGAGTCTGACTGACTTGTGTTTCGTTGCTTCGATTCACTAATAAGTTCGACGACCTTCCCAATTAAACTAAGAATTTTTGTAATCCTCTATCTAGTAGCTACATATCTTACTTCATTTTGGAAGCAACAATTGTTGCTTCAAGAGCTTATGGCTCCCTCATGTATATATCAACTAAGCCATGGCTTCACCTTTTCTTTTTGTTTAAGTTTTTGTCTACTATACGGCTTGGGAAGGCCTAATATAATTTCCCCCATCTTCGGATGGTTTTATTAAAAAAAAAAAAGTGTTCAGTAGTTAAAGAAAAAAAGAGGTGAAGCTTTATAATTGGCGGAGGGAGTTTATGTTCCGTAACAATAATAAATTTTCATTTATTATATTCTATTATATTTAGAAAGATTATATTGTTCTATTATAATTTTTTTATTAAATATATTATTAGCTTAATAATATTATATGTGACAAATGAGTACACTTTAAATAAAATTACCATTTTCGTAGAAAATGAGTTGTCCGTGTACAACTCTAAATTAATGATAAAATTATGATGCTTGCATGGTTAAGTAGGGAAAATGATTTATGGGTTAGATTTTATCTTCGAGAAAGTGCATTTATATCATCTCATGTATATCTTTGAAGATGATGGTAACTAATATTTATTCTATTCCAACTCATAATAATGACGTACATATGAATTTTTAAAACAAAATCTTACTAAGAAAATCATGTAATAAATAAAAATTATATTATTATTTTTCAAAAATAAAAGAAAAAAAGAAAAAAATTTAGGAGATAATACATTTAATTACACAAAACCTTTTTATGAAAGGAATCCATATAGAAATCAAGTGTTCATGTTTAGAGGGATTTCATCACATGGGTAAGTGGCTCTAGATAAAGCTATTTGTTAATTAGTTTTGTTTTAGGACGGAAAAAAAAAATCCAATAACCACAATATGAAATATTTTCAAGAAAAATAATGTTTATCTATACCTATATATATATATACCTATACTTTTTTTTTAAATTAAACCATCCGGAGATGGAGGAAATTATATTAGGCTTCCCAAACCATAAAAGACAAGGTAAGAATGAAGCCGGATCTTAGTTAATATACATTCTGAGCATATTGCTCTTGAAACAACCATTGTTGCTTCCAAAAAGAATGAGCTAGAGTATTTTAGTAACTAGAGGATTACAAAATGACTATGTAATGAGCTCTCGAACTTTTTAGTGAATCAAATGAACGAAACACAAGTCAGTCAGAGACAAATTTACCTAAATCATAGGCATATCCTCTAAGTCAATGTGAAATCCAAAATGTAAATTTGCCATCCATTTTCATGAGCTTTCCTTTTTGCAATGATTCAGTGAGAGTAGCCAAGCCATTTGGAACCCTTCTCCTGCATATTGTCCTCCAGTTGCTATTACCAGTACCTGCAAAAATATGCAGTAGAAAAACACTCAGCAGCATCTATTCAATGGGAAATTCTAAGAGAAGGATAACCTTCCTTATCTAGCTGAACAAGGCCTGTAAAAATTGGAGGTAGCATTTGTAAACTACTAAAAAGAGAAGTAGTCCTAGCAGATAAACACTCCTTAGCCAACGCATCAGCAAGCAAATTAGCCTCACGGTGGATGTGCAGTATACTGATTTCCCCCAAAGTCTGATGAATCTCATCAGAAAGTTCAAACACTTTCCAATTAGCTTTTAGAGGATATTGAGCACAGAGAGTAGTACTTAAGCAATCAGATTCAATAATAATAGGGGACAAAAATCCCTGACTAATCTGTACAGCAAAGCGAATTGCCTTTAGTTCAGCTTCTAAGGGAGAACTAGCATGAGTAAATTTAGTGTGAGCCGAGATGAAAATACCCCTGGAATCCCTAATGATCAGTCCTAGACCACACACATCCTCTTGAGTATTCGAAGCAGCATCTACATTAAACTTATATCCCTCATCAGGTTTTTTCCATGCAATCTTGAAGATCTTTGGTTTTGGGGCAGTTTTTATCAGTGACAGAAAGGAATGGTTTGCAATTTCATAGTCAAAAGCAGAAGAAATGTATACTGGTTTGGAGATGAAGGAGTAGAAAATATGATCCCTAATCCGATTAAGAACTGTGACTGTACTAGGGACCACCGCATCATACATACATGCATTTCTCATTTTCCATAGATTCCAGAGTGTAATTAGAGAAGCATTCCTAATCAGTGTAGAGTGCAAAGAGCTTAAACCTTGATAGGTTAGATAAAAAGATACTCTTTCCCAAATAGAAGGAAATGGTTTGTCTGTGATACCCATATAAGAGTGAATGTTCTTCCAAACCAGAGTTGTGAAAGTGCATGAGTTAAAAAAATGGTTTAGAGAATCAACATGATTGCAGCACATACCACATTTAGAAGGCAAGCAAATAGTCAGTCTCTGTAAAACATTATTAAAAGGTAAATAAGAATTGATAAGTTTCCACATGAAAACTGATATTTTCTTTTCAATTCTATCACACCAGAAGAGTTTAATCGAAGCAATACTACTTGACCGTGGACTAAGAAGGAGATATGTGGATTTGAAGGAGAAATCTCCTCTAGGTCCAGGTTTCCATATTAGCCTGTCATTCCTGTGTGGTTGGAGTTTAGAGACCTGCAAAAGAGAGATGATTTCAGTTGGGAGTATGGGGTAAAGTTTCGTAATAAAATTTTGTTTGTTGTCAATGAACTCTGCCACTGTGCAATTCTCTGGAATATCCACCTGACCAGGGAGGCAGTAATCCATAATAGGCTTCAAACCTAGCCAATTAGAGGTCCAAAAATTACAGGAACCCTTCCCCAGAATCACCCTGGAATTGGACTCTGCCCAAGCATTAACACTACAAATTCTTTTCCAATTTGGGGATGTTTTGTATGAGGGGGGCAGGGATTCAATAAAAATAGTCCATGGAGCTTCTGCCTTTTGGTATTTCCACCATAACTTAACAGAGCATGTATCAATGATTGAATTAATAGATCTAAAACCTAGCCCATTCTGGCTAATTGGAAAACAAAGTGATTCCCATTTTTTCCAGGTTCTATTTGGCTTCTGATCAGTATATCCCCAGAAAAACCTGCTCATTTTCTTTTCAATTATGGAAACAACCTTCTTGCTAGGTTTTAAAACTGACCATATATGCTGAGGAATAGAAAAAATGCAAGATTTGATCAGCGTCATTTTCCCTCCCATACATAACCATTTATTTTTCCAGTTATTGATCCTGTTATCTATTTGCTCAATTAGTGGCTGAAAATAACACTTGTGGGCAAGGCCTGTAAAGATAGGTACCCCCAAGTATGTGAAAGGCATGATACCAATTTTCATACCCAAGATCCTTTTTATGTTGTGAACTTTATGAACAGATGCATGCTTCCCAATGTATATCTCACTTTTACCATAGTTTATATGCTGACCAGTAACATCCTCAAAAGTAGATAAGAAAGCTTTAAATCTGATTAAAGTCTTATTTTCAGTCTTTAAAAACACAACTGTGTCATCCGCATAAGATAAATGAGAGATTGGAGTAGCTTTACCTGGGAGATTATAGAATGCCAGTTTACCTGTACTGAATATGAACACTAAACTCCTAGTGAAAACCTCTGAAAAGATATTAAAAAGGAATGGGGAAAGGGGGTCACCCTGTTTAATGCCCCTACTAGACTGAAAAAAACCAACTGGCTTGCCATTTATCAAGACAGAAAACCAAGCCTGAGATAGATTGTTCATGATAGGAAAAAGAAATCTTGCATGAAAACCAAATTTGTGAAGAACACTGTATAGGAAAGACCACCTAACCCTATCAAAAGCCTTCTGAAGGTCTAATTTAACAATGCAGTTTGGTTGTCTTTGTTTTCTGTCTAAAAATCTTATCATTTCTTGTAAGTAAATGACATTATCCGATAAATCTCGACCTTTTAAGAATGCAGTCTGATGTGGGGAAATGAGATTAGTCATTAATGGTTTGAGTCTCTCCATTATTATCTTTGAACAAATCTTGTTAATTACATTAGAGAGACTTATTGGCCTGAAATCATCAAAAGAAAAAGGAATTTTCTTTTTAGGAATGATTGTAATCCATGTGCTACTGAAACCTTTGGGGATATTATTCCCATTCATAAAATCCTGTACAGCATCAAGTAGATCGACAGAAATAATATCCCAACTTTTAATATAAAATTTTGCTGTAAACCCATCTGGCCCAGGACTACTCTGTTTATTCAGGCCAAGAACTATATGCTTAAGTTCTGACATTGTAACCGGGAGCAAAAGTTTTTCATTATCCTGCTGAGAGACACACTGGGGGATCTGACTGAGAAAATGATTTTTGAAAAGGTTTGAGGCCGGGGAGCTGTCACCAGTTAATAGGCTTTTATAGTACTGGATGGCTTCTGTCTCTATGTCTTGAACATTATCTAACCATAAACCATTAGAACCTTTAATCTTTGTTATCCTTAATCTGCCTTTTTTTTCTTTTACTGAATTGTGGAAAAAGTTTGTGTTGTTGTCACCCTCCTTTAACCATTTAATCTTAGCTTTATTTTTCCAGAAGCTTTTCTGTTCAACCAGTGATCTTACCAGCTTAGCTTTTGCTTCCTTAAGATTTAAACAGTTTGTATCACTGGGATTTTGATCATATGTTTGTTCCTGGATTAAAACTGCCCTTTCAGCCAGTGTAACATTATCATGAATATTACCAAAGTGATCTTTATTCCAAATTTTTAATGCCTTTTTCAACCTTGAGAGTTTGAGGCAGAAACCTAGCATTCCAGAGTATTGCATAGGAACTTCCCAATCATTCTTGATTATACTCATAAAGACTTCCCTTTTAAACCAAGTGTTCAGGAATCTAAAAGGCCTAGGGGATGAGGGAATATCACTTCCTATAGATCGTAGCAGTGGGCTATGATCCGAGGAAGTTCTGTTTAAAATTTGAACAGAAGAAAAGGGAAAAGAAGTTGACCATGCAGCATTACACAGCCCTCTACCTAATCTCTGATTGTTAGGATTCCTCAACCGATTATTACTCCATGTAAATAAATTGCCTACCGTATTTATTTCTTCTAAAGCCAATCTATTTATGAATTTGTTGAAGTCCTTTATACTTCCATATTTAGGGGTGGAAGGGCCTTTATATTCATGAACCGAAGTTATAGCATTAAAGTCACCAATGAAAATAGTATCAGAATAGGTAGAAGCCTGTATATCCGACCATAGGGATTTCCTCCCATCTCTAGTTCTAAGACCATACACAAAGAAGGCATCCATATTCTTATTTAGTGTAAGGCTATACAAAGAGACAGCAAGGAATTGCAAATTATCATATTTGACAGTAAGATTAATTGGCGAATTCCAAAATAACCAAATCTGTCCATTCATGGCATACATGCAATTATCAAAATGTAGCAAATTCCTGTAGGATTCACATTGCAGATTGTCATGTTTCGGTTCAATTAGGCAAATGAGATCAAACTTATGCCTAATAATAAGGTTTTGTAGTCTGAGCATGGAGATATCCATTCCTCTTAGGTTCCAAACTAGAAATTTTATCTTGAGGGTTGTATTATTCATATTGAAACATTATTGGCACTTTTTGATCTAGTCATGATAGTGTTCAATTGAGTTAGATATGTTTCATTTCTATGCTTAGGATCAATATCCGGCTGACTATCCCTTTTTTGCATAGCTAAATTGAGGTGAGAGTTAGAAGGACTTACCTGCCTAGCCTGAATGACATGAGAATCAGAGATGGCTGAAGGAGAGGCATTCAGAGTATCATTAATCCTATGCTCAAAATCCTCAGAGATGTCAGGATTATCTTTGGGGATGTCCTCATTAGAACCATCATTGTCCTCAAGTGGGAGGAATCTATTATGTTTATGTTTCTGCTGAGAGAAGAGAAAATTTTTAGCAGCAATGATAGTATTTAAAGGAGAGAAAGATTTACCTCTTTTAATCGTGATGTCATCCTTAGCAAAGCTCCTTTTGGATTTAGGAAAAGGAGGAGCAGACTGAGGGTGTTTTGATGGTGATCCCATGATTGGAACAATATCTTCTCTGGTTCCAGTTACCCCAGGGATCAAATCCGAACGGGTGGCAGTCTGCCCCTCAGTCTCAGATTCATGCTCATTGGTTAGAGATGTGTTTATATTTTCCAGATTTTCACTCTGTGTAGGGGTTTCAGAAACTGATGTATCCAGTGATCCAACTTTATTTTTTTACAGCTAAAACCTCAGGAACACTAATCCCCTCACTGATTGCAGTAATGGAAACTTTCTGTTTTGGAACATATTTAAAGGTCTTTGTGATCCTTGGACCTTGTTTATCTGACATAGTTAAGCCCGAACTCCCAGCCCTATTAGTTCCAGATTGTAAATTAGCCAACTCCACAGCAGAGCTTATTCCAGAAGCTTTCTCTTGCACAAACTGATCACCCACAAGATTTGTTATCTTGTCAATCCTATTAGCTTTAGATCTCTTAAGTTCAGGGTGAAGGTGAACACATTGATTATCTTCATGACCTATAGTTTTACAGTGATGGCAGTACAGAGGAATATCCTCAAATTCTAGAGGCAGCTTAACTACATTGAACTCAATCCCATCTTCCTCAATTCCCACCCTAATATATGCTGGAAGCTTATTTTTCAGATCAATCTCAACGCACATTTTAACTATCGAAGGCCTAGTAAGGGCAGCAGTAGCTGCGTCCATCTTAATAAAAGTTCCTATCTGATTTCCCATTGATTGAATCATTGCAATATTATAGAAATAGATAGGAACAGACGGAATGGAAACCCATACCGGAACGATGGAAGACTCGGCTTCCGGGGAGAAGTCCGTAGTCCATTTTAGCACTTTCATTGGGGCTTGATTGAGGATCCAATGACCTTTAAACCATAATCTCTGATAGTCCTCCTTTTCCTGGAATCGGATGAGGATATGTCTGTAGTCGATTGAACCAATTTGAAAATTACCCTTGAATCCCACCGATTTGAAGGCGTCGTTTAGTACCGACATTGGCGGCGTTCCTCTGGCAAATTTGCCCACCAGCGCATTCTGGTAATGCGAGGCCAAACGTTCTGCGTCTTGTCGAGAGACTAAGCAGGCTATCTCCCCTTTGTAATGAGTTTTGGGAACAATTTCAGGATTGGAAGGGAGTGATGCATGCAGTGGAGCTTGACGAGTTCCTAGAGCTTGAAGGAAGGACTTGGCCGCAGTGTTTCCACTACGGCCAGGCGGAGGAGCCGCCATGATCAGTGGCCAGAGGTCTTAATCCGACCGTTATCAGTGGAAAGAGTGTGAAGAATGAAAGAGGAGAAGGAAGAAAACGACAGTGGAAATTGCATTTTGGGCAATTCGCACTTAATTCGCACCAACAAACAGTATTCAGAATCGATGAAAAGGAAGACCCAATCCCTTTACCTTTTTTGTTTCTTATATATACCTATACATATATACCTATACATATATACCTATACATATATACCTATACATATATACCTATACATATATACCTATACATATATACCTATATATATATACCTATATATATATATACCTATATATATACCTATATATATATACCAATATATATATACCGATATATATATACCTATATATATATATAGAAATATGAATTGGTTATGGAAAAAATATTTTTACCATCTCTTAAAACGTTAAAATATATGAGTGTAACATTAACCAATTGACCAAATCAATATCCTAAGAAATTTTTCTAAACAATAGTATCCCCAAATTAGTGAAGCGACTTCATGGCCGCGGTCCACTGTCTGGCCATTAGAGGGTTTTTTCAACCGCTGTAAGTAGTTTAAAATTCAAAAACAAAATTCAGAAACCATTCAAAATTGGGGTTCTTATTCCAATCATAAAGAGAGCTCTGGCCACAAGAATCAACAACAAGCATCATCACCAACATACTTGAAATCAAACATCAATAATCTATAACAAGATCTCAAACAAAAATCAACATTAATCATTGTTTCCTTTCCATTCCAATACATCTGTTTGCAGTGCTCAGTCCTCCTAAAATAGTCTTAAGAAAAATGGAAAAGTTAGCTTCAGGTCTATTTTGGGGCCATAATGAGTACACAGGAAATAAAAAGAAATGGCGTTCATGGAAAAAAATGAGCTTCCCTGTCCAAGAGAATGGTATAGGCTTTAGGGATATTCAGGCATCAGTGGATGCCTTCTCTTGCAAGCTCTGGTGGAAACTGCAGCTCAATAAATCTCAATGGACCCAACATTTGTGGTCTCTCCCAGAATCATACAAGAATTCTCACACATGGCAAAGGATTTGCAAGGTAACAGAAGTCTCAAATAGTTTAACAAGAGTTATTTATGGAACTTGTTCTTGTTCTTTTTGGAATGCTAACTGGAAAGGTAGTGGGGCTTTGTTTTATGAATGGCCTGAAGGTATGGAAATTCCATTTCCTGATATAAATTTGAGCTCCTTTGTTGCTAACAAAAACCACTATCTTCCATTATTGGAGCCTCATTTGGCTACCACAACCAATCTAATTTTGCAGGAGGTGGTAATCACAAACACACATGCTGATAGACTAATCTGGACCCCTACAGTGGATGGCAATTTCTCCACTAGCTCAGCTTACAAGAATCTCAGACAAAAAGGTACACAAATCAGGCACCTTCATAAAATTTGGTCCTCTTTTATTCCTTCCAAAATGTCAATTCTTCTTTGGAGAGCGCTTAATGGAATTCTACCATTTGATAACATATTATGCAAATTTGGATACTCCCTAGCCTCCAAATGCCCCTTGTGTAGGAATCATTCGGATACTCTAGATCACCTGTTTAACTCCTGCCCCGTTTCACTTGAAATCTGGAACAGAATTAACACACTCACTCATCTTCAATATCCAGTTTTAGGAAGCTTTAGAAACAGGGTAGAATTTTATTTATCCAAAAGAGCAGATTCTAAGATATCCTCTAGCATGAATATTGCAGTCCTCTTAGTTACATCATGGTCCCTGTGGATACATAGGAATAAGAGTATATTTGAAAATCAGGCTTTCTCGGTAGATTCATGCTTCCATCATATTAAGGACCTGATCAAGCTAATTTTTATTGCAAACCCTTTGAGAGGCAAAAAAGAAAAACACAAAGAACTAATCCAAGCAGGCCTCTTATCTGATATACTACCAAAACAGAAAAGATCAGTTTCAGTGGTAGGATGGGAAAAGCCGGTTGTTGGTGTGAAACTTAACACTGATGCTACATAGAAAACTGGAGGTTTGTCTTCCTCTGCTGTGATAGTGAGGGATATAAATGGTGAAGTGATTAAACTTAGAACTCATGCCTTTCACTCAGAATCCCCACTGCATGCAGAACTTGTAGGTATTCAACAGGCATATCAGCTATGTTCAGAACTTAATTTACAAGGTTGTGTGATTGAATCTGATTGCCTTTCAGCTGTAATAGGAATCCAGGATCCTATGGTTAGTCCTTGGACAGTTTTTTCTATTTGTAGTTCTTTGAATGAGTTGCATAAAGTTAATCCAATTACATTCATACCTAGGGAGACTAATGCTGCAGCTGATTTTTTGGCAAAATATGCTACTGGAAATAATCTGAATGGTGATATAAACATGGACATGGCTCCACTTTTTTTCAAAGGTCTCATTTTGTTGGATAAAATTGGAATGAAAGGAATCCGTGTAACTCCCTGTACTATTGGTTGATTCTATCTCTTGCAATTTCTGGTTCTTTATTGTCTGCAATGGAAACTGCTGGTCTTCTTCATATTTCATGCAGGAAAGGAGCATCTCATCAAGGAAGGAATGAAAGGAATACGAGTAGCTGACACTTGATAGATACATCAGAGACGGGAGATAACTACAGATGGGAGATAACCACCTTCTATACGGACACATCGTTGACAAATAGAAGTTCCGTTTTTTACGTTTCTTCGCCCTGTTCGCGATATGTCCTGTTAGAGGTTATTTCGCCTCATAGGATCCCTGGTTGGTTATTAGTTTCTGGGAACATTTGCTATCGGGATACACTTACTGTCGGATTCATCCTACAGGTTGACCTTTTGTAATTGCTTCGTACTTTACGATTTACAGGCTGATTTTTGGTCTGATTTATTGGTTTGGGGAGCCAATATATACCCCCCATCTCATGATGGTTTTTAATTAAAAAAAAACAAAAATCAACATAAAATATCAATCAAATTTGCAACTATCGCAAATATCTAAAAACAAACCCATAAACTAGTGCTTGCAGACTAGCATCTATTTGAAAACCTTGATTGTGTTACCAATTTTGGCGAAACCTCTGCTGTCGCACAAAATCTCTGAGGGTGACTGGATCTTTGTATCCCCTTTTGGGTATTCAGGATTGGTACCCTACGAAATATTGACAATTGTACATATATGTTTATAGAAAATATAATCGATTCCAAAGGTTAGTTAACATAATCGCTATACACTTTTTGTTACTGTTAAATTTCAAAATAGTTTGGAATTTAGTATTAAAATAAATTTTTATTGAGTGGACTAGTGGTTTACCATCGCTCGTTGCACGATATCATTAATTAAAATATTCATATTAAGTTTTATTTAAAATTTTAAAATTTAGCCATCCAAGAAACATTTTATGAGTTATAAAGTGAAATACTTAATTTAGTTAGAAATCGTTAAGCATTGAATACAATAAAAATTGACTATTTTTATAATATTTCATTAAAATTATTTAAAAAGTAATTATTTATATGTTGAGATTCATTTTAAAAGGTTGTCATAATTATATGTATATCACTGCAATAAATGGAAGTAAATATAAATGACTTTATAAGCCTCACTAATTATAGAATGTACTCATTTAACACATTGCCGGTCTAAAACAAGACTTTGTAATATACAAATAAATAATATGTATAAATATTTCTATTAAAATTACTCTATCATTGTATAAAAAAATCCAAGCATTTTGTTATGTCAAATTATGTGTTTCTATAGATTTTCATCAGATTGTACAATGAGATATTTATAGTTTTAAATATATCTTCAGAAGTTATATATTTTAATAAGCTATTATTGATTATATATAGTTAATAATTAAAATCACTAACGTATTATAATATTAGTATGTTAACAAGTTATGATTTAATATATATAGTCCAAAATTAAAATCAGTAACATGCTATAATATTAATATGTTATTTTTAGTCAACTTTGGCTTAGCTTAGTCAGACTCAAATACCGCTGATTGACAGACAAAAACAAATAATATCTATTATATGGTGTTTGGGATTAACCCAAGATTTTATGTCATTCAACTAGTAATTAAGAAATCGATATTATAATGTCAACATGACTTTATATGGTAACGTAGAAATTTTCCGCAACCTAATTGCATGCTAAATTATACATAAGAAATTCAACAATAGTATTAAAAAAAGAGTCTGTCTCCTGCGAGATCGTCTTACCGTAAGATCAGGGACCTATAGTATTTTAGGGTAAAACGCAAAACAAATTCAGGGGTCCTGGCATATTTATTTTATTTTTGGTGCCCATTTAAAATGAGCAAAAAAATAGGGGGACTAACCTGCAAATATAAAAAATATGGAAAGAATTATGAGAAGAAGATGCGTTTATAGAAGACGCGCAATGGAAAAACACACTTCGTAAACATTCTCACAATTTCAATTGATCTCAACCACTGCAATTCATCGATCCCAAACTTTCAAAGATCAAATCCCTAAATTCCGTGATTAACAATGAACAATGACGATCAACAAGAAATCAGGTTTGTTATTCAAAACTACATAATCAAATCAGTTTGTTAAACATTGTACAATCAGACTATGTAAAATTTTATTTATTTTGCAGATCGGAAGATCAATTGATGTGCGAAGAAGATGATAGCAAAACCGAAGCTTCATCAACAAGCCTTTTGAACAATGAACAACAATTTACTGTCGTGAACGACACAATCAATGAAATCGAAAAAAATTCTTTAAAAGGTGAGTATGAAAAACTGGAATCATTATATAAAACCTGATTTAATCTGCTTGCGAATATTTTAGCTCCTATTGCTTGTGAATATTTTGATACAGGCTGATCTTTTGGCTCAAAAAGCTTCAGAGCGTTTTAATGTTCAAATTGATGCTCTGTACTAGTATGTAAAAATAATGTTATAGATCTGTATCAAGTAAACCACAATAAACTATTATGTGATGTTACTAATATAGAGATAGATGTGTTAATGAAAGTGACCGATACTTGTGTATCTGGTGTCAATTGTTATTGAATATTAGCTGCTGGAACTAGTGTATCATACTATAAACAGAATGAGTGATTTCATTATGCTCATTGATAAAACTAAATGCTCAGTTCTAGCTAGGGTAATAAATCTTGGAATTCTTATTCAAAGACAGACATGCATATACTGCCATGTGATGTTTCTATTATATGGATTGATGTTTTAAGAAAAATGTTTGATGCTTCTGCACCTAATTCAGAAACAGGCATGGGTATACTGGTATGTGATGTTTCTACATATATATATTGATGTTTTAGTAAAAGTATTTAATGTTTCTACACAATATGTCAACTGTTATGCAATCTCCAAGAATCCTGAATCCTCTCTTCTCCCCTCTTCTGAATATTCATGTTTTTGCCAGTAACGGCTCCATCCTCTACCGTCAACGGCTCTGTCTCACCGTTAGCGATCTCACTCTCCCTGGCTATGGCTCATCCCCCTCCGGCCACTATAGCTGACAACAACAGCTCCCTAAATAATCCAAAATCCTTCCTCTCCGCTCTACAATCCAAATGCCCTCCCCTTAGCTCATCCCTACCAAATAACCCTGAGCTGACTCCAAAATCTGAGCACTTAGGAAAACCGGCATGTCTTTACTCTGATGAAGAAATCTCTAAACTCTCTGCCCACTATGCCAATGCCCTAGTTGGGAAGTTCACTAAAGGAAGGCTTACAATGGAGCAACTGGAGTCAGCCTTCAAGACGGTAGGGTTCACTGGGAAGTATCAACTGGGATCTCTGGACTTCAAGCACATTCTCATTAGGTTTGATCAAGTAAATGACTACCAAAGATGTTGTATTAAAGGAATATAGAGCTTCAATGGCATCCAAATGAAGGTTCTCAAATGGTCTCCCGATTTCTCCACACACAAGGAATCTCCAATCATTCCAATTTGGTGCACAATCAGGGAAGTCCCTCTTTACTATTACAATACTTCATCGATTGAGGCTATTGGTAATAGCATAGGAAATTTCATTAAGAATGACTTAGCTACTAAAATGCTAACCAAACCATCTGCAATTAAATTATGTGTGGAAATTGACCTTCAGAAGATACTAAACAATTTCATCAGATTAGGTTCAGTTACTAATAACAGAAAATACCCAATTGAATATGAAGACATTCCCCTGTACTGTGGCCATTGTGCTAAACTAGGCCATTCACTCAGCCGATGTAGAGTTACCTCCCAAAATTATACTCTTCCTCAGTGGCAAGCTACTGGGAATAAGTTTAACAAAGCCCCAATCAGGTTTACTGAAAACCAGCCTCCAAACAATGCACCCAATAAAGATCAATTAGCTCCCCAGTTAGCCATAACAAACCCTACCTCTAACACCCCTCATCTACCCCAGCTTCCAGGAACCGAGCCTGGAAATAACACCCCTCATCTACCCAAACTCCTCCATCCAAATCAGTCCCCTGCCAACCCACCCTCTGAAAGGCACCAATCACCTCTCACAAAACTGTTAAATGAAACAAGTCTTACTATTCCAAACAGGTCCCATAAAATCTATGCAAAAGAAGATATTCAGATTGGCTCCCATAAACTTACTTCTCATCAGTTTTCACCTATTAACCCCCCACTTTCACAACAAAGAAAGATGGAAAATAGATTTTCTTTATTGCAGGACATGGACCTCCTATCACAAACTGATGACTGTGTTTATCAGGATCTCCAAGACACAGTGGAAGAGGATAAAGCTCACACAGTTAGCCCCCACTCTCACTCAGTTTTATTGACTGAACAAATAAAATTATCAGGTAACAAAGACTGCCAAGGTAAGTCTGAGAACAAAAAAAACAACTATCTTAGTCAGCGGAACAGATTGATGTTAAGATCAGCTACTGAAAGTCATAAATCATGTGAACAATGACACACACCATTAAATTTTATTTTTTGGTCTAGAACTTAAGGGGAATGGAATCTTCAATGCTTAGATTAAAACATCTAGTCATTCAGAAGAAAATCCAACTTCTATGTATTATTGAACCCATGCATGATAATACTCAATGCCAATCCTACATGGAAAAGCTTAACTACTCACATAATATTCCTCTTCATAATGGCAAAATATGGTTAATGTGAAATGATTCTATATCTATTGCTCTCATCTGCCATCATGAACAGTTTCTAAATGTTAAAATCAATCACACAAGTTCAAATAATGACATGGAAGCTATTTTTGTTTATGCCCTTAGAAATAGGGATGGTAGGAAAGCCCTATGGCATGATCTTAGTCTCCTTCCAACAAATGATACTGTGTATATAGGAGATTTTAACACAATCACCACACTTTCAGAATATAAAGGTTCTAGTTCCCCTAATCTTGGTAGTATTTGGGACTTTCATAACTGGATTAACTCTAAAGGATTACAGGAAATTAATAGTGTAGGGAACATATTCACTTGGACTAATTCTAGACTAAGAAACCCCACCTTAAAGAGATTAGATAGAGGATTATGTACTATACAGTGGAGCACCAAATTCCCAGCATCCTCTATCCAAATCCTTAATAGGCAATCCTCTGATCACTCCTCTCTTCTCCTACAGGTGTCATCCCAGGTCCCCTCTCATCCCAAACCTTTTAGGTTCATCAACACCTAGTTCAACAGACCAGAGTTTCTAAATCTAATTAAGGACAACTGGTCCATCCCTACTCCTCAGTCAGGAATGCTAGGTTTATATTTGAAACTGATTAGACTTAAGAAAATAATTAAGACCTGGAACAAGGAATGTTTTGGTAATATAGACTCTAATGTTATCATTGCTGAGGACAATATGAGAATGCAGGAAACAACCTATGACTTATCTCACTCAGATTCAGACCTTATTAAACTTAATGAAAAAAGGGCCTTATTAATTAGAGCTTTAAAGGAAAAATAAAAATTTTGGAAACAAAAAATCAAGAATTAACTGGTTTAAATGTGGTGATAATAATACTCAGTTTTTCCATAAAACTGTACAGGAAAAAAACTGTAGATTACACATCTCAAAAATTAAAAACAGACAGGGACATTGGCTAGATAATTACTCAGAAATCCAAAAAAGGGACATTGGCTAGATAATTACTCAGAAATCCAAAAACAAGCCATTGGTTATTTCTCTGAACTCCTATCTGAGCCCAACCAGCCTGCAAATAACACCTATTACCCTCACTTTCTCAGCCAAATACCTACCATTATCACTGAACAAGATAATTTCTGTCTGTCTAAACCAGCAACAGAACATGAGCTTAAAATGGTAGTTATGAGTCTGAACAAAAACAGTAATCCAGGACCGGATGGTTTCTCATGTAAATTCTATACCAAATGTTGGTATTTCATTAAAGAATACCTAATATCTGTTGTAAATGATTTCCTCTCAGTCACAAACATGCCAAGAGGCATCACCAGTACCTGGATAAGTTTAATCCCTAAAACGCCTACCCTATCTTCTTTTGATGATTGTAGACCTATCAGCCTCTCAAATGTAGCCAACAAAATATGTTCCAAGGTCCTAATGGAGAGGCTAAAACCCTACATGGAGAAACTGATTTCACCTAATCAATCTGCCTTTATGAAAAATAGAGACATCTTTGATAATATACTTTATCTTCAGAAAATGATAAGGTTTTTAGACCAAAAAAAATAGAGTTCCTAACTATATACTAAAACTTGATCTTAGGAAAGCTTTTGATAGGGTAAATTGGAACTTTTGAAAAAGCATACTTTGTAGATTTTGTTTTGCAGGTACTTTTTTGAATGCAATGATGAACAACCTCTCTCAGGCATATTTCTCTGTTCTCATAAATGGTAACCTGGTAGGTTTTTTTAAAGCCACCTGAGGCATCAAACAAGGTGATCCCCTATCTCCCTTTCTCTTTAACATCTTCTCTGGAGCTTTCTCTAGGAGTTTTTCCTTTATCTTCCTTAATAACAGTCTATAATATTTTCAGTTGCCCTCTGCCATCACACCAGCTACACATTTAAGTTATGCGGATGACACCATCATTTTTATACAGACCTCAAAATCGAATCTAATTAAGATCAAAGCCTTTTTAGAAATTTTTGAATCCACCTCAGGCTAGAAAATCAATTATGAAAAATCTAATTTTTATATTAGTAAAAGAGCCACAACTGCAAAGATAAATCAGATTAGGACAATCCTAGGGATGAAAAAGGGGTCTTTTCCTTTTAAATACCTAGGTTGTCCAATTTTTAAAGGCAGAACACTCACCAGTTATTTCCAACCACTGCTTGAACTCATAGATAAGAAACTGATAAACTGAAAAAATAAATGGTTAAGTTCAGGGGGTAAAATGGTTCTCATTCAATCATGCATATATTCCCTTCCACAACATATATGGACTGTCCTAGTTAAGTCACTGGAAAGGAGAATGTCCAGATTTTTTTGGGGTGAAACTGAAGGAAAAAATAATAAGGTTTGGAAGAAATGGTCTGACATAGCTGTTCATAAATCTCAGTATGGATTAGGGTTCAGATCAGTTCAGGAAATAATTGACTCATGCTCACTTAAACTTTGGTGGAAAAGCCAAATGGGAAAAACCATGTGGTCTAAATTGCTATGGTCATTGCCCAAACACATAGAAAATCCCAAACTTGGAAGAGAATTTGTAACATTAATATGTTTGCTGATAGTAACTCTCTAGTTATCCATGGCCAAGGCAACTATAATTTTTGGTCTGCAAACTGGTGTCCTAATGGTCCACTGCTTAACTGTGTTCCTCCCTCCATCATCTCTACACTCTCCCCTTGCTCAGTGGCTGATTTCATCAATAACAAAAGCTCTATCTTGACCTAGATTTCACCTTTTTTAGAGCATGATACTCTGATTTTCTTGTAGGAGGTAGAAATTATCCAGGAAAGAGAAGATAAACTTATTTGGAAACCAGAGGAGACTGGAAGGTTTACTTTCAAATCAGTATACAAGGCTCTCACACACTTAACAGGTACTTTCCCAGTTACAAAACTTATATGGAACCCCAGGTTACAAAAAAAAATCTCTATCTTTACATGGAAATTGCTAAACTCCTTTTTACCTTTTGATAATGTCCTAATAAAATGTGGTTTTAGCTTTGCTTCTAAATGTCCAGCTTGTAACCATGCTGATTCTCTGGAACACTTTTTTATTAACTGTCATCTTGCTCAATCTATATAGAATGATACTGCTGCATGCATAAGTTTCAACCTACATAATCTTGACAATATAACGGATAGACTCTTTACATATTGGAACTGTAATGATTTCCCAAGAATGCAAAGAGTGATATGTAGACTGTTGCCCCCACTGATTTGTTGGTCCTTATGGAAAGCCAGAAATGCTTTTTACTTGGATAAAAGAAATTTCTCTACAGTTCATATATGCAAAGAAGTTAGAGACCTAATCTTCCTATCTCTTTCAACTTACCCTTTTCCGTCAAACATTCCCCCCAGTATAAGCCTTCCTTTTTCTTCACTGATCCCTCCCCCCAGACCACCTCCAAAACCCTCCATCTCCATTGTATATTGGGAAAGGCCGAAACCTAACTTTACCAAAATTAATGTAGATGCTTCTTGGTCTTCTAACATTGCATCACTTGGTCTTATTTCCAGAAATAATAATGGAATTCCTTACCTAATCAAGTCCATAGTCACCTCTGCCAAATCACCACTTGAAGCTGAAATAAAGGCTATCTTATTTGCTTGTCAGGTTTTCCCTTCTATGGATTCTAACTTCATCATTACATCTGAGTCATTGCTTGTAGTGAATATGATTCATGACCCAAGCTGTGAAAAATGGTCCCTGTATGCACTAGTCTTCCAAGCTCACTCTCTTTTAAGAAATGTCACCCTTAAACACACTTTTAGAGAATGTAACTCAGTGGCTGATGCTATTGCTAAACACCAATCTTTACACCCTATGGAATTATTTTTCAACCTCTCTAACATCCCTGAAAACATCAGAGGCCTCATAAATTTGGATAGAGATCATACACCCTACATTAGGACCCATAGACATGCCACCAGGGATAATTGATACTGCTAATAGTTTTTTCTGTCTGCCTCAGGTACCACTGCTATCTATTCTACACCAGCACCCTGTTCTCCACATTACTGCATTGCTGATCTTTGCACTAGGAATCAAGACTCCACACCAGTTTCTGCAGTTCTCTTAGAAATACTCTACTGCTATTCCAGTGCCAAAAACTCTTTGCAGCCTTTTCAAGAGTAATGGCGACTGATCTACACAGCTTCTTGGACTATTTTTGTAATCACAGAATGGTAGTTGTCTGGCCAAAGTAAAGAATTAACACATGGGGTGGAGATTCTTTACCTTGGAATCGCAACTACTTTTCCCACAAACGAGCATAAAAATACTGCTATATATAACCTTAGTGATTAGATGCTAACTATTCTTTTGGAGGCAATGATGTTACCTCAGTAGAATATCTGTAATAAATACTCTCTATGTATCTATTTTTACTCTCACAGGTCTGGGGATCCTTATATATAATCTCCCACCCTAGGGTGTTTTCATTTTAAAAAAATATGTCAACTGTTACTGAAACTGATAGAATTGATCTGGGATTTTACAATCAAACTAAATTATATGTGACTTTGCTAACAGATCTGCCAAATGATTTTCCTAATCTATTAGAGATAGATGCAAGGGAGTGTTTTCAAGGAGTGAGAGCAAGAACATGGGAAGAGCTTGAAAAATTGTATCGAGCACATACAACTATGCTTGGATTTTGTGTAAGGAAGTCAACAACAAGGCAGTCAAACCAAGGAGTAATTAGGGAAAAATATTTCACATGCTCATGTGAAGGAAAGTCCATTTGAAGAACTAAAACCACACCTACTCTACAGCCATAAAGGAAGAGAAAAAGAAAATCAAAAGAGTTTCCAGTGATAAGAACAAGATGCAAAGCTCATATCAGGATCAAGCTTTTTGATGAAAAGTTCTATGAAATGAAGCACCACTTTTTTGAGCATAACCATGAGTGTACAAGATCAGAATGGCAGTACCTACAACGTAGTGAAAGAAGAATAAAAAATGAGAAAGCAAGAGCAATCGAAGCAATGGAAAAGGCAGGTCTCAAACCTGCAGCAAGTTACAAATTTTTAGCATGTGCTGCTCAAGGAGAAGAAAATGTGGGGCACACTATGCGAGATCACATTAATTATGTGAACAGGTACATAATGGACACTATAGAAGGAGGGGATGCTCAAAATGTCATAGATGATCTTTATCTGATTGTGCTGCCGAGGAAGACTACTTTTTTAGAGTCAAGCTGGATGATGTAGGAAAACTAACTGCACTCTTTTGGAGAGACTCGATGATGAAAGAAGATTATATGCTATATGGTGATGTTGTGATTTTTGACACCACTTATTGGACAAACAAGTATAATCTAATTTGTGCTCCGATTGTCGGGATAAACAATCGCTGGAACAATGTAATGTTTGGGTGTGCTTTTATTGGAGACGAAAAGGCTGAAACTTTTGTATGCCTGCTGGAGGTATTTAAAAAATCAATGGGGGGAAAACAACCAGTGACTATATTCACTTACCAGGATTTGGCTATGGCAAAGGCAATTAAAGGGGTATTTCTAAACTCTATCTGATGATTGATGTTTCAAGTTACGTGTTTAACCTTTTAAATATTAATTATGATGTTTTAAATATTCCTTCAGTTGATGTTTTGAAATAGTGTCTAACTTATTATATTATTTAGTTGATGTTTAATAAAAAAGGTCTAACCTGTTATGTTATACAGTTGATGTTCTAGATATATATTTTAGAACATTGCTTCTAATTATCTTACTTGTGATGTCAATAATTTAATTTTCAAATCATCACCACAACCTATTTTAGATCATCTGAGAACTCGTCATAGACATGTATACAATTTCTCTTGGTTTTGACACTGCAATATAAGCATCCTACATTTATAATTGATGATAAATTAGTAGCATATAACCTTTTTAAGAAACAATTTGATGATGCATTTACTGAAATTGTTGCTTCGTAGGTATTCAAAGAAACAAAACATAAACTCTGTTTGTGGCACCTGAAATAGAATGAAATTAGTCATTACGGTAAAGTAAAAAGTGATGAAGAATTTGGAATGACATTCGACCACTGTTTGAAAGGTTGTTCAAATGAAGAAGAATTTGAAAAAGGCTTGAATTATAGAAACCTACCAGCTGTAAAAAAGAGATTGGTTCAAGCACTTGTACGAACTCCGGGATAAATGGTGCACTGCACTAGGCAAGAATTTCTTCTCAGCTGGAACTTTGTCATCACAGCATAGTGAAAGTACCAACAAAGCAATCAGTCTCAATGTTTCAAAAAAAACCAACTTGACACAGTTTTTTGCAATATTTGGAAAAACTGTCAAAAGTTGGAGAAGCACGGAGACAAGCAGGTAATACAGCGGTTCAATTGGAAAACCAAGAGCAGCTGTAAAGGGCTCGGATTACTGAAGCAAGCTGGGGAGATATACACTCTTAAAATTTTCAAGGACTTCGAAACAGAGTGGAAATTAGCAATGACGAGTAAAGTGGAGAAATATCAACATTGGCTATAAAGATGTTTACGAAGTCAGCCCAGAAAATAATGAAACAAAGGTAGAGAATTTTTTTTATAGATTCAGGGATGGTAAAGTGGTGATCAAGTGTTCATTTAAATACTTTGAAAAAGTTGGGCTGTTGTGCTTCCACATCCTTCGTGTGCTCCACTTGCGCAACATCACAACAATACCTAAAGATTATATACTAAAGAGATGGACAAAGATGGCAAAGAAGGAAATATGGAACCAAGTACTTGGAGGTGCATCAACACAAAATAGCAAAAAGTACAGTGAGATTAAAGGTAAGATACCATGGCACCATGAGATTCTCAGAAAATACTACAATTTAGTGTTGAAATGTGAAGATGGCAAAGATACTCCTAGAACACTTGAGGTTGGTTTGAACATGGATTTGACTACAGTAGGTCAGCTACTTTCAATGAAAGATCAAGACAAAACTGAACATTCAGCGACAAACAATGCCAAAGACTCACCAACAAAAAGTGCTCCCAAAGTCCTAGATCCAAAAAGAGCAAAAACAAAGGGAAGAAGTAAGAGGTTGAAAGGAAAGCTAGAAAGGAAGAAGCCACAAAAGAAGGAATCTGGGTCCAAGACTCCAAAAGCCCAAATCATCTTAATTAGGGAAGACCAAAGTTAATGAAGGGTGAATTCTGAAATTGCAGAACAAATTTGATGTTTCAATACTTTCATTTGACATTTTAAGACTTTCATTTGATGTTACATTTTTCAAATGTGAGGACTTTGAATTAAAATTACTGCTCAACTTAGTAGAATACATATGCTTTTATTAAGGAAACCATTCTAAAGTTTACTAGTCTCTATAAGTTTCTTGTTTGAGTACTGAAATTTAATTTACAGGAACGTGATCTTTTAACTTAAATGTGTGATAACTTACAGATATGTAATGAGCTTTTAAAGTATACTAGATTTTTACATATACCAAAAGTTACAACTAGAAATATGTCACATTTTTTTATAAATAAACTAGACAACACCTAAAATGTGAAAACCTAATTTTAAAACATTATCATTCATACATATTCATTAATGTTAAAAAAACTTTACAAATAGACTAATAAGAGTTGAAGCATAAAAATAAGAATTACTATCAACCCCCTAAAACATCAAGACTTATTCAAGAAATATATCTGCATTACTTTAAAATGTCAGCTTTCACCAAAATCCAAAAACCAAATGTCAAATTCAAACAAGAATTCAGAGAATCACCTAACCAACAACCCAAAAATGCTTGAAACATCATCCACAAACATAAGTTCATAACATCCAAAAACCAACAGTACTAAAAATCATCCAACAGCAGTACTTAAAACATCATCCTCAAACACAAGTTCATCACATCATTAAAAAAGAATTATTTCTTCTTCAATCCCTTCGATGACTTTTTCACTTGTCCACCATTCTTCTGGGCAACTATAGACCCCTTCTTTTCATGTACAACAGCAGAAGAACCTGCAACTCGTCGACTAAAAGATGGTTCAGGTCTAGTCTTCAATATTGGAACTTCAGGAGTGCACTTCTTCACTGACTTCTTAATGATTTCTTCAATATGATCAAAATAACCATCAGAAAAATAATCCTGTGAACAAACAAGAATATGAACCGGAGGAACACTATCTTGCGCAGTAGCTGGAGCTTTTTCACCGAGCTTCATCATCTCAGCCACATAGGATCTGGTTACAATTTCAATATTCCTAGCAAATCGCATTGAGCGCTTAACATCATCCTACAAAAAAATACATTATTAATCATAATTTGAAACATCATATAAAAAAAAACATAAGATAAATAAAAAAACTTACAGAAGGAGCTTCAGCAAGAATCTTCTCGTCGTTGGGTAAATCGTCAGGAATTTCCAACACTACAAAGCAAGAGGTACTGCGGGTAGTGCCATTACCTGGTCCTGAACCTAACTTTAATTTTCCCATTTAAATCAAATGAAAACCATTGCCGCTCATCATGCAAGCATCAAACCCAGCACTCACTATGGACTTACAAATAACCTTAACCTTTCTGTCATTAAAATGTTGGACTAAGGGGAGGGAAGTAGGCAATGGGATTCCTTGAAATGGAAATCTATAAAGATAGCACATCAAAGGTAGAAATACACAACCATTTACAGCATCAAATGGACCTTTGTTGTACCTATCAACAGCATCACATAATATTTTCAACACAAACCCACACCAATCCATATTCCTGATTTCATTCACACTTTCCACAACCCTCAAAAGCTTAAAATCAACAGTACTTCTAGATGTGGGAACAAGGAAAGTACACAACACATGCATAAGAAAATACTTCTGAAAAAGATTTCCTCCCTCAATCAATAATGACATCTTACTTAGCAACCTATCATAAGGAATATTGTCATGTTTATCAGCCCCTAAATCCATCTTCCACTTAAGCCTCAACTCCATATCTCAATTCTGCCCCTTACCCGAGTTATTAGCCTCTACAACCTCAACATCACTTATAGGCAAACACATGGAATCATAAACATCATCCCTGGTTATATAATACTTATCACTACCTATTCGCTGCAAGTGACTAATTGGGTTGAAGTTAGATATCAGATATTGAATCACATTTTTGGGCAAAACACCAAAATTTATCTTCAATAATCCTTCAAATCCTATATCAATAACTGACCTGATCTGCCCATCAGTCAATGATTTCACAAGCTTTACAATCTTACCAGGGCTACACCTCGTAGAGTAGCCCCTTTTCAAGCTGCAAAAAAATAAAAAATGATAAGAAACACCGAAATATGAAACATATCATAAAACTGTAAGTCATTAATGCATACCTTGATGGATCATTGACACCCTTTAGATTTTTCGGCTTCACAACTCCCCCACTCTTCTCTCTAACATTCTTCTTCACAACAGATTTCCCTTTACCAACAGAAGTTGTTTTACATACAATAACACCTTTGCCACCTTCCTCGTCTGAATCATCAGACTCTCCACCAGCATCATCAAACACTTCATCAAAATCATCAAGGTCATCCTCCTCCCCATACTTAACTTCATAATCATCCCCCTTCACATCACACCTATTTTCAACATCATCCTCATTTTCATCAGAATTATCATGCTTCTTCCCACTCACTAATTTATTTTCATCACCATTATCAGAATCCTCCTCACTGTCAGACTTACTACCAATATAATCACCAACATTTTGTGAAACATCAACAACATTCTCTGAATCCTCTCCCTTGTCAGATTCTTCAACTTCATTGGAATTTTCTTCACTTTCATCGCCTCCCTCCTTCTCAGATTCCTCTTCAGCCTCCTCGTCTTCCTCAATATCATTTGGAATCTCACCTTCATCGTCAGAATTGTCATCAGATTCTGAGCCATCAACATCTTCAGACCTCTCATCACTTGTCTCCATTTTATCATCATCACCACTAGCCTGATCTTCATGACCAGTTTCATCAATGGTAGCATCAAGTCTTTGAGATTGAGAAGGAGTAGTACTAAATATCTCCTCTACAAACAATAATATTAAATACAGTCAAATAATGGGGTAACACAAAAATATCATAAGAATTGAAAATTTAAAACAGCAAGGTTAAAACGTATAATTTACCAGATAGGATATCAGCAACTCTAGCATCTAGACTTACAGCATCACCGGAAACATATAAAACAACAAACCATAGCAATAAAAGGTAAAAGGTAACAAATGAAACATAAAAAATCAGAAAAAAAATATATTTAAAAGAGGAAATTATTGTACCTTTTGTAGCAGATTTTTTTCCAAGCAGATCAGAAGCTGAAACATCAAAACATAGTCCTATTTGGTAAAGGATAATAAATATAAAAAAAATCAAAAGTATGAAAGTATTGGAAAGAAAAGCTATTTTTACCCTTTTTTAGCAGATTTTTTTCCAAGGTCAAGAGAAGAAACATGGCTGACACCCTCATCTGAATAATGTGAAACATAAAACTATAGTGGTAAATGGTATAAAGTAATTAATAAAAAAATCAAAATCAGAAAAAAGAAGAATTCAAAAGGAAAACTATCTTTACCCTGTTCAGCAGTTTTTTTTCCAGCCAGAGCAGAACCTTGACTAACACCATCACTTGAATTACATAAACATCAAACCATATTGGTAAAGGTTAAAGACTAATGGATAAAAAATAAAAAATCAGAAAAGTAGTATTAAAAAAATAATGTTTACCTTTTTTAGCAGAATTTTTTCAGCCCCTGCAGAAGCTAGACTGACACGATAACTTGAATTACATAAAACATCAAACCATATTGGTAAAGGGTAAAGAGTAATGAATAAAAAATCAAAAAAAAAGTATTAGAGAAAAAGTATTAGAGAAAAAATAATGTTTACCTTTTTTAGCAGATTGTTTTCCATACTCAGAATAAACTTGCTTGACACCTTCAACTGAATTATATCAAACATCAAGCCATATTGTTAAATGGTACAGAGAAATTCATAAAACATAAAATGAAAAATAAACCAAAATTATAAATATTACTAGTTGCATTCTCAGCTAAAACAGAAGTAAGTTGGCAGGAATAAACATTACTGGCACCCTCCTCTAAAAAACATAAAACATCATGAAAGATTTAAAAAAGATAGTGTCAAATCACATAATAAAACATAATACTATAATTTGAATAATACCTTCGTCATCAGAATAGCTATCATGCTCAGCAAGAACCTTACCCTTACCGCTAATCAATTTAACTCTTTTAACAGCAGCTTGTTTTACACACCTCTTCCGGACAATTTCTTTAGGGATGGATGAATCAGGAACTGGAGATGATGGAATGGACACCTCAACCACTTTCTTATTTTTCATATTCCTTGGATTCAAAGCTGGAGGAAAACTAAAATATTAATAAAAATTAAAAACATACAACAAAAGTATACAGATAAACATATACCTGCAGTAAATGTAGGTGTCGTCAAACCACGAATCCTATCAGATTTTCGTACAGGAACACAACAATCTAAAACAAAAGAAAAACATATTTATAGCATAAATAACATATATAATGAAAACATCAACTAATATACTTCAAATCAGAACTGTAAAGCATCAGAACAGTAAACTCAAATGGAATACTTATATCATCAAATCAGAACTGTAAAGCATCAAATAAAAACATATATAATGAAAACATCAACTGACATACTTCAAATCATAACTGTAAAGCTTCAGAACAAGTAAAGTCAAATGGAATACTTGTATTATCAAATCAGAACTGTAAATCATCAAATAAAAACATATATAATGAAAACATCAACTGATATACTTCATATCAGAACTGTAAAGCATCAGAATAGTAAAGTCAAATGGAATAGTTGTATCATCAAATCAGAACTGTAAAGAATCAAATAAAAACATATATAATGAAAACATCAACTGATATACTTTAAATCAGAACTGTAAAGCATCAAATAAAAACATATTTAATGAAAACATCAATAGATATACTTCAAATCAGAACTGGAAAGCATCAGAATAGTAAAGTCAAATGGAATACTTGTATCATCAAATCATAACTGTAAAGAATCAAATAAAAACATATATAATGAAAACATTAACTGATATACTTTCATCATCACTCTTACTGAAAATTATGATAAAATCACTGTAATTTAAAAATCATACAATAATGACAGTAAAACACACATATAGTAAGAACATACATAACACCTTTCCAATAGAAACATCTCATATACAGAAAATAAAGTCAAATGAAAACCTTGAAACATCATAATCAAACATTAAAATATCATGTAAAACCCTAGAAGACAAAAAATGAACAAATATAGTAATAAATTCAAATATTCCCGCCAACCAAATTAAAAAAAGCAACAAACCTTGAGAAGAAGTCTTCCTCTTCTGCTTCACAGCAACCTTCAAAGAAACGGAAGGCTGGGAGTATGACACAGCATCGTCAATACAATTGGAATCAATAGGATCTCCTTTCTTTGACATCTACCAAACGATAAACATGAAAAGTAATATAATTAAAAAAGATCGACATGACTGAAAACCTAATAAACAACATGCATGTAAAAATATTAAGCTTCGCAATATCCTCTTCATTTACGATAACAACCTCAAAATAGAACAGAGTAATAGTTGTAAAAAAGTATAAAAACCTCAGAGCTCAACAACAAAAAGCTTACCATACAATAAAACGGCTAAAAAGCAAAGATTATCAGCCAGAACAAATCTAGGTCGTCGAAGTTACCTGATAAAGAGCCAAACCGATTATAAAGAAAAATTACAAGAAACTCCAAAAATCGGACCAGAACAACCGATTACACTCACGTCAAAACACGATATAATGCGTATTAAGCAACAAAAATGGAAGAAAGTACAGAAATCGCGGCGGAAATAGAAAACCTAGGTCGCTAGAAAAGAGGGAAAAAGAGATGGACAGAAGAATACAGAAGTGGTTTTCGAGAGAGAAAAAAAAAGGTAAGAATGAGGGGAAGAGGAAGAGATCCCGTAGTAAATGTATGCTCAGATTTACCATAATTACAATTTAATCTCTAACAATATGAAAACTATAATTAATACCCCATCCTAAATTAAGTATAAATTATTTATAATTTAATCCCCGGTCTCGCTGTGAGACCGTCTCGCGCAAGACTTTGTCTTAAAAAAATATTTTCTAACTAAAACTTAATAGTTTCTTCCCATGACCTAGTTTGCACTTTAAGTTGTACCACGTTCCAAGCTAATCTATCCTTATATATAATCATACATAGGTTTATGGATTTGTTACCTTATTATATTTCCATTATTCTAATTTCCTTACTTCACTCCAAATGTCTTAAACAATGTAGACACTAAGATAAATCTTTCCAAGGGAATGACGGACACAAGGAACAATTGGAAATACTATGGATTCTTCTCAACCTTCACATTTACTTCAATTAACTCATATTTCAATATTTTGGGCATTTCATTGGAACTCTAGAACCTCAACAACTCAATTTGTACAGCAACAACAATGCAAAAAGGATCACAAGAAGCTACATTCTTTTGCAAGATCTTTTTAGCCACTACAAACAAGAACTCTAGAAGTTTCTTGGATTATAATACATTAATTTGTCTCTCTTATTTCAGAGTTAATGTATGGACTTAAAAGTTAATGTGTTGAACTATATATGGGGGACAAACATCAAGGGTGATGTGATGAAAATAAATAGCCTTTGTCTTTTGAAATCTAAAAGCTTGGAGTTTTAAAGATAAAAATTCATTGTTCAAAGAAACTTTAACACATTACTTTTGATCATACAATCAATAAGGGTGTTAATATTGTTGATTATCAAAGGTTTGGAAAATTTATTTAGATGAGATTCCTTCAATTTTCATTCATTCTATTGGAAATTTAGGAGCTTGCATCATCAAGAGTGTCTTCATCAATCTCCGGCTCCCTTCTGACCTCAAGGTATTTGATCTGATTCATTATGGGTGCGTTTACCGTTGCATTTGGCATATTTTTTAGCTAGTTTTATTTGGTGGATTACTAGCATTAGTTGAGTTTACGTGGCAAGGGGTTTAGACAGCCACGTTTGGTTTTCTTGTCTAAATCCCGTGTTTTATAGACTTAATTGGTAATAATGGACATCTTGTATCCAAGGGCTCCTTGATCTTCTTTGTGACCACCTTTGAAGGTCGTTCGTAAGGGAGGTAGAATATATTGAAGGCTGTTCGCAAGGACGGTAGAAGAGACGAAGGTCATTCACACTAGAATGGTAGTAGATAAAGGTCACGAGCATCAATTCGTGGTAGAAGGAGATTGAATCCAAAGATAGGCATCAACTAAGTTTAAAGCGGCCAGTGAAGAAACGTTAAATTGTGGTCCGATGAGTGGTGGTTACGTCTGAGAATGATCCAAGAAGAACTATCCTTCAAGTCTTGTCCCATTGGATTCGTATTTTTGCACACTACAAAATCAACTACTAAAACTCTCAAAGAAGACTAACGGTTCACCTGTAGCAAAGGAAATAGGTTTCGCCGGCCGAGACACAAACGGGTCGGGGTGGGCCATTCATGGTCGGCACTAATGGCCCACGCTAAAGGAGCAACCCCACGCCAAGAAGACCAGCATGAGGCTAGTGTGCGGCCTGCGCCAGAGGCCATGGGAAGCCACCACAAGACTAACTCCCACTCCACACGGCTAAGTATGGGCGCAGGACGTCTTGTTTTCAACGTCCTGCACCGTTACAAGTCAAAAATACTAAGACTAGACATTGGGGTGTGGGAAACCACATGGCTCGTGCCAAATATTCTGAGCGGAGCACCCTCTGTGACCATGGCCCGCGCCACCGGCCACGAGCGCAGATCAGAAGCCCCAATTTCAGCACTCTGATGGTGCCCCGTGCTAGACGATTCATCCTGCGCCAGAGGGAAGACGCAGCCTGAGCTAGGCTCCACATCCGCACCACTTGAAGATCCATGTCTCACACTAGAATGGGCACCCCGCGCCACATGAAGGGCTATGACTCATGCCATATCTTGCACCCCGTGCCAAGGACACACCACGGGCCGCACCATCTGTGACTGCTCATGCCGGGCAGCGGATGAGCTAGGGTTTATCCTAATTTGACCTATTTTGGGTCAATTTTTAGGCCCAATCTCCTACTATACTAGTTTAAAGAGGTTGGATCATTTTTGTAATTAGGCTAGCAACTTTAGAGAGAGAAAAACTCTCTCCTTTTCTTTTCTTTCTTTTGCTTTGATCCTAGGGTGTGGAATTCAAATATTTATTCAAATTTCATATCCATGGAGTAGTTTATATAGCTTGGGGATAAATTTTAGGAACATGTTTTGATTTAATTGTTTTGTGAGATTCTATTGTTCATCCTAATTTTGTGTTCAAGATATTATTGTGATTGTTTTTTATTATTTGAAATGCATGAATAGTACACCACATATAAGCACACACTTTGGGCTATATTAATGTATGGTGAAAATATCAATGCCCTCTTGGGAAGAGAAACCTGGATGTTAGAATTGGAAAGAAAGAACGTGTCTACGTGGGTGTGTGCACGGAGAATTGTTCTATGCTCTGACTTATTTTCCATTGCACCAGTCTTAGATGACTTTGTAAAGTTTTTTGAGAGTTTCCGGGTAGAGATAGCGAATAGTAGCAAGCTAGGGTGTTAGAGGCTTTAGATCATAGATAAGGTGCCAACAACCCTTTGGCCTAATTAATAAGACTATTGGGAAGTAGTGAATTTATGGTGAAAGCCTGGTACGTAATTGGACCGGGGAGAAATAGACCTACCATAACGGCCAGATCTTGTAGTACTCCTTAATTACGATGGTGGTGTCGATAGAGGGTTGCGAGTGCACCCCCCATGACTGGGATGGGGAAGTGTATGCCATCGTCCAGACCACATGTTATTAACACTCTATTAGGTTTGCCTAAATTTCTATTTGATGAATCGAGGATCAAAACATTAGATTGACCATGTTTCTCAATGACTACCCAAGTGCATAGCTAAAACTCAAGGCTTATCGATAACTACCCCACAGGTAGCGTAGCAGTGAGAACGGGTGCAGAACTATAAATTTCTATCTTTCGACCATCCCACGGGAAAGCCTCTGCTTGGGTTAATTACCTACAATTAACAACACTGGGAGGAGGCAGGTTAAAATTTTGGAACCATTTCCGGGGATGCTATTCAGCTGAAGTGTCAGTTAGGAATAAAATGTTAGTAGAGTAGTTAGTATTATCTTTTATTTTTGTTTGTGTATATTGTTGATTCTTGGTTGGAGCTGTTGTGATTTTTATTTGTTCCATTTTGATTTGTTTGTTGGTGTTATATTTGGAAGGGTATTGTTGGCTCTAGTTTACGGTACACACCCGTACCACTAATCTAGGCATCTTACACTACCCGACTAAGAACACAGGTAGTCGGAGGAGAAGGAGGTGAAGAACTAAGGCACAAGTTCGATAGAGGCTGAAAGTGTTAGTAGAAGAACTGCTAGCATTGGCAGAAGACAATCGTACCCTACAGGAGCTCATGGCACCCTACTTGGAGAATCAGCTGTTTTGCTTTACCTTTTCGTCACTACCTGCCAATGTGATCCATGAGCCAAAAAGTGGCATGATCCATTGCCTACCTACATTACATGGATTGGCGGGGGAGAACCCAAACAAACATCTATAGGAGTTCCATTTGGTGTGCATGAACATGAAGCCCCCGGGAGTGTCTGAAGATTACTAAAATCTAAGATCCTTCCAATTTTCCCTCAAAAGTAGTACCAAGGATTGGCTCTACTTCTTGCCACCAGGATGCATTGGTTCTTGGATGGACATGAAAACACTACTACAAACAGCACCAATTACCTCGGTTTTCAGGCCATTTTACCTCATTTTTTCCCTGAAAAACCAAAGTAAATGTGAGTGAAGTAAAAAGGTTACATTTTACCTCTGTTTGAAACCGAGGTAAAAGGTACCTTTTGACATCGATTTTAGGCTGGTGTCGGTAAATTGTATGTGTGACGTCATTTTTAGTATCAAGACCGATGATAGGATACAGTATATGCGAAATCATTTCGATCAATGTCGAGATGTTATACGATTAATGCTGGCCATACCAACAAGACACGAGATCAGAGAGGAATCTTTGCAATGTTGTTCCAGCTGGCATCATTCTAGATAACTGCAATATTGTGGATTGGGAGGGACAATGACGTGTCCATGATGATGTGGAACAGAGACCATTACGGCGTTGTTTTTCATGGAAATGTTGCAAAAAAAATACACTGGTTCCATATGCAAACCCTCTTTTGTGTTGATTGTGTACCGGTATGTGCAACATCACAAACGATTCGTGGAGAGGATGTTTTGATAAAATAATTTAATATTTAATGTTTGATGAAAAAACAGTGATAGTCGATATCCATTACATGTTATTTAGTATTGGAGTACTCTATTAATGGTTAACAGCATAAAACAATCTACTGTCATTTAAAATGTATGGGAAAATTAACAATGACACCCTAAACCCTAGCTATAAGATATATTACAAATACATGTTACAATATATAATAATACATAAGGTTGCTCATCCGCATTAAATTTATTGAATCTCACGATCGACTACCTTGTAAGGCATAAACACTGTCAAGGCGACTAGTGAATGATAAGTCATCCATCTATAGCCCATCCATAACTCTCGTTGTTATGTTACACTGAATACAAAACAAACAAAAATGAAGTTAGAATTGGGCAAGCACTATATTAAAATACACTTAATAAAGTCAGACTTAGACGACCAGAATGTCAACTTGGAAAAGAACGGATATGAGTAGAATCGACGTCGCATATTACAGTAATTGATATCGTTGAGGCTGACCTAAGTGCAAAGTCGTACATTCAACTAATTTCATGGTTTTCATTAACATGTGCGACTTTGGTCTGAATTCAAATTTACATCGTGAAGGCCGACCGACTTATACCGACGTCACACATTCATATCGTGTACAAAATTAGCCCTAATCTTAGAATTTTTTTTCATTCCCTACAAACATGGCATCATTTGTGGAAAAAAAACAACATACACTGTATAACATGTAACACAATCATCATACATTATGAAAATATACAAGCTTTGATCTATGAGAAAAATAACATGTAGAAGGTATGGTAATTAAATTGCTAAACCAACATTGAATGTATGGAAAATTACCTCAACTAATTTGAACCCGGAGGTGCTCCATCATTGGGCATTTGTTCATACATGGGAAAGAAAATTGATTCAGCTCTTGAATTGTTGTATGAAAGGGGTGGATGGAGAAAATTGTGTTTTATAGCTAGGGTTTGGAGAAAGTGTGGTATAGATGAAAAATGGGTAATGGTGTTGGTTTTGATGACTTGAAATTTTGGTGGGGAAGAAATTTTGCTTCAAAATTTTGCCTAAAAATTTGGTTTTCCACTGGAAATTTCATTGTGACCGACGTCAGTATGTATGCGGTCGTGGATCCATTTTTGGCGACATACTTGCGACTTCGCAAACAGGGGAAAATTGGTATTTTTTGAAAAGTGTCGTAAAATTTCATAAGAACCCTAGAATAAGGAATTTAATTTGATTCTATGTGGTGGAAATCATCGTTCCGATAACGCTTATCCTAAGGGTATAGATGGAAATACTAGTACAAATGAATTTGAATACCCCGTTCCATTCATCCGGTCTTGCCTAAATCGGAACATCTTTGTCATGGCATTATGAACTAGATTAGGGTATCTCTATATTTTAATTTCCACATCACCCACATTCACAGAGGGACCTAACTATGTTCAAAATTTTAAAACTTGACCCGTGGGGGTAAAATCGTGAACCGTGGAGGTAAACCGATTTGAAACGTACCAGAAGGGACCTTAATTCCCATCCCCATTCAAACTTATAATCATTGAGAATGATTACATAACATGCATGATCCCTTGGATACTTTTTCTAGTCAACATCTACGGAATAACCTTTGTCTACTTATAAGTAACCGTCTATAATTTACTCTAGATCACGTACTAGCGCTTTCTAAAATTTGATGGATGCAATTTTTTATATTATATTTTATAAGAACCCTAGAATAAGGAATTTCATTTGATTCTATGTGGTGGAAATCATTGTTCTGATAACGCTTATCATAAGGGTATAAATGAAAATACTAATACAAATGAATTTGAATACCCTGTTCCATTCATCCGGTTATGCCTAAATTAAAACATCTTCATCACGATATTGTGAATTAGATTAGGGTATCTCTAAATTTTCATTTCCACATCTCCCACATTCACGGAGGGACATAATTAAGTTTAAAAATTAAAAACTTGACCCGTGTTGGTAAATCGTGAACCGTGGAGGTAAAATCTATTTGAAACATGCTGGAAGGCCCCTTAATTCCCATCCCCAGTCAAACTTATAATCATTGAGAATCATTACATAACATGCATGATCCCATGGAGACTTCTCCCCAGTTAACATGTACCAAATAACCTTTGTTTACCTATAAGTAACCGTCCATAAGTTACTCTAGACCAAGTACTAGCGCTTTCTAAAATTTGGTGGACGCAATTTTGTTATATTTTATTTTCATAAGAACCCTAGAATAAGGAATTTAATTTTATTCTATGTGGTGGAAATCATCGTTCCGATAACGCTTATCCTAAGGGTATAAATGGAAATACTAATACAAATGAATTTAAATACCCCGTTCCATTCATCCGGTCATGACTAAATCTGAACATCTTCGCCACGACATTGTGAATTAGATTAGGGTATCTCTAAATGTTCATTTCCACATCTCCCGCATTAGCGAAGAGACCTAATTAAGTTCAAAAATTTAAAACTTGACCCGTGGGGGTAAATTGTAAACCCTGGAGGTAAAATTGATTCGAAACATGCCGAAAGGGACCTTAATTCCCATCCCCATTCAAACTTATAACTATCGAGACTAATTACATAACATGTATGATCCCAAGGAGATTTCACCCAGTCAACATTTACCAAATAACCTTTGTCTACTTATAAGTAACCATCTATAATTTACTTTAGACCACGTACTAGCACTTTCTAAAATTTGATGGACGCAATTTTATTATATTTTGGTTTCATAAAAACATTATAATAAGGAATTTCATTTGATTCTATATGGTGGAATTCATCGTTTTAATAACACTTATCCTAATGGTATAAATGGAACTACTAATACAATGAATTTGAATGCCCCGACACATTCATCCGGTCATGCCTAAATCAGAAAATATTTGTCACGACATTGTGAATTAGATTAGGGTATATCTTTAAATACTAGTGGGATGAAATGGTTTTGGGCTGTAGTTGCATTTGCCGATATCGGTAACCTGTTGCTAACAATGTCGGATATGGTAACTTTACAGCAAAGTTGTAATGTCCGAGTTATACATTATTTATGCAACCCATCTATAATACATAGAGTCCATCTATGGAGCCCATCTATTATACATTATGTATGGAGCCCATTTGTAATACTGCAATGTTACGACAATGTTGGTGATCTATCGACTTCAGCGACAACGGTACGAGTTTGCACTTCCCACGTAGGACAATACAAGGTCCCAAAATGACATCGTTTCAAAATGGCTATAAATAAATGGTCCCCTAGAATCATTTTAAGCTTCTCATTTCTGGGTTTCTTGCAAATACCCAGAGTCTCTCCACTCCTTTCCTCTTCTCCCTTGACAAAGGTATGGATTTCTACTCATGTAGTGCTTAACTTTTTGTAATTGTTACCTCACCGTGTTAAATTAATCTATGCTTTTTGTATGATTTGTTTTTTTGGTTATCCAGTTCTTACTCAGATTTGTTAGAGTGAAAAGTTTTCGTACATGTGAACCTTGGTTACGTTGTTCTTGTTTGTGTTAGGACGTTTTAGTGTAATTTTGTCTTCTTAATGCAGGTTTTGTTGCTGGGTTTCTGCCTTTTCCCGTTCCTGTCTTCGACCCATAGGAATTGGTATCTTGTTGCACATCATTCGATTTATGAATGCAACGCGTACATTCTTATATGTGGTTGTTGCATTAGTTATAGTTGCACGTATGTATACATCGATGCTACCGATGTCTTAGCGACTTTGCATATAGGCATTTTAACTAACTTAATTTTCATTTTTACGACCTTGATTTACTATCGGTTATGATATCGATCTTGCAGAGTAAGCAGCGACCTTGCTAGATTATGTCGACGCTGCCACTGGTTCAAACTGATATGTTCATGTGACACAGTACCAACTTTGGAAGTTTATCTTATATATTGTTCACTTCATATACATGTCTAACGGCTGGTGAAGGATCCTCTAGGCGCCCATTTTTTGAGGTATTTTACCATTTCACATAATATATTTACTAATACATATGCACAATGTTGAATCTAAACTAATTTTAATTTGTATTAATTATACAGTTCTCCACACAAAGGAGAAACCCTGAACTGGTTGTCATTAACATTGAAGACCATACAATGGCTCCAGAAAACCTGCTTTTCCACTACACCTTGAAGCAGTAAAACTTTGGGAAGAACCCAACTTTGGTAAGGACTAGCACTTGACAATAATTAAAATTGTTACATTATTTTATTTTCAATTAATACTATTTTTTTTATCATTTCATATATTTGTTCATAATGAAACTTTTATTTCTGATTAGTACACGCTGATTGAAATTGTTGATGTGCCCGTTTTATATGGTTATATTTGGACTTTTAGGATTCACTTTTGTACACTTTTGTGCTCTAGGAGTGAAATTTTGCCTTGAAATTCTCTAAGGAGAGTTAAGAGCGACTTTTGTGCTTTTATCACTTTTCTAGAGGATTTTGTGTGACAAGACAATTTGGTTCTAGACTTTGAAGACTTCGAAGATTACCTTTGAAGACTTGAAGACTTGAAGACTTTCATTTGAGCTTCTGAAGACTTGAAGGATTGAAGAAAAGTAAAAGAAGAGGAAGACTTCAGACAAAAATAGGAAAGAAATCAAAGTGCTGGATTCTGGTTCGCGGGCCGCGATGAACCCGTCGCGGGCCGCGATGAACCCGTCGTGGGCCGCGATGAACCCATTTCGGGTTGCGATATCTTGAGCCCAAGAGCTCATAGCTCATAGTTTGTGAATTACTATTAAGAATAAATGAAAGTTTATCTTCAATTGGGATGTTTTGGCATTCCCCATAGGTAACAAATGTGATAGAATGAGTAAATGATTCAATGATCTACATGAGGTTTGGAATTGGATATTAATTTCCCCCAAGGCTTAGTCTTTTGTAGTTTGTATCTCTTTTTCTTAGTTGTTTCATGATTAGCATAGTTACTTAACTTTGCTAGTTATCTTGTCTTTTAATTTCATAACTTAGGATAAAAACCAACCAACCCCCCCCCCATTTTACCTCATTTTATCTATATCTAATATATACATATACATATATATATATATGTGTGTGTGTGTGTGAAAAAAGTGCTTTTATAACCCTACATAGTTGACATAAGTGCTAATATAACCTTTCAATATTCGAAAGTGCCATTATAACCCTATATAGTTAGTGAAAGTGTCAATATAACCCTATATAGTTATTGAAAGTGCCAATATAACCCTATATAGTTAGTGAAAGTGCCAATATAACCCTATATAGTTAGGGAAAGTGCCAATATAACCCTATAAGTTTTAAGGATGTGCTGATATAACCCAACAAACATTAGAAATGTACTGATATAACCCTACAAACATTAGGAATGTGCTGATATAACCCAATAAGATTGCATAATGTGCTGATATAACCCAATAAGATTGCATAATGTGCTGATATAACCCTACTTAATTTCAATGAACTATGGTGTTCCAGCTAACTATGAGGGTAAAATTGTCCACCCAATTTCGGAGTTAGCCCAAAGGGTGTTTTTGGTCAATTTACAAAAGTCAACGCTGAAAAATTGAGATCAATGCTGGAAATGGGGTCTGAGGGTTATATGGGCACTTTCATTAACTAGTTAGGGTTATATTTGCACTAAAAATTATCATAGGGTTATATTGGCACTTATTCAAGTAGATAGGGTTATATTGGCACTTATCCCTATATATATTTACTTATAGCATAATATCAACCATATATGTTTAAATGCTTAAGAAAATTCCTCTTCTTCGTGGACAACCCAGATTTGACACTATCTACTTAGTTGTAGTTATAAAGCATTTAGGGCTTATAAATTTAACTTTTAGAGGTACGGCGATGACCTTCCAAATTTTGGTGCCGGGGATGAGGCATTTATTTTTAAGTGTTTGGGCATATTTGGTTGCATATTAGCTAGTTGTTTTTATTTTCCACTGCTTAGTGGTTTTTTTGTCCGGAGTAGGTATTTCTTGAGTTCTTGATGAGTTTTTACCGAGAATCCTTGCAATATGATTATGAAATTTTGAAAAAAAGGAGCATCTCACCTTAAGGGAACTCATGATGAGAAGAGAGGCTCAACAAGCAAGGTTTTGTAGGATGTGTCATTCCGACCATCCTACCGAGTCTTGGTATATGTTGAGAGAGGAGCACTATGAGGGGGTAAGAACCCTTGATTTTGGAAACCAAGGGTATTATGATGAGTGCTACTGAGAGGTAGAAGATGTTGGTTTTCAGGGGCAAGAATCCCAAGAATGGTATCCATGCCACAATTCTCACAATCCGGAGTGCAGTGGTAATCTGGATTGGTGGTATGAGAATTAGCTGGAAAACCAACAATACGAGCAAAATAGTTGCCCATCAACACCTTATACCATATCCCAAAACCAAGCCTAATAAGTAAGTTCAAGTTTGACACATGAGGAACTCATGAATGCAATAGCAAACTTCAACAACTTGGCCAAGTCTAGTGAGGAATCGAACACTCGGATCTCCTCTAGTGTTGAGGCTATTAAGCGGCACCACCTCCTTAATTTTGGATGCTCATGGTGAAGGGGTTCAATCCTTCACCATATGGATAACATTAGGGTTATGCCGACGACCTTAAACATACGAAGTTATGTTATGCCGGCGACGTAAATAAATTTGACTTTTATTTAATTTTTTGTTCGTTATTTTTTGTTATTTTATCTTGTTCTTTTCACGGTGTGTTTTTATATGATTTTTTAGCAAAGTGTAGCACATTGCATTGGAGTAGATGAAGGAATGAGATCAATGAGAAAGGGAAGAAAGCTTGGAAAGTTGGTAAGAAAAATTCTTTCTAAGTGCTAGGAAACCCTATCTGTCGCGAGTCGCAACGAATAGAGGAGCAAAATGGAACTCCCAACACTAACTTATTGCGAGTCATGACATGGGCATTGCGAGTTGCGATGGATTCAGAAATGTTTTTGAAAGAAGTGACATCGCATACCCAAGATGTTGCAAGTCGCGATGGCTTTGTCGCGACTCGCGATCGTGACTGTCACGAGTTGCGATGGAGAAACCATGTTTTCAATTAAGCTTAAATAATGCATAATCCTTCCTTCTTCTCCACCAATACTCTTAAGAACCACCACACTTCCAATCATTCCTCCACTAGTGACATATGAACATTCTTGCATCTTTATAGTACCTTCGTTGATTGTAGTATGCCGACTACATCATTTTGACTATAATTGCAATATTCTATAATGATGCTTGGATATGTGTCGATATATGTTGGATATTTTTAGTGGAAAATCTTATAGTGGTGTTTGCATGATGGATTGGTTGTTCTTTGAGAATACTATGGTTATTAACTTTTTATGCTAAACCTAGTATTACAATTCCTTATGTACTTGTGAGTTTGATTTTGTTCTCTGTGGTGTTAGTCTTGATCAAACGGTGCCAAGGAGAAAACGTTTTGCTCGAGGGATGAGTTATTCGACAGTACTTTTGCTCCCCCTCTCGCTCTGAAACACATTTTAGAACTGATCCTACACAAATACATGGGATTGTACATTATCACTGATGACTATGTGGAGAAACGAGAGTCACTTTACCTCTTACCTTGAGTTTTATTGTTCTTGCCTTACATGTTTACATTGAGGGAAATGTAATGTTTTAAGTGCGAGGAGGGGTTAGAGGAATCACATGCATGTAAGCTTGATTTGGAATATTTTTTGCTACTTTTAAGTGGAAAAACATGAGAAAAAGGAAAAAAATTGAAAAAAAAATATAAATTAAAAAATTAAAAAGAAAACCCGCTAAGTTGAAAATCAGAGAGGGCAACTTAGGCAACATTGGGGGCCCGGATAGGTCAAAAACCCAAAAGGGCGGCCTAGGCAAAAATTAGAGGCTAAATATGGGCGAGATGTGAGCCAAAAGAAATATGATGTATGGCTAGGATGAAAACCCATAGGGGCTCCTAAGCAAAATGAGAGGAAGCGAGAAAATAAAATAAAAAGAAAATTTTATTTCATTTCTACTCATTTGCCGGAGTTGGAGTCATAAGGTTGTGGTTGACATAAAGATGAATCAGGTAGCCTAACATCATAGGACTTCTTGGTATTGGGTAACTTAGCGGGTTGAAAACGAAGTATGGTTATGAAATCTTGATTCTTTGTATACTTCATTTTTTTATTGATATATTGGTATAGAGTGAAGTATGTGTTTGAACCTCCTATATGGTTTTGACTTCATTTTGTGCCATTGAATTTTGGTTGATATATTGGTATGAAGTGAAGTATGTGCTTGAACCTCGTACATGGTTTTAACTTCATTTTGTGCCATTGGACTTTGGGATTATCAATTTGGGAATTTAAAACATTTTTATGGATAGTGAATTGATAAGTGGTAGGTTTGGTTTGATTTAGGGATTGGGGTTGTGTGTGTGTGAAAAAAATTCTCATTTGAGCTTTGATTTTGGGATTTATAATATTGAGAATTTTTGTGAGTATTTGATTGGGGGAATACTAGTTTAGGATTTGGACATATGAATTCCTTTGTGTGCTTGAATATTTCCTAACTCGAGGGCAAGTAAGGTTTAAGTGCGGGGAGGTTTGATGTGCCCATTTTATATGGTTATATTAGGACTTTTAGGATTGACTTTTGTGCTCTAGATGTGGCAATTTTCCTTGAAATTCTCTGAGGAGAGTTAAGAGCGACTTTTGCGCTTTTATCACTTTTTTATAGGATTTTTTGTGACAAGACAATTTGTTTGGAGACTTTGAAGTTTACCTTTGAAGATTTGAAGACTTAAAGACTTGCATTTTAGCTTTTGAAGACTTGAAGGATTGAACAAAAGTAAAGAGAAGAGGAAGACTTGAGACAAAAGAAGAAAGAAATCAGAGTGTTGGATTCCGCACCCATCACGGGCCATGATGAACTCATTGCGGGTCACGTTGAGACCATCGTGGGTTGCAATATCCTGAGCCTGAGTGCTCATAGTTTGTGAGAAATTTTTGATCTTGTCGAGGGCCACAATGAACCTGTCGCGGGCCGCAATGAACCTGTCGTGGGCCGCAATGAACCCATCATGGGCCGTGATGAAACCATTGTGGACCGCGATGAACGGGTGGCCATAATTCTTTTTTTTTTGCACTATAAATACTCATCTTATCCTTTCTCTCTATCCTCTTCATCCTCTCCTGCGATTTTCTGGGTTTCAAACCCTAGTTTTCTTCTTTCTTTTCTTAGTTTTTGTAGGAATAATTATGTCTTTCCATTATCTAGGTTAGTTTGTACTTTGGAGCAATTGATTGAAGCTTCCATATCTATGTATTAAGAACCTCTATTTCACTCTTTCTTGAAGCATTTATTATTTATAATTCATGTGTTTTAATGTGATGTTTTACTTCATTTATGCTATGGGTTGTTTGAGTATATGAAGTGTTTGTATGATTGAAGTGTTAGGGTGTTAGGAAAGTTGCAAATTTCTTAGCTCTTTGACATGAGAATCCAAGAACATGGAATTATAACTTCTTGTGCATAATGTGATATGATTCTTGCTAGATAAATATGTCAATGTGGATTGTTCTCATGTTTATCCTATAGATGCAATGCAAGGTTGAATCTTGAATGTGGTTTGTTCTAGGTTTAGCCTAATGAATGCAATTTTTTTATTAAATGGCTATGTCTTTGGTACAAGGCTTGTTGTTATCAAATCTATGGATCTTCGTGTATAATTCCATTGATGAAATACCTTTATGGTGTGGTTTGCCTAAAATGATTATCAATGAGGTTTGCAAATGGTCGTTGTTTATCTTTTTGAATTACTATTAAGAAGAAATGAATGTTGATCTTTAATTGGGATGTTTTGGCACTCCCCATAGGTAACAAATGTGATAGAATGGAGAATGGTTCAATGATCTACATGAAGTTTGGAAGTGGATATTAATTTACCCTAAGGCTTTGTCTTTTGTAGTTTTAAACTCTTTTTCTTAGTTGTTGCATAATTAGCATAGTTACTTAACTTTGTTAGTTATCTTGTCTTTTAATTTCGTAACTTAAGACCAAAACCAACCAAACCCCCCCCCCCCTTTCTACTTAATTTATATATATATATACTTACTTCTAGCATAATATCAACCCTATATGTTTAAACGCTTAAGAAAATCCCTCTATCAGTGGACAACCCTAATTTGTCACTATCTAATTAGTTGTAATTAGTAAGCATTTAGGGCTTATAAATTTAAATTTGAGAGGTTCTGCAACGACCTCCCAATTGTACCACTATTTCCAAAGGCAAAGACCCTCATTGTGATAAGGTGCTATGGGAAAGAGTGGTGCATGACCTACTCGGGCCAAGGGAAGATCAATTCCCTGCCCCCAAAGAGTTTTTCTGAGATCATAGAAGTTGGGAGGCCGATTATCTTCAAGGTTATCATAATTCGAGAGGCGTGATTTTTTGTTATCTATATTCTAATAATGGTACTCAAACATTTGATATTCCAATTTTTTTGTACGAATTGAATTGTAAGAAGGTTTTGGTGAATGAGAATTTTCTAATAATTAGACTACATTTTTTGAACAATATGTTATTGTCTTTGTGTGATTTGAAAAATATTTCCAACCATCCCATTCAAAATGATTTCATGGTGGTTGTCATTTTCCCTATTGAGTGGGTTTCCTGACAGGCGGTCTGTCCATAAGCTTATGGACATGCCACTTATTTCTTACCTTATACACTGCATTTCTCAAATTACATACAAAATTTAAATACATATTATTACTTGTTTTAACTTATAAAATGCAATATTTAAATTTTATAAAAAAATTACAACATTTAAGTCAAATGCCCATGAGGACTGTCCATAAGCTTATGGAAAGGCCGCCTTTCCTGAGACTTTCCCCTCCTTATTAATTAAACAACCATTTTCAATTGTAACATAACAAAATAGACCTTATTAAAATTTTTAATAACAAAACTTGACAAAACTCCTCGTTATTCCTTCTCAACTGTAAATTCTAAATGTTCTATATTTCATTTTATGCAACATCGGTCATCGATAGAACACGTGATTTCGGCGATAAGTTCGCACAAACATCGGTAACAATTTTTACCTGGTTTTTAAACCTTTTACTTCAGTTAAAATTATGACTGAGATAAAAAAACCAATTTTTTTACCTTGGTTTTTAATAACCAAGGTAATTAATATATTTTACTTCAAAAAAACTGAGGTAAAAGAAATTTTTACCTCAGTTTTTTGAGCTAAACATAAAAACTAAGGTAAAAAAGGGTGAAGTAATAGGTTCATTTTCCTGTATTAAGATGAGATTCTTAGAGAAGTATTTTTTAGCGTCCAAGTCGACCAGGTTGAAGAAGCAATTGTCGAACATCACCCAAGGTGCTACCAAGAGTATGTATGATTATTTGAAAATGCTTCAAGTGACTGCTAGCTAGTTGCCCTTACCATCCCTTCAATTATAGCGATTTGGTGAATTATTTCTTTAAAGGGCTATGTAATGAAGATATGCAGATGGTAAACGCTGCTTTCAATGGTTCCATAGAAAACAAGAGTCCCAAGGATGCAAGGGCCCTCTTTGAATGAATAGCAAATGGTATGAGAAAATTTGGCACTAGGTCAAAGGTTAAGGTCTTGGATGAACCAACACACTCACCTAAGTTGGAGGAATAAGTCCAAGCTCTTGCTTCCATGATGAAGGAGCTTTTGCGAGGAAGAGTGCATCAAGTCCAAGTGTGTGGAGTTTGCAACCTTAACCACAACTCTGAGGCGTATCCCAAAGTTATAGATGATTTACAAGAGGTGAAGACAATGGACTACAACAGCAGTGAAAGACCACAATTTGCTAGGGGTCAACCACAAGGGTTCTGGGGGAGAACAAAGGAGATGCAGGACCCCAATGGAAACTCATTAAACCAAGGTATCGAGATCATCCTAACTTCTGATGGAGGGAGGATAACCAACCTCAAGGATACCGGGGTGGACAAGCTCCACCTTAACCATATCCTAGAGGTGAAGGCCCTTCCAACAATCATGCTTCACTCTACAAGTCATAATAGGATGAGATCTTAGAGGCCTTTGGTCAATTGGGAAAGAAACATGAAGTCTTCACGGAGAGGACAAGGAGTGAGATTTAAAACCTTGGTAATAGAGCTTTCTCAAGTAAAAAATCATGAAGTTCAAGTCGGGAAACTTTCCACCTCAGTAAGCCGACTTGAAGCCAAGGAGTCAAGAAAACTACCTTCCCAACCAGAGATCAATCCAAGGAACGTGAGTGTTCTTTAGTTGAGAAGTTGGAAGGAAGTTTATGAGAGCAAGAAGAAGATGATGCAAGAGGATGAAAGGATAGTAGAGGCTACCAAAGTGCATTTCAAAGAGAAGGAGATTGTGGTCAAGGAAGCACCATCCAAGGAACATCCACCACCCGAGGCACAATTAACTATTCTGCCTCCATTTCCAAATGCTTTGAAGGGACGGCCAAAGGTGGTGACCAATGCTGCAAACATTTGAAAAGTCTTTAAAAAGGTTGAGGTAACCATCCCTATCTTGGAATTAATTGAGAATGTGTCATCATATGCTAAATTTATTATAGTTACATGCACAAAGAAATGACGTAGGCCAACTAAGAGGTTAGAACATTTGAAAATGGGAAGAGTCACCATTTTGAATCATAAAAACGTACCTAAGAAATGCAATGGCCCTGGAATGTTTTATATCCCTGTCTCTTTAGGTGGTAAACTTGTATAACGTACCATGATAGATTTAGGCACATCTATTAATGTTATCCCGTTTATTCTATATGAACCCCTAGAAATAGGTGAGCTTAGAGATACTAGAGTAATTATCCAACTTGCCGATCATTCCCAAGCTAGTCCTCATGGACTAGTAAAGGATATGATGGTGCGAGTTGGCAAATTGGTTTGTCCGCCAGATTTTTATGTCCTAGACATGGCGCACGATGGAAGTGGACCTCCAATACTTTTGGGGAGACCTTTTCTTAAGATGTTTAGGACTAAAATCGATGTCCACTTAGGAACATTAACTCTAGAAGATGACTTGGATAAAGTGTAATTTGATATCTATAAATCTATGCATGATTCGACAAAGTCTTCTATTATGTGCAAAGGTGGAACCCCATTTGATGAGCATGATGAATCTTCTTGTAGTACCAATGAGCATGAATGTTTTAATGAATCCCATGTTGATGATATTGATGATGATTCCTATGAATTGCATGATGTGATGGGGAATATATCTGTGTTAGATTTTTTTTCCATGCCAACCAACTTGCAGCGGGAAAGGGATATTGTAGAGAGTTTAAAACCTCCTTGACCTCCCTCGAACCCCAAAGTGACATTCGTGGACTCAATGTTAGCGAGACATGGGGATTCATTTCTTATGATAGGAAAGAGGTCCGAAGGTAAGGAAGGCTCATTGTGGAGACATCTCCACAATGATGTCATAGATGGTGGAGTCATCGATGGCGATTTCAGAGACCCATGAGTAAGTGGTTCTAACTAGATTGCATGAAAAAGGAAAATAAGTCGTGAGCATGACAATAAATATACGGTGTTTCTTTTTCTTTCATTTGTGTGGTAGTGATTAGATAGCTTTTACATGTTCTTGTTTTGGTATGAGGATTTTCGAGATGAAACTCTTGTTTAGATTGAAATTTTGAGTTCAAGACTCGTGATTGTGTTTGAATGGAATTAGATTTGATGGGTGACGTAGTGTTTTGAAAGAAAGAGGGAAAAACTAAGGAGTAGGGAAATTTTTGGGTGGATGCCTCGTGCTGAGATGCTCGGTGCGAGGCTATGCTTCGTGCTAAGATGCTCGGTGCAAGGCTATGCTTCGTGCTGAGATGCTTCGTGCCAAGGAGTTTGGTGCGAGGCCATGCTTCATGCACAAAATTTTGGCACGAGGCTCTGCTTTTTGCTAGAATGTTTGGCACAAGCCTATGGTTCGTGCCAGCACATTTTGCATGTAAAACCAATTTTCCAATTTTTATATGTTCCAACAATGCAAATTTTCAAAAATTCATAATTTTAAACTCAAAAATGCATTTTTGGTTCAAGAATTTTGGAATTCCCTAATTCCTTAGTATTATTAAAAATACTTCCAATATCCTTTGGAATTAATTGATTTGTACTATTTTCCCCTAAATTGAGCATTTTAAATTTTCATTCTTATCCTAATTGTACCTCCCTCCCTAGTCACCTAGGCTGAATTTCTAATCCCATGGTGCATTTCTCCACCTAATTCTATCATTTGAAACATTCTTTCTTCTCAAGAAACACTCCCTCTCACACACTCTTGGTGAAACTAAAAAAAAATTTTGAAGCTTTCTTCCAAAAATTAGTAATTTTTGCTTCTTTGTGTGTGGGTCTTACTAATCCTAGCTTCAAATTTTGGATACCACATTGAACTCTTTGTTTATATATTTTATTGACATTGTGATGGTGTTATGAAAAACATGATTCTTGAATGAGTTTTTGTTTTTGAGAGATGTGTTTGGGTTTGTTTCATGATCTTGTGTTGAAGAAAGTGTTGGGAGTATTGGTGTGCTATTATGCTTGAATGATGGGATCTTCATGTGTTGGGTGACTTAGGAGAGAGTGAATCTTTATTGCATGATCTTATTGATGGGTTGGTGAGAACTTACATGGTTTGTTGTTTGATGAGGAATGTTCTTGTTTAAATATCCTACATGCTTAGATTATCATGTTTTGAATGGTTGGGCTATTTGGGAGAATGTTATCTTATTGAATTGTGGGTCATGCCTTGCTTATGATCATATCACCACTCTTTTCTTCATTTTTATAGGATGCCACCTATGAAGAATGTTTTGGATAAGGGCAAGTCCACTTGGGATGAGAATAGGAAGAAGCTGACGAAGGGTGCAATCCCTGAGATGATGACTTCCATTTTTCGCAATCCCACATTTGTGACCGAAGAGTTTATGGGGTTATCTAACATCTCCGGAACTGCAGTTCGGGGGTGGAAGAACTTGAGAGAGCTAAAGAGGAATATTTTGGAGACTGGATTTGTATGCAAGGACACCTTGACAGCTCTAGGCTCACTCGAGCCCATCACTTACCTATTGGAATGTGTATGTGTAGAGGGGTTTCTCGAGAGATACTCGAAGATATACGTCAGGTGGACCATAGAGTTCCTAGATACTCAATGCCCGACCATAGACGATGATGGACACAAGACAATCAAATTCAAGCTGGATGATATAGAGTACAAGATGATGAACACAAGATGATCAAATTCAACCTGGATGATATGGAGTACAAGATGACCCACTGGGAGGTAGCGTGTGCCTTTGGGTGGAGGTATGGCAAGGAGATCCAGAAAACACATCATCAGGGGGTACCCTTCTCTCTTGGACACTTTTGGGTGCAAGTGACAGGCACTGATCGAAAGAACCTGTGCAAAATAACCACCCTGGTTCACCCAGCGTTCCGTTTTGTTCACCGACTGTCGGCTATGAGGCTTTTTCCACGGTGAACTAACACAATGCCCGGGTTCAGATGTTTATTGCCTTTGGGTTATGAAACCCGAGGGTAGCCTTTACCCAAACTGGGTGGAGTTTGTTGTGCGGGAATGTTTAGTAATGAGGGATAGAAAGAGTTGCAAGAAATCTATGGGCAGTATGGTAGGCCTACTGGCATAACACTTAGGGCATCTGGTCACACAGAGGGTGTTGGCTAACTTGGGACGATCGGGTACAAGGTATAACATCAAGAAGTTAGCCAAAGCATCTATGGTGGGACCTACGACATCTGAGGGTAAATATGTATGGCTTTATGGCGGAGCGAGCACTTATAGTTTCATGGTACTTCCATAGCCGGAGTGCACCGCCATGGACCATGACACATGCTTTGATAACCTACTTATTGAGCCGGACTGGCGATTTGAGAGATATTTATACATATTTTTAGCCACCCAAGAGATAGATGTTGAGGAGGCCAAGGATGAGAGCTCTTCGAGGGCACATTCGAGTCGTTCTCACGCACCCACGAGCATTATGGACCCATAGCAATATCTTGGGGAAAATCTTTCAAACTCTACCCAAGTTTTGCAAGAGGGCATCCAAGCAATGGGAGGAATGCGATCACAATTGGAGGAGATGAGCGCGAGAATGGACTCCATTGAGGCAACACTTCAAGCAACAAGATACATTGAGAGGAGCTTCACGAGTCACGGGGATGAAGGCCTTTCTGGGCCACGAGAGTGAGTATCACCATTTCTCCCTACCTCACTTATTTTTTGAAATGATTTTTGTGCATTGGAGACTATGCATTGGTTAAGTGTGGGGAGGCAGTAGTGAGCACTTAGGGAGTCTTCATTCTTAGATTTCCTCAGTGCATTTCATGATTTTCATTAGTAGTTGTTTTTCTTGTTCGTTGGTGATTTTGGTTTTTGATTGTTGAGGGATGATTTAGGATGGATATTTGGTGGCATGACATGCTATGCTAGGGTCCCTAGTTTGCATGGGGTTGGCTGTTTTAGGATATTGGTGGTGTATTTTTGTGTTTGTGATCTTATCTTTTGTAGCATGAAGCCCACTTTTGGGGTAATTTTGTGCTACACCAAAAAAATTGGAAAACTTGAAAAAATGAAAAAATATATATATAAAAACATGGACAAGTTGAAAACCCGAAAGGGCGAATTGGGTAACATTAGGAAAAGCCTTAATAGGTCAAAAGGCCTAGGTAAAAATGAGAGGCTATGCCCGGCCAGGCTTACGAGCCCAGCCAAAAATGAGAGGTCGTGTGGAAAAAGGTGAGAAGTGAGTACCATTTGTGAGTTAAAGCTAGGATAAAACCCCAAAATAGCTCCTAGCTAAAATGAGAGAAAACAAAAAACTAGGTTGATGATGCATGCTTCCACGGTGGATTGTTTTTTAAGATGACTCTTTGATTGCTTTGGGATCATTTTGGGAAAAGTAAGCTAGATTAACACTTACTCCCTTTCTCCTAGTTATTTTTACGGAGAGAGAAAGATGAAGTATTTTAAGGATTCATTATTTCATGATTTCTGGCCCATGTGGTGGCAGGGTACTTGTATTTTATTTTCCTTTTGCATTTTATTTCATCTTTACAATTGGGCCATCCCAATTAAAATGGATAAAACCTGGCCAAAATTGGAAATAAAGTGAAGTGTGCAAAAATAGCTGGGACGTCCCAAAAAATGAAGAGCGCCCAAAAAATGAAGAGCGCAAAAATATTTGGGACGGGGGAAGTATCTTTATGGCTTACCTTTTTCAACATTTTATCTTATGGGTGGTTATATTTCTTATGTTTTTTAGGGAGTGTGAGAGGTGTGAGATTCTTACACTTTTGGGGGAAACAGGGTAACTAGGAATAAGCTGAATGACTCGGTTAACTTATGCTTACACGCTACATTTTGCTTGATTCTTTGTCTTGTCTTTATTTACTCGAGGACGAACAAAGGGTTAAGTGTGGGGACTTTGATATGCTTCATTATGCGTGATTTAACCGTTACATTTAGCATGGTTTTAGCTAGTTTTATTTGGTGGACTTCTAGTGTTAGTTGAGTTTACGTGACGAGGGGTTTAGAGAGCCATGTTTGGTTTTCTTGTCCAAATTCCGCATTTTGTAGACTTAATTGGTACTAATGGACATCTTGTATCCATGGCCTTGTTGATTTTCCTTGTGATCATCTTTAGTAGATCGCCCGTGGTTACTTATTGTTTACATTATATATGAAGGGCATTTGTAAGGGTGGTAGAAGATATTGAAGGCCATTTTCAAGGATGGTAGAAGAGATGAAGGCCATTCACACTGGAACGGTAGTAGAAGAAGGCCACAAGCATCAATGTGTGGTAGAAGGAGATTGAAGCCAAAGATAGGAAGCAACAGAGTTCAAAGCGGCCAACGAAGAAACGGTGAATCGTGGTCCGATGAGTTATGCTTAATTCTGAGAATGATCCGAGATGAATTAGCCTTCAAGGTTGGTTCCATTGTATTTGTCTTCTCACGCACTACAAAATCGACAACTAAAACTTTCAAATCAAACAAATAGTTCACCTATATCAAAGGAAACAAGTTCAGCCAGCCAAGGCACAAATAGGATGGCGCTGGCCAATCATAGCTGGCACGAAAGGCCCACACAAAAGGAGCAGCCTCGTGCCAAGAAGACCAGTATAAGGCTATAGTGTGGCCCACGCCAGACGCCACAGGCCACCAGCACGAGACTAATTCCCACTCCACACAGCTAAGTATAGGTGCAGGACGTCCCATTTTTTACGTCCTGCACAAATCCAATCCCAAAATACTAAGTCCAGCCATCGGGGTGTGGGAAATCATGCGGCCCGAGCTAAAGTGTTTCAGTGGAGCACCCTTCCTTACCACGGCCCGCACCACAGGTCACAGGCGTGGATCAGAAGCCCCAATTTCAGCACTCCGATAGAGCCCCGTGCCAGACGGCGCATCCCACACAAGAGGGAAGAAGAGGCCCATGCCAAGCTCCGCACCCCGCGCCAACTGAAGATTCGAACCACACACCAAAATGGGTACCCCATGCCACATGAAGGGTCACGGCCCGCGCCATAACTCGCGCCCCGCGCCAAGGACACGCCACGAGATGAACCATCGGTGACGGTCCGCACCGGGTGGTGGTTGAACTAGGGTTTACCCTAATTTGGCCTTTTTTAGGCCTATTTTTAGGACCAATCTCCTACTACTATAAATATAGCCTTAGTACACTAAGTTAAAGAGGTTGGATCATTTTTGTAATTAGAAGAGCAACTTTAGAGACAGAAAAATTCTCTCATTTTCATTTCTTTCTTTTGCTTTGATCATAGGCTGTGGAATTCAAATCTATATTTGAATTCCATATCCATGGAATAGTTTTTATAGCTTGGGGATAAATTGTAGGAGCATGGTTTGATTTAATTGTTTTGTGAGTTCTATAGTTCATCCAAATTTTGTGTTCATGATATTATTGTGATTGTTCTTGATTATTTGAGCTTCATGAATAGTATACCACATAAAAGCACCACTTTGGGCTATATTCATGCATGGTACAAATATTGATGCCCTCTTGGGAAGAGAAACCTAGATGTTAGAATGGGTAAGGGAGAACGCGTCTGCGTGGGTGTGTTCATGGGGAATTCTTGTATGCTCTGACTTATTTTTCATCGCACTAGTCTTACTTGACTTCTTAAAGTTGTCCGAGAGGTTCCAGGTAGATATAGTGAATAGTAGAAAGCTAGGGTGTGAGGGCCTTAGATCATGGATAAGGTGCCAACAACCCTTTGGCCTAATTGATAAGGCCATGGGGAAGTAATGCATTTGTGGTGGAAGCTAGGGACGTGATCGCATGGGGGAGAAACAGACCTACAACAACGGTCAAACCTTGTTATACTCTACTAATTATGATGGCAGTGTCGATGGATGGTTTTTAATGCACCCGTTGTGACAGGAACGGGGAAGTGAATGTCATCGGCCACACCACGTGTTATTAACACTCTATTAGGTTTGCCTAAATTTCCATGTGAATGAATCGAGGATCAAAACATTTGATTAACCATTTTGCTCAATGACTCCCCAAGCGCTTAGTTAAATAGCCTACTTTTCTTTTTTTAAAACTTTTTTGCCTAATAGTTGTTAGTTTGAAAAACCAACCCCCACCCCTTGTATGTTTTCTTTACTAGCTATTCATTTCACTCGTACAGATTGACGACCCGTACAAGGTTTTAGTTTGATAGATATTTAGACCTTGCATCTATGTGGAAAAACCTAGGGCTTACCATAGGTAGCATAGCAGTGAGAACGGGTGAAAAACTATAAATTTCTATCTTTTGACCTTCCCACGGGAAAGCCTCCGCTCGGGTTAATTAGCTAGAATTAATAACCCCAGGGGGAGGCAGGTCAGTATTCCACTAAGTTCACTAGCTCAACACTTTCCTCTGAGTGATTCAAAAAGTTCATTCGCTCATCGCCGTTCTCCAAGATCATTGGCTCATTACCAATCACAAAGCATCCCACGAAGTTCAGTGGCTCAACGTGCCTGTTCATATTAATAAAATCATGAAATGTATCTCTGTTCATGTTCTTCGAACATGTATAAGGATGAATATAAGATTAATGTAGCTTAAAATATTCACACCAGGTATAACTACTAACTCTAGTTTTTGGGCTTGAAAAATACATTAAAAATTAGAATATAAATACCATCGCCAGTTCAATTTTCAGAGGACAAAAGCCAATAACCGTGAATAAGTTCTTAGAACACCTAAATTTATGATAAGTTAATTATTTCAACTTTTATTATTTTTATCAAAAACAAGCATGTATCATGAACTCAATTCCACAAAATGAAGTACATTATATGTGCTAAGCTTTACCTTAGGGATGCCTTAGGGTTGGGTCTTAAGTCTCTCATGTAAACTGGACAGCAATATTTTCCTTGTTTAAAAAGATACCAACAAATACAATTGGTACAAAATGCAAAATTTGAAAAATTAACTAGTAAAACTATTGTTGTAGGATGTATATAATAAAAATGAAAACTACCTTAGTAGTTGATGTACATTATTTTAAGGAAGGTGCTTATGCCTCACAAGGTTCCATCGATAAGGGATGTGTGTTAAGATTACTATTCTATATTTTCTATCAAAATGATGAGTACTCATATGAAATAGTTCTTTCCTTAATAAAAATATTATCTGAAAATAATTCACGAGGAAGATTTACACAAATCCATGCATTATGTAACCATGGTACCATCAGTGATTACTTGAGCACAAAGTGGGCATCCTCGAAAACCCAAAGTGTCCCTCTCATACATCACGTAATAATCAAAGTTATCATCAATAGTGGTGCTTGAATCCGGCTCTGTCACATAAAAACACAAATTAATTATACCCAAAAATCAACTGAATTAATGAATAACCAGGTTCCTATCAGAAGATATGTGGTATGTTTGACAGAGCTGTGCTTATAAGCAAAGTTTACATATTTTGAAAGCAGAGGGAGACCAGCTTTTGCTTTCCCCGAAATATAGCTTCTGCTTCTTAAATAAGCTTTTTTTCTGTTTACCAAACACAAAACATGTGCTTAGCTTATAAGCAAAGCACTTATAAGCCCTGTCAAACAGCGCTATGGTAAATCCTCTTGTTCATTCAAGAAACCAATTTATGAAACAAAAAAGATAAATTTAACAATATATCAGAAGAAACAATTGGCTTGGGGAACAACTGTATATCAGGTCAAATGAAGCCTCTGATAAAAGAAAGTAATCTGTTTGTGTACAAAGTGTTTATTGCACTTACGAGAAGAGTATACCATATATTTTCCCTCTGTTTATAAGAAGTTTTTGGAAGCAGAAAACTAGAGTTGCTAGAGACTAGATTGTTTGCGTGTGTATTATATCGAATTCCCTTAGCCTTGTATTTCTATAAGATTGTTGAAATCTAGAAAGATATGATTGTTTGAGGAGATTACGTACCATATCCACAGTATATTCAAAATAAAAAACATCATAGATTGCAATGATCACAAGAGATTACATAAATCAAAGGGTATTACATGTAATGTCAACATCCTTGATTATATGCATTACTAAAATACTATTGTTAGCTTAGTATTATTATATGTTACAAATAGGTAAAGTTTGAATAAAATTACCATTTTCGTAGAAAATGAGTTGTGCGTGTACCACTCTAAATTAATAGTAAAATTGTGATGCTTGCATTGCTTTTTTTTTTTTGGAATAACGAAAACTTTCATTACCAAAAACATAGAGGTACAAGCGATAAATCGATTCAACTATCCTTTCTCCTTTTACAATCTCCTAAAAGATCTATCATCAATTGAGTACATTTTCCTTTCAAATTAGGATCTAACCTAGCCTTATATAAAATGGTTTCTATAATAACATTTACAATATTTTCTCCATGTTTTCCTCCCTGATTTGATCTCCCAAAACACAGGTCATTTATTCAATTCCATATACTATATAGCACCTCTGCCACAACCATCGTTGTTAGTCTCGATCTCCACCCCTTTCCCCGGCAAACATGCAGCTTCAACCATAAATTTTCTTGATCCCAGTTTCCATGTACTCTATTTCTTTGTAACCATCTCAAAACCTCCAGCCATTTTCCGTTTGTTTCACACAATCAAAAAATAAAAGATTGATTGACTCACCCTCAGCCCAAAAGACACATTGCTTACCTTTGTCGATCCCCATTCTCATCAACCTATCCTTCGTTGCTGATCTTCTGTGGCATCCCTATCAGAGCATAAACTAGCTCTCGGCCTCGCTTGATTGTTCCAGATTAGTCTGCACCATTCAGCATTTCCCTGTTCTCCCCGTAATTCTTTTAAACCCACTGTGTTATGAATTTTCCTTCATTACACATTTTCTTCCATACTTCTTGGTGCTTAATCTTATCCATGCATTTGACCAATTCCTTGATCACCCAGGAGAAATTCATTGGGAACTTAGAAGTCAAAAGCTCATTACCTATTACATAATATGAGTGTATCCATTTCACCCAGAGTCTATCCAATTTTCAGCTTAAATTCCACGGCATCTTGATTATGCACGCTTCATTCCATTCCAACAAAGAAATGATGTTAAGACCCTCCGTCTCTTTTCTGGTTGCAAACCTTTTCCCAGACCACTGGTGCCTTCTTAGTAATTTTCTTACTTCCGCTCCACAAGAACGATCTATACATAGCTTCAATATGCTATGCTACCTTTTTAGGAAGCGGGAAACATTGCATCCAATTGTTCGAGATTGCAAATAGTAAACTTTGGATCAGTTGAACCCTCCCTGCATATATTAGAAGTTTAGCACTCCAGTGCTTAATTCTAACTAGCATCTTATCCATCAAAGGATGCATATGTTAATTGTCAATCTTTTCCTGCATAGTGGAACCCCTAGATATGTGAAAGGAAGTTTTCCTTCTTCAAAGCCACTGATCAACCTAACCTCTTCTTTTTGCTCATTAGTAATTCGTCGATAGAAAGCTCTACATTTCCATGGATTTACCGATAATTATGTAGACCTAACAAACATGTTAAAAGTCTCAATCATAACACCAACAGACTAGCCTCAGCCTTCGAGAATAACACCAGGTCATCCGCAAAACTAAGATTAACAATCTTGAGTTTTCCACACTTCTCATGGTACTAAAATTTATCATGTTGTCTGTATTATTGTAAGAATTTATTGGGGTTTTCCATAATAAGCAGAACAGTAGGGGAGATAGGGGATCCCCCTATCTTAAGCCCCATTGTGCATTTATAAATTCAAAACACTTCATTCACTACATACCTGTAAGATACCGTTGTCATGCAGATCATTATCCACTCCACAAATTTCCACAGAATGCCCAACTCCTTAAGTATACTCTCCATTTCCTTCCAGTCCACCATATCATACGCTTTTTGCAGGTCCATTTGCAGCTTACATTTTGATCCTCCACCCTTCCTCGTATAGCCTCTAATCAACTCATACGCAAGCAGAATGTGATTATGTCTATTTCTTTGGGGGGAAATTCTTGACTTTCATTCACAACTTCCCTTATAACTCCATTCAGCCTCTTTGTTAAGATCTTCAAGATGATCTTGTATATTTACGTACAACAAGAAATTGGCCAATAGTCTTTAACTCTCTCAGATTCAGAATTCTTTGGTATCAGTGTGACAATAGAACTATTCACCGCCTTGTACATCCTTCCTTTACCAAAGAAATCCATTACTACATTGATCACATCATTTTTAACCACACTCCAATTAGGCTTAAAAAAATCTTGAAGTAAATCCATCCAAACCTAGAGCTTTGATGTCTCTAATCCCTTTTTAAGCCTCCCATATTTCAGTTTCTGATACTCGAGCTATCAACCTCTCATATCCTTTCCTGCTAACTGTATTCCCCTTCCTTGTGACATTCAAATCTATACCTCCCAACTTCTCAGCTTTCATGCCAATAAAAATCTTATAGAACTCCAGTATTTCTCAAGTAATCCCCTTCAAATCAGAAACCTTACTCCCATCCTCCATCACCAGGTGGTTATCCTGTTTGTTTCATTTTGGACCTTACCGGGGCATGAAAATAGGCGTTAATCTTGATCTTCATCTGTATCCCTTTTTTCCACTATTTTCTATTTTCCTATGTTTCTAGCCTTCACCACATTCCATTCAGTCTCTCCACCAGACCTGTCTTTCTTAATTTCTCTGAATTTCCAGCTCCTGACCCTTCCTTCTTCTCCCCATTCACCTTCTTTTTGCTCTCTGTCATGCCCTGATCAGTACCAGTTTCCTCCATATTCCCCATATCAGCCTTCTCCTTAACTATCCATTTTTGGAAACTTCTTTGTTTCACCTTTTTGTCTCTGCATTTATGACCTCCAATCATGCATCTATCTAAAAATACTGTTTCCATTCCAACTCCGTCTTCTCTTGAAATTTCCCTCCCTAAATATCCTTAATACTAATCTCCCCAGGCACCCTCTATGTTAGATCCACTTCAACTAAAATCATGTTATATGAAACTCTCAGTTTCCCTGCAGTACATTCATTTGTAACAATTATTCCACCCAAAGCACTACCAATCTTACCAAAGATTGTGTCCCCACAAATGTAAGCAAAGCTTTGGTAGTTGATCCAGATCGCCAATCTCCTCACCATCTTTCTTCAAATAAAAAATCGACTTCAAATTATGTAAGAACATCAACATGTTATGAATCGTATAAGGCCCCTCACTCCTCACATCATTTCTATCAGATTCATATTTAAACTTCAAAATGAAAAACCCCTAATCATTATAGTATAAATCTGGCAGGCTCACAAAAGACCATTATCAAGTCATAAAATTCTTAACTGCATTCTTAGAAAGATCACCTCAATAAACATACATAATCAATACATTTTTCAAGAATTCCATCTCCGATTTCACATCATCCTCTCCTATTTAAATTTCAATATCCCCATTCACAATACTAGGGTGACTAAATTCAATTTCCATATCACCATTCACAATAAGTTCTTAGAACACCTAAGTTTACAGTAAGTTAATTATTTCAACTTTTATTTTGTTAAAAAAAAGCATGTATCAAGAACTCAATTCCATAAGATGATGAAGTATATTCTAAGTGCTAAGCTTTACCTTGGGGATGCCTGGGGTCTTAAGTCCCTCATGCAACCTGGAAAACAATTATTTCTTTCTTCAAAAAGTACCAGTAAATACGATCGGTACAAAATGCAAATTTTGAAAAAAAAAAAGAATTAGTCAAACTATTTATGTAGGATGTATTGAACAAAAATGAAAACTACCTTAGTAGCTAATGCACTTTATTTTAAGAAGGTGCTTATGCCTCAAATGGTTCCTAGATAAGGGATGTGTGTTAAGATTACTATTTTATATTTTCTATCAAAATAATGAGTACTCATATGAAATAGTTCTTTCCTTAATAAACAAAAAAATTATATGAAATAATGCATGAGGAAGACTTACACAAATCTATGCATTTTGTAACCACGGTTGCATCAATGATTACTTGAGCACAAAATGGGCATCTCGAAAACCCAAAGTGTCCCCTCATACATCAATTAATAATCAAAGTCATCATCCACAATGGGGATTGAATTCGGTTCTGTCACATACAAATGCAAACTAATTATACTCGAAAATCAACCGAATTAATGAATAACCAGGTTTTCATCGGAATATATAGGTTGTACCAATTGGATTCATTGTAAATCTTCTTGTTCACTCTAAATCTTCTTGTTCACTCTAGAAACCAATTTCTGAAACAAAAAAATGAATTTATCAATATATCTGAAGAAAAAATTGGCTTGGGGAACAAATGTATATCAGGTCAAATGAAGCCTCTAATAAATGAAAGTAATCAGTTTGTGTACAGAATGTTTATTGCACATACGAGATAGTATACCATATATTTTCTTTTGCTTATAAGAAGTTTTTGTAAGCAAAAAACGGAATTGCTAGAGACTGGATTGTTTGCATGTGTATTATATCGAATTCCCCTAGCCTTGTATGTCTATAAGATTGTTGAAATCTAGAAAGATATGGATGTTTGAGGAGATTACACACAATATCCACAGTATATTCAAACTAAAAAACATCATAGATTGCAATGATCACAAGAGATTACATAAATGAAAGGGTACTACATGTAATGTAAACATTCTTGATTATATGCATTACTAAATTACTATTTTTTCTATCTGTAATAAACTTTTAATAAAGATTTTGACTAAAAATCAAATATTTTTATTAGTGTACAGATATTAATGTTATAACGTGGGATCTTATTGAATTCCTCATATGTATATTTTGAATATCTAATTTTCATAACTTTTAAATATAAACAATCAAAGTGTTTAAGATATAATGCTTGTGTTCTTTTTTTTTTAATTAATAACCCATATTAATGGGAGGATATGTATTATGTTCCCCAAACCCAAAAAGATAGTAACCATTTACAAAAGTTTATCTTCAAAATAATTTTGAAGACTTTGTACAAAAAGCTACAACTTGGTTATCAGAATATCGGAGCAAAAAATTCTACTTAGGGCATTTTTGGTGATGATTCCATTTTCCATGTCTCCACCCATCGTGTTAACATGGTTAAATGGCCAGATCTCCAAAAAGGCTCTAAGTAGGTCTGTTATGAATGCTCGAGTGTTCAAGTGTTGAAGTGCTCGATATCCTAGAATTTAAATCTCAACTGCTCAGTGGGTCGAGGTCTCATGATCGAGTGCATGGCGGTTCGAGGTGTTGATGGATCGAAGGCTTGAAATCCACCCAGGTTCCATCTTGTGTCTCTTCATCTTTGCTGCTGCCACTTGATTCGACGTAAATAGGTAAATAGTATAGACGGTGGAACCTGCAGTGGAGCCCGAAAAGGGCCCCACCAAATACAAAAGAATCCAACCTTAGGTAACGTAGTAGACCTAAGGAGCAAAGTCCAAAAGAGGTAGGGGGGAACAGAAGAATGTAAATCCGGAGGACGACACTCTCCTATCCCCCCCCCTATGTCTAAATAAAATAACAACCAACCCAATGCAAGATAAACGAGCAGAGGGAGCACAAAACAACCTGGAAAAACACAGGCTATAACTCAAACGAGATCATGAGGTGAGAACAAACTCACTACCCATAAACAAAGCAATCCGCTTCTACCCCGAACAAATGGGGCCTTCTTCATTCCAATTCCAAAATGCAGCCGAGAGATAGAGTCTCGGGTCTTGACTGGTGTAGTTGCTGGAACGTTGATGAAGAAACTAAGATCCAAGGTCGGATGATAAGAATATCCTAATGTAGCCGAGGATGTCTCGGGTCTTGGATGTCGCAAGTAATTTGAAGCCGATGATCCAAATGAACAACAGCTTCTACCATTTACATCCCTAAGATGAAGAAAGAGGGATGTTATTGGCCTTCTGACATTCTCTTTTTGCACCGAAGTTGATCCAATGGGCAAAGATTAATGAGGCAGTGCCTCCAACCTTTGTGTTTCCCAACCAAAGCAACTTCCTGAGGATGTGAGAATGGATGCACTTGTACCGCGTGCACCAAGCGTGGCGAGTATGTACTCGCCCACTCCATTTTGAGCAAATGGACAGCTAAATGCTAGTTTAACACAAAGTGTAGCGCAAGCATAAAGCGCAAAAAATAACCGTTAAATCATTAGTAAAAACTAGGCTTAGGAGAAAGAGCATCGGAGTGTAAATCCTTACTCTAAAACCTATTGCCTCCTCCAGAAAAACGAGCTGGTGTTGCCACTAGAAATCCGATAAAAAACCGTAGCAAACCTGGACTCCATCGGGCACAAAGAAGCTCGTTCCCATCGCTGAAAACCGCATCAATCGTCCCACAAAAATTCCAAACACCCTCGCCAAGAGAACCTAACCGTGGTGCGGATCCAGCAGCCAATCTCACAAACCGTCGCCCTGCCTGGTGCCCTGCATCCCATCAATCGGCAAACTCCAGTGCTACTCCTGACGCCCAGTACCGCGCCTGAAATGAAGCACCATGACCCGTGTTGTGAAGCACCCGTGCATTAAAGCACAAAGTCCTGCGACATGAAGCACCAAGCGCAAGGCAACCAGCACCCATCAACCCTCCATGTGAAACAAGTGCTCATCCGAAAATAGCCTATTCATCACCATGTAGCAATCCTTCATAATGATTTTCACCACTCTTTCCGAACTTGGTTGAGCACCATCCATAACCACATTATTCCTTTCCCTCCAAAGGCGATAAACCGTGGTGATCAAGGCTAAAATACCAAACTTCTTTCTCATCTTTGAACCTTTAATTTGCCTCTTCACCCAAGTCATGGAACTTGGGATTGAATTAGTTCGTCTCCTTAAACCAATGCAAGATCTTATGCGCCTCCATACAACCTCAGAAAACTCACATTTGAAGAACAAATGTTCGTTCGTCTCCTCTTCCAGTTGGCATAAAGAGCATACCTTCTCCATACTTTCCTCTTCCTCCAATCGATTTTTGTCCTTAGTATGTAGTCTCTTTATTGCCGCCAACCAAGTGATGAATGAGAATTTAGGCGGAACAAAACCACGCCAAATACTGTTAAATACCTTCTCACTTGATCGGCCAACATCATAAACACCCGGATATTTATGGCGATGCATGTGGAGATAAGCCGCACTAGTGAACTTCCCCGAACTAGACCATAAGCCAAGATGGGTAATTACCTCTTGCGTATTACCTTGAAACATTACGCACAACTCATCCCTGAGCTTACAGAGATCACCAAAGTAACTCGAGTATCTCTCTCCCAATCGACCATTTGCAATTCTCGGATTTAATCCCCAGAAGTCCTGGTCATGAAGATAAAATGAGTGGATCCATTTAACCCACAAGCAATCTTTCTTCAAGTGAATATCCCATAGCCATTTAGCCATTGAAGCACGGTTCCACGTGAAGAAGTCTCTCAAACCGAGGCCGCCAAAAGATTTGGGTGCGCAAAGTTTCTTCCACGCCACCTTAGCCTTATGCTTACCCCCCCATAGGAAGCGTTTACACTTCTGCTCGAGAGCATCCATGACTATAGACTGTATTATAAAATTCTGAATCCAGAATCCCGCAATACCTCCCACAATTGATCTCACAAGTTCCAGCTTGCCTGCATACGAAAGAGTGTGACCCTTCCATTTTGCTATTTCCGAATCAACCTTCCCCAGCAGAGTACCAAATTGTGTCACCTTCAACTTGCTGGAATCAAGTGGCACGCCTAGATACCGAACCGGGAATGTCGCCCAAGGAATACCCGTGAAACTTAAATCCTCTTTTATACCAACTCCAAAGAATTTCGACTTTGCAGCATTTATCCCTAAGCCCGAAGTGCGCTCAAACTCATTCAAGGCGTCCATGAGTATATGTACTGAACTCGTGTTAGCCTTAGAAAAGAGCATGAGGTCATCTGCAAAAGCCAAATGCGTGATCCGAAGTGTCTCACATCTCGGATGGAAAGTGAAGTGCTTAGAGGCCGTTCTCCTTTTCAACAATCTCGAGAAATATTCCATGCAGATCACGAACAGATGAGGCGACAATGGGTCTCCCTGACGAATACCCCTTTGTCCCTAAAAGTGATCGCACAGCTTACCATTTACTGCTATCGAGAATGTAGAAGTTCGCACACACTGCATGATTCGATTAGTTAGTCTTTCAGGAAATCCCAGTCCAAGTAGAACTTCTTCCAGGAAGTCCCAAGAGACAGTATCAAAAGCTTTCTGCAGATCCACCATAATCATGCATCTAGGAGAATTGCGCACCCTTTCATAACCCCTAACAAACTCCTGTGCCAACATTACATTGTTCGAGATACTTCTTCCTTTTACAAATGCACCCTGACAAGAGTCAATGATCCCTGGTAAAATACCCTCAAGCCTGTTTGCTATAACTTTTGTGATGATTTTATAGACCACATTACAGCACGCTATTGGTCTAAAGTCACTGACTTTCAGATTATCAGGCTTCTTCGGTATTAATGCCACCGAAGTATGATTAAGCTGCGCTAAAATGTCACCTGTCCGAAAGAATTCCAGGACCGCAGCCGTCACTTCCTCACCCACGATATTCCACTGTTTCTTAAAGAATCCGGCCGTGTAACCATCAGGTCCCGGGGACTTATCATCCGCCATTGCAAACAGTGCCTGCTGTACCTCAATACCCTCAACTTCCTGATTTAGGTAAGCTCTATCCATGTCCGACAGCTTATGACCCGCACCAAAAACATTCGGATCCGTGATCAGTCTTTCTCTCCTTGTCCCAAATAAACCCTTGTAAAAATCCGCAAATAGTTCACCCTTGCGACTATTAGAAGTTACAATCTGATTTTCACCATCAGTAATCGCTGGGATACCTCCTCCTTTCCTTACAGAGACCATAGTGTGAAAATACTGTGATCCCTTATCCGCCTGCGTGATATGATTTATCCTTCCCTTTTGAGCGAGGAAAGAAGACTCCGCCAGATAATACAGCATAGCTTGTTTCTTTAATTTTCGCAAAGCCAAAATCTCCTGATCCGAAGCAAGCCTAGCGTCAAATTCATCAAAAGCCTTACTGTACTCCGTATCTGTACGCTTAGCCTTTTCAGAGATGTGATCGAAATCAAGCTTAGCCAACTCCCTAAATGGGTTTTTCATCCGAAATAGTTTCCTGGCCACCGAAAATTGTTTAGTCCCTTCAACCGATGGATTCCAATAATCCTCTACCAATTGCCCACAATTCGGGTGATTCAACCACATATTCTGAAAACGAAAAGGCCTACCCTTTCCAACAATTTCCTGCGACATATCTACCACCATAGGAGAGTGGTCTGATTGAGCCGAGATTGGGAGAAAAGTTGTACGACATGCAGCATCATCCCAACCGTGATTCAAAAGCACCCTATCTAGCTTCCTCCAAGTCTTCCAATCCGCACTATGCCAGGTTAAATGCTCACCCAGAGCTGGCGCATCCCGTAGTCCACATTTTACACAAGCATCCTGAAACTCCTTCATTGGGTACAAGCTAGGCACAGTAGTTCCATAATGATCTTCAACACTAAGGATAGCATTAAAATCACCAAGAACCATCCATGGAGCATTCAGATTGGCACCAAATGACTTCAATTCCGCCCAAAGTGGCAGACGCGCCATACGTCCTTCACTATGGCCATATACAAATGTACAAAAAAACTGAATACCAGAAGCAAGATTACGAACATTCAGATGAATACATTGCGGAGACTTCCTAAGGACGTCAACCCAGAAGCCTTTCGGATCCCAGATAATGAGTATCCTCGAATTCTGCCACAGTTCAAAGTTGTGCGTAAACTTCCATCCCTTAAAACTCTTTAAAAAAATACGCAACACCTTGTCCTCCATTTTCGTTTCCAACAATCCACACAATCCAACTCTATTTGTGGAGATGATATTTTTCACCCACCTCCTCCTTACAGGGGCCGAGAGACCCCTGACATTCATTGCGGATGTATTCATTGGGAAACAGAGGTCCCTTTTGGCTTCGGACCGCCGCCTTCCAGTGATTTACTTCCCGAACTATCTGAGTGACTACTTGCAGCAGATAACATACGTTGAAACGGTTTTAGTACACCCTTCCTTTGCTCATTTATACGAGTCTTGCTTTTACTTCTGGACCTAGTCAAAGCCCCTGGCGTGGAAGGAGGTCTACTCTGACTCTTGCTCCTATGCACCCTTGGAATTTTTGAGCCTCGAGCATCTGGATGGATCATCTGATTTGGCAATTTTCCAGCACCTTCAATCGGGTTGTCATCATCTCCAAATGCTTGTTGCTTCGTATCGAGTTCCTTTGCAGCACGGGTGCTGGATTTCTGGCGCTCAGTGCTTCTGCCGCGCGCTGTTTGTGCTTGAATTCCAGCGCCAGCAGCCGCATACGTTGCTTGTGTCTTAGCGCCAACGCCACGGTTTCCAGCGTTAGCAATTTCAGACGCTGCTTGGTTAGCGCCAAGGCCACGGTCCCCAGCGCCAGCATCTCCCACTGCTTGGCCAATGCTAGCACCATTGCCACGGTTTCCAGCACCTTTAACTCCAGGTTTTTGCGATGCGGGCAGCGCTACAATGGCCTCATCCCGTATTCCTCCAATGGTTATACCAGGCCCTCTTTTAGCACTTCCAACTTGCTCAATACTTTTAACCATGCCTTCAACCAGTTTCCCCTTCCCTTTCCGAACCCTCTCCACTTCCTCATTGTCCGAAGAAGCATCCTCAATGATCACATGCTCATCACCCCTAACAGAATTTGAATTTAGAGTCTCTCCATTGGTTTCGTCTTGCATTTTCCGAATCCAAACTTGATCATTAAAACGAGACTTCCAACTCTTCTTGCCCTTTGCCCTCGATACTTTGCCATCAGTCTTAGGCTTCTTTTGTTCTATCTCCTTAGTATTCCAATAGTCATCGCACTCTTCCAAGAGATGATTATTTTCACCACAAGTCATACACCAAGATCTGTAGTAATCATAGATGATTTTTTGCACAAACACCTCACCATTTGGAGTACGAAAGCTCACCTCCTCCTTGAGCTTTTTAGATGTATCAATCCATACCAATAGGCGTGCATAATAGCCTCTTAGCTCTAGTGTACCATTTTCCATAAGGATAGGGTCTCCTAGTGAAGTAGCAATCTTCTCAAGAGCCTTCTTATGCCAATATGCCTTTGGCAAGTGTTCCATCCTTAGCCAAACTGGCTTGGTGGCTTGAATGGTAGCATCATATTGCCCAGATTCATCAATCATCATCATGAACAACTTCTTGCCATGGAGATAATGGTCAGGACCATTCATCACCATATCCCTATCTTCAGCACTATTAAACCTGAACATGACGTAACCATTCTGCTTGCTCTGGACATTACACTGCACATTCCACTTTGCAATCAACAGTGTTCGAATTGCAAACATTCCCGGAAAGAAGCCCGGAAACACACCCAAAAACCCGAAGAAAGGTTTATGAAGATCCCTGTGTATCTCTTCATCCGTGAGCACAAAATCAACACTTTCTCCATTGTTTTCAACAACTTCAATGGGCGACTTGTTCATAAGAATATCGGGATCATCCCATCTCCTTCTTCTTTCTAGGTTCGGATCATTCCAATCTCTTGGTTGAACTTGTTGATTCGGCCTCATACTACCATCACCCTCGGTCTTGTCTTGATTCCGAGGATTGTTCTTGTTCTTAATACCCATAGTAGCCATAGATGAATCCGATAAAACAGATCGGATTCACCAATTAAACAAGAGCACACAAGTAATAAACACTATTCCAATCGAAAACACACCGATCGGATATACAATAAACACAAAGTCTCCAAAAATGAATTTCAACAAAACAAAAACAAATCGCAAATCTTGTAATCAAAACCGAAAAAACCCTATGATCAATCGGAATTAATAACAAATTTGCACTCAAAACCGAAATCCTCCAAACACCAAATCGGATTCAAGCACACATAACATCATGCTTCAAATTGAAAAACAAATAAGCCGCAAGTAGTTAAATCGAAAAAACCTGGAAACCGTGGAAACCGTGAGCACCAAGCAATTCGATCAAGCACCTTTGCGTCCGAATTTGCGATCCGATCAAGATTCTCCAAAACCTTATGCTAAATCCGATGAAGGTGGTAGGAATTTGATTAAAAAGTGTGCTGAAAATTTTAATCAAACCCTTTACACACCTTTGTGCAACCAAATCCAAGTCAAAACCCAAAAAAGTTCGGATTTTTTCAACCAAATCACCTTCTCGAACAAGGAATCAAGTTGCGATCTCCCAACCAAATCCAAATCCGAGTCCGAATCAATGATCCAAACCCAATTCACGCTCAAGATCCACCAAGAACCCTCTTTTGCCGAATTCAAACCCTACTCCAAGACCGAATAAGATCAAAAACTCGCCACAAATTGCATATAGTTTTGTGCAGAATCAAGAGTAGAATCCGTTAAACCATAATTCATCGGTGGAAAGTTAATGAAATTGAAGAGATCGGCCTCCAAGGGAAGGAAGAAAGGCTGCGCCTTTTTTCTTCTTTTTTCGCCCCAGAGCTAGAGAGAGAATTTTTTATTGAGCTGCCACTTGATTCGAGTGCTCACTGTTGGTGGGGTCGAGGCTGGAATCCTTGAAGGTTTGTAGACTCGAGGGGTTGATTGTCAAGTGCTTGCTGGGTCGAGGTCTCGGGTGGTCGAGGCTCGATGGTTCGAGGGCTCGAGTGCTTGAGTGCTCGATGCTGGGCTCGAGAGCTTGAGTGCTCAAGGGATCCAGGGCTCGAGGCCTCCTAGGCTCGAGGGATCGAGAGCCTGAGTGTTCGAGGTATCCATTGCTCGAGGGCTCGATGGTTTGAGGGCTCTAGTGCATGAGTGCTCCAGGGCTCGAGTGCTCGAAGGCTCCAGTGCTCGAGGGTGCTCCAGGGCTCGAGTGCTCCAGGGCTCCAAGGTATCCAGTGTTCGAGGCTCGATGGTTCTAGTGTTTGAGTGCTCCAGGGCTCCAAGGTATCCAGTGTTTGAGGCTCGAGTGCACGAGGGCTCCAGGTATCCAGTGTTCGAGGCTCGATGGTTCGAGGGCTCGAGTGCTTGAGTGCTCGATGGTTCGAGTGCCTAATAGCTCGAGGGAGGCAGGGGTCGAGAGGCTCGATGGTTCAAGGGCTCGAGTGCTTAAGTGCTCGAGGGCTCCAGTGCTCGAGGGCTCCAAGGTATCCAGTGTTCGAGGCTCGATGGTTCGAGGGCTCGAGTGCTTGAGTGGTCGATGGTTCGAGTGCCTGATGGCTTGAGGGCAGCATGGCTCGAGAGCTTGAGGGATCCAGGGCTCGAGGCCTCCTAGGCTCGAGGGCTCGAGAGCTTGAGTGCTCGAGGGATCCAGGGCTCGAGGCGTCCTAGGCTCGAGGGCTGGAGAGCTTGAGTGTTCGAGGTATCCAGTGCTCGAGGGCTCCAAGGCTCGAGGGCTCCAAGGCTTAAGTGCTCGAGGACTCCAGGGCTCGAAGGCTCCATGCTCGAGTGCTCGATGGATTCAAAGCATCAGATGGGAAAACTTGAAACGATTCCAAAGATCAGTATCCAAAGCTGGACTTATGCTTCCATAGGTAGAAACTTCAATCCCATTTCCTTTGGCATTTCTCCATCTTGTTTCTTATCCACAGTTCAATTTGATGTCAATGATGTGTCCCTGCAAAAATTAAAAGAAAAACTCAGCAGTATCTATTCTTTAGCAGCATGTTTCTGTGTTCGGATGTAAGGGAAATCATTTTTATCCAGTTCGATAAGACCTTTGATGAATGATGGGATGTTAGAGATGCTAATGTTTGGTTGTGAAGGGTGAGTCGGTTTATGCTTTGAAATTGCATCAGCAACTGCATTACATTCCCTATAGACATGTCTTAGTGTAGCATGCTTAAGCTCAGAGTGAGTTTGGAAAGCTAAGACATATAGAGACCATTTGGCACTTCTGGGATTGTTTATCATGTTCACCGCAAGCATGGCATCTGATTCCACTATGTAAGAACATCCGGGGTCCAAACTAGAGAAGCATCTAACTGCTGCATGGATGGCCTTCATTTCAGCCTCTAATGGTGTACTAGCAATGGTAGTGAAAGATTGAATTAGGCACGGCTTACCGGTCCAATCTCTAGCTATAAGGCCAATTGTGCACATGTTGGGGGACCAGGATGCATCTACGTTCACAGTTATACTGTTTTGTGGTGGCTTTTTCCAGAAGACAGTGGATATAGAAGGCTTAGGGGGTGGTCTCAGAGGCGGAATCAGGGAGAAAATAGGATAGCTTCTAATAAGATACACATTGGAGTGAGTAGGTTTGGCTGAGAAAGAAAGAAAAATAAGATCTTTCACTTCTTCATTGATTAGAGCTTGTGAAAACTTTTTGTTGTCATAGTAGAAAGCATTTCTAGCTTTCCATAATGACCAGCATATCAGAGATGGCAACATCCTACAGATATCTCTATGCATCTTAGAGAGTTCAGTATTATTCCAATATTCAAAAAACCTGAAAGTTAAACTATCTAATGTATGCAGTTGAATCCCCAGAATATTCGAAGTATTATCCCAAACAGCTTGAGCCAAATGGCATGAGGTGAAAAAATGCTCTATTGAGTCAGATTGATTGCATGCTGGACATTTCGAGGCTAAACTAAAACCACATTGGACTAAGACATCATCAAAAGGAAGGAGAGAATTCAGCAGCTTCCATGTGAAAATGGATTTTTTTTTTTCATTCTAGGGTTCCAGATGTATCTAGTGGCTGGGAAATTACCTGATTGCTGGGTAAGGCCTCTGTAGGCTGATCTGAAGGAGAAGATACATGTATTTTCAAGTTTCCATATAAGTCTATCCTCCCTTTCTGTGTGAGGCTGTGCTTCCTGCAAAAAAGTCAAAGTATCATGTTCCAAATAAGGTGAGATATGTTGCAGTATCTGGCTTTTTCCCTGATGAAGTCAGCAATGGTGTAATAGTAAAAAGGTGATAGGACTGAAAGTGAAACACATTTAGAAAGAGGACCATTTGGGCACCAATTGGCATTCCAGCAATTGCTCAATCCTTTACCATGTATAATGAGAGAATTTTCTTCTGCAAAGGATTTAATACTACATATCCTTTTCCAAGTATGGGACTTCTTATGGGACTGTGGAAGTGCCCACAACAGTTTTGACCACATGGTTGTGCCCAATTGGCTTTTCCACCATAGCTTGGCAGAGCATGAGTCAATTATTGCTCTTACAGATCTAAATCCTAGACCATTCTGGATTAGAGAGAAATATAATGCTTGTGTTCAGTAGTTAGAGAGAGAAAAATGTGAAGCTTTATAATGGGTGAAGGGAGTTTATGTTCCAAAACAATTATAAATTTTCATTTATTATATTTTATTATATTCAACAAGATTATATTTTTCTAGTATATTTTTTTTATTAAATATATTGTTAACTTAATATTATTATATGTAACCATTTTCTTAGTAATTGAGTTGTGCATTTACCACTTGAAATTAATATTAAAATTGTGATGCTTGGATTGTTAAGTAGGGAAAATGATTTGGTGAGACAAAGGACTAAGTAAAGTCTTAAAAATTATAAAAAAAAAAGTATCACATGTCGTTTTTCATCTTCTAAAATTCAATATGAACCTTTCGTCTCACTATAAGATTGGGTGATACCATCACTCATGTCTTTGTACAATAATTTATTGGTTGGATTTCATTTTCGAAAATGTGCATTTATATCATCTCATGTACATGTCTTTGAAGATGTTGGTAACTAATATTTATTTTATTCCAACTCGTAATAATGATATGCATATGAATTTTCAAAAATATATATAATTAAGAAAACCATATGATAAATAAATACTATATTAATCTTAATTTGTTTTTAAAACACATTAAGCATGAAATTTAAGAGATATATAAGGAATCCATATAAATTTAGTGTTTGCCTTTATAGGGATGTCATCATGTGGATAAGTGGCTCTAGATTAAGCTATGGGTTGATTAGTTAAGTTTTAGGCCGGAAAAAAATCTAATAAACACATTGTTGCAAAATTATCAAAAATGTATAAAATGCTACATTAACCTATTGAACAAACCAATATGCTAAGAATGTTTTTTTCAAAGATAGTATCCCAAAATAGTAATGTGGCAACCTATAAACGGTGGTTCTTCGCTAGCAAAGATGGAGGTTCCGTGGCCACGGTCCATTTTCTTGAGATAGGAGTGGTTTTTCAAACCGCCGTCAATAGTTTCAAATTCATAATATTTTTTAGAAACCATTAAAAATTGGAGTTCTCATTCCAACAACAAAGAGAGCTCCGGCCATATTAATCAACAAGAAGCATCGTCACTGGCATCATCAAAATCAAACATCAATAATCTAAAACAAGATCTCAATCAAAGATCAATAGAAAAAATCGATCAAATTCGCGTTGTCACAAATATCTAAAACCAAAACTATAAACTAGTGCTCCAGACTAGCATCTATTTGAAAACCTTGATTGTGTTACTAGTTCTGGTGAGACCTCTGTCTATTAGCGCGCAAAGTCTTTGGGGCGACTAGATCTTCATGTGTCACCTTTTTTGGTATTCAGGTGTGTTACTGTACTAGATATCGACAATTGTAAATGTATGTTTATAGAAAATGTAATTAATTTCAATGGTAAGTTCACATAATTGTTGTACAATTTTTATTACTGTTAAATTTCAAATCATCTTAGACTTGAATATTAAAATAAATTTATATTAAGGGGATTAACCCAAGATTATATGTTAGTCAGTTAGTATTTAAAAAATTGATGCTGGAATTTCAACCCAATTGCATCCCAAATTATATATGGATCCTAACATTAGTCCAATAACCATATTTTTTGGGCTGCACTCTAAGAACTAGTTGGTGTTAAACGTTTTGACACAAACCTTATATGTTTGCCATTTAATCTTTCAGAAGCAGTTATAAGAAATTCAACAATTAGTATTAAAGAATACTAGTATATTCTAAATAAAACATAATAGTGTCTTCCCCTTAGTTTGCACTTTAAGTCGTACCTCGTTCTGAGCTAATCCATGCTTATATACTAAATCAAGTTGCCTTATTATCTTTATGTTATTCTAATGTCATAAACAATATTGTTAGAGTAAATCAAGTTTGTGATTAGATTTGATTTGATGCTAGATAGAGTTGTTGACTAGAATAGAGTTATACTAGTATTAGCCTTTTTTTTGTACTCTATTTATTGATGTTAGTGATACATTATTATTCACGGAAAATCACTCTTTCATGGTATCAGAGCAAGTTCTGATCCTAAATACTAAACCATAATTTTTTTTCCGGCCACCTCCCTCTCTTTCAATTCCGGCCAACTTCCGATCAGATCACGGGCAAATCCCGGTCAAATTCCGGCGGCTTTCTTCTCCCCTTATTGGCTTCCTCATTTCAGCAATATTTTTTGGTGAATACTCTCAATTTATCCATGGATGCTTTGGTCTTCAGCGGCGGTCGTCTTCTCCAGCACACCTCCAGCGGATCTCTCCACTCGTCTTCTCTATCATTCCGTAATGGCATCATCTTCGCTCTCTAGCTTTAAGGTTCTCACCGACCACCTCCATCTGTTCTCAAAATTTCTAGCCCGCAGTGGCTTCTCAAGCGGTCTTCATCTCCGGCTTCTCAGCTCGGTGGTCATCTTCTCAGGTGCCTCTTCTCACCGCCCCGTTCCAGGAAATTTTTTGGTGCTTGAGATCCACACGTGTTCAGACTATTAGCGCGCTTTTGCACCACGCGTAGGTGACGGACACGCGCCAGTTTTCCTTCTCAGCGTCTTGCAAGCGTGACACCCACGCGCCAACTATCCTATCCAGCGTCTTGCGCATGTATTGCCATCAGTTCAGTAGTATTTTTCCAGCGCTTGATGCGCCTACTTGCTCTCTATTACAGTATTGCCACTTTGGAGTAAGGCTCCATTTTGTGGTACCTCAGAATTTAAGCACTGTGGCAATAAATGGATTGTAGACCCTTGTGCTACAAAACACATGGAATCGTCTCCTTTTGTTATTGATCATGTGACACCTTATGATTGTTCTCACTGTGTCGTTGTTGGTAATAGTTCTCAACTCCCTATTACTCATATTAGTGATTATTGGATTTCTAAATCCCTGTCTCTTTATGACGTGCTTACTGTGCCTGATATCACTAAAAAATTACTTTACATTAACAAATTAACTCGAGATTTAAACTCTGTTGTCAGTTTTGATGATCCCTCATTTATTATTCGATATAAAATTATCGTGGAAATCTTGGGTCATGGTTATAGTGATAACGGGCTTTATGTTTTAGACTATGGTGCATCTGCGTTGCTATCTAATGTGCAGTCAAATAAGTCACGTGCATCTTTGAAACTTGGCATGCTAAACTTGGTCACGTTCCCCATTCCGTTATTTCTAGCTTGTGTGCTGCTGGATCCTTAGCCGTCTCATCGATTTTGCCTGAACCCACCCTTCGTGAAGCATGTGAAAAAGCTAAAGGAAAATGTTTATCTTTTAGCACAAATGATGAACGTGCTAATAGGTTACTTGATCTAATTCATTGTGACTTATGGGGACCCTATCCTATTTTATTAGCTGATGGTTTCTCTCACTATGCTATTTTCATTGATGATCATTCCCGACTCTCGTGGTTTTACCCACTGCACTGCAGATATGATTTTTGGGATGTTTATCGCTAGTTTAAGGCTTTTGTGGAGAACCTGTTCTCTTCCACCATTAAGGTGTTTCAAATTGATGGGAGGATTGAATTCTTAAATGGTCACTTACGCTCTCACTTTAAGACAAAGGGCATTCATCATCAGATTTCTCGTCCATAAACTCTTAAGCAGAATGGTCGGGCTGAGCGCAAGCACCGCCACATTACTGAGACAGGCTTATCTATGCTATACCATTCTCAAGTTCCTCTCTCCCATTGGCCTGACGCCTTTGTTGTAGCTAATTATACAATATATCGGTTGCCCACTCCCATTCTTGGTGGGCGATCACCATGTGAAGTTATTAATGGTCGGGTTCCCATATATACCAATTTTCATGGTTTTGGTTGTCAGGCCTTCCCCTTTGATTGCCCCTTTTCTGAACACGAGCTGCCACCCAATAGTATTCTGTGTTTTTATTAGCTACATTTTGCTTTATTAAGGCTTTCGGTACCTCGATCGTACTAGCGGTAGAATATATGTCACTCAACATGTTCATTTTGATGAAACGTTCTTTTCATTTTCCCCATCCATTCCTTCGGCTATTGGTTCTCCACCTTCTGTGATGGATTTTTTCTTCTTTTCTTGATCCTAATTCTGATTTGGCAGCTTCTTTGCCTAGGGTTTCTTAGTGCCGACTACATCTCCTTCGGACCCTTGCTCCATTTGTGCTGCAGATCCGACCCTAGTTCACTAGTCAGTGCCGCTAGCATCTCTGTCGGCCAGTCCGGCCGCCCAGTCTCTGCCCAGTTTGGCCAACCCATCACCAGTTGCCTCGGCTGACTCTACTCTATGGCTTCTCCTCCTCAAACTCGCACTCATCGGATGGTCACTGATTGGAAACTAGTGCTATTCAACATAGAAACTACTAAGACATTGTCACCCATGGTCTTCTTGCTACTTTACTTGCTCAGTCACAACCCACAGAATACAGTTTACTACAAATGAGGAGATGAATCCCTTCGTGGACAACGCACTTGGGATTTGGTTCCCCGCCCATCGGACGTTAACATTGTTGGCTCCAAATAGGTCTATCGGCTGAAGTATCATCCTGATGGCATTGTTGATCGCTATAAGGCTCACATTTAAGCGCAATTTTTTTTCTGATTCTGGGGTTTGACTTTGATCACACTTTTAGTCCTATGGTCAAATTTCCCACTGATCGGATAGTTCTCGTCATTGCCATGATGAATTCCTAGCCGCTTCATCAGTTGGATGTCAAGAATGCCTTCTTGAACGACGTTCTCTATGCTCCAGTGTATATGGCCTAACCCGTTGGCTATAAGAATCTGCTCCATCCAAATTAAGTGTTTCACTTGCGGAAGGCCATTCATGATCTTAAGCAAGTACCTCGAGCATGGTTTCAGCGATTCAGTACTTATTTGACACAGCTCGGTTTCCAGTCCACTCCACCGACACTTCTCTGTTTGTTCTTTATCAGGGATCATTGTTACTGTATCTTCTGGTTTATGTCGACGACATCATTTTTACAGGTAACGATTAGACTCTTCTTTGGAAGTTTATTGATTGGACACATCGGGAGTTTTCCATCAAAGACTTAGGTGCCCTTCATTTCTTTCTTAGCTTAGATGTATCACCTACTTCATCTGGTTTACTTCTTTGTCAAGCTAAGTATGCCCATGAAATTCTTACTCGTGTTGGGATGTCTGATGTTGCTCTAGTCTCTCCCCCCCCCTTGTGTCAGGCTAGCAGTTGCATAGCTCCACTAATCCTCCATTTTGGAATCCAAAAATTTATCGTTCTCTAGTTGGGGCTCTCAAGTATCTGACCATTACCCATCCTAACTTGGCCTTTCAGGTCAACACTTTCAATTAGTATATTCAGGATCCTCGTGATGATCATTTTGCTGCGGTTACTCGGATTCTTTGATATATTCGAGGAACACTTATTTTGGCCTTACCCATCACTCTGCCAGTTCCCTCAATGTGTTTGGGTATTCTAATACTAATTGGACTCATTGTTTGGAGACTCACTGATCCACTTATGGTTATGGTGTTTTTCTTAGTGGAAATCTAGTTTCTTGGAGTGTCAAGAAACAACCCATTATTTCTGATTCCAACACTAAGTCTGAGTAGTATGCTTTCGCCAACACAGGTTTCGATCGAGATCTTTGAGTTCTGCTTTCTAGTTCTTCGTTGTTATGTGATAATAGTAGTGCCTTCTTCTTGGCTCAAAAATCCAGTTGCTCACAAGCGGGTGAAGTACATCGACATGGACTATCACTTTATTCGAGAGTTGGTTTCTTCAGGCAAGCTCCGCATTGCTCATATTTCTACTGCTCTTCAGATTGTCAAAATCTTCACCAAAGGACTTTCTCGCCCAATGTTCGAGTTCTTTAGGTCCAAGCTTTGCGTCACTGAACATCTGACGCTTCGCTTGAGAGGGGGTGTTAGAGTAAATCAAGTTTCTATTAGATTTGATTTGATTCTAGATAGAGTTGTTGACTAGACTAGAGTTATGCTATTACTAGCCTTCTTTTTTACTCTATTTATTGATGTCAGTGGTACATTATTATTCACGGGAAATCGATATTTCAAATATAGACACTAAGATCAACCTTTCTAGGGACGGATACAAGGAACAACTGCAAATACAATGGACTCTTGGTAACCTTCATATTTACTTTAACTGACCCATAATTAAACTTTTTGGGCATATCGTCAAAACTTTAAAATCTCAACAACTCAATTTCTATAGCAACAGTAGCACAAAAAGGATCAAAAGTGGCTAATTGGCAATGCCACTAATCAGTAAACTGCAGAAAAGGGATCACAAACGGCTAACCGAAAACACAACAAGGCCACTAACAAGAAAACTGTAGAAATAGCGGATGATAGCACTTGCCATGACACCTCTTGACTATGCCACTATCCAAAGAGAAGAGCGCAATAATTGGGCAACAATCACTTGATTGAAGACCTATAACTAAAGACACTAGCACCAAAAAGAGGTAAGTGGCATTTTACTCCCTAAATATACAAATATGCATGCCATACGGACTTGAGTGCAGAGCTTCCTCCCCTGGACCAACCCAGAAACATGTGTAGGTACTTAAAGAGGCTAGAACTCGTCATGAGCTGATTCCAGGCATGATCATCACTCGGAAGGAATTTTCCACATCAATATTCAAGCTAACCCCTTTCTGTGTGGACAACCCCAAATTGTCCCAAACTACTTTTTAGTGGTTAGAATCATTAGGCTTTATAAATTATTATCACGTATCTAGCGCGTTGTTTAGTGAAGAACGATGTGCCGCATAAAATTTTGGCTCAAATTTTATGGATTAGGCATGTCTAGTTGAATAGTTAGCGTAGTTTAGTTGTTCATTATTTTTTTGGTTTCAGATAGTTTGTGCTTGGTTGCGTACTTGGCACTTGTTATTGTTGTTTGTTGTTTTATGGTGAAATGCATTGATTTTTTTTCTCTTAGTTTATGGGGCTTACACGTGCCAATAAATTAGAACCCTTTCACTATGAACTCGATCTTGCAAGTACAGTCTGAAGATAAAGGAGAAAACACCTACCAACCCCAAGTTCCTCAACCACAACCCCAAGTAATTGAACTAACAATGGCAGAACACAACCAAACTTTGACAGAGCTTATGGCTCCCAACTTAAAGAGTCACACACTATACATAATCTTAACCCTTCTTCCAGTGAATGTCACATGTGAGCTCAAAGCTGGGATGATACATTTCCTACCTACGTTCTATGGTATGAGTGGGGAGGATCCTAACAATCACTTGTTGCAGTTTAATCTAAGGGCGTTGTAACATAGGAGGATTATAATCTAAGGGTGTTATCCTGCTCCTTCAAGGACATGGCTAAAGATTAGCTCTATTATCTTCCTTCGAGGTCGTGAATGGATATGAAGTACGTTTTGGAGTAGTGTTTTTGACGTACAAGTTGGTGGAACCCACAAAGAAGCTTAGCAACACATCTCAATGTCCAGGAAAGACTTTGTTTGACCATTGGGATAGGTTCAAGCATTTGTTGGAAAGTTGCCCCTGTTGGAATTCTGTCTTTCAGTCAATGTGCATTTCCATGTATAGTTAGAGGATTAATTACGGAGCTAATTAATTCAGTTATTTTGAGTGATCGAAATGTTTAGATGGAAACCGCTTTCAATCAATTAGCATCAACTATATTGGGCTTGCAGTTATTATGATTGAACATATAGGGTCACACACAAGGCATGAAGTTGGATAAAAGAAATGGCTATTGGGCCAGAAGCCCAGATAGTAGTTATATGAGAATTGAGTTTAGAATTCATTAAGTCTAATTGGGCTAGGCCCATATTGATATGGATTAGGGTTTCTTGGATTAATGACAATTGTGTGATATTTTTACAAAAGGTGTTTAGTATGACATTATTAGAACTCTGGCCATTTGGAATGCCAGAAATAATCCAACCATTCTCAAAAAATAAACTTCACCGTAAAGAGAAGAAGAAATACTAGGTCTTTGCTTGCTGATCTATGTTTTGAGTTAACGGCGGTGAAGGCGATCCAATCTTGATGTGTGGATACATATAGAGGAATCACATATGGGATTCTCATCTCCGTGGTTGATCGAATATGATGGTAAAGCACACTTCAAAGGTAATCTAAACTCTTAGATAGGTTCGAATTAAATACATGTATGAGATCTAGGATTAGAAAATTGATTTTCTGTAAAATTAGATTTAATCAATTCCTAATAGCCTCTACAACCCTTTCAAGGATGGAGACATGGTCTTCTACTTCTTCAACACATTGTTTGACGATGACATGAGAATGGTGAATGTAGCGTGTAACGGGTCAATTGCCAACTAGAGCCCGAAGGATGCAATGGAATTATTTGAAGACATGACTAATGGTACAGGGCAATTTTGTACAAGGTCGAGGGTGAAAGTGCATGAAATTTTCTCACGTTATGCACATATAATATAAGAAAACTGGTGTTTGTATAACTTGTATATTTTCCTATGATCAAAATTTAAAATAATTATGTATTTAATTTTAAAATTAAAATAATTTCTCTAGACCTCATCTTATATCCTATACTTTCTATATTTTTATTTTAAACTTATGCAAGTACTTTTATAAATTGTATTTTAACCCCTTCACTACAAACTAAAATGACCTATTACTTTGGACCTTTTACCTTGCTTTTTTATTTTTGCCAAATACCCGAGGTAAAAAGTAGGTTATTTACCTCAGTTTTTTAATTGAAGTAAATGACGTAGCTGAGGTGTATGCAATTGATGTTGCAAATTATGTTCTAAGTAATGACCGAATTCGCATCATGTGTCAGTATTACTAACGTCATGTGTGATGGATGGCCAATGTCGGTTAATTGAACCCTAAAAAAAGTGGGGTCAAAAAATTTATGTGTTTGTTTGAAACTGATTGAAACATTTTTTTAATACACGAGTCAAATTTAATTTTGTCTCTGAAAGTAATTGAAAAATATAATTTTTTTAGGGCTAAAAATGACAAACAATTGATAATAAAATAACAAGATCATTAGTGTACAGAATCTCAATGAATTACAAGAAAAGAAAATAATCTCAATAAAAAAATTTTATTACGATCCAACGTTAAAATATTGAAATCTAGGATTATTCAAGCACGGAGAATAATGACCTTGAACAATATGGATTTGATACCATCTAATAGCTCAAAGAAGAGCTTTTCCACAATGAACAAGTTGTTAGAACTAAGAAACGTTTTGAAACCCTTTAGGGACATAGCCTTGATCTTCTGGTTTCCAGAATAATTCATGTGCCAATCCTCTCCATAGCACCTAAATAGAACAAGAATCTTGTCATCTGGCATGTGTTCTACGATGTGCCTGAGATGTGCTGAGTTATAAACAGAAAAATACATTTTGTACATATGCAATAATCAAACAAACATTTAAACAAAAAATAAAATACATGTGTAACAGGTAGGACTTACCATTGTTGGGTTAATAAAAAAATTTGCTTGTTCAACTTGCCCCTGAAATGTGGGTTATCCTTGGAAAACTAATTTGTGAGTAATCTGAATTTCAATCGCTCGCAATCTATAGCGGTCAATGAAATTATTACTAAGTAAATAAGAATAAGTTGCCTAATTAAATAAATGTAGTAAATTGAACATAAATTGCTGACCTCAATAAGGGAACGACTAGCTGAACTGTCATCGTCAGCCATTATTCTTGAATTTCATAGTAAACAAATGATGTATCAGTTGTAATTAGAATCTGTTAAAATATGACGAGTCATTGGGATTTGCAAGGAAAACCGATAGTGTGCGACCTCGACCACGGTTCGTAAATGTTATCAGTTATGTGACCAAAGTAGCAATTAATGTTGATCATAAACAAATTCATAACCGACACATGCATACGTTGTTGGCCTATAATCATTTTAGTTGACACCACAACCGACTGTTGACCAACATCTCATTCAAAATAAACCCCTAAACCACTACAAATAACCGCTATGAAATTCTAAATTTGATTACCAGTCGGTAAGACCGACAAGTAACATAATGGCCACCAACACTGCTTGCATATGGAAATCCTAAAAACGTAATCATATATTCCAATGAATCTAACACTTATAACAACCAAAATTGATGGATATTATCATTCAAGAACATTCATAATAGGAAGTTGGCATAAAAGAGAAACAAAATTCACAAAATTTGATACCATGCAAACTATGAGTAAAATTTAACAAAAAAAATATATTAGGGAAGCAATTCAAGTTGGAATTTAGAACCTATATACAGAAGACATACCTTTTGGATGAGGGAAGGAGATTGGCTAGGAACCATTTGGAATTCGGGGGATAATGAACAGTTTGAACTAATTCTGATGTTGGTCTAAATATACATACATGTTATGAAACGACATCGTTTTGATTCATGGGGAACTCTATCACAGACCAGAGCCATCGGTCATCCTATCAATTAGACCAAAAGGATCACAGTAAATGGCCAACCTCTGTCATATTCAGTCTGGGGTAAAAAGAATTGGCCCTCTAGAATAAGAAAATAGCCCAGCGAATAAGCCTTAGTTTGTTTCAGGCCTTAATAATTAATTGGCCAGTCTAGTTCATTTTATATTTGAAGACAGTGCACGGTTGACCTAACAAGACTAAAGTTCAAACCTTCGGGCATGTATATCATTTTATGAAAGAAGTCAAGTCATGGTTGACGTACTAAAGGTTGAACCTTTTAGTATGTATGTCAATTTACGAATGATGTCAATCCACGGTTGAACGAACACGAGTAAAGGTCAAAATTTTTGACATGCATGTCAATTCACGAAAAGTCAAGCCAAGGTTGACCTAACAAGACTAAAGGTCAAACCTTTGGGCATGTATGTCAATTTACGAAAGAAGTTAAGCCACGGTTGACCTAACAAGACCAAAGGTAAAATCTTTTGGTAAGAATTTATAAAAATAAAGTGGGGTCATAAAAATTGTTTGCTTGTCTGAAAAATGATTAAAACAATTATTTCAATTCAAAAGTAAAGTTTAATTTTGTCTATGAAAGTCATTTTTAAAAATGGTTTTTAATGGTAGGGTTAAAATTTGAGACAATCAATAGATATGTAAATAACAAAATTATTAGTGTACTGAATCTCACAAAAAGTATACTATAAATCAAATATTCCCAAGATCAAATATTCCCAAAAACAACAGTAAACAAATATTCCAAAACAAATTATTTTGTATTTGTTCCAATCAAAATGATAATTAATTAAGCAGTAAAACTCATGAACCTCAAAGAATGACAACCTCGAATACTTTAATCTCAGTATAAATAATATAATATTACAATATTTCTTTAAATATTCTATTACAGCATGTCATCATACGAGTATTTTGTTTTATGATGATGAATGAACCTTTTGTCATGTATGTTAGTTTACAAAGGAAGTCAAACCAAGGTTGACCTATCGCAAATAAAGGTCAAACCTTTGGGCCTATGTGTCAGTTTACAAAAGAATTCAAACCATAATTTACCTAACACGAGTGAAGGTCAAACCTTTTGGCATCTTTGTCAATTTAAGAAAGAAGTCAAGCCCTGATTAACCTAACAAGACTAAAGGTAAAACCTTTGGGCATGTATGTCAATTTACAAAAGAATTCAAGCCACAACTGACCTAACAAGACTAAAGGATGAGCCATTGGGCGTGTATGTCAATTTCGAAAAAGAAGTTATTCCACAATTGACCTAACACGAGCAAAGGTCGAACCTTTTGGCATCTATATCAATTTAAAAAATAAGTCAAGCAACGGTTTAGCTAAGAAGACTAAAGGTCAAACCTTTTGGCATGTATGTCGGTTAACAAAAAAGGTCAAGCCATGGTTGACTTAACAACACTAAAGGTTAAACTTTTGGCATGTATGTCAGTTTACAAAAGAAGTCAAGCCACGGTTTACCTACCACGAGGAAAGATCTGACTTATTTCCATCTACCTCAGTTTAGAATATATCGCGAGCCACGGTTAGCATATGTCGAGTACAGGTCAAACCTCAAATTTTGGTCATATTGGTTTGTATCGTGGGAACCTTATGACATTGAAAGGTCCATCGGTTAAATCAAAACCTAGATAAAAGTGTTACCGACATAGAATTGATAACCTTAATGGGCCATATTACGTTGTTGGGTTATCATGGGCCACGACAAAACCCTATTATGACCAACATCATGACCGACGTCGGTAATTTGTCGGTCGAAGAAAAAGGTTTATTGGGTAAACAAAAATTTTGGGTGCCCAAATGTTTTCAAATTTCCAACCAACCCTCTCTCATCTCATTTTTAATCCAACACCACCTCCAGATCTCATATCCTCCAACTCTCCCACCACAACACATTCCCAAAACATTCCATTAACACCATATGAAAATTTGAAATGTACAATCAAATGGCTCATTCAATATACCACATGTACTAAAGGGTTGATCATCTCTGGGTACAAAATGAGGTTGTTTTCATCCATCTATATGTTCAAATTGCAATTGTATTGGTGAAATTCTTATTGTTTTTTTTATGAAAGAAATGTTGAATTTCTTCATGATTGTGTTACATATTATCTAATGTATAGTTTTGATTTTGTGGAAATAATTTCATGTATAACTAATGAGAAGTACTAGGCATAGATTAAGGTTGATTCTAGGCAAAAATGTTATTTTCGCATGAAGATAGTAAGAATGTCCAACATCGGTCACGTGCATTCGGCCCATGCGATAGCATAATTAAGCATAATCGACATTGCATGTATGAAAGAAATGTTGAATCTTTCCATGATTGTGTTACATGTTACGTAGTATATAGTGTAGATTTTGTGGAACTAAAGTCATGTACAATTGTCCTTTCAATAATTAAAGGGAGGGAAAATATACAGTAACTGTGCGGGCATTCTACCCACAATGAAGGTGTGATCAATGCAACTATGAATACAGGCAGGGCAAGTCGCGGAAGAAGTCGGCTGTGCCAGCAATAGATTGGGGCAGAGAGGCACATGAGGACATTGCTGATTTTGCTAGTCAGCAGAAGAGGATTGTTGAAGAAAAAGGAGAAAATGAGGAACGTTCAGATGCGGGGACTGCGACCAACTCATATCCAACTGAAGAGGTAAAATCAATAACCCAGCCTGATAGAACTAATGAAAAGAGTGAAATAGTTACTGGTAATGTGGAAAAGAAGCTATGAACTTATGTGATTAGCAGTAATCGGGTTCAAGCTAATGGAATGAAGATTGATTATGGTGTGCCTAAATTGGTGGATGGGAAAGTAGAAATTGAAATTGATATTTATGATGTTCAAACTGAGCTTGATTATTGGGAGAATTCACTTATAATGTATGTATTTGGGGGTGATCTTACGATGAATGTGGTGCGTAGATTCATGATGAAGTTCATGGATTTCGTAGCTATGCCTGAGTTGATATAATGAAGACGAGTATTTCATAATGAGGTCCAAGAGTAGTGAAGACAGGGACTATGTACTTAGGAAAGGGTCATACACAATCTATAATATGGCTATGTTCCTTCAACTCTGGAAACCTAATTTTTCCCTTAAGGATGATATGGCTAGAACTTTACCTATCTGGGTGAAACTTCCAAAGTAACCATTAAATCTGTGGGGTGAAAAAAGTTTGGGAAAAATAGGGAGCGCAATAGGAAAACCGATGTTCATTGATGAGTGTACAGCTAGAAAATTGAGAATATCCTATGCTAGGATCCTGGTTGAGTTAGATATCTCATAAAAAATCCCTAATAGTATTTCTATTAGAGATGTTAAGGGGGAGGTGATAAACCAGGTCATTGAGCTTGAGGGTAGACCACTGTTTTGTGAAAATTGTCAAATGGCAAGACATAGATGTATTGTGGTGAAGAAAGTAAACCAGAAATGGCAGGTGAAGCAATTGGTGGTGAGGGGAGCTAAAGAGAAAGAAGACAGTATTGTGGCAGCAGTTGTGCAGAAAGTTGTGAAGGGATCAGAAGGGGAACAAGATGATAATCAGGTCTGGAATATGATTCAGTCAAAAAGAAGAGTCGGATGAGAAGGGTAACTGAGAATTGAGATTATGGATAATGTAGCAGCAGTGGAAATGGAATCTTAAAGGAGAGTGCTGAGGGTAAAACCTTGAGGGTTTGGGAAGATCCCACGGCGGATTATGGGCATGTCATATGATCACATTATGGAATGTGAGGGGACTTAATAATGCAGAAAAATTGAGAGAGGTTAGTTCCTGCCTCAGAGGTCTAAATTGTATGATTGTTGTGATCTTAGAAAGTAGAGTGAAGGGAAAACATGCAGAAAATGTTCAAAAAAAATTTGGGGATAGATGGAATTTTTGAGATAACTATTCAGAGCAACCAAATGGTAGAATATGGGTGATGTTGGATGGCAGTAGAGTTATTGTGAAGATCAGGAAAAAATTATCAGATGATGATGTGTGAAGTGGAGAAGAATGGTGTTTTACTATGTTGGATTACTGCAGTTTATGCAGGGAATCAATTGAAGAAAAGAGGGGTATTGTGGAGGGATATAGAACAATCACAATCATTAATTCAGAATCCCTGGATTGTGATTGGTGATTTCAACAATTTTTTGAGCTTACATGATAGAACGGGAGGAAATGAGATGCAGCCTTATGAATTTTGGGATCTGGAGCAGATGATGAGCAAAACTGGCTGTGTGAGTGTGACAGTATAGGTGATCACTTTACTTGGTCTAATAGACATTTGGATGGTGTCATTTATTCAAGGATTCAAGGAGCTTTGGTTAATATGGAGTGGTTTTTGAGGTATGGTGAAGTATGTGTTGAAATCATGGATCCTGGTGTATCCGACCATGTTTTGTTGAAGCTAGAAGTGTACAGGGATTAGGGGAAAAAGGTGTAATGGTTTAAACTGATAAATTTCCCGTTAAGAGAAGGAAGAAGTTATTAAGACTATCCAGGAGAGTTGCAAGAAACCTTTATCAGGCATCCCTTTGTATTTCTTCTGGAAAAAGCTTATGAGATTACAAGGGGAACTAAGAAAACATACAAAAATGATGGGTGGTGTACAGGAAAAACTGGAGGAAGCAAGGCTGGAAGTGGATAAAGCTCGGAATAATCTAAAAACACAAAGAATGGATAGGGAAAGAATTCTGAGGGTGATAAGAGGAATTGAAGAAGTGAAAAAGTGGAATGAAGCTGATGAGAAGACTACAAGGCAGAAGTCAAAATCGGATAGGCTAAGATTTGGAAGTTACAACAATGCCTATTTCCATGCAGTTGTTATGGGGAAAAACAAATTGACTTGACTTGGAAATATAGAGAAGGATGATGGCATAGTGCATTAGAATAGAAGGAGATTGACGATGAGGTTCTTAGATTTTATGGTGAACTGGTGGGGAAGTCATCTGGAAGGACAGAGATTGTTGATCTGGGGATTATCAGAGAGGGGAAAACATTCAGTAATGATGGGAGAAGAAGCTTAGTGAAACCTATATCTGTGAAAGAGGTCAAGGAAGCTCTGAGAGGTATTGGGGATGTAAAAGCACCAGGAGGGGATGGTTATACAACCAAGTTTTATAAAGTTAACTGGTCATTGATTCAAAATGACCTAATGAAAGCTATAGAGGAATTTTTTGTGAAAGGTAATCTATATAAGGATTTGAATAGCACTATAGTTACATGAATACCAAAACATCATGCTACAGTTAAAGTAAAGAATCTCAGGCCTGTATCTTGTTGCAGGGCTTTGGTGAAGGATTTGTAGGCATGGAAAGATAAGAAAGAAACTGCTAAATTCTATACCAGGAAAGTCTATAATGGTTTGAGAGTTGTGCAACCGAAAACTAGATGGAGAAGGCTATTTGATGGGAATGAGGCTATGCCAAGAGCAAATTTCACTCTGTGGTTGGCATGTCATGGCAGATTACTTACAAAAGATAGGATGATCAAACTCGGGATGAATGTTGATGATAAATGTGTTCTGTGTGGTGAAATGGATTCTATGAAACACCTATTTTTTTAAAGCAATAAAACTTGGCCAATCTATATGGATGTGTTGAAGTGGTTTAAATGAGATAGAGCCCCAGGTGACTGGGATTCGAAAATTGAATGGCTTATGAAGAGAGCAAAGGAAAGGGATGGAAACGGAAAATGTTAAATCTGCAGTAGCAGAGACGATATATCGCATATGGAAAGGGGGGAACGATTTTTTTCTTTAATGCAAGTGTGAAGAAAGCATGTATGGTTAATAATATTCTAGAATTCTTAGTTTGTGGAAGTCGAGCAGTGCCAAAGATGAGGAAACTTTGGGCAGGGCTTATGTTGGATGCTGAGTAGAAAGAGTAGACAATGTAATACGGTTTTTTGATAATTAATGAGAAAGTATTCATGTTCCAAAAAAAATATGTCATGTATAACTAATGAGAAGTATTGATTATAAACTAAGGTTGATTCTAGGCAAGAATGGTATTTCCGCAAGAACATAGTATGAATGTCCAACAATTGTCACATGCATTCAACCCATGTGATGACAAAATAACCCTAATCTATGCCGCACCTAAGTAGAGGAATTTATATTTGTTCGATTTAGATACTCATTCATGCTATGTCTAACATTAGTGGACATTTTTATGTCACGGATGAAATGATGCAACATGATTGAGTTTGCTGAACCACGACATCTTGAATGAGGACATCAGTGGTAACTTTTATTTTCATGTAGTATTAGTGTTTTATCAATATGATTACTTAGTATAAATTTCATTTGGGTACAACCAATTTCTAAATAAACTATGTTTTGTGTGGAATTTTAGTAACATGTCAAAGAGATTTATCAATAGAAAGGAAGGGGGAAGAAAGTATGACGACCCTAACAAAATAAGGAAACCCCCCCCCCCCCCCCCCCCCCCGGGGCAAAGAACCATGGGATGGAGACCACACTGCCAAAGAATAAAAAAAATGACTGCGATAATAGATTACAATAATGATGTAGGGGATGAAGAACCAAAAAATGTTATCATGTCCATACATGGTTCCACGGAGTCATTGTCAAACAATGCTTGGAAAGCTAAGGCTATGTATTCTCCCCCACAAGAGCCTGTTGACAAAAGACTTCACCTACACGAGGCGATCACTTTTAGCGAGGAGGATGCAGTACCTAACACTTTGCCACACAATTATTCCATGGCAGTATAGCCAAAACAGAAAATGCAACAGTTCACAGAGTGATCGTGGACGATGGAAGTGTGGTCGAGATATCATTCGTGGATTTCTTCGACAGGTTATGTTTAAAGTGAACCGATCTAAAAAGGTCCACGTCCCCGCTTGTAGGTTTCATAAGGCAAGTAAAAAATTCCTTTGGGGAATATATAGCTCCCAATCACCATCGGAGAAAGTGGAAGATATTGTAAAGTCATGTGTGACTTCGTAGTCATGGATGCTCTAAGCACTTTTAATGCCATCATCGAAAGACCTTAAATGAATGCAACAAAAGCGATATGGTCCCCTTACCACCTAGTGATGAAATTACCTACTCCAGCTGGAATCGCAACTATAAGAGGAAACCAACAAACGGTGAGACAATGCATGGCAATTGCGATAAAGGCAGGGAAGATTGTAGAAAAGGCAAAGATGGTCAGTACAGTTTCAGATGGTATGTTACTAGAGCAGCCAGAATAAGTAGTAGATTTGGGAGAAGAAACAGAGCTTGCTAGCTTAGATGAAGAAGACGATTCAAAGGGTGTAAATATAGGAAAATATCTTCCATGTATAGAAAAGAAGAAGGTCGTAGAAGTCTTACGAATCCACAAAGATACTTTTGCATGTAGAATACAAAACATGGGAGGAATAGACCCAAGTATTGCTACACATTCTTTGAATATCAGTGGCTTGGTCAAGCCAATTAAACAAAAGCAACGTTGCTTCTCTAGCGACATGCAAAAATCAATCGAAAAGGAAGTTGCAGCGTTGCTTCAAGCTGGTATATCAAAAGAGGTCATATGCTCGAAGTGGCTAGCAAACCTAGTCATGGTGAAAACATCAGACATGGGATGGAGAATGTGCATTGACTTCACAGATCTAAATAAGCAGGTGAGAAGGGACTACGAAGTACAAGAAGAACAATTGGTGAAATATTTAATGAAAGTCCAGTACTCATAGTCTAGCTCGATTACTTTAATATCCAGTGCGTACCAAGATGTGAAAATACAAAGGTGGATGCACTAAGCAAGCAACAGTTGTATTTGAATCTCTGAGTGAACACAGAGAGGTGGTAGTAGAGGTTGTTCTAGTCTGAAGCACAACTTCAACTACTGTGTCACCAATCCAGGCAGAAGGTGAAAACTGGATGACACCACTAATAGAGTACTTTACGAAGGGAACATTTCTAGAAGACAAAGTTTAAGCCCGGAAATTGATGTTACGATCTAGAAACTACACCTATGAAGAGGAAACCTTGTACAAGAAAGGCTTTCTTTCTCTGTAGATTGAATGCATAGGACCAGGGCAGGCAACTGAGATCTTACGAGAAGTTCACAAAGGGCTATGTGGAGCGCATCAGGGAGCTAGAACAGTAATAAAGAAGATCATTCGAGCAGGATACTACTGGCCGATTATGTTTAACGATGCGCACAACTTCATGCTCAAGTGTAAGAACTGTCAAATCAATGCTTTGCTATCTTATAAGCCACAAGACCCTTTGAGAAGGATACATGAAGCTTGCTCATTCGATAAATAGGGGATCGATCTAGTGGGATGTTTTCCAAAAGGCAAGAGCAATGCCAAATTTATAATAGTTGCAATCATATACTTCACAAAATGGGTGGAAGTGAAGCCATTAGGACGAGTCACAACTGACGTAATGAGAAACATTTTTTTGGCAAAATATAGTGTGTCGCTTTAGGGTGCTACATACTACTGTCACGAACAATGGCACACAGTTCATGAGGGGGAACTTTACTTATTTGTGCTCAAAGCTTAGGATCTTTCAAATGTCCACATTTGTAGCATGACCTCAGGCTAACGAACAAGTACAAGTAACAAACAGGACCATCGTTCATGGAATTCAGAAACAATTGGAGGGAAAGCGAATTGGCTGGGTGGATGAGTGATAAGACGTCAAATGCATATATTTTCACAAGCATTTAACATCTCTTTTGTCATCTTTTTGTTGGAAGATGGCTAGATTTCGGTAGGTTTACATCATAAGGGGTTAAGATGATCATTATTGATTTTCATATCTAAATCCTTCATTTTGTAACATATGTACAGTCTAATGGATTTTTGGTCCTTACGAGTGTCTAGATTCCTTTTTCTAAGCTTAATTTATGAATTAATCGTAAGCACTTAGGATTGGTTTAGTGAAGGCCATTTGCAAGTATGGTAGAAGATGAAGGCCACGAGTCAAAATGTGGTAGAAGATATAAGGGTCGAAGAAGGAAGACAAAGAAGCGAGTGAATTATAACCCAGAAGTTTGGACAAGGTTCTTAAAATGATCCAAGAAGAATCAGACTTTCCTCTTGAAAGTTTTGTACCCACAACCTCTCTACGTTTGGATGCTCATGGTGAAGGGGTTCAAACCTTCACCATATAGATAACATTAGGGTCATACCGATGACCTTAAAAATACGGAGCTTCTCGGGAGGCAACTCAAACTTTTAAGTTAGTTAGTGTTTTTCATTTCTTGAAAAAAAAGATATATCCTCAACCTTGTCCTCACACTCTTACCCCAAAACCACCACCATAACCCACCACCTAAAACCACCATAAAAACAACCATCTAGGAGTACTGCTAGTTGTTACCTTTTGTGAGTGTTGATCGGGATTTGCATGTGGCTTCGTAGTGGATGGATCAAAGTTGCATATTGGTCAGAGTTCGAGAACATGGAGAAGAGAACATTCATTGAGAAGTGAGCATTGCCATCACCTGGAAGGACTTTCAAGGTCCTAGTTGTGAGTATTTTCTCTTTCTCCCTTATTTCTTTATCTTGTCCTTTGTCACATTGAGGAAAATGTGTGTTTCAAGTGTGGGGAGGTAAAGATAAATATATCTCATTCTATTGTATTTTAGTGTGCATATACCCTACTTTGATAAGTTTTGTTTGGAAAAAAATGAAAAATAAAACAAAAGAGTTCCGGCTAAGTTGAAAACCCGAGAGGGAAACTTAGGCAAAAGTGGGAGGCCCGGATAGGTTGAAAACCTGAAAGGGAAACCTATGCAAAAATGAGAGGCCAAATGGTGTGGAAAAAGGTGAGGGTGAGCATTGAAAAAAAATGTGTGAAGCTAGGATGAAAACCTAAGAGGGCTCATAGGCAAAATGAGATAAATTGAAAATTTTTACGCTTCTCTTTATTTGTCTATTTGGTGGTTTTTTTGGTAGAGTCAGCTAGTTTGCACTTGTATTTTATACCTCACCTTTTATTGGTATGATAGTTGTTTAAATTATCTTAAACTTTGGGATGTGAGAGTGTGAGAGATTATTATGCCTTGGGGGTTAGGGTAGTCTAGGAATATGATGTTGGATGTTTTGGAAAAACTTTTGCATGCTAGTTTGCACATAGATCTTTTTTTGTTCTTGTTTACTCGAGGACGAGTAAAGGTTTAAGTGCGGGGAGGTTTGATAAGACATCAAATGCATGTATTTTCCAAAGCATTTAACATCTCTTTTATCATGTTTTTGTTGGAAGATTGCTAGATTTAGGTAGATTTACATCATAAGGGATTTAGACGACCGTTTTTGGTTTTCATATCTAAATCCTTCATTTTGTAAACTATTTATAGTCGAATGGATTTTTGGTCCTTACAAGCGTCTAGATTCCTTTTTGTAAGCTTAATTTGTAGATTGCTCATAAGCACTTCAGATTGGTTTAGTGAAGGGCCTTTTCAAGGATGGTAAAAGATTGAAAGACAAGAGTCAAAACGTGGTAGAAGATAGAATAAGGAAGACAAAGAAGTGGATGAATTGTAACCCCGAAGTTTGAACCAAGTTCTTAAAATGATCCATTAAGAATCAGCCTACAAGGGTTTTGCCATTGGATTTGTCTTCTTAAACACTATAAAATTGATTACAAGAACTCCCAAAATGGATCAGCGGTTCACCCATAGCGATAAAAATAAGAAGAGGGCAGTAGCACCATTGCGGGCCGCAGCCCCTCATTGCGGCCCACAACAGCAAGTTTTGGAAAGCTTTAAAAGTTGTTTTCAGCCCAAAAAAATCTCTCTATTCATTCACTTCTTTCCTATTCATCATACCTGAATTTCCCTCTTCAAAAACCCTAGTTTTTCTTCATTTTTTTTTAGATTTTTCATCTCTTTCATGAATTTGTAGATTTGTTGTGGGTTTTCATAATCTAGACTAAATCTACTCTTGTGAGCAATTGGTAAGCATTTTTAGTATGAATTTGTGAGATTCAATTTATCCTATTTTGTGCTTTGATTATCAAGTATATTTGGTGCTTTCTTGTGGGATTAATGCATGATTAAGACTAGGGTGATCAACTAGTTGAAGACTGTGGATTGATTATGTGATAGGTTTTTGGTCAAACCCAGAAGACTTTGACTTTTAGGCAACGTGATTGTTTTTGGTCAATGTTGGTTATAATTAGGAGTGATGACTAGTTATGATTGTTGATTGATGGAGTTTCTTAGACTTAGGATGAATTTAGAGGGATTTTCCTAATTATCAATGTGGTCCACTAATAACGATTAGCATGAAGGCCAATCCTCGTAGTCATTATTAGTAAGTATACTTGTGCTATCAATGTGTTTCTCGCTTGTAGGACATTGTGGTAGTCGTGTTGGGTCTCTGTGTGTATTTCTATCCTCAGGGAAGTCTATGACGCCGATCATCTAGGTTGACCCAAGGATAAGAGTTATTGTGTGGCGATGATCGCCTTCTCAAACTATGACCGTGGACAGGTGAGGAATATCAACACTCAAAAGGTGTTGATAAGTTCTCCACAATATGTGATTAATGCAGAAAAATAGGATAATAAATCGATGATCAAAGGATGACTAGAAATGTAAACTAATTGTGCTCAAGACTCGTTACAATCTTAGTTAAGTTATTTGTGATCGTGTTTGCATCGCTCCTTTTAATAGTTTGTTAATTTAGTATTTTAAAGTAGTCGTAGTGTTTCCAAAACCAACCCCACCCCCAACTTGTTACCACACACGAAGAGTGACTCCTTCGTGTGCTTTTTAACTACGCTTTAACACTCAATAAAACCCCATTTTCCTAATGGATGACCTTGTCTTACCACTAGCTACTATTTAGTAGTTAGCCATAATTTGGGCATATAAATACTATCTTTGAGAGACACGGAGACGGCCTCCCAAATTTTGGCGCCGTTGGGAAGAGGCGTATTTTGTAGAGTGTTAGTGTAGTTCTTTGTGTTTTTTTTGTTTTCTCGTTGTGCGTTCTTTTTTGTTCATAGTTTGTGCTTGTTTTGTTTTAGTTGTTTTTTTAAGGATGTATTGCTTTTGTTCCGGGTTTATGGTACATCGTCGTTCCAAGAACCAAGAACCTTCACACTAAGAACCTTCGCACTACGACCCCAAATTTTTTGTGCCTCTTTGTTTTATTTGTTTTTGTTTTGAATGTTTATTTCTTGAGTTCTTGGTGTACTTCTACCAAGAATCCTTGCACTACGATTCCAATTCTTTTAAAAAAAATAGAGAAAAAAATGGAAGATTTCACCTTGAGGGAACTCATGATGAGAAGAGAGGCTCAACAAGAAAGTTTTTGTAGTATTTATCATTCTGATCATCCTACGAGTCTTATTATTGGTTGAGAGAGGAGCACTACAGGGAGAATAGAACCCTTTGTTTTCAAAACCAAGGGTATCACGGTGAGTGCTATGAAGAGGTTGGATTTGTTGGTTTCCAAGGTCAAGGAGCTCAAGAATGGTATCCATACTATGATTCTAACAATATGGAGTGGAGTGGTAATCCAGATTTGTGGTATGGGAAGGAATCGGAAAACCAACACTATGAGCAATATGATTGGCCTGACATGCACCGAAACAATGCTCAAGGAATAGGTTTAAGATCTAATGAGGAACTCATGCAAGCAATATCAAATATGGTCTGAGATTTAGAGGCTCACGCCTCCTTAAGATTCAAAAGCATGGAGACCCAAATTAGCAAACTTGCATCTTCCGTGAGCCATTTAGAAGCTAGAGATTCCAGGAAGTATCTATCACAACCGGAGGTGAGCCCAGATTCAAGTGCTAATCCTTCTACCTTGATGGTCAGATTCAAGTGCTAATCCTTTTACCTTGATAAATTGATTATGTGCTAGGTTTTTGGTCAAACCCGGAAAACTTTGAATTTTTGTCAACGTGATTGTTGTTGGTCAATGCTAGGTTATAATTAGGAGTGAAAACTAGTTATGATTGTTGATTGATGGAGTTTCTTAGACTTAGGATGAATTTAGATGGGTTTGCCTACGTATCAATGGGGTCCACTAATAATGATTAGCATGAAGGTCGATCCTCATAGTCGTTTTTAGTTAATATACTTATGCTATCTATGTGTTTCTTGCTTGTAGGACATTGTGGTAGTCGTGTTGGGTCTCTGTGTGCATTTCTATCCTCGGGGATGTCTATGACGCCGATCGTGTAGGTCGACCTAAGGATAAGGGTTGTTGTGTGGCGCCAATCGCCCACTCTAACTATAACCGAGGAGGGGTGAGAAATATCAACACTCGAAAGGTGTTGATAAGTTCTCCACAATATGTGATTAATGCATAAAAACAAGACAATAAATCGATGATCAAAGTATGACTAGAAATGTAAACCAATTGCACCCAAGACTCGTTACAATCTTAGTTAAGTTATTTGTGATCGTGCTTGCATCGCTCCTTTTAATAGTTTTTTAAATTTAGTAGTTTAAAGTAGTCGTAGTGTTTTCAAAACCAAAACCCCTCCCCCAACTTGTTACTACACACGAAGAGTGACTCCTTCGCATGTTTTTTTAACTATGCTTTAACACTCGATAAAACCTTTTTTTCCTCGTGGACGACCCCGTCTTACAACCAGCTACTATTAAGTAGTTAGCTGTAATTTGGGCATATAACACTAACACAAAGACCCCCCTCTAGCACTGGTTTTTTAGCACCGGTTTTCAAAACCGATGCAAAATATGTACTAGCACCGTGTTTTTTTTAAAATTTTAACATCGGTTATAAAAACCAGTGTTAATTTAACACTGGATTTTTAATTTTAACACCTTTGTTTTAAAAATAGGTGCTAAATTTTACAATAGCACCGGTTTTGGAAAAAAATAGCACTGGTTTTTAAAAACTGGTGCTAAAAATTATAAAAATACCACCGATTTTGGAAAAAATAGCACCGGTCCTAAATATTTTTAAAATTCTATCTTTCCACAAAAAATCCCCAAAAAAATTCAAAATAGCACCGGTTTTTGTAAAAATATAGCACCAGTTTTTAAAACTGGTGCTAAAAATTTTGAAAAATCATTTTCCCACCAAAGAAATAGCCAAAAATTTTAAAATAGCATTGGTTTTTTAAAACCGGTGCTAAATATTTTAAAAGTTCTATCTTCCCACCAAAAAATCACCAAAACTTTCAAAATAACTCCAGTTTTGGAAAAATTAGCACCGGTTTTAAAAACCAGTGCTAAAAATTTAAATATAGCATCGGTTTCAGGAAATGGCACCAGTTTTAAAAAATCGGTGCCAGAAAATTTAAAAATTCATTATTCCCACCAAAGAAATTGCCAAAATTTTTTTAAATAGTAACTGTTTTTAAAAACCGGTGCTAAATATTTTTAAAATTCTATCTTCCCGCTAAAACTGCCAAAACAATTCAAAATAGCACCGATTTATGAAAATAGCACTAATTTTTAAAAACAGGTGCTAAAAAACTAAAAAAATAATTTTCCCACCAAAACTTAGCTCGGGTTTTTAAAAACCGGTGATAAATATTTTTAAAATTCTATCTTCCCATCAAAACTTCAAAACAGCACCAGTTAAAATCGGTGCTAAAAATTAAAAAAAATAGCACCGGTTTTAGATAAAAATTGCACCGGTTTTTAAAAACGTGTGTTAAAAATTTTAAAAATTCATTTTTCCCACCAAAGAAATGGCCATAAAATTTTAGAAGTCAATCTTACAAGCGAAATTTCAAAATATTCGCCAAAACAATTTTTTTTAAATTGCCAAAAATTTCAAATAATCTTTCCAGAAATTTCATGGGTTGGGAGCAGCTACACAGAGCCACTCTAAGCTCTTTTTTTTAACTTTCAAAATTATTCACTTTTTTTTAATTTTAACTAATAACTAAGTTAAGTCAAATTAATCAACGATCAACCTTTACTGACCTAATATATATAAATAAGAATAAAATTTGTTAACATTAACTTATTAACGCTCAACCGTTAATTAATTTAGTATACATAAATACAACTTTAACTAGTCAACGGTTAATACTTATTTGACGTTCAATATATAAACACTAATAACTAGGCTGACTTTGACTAATCCACAGTCAAAGTGTACCTGAATTTGAATATACAAACACTAATAACAAAGTTGACTTTAACTAATTAACGGTCAAACTTTATTTGAATTAGTATATAATAAATACTAATAAAAATGTTTCACTCTGTCTAATCTAACGGTCAAACCTTACTTGACTTTCTATATATAAATACTAGTGACTAAGTTGACTTTAACTAATCAATAGTCAAACTTTACTTGACTCTCTCTATGTAGAAACATTAGTGACTAAGCTGACTTTAACTAATCAACGGTCAAACTTTACTTGACTTTCAACATATAAACACTAATAACTAGGCTGACTTTGTCTAATCAACGGTCAAACTTTACTTGACTTTCAATACATAAACGCTAATAACAAAGTTGACTTTAACTAATTAATGGTCAAACTTTATTTGAATTAGTATATAATTAATACTAATAAAAATGTTTGACTTTGTCAAATCAACGATCAAACCTTACTTAACTTTCTATATATAAATAATAGTAACTAAGTTGATAATAACTAATCAACGGTCAAACTTTACTTGACTCTCTCTATATAGAAAAGCTAGTGACTAAACTGACTTTAACTAATCAACGGTCAAACTTTACTCGACTTTCAATATATAAACACTAATAACTAGGTTGACTTTGTCTAATCAATGGTCAAACTTTACTTGAATTTTAATATATAAATACTAATAACAAAGTTGACTTTAACAAATTAACAGTCAAATTTTATTTGAATTAGTATATAATAAATACTAATAAAAATGTTTGACCTTATTTAATCAATGGTCAAACCTTACTTGACTTTCTATATATAAATAAGAGTGACAAAGTTGACTTTAACTATTCAACGGTCAAACTTTACTTGACTCTCTTTCTATATAGAAAAACTAGTGACTAAGTTTACTTTAACTAATCAATATATAAACACTAATAAAAAGGTTGACTTTGTCTTATCAATGGTCAAACATTACTTGACTTTCAATATATAAACACGAATAACAAAGTTGACTTTAACTAATTAACGGACAAACTTTATTTGAATTAGTATATAATAGATACTAATAAAAATGTTTAACTTTTACTAATCAACGGTCAAACCTTACTTGACTTTCTATATATAAATACTAGTGACTAAGTTGACTTTAACTGATCAATGGCCAAACTTTACTTGAATTTCTATATGTAAACACTAGTAACTAAGTTGACTTTAACTAATCAACGATGAACCTTTACTTGACTTTCAATATATAAACACTAAAAACAAAGTTAACATTAACTAATTAGCAATCAGACTTTACTTAAATTAGTATATAATAAATACTAATAAAAATATTTGACTTTGACTAATCAACGGTCAAACCGTACGTGACTTTCTTTATACAAATACTAGTGACTAAGTAGACTTTAACTAATCAAAGGTCAAACTTTACTTGAATTTGTATATGTAACACTAGTAACTAAGTTGACTTTAACTAATCAACGATGAGCCCTTACTTGACTTTCAATATATAAACACTAATAATAAAGTTGACTTTAACTAATTAACGGTCAAACTTTATTTGAATTAGTATATAATAAATACTAATAAAAATGTTTGACTTTAACTAATCAACGGTCAAACCTTACTTGACTTTCTATATATAAATACTAGCGACTAAGTTGATTTTAACTAATCTACGGTCAAACTTTACTTGAATTTCTATACGTAAACACTTGTAACTAAGTTAACTTTAACTAATCAACGATGAACCCTTATGATTTGAATCTCCTTGCGAAGACTCACGATTGCGAAATTTATATCTTTGATCTAGTGAATGGATCTACAAACCCGCACTATCTTGCACGAAATTCAGGTGTCTAGCCCTCGGGGTACGCCTAATCTCAACTTGCTCTCTAACTAGCCCGCAGGATCAGATTACAAGGTTTCTTGATACTTAACTAGCACTTGGGATTAAGAAACAATGGAATAACTCGCAAGCAAAGAGTATGAACTCAAAAGGTTGTATAATTGATTGATAAAAGTGGTAGGTAAAAATAATGTTGAAAACCACCCCTATTTATATTACATATGAATGGTCTTCAAAAATACAAAAAAGAAACTTAAAAGGATTATGGCAGCTTTAAGAAGCTAAAACCATATTTAACAAAACTACCTAAAATAAATTATTATATTTTTCAAGATAAATCTTGAACGAATATTACCTTATCTAATCTTACCAAATCTAATTCTAATCAAATCAGAAATAAATATTCTAAATCCTAATTAAAATATACCTAAAATCTTCTAACGCCAACATTGCAGAGCTAATGGGCTTTATTCTAAAATAAAATAAATTAAAAATTATCGTACTACCTCATTAAAAAACCCAGTGGGAAAAAGAGTATAGTGTTATCATCCGGAAAACCCTAATAAATAAAAATAAATAAAGAAACCTAATTCGTACCATTCTGTCTGAGGTCGAAAAGTTTCATCCTCAAAACGTGAACGATCTTCAAAAAAATAGAGATAAATGTCTCACGCCATCCCTGCAAAATTCTGCTAATAAACGGTGACTGGACGCTGACAAGGCAGCGACTGAAATGTTGATGTGGCAAAAACTCCTTTAACTCACGATAAGAAGAGAGCTAGCGAGAAAATGAAATAGAATGAGAGAAAATGGATCAACTCGCAATATATTGGCTGTCTCGCAATATGAAGATATGGATCTGGTTACTCGCCCATGTGCAAGACACTCTCACCAATGTACTGCGTGTGAGATGCACTCGCCATGTCGGTCGATCGAACATGAGTGTCACGCTCCAAGCTTCTTCTTTCCTTGAATCTCTCTGATGTAACTTCTCTTCACCGGAATATAGCGTATCTTGTAGCAGCAAATGGAGATTACTAAATTGGAGATGGATTTTTGCTTGCATTACACCAATCCCGGAGAAGACGATACCAAATATGAATAAGCTTACTGAAGTGGATCAGAGATGATGCAGAGCGACGGCGGAGATCAAAATGGTAGTCCGGTGTCAAGCTGCAGCAGACAGCGGCTTCTGAAGGTCATAGAGACGGTGGAAATTTGAGCTGCAATTGTTGGCAAGCAGATCAGTGGCTTTGTTGAGGTGGAGAATGCTGCAGTCGACCGGAGATGATCGGGGCAACGCCGGTAATTGGATATGGAGAAGAGCGGCGGTGGGAGACAGTTATGGTCGGCGCGGACTGGCCGGAGATAACTGAGTGGCGGCGGTGAATGTCTAGCAGCAGAACTTAGCTGCTGATTTTTTTTTCAAAAATTAAAATACGGATGCAAAACTCGAAACTCTTGAGTCAAGGATATTTCGCTTTGCTCTGATACCAACTGATATGAATCTCCTTGCAAAGACTCACGATTGCAGAATTTATATCTTTGATCTAGTGAATGGATCTGCAAACCCGCACTATCTCGCACGAAATTCAGGTGTCTAGCCCTCGGAGTACGCCTAATCTCGACTTTCTCTCTAACTAGCCCTCGGGATCAGATTACAAGGTTTGTTGATACTTAACTAGCCCTTGGGGTTAAGCAACAATGGAATAGCTCGCAAGCAAAGAGTATGAACTCAAAAAGTTGTATAATTTGTTGATAAAAGTGGTAGGTAAAAATAATGCTGAAAACCACCCCTATTTATTGTTTATAGGTATGATTTTCAAAAATACAAACAAGAAATTTAAAAGGATTATGGCAGTTTTAAGAAGCTAAAACCATATTTAACTAGACTACCTAAAATAAATGACTATATTCATCAAGATAAATCTTGAATGAATATTGCCTTATCTAATCTTACCAAATCTAATTCTAATAAAAACAGAACTAAAAATTTAAAATTATAATTAAAATATACCAAAACACTTCTAACGCCAACATGGCAGAGTTAATGGGTCTAATTCTAAAATAAAATATATAACAAATTATCAATCTACCTCATTAAAAAAACCCAGTGAGAAAAAGAGTATAGTGTTATCATCCTAAAAACCCTAATAAATAAAGAAAACTAATTCGTATCACCTTACTTGACTTTCAAAATAACACTAATAACAAAGTTGAATTTAACTAATTAACGGTCAAACTTTATTTGAATTAGTATATAATAAATACTAATAAAAATGTTTGAATTTGACTAAGACAAACCTTACTTGACTTTCTATATATAAATACCAGTGACTAAGTTGACCTTACCTAATCAATGGTCAAACATTACTTGAATTTTTATATGTAAACACTAATAACTAAGTTGACTTTAACTAATCAACGATGAACCCTTACTTGACTTTCAATATATAAAAACTAATAACAAAGTTGACTTTAACTAATTAACAGTCAAACTTTATTTTAATCAGTATATAATATATACTAATAAAAATGTTTGACTAATTAACGACCAAACCTTACTTGACTTTCTATATATAAATACTAGTGACTAATTTTACTTTAACTAATCAACAAACGTTACTTGAATTTCTATGTGCAAACACTAGTAACTAAGTTGGTTTTAACTAATCAATGATAGACCCTTACTTAACATTCAATATATAACACTAATAACAAAGTTGACTTTAACTAATTAACGGTCAAACTTTATTTGAATTAATATATAATAAATACTAATTAAAATGTTTCACTTTGACTAATCAACGGTCAAACCTTACTTGACTTTCTATATATAAATACTAGTGACTAAATTGACTTTAACTAATCAACGGTCAAACTTTACTTAAATATCTATATGTAAACACTAGTAACTAAGTTGACTTTAACTAATCAACGATGAACCCTTACTTGACTTTCAATATTTAAACACTAATAACAAAGTTAATTTTAACAAATTAATGGTCAAACTTTATTTGAATTAGTATATAATAAATACTAATAAAAATATTTGACTTTGACTAATTAACGGTCAAACCTAGTGACTAAGTTGACTTTAACTAATCAACAAACTTACTTGAATTTCTATATGTAAACACTAGTAATTAAGTTGACTTTAACTAATTAATGATAAACTTTAGTTGACTTTCAATATATAAATACTAATAACAAAGTTTACTTTAACTAATTAACGGTCAAACTTCATTTGAATTAGTATATGATATATACTAATAAAAATGTTTGAGTTTGACTAATCAATGGTTAAACCTTACTTGACTTTTTATATATAAATATTAGTGACTAAGTTTACTTTAACTAATCAACAAACATTACTTGAATTTCTATATGTAAACACTAGTAACTAAGTTGACTTTTACTAATCAATAATGAACCCTTAAATTTCAATATATAAACACTAATAACAAATTTGACTTTAACTAATTAAGGTCAAACTTTATTTGAATTAGTATATAATAAATACTAATAAAAATGTTTCACTTTGACTAATCAACGGTCAAACTTTACTTGACTTTCGATATATAAATACTAGTGACTATGTTGACTTTAACTAATCAACAAACTTTACTTGAATTTCTATATGTAAACACTAGTAACTAAGTTTACTTTAACTAATCAATGAAGAACCCTTACTTGACTTTCAATATATAAACACTAATAACAAAGTTGACTTTAACTAATTAACAGTCAAACTTTATTTGAATTAGTATATAACAAATACTAATAAAAATTTTTGACTTTGACTAATCAACGGTCAAACCTTATTTGACTTTATATATATAAATACTAGTGACTAAGTTGACTTTAACTAATCAACGGTCAAACTTTACTTGACTCTCTCTATATAAAAACATTAATGACTAAGCTGACTTTAACTAATCAACGATCAAACTTTACTCAACTTTCAATATATAAACACTAATAACTAGGTTGAATTTGTCTAATCAACGGTCAAACTTTACTTGACTCTCTCTATAAAGAAACACTAGTGACTAAGCTGACTTTAACTAATCAGCGGACAAACCTTATTGACTTTCAATATATAAACACTAATAACTAAGTTGACTTTAACTAACAACCAAACTTTATTTGAATTAGTATATATAAATACATGTTTGACTTTGACTAATCAACGGTCAACCCTTACTTGACTTTCACTAATCAACGGTCTACCCTTAGTTGACTTTCTACATATAAATATTAATAACTAAATTTACTATTAACTAATCAATGATCAACTCTTATTTTAATTAATTTGTATATGCTAATAAAATGTTTGACTATAACTAATCTACGTTCAAACTTTAGTTGACTTTCTATACTAAAACTCTAATAAATAAGTTGATTTTAACTAATCAATGGTCAAACATTGCTTGACTTCTAATTATAAAAACTAATAACTTAATCGACTTTAACTTTTTGACGGATAACATAAGAGACTTGGTTCACATATTTCATGAGAACATCTGACTAAGTTCATAATTAAATGTTTTGGATAATTTATAATAAATATAAGAGTTAAGTGCTAAAATGACTCTGACTTTAGGCTGAAAGTGACAATATAACCATGCAATCTCAAAAAGTGCCAAAATAATCTCTGGCCATGTTGACTTTCTAGTCAACTAGTTTGCTGCCGGATTTTGTGGAAAAAATACAAATAACCTAAAATGACGACCTTGCCACTTATTTATCCTATTCTCCTATATTTTCCTTAATCATTTTCTTATCCAGTCAATGTTTTCTTCTCATGTTTCCTTCTCGCTCAAAGACAACGTCTTCCACACTCTCTCCCATAGAAACCGAGATGCCATGTCTTCTGACCGATCGATGCCACCAACAAACTTTTCCCATCACCGTTGACATCTTAGCGTATCTCTGACATGCATAGCCAAATTATGTTTTTACAACTCTCCCATCGGCATCACCCCCTAAAACAGGGCTTCATCCGAAATGGTAAGAACTCGTCAATAATTCTTCAATGTTGCCTCATTCTTCACCTCTGATTCCCCTTATGGAGTTGTTTTTGTTAATTGTTTGAGATTTTGGGGGTAAAATGAGCAAATGGAGCTGAATTTTCTAGGGTTTATATATTTTTTTAAATTTTTCTTGTTTTATTGTGATTTCTGGGCTTGTGGAGTTGTTAGGGTTTTTAAATTGAAAATTTATGTGTTCTGATTAGTTAAAAATAGTGATCAAAGGTCACTTGCAGAGGATGGGCTTGTTGTTTATAAGAGATGGCTAAGGATGAAGATTTTGATGTTGAAGAAGGGGAGTTAAGGATGAAAAGACGGCTTAGGAAGAAGAGTTTGCTCCACTAATAAAATCTGGATCTGATCTTGGTATCCAATCTTTTCTAGTTATTCACTTGAAAATATAATTTTCCAGTTAGACTTGTACGGATTTAGAATATGAGTGACGGGATATCTCTATTCCTAGATCGAGCATTTGTACGGCGTGAAGCAGATTCAGATTCAATTACAGTTCTGTAATTATTTTTCCTCTTTCAATAGTTGATATAATCTATATATCTATTACAGCTCACTAGGATACAGGATTTTGGTTGTTGTAGTAACAACTTTTGGTTGTTTTATCTCAGCCGATACTATTGTTAGAGATGATGAAGATGATGAAAATGATAAGATGGATGACGAGGAAAAGAAACACTTCATCCCTGCAGATGACGTTGTCAAGAAGGTTTGTCATTCAGGTTTGCTATGAAATTGCTTGTGAAGAGTAAAAATCTATGTGTTTGTGTGTTTTGGATACTAATGTGTGTTACTTGTTATAGATGAAAGGATGATGCTTCCTTCAGTCTCTACCGCCTTGGTACTATCACTTGGAATTGGTATATTTGAGGTTGCGACAATGTTCTTTGGATCAGGAGTTTTTCTTAGGATGATGGGTATATCAACGGTATAGTTTTCTTCTCCAGTGTCAGACTTTAGTTGTAATTAGGACTTATACTGAAATGCAGTTTTTTTCATAGGCTTCTCCAATGAGAGTTCCAACTGAGCATTTTCTCAAAATTAGAGCATTTGGAGCACCAGCAGTAGTTCTTTATCTAGCTGTACAAGGCATCCTCTGTGGTTTTAAGGATACCAGGACCCTGGTAGTATGTTTAGGCAAGGCTTATTAGTATGCAATTTTAGCATTCTAAAACTTTCTTTGGTACCATGAATTTTCCACTTCTACTCTTCTGATTGATGATGAAAATGTGCAGGACTAGGGAATTTTGCAGTTGTATTGTTTTTCCCGATAACAATGTATATGTTTAAATTTTGCGTAACTGGTGCCACCATTTCCACAGTTGTATCTCAGTAATTTCCAAAATAATGTATCTTTTGCTTCTAAAATTTGATCTTAATTTGGTAAACAAGGTCCTTTTTTGGAAAAGGTTCATGTCTTTGTAGGCGGTTTTCTTCTTGGAAGAACTCTTGCTTGTGTACTTATTGTGACTCTCAACACCTCAATGGTTGCTCGTCAAGGAACCTTGGCTATGGCTGTCCATCAAATATGCTTGCAAGTGTAGTTATCTGCTTCTCTTCTTGTAGACGCTTAAGCTGCCGTAGGACAGGTAAAGATTTTTATATTTATCCATGATTGTTGAAAATGCATGAATTTGTCTTCTGATAAGGCTCTCATTTCCTGTTTGTTCTATGTGAAGGCTCTCATTGCAAGGGCTTTTGGAAAACAACACTACAAAAGAGTTAAAGAAATTACTTATGCTTCTCTGAAGGTGAGTGAGTTAGTACTGTACCATTTAATTTTAATCTTACATAAGAAGTGCCATTCTAGTATGTTATATTGTTCATTTTTTGTCATAGACATGACTATTCACCGACATCTCTATAGCAATTATACCAGGCTTGTCTTTTCCATCACTAGCCAGATTATTCACCAATGAAATGCAAGTCTTGGACATTATCAAATATGGACTTCTAGTAATATTGGTGGTTCTGTATTTGTCTTTAATTTTCTAATCAATCCTAATGATCATTTCTACAGTTAGTGCTAGTCAACCTCGGCGCCAGTGAAGGAGGCGATCCGCGACATCTCGTCTTCCCGCTCAAAACCTTGTCCCTTTTCCTTCGACGTACAGAACCCACAGTTCGCTAACATCTAAATATTCTGAATTCTTTTATTCATTTTGTATGTAGAGTCTTTTTTTTTCTCGTGTATGCAGAGTCTTAATCGCTGACTGTTGGTTTGCTATTGTGCAGAGGTGAGGGTTCCGTATCGGTGGTGGTGAGATTGATTCCTCTCCAAGGTCTCCGCCGCAATGTTTAGTTCCATAGATTATTAATTTTGTATCATAACTTTTTTTGGTTTTATTTCTATATTATCAATTTTGTGAAGTTAATTTTATTATTAAATTAATGTCCTACTAAATTGTTAATTTTTGGTCTTTTTCCGTTCTTTCCGCTTTCAGAGGAAGGGTTTTTTTTGTCATTGTAAATATTTTAGTACCGGTTAAAAAATTGGTGCTACCGGTGCTAAAATATTTGCGACAAAAAAAATTCCTTCCTCTGAAAGTAAAAAAAAATCCCTTCCCCTGAAAGCGGCAGCGCGCTGCCGGTTTAAAAATCGGTGCTAACAAAAAATTGGTGCTAACCGTAGGGATTTAGCACCGATAATCTTCCAACCGGTGAAACTGTTTCATTGGTTACTTAGGCATCCGTTTTATTTTTACAAAAAAATCGGTGCTAGAACAAAAAAAACCGATGCTAAAGGAGGGTTCCTGTGATAGTGTAAACACTTTCTTTGAGAGGCACGGCGATGGCCACCCAATGAGATAACCAACACCCTATGGTCATATAGAACGACCGTTTGAGAACCAACCAGTAAGACACTATACAATCTGGCTTATGGCCACGAAGCAGTAATATCGGTGGAAATCTGTAATTAAAGCCTCCGAGTATGCAATTACAAGGTAGATAACAATCTAGACATGATGAAGTGGGATTTAGACAAATTGGAAGAAAAAGGGGAATTGTCAATGATCCAAAAGACTAAGTATAAGGATAGAATGGCTAGAGGTTACAATCAGAAGGTTAAAGAAATGCAATTTTAGATTGGCGACCTGGTCTTAAGAAAGAATGAGGTAAGCATGGCGGAATAAAGAGGAAAGTTATGCCCAAAATGGGAAGGACCTTATCAGGTTACGAAGGCTCACAAATACAATTGTTACGAGCTAGAAAGGTTGGATGGCAGCACTGTTCCCAACACATGGAATGTGATCAATGTGAAAAGGTTCTATGTCTAGATTTGGGAAAAAGAAAAAAAGCATCTAGTTGTACAAAAACCATGATATTATCATTGGTGCAATTTGTTCCTTTGTTTTCAAGGCGACATTATCGCAGTCGTACATTATTAATAGCAAAAACAGTCTTTCTGGGCTACGATTACATTTTGAGCTCTCTACTTAGAAATTTGAGATAATAACACACTGACAGCACATTGCAGTCAATTGTCAAATGTCGTAATGCATATGCGCTTATCATAACAAACATCTAAATGCAAGCTACATATCATACAATTTTGAAATTCTTATACTTGCAAGTTATACATTTTGTGCAATTTCCTACGCTTGCAAGCTTTAGATCTAGCAACTTTGTGAATCTTGCTATCGTAAGCTATGAATCTTGCACAAAGGCAGATCTTCCCATAACAATGACACAAGCAAGAAATAGATCTTGCATGTCACAAAATCCAAAGCTTTTACATATGCAAGCAATAGATCTTGCAGCTTCACCACTATGCAAGCTATGAATCTCGGAACTTACCAAATCAACAACAAGACTTGTAAACCGGAAAGAAGATGTCAGCATAAGTGTTCATGAAATATAACTTATTAAGTGATAGCGAGCATGAAAATTTGCAAAATCACAACAAAATTATTTGAAGCATTACAAGAACTAAGTAGCTTAAATTAGGATATCTATCTACACCTAAATGCTCGTGATGATCCAGAAGAGGAAAAACCACAATAACATCCGTGCTCAACTTCACGACGGGAGTGCTCAACCATACGTTGGTTTTCTTCAACCATACGCTCCTCACTAACTAAATGGTCGTACCACCATTTTATATGTGAATAAGCAGGATGTCGTGTTAGACCCCTTCACTCCATATGACCAAGATATCTAGCATAATAGGCCTTGAAGTCAGTTATAGGGCCAAACGCTTTGCGATCCAGCTACATACTCATAACATTAATGGTATATTCATATCCCTTCACCTCAGGCATCAAATTTTGTACTTCCTTTTCTAAGCATTGAATATGCGATCGGAAAACCTCTATCAAATTAATTCTCCGCCCATTAATCTCCATAGTTAGGTCTCCATGACCAGTAGACCTATGAGATGATGAAGGAGGAGCCTGAAGTTTATCCTTGATAGCTTAAGTAGATTCACAGATGAATCATGTCGGTTGCACTCAGCGTGGATCTGCTCATTTTTGCTTCACGGCTGCATATTTACTGCAAATGGTTTGTCAAACTTGCTCTACCAACTAAGGGCAGAAGTTTAAAAGTGATCACACTCATCCTACTTTTTCTTCAACCGATCAAATAAATTGCCAATGCGAGTACATTTTTTTTATCAATGATCACTATCTTCTGATGGGCTTCGTGAGTTTTACTTACAGCATAATTTTTAGACCTCTCCTGTTGTCGAAGCATTCTCACCATGGTCAACTATTGATGGTTAATAAGATTATTATGCTTGTTGCAAATCCTTTGCAAATCACAAACAACATCCTGGGAGTCCTTTACAGTCTTATCCCACTTTGCTTCAAGATCATTAATACCCAAAAGCATGTACTTCAGAAGAATGCCTAAATCTAGCGCCCACTCTTAGACACGGGCAGGGAGGTTAAGGATACAAATGTATACACCAGTGGATTCAAGATCGACCAAACCACAAAAAATATCCTTGCCAAGCGATTCAACACTGTAACCATCGGGAATAAACTTGGTGCAAGGACATGTGTTATCGAAGAAGAAGGAGATGGAATGAAAATAGGAACTTCTTATCCAATGAACAAGGGACGAGACTTAATACAAGAGAAGCAATCAGAAGAAGTAAGGTTATCATATTCCTGGTTTAAAGATTGGGTAGCTTGAATCAATCCAAGATGGTAGTGAATGTTAGGTGGCAAAAATCCATAGCGATCATAAAATCGATTAGTAGATCCTAGAAAGTCAAGTCGTTTCAAAACTTTATGATCAACAAAAATATTGAAGCCCTGATATAAGTAAGCGTGACAAGAGAATGTAAAAATATACAAGCAACAAAAAATTTAATAACCGCATTCATACAAACATTACAGACATACAACAAAATATTCTCATAAATTACAATCACAAAATCCAAAACCTTGATAGACTAAGAATTAACTAACTTCAGAGGTGGAAGTTGGCAAAGGCTAGGCAACGATAGCAGCACCTTCCGGGCTTGCTTGCTGAGCAGGGACTTGAGTGTTTGCATTCACCTTAGTCACCTCGATTGAAGAAGAGTTAGGAGGTGGCACAGTAGTGTGAGAGCAAAATGGTAGGTTCTCCAGATAATCAACCTCACACCCCTTAAGCTCAGCTGTAGAAGGAAGACAAGGAAGATAAGAGAGACTAGAAAGATACGATAGTAAGACATAAGGGTGTCCACCGTCAGCAATCTTTTCAATAAAACCATTGTTGAGTATTTTTTTGTTTTTCTAACGCTTCAGTACATCTCTTCGAAGAGGGCAGGCTCTTCATCGTCAAAGTTGGGTTCCACTCATGCATGTCTTTCACAGCTTCACAATAACCAATGGTCCGAGCATTGCTGGAAACATCCTCAAATAGTTTGAAGAAGCACTTTGTTTTGCAAACACGATCCACCATAATTTGAGGATAGTTAGGAGAAGCAGAACCATTGATACGCATCTCCTTAAGCTCAACACGAAGCTTCATGATCTCTTCCTCCACGACCTTAGAGTGCTCTTCAACAGTGTTCACCCAATCCTGGGCAGTTTTAAGAGAAATATCTAGGGCCAAAATTTTTTTTTCCATGGCCTTATATTTTTCCATGAGTGGCTTATCAGTAGGAGAGAAATTTGAAAGCCATTCACTCACAAGTTGAAGACTCACACTGACCTTATAGAGAAAAGACATAGGAAAAGAATAGTCAATATTCTAAAACACAAGGTATCAATTCGTAGAAAAGGTTACTCAAATTAACCAGGAAACTTACCATGGCCAAAGTATAGGGAAGAGAAATTTTGGAGAGAGTATCAGGGATTGTTCCCTCCACTAGAAGTTTATCAGTTCGCGCATGGCCCTGAGAGCAAGACTGGTTGGCACGCCCTTTTTTATAGGAGGCAGCAAAAATGACCCGAAGATCTATCAGTCATATCCCTCTGGTTTTTCTTCTCCTTCACTTCACCACTAGGACGTTTGCCACCCATCTCACCAATGTCAGTTGGTTTTCCCTTTGCAAGCATAGTACTAGTGCTCGTTTTGATAGCACCTTCTTGAAAGGTGTTGTTGGCAGCAACATTCTTAAGTTAGGCATCGGTCTTAACCACCTCCTCATCATTGCCATCAAAAAGCAACCTATCAATAGCATTCCCAGCTAGGTACATGTCTGTAAAAATGTAAACACCACGGATCAAATGAGTGGACAAAAGAAGTAAAGATTCATCAAAATTAAGACAAAATAAAAATCCAATGTATCAAAATAATGACAGTTTATAAAACATTTAGCATCAGAATCAGCTTGGCAGAGATGTTGTGTATGAGTGCGAAGTGTAACCACGATCTCAGTTTCAATAGTAAAACAAACACTCAAACTAGGAAACTTAGATTTAGGAACTTTGCATTTCCAAGAAGGAAGGGCCACTTCAGGACTTTGGTTCATTTTTACAAAAAAGGTATTTTGTCCGCTAAGGACCAACATTGCAATGAAAACTACTCACAAGTTCAACCTCAACTATCATAGGATAAAAGGTTAATTCATCTATGGTATTTTTTACTTTTAGAAGGTGGTAAAAGTTACGACACAAATCAAGGGTGAAAGGCCCCATTATGATAGTGATGCCCTTGGGATGAAATTGGGATAAGGGAATTTTGTACAAACGCAGAAGAGTGATAACATGGTGGGGAAGTGAAAAGTAGAGGCCAAAATTCAAATAACTCAAATAGCATGAGATATAACCAGGAAGAGGATTGTGAACACATTCAGAGTTTGCAGGAGCACGAAGCTCAAACGAAAAGAAAAATGAAAGATAGTTTTTTAAGTCTTATAAATAGGGACCGATCGACATACTTCCTATAGTAGAAAGTTTGGTGACATAGCGGGAGTCTCCATCAGAGTATGCATCTTCTATGGGAGATTTGGTGTGGTTAGAGGAAGAAATTCGGATTGACAGTGACCCTAGAGTTAGAAATAAAAGCTTTAATTAGGGTTGTAAACCTTGGAGGTAAATTTTTCAGAGCAGAGGCCAAGTAAATCAACAAGAGGTTTGCCAGAGAAGATGACCAGAGATGGGTAGAGCAGAACCACGGTGGGTAAAGTTACCAAAAATTGAGATAAATACCTTATTAAAACTACCACATGCAATAAAACATTCGGAGATAGAGCTAGAGGCAAACTTACTATTATATAGGAGGAGGAGTAGTGTTTCGCAGAAAAACAAGGAATAGTTGAAGAAGGTGAATGTTCCAATGATTGGGGAGATGAAATTAAAGAATAATAAATTTCGACAGTCAAATGACAAGAAAGAAGCAGCAAGAATGAGGCAAAAAATTAGTTCAAAAAGTAGAATGATTACCTGACACAAAAGTAGTTTACCTTTCACAGATATCGAAATGATGGTAGAAGATAAGAGCACAGTGCACTCAATGACGATTGAATGAAATTAATTGTTTATAATTCCTTATTTAAGAGATGGGGCAATAACAAAAGGCAGAATAAATGGAACAATGCAGCGAAGAAAGAGGAATGAATCTCGGCCCTTAGAAACAAAAACTCAACAATCATCCTTATCGCGAGGATGACATGCACAAGAAGGATTCAAAATTTTAAATTTGAAATCATAAGGGTTGGTTGGGTCATATTTTTAGCCAAAAAGAAAATGTCACTTTGCAATGGCAATAACAGTAGTACTAAAAGACGAACATATTGTTTGCGTACAACACCAGTTTGCATTTATTGTATATGTAATGCCATTGCTTCGTGCCTTTTAGACTTCATGGCTAGGGGGCTTATGAAATTTACCCAGCCCAAAAGCTCCATAGTGCTAGAACACTAGCCCAAATCACAATTAAGCTCTACAACATGCCATAAACAAAACAAGGAATGGTAGAAGCTGGTCGAAGGGAGTTAGACCATGAACCGAGAAAAATGGGAGCCACGATCGAGCTCTTATATATGAGCCACCTTTATCAGAACCACGATCCATGATGGTGAATCAAGATGAAGTGGAGCCATGTTCATAGCACACTATAAAAAGAACAAAACAGAGACCAATGGGGGTAAGCGTTACTATACTGAGGAATTCAAATTCTCTAAGGAGGATACTGACTTGATCATCAGATCCTTTTCCCCTGAATCATTTCTGGGAGCTATTTTGCAGGAACAAGAATACACAAGGTGAACGGCAGTGTTCTACTTGATGGAGCAACCACATCAATATCTAACTAAAATGCTTAAAATAAATGGTTGAATTCATTAAGATATGTTCTTGAATGAATATTGCCTTATGTAATATTACAAAATCTAATTCTAGTCAGAACAAAACTGAATATTCTTAAACCCTAACAGACTGATTTTGAAATTAAGCTTCTTCAAAGGCCTATATGGCCAGAACATATTCCCAAATTCAAAATGAAATAATTTTGCAATAATTTACAATAACCACGCTATCTCATTAAAAACCCAGCGGGAAAAAAGAGTATAATGTTCTTCAAAATGTCTTCAATTCCTCGACACTCTTGAACAATTTATCCAAGATGTCGATGTTGATTCATTCTTCAATTCTTCATCATGAGTTGGTTGATCAAAGCATTCAAAGCCGCATATCTAAGCTTCGTTCTTAGAGGATCCCCAATATATCCTTGAATGTCTGATCAAGCTTTGGCATGTCATCATCTACAGTGGTAGTAGTCTTTACATTTTCATCAGAAAATAGTTAGTATAATGTTTTTGTATTTCATTTTAATAGTTTGTATTATAAGTTTGTAATAAGTTATTGTAGTGGTGGTTGTTTCATGTGCTTCTATTTTGCATGAATTGAACATCAAATGATTACTGTGTGACGTTTAACCATTATATGTGTCACTAAATATTAAATAATATGTCACAACTACCGACTACCAACTAACCATTATATGTGTTATCAATGATAAAATACAATAATATTTCACGGTTACCGATGTCTCTCTGATACACGACTGACGTCGCATCGGCCGGTACTGCTATGCCCGACCCTCAGGCCGAGGCATGTGAAGCATTAGCTTCAGGCCCCCGATTCGGAAACTATTTAGGGGCCTCATTTTTTAATGAAAATTATATATATATATATATATATAAAGTAAATAGAAAATAGAAAATTTTTCATCTCAACAATTTTCTTCTTATTTTCATGTGAGACCCATTTTAGACACCCTAAATATTATATATGGAGCCTATATTTCTAATTTGCTTCAGGCTCCAAAATAGTTAGGGATGGCCCTGGGTACCGCATGCTCACTTCAGCTACCTTAGTTTGGCCAAGGCAACATAGTTTATCAAATGGCATGGCGACAATTTTATGCTAGAGCAGCATCAGACATAAACATGGGAAATCTTATTAGTCGGTGTCGGTCACTCTTCTGTGAGCTCGGTCCATCACAACAACATCATTTTTTTCAACATTCCAGATCATCATTCACACAACAAGAGGTCCCCACTTTGTGCGACTGTTCTGATTTCATTCATCATATCAACAGGTATTTATACAAGGGCTTGCTTGGAGAATAAGCAAAGCTAAGGAAACCTAATCATATACAAATACAGATTTACCAAAAAATACATAGTATACTCTAATACCACCACCACCCCCCCCCACAATATCATTAAGGTGGAGTGACATGAAGCTTGGATAGTAGAGTACCAAAATGCTTTCATAAAGATGTCAGCAATCTGATCAAGAGAGCGAACATGTCGAACAACAAGGGAACCCTCCTCAACCTCCTCACGAACAAAATGACAATCAATCTTGATATGCTTTGACCTCTGATGAAAAACCGGATTGGCAGACATATTAGCACTCAAATTGTCACAGAGAAGAATAGGCGGAGGAGACAAAAGGGCATGCAGCTCAAGTAACAATTGTTGAATCCAGATAAGCTCCGTGGAGGCAAATGCAATTGCCCTGTATTCGGCCTCTGAGCTTTATATGTTACTTTTTCAACGACCAACTGATAAAATTACCACCATAATAAATGGAAAATCCATGCTGAGAATGACACTCATCACCATTAGAATCCCAACCAACATCAAATAATGCTACAAGACAATGGTATGTACAAGGTTGAAGATTAAGACCAAAATCCAATGACCTCTTCAAGTAATACAGAATGCGTTTGACAGCAGACCAATGCGACTTAGTCGGATTGTGCATAAGCTGACAAACACAATTAACTGCATAAGAAATCTCAGGGCGAGTGATTGTGGCTTACTGTAAAGCACCAAAAATGTTGTGATAAAAATGAGGATCTTGCACAGGGTCCCCCGCCAGGACTAGCCATGACGCAGGCTCAGCTGGTTAGGCAATAAGCTTGGCATCCAATATCTTGCTGCGCTCTAATAAATCACGAATATACTTCTGGTGAGAGAGAAAAATGGTTGACTTGGAATGAGTAAGCACAATCCCCATAAAATAATGCAAAGGCCCTAGATCACAAAGTGAAAAGGAATCATTTAATTTTCCAATAAACTCTGTGAAGAGTGCAATAGACGAACTTTTAACAATGAGATCATCAACATACACCAAAATATACAAAACCTACTTTCCATATCTACGAATGAATAGAGTAGTATTACACTTACAGGGAGCAAAGCCATAAGCCTTAATAAAGAGTCTAAGCTTTGTAAACCAAGTCTGAGGTGCCTATTTAAGACCATACATTGCTTTCCAAAGAAGACAGACATGCAAAGACCAAGAACCATCAATAAATCCAAGAGGTTGCGCCATATATAATCTCTCAAAAAAATCACCATTCAAAAATGAATTATTAATGTCAACCTGATGCAAAGGACAATCAAGCATAATGGCTATAGACAAAACAACTTGAATGGTAGTAAACTTGACCACCGGGTTGAATGTATCAACATAATCAACACCCTTTACCTGATTGAATTCTTTCGCCACAAGTTGCACTTTATAGCACTCAATATAGCCATATGCTTTACTCCTAATATTATACACCCACTTACAACCAACAATGTTAGCATTGCAAGAAGGCAGAACTAAAGTCTATGTCCCATTACGCATAAGGGCATCATGTTCAACTTGCATTGCATTTTTCCATTCAAGTAATTTAGAAGCCTGAGAAAATGTTTTAGGTTCAGACAGAATTGATGAAGAAGGAGGAAGTGGATGACGAATAGTGACAAGAGCTTTAGGTTTGAGATTATTTGTTTGGAACGGGGGACTATAAAATGTTGGGTGTTATCAACAGGGAAAAAATAAAAGGGAAACATTGGTGTAGGAGCAGCCACGAGAGTGCCCATAACCGCATAATGGGAGATGGAGAGAGGCATGGCTAGCGGGCTATCCACTAGAGCTGGAGCCTCCAGTGGACTGGGAAAGGAAGGTGATGGATCGGCCACTGGAGGTGACGTCTGGCTGGACAAGGATTGTCGTGTCTGAGTAAACATGCTTGGAGCAGCCGACAACAAGCTGACCAAGCTGACACAAGGCAACCAATCGGATGGAGACCGTGGGATGGGATTGGGGACAGGAGTAGAGGCGGCTAATTTCAATAAAGAGATGGGTAAATAACTAGAGTTAAAAAAATAGAGTAAATGATACAGGAGCTTAGTGATCAGGATAAGGGAACGTGGATTCATAAAAAATAACATGACTGGCAATATACACACGATTATATGGAATAGGCAAACAAAGATAACCCTTATGGTGAGAATTGTAACCAATAAATACACATGGAGAAGATTGATAGCCAAGCTTGTTTGATTTATATGGACAAAGAAAGGGATAACACAAGCAGCCAAATGTTTTTAAAAATTCATAATCATGGATTTTATCAAAGAGTGACTTGTATGGATTTATGAGTGAGTGTAGGGGATAGGATACGACTATGTAGATAGACAGAAGTGTGAAAATTGTGTTCCCAGAAGCCAGTGGGAAGTCAAGCACGTGACAATAGAGAAAGTTCTCAATAATCGTACGATGACGACGTTCAGTGGCACCATTTTGAGATTGTGTATGAGGACAAGATTCTATGTGAGGGACTCCTTACAAAACGATTCACACCCCCTCCCCCGGTCTAATTGAAATTGTTTAATTTTAGTGCCAAACAGAGTTTCAATCATTTTCTGAAAAAGCTGAAATTCATGAAGAACTTGTGATTTATTTTTGCAAGAAAGTATATCCAAGAAAATTTTGTGCAATCAAGGACAAAAATTTTAAAAACAAAAGAAGATATTTTCCATTAAATGAAGAAAGTGGGGTAGGGCATCAAACATCAAAATAAACAAGATCAAAACGACCCTTACTAGACTCATGAATATAAAAAATAGGTAATCTATGGATCTTACCAAGCTGATTTGACTCACAAATGTGTTGTAAATTATTTAAAGACACTGGAAGCTTAAAGCGGGAAACCAAACGACGAAGAGAGGACTCATGACGATGGCCAAGACACTAGTGCTAGGTTTGTAAGCCAGCGCACACCAAGAAGAGCATAGGAAAGGGTTGCGGATGGCTAAGGTGGTGGGCTGATGCGATAGAGACCATTTTCACTAGTTTCGATTAGAAGTGTCTGACCTTGTTGATCCTTCACATAACAAAGAGTAGCAAAAAAGAGCATATAAGCATTATTATCTATAGTAATTTGAGAAACACTAGGAAGGCTTTTGCAAACTTCAGGGAAAAAAAGAATACTATGTAAGTGAACAGGTTGGTTAAAAGATGGAAAATTAGAGGAGCCCAAATGCGTAATAGGAAGAGATTTATTGTTGCCAACTTGTAGCCATCATTATCAGTGTAGTCCGAATGAACAGACATGTTGGAGAAATCATAAGTGACATGGTTGGTAGCACCAGAATCAAAGGACCATGCCAGATCTTGCATTGTAGAAGGCGGCACCGGATTGACCGCTGTATAGGCCTGGCAAGATGGACCGGACGGCTGCTGCGAGCGCAGCAGGTTGTCATGGTGCTACTGGTTGGACCAATTCAGACGCAGACGGGTCATCATAAATTCAGTGGTATTTAGTCGCTGCCAGTAGTTGAGAGTATCATGACCAGATCGCCGACAAATCTGGCACTGCAGGGGTGGCCATGTGGAATCGTCGGACGCCAGAGCAAATGAACGGACTGCGATATTGACAGTAAATTCAGGAGATTGATCGTGCATGTCTTACATGAGGGCTTCTTCTTTCAATAACATACCAATAAGTTGATGTGAAGATATCTCCCATGTATGGGGATTCAAGGCAGTGCGAAACGCAGAGAACGTCACATTGAGGCTATGAAGGATGTACTCAACAAATTCATCATTGGACACAAAGCGAGATCACTCAACAAGAGAATCGGAGAATGATCGCTTTTTCTCCGCATACTCAAGGATAGAGAGAGAACCTTTCGGAAAGGTCTGAAGTTGGTTTTTGAGATGCATCAAATTTGTGCATGTTTGCAAATAGAACATCTGTTCCAAAATAACCCAGGTGACAGACGTAATGAAAGCATGAACAACATGATAAAGCAACAACATAGAAAGGGTCGACTGGATCCAAAGGAGAACCAAACGATCCTTCTTTCCAAGGGGAAAACTCTGGATTGGGAGTGTTGGAAGCTTGCGGCTTGGAAGGATCTAATGAAGGCGGAAGAACTTCAGACGGGGTCAGTCCCAAAACAAAAAATGAATCCAAATCATAAGCAATAAGAGTAGACTTGATGAACCGGCGCCTTATGGAGTAATTATGTTGATCAAGGAAAATTGAAGAGCAGGTAATTTTAGTTATGGAGTAGCATCAGAGAACGCAAAATCAAGAAGATCTGCAATGGTGGGAGTGGCGGTGTACAGTGAGCTGGCGGCGGCCATTGGAGAGCAGGTGGTGGTCGGTGGCAAAAAAGGGTGAGGGTTAGGGTTTTGCATAAATGGAAATTATAGAGAGAAGACTGGTTAGGCTGATAATATGTGAAACTGTATAAGAATTCTGTAAAACTGTTCCGATTTCATTCATCATATTGATATGTATTTATACAAGGCCTTGTTTAGAGAATAAGCAAAGCTATGGAAACCTAATCACATACAAATTAAGATTTACCAAAAATACATGGCATACTCTAATACTTACCACCATCGGCTATCCCTCGGTCCCGATGTCGGTCCATAACTTTTAAAAGTGTACTTTTTTATTACGCCACTATTTACCTCAATTTTTAGGCTAAAAACAGAGGTTAAAAGTCATGTAGAACTAAGGTGACATGTATTGTCTCTATTAATTCTTGATTCCTCCTAAAAATCAATCAATTCTGTTTAAAATTAATTATTTTTATCCAACAATCTTATAAATATTATTTCATATTTTATGAGGATAAAATTTCCTTATATACTAGCCCCCAATGAAAGAGGTTGTCTCCTGCGAGACCGTCTGATGGTGAGACCAAGGGCTTCTGAAGATATAAGACAAAGGAAAATTAAATTTTGGGATCAATTAATAAATAGTTTAGATTTGGGGTCTTTTCTTAAGATATTGGTAAACTTTAGGGACCGGTTTGCAAAAACCATAAAAGAAAGAAAGACTTTGCACGCCTCATCTTCTCTGGCGATTCGCCACCACCCCTTGCCAGAGATAAGTTTGCGTTCCCCGCCATTATTTCCTCCTCCTCCCTCACTCGTTTCCTTCCCCTCTCCGCCCATGCTATCTAGTTTCACATAATCGAATCAATGTGGTAGGAGGATTTTTGAAGTAGTTTGATTCGGCAAAGAAGATGGAGTTGATACCGATGTTGATGACGCCGATTGCAGGATTTCGTAGGTGAGAGATTCAGAGAGTCATCTCAGATGCTCGATTTCGGTGTTGAAAGTTGCGATGTCTGATTATGGAGCCGAGAGATTCAGATAGTAACTTCAATTTTTTATTCCGATAGTGATCATGCTGATGGCAGGATTCCACCGTGCTCTTATTCTTCTTCGTCTTCAACGCGCCGATAGCAAGATTCCACCGTACCCTGATTCGTCTTCATCTGCAACATGTAACCAAGCTGCGATTCTTCTTCGTCTGCAACAGGTGACTGGGAGGTCGTCGCCGTACCTCTCAAAGTTAATATTTATAATCCATTTTTGCTTACTATCTACAACTAAGTACACAGCAGCAAGTCGGGGTCGTCCATGAAGAATAGGAATTTTCTCAAGCATTTAGGCACAAAAGGTTACTATTAGGCTAGGAGTAGATATATATACATACTTATAAAATAATGTAAATGGGGGGAGGGGGTTTGGTTGTTTAGTGGTCCTAAGTTATGAAAGCTAAAAGAGAAGACGACTAGCAAAGTCAAGCAACTATGCTAAATCATCAAACAAAACTAAGAAAAAGTGTTTTAAAACTACAAAAGATAAAGCCTTGGGTGCAATCGATATCCACTTTCAAATCTAATGTAGGTCATTGAACCATCACTCATCATATCACATTTGTTACCTATGGGGAATGCCAATGGAAAATCAAAATTCATTCCTTCTTAAGAGTAGTTTGAAAAGACAAACAATGACCATTTGCAAACCTCATTGATGATCACCCTAGACAAATAACGACCATAGGAGTATTTCATCAATGGCATTATACATGAAGGACCATAGATTTGACAACGACAAGCCTTCTACCAAAGACATAGCCATTTAACCAAACATAGCATTCATTAGGCTAACCCTAGAACAAACCACATTCAAGGTTCAACCTTTCATTGCATCTATAGGATAAATATAAGAACAATCCACATTAACATACTTATCTAGCAAGAATCACAACACATTATGCGCAAGAAGTTCTAAGTTCATGTTCCTAGATTTTCATGCAAAGGAGCTAAGGAATTTGTCACTTTCCTAACACCCTAACACTTCAATCATAGAAACACTTCCTATTCTCAAACAACCCATGGCATAAATGAAGTGAAACATAGCATTAAGAACACATGAATGCTAAATAACAAAGGCTTCAAGAACGAATGACAAAATATATTCACTACTTCCACTAATCATGCATTTACACGAGATTAGCCAAGAACAATTGACATTCATTGACTTCTCTCATTTGCCACCTAAAACAAACATGACAACGAATTCAGCATCATCACGTTCATCTAGCAATAATCAACACATCAACATCATTAAGAAGCTCTAACTCATGCTCTTGGATTCCACATTAAAAGAGGGGAGAATTAGCTACTTTCTCCCAATCCTAACAAGTAATCATACAAACAATTCATATACTCAAGCTTCCAACAACATTAATGCCATTAACAATTCGCATTCAAAGCTCAATAAATGCACAATAGCAAAAACACCAAATAGATATATATATATATATATATATATATATATATATATATATATGTGTGTGTGTATATATGTATATATATATATATGGTTCTTACTACATAGAAATGGAAGCTTTAATCCATTGCTCCCAAGATAAAACTAAGCTAGACAATTAAAAGACATGATTAACCTACAAAAACTAAGAAAAGAAAAGAAAAGAAACAAAACCTAGGGTTTGAACCTAGAAACGCAGGAAGAAGAAGGTTGGATTCGTGTCTTGAAGAGAAGAGGATAAGGTGAGTATTTATAGTGCAAAAAGCTAGAAGGGATTCTGACCCCTCGTCCATCGCGAGTCACGACGTGCTCACGAAGGCCTCGTGACGGACTCCAAGTCCAGCTCCATTTTCTTCTTTCTCCTTTTTGTTTCATATCCTCCTCTTCTCTTTACTTCTTCAATTCCTCAAATATTCAAAAGCTTAATTACAAGTCTTCAAATCTTCAAAGGTATTATTCAAAGGTATTCTTCAAAGTCTTCAAAGCCTTCAAAGTCTTCAAACAATTACCTTGTCACACAAAATTCTCTAGAAAAGTGACGTAAAAGTCGCTTTTAACCCTCCTTAGAGAACTTCAAGGCAAAAGGCCACATTTAGAGCACAAAAAGTGAATCCTAAAAGTCATAATATAATCGTATAAAATGGGCACATCAGTGACCTCGCCGATGAGGGTTTCAGACTGCTAGTCTAAATCAGGTCACATATTGTTCCAAAATTGTTGTTTGGTGTTAGGCTAAAAATCACCCCAAATATCTAACTAATGGCCACGTCAAACCAAAAGTATATAAAATCAACTAAAATCTCTAAATTATCAAATGAAATAATCAAACATCAAATTTACACATCAAATTTAAATTAATTAATTAAACATCAAATAAAAATAGTTAAACATCACATATGAAAACTCTAAAAATACATATCAAAATTTAAAACATTAAATAAAAATATTTCCAAAAACTTCATATTTAAATAATAAGTCATCAAGTTAAAATAGATAAACACCAATATTAAAATTTAAAAGATCAATCTCAAACTAGTGTTGAAAATATACATTCCACTGTTGTAGCATTTGAAAAAACTATTTTCCACTTTTATCCACTGATCTTATCATTTGTTTACATGATAATTTACGGATGTAAAATGATACGTACCACTTTACATATATTACATATAAACAAGACATAAAACATCATATACCGACAACTCAAAATTGAAGGAATTTATTAAATCATCACTGGCTCTACAAATACATTTGAAATTAGCATTTAAAAATGTCAATCACCCTAACTATTAAACCATTAAACATCATTATGTACAAAAGGGTTCAAATTCCCTAAAAATCACTAGCAAAAAAATTGGAAAAAAAATCCAAAGCAACCTAAAACATCAACAACAATCTAGTGTCTCGGCTCTAACAATTAAATCAATATTTGTAAAACATCATTCCCACACTATACATCTCAAACAACCAAATTCTATTTTCCCCCAACTTGTTTTCCTTCGTTGCTCGCTTATTCACAGACTTGTTTTCTCTCCTGCTGGTTTCGAAAAAGATGTCTCTTCTACTCCATCAACGCAAAGATCAAAGCTCAATTCCCGGTCATCTGTTTAAGGGAACATCTTTGGGAGCATGATTCCTCATAGATTTTTTAATATCTCATCAATGATATCATAGAACTCTATCTTGGAAAGTATTCCTGTGAAATAATATAAAACATCACATACAATAATTAAAACATCAATATATGTAATTTAAACATCACAATAGCACAAATAATATCGCTAACAACTACATTGAGAAAAATCAAATACAGTATTTAAAACATCAATCCCAAAATTTTAAAACATCAAACAGTACACACTAAAATATCAAAAGAACAAAACTGAAAATTAAATGCATACTTAAAAATGAAAACACCACAAGCATCAAACACTGAAATTAAAAACATTACACCAACACAAATAACAATACTTACAGCTTAAAGATGAAAGCTCAAAGATAGAACCCGAAATATCAACAACGTCATCTAAAACATCACAGCTAAAAAAGGAAAACTTACAGTTCCTACTTCATTCTCGAATGCAGCAACAGAGGGAAAGTGCTCTTAGACATTTAAGAAACAGCGACAACAACACAAAAATTAGCAAATATAGTAAAAACCCCTAAGACATCACACACAATCAAAACAACAAAACTGAATATCAATTGCACACTTAAAATACTACAAACATCAAATACTGAAATTAAATCATCACACCAACACAGATATCAGTACTTAAAACCTAAACATGAAAGATCAAACATAAAACCTGAAACAATAGTATTTAAAAAGTCACATCTGTAAAATAACAAAATGTACAGATCATCTTCCTTCTCAATTGCAGCAATAGTGGGCAAGCATTCTTACACATCTAAGAAACAACAACAACACAAAATTTAGCACAAATCGTAACAAAACCCTAAGATATCACACACACAATCAAAGAAACAAAACCAATCATCAATTGCATACTTAAAACACTACAAGCATTAAATACTGATATTAAATCATTACAACAACACATATAAACATTACTTAAAACCTAAACATGGAAGATCAAACATAAAACCTGAAGCATCAACAACAGTATTTAAAAATTTGCATCTGCAAAATAACAAAATTTACAGATCTTCTTTCCTTCTCGATTGCAGCAACAGTGTGCAGGCATTCTTACGCATCTAAGAAATAGCAATAACAAAACAAAAATGAGCACAAATCGTAACAAAATCCTAAGATATCACACACAATTGAAACTGAACATCAATTGCACACCTAAGCATGAAAACTCCACAAGTATCAAGTGCAGAAATTAAAACATCACACCAACACTAATAATAGTACTTGAATCCTAAAACCTTAAACATTAAACTGAAAACGAGAAACATCAATATCTGTACCTAAAACATCTGGACGAAAATTAAAAAGACTTACAAATCCTCCTTCCTCCTCGATTGCAGCAGCAGTGATGCAAATCATCTTAGACATCTAACAAACAACAGCAGCACACAAATATTAGCACAAATCTGTAAGAATAACTCATAAAACACAAAAAATAGAGAAATCACCAAATATTAACACAATGAACAACATAAACCCTAGAAAATCATATGAATCAAAAAAAGAAAACAGAAATAGAAAAAACAACAAAATATGCATAACAACTCTAACCAAAGACATTACCTTCGAAGATAAACACGAAAGGAACGTTGTATTGTGTTAGGCCGCCGGAAACCGAAGGTATAACTAGAAAATTTGCTGAAAAATTTGCCGGAGAATGTAGCGAATCTTCCTTGAGTCACTGCGTTCTTCCCTGCACAAGAAACATGGAAGAAAATGGAGAAAATGAGCGGTTGAATTGAAGAGAAATGGAGAGGCAGAGAAGAAGGAGGCAGTTGCGCAGGAGAGAAGGAAGGAGAGGAGAGAGAATGCATGAGAAAATAATGGGAGAAGAAAGGGAAAAATTGCTATTTATAGGGGGTGGATTCGGTACGATTACCGTCATTTTTTACTAATGTCATGTACCATACCAACAACGTCAGTATTTTATTTCTAAAAATCAATATTGTACCAAAATTTTGGTATACCAACACATCGGTATACCACAAAATTGGTTGGTATCGGTATGGTATGGTAGAATCACCACCAAATTTAAAACATAATGTATTAAAATTTTATTCATAAAAAACTACAAATAATTATAATTTCTATTGCATAAGCATAATTTTAGAAAATAATTTTTTTATAGTAATAATAATAAAGTAAGATAACATCACATTAAAAACTATAGTAGTAAATTATAAAATATAAAAGAAAATTATGATTTTAATTTATTTTTGTTAGGCTTAATATAAAAATATCATTTGTAAAGAAATATTATTTAAGAAAAATAATGTAAACTCTTTCTAATATCCAACTTATTGGAACAAAAACATAGACGACATATTTTAAATTATTGCTATTGGTTTTAATATTAATGAATGACTAGATTTTAACTAAATAAAATTTAAAATTTTACATAATATTAGTTTTATATATATATATATAAACATATATATATATATTTATTTATATATAGTTGTGTGGTACGGTATGATAGTACCATGGTAATATTTTCTCAGTACCATTATTGTCCCATCTTAAGTGTATAGTACGGTATTACCATACCACATCATCAGTTACCAACATTTGGTACACATCGTATGTGGTTCGGTTGGTAAGTTGGTTAGTACGATATTTTGGTAAAATGCCAGCCTTATCTATTTATACCTAGATTTAAATATAAATTAATAAAATTACACATCCATATCCTGAACTTTTAAAATTTCAATTTAAAACTCATTCAATTTAATCCATGGTCTCGCTACAAAACGATCTAACCCAAGACTTTGTCCCAATGAACGGATACATACTTGCTGGTCCGTCACATCCCCCAAAATGAGACGAAAAAGAGCATTAAACGCTGCTATATTATTGGAATTTGAATTAACTGGTACTAGTTGGAGTTCCATTGCAAGTTACGAGATATTTTTAATTGATTTTTTTTATTAAAAATGTAGTATTTACATTTCATAGATAAAGTAAAAATTAAAATAATATTATAAATATATTTCATGTAATATTAACTATAAGAATTATAAAGTAAAAATAATCAATTGAGGTAACATTTATTTAAAATGATAATTATAATAATATTTTTAAAAATAATTTATAATAAGAATATGAAGTAAAATGTAAAAGAAATATACAAATTTGTGAAATAAAACTTGTTAATTTTAAGAAAATGTAAGCTAGGCCAAATTCATGCTAAAGGAAAAGAGAAATGAATCAGAAAAGGTGACGATTGGCATGTATGTTTGTACTGTAAATATTTTATTTTATAAGTTTAAATATGTAATAATGGGTGTTTAATATAAAGCTATAATATTTATATATAAAAAGTAAAAAAATTAATTTAAAAAATATGTTACTTTAATATTTTTAAAATTTAAAAATTTAGTGTATAATTTAAGCAATGCAGCGTATAAGTTTGAAAATATAGTGAATTGCTCATAATTTAATGACAGACTAGCTATCAAAAGACCTTCTAAAAGGAAACAAAATATAATTCTATGAACTATTTATATGTTATTAAGATCTATAAATATATATTCCATTTGAATAAATAATTCCTTGTTTACTAATATATTCCATTTGAATAAATAATTCCTTATTTACTAATTTATTCCATCAGAGATACAAATAGTTTTTTTATACATTAGACGAGAGAAGAATAATGGACCATTTAAGAATAACTTTTTAAGAATGAGAAATTTATTATAAAAAATTAATATTACAATACATTTATGCTTATAATTATCTACTTTAAATTACGATAAATAATATACCTACTCTTTCAATTCAAATTTCTTAATGATGAAATAATGGTGAGCTTGTCAAATTGTAGGCTATTTGAGAAAATGAAACAAGAAAATATAATTTCAACCAATTTACCATTAATGTAAGAAAAGGAGTAAGACGTGTTTCTTCTGTAGTAAATACAAAATTTGGATCATTCCATCTTTATGGTGTAATATAATCATTTATTTATTAATTGTTTAAATTTCACTTTTACTTTAATTTTAAAAGAGAATAACTTTATTATCACGTTATTAATAAAACAAAGAATTATAATAATTTTTTATGGACAAATTAATAAATTGTCCAAATTATGCAGTTTCAAAGTTGTGATTCATTTGAGCGATCTTTTTTTTTTGGTCTGAGACTATCTATTTAGACTATTAGACCGAATGTAGTTAATTGGAATCGAGAATACTGAATGCACAAAAAAATCATATGCAAAAGTATAAATCATAAGACAAAAAAAATCACTATAATAATACAAGTAAATAATGTAAAATACTAAAATGATAGGTTCACTATTACGGAAAGTATAATCTCACAATTACCTAACCAATCAATAGAAATTAAATTAAATAATTGAAACATAAGTTTGCTCCCCTAAAATATTTAAGATAATAAATAGAGGACTTTCTTTTGAAACCCTTTTATTGTAGCCACCACGCCTTATATTTATAAAAATATATTAACACTAAAAATGCAAATTATTTATCTAAAAATGAGAATATATATATATATGGTATCGACTGAGAATAACTCATATTAGTTAACATCGATCATAGGCACAAATAATGAATTAATCCTTACGTATCTATCAGTTATAGGAAAGTAGGTACGCTTAACCTCCCCAATTCTTTCTTACCTTGTCAACAATTGACTAATCATAATTAAAAAATTGTTTCCCTTACCAAAATGCTCCCGAAAAGTATTAGCTGAACCAGATGCACATTTCAATAGCATTAAGAATCAAAAGAACCTGATATACCATTTACCAAATAATTTTGTTAAATTTTTAAAGTTTAGTCATCTACAAAAAAAAATTATATGAGTTATGAAGTGAAATAATCAATTTGGTTAGAAATCTTTAAATATTGAATACAATCAAATGAATATTTTTATAATATTTCATTTAGATTATTTAAAAATAATAATTATATGTTGAAATCCATTTAAAAATATTATCATAATTATAAGTATCTCATTTCAATAAATGAAAGTAAATATCAAATTATCCTATTAGTCCCACTAATTACCCGATCTAAAACAAGACATATATATATATATATATATATATAATATTTCAATCAAAAGTGCTCTATCATTATATTAAATGAATCTTAATATTTTTTTGATTAAAAATTAGAACAAAATTTCAAGCAATTTAACATCTCACATTTAAATTAGAAGGAAACAATTTCGTCAAATTTTAAAGTTTAGAACAATATAAATCATGAAGAGAAATGATCGATTTAATTAGAAATGAAAGCACATATTTTTATTCCCCTAAATCAACCTACCATTATTTTGATGATCTTTTTCTGCATGCTGGATGGTGGTGATTAGTGATTGGGGATTTACAGTGAGTCACTTATTTGTAAAAAAAAAAGGATCTGGTCGTTTTTTAAAATTAATATATGTGACTTTCTTTCAGTGCTATAAAGAAATTTGTTTGACCTAGCCAAATTAAGTAGAAAATATTTTTGAAGTAAGAGAAGAAATCTCTCCCCCTCATAATAAATTCATTATTCTAGTATCACATATTAATGAGGAGTTAAATCACGGTGTTTAATATCCATTGATTTTACTATAAAAAGTGAATAGTATTAATTATCACTCATTCACTTATATAATAAAAAGATGATACTCCAAACTATCAATTATCCATACAGAACAAGAGGGGTGTGCATCGGTTCGGTTTAATCGGTTTTCAATTTATTCGATTTGGGTTATTCGATTTTGTCCCTCGAAAATCAAAAATCGAATCCAACCCGAATAACCCAAATAACCCAAATTATCCAAATCGAATTCAGAATTCGGTTTTGGTTTGAAACCAAATTCAACCCAAATAAATCGAATTGATTTTAATTTTATAAAAATAATTACTAAAATCATATAAATTAACTTTAAATTAAATAAAAATATGTAATCTAATTTCTACATCATCAAAAATATGTTTTCAAAATAAAAATTCAACAAATACAATAAAAAAATTCAACCATAACAATTTTAGAATTACATTTAAGATTAAAGAAAAATAGTTTATTTTAATATTCATCTTCAAAGTCTTCACGTTCTTCAAGCATTCAAGCAATTCATATTCACATTCACCTTCAAGCACTCCAGAAACTTAGGGTTTAGAGTTTGGGGATAATTATTTAATTAAATATTGATCAGCAACTTAAATTCATTTGTACATTTAATTTTTTTGTTTTTCAAATTTGATTATTATTATATATATAATATATTTATTTAATTACAATTCTATATTTGATTCGATTTTTGGTTTGAGTTATAATATCCAAAATCGAACCAAAAACCATATTCAAAATTCGATTTATTGAATTTAGATCTTCGAAAACCGTATATTGAATTTTGTCCGCGTTATTCAAATTCGGATAATTCAATTTTCTATTCGCCTTTGGTTTTCAATTTTTTTTTGCCCACCCTAACAACATAATTTGAGTAGCTTCCTGACTCAATAGCATCGATTTCTTAAATATTACTCCCTCCGTCCCAGGGGAATTTGCACAGAATCTTTTTCACGGTCTCCAAAAAACATGTTTGACTGTAAATATATGTAACTACGGACAATAACAACACATATAAAATTGATATTTAGAAACTACATGTTATGACGAATCTAACAATATATCATACGATAATATTATTTTTCATATGTCTACTTAAATATGTGGTCAAATTTTAACAACTTTGACCTCCAAATAGTAAGTGTGCAGATTTGGCTGGGACAGAGGGAGTACTTAAATTCCTAACAGTCTCCATTTACATCAAATTTTAAAATTATTGTTTCAGTATGCGGGAACAGTTTCAAATAGTAAGAAAATAGTATGAAATGAACACACTTTAGCATAGTTGTATGCCTACCAAAATAATGGTTCCTCCAGGTGATGGACAACCCAAAGGTCCTTTTTCATTTTCTCTAGTGAAATTATTCAAAATCTACTAACTTTTAATTAAAATTCATAATTTGATATTTTTTAAAAAAATTATTTTATAAAGATGCTATTTTTCATTATATCCCAAAAGGATACATCCCTGTAAAATATAGGCATGATTTTAAATTGAAATAGAACCAAAATAATACCCACTTTCAATTGAAAATCATGTGTAAAATATTGTAAAATATGAATGTGTGATTTTATTGATGGTACAAGAGTGTTATATAAAGGAAACATATACAGAAGTGCAAATGGAAAATGATTCTAATTATGGTACAAGATATACATAGAATATAACAAAATATCTCCTTAACACTCCTCCTCAAGTTGGAGCATGTGGATCACGAATGCCCAAATTGCCGAGAAGAGTCTGAAATGATTGTTGTCTAAGAGTTTTAGTAAATAAATCTGCGGGTTGACTAGAAGTGCAAATAGAATGAGTAGCAACTTCTCTAGACTGTACCAAATCATGAACAAAATGACAGTCAATCTCAATGTGCTTCGCCCTCTCATGAAACATAGGGTTGACTGCAATATGGAGGGCGGCCTGGCTGTCACAATATAAACACATTGGAGAAGAATGACCAACCCCCAAATCTCGAAGAAGAGACTTAATCCATATCAACTCACAACAAACTACAGTTATGGCCCGATACTTAGCTTCAGTGGAAGAACGAGAAATCGTCGGTTGCTTCTTAGTCGTCCATGATATGGGTGATTCACCAAGCATAACAAAATATCCTGTCAAGGAACGTCAAGTAATTGGACAAGCAGCCCAATCTGAGTCACAGAAAGCTGACAGCTGTAGAGAACTCTGAGCAGAAAGAAATAAACCTTGAACAGGATAACTCTTCAAATAGTGCAAAATGCGGAGGGCATAATGCCAATGTGTGACGCGCGGTTTCTCCATAAATTGCGCTAAAGTATAGACCGAATAAATGAGTTACGGTCATTTAATAGTCAAATAAATTAGTCTCCCAATCAAATGACGGTATTGCACAGAATCAGGATGTGGAGAACTCGTCGAACGGGCCAAATTGTGCTGTTGTTCCATCGGAAAATCCGCAGGCTTTGCAGCTAGCAATTTGGCTTCATGTAAGATGCTAAGAGTATATTTCCGTTGTGAAAGAAACATACCATCAGGTCTCCTAGCAATCCCAATACCCAAAAAATACTTCTGAGCACCAACATCACTCATATGAAAGCATGAGCTAAGATACTTCTTGAACTTGATCATCAAGTCCGAGGAAGAGCCAACAATAATTAGATCATCAACATAAACCAGGACATGCAGGGTAACACCGTTACGCAAATAAGTGAACAAAGAGTAATCTTCTTTACTTTGTACAAACCCAAAAGTACGTAGAGCAGTAGCAAGTTTTGCAAACCAATTGTGGGGAGCCTAGCGTAGACCATACATGGATTTGCGAAGCTTGCAGAGTAACCCGGTGGAGGATGCATATAGACTTCCTCATCTAAGTCACCATGTAAGAAAGCATTGTGAACATCCGTTTGATGAGTCTGAATTCTGAATTGCAGCAACGGCCAAGAATAAACGAACATAGCTCATCTTGGCGACCGGGGGTAAAAGTCTCAGTAAAATCAGTTCTTTCAATCTGTAGATTGCCAAGAACAACAAGGCGAGCTTTATAGCGCTTAATAGAGCCATCAGACTTGAACTTGGTATGATGCACTCATTTGCAACCAACGACATGTTTGTCAGCAGGGAGACGAGACAGAACCAAGGTATTGTTCCGCTCAAGGGCACTAAGTTCATCAGACATGGCCTCTTACCAGTGGGGATAGCGAGAAGCCTCGAAATAGGTAGTAGGGTCTGAGTTATCAGTCATTGCAGCAAAAAATGTAGTATACAAAACCAAAAAATTATTATAAGTAAGATAATCAGCAATAGAGTAATGAGTACCTAAGGACAGATCAGGCGGAGTAGCGAGAGCAGTATAGGGGGGTTTATTTCTTGAGTATCAGTGCACACATAATCTTGTAATTTAACTGGAGCACGACGGATGCGAGTACTCGGCGATCGAAGAGGCGGCCGAGTCTCAGAGTCTGTAGAAGTAGGCTCCGATGCCAGGATCAACTTGATTGGCGGAGCAATAAAGTTCGATTGTGGTTCGGATGTACATGAACGCGGCACCGTAAGTGCTGGGATGCAGAGGCGGAGGCCGGCTAGAAGGCGGGCGGAGATGTCTTGGCCGAAATCCGGTGAATCACCGGTAGGCTAGACAGGGTTAGGTCGATCGACGGTAAGTTGGCTGGAATCTGGCGGGTCACCGACAGGTTGGCCGGAATCTGGCCGGTTTCCGGTGGAGATGCCAGAATTTGGCTGGTCGCAGGTGAGTTAGCCGAAATCTGGCTGGTCGCCAGTGAGTTGGCTAGAATCTGGCCGGTCACCGGTGGGGTGGCCAAAATCTGGCTGGTCGTCGACTGGCTTGCCAGAATCTGGCCGGTCAACGGTATGAAGGTAGTAGGATCCGGCGGCGGTGGCATCTCAAGAGGTGACGGTGCGGCTTGCTTTTCGACAGACTCGACGAGAACAAGATTTTTAGGAAGCGAAGAAAATGTAAAACAGTCTTCATAAAACATAACATCTCGGCTGTCAAACACAATGCGGGACTCCAAGTCATAGAGGTGCCATGCTTTCTTGGTAAGAGGATAGCCAAGACACACTTGCGACTTCTGGATGCAAACTTATCTCACGGCTTTGGAAGTTGGGATGCAAAGCACAAACAACACACGGAGATGGCTGGAACTGGGCGCACGGCCATGAAGCATTTGATAGGGAGAATGATCATTCAACACCGGTGAAGGAGTGAGATTGATCAGGTAGGCAGCAGTAAGAATGCATTCTCCTCAGAAGTCAACAGGCAAATGAGCCTGGAATCGAAGAGCACAAGCCACATTGAGAATATGACGGTGCTTTCGTTCCAAGCGCCCATTTTGTTACAATGTGTAGACAGTGGATGTCTCGAATCGGAGTCCTTTCTCATCAAAGTAATGTCTGAGGGGAAGAAATTCAACTCCATTGTCAGCGCAAATTTTTTGAACTGACCGACAGAACTGTGTCTGAGCAAGAGCAAGAAACTCCTTCATCTTGGCAGGTACTTTAGTCTTGGATACTAATAAAGAAGCCCAAACAACTTGGGAATAATCATCTAGTATAGTCAAAAAGGAAAAAGCTCCATTAGAAGATGGTGAGCTATAAGGCCCCTAAACATCACAATGAACAAGTTCAAACAAATAACAAGCCTTAAAAGTACTTGAAGGAAAGCTATATCTAGACTGTTTTGCCCGATGACAAACAGAACAAGGAATGGTTTTATTTAAATGACTATGGCTGGAAGAAATATTTGGTATAGAAGACAGCACTGAACTGGAAGGATGACCAAATCGCTGGTGCCATAATGACGGGGAAACGGTGGCGGCAGCTAAGGAGGACGATAGCAACAGATTTGGCGATCTCCCAAGGTTGCGCAACCAATAAACCCCACCCTGCTGGTCCCCAGCGCCAATCACTGTCTTCGTGCTGATATCTTGAATGATACATAATTTTTCAGTAAGCAAGACTAAGAATTTTAAGGTTGCAGTTAACTTAGAAAAATACAATAGATTGCAACGCAATTCCGGAATAAATAGAACATGAGTAACAAGTATGTCTCCAAGATATAGGTTCTCATGATGAGAAGCAGTAGATAGAGAACCATCAGGAAGAATAACATCAACATGATCAGCAGGTTCAATATCATGTAGAAGATTCTTGTCACCGATCATATGATATGATGCGTCGGTATCAAGAATCCAAGGTAAAACAGACTTACCTGACGCATTGCATAACTAGTCAACTTAGAGAACATGTTAATAACCGAATTCCACTACTCTTTGGACAAGGCGGGACTGAAAGCTGTCTGATCAGCATCAAAGAGAACGGATGCAGCTTTGGCGGCAGGTGGAGTCACAGCGGCGATGGTGAATGAAGCAGCAGAGAGGGCAGGTGCGGTTCCGACGAATGGCGCGGCAGCTGGGGCGCAAGTCCATTGGGGCTACGCTCTCTGACTAGAATTTTGTTGTCGTTGTTGCTCAAACCATTTAGGATGACCGTGAATTTTGAAACAGGTAGCAGCATCATTACCCTTGCGGTTGCAGTGAGTACAAATGAGAGATTTTTTATCAATGGCAGGGGCGGGCGTGCTGGGACTTTGGGCGGCGGTAGACGGCTTCGGATGTGGCTGAGGTCAACGCGCTGCATAGTCCATATTGTCTGGGGCAAACTCACGAGCATGAACAACAGTCTTGTGACGCTCCTCTTGAATGGCAAGCGAGTGAACACAGCCAATAGGAGGCAAAGGGTTAAGTGTCACGATATGAGATCTCAACGAATGGTATTCATCATCCAATCCTATGAGAAATTGAAGAATCATCTCCATCTCATGGGATTCAGCAGCAATATGAGCAACAGGACAAACACATGTCTGACCAGGCAAGTAAGTAATCAATTCATCCCACAACTTGTTACATTTAGTATAATATACAGCAACAGATTGACCATTTTGGCGACAAGTATAAATGGCCGCACGAAGTTCACACATGCGCGGAACATTACCAAGGGCAACATGTTGTTTAAGATCATCCCAGATATCCTTAACAGGCGCACGATAAGTAATACCAGAATGAATGGATGGATCAAGAGTTTGAACCACCCAACCAACAAGCACAGAATTCACACAATTCTAGTCATTATAAAAGGTTTAGTAGGTAAGACTTAACAACAAAACCATCAAGAAAACCGTCCTTATACTTTGCAGAAAAAGAATTAAATAGGGAAGCACTCCATTCATTATAGTTATTACCCTTAAAGATCTCAGGATAGATTCTCAAACCTAGATGATCTAGTGGATGAACATAGTAGGGATGATTAGTAGGCAAAACATGTGAAGAGTCACCAGAGGACTGGCAAATGGCATGAGCAGCGGTCATCGCTGCGGCTTGCACGGCTTCCTGGAAGATGGCAGAATCTGAGGCAGGAAAGGAAGATGGATGCGGCGGTGTCAGGATGATCACCGGTAGAGGTGCAGTGGCATTGACGTCACCGGCGGGAGGTAGAACGGCTTCGGCGATTGGGTGTGGAGGCGGCGGCATCAGAAACAACAAGATTAAGAGCAGTGACAATATCTTCAATTTCAACATGATCAAGAGGATCCATGATGACATGAAAATGAGTGACGGTCGGACGGCCTTGAATGGCGCATGCCAGCGAGCGGGGATGGCGCATGAAGGCTAGCGGCGGCGCGTGAAAGCAGTGGCAGGTGGTGGCAAAATTTAGGATTTAGGTTTTTAGGATTTTAGCTCTGATACCATGTAAAATATTGTAAAAATATAAATGTGTGATTTTATTGATTGTACAAGGATGCTTTATAAAGGCATCATATACAAAAGTACAAATGAAAAATAATTCTAACTATGGTAGAAGATATACATAGAATATAACAAAATATCACCTTAACAGTACGGTTTTTGAACATAAATAAAAATGTGAGTACCTGTTAAGAATAAACTTCAAAGTAAGATATCAAAATGTTCCTCGATAAAAAAAATGTGAATTCCAGTTAATAACGGGTACCATTCGAAGCACTTGCTCATTTTCTCCTTAAGGAAATCCTCCATATTCACCATATTATTGCCATAAAAAGACTTGTGTGAGACGGTCTCGCTTATTCTAATGGTGAGGCGGAGGGTCTAAGGATAACTATTTAAAGATTAGAAATGACATGAGGTACTTTTTGTAATTTTTAAAACTTTACTTATTACTTTGTCTCACCATAAATTACGGTGAAACGGTCTCATGTGAATCTTTCTCTTGTTCATTGGCGGAACCAATGGTACGCTAGGTAGGGCTCCAGCCCTACCTAGATCACCGGCCGGAGGTAGCAGGAGGCGGGAGCGCATCTTCTGGCATCGTTGAGCGCGTCTCCGGCGCGGCGGCAGCAAGGGCCAAGCCCTGCTCGTCGGAGAAGAAGGCCGCGCTGCGGCCTTCTTTTTTTTAAATTCCTACGTACTAAAACGACGTCGTTTCACGTTAGTGAAACGACGTCGTTTCATTCGGCCTTCTTTTCTTATTACCTAAGTACTAAAACAACGTTGTTTCATTAAGTTATATGAAAAAAAAAATCGAAATGAGAAACGGATTGGGCCAAAACTGAGCCCAATCCTATAGCCAAACATTAATCCATTCCTTGCCAAACATTAATCCATTCCATTGTATATGCTGGAGGCGAGAACAGCAACAACCAACAAGTCAGTACCTCCGTTCCCTCCTCTGCCTCACAGCCTCACTCTCAGCCCGTCAGAGCCGTCCGCCGCCGCGCCACCGGCTGCTGCCTCGTCCCGCCGCCTCTCCAAACCACAGTAAGTCTTCTCTTTATGCTAATATTTATTAATTTTAGGGTTTATTCTCTTTTTTATTTATTTCTTCAAAACTTAAATATATGTGAACATGATTTTTAGATTAGATGTAGAATTGAATTTATATGGTTGTATTATATATGATTGTTGAAGTTTAGTTGAATTGCATATTTGAATTTCTTTGAATTGCATATTTAGTTGGAATTTAGTTGAAATTAATATTGTTGAGTTGAATTTTTAAAATTTATATGTCATTAATATTTATCACCCTTTCTTCCCTCCGTCAATTCCCTCCTCAGCCGAGACACCAAAAATTTTTCAGCCTCCCCTGAAAAAAATTTCTGGTTCCGCCCCTGCTCTTGTTGCCACGATAGCTAGTTGTGTGATATAAGTTTGTATGCTCATATGGTGTATAATAATATCATGGCTGAACCACTAAAGGTTCTATAATTCTCACTAAAAGAAAGATAGGTCCAAGAAGACTGGCTTTTTCCAAAAAATTGGCTCCAAAATAAATAATTTTAGTTTTTAGAAAAGGATAGATCCAAGAAGACCATGTGAATGAAGCTACAACGTTAGAGCCACGTGAGAAAGTTGTAACACTTCATTTCATGTGTAGTGAATTAGAAATCTAAATCAGCCACAGTGCTTGACCTGGATTGTTGAAAACATCAAAAGTCTTAACGATTCTACTTGTGTGCGCTACTATGTGCATTTCAGATCTGGTTGGTTGAGGCACAAGAAATGATATAGTGTAGTGTACCTGTTAGAAGGTTATGAACATCAATTCAACTACTACCAAACCACGTAAGATGCAGCAGACAATTAATTAAAGAGATGTAATTGCAATGTTTAGAATATAGTTCATTATAAAATAGAAGCCATTTTTAAATGATGAAATATGGATAAATTATGATTGATTGGATGTATGAGAATTGTGAATGCAACGGCTGTCTCCAAGAATGTTTCCTAAAACCCGCTTTCATCGCCACCCAAAATTGACACAGCCACCAACCCAGAAACCACAGCATCACAACTCAAAACTCAACAAAATATGGTAAAGATCCATGACATTCACCACCACCAACAGCACCACTATACTAAAAAGTAAGAACTATGCCCTATTGTACAATGGATATAAGCATTTCATTCAAATATCTCATCTCAAGAATCATTTCTAGAACTGATAAAATCAGATTATATAATCAATCAATAAATATTCGTAGTAAACAGCACACACATCTAGTGTGCCAAAATGTGTAATTTGTGTGCCTCATCACAATTTGCAAGTAAATATATGAACTCTGTTGTACAAAGACTGCCAATAAGATGAAAACAGTATGAATGAATCACCTTCTCATATGGAAAAAAAAACCTACAGTATATTGTAGGTATAAAACATAATTTCATTAGTTGTTATGACGTCATCTTTAAGTCCGGCACGCAACTCAGGTAATGACACCTGCTGTAATGATCGTTCCCATTTCCATTCTGAACAGTGTCACCATCCTAGCGGGAATCTGTCCAGATAAGCAAGGAGTTGAATCAGTTTCTACATTGGAAATCAATACTTTTGTAATGAAGTCAGGTATAATGAAGGGTGAATTCTTGGAAAAGGGAACTTACCTAACAATCAGGAGAATCAGGGCAAGCACCACGAAAACTAACTGATAAATAGCATATTTGGATTTCAGGCGAGCACCGGGTGGAAGATTTTGGCTTTCCAGGTAACCAAATTAGGACCGAAACAGTAGCACAAAGCCGAGGAGAAGCGCCGAGAGGAAACCTCCAATGTCCACAAAGTTGTCAACGTGTGGGGAATCCCGAGACCTAAGCTGACTAGGATGATCACCAACAGGGTAATCAGAGCTGCAGCCGAAGAACACCAAGCCATTTTTCAATGAGTATGATAACATAACAATCAGTTGGATTTCTTGCAACCTAAAAAGCAAAATTGCATAGACGGATAAAAGAGTGCTTTAATAATAAGCTTTAGATCATGGACCACCTTCGCATTACATGAATGGATATATTCAAGAAAAACAAGATTTGTACATCAAAGATAGTACACCACCAAGAGATTACAGTCGTACCTTATTGTTGTAGATTGTCCAGTTAGTAAGCAGCTCTGATAGCAATGCACCAAGAAGTCCAAACAGAGCACCTGAAGCACCAGCGGAGATGCTACATTGATTAAATAGGGACGAGAGTATGCTTTTGCCTATCCCTTACACCAAGTAAATTGCACCAATGTGCTCTGTGGTGCAGTTGAAAAAACACAATTAGGGTTCATGTGAGTGTGTTGCAAAAGGTGAAGAAACACAAAAAACCAACCACGTATAATTTTATAGTGCAACAAGAATTTACAAGAACCAGCAATACCAAAACCAAATTGCTGCTCCAGTCAAATTCCAATGAACACTAAGCTCTGCATACTGGCAAGTACATGAACAAAGCCCGCATGCAGCTAGATACAAGTGATGAGCCTCCATGCCTGAAGGTGCAGTGCTACATTGTCCCATTTTAATGCATCCAATTTTTCAGTCTGGTCTAACAAGAGATTAAACATAAACATAAAAACTATTATTACCAGTCATTTCTATCAGAATGAGTTTATTAGTTTTCATAATGTATTCTCGTATTTTCTGTTGATTCCAGGGTACGAGATGCTTATATTGCTATTAATTGCATAATGGTGCTAAAAGCAGAGAATATTACTTCTTAAGTTACATAACCGAATCAAATAAGGAACCATACTATAATCCATATGATAGCTCTCCACATACTTCATTTATATCCATAAATTAACTTCCAAAATCATTACTTACTCCTAACTAAACCCCCTTATGTTCATCACAAAAGCAAAAGGCAAACCCGAACCCTATCATAGGACTACCGATTCTACCCTTTCTGCTTTGTCTGTCAACTAGCCATGTAATTAAAATATAAGCCTATCAATCACATTCTTTAGCACCATTCTGTCCTCATGTAGCATTCAAATAGCAATTCCAACAAAGTAAACTTCACTAAGACCTTACAATCATAACCAAAATAAACCAAAACTCACCACATCAACATGCTTCATCTTATTCATCACAACAGCAATGCCAAAAACCAACACAATAAGGTAGCCATGTGCCTCCGACTTGCAACAAAAAAGACTCAAAGAAGAATTCAACTACATAAAAATGAAAATGTACTCAAAATTCAAACTTGATTATAACAATAAAACAAAATAGACACAAAAAGAGACACATGTATCAGAGGAGGGCCCAAAGATATTTCTTCATTATGTGTGCAGATAAGTAGAATCATCAAAAGTAAATAACCATAAAAACTCAGGCACCAAGGTATAGTTATCCGATTTCATCAGTCTCTGACTTAATATAGAAGAAGAAAAGATAGATAATGTTGCTGCAATATCCACTCTCTTTCAAAAGGGTGCACTTAATAAATACTCATGCACTTTGCTTTATGTCTTTGTATGTCTTGTGCTTTATTTCCATTTCTAAACATTGTTCACACTTTCCAGATGCGAACCCTTGCCAAAAACAAAGAGAATTCTCCCGATGGATTTATATGCCCTGGCCTGGCCGTTGGAAAGTCTTGGTTGATTATTAAGATAGTTATTTGACTCCATAGGAAGAAGAGAAGGGAGGCAAAGAAGGAACCGACATATTCTTCCACAAGTCTCTACGTGGAGAACAAACGCTACACACTTAAAAAAGGCCAATTCTTCCAACGAATCTATCAATGAGCAGCAAATAAAAGGGGAAAAGGGAATTAAATCAGCAAAAGGGTCTTCTAAAAAAGAATAAAAAAACACAAATTCTTGCAATCGAACTATCAAGGAGCAGCAAATAAACAAAAGGGTCTACTCCAAAAGTCAAAAAAACACAAATTCTTGCAATCAAACTATCAATGAGCAACAAACAAAAAGAAAAAAGGAAGTAGATCAACAAAAGGATTATCTCAAACAGTCCAAAAACACATAAATATGCGCAGACATTTGATGAAGAGTTACCTTTTAAACAACAAGCGGATCCCGATCAATCAACTCCTCTCCCTTGAAAGCAAATCAACAAAAGGATTATTTCAAACAGTCCAAAAACACATAAATATGCACATACATTTGATGAAGAGTTACCTTTTAAACAACAAGCAGTTCCCGATAATCTACTCCTCTCCCATGAAAGTGTCCCTAAAAGCCGCAGTCTCAATTCCTATTTTCAACGACATTAAGAAATCCCAGAATGCCGAGTAAACACACTCAAAATTTTTACTCTCGCGCAGAGTTTCCACTTTCCACAAGAAACTTCAAAAATCTCAAAAAATTCAAAGCCAAATTCCCAAGAAATCCGTGGATAGAACCCAAATTAGAACATGGAAAGAAACCCAGTGAAGAATCTAACCGGAAATGCTAACCAGCCAAAACAAATAGATGGAGAAGAAATTCTTTAAACGGTGAATAAGAAGAGCAACCGGGAAGAGGAGGAAATCATAATGGTGATGAAGAAGAGGAACTGAGGAGAAGAGAAAAATCTTTGGCACAACGGTATCGTTTTCTCCAAGTAGGGAAGTAAAAAATATTATTGAAATACTCCCAGTTGAAACCAATAGCGAAAAATCTTTATTATATGATTATATGGTGTTTTGCGATAACTTTATTGAATTTTCAGAAAAAGAAAAAGAGCATTATATTGTACCCTAAATATTTTGGAGCAGAAATATTCATGGATGGACAGATCAATTTCTTTGGTTATACAAACTCTGTTCCAGTAAAAATGGCATAGTTGATTTTGTTTTACTACCTCTGTCCCAGTAAAAATTGTATAGTTGACTTTTGGGAGTCAAACTGACCCAACTTCAACCATTATATTCAATTATATATATATATATATATATAAACTAGTATTGTATTATTTTGTTGAATTTGTTATAACATATATTTTTAAATTATCATTTTTTTCAAAATATATTTACACACATAAATCAATATATTAATAGTTATATGTTGGATGTTGGATGTTGCAACGTCTGTATTGATTTTTGCTCTAATGTAGTAAATGGTTTTTTCACTTTTTTATCTGGTTTATTTATTTATTTATCTAAATATTGTATATGCTAGAATGATTTTTTTGATCAGTTGCTTTTGGATTTGATCAGTATGCTAGAATGATACGCATGATGATGATGTCATGCAAAAGGATGACGTTTAGCCACAAATTGCTGGAAAAAAAAAAGAATGTGGTGGTAGTTTGTCGAGAAAATGAGAATTTTGAAGTTGTTGGGGGGGGGGGGGGGGGGTGTTTAGGGTGGAGTTCCTAAATCTGTTAATGATCAAGCTGAGATTCAGGTTATAAAGTGACTGAACTTAATAATGGTATTGTTGGAGGAAATAAAATTTCAAGTGCTTCTGTGGAAGTTTTATATGATGCATTTGTTTAGCTAAAGATTGCATTAATTTAGTTAAATATTGCATTTTGTTAAAGTTATTGTGTAGATTAATTTTGATTTTTACAGGTATAATGTGGGATGTTGTGACTGAGCTTGATAGTGGTATTGCTGGAACTGGGGCTGAGGATGAATTTCCTAAATTTGATAATATTGTTGATGAAGGAAATGAAATTTCAAGTGTTTCAGTTGAAATTTCAGGTGATGCATTTGTTTAGCTAGCAATTGAATCAATTTGGTTAAATATTTAATTTGTTGTAGTTATTGGGTAGATTTGTTTTTTTGTTTTTTTCAAGTATAGTGCCAATGGATGTTGTGGCTGAAGCTTCTAGTAATGTTGGTGAGGATGGTGATATTGGTAGGAGTGTTGTTGAAAATATAGAGGAAATGCAGATGCTTACAAGGAATTTAGCATGTAGCAGCTACTAATACTAGTTGTGACAGTTGTGTTGGCTTCTAATTAGATTTTCATTTGTTTATTTAAATATTGCATTTCTTAGTATCTGGTATGTAGTAGTTAGTAATATTGCATGTGAGTATTTTATTAGATATGCATTTATTTACTTATACATTGCATAAGTTAGTATTCATTACGCAATAGTTACTTTTTTGTGTGTGATTGAAGGCTTCTTTTTGTTGTTGATTGTTTATTTAAAATTAAGAACTGTTTTAGTTTGTATAAAATTGTATATCTTAGTGTTCACTGGGTAGGTATTTTGACTTGGTTCTAGGAATGTGAAGAAATTTGCTATAAGTTGCTTCCCTTCAAAATTAAGTAGCTTGATAAGCTGATTAACTCTACAGCAGAAGAATGATGATAAAGACATCGATTTTATTCTGTTTCTTGATTTCCAAATTTCTTTTTTGCCTACAGAGATCATTCCTTGGATGGTTTACATATTTGATCATGTTGGTTTTGTGCTAGAAGTGTCTCAGTACAAGTACATTATTATCCTTAACGATGTGTTTGACATATTTTGCATTCTGAGGGTTCCTGGAGGTTCTGCGCATACTGTAAAAAATAATGGCAGGGGTGTGTCGAAGGATGCTGAGATAAGGGAGAGGTGGGGGGTTGAGATGAAAGCTAATAATCATGGTAAAATCTCATCTATTACCACGAAGAAGAAAAATAAGAAATTGAGTGAGGGTGGTGGGTTGTTTATTTGATATTTTTGTTTTGTAAGAGCAACTTCAACAAGGCGGTAATTTTTGCATTGGAATCACATATGACAAAAAAAAAATCATTCCAATGGCAAGCTATATTTAGTGTTCAGGACTTGCGTTGCTACATAACCGGTGAAATGTATCGGGTACTATAGCAACTGTATTGTGCATTTTCTGTTTTGTTTGTTTTGTTTGTTTTACTTGAATTTGTTTTCTTTGAAGTTATTCCTTTTTCATGGACTTTATTGTGCATTTTTTGTTTTGTTTGTTTTATTTGAATTTGTTTTCTTTGAAGTTATTCATTTTTCATGGACTTTATTGTGCATTTTCTGTTTTGTTTGTTTTATTTGAATTTGTTTTCTTTGAAGTTATTCCTTTTTCATGGACTTCCTTGTTCCCTCTTTCCTTTTGTTTATTTTCATTATTTGTATTCTTGCGTCTTCTTTTGTTTTGTAATTATTTAGTTATTTTACCTATTATTTGCAAACAATTATATATAAGTTAAGATTAAAACTTTTTTTTGAGTAACAATTATAATTCATCTATATTTTAATTAATTTTAATTATTATATTCGAGTTCGATCATTTATCATTCAAGATCTACATTTTATTTTGCTTTTCTTTATGTATTGTATTTCTTGAAGTGTTAAATTACAAATTTTTGGTGTAATTTTGAGTATTTTATTAATGAAAATATTTTATTATTAGTTAATTTAATAAAAGATGACTAAATTGTTTTTTGGTCCCTTAAATATTCTGCAATACCTTCTTTTGGTTCCCAAGACCAATACCGCGTTTAATCAACAGTTAACATTCTAAAATTGATTTCTTTGGTCCTTAGAGGTGGTTTTCAGGTAAATCAGAATGGTTTTTCGGTATAGCCATGGTTATTTTCATAATTTCACTAAAAAATCCTGAAAAATAAATTTTACCATTATAAATATAACCGCGCTCATGAAGCCATTTACGCAAAAACTTTTCCTTTACAACGCGTGTGAAACCACGCATGTCTTCTTCCTCTGTTGCCCGAGCCTCTTCCTCCTGCGTTGTTTGTGCTTCTTCCGTCGGCGCAGGTATTTGCTTAACTTTGTGACTCCACTGCTCTGCTCGTTGTGACGTCGCTTCCCTGTCTCAGCCTTTCGTAGTTTTCAATTTCTAGCGGTTGGTGGATCTCCCACCTTCGTTGCTCCAACTCGCTGCGGGGGTTTTGGGGGGATAGCTGGAGATGGGGGTCGAGGGAGAGATCGATGGAGGCGGATTCGTAGGCGGATTCAGGGGAGATTGATGGAGGCGGATTCGAGGTGAATTTGGTCTGGAGTAAAGGGAACAGAGGTGGCGCACTTCCACGGCGGCGCCGGTGACTTTATATCAGGCACCGGCGGAGGACACCCAAGGAAGACGTGTGGTTTTCTTTTTTTAAAACAAATCATGGGCATAATGGTTATTTTACATATTTTGACCAATTTTACCATTGACTTACCTAAAAACCACCTCTGGGGACCAAAGAAATCAATTTCACAATGTTAAAAGCTGATTAAACGCAGTATTGGTCTTGGGGACCAAAAGAAAGTATTTGCAGAATATTTAAGGGACCAAAAAACGATTTAGTCATAAAAGATTAAAAAGTAGTATAAATAAGATTCATAATGAGTATGAAAAAAATATTTTTTTGAGGAATGCATAGAATAACCACTCGAGTAAATACACTATAACAACTATAAAAATCTACTGTAGCAGCTGAAAAATAGAGTAAACCATTGGAGTTTCTCTAATGTACATGCATTTTTCTCGCTCCAACCAGTAGAAATATTTTGATATGAAATTGGTTGGAGAGTTGGAGAATGTAGTTTTGATTAAGGATCTTGATTGGTGTAGCCATGTGCTAGAGAGATTATGTGAAGGTGTGTGAAATTTTAGGTGTGGAACTAAGAGTGTTTCTTCGGTGACTGGATGTGTCTTTATGTTATTGCTGCAGTTCTTTTATAGATTTCCTTTCACAGGCCAGTGAGACTCCATTAGAGCACTTTGTATTTGTACTAGAGCAGTCCAATTTTTTTAAGAAGGTTCCAGTACTTGAGAGAATAAGCTATGAAAGAGGAATAATAATTGAGGATGGTTATCATCCATTAAGCAAAGACGAAAAGTTGAAAGGAAAATCTTCTGTTGGATCTGAGAGAGCCGATACTTCAAGGGCCATTACTCCCACTGTTGATGTTGAGGAGCCTGGATTCATGAGGAACTCCATTCCAACTAGACTGATGACCAATGAAAATATTGATACAAATGTTGACAGTGTAAGTTTATGTTAACTTGTGATGTACCTATGTTTACCTAATTAGTATATAAGTTAGCATTTAGTGAGTTGTAGTTACTGATGCAGTGTGTTAGTGTTAGTTAGCATTTAGTGAGTTGTAGTTACTGATGCAGTGTGTTAGTGTTTGCTTATTTTTGGTTGACTGTTTGGTTGTGTTTAGTAATTGGTGAACTGAATTTGTTTTAGGTTGTGCACAAATCTTTCCTTATATTCAAACGTGACATGGAGGTTGATATGAATCTCATTGCGAAGACTCACAATTGCGGAATTAATATCTTTGATCTAGTGAAGGGATCTGCAAATCCTCACTATTTCGCACGAAATTCAGGTGTCTAGCTCTCGGGGTATGCCTAACTTTGACTTGCTATCTAACAAGCCTCGAGGATCAGATCACAAGGTTTATTGATACCTAACTAGCCCTCGGGGTTAAGTAACGATGGAAAAAAATCGTAAGCAACAAGAGTATGAACTCAAAGGTTTATATTTTTGAATGATGATAGTGGTACGAATCTCAAAAATTCAACCCCTATTTATAGAGTTGAATTCTTTTAAAACCCTAGTCCTAATCAAGACGAGATTTGGTAATTTCTGTCAGAAACTGAATAGAAATATGGCAGCTTTAAGAAGCTAAAACCATATTTAACTAATATACCTAAAATAAATTGCCTATGGCCAAAATTCATCCCGATTACTAATTGGATGAATATTTTCTTATCTAAACTTACCAAAACTAATTCTAATCAGAATAAAACTCAATATTTTCGAAACCCTAATGTACTGGCCCAAAAATCAACTCTTCAAAGCCTACATGGCCGAGCTCTACAGTCTAAGATCCAAAATGAAATAATTTTATAATATTCTACAGTGAGATCACACTACCTCAATAAGAACTTAGAGGATCCCGAACATAACCTTTAAATGTTTGATCAAGATGTGGAATGTCTTCATTTATGGTGGTAGTCGTCTTGGCATCTCCATTAGAGGTCGTCACTTGGAATTTAGTGAAGAATTTGGAGAGAGCAAATGTAGGCCCTATTGTGCAGCAAAATACCAACGAATATTCTAAGACTGCGATGACAAGTCTAGGTGTGATAGTTAATCCAAGGAAGAAGGAGTTGGTTGATAAGACGGTTGATGAGCTTATGAAGAAAATGTGTTCCCCTGTTCCTTTGTTTTATCTTGTAAATTAGGAATATGATGATGGATATGCTTTTTAAGTTAAGCATTTTGTATGAAGGTGCTGATAATGTTCAACTTTGGATGTTTAGAAAAAAAAAAGTTGCGATCACATGATTCATGACTGAGTGGTGCACAATTGAATATGTTTGACTTATATTTTGTTGTAATTAAGTGATTTAAGAAGGAAGAAATATGTTTTCAAATTTTTGTTGTTGGTTGGAGTGTTATGTGAAATAAAAGGATAATTTAACACATGTAGAGTGTAAGTTAAAAAGTTCTATATGTATATCAATTAATAATGCCTTTTTAATTATTGTAAAGTACATATTTATTTAATTGGAAATTTGTTGAAATTAAGAAAATATGGTATTGTTGGGTTGAAACATCAAAGAAGGTAATTTCGATGATATAAGGAATTTCGATTTGTAATCCGAGAAGAAGTATTTCTGTCCATGGTGTTTTTATTGAAGAATATATAAATTCTTATATTTATGGGATTGGACGGGATTTATGAAAATTGGAATTAGTGTGAAAAATACTCTTTCGAACGAGATATTCGAATTTCTTATTTTAAGGGATTAGATTTGGTAATTCCTATCTCCAAGGGATTTGATTTGGTAATTCCTATCTCCAAGGGATTTGATTGTAATCAGAATATTATGTGGAGATGAAATTATATTTGCACATGACTTCATGTATATCAAATTTGGAGATGGAATAAACATTATGTGTACAAAGACTTTCTATGTTGTAACATATGGAAAGCAGAAGCCTAAAAGATTTTTACCGTTGACAGAATATTGCGTGGATATTTATTTATGGAAGAAATTAGATTCCGCAATATGGTATTTTAGGTGTGTGGTAGAAGCATACTAAGTTTATGGAAAATCCGTATAATTATGGAAAAGGATTTATGGGATAATTGAGATAACGAAAATCATTTTATTTATGGAATTTGGATATACTTCAGAAGCAGATAAGGAATAGGAATATTATGGAGATAATCAGGGTAGTTTCGATCTGCTCAATGGACTATATAAAGAGGATATCACGGCTGCATTAACTCACGACTTTTATTGAAGAAAATATGCATTGAGATTTTCATATCTTTCGAGAAGTACTATAGAGCCTTTTTGTCTGTGTTCAAACATGAACGTAAACAGTTGTTCAAGTTCAGAATCGTATACCTTAATTCCTTGGGAGGAGGAGATCCAGCGCCGATGAGATTCGAGGTTAGAGAGAGTCAGATCAAGGCAGATCGGTAGCAAGGGGAGCTTGCTGGATTCACATGTTATAATTAGATAAGATAAGTATAATTGCATGGTATATTTTGTATTGTATCTTTCTGATTAGTGGATTCATTTTGAACTGGGCCAGGCCCCACATATGTAGGTGGATTTCATTGAGCTGCGTAACCAAGTCTCGTGTGTTCATGCCTTACTTTATTGCATACTTAGTTATATAGGCTATGCTGGAACACGGTAGTAATAATTGAACTAATTAGGTAAAACCAAATTTCAACTGATATCAGAGCTAAGTCACTTGTTTTACCCTAGTTTTGACAAGGAAAGTTTGATATGGTTTTACCAATGGAGACCAGAGAAGGAGCTTCTGTGTCTCGGTCACCACTGCTGGAAGGAACGAATTACAACTACTGGAAGGCTCGCATGCGGGTGTTCATAAATTCGCTGGATGAATTGGCTTAAAACTATATTGAAACGGATTGGAAACCCCCAGTTATTGGAAGTTCTAAAGGAGGAGAATCTAGTTCTAAAGAGCCAGTAGTTAAGCCTAAAGAGTTGTGGACACCATTTGAAAATATGGGTGGTTTGGCAAACTCCAGAGCATTAAATGTCATCTTTACTGTAGTAGATGAAGATCAGTTCAAACTTATCCCTAAGTGCCATCAAGCAAATAAAACATGTGATATCCTACAAACCGTACATGAAGGAACAAGTCATGTACGTGAGTCAAAGCTACAAATGCAGACCACAAAATTCAAAGAGCTGAAAATGGAAGAAGATGAGACTATTGCAGCATTCAATGGAAGACTCGGAGAAATCACAAATATGGCGCATCTGTTAGGAAAATTTATAGAGTCTAAGCTGGTGAAGAAGACTTTGAGATCACTTCCCCAAAGATTTTCCATTAAAGCAACAGCAATAGAAGAAGCAAGGGACGTGGACACAATGACTTTGGATGAGTTGATGGGATCACTACAAACCTATGAATTAACGTTGGAACATCCAACGAAGGAGTTGGTATTCAAAACTTCATCATCAAGAAACAATCATGAAGTGGATAGTGATGGTGTAAATGAAGATTTTTTTTATCACAAATAATTTCTCAAGGATTCTGAAGAAGGTGGTAAATAATAATTCTCATCAAAGGTTTGATTAGAACAGATTGAGTTAATCATGCATTGTTTGTTAATCCTAATTTCACCACTACCATTTAACCAAATAAGTTTATATGGTGATGGATGAGTAGTCACAGGCAAAGACAATGATTTAACAAGAAGATTAGACACAATATTAGCACAAGAACCACCATCAATAATCAATAAAACAATTCTTATCTTTCACAAGGCAACGGGTATGAAAAATGTTAATCTTTTGTACCTGTGTTTAAGACATTTGAGAGTTTAGAAATCTTAACGACACGAAGTTACCTTGTGTTTCTGGACCTTGTTCACCATGATCATTTATGATGATCTCTTCATCTACCTATTCTTCACCACTTTCATACAATGGTGGCATATCAACATATTAATCTTTTTCATCTCCTTCCTCAATTGTTGTTAACACTCATGCCTGAGGATAGTTACTACGGACATGTCCTCTCTCTTTACCATGAAAACATGTAGGAGAGTTAACAAACACTGAATTAGATGAAGAAGTAGTGATTTTACCTGGAATTTTTTAAGTCTGTTGGGTTGGTAGTGCCGCCCCCCTCTTAGTAGGATTATAAGTTGTACTTGAATAGGTCTGACATATCCTCATCCTCCCATGGATGTGCCCCTACTGTGGCCATAACTAGGGTTTTCGAAGTCAAACCCTGGTCGTTGACTAGAAAATTCGTGTTGTGGCCTACTTGGTCGCATGGTGGTCTCAACCAACCTTGCTTTCACCAATAAATATTTCATGGATATGTGATGTTGAAGCTTGACTGGCATTTGAAGGTTTTCACACAAGCCTTCAATGAATCTATTATTTATGAATGTGTCGTCTTCCCTCATTCCAACCCTTCTCATGGTCAACTCAAGATCTTACCAGTATTCATAAACTGTGTGATTTCCTTGCTTCATGTTGGATAGATAATAATGTTTTTTCAACAAGTAAGTAGGCGGAACATAATATTGGCAAAACTCGGATCTCAATCTCTCCCAGGTGGAGATAGATTTCTATCCGGCAAGATATCGAGACTCCTTTTTATTTTTCCACCATTCAGCCGCATAGTGAGTGAAAGAATACTGTGCCACTTTGACTTTTCCTTTCTCCTGATAATTGTTGAGATCAAACAGATTCTCAATCTATCGCTCCCAATCAAAACACTTCATTGGATTGTGTTGACCATTAAATTGAGGGATGTCACACGTCAATCCCTTGATGTCTTGAGCTTCATCAGAACCCAAACTAGATCCCAAATTTCTCTTCACTCTCCTTCGGGAATGATATTTACTGTGCCGATGCCTTCTAGAAGATCTGCGGTGTGATCGCCTTTCTGAACTATCATCTGAATAGTCATCTAAACTGCCAGAACTATTGAATTGACGGACATATTTATGGGTTTCTTTCCTCTTGGCCAATGATGTATGTGTAGGCAGAGCCATGGTGACAACTTTTCTCGCCAATCTCTACACCTCACTCATAAGTGCATTTATTGCTACAGCAAACCAATCAAGATCATTAGCTTCATTAGGATTGATTTAATGTCACTCCCAACTATCCGAAGCCTCTTCACGTGGATGATTACCATGTCTACCATTAGAGGTGTTCGTCAATGGAAAATTTTTAGGATTGCTAACAAAAGGCGGGACGAATGTATTTTTGTCCTCTTTCTTCGCTAAACTGCTAAGAAAATCAAATGGTTAGTTTAAAACTTACCACCCCCTCCCTTTGTTTAGTAAGGTCACTCACCAAGTGTATAACACTCACAAATCATAAGTCGAAGGCTAATGCGAGGGCAATTGACCAATTCACCGCAATTCAAAGCAAACTATGAAGATGAGTACTGCAGAATTTATTTCGAAATTTAAAAATATATAAACTAAAAACTGGGGTCTACGATCTAGAATTCCAAATTCTAAAAATAATAAGGAACAAAATTCAATTTGAATGGCACGAATCAAAGCTGTAATGAAGTTATGATCAAAATAAGCAGGTTTTATATAGGCGACAAATAGGTTCCGAAAATTCAAGAAACTTTTCTGAAAATAAATTGGAACAGGAACTCAAATCCAAATCCCTTGTGATAAAGGATTTTAATGACTTACTTGTCCCCCCAATTCAAAAATTCAGGTCAAAACCCCTCTCTCAATTGGCTTTTATTTCCTTTTCCACTTCTTATTAGGATTTTGACTTTTCTTTTCCTTTTTCAAGTAATATTTCCTTTTTCTTTCTTTTTCAGCCACAATTTGTTTTTGTGTGCTATAAAAAACTCACAAACAGAATCTTATTCCCCAAGAAAATTTTTCAATCACAGTTCCCAACATTTTTGGAAATTGCGAATCTGCCCCCAAACTTTTGAAAATTGTAAATCTGCCCCAAATTTCCAATTTCAAATCCTGAATTCTAATTTTGAAACCAAAAAATCTGATACTTTTTTTTACTATTTTCAAAAGGTTTTGGAACGAAATCGGTTGTACAAAACTTGGAATAAGAAAACTGTGACAACTTCCTCTTGATTCAAATGAACTTTGAGATATTCAAGATCGTAAGGATCCAGAATATGACACTATATAAATGGAAAATGACAAAAGACTATATTTTTTTAATAAGGTGTAATCAATAATTAAAGAACAATTCAAGATTACAGAATCAAAGAACGATAAAGAAACAAATAGGATTTTGAGCATGCAATAATTTTCAGAAGAGTGGAAGAAACATATTACAAGCACATAAACTGTTTAAGCCCCCTAAAAACTACGAAATTGACTGGGACGTGAAGGTGGATAATACTTGTTAACGCTCAGACCCATCGACGACTTCCTGACTCGATTGATGAAGGTGAAGGTGTATAGTAATACCGGAGTATTCTAACTCTCGAACCCTTCGACGTCCTTTGACTCTAGATTCAATCCTCCTGATAAGAAAGATCAAACAAACAAAGTTTAAAAACGACACAAAAGAATTTATAAATAAAAAATTTTGAAAATAAATAAAGCAATAAACTCAAAACCCTAAAATATTTTTTATTTTTCTCGGCCTCCAGTAGATCTTTTGCTTTGCTCTGATACCAACTGATATGAATCTCCTTGCAAAGACTTATGATTGCAGGATTAATATCTTTGATCTAGTGAAGGGATCTGTAAACCCTCACTATCATGCACAAAATTAAAGTGTCAAGCCCTTGGGGTACGCCTAACTTAGACTTGCTCTCTAACTAGCCCTCTGGATCAGATCACACGATTTATTGATACCTAACTAGCCGGGGTTAAGTAACAATGAAAAAAGCTCGTAAGCAACAAGAGTATGAATTCAAAGGTTTATATTTTTGAATGTTGATAGTGATACAAATCTTGAAAATTCAACCCCTATTTATAGGACTGAATTCATCCAAAACCCTTGTCCTAATCAAGATAGGATTTGGTAATTCCTGTCAGAAACTGAATAGAATTATGGCAGCTTTAAGAAGCTAAAACCATATTCAACTAAAATACCTAAAATAAACTATCTATGGCCGAAATCCATCCAGATTACAACTTGGATGAATATTTCCTTATATAAACTTACCAAAACTATTTCTAATCAGAATAAAACTCAATATTTTTAAAATCCTAATGGACTAGTTCGAAAATTAGCTCTTCAATGCCCACATGGCTGAGCTCTACAATCTAAGATCCAAAATGAAATAATTTTATAATATTTTACAGTGAAAGTTGTTGATGCTAACAAACTCTTAAAAAGGTAGAAAACTGTTTAGCTAAAGAAGGAAGAGAGATGACATCCCTAGTGGAAGGACTTCGAAAGGAAATTAAGTTGTTGGAATTAAATCTGAGTTCGATGACAAAGAGGGATGAAGTTACTGAGACGGCTATTAAAAGATTGAATTTTGGAAAAGAAAAATTGGATGGCATTCTCACCATGGGTCAGAGTTCTGGAAATTGACAAGGGATAGGCTGCAAAAAAACCATCTACCAGCACTGAGGTATTCAACATAGAGGTTCAAGTTATGATGAGAAAAATGTCAAAATACGCCCATAAAAATCTTTAATGTGTGGTTACTGTACTTATCAAGGTCATATAGAGGATCATTGTTTTAAGCTTCTCTTAGATATTATGAATGGACATTAGCCCGCAGCATGTTCCAACATAGATCAAGTGCAATAGTCAATGATGGTTAAAAAGGTATGGATCCCTAAAACCTCTAAATTGTGCTTTGTTGCTCACACTTCCCTTATTGCACATTCTTGAGACTCGTGGTACTTTGATAGTGGTTGATCTCGCCAAATGTCTGGAACTCAGGAATTTCTGACAAACATCAAACTATATAATGGTGGTTCTGTTACGTTTGGCGATGGAAAAAAGAGTGGAGTGGTTGGAAAAGGTGAACTGCACATTCAAGGATTTCCCGTTTTCACTAGTAATCTGTTGGTGGAAGATCTAAAGGCTAATTTCTTAAGTATCAGCCAACTATGTGATGATAATATGACCGTGGAATTCCATAAGGAGAAGGGTATAGTGAAACATGGCAACAACAAAGTGCTTACTGGTATTCGGTCATCAGACAAATATTACTTGTTGGAACAAGAAGTGAACTGCTTGAGTGTCGAATATGATAAGGTAAATCTTACGGGTGACCATGTTCCAACATTGAATGATTTCTCAGATTAGGGATGTAATGGTGTTGAAACATCATATGAGGTAGATCTTACAAATAGAATTGATTACTCTTATGACTTCAACAATGTTGTAACACCGTCCTCCCTAGAATTCTCCTATTTTCCAACATCAGTATGGGTTTAATCAAGCAGAAGAATGACTCCATCGATCCCTCTGGTAAAATATAGAGAACTTGCTAGTCTACAATATTTTCTCTCCCTCACTGAACCCAAGAATTACAAGGATACCCTACTTGATAATTATTGTATTGCAGCAATGCAAGAAGAACTTGGGCAATTTGAACACAATGATAATAAAGCAAGGTTAGTTGCTCAGGACTACACTCGGGATGAAGGAGTTGATTTTGATGAGACATTCGCACTAGTTTCCAGGTTAGAATGTATTCACATTCTCCTTGTTATGGCTTAAACTATAAATTTCATGATGTACCAAATAGTTGTAAAGAGTTCTTTCCTAAATGGCATGGTTAAGAAGGCTTTGTATGGATCAAAACAAGCACCAATGGAATGGTATGAGCGACTCACTACCTTTCATATTCAGAAAAGTTATCGTCGAGGGAAAGTAGATCGAATCTTGATTGTTTTTTGTGAATCCTTGGTACAAGATTTTTTTTACTTTGAGGTAGGCTAAATTGAAGATGAGTAAGGTGGGAGTATTTACAAGATTTCAGGCTAATTCTAAGGAATCTCACATGATTTCAGTCAAAAGGATATTTCAATGTGTTAGTGGGACTTCTAAGTATGCAATATGATATTCTAAGAATCAAGAATCTCATATGGTTAGTTATAGTGATTTTGATTGGGGTGGTAATGCAGATGATCGTAAAAGCACCACGGGTGGATGTTTCTTTATAGGTGGAAGTTGTTGTGCATAGTTATTATTAATGAAGTAAATTTTGAGTGATTATGGAATTAAAGAAGGGATTCTAACAGTGTTATGTGACAATAAAGGTGCTATTGACATCTCAAAGAATCTAGTACAGCATTCTCGGACAAAGCTCATTGATATAAGCCTTCATTTCATTGAAGAACTGGTTGAGAAGAAAGAAGTGGTAGTTGACTATGTTCCAACATCGGAAACTTGTAAGCCTTCTTTGAACTGGTTGGACTCTGCAACTTTTGAACTCCTAGGACAACACTTAGGTGTTTGTCGAATTTGAGATATTTATTACTTTCTAAAGCTTTGTGTGATTTTACTTTATTTTTGTATATACATTAGAAAAATACAAAAAATTGGGAAGGAGAAAAAGAAAATTGGAGGTGTAGTTGGACATGTTGGACCCAAGTGTTGAAGACATTTTGGTGATTTATGTGATGACTAGTTGGTGAAAAGATTGGGAGAATTTATGATTGGCATGAAATGGTCAAGTTTGATCATGAGATGCACAAGATGGTCGAATAGATCAGAGAGATGGCTACTTATGTATTCTGGTTAAGGATGCTGAGGAGTTGGAAGGCAGTGATGCTGATCATGTTCCAACACAGAGTATGGCGACTGATAAAAAGGATGTGGACATGGAAATAGATGTGCCAAGTGTGATTAGATATTCTGATGATCAAACATCAGTAAAGGTGGTTGGAGAAGATTATGATCTAGTGGTGAAGAAGCCTATGTTCCAACACCAGATAGGGGGAGAAAGTACTGATGGAATGAAGGAAGCTGAGCATGGTGATGTTCCAACATCAGAGAAAGCGGATGAAGATAAGAGCTGCTATGTTCCAACATCAGTAACTGATGTTCCAACACAAGTTGAACAGATTATTGAAGGCACTATTGATCAGACTGCAGAATCAGTAAAAGGAAAAGTACAGCCAACAAGAAGAAGATTAAAGCGGAAGGAGGATTTTAGCTGAGAGGATAACTGATTTGGGTGCATATGATAAGTATAGATTTACAGCATACGTGAACTATTTAAGTTTCAAGACTGCTGCCTCAATCTACAAGGAGTACCACCGAGAGGTTATAGAAGAATTTTATGGGAGGTAACATCGATCCAGATTCTGAGTGATACAATAGAGTTTACATCAGAGGCAAGGCAGTGATTTTTCTAGAAGACTGGTCAATCAGTGACTTTGACTACCTATCCTCAAGGATTTTGAGATTGTTTATGCTGAGAACTTTGCAGTGAAGGACAATCAGATTCTGTCATAAATTACTGAAGGATTTAAGTCTCAGTGGCCACTCAAGGGAATGCTACTTCATATAGCTTGACTACCAGGTATTTCTGTCCATTCTATATTGTTGTAAAAGGTTGGATTGCCTCTTGAAATCCTTTAACTCTTACTCGAGAAACGGCCAAACAAGAGAACATTTGATCAAAGACATGTGCATTATGGAATTCTGAGGCTACAACTTCTAATGTGAATAAGAAGAAGGCACGGTTAGAGGCACATATAGTTGGTCCTGAAGAGGTTTGAAGGTTCTGATGTGGCTATGTTCCATCATAGGCCAGATATTAGTTTAGGGGGAGCTACGTATATTGGTTATCTGTGTCTATTGACTTTGGCATGTTTATGGTACCAAGGGGAAGATATTTTTAATTTCTTTTTTATTACTTTATTGGCTCTGTTGGGTTGATGTTCAAACATGCTTATTATTCCTGGATGTTCAGAGAATCTGGAATTCAGGGGGAAACGTTATGTTTTTATGTTCCAACATCCAGGGTGGTTTTCAAAGTTGATGTTTGTATTTGCATAAGCTCTTGTGATGAAATGCTAGAAGGTGATTGGTCCAAAAAATGCCAAGGGGGAAGATTGTAAAGTCCAGATTTATTTAATTGGTAATTTGTGGAAACTATGCAAATATTGTATTGTTGGGTTGAAAAGTCAAAGGTAATTTCAGTGATATAAGGAATTTGGAGTTGTAATACGAGAAGAAGTATTTTCATCCATAGTGTTCTTATCGAAGAATATATCAATTCATATATTTATGGGATTTGGATGGATTTACGGAAATATGAAGTGATGTGATAAATATTCTTTCGAACGAGATATTCTAATTCCTTATTTGAAGGGATTAGATTTGGTAATTCTCATCTCTAAGGGATTTAATTGTAATCAGAATATTATGTTGAGAAAAAATTATATTTGCACATGATTTCATGCATATCAAAATCATAGATGGAATAAACTTCATGCGTACAAAGACTTCTATGTAATAACATTCAGAAAACTAAAGCCTAAAAGGTTTTTACCATTGATGGAATATTGCGTGGATATTTATATATAGAAGAAAGGAGATTCTACAATATGGTATTTTATGCATGTGGTAAAAGCATACTGAGTTTATGGAAAATTCCTATACTTATGGAAAAAGGATTTATGGGATATTTGAGATAAGGAAAATCCTTTTATTTATAGGATTTGGATATGTTTAGAAGCAGATAAGGAATAGGAATATTATGGAGATAATCATGGTAATTACGATCTGCTTAATGGACTATATAAAGAGGACATCACGGCTACATTAACTCACGAATTTAATTGAAGAAAATCTACATTCAGATTTTCATATCTTTCAAGAAGTACTATAGAGCTATTTGCCTGTGTTCCAACATGAACGTAAATTGTTGATCAAGTTCAGAATCGTATACCTTAATTCCTCAGGAGGAGGAGATCCAACGTCGACGAGTTTTGAGGTCAGAAGGAGTTTGATCAAGGCGGATAGGTAGCAAGGGGAGCTTGCAGGATTCACGTGTTATAATTAGATAAGATAAGTATAATTGTATGGTGTAGTTTGTACTGTATCTTTCTGATTAGTGGATTCATCATGAACCGCAGATGTAGGTGGATTTCACCAACCTGCGTAACCAAGTCTCATGTGTTCATGCTTTACTTTATTGCATACTTGGTTAGATAGGATTCATTGGAACACGGTAGTAATAAATGAACTAATTAGGTAAAACCAAATTTCAATTATGTTACCCATCCGAATTGCACAAAGTAATGTATTTGTGAGAAATAAATGCACTATTTTGACTAAGAAATTCTTGTTGTAAGTTAAAAGTATTGTTTCTAATGTATGATATGCAGTTGTGTATTTAATCTAAGTTAAATTATTTAAAACAAATGCTACAAATAAGTTATTAGATGCTACTTGCAATTTAAGTAATACAATTTCTAATGTAGGATATGATGTTAACTATTTTTTGTCAATGTAATTATGTGAAATAAATTCAAGATTTAGGTTTAAAATTTTATTTTTAAGCTAACGCACAGTATCTTATTTATGTTAGCCAGTAATGTGACTTATTACAATAGTTGCTTTTGTGCCAAATTTTGTACTCCCTCCGTCCCAGCCGATTCTGTACACTTACTATTTGGCGGTCAAAGTTGTCTTACTTTGACCACATATTTGAACAGATATATGAACAATAATATTATCTTATGAGATATTGTTAGATTCGTTGTAACAGTTTATAAACATCAATTCTTATGCCGTCATTATTGTCTGTAGTTACATATATTTACAGTCAAACAAGTTTTTAGTAGACCATGAAAAAGATTCTGTACAATTCCCCTGGGACGGAGGGAGTAGTATGTTTTCGTTCATTTAGCCCTTTCTTTCCAAAACTGACTTAAATGTTCAACATGACTTCAAAATAATTAGATTCAGCGGCGGCTAATCAATGGAATTTGGCTATGAAATGGGCAACTCTTCAATATTAGTTGTGTGTACTATAAGAAATATTTGTTGTAATGTAACTTAAGCATGTTTTAACAAAACATATGAAGTTCATAATCTAATTTACTTTGGTAAAGTTCTATAAGTCATATTCATAGTTTAATAACAAATTCGTGTTTTAGTATAACAAGTCCATATTGTAAGGTATCAAATGCATGTCTTAATAAAACGATAACGGTTAGTAACCTAATTTACTGTTTTGTGGCAAAGTTTTATGTCATATTCATAGTTTCAAAACAAACACATGCTTTAATATATAAAAAATATATTGTAAGGTAACAGATGCATAGTTTATATGAAATTTTCAACAGCATGTAGTTTGTTTTGGTAGTGTTCACCACATGATTTTTACATGTTTATTGCAGTTGAATTCACAGAGACACTGTTTCAGATGTTTCATTCATTTTAAATTCTGTATAATAAAAATGTTAATTGCCCTTATTACAAGGCATATTATATAATAAATATTATAACTTTTAACTTATGGACATTAGTTACAAAGATTTCAAATTTCTCTTTTCTTTTTTCTTTTTTTCTTTCACTGGTGATTTGTCTTCTTCAGTAGCGATTTGAATTTCTATGCTCCAATTCTTATTCTTCTTCATCAGTGATATACCTTCTTCACCACCTCAAAAACCCTAGCAATTACAACCTTCGGCAACTCCTTCAATGCAAGCCGACGGTTTGTTTTTCGGCAATAAAAAATTGTTAATCATGCTGATAAAGAGGACATACAAATCTTGCTGAAAAATGAGGATGTTTTGAAGGTGTGGAAGAGATGAAGAACGTGAAGGTTCATCACAGAAGGTGAGATGAAAGAGATGAAGAACGCAGAGAAGATAAATTTTGCAAGATGAAGGTGCAAAAATGTGAGGATGGGAATTGAATTTTCTTATAACCTGACCCATTTTCTTATAACCCAAGTGGAACCCAATTCATTTACTTTCCTAATTTTTTGAATTGCAATCAGGCCCTAACTTCAGCAGACCTCTTTTCTCTCCGGCGAAGTGGGAATAATTACACACATATAGACTTGTCTCAGCTGGCATTCTGGATCCGGAGAAAAAAAATGTTTTCCTTTCTCAAGATGCTTGAGAAAATGCAGATTTATATAATCATCACTCAGACACTTCCGATACTCCTTCTATCTCATCTTAAACTACACACTTCACTTTATATCACTATTCACTATCAAACTTTGACCACATATTTGAATAAATATATAAACAATAATCATATAAACATATTTGAACAAAATCTTGTGTGAGACGGTCTCGTAGCGAGACCAAGGATTAAATTATAAATAATACATACTTAATCTGGGATTGGCCATTAATTATAATTTTCATATTTTTAGGGACTGAATTGTAATTAAATTAAATCTGAGCATATATTTACTATTCAGTATCTCTTCGCCTTCCCCTCATTCTTACCTTTTTCTTTCTCTCTCTAAAACTGCCTTGTCTCTCAAAAAACATTTCGTTCTCTCTCTCTCCCCCATTTTCTAGCGACGTAGGTTTGTTATTCCACCGCGATTTCTATACTTTCATCCATTCTTGTTGCTTAATATGCATCCGATCGTGTTTCATGTGAGTATAATTGGTCATTCTGGTCCAATTTTTGGAGTTTCTTCCATTTTTGCTTGATAATTGGTTCGGTTATTCATCGGGTAACTCTGATGGCCTAGATTTGTGCTTCCGGCTGATAGTCTTTACTTTTAGCCATTTTATTATTTAGTAAGTTTTTTTGTTAGTGAACTCAGAGCTTTCTGTCCTTTTTTTGCAGTTATTGCTCTCTTCGATTGGAGGTTGTTATCCTATATCAAGTTGTAATTACGAAGCTAGAGGTTTTCACATGCATGGTTTTTATTAGGTTCTCATTGATTTCGATCATTTTTAACTGTATTATTTTTCATGTTTATCATTTTGTAGATGTTGAAAGAAGGAGATCTTGTTGATTCTGGTTGTACAGACAATGCGGTGTTGAAAATTGCAAAATCATACTCCTAGCCTTCCGTTTCTTTGAAGGTTGCTGTAAAGCAGAAGAGGAAGACTTCTTCTCAAGGTTTGTTGCTTTTTTATTTGTTTGGCGAGAATATTTGAATTTATTACTATATTTATTCATTTTTTGTCGCCTAGGATTTTATATGATGTTTGAATATGATGTTTCAAGGTTTTCATTTGACTTCATTTCCTATTTATGAGATGTTGTAATTAATGTTTTTATTGGAACTGTGTTATGTATGTAATTCTTATTATATGTATTTTTTATTGTCATTATTGCTTGATTTTTAAATTACAATGATTCTATTGTAATTTTCAGTAAGAGTGATGATTTAAGTATACCAGTTGATGTTTTTCATTATATATGTTTTTATTTGATACTTTACCCTTCTGATTTGATGATACAAGTATTCCAACTGACTTTACTGTTCATGTACTATGTTTTTGTACTGTTTTGTTTTATGTGTGATGATGGTGCTAGTGTTTACTAGTTTGTATCAACTATTTCTATATGCTGTTTTATGTGTTCTGGTTTCACAGTTTTTTGTATGTTCATTTTTTTGTCCTTTTTTTCAAAATGATGTTGTTAGATTCTTCATTGGTGTCTTATATTTCTTTAATGATCATCTATTTTGTTTATTTGATATGCTGAATTCTAGTTCTAAACTTGCTTTCTGATTAATGTTTTTGATATTTTGTGGATATATATATATATGTATATGTGGTGATGTTATTTATACTATAAAAAAATTTTCTTTTATTTTAGATTGTAGTGTTCCTGTCAAGAAAATAAGATAGGATTCATGGTCTGACGACTCCTACTTTTTATGATTTATTATTTACTTTTTACCACTATAGTTTTTGATGTTTTATGTAATTTAGGTGATGGTGTCAGTCAAGCTTTTTCTTTTGAAATCTGTTAAAAAGGGTAAAGATAGTTTTCCTTTCAAATTCTTCTTTTTCTGATTTTGATTTTTTATTAACTACTCTTTACAATTTACCACTGTGGTTTGATATTTTATACTATTCAGGTGAGGGTGTCAGCCAAGTTTCTTCTTCTGAGCTTGAAAAAGAATATGCTAAAAAGGATAAAAATAGTTTCCTTTTTAATATTTATTTTTCTGATTTTTAATTTTTTATTATTTACTTTTTACCATTTATCACTATGGTTTGATGTTTTATATTTTTTAGGTAAGGGTGTGAGCCAAATATCTTTTGAGCCTGGTAAAAAATCTGCTAAAAAGAGTAAAATTAGTTTTTCTTTTCAATACTTCTTTTTCTTACTTTTGATTTTTGATTATTTAATATTTACCATTTACCACAGCGGTTTGATGTTTCATATTATTCTGGTGAAGGTGTCAGCCAAGTATCTTCTGAGCCTAGTAAAAAATCTGCTAAAAATAGTAAAATCAATTTTTCTTTTCAATTTTTCTTTTTCTTAATTTTGATTTTTTATTTATTATCAATTACACTTTAGCACTATGTTTTGATGTTTCAGCTTCTGATATGCCTGAAAAAAATCTGTTACAAAAGGTACAATAATTTCCCTTTTAAATATATCTTTTTCTTATTTTCGATGTTTCACTAATTACTCTTTACCTTTTATTACTATGGTTTGATGTTTTATATGTTTCAGGTAATGATGTAAGTCTAGATTCTACTCAGCCTGTAAAATCTGCTAAAAAGGTTAAAATAGTTTTCCCTTTTAAACTTCTTTTCTGATTTTTATGTCTTACTTTTTGCTTCTTCTTGTTCAGTAATTTGATCTTGATTTTTTATTTTATTCAGAAACGGTGGTTAGTGCAGTTCTAGCTTTATAGATTGGAAAATCTGCTCAAAAAGGTAACAACAATATTTTTTTTATTATGGAGTACCTAGTTCTTCGATTTGATGTTTTATTTTTTTTCCTCCAGCCTTTTAATATGCTATGATATTTCTTTAAATGTAGCTGACGGTGCTGAAAAATTTTCTGTTCAAATTGAGAAATCTGCCGAACTAGGTTGTATTTTTTCCCCTCTTTTTATACATTCTTCTTTTGATTTGATGCTACTTGTTTTGTAATCTTATTCTTTTGCATTTTAAAAAATATATTTATAGGTGTTGCTGTTAAAAATGTTTCTTCAGCTTCAAAGATTCTCCAGTCAAAGGTTTGTTACAAAGATATGTTGATGGATGCTGGAGTTGCTAATCTTCTATCTGGTAATCTATATGTTTTAACCATGTTGTTTTAAAATTTCAATCCTTATTATATTTTTGTGTTACCCCATTATTTGATTGTGTATTTATTTTTTTTGTTTGCAGATGAGATCTTCAGTACTGCTCCTTCTCAATCTCAAACACTTGATGCTACCATTAATGAAACTGGTCATGATGATCAAACAGGTGGAGATGATGATAAAATGGAGACAAGTGATGAGGGTTCTGAAGATGTTGATGGCTCAAACTCTGATGATAGTTCTGATGGTGAAGGTGAGAAGCCAGATGATGTTGAGGAAGATGGAGAGGCTGAAGAGGAATCTGAGAAGGAGGGAGGCAATGAAAGTGAAGACAATTCTAATGAAGGTGAAGACAATTCTAATGAAGGTGAAGAATCTGACAAGGGGGAGGATTCAGAAAATGTTGTTGGTGTTTCACGACAATTTGGTGATGTTATTGGTAGTAAGTCTGACAGTGAGGAGAATTTTGATAATGATGATGAGAATAAATTAGTGAGTGAGGAGAAGCATGATAATTCTAATGAAAATGAGGATGATGATGAAGATAGGTCTGATGTGAATGAGGATGATTATGAAATTAGGTCTGGTGTGGCGGATGAATTTGATGATTCAGATAAAGAGGTTGATGATGCTGGTGGAGAGCCTAATGATTCAGATGAGGAAGGTTGCAAAGTTGTTGTATGTGAAACAGTATCTGTTGGTAAAGGGAAATTTGTTGTGAGGAAAAGGGTTAGAGAGGAGAGTGGAGGAGTTGTGAAGTTAAAAATTCTGAAGGGTATCAATGATCCATCAAGGTATGCATCAATGACTTACATTTTTATGATATGTTTCATATTTCAGTGTTGCTTATTATTTTTATTTTTTTTTAAGCTCGAAGAGAAGCTACTCTACGATGTGTAGCCCTGGTAAGATTATAAACCTTGTGAAATCATTGGCTGATGGGCAGATCAGGTCAGTTATTGATATAGGATTTGAAGGATTATTGAAGATAAATTTTTGGTATTTTGCCCAAAAATGTGATTCAACATCCAGTATCTAACTTTAACCCAATTAGTCACTTGTAGTGAATAGGTAGTGATAAGTATTATATAACCAAGGATGGTGTTTATATAAGTGATGCTAAGGTTGTAGAGGTTAGTAACTTGGGGAAGGGAAGAATAGAGAAATAGAATTGAGGCTTAAATGGAAGATGGATTTAGGGGCTAATAAACATGACAATATTCCTTGTGATAGGTTGCTAGGTAAGATGTCATTGTTGACTGGGGGACGTGATCTGTTTAAGAAGTATTTGATGATGTATGTGTTGTGTACTTTCCTTACTCCCACATCTAGAAATAATGTTGATTTTAAGCTTTTGAGGGTTGTGGAAAATGTGAATGAAATCATGAATATGGATTGGTGTGGGTATGTGCTGAAAATATTCTTTGATGCTGTTGAGAGGTACAACAAAGGTCCATTTGAAAAAATTCTTTGATGTGCTATCTTTATTGATTTCTAGTTCAAGGAATCCCATTGCCTACTTCCTTCCCCTTAGTCCAACACTTTGATGACAATAAGGTTAAGGTTATTTGTAAGTCCATAGTGAGTGATGGGTTTGATGTTTGCGTGATGAGCGGCAATGTTTTTCCTTTGACTTCAATGGGAAAATTAAAGTTAGGTTCAAGACCAGGTAATGGCACTGCCCGAAGTACCTCTTGCTTTATAGTGTTGGAAATTCCTGACAATTTATCCACTGACGAGAAGATTCTTGCTGAAGCTACTTCTGTAAGTTTTTTTTATTTATGTTATGTTTGTTGTTTTTGATATGATGTTTCAAATTATGAGTAATAATGTTATTTTTTTGTAGGATGTTGTTGAGCGCTCAATGAGATTTGCTAGGAATAGTGAAATTGTTACCAGATCCTATGTGGCTGAGAAGATGAAGCTTGGTGAAAAAGCTCCAGCTACTGCGCAAGATGCTGTTCCTCCAGTTCATATTCCTGTTTTTCACAAGATTATTTTTCTGATGGATTTTTTTATCAAATCAAAGAAATTATTAACAAGTCAGTGAGAAGTGCACTCCTGAAGTACCATTATTGAAGACTGGACCTGAACCTTCTTCTAGTCTCGGGATTGAGTGCTTGGAAGATATTGGACAAGTTGTGGGTTCTTCTACTATTGTACCTGAAAAGAAGGGGTCTACAGTTGCTCAGAAGAAGGGTGGACAAGCGGAAAAGTCATCGAAGGGATTCTAGAAGAAATAGTTCTTTTTTAGTGATGTGATGAACTTGTGTTTAAGGATGATGTTTTAAGTACTATTGTTGGCTGATATTTTAGTATTGTTAGTTTTGTATGGTTTCTAGATGTGATGAACTCAGAATTCTTGTTGGAATTTGACATTAGGATTTTCGATTTTGGTGTGAAGTTGACATTTTAAAGTAATGCAGTGACATTTCATGATTAGGTCTTGATGTTTTAGGGTGTTGATAATAAAGCCTGTTTTTATGCTTTAACTCTCATTAGTCTATTTGCAGATTTTTTTTACATTAATGATTATGTATGAAAGATTATGTTTTAAAATTAGAATATCACATTTCAGTAGTTGTCCAGTGTCTCTATAAAAAATGTGACATATTTCTAGTTGTAACTTTTGGTATATTGGATGTCAAAATCCAGTAAACTTTAAAAGCTCATTACATATACATAAGTTATCACACTTCTAAGTTAGAAGATCACGTTCCTACAAATTAAATTTCAGTACTCAAACAAGAAACTTATAGAGACCAGTACACTTTAGAATGATTTCCATAATAAAACCTTATGCATTCTACTAAGTTGAGCAATAATTTTAATTCAAAGTCCTCACTTCTAAAAAAATGTAACATCAATTGAAAGTCTTGAAACGTCAAATGAAAGTACTGAAACATCAAATTTGTTCTGCAAGTTCAGAACCCATCCTTCATCAACTTTGGTCTTCCCTAATTTAGATGATTTGGGCTTTTGGAGTCTTGGACCCAAATTCCTTATTTTGTGGCTTCTTCCATTCAAGCTTTCATTTCAACCTCTTACTTCTTCACTTTGTTTTTGCTATTTTTGGTTCTAGGACTTCGGGAGCACTTTTTGTTGGTGTGTCTTTGGCATTGTTTGTCACTGAATTTTCAGTTTTGTCTAGATCTTTCATTAAAAGTAGCTGACATAATGTAGTTGAATCCCTATTCAAACCATCCTCAAGTGTTCTACGAGTATCTTTGTCATCTTCACATTTCAACACTAAATTGTAGTATTTTCTGAGCATCTCATGTCGCCATGGTATCTTACCTTTCATCTCACTGTTGTTCTCGTTGTTTTATGTTGATGCACATCCAAGTACTCGGTTCCATATTTCCTTCTTTGTCATCTTTATCCATCTCTTCAGTATATAATCTTCAGGTATTATTGTGATGTTGCGCAAGTGGAGCACATGAAGGCTGTGGAAACACAGCAGCCCAACTTCTTCAAAGTATTTACATGAACACTTGATCTTCACTTTACCATCCCCGAGTATGTAATAAACCTTCTCTACCTTTGTTTCATTGTTTTTTGGGATGACTTCGTAAACATCTTCATAGCCAATGTTGAATGTTTTCTCCACTTTACTCGTTATTGCCAATTTTCACTTTGTTTCAAAGTCCTAGAAAATTTTAAGAATGTATATCTCCCCAGCTTGCTTTAGTAATCCGGGCCGTTCTACAGCTGCTCTTGGTTTTCCTATTGATCGGTTGTATTCCCTGCTTGTCTCTGTGCTTCTCCAACTTTTGACAGTTTTTCCAAATATTGCAAAAAACTATGTCAAGTTGGTTGTTTTTGAAGCATTGAAACCGACTGCTTTGTTGGTACTTTCACTACTCTGTGATGACAAAGTTCCAGCTGAGAAGAAATCCTTGCTTAGTGCAGTGCACCATTTATCCCGGAGTTCGTACAAGCGCTTGAACCAATCTTTTTCTTCCAGCCGGTAGGTTTCTATCATGGAATTCCAGCATCTTTCATATTCTTCTTCATTTGCACTACCTTTTAAACAGTGGTCGAGTGGCATTCCAAATTCTTCATCACTTTTTACTTTACCGTAGTGACTAATTGCATTTTGTTTCAGGTGCTACATATAGAGTCTGTGTTTTTTTTTCTTTGAATACCTATGAAACAACAATTTTAGTATGTGCATCATCAACTAGTTTCTTGAAAAGATCATATGTTGCTAATGGATTATCAATTATAAATGTAGGATGCTCATGTTGCAGTGTCAAAACCAAGAGAAATTGTATACATGTCCATAATGAGTTCTCAAATGTTCTAAAACGGGTTGTGGTGATGATTTAAAACATTAAATTATTGACATCATAAGTCAGATAATGAGAAGCAATGCTCTAAAAAAATATTTAGAACATCAACGGAATCACATAACAGGTTAGACCTTTTAAATGAAACATCAACTGAATAATATAACAAGTTCGACACTAGTTCAAAACATCAACTGAAGGAATACTTAAAACATCATTAATGTTTAAAAGGTTAAACACGTAACTTGAAACATCAATCATCAAACAGAGTTTATAAATACCTCTTTAATTGTCTTTGCCATAGCCAAATCCTGGTCAGTGAATATAGTCACTGTTTGTTTTCCCCCCATCGGTTTTTTTAAATACCTCCAGCAGCTATATGAAAGTTTCAGCCTTTTCGTCTCCAATAAAAGTGCACCCAAACATTGCATTGTTCCAGTGATTGTTTATCCCGACAATTGGAGCACAAATGAGATTATACTTATTTGTCCGCTAAGTGTTGTCAAAAATCACAACATCACCATATAGCATGTAATCTTCTTTCATCATCGAGTCTTTTGAAAAGATAATGTTAGTTTTCCCTCATCATCCAGCTTGACTCTAAAAAAAGTAGTCTTTCTCGGCAGCAACAATTTGATAAATCTCATCTATGACATTTCGAGCATCTCCCCCTTTTATAGTGTCCATTCTATACATGTTCACATAATTAATGTGATCTCTCATATTGTGCCCAACATTTTCTTCTCTTTGGTCGCAGCACATGCTAAATATTTGTAACTTGTTGTTGGTTTGATACTTGTCCTTTCCATAGCTTCGATTGCTCTTGCTTTCTCATTTTTTATTATTCTTTCACCATGTTGCAGGTACTGCTATTCTAATCTTGTGCACTCATGATTATGTTCAACAAAGTGGTTCTTGATTTCGTAGAACTTTTCATCAATAAGCTTGATCCTGATTTGAGCTTTGCATCCTGTTCTTATCACCGGAAACTCTTTTGATTTTCCTTTTCTCTTCCTTTATGGTTGTAGAGTATGTGAGTTTTTAGTTCTTGAAATGGGCTTTCCTTCACACGAGCATGTGAAATATTTTTCTCTAATTACTTCCTAGTTTAACTGTCTTGTTGTTGACCTCCTTACACAAAATCCAAGCGCAGTTACATGTGCTCGATACAATTTGTCAAGCTCTTCCCAAGTTCTTGATCTCACTCCTTGCAAAAACTATCTTGCATCTATCTCCAATAGATTAGGAAAATCCTCTGGCAAATCTGTTAGTAAAATCACAGATCATTTAGTTTGATTATAAAATCACAGATCAATTCTATCAGTTTCAAATTGACATATTGTGTAGAAACATCAAACACGTTTACTAAAACATCAATATATATATATATATATATATATATATGATAGAAACATCACATACTAGTATATGCATGTAAGTTTCTGAATTAGGTGCAGAAGAATCAAACACTTTTAATAAAACATCAATCTGTATAATAAACATCACATAACAGTATATGCATGTTTGTCTTCGAATCAGAATTCTAAGATTTGTTACCCATGCCAGAACTGAGCATCCAGTTTTATGAATGAGCAGAATCAAATCACTCATTCTGTTTATAGCATGATACACCAATTCTAGTAGCCAATTTTTTTAAAAAAAATTGACATCAGATACACAAGTATCAGTCACTTTCATTAACACATCAATCTCTATATCAGTAACATCACATTACTGTTTATTCTGGTCAACTTGATACATATGTACAACATTATTTTCACATACTGGTACAGAGCATCAATTTTGAACATTAAAACACTCGCAAGCTTTTTGAGCTAAAAGAAATATTCACTAGCAATAGGAGCTGAAACATTCGCAAGCAAATTAAATCAGGTTTTATATAATGATTCCGGTTTTTCATAATCACCTTTTACAGAATTTTTTTCGATTTCATTGATTGTGCCGTTCACCACAATAATTTTTCGTTCATTGTTAAGAAGACATGTTGATGAAGCTTTGGTTTTTCTATAATCTTCTTTGCACATCAATTGATCTTCCGATCTGCAAAATAAATAAAATTCACATAATCTGATTGTATATTTTTCAACAAACTGATTTGATTATGTAGTTTCGAATCATGAACCTAATTCTTGTTGATCGTCATTGTTCATTGTTCATTGTTCATTGTTCGAAGAAGTTGGGGATTTGATCTTTGAAGTTTTTGGATTGATGGATTGTAGTGATTGAGATCGATTGAAACTGTGAGAATGTTATGGAAGCGTGTTTTGCGTTGTGCGTCTTCATCAAACCCATTTTTTCTCAGATTTCCTTCCTTATTTATGATATTTGCACGTTAGTCCCCCTACTTTTTTGTGCATTTTAAACTGGCACTGAGAATAAATTAATGACGCCAGGACCCCCAAAAATTGTTTGTCTTTTGCCTTAAATTACTGTAAGTCCCTAGTCTTACGGTAAGATAGTCTCGCGGGAGACAGACTCTATTATCATATGTTATACTCCCTTCGTCCCACTATAAATTGCTTTATTTCTTTTTTTAAAATTAAAAACTCACCATAGTGAGAGGGTATATATTAGGCTCCCCAAACCATTCAAAAGAAACAAAGAGAGGTTCATGTACAATCTATGTGCATCAAAGTGTAAATACGTGGGAAAGCTAGGTACAATAAGTGTTTTGCCAAATCCTATGTCTCCAAACCTCTTGAAGACTAAAGATTTGACCCAAAACCCATTTCGAGATCCATTGTGGCCTACCATTTTTTCACCTCCACAACCCAGTGTCGACGAAAAGTGATGGCCTCCCATAATGGTCCCTTGCGAACCACTACCCCTGTAGTGATTCACTGTAGAATCCTCTGTTGATGAAGAAGAAGCAGTGTTTGTGCAGCTAGAATCTAAAGCTTCCAAAAGTAGATGGCTTGTGGTACGTACCAGTGTCCAAGTAGAGTGGTTCCTCTTGCGTTGATAACTTGAACTGAGGACCATGAGAAATCCAGGAGCACTCCAATCTGCAAGACCTGCAAACAACAAGAAGCAGGAGCAGCAACTGGTTCCAGAAAGAATAGAAAGAGTATATCCCTGAATAGTAATAGTCATGGCAATCAAATGTATGGGAAACATACTGCATCCAAGTGGATGAGGCCCTTAATATGCTTAGGTAAGTTACTAAAAGAGAAAGATCTCACACTATTAGAACTTGCTTCCTTAGCAATAGAATCAGCCACCTATTCCCTTCTCTATAGTGAGATATAGAGGCACAGAGCAGATCAAACTGGTTCCAGATTTCTCTAACTAGTGAGGTATATCTCCATGGAATCTTGAAATCATGTCAAATCATCTTTAGCAGTAGGGGAGAGTCACATTCTACTTGGATGTGGGATAAACCTGCTTGAGAAGCCAGTTGTTAACCAAGCTTAAGGCTTCCAGTTCAGCCTGCAAACAGGAGCAGGGATCCAAAGCTTTTCCAGCTGCACTTATGAGTTTGCCCTGCGCATCTCTAATTATAGCCCCAGCACCAGAGCTCCCATTTCCAAGAACAGAGCCATCGGTATTAAGTTTATTAGACAAAGGATGCTTCCACTGAATAATCTTTTCCCTTTTGTTGTTCTTTCTGCTTACAGTCTTTGAATATAGAAGAATGCGGATTTCTGAGTTCAAAGACCACTTAAATTTCATTTTATGAGCAATAAATAAATCATGGAATTGATCAAGAGTCCTTTTCAGCATGATTTTTGTGTTTGGTTTTATGCTGTCAAAGAAAAACTTGTTTCTTGTACACAATATAAACCAGACAACAATGCATGGAATGATCCTAATCAGTTTTAGTATCTCATTTGAAGAGTGTTTAACATTCCAGTAGAAGAAAAATCTGCCCCAAAGTGTGTTAAAACCTGAGTTTTTAATAGCAAAAATTTTGTTGACCATGCAACATAACCTTGATGTGAAATGGAAAGAGTTAAAAATGTGGTGTACGTCTTCTGAGTCATTCTCACAAAAGCAGCACTTTGAGGGAAGATGTAGATTAAATTCTTCTAAGATGTCTGGTAATGCTAGCCACCTATTAAGTAACTTCCAATTGTAGATGCTGATCTTTTTAGGAAGCATATCAGACCAAAGAAATGTAAAAGATGAAATAACATCTTTTCTTATCTCTGAGTAGCTCATCAGATGATTTGACTGAGAAAAAAGTAATTGCTTAATTACTTTTTGGGAAATCATTTTTTAAAAATTTAACCATAAATATCTCTAGTTGCCTATAAAAAAATTAAAATTTAAGAAATAGATGTTAAAATGAATTTAGCAATATCTCACATAATATTTTTATTATATATAGATTAATTTATATTTATGGTCAAAACTTATAAAATTAGACTCCAAAAAGCAATTAAACAATTTATAGTGGTACAGAGGAAATATGTTGGATTCATTATATCAAGAGTTTCTCAAAAGTATATTTTTGTTCGCCTTTATTATATGTGGTTAAACAAACGGTTCGACACATTTTTTGATGAGCGTAAAAAATATTCTATATTACTCTGTTAACCTGACCTCTGTATTTGAGCAGACAATAAAAAGATCATGGTCTTAATAAGGGGTTCGCTCCTCCATGCTGTATATTCAACCTCTATGTCAATAGGGGCCCAGCCGAATGTGCACACTTTTTGGTCAAGTTTGTCAAGTCATGTTTGACCAACGATAACTTTAGTTACGTATATTAACGGTATGTTAAAATTTGATATTTAGAAAATACATCAAGCAGGGTATGCAGCAATATCTTACATGATAATATTGGTGTCTATATACTAGTTGAAAACTATGATTAAACATGCCTTGAGAAAATTGACTAAAAAGTGTGCAGATTCGGCTGGGACGGAGGTAGTACAATTTGAGATTGGTAAGATGGAGTATATCAATTCATCATTGACTTGTTTTCTACAACTTATTCACTTTTGCCCATTGCAATATCACAATAGTACTGAAAATGTACACGGAGCACTGGAATGTACCAGTTGGCCGCAAAGGTTCAAAATATGGAATGTACCAGTTGGCCGCAAAGGTTCAAAATAAGGAATGAACTGATTCCATATAACTTCATAAGCCTGCAAGCATTTGACCTTGAAAGATATCTTCTTCCTGATTCAGCTCTCTTGATGGACTGCAACTTGGTGTATGTCCATGTCCTTCAACATAACTGCACGGCCGCACGAGTCACAGGGAGCCGTTCGTGATCCACATAAACTTTCATGCTCTGACAGTCCCCTTAATCTGTCTCGTACATCAGCTGCCAACGTTCCAGCTTGAACCATATCCCCACAAAACCGACAAGTAACTAAGCGCAACGGGCATTCAGAGGACTGGTGCTGAACCTGCAGAACCAGAGAAAAGAGGGGTCAGAACTGGAAAACCACACAAAAGCTGTACATCCATAACTGAAAAAATAGCTAACTGAAGGGTGACATACCATATGTTCCTTTTCAAGAACAACCCCACAGGGGCACTTTAGTGGTTCATGAAATACTTTCATGTGCTTCTCGATCTCTGCCTGTTGAAAAGCTTTAGAACACTTCCCACAATGGACATGATTCTTGGCTTCCTCCACTCTGAGAACCACGGCGCAACCAGCATGCTGACAAAGGACATTGTGTCTCCGACAAAATGCCTCATGCAAGGCTATTGTCCTAGAAGGTATATAATGCTTACAATTCATGCACTCCACAGTATCTGCATCAATAACCATTGAGGAAGACACTGCCTGCTGACCTACCTTGGACACCGGCATCTCTTTAACATTTACGGATACATCATATTGGGTTCTCCCCTTGAATCCATATATACCGATGCTGTAAGTACCAGGTCCCAAATTCTTCTCTTTCGAGCTCAGGACCAATAATTTGGTGCCAACATCATGTAAAGACCAACTATGTTGATGTCGAGTGGGGAACAATAAGGGATGCCTAGAAACATAAATATCACAGTCGACATCAGACTTTTGTGCCTCCAACCTTATCTCAAGTTGGATATTCCCGGAGGAAATTCCTCTCCAGGTATTTTCATCGAGTAAAAACTTATAATAGATGTAGTTCCCCTCCTCAACAGTTCCTGATTCTGATTTTCCAAACAGCAGAGGTCTCAGTACATGAGGATTCGCTTCCTCTGGTTTCGATTCAGACCCAATGATATCCACCTCAATATCTGTCTCAAGAACTGATACACTCATCGATGGCTTTAACTCCATAACTCGCAAGTTATACATTAAAGAACCATGATATACTTTTAACACATCACCTTGAGTAAGGGTGGCATTCTGGCGCAAGCTAGTTTCAAGGACTGCCTTGTGATTAGGGATATCAGAGAAGCCAAATTCATCTGGCTGAAGCTTTGCATAAGTCCCTTTAGGTAGCCAAACATATCTAACCAAAACCATAGGCAACTCAGTAACATTCGGAGCAATCAAATTACTCCAAACATGGGGAGGGAGCCCAACGCAACCCTCATCCGAGGTGAACTCCAAAACACCAGCATGCGTCTCCCTGCTCTCCTGATCTCCTGAATCCCTCATTTCCGAAAGCTCCTCCCTTCCAGCTAGTGACAGACAAAAATGCAACGGTCCCTTGTCAAAAGCGCCTAATTCAGATAACTCGGGGAAGCAAGAAGCTGGCAACTTTATCCTATCTCCGTTGGCCTCATAAGGTACAGCTTGCAGGATGCGCCGGAAGACAATGCCTCGTCCAGCAACCATTTCTTCTTGCATTTGCTCATTTGCCTACACCAAGCACAATCCCGCGTTAAAACATCCTATTTTTAAAACCTCAAAAACCTTTAAATAAAAACTCAAAAAATCAATGTTTTTTAAACCTCAAAAATCCTATTTTTGAATTCCTAACCAAAATGGTAATTATGCAACAGAAATACCAAGTTGTGATTTTTACTATCCCATGGTTATTCAGATTAAACCCTACGTGATAATTGAGCGTATCGAAATAACAAGAAAGTGAATAACAATGGCTAAATCGAAGATTGAATGGGTACCTTAGCTTCGGCTTCGGCAGCTTCGAGGCGGCGCAGGCTCTGAGCGGTGGCGATGGCTTCGCGCCGACGAGCGGCTTCTTCACGAGCCTTTTTCTCTCTCTCCAATTTCAACCTGGCCCTTTCTTTCCTCTCTCGCTGCTCCCTCTGGAGCTTCTCCCCGGCTCTTCGCAGCTCGAAATCCATATTAATCGCAGAAATTGTGATGTGAGTTTTTCTGGATTTCTCGATTTGAAGACGAATAATAACAAATCTGTTGATCTTTCGATCTCTCTTATAGGGTTCTATTATTCCCCTTTTCTAATTGGGATTTTGATTCCTGGTTGGCTTCGGAATACTTATTGAAGAATTTAGGAAATTAGGAACTCCAGCTTGGTTGGGGTAGTTTTTATAGCTAGTGGAAAGATTGTATAGGGAAATACAAAAATAAAACGTGTCGGCTTCCACGGCTTCGGGTTCCAGAAGCATCTGGGCTTTTCCATCGTGAATGGGTTGTCAATGCATAAACAAAAGAGTTAATAGCAAATTCACCAATGTAACTTTGAGTTTAGTAGAGAAAAGAAATGAAACTTTCCGTTTCAAGAACAAGCAATAACAATGATCAATTCTCGTAACTAACTCCTATTGTTAGTCTACCTTGTAAGATTCAACTAATTTTAAGAAGTTACAACTTTTTTCCTCACTACATAAAGCTCTCCAGTTAGCTTGCAGCTCAACTCCTAGCTCTGGGACAGAAATCTGCTTCTGTTGCCGAGTTAAGGACAATTGCCCAGTAAAACATTTCATTCTACTTTGAGCCTTCTGAAGATGTTGTTAAAACAGTTGATTGACTTTTTCTCTCTGTTGCATTACTTCACCAGCTGTAAGAAACAAAACATCCCTAAAAGTACCAATTGGAACTGCCAAAGGCTTACTTTCATATAAAGCCTCATGTGGAGTCATGTTGATGATGTGATGATGAGTGATGCTAACCACCATTGTGCTGAACTATGCCATTCTTTCCAAGTATTGGGCTTATCACCACAAAAACATCACAAATAGCTTTCCAACACCTGATTCACCCTTTCTGTCTGACCATCCGTTTCAGGATGGTAAGCAGATCTGAATTGCAGTTTAATCCCCATTAATGACATCAACTCTTGCCAAAATTGGCTTGTAAACACCTTGTCCCTATTTGATGTTATTGTCTCAAGCACACCATGTAACTTACAGACTTCACTACGAAACACTTGAGCAATCTGAGCTACAGTAAAAGGTTGAGATATAGGCAAAAAATGAGCATATTTAGTGAACCTATCCACAACCACTAAGATGGTGTCAAAGTCTCTTGGTTTAGGGAGTTTTTCTATGAAATCCATAGTAATCTGTGTCCATGGTTGATTAGGAATAGGAAGTGTCAATAAATAGCCCAGGTATTGACAGTGCTCCACCTTATTTCTCTGGAAAGATTCACAAGTTCTGATGAAGTCTACAATCTGCTCCCTCATTTGTGGCCAAAAGAATAATAAGCATACTCTTTTTATGGTTGCCGATTGACCTGAGTGCCCACCAATAAGAGAAGAATTCATACTTTTGAGGATTTCTTCCCTAATGTTCCCAGCTGCTTCCACCACAATCTTATTTCCTTTCTTCAATAAGCCCCTTACATATGTATACTTATTGCTTGCATCATTGTTTAGTAAAGCACCAGTGATCAATTCTTGAACTCACTGATCACCTATATAGCTTGCTTCAATTTATCTCATCCACATTGGCACAAAGGTTGAACTAACTCTGCTGTAAATCTCCAATGGTTTTTCCACCTCACTTTGCTCAGATTCCAGTGTCAACTTGCTGACTCTCTTTTCCTGGTGACGGTCATTCTGAGTCAACAATTCACAAGTAATCTCATTACCTTCTTCCAACAAACTATTTAGCTCTTCCTGCAGTACTACCCTCTTTCTATTACTGTTGTTTGGTTTACAGAAGTGAGTTTCCTGAGCTGGTACAAAGTGATCATCCTTCGACTCCTCTTCCTTCTTACCAATCAACCACTCTACCTCAGATTCTGTAAATTGATCTCCTTGTAGAGGCTGCAGTCTTTGTTCCTGATCTCCAAAACTTCCAAGCAGAACTAGATTTCTTGATAATGCATCAGTTACTGCATTGGATTTACCTGTTTTGTACTATATTTCAAAGCTTAACCCCAGTAGCTTGGTGATCCACTTATGTTGAAGAGCATTGTTTAACTTATGATCCAGCAAATACCTCAAATTTATATGATCTGTTTTAATTATAAAATGATTCCCAGTCAAGTAATGCCTCCATTTATCAATAGCTACGACTAATACCATCAATTCCTTCTTATAAGTGGAAAATCCCATATTCTTTTTTCTGATTATTTTATACTTTTTTTCAATTATGAAAAGCAAACTAACGATGTTACACCTCTCCCGCACACTTAGACAACACATTGTCCCCATTGTGTAAGAAAGAGATAGCACATTCAAATGAATAAAAAAAGTGATTTTATGCAAATATTCTACAAATGAAACAAATGCAACTAAAATAGAAAAAAATTAAAGAAAGAAATGAAAATGCTCTCAGGGCCGCCAATTAGCCTTGGGGTCAGCATCAAAATTTCGGTCGAAATGAACATTCAGATAAGTCCTGGCTAAAAGTTGCTAGGCCAATCCTTGAGCTAATTCAAATAAGATTTGTTTTGCTTTCGAAGCCTTCCTTCCTCTTTTGAAAACCATCTTGGAGCCCTGGAAGTAAAACCATCAAAACAAATCAAAATGAATCGGATGAATAAATATTTTTTTCAATATTTTTTTCTTATTTTTAAATTTTTTCTGATTTTTTTAAAGAAACTAAATGAAAAGAACGAAAAATGAAAATAAAATTCTTGTGTAAATAAGGGTGTAAAGTTGTGTTTGTATTCATGCCCTGGAGTACATTATATAGTATTACAAGTATCCTAAGTAAATAAGGAAACATGATACTAATCTAAATACAAATAATATTCACAAAATATTTCATTTCCTCAACACTCCTCCTCAAGTTGAAACATATAGATCGGAAATGCCCAACTTGCCAAGTAGTAATTAAAATTGATTACGTCTAAGAGCTTTTGTGAACAAGTCCGGAGGCTGACCAGAAGTGCAGATTTGATGAGTAACAATAGTAAAATATTGTACCAAATGTTTGAAAAAATGACGGTCAACCTGTATATACTTCGTACGTTCATGAAAGACAGGATTAGCAGCAATATGAAGAGAAAATTGACTATCACTAAACAGTCGCATGGGGGCAAAATAAAGAACACCTAAATCATTAAGTAAAGACTTAAGCCACAATAACTCACAACAGGTAACTGCCATGGTATGATAGTCCGCTTCAGCAGAAAAATGAGAAACCATAGGTTACTTCTTGTCTTCCATGAAACTGGAGAATCACCAATCATCACAAAATATCCAGAAAATGAATATGGTGTGATGGGGCACGCAACCCAGTCAGAATCTCAGTAAACAGTCAACTGTAAAGAACTACGTGAAGAGAGAAATAAACATTAATCAGGATGACTCTTCAAGTAGTGTAGAACCCGCAGTGCAGCTTGCCAGTGAGGAGCACAAGGTGACTTCATGAACTGAGAAAGTGTATGCTTCAAATAACTATGCTCCGGACGTGTAATGGTACGATAAATGAGATAATAGAATATACGCTAATATTGCTCTGGATCGTTGTACAAAAGTCCTTCCACGTGCGTGGGATCATGTTGTTGCTCCATCGAAAAGTCTGCCAGTTTTGCAGTCAACAAACCAGTATCTGATAAAATATCAAGGTCATATTTCCTTTGTGAAATAAACATCCCCTACGGTCTTCTAGCAATCTTTATACCCAAGAAATACTTAAGGGCACCAAGATCCTTCATGTGGATACAAGAGCTCAAGTATTTTTTTAATTCAGAGATTAGCGACGAAAACCTACCAACAGTCACCAAATCATCCATGCAAAGAAACTGAACCACGGGGGAAAACAAAAGAAGAGTAATCAGCCTTGCTCTGAACAAAGACAAATACACGTAGAGCCTGAGCCAACTAACCAAACTAGTTACGAGGAGCTTGTCGCAACCGGTAAAGAGATTTTTGAAGTCAAAAGACCATGCCGGGGGTGCAATATAGTTAGAAGGAGGGTGCATAAACACCTCTTCATGAAGATCACCATGTAGAAAAGCATTATGAACATCTATTTGATGAAGTTTCCAACCGTGAATGACTGCAACAGATAAGAATAGGCGAATCAAACCCATATTTGCAATAGGAGCAAATGTCCCGGGCGGCTCAGCCGCAGGAGACGGCAGGGTCGGTGTCGCAGTGTCGACAGTCGGCTGGGCGGAAATGGTCGACGCTGATGTGGCCACGGGAAGAATCACTGGAAGAACCATCGGTGTTGGATCCTACCTCGCTTTGGGCGCTGAGTCAGGTCGGGCCGTGGTGTTGGATGTCGTAGCCTGGGTGGGCGGTGCTAGAGGAACGGTGGAAGCCGGCGGTGGCTGAGGTGAGGCCTCAGCAGGGGTGATGACTAGTGGCGAGGTGGCTGCGCTGTGGGTTGTCACTGATGAAACCGTCATCGGATAGCCAACGGACCAAGTATCAATTTGTGACTGTGCGGGCTGAGCAGGTACAAATGGCACGACAAATAGAAATTGGTCTTCATAAAAATTAGCATAATGATTGTTGAAGAAAGTACGTGATTCCAAATAATATAGGCGATAGCCTTTCTTACCAACAGGATACCCAAGAAAAATGCATCGTCGACTTCTTGGAGCAAACTTGTCACAGTATCTGGGAATGTAAGAGGCATAGCACAAGCACCCAAAGACTCGCAAAAGCCTGTAGTTTAGAGTGCGTCTATAAAGTAACTCAAATGGTGTGCGTTCGTTGGGTTGCTTTGTTGGTGTTTGGTTAATCTAAAATAAAGCAGTAAGAACACATTCTCCCCAAAAATCAATAGGCAGATTAGCTTGAAATCATAAAACATGTGCCACATTTAACAAATGGCGATGCCTGCGCTCCTCATAGCCATTCTGCTGTGGTGTATCAACCATAGAAGTTTCAAAGATGATGCCAGATTGAGCAAAATAAGATCGCATGGGTAGAAATTATGTACCATTAGATGAACATGACGAATGGTGCAGCCAAACTGGTTCTTGATCAAAGCACAAAATTCTACAAATCTAGATGCTACATCTGACTTATTCATTAATAAATAAACCCAAACAGCTTGGGAATAATTATCAACTATAGTTGAAAAATAAAATTCACCACTAGAGGAAGGTGAGCTATAAGTCCCCCAAACATCACAATGTATCAATTCAAACAAAGAACTAGCATTTGAAAAGTTCAAAGGAAAACTATGTCTAGTCTGCTTTGCTCTATGACACACAGAGCAAGGTATAGAAGTATTATTTTTGCTAAAATCAAGAGTAGGAATAGAAGACAACATCGTAGATAATGGATGACCAAAATGTTGATGCCATAAATTGGATGAAGAGACTAAAGCAACTGTCAGAATAGACTGCATGATAGGGGGATGAATGCGAGTATCCAGTAGACGAAGCCAATAATATAACATCCCAAACCCAACATACAGTGTCGGGTTGGGTTTGGTCGTGCTACCGAAAATGATAACAGTAACAAGCTGATAGTTTATATGCGGAAGCGATTTAGATAGATCCAAAGACCTAAATTACTATTACAGTGAAAGTGTTAATGTTAAATGAAAGTTTCACCTAACTATTACAAATTCTAAATTCATATTAAATTTCATCCAGGATCTCTCTCAAAGTAAGTAAAGATATCAAAGGGCTTTTCTCTTACAGTTCCTCTTCACCTGAAAAAAGGTTGTTAACTATGTAAGCTCCTTGCTTAGTGAGGTTTCATTGCCAGTATTTACCCAGTTTAGTTTTAGTGATCATAGAATAAGAATTAACCATCAACAATTAGCCATGTATGTCCTAGCACATAGTAAAAAGGATACAAGTGGTTAATGTCGAGTTGTTGCCAAGTGCTAATATGGAAACTGTGACTAACATACACAACATAACCCAGTCAGTGATGCTCGTAGGCTATCAGTTCAGAATTCACCTTTCCATTCACGCCAGTGTTCAATTACGAGCTCGTATCAGTCAGGTGGTTATGCTAGCATACCAAACTCCACATGTAGCCGGTCTAATCAGACGGTCCAGTCAGTGCCGTTTCCCGCCGACTTCGACCAAACTACAATCGCGTCGGGGGCCCCAAAATTCACAGACAGGTAATCGGGTAGCAGATAATTCACGTTTGACATGGAAAGATAAAGTACAAGCCGGTCATCCACATAACATATCAGAGCAGTATATAATTCAAGTTTGACACGGCAAGATAAAGTACAAGCCGGTCATTCACAGAAAAATATCGGAGCAGTTCATAATTCAGTTTCACGATAATTGAACACAGTAATATACACACTCAGTTTAATAATCAGTATATATTATCAATTTAAGTCTAATAGGTATGTCCCTTTATAATGGAGTTTGAGTACAGGTTCGAGTGTGTATTTTGAGTATAGGGGTTCGAGTACTTGGGTTTGAGTAAAGGGGTTCAAGTACAAGGGATTCGAGTACAAGGGATTCGAGTACAAGGGGATTGAGTTGTTGGGTTCGAGTACAAAGGGTTCGAGTGGTGAATTCGAATAGAGAAGGTTCATGTGGAACGGGTATCAGGTGGTATTAGTTTGAGGGGTAAGTGGGACCAGTTCGAGTGGTGAGGTTCGAGGGGTAAGTATTACTAGTTCGAGTGGTGAGGTTCGAGGGATAAGTATTACTAGTTCGAGTGGTGAGGTTCGAGAGGTAAGTGGTTCAAGAGGTAAGGTTCCAATGGTACTGGTTCGAGGGGTAAGGTTCGAGGGGCAAAGCAGCGGTTCGAGGGCAAAGCAGAGGTTTGAGGACAGCCTCTACCCATACAAGATATATATATATATATATTACTTCAATTCATGCTAAGGCAATGAAAACACTCACCTTGGTTAAAACCTGGGCTTGGACCACTTCCGTTTCTTACTTTACTACTATTCACCACTATTCTTTGGCAAGAGTTTTGCTTATTGCGTGTGAAGGTAAGTGTTGGGGATCAAATATTTATACTTGGTGAAAACCTAGGTTCTGACACCTACCAACCTGAAATTCTATCCTGTAACCCATGTCCACTTGCCAAAAAAATTACTTTGAAAAATTCTCCCTCACATCCGCCGCTCATTTCCTCTTCCCATGTATTCCATTTGCCCAAAATTACTTTGGATAAAATCTCACGTCCGCCATCCATTTGCCAAAATTACTTTGGATTAAATTCTTACATCCGCCATTTATTTTCTCTTCCCAACAATTCCATTTGCCAAATTACTTTGGGTAAATTTTCTTCCGTCCATTTATCCTTAATTTTTTCCTTACTTGTTCATTCATTCACTTATTTATTTATTACTTACTTATTTATTTGTTATTATTATTATTGTACATATATATTTATACACACAATATATATATATATATATATATTTATATCTTCTTGACAACACTAACTCTTAGCATTTAATTATAATTAGTCAACATATGTCTAATGGTATCGCAAAGTAGGTATGTATAGCACATGAGTAAGAGTGACATCATCAAAGCAAATAGAACCATATTGTGTAGCAAATGACACAGATCCATCAGGCAGTATAACATTCACAGTAGTAATATCAGCAAGAGAACCTTTGTCACCGGTCATGTGATATGAGGCTCCAGAATCAAGAATCCAGGGTAAAGTAGACTTACCTGCCCCATGGTCACACAAAGAATTAAACTGATTAAATAAATGTAGGGTTGTACTCCGTTGGTTATCAGACAGAGAAAGACTTAAATAAGATCTAGTAGGGGTGCCGGAGGAGGTGGCCGCTGCTAACCCTTGCGGCGAAGTCACTGCACCGGCGAATAGAGCCATAATAAATAATAATAATAAATAATAATAATAAATAAATAATAAAATTTCCAAAGAGAACGGACAGAACAACAGCAACCAAAGGAGGAACAGATTTGCGCGTCCCTGGAAGGGGAGGGTGCATTTTGCCAAATGCGCATGAAAACACGTGTTTTAGGTCGAGTGCATGAATCTCACGCGCGCCTGGACTTTCTAAGCAAACGGGCGCCGGTCGGAGTAGCAGGCCGAACGAGGTCGCCGGTCAGAGCAAAGGGAAGAACAAGCTCGCTTGAAGCTGAAACAGACGAGTGAGAACTGATGCTCGGAAGGAAAATCGATGGTGGAATCTAAAGAAAATAGAAAGCGGGTCCGAGTAACAGGCAGAACGAGCTCGGCGGTTAGAGTAGTGGGTAGAATGAGCTCGCCGAAAACTGAAACAAACGGGCCCTGTCGAGCAAAGCAGAAGATTATATATTTTTAAGGTGGAAAGGCAGCTCTTATGCAGCGCGTGGATGTCACGTGCGGACAATGGCAGCAGCGTTTATGAGAAATTTAAGTCAAAAAATTTAGTTTTTTAGTTTATAGGATTTTAGGGTTTGATACCATGTAGAAAATAAGGGTGTAAAGTTATGTTTGTATACATCCCTTGGAGTACATTATATATTGTTACAAATATCTTAAGTAAATAAGGAAAAGGGATACTAATCTAAATACAAATAATATTCAAAAAATATTCCATTTCCTCAACAGGTTGCTTCCCAAGTAGCACCCTTATTTAACATCTTAGGCTAGACTCAGTTGACTTGTTTAGATCAACCATTTAAAGGCAAAGAAAGTGTCTTTCTCTCAACTTTGAAGAGCTTAATTCCCTCGAGATATACGACCGGTAAGGTCTCACTCTCCCCTAAGAATGCATATTTGAGATGCTCCGGTAACGTCTTCAGCTCCAGTTTAGGTGCTTTCTCAATCAAACGAACAATGCATTCATGATTGGTTGTGATGATCATCCCGACTGATTTCGACTGAAAGTTAACAAATTACTCGTCTGGAATAGATTCGCCGGGCTTACAGACATGATAGTAATGAGAGCTAAAATTTAACGTTTCTAGGTCTGGATCGGGAGGGATGGTCATCCCAATTTATAACTTTCGAGAGTTGTACTCTTTTGTGGAGTTCAGTTGCATGATAATCTCACACGTCGTTTCGTCCATCTCATGCATTGCATCATTGTCCTCCTATCCATTGAAGAGTACTTGTTTAATCTTGTCATCCCTAGAATAATTTTCTACAAAATCATCAACCAGCAGATCAATCACATTAAGATTAAACATAGATTCAGGATCATCTACATGTTTCATGGCATCGAAAATATTGAATGTGACTATATATCCAGCATATTCAAGGCTAAGTATTCCTTTATCAACATCAATCTTGGTTTTCGCTGTATTCATGAATGGCTTTCTGAGAAGAATTAGAGACTTATTAGCAGAGAATGAATCATCCATATCAATAATGTAGAAATCCACAGGAAACATCATATTATTGATTTTCACAAGTACATCCTCTATTATACCCTCGGGGCATGAATTAGACCTATCTGCGAATTGAAGTATGACCCGTGTTTCCATCAATAGTCCTAATTGCAAGTCACTATATACAGAAAGAGGTATAACATTAATTGATGCACATAGATACATGGCCTTTTCAACATTCATTTTTCCAATTTTGCATGGGATAGAGAACATCCCAGGATCCTTACATTTTTTTTTGCAATTTACGTTGAATAATTTCAAAAACAATTTCACCTACTCTAATTTTCGCATCTTTACCATGTCTCATCTTTTTTAAACAAAGCTCTTTAAGAAATTTTGCGTACCTTAGAACCTGCTTTATCGCTTCAATTAAAGGTATTGATTTCCACCCTTTTTAAGACCTCTAAGATCTCCTTCTCATCATCTTCCTTCTTATTTCTAGCTACCCTAGATGGAAATGGTGGAGAAATTTCTGAGTTAGATATAGATGATTTAGGGTGAGTGTTTACCTTTGAGGACTATTTTCCTGTCTCCTTGGCCTTTTCATGTTCACCCTTCTTCTTGTTTTCTTCCTTGAGTGAGAAATCAACTAAATCCTTCCAACATTTTAGGGTTACTGCACTTTATGGAAATTGGAATTGGTTTGATATTATCTTTCTCGAAAAAGGATTTGGTTTGAATATATTCTAATCCATTTCTTTAGGGGATTAGATTTGTTTATTCCTAGCTCCAAGGGATTTGGTTGTAATCAGAAAATTATGTGGAGAAGAAACTATATTCTCAAAGGGTTTGATGTGTGCGATGGTATAAATAGAAGACATTCCGGCTGAGTTGCTTACACTTTTCATTGAAGAAAATCTGCATCCAGGTTTTCGTGATTCAGAGAAGTAGCCGAGAGCTTTTCTTTAGTGTCCAACATGATCATAACCTTTTGATCAAGTTTAGAATCGTATACCTTAATTCTTCGGGAGGAAGAAATCCAGCGTCGAGGAGTTTTGAGGTCAGAGAGAGTCTGATCAAGGTGGATTGGTTTCAAGGGGAGCTTGCATAATTCACCTGTTATAATTAGATAAGATAAGTATAATTGTATGGTACATTTTGTAATGAATCTATCTGATTAGTGGATTCATTCTGAACTGGGTCAGACCCCGCAGATGAAGATAAATTTCACCGAACTGCGTATCCAAGTCTCGTGTGTTTATACTTTACTTTATTGCATCTTGATTAGATAGGCTTGGGGATGGCAATGAGGTGGGGCAGATACAGATTATGGTACTTCTATGCGCATACCCACCTAAAATTTCCATATCCATACCGCCTCATTACCTATGGCGAGTACAACTTTAAATCTACTCCCACCCCATCTGGTATATTATAATATCCATAACCGCCTCATCACCCACTTGGGTCTACCTACACACTTTATATGCATTATACTCATCCCATTGTACTCATCCCACTCACGGTATTTGGTATTCTCTTGACTCAGCATACAGTTTGAGTATTTGTGTTTAAACTCTCATTTGTTCTCTGACTACTTTGGAACGTTTTATTTTTGAAAAAAGTACTTTTATAACCCTACCTAGTTGACATAAGTGCCAATATAACCTTTCAATATTCGAAATTACCAATATAACCATATCTAGTTAGTGAAAGTGTCAATATAACCCTATAAGTTTTAAGGATGTGCTGATATAACCCTACAAACATTAGGAATGTGCTGATATAACCCAATAAGATTTCATAATGTGCTGATATAACCCTACCTGTTCCGGCAGCGGTCCGGCGAACTATGAGGCTAAAATTGTCCACCTAATTTCAGAGTTAGCCCAAAAGGTATTTTGGTCAATTTACATAGAGTCAACACCAAAAAATTGAGGTCAATGCCGGAAATGAGGTCTGAGGGTTATATTGGCACTTTCATTAACTAGTTAGAGTTATATTTGCACTAAAAATTATCATAGGAATATTGACACTTACTCAAGTAGATATGGTTATATTGGTACTTATCCTTTTATTTTTTTTATCAATCTACGTATGGAGCTTTATTGGATGCTCTTGTTGTGTTATGGGGATGTTAGAAATTAGAGATGTATAGAGATGGATCGGTTTTGTACCAGGATTTTCTGCATTCAGTTTCATAGGTGAGAATGTAGTTTATTTTCATAATGATTTGGCAAATTTATGGCAGTACTCAGTTTGAATAAATTCATTGCAACAAGCTTCTGAAATCAATAACATCTGTTCCTTTTTTGACCAAAATTTCTGGAGTTGAGATTCCTTATACTATACAAGTGTTTATCGTGCATAGCGAAAACACGAATTTTCTCTTTAAATGCAGTATAAACCGCAAGAAAAAAAAAAAAGCAGCTCATTTCCGTATCAAGTATAATGTTCTGCTTTCCGTAACTAAAATTCATTTTTTAATAGTAACTTTGTATTAAAATTAATAAATTTATTTACATAAAAATATTATAGGTCAAATATGTGCAGTATGGATAATTTTATTTTATTTTATATTAAATTAGCGGGCAATAACTGGTTTGTGGGGCGGGGAGGGGATGTGGTGGGTGTGAACTAATATCCACGCCTGACCCACTACCCATGGCAGATATGATTTTCATACCCATACCTGCCCCGCCCCACCCCCACTAAAACTACCTCCATACCCACCCCATTAGGGTGGATGTGGGACGAACCTCCACCAAAATCCGCTCCACTGACATCCCTAGATAGGCTATGTTGGAACACGGAAGTAATTATTGAATTAATTAGTTAAAACCAAATTTCATTAGGTATCAGAGCCGAGTCACTTACTCTTGCCTTGGTTGTGTCAAGGAAAGTGTGATTCGGTTTTACCATGACGACCAAAGAAAGAGCTTTGGTGTCTTGGCCTCCACCGCTGGAAGGAACGAACTACAACTATGGGAAGACACGCATGAGAGTTTTCATCAATTCACTCGATGAACTAGCATGGCACTTTGTTAAAAAAGAATGGAGTCACCCAACTGATGATGTTGAATCTAGCTCAAAAGAGAAAGAGGGAGAATCAAGAGGGAAATCAACATGGACTCCAGACAAAGTGAAGGCCTCAATGGCAAATCCAAAGCATTACAGCAGTGAATGAAAGTAATTTCAAACTCATCTCAATTTGTTATCAGGCTAAGAAAGCATGGGATATTCTGCAAACAATGCATGAAAGAATAAGTCGAGTACGTGAATCCAAATTACAGGTGTTGGCCACAAAATTCGAAGAACTGAAGATGGAGGAGGATGAAACTATTGCTGTGTTCAATAGAAACCTAAGAGATATCTCCAACATGGCTTATCAACTTGGCATGGCCAAAGTGGTAAAGAAAACATTGAGATCTCTTCCTCAAAGATTCTCCATAAAGGTTGTAGCTATTGAAAAAGTAAGATATGCATCCAACATGACATTAGATGGACTGATGGGATCACTGCAAACATATGAGATGACACTGGAGCAACCTGTAAAGAAGGTGCACAAAGAGCTGGCTTTTTAAGCTTTGTCATCAAAGAACGATCACGAGGATTATAGTGATGATGGAGTTGAAGAACTTGCATATATCACTAAGAATTTCTTAAGAATGTTGAGAAAGGTGGTGAATAAAAAATCACAATAGAAATCTAGTGGAAATATGCCTCAGTTATAAGAGTTTGGAAATAATCATGGAATAAGAATGGAACAAAGCAATCAACAATTCTTAAGAAATCAGAGTAGTGAGACAAAGTAGCCAGGAAGAATTCAGCGCAGAGAATGTGAAGGGTATGGACATATCTAGGCTGAATGTGCTAACACTCGAAAGAAACAAGGAAGATTATATGTAACCTCATAGAGTGAAGATGAACAAGAGGAAAAAGAAGAGGAAATTATCAACAATTATGTTTCTTTTGGAGCAAAAGTTCATAATCCGACGGGTATTGTTTGTACGTGTTCTAACACATCAAAAGATTAATGATCTCTATGTTCCAACATTAAGAAATCTAGTGTTGATGATTCCTCAAGTGATAACAACAGTTAGGAAATGAATTATGAAGAAATCTATGAAAAGTATGAGAAAATGTATAAAATGTGGCTGAAAGTTGTTGACGCTAACACAACTTTGAAAATAGAGAAAAACCAACTTGCTGAGAAAAAGAAGGAGTTGTTGAGTCTGGTTGAAAAACTCAAAGATGAGATTGATTAGTTGAAAGTGAATATGAGTTTTACTTCTAAGAGAGCTGAGATAGCTGAAGCTGCAATCATCAAGTTATATACTGGAAAGGCAAAGCTGGATAATATATTGACTATGGGAAAGAATTTTGGGAACAGGAGGGGTATAGGCTACAACAAACCATCTAGTAGCACTGTGGATTTCAAAGAAGAGATACAGGACATGAAGAAGAATGTGATGAAAAATCGGCAGCAAAAACCTATTTTGTGCTAGTACTGCTGCTATCAAGAGCATATACAGGAGCAATGCCTCAAGCTACTTAGATACATTATGAACGGACAATAACTATCGGCATGTTCCAACATGGATGAAACTCAACGGTCAAAATTGGTCAAAAAGGTATGGGTTCCTAAGCACACTACTACTTGTATGGTTGCTCACACTTCTCTTATTGCACGCTCTAGAGACTCGAGGTACTTTGATAGTGGGTGCTCTCGACATATAACTGTAACTCAGGATTATTTGACAAAGATTAAACCATATGATGGTAGATTTGTTACTTTTGGTGATGGAAAGAAAAATTGAGTAGTTGGGAAAAGTGAACCACAGATCGAAAGATTTCCAAATTTAATTAGTGTTCTACTTTAAGAAGACTTGAAGGCTAATTTATTGAGTATCAGTCAGTTGTGTGATGACAACATGACAGTTGAGTTTCATAAAGATAAATGCATTGTGAAACATGATGAAGATAAAGTACTTCCTGGATCCGGTCTTCTGATAATTGTTATATGTTGGAGCAAGAAGTGAAGTGTCTAAGCTCTAAGGAAGATGAAGTAACTGTGTGGCACAGGAAGCTTGGACATATCAACAACAAGACCTTGGTGAAGATCGCAAACTCAAAAGCAGTACGAGGTATGACTGGTAAGAAGTATATGCTTGTGTTTGTTGATGATTGTTCCTAATACACTTGGGTGGCATTCCTTAAATAAAAATTGATACAATGAATGTTTTTGGAAGTTTGGTGATCAAATTATAGACAGAGAAAGGAAGTCCAATTCGAAAGATTGTAAGAATTCGTAGTGATCATGCCATAGAATTTGAAAACTCACAATTCAGCGACTTCTGTGATGAACTTAGCATTTAGAACGAATTTTCTTCTCCTATCACTCCACAACCTTATGGAATTGCTGAAAGAAAGAACAGAACTCTGCAGGAGATGGTTTGAGCTATGCTAGAGAAGAAAGGAACTCATAAGAAATGATGGGCATAGGAAAACAATATAGCATGCTATACGATCAACAGAGTTTATCTGCGTCCATTCACAAGAAAAATATCATATGATATCTGGAAGGGAAGGAAGCCAAATGTCTTATATTTTCATGTTCTCAGAGATAGAGAGCAACTAGAAAAGTTTGATAGTCGCAGTGATATAGTAATTTTTCTTGAATATTCTGTGAACAACCGTGATTAAATAGTGTTCAATCTTCATACCAATACTCTTGTGGAATCTATAAATGTGATTGTGGATGATTTAGATGACAAAAAGGTATCTAATAAAGGTGATGATGAACCATACTTAGACCATGTTCCAACATAGAATAGGTTTCCGGACAAGCTAATCGATGTTGGAACATCAGAGTATTCGGATAATCCTGTTCAACATGAACAGACCATCAAAAGAACTCGTACACTGCACGAGTAAAATATAGTGCTTCATCTCACTGATTGAACCAAAAAATTACAAAGAAGCTCTACTTGATGAGTATTGGATTGCGGTAATGCAAGAAGAACTTGGGCAATTCGAATGCAATAATGTGTGGTATCTTACACCCCGTCCCAAAGGGGTAAATATTATTGGTGCCAAGTAGATTTTCAAGAACAAATCAGATGCTAATAGATAGATTAATAGAATAAAGCAAGGTTGGTTGCTTAAGGGTATACTCAAGTTGAAGGAGTTAATTTTGCTAAGACATTCGCACTAGTAGCCAGGTTAGAATCTATTCGGATTTTTATTGATATTGCTTGCACTATGAATTTTACTCTGTACCAGATTGATGTCAAAAATGTTTTTCGGAATGGTGTGGCTAATGAAGAAGTGTATGTTGACCAACCTAATGGATTTTATCATCCTCATTACCCTCATCATCTGTATCGACTCAAGAAGGCCTTGTATGGTCTTAAGAAAGAACCAAGGGCATGGTATGAGCGACTTACTAACTTTCTTATTGAGAAAGGTTATCATCGAGAGGGAGTAGATCGCACTTTATTTGTGCTTGCAAAATCATCCAAAATTCCGATTGCTCAACTTTATGTTGATGATATTGTATATGGATCTACTTCACCATCTATGGTACAAGATTTTGTAACCTTAATGCCGGCCGAGTTTGAGATTAGTATAGTTGGAGAACTCACATATTTCCATGGATTTAAGTAAAGCAAGAAAAGAATGACCTGCTTATTAATCAGAGTAAGTATGCTTCAAATTTGGTGAAGAGATTTGGATTAAGAAAGTCTCGAGCTGTTCGAACACCTATGTGAGCCACTGACAAATTGGTGAAAGATAAGAAAGGCACCGGGGTTGATCAGAAATTGTTCAGAAGTATGATTGAGAGTCTATTGTATCGGACTTCAAGTCAACCATATATATGTTCCAGCATTTGAGTATGTGCAAGATTTCAGGCTGATCCCAAGGAATCTCACTTGATGGCAGTCAAACGAATAATTTGATATGTTAGTGGGACTTCTAGTATGGAATCTGGTATTCTAAAAATCAAGACTCTAATCTGATTGGTTATAGTGACTCTGATTGGGCTGGTAATACAGATGGTCGTAAAAGCATCACGGGAGGATGTTTCTTTATTGGTACAAATTTGGTATATTGGTATAGTAAAAAAAACAAAATTCGATCTCATTATCAACTGTTAAAGCTGAGTATCTTACTGTTGGAAGTTGTGCACAATTATTATGGATGAGACAGATGCTTAATGATTATGGAATTCAAGAAGGACCTCTCAAGGTGTTATGTGACGACAAAAGAGCAATTGACATATCAAAAAAATCTAGTTCACCATTCTCGAATAAAGCACATTGATATAAGACACCATTTTATTTGCGACCCGGTTGAAAGGAAGAAAGTAGTGGTTAACTATGTTCCAAGATCTGAGCAGTTTGCAGATATTTTCACTAAGCCATTGGACACTACTACATTTGAGCTCCTAAGACAACACTTATGTGTAAGTCATATTTTAGTTATTTCTTCAAGCTTTTTATTTAGCTTTAAAATATTTTATTTTTTATTTAGTGTACTTTTAATCAGAAAGACACAAAAAATAGAAATCAGAAAAAGAACAAAAATAGAAGTTGTGTGCATGTTGGAATGTGAAAAGCTAGTGAATTCAGAAGACATAATGGATTGGACGGCTGGTAGTTGAAAAGAGGTAATTATTACACTTTGAAAGAGAAAAAGGTTGTGTAGTTATTGAGAAAAGCAAAGTAAAAAATTTCAAATTTTAACTTTCCATCTTTCTCTCACTATTCCTCTTTATCGCAATCACCCCTCCGATATTCTGGCCATTTTGTATTCTGTGGAGATTGTGCTCGGATTTCTTGCAATTTAATCCTACTGAGAAGAGGCGTGAGAAGTCAAGATTCTCAAAGCCCATAAGAATATTTTTTGCTGCAAAAATCCCTCACAAAGTCCTAACATGGAGAAGAGTGGTGCCTTCAAGAAATTATTTAGGGAAGTCGAAAAGTAGTTGAATCTCATGGAAAGCTCAATGTTGGATCTTATTGAGGGCATGCCAGAGCTAGGAGTCAAAGTAGTCTCTTCAGTTTAGCCCAGGTCAGCACCCTCCTTACCAACCCCAGTTAAGTTATTCCGAGATAAATCTTTTACCCTCAATGTTCAAACTTTCAAGTCTTTTGATGATTGCATGGAGTACTATTTGAAGCATAATAAGAACATAGACTTGAGGGGTTAAAAGTCTCTGTCTGGAAAGATAAATGGGTTTGATCTTAATCACCCACTTAAGGGGATTATTGGGAATATTCGGTACATGGAGGAATGGAATCCTAGGTTAATTGAGCTAGCATGCATAGAGTATAAAAGACAAAAAGTTATGTGTGTATTGATCTGCCTCCAATCGAGATTGTTAATTGTAGCAAAATTAACCCGAGTGGAAGACTGAGAGGTCAAAGATGAAATTTTTAATTCTGCACCCAACCCACTACTATGCTACGTATAAGGTAGTTAGTGGTAAGCTCTGAGTTTGTCCACAGAGATGCTAGGGCCTTAGAATCAATTAAACAAAACCTCTTCCAGGTTGTCAATCTACACGATTTGCTAGGAATAGCTAGTAAAGTAAACAGGAGGGGGGTTGGTTTTTCAATTAACAACTACTAAGAATAAAAGCAAAAGGTAAATAAACTATATAAACAAGCACTTGGGGGTATTTGCGTAACATGATTGATAAATGACTTCTATCCTCGATTCATTCACGTATAGACTTATAAAACTATCTTATGCTCATGTTACACAGTGTGGAGATAGCCAGATATTCCCCCCCATTCCTCTGTTAAATGCCCATATCTTACCATCTCCGTAATTTTAGGGAATGAGCTCTAGTCCACCGATGCCGCAGACCATTCCCTAATCACTTCACTCAAAAGGCCAAAGCGCCCTCACTTAGAGGAATTCAAAGTCTGCTTGTAAGGGTAATGCCTCGCGTAGGTCGTAACCGTTAGATATGTAGTGAAATTCATTACATCCTAGACACTTCACTGTGGATCTTAATCCCTAGGCCTAGAGAGGCAAAGGAAAAGACACCTTGTGATGATCTAGAGTTTGCACAACTCTAGTCACTACAAACAACACACTAATCTATTGGGTTAAGCCAGGGGATTTCCCCCATCTTGATTTGCCGAAATGACCGCCTAACATGTTGATTTCTCACACAACTAGCCAGTCGAAATCATGGTATAACACATATAAATATTTTCTCTCAAAGGACATGAATGCACTCATCTCCTCAGTGTTTTATACCTACTCCACAATTCCAACACTTTCCAAGATCGCAATGAAGGAAAGCACAATTTTATACTACCATTCATGCATGAGTGCATCATCATAATGATATAGCATAAATTATAATTCTTAGAAACTACAAGTTCAAGCACAAATATTCATGAAGCAATAAGATAAGGAAATCTAAATCTCACAAAGTCAAGTTCAAAGCATGAATACAAACAACCCCAAGCTACTAATCTACTCCATAGACATGAAATTCAAATGAGGATTTTAATTCCACATCTTAGGATCAAATCAAAATAAAAAGAAGGAAAAGAAAAAGGGGAGAGTGTTTCTCTCTCTAAAATGCTCTCCTAATTACTAGAGTGGAGTATAAAAAATATGAATGATTCTCTTAACCCGAGTAGACTAAGGATATATTTATAGTAGTCAGGTATTGAGCCTAAAAATAGGCCCATAATATGCCAAAAAAGGGGAAACCCTAAGTCAGCCGCCGCCTGGCGCGGACCGTCGCGGATGGCGTGGTCCGCGCATGTACTTTGTCTTTGTTGGCTCAGGCCGCTAGATCCACATCGTGTCATCTGGCATGGGATACTACATCTGGCACAGGCTTTCTAATTTATGCTGGCACGGGCCACTGCTTCTGGTGCGGTCCGCGTCGTCTTCTTTGGCGCGGTCCGTGGCCTTTAGCGCGAGCCGTCGTCACCAGCCTTGGTCTCGTGCTTATATGATTCGCGGGATGCAGTCCTTGGTGCATACTATTGTTAGGAAGCTTGTTTGGCTAAGTAACTCAGCACAGACCGGTTGATTCTCTACATCTTGCCGGATGGTCTCGATAATTTGCACTTGGAACGGCGCAGGTCGTGGAAAATGGGACGGCCCATGCCAATACTTAGCCAATTTTGAGTGAAGATTGAAACATGTACACGCGTCCCTTGTCATTTTGGCTCGGTCCATGCCTTGCCTTCATGCCAAGTCATATAGCGCGGGCCGTTAGTGCCATCCTGAGCGGTCCGCGTTGACCCGTTTGTACCTTGGCCGGCTGAACTTCTTTTCTTTGCTACGGATGAATCGTTAGTATGATTTAAGAGTTCTAGTAGTTGATTTTATATTTCTTGAGAAGACGAAACCAATGGAATCAACCTTGAAGGCTAATTCTTCTCATGTAGTTATCATTCTTTGGCACAACTCATCAGACCACAATTCACCATTTCTTCATTGGCCGCATTGAACTCCAATGCCACCTATCTTTTGGTTCCAATCTCCTTCTACCATGATTTGATGTTCGTGGCCTTCATCTACTAGCATTCTAGTGTGAATGACCTTTGATCTCTTCTACCATCCTGTCGAACGAACCTCAATATCTTGTATCACCCTCACTAACTACCTTCACATAGAATGTAACAAAAAAGTACCCACATGCGACCTACTAAGGATGATCAAAAGGAAGATCTAGGTGCCCGTGGATACAAGATGTCCATTAGTACCAATTAAGTCTACAAAATGCAGGATTTAGACAAGAAAACCAAACATGGCCGTCTAAACCCCTTGTCACGTAAACTCAACTAATACTAGCAATCACCAATAATTATTCCGAATACAATCTTTAATGCACACATAATGAAGCACATCATGTATACTAGATCGTTTGGGCCAAGGAGACTTATGTTGAGAAAATGAACAAATAGCCTGAGAGATTTATTATTTTGATTTCCACTGTTTACAAGGATATTCAGATTTTTGATCCTGAAGTGTCTAAGAATTTGGAGAGGCTTAGGAATGTACCCTCTGCTGTTATTGAAATCGGCTTGATGATGAAGAGTTAGAAGCCGAGGATATTGGTGATGTTTTAACACAGATAGAGGATGTAGGGGGAGATGTGGTTGAGATGGAAGTTGATGAAGATTATGACCTAGGAGGTGAACCTGCCCATGATCAAGTAGAAGATGTGAATCAAGAGAATGAAGAGGTTCCGAATGTTCATATTCTGACTCCTGAGATGGAGATAGGGGGAAAAGAAGCTGAAAGATTAGAACCAGGCCTTGATGATGTTCCAACATCATGCCAGCAAGATGTTGAAGAAGTTGAAGCTACTGAGGATTTTCTAACACAGTAATAAGATGGAGAAGATAGAACTGGTGTTGATGATGTTCCAACACAGAAGGAGAATGTGCAGAATCTGGTGTATTCCAATGATGATGTTTTGGAAGAATTTGTGCTGTTAAGACTAAGAAGATCAAAGAGGAAGGTTGAAGAGGCAGCTGAGATGTCAGCTCAGCCTAAAAAGAAGAAGAAAAAGAAAGTTAAGAATGAGGCCGGTCAAAGCTCAAAACCTGCCCCCTTTGCAAAAATTGTCCTGAACTCAGACTTTTATGTTACAGAGTGTAAAGACAACTGAGAAGTCATCAGTGAGAGAATCATCATAGTAGAAAGGTCACTAGGTTTGGAGACATATAAATAAAGTTGTTTAGTGGCCTTTCTAGAGCATTTGGGGTATACTATAGTCGTCACTGTCTACAAGGAGTATAATAAGGAACTGGTTCAGGAGTTTTATAACAATGTAATAGCAGGAAACTTGGATGTGAACTCTGAGTGGTATGGTTGGGCTTATGTAAGGGGAAAAGTGATCAGGTTTTTGGCTGACAAGATTAATAGAGTGCTTGGGTTGAACTCACCTAACTTTGTGGGTCCATATGCTGAAGACTTTGAGCTTAGAAATCATCTGATCCTGCATGAGATCTTTGGTGGCATAGTATCTCAGTAGCCAACACAAGGGAATTCTGCTATATCTTGTCTAATCAACAAGTATTTCTGTCTTTTCCAAATAGTTGTTAACTACTGGATACCCTCTTTAAATACCTCAGCCTTAACTAGAAAGATGGACAAACTATTGTATTGTATTGGGAAGAAGATTCCAGTAAATCTTAGCCAGATCATACAAGAAAATATAGTGTTTTAGGCCGTGTCTTCAAGAAAGAAGAACTCTCTACCACATCCTTGCATTATTACAACATTGGCTAATGCAGGAAGAGTGGAAGTGAAAAGTGATGATGTGTTTGTCTCTCCTAACTTAGTGAAGGCCAACTCCAGAACCTATTATATCCGGAAGATACATGATCTTCCCTGGACTTCTTTAGAGGCTGAAACTTCTGCTACAACATTAAAGAAATCTAAGAAGGCAAAGAAAGTGGCAGTGAAAGCCAAGATTGCTGCTCTACAAGTCCAGATTGCTGCCTTGGAGGCTGAGTTGGCTCAGATGGATGCTGGAGATGAACCTTGATTGTCTCCTATGATTTATTTTGTGATTTTTTTGTGATTTTTTTTATTTTGTAATTTTTATGGCCCCAAGGGAAGTATTTTGGATTTCTGGACGTTATTTTTAATGATAAGTCAAATTGGAATTCTTGTTGGTTATTTTATTTTCTTGGATTTCTAGTATTAATTGGTTCTGTTGGATCGGTGTTCCAACATGGTGTTCTGGTGATATTAGTGCTAATTTTTATGTTTGATTTTCTAACGTGGATGTTGAGGTAATTTTGATTTGGAGCTGTGGAATTTAGGGGGAGTTAAATTTTTGAGTTCACGTTCCAACATCCAGAGAGGATTTTCGTTGAGTGTTCTATTTTGCATAGTTTTTGCATTAAAAGTCCAAAAGGTTGATGGGTCAACAAAATGCCAAAGGGGGAGGTTTTAAATTTCATATTTAGTTAATTGGTAATTCTGACCGGCCTGTAATTGTCTCAGAGCATACATTCCTGGATCTTTTCTCGGTCCACATGAAGTTTGGGTGGTTCCTTCCTCATGGATTATATGTATTTGAATACGGATTGTATTTTCTTGACCTCAGTTGGGCATCTTCAAATACAAAGAAAGCTTGTTCGGTCTGAAGATTTTGAAGAGTAGGGAAAGCATCAATGCAGTGTCCCATTTGTGAGCAAATTTCACACTTAGCTCCTAGTGAAGTCTTCATAGCTAGCTCATGTACCAAGGATGTGAGGGCATCTAACTTCTCATCTATTTGTGAAGTTTCGGATACCTTCAATAGTCTGGATCTGTCATCATCTTCACCATACTCCTGGGTGACCATATCAAGAATGATCTTCTTCGCCTCATCCATGGTTTTGTTTAGCACATTACCACTACAAGCTGCATCAAAATATTTCCTGTCTATCGAACACATGAATCCATAAAAATAATTAGTGATGAGGTGATATTTAGTAAAACCATGGTTAGGACACTTACGAAATAATTGATTAAAAAGATCCCAATAACTAGCAAGACTCTCCCCCTTCTTTTGTCTTATGCCACTAATTGCAGCTCTTAAATTAGTTGCTCTAGACTCAGGAAAAAATTTTGTAAAAATTTTAGCTCAAGATCCTCCCAAGTTTGGATTGAACCCGGGGGAAGTTCAAATAACCATTCACTAGTTTTTCCTTGCAAAGTGTGTGTAAATGTGAGCAGTCTAATTTGATCATCAGAAAAACCTTGGGGTCGCAGAGTCGTACAAACTGGATCAAATTCATCAAGATGATTATGAGCACTCTCACTTGGAAAATCAACAAACTTAGGTAATACTTGTATATAATCTGGCTTAATTTCTGAGTTGCGGTTGATGTCAAGAAGGACAATGCACAGTGGGTGATTATATCGGTAACGCCCTATGTCTCTTATCCGCTGAGGTGCTGGTTCTGTTGGATACATATTGATTTTATAATGCGGAAATTAAATAACGAAAATTAAACGAACAATTAACATATGCAGAATAATAAACTTTTATTAATTATTCATGCATACAATCGGAAAGCTTAAATTACAAATAATTAAAGCATATGTGCGATAAATAAATTACGTTTCAAGCAATAACAAAGTGATGGAGTCACGATTAAACTCGTTGCCCTTAAAATGAATGAGTCTCGTCGTGGACACCGTTCCCTAGGGTAACACCATCGCAAGTAACAATTAACACATGAGAGTTACCTGGGATTCACAAAAGGCTCAAAGGTCTATCACCTCGGCAGAGTAATGGATGGAAACTTCAAGAAAGACAAAAGGAAGACTCAAGTTTAGAATGTGAAGGGACTTGAGAAATGGTGCGAGTTTCCTGACTGACTTAGAGAATCTATTTATACTACTCTAAGAGACCCTAATCATGGAAACATAATATTCTAATTTTCTGTAATTAGAGAAGAATATTCTCCAATCACCAACTCATCAAATCTGAGAACATTCCAAGAATACTCAAATTAAATCTGCTGGAAATGGAAGAAAAATTTGCACAATACTCTTCAGTGTATTAAACATGGTAAACTGTGTATTTATTTAAGACAAGATATCTCAAAATATGGAAGTATTTTGTTCTTATCTCTTAATAATTACACACAAGAAATTCCATATATACTACGTGGTTGGGCCTTCTAGAGACTTCTACGCAGTCCATACGTGTTTTGGGCAGTTCAAAGAAAAATTAATCTGGGCCAATTTCCACTCAGTTTTTCTCTTTCAAGAGTGACATTTCAAACATCCATATCTCATTCACCCTTTATATGTTTTGAGAGTTTAAATAGTCAATTTTATAGTACTCGCGGAGGAGAACCCAAAAATGACATTCACAGACCTGAAATCCATTAAGCACTTAAAATGATGCCCAAAAGTTGACAAAAACCAACCTTTTAACAATCATTTTCCAAAAATCTCCTACATGAATAGATATTTATGTAGGACCAGAACAATCACACAAGACACGGAGTTTGACTTGGTGATAGATTCATTTCGACGGTGTCACCCTTTGAACTTCCCCTAGAGAGATTACACTTAGCCCACTAGTTAGGAAATAGACGCGACGTCCTTGAACTTATCCTACCGCTTGTGTGAACGACAATGCACTTCCCACATACAAATTTCATGGCCCTTGCGCTTTCCTTGGTTGTGTCCATTAATCAAGCCATAGCACACTCCTAGTTCTGTAAGGTTTCTGAAGAATTGCGTCCCAACAATTTCCTTTCGAAGCAACCACACTTCTCTCTTACATAGGTGATTCTTTGCGTAAGAGTAGTTCCGTAAACTATTGCTCTCTTTCGAGTACTGCACATTCGATGCCTTGAATCATTAAAAGAAATTTAATGCTTAACCTCCATTCACATCACTATTTCTTCTTCATAGGAATAAAACAGGAGGTATGAAACCCCCACAGTGATGGCGATGAGTCTTTGCAGTTTAGTTGTCTCTTTGAACCTAGATCTTGGGATCTCCAGTCACATAGGTTGGGTGTCCACGTACGTAACCCACCATTTATTGGACTTAGTCTTATTCCTTTCAATGAGTTCTCAACTAACTCTCAATTCAATTTCCTCGTCAAGAAACTGATTCAATCTTTTTGTCAAAGAATCAAAACCCTCATCATATTGACCTCACTAGTCAACATCGATAATTCTCGTGGAGAATAGTCGTCTAATGGTATAGTGTCTTTGTCGAGACACACCATCATCGATATAGCTTAATACTACATCAATTAGCATATATATCTTTGGTCATCCTAGGGCATATCTTTCTCAATTTTTTCCAACACAGTGGACTTAGATTCCTCTATGAATCTAGCAAGAGAGAACCACTTCTCTACACAACTCAATCCATATCCATGAGTCTCACACACATCTTGTTTCCAGTGATCATTTCTGGGTTATTCATGTATCATCTTACTATCCATCGTAATAATTGTCTAATGTGCACTTTAATAAGTGCATCATACTATCAATGACTCTTGAGTACTCTTCTTAAGTGACACCTCATCTTTACAAAAGGTAACTCACAATGTTTAGAGTCATTCCATTGAATACGACATATCTCCATTAGACTCAATCATCATAGCAATTTTACTATCAGTGAGAAAAGCATCAATTTAAAGAAATAAATGATAGGGTCATTTATTTCTTTGAATTGATGATTTTCTGGTCATTTTTTGTGTCCCTTAGCATATCCTCCTTCATCTAAACAATTAGTTTGGTCACATGATGGGTCATTTAGGAGCATTGAGTTTATCATTTCTCTCTCTCTAGATTTTAATATCTAAATCTCCAAATAACCATTTAGGTCCATTAGATGTACTCTAGCTTTCACAAAGCCTTGATAGCAAGTACCATCAAGTACACAAATATACTTACTAATTGTTCAAATCTTATAGTACTCTAGTGATCTGCACTCATGTGTTAGATCAATCTCTTTATTGATCACCGCTTTCCACAAACATCATTTCATACAATCTCGTTTCCTTCATTGGTTTATCCTTAATACTTAACGATTTTATTTATTGACTCTTAAGTCTATTTAAGATAAATCAGGATCTCTTATAGAAACTTACACAAAATACACAATCCATCAAGATGTATTTCTAATTTCTGTATATTATTTCTTGTGAATTTCAAGAAATTGATAGCACTTCAACATTGTGCATATCTAGTAAAGTTATTGTTTAAGTATTCCTTCTAGCACCTTCGCAATACTTAACCCCCACATTCGAAAGAACTTGTAGGATGTCTCTATGAGGAGTTTTATTTTCCCCCTTCTTGGGGTATCTTATTTAAATGATCGTCAGACAACGTAAAGGTTCCCCCACGTCTCTTTGATCGTTTATTGCAACTTCATTCAACCACCATATTACCTTGCGAATGTTTCACATTCAACAAAGGATTCTATTGTATTCACCGTCATGGTCACATATAACCACATATGGTTTCTATGCATCACGTAAGTGGGTTCATTTATTTACAAACCCCACTCACTAAAAATCTCAAGTGTTCAATAACGTATCAAACACTAGGTTCTTACCCATAAAATTTCTTTTACTGATAGATCATTTCAACAATCAAAACAACTTCAAGTATTGATCTTTTATCGCAGAAGTCTCTCATATTCCTTCAACTCCCTTGGAATTAGAGATAGCTAAACTTCCCAATCTCAATTAATCAATCATCCTCGCGTAACCACTGCCACCAATGTAGTATCAAACAATCCAGAATTCAATTAACTCTCATTAGGGCATACTGTGAGTTGACTTACTCCACACAACTTCATGCCCAATTGAACGCCAAGTTTTAGTGAAACCACACTTGACTTTTAGACTACTCAAATCAAACTTGAGTACCTTTGTGCTCAAAACACATTCGAGTCAGTTTCTTGACATGAGTTCGAGTTCACCGCTAAACTCAATTTCAATTTTACCCTCTTGATTCGAGTTAAAGTCCTCCCGACTCAAATTAAAGTTTTCTCGACTCGATTTTGATTTCCTTGCATTCTCGACTCGATCAACTTGATTCAGTCTCTCATGACGACTTTTTCATCTTGAGTACCTATCAAAATTCATATAGTCGTTGAATTTTTATGTTTTCACCTTACCCCAAATTGGGTTGGTTTTATTAAACATCCCCACACGTGTTACGTTTCTCAAAACCTTATGTCTTGGGGTTCCTAGACCAAATGTCTTAGGATTCCTCATCTCATAATTCTAAGACTTTTCAACCAAAAATCTAGAGATTTGACCAAATGTCTTGGGATTCCTCATCTCAGAATTCTAAGGCTTTTCAACAAAAAATCTAGATATTTGAGAAAATGTCTTGGGATTTCCAATCTCACGATTCTTAGATTTTTCAACCAAAAATCAAGAGATTTGACAAAAAGTACCTGGATTCCCAATCTCGCGATTCTCAGGTTTCTCAACAAAATTCTTAAGATTTTCCCAGAATTATAGCTTAGTCAGGATAACTCATTCTTTAGGGTTTATACCATGGTTCACAAGAATCAATACCCTAAACATAGTCGTAAACTAATGTCTTCACGTTCAAATTTTCTAGATCATACAAAATAACCAGAATATGTCAAACGTCGAGCCCATATGCTCTATCCATGCAATCTAACAATTGTCACTTGTGATCCATATGCTCGTAAGCAATCAATCAAAAGGGAACTTTTCCAAAAAAATGATATAATAATAGCATATAAAAGCATAACACAATTTTAGATACAAAATAAATCTAAAATTTCCATAATGCAGCTAAACCAAACCCCTAAATCAAAGGGAATACATCATGGATCAAATAACCCAGTGTCACATACTTCAATCATGGACAAATATATTACACTCTCACCGAGAGATTACACATTTATGTGCAAATGAGGTTTATCGTTTTATTGCATGAGATTCTCAGACCAAGCATATAAAAGTCAATAATCACTAGCAGTACATTCTCACATAAAATATGGTTAATTCTTTTTAACCAACACGAGCATCCCATAGAACCATATTATTATACCCTGTAAAATAGGCATTTCTACATTTGATCAAGTATTTAAGAAAATACTATAATATTTTGAGGGCTTAGAAAATTAAACATGTCTCATAATTTCCAAACATATGCATTGCTTTCATGTAATTTTATAGTTAAAAGGAATAATAATCCTTGATTCAATATTCCAAACTCATGACATTTTATCTAACTTTAATCTATTCATGCAAAGAATCAATTATGATTTCTTACAATATCAACATTTATTATCATAAGCATGAATATCACGAAATCACCATATTTCCACAATCACGACATGCCATGTAATTTAACATACATACACACGTACCATATATCTCTATTTACGAAACTATGGTTACAACTTTGACCAAAAGTCATCATCATTAACTCTTTCATGTTGACAAGCAATAACCCATCGTTCCTCCATGCCAAGTTTCTCTTCCATGAGAGATATACAATCGTGTATATTCGGATTCACCAATGTGTACATACAAAAATCATTCATCATTAAGTATAAGTACACATCAAATATTGTAGTATAATATTTTTAAATCATTATACATAACAAATTGCTCAACATGATTTTGTTGTAAGCAACAAAAATCCAATAAATTTTCAAAGTCATAAGAATTTCCAAAATAACTTTTCCGCACAAATTAAGCATGCAATAATCTTGGATATTTTTGGAAAAATCATACCAAAATCTAGCATGCAATTTCGGAACCTTGAGCATGCAATATTGGTTTAAAAAATCATGTTGAGCAATTTGTTATGCATAATGATTTTAAAATATTATACTACGATATTTGATGTGTACTTATATTTAATGATGAATGATTTTTGTATGTACACATTGGTGAATCAATGTCCGTATGTGAGGCATTCAATATGTCTATCACTATACTAAAAGCACGCTAAATTTTCTCGCGCATAGGTTTTGTTATGGTCTCCGATCACCGTCACTTTCAAATTGCCCACTACTCTTCCTCTTATTGATTCATTCGAGCCCATACCCAGTTGGCAGTTGCCCGTAGACGGTAGCCTGGTAGGCATTCAGTTTTGCCTTCGAAGGCGAGGCCTCCTCCTTGCTTACTTCGGTCCCACCTTCAAAGCCACCCACCTTTTGTGCCAGTCACCTTCCATCCTCATCTTTCATTTAGTTTTTTTGACTTCATATAACTATCGTTTCACTGAAGCATGGTATGTGTTTGATTTTTGTTGAATTTGGGGAAAGGTTGTTTTTTTTCTCTGGAGGCTGGAGCTGTTTATGGTTGTGTTGAATTTGGGGGGAAAGATGAGACCTTTTGTGTTTTTCATGGGTGAGCAAAATTGAGTTTTGTTTCAAGTGTTGTTGGAAAGCTGTTTTGGGGATGAATTTTTGATGTGGGAAGAGGATTTTTCATAAAAGAATTCTGGATCTCTGGTTACTCTCTCTTGCTCAGGAAAATGTATTTTGATTTTCTCTTTTTGATTACACTGATCATCATGTTCTTGCCATTGTGTTGATTTTGAAACTGGAACACCGGTTTAATGTTTAAACTGGAACATCATTGTGTTGATTTATGTTGTATAGGTGTTCGATTTAATGTTTAAACTAATTCGTCTTTAATCAAACGTAATCTCTAAACTTTTTTTTCCTCGTTTGCCTTCATATGAAATCACACACAGTTCTATTGTCATGCATTTGCCTGATATAATCTTCAACGTTTAAATAATTTCTCCCGTTTCAACTTATTACCTGCATACCTTCTATTTTTGAATCAATATAACTCAACAAATAACACTCGTTTCAAGATTGTTGGACATATATTGATTTTATCATACGAAAATCAAATAACAAAAATTAAATGAGCAATTAACATATGAAAGAATAATAAACTTTTATTAATTATTCATGCATACAATAGGAAAGCTTAAATTACAATTAATTAAAGCATATAAGCAATAAATAAATCACGTTTCAAGAAATAACAAAGTGATGGAGTCATGAGTAAACTTGTTGCCCTTAAAACGAATGAGTCCCGTGGTGGGCATCGTTCCCTAGGGTAAAACCATCGTATGTAACAATTAACACGTATGAGTGACCTGTGATTCGCACAAGACCCGAAGGTTTATCACCTCGGCAGAGTAATGGATGGAAACTTCAAGAAAGATAAAAAGAAGACTCAAGTATAGAATATGGAAAGATTTGAGAAATTGTGCGAGTTTCCCGACCGACTTAGATGCTCTATTTATACTTCTCTAAGAGAGACTAATCATGAAAACATGATATTCTGATTTTCTGTATTTAGAGAAGAATATTTTCCAATCACCAACTCATTAAATCCGAGAACATTCCAAGAATACTCGAATTAAATTTGCTGGAAATGGAAGAAAAATTTTGCTCAATATTCTTCAGCGTATTAAACATGGTAAACCGCGTATTCATTTATGACAAGATATCTCACAAAAAATATGGAAGTATTTCGTTCTTATCTCTTAAGAATTACACACAAGCATTCCATATATACTACGCGGCTGGGCTTTCTAGAGACTTCTACGTGGTCCATACTTGTTTTGGACAGTCTAGAGAAAAATCAATCTGGGCCAATTTCCACTTAGTTTTTCTCTTCCAAGAGTGAAATTTCAAACATCCATATCTCATTTACCCTTGATCCATTTTGAGAGTTTAAATAGTCAATTTTATAGTACTCGCAAAAGAGAACCCAAAAATGACATCCACCGACCCAAAATATGTTCAGGTCCTACTCAAAAAGATACCCAAAAGTTGACGAAAATCAACCTTTTAACCATTATTTTCCAACAAGTTCTTCCTCACATCTCTACTCGTCGGCCATGTAGAGTTGTTCTTCGCTGATAGTTAACTCAGATGATGAAGATTCCTTCAACTCTTTTCTCTTCTTCATTATATTCGTGCAAGTTTCTCAATCTCTGGAGTAAAGATCAATTTGCATGTACGAGAAGAACGAGGCATATACCAGAAGGAAAAAGAAGAAAATAAAAAATTTGAGAAAAATACTGCTTAAAAACAATCCCTTGCAGCAACGCCAAAATTTGATGTGCCAATTTACACCAAAAATAATTCGAGCTCCAAGAAAAATAACCAATTTACAATTTGGTGGTCGGGATTATCATCTTTACTAGTACAGCATCGAACAAGTTCATTTCCCAAGTGATTGGCGAGATTTTTGTTAATTCTTAACCTACAATTTTTGTTGGTATTTTTCTCTTATTGAAAAGATACAAGTCACCATTCAACAAAGGATGTGATCAATCATTCAAGCAATCTCAAAGCTCTAAGATATATTACTATTCATCATCAATCATTGTGTCCATTGGGAAGGTCATTTAACTCTATAAATAGAGGTTAGAGTTTCGCTGCAGGAAAAATCCATCCATTAACAAGAGACCATTTTGCTCATCTTCTTTTTGTTTTCAGTGTTGAATTAGTTAGTGCAAATTATTGTCAACAAAGCTTCATTTTATCCTAGAGGATATTTTTTATGTATCATATGCACACAAAGGGAACAAAAAAAGCCTTAAGGAAAGTGTAATACACGACTTGAAGGTTGCCTTTATATTTATACATTTCATTCTATTCTCCTACACTTGCTTTCCACTTTCCATTGTCTTAGACCAAAAAATTCCCCAACAATTTTAAGGCTTTACTTTCTCTTGACTACAATGGCAAGCAAAGTGAAAGATCTAGCAACAAATATCGTCAAACTTGATGGGTTTGATGGAGGGAACTTCATTCGTTGGAAGAAGAGAGTTTATTTTCTCTTAGCGGCTTTGAAGGTGTCCTACGTTATCACTACGACCAAACCAAGTGCTAGTTTAGAAGAAGAAACATTGGAGGATCTCCGTCAGAAGAAAAAATGGGAGAATGATGACGAAATCTATAGGGGACACATTCTTAATGCTATGGGAGACAATCTCTTTGATGTGTACCACACAATTTCACCGTAAAGGAACTTTGGGACTAATTGGAAGCAAGGTACATGACAGAAGATTCTGCAAGTAAGAAATTCATTGTCTTATCTTTCTTTAACTACAAGATGGTAGATAATAAACCAGTCATGGAACAATTTACTGAAATTGAAAGAATGCTGAATCATTTCACTTAACACAAACTTGCTATGGATGAATCTGTTATCATTGGTGCATTGATTGATAAGTTACCCCCCTCTTGGAGAGACTTCAAAAGATATCTCAAACATAAAAAGGAAGATATTTCTGTTGAAGGTCTGGCTAATCCTCTTCATGTTTAGGAAGAGTTGAGAGTGCGGGAAAATTCTCAAATAAAAGAGGATTACAAAGGAAAGGATCTAGTCACAAAAATAAATGTGATTGAAGAAGGCCAAAGTAGTAAGTCAAAGAAAATGGCTTATAATGGTGGCCATGGAAACTATTCAAATAAGAAGAAGAAGGGAAATCATTGCAAAAAGGATAGACTCTACAGGTATGCATGTAGACTTCTAAAGAAGAAAGGTCCTAACTCTTCGCATGGAGGATATGATGACAAGCCTCTTGTAACCATGATTTCAGAAATTAACATTGTTGATGAAGACTTTGGTTGGGGGATCGATTCAGGTGCCACTAGTCACATATGCAAGGATAAGAGTTTCTTCAATAACTTGCGATGTGTGGATGATCCAAGTGCTGTAGTTTAAATGGGAAATTCAGCAACTGCTCTCATTAAAGGCAAAGGAGAAGTTGATTCATAAGCGGGAAAGTGACTACACTCACTAATGTATTGTATGTTCCTGAACTTAGGAAGAACTTACTCTCTGCAGGGCTTCTAAATAAATTTGGTTTTAAATAAGTTACTGAAGCCGATAAAATTGTAATCTCCAAGGGTGGGATGTATGTAGGAAAGGGTTACCTTTGTGGTATTATGTTCAAACTCAATGTAACTCCTATCAATAAAATGAAAGAAATTGTTGCTTACTTGATTGAGTATTCTACTATTTTATGGCATAGTAGATTAGGAAATATTCATTATAAAAGGATTCATGACATGATTAAATTTGATCTTTTGCCTAAATGTCCTACAATTGATAATGGAAAATGTAACACTTGCATGCTAACAAAAGTCCATACACAACCATTTCCAAATGTTGAAAGAAAATTAAACATGCTTGAATTGATTCATAGTGATTTATGTGATTTGCATACAACAACATCTTTAGGAGGCAATAAGTACTTTGAAACTTTCATTAATGATTCTACAAGATATTCCAAGTTTATTTGTTGTATTTCAAAGACCAAGCCATGCAAATGATTAAGATTTACAAACAAGAAGTTGAACTTGCATGTGATTTATCCATTAAATGCCTTAGAACTGATAGAGGTGGTGGGTACTTTGAACCTATGGGTATTAAACATGAGGTGACTGCTCCTTATACACTAAAACAAAATGGTGTGGCTGAAAGATAAAAATTGGACATTGATGGAAATGGTTAACACCATGATGTCTACTGCAGGCCTTAGCCAAGGTTTTTGGGGAGAAGCTGTACTTACATCTTGTTAGATACTCAGTAGAGTTCCAAACAAAAAGAACTAAACAACCCCTTATGAACATTGGCATAAAAGGAAGTCTAATCTCAATCATTTGAGAGTTTGGGGCTGTAGAGCCATAGTTAGACTTCTAGAACCAAAGAAAAGAAAGTATGGAGAAAGAGGTGTGAAATGCATCTTTATAGGCTGCGCAATTAATAGAAAGGCTTATAAGTTTATGGTCACTGAACCTAATGACTCTATTTTAATTAATACTATTATAGAGCCAAGAGATGTTATATTTGAAGAAACAAGGTTTACCTCAATTCCAAGTAGTATTAAGAATGGTTCTAAATAAAGAGAAAACTCAGTTGATGACTCTACTGATAAAAATAAAGTCATTGAGTTAAAAAGGAGCAAAAGAGCAAGAAATGCCAAATCATTTGGTTATGATTTTATTACTTATCTTGTAGAAGGAACAAGAGATGAATCAAGTGATAGAATACCTTATTGTTTCAATACTGAAACTTATCCGAAGACTTTTGATGAGGCAATGAGATCTCAGGATGCTTCATTTTGGAAGGAGGCAATAAATGATGATATAGACTCAATTATGAGTAACAACATATGGATACTCAAGGACTTACCTCCTGGTTCCAAATCCATTGATTGTAAATGGATCTTCAAAAAAGAAAATGAAGGTGGATGGAAACATTGACAAGTACAAGGCAAGGCTTGTAGCCAAAGGCTTCACACAGAAGCATGGCCTTGACTATTTTGATACTTATTCTCCAGTAGCAACAATGATAATGATACGGGTACTACTTTTGATAGCCGCAATTCAAAAGTGACATATTCATCAAATGGATGTTAAAACTTCATTCTTGAATGGTGAATTGGAAGAAGAGGTTTACATGAAACAACCCGGAAGATTTGTGGTGCCTGGATAAGAGCACAAAGTGTTCAAACTTGTGAAATCCTAGTATGGGCTTAAACAAGCTCCGAAGCAATGTCATAAAAGGTTTGATCAAGTGATACTTGATACTGTGTTTAAGTCAATGAATCTGATAAATGCATTTACAGCAAGTATGTAAATGAGAAAGGTGTCATAATATGTTTGTATGTTGATGACATGTTAATCTTTGGTTCTGACTTGGTGCAAGTGTTAGAAACCAAAAAGTTTCTTTCAAGTAAATTTGAAATGAAAGTGGGAGAGGCTGATGTTTTTCTTGGGATAAGAAAAAGGAAATATGAAGGATCAATAATGCTTTCACAGTCTCATTACATTGAGAAACTCTTAAGAAGTTCAATCATTATGATTGCAAACCAACCTCGAGTCCCACTGACTTTAAATTAGACTATGTGAAAAATAAGGGAGAAGCTACATCACAGGTTGATTCTGTAAGTGTGATAGGAAGCATAATGTACTCAATGACTCACACACATCTAGATATTGCATATGCAGTTGGAGTGTTTACAAGTAATCCTAGAAAGCAACACTGGCTTGGAAATACAAGAGTCTTAAGATATCTTAAGAAAATAAAGGATTACAGTAGCAATTACAAAGGATACCCATTAGCTCTTGAGAGTTATTCTGATGTGAGTTGGATCACAAATAAAAATGATCACTCAATCACAAGTGGTTGGATATTTATTCTGGGTGGAGGAGCTGTTTCTTTGGCATGAAAGAAACAAAGTTGTAAAGTGACTCTACCATGACTGATGAATTTGTAACATTGGCCGCATTAAGCAAAGAAATAAAACTTCGGTAAGTCGAAAGAGAAGAACACATGAACATTAGGAACCCAGAGAAAATACCAAAATGACATTTTGTCAGATTCTATTTCGACTAAGAAATTGAAAGCATATCAGAAACATTACACAAATCAAAGCAGTGATGATGGAAAAAGCGGCCAATTTTGATTAGGAAAACTACGAAATTACCTAGTGGAATTGTGCAAAGATAGGAACCCAACCATCTGAAAGCAAAATCTTATGGAAGTTGAAAAAGAGAGGATACGTGTAATTGGAAAGAGTTTCGGATATGACCATGCATAAAAGTAGAAGACACGCGTTGAATGATGGAGAACGGATAACATAGACAATGATGCGTAGGGGGGAGGAAAAAAAACAAAATTAGGAAATTATGACGAAAGTATACTGTTCATCCAGGGATCCACGCATTTAAGATATAGACATGTTCGTATGTTTTATATTATTTGTTTGTTTAGTTTAATCATCATGAGTAGCTAATTCATATATCGGTAGTGAATAACAAATTTTAGTTTATAAATTGTGAGGTCTAATTGATTTATAATTGATTCTTCCATGTTTTTTATTGTTCTTGGTTGCATTTATTTTTAAAAGTGGTCTACTGGCAGGTTGCATGTCCATAAGCTTATGTACATGTCAGAGATCAATTAGCAATTAACATAAATTTCAAATATCCAATCCCATGGGCCTTCTTCCCAAAATTGAGTGTTCACACTATGTGACTGCATCGACCCCGAATCGGTCGATTCCTCCTCACCGATCCAGCCAGCATAATCGTCAAGTGTTTCAAACTCGGATTCACCGCCGAGGATTCCACGAAATGGCATATGTTCGGGGACGCTGCTCCGGGAGGACCAGGCTAAGATGGAGGAGGAGATCTCCGAGTGCCATAGCCACATCACCTCCCTCGCCATCCTCCGCACCCACTGCAAGCTTGGCCTTGCCACCATGCTCATGACCGCCGCCCAGCTCGCCATGGACCAGGTACACCCTACACTCACTAACCTTCCCTATTTGGACTCTGATACTGCAATTAAGGTTCTTCATATTTATGCTTAATTTATATGTTGGGTATGAATTGGTTGTGCCATTGATTCTCCACTGTTTTATTAGTTGGAGTGTGCTTTTTTGGGACATAGTTTACTAGATTGATGTTCAGTTGTTCTATGAAAATGGATGGTTGCCTCCACTTGTAAGCCACTTTTTTCCCATTATTGGCTCTTTATTCTAGGTACCGAAATGTTGGTAGTTGCGTGGCAACCATTCACTGCTCTTCTCGGTGATATGCCAAGTGTTGATATCAAGAACAATGTTATTGTCACTGTATCTTCTGACAAAGGTCTTTGTGGTGGGACTAATTCCATGTATATCAAGATAAGAAGGGCTCTTTACAAGTTGAATGTTGGACCTGAAAAGGAGAATAAATTTGTTATTTTGGGAGAAAAGGAGAATGCTACTGGATACTGTCTTGGCCAGTGTAAGCCTGCAGCAAAGAATTTTGTGTTATAGGTTGCAGAGTTTTGGAAGGTAATTTTCTCTGCACTTTTTTGCTTCTTGTGCTGATGTTTGTGGTATCATATTCTGCTATCTATTTCCAATAGGCAAGAACACAAATTCAAATCTGATTGTATACTCTCTATGTGTGTGTAAGTCGGGTTAATTCAGTTTTGCTCTTTGCTGCTCATTTGATGAGGCAATGAGTCATGAAACCCTTTCCTCATCCAATTACTTGAGCTTTTGTTATTCTATTTATCTTGGTGACTCATAAGAATAAAATGAATGTTTAATCGTTGTGTGCAACTTGTTATTTTTGTAGTTGAAAGCTTGAATGCAAGGTTTTCAAATTAGTATTACTGTTTGAAAGATTGACTAATTGGTTTTAGTGTAAAACATGGCATGGTATCTTAAGCTTGTTTCCCTTTGCAACTTTGAATTCAGATCAGTGGATTAGCTCAGAGATATTCGGGATTGATGTCCTGAGAAGTGTAGACCTTTCCCCGGCTAGTTGGTTGTCAGTTGCTTGGTAATTATCTTTTTTCCCTCAGCATCATTGTGATACTATTTTTCATTATATACACTGACTTAACAATTCCACACTTGTCAAGTGGGGGATATGATTCTGATTCCACAGATTGATATTTCTTGAAATGGCTTTATTGACATTGTAAGGCTAGAATGCATCTCTAACTTTAGGTGATGTGCAATATAAACAAGTATCCAATATATCATATCCCGATAATGATAACCATTAAACATCTTAGGATCTTAGGATCATGTTACTTGGTGTTTTATCAGCACCTCAGGAATGAGCATTGCAAAAATTATTCTGATATTTGTTTTTCACAGGTTAAATGCTACACAAGGACTAGAGCATTGTCATTCTCGGGGAGTGATGCATCAGGACACAAAAGTGGTGATGAGGACTCCACTTTTGGGTTTGGATTATGGCAGAGAAGCTGGAGGCGGTGCTTGGAAAACCTCGATCGGAGTGGGGGAAGATCACTTGGTCCGATGGGGAAAGATCCCTTTTGGGAAGATCACAAAAGTTTATGTTGTATAATTTCCTTCGATGTAAATTATTGTTGAAACTTCCGAATGTATTCTATTTCTGTGAACATGTTAAAAACATGTGGAAAATATTCAAAAAAAATAAAATAAATGTTGCTGAAGATTTTCGTATATACTATGCATCTTTTACCTTACAATACGTAATGTTTTCCTTAAAGCATGCACCTGTTATAAATTTTTTTGGGATAAGTGCCAATATAACCCAAACTACTTGAGTAAGTGCCAATATAACCCTATCTACTTGAGTAAGTGCCAATATAACCCTATGATAATTTTTAGTGCCAATATAACCCTCACTAGTTAATGAAAGTGCCAATATAACCCTCAGACCTCATTTCCGGCATTGACCTCAATTTTTCAATGTGACTCTATGTAAATTGACCAAAATACCTTTTGGGCTAACTCTGAAATTGGGTGGACAATTTTACCCTCATAGTTTGCCGGACCGCCATAGTTCGCCAAAATTAGGTAGGGTTATATCAGCACATTATGCGATCTTATTGGGTTATATCAGCACATTCCTAATGTTTGTAGAGTTATATCATCACATTTCTGATGTTTATTGGGTTATATCAACACATCCTTAAAACTTATAGGTTTATATTGACACTTTCACTAACTATATAGGGTTATATTGGCACTTTTGAATATTGAAAGGTTATATTGGCACTTATGTGAACTAGGTAGGGTTATAAAAACACTTTTTTCATTTTTTTTTCATGAGATCATGTATAACATTTTCATATTAACTCAGCATTAATTACTTTACAACATATATTGTTTAAATAAAAACACGCATATGATTTTGCAACAAGAATAGATCTCCTGACAGGCGGCCTGCCCATAAGCTTATGGACATACCACTTATTTCTTACCTTATATACCGCATTTGTTAAATTACATACAAAATTTAAAAATTGTAAGGATATTTTTTATATCATATATTTTTATATTTTCACCTTCAAATACATATTATTATTTGTTTTAACTTATAAAATGCAATGTTTAAATTTTATAAAAAAATTACAACATTTAAGGTAAATGTCCATTTAGATTGTCCATAAGCTTATGGAAAGGCCGCATTTCCTGAGACTTTCCCTTACAATAATATTCCTATTTAAACTAATTAATAGTTTCTAATACAATGAATCATCAATTATTAATCTTCAAAAGGGGGTCATCTTTAAATCTTCAAATTTCAATGTTAACTTCGTCTGAATCCTCCTTGTGTAGGATTGTCTTGTGTAGTCCAATGTTCAGTGTTGTTTGATTCCTTAAAAGTTAGAAAAACAAAAAAAACTATTGATCCAACTATTAGAAAAAGTCATACATACTAGATATTAACAGTTGCAGCATATAAGCAAACATGTACAATTTCTAATTCAAAACAAACAATAATCAACAATGAAAGTAAAAGTCAAACACAATAAAACTAACAATTACATATTGGATTCTAACAAATGCAATATATAAGTAAACATATGCAGTTCTTAATTCAAAATGAACAACCAACAACAATTTTTTTTTAAAAAATAGTCATACATAACATAACTAACAAGTACACATGAGATACTAACAGATGCAACATATAAATAAACAAATGCAACTCATTATTCAAAACGTATAACTAAAAACAAATGAAAATAAAAAATCATAGACAGTACAACTAACAAAGACACATTAAATACTAACAGATGCAACATATAAGTAAACATATGAAGTTCTTAATTCAAAACGAACGATCAGCAAAAAAGAGAAGAAAAAAAATTCATTCACAAAAAGTCATAGACAGTACAACTAACAAGCACACATTGAATACTAATATATGAAACATATATGTAAACAGATGCAACTCGTAATTCAAAATGAATGATCAGCAAAAAAAGAGAAGGAGAAAAAGGTCATTCACAGTACAGCTAACAAATACACGTTGGATAATAACAGTTGCAACATATAAGTAAATAGATGCAGCTTAGAATTCAAAAAAACAATTAGCAGAAAAAAGAGAAGAAAAGAAAAGCATTAACAGCACAACTAACAAGTACACATTGGATAATAAAAATAACAAGTACATACTGGATACTAACATATGCAATATATAAGTAAACATATGCAGTTCCTAATTCAAAACGAACAACCAACAACAAATTTATATTAAAAAATCTTACACAACACAATTAACAATTACATACTGGATACTAATAGATGCAACATATAAGTAAAAAAATGTAACTCGTTATTCAAAACGTATAACAAACGCCAAATGAAAACAAAAGGTCATAGGCAGTACAACTAACAAGTACGCATTGAATACTAACAGATGCAACATATAAGTAAATAAATGCAGTTTGTAATTCAAAACGAATGACCAGCAAAACAAAGAATAAAAAAAAAGGTCATTCACAAAAGGTCTATAGACAGTACAACTAATAAGTACACATTAAATACTAACAGATGCAACATATAAGTAAACATATGCAACTCTTTATTCAAAACAAACAATCAGCAAAACAAAGAAGAAGAAAAAAGGTCATTCACAAAAGGTTACATATAATACAACTAACAAGTACACATTGATTACTAACATATGCAACATATAATTAAGCAGATGCAGCTCGTAATTCAAAATGTACAATCAACAAACGAATGCAAAAAAAGCCATTCACAGTACAACTAAAAGGTACACACTGAATAATAACAACTGCAACATATAAGCAAACTACTGCACCTCGTAACTAAAAATAAAGAATCAGTAAAAAAAAGAACAAAAAAGGTCATTCACATAACAACTAACAACTAACAGGTACACATTGGATAATAACAGCTACAACATATAAGTAAATGAATACAACTCATAATTCAAGATGAACAATCAACAAGTTTGTTATAACAACGAGAGGACAATTAAAAATCAGATTGCAGAAAAACACACAAATTAAGTCAAAACACGGAAAAATGATATCTAACACACACCAGATATAGAAACACAGATAGGCAGTAACTACAACCCACAATTACAACACATTCACAAAGCTAGGCAAAAGTGAACACATGAGAATTGTAATTACTCTAAGCAGGCAAGCAGCAACATATACATGTACAGAAGATTCAAAACGAATTTCATATCAGACTCCTCCATCCAAAAGAGAATGATATGCCTAACATGAATTTATACTGAAATCAATAGTTAAAGAAACAACTGAACCCTTGGTAAACCAACAGAAGCCACTTAACTATATATAGCTAGGTAAACCAACAGAAGATAACACTAAAAACTAATTCTACACTTGCATTTATCCTCCTATTAGCAAGACTTAAGTACGTTCACCCCTGACCCTCCTAGCTAGCTGAATATCCTCGGGCATGATGGTCACACACTTGGCATGGATGGCGCACAGGTTGGTGTCTTCAAATAGCCCAACAAGGTAAGTCTCAGCAGCCACTTGCAGAGCAAGACCGACATGGCTCTGGAAACACAAATCAATCTGCAACAACACACATTATTAGAATCGTTAATTATCTATTACGGTGTATAGATATGTAACAATGGAATTACTGCAATCCTCATTATCAAAGTCCTGGGAAATTTCACGAACAAGCCTCTAGAATGGAAGCTTCCTGATCAAGAGCTTAGTACTCTTCTGGTACTTACGGATTTCACTACAGCACACAGTTAAGAAAGAATTCAGATAATATTTTAACTTAAAGTCAATCTTAGAGCATAACAGAACTAGAATATGATCGAATCTAATATTCTTCAGTCCAATTCTAACAAGCTTATCATCGGAAGTGCAGAGAACTAGAGGAAGCCACAGTAATGACATTAACAACACGAACACAACTGCTCAAAATTGGAACCCCATATTCACCGAAACTGAGGAAGAAGAAGAATTTTCGTGAACAGGAATGTAGAAAAACCCGGGAAAATTAGGGGAATTAGGTTAAAGACTTAAATTTTCATTAATTACAAAAAAATCACTTTACAAAATAGTCTCTGGCCTGTCCATAAGCTTATGGACAGACCGTCTTTCCTGAGATTGTCCATATTTCTAACATGTTTAAACTTGATCAACTTGAATATTTTTAGAATACTGTTATCTAGTTGCTGCCAATACGTAATTGTTGGATGAGATTAGTCAGTAGCACAATCTTGTGAAAAACACCGTCTTGGGACAATTTTTCTACATGTTGTATGATTGGCAATGAATTGTTGCATCGTCTCAGGACAATTGTTTCCTATATATACAAGCGTACGTATGCAAAGAAAACACAAGGAAAAACTGAGCATTTTCTTAGATATACATAGCAACAAAAAACATATGTACTCAATAGTATTCTCCTGATTCAAGCCTAGAATAGGAGGCATTTTTTATTGTTTCCCTAGAAGGGAATTCATGTAACCAAAGACTGTAATAGGGTTGAATTATTCTTTAAGGAAAGCGTACGTAGCGCGACTCATGTCGATATCCAAAATGTTTTTTACCAAAATCATCCAAGTGTGTTTTTACATTCCATTGAAAAACAATATTACATAATCTACTCCAACAATCTTAAAGAGTAATTTTTTAACGTATTGGATGATGATTTTTGTGGTGCATGTGTCAAATGCATGGATTGGATATTGACTGAGATGGTACATCATATAGCGTGTAACCGTGAAATAATGTGGACGATGAATGCGGTGTTGCAACAAACAGCGTGTTTCCTAACTCCTCCCGCCAAAATTTTGAATTATCTCGAAGCAGAATTATTGGAGGAAACTTATTTGGGAGTGAATGAGAAAACAATGAATATTTGAGAAAATGATAATACTCGCCGGGAAGGTAAGTTACTGTCCTTGATTTATAATAGAGTAGTACACATGCAATGAAACGGGGAATTAATTGCATATGCAAAACTGTTAGAAATATTGAGAAAAGTAATAATGCATATCAAAAGGATTTTGGAGTTGACCAGGAGTTGTACGAAATGAAACATGAATTAATTTTATCAAGCATGGGATATTGTACATGGAAATGTCTATAATTTTGTACGCATGAAATGTTGTATCAAATACATGGTAGTGTATCCATGAAAAAGCATTATGATGATGAATATTTTTATCAAATACATGGTAGTGTATTCCTGAAAAAGCATCATGACGATGATGAATTTTTTTTATCAAATACATGGCAATGTATTCCTGAAAAGGCATCATGACGATGGTGGAATTTTTTTTCAATGAAATGCATGGTTGTCCTTGTTTATTATCGTAAAGCGTAACGGTTAAAGATGAATGTTTTATATATTCACTCAAATTCTGACAATTATTAATTTTATTTGTTGATAATATTATTTTCAATAACAGAACTAATGAGAAATTAAAATTTTAATTTTATTTATCGGTTTATGATTCAGAACACAGTATTCTAGAATTTTATAATGCGGATGTATTGGCTCTTGAAAACTGAATCAGAACACATCATTCAAGAATTTTGTTATATGGTTGTGTTAGCTCTTGAAAAATGAATCAGAACACAGTATTCTGGAATTTTGTAATACAGATGTTTTGACTCCTGAAAAATGAAAGGAAATAAGAGTATTAAAGTAAGTTGACCATTCCTTACTCCGGAAGATGTGCGATACAAATTATAGAAATCTCAACTGATGCTACTGCTGGTATAGAGGTGGAATGGTTACGAAATTCGGTATATAAAATTTCGTAATATGCTGGTACTGCTAGTAAAAAGGCAGAATGGTTATAGACTTGGTGAAATTCTATTGTGGCCTGAGCCAGTAGGTGGCTAAGGTTATAGTGAAATGTATAGTGCAAATTTAGACATTGGAGCACTAGACATAGCGTGAATCAACCTATTGTATGATTTATTGATTTTGTAAGATATCAGCACAATTTAGCGGAACACTTGACAAAGTGACTAGTTAGGGACTTGATAAACAAGTCGCTGATCGGGATGGATTTAAAGTCTATTTAAATCCTTGATAATGGGATGCCCAATTTTGCTCTGATACAACATTGGAGTAAAATTCAATGTGGAAGACCTATTGTTTGAGATTGAAAGATATGATTTCATATCCCGAATGTAATATGTTTAGACCTACATGAAAGTTAGGTTGAAGTTGTAACTTATTAATGGATTCTTTGACAAAGTACATTTGCAGATGTACAATTAAAGAGATTCACCTATATGAAGTGTGAAGTGTAATCGCTTCAATAAGCCCAGACTTGGCTTTGTATGCACTCATGAATGGATAGTGACACATAGTTTGTATAGTGCCGGTTTAACCTTTTGAGTTGTTTTTGAACTTGTGTGTGGATTATCTTCAAGTGTTCAAATGGGGTGAAGGGTTCAATCTTTAGAGACACTCTGATTCTCGAATATTTAGAATGTGTAATTCACTAAGGTGAAAATTCAATCTTCAAGATATTTTCATTTATGCACTTGTTTGGTTTGGTTGTTGGATTTTCCGAATCAAGTATAATACTTAAATGGGGGAGGATTATTGATGTTTTATGAAACACAATGCTATTTAAGTATCATTGGCCACATCTTTGTGGTACTGCTAGTGAAGTGTTATAGTAATTCACAAAGATGTTCAATGACCATTTGCAAACCTCATTGTAATCACTTTAGACGTTCAACAACCATAAAGATATTTCATCAATGGCATTATACATGAAAGACCATATATTTGATAACCACAAGCCTTATACCAAAGACATAGCCATTTAACCAAACAAAGCATTCATGAGATCAAACCTAGAATAATCAACATTCAAGACTCATTGTTTAGATGAAACCTAGAACAATCAACATTCAAGATTCAACCTTTCATTGCTTCTATAGGATAAATATGAGAACAATCCACATTAACATACTCATCTAGCAATAATCACAACACATTATGCACAAGAAGTTCTAATTCCATGTTCTTGGATTCTCATGTCAAAGAGCTAAGAAATTAGCTAGCAACTTTCCTAACATCCTAACACTTCAATCATACAAACACTTCATATACTCAAACAACCCATAGCATAAATGAAGTAAAACATAGCATTAAAACACATGAATGCTAAATAATAAATGCTTCAAGATAGAGTGAAATATGTGTTCTTACTACATAGATATGGAAGTTTCAATCAATTGCTCCCAAGAACAAACTAACCTAGATAATGAAAATGCATAATTAATCCTACCAAAGCTAAGAAAAGAAAGAAGAAAAACTAGGGTTTGAAACCTAGAAAATCACAGGAAGAAGAAGTGGTTCGGAAGAGAAAGGATAAGGTAAGTATTTATAGTACAAAAAAGTAAGAAAGGTTCTGGCCACCCGTCCGTCGCGACTCAAAACCAATCCATCGCAACTCTTGACCAATCAATCGCTAGTCACAGTCGGGCCAAGTTTCAGCATCTTGATTTCTTTCTTCTTTTTGTTTCAAGTCCTCATTTTCACTTAACTTATCTTTTATTCTTCAAGGGCTCAAAAGCTCAAATGCAAGTCTTCAAATCTTCAAAGGTAATCTTCAAAGTCTTCAAACAAATTTCCTTGTCACACAAAATCCTCTATAAAAGTAATAAAAGCGTAAAAGTCGCTTTTAACTCTCCTTAGGGAATTTCTAGGCAAAATACCACATCTAGAGCACAAAAGTGTACAAAAGTGAATCCTGAAAGTCCTAATATCACCTTTTTCTGCACATTTAGCCTCTTATTTTTTCCTAGGTCGCCCTTTCGGGTTTTTAATCTATCTAGGCTCCCAATGTTTCCTAAATTACCCTCCCGGGTTTTCTACTTAGCGGGTTTTCTTTTTAAAATTTTTTTCATTTTCTATTAAAAAAATCTTCCTTTTTCTCATATTTTTCCAATCAAAAGTAGAAAAAAGCATTCCAAATCAAGCTTGCATGCATTTGAGTCCTCTAACCCTTCACCGCACTTAAAACATTACATAGCCCTCAATGTAAGCATATAAGGCAAGAACAATCAAAACTCAAGGTAAGAGGTAGAGTGCTCCCGTTTCTCCGCATAGTCACCAGTGATACGATGCAATCCCGTGTATTTGTATAGAATCGGTCCCGAAATTGGTTTCGGAGCCGAAGGGAGGGGGCAAAAGTACCATCGAAGAACTCAACCCTCGAGCAAAACATTGTCTCATTTGCGTCGTTTAATCAAGACTAACACCATAGAGAACAACATCAAACTCATAAGTACATAAGGTCTTGTACTACTAGGTTTAGCATCAAAAGTTAATAACCATAGTATTCTAAAAAAAAAACCAATCCATTATGCAATCACCACTATAAGATTTTCCAATAAAAATATATAACATATCGACACATATCCAAGCATCATTATAGAATATAGCAATTATAGTCACAATGATGTAATCGGCATACTACAATAAACAAAGGTACTATAAAGATGAAACAATATTCATATGTCAAGATATGTAAGATGGTGGAAGAATTAGTAGAGGTGTGGTGGTTCTTTGGAGTATTTGGTGGAGAAGAAGGAAGGATTATGCATTGTTTAAACTTAGTTGAAAAGCCAGTCTCTGCATCACGCATCGTGACAGTACCGTTAGCGACTTGCGATGCCTTGTCGCGACTTGTGACAAAGCCACTACGACTCCCGACATCTTGGGTGCCAGCTCATTTCTTTCAGAAATTGTTCTGAATCCATCGCAGCTCGAGATGCCCACGTCGCTACTCGCATGCATGAAGGTGTCTTTCCGGATGATTTGGATGTGGCTGATAATAGAATTCTAGAAGTGATTTCTAGTGGATACAAGACTGAGTGGCCAGACACCGGGTATTCACATGCATCCTCCCTATCATCTAGATTTTTTGACTTTATCAGGTGTCTGTGAATTGCTGGATGCTGTCTTCTAACATTACAACTTTGACAAGAGAGATGGTAACGTTGTTGTGTTGTGTTAGAACACAGAAACCAATCAACCTGGGTTGTTCATTCAGCAGAATCTTGTTAGTCAAGCTATGACTCCAAAGGCTAAACATGCCCTGGTTTATCCTTGTTTGATTTCTTCATTGGCTAGGAGTACAAAGGCGATGGGCAAGACAAATGATGTAATTATTGATACTGAGTTCCTTCGGTCAAATAAGAAGACCTTTGGGATGAGACAAGTGCTTTTTTATTGAATGGCTGTAATTTGAATTATTTTTGTGTTCTGGAATTCTGGCTTTCTTATGGTATTCTTATCAGATTTAGTATTTAGTACATGTTCCAATATAGGTGGATTTCTGGAAGACTTATGTGTATGATTAGAAGTTTTTTCGTTGAGCTCTTATTTTCAAAATGGCTGGGTCCACAAATGCCAAAGAGAGAGATTGTAAAGTTAAGTGGTTTCATTGATTGTTTAATTGGTAATTTGTGAACTAATATTGGAAACTAAAAATGTTCCATGTTGGAACATAAGGACATCAGTCACAACCGTTTACAAAGTTTTATGAAAAGATATTGTGATTTTGTTGATTTGTGGAAATCTAAATATTCTGCAATATATTAGGCGGTGATAGAAGCATATTAGGTTTATGAAAAATCACTACAAATATGGAATTAGATTTATATATATGTGGTGATAAGGAAAATCCATTTATTTGTGGGATTTAGATATGTTTCAGAAGCAGATAAGGAATGAGAATATTATGGAGATAGTCATGGAGAGTTTCGATCTACTCATGGCTTTAAAAGAGGACATCACGACTGCATTATATTTATGAACTTAATTACAAAAATCTGCACACAGATTTTCTATCTTTCCGATAGTCTTGCAAGAGTCAAATCCGTAGGTTCCAACATACGTGACCTGCCGTTCAAAGTTCATAATCGTATACCTTAATTCCTCGCGAGGAGGAGATTCAGCGTCGACGAGTTTCGAGGTCAGAGGGAGTCTGATCAAGGCGAATCGGTAGCTAGGGGAGCTAGCGAAATTCACATGTTTAATTAGTAACGATATGTATTTTGTATGGTGTACTCAGTACTGTATCTTTCTGATTAGTGAATTTATTCTAAACTGGCCAGGTCCCACAGATGTAGGTGGATTTCACCGAACTGCGTAACCAAATCTCGTGTCTTTATGTTTTACTTTATTGCATATTTAGTTAGATAAATTATGTTAAAAAATAACAATAGTAATTAAGATAATTCGGTAAAACTAAATTTCACAAACAATTAACACAAAAAATAGGTGGTCAAACCAACTAAATGAAACACCAAACAGCCAACCACCACCAACAACTGATTCACATACTGGGCGGCCATAAGTGATTCAATTTGGTTATTCAAGGTTGGTCAATAACAAACTTCACTCAACCGTAATAATTATCATTCACACTTTATTATACTAAGCTTTTTGTAAGTCAAGTTATCAAATGGACTTAAAGAATAAAATAAATTTTATCTAAGAAATTAAAATACAAATTTGAAGACATTAAAATGTAATGTACGTAAAGATTTTAATTTACTAATTATTTAGTTAATTAATATTGAGTGCTGAATTAGGTTGTCGATTAACACTTACTATTAATAATTTCATAGTCACCATAATTTTTGGGGCTCTACTGTCTACGTTGTTCAATCAAATTTGTGCATGGTGTTTTAGCTTCTGCGATGAACAAATAGGGAATTAGGGATCCCATATATCCGTCGTCCGATGGGAAAAATATGGTGTTAAGAAAAAAAGAAATGTATTCAAGAGCCGAGCCTTTCCAAATGGTTTGCACTTCGCAGTAATAATTTTTTTTGAATATACACTCTATTACTAAATTCCAGTTGCTCCATACAAAGGGGGTGAGGTTCCTCTTGCGTATCACACAAAGGTGGGGTGAGACTCCCACATATCTCACACAAAGTAAGGATCCTACACTAATACGGTGCAATTGAAAATTAAACCCCAGAAACTGCCCCACATCAAAATTAAACTTGGGGTGCCTCCAGAGCAGACAAATGCCCTGGCCTATGAGCTACTCCCAGTGGTTTCGCAGTAATAATTGAATCTAAGCGTTTTTGCCATTCCAATGTTCATTGGAAAGGAGAAAAACTGGCTTGCTCTGCATGCGCATTGATAATGAATAAATATTTGGGTCTTGGACACACTACTTTTTTATTTTACAATTTGGAATAAAATAGGATGAGTTTTAATTTATAATTTATATGTAATAAGAAGAGTTTCTTTTCTTTTTAACTAAATTATTTTTTTGGTTCTCTACATAGCATCTTATACCATGTTTTGGTTCCCGTTTACAAATCAACCCTCAAACAGTACCAAATAAATTCAGAACATGTTGTTTAGTCCCCAAAGGTAGTTTTCAGGGAAAGTCAATGGTAAAATTGGTCAAAATCTGTAAAATGACCATTATACCACTAAATTTTTAAAAAAAATAAAAAGAAAAGATCCTTCTTCTTTGTTGAACCCTCTGGAAGCGCCGTCGACCGCCACCAATCTAGATATAGAGGGCTACGAATCCCAAAACCCCAATCACGCTTTCATTATAAAGTTATCTCATGGCCAACCCCCAATTTTTGTGAAAACCCTTGCCTGTTAGCCCAAGGTTCAACAGCGCTGCCAAGCGACGACGTGGCCCATTTCAACCTTTCTTCTCCGACAAGTCTATCCCCTGAGAGCCTCCACAATCTCCAAAACCTCTCAACCATAGAAACGGAAACAGAAAGAGTATAGAATGGTGAGCAAGAGGCAGAAGTAGCTCGCAAGCGTTTCAAAGAAGAGAACCCTGACAAATTCCCGGCCCCAAAACCTACTCCAGATACAGTACCAATCCACCAGTGAAGCTTCGAAGGCCACCACCAGTGGCGATTCGAGGGTATCACCAGTAAAGAGCTCTCAAAATAAATATTCTCTCTCTAGCTCTGGGACGAAAAAAGAAGAAAAAAGGTGCAGCCTTTCTTCCATCTTTTGGAAGCCGATTTCTTCAATTTCATTAACAATCCACCGATGAATTATGGTTTAACGGATTCTACTCTGGATTCCGCACAAAACTATATGCAATTCGTGGTGAGTTTTTGATCTAAATCGGCTTTGGAGTAGGGTTTGAATTCGGCAAAGAGGGTTCTTGGTGGATCTTGATCGTGATCTGGACTTGGAGTGTGGATTTGGTTTCGGATCAGGATTTGGGAGGGAGATCGCAATTGTTCTTCACTTGAGTCCTAGTTCGAGAAGGAGTTTGATTGAAAAACTCAATCTTTCTTCGATTTGGATTGGGATTTGGTGTGTGCAAAGGAGTATAAAGGTTTTGATTATAATTTTCAGCACGAATTATAATCAAATTCCTACAACTTGGATCGGATTTGGCACCAAGATTGGAGTTTGATCGGAATCCAACTTCGGACGCAAGATTGAGTTCGGTTTGCTTGGAGATCACAGTTTCCACGGTTTCCAGGTTTATTCGATCCATCTTCTTGAGTTTTGTTTGAATTTCGATTTGGAGCATGATTTTATGTATGTGTGCATCCGATCTAGTGCTTGCAAGATTTCGGTTTTAAGATCACTTCTTGATCCGATTTCTCTTAGGTTTTAAATCGGTTTTGATTCAAGTATTGTTCTTGCTTGTTTTCGAACTCGGGTTTCACATTGGTGGATTACGGTTTTGATTTCAAGCTTTTGGTGCATGTTTTGCATGTTCTTGAAGTTGTTTAGTGATTGGTGATTTCGGTTTTGTGTGAAGTTTGTTCTTGAAACCGATTAATCCTAGGGTTTTTCGATTTAAAGTGCAAGCTTTGTTTATTATTGGTGTGCTTTCGATTGGTGATCTCCGATCGGATTGTTTGTTTTCGTTTGTGATTTGGTTGGTTTTGGTGAATCCGATCTGTTTTATCGGAATTCACCATAACAATGGTGAAGACTGTGGAGAATAATTCTGGTCCGAAAAGCAACAATGGTTCGGCCAACATGAATGTTAATCAGAGGAAGAATCAGCAAGTGCATCCAAGGGACTGGAATGATCCAAAATTAGAGAGGAGAAGGAGATGGGATGATCCTGAAATTCTAATGAATAAGTCGGACATTGAAGTTGTTGCAAACAATGGAGATAGTGTCGATTTTGTGCTCACTGATGAAGAGATTCATAAGGATCTACATAAGCCATTTTTTGGATTCTTGGGTGTGTTTCCGGGTTTCTTTCCAGGTATGTATGCCATTCGTACATTGTTGGTAGCAAAGTGGGAGGTGCAGTGTAATGTTCAGACCAAGCAGAATGGATACGTCATGTTCAAGTTCAACAGTGCAGAGGATAGAGACAAGGTGATGAATGGTCCTGACCATTATCTCCATGGAAAGAAGTTGTTCATGATACTGGTTGATGAATCCGGGCAATATGATGCGACCATCCAGGCCACTAAACCAGTTTGGTTAAGGATGGAACACTTGCCAAAGGCATACTGGCATAAGAAGTCGTTAGAGAAAATTGCTACTTCACTAGGAGAACCTATCCTTATGGACAATGGTACTCTTGAGTTAAGGGGCTATTATGCACGCCTCTTGGTATGGATTGATTCATCAAGAAAGCTTAAGGAGGAGGTGACTTTTCGTATTCCATCTGGGGATTTGTTTGTGCAAAAAATCATCTACGATTATTGTAGGCCTTGGTGCACTAATTGTGGTGAAAACAATCATCTCATGGAAGAGTGTGATGACTATTGGAATGCCAAGGAGACACAACAAAAGAAATCTATGGCCGAGAACAAAGTTGTGAAGGCGAAGGGCAAGAAAGATATGAGAACTCGGTACAATGATCATGTTTGGGTTCGGAAAATGCAAGCTGAAACTATTGTAGATAACCAGAACTCAAATTCGGTTGGAGGCAATGAGAATGTGACAATTGAGGATGCCTCTTCGGACAATGAAGAGGTAGAAAGGCAAAGGAAAGGGAAAGGAAAAGTGGTTGAAAGCATAGTAAAGAATATCGAGAGAGTTGGAAGTGCAAGAAAAGGGCCAGGAATATCGATTCGGGGAGAGCAGGACGATGATCATCGGGCCGTTGTTGCGCTGCCTGCAGCACCTACGGCCGTTGCTATAAGCACTGGCGCTGCAAGCATGGGCGCTGGAATTCGTGGCGCGGGTGCAAAATCGAGACAAACAGCGCCTGGAGATGCTGGCGCTGGGCGCGGCGTTGGCACCAATTCTGCTCAAGCGCTGCCTGGAGCTGCTGGCGCTGGAAAACAAGCACAATTAGTGCGCGGTAGAAGCACTGAGCGCAAGCAGTCCAGCACTCGTTCGACCATTGAATCCGATAAAAAACAGCAAGCGTTTGGAGATGCTGATAATCCGGTTGAAGGGGCGGGTAAACTGCCTAAGCAGATGATTCATCCGGATGCTCGGGGCTCTAAAATACCAAGATTGCACAGGAGTAAGAGTAAGAGTAGACCTCCCTCCGCATCAGGGGTTTTGACTAGGTCTAGAAGCAAGAGTAGGACTCGATTAAATGAGCAAGGGAAGGGTATCCAGAAACCTTTTCAGCGAATGCTATCAGCTACAAGGAGTCATTCGGATAGTTCTGGAAGTAAATCGACTGAAGGCGGCGGTCCGAAGCCACAAGGGACCTCTGTTTCCCAATGAATACATCAGCAATGAATGTCAGGGGTCTATCGGCCCCTGTGAGAAGGAGGTGGGTGAAAAATATCATCTCCACGAATAGAGTTGGTCTGTGTGGTTTGTTGGAAACAAAAATGGAGGATAAGGTGTTGCGCATTTTTCTGAAAAGTTTTAAGGGTTGGAAGTTTACGCACAATTTTGAACTGTGGCAGAACTCGAGGATATTAATCATCTGGGATCCGAAAGGCTTCTTGGTTGATGTTCTAGGGAAAACGCCGCAATGTATTCATCTGAAAGTTCGTAATCTTGTTTCTGGTATTGAGTTTTTCTACACATTTGTGTATGGGCATAGTGAAGGACGTTTGGCGCGTTTACCACTATGGGAGGAATTGAAGTCGTTTGGAGCTAGGTCCGAGGCACGGCCTCATTAATCTTGGCCTATAGGATCAGCTTCGGTGCAAAAGGAGAATGCCAGAAGGCCAATAACATCCCTCTTTCTTCATCTTAGGGATGTATATGGTAGAAGCGGTTGTCCATTTGGTTCATCGGCTTCAAATTATATGCGACATCCAAGACCCGAGACACCCTCGGCTGCATTAGGATTTTCTTATTATCCGTTCTTGGCTCTTAGTCCCTTCATCAACGATCCAAATACTACACTACTTCAAGACCCGAGACCCTTCTCGGTTGCATTTCGGAATTGGATTGAAGAAGGCCCCATTTGTTAGGGGTAGAAGCGGATTTGTTTTATGGGTAGTGAGTTTGTTCTCACCCCATCATTTGGGTTATAGCCTGTGTTTTTCCAGGTTGTTTTTGTGCTCCCTCTGCTCGGCTATCTTGCATTGGGTTGGTTGTTATTTTATTTGGACAAAAGGGGGGGGGGATAGTTGAGTGTTGTCTACTGGATTTACACTCTACTATTCCTCCCCCTACCTCTTTCGGATTTTACTCCTTAGGTTTACTATGTAGCCTAGGGTTGGATTCTTTTGTATTTGGTGGGGTCCATTTAGGGCTCCACTGCAGGTTCCACCGTCTATACTATTTACCTATTTACGTCGAGGGTATCACCAGCGTGACGACCAACTTGAAGGCAACCATCGGCGAGTTCGAGGGCCACCCCCAGTAGCGAGTTCGAAGGCAACAACTAGTGCGATTTCAAAAGGCCATCGGCGTCTGTTGCATAAGGTTGACACCGGCGAGCCGAGTGGTAAGGATTTCCGACCGTCTCAAGGGTTGACGCCGATGAGGAGCTTCAAGCCATCTCAAGGCCGATGACAAAGCTTCGAGACCGATGACAGAGCGTGGATTTCAAGGGCACCAGCGCAGGGGCAGATTTTGAATCCACCACCGATGTGGCCTTCTGCTGGGTTTTTCCGGCGTTTTAAATGGGGAGGAGAATTGCCGGAGTATTATCAAACCCTCTGGATTCTGTTAAAAAAATGGTGTTCCTTGTTTTTATTTTATTTGCAATTAAGCCCCTCAACAAATATAGAATATTTGTGTATTGACCTCATAATTTAATTGAAAATATTTTTTAATAAGTAAAATTATGAAAATACCCCTGACTATATTGGAAAACAGTTCCGATTTTCCTAAAAATCACCTTTGGGGCCAAACAAAATGTTATAATTTATTTGGTACTGTCTAAGGCTTGATTTGCAAAGGAAACCACAACATGGTTTAAGATGCTATGCAGGGGACCAAAAAAAAATTTAGTCTTTCTTTTAAAATAATTTTTCGGATGAATTAAAGGAAGAATACGAAGAGTTTACATATGAATTTATATGTGCCCTTTCATTTCCCCGATGAACACACCTGTCTCATGGTTTCCTATAAATGTATCTAGTAACGAGGCTTTGTGTTCATTAAAAGTTGTGTGGATCTCTTGTAAAGTTTTTTCGGTAGCAAGGGCTCTGGTAATTACAAGAATATATTCGCTTCTGTTTCAAATTTGTTAGCAACTTATGTTGAACTGAATGATGAAATCTTTTGTTAGAACTATTCTTTGCTGTGTATTTTTCAGGTTAATACGAGGTTAGAAATCTAATATGGGAAGGAAATCCAATCTCAGAAAGAAGTTTGGTAAGCTAAAACTTCGTCACGAATACGAAGATGATCGAAGACGTGCTGTTGAAGTTTCTCGCAATATGGATAACAATGGAGACAATGCAGAAAATGTAGAAGCTACAGGGGATGATCGTTTAACTTTTCTACCAGAAAAGATTATAAGTAGCATTTTATCCCGACTCGAAACATCGGAAGCTGTTCGAACCTGCGTTCTGTCTAAATATTGGGTGGACAAGTGGATTTCCATTACAGAACTCACTTGTTTCGATGGATTTCCAGTCCCCAAATTGCTTTTCTTAGATGGTCTTGAAAGCTTGATTCAGATGGTTTCATGCATGAAACAATTCTCCCTCTACTGTTTTCACAGGCACGATCCATCACGTTTGAAACCATTGATTCTGAGTGCATTGAGATGCCATCCAATTGAAAGCCTAAATGTTTCGTTGATCTCTACACCTTGTGATTTCTGCCTTCGTTCATTCGATATGAATTCGTTAACAAAGTTGGAACTGAATGGCAACTTTTCTCTCGCTGTTACTGCTGATGTTTGTTTCAGTCATCTCAGATCCCTCACACTCTGTGACGTTACTCTTCAAAACCGGTTTGTATCGGGTAAAGTCATTATGCAAATGCCGGTTCTTCAAGATTTTGAATTGATCCGATGCACATTTCGGAATGTGGAGAGGATTGAAATTGTTGCTCCTCTACTTTCTACTATAAAGGTGATCCGATGCACTTATTTCGATTTTATTGGGATGCTGGCTCACTGCGTCGTGGAGATTTTAGGTGGCGGTAGCATGGATTTCACTTATGTTGGTTCTGTTTTTGAAGAGTTTGTCATCAGGAATCCATCAAATGTAGCCGTTGCAAACCTGAAGTTGTGTTTCACTCGAATATCCTCCGGTTGCCTACATTTGATGGGGGAGTATAAAGCTCGTCTCCTCCTGGAGAAGTTCTGCACTTCTCTGAACATGCTCGAATTGTCTTGGGATGTTGTCATGGTAAGCTATTTTGTTGAATTGCTGTTAATCATAAGTGTTGCATATATCCGCCAGTTGTTTAAACTTGTTCTGAAATTATACAGGTATTGGCGATTGGTCCTTCGTACCCCCTTCCCATCTACGAAAACCTGAAGAATGCGAAAATTCCTCTGCTTTGGTGTTTCACCTGTCCTGACGTGAACAATGTGGCACTGGAGTTGCTCACGAATGCGCCATTTCTCGAGGAGCTTGCCATTTCATCGGTACTAAACAACCAGCTTATGGTTAAAAAATCGATATTGTGAGTTAATCACTACCTATTTATTATTCATGATCACTTGAGCAATTCTTTTTGATTGTAGACCGCGACTTGCAAGACATGTAAAAAGAGTAAAAGAAGAGTGTCGAAGCTGAAATTCAATAATGAGGGAATGTATCAGAGACTGGTAGCTGGTAATTTCATGGCTCACCTCTACAAAGTGAGATTTGAAAGCTTTAATCGATGGGTTGAGGAGGTTGAGTTGGTGAGGCTTTTTCTAGGGCACGCATCTGTTCTTAAGGAGTTGAGCATTCCGGTCACCTGTTTGGCTGTTGCGAAGAAGCTGGAAAAGCTGCTCTCCGCGTTTCCAAAAGCCTCTGGGAATGCATCCGTTGTCTTTCGATTTGAAGAATGAAAAATGTTGTAGGCATTTTGATCCCCTATATTTTGCATTTTCTGGGAACAAATTTGCATTATGCACTAGGCTTAATGTTCTATGTTTTCCATCAGTTCGGTTTGTTATTACTACTTTTCTTATTCTGGCTTAATGTTCAATCTCCAAGAATCAATACTCACCTCCGGGTTAAATTACATTTCCCATTTTCAGACCATTGAACGTTTTCACTTTCAGTATCTGCAAATTAAGCCTTATTCTTCGTGCATGAAAAATATAATTAGAAAATTAAACCACTGATCTGTTTCAAATCCAAAATCATTTGACATAAAGAATAGAGGCGTTATTTTGCGCAGTTGGCGTACATCTTCGAGGGGCTCATTTTATCAATGTCTTGTTGTCTCTTCTTACTCCAAGATACAACTTCGAAAGAATTGGAGATTACAATAACTAAAACAATATCTTTTAGAGCAAACTAGAAATATTCACACGGAGTACATACAAATTATTAAAATAATATCATTCTTTTTTAGAGGTGGCAACACGGGTTATCGTGTCGGGCTTGTATAGTGTTGGAAATGGTTTGGGTTCAAACGTATTAATTTTCATTTGTCGCGTGAGATTGGATCGGGTTACTGTCGTGTCGGTCACTAGTAGAGAGCCTCCTATTAAAGGCAACATTGGAAGGCGGTTAGCTAAAAACCTCCCTCTAATGTACATTTCCGAATTGATTTGAAGGCAATTTTTTGCTGATTTAAGGCAGTTTTCCATTAGCTGCCTTTAATTAGGGCTAATTAAAAGCAGTTTAAGGCATAACCGCCTTTAATTAAAGGCGGTTACCTTTAAAAATGATACTTTACAAAGCTGGAAACAAGGAAAGGAACGAAAGTACTGGGTTTACGTAGTACAAAGAGGGGAAACATATTCCAAATTTGCGAAATTTTTGTGTCCAATTTCCGAACTCGGAAATTAGTTGATCGCGTCTTATATAATATGGGACAAAGTTTCCGATTTTGGAAATGGACCTGTATATATAAAAAAAAAAACACGCCCATTTTCATTAAATGCCCATTTTCATTATTTCTTTGAAGAAGAGAAGCTCATAATTGTTTCCTTGCCCATTTTTATGTAAAAGGTTTTGTTCTTGAAGAAGGTTAGTTTTATCCAAATAATGAAGTTAACGATTTTGCTCAAATAATTTAAGGTGTATTTAATGCTTCATATCACCCGAGTACGTGTCATTGGTTGAATAATTTGTTTCGTTTGCGTTTAAACATGCTTCTAAAAATGGTTGTTCGCGGGCACGATGCCCTTGAAAGGATTGTAGAAATGATGCGTATTTAGGGAGGAAAAAGTTGCGGGAAATCTCATAATGAGAGGATTCCAAACCAGCTACACTCAGTGGGTGTAGCATGGGGACATTGTGGAAGCATCTCATTCGAATGAAATGGAGGACACGATTGTGGGTGATGAATTAGATGGTAATTATGAGTTTGACAAAATGGTGGAAGATATTGCGAGGAAATTCAAAGGTAAACCAGAGTCGTTACAAGCTTTGATTGACGACAAAGGGACGCCTTTGTATATTGGTACGAAAAACTCGGTTCTAAATGCGACTGTGTGAATAATTAATTTGAAGGCAAGATTTGGATGGACAGACAAGTCGATGACCGAGGCTCTTGAGTTGTTTAGGGATTTTCTTCCCGGGGTAATTTAGTGCCCGGTAGGTTATATGCTGCAAAAGGAATACTATGCCCAATGGGATTGGAATTGCAAAAAATTCATGCATGCCCGAACGATTGTATGTTGTATAGGGGGGAAGTAGATAAAGATTGAGAAACTTGTTGGGTATGCAGCGAGTCTCGGTACAAGTTGAAGAGGGATGCGATTGTGGTGGGTATGGAAGTTCCATTGAAATCAAAGAAAAGGACACCGGAAAAAGGTTTATGGTACCCCCCGATCATTCTCCTTTTGTAGAAGTTGTATGCTTGTAAGGAAGATGGCAAGTTGTTGCGTTGGCATGCGGATAGAGCCCGACTGATGGATGATGTGATAAGACATACTTCAGATGGGGAGCAATGGATGAAAGTTGAGGCTATGTACACTGAGTTTGGCAAAGATTCTCGGCATTTAAAGTTAGGGTTGTGTACAGACGGTATGAATCCTTTTGGTAACATGAGTAGCACACATAGCTATTGGTCTGTTATGTTGGTCATATACAACCTCCCATCTTTGTTGGCCATGAAGCGTAAGTATGTGTTGCTATTTATGATGATATTAGGTCTGAAGCAACCTGGTAATGATATTGATGTGTATCTTGCTCCCCTAGTGGAAGATTTGTTGACTTTCTTTAATGATGGTGTTAGAGTGTTTAATGTTTTGGTTGATGATTTCTTCACTCTTAAAGCATTGTTATTTTGCATGATTAATTATTTTCCTGCAAGTGGGAATTTGTCTGGGTATTCTGTGAAAGTCCACTTAGCTTGTCCAGTCTGTGAGAAAGACAAGTTTTTTGTCAATTAAAGTACGATTGTAAGACTGTTTACCACAGGCACATGCAGTTTCTTTCTGAGAGGCACCTATGGCGATTGGCCAAAAAATGGTTTAGTGGGAAAATGGAGACACGAGTTGCACCAGTACCACGGTCAGGTACACAGATTTATGAGAGTGTTAAGAATTTGGCCAATGACTTTGGGAAGAAGAAAAGAAATTTTTCCATTGATGGAAGTTGGAAGAAAGGCTCAATTTTTTAAGCTACCTTATTGGGAGCATTTGGAAGTTAGACATTTTCTTGACGTTATGCACATTGAGAAGAATGTTTGTGATTTTTTGGTTGGGACGTTGTTAAATAACCCTGGGAAGACAAAGGACGGATTGAAGGCTAGGCTAGATTTGGTTAAATTGGGTGTTCGGAAAAATCTTGGCCCAGTGAGTACGGGTGATGATTGATTTTTCCCCCCTGCTTGCTATTCAATGTCGCAGTTGGAGAAGAAATCTTTTTGTGAGACCCTTAGTAGTGTGAAAGTTCCCAGTGCATACTCGTCCAACATCAACACTTATGTGTCAGTGGAGGAGTTGAGGTTAGGTGTGTTGAAGTCACACGATTGTCACAACCTAATGCGGGAGTAGAATTTCATTGGCATTCGATCTACATTGCCTTCTCATGTAAGATAGTGCATTACGAAGCTCTATTTGTTTTTTAAATCCATTTTTCACAAAAGTATTAGCGTATGGAAGTGGGATAAGTTGAAAGTAATGATTGTTGAAGCTTTATGCCATATGGAAATGTATTTCCCTCCCTTAATTTTTGACATTATGGTCCACTGGATCGTCCATTTGGTGCGGGAGATAAAGCTATATGGTCTGGTTTTTCTAAGATGGATGTATCCATTTCAGAGGTACATGAAAATGTTCAAGCACTTTGTGAAAAATCGGTATAGGCCAGATGCTAGTATTGTGCAGGGATACATGACCGAAAAGGCTATTTACTTTTTCATTGGTTATATGAAGCAAGTTGAATCTGTTGGGGTTCAAATTGGTAGACATGAAGGGAAGTCGGAAGGTTTAGGGGTAAGACGGGGAAAATTATTTAGCCATAGTGCAGAAGATTTATGTGCCACCCATCTTTATGCTTTGCGCAACCACGAGGATGTAGTTCCATACATAGAGATTCATATGGATGCCATACAAGTGAGGCACCCTAATTTCAATGAGGCTCAGGTTCTCTAATTACACTTCTACATTTGCATTATGGTTTTTAGATCACATAGATGTCGGCGAACATCCAATGAGATTTAAATGGTTGGCTGGGGACCATTATTTCCTACGAAGGCTATGACATCAATGGTTTTACGTTTTCCACAAAATCAATGGATGATAAGAGTGTCACTCAAAATTCCACTTCCTATCACGCAACCCCAAACCCTTGTTCTCGAAATAAGTCCTGTCATAATACTTTGGGACTTTTTTCTCCCCTTCAATAGTCAACCCCTCAACACTCTTCAAAATCTGAGTTATTAAACTTCAATATGGTAGGTGAGTCAAAACTTTCTTCGATGTTGCATAATGCAACATATGTCTAAAAATAGCTACCTCGGGGTTGACTCTTCTACCCTCTATGATTAAATAGAATAGCATAAGGGTTGGGTAATTAGGCTCAGTCAAGTATCCGCTCGAGGGGACCAAACTCCTATTAATGATCTCATATGTAATGCATTGGTCTACAGGAAAAGCTTTAAATCAAAGGTCTCCGATATTCCTAAATCCAATCTATTCCGGTGAAACTACACTGCACGGGGTCAATGAATGGAGCATCAACTTCAAGCAGCCATTTCTCCCGATGGTAGCAATCATCCAACGGACCATCGGGGTCCTCCAGGAAAACAAATTCTGGGTGCAAGTATGGGCAATCTAAAATCCCATTAATTAATCCATTGGTTAAGTGGGATGTTAATTCCTCCAACCCTTGTAGCAAAATCCTACTACCCACTTCTTGCAAATTATCATAAAATTGGCATGTTAAATCAAAATACGCTTTTTCATTACACGAAATAAAATTCTCAACATTTTTCTCACTAAATGGTTTTAGGAGATTGGCCAACCCTAAAGCTAAGTACTTATTGAAGTCAACAAGAAATGTATCTAATAATTTTTCCCTCTCACGAAATGCATCATAACAATTTTGTGTAAATTCAGAAATGAACTTTGTCTCATCAAAGCCGAGATTGTGGCCGGTTAAACGAGATCTAGAGATTTTGTGACTTGAACCACCCCTAGCCATGCCAAACACTTGATGGGGTTTGGAAAAATAGAGGAAGTTGAGGGTGTTTTCGAGTTCAGAATGTGGGCTAGGGTTTGGAGATTTGGGGATAAATGTTATGAATCTGATTCAACCCCTGTGTTTTTTTATATACTGAGGACTTTCTGAGTTTGGAAAGTCTTTTTCGTCACTTAATTAAACTTGCACGATCAGTTTCCGAGCCTGAGAACATTTTTTTAGAAAACAAATGTGCCTTGAAATTTTGATACACGGCACAGAAATGTCACACGAGCTTGGAAATTGACTTTCTGAACTTGGAAAGTCGCTCGTGTCTTCTTTTTTTAAAGAAAGAAATGTTTCCAATTTTGTAAAATATATTTCCAAGCTTGAAAAATGACTCGTAACTACATGTCAAAAATGTGTAATTGTTTCTGAGTTCGGAATTGGATCTGGTTTATAAATGCAAAGGAATGATGTATTTCCAAGCTTGGAAATTCGTCTTGTCTTATGGTCATTTTTGGTTTTCACAAAACATGCGCCTTAGATAGTCACCTATTCGACCACTAATTGCATCTACATTACATTAAAAAATGCCATTAGAATAATATATTTCTAATTTCATGCATTAAAATATCAAAAAATGCGACTAAATGCATTCAAATAAAATCGATCATCCAAACCTTACACGTTGAAGTTTTACAACCAAATAACATCCTAACAAAATTCAATGTTTTCAACAACCATATAACGATTTCATCTTATATAGATTCCCCTCCCACCCTATTCTTGGCCCACAATGTTCCCATCATCCCTACCATGATCACCATCATTATCTTCACTTTCTGAGAAGACCAGCTCGAAGTTAGGTGGATCGTCATCTTTGCTCAATTCCAACTACATGCCCTGAGCTTCCAGGAATGCGACATGTTGGGTATGAGCACAGGTCAACATATCGTGCGTCTCGGTCAGGTCCTCACGCATAAAATCAAAGTACTTGCTCAACCTAGCCTTCCAACTGCTGCCGGTGCCTGGAAATCAATATACATCAAAATAAATGGATATTAAATTTAAATAGTTTAAATTGTACTTAAGTAAATTAGTTATCTCTTATAGGATCTCGATGTCTCGTCTCTTTCTGTTTCCGCTTCACAAGCCCTCTTGGCAATCTTAGCTTTTAAACCGGAAATTTCACGGTAAGCCCACTTGGCGTCAAAGCCTAGATGGAGGTTTTGTGTTGGAACTAATTCTTGTCATAGTAGTCCATCCTTAGAGGCTTATCCTAAGGAATTATGCCCGCCTTCTTCATCATGGAGGTTATCAAACCACTGTAAGGAAGATCTTTCTTCTTCATTTGCGCGACCTTCAACGTGAAAGAGATGGCAGTGAAGCCCAAGTTTATCTTTCTACCTTCCATGACGTAGTAAAACATCATGAGGTTAACAATAGTTGGCTCACATGCATGGCCACCTGTGGGGTAAACATTTAGGCATATCCACTCATAAACTAGACACTCTTCTACGATTAATTGACCGATATCAAAACTCTCTGCTCTCCCCGCATTAACTCTTACTCTTTTAAAATATTTCCTAGCCCTGGCTATGGGACCTCGGGGAGTAGTGTCGCTCACACCCGGCCAAACATGTGTGTGATTAATATCAAGGGTTGGGGTCATCAAGGCTTAATTTCTTGGGGGTGATGTAGGGGCAATCTAGGGCTGCATTAATTGTATACACAGCCACATATAATTCTTTCCCATTAACCCTAGTCATATCTCTATTGCTGCTACTCTGACCCAAATTTGCATAAAATTGAATCACTTTGTTTGTGTGAACATGCTCGTCCATACAACGTAGTTTCTCCAAATATTGGGTTTTCAATTGGGCTAGCAAATATCCAAGTCCAGACTCCTCAATGCCCGACGATAATATAGCCTTCGAATTAATAACCTTTCCTATCGAAAAGTTGACATACCTTTGCTTGACGGTGTCATTGAAGAACTTTTTTGATTGACCAATCTCCATGTTAGGATGATGACTATGATCGCTTGCCTTTGACTTAGAGGCGGTGCTCTTGCGATTCATTGTGAATTGGTTTGGGGGGTTTTGGGTTGAGAAATTCAGGATGGCAGGGTTTTGCAGAATGAACAAATCAAATTTTGATTTGGGGGTTTTAACCATCTGCCGCTTTTCCCTTTTTTTAAAAAATCCAAACAGGGTTTCCGAAATCGAAAATCCTTCTTGTCTTCCACATAGCAGAGATGAGTTATTTCCAAGTTCGGAAACATATTTCCGAGTTTGGAAACCCTTTAATTCGGGAATAAAAAAAATAGGGAAATGGTTTCAAATGGACATTTACTCCCATTTGAAAAACCCCCCCTTCCCACTTTTCTCCCCTCCAAAAAACCTTTAAACCTCAATTCATAAATCCATTTCTTCACCAAACCTCCCATTTGAAGTTTGGATGATTTGAGGTATGTCTAAATCTCTTCTACTCCAAATTCCCTCTTCAATCTTATTTTTAGCATGGGTTTTTTTTTATGAAATGTAGGGAAGCTCTAAAGGAGCATTTTATACCCTTTCATTGATCAACAAGGTAAATCTAGTCTCCAATAAAATTCTAGGTTTAATATTTTCAAACATAAATGAGCAAATTCAAATATTAAGTTGGTAATGTTAGCCAGGGTTTGGACAATGGCTTCTATTTTAAGTGTGGTTTGTTATTAAAAATAAGTTGTGCATAATATTAGGGGTTGGTTGCCTTCATGGTTGTGGATGATAAAATCATGCAAGGTAATTGATAATAAATGGTATAGTGCTAGAATTATTGATTGAGCTATGTTTTGGTGTGCTTAGATGATAGGTAAGTTTCTAGGTTGTGTTGATTACAATTTTTTTTTGCTCATGATCTTAAATGGTAAATTCATCGTCTATTGTATATGTTCATTGCCCAGGGTTCAGTACGAAATTTCATCTTATATATTTTGGGTATTCTATAAATATTAGTAACTTATTTTTGTAAGAAGGTTAAGCTATTTTTTGGTATATTTGTAAATGTAGCATTCAAAATGGAAACTAGGAAACATACCCATGACGATGTGTCACATTTTGGTAATGTAAATCCCCTAACAACGGAGACGATGTGGGATGAGGACGATGGTTCAAGGGATGTCGGAAAACATCGAACTCATTGTAGAGCATTAGAACGTAGAATGTCTAGGAAAGATTTAACGTTGTTGAGTTTCGATGAGTTGGGCAATTGTGTGTTGGAGCAATGCGCCAAATGGTCTAGTTGGGTGGCAAAAGTTGGTAGAACAAGGGTAGATATCTGCTTCAATACTTGGCATGGTGTCCCAAATGATTACAAGGACACGTTGTAGATGGAATGCAAGGTAGCTTAAATGAATCATTTTCCCTAATTTTTTCTTCTACAATTGGTCTTCACATGTACTCTCTCTCATCATATCCTTGTGTTTCATGATTCTCGTAGAGCCCTTTTCAAATCGAAGCACAAGATGTGGGTGCTGCGAAAGAAGGCTATGTTCATAATGTCAAAGAATTCGCGTGAACATAAATACACATTATCCAGAGACTACATATTTAGTGATAAGAAAGGTGATTGCCCATGGGCAACTTACACGTACATTCTACAGAGAGCTGGAAGATTCACAAGAAAAGAGCATTGGAAAATAGTGAAAACGTTAGTATAAAAATAAGCAAATTATTAGTGTGATTAATTACATTAAAATGTCTATAGTGTTAACATAACTCCTAACATCCAACTTAGAGTACAAGGGATAAAACAAATGCATTTCCGGGGATAAAAAAAATTCCTCACCGATTAAGTTACAGGGGTTATCACTTAGCGACAACATCGCTAGTGAGGGAATGTCTAGGAAAATATGTGCAAATTGCGATAGCGGGTGGGATGGCGGAAGATGAGGCAAAGGCTTCAATGCAACCAATTAGTGTGGATGACATTGAGAGGTGTGATCTATTTATCAAGCCCGACAAAACTTGCACACGTCCAGATATTGCATATGCAGTTTGAGTGCTAAGTAGGTTTACAAGTAATCCTAGCAAGCAACACTGGCTTGTATTAAGAGTGTCTTAAGATATCTCAAGCAAAAAAAGGATTACAGTATCAATTACAAAGGATACCCATCAGCACAAACAAAGAGGATCACTCATCCACAAGTGGTTGGATATTTGTTCTGGGTGGTGGAGCTGTTTCTTGGGCATAAAAAAAAGCAATTGTATAAGTGACTCTACCATGACTGCTGAATTTGTAGCATCAGCCGCAACAAGCAAAGAAGCTGAATGGCTGAGTAATTTGTAGTATGAAGTACCGATGTGGCCTAAGCCTATATTGCCTATATCTTTACATTCTGATAGTACCTCAGCCCTTGAAAGGGCGTATAGGGACGTGTATTATGGAAATTCTAGGCATATCAGAGTGAGACATAGTATGGTTAGAGACTTGATCACAAGAGGAGTCATAACCGTGTACTTTATCAAATCCAAAGAGAACTTGGTTGATCCTTTAACCAAAGGATTAAATAGAGATATGGTAGTGAAAACATCCACTGAGATGGGTTTGAAAACCATACCTTAAACCATACAATGGTGGAAACCTCAATTCGACGCTAGAAAATTGCATAGTCTTGGACTCAATGAGTGAAAAGACATTGTTAAATGGTTGAAGCACTAGTTGAGAATTTGGTGCTCATTTCCCGCTATTATATGAGATGATGAACTTAGTTTTCTTAAAAGGTTCATGAAATGCCAAATACGATGTATTTATATGTTGTTGGCATGAAAGAATAAATACTTCCTATGGCGAGGGCATATGAACTTGACTATGTGAGTGTATGACTTGAAGTCAATCAAAGTTCTGGTTTGAATTTTGGAAACATTCATGAATAGGATTGTGGCAAATGAATTTATATGTGTTGTTCTATAGCAATTTAGAGGTAGCGAATATGCGTGTGACTGTTATATGTGGCTCGTTACATAAACCATTAGTTCAAAGCTTATCCTACCAAGCAGCTCGACGAGTTATAGAAACGTTCACTAACACTACCGCAGAGACCCCCCTTTAGCACCGGTTTTTAAAATTGGTGCCCAAATTGTAGTAGCACCGGTTTTTAAAACCAATGCCCAAATTGTAGTAGCACCATTTTTTAAAACCGGTGTCCAAATTGTAAGTGCACCAATTTTTTTAAAACTTTAACACCGGTTTTTAAAACTGGTGTTAATTTAACACCATTTTTTTTAAAAAAATTTAACACAAGTTCTTAAAGCCGGTGTTAATTTAACACCATTTTTTTGAATTTTAACAATGGTTTTTTTAAAACCTGGTGTTTATTAACCGGTGCTGAAACCGGTGTTGAAAACAAGTTACGCCGGTTTTCAAAAACCAATGCTAAAAATTTTAAAAATTCAATCTTCCAGCCGAAAAATTCACCAAAATTTTTAAAAATTCGATCTTCCCACCAAATATTTCAAACATTCGCCAAAATTATTAAAAATCCAATCTCCCACCAAAAAATTCATGCCGAAAATTTTGAAGATTCCATTTTCCGGCCAATAAATTCAAAAATATCGCAATATAATTTGCCAAAGATTTCAAAAAATGTTGCCAGGTGCTGCGCGCGGCTGCTCTAAGCGGAATTATTTTTTTCTTAACTTTCAAAATCGTTCACTTCTTTTGTTGACTTTAATAATAACTTAGTTGACTTAAATTAATCAATGATAAACCTTTATTGATCTCATATACATAAATACGAATAAAAATATTTGACATTAATTGAGTAATGTTCAACCCTTAATTGACTTAGTATATATGAATACAAATAAAAATGTTTAACTTTCACTAATTAACAGTTAACCCTTATTTGACTTTCTAATGTAAACACTAATAACTAAGGTTACTTTAACTAATCAACGGTCAAACTTTACTTGAATTTCAATATATAAACACTAATAATTAGGTTGACTTTGACTAATCAACAGTCAAACCATACTTAACTTTCAATATATAAACACAAACAACTAAGTTGATTTTAATTAACCTACAATCAATGCTTACTTGACTTTTGATATGCAAATGCTAACAACTAATCAACAGTCAAACCTTACTTGACTTTCAATATATAAATAATAATAACTGGGTTGACTTTCACTAATTAACAGTCAAACCTTACTTAAATTTATATATATAAACACTAATAACTAGTTTGACTTTGACTAATCAACGGTCAAACCTTACTTGACTTTCCATACACAAACATGAATAACTAAGTTGTCTTTAACTAATCAACGGTCAAACTTACTTGATTTTCAATATATAAACACTAATAAATAGGTTGACTTTGACTAATCAACGGTCAAACCTTACATGACTTTCAATATATAAACACTAATAACTAAGCTGAGTTTGACTAATTAACGATCAATCCTTACTTGACTTTCAATATACAAACACTAACAACTAATTTGATTTTAATTAACCTACAATCAACGCTTACTTGACTTTTGATATACAAACGCTAATAACTAATCAACGGTCAAACCTTACTTGACTTTCATTATGTAAACACTAATAAGTAGGTTGACTTTCACTAATAAACAATCAAACCTTACTTGAATTTATATATAAACACTAATAACTAGGTTGACTTTGATTAATGAACGATCAAACCTTGCTTGACTTTCCATCCACCGGTGTAGCTGCTCGTCACAATAGATGCAACCTCACTTTGGCAGCCATGGTCCTTTTTCCCAGCTCGTCAACACCGTCTCGGCATTCAGGGATCCCCTGCCTCGGCATTCCGGCCTACCAATGGTGGTCGGAAGCCCTACACGGCGTCTCCGTCGACGGACTAGACATTACCCTCCTTGGGTGATTCCTTTCGCCACCAGCTTCCCCGAAGTCATCCTCATCGCCTCCTCTTTCGACCCTCTTCTATGGTACCGCTGGCCTAGGTAAACAAACTAATAAACATTAATTTTCTCAAAAATGAGCTGAAAAGAAATGTGATGTAATGAATGTGGGTGATTTTTTGCCTTTTGGTAGGTGATTGGGACGGATGCTCGAGCGATCTACAACGTAGGGCAGGCGCAGGGGATGCCATTTTGGGTATGTCCAATGTGATGTAATAATGTATTGATTTTTATTCATTTTATACATTTGTAATTTCTTGAATTGGGTATGTCCATTGCCAATTTCTCTGCTTGTGAATGATTATTATGTAGCTTTCATCATTAGACTGTATTTTTGTCGTGTATTTAAGGTGGGCGTTATTTCTTTCATGTTGAGAAATGAGAAGTTATGTTCTTATTATGTTAAAAGACTGAATTCTGATTTTACTTTGGCTTAATAGCAGTGCTAGAAAGTTGATTGCTTTGGATGATAAACAATTCATTATGATTTTGCATTATTTATTTAGCAAAATTACATTCTAAATGGACAATATTTAGACACTATACTACTCCCTCTGTTCCAGCCAAATCTGCACACTTACTATTTGGAGGTCAAAGTTGTTAAAATTTGACCACATATTTGAGTAGATATATGAAAAATAATATTATCGTATGATATATTGTTAGATTCCTCATAACATGTAGTTTCTAAATATCAATTTTATATATGTCGTTATTGTCCGTAGTTACATATATTTACAGTCAAACATATTTTTTGGAGACCGTGAAAAAGATTCTGTGCAAATTCCCCTGGGACGGAGGGAGTAGCATTTGGAGACATATATATTAGTGTCAATTTGTTCTATTGCATTTCTGGAATCAAGGCCGTGTCATTTTCTTAGAATTATTGGTTCGTAGTTATGCATTCCAGTTTACGTGTGGAACCTTTTTTTTTACTTATCATTTTTGTCTCTATTCAATATTAGTGATCTTGATTTGGTTTCATGTTATGTTGGTACATGATATAAGCTAAGGCGGGACAAAGGAATTCTGGATGAGAAGGTGATATCTTTCAATCCATTAGCAGAGGAGATCAACATCCAGATAATATTTTGCTGAGAGGTGTGCCCTCAAGCTGGTTTGCCAAGATGTGAGTGTCATTTAAGGCCTCGATGCTATGTACTCTTGTGCTTTGAATGCTCATGTTAGTTACTTAATATTTCTTTTGTTTCCCTTGCCTAAATTGATTGTGAATATTTTTTTCATGTGAATGCTCTTGTGATGAGACTGCTCGTGTTATGCAAATTTTGCAGTTTAACTGCGAATGTTTGTTTCCTATTCTAATGGGTTTTAGTGCCTCCAGTGTAGCTTTGTTTGTGATTTTACTCCCTGATATGTTACAATTCTAAAAAAATATAGAGATTATGATTTCTATGCCCATGTTTTGTTTTGAGCAACTTTAGATGCCTCAATTTGTGAAAGCTGGCTGCTACTTGGGAACTTGTTTGACTACACTCTGTGTTATTGACAATGACATTCAAGGTTCATATTATCAACTTCAGGTGCAAAAACATTTGGAAGGTGTCTTAATATTCAGAGCAGGCTAGGATTGATTCTTGCTAAACTGAGTGTACTCTCTTTTCTCCTTATAGTCCTTCTATCACAAAACCTTTTAGTAGATGCAAATGCTAATCCTTCATACGGAGTAATACTTATTTTTGTTCATATACTTCTTACTATGTAGACTTCTTGTTTTCATTGAAAAAGTTTGCAGACATAAGATTTAGTATTCTTTTTCCCTTTTTTTTGTTTCTCAAGATCACTTCATGAAGAAATAATTGGCTATTTTTATTTGTAAACTTAATAATGGAATATTTAAAAGCTGAATATGTGAATGCTTGAGTTTTGATAGGTGTGTTGATGCTTATTACATGTCTCCTATTTAATTTCTAGTTATAGTTATACTTTGATATGTTTCATATGGTTGAAGTATAAGTAGTTTTGAAGTATAATAATGCATTTTATTTCTGGGAACTACATGATGCTTAATGATTAAATGCCATCTAATGATTAAATACATGCTACTTATGTGTTTTCCAAGAGGATTATTCAGAAGAGACAGGTATGTCCATGGTTGTATCAGCTTCAGGGGGATCTATGGAAAGGATTGGCATCGAACTATGACATATCAGAAAATGTGATAAAGAAGGCGTTCTTGGCAATCGAAGAAGACTTCATTTCTCAAGTGAAGCAGCAATGGGGGATTTCAGTTCTTGTGATTATTAATTTTGTATCATACATTTTTTTGTTTTATTTATATATTATCAATTTTGTGTGGTTATTTTTATCATTAAATTAATGCCATAAATTATTAATTTTGGGGCTTTTTCACTTCCTCAGGAAACGGCTGCGCGCGACTGCTTTCAGATGAAGGGATTTTTTAATCGTTGCAACTGTTTTAGCACCGATTTTTTGAAAACCGGTGCCATAAAAAACCAGTGCTAAAATTAACACCGTTTTTTAAAAATGGTGCTAACAAAAAATCAGTGCTAAAATTAACACCAGTTTAAAAAAATCGGTGCTAAAATTAACACCGGTTTAAAAACATTAGTGCTTATAAAAAAACCGGTGTTAATTTAACACTGATTTTTTGAAAAAATGATGAAACTGTTTCCCTGCATACTTAGGCACTGGTTTTTTGGGTCAAAAAATTGGTGCTAGAATAAGAAAAAACTAGTGCTAAAGGGGGTTCCTGTGATAGTGTAAGGTAGTGGTTCAATCGAAAGATACCATTGCTAATGCACAGGTTATCAGAGTGGGTTCAGACCTAGAAGATATTTTTCAATAATTGAAAATTGCAGAGGATTGTTGGTATTTTCTCTTATTGAAAATATACAAGCCACCATTTATCAAAGGATGTGATCAATCATTCAAGCAATCTCAAAGGGTGCAACTCCAAGGTACATGACTCTTCATCGTCAATAATTGTGTCCATTGGGAAGACCATTTAGCACTATAAATAGAGGTCAGAATGGTGGAGTTTTGCCGCAGGAAAAAATCATCCATTCACAAGAAACCATTCTGCTCTTCTTCCTTTTATTTTTCGGTGTTCAAATACTTAGTGCAAACTATTGTCAATAAAGCTCCATTTTATCCTAGAGGATATTTGTTCTCTATTATATGTACACAAAAGGGAACAAATAAAGCTTTAAGGAAAGTATAATACAAAGGTTGTCCTTATCTTTATACATTTCATTCTATTCTCCTACACTTTCCTTCTACTTGCCTTTGTCTTGGAACATAAAGTTCCCCAACAGTTTGGTATGACTGTTGTTGAGATGTTATGCGGAGACACACCGATGAGGAGCTGGAGCCTTACTTCAACCGATATAATGGCTTTGATGGCTTACGAAGGACCCCTAGAGATTTCTGAAGGTGTTTTGGAAGTTTGTATCGATTTCTTGAACAAGTATCTGGAGATGGAAGTGGAGAAGAGATGGAGCGTCGACATGCTTCTAAAGCATCCTTTCTGAAATTTTGGTCTCACCGAATTATCTTAATCATTACTATTATGTTCCAACATAACCTTTTTAACAAAGTATGCAATAAAGTAAAGCATAAAGACACGGAACTTGGTTACGCAGTTCGGTGAAATCCACCTACATCTGCAGGGCGTGGCCCAGTACAGAATGAATCCACTAATTAGAAAGATATAGTACAGATTAAACCATACAAAATACTTATCTTTATTAATTAAACGTGTGAATTCTGCTAACTCCCCTAGCTACCGATCCGCCTTGATCAGACACCCTCTGACCTCGAAACTCATAAATGTTGGATCTCATCCTCCTGAGGAATTAAGGTATAAGATTCTGAACTTTTAATGATAGGAGACGTATGTTGGAACATATATTTGCTGGCTCTCGTAAGACTCTCAGAAAGATAGAAAATATGTGTGCAGATTTTTGCAATTAAGTTCGTGAGTATAATGCAATCGTGATGTCTCCTTTTAAAGTCAATGAGCAGATTGAAACTCTCCATGATTATCTCCATAGTATTCCTATTCCTTATCTGCTTCTGAAACATATCAAAATCCCATAAATAAAGAAATTTTCCTTATCTCAAATATCCCACAATATTCCATAAATCCAATTCTATACTTGTAGGGATTTTCCATAAACCTAATATGCTTCTACCACTGCCTAATATATTGTAGAATATTCAAACTTCCATAAATCAACATAATTGCAATATTCTATTCTTCCGTTAAATCCTTTTTGGTGGTTGTTGTCCGTATGTTCCCACGTGGAACGTTTTTCGTTTCCAAATTAGTTCACAAATTGCCAATTAAATAATCAATGAAAACTATTTTTGACTTTACAATCTCCCGCTTTGGCATTTGTGGACCCAATAATTTTGGAAATAAGAACTCAATGAAAAACTTTCACTCACAACATAAGTCTCCCAGAAATCCACTTATGTTGGAACATAGATATAAGTATTGAATCTGATTATATAAGAATACCAAGACTACCAGAAATCCAGAACAAAGGAATTCAGATTACAACACCAAATCAAATCAAAATAATATTCAAAATATCTCCCCCAGGGGCCATGAATTTCCAAAGGCACACAAAAACACAGAAAGAACAAAAAATATCAATAAAATCAGTTCTCCCTAAATTCAGCACCTGACCTATGTTGGAACATAGTCAGTTCCATCCCATAAATCATGTTCAGAAGTAGCATCCTGGGCTTTACCCTTCACCTTTGCACTCCTAGCCAATGTAGAAATCAAACAACGATAAACAAATGCATGCTTAGCTTTGGGAGCAATAGCTTACCTAACAATATTCTGCTGAATGAACAACTCTAGGTTGACTGGTTTCTGTGTTCTAACACAGTACACCAGCTATGCCATCTCTCTTGTGAGAGCTGTATTTTTGGAGGACAACATCCAGCAATTCACTGCTCCTGATAAAGAACAAAAAATCTTGATGATAGACAGGATGCATAACCTGTGTCTGGCCACTCAGTCTTGTACCCACCAGATATCACTTCTAGGATTATGTTATCTATCACATTCAACTCATCAGAAAAGACACCTTCAAAGTCTGGAGTTTCAGCCCTAATATTTTGTTCATCCTAGCAGCAGAGAAATCAATCACCTTTCCCCTTACATAGACTCTATCACACCACAGGGAATCATCCTCCAAGTTTCCAACCATCAAATTTGAGTAAATTTCAGTAACAACCTGCTTGTTATACTGAAGTTGCACAGTGGCAGCCTTCTTTATCCCAATTAACTTCAAAAAAAATCCATAAAGCCACTAGGTCTGTAACCCTCTAGGTCCATTGGGATTTCAGAAATTATCTTTCTCTTCAAAAAAATTTCTCCCATCTCCTCACAATTATTATCAAAGTAAGTATCAGATAAAGCATCACTTACAAGAGAATGTGGCAGCAAATTCTGCTTCTTTTTTTAAGCATCTTGGGTTTTCTTTTTGGATCTCTTGGCTGGTGGAGAATTCTCAACGGTAAACATCTTTCTCTTAGCCCTTATAGTTTGAATGAAATCATCCAAAACCTCATTACTAGAGTAGTTCAAATTTGGCTCATGTGTTGGATTATACTCAGCCTCTTCAACCTCTTCATCCTACTTAGTATCTGTTTCACCCTGTGTTCCAACATGCTGCTCATTGCCCGACTCCTCCTGCATCAGGTCAAATCCCCCTATGTTTCCTCCTTCTGAATATTCCAGATCATTATACGCATTCCCAATAAAATAATACCGGTCTTGACCTCCCATATCAGTATCATCAATCTCCATGTCTTTAGTAGTCTCTGACTCTGCCCTCTGTGTTGGAACATACCAAACACTTTCTTCTCCTTCAATGTCTATAACCTCACTGATCACATGCCTTCCAAGTTCTTCAATCCTACTGGGAGCATCAGCATCATAGAACCGTAATGGCATCCTATCGGTAGACTTAACCAATCTAATCCCTCAGCCTCATTATCATTAATCTCCTCAATCATAACATTACTAGGGCCAGGAACATCTGAATAAACATGGAACCTATCCCTTCCCATTGTATACACCACACTTGCCTTTCAACAACCTAGGATTATGATTCACAATATCCTCAAGGTCTCCTATATCCCCAGTAAACAATTCTTTGACCTTAAGATTAATGACTTCCCCTTTAAAGTTTTTAAACTTAGACAGGTCTACATTTATCCTATTTGCTTCAACCTATTCAAAAAAATCATCCATCGATCCATGCCATACAACAAAAAGGTTGGAGGATTCGGAACAGTTACCTTTTCGTAGGGAGATTTACCCTTGTCCTTGGATTTGTCTCTCTGTTTGCTGCTGCCGGTTGGATTCCCATCCATGGTTTCTTCCCTCTATTCATTGTCTCCATTGGTATTCTTTGGAAGGTGAGAATTGTCTTAAGTCTCATTTTTGGCCATGGTGATTTTTGGGTTTGAAGAGGTTTTCGGCAAAGGGTTTTCTTGTGAAGAGAAAGTGTTTGCCAACAATATGATGAAATTCCAAAAATTTTGGCAACAATATATCACAGAAAATCCAAAAATTCCAAGGAATGTGAGAGTGGAGGCAAAAAATAGAGGGAGATGGGGAGATGCAGACAAAGTTTGAACCAAAATTAAACTCTCCCCTTTTTACATCTTTTGCCGCGCAATGTCTTTTTTCCTTTCCAAGAAAGGTAATGATTTTATTTTTCCCACTTATCAAGTTATATCACACCTCCTTGCACTTCTAACATACCATGTCCTCACAACTTCTATTATTGTAGCATTTTTCTTCTTTCTATTTTTTGTGTTTTTCGGATTTTCTGTACACAAAAATAAAGTGGGAAAAAATATTTACAGCTAAATAAAAGATATATAATGAAATACCTCAAATCTGAAAAACACCTTAGTGTTGTCTGCGAAGCTCAAATGTGGCAGTATCCTATGGTTTTATGAAGATATCTGAAAATTGCTTAGATGTTGGAACATAAACCACCACCACTTCCTTCCTTTCAACAAGATCTCGAATAAAATGATGCATGATGTCAATATACTTGGTTCAAGAGTGCTGAACTGGATTTTTAAAAGTATCAATGGCACTTGTATTGTCACATAAGACCTTGAAAGGTCCTTGATGAATTCCATAATAGTTCAACATTTGCTTCATCCATAATAGTTGTGCACAACAACTTCTAGTAGTAAGGTATTCAGTTTCTACACTAGACAGAGAGATCGAATTTTTTTTCCTACTATACCAAGAAACTAATTCATGCCAATAAAGAAACACCCACCTATAGTGATTTTACGATCATCTGTATTACCAGCCCAATCAAAGTCACTGTACCCAATCAGATCAGAGTCTTGATTCTTTAATACCAGACGCCATAATCAGAAGTTTCACTCACATATCAAATAATTCTTTTGACTTAAGTTAAATGGGATTCTATCGGGTCAGCCTGAAATCTTGTACATATTCCTTCACTGAAACATATATCTGGTCTACTAGCTATCAAATACAAAAGACTACTAATCATGCCCGGTATCATTTTTTATCAACTCCAACTCCTTTCTCATCCTTCACCAGTTTATCAGAAACCCACATAGGTGTTCGTACTGCACGGAAATTGCTTAGACAAAATCTCTTCCTTAAGTTCAAGGCATACTTACTCTGATTTATAAACAGGTAATTCTTTTCTTGCTTGACTTGTAGCCCTAGAAAGTATGTGAGTTCTCCAACCGTACTCATTACAAATTTGGCTTGCATCACAGTAACGAAATCCTGCACTATAGATGATGAAGTAGAACCAAACACAACACAATAGCATCAACATAGATTTGAGCAATCAAAAACTTTGAGGCCTTTTTGAACACATATAATATTTGATCTACTCCCCCTCGATGATAACCTTTCTAAATTAGAAAGCTATTAATTTGTTCATATCATGCCCTTGGTGCTTGTTTCAGACCATACAATGCCTTCTTGAGTCGAAACACATGCTGAGGGTAATGAGGATCCTCGAATCCTTTAGGTTGTTCAACATACTCATCTTTATTTACCACACCATTTAGAAAAGCACTTTTGACATCTATTTGGTATAGAGTAAAGCTCATAGAGCAGGCAATAGCAAGTAAAATTCGAATTAACTATAACCTGGCAACTGGTGCGATTGTTTCATTAAAATCCACTCCTTCAACTTGAGTATATCCTTGAGCTACCAATCTGGCCTTGTTTCGAGTGATTTGTCCATCTGCATCTAATTTATTCTTGAAGATCCACTTTGTGCCAATGACATTCACACCTTTAGGATGATGAGTGAGATATCATGCATCATTTTGTGCGAACTGACCAAGTTCTTCTAGTATTTCCGCAATCCAGTATTCATCAAGTAAAGCCTCCTTGTAGTTCTTGAGTTCAATGAGAGAGATGAAACATTGTAATCCTACTAATTTCCTGTAATTAACCTAAGGAATTGAACGAGTACTCCTTGTCATTGGTTCTGGTTGCATCTGTGTTGGAACATACGGTGAATCAGTGAGGGATGATATTCCAACCTTCTTGATATCTTCAGGTTCAGCAGGATAGTCAGTCTGCTAAGATGTTCCAACATTGGATGGCCCGTGAGGTTGACTGTACTGTGTTGGAACATGGTTATTATCCGGTTTATCTTCTCCATCACCTGATGCTTGTTCTTCATCAAAATCATCCACAATGGCATTTATATATTCCGTGTGAGTATTTTTCCAAAGATTTTAAACATTATAAGCCCGACTGTTCACAGAATAAACAAGAAAAATCCCAATATTACTACGATTGTCGAATTTTGCCAAGCACTCTCTATCTTTGAGAATATAACACTTGCTTCCAAACACATGAAAGTATGATACATTTTCCTTACTTCCTTTCCAAATCTCATAGGATGTTTTGCTTGTGAATGGATGTAGATACACTCGGTTGATTGTATAAAAAGCTGTATTAATGACTTCGACCCACCATTTTTTGTGAATTTCTTTCTCGGCTAACATGAATCGAGTCATCTCCAAAAGATTCATGTTCTCTCTTTCCACAATGCCATTTTGGAGAGGAGTAATTGGTGCAAAGAACTCATGTTGAATTCCAAGTTCATCACAGAAGTTGCTGAATTGAGAGTTTTCAAATTCCCGGCCATGATCACTACGAATTCTGACAATCTTCCCAACTGGACTTCCCATTTCTGTCTATAATTTTATCACTAGACTTCTAAGCACTTCCACAGTATCATATTTTTCTTTTAGAAAAGATACCCAGGTAAATCTAGAGGAATCATCAACACATACAAAGATATATTTCTTGCCGCCTATACTAGGTGTATTAACTGGACCCATCAAATCCATATGCTGTAATTCCAAATTTCTTGAGGTAGTTATATACTAAACTGAAGAGTGGGGAGATCGAATTTGTTTACCTTGTTGACACGGTCCACATACAGTTTCACTTTTGCTTGTCAATGTAGGCATACCTTGTATTGCCTTTGTATTTGCAATTTTCACCAAGGTTTTGTAGTTGATGTGACCGAGCTTTCTATGCCACAAAAATCCTTCATCTTTTTGAGCTCATACACTTCACTACCTGTTCCAGCAAATAGCAACTATCCGATGATCAAAAGCCTAAGAGAACTTTTGCTTCACCGTGTTTCACTACACATTTGTCTTTCTAAACTTCCACAGTCATATTGATGTCACACGGTTGGCTGATTCTTAGCAGATTTTCCTTTAAGTCTTCAATGAATAAAACACTAGTGAATACTGGAAATCCTTCAATTTTAAGTTCTTCTTTTCCAACTACTCTACTCTTCTTTCCATCGGTAAAAGTAACAAAACCACCATCATATCGTGTGATATTTGTGAGAAATTCCTGAGTGCCAGTCATGTGGTGAGAACAACCAATGTACCATGAGTCTCTAGAATGTGGTATAAGATAAGTATGTGCAACAAGGAAAGTACTAGAGATTTTAACAACCCATACCTTTCTGACCATCTTTGATCTCTGGACCTCGTCTATGTTGGAACATACCCAGAGTTGTCGTTCTCTCATGATGTCTCGGAGAAATTTCTAGAAATGTTCCTCTGTGTAACCTTGATATTTGCAGTAGCTACAAATGAGGGGTTACCTTTGATGAGTTTGCTAAATTTTCTCTTTACCTCTTGGATCTTCGACTTGAGTGTGACTGTGCTCCTAGGTGGGTTGTAATACCCAATTCCATGTCGATCTCCAAAGTTATTTCTCATGATCAGAATATTATTAAGTTTGGCATTTCCAATGTTCAACTTGGTAATAGCTATTCAGACGTCTAAGCTCACTTGGTTGCTGAAATCAGCTTTTAAATTTAAATCATCATTCTTTTTTCTGAAATCTGAAACTAACACTCTTAACTCCTTTTCTATCTCAACCAGATGGTTTTTCTCTTCCTTCAGTACTTTGTTTGTATCAACAACTTGAAGCCAAATGCCATACATATTCTCGTATGTATTGTAGATTTCTTCATCACTCACAGCCAGTCCGTCATCATTGCTAGACATATCATCAGAATCTATGTTGGAACAACTTCAATTTTTTCTGATATGTTGGAACATTCATCATCTGATCCATAATGAATTTTTGCTCCAAATGCCACATAGTTGCTCGTAAGTTCCTCTTTGTCTTTCGCATCTTCTTCATCTTCACTCCATGGGGTGACATATGATTTACACAGTTTTTTCCGGGTATTTGTGCATTCAGCCTGAATATGACCATATCCTTCACATTCTCTGCATTGAATTCATCCAGGCTGTTTGGATTCACCACTTTGATTTTTGGGGAACTGCTGATTTCCTTGTTCAAACCGTGACCCACGGTTATTTTCATATTCTTTGCCCTTAGTATATTTCCACCAAACATTTCCTGTGATTTCTTGTCTACTACTTTCTCCAGCATCCTTGAGAAAATTTTCATGATAAGTGCAAGTTTTTCAAATTGATCATCACTGTCAGATTCGTGATTGTCCTTTGATGACGATGTTCTGAATGGAAACTCCTTTTGAACCCTGTTTGTAGTCTGTTGGAATGTTATCTAATAAGTATGTAATGATCCCATTAATTCATCTAAGCTCATGGTGGCTACATCTCTTACTTCTTCTATTGCTGCAACTTTCATAGCAAACCTTCTACGAAGCAATCTCAAGGTCCATTTCAACAATTTAGCCTCTTTGTAAAATTTTCCAAGTTGATATGCCATATTGAAGAAGTCTCTGAGTTTCTCATTGAATACAACAATAGTATCATCCTCATCCATCTTTAGTTCCTTAAACTTTGTAGCCAACATCTGTAGTTCAGATTCTTAAACTCAACTAGTTCCTTCATGAACAATTTGAAGAATAACCCAAGCTCTCTTAGCATGATAGCATATTGAGATGAGTTTGAACTGATTTTCATCAACTTCTGTAAAGATAGTATTCAATGCTTTTGAATTTTCCAATGAGACCTTGAGTTCATCAGGAGACCAAGTAGATTTGTCTTATAGTTTCTACTCCCTCCAACTTGGCTCTCCTTCTTTTGCCTTAGAGCTTGTTTTAGCATATTCAGTAGGGTGATTCCACTCATTTTCAATAAAGTGCAATGCAAGTTCATCTAATGAGTTGATGAAGACTCTTATGTGTACCTTCCAGTAATTGTAGTTGTTACCTTCCAGCAAAGGTAGCCGAGACACCAAAACTCCTTCTTTGGCCGCTATAGTAAAACCGGATCACACTTTTCTTGACACAACCAATGGAAAAATATGTGACCAAGCTCTGATACCAAGTGAAATTTTGGTTTTACCGAATTATCTTAATTATTAATACTATTTTCCAACATAACCTATCTAACCAAGTATGCAATAAAGTAAAGCATAAAGACACAAGACTTGGTTACGTAGTTCAGTGAAATCTACCTACATCTGTGGGGCCTGATCCAGTTCAGAATTAATCCACTAATCAGAAAGATACAGTACAAAGTACACCATACCAAATACTTATCTTTACTAATTAAATGTGTGGATTATACTATATCCCCTAGCTACCGATCCACCTTGATCAGACTCCATTTGACCTCGAAACTTGTCGATGCTGGATCTCATCCTCCCGATGAATTAAGGTATACAATTTTGAACTTTGAACGACATGTCATGTATGTTGGGACATATATTTGCTGGCTCTTGAAAGACTCTCGGGAAGATAGAAAATATGTGGATAGAATTTTTCAATTAAGTTCGTGAGTATAATGGAATCGTGAAGTCCCTTTTGAAAGTCCATGAGCATATCAGAATTCTCCATAATTATCTCCAAAATATTCCTATTCCTTATATGCTTTTGAAGCATATCCAAATCCCATAAATAAAGAAATTTTCCTTATCTCAAATATCCCACAATATTCTATAAATTCAATTCCATATTTGTAGGGATTTTCCATAAACCTAATATGTTTCTACCACCACCTAATATATTGCAGAATATTCAGACTTCCATAAATCAACATAATTGTAATATTCTGTTCTTCCATAAAATTCTTTTAGGCGGGTGATGTCAGTATGCTCCAACATGAAATGTTTTTCATTTCCAAATTAGTTCACAAATTACCAATTAAATAATCAATGAAAACCACTTGACTTTACACTTTTATTCGAGAAAATGTCAAGATACAACCGCCAGGATTTGAACGTATAGATTTCATTAGGATGAAGACCAGTAATTTTGGTCCTTAGAGCAGTACCAAGGGCTTATTTTCACCGATGCCTCAGATTCCTATTACTTTTCACTATCATCTTTTCCTGGAATGTGGACTTAATTCTAAATATCAGCTCTTCCCGGAATGTGGATGGTGCATCTTTGACCATCGACTGGTTCGTGGGCCTGGGTTCTTCTCAAATTAACTTGCAATTAAACTGTCCCTGGGGTTCCAGGGGTCAGCACTCTGATGAAGTGTCCAAGCGTTCAAATATAATTAAGACATAATGACTCATAAGTAAAATCATACCTTGTATTTATACTTCATGTCGTAAATAACGTTCTCCTTAATTAACGCCCTTAATTACCCACAAATGCGGTAATTAAGTAGAGTACTAAATATTCCCCTAACTGGGCTGCTATACCTTCGGCCCAATGGCCTTCTTGTGATTAAACTCTATCAAGAGCTCTTAGAAAAGAAAGTTCTCGACCTTAGAAAGCTAGAATGCCACGAAGGTCTTCAAGGTCTCGAATGCATGAGACAGTTTGAGGACTTTGAAGACTCAAAATAAACCTTGCACTTCGTTGCTCCTACCTTCGAGGGTGAGAACCTAGTTTTCTAATCAACTCCATCGTTTATGATCTCAAAAGGGCGCGCGCGTACTGTACAACTGCGTGTGTCACTGCTTCCCAAACAATGCATTGTTAGAAGACAAAGAAGCGATTGCATCTTTCCATAACTTTATATTTCCAAGGTAGTAATAATTACCCACCACTTCAGTCACCATAATTACCTCTCATCCGCTCTTCCTCATTCAGTTTTCTCACTTGCATGCATCTTCTTACAAGCATTCTTTCGGTATTTTTCTCTCAAGCAATCCAATTTCCATCACCTTTCCCAAAAAAATATTAAGTTTTTTCATCTTTACTCTCATTCTAATCTTTTTGTTTCCAAGAATTTCAATCATAGCCCGCTCCGATGAGTGTTCCATTTTCGAGAAACTTTTCGGTGAAATTGGGGTAGGGGAGACAGGAGCAGGTACACCATAGAGAATCGTTAATGACCCAAGATGTATTCACTCCAAAGAACTCCAGTACAATTCAGATGCTAGAGATGGCGTATCCGATCAATTTGCTAATAGTCCAGGGGAAGAAAGGGTCTTCCCCATAATTTATATGCCTCCTCGAGATGCCGTTGAAAATTGGCTTCCAGGCATGGGTAAAACCTACATCAGGAGGTCCCCTACAAGCTGCAAGATTGTCTTTTATCCTCCTCTAGATCCAGAGCTTAAAGTCATAAAGGAGGAGAAAGATGCATCTATTTTGAGGGAGAAGATAATCCTCGAGGGGGAGGAATCACCCTTGAGAGCGTCTCGAGTATCTCCTCTGGTTGTATCCTCTCAATAGAAGAAGAAAGGGACTTATCGAAGGTTAAGGCTAAAGGACTTAGGGAGGGAGCCCCAAGTTCTAGTAGTGGGACCCGCCATGTAAAAAGTTTTGGACTCGATCCCTCTTGGTCAACAAATAGCCCCGGATGCCCATTTGAAATCCTTTTGAGAGGGTGATACCCCCCATAACCTTCCTGAAGAAAGATCGTCCATCTCTCTTAGACACCTTTGTTGCAGGCTCACCTTTCCCTTTCCGCTCATTTTTTCCAAACTCCTTAGAAAATTCCAAGTGACCCCCATCCCAACGTTTTGGTAATCATTGTGATGTTCTTAACCAGGTGTGAATAGTTTGGTACTAAAACCAGTTATAAGATGCTTCGATCACTATACTTCGTGTCCTATAGTGGGCGTTCTACTGATATGATTTTCATGTTTGTCAACCGAGAAGCACATCATAAGGTTTTTAGTGTTCCTGGCAATTCGAGTGACTGAAAATATGGAAGAAAAGTATTTTTTTTTTGATAGTAGGAGATATCGAGTTCTTCCATGGAACTAGGGTGTTTGAGTCGAGTCTCCTAAACCTAGGGAATATAACTTCACATATGCCCTCGAGAGAGATAGGCAAAAACTATTGTCTAGCTCCCTCGACTACAGCCTCTTCAATAGCCCCAACCCCCGGATTGGAAGCTTTGCGTTCTTGTCTAGAGTTTATGAATAATATATGTATAACATACCCTAGAAGGACACAAGAAAGAGGAGAAGAGAAACTGAGGGCCAAGAGATGGCCCTCCCCTCGAGACCATCGTTGGTAACTTTAGGTATTCAAGACCCTCTGAAGGTGTCTTAATAGACATCTACTTCTCCCATTTTTTATGTTATTGGGTTTACCACTATTGACTAACTCTCTCTCTCTCTTTCCTTTTTCAGTGGGTCTCGCTAAGGGCTCAAAGAAGAAGAAGCCCTCAAAGTAGGGTCAGGCTCATTCAAAGGGGATCTCTGACTCCTTGAATCGGAATCCTATTCCCTCAAATCCGGTGTCTCCCCTCTCGAACCCAGCCTCCCCTCCTATAGTATGCCTCAAAAGGCCTATCTCAACCACTGGTGCTGAGTAGTCACCTCACACCAGGAACGTTAGCCAGAAAACAAGGGTGAACAACAATACTATCGATCCCTCCACATCAAGACCGCTCGTGGGATCACAGGGCGGTGAGGATGTTCCTCAATAATCTCCGTCCCCTTTGCATGATGAGGTGTCTGTATCTAGGATCGAGCATCACCTTTCAACGGTGGTATCTAACCCTAAGGTTCTTTTCCATTCCCCTCCCCCTCCCCCATTTTTTATACATTGAACTTTTTGAGCATCCATTTTTTTTATAACATCAATCAAAACTGAATTATTTTGTCAGGCTTCCCAAATATTCCATGAGGCCATCGAGAGAATAGAGACCTTCTTATCCCTTTGCCCCACTGGCGACGGTACCCTCCGTGAGGAGCTCACCAAAAAGGATACTGAGATTTTGCAGCTAAGGAAATCTCTCGAGGAGAAAGATAAGGTGCTTGAGGAGAAAGATAAAGTGCTTGAGGAAAAGGATAGGGTGCTTGAGGAAAAGGATAGGGTGCTTGAACAAAGACAAAAACTTCTAGAAGCGGAGAGGTGGGGTGTTGATGCCGAGACACATAAATGGACACTAGAGAGAGACACCCTCGTGAAGAGGGTTCAAGATGTAGAGGATCCGGCCACACAAGTTCAATTGCTCGAGGCCTTCAAACATAAGCTGTTGAACAACCCTGAGCTACTTCAACTTTTCTTGGACCTTCAGGGTGTAGCGAAGCAAATTGGTTGTAGTGAATTAGCCGAGGAATTTTTAAAGCCTCAACTGTCCGGCTCTCAATCTGAAGATCTGGCCAAGCAGGTGGACGAACTAGTTAATCCAGAGCTTGAAACCACTCTGGACGCAAAGTGGGACGAGGTTATTAAGAACAACGGCCTTTTTTTGCCCTTTTGGATTTTATCAAGTCTAAAGGGAAGTTCTTCAATGCTGAGGGGATTCATGCGATCCCCCTTCTAGAGGCTATTGACACCTCTCTTGAGCGGGATTTTGCCTCTGGCTGAGTGGAAGAAATGAGTGCTTCCACATCAAAGAATGATGATTCAGGGTTGGTTTCTAATTCTATTTTTTCCCTAGGGTCCCTCAACTGTGATCCCCCTCCACTTTTTTTACATTGAGAATCAATAAAAATACATTTTTTTGTCGCAACTTATTGATTTTACCTTTGTTTTCTTTTTGTAGTATAATTTGTTGAAAATGGTGTAAGAATGAGCTTGTGAGGGGCTTTCTAGTGCCCAAAAAGAACTGAATGAGTCACACAAATAGCTATGGATCACCCATCGAGATATTTCTAAGGGTAATCAAGAGAAGAATTCCTTAAAGGACAAGCTCCACCAACTTGAAGCTGAAATGAAGCTGTGGCAATCTAAAGACCACCCCACTTTTAAGGGGTTTGTCAAGGATTTCCTTAGCAAAGAATTTAATAGTACTTATCCCTTAGAAGTGGTTAAGGATCGAGAACCTACTGATGAAGAATTAGAAGAACTAATGCATCAAATATATTTGAAGTTTGGTTCTCTGAAGTCCTGCCTTGCCACTGCGACTAGGCTTCCAGTGGTGGAAGGGCGCCTAATCGGTTGTAAGGGAAAAAATTGCAGACTGGTAGACGAGAGAGAATTACTTGTTGAACAACATCTATTAGCTCAGCACATAGTGGCTAGCCTTGAAAAGGACTTGCTCTCTTGGAAGATAGCCAGCGAGGATCCCCCTTCTTCAAGGGAACCTCCTCTGGCCCCTCAAGGGAGCCCCTCGGGTGAAGATAGATCTTTGGTGTAATCTCTTTTATTCGAGAATGCAAACAATCTGGGGAGATCAAGACCAAGAAAATATAAGCTACAGAAGTGGAGCAGTATTTTTCTTAGTATGAGGAAAAAATCACAGAACACGAAGTGAGCCTTCATGCCTACATGCTTTCCCACGGTATTCCGTCCTCCTAATTAATCAGTAAATATCATCTACCAAAGTTTCTACTTAAAGCGGCTCAGTACTAGATGGAAGAGGTTAACATTCATGAAAGTGGGACTCCTCGGTAGAAAAAAAGGCTTTTGAACTCATTCTTGACTGGCTGGAAAAGTTGAAGGTAAAGGGATTCACCCCCTCGAGCTTTTGCTCTACCCCTCGATCACAGAAGTCTGCCACTAAGGAGACTGAATGGTATCTTGTCTTTTTGAGCAAAGTTACCCAAGGATTTTCATCAAGACGTCACAAAAGCACTAGGTCATCCTCGAAGGACCCATTTGAATCTTCCACGAAGAAGCGATGTAAGGCCGTTGCCATTCTTGATCCCTCAGAATATCCTGTAGAGGAACAAGGATATGCGAAGGGCAGCCAGTATACAACTTGAAGAACTCGATGAAATAGAGGCAAATGTGAAGGATCTAGGAAAACCTATCTCCACTGAAGAATTGTTTCAGGAGGGATTTCCTCCCGCTAAGTGAATATATTTAAATGAATAAACTTAGATAGTTGCTTGTATCAATAATGTATTCCTAATATGTTTGCTGAGGTTTGAATAAATAACCAATATCTCTTATAGTTTATCCCTCTAATATGAGCGCCCTATGCAATTTTCTTAGGAGGAGCGAAATACGAATATGTTCAGTAAGTAGGAATTACGTAATTTAGAGACACAAGCATTTTACCCAGGTTCGGTGTTTCCACCTACATCCTGCTAATCTCGCCTACTAGTTTATCATTTCAAGATTACAAGATAGCCTTCGAGTGCCTCTTTAGAGCAAACCACTTCAAACATCAGCCGTAGCTAGAAATATCATTTAAAGCACCACTTTAAAAAAACCGCTTGAACATCAACTAGAGTGTCGCTTTAGAGAAACCACTCGAACATCAGCCGTCGCTGGAAATATCATCTAGAGCGTTGCTTTGAAGTAACCCACTCGAACATCAACTAGAGTGCCTCTTTAGAGCGAACCACTTGAACGTCAACTAGAGTGCCACTTTATAGCAAACCACTCGAACATCAGCCATAGCTGGAAATATCATCTAGAGCGCTGCTTTGAAGCAACCCGCTCGAACATAAACCAGAGTGCCTTTTTAGAGCAAACCACTTGAACATCAACTAGAGTGCCGCTTCAGAACAAACCACTTGAACATCAGTTGTAGCTGGAAATATCATCTAGAGCGCCACTTTGAAGCAACCCACTCAAACATCAACCAGAGTGCCGCTTTAGAGAAAATTACTCAAACATCAGTCGTAGTTAGAAATATCATCTAGAGCACCGCTTTGAAGCAACCTGCTCGAACATCAACCAGAGTGCCGCTTTAGAGCAAACCACTCGAACATCAGCCGTAGCTGGAAATATCATCTAGAGTGCCACTTTAAAGAAACCCACTCGAACATTAACCAGAGTACTGCTTTAGAGCAAACCACTCGAACACCATCCGTAGTTGGATATATCATCTAGAGCGACTCTTTAAAGCAACCCGCTCGAACATTAACCAGAGTGCCGCTTTTGAGCAAACCACTCGAACATTAGACCTGGTAGTATTTTCTCAAGTTGGTAATGTTCCACCTTCTTGGCACTCAAACCCTGTTCATCTGCTCAAATAACTTCCTCCCGGGTGCGATTCGATCACTCTATAAGATCCTTCCCAATTTGTAGCTAACTTCCCCTCGGGTTCCTTTCTACTTTTCTCATTTTTTATCATTACCAGGTCTCCCGGGCTAAACAACACCTTCTTTACCCTTCTGTGAAGGTATCTTCTGACCCGTTCCTTGAGTTTAGCCTCATGTAGAGAAGCTAACTCTCTCTTTTCCTCTACAACATCCATATCCAAACATTGATTTTTCTTATTAATTATCTCATCTGTAGAAGCCATCATCCTTGGGCTAGGAACTCCTATTTCCATAGGAATTACTGCTTTCGAGCCATATATGAGACTATAAGACATTTTCGCAGTAGTTGATGACTCAGCTGTCTGATATGCCCATAATACATTGGGTAATTCTCATATCCAATTACCTTCCGCTCCCTCGAGGCGTACTCGTATTCCATTTACTATTGTCATGTTGGTCACTTCCACTTGCCCATTAGCTTGGGAGTGGTAAACAGATGTCATATTTTGCTTGATCTTATATTCCTTGCACCACTTCTTTAAGGGATCCTAAGAAAATTGTGTCCCGTTGTCCGTAATGATCGTTCTTGGGATTCTAAAATGGCACACAATGCTCTTCCAGCAAAAGTAGATGACTATTTTTCCACTTATGTTTGTCAAGGGCTCAGCCTCTACCCACTTTGTGAAATAATCAACATGTACTATTAGGTATCTAAATTTCCCCAGCGCTTCCAAAAAAGAGCCCACCAAATCAATCCTCCATTTGTCAAATGGCCACTAGCTATAGATGCTTCTCATTTCTTCTTTTGGAACATGTGCTATAGGTGAATGTCTCTGGCTTTTATGGCAAGCCAGAATATATCGGTTCGCGTCCTCGAACATTGTCGGCCAGTAAAACCTAGCTCAAATTAGCATCCTCGCCATGAATCTGGCTCCCTGGTGGCTACCACATACCCCTTCATGAACCTCTTTTGTGAGGTAGTCGGCCTCGTGAGAGTTAACGCATCGAATTAATGGCTGCAAATGACCCCTTCTATAACTCTTTCTTGCAACACATACATTGGAGCCTTCAACCTTATTTTCCTGGCTTCCACTTCATTTTCTGGCAGGACATCCTCTCAAAGATATGTCAGGAACGATGTCATCTAGAAGTCTTCCGCTTCAATTTCCATCACTAAATGTTCTTCAAAACTTAGCTTGCTAAAAGTTTCCATGAAGAGTTGCTGCTGGGATTGGGTTCCCAAATCCAAAGAAGCGAGCTTACATAGAGCGTCCGCTTTATGATTGCTTTCCCTCGGAACCTGTGACAAAGTATAAGATTTGAAAATTTTTAATAGGTTCATCACTACCTCAAGGTACCTCTGTAGGTTACGCTCTCTGGCCTTTACTCTCCATTCACCTGTTGAACCACAGTTTGAGAGTGACTGAAAACCTCCAGTTCCTCCACCTGTAGTTCTTTTGCGAGGCGCAATCCAGTGATCAGTGTTTCATACTCAGCTTCATTATTAGTTGCTTTAAATGCCAAGTTGAATGCATAAGGGTAATCTCTACCATCAGGGCTATTTAGTAGGACCCCCAGCTCCACTTCCTCCTAAATGTGAGAAACCATCCACATACAACTTCCAAATCTGTCTTTGCCTTGTTTCCCCATTCTGAATGGAATCCAAACACACCTTGAGGGGCTCTATAGTTTCCACTATAATTTTTTCCAGCGCCTACCCCTTAATTGCAACTCAAGGTTGATACTGGATATCATGCTCTCCCAATTCTACTGCCCACTTCGTCATTCTTCCTGAAATCTCTGGCCTTATCATGATCTATCGAATGGGGTGGTTGATGAGCACCACTATCTTATGTTCTAGAAGTAGGGTCTCAACCTTTAAGTTACATGTACGAGGGCTAGAATTAACCTTTCAAGAACCGTATACCTTATCTCCGGCCCCTGCAAGGCATGACTAACAAAGTAAATTAGATGTCGAACCTTTCCTTTTTCCTTTACCATAGCCACAATAATTGCTAGCGCCGACGCGGAAATATACAAGTACAACATCACATCCTTGTCTGGTTTCATCAAGGTAGGCAATGTCCCCAGATGTTCTTTCAACTGCTCGAATGTCTCATCGCACTTTCCATTCCACTCAAACTTCTTTTCCCTTTGAAGCACATCAAAGAAGGGTAAGTGCTTCTCCGCCCCCTTTGATAAGAACCTGTTTAATGCTGCAAGAGGCCCTGTAAGCTTCTTCACATCTTTTATCGATTGTGGGGTTTTCATTATCCTTAGAGCTTTGACCTTTTCCGGGTTTACATTGATCCTCCTCTCTGAGACCATAAATCCAAGAAACTTCCCTGCCCCCACACCAATAACACACTTAAATTAGCTTCTTGAAGCCTACCAAATGTTTCTTCCAGATCTTTTAAGAGTTCTTCTTAACTTTTGCTTTTGACCACCATGTCATCCACATATATTTCCATACTCTTCCCTATCTGTCCCCTGAATAGTCGATCCACCAGCCTTTGGTAAGTAGCTCCAACATTCTTCAATCCAAAAGACGTCTTCTTATAGCAATACGTGCCCACATCTGTAATAAACGAGGTCTTTTCCTTGTCTTCTTCCACCACAAGGATTTAGTGATACCCCTTATGAACATCAAAGAATGCCAAAATTTGATATCCCGTGATGGCTTCCACCAGCTTGTCGATTGGTGGCAATGGATAACTATCTTTGGGGCAGCACTTTTTTAAATCAGTAAACTCTATACACACCCTACATGCTTCATCATGCTTTGGAACCATGTCTGGGTTAGAAATCCAATCAGGATAGAATACCTCCTTGATTACTTCCGCCCTTAATAACTTCTCCACCTTTTCTTTAATTGCCTCAGCTCTTTCGGGAGTGAACACTCTTCTCTTCTACTTCACTGGCTTAATCGAAGGGTTAATGTTCAGTCTATATAGCGCAAGACTCGAAGGAACCCCCGTCATGTCAGATGTATCCCATGGGAACACGTCTCTATAGTTTCCTAACAAGTCTTTAAATCTTTCATATCTCCAAGGATTAGTTTCCCAATAGTTACTAACCATTTATCCCGCATAGGTATCTGTATTGGATTAGCTAATCCTACCTCTGTGTGTACTGCCGCTACATCCCTTTGTTTTCTCACTTCCCATACTGCCGTGAGGTTACATTTTTAGGCCACAGTCTGATCCCCTGGAATGGATACCACCCCCTTTCAGTTGGGAACTTCATCATTAGGTGATAGGGTGACCAGACCGCCCAAGCTCGGTATATCCATGGCCTTCCTAAAATCACATTATAAGGGGAACGTGCATCCACAACAACAAAATTTACACTTGATGATCACTCCCTTGTCGTCATCCGCTACTCGAATGGGTAATGTTATCTCTCCTATAGGGAATATTGGGTTTCCCGTGAATCCTGATAAAGGGGAAACAGATTTTCCAAGTTTTCATGCCATATATCTAACTGGTCAAAACACTCGGCAAACAGCACTTCTACTCCGCTTCTATCATCAACGAACACCCTTCTGATTAAGGACGTTCCAATAATGGCTAAAATAACCATAGGATCCGTATGGGCCATTTGGTCCAACACAGCATCTGCTTCTGAGAAAGTGACCGTTTCATCCTATCGAAACCCTTATGACTGGGCTCTTTTGCGGGAACCTCTGAGCCTCAGCTCTTATAACAGCATTTAAAGGTCTCTCTCCCACCATGCCATTGATGACATTAATTACCCTTGAGACTGGTGGGTTTTCTCCATTTTGATTGTACCCCTATTCTTCTGGGGTCTATCCTGCATTTCTTTCAGCCCCCTGTCTCGAATCACCTGTTCTTGAGGCCTTCTATCTCCTCTTCCCCCATTGTTTTTATTGTTTCTCTTATAAGGCTGCCACTGGTTCTTTCGGGGCCTCGAAGGGGTAGCTTGGCTCCTATGTCCCTGTCCTCGAAATCGTCCTTCCCATTCATACCTATCAATCTCCACCCTTAACTGCATGCAATCGTTTGTGTCATGGCCGTAATCCCATTGATGATCACAGTACAAATTTGTTGCTCTTAGGGTTGTAACCAAGTTGTGTGAACTCTGTAAGGGTGGAGGTGTCCGGAACAACCCCATATGTATGCTCAAAATCTGTGCAAGGGTTCTTCCTCCAAGCATTGGAGGCAATGTATTATAACTCTCTAATGGGGTTCTTACGGGTTCGACTGGCCTTTTCATTTCATGCTCTACATTTATTCCTAATTTCTCTGCAAGGCTATCTCTTTTCTTTCTAGTTTCCTCTTCTACCCTTGAATACAGTTCTACAACCTCCTAAAGTTTTTTTACAAAGTCTTAGGAGTATTGGTGCTTAACTTCTTGTATAATTCCAGGTTCTGCATCCCCAATAGGTATCCCTGGATTATCTCATTCTCTGTCGTTTCTATCACCCCCAAACTCTCGTCTACATACTGGTGATAGAAGGTTTCCATACTTTCTCCTGCCTTTTGCTTCGTCTGGTAGAGTTCCAACAAGGTTTTGGTAAACTTCTTCTTCTGTGCGTACTGGCTCAATAATGCTTCGCTGAAGTCCCAATACGATCAAAGCGAACCCCTTGGTAACTTATTAAACCACTCATATGCCTTTCCCCGCAAGTAATAGCTACCGGCTTACATGTTAACTTCTTATCAAAATCCCTCAAACTCATCAAACCCAGGAACGTCTGTATGAACTCTCGAGTGTCAGTTTCACCACTGTACATGGGAAGTTCTTCTGAGGGCTTCACTTCTATTGGCCATCGAACCCCAGTGATTATCGAGCTAAAAGGAGACCCCGCAGCCTGGCCCGAGGAACCGATCAACCTATCCAAGTCTTTTAGTATCGATTCACTTGCATCTGAGGGGAGGTTCGTGTTGTCCCCAGGCAAGTTCAGCCCCCTATCGTGATCACCCAACTGTAGCATATATAGAGGTTGGGTTCCTCCATATCCTGGGTTTTATCCAATGATGTCCGTGACTCGGGTATGCTGGCGGTAAGGGTGATTAGATATAAGGATTGTACAACTCGTGACTGATTTCCATATTCCTGTATCCTTGCATGCCAGAAGAGGCCATTATAACATATGTTATTCCTGGACCGGCCAGGTTGAGGATAGGAGCAGATGGTAAAGATAGTGTATATACGGGACCTTGGGAGTAACCAGGAATAGAAGGCTGAGGTCTAGCATGTAGCAGTTCTCCAGCATATCCTTGATAAGGGTAGGCTATTGGGGGTTAGGAAGCCCACCCCATAGTCCTTCCCAAAGGTGAGGGTGGTAGTGCCCATATCGTGACCCTATCATTCCCCGGGGGAGGGGTGATTCGGTAACCGGCTGTAGCCAGGACCTGAGCTGCTCGTTCCACATCTTGATTTGGGGTCACCCTCCCCACGTTCTGATTTCCTTTCCCGTGTTGACCATAAGCTTCCATTTACGAATCTCCAAAAACCTCCATAAACCTTCCATCCCTAGAATCAACCACCCTTTCGAGCAATGAATTGGTGTTTCCTTGTCTTTGCTCTCTCATAGCTTCCAGCGTTCTCGAGGGCCCTGACATATCGTTCTGGACTGGCACCAAGGGATTTGCGCAACTGCCACTGAGGTCTGCTCCCCCCCTCGTGGTCTATGCATGTATTAGGCTCTACTCGCAACTTCGTTCCCATAGTTTGAATGTTAGCCATTTCTCTATCCTCAATGTGGGCATCGTTTTCTCTTCCTAGATTCTCTGATGTTAACCTTGGTGGAGATCCACCCCCTGTACCTATTGACCTCATCCTTTCACTCCTTTGAACTATCGTGGACATAAACTCTCAAAACCCTTGATCCGGCCTAGTCGTCCCCACAGACGGCGCCACTTGATGCGTCTTTTCCACTGACTGGTTCATGGGCATGGGTTCTTCTCAAGCTAACCTACAATTAAACTGTCCCTAGGTTCTAGGGGTCAGCACTCTGATGCTTAAATTAGTCCAAGCGTCCAAATATGATTAAATGCGTACCTTGTATTTATAATTCATGTCCTAAATAGATTTCTCCTTAATTAACACCCTTAATTACCCATGAATGCAGTAATTGAGTAGAGTATTAAATATTCCCCTAACCGGACTGCTATACCTTTGGCCCAATGGCCTTCTTGGGCTTAACCTCTATCAGTCGAAATACGGGCATCTTTGGGCGGCCGAATTTGGTTAGAAAGCTAGTTGGAATTTGATGGAGGAGAAGATTAAACGAAGAAAAGATTTGGAAGATCATGTAAAGAATCATAGCATGTGTTTGTAGCTAGCTGCTGTTGTGTTCAGCTTTTTCTTTTCGGAGCATAGTGTGTAATCTTAACACTTGTGGATATTAATGTAGAAATACTCTTTGATTACAGATGCATTGCTTTGATTTTACATACAGGTACAAACATTTCCTACAGCATGGTTTTAATAGTTTGCTTTTAACAAGAAATCAAAATACATTTTGAGATTGCATGCTAATTACTGTTTTTGACAGTGAATTTGATTGTATTGCAACAGCTATCTGTTGTGTTTTACTTCTCTTTTTTTTTAACTTTAAGACCATCCGAGGATGGGGGAAAATATATTAGGCTCCCCTAACCGTTATAATTAAAAGTCAAAATAGCGCCGCATGAGTTTGTTCGTTACAAAAGATGAGCCAATTGATGATCCAAGAGCCCTAAGAGCTCTTGAAGCAATTAAGAAATTGCTTACAAAAGCGTTGTATACACCTATACAAAAAGAAACTAATACTAAGAATGAGTCAAAGTGGCAGAAGAGGTCTATCTTATTATTCTGATGTACTGTAATATCACGAACGAGTCGGGGAATCGAGGTTGTCGAAACCCCTGTTTGTCAATGATATTCAGACAATATGAACATAGATAAGCAGACCATTTTTTAGGCGAGTTTTGTAGCAGCACTTGGACTGCAGTGCGAGCATCATCTTAGCAAAATTACAGCAGTATCCTCTCAGCTTCCTGGTAGCATAATTAAACTTCCTTGCAGTATCATCTTCAGCAAAATGTCGACATGAATCCATTTTGTCCTAGCTGAGCTAAACCCCTAGATACCTGAGAATCAGCATGAAGAAAACAGCAGTATCTATACTAATAGTGAAAAGAATTGAGAGTACAGCAACCAGAAAAGATAAGGAGAAGTGATAGAGGCAGCTGTAAATTTAGCAATTGTTCCTGAGTCAATGGATCAGCCTATGAAAGAATACGATTGAGCTAAGAGGCTCCTATTATAATCCCTGGGAATCCGATATTATCCAGTGAAAGGAGACCGTGAAGAAAACTTGGAGTTGACATGATATCTACATCCCCCTGAAGATTATTTTCCATAGAAAATTTAGCCAAGAAATTTGCAGGTAGATTAGCTTCCCTAGGGATATATTGGATTGGGGTTGTGAGCTGTTCTTTGTGAAGTGTACTACAGAGAGAGAAAAGTTTCCAAGGACAGCATGAGGGGTTGATAATACCCCTAATAGCAATTAGACAGTCTGATTCAATTACACAGGTATGTAAGGAAAGTTCTGAACAGATTTCATAAGCACTCTGAATAGCTATAATTTCGGCATGTAAAGGAGCAAGACAGTGGAATGATTTAACTCTCATTTTTACTAAAGCCCCCCTCCAGTTCCTTACTATCACTGCAATAGAAGAAAAACCACCATTTTTCCAAGATGCATCTGTATTAATATTGTATCCAGTTAGTGGTTTTTGCCAATTGACAGTAGAAATTATTTTTTTCTTCTTTTTAGAAATTTGTGGAATGATTTTTGCCTGGATCCATCTCTTGTTCTTTTCTCTGTTCCCAAAAAATTGATGAGCTGTAAAATTTTGGTAAATCATCCCTTTGATGTCATGAAAACATGCTTCAGCAGAAAAAGAAATGTTTTCGAAAATGATTTTGTTCCCATAAATCCATAAGAACCAGATTGTAGCAACTAGGGAAACAGCAATCAAATTAGCATGTATCTTGGATTCGGCTTTGTATGCTAAAAATAATTCCACTCTATATTTTAGACTACTGAATCCAATTAGTTGTAACTGTAGGAGAGAATGGACTTTTTGCCAAACAGCATTTGAAGATGTGCATGGATTGAAATAATGTTCAAGATTATCTGATTGATTCATGCAAATAGGGCATCTAGAAGCAAGGGAGAAACCAAACCTATTGAGGATATTATCAAATGGTAAGATACCGTTTAGTGCTCTCCATAGCAAAATAGACATTTTTCCAGGAAGAAAAGGAGACCAAACCTTTTGAAAATCTCTAATTTCAGGTCTTCTTTGTCTGAACAGAGAGTAAGCTGACCTGATTGAGAAGTTTTCATCCATGGTGAGGGTCCAGACAAGCTTATCTTTGTGTGAGTAATCCAAGGTAACTGACTGCAAAGTATTGAAAATGTTGGTAGCCAGATGTGGCTCTAGGATTGGAAGAAAAGAAGCTTTGTCAATAATGAAAGACCTTAGAGATATTTCCTGAAAAGGAATATTCAGGGCTTCAGGCCATTTATAGCATAAGGCTCCATTACCAAGCCAATTAGCATTCCAAAAAGAACAGTTCCCCAATTCCATAAATAACTCTAGAAACACTATTTGCCCTAGCAGTAATTCTACTAATCCTAGACCATGTGTGGGATTTTTTATATGAGTCAGGTAAAGACCATAAAAGAGAAGCCCATTGGGTATTGTTTTGTTGCAACTTCCACCATAGTTTACATGAAAAAGCTTCCACTGTTGCATTTAGGTCTCTAAAGCCTAAGCCATTTTCCCCCACAGGGAAACACATTTTTTTCCAAGATCTCCACCTTTTTCTTTCAGTATTTTCACACTTCCCCCAGAATAGGCTAGATGCCATTCTTTCCATTTTTTTTAAAACGATCCTAGGGGGTCTTAAAACTGCAAAAATATGATAGGAATCGAAAGGAAACAGTGATTTATCAGAATGATCTTTCCAGCTGAAGTTAACCATCTATTCTTCCAATTATTAATCATTTTATCCATTCTTTCTAATACTGGAAGATAATAAACCTGTAAATTGCGACCAGCAAATATAGGTACTCCTAGGTATTTGAAAGGGAAGGAGCCTTTCTCCATTCCCAGAATCCTCTTGACTGTGAGAACAGTTTGAGGAGAAGTGTTATGAGCTACATAAAATTCTGATTTGGAGAAGTTAACTTTTTGACCAGATGTAAGCTCATATGCCAAGAGGAATTTTTTAAAACGCTTCAGATTGTTTGGCCTGGTGTTCAAAAATACAGCAGTATCATCCACATACATGAGATGTGTGAGGGGGGAGCATGAAGTGGGGAGACTGAAATATTGCAAGAAACCTTCACTAAACATTTTTTTAAACCTCTGGAGAATGCCTCAGATAGTAGATTATACAGGAAAGGGGATATAGGATCCCCTTGTTTGATACCTCTAGAAGAAGAGAAAAAGCCAGATGTAACTCCGTTAACTATGACTGAAAAATGTGCAGCAGCAATGTTATGCATTATAAGTCCTACAAATTTACCATGAAAACCAAAATTTAGGAGTATTGAATTTAGGAATGACCAAGAGACCCTATCAAAAGCCTTTTGCATATCTAGTTTGACTATCAGGTTAGTAACTTTAGATTTCCTAGACAATAATCTGGTCATCTCCTTCATTTGAATCACATTATCTGAAATATCCCTTCCTTTGATAAAAGCACTTTGCTCAGGAGAGATCAGTATATGCATTAGAGGTTTAATCCTTTCCATTAGCAGTTTAGAGAAAACTTTATTAACAAAGTTTGGTAGACTGATAGGTCTAAAATCTGCAAATGAGGTAGGGATTGGCTTTTTTGGGATTAATGTGAGTCAAGTACTTGAAATAGCTTTAGGAATGTTGCCATTATTAAAAATATTATTTGCAGCATCTAAAAGATCTAGTTTAATGGTTTCCCAGAAATGAATGTAAAATTCCCCTGGAAAACCATCAGAGCCCGGAGCACTAGATTTGTTAAGATTAAAAACTGCAAATTTAAGTTCCTGTAAATTAATGGGATTCAGCAAAAGAAGATTTTGTTGATCTGTGATAACTTTAGGAATCTCATTAAGAAAATGGTTAAGATAGGTTCCCTCTTTTTGTGAGACATCCTGATTGAGTAGTTCCTGAAAGAACCTAACTCCTTCCTCCTTAATCAATTTTGGATCCGATATCCAGTTACCATTGCCATCTTTAATTTTGCTAATTCTTGCTCTTGCTTTATTTTCCTTAATGGAGTGGTGAAAGAAACTAGTGTTAGCATCTCCATGTTTTATCCAATTAAGCCTAGCCTTTTGTTTAAGAAAAATGTTGTATTCTTTCTGCGCTCTCAAAAGATCAGCTTTTGACTTTGTGAGTTCCATTAGTGTTGCATCATCTTGAGATTGCTGAAAAAGTATTTCAAGATCATTTACTCTAGTCTCAGAATTAAAAAGATTCTGATTTACATTTCCAAAATTGGTTCTGTTCCAGTCTTTTATTACAGTCTTTAGTCTCTTTAGTTTGTGTACCAGATTATGCATACCATTGAAGGGAGAACTTAAATTCCAATTAGAGACTACCATTTCCTGAAATTCTTCTCTATTAGACCACATTTCTTGATATCTAAAAGGCCTTGAAACCTGTTCTATAGCAGATTGGACTGAAAGTAATAGGGGAGAATGATCAGAGGTTAGTCTATTTAGAACATGTATGGAGCTATTGGGAAAGTGTTCAAACCAATCTAAATTGCTCATTCCCCTATCTAGTCTCTGAAACTGTAGATCCTTACATTTGTCTAGATATCTGTTATTGCTCCATGTGTAAGAATTTCCTACCGTGGGTATTTCATGCAGATCCATATTAGATATGAAGTCATTAAATTGTTTCATACTTTTTCTGGGGGTGGACTTCCTGCCTTTATATTCTGATACAGAGGCAACAGTATTAAAATCTCCTATGTAAATTGCTGGGTCAGAATCAGTAGATTGTAAGTCAGACCATAATACTTCCCTCAAATGTCTATAGACACTAGAATAAATGAAGAAGCAGTTCCAGGATGAAGAGGTGCCTTTATCAGATATTTTAGTTTTTATGAATTGATCAGACTCCTGTAAACTAACTACAGTGAATTCATGATTCCATAGGAGCCAAATTTTTGCATTCTGGGCATGGAGTGCATTCTGGCCAAATTTTTGCATTCTGGGCATATTGTGTTTTACTTCTCATCAACTTGTTCAGAAGTGTTTGATTGCTTAGGTTACATTCAGTATTGTACGGGTAAAAATGAAACCTAATGCGAACTAATGATCGAGGAACTCAGAATTCCAGTTCTTACAAGGTAAACCATTTGCAATGAGAACACTGGTGCATCTCGAGGAACTTCACTTCAATAAGTAGAGTGCCACGGTGATTTCTCATTCAATAAACTTGTTGGAGTGAATTGATGTTACCTGCAAACTGAATCAAGTTATGTGATATGAATTTCCTTGTGAACACTAACGATTGCGGAACACTATCTTGCACAAAATTCAGGAGTCTAGCCCTCATGGTACTCCTAATTTTAATTTGCTCTCTAACTAGCCCTCAATATCAGATTACAAGGTTTATTGATACTTAACAGCCCTCGGGGTTAAGCAACAATGGAATAGCTCGCAAGCAACAAGAGTAGGAACTCAAAGGTTTATATTTCTGAATGATGATGGTGGTGTAAAATTCGTTGGAAAAGCCCCCCTATTTATAGGGTAGACATCGACCCTAAACCCTAATCACAACTGGAAATTGAATCGACTCATGGCAGCTTTAAGAAGCTAAAACCACATGTAACTGAAATACCTAAAATAAATGGTAATCTAAGGTAATCTAGTCGAATTCTTCAAGAAGTAACCTTGAAGAATATTACCTTATCTAATCTTACCAAATCTAATTCTAATCAGAATAAAACTGAATATACTAAACTCTAATGGACTGTATTTTTGAAATTCAGCTCTTCAAAGCCCATATGGCCAAGCTATCAGTCCAATAAAACCAAAATGAAATAGTTTGACAATATTTTACAGTAATCATACTACCTCATTAAAAACTCAGTGGGAAAAAAGAGTATAGTGTCCTTCATGATAGCTTTAGTGCATCGACAATCTTGAATAATGAATCCAAGATGTCGATGGTGACTCCTTCTTCAATTCTTCATCATAAAGTTGATCAATCAAAGCATTTAAAACACCATCAAAGCATTTGACATTGTATCATTCCCTCCCGGATCGAAAGTTTCATCCTTGAAACGGGAAGCATATAACCTATAAAGGCATCCTTGATGTTCGTATTTGATATTTGTATTATTCCCTCCCGGATCGAAAGTTTCGTCCTCAAAATGGGAAGCATATAACCTATAAAGACATCCTTGGGAAGCATATAACCTATAAAGACATCCTTGAATTCTTGTAACAACTTAACAAATTGTGAAAGCAAATTTACAGGAATATCTTCTTTTGCATAGTAACTTGTTTTAAGGGACAATATAAGAAAAAAAGAATGATTAGTCAAAGCTTGATTCACATATCTTATTGAAGCATAAAACATTTTACCAGAGTCAATACATATTTCATGCCTCATCGTATATATAGATGGTAAAAGGACTAAGATGTGAAGACAAGACTTTATGCAACTTATCAGAATAATTTTGCAACTTACCTGTCTTACCTGCCTTAGGATCGACCTGGAACTTGTGTATGGCGACATTTACTGTCTTTTCGGCGGAACGGACTATATTTTGTTTGAAATTACTTGCTCTTTGTGGGGGAGTAATTTTGACAACTTCTGTGAAATACGCCTCAAAAACTTCTTGTGTTTCAAGACCTCGCTCACCTCCATTAACAATGATGATTTCATCATCTAATTGTTCTTCTTCGATGTCATACCGTGCATGAATATCATCGTCTTCTTCCTCCTCAATTGTTGTTATAATTCGTTCAAGGAGACAGATATTGTGAACATGTCCTAGTTCATTACAATGAAAACATGTAGGAGTGTTAGAAGAAACTGTATTTGACGAAGTAGAAATTGATTTACATGTATTTTGGGTAGGAGATTGATTGGTTGCAATCATCCTTTGATCAATGGGTTCAAATGGTGGATTTGAGCAGGTTTTGGTCTAATTAGGGTTTCCTCGGCCACCCATGTTCGTAATGCCACCACCCCTGGTTGAATTTGGGCTTCTGAAATCAGAGACTTGCCTTTGAATGTCATAGCTGAAATTAGAGCTTCCTCTGGGCCTTAATGTCAACTCAACCAACCTGGCCTTGAACAATAAATCTTGCATGGAAACATAATACTGGAGCTTAACCGGAACTTGCATCTTTTCTCTTAAAACATCAATAAACCAATTCTTTATATAGGAATCATCTTCTCTCATGCCAACTCTTCTCATAGCTAGTTCAAGATCTTGCCAGTATTAATCTATAGTGCAGTATCCTTGCCTCATATTGCTAAGATATAAATGTTGTTCCATCAAATATGTTCGTGGAACATGATGTAATCGAAGCTTGGTTTTCAATCTCTCCCAGGTAGAGATAGGTCTTTTACCAGCAAGTTGTCTTAATTCTTTCAAATCCTCCCACCATTATGTGGCATAATGAGTGAAAGAATATTGTGCGATCTTGATCTTCTAAATCTGACGGTAGTTGTAAAGATCAAATAGGTTCTCGATCTGCCTCTCCCAATTCAAGTATTTCACAGGATTGTGTTAACCATCAAATCTAGGAATATTATACTCAAACCTTTGATGCCACAAGCAGATTCAACTTGTCTTGCGAACGAGGTGTCGTTGGATTTGATAAGTCATCTACCTTCCTAGATATTCTCTGAACATCGCTTATTAAGGAATTCATGATGTGAAGGCGGATAATTCTTGATAACGTTCAGACCTTTTGATGTCCTCCTGATTCGATTGCTGAAGGAGAAGGCGGATAGTAATACCGAAGTATTCTAACTCTCATACCCTTCGACGTCCTTCGACTCTAGATTTAATCCTCCCAAAAAAAGATCAAACAAACACAGTTAAAATATGACATGGAAAAGTTTATAAATTTTTAAAAATAAAAAATAAATTAACAAACTGATATGAAATCTCCTTGCGAAAACTCACGATTGCAGAATTAATATCTTTGATCTAGTGAAGGGATCTGTAAAACCTCACCATCTCACATAAAATTCAGGAGTCTAGCCATCGGGTATGCCTAACTTCGACTTGCTCCGTAACTAGCAATCAAGATCAGATTACAGGGTTTGTTGATACTTAACTAGCCCTCGGAGTTAAGAAACAATGGAATAGTCTGCAAGCAACAAAAGTAGGAACTCAAAAGTTTAGATTTATGAATGATGATAGTGGTGTAAAATTCATTGGACAAGCCTCCCCTATTTATAGGGTAGATTTCGGCTCTAAACCCTAATCACAACTGGAAACTGAATCGACTTATGGCAACTTTTAAGACCTAAAACTATATCTAACTAAAATACCTAAAATAAATGGCAATGTAAGGTAATCTGGTCGAATTCTTCAAGAAGTAACCTTGAAGAATATTACCTTATCTAATTTTACCAAATCTAATTCTAATCAGAATAAAACTGAATATACTAAACCTTAATGGACTATATTTTCAGAATCCAGCTCTTCAAAGCCACATGGCCGAGCTATCAGTCCAATAAACCCAAAATGAAATAATTTTACAATATTTTACAGTGATCACACTACCTCATTAAAAACCCAGTGGGAAAAAAGAGTATAGTGTTCTTCATAATGTCTTCAGTGCGTCGACATTCTTGAATAATGAATCTAAGATGTCGATGATGACTCTTTCTTCAATTCTTCATCATAAAGTTGATCCATCAAAGCATTTAAAACACCATCAAAACATTTAAAACACCATCAAAGCATTTAATATTTGTATAATTACGGAGGTGGATCACATGATTAAATCATACAGAATCAGTAGGCGATGATATTTAGAGCAAAGGCTCTTCAACTCAATGAAGCAGAAACAGTTTAATTACCACTTGGATGTAACAAAATCAGAGATGAGCACAACTTTATCATTTTTCTTTCGGCTTCCATCTCTCGAAATCACCGCCGCCTTTCTGCTCCACACCACCGTCAAAAAATTATAAAGCAGCAACAAAAACTTCTCAATCATTATCCCGGCATAATCACAACCAAAATCGGGACCCTTAACAATTTAAGCAACTAAAACTCATTCCTATTACTTTTAAAGTAAGATTTCAATTATTTATATGGAGTATTTAAAAATATATACTCTCCTTCCAAGCCAATTTATATGGAGTATTTAAAAATATATACTCTCCTTCCAAGCCAATTCTACACATTTTAACTTTCGTCGGTTAATTTTAAAAAAATTGATCATTGTTCTATAATTGTATGTAAATACAATTTATGAAAAGTTGATATTTTAAAAATTCATGATATTATGAATCTAACAATATTACATACGAAAATATTATAACTTATTTATCAATTTAATTTTGAGGTCAAATTTAACTGATTGAACAGTTAAATTGCAGATTTGGTAAACACAGCGTATTAAAAAATTATGAGAAGTCATTAATTACGACCCCTGTAATGATTAAGCAGGTTGAAACAAGAGTTTGTAACAACATTTTGATTTGAAAATGACCAAACTCTTCTTGAGTTTGTTGTACAAGTGCAACAAAGTAATTTTAAAACAATGTCAATATAGTTATATATATATATATATATATATATATATATATATATATATATGACTAATTAAAAGAGATAATTCAGGGTGAAACCAAAATGGATAGAAATTGCGATTCGGTAGATCTTTAACTAGTTTATTGTTGCAAAAGAAAATAGTTTACTCATCCACTATAGATACCCTGATACCAAGATAATTCTTTTAATAACTAGTGAGGTACCCTCGCAGAGTGCAATGTTGCGCGATATTATTAATTAAAAAAATATTAGGATTAAATTTTATGTACATTTTATGATTTACATTAAATTGAAAATAAATAATTTTAAAAGATTATTATGATTATATGTATATCATTGCAATATATAAAAGTAAATATTAAATTACCTTATTAGTCTCAGTAATTATAAAAATGTACTCATTTAACAGTTAGTCGGTATAAAACAAGATTTTGTCATATATAAATAAATAATATGTATACATATTTCTATCAAAGTATTTTATCATTGTACAAAAAAATCCGAATATTTTGTTATTTCAGATTATGCGTTTCTTTGAATTTTCTTGAGTATATGAGATATTTATGGTTTTAAATATATCTTTAGAAGTTATGTATTTTAACAAGTTGTGTGATTATATATGCAGTAAAGAATTAAAATCAGTAACATAATATAATATTAATATGTTATTTTTAGACAACTTAGGTTTAAATTGGTCAAAATGACTTCAATATCCCCGGTTGATAACACCATCACACCAAACCACAGAAAGCAAACAATTTCTATTATATGGTGCTTGGGATAACTTTCGTGACTTTTGAACTATCACGATCGTTCACCTTTAACCCCATTTTTTAATAATTTTGGTCCATCAACTTACAAAACTATTGAATCGTGGCCATACTGTTAAGTCAAACCGTCAATTTTAAGGGCAAAATTAACATTTTTTATTTTCATTATCTTTTTCTATTTTTCTACTTCATTTTTCATTTTTTTTTCTTTTTCCTCTTCTTCTCCTTCCCTTTTCAATTCCCTGCTCCCACTTTGTCGCCTCACCATACCCACAACCACCAAATCTATCCCCCGTAGTCCTACCCAACTCCATCATCCTGGAATCTGCTCCACTACGCCTGGTTGGTCATCTCGGAATCTGACACGGGGCACTCCCTTTCCAAATCCAACACAGGAATTCCTAGAGCTCGCATGACTCGTCATGGCAGTAAACGCCCCGTTGTTGGAGCCTCCGCTACCGATGAAGATGGAAAAATCGATGAAGGATCCAATCCATGAAGATTTTGGAGGCTTGCATTGTTGGAGGCTCCAAATCCAAGCCATTGAAACCGTTGCTCCAAGCTAGGGCCGTTGAAACCATGACGCTGATTTGAACTTCCCGTTATGAGATAGCACTGAAGAACAACACTTCGAAGGTTGTTGGTGGAGGGCGACGGGAATGAGGCTTTCAACGCTGAGAAAGGTGGCGCTGAAGGTGTGGAGGCGGAGATGGCGACATGTGGTGAGCAAGAGGGAGAGGAATGCATGGATGAGAGAGTTAAAATTGGGGAGGGTCTTGGTTGTAATTAAAATAAAAAGGGGCTATGTTGTAATTAGAAAAAGAAGCTGAGTGGTTGAGTTTGTAAATAAAAAAATGAAAAGTCATTTTAACCCTCAATTAACGGAATAAATTTCGGAGCTGATGGTTTAATCTGGTGGAATGACCATGATTAACTTATTTTGTAAGTTGAGAGGTCAAAAGTGTTCAAAAAATAAAAGGCCAAAGGTGAACGATCGTGATAGTTCAAGGACCACGGAAATAATTTGCTCTATTTTTGTAAAACTTCATTTGTTTCCTTACTTGTAGGATGAGTTTAAACCACTTTATCCACAGTAAAAGTAAGAAAATTCAAGCAAAAAGCTTCATTTTAAATTTCATAGAAAACTTTTTTGACAAGCTGAAAAAAAACACTTATCTAACATCAAACATATATATCTGATAGAAAGTAAAACCCAAAAATAATTGTGACTATGTGTATTCATATATAGTGAGTACAAAAGGTACACAAAGTAGAAACAAATATGAACAGGATATATAAAAAGCCAATCAGAAAGAGTATTCCCTTCTTATCACTACTACAGACATCACCTATTACCTCGGTTTTTAGGCCTTTTTACCTCGATTTTTTGCCCTAAAAAACCAAAGTAAATGTGGGTGAAGTTAAAAAACTGAGATAAAAGGTACTTTTTTGCCTCAATTTTAGACCAACGTCGGTAGATTGTATGTGCGACGTCTGTTTTAGTATTAAGACCGACGACAGGATATAGTATTTGTGACATCATTAGATCAATGTCGAGATGTCAGATGATCAACGTCGGCCATACCAACAAGACACGAGATTAGAGAGGAATGTCTGCGATGTCATTCCATTCGGCATCGTTCTAAATATATGTGACATTATGGATTGGGAGGGATGATGACGTGTCCATGCTAACATGGAATGGTGAACCTTACGATGTCATTTTGCATCGGCGATGTTGCAAAAAAATTACACACCGGTTCCATATGCGAAATCGCATTTGCGTTGAATGTGTACCGGTATGTGCGACGTCGCGAATGATTCGTGAAGAGGACATTTTAATAAAATAATATAATATTAAATATTTGATGAAAAAATAGTGTTAGTTGATATCCATTACATGTTATTTAGTATTGGAGTACTCTACTACTGGTTAAACATCATACAACAATCTACTATCATTCAAAATATATGGGAAAATTAACAATGACACCCTAAGATATATTACAAATACATGTGAAATGTATTGAACTTCCAAATTGACTACATTGCAAGGCATAAATACCGTCAAGGCGACTAGTGAAATGATAAGTCATCCATCTAGAATCCATCCATAACTCTGGTTGTCCTGTTACACCAAATACACAACAAACAAAAATTAAGTTAGAATAGGGCAGGTACTATATTAAAATGTAGTCAGACTTAGAATGCACATAATATACTATATTAAAATGCACATAATATAGTCACACTATATTAAAATTCACTTAAAATGCATGTGAATGTCAACTTGGAAAAGAACAGATATGGGTAGAAGTGACGTCGCATATTACAGTAATTGATATCGTTGAGGCCGACATAAGTGCGAAGTCGCACATTCAACTAATTTCATGGTTTTCATTGACATGTGCAACGTTGGTCTACATTCGGATTTACATCACGGAGGCCAAAATACTGATACCGATGTCACACATTCATATCATGTTCATACGAATAAGTAATTATTGTACACAATCAGCCCTAATCTAAGTAATTTTTGTCATTCCCTACAAACATGGCATCATCCGTGGAAACAAAAATAATATACACTATATAACATGTAACACAATCATCATACATTATGAAAATATACAAATTTTGATGTATGAAAAAAATAACATGTAGAAGGTATTGTAATTAAATTGCTAAACTAACATTGAATGTATGGAAAACTACCTCAACTAATTTGAACCCAGAGGTGCTCCATCATTGGTCATTTGTTCATATGTGGGAAAAACAAATTGATTGAGCTCTTGAATTGTTGTATTAAAGGTGTGGATAGAGAAAATGGTGTGTTTTAGTTAGGGTTTGGAGAAAGTGTGGTATAGATTTAAAATGGGTAGTGGTGCTGGTTTTAATGACTTGAATTTTTGGGTGGGTGGGAGGGGGGGGGGGGTTGCGGAATTTTGCTTAAAATTTTGCCTAAAAATTTTGTTTCCAGTTGGAAATTTCATTGTGACTGATGTTGGTATCTATTCGGTCGTGGATCCCATTTTGGGGAAATACCCGTAACTTCGCTAACGGGGGCAAATTGGTATTTTTTGAAAAGAGTCGTAAAATTTCATAAGAACCATAGAATAAGGAATTTCATTTGATTCTATGTGGTGGAAATCATCGTTCTGATAACGCATATCCTAAGGGTATAATTGGAAATACCAATACAAATGAATTTGAACCATGGAGGTAAAATTGTGAACCGCGGAGGTAAAATCGATTCAAAACATCCCGGAAGGGACCTTATTTCCTATCCCCAGTCAAACTTATAATCATCAAGAATGACTATATCACAGGCATGATCCCATGGAGACTTCTCCCAGTCAACGTCTACCAAATAACCTCTATCTACTTATAAGTAACCATCTATAATTTACTCTAGATCACGTACTAGCGCTTTCTAAAATTTGATGGACGCAATTTTATTATATTTTATTTTCATAAGAACGCTCGAATATGGAATTTCATTTGATTCTATGTGGTGGAAATCATCGTTCCGATAACGCTTATCCTAAGGGTATAAATAGAAATACTAATACAAATGAATTTGAATACCCCGTTCCATTCATCTGGTCATGACATTGTGAATTAGATTAGGGTATCTCTAAATTTTCATTTCCACATCTCCCACATTTGCGAAGGGACTTGATTAAGTTCAAAAATTAAAAACTTGACCCGTAGAGGTAAAATCGTGAACCTTAGAGGTAAAATCGATTCAAAACATCTCGGAAAGGACCTTATTTCCCATCCCCAGTCAAACTTATAATCATCAAGAATGATTACATAACACGCATGCTCCCATGGAGACTTCTCCCAGTCAACATATACCAAATAACCTTTGTCTACTTATAAGTAACCATCAATAATTTACTCTAGACAATGTACTAGCGCTTTCTAAAATTTGATGGACGTAATTGTATTATATTATATTTTCAAAAGAACCCTCGAATATGGAGTTTAATTTGATTCTATATGGTGTAAATCATCGTTTCGATAACGCTTATCCTAAGGGTATAAATGGAAATACTAATACAAATGAATTTCAATACACTGTCATGCCTAAATCGAAACATCTTGGTCATGACATTGTGAATTAGATTAGGATATCTCCAAATTTTCATTTCCACTATCGGAGCATTCGTGGAGGGACCTAAGTGCAAAAGTAAAAACTTGACCCGTATGTGAAGGTAAAATCGTTTACGATCGAAACGGACATTAATAATGTTCATGGACAATTATAAAATTAAATAAGTATTTCTAATATACTATAGAGCATTTGTTAAGGTCAATTATATGTTTATTGGTCAAATGCGGCCTCATCTGAAATCCTAGTGGGCTGAAATGGTTTTGGGTCGTAGTCGCATTTGCCGATATCGGTCACCTGTCGCTAACAATGTCGGATATGGCGACTATACAACAAATTTGTAATGGCCGAGTTATACATTATTTATGCAGCCCATCTATAATACATAGAGGTCATCTATGGAGCCCATCTATTATACATTATGTATGAAGCCCATTTGTAATACTGTGATGTCGCGAAGATGTCAGTGGTGTATCGACTTTAGTGACAACGGTACGAATTTGCACTTATCGCGGTGGACAATACAAGGTCCCAAAACGACGTCGTTTCAAAATGGCTATAAATAAATGGTCCCCCGGAATCAGTTTATGCTCCTCATTTCCAGGTTCCCACGAATACCAAGAGTCTCTCCACCCCTTTCCCCTTCTCCTTTGACAAAGGTGTGGATTTCTACTCATGTAGTGCCTAAGTTTTTTTTAATTATTACCTCACCATGTTAAATTAATCTATGTTTTTTGTATGAGTTGTATTTTGGGTTATCTAGTTCTTACTCATATTTGATAGAGTGAGAAGTTTTCGTACATGTGAACCTAGGTTACGCTGTTCTTGTTTTTGTTAGGACGTTTTAGTGTAATTTTATCTCCTTAATGCATGTTTTGTTGTTGGGTTTACGTATTTTTCCCGTTGCTGTGTTCGACCTATGTGAACTTGGTATCCTATTGCATATCATTCGATTTATGAATGCGACGTTGCACATTCTTATCTGATGTTGTTGCATTAGCCATCTTAGTTGTACGTATTTATACATTGATATTACCGATGTCTTAGCGACTTCGCATGTAGGCATTTTAATTAACTTAATTTTCATTTTTGTAACCTCGATTTACCGTCGATTATGATATCGGTCTTGCCGAGTAAGTGGCGACCTCGCTAGATCATGTTGATGCTGCCACTGGTTCAAACCGATATGTTCGTGCGACAGAGTACCGACTTTGCAAGTTTTTCTTGTATATTGTTCACTTCATATACAGGTCTAATGGCTAGTGAAGAATCCTCTAGGCGCCAATTTTTTGAGGTATTTTACCATTTCACATAATATATTTACTAATACATATGCACAATATTGTATCTAAATTAATTTTAATTTGTATTAATTATACAATTCTCCGCACAAAAGAGAAACCTGAACCAATTGTCTTCAACATTGAAGACCATACAATGGCTTCGGAAAACCCGTGTTTCCACTGCACCTTGAAGCAGCAAAACTTTGGGAAGAACCCAACTTTGGTAAGGACGGAAACTTTCCAATAATTAAAATTGTTACATTATTTTATTTTCAATTAAAACTATTTGTTTTTAATTGCATATATTTGTTCATAATTTTTTTTTCTGATCAGTACATTTTGATTGAAAGTGTACCACTTCTGTCGAAGGCAAAGACCCTCATTGTGATAAAGTGCTATGGGAAAGAATGGCGCATGACATACTCAGGCCAAGGGAAGATCAAGGCTCTGTCCCCAAAGGGTTTTTCCAAGTTCCTTTTCGGTAACAACCTGTGCATTGTGGATACCTTGTTCTTCGAGATCATTGAAGCTGGGGGGGCCGATTGTCTTCAAGGTTATCATAATTCGAGAGATTTGATTTTCTTGTCATCTGTATTCTAATAATGGTACTCAGACATGTATTATTGATATTCGAATTATTTTGTACTAATTGAATTGTAAGGAGGTTTTCGTGAATAAGAATTTTCTAACAATTAGACTACCTTTTTTGAACAATATGTTATTGTCTGCGCGTGATTTTGAAAAACATTTCCAACCATCCCATTCAATATATTTTCATGGTGGTTGTGGTTTTCCCTATTAATTATACAACCATTTTCAATTGTTACATAACAAAACAGACCTAAATAAATTTTTGAATAACAAAACTCCTCGTTATTCCTTCTCAACTGTAACTTCTAGTTATTTTATTTTATTCGACATCGGTCATCCATCTCAAGCTCTGTCAGTGCATCGATAGAACACGCAATTTTGGCGATAATTTTAATACATGAATGCGATGTCGGACAAACATTGGTAACATCGTTAACCTCATTTGTAAACCTTTTACTTCAGTTAAAATTATGATCGAGGTAAAAAACCAATTTTTTACCTCAGTTTTTTTCATAACTGAGGTAATTAATATATTTTACTTTAAAAAGTTGAGGTAAAAGAACTTTTTACCTCATTTTTTGAGCTAAGCCAAAAAACTGAGGTAAAAAGGGTGAATTAATAGGTTCATTTTCTTGTAGTGTATCCTGATTCTAATTCAATTATATCTCTGTTACCCCCTCTCAAGCGAAGCGCGGGATTGATAGCAATGCAAAGCTTGGACCATAAGAACTCAAACTGAGGATGAGATAACCCCTATGTAAAGATGTGAACAAGCTCCAAGTCCGTAGAAACATGAGCAACCTTGAGCTTTCTAGAAGACACTATCTCACGCGCAAAATGATAATCAATATCATTGTGCTTGGCTCTCTTGTGCGAAACTAGATTCTTAGCCAGAAAGAGAGCACTATAATTATCATACAACAAATAGGAGGTACACAAGTCGACACACGTAAATCCCAAAGAAGATTCATCAACCAAGCTAATTCCGCAACAGTGTTGGCCCTAACACGGTATTCTGATTTTGAACTAGAAAAAGAGACTTTAAAATGCTCCTTACCACTCAAAGACACCAGGTTACCACTAAGGAAACTGACATAACCATATGTAGACCTATGAGTCTCAATGCAAATAGCCCAATCGGCATCAGAATAACCAAGAACTGGTAAAGTAGACAAATTTGCACGAAACTGAAGTCCACAGTGAAGAGTATCATGCACATAGCATAACATTCGTGTAATAGCTTGGAAATGGTCATCATTAGGAGTCTGCAAGAATTGGCTGACATCTTGTAATCGACAGATATTGGAGTGAACCAACCAGAGACCGATAAAGTGTGGGATTTCTGAACGGATTACGGAAGAGCTAAGAAGCTGGCAAAAAACCAAAAAACAAAAAAAATAATGGCAACATGTGACGAATCTTGCATCCCTGTGCACAGTAAATATCCTTGGCGTATCTAGCCTGACCAAGGAATAAATCATCGTAAATACGAACAACTTCCAAACCCAAGAAATACTGAAGAGTGCCAAGATCAGTAATTCTGAATTCCCGATGAACCCAATTAATAAACTTACGAATGAGAAGACTATCATGCCCTATAAGTATAATGTCTTCAACATAAAATCAACAAATAAAGCAGAGAGGCACCCTGAGAGAACACAAATAAAGATGTATCCGATGAGTTGCATACAAAACACAAGCCAGCAAAAAACCAGATAAAACGCTGAAACCAAGCGCGGGAAGCCTTCTTTAAACCATAAATGACCTTGCGTAGACAACAAGCATGATTGGTGAACGTCGTTCCTATCACCAAGAAAACTGCAAACTAGCACACAGATTAGTATAGTAGAAGCAGGTCATATCCACAGAGAACGGTGTAATTTCTATTAAATTTAAACTACCAACGGGGTTTGGTTTAGCAACCACGCCTATGATTTGAGATTTGTTTAATAAACTAATGAATTACTAAGCTAAAAATAGGGCAAAAAAATGCAGAGATAAATTACGAACAAATATATGGATAACAAGGATCGGCATAGGTTAATCTTTGGTTCATTCCTTGATCATCGACTACTCACAAGTCATTTAACCCCCATGAATTAATTGGTTATAAGCAGGAACAGTATTTGCTATTTCCCCTAAATTCCCCTTAAATTTCCAATCGCGAGCAAGTATTTGCTAAACCCGCGATCTTCCTAATTAAGATATTCCTAGCAAGTATTTGCTAAACTAGTTATATCTTAACGATCTTAAGACCTAGGGAACCCAATTTAGACAAAAAGCACGTATTTGCATGCAGTTTATCCAATTAATTGTTTATCATCCTGTTATTACAGTCATAACTGTTATCTGTTTTTCACAAGAGGTGCTACTTAATTAGCCATAGCCTAACAAGATTGAGGTGATCAAACTCAAGCAAGCAAGCATAGATTGTAGGCATAAACAATTAAGAACTCATAGGATTATTTTTCTAAAAACCCAAAGCCTCACAATCCATGAACCATCGAATTAAACTAGCCGATTAAGAATCTAGCTACTCATGGTAATTAAACTAAACAAATAAAAATTATAAGCAACATACATAATGAACTAATAACACAAAACGAAATTAACTTAACCGTGTCCCAAAAGCATGCGCACGAAAATCGATGGAAGTGATCAATTCAAGCTCATGCTCCTGGAAGAGAAAATATGCATAAATCGCATATGATTCCAATGTTAAGCTTCTGTTTCGCCACTAATGTCTTCCCAATTACAAATCTGCCTCCTTCTCTGCCGCAAAGCATCAGGTACTTATATACCTTTGCTCGGCCAGTAATAAACCAAAACAATACTCAATTCGGATTCTTCTTCCGAAAATAAATCAAATTCTATTCCAACTCTAATTAACTAATTCTAAAATTAAGAAATTTCAAATGGAAGGAGATAATACAATCCTTATCAATATGGGAAGTGAATATCTTTATTTTCTTAAAATCCACATTTCTTCAAGAATTCACTTTTCACCCCATAACTTCAGCAATTCTGCTTTTGTCTCTCTTCCTTCATCCCTGGAAAAATGTCTTATAAAATAAGAACATTTTCCATTGGAGCACATTGCCTCATTAAAAACCTTCACCTGGAAAACCCAGTGGGAAAAAGCCATTGGTTAAGGGAAAAGAGTACAATGTATAGCTCCCTCTCAATTCTCCGCAATCAATGAATTTCTACACCAAAAACACCTTAAAGTGCAAATTATATTTCAATAAAATCATAATAATCCCACAAAATATGAACACAATATAGCACACATCAAATATCCTCACACTTGAATCATGCTTGCCCTCAAGTATGAAGTGAAGAATATAAGAGTAATCAACAATCCACAACGTTCATAAATTCTCATTCCCTCATATGACTCTATCTAAAATGACCCTAAAAAGAAAAGGTAAGATAGAAACACAAATCACACAACTAAACAGATAAAAATTTAATATTCAAAAACTCTAGCTTCTACTCTTATAACGATAAATTTTCCCCTGCCAAGGAGTAAAGGATCACGTTAACGCACTTGGAAATCATCAACCCTTAAAGTAATTTAAATGAAAATGTTCAAGATCAGAAAATCTAATCATCAATTCAGTTAAAATCGGACAAGCAATGAATATTTCTCACGGTTTCACTCAATCACTCTCAATATATGAAGGACATTCACTCAGTTAATTCACAAGTTATAATATAGAGAAGTTAATATGCAAATCAGGAAGGTCTTTCTCAAGGGTTGTAACGGGGCTAGGGACCATTCAGATTGGTGAGATCCTAAGGGTTCTAAGCTCAAACAATATCGATCAAAATATTATGCATGTTTTTTTTCCCTTCAACCATCATCCATGTATAGTAGACATTCGGCAACAATCTTCATCTCATGGCTATTATGAGAAAGCCAAGTAAGATCACATCAAAGTAGGTGCTATTTATTTTTTTCTTTTCTTTTTTTTCTTCTTTTTTTTTCTTCTCTTTTTTTTTCAGCACCATTCTTCTTCAATACAGTCCAAAACTGGTACTTTTTTTAGAGGAAAATCGCAACATAAAAATATGATTTTTTTTCTCTTTTTTTTTCACAGTTACGCCCCTCCAGTTTGGCCAAACAAAACCCCAGTGTCACTGTTCATAATAAAATTCAGCCTTCATTTTTCTGAAACCGATCAGTCTGGGCAAACTGGACACATACTCAGTAATGTCATCAACTCAAGAGAGCACAATGGATGAATTCATCAACATTAACTCCAAGAACATGCATAATAGGGCCAAGAGAAAGGATAAAACAAGGCTTTGGCTAAATATATAGTAACTCATATCAAAGAACATAGTCAAAGCTTCAAAGTGTTTCACTAGGGGTTAATGTATTTGGTAGACAATTTAAGCTGTGTGGTTCATCCTAGTGCCTTCCATTTCACACATAACAACTCCAATTATAACAATGTGATCTCTTAGAACAAAGATTGATGTAGAGAGTGCTCTACTCTAGCTCAAACCTCACTTTAGTAGGCTAAAATATTCAATTAAACTCATCTTTTTTCGTCATCCCAAAAATCATATCAATCAAATTTCACAAATCATAGAAAATCTCATTCAATAACTTCAAGGCATATTAGATTTACCAAGTTTGTTACAATGAAGTTTACAACCGGCAGGGTACTTTTATCAAGAGCCACTAGAATTTTCTCATGTCAAATTATCGACTCAAACAACACAAAAAAACACATGTTTCACTGTAAAAAAAAACTGAAATAAATAAAAATATTTATTTTTTTTAAAAAAAAAAATACATAACAAAACACACAAGAAACCTCCCCACACTTAAACTTTGCTTGCCCTCAAGCAAATAATGCAAAGCTCTTATGAGAAAAGGCTTAACACAGAGACAACATCATAAAAAATAAAAGGGAAAGATGGAACTTATAGTGGTGGGTTTCGGAGAAATTCTCAAACAAGAGGAAAGCGTTTGATCATAATCAGGTTCTGCCGCAGGCCTCCCGTTTGGCCAAACGGAACCCTGCGAGTCCAGCCTTCCAAATGTGTGAATTCTCCATGGTGCAAATTCAAGTACTTCAAATCTGTAGATCAAGAATTGAGATCAAATGAGAAATTGAAATTCCTAAAAATAAATAAAAACTTAAAAGAAGAAAGAAAAAAAAACTAAGAAAATTGGGTTGCCTCCCAACTAGCGCTTTTGTTTATAGTCTTTGGCTAGACTTTTTGATGCCTTTAATGAATATTTGTTGGGCACAATGGAATTTCTTCCATTAATGCCGCCTGAGAAGTATCATAGTATGGCATAAGGCGATGACTATCGACGAGGAATGCCCTTTTTGCGTCCATGCTTATAATCTCTACCATCCCATCAGGCCAAACATAAGCCACTTCGAATAGTCTAGTCCATTTAGACTTGAATTTCCATGACATATGTTGAAAGTTTGACTCAGATATAAGAACTATCTGCCCAACCACAAATTTCTTAGGCTTCAAATCTCTGTCATGCCACAACTTATTGCGCTCCTTGTACCGCATAGCTTGATCAAACCCATTCAATCTTACGTCTCTCAATTCTTGGAGTTGGAACTTTGTTTCTTCCTCACACTTGAGCGACTCCATACTCACTGGAAGAGTATCATCATCTCCTTGATAATCACTTGAAATTTGAACATTTTCCTCTTCTGGACTTCTAGCCATTTGAATTCTCAACTTGTCCTGCAAAACTTTAGTCTCAAGAGAATCTTGGACAAATGGGTCAGTATGATAAATTACATTTACATTCTTAGCATCTATAGATTTCTGCATGGGTTTATCAATGTTGAGTGTGTACTTATCACCAAAATAATCAAGTGAAATAGTTCCATTCCCAACATTAATAATGGTGTTTGCAGTTTTCAAGAATGAATGACCCAACAATACCCCTTGTGTTCCCTTATCATTGGTATGATTCATTTTTACCACATAAAAATCTGCTGGGTACACAAAGTTATTGACTCGCACAAGCACATTTTCCAACAACCCTTCAGGGCATACACAAGATTTATCTGCCAATTGAATTACCACTCTAGTGTCTACCATTTCAGCTCCATTCAAAGTTTGATACACAGATAATGGCATGACATTAATTGAAGCTCCTAAATCACACATGGCAGCATTGATCTTCTTATCTCCCATATAACAAGGTAAGGAAAACATACCTGGGTCCTTGCACTTTTGAGGCATTTTCTTTTGGATCACAGCTGACACAGATTCACTCATTATGACCTTGCTTGAATCCTTTGGCTTTCCTGCAATAAAATCTTTCAAAAACTTGCTCACAGGCGGGAGCCTTATAACCTCCAAGAAAGGTAGGTTAATCTCCATTTTTCCAAAGATAGATAGGAAATCAACAGAATCTCTTTCTTTCTAGCTAAACTACGTGGAAAAGGAGGAAGAATTTTAATTGGAGGATCATTCTGACCCAACCTTAGATTTGACTCCTTGGTTTGATCAAAATTCCCTTGTACCTCACTTTCTGTTTCTGTCGTCAGCCCATGTTTGGCCAAATCGGGGTCTGCGACAGACTGCTCCGGCCGCTTCTTATCTCCTTTTGCTGCAGTCTTAGGAGGTAGTGGCTCAAGCTCCTTTCCACTTCTTAACATGATCTGATTGGCCGTCTCTCTGGGGTTGAGTTGCACTTGAGATGGTAATCCAGGTTGCTTCATTCGGAGCTCATTCATCGAGTTTGACAGCTGTGAAATGTGTCGTGTGTGCTCCTCCAAGGTGGCCTCAGTCTTTTTCGAATTTTGGATCTGGTTTTGAAGAATGCCCATCATCATGTCTAGCTTTTCATCCATAGACTTCCCTTGAGGAGGTGGTGGATTCTGAGCATATGGAGGGGGAGGAGCTCGATGGGGTGGAACATATGGTTGTTGTACTTGATTTCCCGGATCTCGCCATCGAAAGTTGGGATGATCTCTCCATCCCGGATTATAGGTAGCTGAGTACGGGTCTCTCCTTGGCTGCCTATCATTCCAATTCCCCATGGCATTAGCTTGTTCATCCATTGCAAGAGGGCATTGTAAAGTGACGTGATTTGGACTGCAGCAGATGTCACAAGGTTTTTCTTGAGGACCAACTGAGGTGCTAGCAACGGTGACCTTATCCACCAACTTGGATAGTACCATCTCCATCCTGTCCATCCTCTCCTTAAAATCATCTTGGCTTGAGGGCTCTGTTTGTGCCACTCTTTTGAGGATTCAGATCTCATCAGTGTCATACTCCTTCTTGGAATTGATCAACTTCTTCACTATCTCCTTTGCTTCATTGACTCTGATTTCCAAAAATCCACCATTGCTTGCGGTATTAAGCAAATCCTTGTTCGCAGCTGTGGATCCTTGGTAGAAATACTGTAGCAGTTGCCCCTCCGTGTATCGATGGTTAGGGCAACGATCTACCAATTGTCTGAACCTCAGCCAAAATGTACTCAGCGGCTCATCATACTCCTTCTTGATGCTCGAAATTTCTTTCCTCAGTGCATCCGTCTTAGTGGCTGGAAAGAAATAGTCCAAAACAGCTTCTTGAGCGCATTCCAGGAAGTGACGGAGCTAGGAGCCAAGCTTGAAAACCACTGGTTCGCTGCTCCTGTCATGCTGAACGGAAAAGCCACCAACTTGAACTGATCTTCTGTGACACCAACTGGTCTTTTCTGAACGTTACGAATCTTGATGAACTCGTTCAAGAAATTGTAAGGGTCTTCATTACTCTTCCCATAGAACTTCGGAAGCACGTTCAGCAATGCCAACTTAATCTCCACAGGGGTCGCAGCATCTGGCAAGGAAATTGGTGTGGGAGGGTCTTCTTCACTATGCCCCGTTAATTCCCACATGTACGGATTGTCAGCATTGGGATCCGCCTCTCCTTTGTCCCCCATTACAGTATCGGGAATGGATTCAATCTCTGATTCGGATTCTGTCTCGGAAACAGCCTCTGTTTGGCCAAACAGGGGTTCTGCGATAGCCTTCAGCTTTCTCTCCCTGGCGAGTTTGTAATTCTTCCTAGCTGTCTTTTCAAATTTCAGAATCAAAAATAAATTCTTGCTCCTGGGACCTGGTCATATACCAATAACTAAAGAACAAAAAATTAGTAGCAAAATAAATAGAAATTAACTACCGTTCCCCGGCAACGGCGCCATTTTTGGTGAACGTCGTTCCTATCACCAAGAAAACTGCAAACTAGCACACAGATTAGTATAGTAGAAGCAGGTCGTATCCACAGAGAACGGTGTAATTTCTATCAAATTTAAACTACCAACAGGGTTTGGTTTAGCAACCATGCCTATGATTTGAGATTTGTTTAATAAACTAATGAATTACTAAGCTAAAAATAGGGCAAAAAATGCAAAAAAATGCAGAGATAAATTACGAACAAATATATGGATAACAAAGGATCGGCATAGGTTAATCTTTGGTTCATTCCTTGATCATCGACTACTCACAAGTCATTTAACCCCCATGAATTAATTGGTTATAAGCAAGAACAGTATTTGCTATTTCCCCTAAATTCCCCTTAAATTTCCAATCGCGAGCAAATATTTGCTAAACCCGCGATCTTCCTAATTAAGATATTCCTAGCAAGTATTTACTAAACTAGTTATATCTTAACGATCTTAAGACCTAGGGAACCCAATTTAGACAACAAGCACGTATTTGCATGCAGTTTATCCAATTAATTGTTTATCATCCTGTTATTACAGTCATAATTGTTATCTGTTTTTCACAAGAGGTGCTACTTAATTAGCCATAGCCTAACAAGATTGAGGTGATCAAACTCAAACAAGCAAGCATAGATTGTAGGCATAAACAATTAAGAACTCACAGGATTATTTTTCTAAAAACCCAAAGCCTCACAATCCATGAACCATCGAATTAACCTAGCCGATTAAGAATCTAGCTACTCATGGTAATTAAACTAAACAAATAAAAATTATAAGCAACATACATAATGAACTAATAACACAAAACAAAATTAACTTGACCGTGTCCCAAAAGCATGCGCACAAAAATCGATGGAAGTGATTAATTCAAGCTTATGCTCCTGGAAGAGAAAATATGCATGAATCGCATATGATTCCAATGTTAAGCTTCTGTTTCGCCACTAATGTCTTCCCAATTACAAATCTGCCTCCTTCTCTGCCGCAAAGCATCAGGTATTTATATACCTTTGCTCGGCCAGTAACAACCAAAACAATACTCAATTCGGATTCTTCTTCCGAAAATAAATCAAATTCTATTCCAACTCTAATTAACTAATTCTAAAATGGCAAAGTCTTGGGAAAGACGGTCTTTCCATGTGCTTATGGAAAGACGGGGTTTGATTAGAATAATAAAAGGTAAAAGGTCTTAGTTGCAATATTAAAGTTTTAGTATGAAACATGTAGTAGTTATAAAATTTATAACCCGGTTCATGCAACCCAAAAATTTTATCTTAATTTCTTTTAATTTACACTTTAAACCTTGGTCTTTCCATAACTTATGGAAAGACCGTCTTTCAAGAGACGGACTCTTCTAAAATTAAGAAATTTCAAATGGAAGGAAATAATACAATCCTTATCAATATGGGAAGTGAATATCTTTATTTTCTTCAAATCCACATGTCTTCAAGAATTCACTTTTCACCTCATAACTTCAGCAATTCTGCTTTTGCCTCTCTTCCTTCATCCCTGAAAAAATGTCTTATAAAATAAGAACATTTTCCATTGGAGCACATCGCCTCATTAAAAACCTTAACCTAGAAAACCCAGTGGGAAAAAATCGTTGGTTAAGGGAAAAAGAGTACAATGTATAGCTCCCTCTCAATTCTCCGCAATCAACGAATCCCTGCACCAAAAACACCTTAAAGTGCAAATTATATCTCAATAAAATCATAATAATCCCACAAAATATGAACACAATATAGCACACATCAATGATCAAGGAGCATGGGGCCAGAAGGAAAATCGCCAAACGAACATGATGCCAAACTTAAGGTGGCTGGACCTGATCGGACCAATCGCACAACAGGGGCTTGCGATCGACAATCAATGATTGGTTGGAGCTTGGAGCAGCGGTGAAAAATTGAAGAGGAAATCGGAGGATGTGGTGGCGATGATGACACATCGCCAGAGGAAGACCCGGTAGCCGAAAAAATTTGTACAGTGTATATGCGACCCATTATCTTATATACTAAACTAATAATTTGTCAACCACCAATGTGGGACTCTCAAACACACTCTCTCACGTGCAACATTATTATTCATTGCACAAATGTGGACAGAAAGGGGTCACGGGCCTGTCGTTGGAAATATATGTCCACTAGGCCGATCAGGCCAACCTTGGGCTCTGATACCATGTAAGATTCATGAGCTTCTATCATAAAACCAATTTTTTTTTTAAATTTCAAGAAAAGAAAAAAATGCAGGAATATTTTAGAGAAACCCAAACTCAACATGAGAAACCCAAGCTCAAAGGCCCTTCTGGTCGAGTAGAGACCCAGCTCCGGGTTGAACTCGGCCTAAATTTCCGAGTCACGGAGAAGACCTTGGCACACATCCCAATGACAGAGAGACAACATCATCGAAGGTTGTAGCGTAGAGAGACAACGAAGCAATGGCATTGAAAAGAAACGGCATCGGAGATGGGATTGGGTGGAAATTAAAGGGATGAGTTTTGGAAACGACAGGGAGACAATGACATTAGAGGTGTTGCACAGATAGAAACGACATCAGAAAGAAACGACGGAGAGGAAGGAGAAGGTGGGATTGGTGTGAGAGAGGACGTGACAGAGGGTTTTGTGAGGAAGTGATAGAGGGTAGGGAGAGAGAGGAAGGTGTGTGAGGGGTAGGTGGTTGAAAGTTGTGTTAGGTGATGACTGCTTTTTGGTTTTGTGAGTAATGTGTAATTATTGCAAGGGTATTTATGTCTTAGTATGTATAGATATTTTTTAAAAATGAAAAGTGTGCAGATTTGGTTGGGACAGACTAAAAAGGAAAGTGTGCAAAAATGGTTGTGACGGAGGGAATACTTCCGTTCGAAAAAATAAAGCATCACTATTAAAATTTTAAAATTCATTTCATACTACTGAAACATCAAGGATAAATTAAATGAAAACCTAATATTCGGAAACAAGAAATGAAACATCATATTTGGTTGGGAAAACGTGCGCATTGCGTCAAAATGAGGAGAAAAATTAATCTGCGAATTTCTTCGACTTGGATTCTTGATTCGCAAGAATTCTTATGACACTAAATAATTAATTCTCCAATTATTTGAGCTCACACTTTCAAAAAATGGCAGCTGCACCCAAATCCCTCTGTACTCCCTAAACTTTCTCCAAATTATATATGAAACCTCATGCCTAAATAAACTTTAGAGCAAATAACTCCGGTGACCCCTTAACTATCGCATCGTCTTCCTTTTGCCCTCCAATTTTTGTCAGCACTATCGGCCCTTCAATTTGCAAAACTGTTGACTCATGGCCATTTTTTGAACATGTTTGGCCCCTTAACTATCTAAAAAATCAGCTCATTTGCTCATTGAAGGGCTAAAAGTGATCAAAAAAATTTAGAGGACCGAAGGTGGACGATCGTAGTAGTAAATAGGCCATCGAATTCATTTACTCTAAACTTTATTATATTACATAGAAAAAAAGTGTTTTTATAATCCTACCTAGTTGACATAAGTGCCAATATAACCCCATATAGTTAGTGAAAGTGCCAATATAACCCTATAAGTTTTAAGGATGTGCTGATATAACCCTAAAAATATTAGAAATGTGCTGATATAAATAATCCTACAAACATTATGAATGTGCTGATATAACCCAATAAGATTGCATAATGTGCTGATATAACCCTATCTAATTTCAGCGAACTATGGCGGTCCGGCGAACTATAGGGGTAAAATTGTCCACCTAATTTCAGAGTTAGTCCAAAGGGTATTTTGGTCAATTTAAATAGAGTCAACGCTGAAAAATTGAGGTCAATGATGGAAATGGGGTCTGAGGGTTATATTGACACTTTCATTAACTAGTTAGGGTTATATTTGCACTAAAAATTATCATAGGGTTATATTGATATTTAATCAAGTAGATAGGATTATATTGGCACTTATCCCTATTATATATTAGTTCTTAGTCTCACTACGAGGCAGATTTATACAATACTTTGTCACTATTTAATGTGCTTCAAACCAATTAAAGAAAAATTGGATACAAAGGAAAGCAGAGGTGTGAAAAAACAAGCCCATTTCCTTTTCTTTTCGTTTTATGATGATGATGATGAAGGAAGCCCATTAGTTTTTGAGTGGGTTTCTTCGATCTGTCAATAAGGTTGCGAATACTTCATGTTTTTTTAATCTTATATTGTTCATTTGTTAAATTACATACTAAATCTAGAAGTTTTGTAAATATTTTTTTATATAATATATTTTTATATTTTTACATTTAAATACATATTAGGCAAAGTGTTGGAAAGACCGTATTTTCATAGACTTATGGAAAGATGAGGGAATAATAAAAGGTAAAATATCTCAATTGCAATATTAAAATTTTACTATGCAACGTGTAGTAGTTATAAAGTTTATAACCCAATTCATGCAACTCAAAAATTTTATCTCATTTCTACTAATTTGCACTTTAAACCTTGATCTTTCCATGACTTATGAAAAAATTGCATTTTAAGAGATGGACTCTACGCATTGTTACATATTTTAACTTATAAAATAAAATATTTAAATTTTATAAAAAATTACAATATTTAAGATAAAAACTACTAATAGTACATTATACACAAACTCATAAAAATCCCCCATTTCCGTCCTTAGACTCTTCTTTTTTATTCGCTAAAGCGGGTGGTCCAATGGCAAATACTGGAAAAAGTTTGACTGCCTTGTAAAGAATTTATGCAAAAACTGGGTTTCTTCCACATTATTCATCGAGCGGCTTTGGCCGCTGCGACAAAACCGCTTTGTCGGAGCAACACTACCGCTACCACAAAATTATGCTACTCTTTCACAATTTGAGAGTTAGCAGAATTAATTTTTTAAGTGGGCTCGGGCGCGGAAGTCCATAACTTTATGAATACACTACTTATTTTTTTATCTTATATACTACATTTGTATTTGTTAAATTAAATATAAAATTTAGAATTTTTAAGAATATTACTTTAAATTATATATTTTAATATTTTTATATTCACATGTATATTATTACTTATTTTAACTTATAAAATATAATATTTAAATTTTATAAAAAATTATGATATTTAAGATAAAACCCCATGTGGGGAGGAAAATCTTCTTTCATCAGACTTTCTCTTTTTTAAATAATCTTGCCAGGTGCTTCAAGAGAAAACACTTGAAACGTCCTCTTGTTTGCACCACCTGCAATCATCCTCCATCCGCCATTGGTAACCGAATATATCAAAAAAAAAAATGTATACTACCTAATTCCAGCTCAGAGTTTCAATGAGAAATTATTATCTATTATTAAAGAAGTCCGTTTTCTTTGAGATTTTCAACAGTTGACCGTTTTTTCTCTGTGTTTAAACACCCTCCGTAGCTGAAATAAGTGGAGTGGTTAGTTGAGTCAAGTGTAATTAAACATTCCCGAATTTTGATTTGCCAAAATAGCCGTTATGTCATGCCCTTGCCAACACTTCCATATTCCCAGAATATAAAAAGACATGAAACCAAGAAACGCACAGCTCGCCACATGCATTCCACCCCGTGTCCATCATTTCAATTTAATATACATTTAATCACTCTGCGCCTCTGACTCTGGCTTCACTAAATACATTAGGTGCTTCGATTGGTTTCGTTTTGTTTTCCATTGCCAACAAAAGAGTTCCTTTTTTTTTTGGTTTGAATTCGTGCTTCAAGTGGATCCGGGACAAAAGGGATTCTCTACTTGGGTGAGAATTTCGATGCCCTTTTATTGATTTTTTGTTTTGCTGTTTTCTGCGTATGTTTGAGGCTGGATAATAATTTGATTTGTTTTTTCGTGTGTTTATGGTGAATTATGTAATAGTTGTATGTACGTATGCAACAATGGCTGTTAATTATTTTAGTCTTTCATGTGTGTGAGAGAGAGGGAGAGGGAAGATGTTCTTCTCTGGGTTTTCAGCGTTCTGCCAAATTTAAGTCTTTCATTTGATTGTCGTTGATTTTTGTTTTGTTTAATTCGAATAATAAAAAAGTTCCTCATTTGGAGCCGTTTCTCTGATATTCTCACTTTTTTTTTGTCTTTCTGTTTTGTTGCCTCAGTTTTGCGTATTTGACAGTAGTTGGTACTGCGTTTTCCACTAATCTCTATATCTGGTTATTTTCCTTAAGAAAAAAAAACTTGTTTTACATGTGTAAATTGAGGATATGTAGTTGAGGATTAATCTTTTATGGTTGCCCAATTCTGTAGACTATATAGTGATTCCATTTTAGTTCAATTTTGAGGTGAGAATTGCACACATTTATCATCTTAAAAATATTCATCACATGTGAGTTTGTGTTTGTGGATGGAACTATGTAAGCTGGATTATGCGAGTCTATAAAGTTGAAATTTAAGGGTCGAGTGGTAGTTTGGGTAGAGGCCAGTTTGAGTGGCTTGCTGTTGCATCGATTGTAATTTGCTAACTATTGTTTTACAGAAGGATATTCTTTTGCTGGTTGATGTGGATCCTCTCTAAAGCAGTATGGCCACTCTTTCTGACATCAGTGTTGCTGGATGTATAAACATCCTCAGTGCATTCGCTTTCTTTGTGGTCTTTGCAATACTTCGAATTCAGCCCATTAATGATAGGGTATACTTCCCTAAGTGGTACCTTAGGGGTTTGAGGGGAAGTCCATCGCAGGCAGGTGCATTCGTTCATAAGTTTGTCAACTTGGATTTTCATGCTTATCTGAGGTTTCTCAACTGGATGCTGGCTGCCTTGCAAATGCCAGAACCCGAGCTAATTGATCATGCAGGATTGGACTCTGCTGTTTACTTGAGAATTTATTTGACAGGGTACAAAATTCTTTCTTTCGTTTAGCCACAAAAGTATCATTTATTGAGAAATACTTCACACTATAAGCCAGTTGTATTTTTTTACCTTAATTCCTTTTGTTCTTGTTTCCAGAGAACATTAGTGGATGTGACATATTTAGCAGCTTCATTTTCTATAGCTTTCTTAACTAGTTAATAACATCTGATTTATTTCCTTGTTGCTCTCTTTCAATGTCTTACTGCAGGCTTAAAATATTTGTTCCTATTGCCGTAATTGCTTTTACAGTAATGGTGCCTGTCAATTGGACCAATAACACGCTAGATGATTCAAAAAATGGTCTGACTTATAGCTCAATAGATAAGCTCTCAATTTCAAATGTTCCTCTTGGATCTAAACGGTACCTTACTTCTTCACATTGGGTACTTGCTACATCTAAATGAATGTTCTATCTGTTTATTTTTACTGTCTTTGACTTTGTATGATCCATAAACTTGTGCATTCTTCCAGTTTCTTGATGTTAGTATGTTTGGCTAAATAGGAATCTACTTCCCATTTTCATCAGGCAGTTTTTGGTTTCCTTATGTGTGCATCTTAAAACTATTACGCTTAAATGGTTTTTGCGGAACACTTATTAAATGTAGCTGATTTGTATCCAGTGGCACTGATCCTATTTAAATTCACATGCAGATTTTGGACTCATATAGTAATGGCTTATGCCTTTACCTTCTGGACATGCTATGTGCTGAAGAGGGAGTATGAGACCATCACTGAAATGAGATTGCATTTTATTGCTTCAGAACATCGACGTCCTGATCAATATACAGTAAGACTGTTGTCACAACTTGCAATTTATAGTAAGACTGTTGTCACAACTTGCAATTTATAGATAACAGTGATTTTAAAGTTGTGATTAAATTTATTCACAAGAACAAGTTTAGAGTAAAATCAGGACTATTGCATAAAGCTTTGGATGTTGACAATTTGGTACACCATAACATTAACTTACACCTTTAGTTCCTTGCAACTTTAGGAACTGGAACTTGAACTCAACCATTCTCATCAGCATTTTTCTAATTTAGGTTACCTCTAGTGTTTGTGAAACAAATAAATTGAAGATTTCATTAAATCAAATGGGAAGGGTTGATACAACCTTTGCCATTCAGCTCTATTTTCATTTGAATTACATGACGAAGGCAAATCGGAAGCATTATATGAGAGTAAATGCAAAAGTAAACATAGATCTCTGGCCCTAAGAAGATAATGTCGATTTCTTTTAATTTTGTTGTTGTTAAGTATTCCATAGAAGAAAATGTCAATTTCGGTTGTGGATGTGGAAATTGGTCTAATATGCTTAAGTTAGTGTTTATGGCTTCAAATGCCATGCTTTGCAGAATGTATTACCAACACTGGTGATTTTATGGCTGTTTGGAAACACAAAAGGTTGACTATAATATCCTACTTGAAATTCCAGTTATGATAATAATTAATAAATGATTTTCCTCGAATTCAACTTTGTGTAGGTTCTAGTGAGAAATGTACCGTCAGACCCTGATGAATCAGTTAGTGAACTTGTGGAGCACTTCTTTTTGGTCAATCATCCAGATTACTACCTCACTCATCAGGTTTCCTCTTGTTGCACCTGTTATTCTTAAAAGCTTGAGTCATCCGGCTATGCAGGTGTATCCTTGTATGTATTTGTGTGTGTATGTATGTATGTAAGTATGTATGTATGTATATGTCAATCAATTAGCATGCAGATAGAGTCCGTGGACCCGGACTATGGATTATATTTCACCATCATGTTTGATGAAAACATGTTTCATATTTATCACGTGTTGATTCCAGCCCGATTCCTCTTAGGTATTCCTCATAGGCATGTTTCATTTGTTCAACTATTGGATTCTGGGTTACTCTTAATATGTTAACAATATCCATCAGTCACTCTATCGAACCTGATGTGGCCATGCATCCATCTCTTCACTCTCATTTCTCCTACCACAAATGTTTGCTCATATTATTAGTTTGTTGCCCAATACTTGATCCACGAGGAGTAAGATCATTTTTAAAAAAATCCTTTCCTATTTTGTGCTATCACAGAATATAGGGGATGGAGTTCGCTGTTTGTTTTCTTCAGAATCCGTACCCTGTTGTTGCTCTTAAGATTATTTATCAAAGTGGATTCCATGATCTAACGAAATGAAACTAATCTTCTTTTTGTGGTTAAGTTTTGTTAGCTTGATGAAATAGCTATGACCATGAAAAAGGGAGGAAAAATCACAATGTTCCAGTACCTTTTAGTGATGTGTTGCTAACCTGTCATTACTTGAGCCTCATTTAACTAGTTTCTGTGCTCATTATCTTTTTGCTGTTGTGGTGATTTGTCCTCTCAGGTTGTGTACAATGCAAACAAGCTTTCAGATCTCGTAGAAGTGGAAAAGAAGAATCAGAACTGGCTCGACTACTATGAGCTGAAATATGCAAGGAATCGATCAAGAAGACCCACAACCAAGGTATTTCACCTTACTCACCTATCATTGTTTGCTTGAATTTCTTGATGTTAATGCAATTAATACCTAGCAGTTTTTATTCTGCATAACTAACATCATCTCAGGAAACCATGTTTTGATGAGCAGACTGGCTTTCTTGGCTTAAGGGGTAAAACTGTGGATGCCATTGACTTTTACTCCTCAGAAATTGAAAGACTTAGTAAGGAAGTAAGTATTCCATTCTGCTTTGGGACTTATTACCAGGTTTTTTTTTATTACACGCCATCATGATTTGTATATTTAAGTGCTTCAGTGAAGAGGGAGGGTGGGGGGGGGGGGGGGGGGGGGTGAAGGAGTTTTATTTTTGAGGTATATGAGTATCTACTTGCCATCTTTCTTTGAAGTTTTAGGGACTAGTTCTAAGAATCAACATGACTTGTAATAATTTATCACTTAGAGGGCTCTGAAATTGTAGAAAGGGAGAGGGTATCAGAGAAGAAGTCATAGCTAGGTATTCTTTGAAAGCTCTCAACTTAGCAGTCTAGATCCTTATGCTGTTATGACATGTTTCATGGATACTAGTTATCAGGTAACTGGTTGCTTCTTTTTATAAGGTTTCAACTCCAATCATATATGTAGTTGAAATATTTGTTTCATAAATGAATTATTTTACTTGCAATCTCTGTCTGCTCACATGGGGTATATATGTATACCAGATAACTGCAGAGAGAATGAAGATTGGCAACAGTTCTAAGTATATAATGCACGCTGCATTTGTTTCCTTTAAAACAAGATGGGGAGCTGCTGTCTGCGCACAAACCCAGCAGTCTAGAAATCCTACTGCATGGCTAACTGAATGGGCTCCAGAGCCCCGTGATGTCTACTGGAATAATTTAGCAATTCCCTATGTCTCCCTTACTGTTAGGAGGCTTATCGTTGCTGTTGCATTCTTTTTCCTCACCTTCTTCTTCATGATTCCAATTGCTTTCGTTCAGTCTCTTGCTAACATCGAGGGAATAGAGAAAGCACTTCCTTTTCTTAAGCCACTAATTGAAAAGTGAGCTCCTTTTCTATTTCCAGCTCATTTCCTTGAAGTATATTGGACTTTTCAGGAAAGACCATCTTTTTTATCCGGTTTACTTTCTAAGCATCACTTAATTTCAACCAAGTTTGCTACTCGTGGAAGCGGGATGTATGTGTTCATCCAAAATCCTCTTGAATCTTTGATAAAAGTTTATTTGTAACGGTCGCTATATCTGATGCAGGAAAGTGGTTAAGTCATTCATCCAGGGCTTTCTTCCTGGAATTGCTTTGAAGATCTTTCTAATCTTTTTACCGTCAATACTGATGCTGATGTCCAAATTTGAAGGATTGAGCTCCATATCAGCTCTTGAAAGAAGATCAGCAACTAGATACTATATTTTTCAGTTCTTCAATGTCTTTCTTGGAAGCATTATTACCGGGACTGCTTTTCAACAGCTGAACAAATTCATCCACCAGTCCCCAAATGAGTATGTTCTCCTTAAAATAATACCTCTTCTATGTATATCTTGTTGATTCTAAAGTAACTTCTTACAACGATTTTTTGCTCATGCTTCATATCTTTAGAATTTCTGCATCTGTATGCTTTACCCATATGTGGCATTTAAATATTTTCATGTGATTTCTAATGTATCACTTAGACTAGGAATTGGAATCATTGGATAAAACAAACTTAAAACGCATGTCTTAAAATTAAGCGAGTCAGATTTAAACTTGAAGGAGGAAGGGAGCAAGTGTTCCGAAGAAAGGATAAAATGTTGTACTTTGCTCAGACCTGATTCTTTTTTTTGCTCAAAAAGGAAGTCTCTTGCCTTCACTTTTGTTTCATGTTCAGTGGCTTTATGAGTATCAGAAATGGTCCTAGAAAGAATAATTTACATGAAGCCATAACACAATGGTATACCCTAGGCAAAACCATTTTGATTTTAGTTCATATTACTTGATCTAAATTCTGACCTGTGGACTTGTGTGTTTACATGTATTTTGTTTGCATAATATGCCTCCCTAGATAGTTAGTAGCATAGGTGTGGATAATTTAAGAACTTGCTTCGTTCAGTGGGATAATCTAAGAACTGATTTTGCAGGATTCCAAAGACCATTGGTGTGTCGATACCTATGAAAGCCACTTTCTTCATAACATACATAATGGTGGATGGATGGGCAGGAGTTGCTGGGGAGATCCTTAGGTTGAGACCTTTAATAATGTATCACCTGAAGAATTTCTTCTTGGTAAAGACTGAAGCTGAAAGGGAACAGGCCATGGATCCCGGTAGCCTGGGTTTCAACACCGGGGAACCTCAGATTCAGCTCTATTTCTTGCTTGGCTTAGTATATGCTGTTGTATCTCCAATTCTGCTTCCTTTTATAATCATATTCTTTGGACTTGCATATGTGGTATATCGTCATCAGGTACGTCTAAATCTTTCTCAAACCGCAGTTTTTAAGGGGGATATGTCCATCTCAGATCTTTCAGCAGTACTACTAGGCATAGAGTGTCATCACAGAATTCCTTTTTTAATTGTAGATAATCAATGTGTACAATCAAGAATACGAGAGTGCTGCTGCATACTGGCCTGATGTTCACGGTCGCATCATAGTAGCTTTGATAGTATCTCAGCTGCTTTTACTGGGATTGCTTAGCACCAAAGAAGCTGCTCAGTCAACTCCATTTCTTATTACGCTTCCTATACTAACCATATGTTTCGACAGATACTGTAAAGGTCGTTATAGACCTGCTTTTGTTCGATATCCATTACAGGTAATTATGCTTTGAAGCTTACGCTGCCTATGATTTTATTGCTATATCTCATTGTCATGCAATTTGCAGCAAGCAATGATGAAAGATACATTGGACAGAACTCGAGAACCGAATGTTAATCTGAAAGATTACCTCAGAAAGGCTTACATCCACCCTGTCTTCAAGGCTGGAGATGATATTGAGAACATGGCCTGTCAAGATGAGGAACCTTCCCTTGTTGTCACTAAACGGCAGTCTCGAAGAAACACCCCATTGCCTAGTCAAGATGGAAGCTCATCACGGTTTTTGCTGCACGAACTTGATCAGAAATCCATCCCTTGAAGAGAGCCACATGCACTAGGAAATTGATCTGCTAAGTTAGTAACCAGTGGCCTGGTGAGTACAGTGGGGGTGAAAATGATATATGCAATTAGTAGTTAATTTAGAAGATTTTAGGCGGCAAATGTGTGAATCTGTAAAGAGTAAAGCCAGCCTTTTGTTGGTACTATTAGGTGCCTGAGTATATCCAACTGAATGTGAGAATTAAGAATACATGAGTTGCTTGAGCTATTGAAGGTTGACGAATGAGCTGGCTGGCTAACCATACGTTTTAAAGTTGCAGGTAATTACATTAGTAACTGAGTTTTGTCCAAACCACTGAAACTATAAATAATTATGTTGAAACGGCACAAATTACTGGTATTCATTTAGGAGTGAGTTGCAAAACGTACTCATCAATTTTTTTTTTGCAAAACATATCGAAAAGTCTCGGCAATACTTTTTTTTTTTTTTGAGTGAAATGCATTTTTAATCCTATGTTTTGGGCAAAAGTGTAGAAATGACCTTGTAAAATTTGAAAGTGCAAAAATAACTCTGAAAATTGTTGACCAAATTGTCAACACCCAATTTGGCCAGAAATTGGTAAAATGACCTTAATACCCTCAAGTTAAAATAAAAAAAATGAAAAGACAAGAATAGCCCTCCCTCATTTATTCTTGGGATAAGTGTCGATATAACCCTATCTACTTGAGTAAGTGCCAATATAACCCTATGATAATTTTTAGTGCAAATATAATCCTAACTAGTTAATGAAAGTGCCAATATAACTCTCAGACCCCATTCTAGCATTAACCTCAATTTTCCGGCATTGACTCTATGTAAATTGACCAAAATACCCTTTTAGCTAACTCTGAAATTAGGTGGATAATTTAACCCTCATAGTTCGCCGGACCGCCGTCGGAACAGGTTCATATCAGCACATTATGCAATCGGGTTATATCAGCACATTCCTAATGTTTGTAGAGTTATATCAACACATTTCTAATATTTGTAGGGTTATATCAGCACATCCTTAAAATTTATAGGGTTATATTAGCACTTTCACTAGCTAGATAGGGTTATATTGATAGTTTCGAATATTGAAAGGTTATATTAGCACTTATGTCAACTAGGTAATGTTATAAAAGGACTTTTTTCATTATTCTTCACTTAGCCTCACCTCAGTTTTCCCTTCTATCTTTTGTTTTCCAACTTTCTCAGTTTTCACCTCTGGGCCACTAGAATTCCGAGCCAAAATTCGATGCGACTTCCCTCTCTGATTTCGATTTCATCCGGCCCTTCTTCGATATTCATCCCATCGACTCCCTTCTCCGATATTCCCTTCTCCGATATTTGACTCTCTTCTTTGCTGTGGCTTAGTGATGGTGCGATGGGGTGGTGCAACGGGATGACGGGGTGACGGCGGCAGTATTAGTGCGACAGAGCTCTCAATATGGTGGGGCGACGGGGCTAGGGTGGCAGGGCAACGAGGTTAGGGTTTCTGGGCCGGGACAGGGCAGGGTTGTAATGCCGATGAAATTTTGGGATTAAATTTTCGTTTCTAGCAGTGGAGAGGCGGAGCGGTGGCGGATTCGTATTTTCACCGACTTGGAGCTCTAGTGGATTCGTATTCAGGTAAAGTAGAGAAATCCCATCAATAAAAATGGGAGCTCTATGCAAATTCTGTGTTGGTTCTTGGATTTTTTTTTGCTTATTGTAATATGGATTTGTTTTGGATCTTAAAGAGAGTTTAAAAGGGTGTGTTGATGTTGTGTTCTTTTTGTGATTCATGGGATGTTTTCGTATCTTTGAAAAATTACTCTCTTTTTTCTTTGTTTGTGTTTTTTATGAATGTTTTTTGTTTAATTTGTTGGATGGATTTAGGTGCTTGATATGAGTTGTTGGATATGAATCACGCGAGACATATCTTTTCTATGAATTTCTTGTTTGTGTGTTTGATGGGGGAAAAGTTCAGAATGAATTCATCTATGATTAAATTTGGTTTGTGCGGAAAATTGTTGTTCTTTTTGGGTTGATCAGGTAGCTTAATCAGTAGAGGCTAACCTCACTAAGTAAAGAAGGTTGCTTTTGAAAGCTCCCCTCTTCTGAATCGGGAAGTTGGAATTTGGATTAATTTTTCATTTTCGGTGGCGGAGAGGCGGCAGTAGAGTGGCGGCAGTTGGTCTCGGAGCAGAAGAACCTGGAGAAGGAGGAGAAGATGTGATGGTAAAATAGTCTTTAGGTTTTTTTATTTTAAACTTAGGGTATTTATGTCTTTTTATTATTGGTCAACGGCTGACTTACCTTGGTCAATGTCGGAAATTTGCCAAATGGGTAAAACTGCACATTTTAACTAAAATATAGGATTATTTTTGCACTTTCATATTTTACATAGTTATTCCTGCATTTTCTCAGTTTAATAGGGTTATTTTTGCATTTTCCCTATATATTTTTTAAAATTTAATACAAGTATCCATGTTTTCCAAAACATACGTTTGGGGTACTTCTGTCCACTCGTCTCGTTACTCGTTAGCTTGTAGACAATCTTTAAAAATTGCAACTCCATCGTAACATCGTTACTCCCTTCGTGCCAACCATTTTTGCATACTTACTATTTGGCAGTTAAAGTTGTCTAACTTTAACTACATTTTTAAATAGATATATGAATAATAATATTATCTTATGAGATATTGTTAGATTCATCGTAACATGTAGTTTATAAATATCAATTCTTATACCATCGTTATTGTCCGTAGTTACATATATTTATAGTCAAACATGTTTTTTGGAGAGTGTGAAAAAGATTCTGTGCAAATTCTTTTGGTTTGGAGGGAGTATATTTCTTGTACCTTTTGTTCTCTGATTGTGTGATTTATAAAATTTATTTTTATACCAAAAAGGTTTATGAAAAATGAGAAAATAACAGAAAAGGTGCCCACTTTTATGCAAAATTACAGATTTAATTCCCACTTTTACAAGTTGTTCTTAAAACATTCCCAACTTTAAGTTAATTGTTCTGTTTTTGTTCCTTTACTGTCTACCAACCGGTTAACTCGAGTCAACACTCCCATCAAAGATCAATTTGGTGAAAATTATAAATTTACCTCTTATAAGGACCTTTTTTGCAAGCTTTCACTTGTAAGTATATGAAAGGGACTAGTATCTATCAATAACTGAGCTTATCTCTCCAACCTTCAACATAGCTGCAACCCCTCTCTGTCACACCCATTCTTCTTCAATTTTTCCCATCGTTTCATTAGGAGATACGGGGAACTAACAGTTTATTTTAATTTATGTTTTTGGCAAAGCACCATATAATAAGGATTGTTTGCATTCGGGTTTCAACCGGGGCTATTTAAGTCATTTTTGACTTCCCTAATCACCTAAAATGAGTTCTGATAAGACGTCAAATGAATGTATTTTTCAAAGCATTTAACATCTCTTTTTTATCTTTTTGTTAGAAGATTACTAGATTTAGATATGTTTACATAACAAGGGGTTTAGATGACCGTTTTCAGTTTTCTTATCTAAACCCTTCATTTTGTAACCTATCTTTAGTCTAATTGATTTTTGGTCCTTACAAGCAACTAGACTCCTTTTGTGAGCTTAATTTGTAGACTTCTCGTGAGCACTTCAAAGTTGTTTAGTGAAGGCCACAAACCAAAACACGGTATAAAATAGAAGGGACGAAGAAGGAAGACAAATAAGCGGATGAATTGTGACCTGGAAGTTTGGACCAAGTTGTTAAAATGATCCGAGAAGAATCAGACTACAAGTATGCCATCATTGGATTCGTCTTCTCGAGCACCATAAAATCGACTACAAGAGCTCTACAATCTGAGTAATGGTTTACTCGTAACTACGCGAAGACCGACCGACTGGTGAAGAAGTCCGGGCGCACGGGCTGCGCCCAGGCGCTGGAAAATAGTTGTGGCGCACGTCCTTGGTCTAGAAATGCATGCCCGATGCCTGATCCCTCGCTCCCACGTGAGAAGCACCTTGGCCCTACAGCCAAGCACCCTCATGCGCCCGCTGCACTCCTTTTTGTTTTTGGAATAAACCGACTTTCATTTCATCTTGAGTAAACCAACTTTACATCTTTCTTCAAACCTACAAATCTGCTACCATAAGTTGTGCACAGTGATTCCTAACTTTTGGATTCATCCATGTTCTATACACCACACTATCCAAAATTATTTTTGTCACCTCTATTACATTTACAATCTCACTATGCCAGAAACATACATCATTTCTTACCCTCCACACTTCATACACCGTCTCAGCAATCAGTGTCTTCATTAGAGTAGCTCGCCGTCCTTTTCCCTTGCATATGCAAATAAGCCACTTCAGCTCCTCATCCCATTGTTGCGGCCTCTTCCAGATTTGCGCCTGTTGCAACACATTAGCCCAAATTTGCCTTGTTTTTACACAATCAAACAGAAGGTGCTTAATGGTTTCTATTTCACCATGCATGCCACACCTGTCATTAGCCAGCAAGCCAAACTTTTACAGCCTTTGTTTTGCTGGTAGTCTTCCATGACATGCCAACCACAGAGTCAATTGTGCCCTTGGTCTAGCTAAGTTACCACAGAAGATTTTACTCCATTCTACTCCTTTTGACTTTTCTTTTTTACCTTGGCTATAAATAGCCTTTCTTCTTCCCCATTTCATAGGAGCCCCACTTGGGGGCCTCCAAACCCTAGTTTTCTTCATTTTTTCTTAGTTTTCACTTCTTTCCCATAGATTCTTGTAGATTTGTTACGGGTTTTCATTTTCTAGGCTAAATTTTACCTTGAGAGCAATTGGTAAGCATTTCTTATATGAATTTGTGAGATTAATTTTATCCTATTTTGTGCTTTGATTATCATGAGTGTTTGGTGCTTTCTTGTGTGATTAATGCATAATTTAGAATACAGTGATCAACTAGTTGAAGATTATTGATTGATTATGTGCTAGGTTTTTGGTCAAACCTGAAAGAATTTGACTTTTAGTCAACGTGATTGTTGTTGGTCAATGCTAGATTATAATTAGGAGTGACAACTAATTATGATTGTTGATTGATGGAGTTGCTTAGACTTAGGAGGAATTTAGATGGATTTGACTAATTATCAATGTAGCCCACTAATAATGATTAGCATGAAGGTCGATCCTCATAGTCATTATTAGTAGATATACTTGTGGTATCTATTTGTTTCTCGCTTGTAGGACATTGTGGTAGTCTTGTTGGGTCTCCTTGTGTATTGTTATGCTTGGGGAAGCCTATGACAGTGATCGTGTAAGGTACCCGAGGATAAGGGTTATTGTGTGATGGGATCGCCCACTCTAACTAGAGGACAGGTGAGAAATATAAACACTCGAAAGGTGTTGATAAGTTCTCCACAATATGTGATTAATGCAGAAAAATAGGATGATTAGTCAATGATCAAAGGATAACTAGAAATGTAAACCAATTGCGCCAATACTTGTTTCTATCTTAGTTAAGTTATTTGTGTTATTTGTGATTGTCTTTGCATATATCTCTTTAATAGTTTGTGAATTTATTTATTGATAGTAGTTGTAGTGTTTCCAAAATCAACTCCCCCCTCCAATTTTGTTACCACACACGTATAGTGACATTTTCATGTGCTTTTTAACTGCGCTTTCACACTTGATAAACCTCCTTTTTCCTCGTGGACGACCCCGTCTTACCACTAGCTACTATTTAGTAGTTAGCCATAATTTGGGCTTATAAATATTATCTTTGAGAGGCACAACGACGACCTCCCAAATTTTGGCGTCGTTGCCGGGGAAGAGGCGTATTTTGTTATGTTAGTATAGTTCTTTGTGTTTTTTTGTTTTCCCGTTGTGTATTATTGTTTGTTCATATTTTGTACTTTTTTTGTTTTTGATGTTTTTAGGAAGGACGTATTGCTTTTGTTCTTGGTTTATGGTACATGCTCGTTCCAAGAATCGAGAACCTTTGCACTACGACCCTGAATTTTTTTGCTTCTTTGTTTTTATTTGTTTTTGTTTGGAATGTGTATTGTTTTAGTTCTTGGTGTACTTATACCGAGATTCCTTGCACTACGATTCCAATTTTTTGAAAAAAGAAAAAAAAGGAAGATCTCACCTTGAGGGAACTCGTGATGAGGAGAGAGGCTCCACAAGGAAGTTTTTGTAGGATTTTTCATTCCGATTATCCTACCGAGTCTTGTTATTGTTAAGAGAGAAGCACTATGAGGTGAATAGAACTCTTTGTTTTCAAAACCAAGGGTAAGATGAGAAGTGTTATGAAGAGGTTGGAGTTGTTGGTTTCCGAGGTCAAGGAGCTCAAGAATGGTATCCATACTATGATTCTTACAATCCAGGGATGAGTGGTAATTCAGATTCGTGGTATGGGAATGCACCGGAAAACCAACACTCTGATCAATATGATTGGCCTTCATCAAATTATGACATGCCCCAAAACTATGCTCAAGGAGGAGGTTCAAGCTCGAATGAGGAACCTATACAAGCAATATCGAATATGGTCCAAGATTTGGAGGCTCACACTCCCTCAAGATTCAAAAACTTGAGGCCCAAATTAGTCAACTTGCTTTTTCTGTGAGCTGTTTGGAAGCTAGAGATTCTGAAACGCTTCCATTATAACTAGAGGTAAGCCCAGAGCCAAGTGCAAATTTTTCTACCTTGATGGACGAAGTGGTGAAGGAATTTGAAGATGAAGTCCAATGGGATGAGGAGTTGGTTATTGAAGACAAAGAGGTTGAGCAAGGGGTGATTGTCCTATATTCACTGCTCTTGCCATCATTACTCCCACCTCCACTAATTGAACCAAATCCACAATTTTTGAAATTCTTGAAGGAGAAAATATGGGAGCCAAATGATTATGCCAAGCTTCCAAACCACCCATCTCCTTTTAAACCATCTCCACCTCCACATAACTTTCCTCTTGAAATTTTTGTATCCCCACCTCTCTACTTTTGGATGCTCATGGTGAAGGGGTTCAAACCTTCACCATATGGATAATAATGGGATCGTTCCGTCGAACTTAAAAATATGAAGCTTCTCGGGAGGCAACCTGAGCTTTTAAGGTAGGCTAGTATTTTTCTTTTCTTGAAAAAAAAAAAATCCTCAACCATGTCCTCAAACCCTTACCCAAAACACAAGAATTCCACCACAATCCACCACCTAAAACCACCACCAAAACCACCATCTAGGAGTACTATTAGTTGTTTTCTTGTGTGAATGTTGATTGGGATTTATATAGTTGTGGATTTGTAGTGGATGGGTTGAAGTTGCATATTTGGCAGAGTTCGAGAACATGGAGGAAAGAACATTCATTGAGAAGTAAATATTGCCATCACTGGGAAGAACCTTCAAGGTCTTAGTTGTGAGTATTTTTCTTTCTCTCTTGTGTCTTTATCTTTCCCTTTGGTTCACATTGAGGACAATGTGTGTTTTAAGTGTGGAGAGGTTAAGAGAAATATGTCTCATTGTATCGTATTGTAGTATGCATATGCTCTACTTTGATTTGTTTTGTTTAAAAAAAAAGTATTTCCGCTAAGTTGAAAACCCAAGAGGGAAACTTAGGGAAAATAGGGAGGCCCGAATAAGTTGAAAACCCCAAAGGGCAATCTATGCAAAAATGAGAGGCCAAATGGTGTGAAAAAATTGAGAGTGAGCCTTGGAAAAAATGTGTGAAGCTAGGATGAATACCCGAGAGGGCTCCTAGGAAAAATGAGAGGAAATTGAAAATTTTTATGCCTCTCTTCATTTCCCTATTTGGTGGCTTCTTTGGTAAAGTAAGCTAGTTTTACACTTGTATTGTATACCTCACATTTGATTGGTACGATGGTTGTTTAGATTATCTTAAACTTTGAGATGTGAGAGTGTGAGATATTATTATGTCTTGGGGGTTAGGGTAGTCTAGAAATATGATGTTGGATGTTTTGGGGAAATTTTTTCTTGCTAGCTTACACTTAAATCTTTGTTTGTTCTTGTTTACTCGAGGACGAGTAAAGGTTTAAGTGCGGGGAGGTTTGATAAGACGTTAAATGCATGTATTTTCCAAAATAATTAATATCTCTTTTGTAGCTTTTTGTTAGAAGATTTCTAGATTTAGATATGTTTACATAATAAGGGGTTTAGATGACCGTTTTTGGTTTTCTTATCTAAATCCTTCATTTTGTAACCTATCTTTAGTCTAATGGGTTTTCAGCCATTTCGAGCATCTAGATTCATTTTTGTGAGCTTAATTTGTAGATTGATCATGAGCACTTCAGTGTTGTTTAGTGAAGGCCACGAACCAAAATGTGGTAGAAGATAGAAGGGTCGAAAAAGGAAGACAAAGAAGCGGATGAATTGTGATCTTGAAGTTTGGACCAAGTTCTTAAAATGATCAGAGAAGAATCAACCAACAACTATGGCATCATTGGATTTGTCTTCTCGAGCACTATAAAATTGACAACAAGAACTCCAAAATCAGAGTAACGATCTTAACGATGTGAAGAAAGATCGGCTGGTGAAGAACACTGGGCGCACGGGTTGCGCCCTTAACCACTCGCCTGGGCGCTAGAAAATAGCTGTGGTGCACATCCTCGTTCCAGAAATGCACACCCAATACCTGATCTCGCGCTCCCGCGCGAGAAGCACCTCGGCCCCAAAAGTCAAGTACTTTGGCCCCAGCAGCCAAGCACCCTTACGCACCCAGCGCGCACCTGCTGCACTCCTTTTGACTTTTCTTTTGACCTTAGGCTATAAATAGCCCCTCTCCTTCCCCATTTCTTGGGAGCCCAACCCGGGGTCCTCCAAACTTTAGTTTTCTTCATATTTTCTTAGTTTTTACATCTTTTCCATGGATTCTTGTAGATTTGTTATGGGTTTTCATTTTCTAGGCTAGACTTCACCTTGAGAGCAATTGGTAGGCATTTCTTGTATGATTTTTTGAGATTCAATTTATCCTATTGATAACAGGATAACATTAAAACCTATTTGGGCTGGCGGCCCAAATACTCATGTACGAACCCCATAACACAAGTTAACATGGGCTTGGTATTAGGCCAATCACTAAAAGACAAAGAGAAGTAGGTCATAGACCAAGGAGATTAGGGTTTAGGAACAATATAAATAGAGAGGTATGTCTTCTCTTTTTGGTAACATATTTTTTGCCTGCTTTCACTCTCTATAATATTGCTGACTAGACCGTCGGAGAACCTCCCCCTGGAGTTCCCGAGGTTAGTTTCTTTCTTGTAGATCACAGGCAGCACGTGATCAGGTTCGGGTCGGGTTATGAACGAAGGTTACCATATGCATCAGTGGACCTTTGCCCTTATCAGGGTTCACAGAATAATGGTATACCCTATCAGGGAGATTACCCTACTGGTGAGGGTTGCAGATGGAAACAAGGGGGGGGGGGGGTCACAATGCAGTGTAGATTTGTAGTTATCAATGGTTTCTCTCCCTACAATGTAATCTTAGGGAGACCTTGGATATGCCAAGCTTGTGCAGTATGGTCGCCGTATCATTTGATGATGAAGTTTCCAACGGAGAATGGAGTACCGCCTATCCGTGTGGATTAACCTACT